>CM069919.1:24491970-27265574 GCA_036172225.1 Cryptocoryne crispatula var. balansae
ACAATAAAGATCATAATTTTATAAGCCAGTGAAACTTTATGAGTTGGAACTTAGTTCGTTATTTTCTTACCACGTTGTGTTGCATCCCAACAACAGGCTATGTTGGTACTTGGGATCCATTTTGCTGTATTTTTGTGGTCTATCCTAATCGTGTTGAGATAAGCCAATGCATACCTTGGATTGGGCTTTCATCTGTCAGCTTCTATGTATTCGATCGGTTTGCATTGTGGAACTAACAGGTTGTGAAAATGTCCATGCCGTTCATTTCCATTGTAGAACTACACTTAATTTCTATTCTCTTTGCTAGAGTTTTATCTCCGGTTCGGTTAGAGTTTCATTTTTGGTATTATATCAATATTGATATTAATATTTTCAAATATTGGTGCATTAACACTAAAATTAATACCAGTTGACACTAGTATTACATAATATGTTTTATTTGTAATACAAATTTTAAAATTGATACAATTAACCAAATATCTCTTAATGACTTCCCTTATCAATATCAATTTTAAAATTGATAGTGTATAGTATATATCTAATGCGATGTTACCAAACATGGTGTTAGCAATGATGTATGTTTTCTTCTTCATTTCAAAGGGAATATTACGCGAACAAATCAGCTGGCCTCTATTTTTGGGACATTTACTATTGGCAACGCTGCAGACGTGCTAAGCGTGCTAGGTTTGATCTGGACGGATGTAAGCTCTTTCACCAAGTCAGTAAGGAGCTGACTAAAGAGATGGCTTTTCTGACTCGGTCAAAAATTTTCACTAGTTGTAACATGTTATCCGGTGTATAACCTGTAAAATAGCTACAAGATCAATTTATTGGGATAATTTTTTTGTTGATTCAATTTTGGATAAATGAACGCAAGGTCCGCTTCAACACATCTCTTTTAAAATTTGTTTATTCATAAATTTTCTTTTAGAATCTACCTATATTTAAAATTATGATATTCTTGTGATACGTTTATATTAAGCCTTTAATCGGAAAAATTACTTTGATAAAAATATTATATATAATAAAAGTTTTTATCGATAATATAAGATATATATATATATAATAAAGATTTTAATATGTTAAGATATTGCTAGATAAAACATTCTGGTCATATAAAATAGAGGAAGTTAACAGGAGGCTCATATCTTGTGAAGCACTTTCACATGAGGCCGCAGGTCAAAAAAATATTTAATGGAAGACCCACTTTTTGCAATTTATATAACTTTCACCCCAAACTCTTCCTCACCTTGTTAACTTTTTTTCAAAATGACCCAATTACCCCACTATTGGCAAAAGAAATAACGGACATCCCAACTCTACGCTTTATTAAATAAAACTAACTTTTGATAACTTGGGTAATTTCATTCTAAATCATTATTTTGATAATGCTAAATTATATTAAAAATAGATAGTTTACTTTTATTAAAATTTGATAAATTGTGGAATACTATTATCAAAAATAGATAGTCTACTTGTAAATTTGATCTATTAACATACAATGGCGTACAACTGATAAAAAATATAATAACTCATAAAATTGCAGTAGATCACGCTTGCGAAGAAAATTTTAAAATATAAATTAATTTAACAACAACAAAAAGGCAAAAATAAAATTTGGACATTTTTATATTTGCTACATGCTACTCTTCTGATTTCTTTTGTTTTTGTCATAAACTCATATTGCATACCTAATTAGCATCACCCATATATTGGTTATTCCTTTCTAAGTGTTGTGTACTCATGATGTGTAGACAAGGTCAAGAGCCATGGTTAAGAGAATAAATGTGAAAACCGGGGGTCTCCTACAAAATCGCAACTTAACGGCTCGTTGTGAGGTAACACTATTAGGCACCTCTATCACTATCAATTTTCAAATCGATATTGACAGAATCCATCAGGTATTTGATTAATTGTATCAATTTTAAAATTTGTAGTGCAAACAAAGCATATTATGTAATACAAGTGTCAAATCTTGTATTACTTTTTGATATCGATACTCCAACATTTGAAAACATTAATATCAATATTGATATAGTATTAAAAATAAAACTCTAACCAAACGGGGCATAAAGTTTGTAAGCAGGTGGCAAAAAAGGGATGTGAAAATAGGAAGAGACTATGGAGGGATGTTTGTTAACTGAATGGGCACATGGTTAAGAGAATTAGACAATTAGGTCTATCATTAAAGATATTGGGTGAGTAAATTTTCTATTAAACTAATTTTCTTAACTGAGGTAATAATTAATTTTCCCTATAAAATATATATATATCAATTTCTAATATTGGTGGATTTTCACTCTTTGCTTACTAAATAAATTTTTAAATATAAAAATAGGTTTTCTTCTGCTACCCCTCCCCCCCCTTCTCTCTCTCTCTCTCTATATTCCATGTTCTTCTGCTCCCCTCTCTGTCTGATGGCCTTGCTTAACGAAATGGACTCACCGTTACATGAAAAATGAAATCGAATGTAACGTTAATAATAAGCTTTGCCATACGATATTTTCTTGTACATTTTCATACTAAAAAATATATTAAAGTAAAAAGTGAATTTTTGCGAACACCCTATGTCAACGGGTCGGATACGGGTCGAATAATAGGATTATTCTGCGTATCCGCATCCTATAAGAAAAAGGTGTATCCACTTGTCGTTCGTTAACTATCAAAACATCGAGTGTATCCGCGAACCGCATTGTTATATCTCGCTTAAAAAACGGCTAATGGCCATCGGAGCAATCCAGACGGCTATCGAATATATAAAGAGATAACATGTGTATGATACAATCCAAAGCAAATGACAGAAGTAAAGATAATTTTACCAATAAAAAACACACATAAAAAATATATATATTGTACAATTAAAACATCTATTTATAAAGCAATGCTAGAACAAAAAAAATTTCTTTAATTATATATCTAACACAAAACACGTATATACAAAAAATAATTTACAAGTATATAATAACAATAATTTTTTAGTCTCGTGGTAAATAATTAGATGTGCAACAGAAAATATGATATAGAAAAAAATCTTAATTACATATCCAAAATAATACATGTCTAATGATAAAACATGAGATAGTAGATTTGCACCAAAAGTGTGTAAGTGGATTGCACCATCAAGCGGAAGAGGACGTCAAGACAAGGTTTGTCCAATGTTAAGGTCTCAAGGAGAAGGGTGAACCTAAGAAAGTTAAAGACAATAACTAAGATTTTCTAGATGGACATATATATATGCTTAGATGCCATAAATTGTGAGTTTATTGTATTATATATTAATTAACGAATACGGATAATCTGCTTTGTTCAGGGTTTATGGTGTATGCACGACCGCATCCGCTTTCAAGATAATCTGGTTAATCGTGGGTAAACGAACGCAGATAGCTTATTCGAGTGAAAATTTTAAACTATCCATTAATCGTTCGTTAACTAACGAACGGGTCTGATGAATCTGGATAATTCCGGTAATCCATCGACATCCCATTACCATTTACGGCTCGCGGTACCGGCCCCAATCACAGCAAGAAGATGGTCAAAAATGAAGATCATTTTCTGGAACCGTTCTGGGTGGTAATAGGCACCCGACGATTCAATACATTGATAGACTCACTCCATTCGAAAGTGTCTCCCGACATTTTCTTTGTTGCGGAAACCAAGCGCAGATTTGGAGTCTTCTAAAGGTTTTCTTCTGAAGAAATGTAAACATTGCAAATTATTGCCTCATTCGGCCAACTGTAAGCGTGAGCGAGGCGGTACTTGGCATTTCAGGTGGTCGGATAAAGGTGGATGTGGATGTTTTAGTCAATGCAAGTAAAAATTGGATGGCCGGGTCAAGAACTGACGATCGTATGACAAGGAATTCATTTATGTTAATTACAATTTATGCCCCTACAAGACACAAAGAAGAGGAAAGCTGCTATATGTGGACTCAAATGTCATCCTTCATGCAACAACTTAGCCCACCCAATTTGTTTGATTGGGGATTGGAATTGCATCAAGAATCTATCATGAAAAAGGGGGTGGTGGAAGCACTTAGTATAAATCTCAATTAATTCCCGCTTTGAAAGTAAGTTTATTCAAAGCAATTGGTTTGGTTGATGTTAGATTAGGGAGGCAGGTCCTTGCGCGTTTACTTGGACAAACATGAGGTCTTTCTCCTCTTTCAATATCCGTGAGAAGTCGGATCGTTATTGCTTGGCTTCTATGCCTTGGATCATGATGTTCCAAAATGCAAAGGTTAGTTCCACTCCCCGCTTATCATAGTGACCACATAGTCCCATAACTCAGCTACAATACTAATCTCATTTCAAAGTTTAAGAAGGGTCTTGGTTCCAAAATGGAAAATGGCTCTGGTTTGAGACATTGCTCATTCAAAGGTTAAGTGTTAAAAGATGTTTGGAAGAGAGGGCCTAAACTTATTTATCATTATGAAAGGATGATGGAGCATTTGAGGAAAAAGTTCGACCACGGAAAAAATACATCTTCGGGAACATAAATAATCAAATGAAGGAGATCAAGGAGGAGCTATCTAAGCTCAAGGGTATTCCTTCTAATCAACGACATTTAGATATTGAGCTTGAACTCCAGGAGTAGATTAGGGGGTTGGAAAACATGGATGATGCCTCCTGGAAGTAGAGAGCTAAATCCTTCTGGCATAATATGGGGGATAAGTGTACGAAATTCTTCCATATAAAAGTGATAAACAAAAGAAGATGGAACAAAGTGCCGGGGGTCTTTAAAGGAAATGGGGTCCGGTCCTACAGCTTGGGACGACATTCACCATGTCTTCTTAAATTATTTTTCCAATCTTTTTGCTCAGAGATACCGGTCTTTCTATACCTGCTGTGGGAAATCCTTTTACTCTTAGGAAAATCACAACGGCCCAACAGCCTGCGATTATGGAAGCCCCATCTCTTAAGGAGATCAAAGAGGCACTCTTTAATATGAAGTTTGACAAAGCGCCGGGCCGGATGGCATTAACTGGGCTTCCTTCAAAATATGTGGCAAGATGTTCAAGGAGACATTTTTGGCTGGTCAATTATATGTTTTCTTCTCATAATATTCCCCGGGCTTAAATCATACTATTATATCCCTCATCCCTAAGAGAGAGAACCCCACGGCCCCCTGAGCAAGACGATGCCTATTAGCCTTTGCAATGTGTTATTTAAAATATTCACTAAAGTTCTTCTTTGGGAGAATTAAAGGCCTTCTTCCTGGAATTATATCCGAAAATCAGGTTGCTTTCATTCCCGGAAGGGTGGTGCCGGATAATATCATAGTTGTGCATGAAATCATAAATTCTTTTAGAGTCAAAAGTGGTAAAACATGTTTTTTATGGCTAAGTTGGACATCTCGAAAACATGACAGACTTTATTGGCATTTCATCGAAAGCATGTTGTCTAACTATGGGTTTCCTCCATATTTTATTAATATCATCATGAATTGTACAAAGTCCGTCACGTATTCTTCGAACCTAAATGGGCATAGATCTGATATTATCAAGCCGGGCGGAGGCATTAGGCAAGGTTGTCCCTTGTCTCCTTATATATACATCATGTGTACCGAAGCTCTTTCAGCCCTTATCAAAGTTACGGTTGACCAAGGGGTTTTAAAGGCATCACTTTAAACAGAGGGGGACCAAATATTTCTTACCTAATGTTTGCAGATGATATTGTGATGTGTGGGATAGCCAATATGGAAGAAGTAGATTCTATGATGAGAATTCTTGGCACTTATCAAAAGTGGTCGGGTCAAACTATTAATATGGCAAAGTCTAGCATCACTTTCAGCAGAAATGTACCTTTGGAAATTCAAAAGCAAATCTGTGTTTCTACGAGGTTTGTCAAGGCCTCTCCTTTTGACAAATATTTAGGAATACCTTTGGGTATATCCGATCATAGAATCAACCATTATAATTGGTTGCTGAACAGAATTCAAGCTAGGCTGGCTGGTTATAAATCGAGCTGTCTCTGTACTGCTGGGCGTACTACTCTCATTAAATCTACTGTGAATCAACTTCCTATTCACATCATGTCTTTAAAAAAGGTCCCCCGGGGTATTATTAAGAAGCTCAAGAGTCTCCAAAATGCATTAGGGTGGAATCACAATGAGCAAGGGAGGAAAATGATTCATTTCCAAAGTCAGAGTCTATTAAAATGCCCATGGCTAATGGGGGCATGGGGATTAGAGATTTAACATCGATTAATGATGCCTCGTTGCTCGAAGCTAGCTTGGTCTTTTATTCAGGATAAACATAAGTCATGGGTTAGAGTGCCGCATAGTAGGTACCTAAGAAGGGGAGATTTTTGGGCAATAAAAGCAAACAATTCCAGATTCGTTGTGTGGAAGAACATTCTTAAAGCTAGAAGAAGTTTGATTAGAGGTGGTATGTGGAAAATTAAAGATGGTTCGGTTGTTAATATTTGGAACCACAATTGGATTTTGGATAAGAAAGGTCCTCCCACCCTCAGATCAGGGCTTACAAATCGGCCTACTTATGTTAGTGAACTTATTGAAATTGGGAATTGGAATAAAGACATCTTGTGTGAATGCTTTGATACTTAGATCGATGGACGAATTTTAAAGACTCCTATTTACACCGAAGAGTCTCAAGACATGTTGGTTTGGTCTTATACCCAAAACGGTATTCTAAATTCAAAATCGGCTTATATATTTCTCTACGAGGGTAACATGCCACCTGGGTCATCTGATCAAACTATTTGGAAAGAAGCTTTGGCACCCAAAAATTAAGAAAAAATTTTCCCTCAAAATTATTATGCTCCTTTGGAAAGCCATTAGGGAAGCTCTTCCTACGAATCAAGCTATTGCTAGAAGATGCCCCAAGGTGGATTCCTCTTGCAATAATTGTCTGGCGCAACCTGAGAACATTGATCATATTTTTATATCTTGTTCCAGAAGCCGTGCTATTTGGTTTGGGACGTCTTTAGGTTATAATGAGCTTTGGGTTACGCAAGGTTGCCATACTATGCTTGGACACATTTCTTACGGATTACTCAACAAGATCAATCTAATCTCTTTTTAGGGGTTTTGGGCATTGCAGTTATATGGCAAATATGGAAAAATAGGTGTGAGGCATATATTAGAAACATAAAGAAGAGCCCTATTTGGATCATCGCTATGGCTGCAAGAGATGCAAATTTTTATTTGTCTCAAGCTAAGCTAGCTACTCCCCAAATTTTGCAAGTGAAATCCACCGCCACATACTCATGTTAAAATTAATGTTGATGTAGAGGTTGCGGATGACAACAGGTGCCGTGGGAATCATTATCCGTGATCACCAAGGTAGATTGGTGGAGTGGAAAGTGAAAACGTCTACCTTCAATGACCCTCTTATTTTGGAAGCTTTAGCTATTGAAGAAGGTTGTTCTTGGAAGTACCTGGTTTATGCCCGACAATCATTGAAAGCGATGCTCTCACCGTGGTTAACGCCATTACCGAAGCCGACTTGATCCCGTGGAAAGCCGGTACCTCCATTCTCGGGGAGCCGCGTTTGTCCGCGCTCTCGGCGCCGCCGTCGCCTTTGCCCTAGGAGCTCCAACGAAGCCGCCCATCGTTTGGCGAGATGGGGCTTGCGCTTATGGGTTAAGTATATCTTGGACTAATTCTTTTTTGTGCCTCCACGTTGATGTAATGAACTAGATCCATGTAGACTCGCCGGCTGGACCGCCGAGATCCTCTCCTATTATTTAATGCATTTTACTTCCCCTGTTCAAAAAAAAAAAGATAACGGACAGGCGTACGAGTGGTCGACCGGGAACAAGACCTTCAAAGCGAAAAAGACAAAAGAAGGCGCAAGGGAATCATGAAAGACCGTAACTCATCGACTATTTCTACCGTGGGAGTTTGGATCATCTCAATTATTCACTGAAAAAATTTATCTATAGTTCTCAAATAGATGATATCACGTGGTGTAAAAGAGGATGAGATAAGAAAAGATCATCATTATATTTTTTAATGTTATTTCGTGCCATTTCAACTTCGTTTCATAACGAGTTAATAGAAGATCAGTGGTAAATTAATAAAGGATTTGTAGTGAATTTTTGGAGTCTTAATAACGGGTCTATAAAAACTCTATAACTATCAAAGATTCGGTAGTAAATCATTAGAGTCTCGATAGCATATCTTTTGAGTCTCGATACCATGAAAATCTTGGTAGCAAATTTTTAGAGTCTTGATAATGAGTCATCGAAGTCTCAGTAGCGAGTTTTTAGAGTCTCAATAACAAGTCATTAGAAATTTGGTATCAAATATTTAGAATATCGATAGTAGATCTTTGGAGTCTCTCCGTAGTAAGTCATTGAAATCTTGATAGTGGATCTTTAGAGTCTCAGTAGTAAGATATCATAGACTCAATAGTAAGTTATCAAAGACTAATAACAGATTTGTAGAGGTTCATCAACCTAGACGGTTTCTTCCGTCATTTAACATCATCATTAAAACATATAATAATGATTTTTTTGCGCCTCTTCTCTGCTACGTCATATGGTATCACTCAACTCCTCAGTTGGAGAGTGTGAGCTTCACCGAAAAGCTAAGATGATCCGAACTCCTATCATAATAAGTGACGTGTCAGCAGCACAGTAAAACTTGCCGCATGTACTTCGGGAGAAAGTGCATTCCAATTCCACTTCATCGTTTGTTCACGGCTAAAACATAAGCAAAACGTAAAAAATCTTTCCTTCACCTATGTTTAATAGGGATTTTGACTTGTTAAGTTTCTTAAAAGGATTGTAACAATATTAACTATCATCTACTAGACGTTTGATATTTTAATAATATTAAAAAGATGGTAAAACTTGAGTCAAGTGAAGTCTAAATCTCATTATATTAAATAAAATATTTTTATATCATAAACTAAATTAATGGATACATGCCAAAGAATCTACATTTTCAATGTATTTTAATATAAAAATTTATTTTTAATAAAAGTAAAATTTTTTTGAAAAAATATCACATTTAAATTAGTGAATATACGTCACTTTCCTTTTTTTCTTTCTTTCAAAAAGATCAAACACCTCCTTGACAAGGTTTATGCACACAAAATCATGTACATACTAAAAATGGTTGAACCACACAGAAGACATTTTCCAAAAGTACAATTTTAGATGTATTAAATCAGAATAACATTTCCTTCGTCGCGTGGCTGTGGCCACATCGGACATATGCGTCTGCGAGGATGCCGACCTGCCGCGGTTCGATCCCGGAGTGCTTCCGTTGGACTCGGGACCGGATCCGCTGTGCATCTCCGTGTGCACCTCAATGCACACCACTCTTAAATTCATCTAATTATGTGATCAAATTAATTATTTTAATTATTTTAAGACTGTGAATATAAATATATATTATGTATTGATAAAAATTAAGTAATATTAATATTTTTTCAATTTATACTATTTTATAAATTAATTATATTTTTAATTTAAATAAATATGTATAAAATATATTTAATATTGATTTTCATAAAATATAACATCACATATTATATATTTATATTCACAGTCTTAAAAATGATTAAAATAATTAATTTGATCACATAATTAGATGAATTTAAGAAGTGGTGTGCATTGAGGTGCACACCGAGGTGCACAGGTAGGATCCGTCCCGTTGACTCTCTGCGCAACATATGTCATGATAAAAAAATGACATTTTCTTTGGAAAAGATAAATACAACTTCAATTATTTTCTTTTCATCAGTAACTAAATATATTTTATTTATTTTGGCCTGATTACTGACCTCTAGATCGGTGAAAAATTAGATATTATGTTTTTTGGTAACATTTCTGAATATAATAGTAAATTCTTTGTAAATTACTCAATGATAAGTGGTTCGCTCTATTTTTTTTTCTTTCAAAGAAATATTTCAGATTTTGTGTTTCTCACAAAAATTTAAAAAATATAATTTTAAATATTTTATTGAGTCAAATGAATTACCACTCGGATGTGTTCAATTGTTGGAAGGGAAAATGAGCGAACATCACTTATTTTCGCTCTGAATCAAATAAACCGTGATAAACCGTCGGGGCGACGTGAAGTCGTAAAAACCCTTGCGTTCAAAGCGGGCCATTATGCGTTCGCCCTCTCCGCGTGTGACCAGAGCCATGGATGTCTCCTCCGCCCACAAGCGCCCACTCGAACCCTCCCCAGCCGAAGACCGCTCGGAGGCACTTGGCGGAGGCGGCAACGCTGCTCCTCCTTCCTCCTTCACCTTGTCCCCTTGAGTCTTCTCCCCCACAGCCGGCTCATTCTCCAAGCACCGTCATTTCTCCTCGTCACCGGCCTCCGCGTTGGCGTCCAAGCACCAACTTCCCCATATGAAGCTCTCCGGCGCCGAGACCATCTTCCGTGTACTCTGCCCCGCCGACAAAATCGGCGGCGTCATTGGGAAGGGAGGCAATGTTGTCCGCCAGCTTCGGGAGGAAACCGGGGCACGAATACGCGTGGAGGACTCGGTCCCCGGCTGCGACGACCGCGTCATACTGGTCATAGCGGAGAGAAGGAAGGAGTCCGAAGGGGATGAGAAGGACTTCGGGTCGCCAGCGCAGAGAGCTTTGGTGAAGGTGTTTGAGAGGATTCTGAGGGTGGAGGACAGGATGACAGAGGGGGATGCCATGGGGGCCATTGAGGAGGAGATCCAAGGTCTCGTGATGTGCAGGCTTTTGGCGCCGAGTAGCCAGGTGGGTTGCGTGCTTGGTAAAGGGGGGAAGATAGTGGAAAAGATTCGGCAGGATAGTGGTGCGCAAATTAAAGTTCTGTCGGCGGAGCAGGTTCCGCCTTGTGCTGCTCATGGGGATGAGCTAATTCATGTAGGTGCTCTTTAGCAATCCCTTCGTTACTTCATGGCCTGTCTTTATGATTTCTTTGCTCTAGTTTGGTAATGTCTTTTCAGATTTCTAACCATTATGTTTTCCAAATTTCGGGATGTATATGAAACGGTATCATTATTGGTACCTGATGCAAATGCCAAATTGAAGGAAATACTCCTTTTTGTGGTTACTTGTGACAGTCACCTCTCGGCCTTGTGACTTTTTTCTCCAAGAGAGACAGACATGAAAGATACTGGGCTACATAAAGGCATTTGGTTACAAAGGGGTGATGATGCGGGACCAACCAGGCGCCAAACTCTAGCTAGCACCAAACTGCAATAATCACATGCCAAATCACTTAAAAATTGAGCTAAGTAGACCAAACAATGGCTACACTTTAATAGAAGTATCCCCGAGGAATGGTCCCTCAAGGTGAGTGGATCGACAACATGAGGATGCTACTGAGTTAGGATGCTCTCAAATCAATGAAGTTGATCTAAATAGCCGGAAGTAAGAAACTTTAATATACCAGCAATGCAAGTAATCAATCTAGATATCCTATTTCTATAATGGACACAGCATTTGATACATAATAAATGAGCTTAGCAAGAAATATACCTCCACACCTTGGTGTCGGAGCTGACTGCCCGATAATCTTCAACCTGGTGCTCTGGATGCGATCCATGTGCTGTCTGGCACTGAGGGCCGAAGGTCCATTGGATGGGGGTCGTGGAAGATGTTGGAGACTGAAGTCAGGGCCTTGTAGCAGGAACTGGGCACCACAGCTTGGCTCAGTCGCAGGTGGAGCTTGGCACGGAGTTGGACACTCGGGTGCTTCATGTCCGCACAGTGGGAAGCTGCTTCGACTCCTAGGATTGGGTCATGGTTACTGTCGAGGGCCTGCTGGGGCCATGACAGGATTTGTAGTACATGAGGAGGTGCCTAGCATTGCAAGAGGGTCCAGACCACCGAAAAGTGGTTGGTCCGACTGGCGCAAGGTTCCATGGGGGCATGGCACTTCCAGGTAATTGCTGACTAGCCAAGGTGTTGCGGCAAGCGGATAGTGCATGAGAACCCCTTAATAGGCACTGTAGCTTTGGTGGGGAGCTTTGAAATCTTTCTACTTGCCTTATTACAGCACTGACATAATAGGGGAAGGGAGAGGTGAAGCTGGCATGGAGCTCTCATCGGAGAATGGGTCGGGCGACAACAAGGGGAAGACCCGGAGGCAGTGAGGGATCCATGGCTCTTGGGGTGGGCTCCTGTTCGGAGGCATTGGGGCTGTTAGGGAAGGGGGCCTTCAGAAGCTCGAATCAGTGGTGGTTCCAATGGGCGTGGGATGTGGAGAGGGGAATGGTTGATGAAATCTTTGGAGCCGTGAGTATGCACGGAATTGATGGGGGGTGGGAGGAACTTAAGGGTGTAGTGGCAGATATAGATTTGGGACGAGGTGGTGGGGACAGTGGAGTGCCTTCAGAAAATGGAGGTGATTGGGAACTCTTGATGCTTAGTCGGGTGTGGTGAGGTAGCGGGATGGACTGTTTGGAGTGGGAAGTGGTTTTGTGGGAATGGTGGAAGGACGGGGCATGGTGATCGGGATGTAGATAGGGCATTGGGATTCGTCGGATCTCTGCGGAGTGAAGCACTGTCGGCCTGTCATTGGGTTTTCAGGTGTAGAACGCAGTTCCAATATCGATGCTGAGATCGAGAAGGGGAATGAAATAGAATGACATGATGGCCACAAGAGGAGCGGAGGTTGACGTCAGAACCAACCTATGCCATAATGCCGGGGGTGAGGTAGGGACTGGCCGTTGTTGGGGGTGGAGACTGGAACCTTCCTTTGGAGGGGGTGGAGGGCAAGCTGGTTTCCTAGTGGTGGTAAAGGAGAACACCAAAGACAGATTTGGATGTTGGATTTCTTGGACATTGCCGGGATACTACCGTGAAGTCGGAATCAGGGAGTGCTGCCATCGGGCCTTCTTCGGAGGATGACCTAACAGAGAGATAGAATTTCCTTTCATCATAAAAAAGATGCACATAATGAGGGCCCTATATAGGACAAGGACAAGGACCATAGCCAAAGACAATAGCAAATAAACCCAAAAGATCAAGGACAATGACAATAGCCAAAGACAATAGCAAATAAACCCAAAACATCTCACTGCCCAACCTCCGTGTAAATATGAATCAAATGAGTGTGTGTATATATCCAATCTATCCAAAAATAAATCTCAAAATAGCCCTCAAAACATGTCATGTGCTAACAGAATAAAGCAATGTGCCCATTATTCATCTATCCACAAAGATGTCGCAGTGCACTGATGCCACCTATAAATGAAAGTTGGATCGATCCGGTCACGTGCTATCCTCACCAGGTAACTCTCTCCCCCCTTTAGAAGATAGATCATCATCACATAACCAATGAACTTGGAGGAAAGTCAGGTTAATAGGTCAAACTTTGCTTATAATGATAAGCGCCAACACTCTTGGTTGCATCAAATGTCACTTGCATTTGACCATATACATATAGGCTACGGACTAAATAGAACAATATGATGCCATCAGTGTACTAGATGACATCTGCTTTACAAGAGTGGTCAATTGATAGTTTGTAAGAATTCTGCCCTATTCTTGCATAGAAATAAACATTCTTCAAGAATAGAGATGGTTCACCAAGGCTTAATGTCATCTTGCTTGCAAATCCCAGTAGCCATGGTTTTCAGGATCGGGATCACCACCTGCCACCTGATCTTAGGAGGGGACCACGATCTCGGATGATGCTTCCGCTAGGATTGAGCTTAATGTCATCTTGCTTGCAAATCCCAACTAATCCATGGTAGGATTGCCCCTGTTTAACGGTGGAGGGGCAACAATGCTGCTTCCCATATCCTCTCTACTCTAATGGGTAGGGAAGATGAGCGTATTGGGTCAATCAAACCAACATGCTCTAAATCCCGTAACTTAAGTCACTGTATCTCCATATATATATTTTGAACTTCCTCTTCTAAAAATCTGCTAACTAGTGTTTGTAATATATGCAAAATGCTATACACAAGCATGAAACTATCCACATTATCTCAAGGCACTGAGGCACAAGTTAATAAAAAAATTGGCACTGAGGCACAAGTTAATAAAAAAATTAAAAATTCATCAAAAGACAATTAACATCAACAAGTGCATAAGTAACTAGAGTACTTAAAACTTGTCAAAGAGTACTTAAAAGTTGTTTAAGCCAAAAAGAAATCACAAAGTGCTCAAATTTGAAGCATGTTGTCAAAGACGTGAGGCATCTGAGGCGAGGGGGGCATCATCTCACCCCTTGTTCCTGAGGCCATTTTTTAAATATTATATAATAATAATGCATCTGATTGTTATTTAAAAATGAAAAAATGCAGAAAATACTTTTAAAAATTGCAGGAAATACTTGATAACTATGTTTGCAATAAAAAAATGAAAGCCAACAACATGGAAAATATAAGAACATAAAAGATATAACCATAACCATAACATAAAGATATAAAAAGTAACATGATCTTGCTTCACGGATCGAGACATGTTCACAAGATTAGAACCTAGAAAAGAATAAGCCATTTAAATAATAAAGTAAACTACCAAAATCCCTATTTGGGGGTTTTTATAACTATATGGAAATTAAATCGGTGTGCCAATGTTTAAAAGTTGAACTAAAACAAGGAAACAAAAAAAAACTGAAAACATCAAAGAATAGAAAATGCACCTTTCTCCGACAAGGTTTGGCTTCTCCGGTGAACTCCAATGAAGAGGAAAAAAAGGTCTCTTTAATAAGGACAATGTATTAGAACACGATTGTTCTAAGGAAGAAAAGCTAAAAAAAATTAAGTACATAAAAATAGAAAAACCCATAGAAAATGGCTTGGTTGTCAGGCCCATCAGTGGAGAGAAACAGGCGGGAGGGTGGGAGAGAGAAGCCCCATTGAGGGGCTTAAGTTTGTCCAGATCCGGGTCTTTAGGCAGGCGAGGCCGCCTAGGCGGCAAAGGTGGCGAAGACAATTGCCCATACAGCTACTAAGGTGATTGCCTCCAATACCATAGGAAGCAAAACACATAATTTTCTAAGCCTTCAGTCTCATGTTGTGTATTAACCTTTTCATTTGCATCGTCTCTATCATGTCTCCTCTCATTGTGCATCTCCATCATCATCATCATCATCTATTTTATTATTAAGAAGTTCTTCATTGCTATCTTTGTCCCTCTCTCTCTCGTAGAACATGATGCACTTTCTCCAATTGATTATCTAATGACTCTTTGTGGCATTCTCTCAGAAACTCCCTTTATGTCATCCACTTCTTCTCATGTAAGATCTTCCTTTTCCTGAATTAAATCTTTACTTCCCTTTACCATCTACTCACTTTCCCAATCTATATCATCAAAGCAGAATCATATTTTTCATGAGTGTTTCATTGTTCTATGAACCTTTCATGAAGACGGCGATTGTATTGCACGTAGGCTAAATCATTCAACTGCTATTTTTCATGATCTTTTCTTTGTTCTATAAACTTTTCACGAAGATGACGATGATATTGCACGTAGGCTAAATCATTCAACCGTTTATGCTACAAGCCATTTCTTTTCTTAGTATGAAATTGAAAAAGTACACATAATGAATTGAAAAATAAAAGATTAAATATAAATTATGTATCAACAGTTTTGAAAACTTACAAAATGAAATATACTTCAATTACGTTCACAATCGGATGAGTTACAATAAATATCTAAAATCTTCAATGCAAAACTCTTTAATTCTAGCATTTTCCACCATGTTGCACCCGCCAACTAGCTATATTGGCATAACAACATAAAATATCTTGTAAGTAATGTTAAACAAATAGTGGACATAAAATATAATGAGAGTCATGGCCTTTAATTGGAAGTTTTTTTTTAATCATTTGACCTTATAGAAAATGAGATGGAAAATGTGCCTCTTGAATTGAATTGATGTAAAATGAAAGTTGTGAATCTCTCTTGTTCTGTATTTTGGAATCTACCACCATTCTCTGCATGCATGTATAAAAGGCCAACCAAACTTGCATTTTTAGCTTTATCATCAAAGTAAAAGTTGGGATTTTAAAAAAAATCTGGTTAAATGTTGAGAGCACTGCATTTGTATCTTATATCATCTACCCTTAATTTTTAAGATCGAAGTATATATATATATTTATTTCATACAAAATTTTTAACAATTTTTTGTTTCGTACATTCTATTGTAACATATAAATAGTCCATTACTAGTTTTTCATTCCCATCCACTAACTTTAACACTTGAAAAATGGGTTGAGATGCTCTTAAAATTTCTTAAACTTCATGTCAAAATTTCACTTGAAAAATAATGGAAGAAACGTTTTCCCTAGAGTTTGTCTTTACACACACACACTCTTATGCAAATATCTGAAGAGAACAATTTTCTCCATTCCCTTTTCACCACGTCATCATGCACTCAAAGTAATAAAACATGTTGCAAATCTTGTTACCTTACATCTTTCAAGTTTTTTTTCCTCATAGTCTAGTAAAATATGAGTGATGATACAAACAATTAATTACCTTCTTGCTTTTGATATGGTACATGCATAAGTTTTCATCTTTCTAATATCTTCCAATATCAAGTCAAAACAATGTGCAACATAAAATGTCTAAAATAAATATTTGTTTTCATTAACAAATTTTCAGCTGAAATATTATATGATGTATTTTCTATCACAATTTGGATCACATATTACTCGTCAACTTTGTCAATGACTTTGTTTAAAAGTTCATACATAAAGATATTATCTTCCTTATGATATGATACATCGATAGACTATAAAAGGTATGTACTCTCTGGATAATTTACTAAGAAAGTTAACTAACTTTTTTTACTTTCTATCAATCCAACCGTCACACGTTATGTTACAATCATTAACTTTCCAACATTCTTGAAACCAAGAACGCATTTCATTTGTGTGTTCAACTATTTTTTTAAACATAGACATCCTCAATTTACAATAACTAGGAGGCCAACAACTTGATCTAACTCGACTTGCAAGTTCACATATGATCTCAAAACTAATTAATTTTGCACTATTAAAAGAAATACCAACTTCTTAGAACCGAGTCGTTCCAACTTCTTCAAACTTTTGTTGATTTTCTCTTTTAATTAACTATCTTAAGTATTTTGATTTTTCTTTCCACTTATTCTTGCATCAACAAATTTCTTTGTAGATATCTTTACAAAAATATTCATTGGACCCTTATTTTTCTTACTTTTATCATAAACTAAACTTTTCAATTTCACACTTCGCTCTTTGAATTTTGTATGCCCTCTTCATCATCGTTGTCGAACACTTCGTTGCAATTTCTATTGTCGTGGAAGATGACAATTTTATCTTCTTATTTTTATTCAACCTCGCTATGTTAACATCTCATCAACAATTTTCTGTGGTTTTTGGACATTTTTTGATGTCACTAAACCTTCCAATCAAGTGTTTTTCTTCTTTTGCCTCTTGATTTCATTATTTGTCACCAAACCACAAAGTTCACATTTAACTTATTCTTGTCATTCTCATTTGGCTGATACATGCATTTCTACTCCAACTCATTTCTCAACATTCATGATTATTGATCCAGAAGTAGAGATAGATCCCATTAAAAACGAAAACAAAAATTGCATTGGCCGGAGACATTGGAATTAGTTAGTGTTGGAACCTCGAATTTTCCTCTCTTGGTAGAAAATTCATTTTTGTGCTTTAGGCTAGCATTGACTACTATGAAAATATGTGGTATTCATAGGAGTATTAGCTAATTTGATGCGGTATTATTTTATAGGAACACCGATGGTTCCACAGATTTGCTAAGTGTCGATATGGGTATCACCCACCACTTAGATGATCTGAACCACAATTTAATTTGTGAGGTTATCTGAGTTCTTTGAAAATAAATTTTGACCTCTCTCCACCGGACTTGCGATATTCCGGTGTTAATTACATCGAGCAAACACTCGAATACCCTTGATTGACCGTCACAGCAACATATTGATCGGAAGTCATTCATCCACATAAAGAAAGCTGTAAGACATATCCCCATGGCCTTATGAGATGGAATTTGGTTGAACTTAATTCAAACTTTAAGTTTGGGTCCATTGATTTTCTCTTTGATTTAAGATTTGTTTTGTTTTGTTTTGTTTGTCTTTGGTCATTTGTTGACTTAGACAATTTTGAGTTGATCTCTTTTTTTTATTTGTTTGTAGGAATTAATTTCCATTTTTAGTGTATTTGTTAGCATTTTTTGCTTGATTTAAATGAATTTTTTATTATTATTAAGATTTATTCTTAATAATATTGATCACTTTAAATTTTCATGGTTGATTTTAATCCAACATAACTTGTTTTTGTAGTCATTTGTTGACATTTTTTATGCATTATTTAATGACATAATTTTGGTTGGGTTATGTTAACATTTTATTAATGTTTTGATCATTTATTTGATTTGAATTTTGTTATGCACACTTAATTATTTAAGTAGCATTATCCATTTGGGTTGATTTAATTTTCTATGGTTAAGTCGGATTCAAACTTAACATGTTTTGTAACCATTTGTGGTTATTTTTTATGTATGATTTTATGGCATGAATTTGATTTGATTGTGATGGCATTTTTGTTAATAAATAAGTCATTATTTGATTTGATTTATTCAAATTTGATTATTTGATTAAGTTTGAAAATCATTTAAATGATTTATTTAGTTTATTCCATCTTTTGGAGTCCATGGGGATTTGATGTCACTTTTGGAGTAACATAACACATCAATCGAACTTGAATTTCATTTCATCTCGATCTGAGTACAAAGGAGTACAACAAATGAGAGGGCATTCAAGCCTTTCTTCTCAATACATGTCATGACTTATGTTCGGTTTGACCGTCATTTCGGTTTGACCGATTTGGGTTTTCATTTAGAATTCCCGTTCGGTTCGACTGGCATTTCGGCTTGACCGACTTGGGTTTTCTATTTGGGTTTTCTATTTGAATTCCCGTTCGGTTTGGCCGGCATTTCGGTTTGACCGATTTGGGGTTTTCATTTAGAATTCCCGTTCGGTTTGACCGGCATTTCAGTTTGACTGACTTGGGTTTTCTATTTGAATTCCCGTTCGGTTTGACCGACTTGGGTTTTCTATTTGAATTCCCGTTCGGTTTGACCGGCATTTCGGCTTGACCGATTTGGGTTTTTCTATTTGAATTCCCGTTCGGTTTGGCCGGCATTTCGGCTTTACCGATTTGGGTTTTCTGTTTTTATCCAAAATAGCGAACTATTTTGGGCCCCTTTTAATGGAAAGGTAGCGCAAAACCACTTAATTTCGATTTCGGCTAGACCGGAGTTGGGTTGGCTATTTTCTATCCAAAATAGTTTACTATTTTGGGCCCCTTTTTATGGAAAGGTAGCGCAAAACCAGCCCCTTTTTATGGAAAGGTAGCGCAAAACCGAGGCATTTCTTACCTTCTAAGAGGTGAGAATGTAGAGCTTCTCTCTCTTCCCAACTCTCTCTTTTCTCAACACTCTCCAACCCCCTGTACGTATGGCACTTGGGGGGTATTTATAGAGGTTTTTGGAGGGGCAAAAGGGTCATTTGGAAGACCCCACTAAACCCATTTTCGAGTTAGTGGGGAGGGGGTGACCGGAGTGGGGTGGAGTTACCCCCATTTCCCCCCCTTTTTTCTGATTTTCTGCCCTGTTTGACCAAAGCCAAACCGGGGGGGTAAGTTCACCCCCCCGGTTGACCGAAGCCGCGGCCGCCCGCGCGTGGGCGCGCGCGTGGCCCACGACCGCCCACTCGGGCGGTCGTTTGCTTTCTTTTTTTTTCCTTTTTTTTCTTTTTCTCTGCTGACCGCGGTTTGACCGCGAACCGCTGCCCCCCTCCTCGGTCCTCTCTCTCTCCCTGACAGACACAGGAGCCCGCGAGGGCTCGCAGCAGCCCCCTTCGGCCAGCCTTCACGCGGCGATGGCGATGGCGGCGGTGGGTGTCGGCGATGGCGGCGGCAGCTGTGGTCGGAGAAGGCGGCGGCGCCAAGGGGTTCTTCCCCCTTCTTTCTCCGTCATTTCCTCTGCCTCGACAATGGCTCGCGGGAGTCCTTGCGGCTCCATGTCCTTCTCCCGGCGGCGACGGCGCACTCTGACGACGATGGCGTTGAAAGGGCAAGGTGGCGGCGGAGGTGTGGTCCAATGGTGGCAGTGGGAGGCTCCCCTCAAACCGCAACCGCAACTGGAACTCGCAAGGGTTCGCGGCGGCCTCTTTCGGTCGGTCTCCATGCGGCATCGGCAGTAGCTCCCATTGGCTTCTCCAACGACAGCGGAGGATGCCAGCGACGATGGTAGAGGGAGCCGCGGCTGGTCCCCCTTCTTCTGTTCTCTCTCTCTCTCTCTCCCTTGACGGACACGAGCCCGCGAGGGCTCGCGGCGGCGGCGGCGGCGGCGTCGGTTGGTGAAGGCGGCGGCGACAAGGGGTTCTCCCCTCTCTTCCTCCATCCTTTCCTCTGCCCCCGACAGTGGCTTGTGGGAGTCCTTGCGGCTCCATGTCCTTCTCCCGGCGGCAACGGCTCCGGCGGGCTCCGGCGGCGGCGGCGGCGGGCCCCGCTGACGGCGGCGGGACGACGCCGTCGGTGCAAGAGGGTGGTGGTGCCGATGGGAGCTCCCCCTCTTTCCGTCTTCTCTCTCGCCGCGACGAACACGGCGCCCGCGAGGGCTTCTACGGCTATGGCGGACCTCGACGGCGACTTCCTCCGAGACCGCGAAGGTGACGATGGCTCCTCCACCTGCTCCTCCCCCTTTTTCTTCTCCAAATACACATGGCGTTGCTCGCGCCCCTAGTTCTTCTCTCTCTTTTAAGAGAGATTCTTTTTGGTCTGACAGTTAGTAAATGAGCAAATTAAGCTAAACAGATTCTAAGTCGATGCAAATGACAAGATAACAAGTGAAATAAGGATTTCTCATGTTTAAACCTGTTGGCACCTCTACATTTCACAAATACTGGATAGACAATAGGAGGGGGGTTGATTACGAATAGTTGTTCAAATTGTGAAGATTAAAATATATATATATATGCAAAGGACATATGCATACACAGGCATATTTGGTCTCATGATTATGACTTCTTAGTTGAATGGAACCCCATAAGTTTAATCCGTTTACCAACTGAAGGTTACATACCCGTGCCGGCGACAAGACGCAGCCCACAGAAGCCCAGGATTAAGAGGAGTCGGCAGTTGATCCTAGTTCAGGAAATAGAATTGTTTGGGTAGTCGCGGCTTGGAGTTGAACCGACAGAAGTAGCCCAATGGGGCGGCCAACACTCTGCATATCCAACCAAATGCAGGCCCATATAAGCCTTACGACAGGCCTCTTCTAAAAGAAGTCTCGTAGGAGCAGGAGGACTGCGTAAATAAAACCTTCGAAGCAATTGGGGGAAGGAGAAACTGAATCCCACATATGCCGGACCAATCCCAGTCCCTTTCAGAGCAGAAAAAAATCTCTTTGCGGAAGGATCACCCGCCGGAGGGGAAGCCCCGTAAAATTACTTTAAATGAACCTGGCAGAGTCATTGAGGGGGGAGGGGAAGTCAATTCGGCGTATCATGGACTCCCGAGTCCGTCTCAAAGACGGACAGCTCTTTTCGGAAAGGCCTCCGATGGCGGAAGAAGAGGCATACGGTTATAGAAATGGGAGAGAACAATGGGAGCAAGGCCAGCCGGGACCGCTTACTTCGGACCTTCTCCGAATCCTTCTCGGAGCAAGAGTTCTTGTTGTGGGAAGACTCCCAGCGGGGGAGGGAGACTGCGGAGGCTTCTAAAAGCCCTGCCAAAGCCGCGTGTGAAAAAAAGAAGAGCAACTGAGAGGCTGAGGGAGGATTCGGAAGCAAGAGAGAGAAAGAGAGGAGAGGGTACCTTCTTCTCCTTCCCACAGCGTAGGCGGGCCGATCGTCTTCTCCGAGAGAAGCCACCGTCCCCTCCGGAAGTTGCCGTTGCCGTTGCCGTCGCCGGAACCCTCTTCCCCTCTGGAGCCGCCGCCGTCGAGTCTCCCCTCCGTGCCGTCGTTGCCGAAGCCCCCCGCCGTAAGAGCTTCCCCCGCAATCGGGTGAACAAGAGAGGTCGGGGGATTATTTTCCCCCGACTTATGTCCACGTTGGACATGTAAACAACAGGTGGACCCGCTGAGGAAAAAAAAAAGAGAATAGGCCGCGGCGGTCGACATTGTGAAGAGGCCGCACGCGTTCGAGGGCCGCGCGTGTGAAGAGGAACCGGCCGCGGAGAGGTGTTGACCCGCGGGTCAACATTTGTGTGGGGCCCACTTGTTGGAAGGCTTTAAAAAAAAAAGAGAAAGGCCCATCGGATAAGCCGATGGGCACAAGAAGAAGTTAAAGGGGCCAAGCCCAACGGAGGCCTACCCAGCTTTGATGAACAGGGATCCCAAGAGGGACCAATGGAGATTAATTCTTCTTAAAAGACACCCTCGATCAAAATTTAAATAAAAATGTATTAACTAATTAAACAAACCGAGGCGAGCATTCGGCCAGCTAAAAACCCGCCTCATGGTCTCAGCATAACTTAAAAGAATGAAAAAAAAAGGGAAAGCAATAGGCCGGCTTTAAGCACGTCTCTTGACCCATAATTCAAAAATAAAATAAAATAAACAATAAACAGGAAGTAAATAACAATTTACTTAATTAATCAACAAACTGAGACGAGCATCCGGCCGGCTAAAAACCCGCCTCATGGTCTTGGCTTAATCTAAAAGAATCAAAATAAATAGGGAAAGCAATGGGCCGACTTTAAGCACGTCCCTTGACCCTTTAAGGTAGGCATACAAAGGTCTAGTTAAAAGACCCCAATGTCTTACCATGCCCCAAGAAGGAGTTGTTTTGCCCATTATGCTATGGAGAGGCTGTGCATGATCAACATGCCAATATGCCAAATTATAAGCTAATGAGGAAAACCAACCATGAGATGAGCGCCTACAAGTTGGGTATGCTCAACCTTGAACCGGTTGGGAGAAGATTTCATATGCCTATCAAAGGCAGGACCATGCTCAACTACTGAATTGACAGGACAGATTTCCAGATGCCTATCAAAGGCTGGAACGTGTTCAAGACAACATTCAAGTTGATCAAAGACTGGCACATACTTGATCCCGAATTGAGGGAATGTCACAGCTTTCTTGTAAAAGAAAAAGGAGCAGGAGGACTTATATGAATTCCAAGCAATGAAGAATTCAATATTCAGTGCAAGGAGTAAACAATCTCTGCCGGAATGAGTGAATGCAAGCTCAAGAGAAAATTGAAAGCTGAATATAAATATGAAGTTTCAATAAAAAACAAAACATCTAAGAAATTTGAAATTCTGTTAAAAAATCAAATGCTGAGGGAGTGCAGAGATCAGACGGTAGCACTGAAGGGCATGCTATCCGATCAAAGAGAATTCCAAGGGCAGAATCACTAAATCTGCATAAAATCGGTTTTTGATTTGAAAGGTTGCAAAACTTAAAAATTAAATCCCAAGTTTAAACAATCTGGAGGCAAACTTTGAAGCAAACATAAGTGATGGGGACCGGTACGGACCGGATCGTCCGTTTGTTTGGTGATAGCGTCTTCCGGGTCTTGAGGAGACGACGTATTTATTTCTTTTATTTCGTAGTATTAGATTTTTATTTTTATGCATTTTATTTGAGTATTTAGAGTCCTTTGAGTACTTCTCTTTTATTTTAGTCCTTTAGAGGACATATATGTAATTAGGGTTTTTAGAGGTCCATCTTGTAATGTCCACTCTATTTAAAGAGCCCAAGTCCTTGAATGAATGGAGATGGATGTTTGAAGCCAAGGAGAAGCTCCTCCCGTTTCCCCCCTGTTCCCCTCCGACGATATCGGCGTCGTTCCATCACCTCCGGGTGCTCCCGGTTCTCCCTCCCCTTCCCGGTGTTCCTCCCCACCTCCGGAGTTAGGTCCGGTACCCCTCTTCCCCTATCCCGTTCGGTTTTCCAACCTCGCGTCGACATCTCCGTCGACGCTGCCCTAGGTCCGTCCGGATCTCCCACCTCGCCCCTCACCTCCCCTCGACCCCTACGACAGCCCCTTCACCCCTCCACGGACCCCCTTCCCCCGCCGGAACCCCCCCCGCCGGAAGCACTACGACACTCCCACCCCTTCCGGACCCGCGCGCACACACATCCCTAACCGAGACACCCCCCCGTGCGGCTCCCCTACCCCACGAGCACCCCTCCCACAGGGGCCCTCGGCCTCCCACGGAGCCTCCCCGAACCCCCTTCCCTCCTACCGAGCCGCCGCGAGCTCGGACCCCAACCCCGCTTCCGTCGACCGTCGAAGACACCCCGATCTTCCCCTTTCCGGCGAAGCTAGTCGACGGCGACGAAGGAGGAGAGAAGAGGAGGACTAGGCGGTGCCGCCGGAGCCTCCGGCCGCCGCTGCCGAGGCCTTCCCCTCCGGCTTCCGGCTCCCGAGTCCGCCGCGACCGCCGGACACCCGCCGCGCTCGAGGACGAAGACGAGCCCTCCGTTCGCAGTCGGGCGCACCGAGGAGACGCCACGACCCCGCGGCCACCGCCCTCTCTCTCTCTCTTCGCGGCCGGCTCGCCGCGGCACGCCACGACCCCCCCCGGGGGGGAGTAAGTCGCGCGGTCGCGCGGCGCCGCCCGGCCTGCCACGACCCCCCCCACGCGGCCCGCCGCGTGAGTGGCGCCGGCCGAACCAGCGCCGGTTCGCCTTCGTCGGCCGGCCCGGGCGACGGTTCGCCCGCCAACGGGCCAGACCGCCGGTTTAGCGCCCAGACCGGGTCCGACCGCCGGTTCAAGGCCGGTTCGACGCTCTAGGGGCCGGTTCAGACCGGTTCGAGCCCGGTTCACCCATCCGTAGGCCGGTTCGGGGCCGGTTCAGCCCCTTCTAAGGCCGGTTCGGGGCCGTTTTGGACCGGTTCAGCACTGGTGGGCCCGGTTCAGCGGCCGTGAGGTCTGGTTCGGTGGTTTTCGGGCCCGGTTCAGCAGTTTCCAGCTCCGTTTGAAGCAATTCAGCACGGTTCAGGATCGGTTCAGCACCCCTCGGGCCCGCCGACGCGCGCGGGGATGGCGGCACCTCCCTTCCCGTCCCGCATCAGTTTGGTATCAGAGCCGGCGCCGACTTGTTTTCACGAGTCGGGATCCTTACATTGCGCGGGACATCTACATTTCAGCTTCGACATCACATTACCGGTGGAGGTGCACACCACGGTATTTCTGTCCAGCTCTTCACGCAGCGTCATCTCGCAGTCTCTTTTCGAGTTGATCGCTCCAGATTATCAGGTGGTCGAGGATGGTCGAGCTTACATCCAGTTTGCTCGTATTGTCAGAGGCCGACTTAGACCATGGACAGTGCGGTATGTGAAGATGCTCGGTGCGAGATAGTTCCTACGGCACCGTCTCATCCTGGGTTCGAGTGGTTAGCCGATCGGCGGAGCGATTTGGACACATTCGCTCGAGAGCTTACCTTGCGGCCCAAAGAGTACAGAGCACTGAGAGAGCCGATCTGTATCGGCAACACTTATGCCCGTGGCTGTGCACGAGGAGCGACGACACGCTTATCGAGGTAGCTTATGAGGCCGGGTCCGAGCTTGCCGCGAGTACGAGCAACGATGCACCATCGATGCCGAGGCATGCAGCCATCGAGGTTGAGCCGACCGAGCACCGGTGTTCTTGTTTGAGCCGACGACGAGCGGCGACACCTTGTCGAGGCCGAGACCGATCGAGCCATCCCGACCGAGTTGACGGCACAGTCGTGAGCCGCCGACGGAGCCGACCACCGAGGTTGTTCCGGAGGATCCGCGCATAGTTGACTCGATAGAGTACCCGGACACAGAGCTTGACAGCACTTACGACACCGTCTGGGTCACCTTCTGCGGTCCCCTTGGAGCTTCCCGGTCCCGCTTCATCATCACCCGAGCTGCCCTACTGTCGTCCTCAGTTTCAGTAGTGACCATGTTGATCATACGACACTACAAAACTCGAGGACGAGTTTTTCGCAACCGGGGGAGAATGATGGGGACCGGTACGGACCGGATCGTCCGTTTGTTTGGTGATAGCGTCTTCCGGGTCTTGAGGAGACGACGTATTTATTTCTTTTATTTCGTAGTATTAGATTTTTATTTTTATGCATTTTATTTGAGTATTTAGAGTCCTTTGAGTCCTTCTCTTTTATTTTAGTCCTTTAGAGGACATATATGTAATTAGGGTTTTTAGAGGTCCATCTTGTAATGTCCAGCTCTATTTAAAGAGCCCAAGTCCTTGAATGAATGGAGATGGATGTTTGAAGCCAAGGAGAAGCTCCTCCCGTTTCCCCCCCTGTTCCCCTCCGACGATGTCGGCGTCGTTCCATCACCTCCGGGTGCTCCCGGTTCTCCCCTCCCCTTCCCGGTGTTCCTCCCCACCTCCGGAGTTAGGTCCGGTACCCCCTCTTCCCTATCTCGTTCGGTTTTCCAACCTCGCGTCGACATCTCCGTCGACGCTGCCCTAGGTCCGTCCGGATCTCCCACCTCGATCCCTCGCCTCCCCTCGACCCCTACGGCAGCCCCTTCACCCCTCCACGGACCCCCTTCCCCGCCGGAACCCCCCCGCCGGGAAGCACTACGGCACTCCCACCCCTTCCGGACCCGCGCGCACACACATCCCTAACCGAGACACCCCCCCCGTGCGGCTCCCCTACCCCACGAGCACCCCTCCCACAGGGCCCTTGGCCTCCCACGGAGCCTCCCCGAACCCCCTTCCCTCCTACCGAGCCGCCGCGAGCTCGGACCCCAACCCCGCTTCCGTCGACCGTCGAAGACACCCCGATCTTCCCCCTTTCCGGCGAAGCTAGTCGACGGCGACGAAGGAGGAGAGAAGAGGAGGACTAGGCGGTGCCGCCGGAGCCTCCGGCCGCCGTTGCCGAGGCCTTCCCCTCCGGCTTCCGGCTCCCGAGTCCGCCGCGACCGCCGGACACCCGCCGCGCTCGAGGACGAAGACGAGCCCTCCGTTCGCAGTCGGGCGCACCGAGGAGACGCCACGACCCCGCGGCCACCGCCCTCTCTCTCTCTCTTCGCGGCCGGCTCGCCGCGGCACGCCACGACCCCCCCCGGGGGGAGTAAGTCGCGCGGTCGCGCGGCGCCGCCCCGGCCTGCCACGACCCCCCCCACGCGGCCCGCCGCGTGAGTGGCGCCGGCCGAACCGGCGCCGGTTCACCTTCGTCGGCCGGCCCGGGCGACGGTTCGCCCGCCAACGGGCCAGACCGCCGGTTTAGCGCCCAGACCGGGTCCGACCGCCGGTTCAAGGCCGGTTCGACGCTCTAGGGGCCGGTTCAGACCGGTTCAGGCCCGGTTCACCCATCCAGAGGCCGGTTCAGGGCCGGTTCAGCCCTTCTAAGGCCGGTTCAGGGCCGTTTTGGACCGGTTCAGCACTGGTGGGCCCGGTTCAGCGGCCGTGAGGTCTGGTTCGGTGGTTTTCGGGCCCGGTTCAGCAGTTTCCAGCTCCGTTTGAAGCAATTCAGCACGGTTCAGGATCGGTTCAGCACCCCATCAGCTCGGTACATCCTTCTCGGGCCCGCCGACGCGCGCGGGGATGGCGGCACCTCCCTTCCCGTCCCGCATCAATAAGTAAGCTACAAGCTGAGCCGCCAGGGATCAAATCTCCCAGGTCCGACATCCAATACAATCAATTAAGAATCCAGACAAGTTTTCTCAAATCCAATTTCCTTATTCAAGCTGTAACATAATCCCTCAATGTAAATCAAAACAAATATGGCTCAATCCAGAACCGGTTAATTCTGATCAGACCCAAGTTGAAATAAATCTGAAAATTCTGAACCTGTAGGACTGAAGCCTGTAAAGTTTGCATAATAACAAATTAGAAAGTCGAAAACTTGAAGTCTGGAATTTAAAACATAATCTGAGGTTCAAAAGCTGCAACCAATGTCTGAAATAAAAAATACAGCAATTTGTAATTCTGAACTTGTAAGATCCGAAAACTGTAAAAAATCTGCGAGGGGCCATAATCTGGAAAGAAAGAAAATCCAAACTTAAAGAAATCAAGTGAACCACCAATCTGAAATATAACTTTGGAATCTAAACCTGGAGTTTTGAAATCTGAGCCCCGAGATCCAAATCCGGAAATAAAGGCCTGAAAATTCACTAAACCCTCAAGCCAAATTCAAAACAGAACTCAAATCAAATAATTGAATAAGTCAAATCCCAAATCCACACAATTTAAACAGGTCTGAAATCTGCAAGCTTCAAGAAATCTGAACGTACCAACTCAGATTAAATCAAAATTAAACCAGTTTTGGCCAAACTCAACTCCAACTAAATTAAAATGCAAATTAATAAGTAAAATCCACTGCAAACTAAATCCAAGTCAAAACCAACCTTGTCAGATCCAATCTTAAAACAAAGTAAGCCAAATGAATTCAAATCAACAAACAATTTATAAACCAGTTCATTCAACTCAAACCAAATTAAAGCCCACGTCAAACCCAAATTCCAACCACTAAATCTAGCTAAAAGAAATCAAACAGATTCCATTAAATTTATAACAAATCAAATTCTGAGCAAATTCCTCAAACTCAAATCAATCAATCCAAATCAAATTCAAATTCAAATCATTGTTAACTTAAACAAATTCAAGACAGTTAAAAAATCAATTCACATGAACCATCCACTAATCAAAATCTCAATCGGAATTTTAATCCAAATCCCAACAGAACCTTAAAATAATTTAAATCAGAATTATAAGCCAAATCAAATTCAAATCAAATCTCTCAAGCTGGACCAGAATTAATTCTAATCAAGTTTAATAACAAATCAAAATTTCCTTAAATCCCTCAAACATCAAATCAGAACCTGCACAAATCTGTAAATTGAAAGTTGTGGGATTAAGAATCTTTGTCAAAACAAACTCAAATCAAATTCCAACCAAATCCGATATAACCCAAATTACATGAAACCAAAGAAAATTAACGAAAATCTAGGCAGAAGCTTAAAAAATCTAAAATTCAAATCAAACCCAAATTTCTCAAGTTAAATCCATTCCAGCAAACAAATTTGATTTTAAACAAACCAAATTCAAGCACAAATTTAATTCAAGACAAACCATATTCCATAAGCTAAGCCCAAATCCCATTCAAAATCAAACAATAAACAAATTGTCTCAAACTCAAACCAAGTTTAAATCAACAAACAAATTCAAATTAATCAAACCAATTCAACTTAAATCAATGCAATTCAAATCAAATCCAAATCAAATTAAGTGCTTGCATTCCATCAAGTTCATGGGGTTGTTTTCTCCAATGTGTTTGTATGAATGTTTATGGATGCATTGTCTTCTATTTTCATGGATTGCTATGACGATTAATCAAGGGTTTTCGAGTAATCTCGATGTAATTAACGTCGGATCTTCGCACCATCCGACGGGGAGGGGTCAAAATCAATTTTTAAAGAAACTAACAACCTCAAATTATAATTTTATACATATCATTGATCCTAGTTATTACTTTTATGGAATACCATCTATTTTCTTACAAAGTCAATACTAAGGTCAAATCAAATCTAATTCAAAATCCAAGCAGAAAAATGAATTTCCAAAATCAAATCTTTAAATTTTTGAGGTTACATCAAAATCCTAGCTTAGGAAATATCCAAGCAGCAGCCAATGTCACTACTCTCTACGATATGGAGAAGATAAAAAAATACTGAAAATTCAAAAATCCACCAGTTGGAAATCATTGATGTACTGGTGAAAACTTGCTAGTCTGATAGCTTCTTAAACATTGAAGCATTAAAAGTTTAGAACAAGATTAAAATGTCTCTACTAGATATTAAAAGGAGAAAGTAAGAAAAAAAGAGAAAATACCAGTGGAAGAAGCTAAAAAGTTTGGTGAGGGATGCTCACACAATACAATCCAAGCTCTTGGCTTTATCGGAGGACAACGACGATCAGAGAGACTTGCAACGACCAGTGGCTAATGACGGCGATGATGAGGATTTCTTTCACAGACACTGTCGGGGGTTTTGAGTGTTGGGTTCTTAGGGCATTGGAGAATTGAACGTTCCGGGTGGGTAGGTTTAAGGTAATTTAAACTTAAACCATTAAACTGGCTAATCGGTTCAAGAATCGGAAACCGGTTCACGGATATAACCATAAATACTTGATAACTATGTTTGCAATAGAAACATAAAAGACAACAACATAGAAAATATAAGAATATAAAAGATATATCCATAACCACAATATAAAAAGCTATAACAAGTAATCTTGCTCCATGGATTGAGACATGTTCACAAGATTAGAACCTAGAAAAGAATAAGCCATTAAATAATAAAGCAAAAATGAAAAAAAAACTAGATAACTATGTTTGCAGTAAACACATAAAAGACAGCATCATTGAAAATATACGAATATTAAAGATATAATCCTATTCACAACATAAAAATACAACATGATCTTGTTCTACGGATTGAGACATGTCCACAAGATTAAAACCTAGAAAAGAATAAGTCCGTTAAATAATGAAGTAAATAGATGTATATATACATGCCTCCCTGATTGATGTGTATATGCAAATAAAAATGAATCTGAAACTGAAAGAATTGAATAAATAAATTAAAGGTCAGAAATAATAATAAAACAATGGAAAGCTGACAAAGAATACCCATGGAAACTGAAAATTAAAACTAGAAAAAAAACAAAAAAAATCAAAGCTGAAAGCTAAAGTCAAACCTAAAATAAAAATATAAACTGAAAAACACATCTGAAATTTAAAAGTACAGTAATAAAAATGAGAACCAAATTTTTAAAACATGACAAAAAGGATAAAACAAAAAAATTGAAGTAAAAAACAGTACAAAGCCAAAATTCATGCATGGAAATAAAAAGAGTAAAGTAAGAAATTAAAAACAAAAAGGTAAAACAAGGAAATAATAAAACTCAGACATAAACTTGGAAGAACCAAATTGAAGTCTGTGAATTAAGGCAAAAATAAAACATTGCCAATTTCATAAATCAAGACATATTAAGGGGTGGCGGATAAACCATACCTGAAATAAAAAATATTGAATATAATTTAAATTCTAAAGGCCGTGAGGGATGTCTTTCCAAATTCTATGTCTGATGTATGCTTATGCATGGATGAATGGTTTCATTTAAGCGTTGGTATAATGGTAAATCATGAGTATTTGAGTATTATGCTCAATTTAGTTGACACCGGAATATCGTAAGTCCGGTGAAGACTGGTGACTGGTCAAAAGAATTTTCTTGTACCTACATAATAATCTCAGAAATATGTAACCTTGGTTTAGATTTTCTAAGTTATAAGGATCTCTCTATTCCGACACTTCGAAAGATTTTGACTCAACTTGTAGGTCCCTATACATATTACATACCACGTCAATCCATATCCATGCTTCCATATTATATCACATCATTTATTTTCAAATGATGATAATTGAATTTTTGATATGGAAAAATGATGCTTCTACAATAAACTGAGAGGGAGAGAACAATGAGGTTCAGAGAGAAATTGATAAATTTTAAGTATATACTCATTAGTAAAAATCTTATATACATAATAATGTAAGTGATAATAAAAATTTTTAATATGATTTTTCTATCACTAAATGAATGCCCAGGATTCACAGATTGAAATTATTTTACTAGTTATGTAGAAAGTCATTATAAAGACACCCTGGAACCTAGGTGGCGCTTAAGTGCTGCCTTTGCAGGTTCCTTGACAACTATGGTTGATACCAACACAGGACTGGCTCCATGATTCACTTTTATCTGATTCTGGCATTCATTAATGTAAATGTACTTGTCCACAACAAGGTGCTTTCTTCTACTATGTATCACCATATGCCGCACGTTTAAAGACCTTTGAAGTGCAACTGTAGTGATCTCCACATTGACGTTAACTCCTATTTTAAAAAATTTACAAAAATTATCAAAAGTCAGAACATAAGACACATCGGTCAGAGCTAAATCAAATTTAAAAACACCCCTAAGGGAAATTGTGAAATCTCTCCTGGCATTGGGAGAAATTGTTCCTATTTTGTATGCATTGCCAGTATGACTGTCAGGAATATTCACACAGAAAAATTGTCATGTAGAAAGCATCTTCAGTTAACAGTATAACAATTCTTGTTCACAAGGTTCTATTTCTTCGTGCATACTGTTCGAGATATGTATACGAGAAAATTTGGCAAATAACAAATACAGGCCCCTAAATTCCTGTCTATTTGTGCATTTGTTTTATTTTCTCTTTGATATCTTCAAATTTAAGATTTTTTTACATGTTTCAAATATTTAAAACCTAATTTCTGCCAAAGAAACACATTCCTTTTTTTGTTAATCGTTTTTGGAGATGAAGGCTGACTATTATCCGAATCAGTGTGATCCAGTAACCAATGATGCAACTAGCATGAAAACAATGTAAGACGTCATCTCCTGGCCTTTGATGTCTTCAACCTCTTTATTATTTTCAGTCTCCCAGTCTCCAGGCTCTTGCACTCATTAGGTTTATTTCTTTATATTACCCCCACTTGTGATCACCTGCTTATCCACCATAATAAGTTGATGATTAACGTTTTAAATGGAAGCAAGCCCTTTTCGGTCACATGCCTGATGCTACTGGCCTTATTTTGGCGGGGGTGAAGTTTCCCATATTCCTTTTCATTTTTGAGTTCTCAGATGGTACTTTTCTGGCTACTGCTAATTTTTTTGCTAAATTATAAGTTTCGTACTTTATTGTTTGACATGATATGTAATCTTTATTATAGGCTTTTCATAATTCTCTTGCCATAAGATTGTGCAAAAGTTTACCTTGTTTAAATGGGTCATTTGTACATTATGACAATTCAATTGCAATGTTCTGATGGCCTTTTGCATGTGGCTCGCTTTTGAATATGTAGCAGCATGTATGAGGCGTTGCCCAGGCAACCATCTATCACTTGCAAAACCTTAACCCTCAGGAACATGGATGACATAATAGGAATTGGAATCGGAATCAGAATTGGTGGGTACTAATGTGGTCCAAATTGGATCGAATGGACTGATTCAAGCCAATTTTTTGGGAAGAAAGCGGATCTGGAATCGGCCCGGATTGGTGTCAAAAAAACTTAATTTTTTTAAATTTTAAAAATGAAAAAAATTATGGAATATGGGCCTAGATTGGATTTCTTTGGGGTCGATTTTGGCTCCATGTTGGGGCTGTATTGGCTGTGGTGGCGGTGCAGTGGCGGTGGCACAGCACCATGCGGTCTTCCTTGCCCTATTGGGCTGGGAAGAACCCCTTACCGGGTCCATCGGGCTGGGAAGAACCCCTTATCAGGACCTGGTCAGGGGTTACCCAATGCCGAAATATTGGTTATTTTGGCATATCGGGTCCATCGGGACCCGATATAACCAGATCAGGTGACCTATGGCCTTACCGGGTCCTGATGGAGCCGATAAGGCCACCTTCCCCGCCCGATAGGGTGGTGAAGAGCGCTGCTGTGGCTGGGCTGCCGGAGGTGGTGGCTGACTCGATGCGATATAATTGGTCCGGAATCGGTCGATTTGACTGATTCCAGCCCCAATACAGCCTAATTTGATCGATTCTTGTCGATTCTGGTGGGAGATCAGGTTGGATCGGTCATCTGGGTTAAAATTGGATCAACGCCGATTCCAACCTGATTTGGCCAATTATGCAATCTATGCTCTTCTATGCTCAGGAAACACATAAATAGGAGATAATGAAATTCTTTCACAGTTTCCAGAGTCTTGAACTGGAGAAGTTCTGAACTTATATTATGTAATGATACTCTTGATATTGTTAACTTATCGATATTTTCAGATTTTCTTCCAGAGTTCCTCATTCTGCTAAAGGTTTTATAAGATAATGTTTTTATTATGTTATGGCAGATATCTGGGAGTTTCTCAGCTGTTAGAAAGGCAATTCTAGCTGTTTCAAGTTGTCTTCAGGATAACCCCAAGGCAGATTTAACCAGCTTTGTGGCTACTAAGCCTCTGGGCATGATCCCTCATGGAACTGTGCCTACAGGCCACATGGAAAGGTTTCCACAAAGAGGTTATACCACTATTCTTCATCAGGGAGATTATCACCCCAGATACAATTCTCATCCAAGTATGGAGGTTATTGCCTCTGCTCAAAAAAAGGTCGTGGAAGATGATATTTTATTCAGAATGCTTTGCACACACGATAAAGTTGGTAGCATTATTGGGAAGGGGGGTGGAATAGTTCGTGCCATACAGAATGAGACTGGTGCTTTAGTCAAGATCATGGAAGCAGTTTCTGATTCAGAAGAAAGAGTTATTGCTATATCTGCACATGAGGTGCATAATTTTTCTATACATAATACATTTGACATGACATGGGTGAATTGTGCTATTTTATGAGCTACCACTAATACATTGTGGAAGTATTCTTTTGCCGTTTTTTCATTATTTACTGGTCTGGTTCTTATATGTCATGTTCGATTTGAGTTACTCAGAGTTCAGAATTTCAGCATTCTCCTGCACAAGAAGCTGTCCTCCGTGTACATTCTAGACTTGTAGAAGCAGGAGCTGAAAAGGGTGTTGTTTCGGCACGGCTTCTCGTTCCTTCTCAGCAAATAGGCTGTCTTTTGGGCAAAGGTGGTAATATTATTGCAGAAATGAGGAGAGTTACTGGTGCAAACATTCGGATTTTTCTGAAGGAGCATATACCAAAATGTGCCCAACTCAACGATGAAGTTGTTCAGGTACCAGTGCTTTTTCTCCTTTTTGAGCTCTTAGTTGTCTATTACATCTATGCGATTCTGGCATCTTGTCTGTTGGTATTTTTTCTTTGTCAACAAGAAAACTTTTCTTGCTTATCTGATTATTAGCTCATTCACGTTTTTCAAGTTTTCCTGGGTGTCAGTTAAGATGTATCATTGACAAGTGATGAGATGGTTGTTTTCTTGCACCTCCTACCTACCTGAAGTCAATTGGGTTTCTGTTTCAGTCAATAATTAATTAATTAATCAATCATGATGCGGGCTCTTGACTTAATGTACTTGTTCAGCAACATTCATTGGGTGCATTGTTAATTTATTTTTGTTTTGTCTTTTTTGTTCTTGTTTTTTTATGTTTATGTTTCTATTTTTTATGTTTTTTTGTTGTCCATTTCTTTTTCAGTGTAACGTTCATTCTTCTTTTTTTCCTCCATTACTGTCTCATTATTTATTTCTCAGCCTGTTTTTCACTCTCTTATACTATTACGTATTAAAGATAGTGACATATGTTTAAGATAGTGTAAACATTGTTGACACCAAATTTCTAAAAGAAGTTTGGGGATCTTTGAATCCTAATCAAATTCAGCATGATGATAGATGTCCAAGTCCTGCTTCAAGTCGGATGTTTAAGTCCTACTTGAAGTTGAATATCCAAATCCTACTTGAAGATGTATGTCTGAATCTTACTTGAAGTTGGATTTTCCAATCCCACCCAAATTCGGATTCCGAGTCCAAGTCAAATTCGGGTTTCTGAGTCCAAGTCAAATTTGGATTTCCAAGTCTTACTCAAATGTGGATCCTGGCTCCAAGTCAAATTTAGATTCCGAATTCTACTCCAGGCATGGATTGCAAAATCATCTAATCGGATTGGAATCAGCCTATTTTAGAATTGAATCAGTTGATTTTGATCTGATTCCCGTTTGAATTACTGATTCTAGCCAGAATTTCGATGGAATTGGTTGAATTGGCTTGAATCGGTCGAACCAACCAATTTGGCTGGGACAACTTAAGTCTCGGATCTGAGCTAATCTTTGGCCTGATTCGGGCCCAATATCGGTATGTTATCGGCCATTTAAGGCTGATATCGGTCCCGGAGGGCTCACTATCCCGATTCCCACTTAGGACTTGTTGATTCTGGCATTCTATGTGGTGATTCCAGCGTCGATCCTACTTATTCGATGGTGATTTAGGCAATCGGCATCAATTTTGGCGATCTAGGACCGATTTGGTCAATTCCAAGGCAACTTCCATAGCCGATTTTCGCCATTTTGCATGCATTTCACATCTGAAGGGACTGGAACTACCTTGTAAAGGGTCATTCCAGTCCCCTTGCCCCAACAGCTCCCTATTCGGTCTTCCCCCCATTGTGAATACCTTTTTTTGGGTTTGTTTAATACTTCATTTAATATTTTTAAGTTGCATAACTAGGTGCTTAAATGATAGAGCAAGGAGCCTCTGATGCACCGGTTTTCCGTCACATTGGGTGGGAGGATGGTCACATGATGGATATGGAGAAGAGGTTGCAGTACAAGTGGTGTGGGAAGCAAATAAATGGAGGAGTGTTTTGATTGAAACAACTCATAGGTGGGGTGGGTGGCAATGTGAAAAAAATGACAAGGTGTCTAGAGAGAGCAGTGAGGCTATGAGCACTTATTTGACAAGAAGAGCCTCGCAGAGAGAGATTTGGATTGAACAGAGAGATGAGTTGCATGATGAGCTAATGTGGAGAAGAGATGACCATTTGCCTACCTAGAAAGGATATTGGAAGAGAAGGGCTGCAACTGATCTCGAGAATGAGGATGACTTATCCACGGACTCTGAGCTGAGGAAAGTGAGGCATGCTAGTAAGCATGCTGTGAGAACCTCGTTTTATGTTTTTAAAACGATTTTTTAAGTTTGAAATATCGATGTCCAAACTTTCTAGAAAAAATAGGTGATAGTTTATAAAAATAGTAGATAGTCTGGGTGATATTGTAAAATTACTAGAAATGAGGTTCAGGTTCTGTGTAAATTTTGTTTTGACCCCTCACCGTCGGATGGTGCGAATATCTGACGTTAATTCCATTGAGCAAATGCTTGGAGACTCTTGATTAGTTGTTATAGTGATCTGTCTATAGAGAGCACGCACATCCACATAACAAGAGGAACTCAAAAGGGCTTCGGCCTTCGGACTCGATGAGATGCGAGCAAATTTGTTTGAAGTTGTTAAAAATTGTTTTTTGTTGTTGTTGGGAGTTGTTTTTTTTGTTTGCTTTGGAATGTAAATTTTAGTTTTGAGTTTGATTCTCCAATTTTTCAATCTTCAACCAATTTCTTCTCCAATTTGTTTGTTTGCTCACGAAGTGTAATTTTTTTTGTTTTTTGTTTATTATAATGGCAGTAGACAACCTTCTCCAATTTTTCAATCTTCAATCAATTTCTTCTCTTCGTGTGAATGAGGATAAAGATGCTTCAATTCCTCTTGCATTGGGATGAGGAAGTGCTCTGATTTAGCACTCGAATTGCAACGGATATCAATGGATTCCAACTAGTTCTGTTTGTCACCATAATCCACCACTCAGCTGTAAAGAAGATAAGAAATACAAGCATTAGTGGCTTATTAAAAATTTCTTACAGCAATCTTTGATATGTTTTAAAGTTATTTGGATAAGTCAGCTTACTAGGAGAAACCTTGTTATGTAAGTACTGTAAATCAAGATCCTCATAGACTCCAATCTTATGCCTGTATTAAGTTATCTGAAAGACTAAAATAAAGCAGTTAAGTCCATTGCTTTTTATAAAGTTCAAAACTTACTAAGATGGTAAGAAGTACTCACTTCAACCTCAGCGGATGTTCTGTCTTCCTGAGTCTTACAAAGCCGCTTAATAACTGATAGTGTGCCTGATAGTACCTCACCATCATTGCACACTTCCCCACTGTATTGTTTCATTGGGTTCAAGTACCCTATAACGGCGTTAACACTAATTTAGTATGAAAGTGGAAAAGAATACAAGTTCTTATATACAACACATTAAAGCCAGGAAGCGGGGGTCGGGGGTTGCGACTGGGTAGGTCGGCCCGACCCGGTCCGACCGGGTTGCGACCCCCAATTTTTTTTGAAAAATAAAAAAATTTAAGAAAAATCTGAAAAATATAAAAATATAAAAAAATGTGAAAAAATGACAATTTAAATAAATAATTTATGAATTTCATTCAAATGTGACATGTTTTACATTTTGTAGGTAGTTTATATACTCTCCCATGTCATTTGGGTTGGGTATAAAACTTGATACATGTATACATGACAATTATATTCATCAGTTCCTTGGGAAACCATTCTAAGACTTGATCTAAATGAGTCACCATAGCTATTGTAGCCATAGCTCGATTGGATCGAAGTGTTTGATGACTCCACATAATTCATTCTATAATGCTCTTGGCCATATGCAGGGAACCAAGAGCCTTGGAATGAATCATATGCATAGCTGAAGGCATCATGGTATTCTTTTTCAGCTCCATGGGTACGGTGAGCTCCTCCACGTTGCGATCTTGTACCATGATCGACGTCTTTGGTCGCATGAGTGTATTGCTTCTCGCTGGTAAAGCATAGAGACGTAGGAGATATAGGAGGATCTGGGGTCCCTTGCATTTGTGAAGCGATGGCGCCCTCGTATCCAGCTCCACTGTTGATGCTACTCTTTGACTAAGAATCCTGAGATGTTTGGTACTGCACTCAAATGTTTGGCTCCGACGTATCTTCTCGATCATGCTCAACTGTATCTGCATCTGTAATATCAAGAGGTTCAGTCATAATTTGTTTACCTTTTCTTTTACTTTGCGTACCTCGACTAGTTCTTTCTCCAATCCTCTGTTGCTTTGCTAGGGAGGGAGGATCTGAAATTCTTTGGCCAAAGGGATATCATCGAGCACTCCTTCGGCCCATTCTCGGTCTTCCGGGTTGAACTCCGGTTCTCTCAACCCTTCTTGGTCGTTGACCCAAGCTTCTAAGGAGTTTTTCTCGTAGAAGATTTGATCCAAATCGATGTCATCTTCAATTGACTGCTCCTCGACCTGACGTCCGCCGCCTGTGATATCTAGCTCTTTTGTTCTATCTGATTCTATTTCATTCTTTCTAGATTCTTCAACTTTAACCTCATGTTGTAGTGATAATACACAAGGTCTTCGAGTCTCTTTGATGTCAACTTGTTCCTATGCTTCGTGTGAATCAAGCTGAATGTAGACCAATTTCTCTTACAACTTGAAGCCGAAGTGGTTTGGCTTAAGATCCTGATGGCTACATCCGCCAAGTCCTCGTACCCTGGTACTTTGCCATGGTCTATCCATCAATCAGTTGCATAAATTGAATGTGTTACATTATTATATTGTACATTTTGATTAACTAAGTAACTGTTGAAAAATAATGCTCGTACCAAAGTGAAATGACTGCATTCGGTAATCGTACATTTTGTTGCAAACGATAATAGCCCGGTCGTCGTCACCGAACATCCGTTGGATGACGCTTTTCACGTCATCTAGTAGGTCGTTAGTTGCTTTGAAATGTGGACTGTAACAATACCTTGGGTTGAAAAAGTAACATACGAATTAAATAATATTAGTAAACAATTTATATGCTTGGACAATGTAAAAAAAGGTTAGTAAATGACTAACAAAATATACTTGCTGCATGTATGGGTTGATGTAATGTACGTTCGCAATGACGGTCTATGATGTCCCACCACTTGGCGAAGTTAGACACTATCTTCGAGATTTTATCTTTTGCTGTTTCAATTACATCATAGAAATATCCCATGTCTGTTTTCCTATCTCCGTTAACTATCTTTAATATCTTAACTATGGGTTGGACCATGTTTAACGTCTTCTTTACAACCTTTCAAAAATCTCCACTCTCTATTGTCTCATCTACTTTTCTCTCCTTTCTCTTATTCGATGAGTTACATCTAGCTATCCAACTACCCAACCTGGTGAAATTACCATCTGAGTTAGAGCTCTGTTATGACTCGATAAACTTTCTAGCGAAATGTAGTGGGAGACAAATCGGGTTGCCCCGGGCCGTAGCAACTCTCGGCCCTTGGTATGTTCCATCGTAAGTGTAAGGATGAACTCATGGTTGTAAATAAAAGAAAAAAATAAACTGAGCTAACTTAACTACTCTGTCTATTTGAGGATCTTTGCATATATCTTTCAACATTAAGTCTAAGGAGTGGGCGAAACAAGGTGTTCAATGCAGCTTTGATCTTTTAACCATCAGTATCTGTCCGGCTAATTAATATGCGGCCGTGTTGTCTGTGATTACTTGAACTATTCGGTTCTCTCTTATTTCTTTTATTACTCCATCAATCAATTAGTAAAGATACTATGCATTTTTTACCTGTCCCGATGCGTCGACCGACTTCTAAAAGACCGTGCCAGCTTGACTGTATACTAAGAAATTGATCATCGTCTTCCTAATTATACTTGTTAAGTATGAGATATTAACTAAGTTATATTATAAAGAATATTTATGCATATAATAGAAATAACTATAAACAAATTTACTTACCGGTCCATCTGTCGGTCATTAATGTGCAACCTCTTTCCTCCCAGATGCGTTCAAATGAAGCCACATATTTCTTTATATCTTGTACATCCATGGGGAAAATATACATTGTATATCTCCTTTTGGTTTGACCCAAACACTCCTTTCTCGACATCTGCGATCGTATCAATCATGTTCTCGTAGTACGGTTTTTTCACAGCATTTACTAGTATGCTGTGGTGAAAGAACCACCTTGATGTTGCTCGGCCAATTCTTTCCTTGCACAACTTGAGGTTCTTCATTGCCATCGTGATTGTGCTTTGACGTTGTCGTGATCTGGTGATGATGGGATCCACGAGACCTACTGTCGGGTCATCATCTTGGGTCAGATCATGAATTTCATCTCGTGGTTGGTTGTTAGATCCTCTTCCACTTTCTCGACTGCTCCCACTTCCCGACCCTTGATCCATCATTCGGCTGGTGTGTCTATATAACTCTTCGTCGGTGAAAGAACTTCGACTTGCTTCCATTTCCCGTAAGAGGTCATCTATTTAAGAAATATTTAACTGCTTAATGATCAATAAAATATGAGTGAACTACTTTTATGAGTAATGCAAACATACTGTTATCGTAGTCTTCGTCTCGGAAAATATCCGGTCTTTTCTTGTCTGGTTCCGTAAATGTGCACGGAATATCTCGTCGGTTGTGACAATTCTTCCCGAACAGTCTCCTTACGTAGTTTGCTAGTTCCCTTCGCTTGTAGATGTCTATGAAATTGAGCTTTTATCTCCAGTGGAGTCCGTGTGCAAGGAAGAACATTGCTCTTCATGTCTGCAAGATGAAATTTCAAACGGTAAATACCATCGAATATAACTTTGTCACAACATTTACATTGCACTTTTCTCTCCGCCATGGAGATCAAGTTGTAATATAACCAAGCCGGATCACTCTAGCTCGCGCCGGTAGTTTGAGTTATTAGTACTAATAAGTAACTAATAAAACAATTAAGTAATTAATGAAATATTGTGTAAATTACTTAAATATCTAATTAACTTGACTAAATAACTATTAACTATTTAATACTAAAATAATAGTGAAATAACTAATTAAGTCATTAATTAAGTAATTAGCAACTTAACTAAGTAAATGATGAACTAGTTAATAAACTAGTTGAATATCTAATTACATAAGTAAGCAGTAACTAATTATGAACTAATAAACTAATTTAAACAAATAAAAGAAACAAATATTTAATGAACTAATGAAGTAATTAAGGAAAGAAGAGAGCAAAAATTGAGAGCCAAAAATTGAGAGTCAAGAGCATTTGTGAGTAAGAGTGAGTTGTGAGGAGAATGAGAGCCCCTTAGGGGCCTTAAATAGCCCCCAAGGGGCTGTATAGGAGGGGGGCTAAACTCCCCCTCAGCTGTTGGCAACGGTTGTAGGTAGGGTCGCGCGACCCCGCCAGCGAGTCTGTGGGGTGCACGACCTGGTTGCGACTTCGGGATCCGGCCAACGGGTCGGGCCAACCAGGTCACGACCGGGCCGGTCGTGACCATTTCCGACCGGGTCAGGCCCAGGTTGCAACCCGGGTCTCGACTCGGATTTTCATGGATTAAAGTATACATGCAACATGAATATCGTGGTGTAGTATTTTGTCCCATCTGTTGTCTATCACCTTTCACCACTTTTTATAACCATTCAGATGCTTTTCGTTAATCTTCATTTTTGCTTTTTCCATAGCAGATATCCTATTTGATTTTTATCATTTGAATCCACCAACCTAAGCACTTGTACTGTACTGAGGGTTCTGTGACAGACAGGTAGTATTGCACATTTTCCCACCACTTGTTGTCCTCTACTAGCTGTTCCATCTTCAACAATACTTCATACTGATCTAAGGAGCTCCTTTAGGTATCCATGTGGTTTTGATAAGCAGTGGAAAAGATGAACCTCTTCAGGTTAGTCTTTTATATGTAAAACGTCTTTACGAGGAGGGAATCTATTACCAAAATTCTTGTTCTATTCAAGGGTTTGTGGGCCCATTAGATAAGATGGAATATATTGAGAACCTCGTGGGAGAAGCAGAAAAATTAACCTGGATCCAATGACGAACAGTTTTTCCAGATGAATATTAACAACTGCGTACAACGGCTGAAGGAAGAAATGGCACTCAGAATATTATATCTCAAATCAGAAGAATTTTTGTATTAGAATATCCATTTCAAGGCTCAACTCTTATTCAAGAAGAAGCATACTGAGACTTGGAAAATTTCTCCTACACAAATTTGAAGGACATCATCGAGTTCCTTAACGATTACCTAAAAATAGCGGCCAAAACAGGTAGAATGTTCATTTCTCCTAAATTATTTGAAAAATTATGATCCAAAATGCCAGGTGATCTTGGGACAAGGATAAAAGCAGCCTCCTGAATTATCATTGAAACAGATGCTTGTATGGAAGGATGGAAAGGAATATGCAAATGGAAAAAAGAAAAATATGACTTTAAAAATACAGAGAAAATCTGTGCACATGCAAGTGGAAAATTCAGTCCACCAAAAGCCACCATTGATGTAGAGATTCATATAGTAATGAATAGTTTGAATATTTTCAAAATATATTATCTTGACAAACCAGAAATTACTATTAGAACAGAGTGCCAGACTATAGTTACTTTCTTCAACAAATCAGCACAAAACAAGCCATCAAGAGTTCGATGGATAACTTTCACAGATTTCATAATGGGTCTTGGCATTTTGGTTGGCTTCCAACATGTATCCGGTAAGGATAACACTTTAGTTGACTCGTTATCACGACTTGTTTGTAGCCTAATCTAGGAACCACAATGGGAAGTTCACACAACTCTGGATTATTTGGAGCAAGCTTTAATAGAGGTCACGAGAAAACCCAATCTCCATATGGAAGCCAAATTGAAGAACCTTATGCAAAAAATGAGCAATACAAAGATTCCTTTACAATTACCAATTTTAAAATCACAAATGAAGGAATCACTCTGGATAAACTTGAAGAAGGAAAGGAAGAAAGAAAAAGAATCCAAAGAGAAGCATGCGACGACGTCCGCATAAGCCTAGACGTCTTGGTGAAGAATGGACAACTCAAAGAAGAGCAATTCAAACTATGGAGCACTCGTGACAACTTGGAATGACATCACCCCACTCATAGTCCTCCAAAATGAAGAACTAAAGACAACCGTAGCTTAGCTTTAATAAAGTAGATTCTCACAAAGATTGAGCACTACTCTGTTTGAAGCTATGGTGGGCCCAATCTCACAACAAGGTAGGCATGCCTTATACGCAAAGTATCTTCCTTTTATGTTTTGACTGGCATGTCTTAGATGCTGTAACCATGGTTTGCCGGGTCGCGACCCGGCCCCGACCCGGTCGGGTTTACTCCCGACCGGCCCGGTCGCGACCCGGCCGGGCCGACTCTCCCGGCCGGGTCGCGGGGTCGCGGGTGCGTCGCGCGAGTCGCGCGACCCACCCGATCGGGTCGCGCGAGCCCGGCCGGCGGTCACGCGATCGTGACCGTTCCGCCGCACCGATCATCGACCGTCGATAGTGCCGGGGGGCCGCAGAGGATCGCCGGGATCGGGATCGGATCCCCGGATCGGTGGGGTCCGATCCGATCCGGATCGGATCGGATCGGACCGATCCAGCCGATTCCAATGGAGCGACCGATCCGTAATCGGTCCGGATCGTTTTTTTTTTTGCTTTTCGAAAAAATATGGAAAAATCGCCAAAACTCAATAAAAATACATAGGACTCGGGAAAAATGTGAAAAAATATAGGGAACACTCATTCATATAACAAATTAACAATCAATCATATAGAACACATATCACCCCCAATCACACAATAGACACATCACGCATCAAATAAGATACATGTTTTTACCAAACAAACAACCATACCCAACTCCCCAAATTGTCCCACACATTCTTCTTACCACTCATATTACATTCCGTGAAATAAACAAAGTAATACATTATACATATGCATCACCATCAACTATGGTAACGTCCGGAGTAGGATGGATCTGGATCTGGATCTCTGTCCTGGTCATTCGATTTTCGCAAATCTCCACGTTGATTAGGGTCGGTCATAATCGGGCCCGTATCCATAAGAAAATAAAGACCGGGCCGTCGGTAAACTCATAAACTCCCCGATCGGCCGGAGGTGGAAGTAAAAAAGATGGTGGAGGTGGATAGCCGGGCTGTTGTCACCGTCCGGGCTCTGGACAGGAAGATGCAAACTCGTCAAAAGCATTCAACCTCGCTCGGCGTCCGGCCCTCGCCACTCGAACACGAGTGTCTTTTATCACTCAAATCATCTGGACTCGCTCCACTCGTCCGAGCACTACTAGTAGAGCCACCCTCGCCTCCGCCACCCCCACCACCTCCACCTCCACCCCCGTACGCCGTTGTTGTGTGGGTGGCACAAATTCTTCTTCGTCTCGTCGATGAAGGTGGGAGCGGTCTCGGTGTCGAGAGATGATGTCGCCGTTTGATACTTATCTTCTTCCTCTTGATGTAGGATCTCCTTGACTTGCTTCGTGAAGGTAAGCATGCTTTCTTTAAAGCCCCAAATAATCCACCCGCCTTGGTGGTGGTGGTGGTAGAAGGACCCGAAACCGGAATCCGAGCCGGAGGTCAGAAGCGGCCGGGGCGGAGCCGGATGTCTCTCCTGAGAAGCGCGTAGTCCGGGTGGATCGGGAAGTGGAGGGCTGAGCCGCGGAACTTGACTTTCTTTCAACTTCTCGCATGTCTTCATCCTCACCAACAACGCTCGTCAAGCTCTCCTTCGGCCTACGTGATCCGTCGTTCGGGTCGAACTCCTCTCTCCTCGGCATCCTTGTCTTCCACCCCACGCCGCAAGTGGATGTTCTTCTTGGAATAGATATTCCAAATCCACATCCGCCTGGGACAAACCCTGAGTAGCTTGGGCCTGTGCTCTTTCTTGGTACAATCCACCTGCAAACTGTGCAAATCTCTGCTCCGATGTCTTCTGCCTATCTTTGATATTCTTTATCCTCAGCCCCTCATTGTAATAGCGAGTAGACAAGCTTCTCCAATCTTTCGTCTTCAACCTATTTCTCCTCTTCGTATGAATAAGGTTCAAGGTGCTCCAATTTCTCTCGCACTGGGATGACGATGTGCTCTGACTTAGCACCCGAATCGCAACGGCAGCCAGTGGATTCCATCCAGTTCTGTTTGTCACCATAATCCACCACTCGGTGTAATCGTAAAGAAGACAATTACACGTAAATCGATAACGTTATGTAAAAAAAAAATCAATTAACGAAAGAGTCGTTAATTCGGGTAAGCATATTACTAGGGGGACCCTATCGTGCGAGTACCGCAATCTGGATCCCCGTACACCCCAATGCGCTCGTACGAAGTCATCCGAAAACACAAACTAAAGCAATTATCTTCGCGTCTTGAGATAAAGTTAATAGTTTAAGTAATATGAAACGGAGTACTTACTTTAACCTCAGCGTACGTTCCGTCTTCTTGGGTCTTACATAGTCGGTTAATTACAGATAGTGTGCGATAATACTTCACCATCATTACATACTTGGCACCATACTCTGTATCCTTGGGTTCAAGAAATACCCTGTACCAACCTTATTACTCCTTTAGTTTAAAGACAGTGGGGGTAATACACAAAATATAACTTGTAATCATTATCATATTCCACTACTAAATTATACTCCGTAGCACTTAATGTCGCGGTGTAGGGTTTTGTCCCATCTCGTTGTCAATCACCTTCCACCACTTTTGTAACCTCGACGCTTCTCTTTAATTTTCAACTTAGCTTTATCCATAAGCATCATACGTGCTATCCGATTTTCGTCATTTGAATCCACCAACCTAAGTACCGCACCAAAGGTTCTAATGACAGTACAAATAGTACGCACCTTCTCCCACCACCTCGTTATCTTCTATCGACCGCTTTCCATCTTTAAGCAGATTATCTCGTATTGATCCAAGGAGCTCACGTATGTATCCATGTACTCACCGATAAGCGAGTGGAGAGAATGAACCTTTTTAAACTAGCCTCTGCACTATGGCTCTCTAATGCAATAAAATGAGTGGCAAATTCTTGTGGGACCCGGTCCGATCAATCATGACCATCGCGTGTCTTGCCTCATAATATGTAAAAGTCGTGGATGGCCATAGATAAATGAGGTGATAAGTTGTCCTCGTCGACCAAGGACTTGATGACAAGCATCCCTACCAATATCTTCTAACATCGAGTCAATAGAATGCGCGCACAGGGCACCCAAAATAAGCGAGGTCGAGCCTCCATTAGCTTCTTTCCCGTGCTGACCTTATATGAGGCCTCATTGTGCGGCGACAAAGTGCGCACAATGTTGGCCTCCCTATCTAAATCCACCACATTGTTCATCAAGCCAACGAATCAGCATTTTTCACTCCGGCACGATGCATCAACCGACCATAAATACGGTGCCCTCGAACAATACACAAGGAAGTTTATAAGTGACCTCCTTGTGATTCCGGTCCATCCATCGCACATTACTGTGCACCCCTCTCCTTCCGTATGGTTTTGAATCCATCTATCCACGAGGTCAACTCATCGACCTCCTCATCCAAGCCCGTTTCATATATATACTTTGATGTAGGGGCTTTCAACCCCCGGCCCTCACCAATCGCATCAACCATAGTCCGGAAATATGGAATCGGTGGCGTACGTGCCGGGACACCTACAAATTCAAAAACAAGATAAGGGAAAAGAGAGGGTTGTTAATAATAGCTAACCTAATAAGAAATTCATATCGACAAGCAATGCTAACCACAACTTCAACAAATCTTTACCTCGCATGTAGAAAGAACTTGACCGTATGCTTAAGGGCTTTCTTTCTTGCCCGATCGATGCCTTCACCCCTTTAAATGCTTGTTTTATCCCCCCCTCGACCTCTACCACTCTCCCCATACATGGCGGTGTCTCCTCGGCATCGGCCGAACGAATGTGTCCTCCGAATTTCGGGCTCTCGAACGAGGCCTTGTCCTCGCCCCCGCGTCGGATCGTCCAGGCGAACCTCTCGCTCCTCGTCTTCGTTCCTCGTCCTCACGGGCCTCGAGCCCCTACTCTCACCGAATGCCTCTCCTAACCTCGGGCATCTTCCTCATCCGATGAAGACGTGGAGAATCAACTTGGACCATTTCGTATGGCCGGCCCTTTCCCTTTCTTGCCACTTTTCGGCCGATAAGATCGGCGTCTCTCCGACCTAGCAACTCGTCACGTAGGTCTTGTCTCCGACCAATTCTCACCTCCTCCGTGATGCCCTTCCGGATATATAAGCCCTCATCTCCTCCCTCGCCTCGACTCGGTACTTTATCACACTTACATTGCCACCCGTCCCGGCTATATGTTGCTTTCGAGCCGATACACACCTCCATTCATCTCTTTTTGGCACCACTTGCATCGACTCTCTTCTTATCCGAATCGAGAGATGGCCACGTTGCCCATCCAATGTCACGAAATTCGCGGGTCCGGTGCCATGCTCCTCGTCCGACATCTTATCTACAACACAAAACCATACCAATATTAGGCCAAGAAGCAATTCCGGCCCCCCCACCTGTGGGGCCCCATCGAAAACACCCTTCGGGGTGATCGTCGAACACCCCCGAAGGGGTGCTAATCACCCCTTCGGGGGTGCAATTCCACCCCCCTGGGGGGTGAAATAATCCCCCCCGATGGGGGGGATTTTATCTTTGCCCCCCCCCCCCCCACCTAGGGGGGGACTGTAAAAAACAGTCACCTCCTTCGGGGGTGACTGTTGAACACCCCCGAAGGGGTGCTAATCACCCCTTCGGGGGTGCAATTCCACCCTGATGGGGGACAGACGACCAAACACGGACTCAGGTGTAGCAGGACAGCAATACTCAACATATAAAAGAAAAGCGGAAATACTAAGCACTGATTCACGTCAGAGAACAGGGAGCACAGGCAGCTAATTCAAAGAAACCTGAAGATTAAGTGAGTCGGAGCATGCAAAGATCAAGAGGATGATATGTCATGCTTAATCAGATACATTCCCAGAACATAGCAAAAGGCTCATACTTTAACACAACAGATTTAAATTGCCCGGATTCGTAGCATGCGAAACTCCCACAATGTAATCCAACAGCAACTAGTCACAGTGCTAGGACCTACCCTCAAGCATGGCATCGAATAAGAATAATGAACCGGCAAGCAAACCAGCAGAGATGGGTGCCGTAATTTACCTCATACGCCGAGTGGAGAAATATACCGGTAATTACCGAAACGACGGAGCGGACCAAATCCAATGCTATCAACCGGTTCAGCCCATTAGAGGAGCGAATAATCAGTCCGAGAGAAGAAAGCCGTAGAGACACCATTCAAGTCCGAACCACGGTAGCAAACGGGACCCTCAACCTCTTCACCGCAGTGAGGGGGAAGGAGTGGGGTCGGTAGATGCCGACTAAGTCATTCCTCACGGGGATTTTCGGGGGTTTGATACCGGCATCCGGGAGGTCACCTCGAGTATCAATCCTGCCGGACCGGTGGCCGGTCCGGGAATAGCCACTCCTCGAGCAGGCGCACGAGTGCTTAGAAACAACAACCGGGGTCACAATCGAGAGCCGACCCAAAACCCGCCCAACCAGCCATCGGATGACTAAGCATCCTCGTCATTCCCCCGTCGGAACCGAAAATTACCGCCCCAATCACAGCCGTGGAGGGAGGAGATCCACGCTGATCGATTCGAGCAACCGAAACCCGCTATTGTTAATGGGGGACAGAACTGGGGGAGGGACATCCTTTCCATTTTCCGGACAGGGCATGATCTGTCCAACCGTCGTGAAACCGGCTCCTATTCCATCCATCGTAGTGTGAAGCATGCGAGTGGAGGACCAGCAATAGCGGCACACTCTTCGCAACAAATACCACCACAGAGAAAAAAGAGTCGCGGAAATCACTCCATCAACCAGCAGAACCGACCGGAGGCCACAAGAACAGCAGAACGATGAAAGCACGCGAAGAGATCGATCAAGAGGCTTTCCAACCAGATCCGTGTTGCTGTCGCGCGATTACTCTCGATCGGGATCAGAAGTGGCAGATCCACTTGAAAGAGGGGGCTGATCTGTCGGGAGGAGGAAACAGATCCGGATCTGGCGCCTGAATCCGCCGGGGAGCGACGACGAAGAACCTGAAGAGGGGGACGCGAGCTTGGAGAGCATAGGAGGGGTTTTCCCCTTAGCAGCAAGGCCCGATGACCACCACAAGACGGGAATCTGAACGGGGAGGAGGGTATAGGGGAATCGCCATCGCGGGAGCTCGGGAGCGCGGGGGGAAGAACGCGAGGGGGAAGTGACCTCGCGTACGTCGCGTCCGGCTGAAACCCTCGCGGACGCCACACAACATTCAAATGCGTTAATCGACGGGAGGAGAACAATCGCTGGGAATGCTGGTACCGAGAACAGCCCAAAGAAAACCTCGATTCATCTTTTCTCTTCTATATCAAAATGTGACCGCAGCTCCCCATTAAATAGGGGCCGGGGGAGGCAGCTTTACAAAAAGGACCCCCCGATGTATAGGCGTTGCGCACAAACGGGCAGGAGCAGAAATAAAAAAAAAGGAGGGACAAGCCAAATGCATCGACCGGGATATAGATAAAATAAAGTAAGCTACGTGTGTGCATGCAAATATTTACCCCAAAAGAATGTAAATAAGTGATTGAGATTATGTATAACTATTGGGCATGCATATGTACGTAGATATGTGTATATATATATGGGTATATGTTAAACTTCGGGGATATACGGTCTATCGTCCTAACCAGAGGGAGCCTAATCTCTGGGGCCTTCTTCTGTATACTTTGGAGAAATAATCAAATTTGTCAAGGAGCCTGGTGTCCGCACCACACCCCCCATTGGGGGTGAAATAATCCCCCCGATGGGGGGATTTTATGCTGCAGCCCCCCTCCCCCACCCGGGGGGGCCCCATGCATGATCACCCCTTCGGGGTGAGTCGAACACCCCCGAAGGGGTGCTAATCACCCCTTCGGGGTGCAATTCCACCCCCATCGGGGTGCATAATCCCCCCGATGGGGGGCTGCGCCCCCCCCCCCCCCCCCCACCTGGGGGGGATCGCAGCAGTCACCCCTTCGGGAGGTGACCGTCGAACACCCCGAAGGGGTGCTAATCACCCCTTCGGGGTGCGGTTCCACCCCCCGTTGGGGGGTGAAATAATCCCCCCCAACGATGGGGGATCCCATGCCGCGGCCCGGCCGGGGGGCCAAGGCCGGGGGAAGGGAAAGGAGATCGAAACGCCCCCCTTACAAACCGCCGTTTAGGGTGGATCGCCCCTCCCCAAGGTGGATCGCCCCTCCCCCAAGCCTTGAATAGGCTGGATCGCCCCTCCGAATCTTTGGATCGCCGGACGCCGAAGCCCTAGATCTCCCGGCGCGCCTTGGGGGAAGGAGAAGAAGCCGAAGGGGGCAAGTGGGGGGAGAATCGGTCCGGATCGACCCCAAATAGGGGGTGATCGGACTTTAAACCAGTACCGGGTCGATCGGGGAGTCGGTCCGAATCCGGCTCTTGCGGTTTTCCGGCGAATCGGTCCGGATCGACCGATTTTGGGATCGATCCGGGTGGATCGGTCCGGGATCGACCGATCCTATCGATTCCGGCCGATCCAGCCGGGACTCCCGGCTGGATCGCTAATTCCGATAGGAATCGGATCGGTAGGTACCGATCCGATCCAAGAATCGGTCGATCCCGATCCGGATCGACCGATTCTGCGAACCATGGCCGCAGCCCCCCCATTCAGTAGCCCCCAAGGGGCTCCCCTTACTCCTACCCCCCACTCTCTCTCCCAAGCTCTCATTTTTGCTCTCATTGCTCTCATTGTTCTCATTTTGTTCTTCATTTACTTAATTATTTCATTAAGCATTTCATTAGTTCATTTATTTAATATTTGTTTCATTGATTAGTTAGTTAAGTAGTTTTTTCTTTTTAATACTTATTTGCTTACTTACATAGTTAGTTAGCTAGAAGATTAGTTAGATATTTAGTTTAGTAGTTACTTAACACATCATTAGTTGGAAGGTATAGTTAATTACTTACTTAATCATATAATTAGTTAATCGTTCATTTTACATAATTAAAAGTATACTTATATTAGTAGTTACTAATTAACGTCATTAGCTTTTTAAATAATTAATTACTTACTTAAGTAATTATTTAATTAAAAAAATGTCTTCTCCAAGCCAAACAACCCAAACTACCGGCACGACCCGGAGTGATCCGGCTTGGTTGAATTGCAATTTGATCTCCATGGCGGAGAGAAAAGTGCAATGTAAATTTGCGACAAAGTATTATTCGGTGGTATTTATCGTTTAAAATTTCATCTTGCAGGCATGAAGGGAAACGTTCTTCCTTGCACACGGACTCCGCCGGAGGTCAGAGCTCAATTTCGTAGGCACCTACAAGCGATGGAGCAAACGAAGGGAACTAGCAAAACGGCATAAGGAGACCGTCCGAGAAGAATTGCAACAACTGGGGAGACGTTCCGTACACATTTACGGAACCAGACAAGAGATGCCGGATATTTTTGGAGACGAAGAGTACGAAGGTATGGGAGGTGTTACTCATAAACGTTGTTCATTCTTCTATTTTAAAGGATAATTAAGTAGTTAAATACTTAAATGTTTCTTAAATAGATGAACTCTCACGGGGAATGAAAGCAAGTCGAAGATCATTTGCCGAATGATGGGTCAAGGGTCTGGAAGTGGGAGTGGTCGAGGAAGCGGAAGAGGATCCAACAACCAACCGCAAGATGAGGTTCATGATCTCACACAAGACGACGACCCGGCAGTAGGTCCCGTGGATCCCGTAATCACCAGACCACGACAACGTCAAACGACAATCACGACGGCGATGAAGAACCTCAAATTATGTAAGGAGAGGATTGGCCGGGCAACGTCTAGGTGGTTCTTTCACCACAACATCCCGGCAAATGCCGCGAAGGGACCATACTACGAGAACATGATCGACACGATCACAGACGTCGGGAGGGGAGTGCCTGGTCCAAGCCCAAAGGAGATATGCAATGTATATCTTCCTATGGAGGTGCAAGAAACAAAGAAGTATGTGGCATCATTTGAACGCATATGGGAGGAACGAGGTTGCACGTTAATGACCGACGGATGGACCGGTAATTAAATTTTCTTTTACTCATTTATATTAGATGTATAAACATTCTTTTTTGGTATAACTTAGTTAATGTGTTATACTTAACAGGTATAACTAGGAAGACAATAATCAATTTCCTAGTGTACAGTCAAGCCGGCACGGTCTTTTGGAAGTCGGTCGACGCATCAGGACAGGTAAAGAATGCGGAGTATCTTTACCAATTGATAGATGGAGTGATAAAAGAAATATGAGATAGCCGGGTAGTTCAAGTAGTCACAGACAATGCGGCCGCATACAAATCGGCCAGTCAGATACTTATGGTCAAAAGACCAAAGTTGTATTGGACACTTTGTTCCGCCCACTCTTTAGACTTGATGTTGGAGGATATATGCAAGGATCCTCAAATAGACAGGGTGGTTAAGCTAGCCCAGTTTATTTCTTCATTTATTTATAATCACAACTTTGTCCTTGCACTTATGAGGGAACACACCAAGGGGCGAGAGTTGTTACGGCCCGGTGCAACCCGGTTCGCCTCCCACTATATTTTCTTAGAAAGTTTATTGAGTCAAAGGAGAGCTCTAACTCAAATGGTCATTTCACCGGGTTGGGGTAGTTGGATGGCTAGATGTAACCCATCGGATAAGAGAAATGGGAGAAAAGTAGAAGAGACAATAGAGAGTGGAGATTTTTGGAAAGTTGTAAAGAAGACGTTAGACATCGTCCAACCCATAGTGAAGGTACTAAAGATAGTTGACGAAGATAGAAAAGCAGACATGGGGTATTTATATGATGCGATTGAGAGAGCCAAAGAAAAAATCTCTAAGACCGTGTCCGATTTCGCCAAGTGGTGGGATATTATAGATCGTCGCTGGGAACGTACATTACATCAACCCATACATGCAGCAGGTATATTTTCTTAAACATTTACTAATCTTTTTATTAATCAAAGTTGTGTATAAGTTGATTACTAATACTATTTGGTTCGTAGGTTACTTTTTCAACCCAAGATACTGCTATAGTCCACATTTCAAGGCAACGAACGAGCTATTAGATGACGTGAAGAGCGTCATCCGACGATTGCTTGGTGACGACGGCCGGTCTATTATCGCTTGCAACAAGATGTATGATTACAGAATGCGGAGTTTTCAAGGAAGCTGGAATCGGTCCGATCTCCCCCAATTTGGTGGAGATTGGACCTTAAATAGGTCCAATATCGATTTCGGAATAGGATCGATTCCGGAACTTCCGGCTTTCCGGGGAATTGATCCACTTGGATTGGTCCAAGATCGACCGATCTAGTCGATTGCGACCGATCCAACCGGGACTCCAGCTAGATTGGATACCGATCCGATTCCAAAATTGGTTGATCCCGATCCGGATTGACTGATTCTGCAATCTATGTTCGCGCATTCTCCCATCCCCTCGGCAACAACCAATGACACCAAGCAAAAGGAAGAAAGAGGCTGCCTCCTGTGCTCCCTCCTCCACCCTCAGTTGGGTCCCATGGTTCTCCATCTAGCAGCCACCACCTGCAGGGGCCACAAGGGAGATGGGGAGGCCACGTTCTGCATAGTATCCAGCCAAGTGGGAGACGCCACCTGCTGCAGCCCGGTCACAAGAAGAAGAGGAGAAGCTATTACGTCAGGAAGGAGAGAGAGAAGAATCAAGGTAATATATATTCATCTTCTCTATCCCCCACGTTCTCCCTCTTCTTCCCCTCCACCTTTCTTTCTTTCTCTTTTCGTCCCATGACCGGTTTCCCTCATTCACGGAGAACCCTTTTAATCCCCTTCAGTAGCCCCTGTTTCTACTTTTTCCAGCCCTTGCGCAGCACCTAAACAGGTCAGAAAAGAGGGCCAGTTCTGCCCATGTTTGGTCTCCCTAGCCGGTCCCCTTAAGCACCCCAAAACTGGTCCGATTTGCTCATTAAAATAGGTCCGACCAGCCACCTGCGCAGCACCAAAACAGTCCACCTGCAGCAGTCCCGTCGGTATCCTTCGGCCATGCCAACTGCCCCCTGAACAGGTCATAAAACAGGACCTATCGGCCCTCTGTTCAGCAGTCACCTAAGCCCATTTGAGTAGCTCCTTTGTGGCCCCATTTGGTCTATCAAAAACAGTCCCTAAACCAAGCTTAAATTGGTCCAAAACAGTCCCTATTTCCAGCCCCTCCATGGCTCTTTAAGCTTGCATTTTTCTTGTGTGGGGATGAGGGGACAGCTCGAGGCCATTTGGAATCCGTGAGATGGGCCAAATCTTTGCTCGGCTGGCTCTCTACCCTACACTTTCTTTAACACAGCCCCTTTTGGATACCCAAACCATCCCTACATCTGTTTTTTGCGCAGCCCCCTGTTTAGTTTCCAAAAACAGCCCCTATTCAACCCAATTTGGCCCATATAGGCTGTTGTCACAGACCTTTAAAACACCTCAAAACAGGTGTCGGTTTGGTCCCAAAACAGGTGTCAGACCGATGTTAAAACAGGTGTTGATTCGGTTACAAAACAGGTGCCCGATCAGTGCCAAAACAGGTGCTGATTTGGTCAAGGCAAAACAGGCCCCAGCGTGATGCTACAAATAGGTCCTTGTGAGGGCTGGGTTGGGACGATGGTCCGGCGCTCTTGGCTTGTAAGATGAGTCAAAGGTTGAAAGGGCGGCTCTTAATTCCGGTCCAAGTGAGGTGCAAAACAGGCCGCCAAGGCCCAAAGAGTTGAAAATGGGCCAATTGAGCGATGAAGACATGAAATCAGCCTTATTGGGTCATGAGACATGCAGCTGACCCATTGGGCCTTGGATCAAAATAAACTTAAATAAGGATATTCGCACCACTTCATGGGCGCTCTACAATTAGGCGGCTAATCTGGTTATGCCTTCAGAACGTGAACCTGGGTGTATGCATGGGCCATACTTCCTATGTGGATGGACTCTTCCCACTGCGGAAAAATCGAAAGACTTAACCATGTAGGATGGATAAATTTTATTTATCGAAAATGGGTTGACATGCTGTTGTATTGTCGATTTTTTTTCTTGCTATTATAGAAATTACCTAAAGGAAGGATAAGGACTAAGTTTAGATCTTCATGCATTCGATGTACACCGACATGAACAAGTGCAATGCATTGAAGTTTGAAGTGCCGACTCAACTTTGGGTGACCAGACAATTGATGTTAGCTCAACAGGCCAGATGGGATGCAAACCGAATTGGAATAAATATAAGCAAATCAAATATGAAAATTCACTTAAACTAAATTTTAAAATATCCTCAAAACACATTAAGGACAGGTCATTAAATTTGAAATTGAATGAAAATTCAAAACTTAATACAATCTGAAGATCAAAACCAAAGCACTTGAGATATGGAATTTAATTTTCTTAAGCAAGTGAAAACCAAATAATTTAACCCCAATAGATAAAACATATCAAAAATACTTCAAAACATCTAAAATCCATCTCAAGACATAAAAAATCAGATCTTATAACAATCTGAAGTTAAATTTAAACAAGTCAAACCAAAGTTCGAAAACGTTTAAAACATATTGAACACATTCAAATCGGTATTAAGACACCAGCCAACATAAGAAAATAACAAAAAATGACTTAATTCATGTCAACCAAACTTAAACAAATTAGATTGATCAACACATTTAAAGTTCATTAAACTCAAACAAAACAAAACAACTTCAACCAACTAAAATAAAAACCACCAAAACCAAATTCAAACCAAATCCAAACTTAACAATTCAAGATTCAAAGCAAAACTTAAATATGAAATCTACATTTCAAACTAAATTTAAATCAACTCCAAACAAAAAAAATCAACTTTTAACAAATTTAAAATAATTAATTTGTTTACATCTCTCGACCAACAAATCACTATGACAGCTAATCAAGAGTGTTCAAGTAGTTGTTTAATGTAAATGAACATCGGATATTCTCACCATTTGACAGAGAAGAGTCGAAAATAAATTTTCATAGAACCTGAATCTCGATTCTATACTTTTACAATATCATCCCGACTATCTAGTATTCTTATAGGTTATCACCTATTTTATTAGAAAATTCGGACATTCAAACATTCAACAAATCTTTTACAAAAACTTTTAAAAGATTTCGAGGTTCTCGCATTTACATATACACAGACATGTAATGGTGTGATTCATTACATCCTAGGAGTAATGTACATGACTGATTTGCATAATAGGATGGACTAGTTAGAGATCCTGGCATAGATGGAGAGATTGATCATTGACAAACTTTACTGAGAGAGGATCCAATATTATTTGTTCATCATTTAGTCACTAGTAAATGTGTTGATATCAATGGACTTAGATGATAGGAATCAGATGGGTAACCTCTATGTTGCCATGGATAGGGCAAAGATGAACGTTGAGAAGAAGAATTCCAGAGGCTACAAAAAATGATAGAAAATTGTGGTGTGCACAAGGTTTCTCCTAATGTGCACATCTAACTTGTAATAATTTATTTTTAAGAATATTCTTATTTGAATAACTTTTTATTGTTTTTTTTAACTGAATGGTGGGTGCAAGTGTGCATAAGAAGTGGATGAAATCTGCTAGCTTCCATTGTGCTGTGCATATTGAGCAAGAACACTAGTTCCTCTTATCATGAAAGGAAGTGGAACACATTCACCCTTATTCACTCTAAAAGAAGGAACATGCTGAGATCTGATAAGTTATAGAAGTTGTTATTTTATCACTACAACATGTGCTTGCAGATCAAAAACATCAATGCCTGCTAGAAGTTGACAAAAGAGAGATTTTCTTGATTTGTAGGGGTTCTTATCAGGAGAGAGTTGCTGCATCCTGCAAATTGTTAGACACTTGAGGAGGTGAATGTGAACTACTTATTCCAAAAGGAGCATCCACTTGCTGCTTGGGTGAAAGAGAGGGAAGGGAGGGCAATGTCAAAGTTTGACTCAAATGATCATGTATGGGCTGAAGGGGAGCTTGATGGTGTTGAGGTTGAACCTATGGAGGAGGTTGTTCCTGCTACTCAATATATACCACCATCAGTTTCTGCGCTAGTGGTATCCCGAGCTCTAGCTATATAGCCTACTCCCAAAAACAAAGAAAGTGGCACATAGGCCGCACATGTCTTTTGCAGTATTGAAGAAGGTATATCAACGTGGCTTAGGTCTCGACACTTCATCCCAGTTAAAGGAAGAACTTAAAAAGAGGAAGTTGGACATTAGGCAAGGTCCTTTAAGTTCGAGAGATAGTACACAGGTCTTCTCACCTGAGGATGATAGTGAGTTTATACCACCCACCTAGACTGCATTCACACACATTAGTGGTGGAGGAGGAGATGGTGGTGTTTTTTTTCTTAGTGCACATACTAGTGGTGCAGGTACATTTGATTTAATGTTTAGACAGCATTCTAGTGGGAGAAGCCAGTGCTAGAAACAACATTATATTATCCAGAACCTATTTCCCCGAGGACTCTAAGCCATACTATCTATCCACTGATCTAGAGGTAGAGCATGACACCGCTTATGACTTCAGACATGGCGAGTCCCTATTTTTATATGGATATGAGTTAATAACGGGTGACAACAATCTATGGAGTACTTGAGAGCATGAAATGTCATCTCACGAAAGTCTCACGAGATCTCATGAGATTTTTGATTTCGCCAAGGCAATGAGAAACGATGTTTTTTGCTTCCATCGCTTTGCTTATTGCTTGCATGCTTCAATAAAGATTTCAAGTAGTGGAGTTTTTTCATTTTGTTTAGAGCGATGTTTCAAGTTTTAACTCTAGTTAGGCTTTTTGGCATTTTTGCTCTCAACTGATCACTTATAGTGATTGACTAAGACCGTCCGATATCTCTATTTTTAGCCCATTTTCATTCATCACATTTAATCTTTTTTCATCATTCATTCTGCGGGGTATCAAGGCTTTTCCTAAGCCATAGGTATTTATGGGCGGTGAGGAATTAAGGTTTTTCTTTAGCCATATGAATGATGCCTTTATGTCAATGGAACATTACGAGGGTTGTGTTTTGTAGGGGATTGTGTTTGCTGACCCAAATATGGTATGGGGAGAAGACTTCGGACGGCTATGCATGCACAACATTAGGTTATAAAGTGGATTTGAAAGCTAAGGCACATCTCCAGGTGGTGTATCATTAAGACCACGTAGTTCATAAAGGTTATGGTGGCACAAGCATTAACATTATTAAGGCTGGAACAAAGATTCTGAAATTAGAATTGGAATCAAAATCAGGAATAATTTTTAAAAAATTATAAAATACTCAAAAAAATTGTTAAACATATAATGTTAGTGTCTAACATGGCATAATATCCATAACACGATCATTACAAATTTTAAACATAAATGACAAATGATAGTGAGACAATCATACAAATGATATACCTTTCACCAAAATTGATGATATTGGGTATCATCAACATTTTCGTTCTACTTGTAAGTATCCCATTCATTATTATTCCTTATGTTCAGTGCGGGGCTCGATGGTCCATATGAAAATAATAATTCAATCATCTAACTAAAATCATAAGCTGTTTCTTGGAGAGGATCCACTGAATAGTATGTCTGAAAAGCTGAAGGAGAAGTAATCTCTGGATAATTGGTTGCTGCATACTCATCAAAATGCCCTTGATGTCAGCGCTGACTTCTCCCACTATAATGCTGCCTGGAGCCCAAATCTGATGCACCTGCACCACTAGTATGTGTGCTTGAAGTAGAATCACTACCTCCTCCTTCGGATCCCCCTCCCTTGGATCCTTTTCCCCCATCACCACTAGCTCTTCTATGTGAAGGTGATGAAGGCTGGGTGGGTGGTATGCATTCTTTCCCATCATCCTCAAAGGCTGTATCATTATTTCCAATGACATGACGCTACCTGACGTCTTACTTTCTTTTTTTAGATTGTTCTTCTAATCGGAAAGATGTCTCAAGGCCCAATCCATGCTGATAAACCTTCTTTAGTGCTACAAAAGGCCTATGTGGCTTATGTGCCATTTGTTTTTTTCTTTTTTAGAGTAAGTTTTGTAGCTGGGGGTGGGTCTAAGACTAGGGGTGGTGTTGAAGCTGGGGGTGGTATAGACCGTGTTTCATGAACAATGTTCTCCATAGTTTCACACTCAACATCATTAAGCTCCCCTTCAACCCATGCACAACCATTTGGGTCAAACTCTGGTGGTGCCCTCCGTTCCCTCTCTTGTAACCATGTAGTAAGTGGGTGTTCTTTCTGGAAAATGGTGTCTACATTCACCTCTTCAAACACTTGGGACTCTGAAGCAACTCATTCTTCATAAGGCCCTCGTGCAAATCTTGCAAATCTCTCCTCTGTTAACTTTTGGCGGGCTTTGATGTTCTTGATCCACAAGTGCACATTGTAGTGACAGAACACTTGTCTAGCCTCTCAAATCTCAGCCTATTTATTCTCTTTGTGTGAATAAGGCTAAAGGTGCTCCAATTCCTCTCGTAGTGAGAAGAACTGGTGCTTTGGCTCAATATGCGTACGACAATGGAAGCTAGTCGATTCCATCCACTTTTTTATGCTCACTTGCACTCACAGTTCATCCGTAAAAAAATTTCCCAACAGAGCAAACTGTTAGTGTTGTCAAACAAGAATATACTTATCAATAAGTTATTACAACTTAGATTTACACAAGGTAGGTGGGGTCAGGGGTCGGGACTGGGTCGATTGGGCCTAAACCGACACGGGTTGGACTAGGGCGGGCCGGGGTCGCAATAAAAAAATAAAAAAAATAAAAATTTAAAACAACCACACTGTCGGGGTCAGGATCGTGGGGTCGTCGGGCCCGGGTTGCGACCTTGCATTCCATGGATTTACATACTTGAAGAAATCTTATCGCAAGAGTATCTTAGTTATGGATTTGAATACACTCCAACCCTCGTCCTGTATGATTGCATCCGAAAAAATGATAAATGTTACGGAGTTACTAATTTACTTTCTTTTTTTAAAACAAGTTCAATGTAGCTTACTTCTAACTCAACCTATATCCTATCCTACTGAGTCATGCAAAGTTTTCTAATCACAACCAATGTACCCCTCACAACCTCGTTATTATTGGACACATTCTCTTCATATTAGATCTTGGGGTTTAAGAAATATCCTGCAGTGAACATATGATGTAAGATAAATGCATACATTTAACAATGAAAGGAGAATATTGAACTTAAAATGTGTGAAAACTACTTGTTGCATGAGCATTATGGTGCAATATCTTGTCCCATTTGGCATCCACAATTTTCCACCACTTCTTGTACCATTTAGGATTTTTCTTCTTCATCCTCAATTTTGCCCTGTCCATTGTATCATAAAGATTTCTCATCTGATTTCTATCATTTGAGTCCACTAACCTCAACACATTTACCAGTGGCTCAATATGTATAAATAATTTTGAATCCTCTTCCAAAAATGCTTGTCCATAATGTACCTTTTCATATATGTTAGGTTCTCTAATTGATCCATCCTATTATGCAAAGCAGCTATGTGCATTATGTATTCCTGGAATTTAATGAACCATACGATTGCATATCTATGCATATGTAAACTCTTTAAGACAATGAAATTTGTAGCAAATCTTGTGAGTCCAAGCCTAATGAGATCACACCCCTCTGTGTATTATCTCATAATATGAAGCAAACGAGGATGTGAATAAATAAAACGTAATAAATTGTGCATGACTGACATGTGTAGACACTGATGGATCTCTATCAATATCCTCTTACATAAAATTTATAGAATGTGCAGCACATGGAACCTAAGAAAAGTGATGCCTCTTCTCCATCGAACTTTTTTCGCAGCTTTGTAAGATAGTTCATTATTAGTCACAATTTGCACAATATTGTCCTCTCCAATCTCCTCCACAACGGCATTCATCAAATAAAATATGTAGTTAGTATTTTTAATTTGACCAAAAACATCTACTGACTTTAAAAATATAGTGCCCTTTAAATAATAAATCAAAGAATTAATCATAGATCTCTTTGTAATACTAGTTTATCTATCGCACATCACTGTGTGTCCCCTCTCCTTCCAGATCAGCTTGAAGCTATTTATCTATGACTTCAGCTCTTCTACCTCGCCCTCTAGGTCAGCTCCATATATGTATCGGCTGTTGGGAACTTTTAGTCTCGGACTAATGCTAGCTATAGTATCCACCATAGTCTGAAGTAAGGGCTGATGGATACGTGTGCAGAGATAGAGATACCTGCATATACATCCATATGTAAATGTTAAACACAATTAAAGAAAAAAAGTTGAAGAAAGTAATTTAACAATGTAAATTTTATATTTGAATGTAAGAAAAATTTTACAATATGCCTTATTGCTTTCTTAGCAGCTGTGCCAGTTGCTTTGATACTTTTAATTACTTGTTTTGATGTCTTCCGGGAAGTATTCTACTTCCTAAAGTAATAGGGGTCATCCACTGATGGTGCAATGGCTAGGCGTGTGAAATGTGAATGACGATACATCCTAAATATCCTCTCTCCCATTCTCACTTCCTCACTAGGTGGGGGTCGGTTGGACTATGAATGACGCAATGTGACATCCTTAGGTCTAGAGTCTTCTGCTCCCTTCCTCCTCTCCTCTCTCTGTGCATACTTACTTGCTTGCCTCACTTTCCTCAACTCATAGTATGTGGAGGACTCGTCCTCCTTGTCCTCGGGTATGGGCTTAGCTTTCACTTTCCCCTACTCTTTGTGAGTTGGGTAGTCATCTCCTCTCTCTATGAGCTCGTCATGTAGCTCATCCCTCTGTTCCATCCGAATTGACCTCTATGAGGCTCTTTCTGACATGTAAGTACTTATGGCCTCATTGTTCTCCTTAAGCACCTTGCCATATTTTTTTTACATTGTCATGTAGTCTAACTATGTGTTATTTCAATCAAAATACTTTCTTAATTCATTTGCTTTCCACATCATTTATATAGCACCCTCTTCTTTTCCATATCCACCATGTGACCGTGCTCCCACCCAGTGTCATGGGAAGTCAGTACATCGGATGTTTCTTGTTCTACCATTTAAACTCTTTGTTTTGCAATGTCAACAACTTAAAAATATTAAATAATGTATTAAATAAACTTAAAAAAGATAACTGAGATGAGGGGAAGGCCAAATAACCCTCTTAGGAGGCTGTTCGGTCTGGACAGCCCTCCCAAGGGGCTATTCGGCCATGACAGTCACCCAATGGGTGACTGTCAAGGTAAAGGGGATTGGAAAGACCCTTTATGGGACAATTGTAGACCTTCTAGCCAATTCCGGATGGTAACAACTTAGTAGAATGCGAAAATCAGCTATGTAGGAGGCAGTCTGGACTTATAATTCATTAAAATCAAGTTTTAGGGGAGGGAGGCTTATCAACAAGAGTAAGAACCAACTATCGGAAGAGGGAATGACTGGAATCGATGTTGAATTGTCCGAATCGGTGTTGAATCACTTGAATCGCTAGTAGAATCGCTGGAATCACTTGGATCACCTTTGATTCTTCAGTTCCGATGCCGGAATCACATATAGATCACTGGAATTGCAAGCCCTAGCCGTAGGTTGGAATCGCCTGCTCTCGTTGGAATTGCCAAGACCAAGCCCAATCGGTCTTCTGTGGTAGGAATCGACCCTTAAAGGGCCGAAGTCGGATCAACATTGGGCCTAAATCAGGCCTGATATCGATTCGGACCGAGATTTAAGTTGTCTAGGTCAAATTGGTCGGATCGACTGATTCCATATGAGAATCGGCTGAATCCGATCGATTCCGACTGATTTAGGCCGATTCAACCGATTATGGTGGAACTCATGCCTGAATCGGTCCTTCAAGTGGGAATCAGATCGAGATCGATTGATCCGATTTGAGAATCAATTGATTTCGGAATCCGACTCCACCGATTCTGCAAACTATGGGCCGGAAGGGCCATGATGATATAAGCATGATATGAGGCCTAGGTTTTTCTGGTGGGACTTGTAAGATATGAAAAACATCACATAGACCGAGAAGGTCAAAAATGTTTCAAGGTTATGTAGGCGTGAGGGCCATGATAGTATGTGGTATATCATGAAGATCACATAAACCATGAAGGTCATCGTGGTATAAGCATTCAAACATTATTAAGGCCGAAAGGGCCATGATAATATGGACAAGAAAATCGATAAGGTCGGGAGGGCCTTGATGGTACAAACAAAAAACCGACTAAGCTGAGAGGGTCATGATGGTACAAACATAAAACCTGGCTGAAGAGGGTCATGACAGTATAGATATGAAAACTAAAAAGGCCAAGAGGGCCATGGGGGTATAGAAGGCTGAGGAGGCTATGATGTTTGGCATATAAAACCAATAAGGTTGAAAGGATCATGACTTTATAAACATAAAAACCGACGAGGTTAAGAGGGCCATGATGGTACAAACATAAAACCCAATAAGGCCATAGAGGGCCATGAGGATATAGATGTAAAAACCAATAAGGTCGAGTGGGCCATGACGGTATTCTTATGAACCTAATAAGATCGATAGGCCATGACGGTAAAGTATAAAACCGATGAGACAGCTATATATTCATGATGAAAATATGAAACCGATAAGGCCAGTATGCCATGACGATAAAGCTTAAAACTGATATGGCCAATATATGGTCATAATAGTATAAAAATGAAACTGATGAGGCTGAGGTATGGCCATGATGGCATAACATGAAACCAATAAGGCCGATTGGCCATGACGGTAAAACATAAAACTGGTGAGGCTGATATATGGCCTTGACAGCAGCACATGGAACCGATAAGGCCGCTAGGCCATGACAGTTTAAGCATGAAACTGGTGTGGCTGATATGTGTCCGTTAAGGCTGATGGACCATTGTGAGAACCTCGTTTTTTACATTTTAATTTAACTTTCAAAATGATTTTTTTATTGGACTACATAGAAAAATAGGTGGTAGCCTATAAATACATTAAATAGTCCGACGATACATTTAAAATTAATAGAACCGAGGTTCGGGTTCTGTGAAAATTTAATTTGACCTCTCTCCGTCGGATGGTGCGAATATCCGACGTTAACTTACATCGAGCAACTACTCGAATGCCCTTGATTAACCGCCATAGCAAACTAGTTTCCGAGAGAACGTGCACATCCACATAACAAAAGATAACTCATAAGGGCCTAGCCTTTCGGACCTGATAAGATGCGAACAAGTTGTCTTAACTTTGTTAGATGTTGATTTTTATTTGTTTTGGAATTGATTTTTGATTTAATTTGATTTGAGATTGGTTTTATGTGGTGTAAATTGTGAATTTTCATATTTGATTTTATATGTTGATTTTGAATTGTTTGATTTTGATTTCAGTTTGAATTGGTTTTGGTTGCTTTTACTTTAATTGGTTGAAATTATTTTTGTTTGAGTTTGGAATTTAATGGAATTTGATGTTTTAAACAATTTGACTTATTTAATTTGATTTAACATATTTTTGTTGTTTTCTTATGTCGGATGATCTTTTGGTGTCGGATTGAATATGTTCGGTGTGTTTTAAGTGTTTTGAAGTTTTGATTTGATTTGATTAATTTTAAATTTCAGATTGTAAATTATCTATTTTTTGTTTTATGACTGATTATTAGTTTTTTAAAGTATTTTCAATGTGATTTGTTTGATTGTTTTGAACTATTTAATTTTCAATTGATTAAGAAGTAGGTTTCTATTAAATTAAATGATTTTAATTGGAAATTTCTAGATTATTAGAAATCTGATTTTTCTTTCATTTTTCAGATTTAATGACCTGTTTTGAGGTATTTTCAGATTTGTTTTATCTTTTTTATTTATGTTCGGTCCGCATCTCAACCGGCCCGTCGGGCTAGCATCGACGCCCGGTTGCAATAGTCCACATCGGCACTTGAATGTCATTTCATTTCATCCCATGTCGGGGGTACAGCATGTCGGTTTGCATTGGATGCATGAAATCTGAACTTTGGTCATGTCCTTCCCTTAGGCAATTCCCATAATATCGAGAATAAAATTCGACATTACAACGGTATGTCGGCCCATTCTCGATAAATGGAATTTACCCGTCCTACATGGTTGAGTCTTTCGACTTTTCCACATAGTGGGAAGGGTCCGTCTGCTGGGAGCGTGTCCCATGCCTACGCCCGGGTCAACGTACCGGAAGCTGGTCCGGACTAGCCGCCCAATTGTGGAGTGCCCACGATGTGGTGCTAACTCCTTATTTAATTTTGCTTTCGCCTTTCAGAATTTATTTAAGTGCATTTTTGATACAAGGCCCAATGGGCCAGCTGCATGTCTCATGGCCCAATAAGGCCGGCTCCATGTCTTCTTGGCCCAATTAGCCCACTTTCTTCTCCTTGGGCCCTGGCGGCCTGTGTTGCACCTCGTTTGGACCAGAATTGAGGGCCGCCCTTTCAGCCCTTGACCCGTCTTGCGGGCCAAGGGGGCCGGACCGTCGCCCCCAACCCGGTCCTCACAAGGACCTGTTTGTAGCACCGCACCGATGCTTGTCCTCTAGCCGCATCAGCACCTGTTTTGGGATTGGACCGGCACCTGTCTTGCACCGAGCCAGCTGTTGCTTTTGCACCGGACCGGCACCTGTTCTGACATCGGTCCGGGACCTGTTTTGGGACCGGTCCAGCACCTGTTATGGGGGTGTTATGCCGGGCTGAAATGGGCTGAATTAGAAGCCGGTTTCAGGGGCTGCTGTGGGACAGATTCAGGACCTGAATTAGGCCACCCAGGAGGCTGCTTTGTGGGGCTGCGAGGGGCTGTTTCAGATTTTTTTTTTTTGAATAGGGACAAGAGCTCACTAAGGGGTAGAGAACGGGGGCCCATTCGGGGGGTTCCTCAACCCATCCTGTGGGCAAGGGGTCCGAATGTCGACCCTCTTCTCATCCCCCTAGCAAGGTAGGACAAAGGAGATCCTGCTGATTTTTCTTGGACAACTAGGACTGTTTGGGAATCCCCTTTGGCTGGCCGAACAAGGGGTTTCAAGGACCTGTGGAGGGTCCCTGCAAATCGCTGACTAGGGGATTTACGGGCTGGACTTCCTGATCTGCTTAAGGGGGAGGCCAGGTAGGCTGAACAGGCAGGTCGCACAGGACCTTTAAGGAATTTGGTTGGGGGTCTGTGGGTAGGCTTCTGTGCAGGCCAAAGAGAGCCTATTTGGGGGTAAACAGCGGGCGCACAAGAACATGCCAGGGGCTTTTTCTGATATTTTTTTTTTGGAAGGATATGGACCAGTGATAGGGGAGGCCAAAGGGCAACTTTAAGGAGATTTCAATGGGATTGTTTAAGAGGATCAGAACAGGACACGTGCAAGGGGTCTTGAACAGGCCGATGGAAGGATTTGAGATGAGAAAAGAGGAAAGAAAGGAGAATGGCCACTGAAAGGGCTACATGGTGCTATCTCTTGTCTTACCTTTTCTCTCTCTTCACGATACTTGCAGGTGGCTGGCACGTGTAGCAACAGGTGGAGCAGTGGGCTCCCCCTCCTCCTCTTGATCTTCTTCTCTTTCTTTTGTTGTTGACGTGGCCTGGAAGCGGAGGCAGTAACAGAATCTGGATTTCTGTTGGGCCTAGGCTCTGTCAGCAGAAGGTGATCCCCACCTGGGCTCTCCCCTATGGGGTGATCGTCGGAGCTCCCTTTCTCTCCTTGGCTGCCCAAGGTGAGATGCTGCAGATGTTGTTGGAGCCCCTGGAGATGGAGGAAGAGAATGTGGGGTGGATGGCTGGAGATGGCTGTCGAGCGTCCAATCTCCCCTCCCTCCTGGCGGCCACTAGCTGCTGGACGTGGCCTCCTTTGCTGGGGACGATCACAGCAGGTGTTGGAAGGAGGGAATGTGAGCCGGTTCTCCTCCTCCTGTCGCTGGATGTTGCAGAACGTCGGCCTCCCTTGCTAGTCCGTGCTCTCCCTCCCTCTTTCTTTTCTTTTGAAACTTTCTTTTGTATATGATATGCTGCCCTGTTGGCAGCGTACATGATGCCTTGCCATTTTTTTTTTCTTAAATGCACCATGCCATCTCTTGGCAGACGTGGGGGAGTGAGAGAGATAATGGGGGGAGATATTCAAATCCTACCCAATCTCCTCCTAGATTTTAGGAGTCGATCAGGGAAGGGAGCTGGCGCTGGCAAGAGAGAGGAGGAGGGTGCGGCTGGCCTTCTTAAGACCGATTCAACCTAATCTTGATCAAGATGACTTTGATCCAACGGCCTGACATGAATTCCGGGTGGAATTAATTAAATTAACTCCAAAAGTAACCGGAATAATTCAGAAGATATCTTGATAACCGTTGATCTTGTGTACCATCGATCTACTAATGACCCTCCAATTGTCCGAAGATCACCGATTTGATAAAATTTCGATCGGTGCGATCTCGGCCTTCAAAAATTCCAAAAATTGCACTTAAAATGTAATTAAATAAATATGCACCGTAACTTTGGTCTTCACCGCAAACAATGCTATCTCTGAGCGGTTGTTGACAAAATTGCCCTTATCTCGAAGTATGTGCCGACTCCGCAAATTTTTAATTTCATCCATAACTTCCCGGATATAAATCGGATTGATGATCTGATTTCGACATTGTTCTTCTTGATGCCGGGCAGACATTTTGATGGTGCCGGTTGTTAATGGGCTTGCTTGGATTTGTCTAGGCCCAATAGGGGCAAAACGGTCATTTTTCCGCCTAGAGTCGGATTCCGACATTCAAAGTACCGTTGCAAAACTTGTGACTAAGACAACACCACGGGCCCACTAGCTTGGTCATTTTGGGCCCATTAAGCCCCCACAAAAATTGTCCAAAAGTTCGCTTTCACTATTTTGCCCATATCTATCTGGATATGAGTCGGATTTCTGATCCGACTTCAATGTTACTCTAGATGGAGTTGGGCGGACCCAATGATGTGTCAACATGTTACCGAACCTACCCCGAATTGTCCAAACCTAATAAGGGTGAAAGACACCATTTTATCGTTCGGGGCCCTATCGAAGCCGGATTCTGACAATTGGGGTACCGTTGCGAAGGTCTCGACCGGGCACAACCTACGAACTCACTTGTTTTTGTCTGAGTCCAATATACCCCCAATAAGGCCACCTGAAAATTGATTTTCAGTGTTTTCCCCATAACTTCTCAAATATGAGTCGGATTTCCGATCCGACTCTGACATTGTTCATCTGGAAGTCAAGTGGACTTTCTGGTGGTGTCCGATCATTATTGGGTCGACATTTGGCCCGTCGGATCTAATAAGGCTTATTGGGCTTGTTCGGCCCATTAGCCCTGAATGTAATGAAAAATAGATCCAACTTGTCTGTTCGGTTTTCTTCGATGTATTTCATTTGAAACTTGTCATTTTTGGTGCTGTGACATTTTTAGGTGCCAACAACCATGATGGTTTAAGCATGAAATCAGTGAGGCTATATATGACCATAACATGGAACTGATAAGGCCGATAGGTCTTGATGGTAAGGCATAAGGTTGATGAGGCCGATATATGGCCATGATGGTATTGACATATAAGAGCCGCCTAGGTTGAAATGATCATTACAACATAGGCATTGAAGACTAATGGGATGGAAAATGTCATTACGGCATAAGTATTGCAAGCTAATGGGACCGAAAAGGTCATTATGGCATGAGCATTGAAAAGCCACCTAGATCGAAGGGATCATTACGGCATGGATATTAAAAGTTGTTGGGATTGAAGGGATCGTTATGACCTAAGCAGTGAAAGCCATTTGAGTTGGAAGAATAATTATCACATAAGTATTGGAAAATCATGTGGACCAAAAAGGTCATTATGGCATGAATAATCATGAAAGCCAGAAGGGCCATTATGATGAGTATGAAGGGGTCAATATAACATGAAGATAAATGGTAATATAATGTAAGTATGGGGGCAATATGATATGACTATTGGGGGTAATATGAGCTGCATAAGTCATGGGGATATGTGCCATCAGATAAAGGGTCATTATGATATAGACATGACATTTATATCCATCTAGACCAGGGCAGGTCATAGTGGTATGGACATGAGGAACCGTATAGTATTGATATTTGAAGACCACCGAAACATGGAGGGTCACCTTGGTGTGAGGATATTTAAAAACATTGAAACCTAGACGGACATGGTCTATGCAGACATTTCTTGCAGTCCCATCATAGCATGCTAGCGGCCAATTGTGCCTTACAAGATTGCCATCAATCCCTTGAATAAGAGCCCAAGCGTAAATATTGCATATAGTTTTGTTGAGCCCCCTGGTGACTGGACTGAGCAGTACAGCAACATTGACACAAGGAATACAACTATACATAAGTGCATGGTGCATAACACCCTATCCATCAGTTTCTCATCATTACCAAGTAGGAAGCCTCTAACTCTACACAAACAAGAAGTTTCCTATCTTCATAGCTTTTCTCTAGTACATATTTCTCCGAGCAGAAGAATATCATTCATCCAGGGAATGGGAGCTAATAAATCAAATGATATTTCCAAGAAAGTGCTCACAATTGGGAACACAGATGAGCGGCATGACCGAGAAAAGAAAGATGTGCTCATGAACTGTTCTATGCACGTACCCTTCACCATCTACGTAGCATCTAAGAGGCTACTGTCGCCAAGAAACAACTAAAGAACATTTACAACAAGATGATTGCAACAGGTTGTGACCACATAATTAGCTCTCTCTGTGTGTGTGTGTGTGAGAGAGAGAGAGAGAGAGAGAGAGAGAGAGAGAGAGAGAGAGAGAGAGAGAGAGAGAGAGAGAGAGAGAGAGAGAGAGAGAGAGAGAGAGAGAGAGATCATCTCTTCTCTCCACTTCCAAAAACTATCAATGGGTGGATTATAGAGATCATCAACTATTGAAAAATTTCACAAATTTAAGAAATGGAGGGAGATTATTTTGCAATTTCTTTCCCACAATCCCAATCAAATGCAACTTGAGTAGGGATGTAAACAAAACAGATACGGAGTGGATATTGCATTCCATGTCCGCAACATTTGGCTACATGGATAATTCATATTTGCTCTGTCTGATGTGGATCAACTATTATAATTTGGATATTCTCTGGATTCAGAGTGGATTTGGATAATATTCAATTTAACAATTTAATTTAATTATATTTATTTAAAAATTTTATAATACCATTTTAAAATATGAAATAGTATATATTTATTAATATCATTTAAGTATACTGGTATATATTAGATAATATTTAAATTTTTTTAAATAAAATAATTTAATATATATAACTATACATTAGTTTCATATCATTGAATTTTATTCGGAGTGGGCCTTAAATGAAGCTGAGTAGTCATTTCCTTGTCCTATTAATCTAACAATTGGTAATATCTATATCCGGATATCCACTCCGGTGGATGCCTCGTAAACAGATATTATCCGGATAAGGGTATCACAAATTTATCTGGATTCGTTTACAGCCCTAAGCCTAGGTGGTTAAGTGGACCAACCTATACAACTTTATTTTTGCATGTACTGTTTCATTTTCTTTGTCACACTTTATTGCTAAAAGCATAATGAATTTCATTTTTATTGTGAGCTTCAGATTCATGAGAAACTGTTTTTTTTTTTTTTACTTTGCTTCCAGTTTGTACTTTATAAGCATAACAAAACTATCATTTATTGATATCCGAAGGGAACAGTTGATGGTTTATGCTTTGTTGCAGATCACTGGTAGTTTTCAGTCTGTTCAGGATGCTTTGCTTCACATCACTAACAGGATAAGAGAGACAATCTTCCCACTTAAATCTCCGAGTGTCTGTGCAAACCAATTCATGTCTTCTATATATGATGCCCCTTCTGCTTTGCCTTGGACAAGGAATGAGCTGCCTTCTCCAAATTGTTACTCAAGTGGGATGTCTCATGGTCTTGATCGCTATGCTACTCCTGCCCAAACTCCTGATTGGCAACATCCAACACCACATAGCTCAGATCACATGGGACCTGCTTCTGATCGAGGGTCTTATTCTCATGGCAGTAACTTGTACAGCTTTGAACATCAATGTTCTCCAAGATCATGGATTCAGGTACGGGATTAACTTTTATGCAAATGAAGATTGTATTGTGCAGATGCATTTTAATTTTATGTAGGGATGATGGCTTTTCGCTATTATAGTTTATTCCTTTAAAGTTCTTCTATCACTAGTACATTTCACAATGTAGAAGACACTTGGGATGATTAGATAGGAAACCTTTGCTTTTCTTGATCAACTGTGAATGCTGCAGTTTCTTCAAATTTTTTTTAGATGGCTAATAGCGGGAATCACAGAGACATTCCAGAAACAAGCTCTAGTTTGACGCCTAGAAGCACTGGTATGGGAAGGTAATAGTTTTTTCTTCGAAGTATGCAAGTTTCACATTGATGAAGTCCATCTAATATACTAGAATTCATCTTTCCCAGTGGTGGTCAGGTGGCTGTTGTGGCAAGCAGCACTGTGGAGCTTCTAATACCTCACCATTTTATGGGATTCCTTTATGGAGAAAACTTCAGTAACCTGGCTCAAATCAGGGAGGTTGGTGGACATCTTCACGTTTTTTTTTCTTTTTTGTTGCAGATTTCATGACATTCATCTTTACCTTCCATTTCTTAAGTACTTATTTTACTTTCTGTTCCTCTAGATCTCTAGTGCAAATGTTAATGTTCATGATTCTAAGCCCGGGTCAACTGAGGGCATTGTTGCCATATCTGGAACCCCAGATCAGGTGCATCTTGCTAAAGGCATTATTCATGCATTCATTCTCTCTGGAAAAGCAAAAGCATGAAGTGCTCGCAGAGTGGTCACTTGTGATTTTTTTTCCTGATTCATTTTGTTCAAACTGTTCCTGTTATTTCTCATAATCCGGTTAGATGGGTAGGAATGTCGTTTTGCTTTTTGGAAAAAATTAAGCGTGATCCGGCCCTTGAGCTGACAGGGTCAGTGTGCCAGTGCGTTAGGTTTTTCTAGAGCAGCAATATAGTGTTTATTGGATCGTGTTGTATCTTGTCCCATTCATTAGTATCAGACTGGCTTAGTTACTGTTGGGGATCCCGTTCCTAGATATTTACTTGTAAATATTTGGAAATTTTTTTAGTACTTGTCTTTATTATTCAGTCCTTAGAAGGCCTGTAAATAGTGTTTTAAGTGGACTCTTTTACAAGTCTGGCTTCTCTATAAAAGGAAGCCCCCACCGATGAAAATATACACAGTTAAATTTTGTAGTGCATTTGGCGCGTCGTCCAGTAGGGGGGCGTTGCCCCTGTAGTATCCTTCACCCTCTACTCTGGCTGAGGCCATTTGAAGATTTTACCTTTTGGCCGGTGAGTCATTCATCTCATCTTCAATCTCTGTGCCATTCATCTCTTCACCTTCTACTTATTCGATCCCTCTACAATAGCATACAGATTCTATGGCTCCATCATCTGTTTTCCCTTCGATCTGGTTTGATATCCAGAATCCTTTTCGTCTTCGTTGGTCTGCCTGATCGGGGATGAAAATTGCAATCAACATTTCAGAAAATTGCAAAGCACTCGGGGATGACAACCGACTGGCGATCCCTGATTTGGTGGCCACGGTCGAAGCATTTCCAGTTTCTCATCGATCTTCAGCACAGCATCTGTCAACTGGTCAGTGATCTCCGATGAGAGATCCCTTTCATTTCAACCGGTGTGACTGCACACCATCACTGCCACAAGCATCCATGTCTTCCCAGTGTGGCTATGCACCATTGCTGCCCCATACTGCCCGTTAAGTGGCAGCCAGTCCAGCAGGTTTCCCCAGCCGGGGTTCAGAGCTCTACAGATATGGTTCAAGGCCGCCTCATCTGCTTCAGACTCCGTCCATTCTGGTTCAGTTCATTCTAGAGCCAGTTCAGGCCTAGTTTGATCAATTGAAGTCCACTTTCTTACTTTCAGTCCGTTTAAAGCTTGTTCACTACGTTTAAATACTGTTGTGCCGTGTTCCACCGCAGTCCCTACACACCTGCTTGGACTCCATGCCTGTTACACCATTAGGTGGGAAGCATAGTTAGTAAAATATGGTCATACATGTAATAAGTTTGGGTATAAAATAGATTTTGATTTTTTAAGTACAGTAAAAAAATTGGTCAAATATTTATAGTTGCAAAAAATGAGACAAAATAAATTCAATATAATGCATTAAGTTTAAATTTTTGGGATAAAAATACAAGAGGCGTGTATATGTACCTGAAAATATGTAATTTTGTTGATTGTTAAAGAAATGCCCATTTTTAAAATGGACTCTTTTTTGGTGATCCATTTCAACATATCCAATCAGTGCCATATCGGATAAAGAAAGAAGTGCAAACAAAAAGAGAAGATTACGGTGTTAAAAGAGATGTTCTACAATTATTACAAATTTTTATTTTTAAAATGATTTATTTTTAAACAAAAAAGAGGATACCATCTCTTTTTTTTATCTTGTGATCTCCTATTTTGTTTTGCCATATGTGGTATCCATTTTCTTTTTTTTTATTATCATCTCTCTCTAAACATGACAATTTAGTGTCATTAACTAGTTCACATTTTATTTTAGTATAACATTTTATTATGAAAATGCACAAAAAATTATTGTGCAGCCAAACATTCTATTAAGAATGGATGCTTTGTGGGTCGCGGATGTTGATTTGCCCTTTGGGTTTCTAGATATCCACATATCTTTCTATTTTCTAATTATTGGATTTCCGTTTCGATTAAGATGCTAATGTTTGATATTTGTGCTTCTTCGTGGTGTGTGTGTGTGTCACCAATTGAGAGCGGGGATTAAAATTCGGAACCAATGGAATCAAGTTGTTGACATTGGTTTGCTTTTATAGGGATTTAGAAGTTAGTTGATATGCCTTACATGTCATAATGGCCGACTTTAAGATTGAAGCATAAATATAAATGTGCGAATGGTAACGGATGTGAGAGAATTGGAGAAGTTACTTTCTTTTGAATTGGATAAGCCCGGTGATAAAGGCGAAATGGAGTCTATCTCTGACCTCGGGGCTCCGATCGAGCCACAGCGCTACCCATCCCCAGCAGAACCGTGTCAGCTGACTGAGCGAGCATGCGTGTTTCTGAGCAGCAGCTGAGAAAAACTTTCTAGAAGCCGCAATTCTGGCATCTGGCCTAGTGGTGTCAATGGGCCGGGCCCGGCCCGGCCCGAAGTCGGCCCAATACAGGCCCAGCTCAAAATAGAACGGGCCGGCCTGGCCCGGCCCGCATTGTATTTATGGCCCGGCCCGGCCCGGTCCGCATAAAATTTAAATTTGACCCGGCCCGACCCGACCCGGCCCTATCTTTTCAATATAAAAAATGTATAAATTTTAAAATAAAAATATAAATATGATACAAAAATTAAATTCCTACCAAAGATAAACCAGCATTTCTACGTCTGAGTTGGATGACAACACATATTTTATTTTATCACTTTTTCTTATGAAATTCAGTTGAAAATAAATTGTTTACTCTAAAAAGAATGAAACCTCATTTCATTTCAAGATCCCATATTTTATTTTATTTTTGAAAATGCCCCCTTCAGCCACGTACAACCCTCCACCGTCTCCGTCGCCCCATATTTTTTTTTGATTTCTTAGATAATTTTGTCTTTATTTGTAAATTTTAAAATAAATTATAATATAAGTATATATAAATCAATATAATAAAAAAAATAAAAATAGGCAAATCATGAAAATTATGACATATGAAATGGTAAAAAGGATAGAAATAAGATTCTAAATTTATTAGATCAACTATTAATAGTTATAATTTTTTTTGTATAATTTAATATATATAATATGTATAATGAATATGTTAAAAAGTATCTTATTTTTTTGGTCAAAATAGAAGTTAAAAGGAAGTTATAATATCGTACGTTTGATTTAATCATAATCGCTTATATATTCTTACAAAAAACTTTTAATGAAAATCAAAATCAAATTTGTCAACAAATATATTGACATATAATAAATATATCATAAATTTTATGTTTTAAATTTTATTTCTACATATTTTTATAATATTAAATATATTAATCTAACATTACCTAATTTGTAATACGATCCAGGACAATATATGAAATATGCTTCAGGCTGAACGTGAAGTGAGCAAGAACGGCGGCCGGGTCGCAAGTCAAACATTATCCAATATTTTGTATGTTACTTTTTTTTTTCATCAGCGTACGCTAATTTCAACGGGCTTCCTCCCAGCCCGAACAGCAGCCCGCATTAAACCCGCGGGCCTATCTTGCTGGCCCGAAGTTTGACCCAATGTTGGCCCGGCCCGAGGGCCCGCAGGCCCACCCGCCCCACTTACAGCCCTAATCTGGCCCTTTTGGTATGCCTTATCTGCTCTTTAATTTAGTTGCATTTAAAATACGGAGTAATTAAAATTGACGGAAAACGCGAGTTTAATGACTTCAGTTTAATACGCATATTTAGGGTCCGTTTATTTGTCTATAAAATGTGTCGCGGGATCATCTTTTCCGGAAAACTCAACCATGTGGTCTGTTAGGATGCAAAGAAATTGGACAGTCAATGTCTCTCCGTTGACTTCATAAGCGATGGATTTTGGCATCCCTGTGCCAACGATTTTTGTAACACTCAAAATTTTGTTAATTAATATATTTTGAATTTTAAAATAGTAAATTATAAAAATTCAATTTTAAAAATATCATGCTGTATAATATCTAAAATGATAAAAATGATAAAATTTTAAAAAATAATTTAGTTAAATTATATATTACTTTACATATATCAAGTTTTAAAACATAAAATTATTAAAAATAATTTAAAAAAATCAAGCAACCAAAAATATTTTAATATATATACACTCGGGTAAAATTTTTTTTCAGGCAAATGATTCATGTATTAGCAAATAATATATATTATTTTTAATTTCTCTGGAAAAATTGTTATGTAAAAATGACTTTCACTTAAATTTTATTTTACGTGGATTAAACTATCTAACAAGTGAATTGTAGTCATATAAAAATAGTAGATTAATATATGTGTAAAATTGTCAATTTCAAATAAAAGTTATTTTGTATGCTATATGCAGAAACCGGTAATCATAATAGTAAAGAGAAAGTTATTTTATTAAATAAATTATTCTTATTTAAAATAATTTAGCCAAGTTAAAACTCTTTTTTCACGAATAAAAAATATTTGTTTAAAAATAATTAATATCTTAGAAAAAATTATCTCCTTTTTGTTATATTTACTTGTAGATAATACACTAACCAACAAAGTCATCGAAAAGTAATCACGGACAACCAAATGTCAGATTGACGTTTTCAATTTTCTTGAAAAGTGGATGCAACAAAAAAACTTTCTTTTGATGTGAGTTTTACATCAAACCAAACGGACCCTTACTATGGGTAGGTGATGCTAAGTATACTTTGTGAAAATTTGGCATTGCACTTGGCTAATGCGGTAAATTTTTTCAGTCTGTGCCAAATGAAAGCACGAATGGGGTGTTTGGTCGTACGATGATTTGAATTTTTATTATATTTTTATGTTTTTATAATAAAACTTGTTAAAAGAGATGTTTGACAATTATTATAATTTTATATTTTGAAAAAGAATTTTATCTTGAACAAAAAAGGTCATTTTTTTATCTTGTGACCTCCCACCTTGTTTGGCCATTCTTTTTTGTTATTACATCTCCCAAACATGGTAATTTTATCTTATTTTGTTTTATTATAATTTTTATCATGAAAGTGCATAAAATTTATTGCACAACCGAACACTTCGTGAGATACTGAGGTAGAAGTATCTTCAGAAGGGTGTTTCAGCAAAGCTAGGCAGGACACTTTGGTATGGTAAACATTGTCTGATACTTCCTTAGAGTCATATGTACATACATAATGTAGGGAGTGAAACGATTTCGGTCCACACAATCGATTCGCCTTACATGATCGAAGCCCCCAAAATCCGAACTTTCCGAAGCGTCTGTGTTCTCCTACGACATCCAGGTGACTGGCAACAGCCACGAAATCACATCGTAAATGCTTATTGTAATCTTGGCGATTAGTGTTCATCCTCTCATCTCCCAACGAATTTTGATTTTGGTCCTTCTGTTTTAACTTAATTGATGTCTAACTTCCAAACTTAGATATTCAAACTGGCTGATAAAAGCGTCTGGATATAAAAGCTATGTCCTAGACTCTGGCTGGGCTTTGATACCAAGTTGATGCGGAACTAACAAGGATCGAGAGTGAAGGACATTAATGAAAACACTCTTTACATTCATTGCATTTAATTACTTTGTTTCCATTTGCGTTCATATAGTTTGCATGACCACTAGGAGAGGAACGTCTTACCAGGTCAACATGTCAGGGTCTAATTCTGAACCAACTTCTCTAGAAACCCACCTGGCTCAATTGATTGACCGTTTTGAACATTTTGAGGGTTTAATGAGGGGTATGAATGAGAGATTTGACCACTTTGACCAGACTATTCATGAACTCAATGAAAGGGTCACTGGGTTAGAAAATAGACCTGGTTTAACTGAGGTTATAGGGCCTAGAAATTTGAACTTTCAGGTCAGACCCGAACCACCTCGATTTCCTCAAGATCCTAGGATTCTGAACTGTCCATGGAGGAACCCCAATTTCTGTGAGTTTCCTCCTCAACCACCTCCCTTTTACCCACCTCCTCCTTTTAATCCTCAACCTCCAGGTTATCCTCAACCACCACCTCCCTTTCAACCTCATTTCCAACCACCTGAACTTATGGGTCAGGGAATGGCTGTTAGACAAAGGAGAGAACAGGAAGCTGAAGAAAGGTGTCTCAGAAACATTAAGGTGGATGCCCCAAATTTTGAGGGTTCACTAGATCCTAAGGTCTATATGGATTGGGAGGCAGGAATGGATCATTATTTCGACTGGTATGATCTGTCTGAAGCTAGAAAAGTGAGGTTTGCAAAAATGAAACTCCTAGGACAGGTTAAGGATCATTGGAACAACATAGAATCTTTGCTTCGGCAGAGACATCAAGAACCCATCCAGAACTGGGAAGAGATGAAAGCCAAGTTGAGAGAAAAATATCAACCATCTTCATACAGACAAATGTTGGTTGATAAATGGCAGGGTATTACCCAAGGAAACCGTAGTGCATTTATCTACATTGCAGAATTTGATGACTACCTCCTTAGGTGTGGTATCCAAGAGGATGAGATGATGACCTTATCAAGGTTCAGGAAGGGACTTAGGCCAGAACTTAGGAGAGAACTGTTTAGGCAGTCTGTCACAACTCTTGATCATGCTTATGAGATTGTCATACAATTTGAGCAGTTTGAAACTGTACAGGAACCTCCTAGGCATAAATACATTCAGGCTTCTAGTAATGACTCTCGAGGTCAAAGGTTTCTTCAACCTTCCCCTAGGATTCCAGAATTCAATAATCCTAGGCCATCATTCCCACCAAACAGAGGAACTCAACAGAATATTCCTCGAGATGCTTTAGTACCTATCCCTTCTCTCAAAACCCCTCATGATTCCACTTACAAGAGAGAAGATAGGGGAAAACAACCTGCTGTTGCTGAGGGTAGTAACAGCAAGATTCAGTGTTTTGGTTGTGGAAAGATGGGACACTACAAGTCTCAATGCCCACAAAATCGTTCTTTATGCATTGAGGGTTATCCAGATGAGAACCAGGATCCCAACCTTCAACCTGTAGTGTATGAAGCTGATCAGGAATTGTTAAAAGAATTTGAGGAAGATGAGATTGACCCAAGTCAACTGGCACCCTTAGATGATGAAACCAGATTAGGGGTGGTGAGATGTGCTTTCACCCAATCTGTCTCTAATGATGATTGGAGGAGAACCTCTATCTTCCATACTTTCTTAGGGCCAAAGGGAAGGTCTGTAAGCTCATTATAGATAGTGGTAGTTGCATTAATGCTATATCCACTAATACCGTTTTGAAACTTGGGCTTATTCCTTCTGACCATCCTAACCCCTATAGAGTCTCTTGGGTAGATTCCACATCCATTCCAGTGCAAAGTAGGTGTCTGGTTCCTATCCAACTTCCTCCTTATTCTGCCAGCATTTGGTGTGATGTGCTTCCCATGGAAGTAGGAAGTATTATATTGGGGCGACCTTGGCTTTTTGATGTTGATGCTACTTTGCATGGTAGATCAAATGTCTGTGAATTCACTTTTGATGGGAGACAAATTATTCTCTCTCCTACTCCACCTCTTTGTCCAAGAGTTCAAATGACTCTTCTAATTCAACTTCACAAAAAACACCTTCTGTTAATCCAGATGACTCTTCTAAGAAGACTGAAGGAAAGTTTCCATCCCAGAAACCTGACCTAGAAACTGAGAGCTTAACCAAATCCAAACTGGTCAAAGCTCAATCGAATTCCAAAGGTAAAGAGGTCTCTTTAGCTACCATTGGAACACCCAGACTTCTACACATCTTGGGTGAACATGAATTTGAAATTGAGAGTAGGAATGGACCTATATTTGCTGTGATAGCCAAAGAGACTGACAACACTACCCACAAAGCTGAAGTTGAACCAGAAGTTCAAGAACTTCTACATGAGTTTGCTGATGTTTTCCCTGAAGAACTTCCTACTGAGCTACCTCCCATGAGAGAGGTCCAACATGCCATAGATCTGGTTCCAGGGTCCACCTTACCCAATCTGCCACATTATAGGATGGATCCGAAGTCCCATGAGGAACTTAAGAGGCAAGTAGAGGAGTTACTTGAGAAGGGTTACATTAGAGAGAGCATGAGTCCATGTGCTGTTTCAGCATTGCTTGCTCCAAAAAAAGATGGAACATGGCGCATGTGTGTTGATAGTAGGGCGATAAATAGGATAACTGTCAAGTACCGCTTTCCTATACCACGTTTGGATGACATGTTTGACATGTTAGCTGGGGCGGTGATTTTTTCTAAAATTGACCTGAAGAGTGGGTATCATCAAGTAAGGCTCAGACCTGGCGATGAGTGGAAAACTGCTTTCAAGACCAAGGATGGTCTCTTTGAATGGCTTGTGATGCCATTTGGGCTTTTAAATTCCCCTATTACCTTCATGAGGTTGATGAACCTTGTCCTTAAGCCTTTTATTGGTCAGTTTGTGGTAGTTTATTTTGATGATATTCTGATATATAGCCTATCACGAACTGAACATTTAGGACATCTTAGACAGGTCTGTCAAGCCTTAAGAGAAGACAAATTGTTTGGGAATTAAGAAGTGCTCTTTTCTTACTCCCACGGTTACATTTCTGGGGTTCATAGTCTCTAAAGATGGCGTTTCTACAAACCCAGAGAAGGTCAAAGCCATTCTTGATTGGCCTACTCCTAAAAACATCCATGATGTTAGGAGTTTTCATGGTCTGGCCACCTTTTACAGACGTTTCATTAGGGGATTCAGTACTGTTACAGCCCCTATCACAGACTGCCTCAAGAAAGGCAACTTTCAGTGGTCGAAGGCAGCTGATTCTGCCTTTGCTTCCTTAAAGCAACTCATGACTCAGTCTCTTGTCCTCAAACTTCCAGATTTTTCCTTGGTTTTTGAGGTAGCATGTGATGCCTCTGGGATTGGCATTGGAGGAGTTCTATCACAAGAGGGTCATCCTATAGCTTTTTTCAGTGAGAAATTATCCGATGCCAAATTGAGATATTCTACCTATGATAAAGAGTTTTATGCCATCATTCAGAGCTTAAAGTATTGGCGGAATTATCTCTTGTCTAAGGAATTTGTCTTGTTTTCAGACCATGAAGCCTTGAGGTATCTTCAGGCCCAAAAGAAACTTAACCCAAGACACAGTCGTTGGGTTGAATACATCCAAGCTTTCACTTTTGTCCTGAAGCATAAACCTGGAACAGAAAACAGAGTCGCTGATGCACTTAGTAGGAGAGTCATTCTGCTAAATTCATTTAGTGCCGAAACTGTTGGATTTTCCCAAATTTTGTAAGAATATCATGATTGCCCAGACTTTGCTCAAATACATTCCAGTTTGACTAATGGGCTGTCCCGAGATTTTCCAGGCTTTCTTATTCATGATGGTTACCTCTTCTTAGGTAATCGCCTTTGCATACCTCGTACCTCACTAAGAGATTTTTTAGTGTGGGAACTTCATTGTGGGGGTCTTGGTGGTCATTTTGGCCGCAATAAGACCATAGAATTAGTTGAGCACATATTTTATTGGCCAAGTGTCAAGAGGGATGTGGCCAAGGCTGTCTCTCAATGTTATACCTGTGCTACCTCCAAATTCAGGAAACAGAACACTGGATTATACACTCCCCTTCCTGTCCCAGATTGTCCTTGGCAAGACCTTAGCATGAACTTTGTCTTAGGTCTTCCTAAAACTGTTAGGAGATATGATTCTATTCTGGTTGTTGTAGACAGGTTTTCTAAGATGGCACATTTTATCCCTTGTGCCAAAACTTCTAATGCATCAATCATTGCTAGATTGTTCTTAAAAGAGGTGGTTAGACTTCATGGTTTGCCTAAGACTATTGTAACTGACAGAGATGTAAAATTTGTCAGTTATTTTTGGAAAACACTTTGGCATTTACTGGGCACAAAGTTAAAATTTTCCAGTGCCTATCATCCTCAAACTGATGGGCAAACAGAAGTCGTGAATAGAAGCTTAGGAGATTTGTTGAGGTGTCTGGTCAAATAGCATGTTAGGAGTTGGGATTGTATCCTTCCACTGGCCGAATTTGCCTATAATGATTCTATTAACAGAACCACTGGGTTATCTCCCTTTGAAATTGTTTCAGGATATAGACCTAGAAGACCTGTTGATCTTGTAAACACTCATCTCATGCATAAATTGTCTGCATCAGCTGAATCGTTAGCAGAACACATACGGAGTCTGCATGGACAGATTAGACAGCATATAGAAACACATAATACACTCTATAAGAATCTTGATGATCTTCACAAAAGACAAAAAGAATTTCAAGTTGGCGATTCTGTTATCATCAGGATTCGTCCTGAACGGTTTCCTTCTGGGACTGTTAAGAAATTGCATAACCGGGGAGCCGGACCATTTAAGATCATAAAAAGGGTTGGTAACAATGCTTACGTTCTTGATCTACCATTAGATTACGGATTCAGTTCAACCTTTAACGTCTCCGATTTGATAGCTTTTCAACCGCCAACTACTTTACCCAGTGAGTTTATTCAGCCTAATTCCTTCAATCCGAGAGACATTTTTGAGAGTCCACTTGAACAGCCTAAAATTTCTGAGCATGAGCAAGTAGAGCGTATAATGGACGAGCAGGTAATTACATCCTCGGACGGACTGATTCAGAGGTACCTTGTATGCTGGAAAGGAAGACCTGCAACTGATGATTGTTGGGTATCAAGAACAGAATTACAACAACTTGATCCTGATTTACTGGAAAGATTTGATTCGACGGAGTCGAATCCTTTGCAGCCCGGAGGAATTAATGAGGACATTTGTCCAAAGCGGTTTGGGAAATTTTATCGACGTCAAAGAAAGAAGGATCTACAATAATTTCTTTTATTTTTTTCGTCATTCTCTTTTGGGCCTCCATTGATTTCAAATTCTGGCCCAATTTTCTGCTTATACATATTAGAGTCTTTTTGGGCTATTTTATTGTAAGCCCAATACGTAGGATTTCTATTTGGTCATTACTTGTGAATAGGGTGAACATGGGCCGCCTGCACCACAATGGAACCGCGGGCCCATTACGCACTTACCTTTTTCCTTTTATTTTTTTACATTGTACTACTCCTTAAAAGGAGATGGGAGGGCCTTGTCCGCGATATGAAGAGAGAGAAAAGAGCTTTTCAGTTTTTGGTGCATCCCTTCTCCCGTTCGTAGGCTTTCGCCTCCGGAGCTCCTCCTTCCGGAAATTAGTTCTAGCGAGTGCTTTACTTCTCCTGTTTTCTAGTCATTAGCGAGTAGATCTTCTTTCTATTTTCCCACGCCTATGGTCCTGTTCTGCTTCCCTCCGGAAGGCGTTCTTCTTCAACGGCAGCGACTGCTAGTAGTCCCTGGCGATCGCTGCATCCCGCGCTTGGTCGAAGGCCATCTCTGCACCATTGTCCGCTCTTCTTGATGGCGACACTACTCGATATTCACTACAGTTCGATGAGCTCTTCATAGTATCGACAGATATACAACTCAGATAAGTGTGTGGAATGGTTTGCTTTGGTTCGATCTCTTGAATATCTTTCCACGTCTGAAATGAACTTCCAGTTCGGTTGCACCTCCCGTCTCGACACTTTACATGTCGATGGCGTCCTGCAATACAGACTGGTCCTTGCTATCGGTTACTGTTCTTGTTGAGTCCTCTAGATCTGAGGCATCCGTTTGTTGGCTTAGCCCAAAATGGAGATGCATTCGGAACTAGTCCATACGCCAGTCTGACGCATTCAACTTCTTTGGGATCTTCCGCACGTTTGAGTTTGATTCGTATATGGACAATAATGACTAGTTCGTTTAGAACGATGATGTCATTTAAAGATATAGTGCTGAGATCTCATGATCTATGAACGTTGGAACGAAGTAGGGGAAATGATGAACATCACCCTAGAGATCTAAATATGATCTACTTCGGATTGAAATGTTACTGAGTCAGCGCACTAAACCGGTCCACTCCGGTGAATAGCTCTCTCTATCCATATCGGTCTGAAAGGTTGAACAGAAGTCTACACTGGTCCTTGTCCAGTGCGTAACTCTCTTTACTCGCTGTGGTCTTTACAGTTGAACAGATTTCTACACTGGTCCTTTTCCAGCATATAGCTCTCTACATTCGCTGAATATTTTCACAGTTGGACAGATTACTACACTGGTCCTTGTCCAGTGAATAGCATGTTCCTTCTATACGCTGCGGTTTAACAAGTTGAACATGATACTACACCGGTCTTTGTCCAGTAGAGAGCTGCTCACTGAGTCACCAGTCAGTTACGTATAGCTCTTGTTTCTACAATCCGTTGGAAGGTTAATCATACCGGTTGGTGTATTGGTGACTCCTCGGAGATGCCTGCCCAAATCGGAAGTTGATTACCGGAGGTGCTAGTGGTTTCTGAAAACCCTAACGCGTTCCAACGACTAAGCCGGACCGGATTTCCGTTTGAGAAATCGTTGTTTTGAATTGATTAAAGGAGGCTGCAACAGATTGGAAATTCTCGAATGCTCGTCAACCTGGTTGAGGTCACGATTTCTGCTATTTGATTTGTTTGACCTGTTACCACCATGCGAGGTGTGGGTCATATTTGAATGTGTAATGCTTAAGTGAATCTGGATGTATAAGGGATCGTGACTGAAACCAGCCGAGCCGACACCCACACTCCGGTGTGGAGGTAACCTCTTACTCATGAGTCCTTGTATGTTTACTTGCTTTTATATTATACGACTCGAATGCCATGCTCAACGTGCGTAGGAATCTAGCCCGGATCAATCAAGTAGCTGGCGTAAATTGAGAGGTTATCTTCAAATCCAATGAGTGATTTACTGTAATTTCTTACTTTCAGATATGGATGACTAAGATTTTGTGTTTGACAAGAAAGATTACTAATGAAATTAAGACTTTAAAAATTTTATTAAGTCAAATCATCTTAATGTAGCATGGCCAGTTTGACCTAACTTTTTTTTGTTATAAAATTATAGTGAGACACATTGTTATCAGGCTTAACAAACTTAATGATAAGGTAACATTGTATATAATTTCAATTTGCAAATTATTTCCATCGAGTGAGAAGTGACGCGTGAGCTATAATAGGGAGGACGGAAAGAAGCCCTGAGGGAGGGCAGCTTGTACAAATTTTAGTGATTTAATATGTTTTTTTTTATTTTCAGAGGTTAATAAATATGTCACATTCTTAATGTATTCTGTCTCATAATAACTCACATGCTTCTGCTCTTTCTCAGAGTATTCAATGAATATTAATAAATTATTATCTTGAAGAGTTTTTGACGTAATAATTTAATCTTGTTTTTGTTTATCATAATTTGATATTAGAAATATATTGATTACTATCTAATAGGCAAGTATTCTTTTATTTTAGCGTCTATCCGTAAATTCATCTTCTTCCTAATGAGTTTTCACAATGGCCCCCTTTTTATAGACGACGCATCACTCCATTATACCTACTAAGCATGTATGCAAAACTCGGTTTGATTCAATTTTGAATTATTATTGTTCAAAATAGTGTCAAACGGGCTAGAAAGGTCCCAGATCGAATCAAAATGAACTGATTTAATTCACGTTGGTTTGAGATTGAACATTCATTGAATATTTAACATACGCATTTATATACATATACAATCATCATCAAGTTATAAATAACAGAAATAATATTATCTTATAAATATTATATTTTAATAATATAGAAATAAGTTTATTGTATTTAATGACTTATTTTAGAAAGTCTTTAAATCGTATAAACAGAACTAATAGCTCAATTTAAACCGAACCTCAACCTGGCTCCTAGCAACTCCCTTGTCGGTCTTTTATGTGTACATGCCGATGAATTAGGTGGTAATGACACGAGGCTAAGAACGTCGCATGTGTACGTATGATTCTCGTAGCCTAAGAACGTCAACCTTGATCAGGTTTATGGAGTGTTTAGTAATATATTTTTATATTTCATAATAAAAAGTATAAGATAACTTAAAAATAAAATTATCTATGTGAAATTTTATAATAATTATCAATTACACCTTTTGACAAATAAAGACTTATCTTTTACTCTGCAACCAAATGTGCAACCCGTTGTGGATCATTCTCCACAAAACACAAGTGGCTGTATGATCCTAGAAGAAAATGGTTCTCGATCCAACAAGATTAAAAAGAAGCTGCCAAGACGAAGAGGATGTCATAACCCCTACAAAGAGAATCACTCACGACGGCACATATCAACGAGTGTTCAACGGTTCATGTCATGATTTGATTTATGGTTGGAAATGAACGGTAGAGGCTTTGTCATGAGCATGACTTCCTTTCCCTTCACTACTACAATAATAAGGTATCGAATTCTTCACACCAAGTTTTTTTTATGTTATAAAACAACATGTAATGTTCCATTACTTCAAAAACATCTTAGCTATGATAGTATCACGAGGGTGGCCCTAGGGGCGGAAAACAAAAATACCTACATCATTTCTCACAGCAAATCTGGCCAGCTGATGGGCAGCCATGTTTCATTCCCCGGGAATGCGCGGAAGTGTGACTACCAGAGATGTAGGTAACAGTTGTTGATAAGTTGGGATGATATCTACAGCCTGTCAGTGGGCATCCACTTTGCCTGGAATAGCTTCAATGATCCCAAGAGTGTCACTTTCGATACTAAACTCACCTCTTTGACTATTGGCCCAAATGAATGCCTACCTGATTGCCTCATCTTCAACTTGTTTGGGGGGGGGGAGGTGATGAAAAAGAACATAAGTTAGCGTTGCAAAATATGGGAAGACCATGACAATCTCTAACTATCACGCTTGTGGCTTTGTTAGGAGTCGTAGCACCATCAACATTGATTTTAAACATATTAAGCTCAGAGGAGGGGTCCATGATAGGGTGTTCTTGAGAGGGGAGTTATTTGAAATATTCTACATCCATCCAGTAATTAGCATCTTGATTGGCTTTTTTGATGACCTAATTGGGGTAGATGATGTGATTATCAAAGATGAACTTGTTCCAATGTTTTCGGATATTCCAAAGGATAGACACTCCTTGGATGATAATAGTAGTACGATGGATTGGAGGGCAATGCCCTTTGTTAAACTATAGGAAAAGCATGGTGAAACTAAAAAGGTTTTGAGTTTTGATTGGGAAATTTGAGCCAAACCAAATTGCCCTAACCCAGCTAGGGTGAAAAAAAACAAATGCTCTTGGGTTTCAGTATGCAAGTTGCAATTCTAACAAGGATGAAGATATTACTTCTCTTAGTAAAGCTTCTCGATAGGGAGAATATTCTTGACACACTTACAAATGAAGAAGGTAACCTTGTAGGGTAGGTTTCTGGATACTTTTGGATTCCAAAGACTTTTATATCTTGTTGTTTGAAGTGCCCGAAGGGAGATTCGGGTCACTGAAATATCTATATGCAAAATTTGTGTTCAATTTCCCATTAGAGATAAAAGGCCAGATTATTTTATCCTAGATGGAGCTAGGCATATGGATGGTCAAGATATCTTCAATTAGGGGTGTTCATTGTTTGGTTTGGTTTGGTTTTTGAATATTTTTTCTCAAACCAAACTATCTCCAAAACCCAATCAAATTGAACCAAATTAATTCGGTTTGGTCCGATTCAAACTATATTTTATTAATGTAGAGTAGATATGTCAATATATAATTTTATTTTATTTTTTTTAAATTACATTCTATTAAAATGTAGTGTATTTGTTTATACATTTCATTAATTTATTTTAAAAACTCTTGAAACAAGTTTATTTTTATAAGAAAAGACACATAAATATTGTATTATATATAACTTAAAATAAAATATTTAATCTAATTCAAGTTATTCGGTTTAGCAGTTTGGTTTGCTTTAAAGGGCTCTAGAAACTAAACCAAACCGATTAGTAGTACAAACCAAATCAAATTGAACCAAACTCCTGGTTGGGTTTGATTTTTCGGGTTGAACCAAATAGTGAATAGCCTACCTCCAATGACCAATGTGGCTTATGTTTGAGACCTTACTAACATGAAGATTATGATCATATTTGAGAATGGGAGTCGATATAATGGTTAGGATCTAGTTTTCGTACTTAATCCTAATATTCTAACCATTCCCAATTTTTCATAGGTAAGTGATCTTTAGGATGCCCTTAGCATTAACGATATAGCATCAGATGTGAGAGTGGCTTCTAGAACTTTGGGCATCCAAGCAATTTGTGTTGTTGATGTAGATAACTCTCAGGAAGGAAATCCAAAAGGAATTCTTGTCTGTTAAAAATTTCCCAACAAGATTTAGTGGTACATTGTATTAAGAAGACCATAATCCCTAAACCTAGCCTACCAAAGGTTTTAGGGAGCTTGATGTTGGCCCATTTAGTAAAGTGCATCCATCTCTTATCATGGTTGAGCCCCCATTAAAAGTTCCTTTGAATTTGATCATGTTTACCTAGTGTATGACTAGGAATTTTGTAGATAGTCATAGAATTGGTAGGAATAGCATTGTGGGAAGCTTTGATTAAGGTGGTTCTACCACCAGTAGGGAGAACATTGGTTTTCCAACCAACAAGTCTAGATAGATTCTTATCAATTAAATCCTTAAAGTGAGTATGCTTGTGTCTGCCCAAGGCAAGAAGAATGCCCAGATACTTGGTATGACAATCATGATTGTCGAGGTTAAAAATTCTAAGAATATTGTCTTAAGTATCGAGGGGTGTATTTATACTAAACATGATTGAGGATTTATGAAAATTTATTCTTTGGCCAAACATAGTTTCATAATCGTTCATACACTTAGAATATTACAAATCTTCTTATTAGAGGCTTCACCAATGATAGTCATCAGCATAGAGCAAGTGGATTATGGTGGGAGTATTCTTCGTGATTTTGATATCTTTAATGGCCTCATTATTTCTAGCTTGGGTCAGAATATAATTGAGGGCCTTTGTACAAAGAACATAAAGTAGGAGGATAGAGGGCACCCCTGCCTTATGCCTCTAGAAGATTTAAAGTTCCCTTAGCCTACCCATTAAAGAGGATGGAATAGGTAGCTGAGGTGGTGACATGATGAGCCTAGTAATATTGTTGGGAATTGTGGCTATCTTAAAGGTGTTGTAATTTTTACATTCTTTTCATTAAAATGATGCAACAGTTTCGTGGAGGGGATTTTTCACCACCATCATGTAAGAAATCATTCTTAAGTTGTGAAAGCTTTTGATTCCTTGTATTTCCATGGTCGTAGTCTCAACTAGAATTGAACAACATAATTGAGAACTGGATCCAAATGAAATCAAAATACCTTCACTGGATTCAACTAATACCTGAACGTTAGAGAAGAGTGAGCATTTCCACTCTTTCCCAGCCATCCAAGTGCATGACCTCTAGCAATATCTACACAAACTTTCTCTGTAGATGGGTTCTCTTATATGTCAGACTTTCTGGCTCGTCCTAGATGGAGATCTCCAAGAAGGGAGAGAGAGAGAGAGAAGGAAAAGGTTGAGCATGAATTTGGATCAATTACATTCATGTCCCCATATTTACAAATCAATCCTTATGTATGTGACCTACTATGTCCAATAGTTTATTTGGTTAAAGTATAATTAAAAGAACAACTTATTTTAAATTAAGTATGTTATATAGTAATATATTTAATGACTTTCCAATGATGAACAGTACAAGTCACATTACATGATCCCAAATGATTTTAAAAATGATCTCATTTTTTAAACCTTTCCATTATCAATTACCACACGGATATAAATTCTCGTCTAAACAATGACCTGATCTGATAGGGATCCATCATCAACCATCATTCCCTTAGTAACCCGACACTTTAGGATCTTGTACTCAAAATTAGATTAATTGAAAAACTCCTTTTCCAATTACCCTTTCTACCATAGCCATGGATTTAGAGTACTATCCCATAGGATAATATCTCTTTCTCACATACCAAGAGTGAACGATCCCATGTTGTTAGTTCAATTGCCTTCGCTGAGTTTCTCTTATACTGAATCCATTACCTATATTAGATTATATTATTAGTGATCCATAAGCCAATAACCAAAGCAAAATATGCACCTAGTACGACATGTTTGACGACTTAAGTAAAACTATGCAACATTGATGATAAAAGAACTCTGATATACAATTATATAAGATACATTTATGATTTCTAATTTGGTTAATTCAATAAACTCATTCTACTAATAAGCATTTGTATGTATATTTTAGTGTTTTCATACTAATGACTAATAAGATCGGTCATTCTCATTATATGATAAGATATCACATATGCTAGTCTATTCTGATCCTTAGTGTCCTATCTCAAAGATCTTATGATTAGAAATATTTAGATTATATACTTCTAGATAACTAATATCAATATTATGATCTCTTCATGATTTAATCATCATTACATGCAATTAAAGGCTTCATTACATTATACACATCTTATTAGAGTAAGTAATAAAGAATTTTCAATTAATTAAATAAGATATTTCAAGAAATATCAAATCATATCAAATATGATTGATTTGTTAGATATATATTTCTATCAATCACCCACTTTCACTAAAGCCAATCACCCATCTACTTGATCTCTATCAATTCCAAGTGACACTCATACACACTTGAGTTAATGTCTCAGTTTGTGGATTTATAATTTTATTAACATGAGATAGTCAATCTTTGATTATATCTCTATAAGTTGTAATCACTTTGACCAAATGGTATCACCCAAATAGTGTTTAAACTTCTTATGAGACATCGGCTCCATTACATATGCAATAACCTATTGTATTCACCAAACAATAGGACACAATCAAAGATAGAAAGGACAATCCCATATCTGAGATGAACTTCTTCATCCAGATCATTTTCTAAGTGATTTTGCAGCAGTGATGTACTTTTCATCAGTTATAGAATTTGCAGTGCTCTCTTACATGGAACACTTCTAGTTCACTACACCACTATTTAGGGTAAACACGTATTCTTATGTTATCTTACTATTAGATTTATCTAACTAGAAGCTTGAGTCAATAAAACCCTAAAGATGACTTCTCCAGAATATTTTCGTACAGACATCTAAAATTTCTGGGATGAACGGATGTAAAATCAGAACCTGGTTGCGTGGCCTTGATGCAGCAATGGCCACAGACAAACGACATGTTGGAATCGAGTGCCGTCAGTTTCAAATGAAGGATCACGTCCAGATACAGCTTTCTTATGTTGACCACTTTGGTAGCACGCATTCCAAGAGTTTTATAGAGGCCGATGAAGAACATTAATGTAGAGAGTACGAATCAGGCCTCCTTCTTCACGTCGGGGTCGATCTTTCACCACCAAATCGGAGTATAACGTGAAAGAGAGCTTAGGGAAGAGCTTGGACGACCTCTGGACATGCTAGATTATGCGTGGTAATCCCTGGTCATTAAGAATGGCCCTTAATTTATAGGGGAAGTAAGGCCAGTGCAAAACATAGAAAGAAAATGATTGCGCCCCCGGGTTCGGGGTGCACAGGCCGCACCCTCAACCGGGGGTGCATAGGGTGTGCCCTCAGGGTGAGGGTGCGGTCAGCGCTCCCCACTTCGGGGATGTATTCGGTGCATTACTTCTAAAAATTCCCATAAAATTCTAGAAAATTGCTAAAAATGGGCTTGACAAAATGAACGCGCCACCGACTCGGGGTCGAAATTGGGGGAGGTTTCCAGTTTTCAAAACTGACTGCACCCTCAGATCGGGGGCACACTGACCATTCCCATAGTCTAAGTGTGTGTAGACCGCACCCTCACTCTATGGGTGGGCTGATTGCGCCCCCAGTTTGGGGGCACGTTCAGTTCTCTCTCCTACGCGCCCTACATCCGCGAGCCGTAACTTGCAAACAGGATGTCCGTTTCGACTCATGTTTGTTGCGTATGAAAGAGGACTCTCAAAAGTAGCTCTCCAAATTAGTAAACCAGCTAGAACACATCCCAAAACTTCTTTACAGGATTTTAACCTCCGATTTACGATTTTGAGGATGCCGAAAGCTGGAATGGTGATCCAAAAGACATGGTTTCGACCAAGGAGCCTAGGGTTAGCTCAGGATAACTTAAAACGATGACAGAACAAGTCTAGTATGATCAAAAAACTAAGAATCATCGAAAAAGTTGAGAATAACCCGATAAATGTGAAATGAACCTCAGGAAAGTTGGGAATAACCGAAACCCTAAAATCAACTGAAATGATAGTACGACACCGGTTAGTGACAATATATGGCTAGGGTTGACTCAGAGTACCAGGAAAGTGTAAGGAATCGTCCATTAAAATTTGGTACAGCGGAAGCGACGATTCCTATGGGTTCCTTTAGAATCCGTCTCAATCAGAACCGAACGACGAAAATGGAAAACCGATCAAATCGGGATCGAATATACCTGATAGGGATTCATATAATCCCATGGAGAGGAAGGAGATGAGCTTATTAAGCTCTACAAACCGTTCAAGTGTCCGGTCTCCAGCAGTATCCACACGAACTTCATCCACAGCAGGTTCTCCCTTCGCGCCGGCCTCGAGAACTCTTCCCGAACGGAGCTCCATCGACCATGGACACCTTCTAGAGAGAGGAGGAGGTAGGGAGGAGACTTGGGACGTGGTTTTCACCCTTGGCTTGATGGGGTTTGGCTGAAACCATTAGTATTTATAGAGAATTATGGAATTTTTCATAAAAACCCAAAATCTCTATAAATTACGCCCTTGCCCCTGTACTTGTGGATAAGTCCTTTTGTGTGTGACCCACTAGGCCCAATAACCTATTTGGTTGAGGCCTAAATAAAATAGAACAATTCTATTTAATTTAATTAAATCCGTTATCCGATAACAGATTAATCGGCCTACCGATCATGAAGGGTACAAGCCACATCCCATGATCCCAAATGGCTATGGGGATAATCTCATCTCCATTGAGCCTTTCCATCACCAATTACCACATGGATATAAACCCTCATCCATCCAATGTCCTAGTCGGAAAGGAGTACGGCATCGACTGTCAACTCCTTAGTGTACCGACTCTATAGGATCATGTACTCGGAATTGGATCAATTGGAAAACTCCTTTTCCAATTATCCTATCTACCCCGGCCAGGATTTAGAGTACTATCCCATAGGACATTCACTCTCACTTACCGAGAGTGGACGATCCCTTGTTGTCCGCTCAATTGCCTCCATCGGATTTTCCTTGTACCCGATCCATCGCTATATAGGACCATCTAAATTGTGATCCATAAGTCAATGGTCAAAGCACAAGTTCCACCCAACAAGGCATCTTTGGCGACTCAGATCAAAGGTCCAACCATGCAACCGTGATGATAGAAGACCCTGATAGACAGTTCGGTAAGATACCATTCATGGTTTCTAATTCGGTCAGTTCAGTGAACTCATTCAACTAATGAGCACCTGCATGTGTATCTCAGTGTCTCCACACTAATGACCAATGAGATCGGTCGTCCTCATCACATGAGAAGACATCACATACACTAGTCTATCCGGATCCTTGATGTCCCGTCTCAAGTATCCTATGACTAGGAACATTTAGATCAAATACCTCTAGATGATCAATCTCATTATCATGATCTCATCATGATTTAATCATCATTGTATTTGATCAAGGACTTCATTATGATATTCGCTTCTAATAATAGCTTATAATGAAGATTTGCCTAATTAATTGAATAAGATATTTCTAGAAATGTCGAATCATATCATATATGATTGGCTTCTAGGGCATACATTTCTATCAGAAAGGTCCGATGATAACTGAAAAGACACAACACATGGTCTGCGATAGCCATAATGGTACAGATAAAAAAACTATGATAAAAGTCGTTATAAACAGATGACTGCCGAAATGACTTGTCGGAAACCCAAATGTTGTGGAATTCACATGAGATTTTGAGACTTTCTATTGTGGATCATTATGGTCGGTCATTGATCAGACTTTGTGTTTCCACGATTAACGCATAGCTCTCTCTTGAAGGTTAAGTTATTGCTCTGGAAATCTTCGGTCCATTCTCAACTTACGTAGCTCTCCACTAACTTCCCTGGCTCATCTTCACAAGGTGATATGAATCAGATAATGGTCAAATAAAGAGTATGCCAATGAAATATGAGTTTAAGTCCTAAATAAGGCCAAATTGGCATTTCTACATTATCCTCATGGTCTATTGATTGAGCTTAAACATGATCAGAAAGCCATAAAAGCTGTTATTGGATAACGGTTTTGATTTAATTTAAAGGAATTATTCTTTTAAATTAATTAAGACTTCAACCAAATTGACTATTGGGCTTAATGGGTCACACACATTAGATCTGGTCAATAAGATGAGGGTATGGACGTAATTTTATAGAAGTTCTGGGTTTTTTTGTGAAAAATTCCATCTTCTATATATATAAATAGCTTATGAAGACAAACCCTAACAAGCCATAGGGCTAGAGCACGTCCCAAGAATCCTCTCTCCATCCTCTCTCCTCTAGAAGGTGATCTCCCATGGTCAAGCTTGTATCTGGAAGGTTTCTGGAGGCCCGAAGGAAGGCAGAACTCGTCTATTGAAGCAGATCATGTGGATACCGTTAGAGACCAGACACTTGAATGATTTTCAGCAAGGAGGAATGTCCTCTTTTCATCCATGGTGAGGGATTTTGTATATCCCATGAGATCATTGTTTTATGGAATCAAAATTTTTACGCTGTCATGTATTGATTCTTTACAAAGGTGAGACACATTGTAGACACGCCAATTTGTCTTAATTTGTAGCTTAAAACACATTTTCCATTGGTAACATTCATTATTGGGCTGTTAAACATCAAATTGAACTACTCTTTTGGACGAGCTAAGGAGCCTACTAAGAAATTTGGAGATAAGTTATAGATTTCTAAGCAAAGCCATATCCACTGAGTGAAGACTATATCCATCCCAATGACCATTTCATGATGATCAATCACTGATGGTTGTGATCAAGTTTTGATAACAAAGACTGCCTTCTGGGTCATGTCACATCTTTCTGGTTGTTGTCAGATCTTTTTGATCGCCACCATCTTTTATATTTTCGCATCCATACATAAAGTACAAAGAGTTTTCTTTCATATCTGATTGAAGGAGAATCTTTTTTATCTTATCATTTTTTATTTGCAACAAACGACATTCAATTCTGATCTCCCATTTGCTTACAACGCCCCTCCAAAGTTAGACGTGCAATTTTTTTCACACACAGCCCCGATCAAGATCAATGGAGTGCATGCCCAGCCATTTGGCAACATCCCTAAACCAATTCATGACCTCCCTTTCATTTTTCCTCCTCCACAATAGTTGGATAAGAAATGGAAGATGGCAAGATAAAAAAGTGATAGCAATTTTCCTAAAAAATATTATAACTAAAATTCATATTATTAGTATTATTATAAAAGAATGTCTTTGTAGGGAAGATTCATTTGTGTGTTAGTATGGTTTGGACACATAAGCTGCCCCAAAAAGTAGTTTCCACTTAATATCGTCCAATCTATTTGATTGTATAGTTGTTGATTATTTTTATCTTTTATGTTTATATCACATAAAATGGAAATGTTTAGAATATTAAAAGTTCATTAAGTTGAGCTAGAATTTATAATTTAAGAACAAATACATTATCTATAATCCAATTACATATTTGGTTGCATAATACATTTTAGTATATTTTATTAATAAAAGGTTATATTAAAATAAAATGTGAACTAATCAATGACATAAAGTTGCCATGTTTGGAAGGATGTGATAACAAAATAGAGCAAATATCATATATGACTAAACAAAATGGGCGATCACAAGATAAAAAAGAAATGAGACTCCTTTTTTCTAAGAAGGAAACTAATTTAAAAACATAAATATGTAATAGTTGTCAAATATATCTTTTAACAAATTTTATTATAAAAATATAAATTTATAGGAAAAACTCAATTCATCGTGTAACCAACATCTTATTAGCCATTATTAATAGAAATGTATCTCTCCATAACAAGTACACGGATGTATAATTTTGTTACAAATGAAGAGGAGCCCTATGTGTACAAGAAGACAAGTGAGAGTGCTATAAGGTTCTTGATAGTTAATGTTGGTGACATACTACTCATTAAGAATGACATAACTATGTTATTATTAGTGAAGCATGGCTATTGAAGTATTTCTCCATGAATGATTTGCGTGAAGCAACGTACAATTTGGAAACTAAGATTTATAAGAGAAATCTAAAAGGGTACTTGGCATGACCAATCGATGTTCATAAACACCATAGTCAAAAGATTTGACATAGGTTTCTTACTTATGAGATATAGAGTTTATCTTTCATTAAAAGAGAAGAAGTACATGAGTAGAGTTCCCTATGTTTCGGACATAGGATCTATAATGCATGTTATGCTATGTTCATAGTCTAATATGATACATGTTCGAAGTATTATGAGTAGTCATCAAGTGAATCAATGTGAGAGTCACTAGATAGTTAAAAAATACATTCTTAAGCACTTGAGAAGCACTAAGAATAAATTTATGATATATGAAGAATAAGATTTGAACCTTTGTGGTTTTACATACTTAAACTTCTAATCAGATAAATCTGACAACAAGACAATATAAGGGTACATGTTTACCCTAAATGGTGATGTATTGAGTTGGAAGTGTTCTATGCAGAAGAAATTATGGATTCTACAATTGATGTAAGTACATATCTACTATAATGGAAGAAATGTCTAGATGAAGAAGTTCATCTAAGATTAATGGGTAGTCTCTTTTATCTCTTACCGTTTTCATTGTTTTGCAAAAATAATTTGATATTTTATGAGTAATAAAGTTGATGTCTCATCGAAAGTCTAAACATTTATGTGGTGATATCATTTAATTAGAGAAGAAACAACTTATAGAGTTATAATCAAAGATTGACAATCTTAGGTTAGCAGCATTGTAAATCCACAAATTGAGGTGATAACTCAAAGTGTGTTTGATGGCACCTAGAGTTGATAGAGATTAGACAAATTGGTAATTGACTTTAGTGAAAGTGGGAGATTGATAGAAATATATGCCTTACAAACCTACCATATTTGATATGATTCAACATTTCTTGAAATATTTTGTTCAATTGATTGGCAATTCTTCAATACTTGCTCTTATTAGATGCCTATATCATAGTGAAGTTCTTAATCACATGCAATGATGATTGAATCGTAATAAGATCAGGATAATTAGATCAATCATCTAAAGATATGTGATCAAAATATTACTATTCATAAGATCTTTGAGACGGGACATTAAGAACCTAAATAAAATAGTGTATTTTCTCATAAGATGAGGATGACAAATCTCATTGGTAATCAGTGTTAAGATACTAAGATACGCATACAATTACTCATTAGCGAAATCATTTCACTTAACTGATCGAATTAGAAATCCTAAATGCTATTTTACCTATCTATCATGGTTTTTATCATCATGATTTTATGGTTAAAATTTTCACCTAAGTCATCAAAGATGTCTTATCAGTCATATCTTGTGCTTTGACCATTGACTTATGGATCACTGATAGGATAGTCTAGTATAGTTAATGGATCAGATATAAGAGAAACCCGATGAAGGCAATTAAGTGGAGAATAAGATATCGTCCACTCTTGGTAAGTGAAAATAAATGTTCAATGAGATAGTACCCTAAATCTCTAGTCAGGATAGAGAGGATAATTGAAAAATCAGTGTTTCAATTCATCTAATTATGATGAGTACATGGTCTCAAAGTGTTAGTTTACTAAGGGATTGACAATCGATACTGCATTCATATCTAACTGAGATATTAGATGGATAAGGTTTATATCTATATGGCAACTAATTATGAAAATACTCAATAAAGATAAGATCATACTTGAAATCAATTGTGATTATAGAATATGGCTTGTACTTTTCATAATCGAAAAGTCCTTAAATTTGTTATTAGATAACACATTTAATTTACAACAAGTTTTTATTTTACTTAGGCTTCAACCAAATAGACTATTAGGTTTAATGGGTCATACACATAATAACTGATCTATCAGTACAAAAGCATTACCATAATTTATATAAATTAAAATATTTTTATTTATTTTTAAATATGAGTAAATTTAGTCAAGCCCTATCAAGCCAAAGTACCAAATTTCGTACTCAGTCTCTCCAACCCAATTTTTCATGGAGGAGGCCATGATGAAGTGATGGAGCTTCCATCCAAGATGAGTCAAAAGGTCTCATAAGTAGGAGAACTAGTCTATGGAGGAAGTTCATATATATATATCACTAAAAGTAGTGCACTTAGACAAGTTGGAGATGAAGAAAGCGTTCCATCTTTATGAAGCTTGAGAAATTTTTCAAATCACAATAATGTACAATTTTGCTTCTTTGACTTCAGTTTTTTGTTACATCAATTGGTTCCAATTGAGACAAAGACTACAAATTTCCAAGGAATTGAAAGTTCCTACTACTTGATTGAGAATGATTCCTTAAAATAACATATTTACTTTATTTATTAATGAATTGATTGTCTTTGAAATTATTTGATTTGTGTACTATCATATGTGTTTGTAGAGATAGATTATCATTATACATATTTGATATTATCTACTAAATCATAGTGTGACTCATCACATTTATTAAAAAAAGTTCGGATAATCAAAGTAGTACAACATAATCATGGATCAATCGAATGGCAAGAGATTGATTGATATTTATATTTGGGTTCGTCTTAATTATAATTCTATGTCAATTTGACTTGTTTAAAATTTTTAAACATTGGGTCTTATTATCTGTTGCTTGGATTCTAAATTATCATATGAAATATGATATTATCTTCTCTATTGTCAAACTCTTGCAATTTAAAAGGTTATTTGCTCTGACGATGGACATGTCCACCCATTTTTCATCCAGGATATATCTAGAAATTGAAGATGGAAGGCCACAAAAAGGGTCTCATATCACTTTTTCTGAGAAAAAAATATTTAATAAAATATATTTTTGTCAAAAATTCTTGTTAACAAGCTTCTAAACAAAAATAGATTTTTGTAACAAAAGCTCAATTTATCATGCTACAAAGCACCTCATAAGAAATGGAAGATGACAAAAATAAAAAGTGATAGCAATTTTCTTAACAATTTTAATAGCCAAAATTCATATTATTAGTATCATTATAAAAGCATGTCTTGTAGAGACCAATGCATTAAAACTCAATAATTTATATGGGTTTTTATGGTTGGGTTTGGGAAACCAAACTAAATGCACCCCCCAAATAATCAAATCAAAATAATTGATCATGTTCAAGCTACATTTAACTGATGTATAATATATGTCTATATCTATCTTAGTTGATCTAGTTTAAATCATATGTTCTAATAATATAGTATGGATATCCGTAAGTGTATATATCTAGTTTTTAATATACCAGCGATGCTATGAAACTATTTATTTTTACACAAGAAACATACATAAATATTATACTATGTCTAGGTTAAGATAAACACTTAGTTTAATTTGAGTTATGGGATTTATCGATTTAATTGAGGCACAATGTTCGTTGAGACAGAATTAAGTATATTGTTACCACTTCAAATCAAATCGAATGGAATTGTTAACCTAGCCTAAAATGGAAGTTAAACCGGTAGCGTCTTGCATCTTGGTGAACACTCCAGTACTCCACCTCATGCCGGAGATGTTCTCACCAGAAAGCCTCGCGTCCTTCCTTCGTCAAGGATGCTAGTGGTCTCCCAAGGAGGGCCTACGCCGCCGGCTGCGATGGCGAGAGAGGCCGGCCAAGACGCCGCCTTCTCCGCCACATCTCTTCTCCCCCCTACGGTGGGTGCCCGCAGGTGGGGGGAGGAGTTGACAAAGTTAATCTGTGCGTAAAGTAAGGCGGCGGATAAGCTTCTACGTCATCCAACCATAGATTATCAGCCATCGTCCTCGGCGGCCATTGAGTAAGATGAAAGCATCAGACTCCCGACTGCTTCGCTGCCACGTCTTCGATCTTCCTCTTGGCGACAAGTACTAGGGATGTTCAAAAGAAGAAGAAGAAGAAGAGGAAGAGGAGGAGGAGACAATTAATTAATTGGGGCTGTAATTAACTAGAGTTATTAATTAGAGTTGATGTAAAAATACATGCTCCGTTCTATTTAATTAAGATCTATTATGAGTAAGTTTTTATGGTACGTAAACAATATATTTTATATATTTAAAATTATTATTAAATATTTATAATATACAATGATGTACTTAGTTTTTATTAATAAATTTTATAGCAAGTTTAATATTTTAAAATTTTTTATACTTATTTTTTATATTAGTGAATTTATTGATAAAATAATGTTTAATGAAAATTTTAAACCAGATATTATCCACGTCTAGTTCAAATCTAAAAATTGTTCCAGACCATAACGTCATTTGATCCGTATTCTACTTATGTTAGATGCATAGCATCTATTTATTGAAACTGAGTGGATATGCAAATATGAAAAATGTCATATTTGCTCCATCTTTGATCCATTTAGGTTGCCGAAGAAAGATGGATAATATATATCTAGAGAGAGAGGAGTGCTTCCACAGTCTCAAATTGTCGAACACCATACTTTTTCGGCCAAATCAACTCCCGCCCCTACTTTTATACTTCTATTTATTTTTTAGTCCCATTAACCTATTTACTTATTTTTTAATCCCAAAATAATTTACTTGTTAACTCCCGTCCCTATTCAAGGTTAACACCGTTAAGCCTACCTATTTATTAATTTTATTTCTAATTTTCCCTCTTCTCTTTCAATTCCAGCAAACTTTTTATAATTGTTTTATTTCATCAAGGTCTTTCTAATATTTACCTATCATTTTGCTCCACATGCAACATGTATCTCATCATAGGTAAATGGCATCCCACACTGTTATGTATATTTTTAATATTTATTTATATATGTTTTAATAATTTAAATATTTTTGATAGTATTTTTACAATTTTAAAATTAAAAATTCATAAGAATTAATTTTTATATATCTTTAGTCACTTGGATGGAGTTTGTATATATTTTCATTCACTCAGCTCTATATTATATTAAAATGATGTTATTTTTGACAAAACAATGTTCAATTTAAACATAAACTAAATCATAGATGATGTAGACAATCCACCTATATATATATATATAGATTGACAACCAAATATATTAATAGCCAAATGGATAGTTAACATCAGTTTAAAAATTTTTAACATCAAAATACAACAATTTGAGTTTTAGAAAAAAAGCATAAAAGGAAATCAACACAGTGAATACGGGAAGAGCTGAGACGTTGAGTGATAAGATAATAAAAGTGGAGGGTATTTCAGAAATTAGACAAAAATAGTGACAGGCAGGATAAAGAAAAAAAAACAAGTTAATCGTTGGGACTAATAAATAAAGAGGACTAACGTTGGATTAAAAAATAAATTAGTAAATTGAAAACCTTTTTTTCTCATCATCAATGCAGTCACTTCAGGGCCATGTGAGACTTATGAGTATTTTTTTTTCTTTTAAAGACTTTTTTTTATGATTGAGACCGTTAATGAGGCACAATAACATCTTAGTAACTCGTGACTGAGACCCTATCGAGGCATGGTAACATTTTACTATCCTAGTAATGTGTTACTAAGACCTTACTAAGGCAGAGTAACATGTTGCCGAGATGTAATTGTTCCTCAGTAATTGGTTACTAATGCCATGTTTGGTTAGAGTTTCATTTTTGGTACTATATCAATATTGATATTAATATTTTCAAATGTTGGAGTATCAATATCAAAAATAATACAAATTGTCCTTGTATTACATAATATGTTTTATTTGCACTACAAATTTTAAAATTGATATAATTTACCGAACACCTCTTAACGGTTCTTATCAATATTAATTTTAAAATTGATAGTGATTGAGGTACCTAAAAATGTTATCAAAGGCATAAAGTTTAGTGACGAATTATTGCCATTACTAAAGTGATCAGAGAGAGAGAGAGAGAGAGAGAGAGAGAGAGAGAGAGAGAGAGAGAGAGAGAGAGAGAGAGAGAGAGATTGTATTCCCCTTGACATATTTAATTGCCTTGAGAGAGAGAGAGAGAGAGAGAGAGAGAGAGAGAGAGAGAGAGATTGTATTCCCCTTGACATATTTAATGGCCTTTGTGTCCGAAGGGGGAGCACGCCATCCTTTCCATGTCTGCCACATAGTATTTGCAGAAAGCAAGAGGACAGAGTGTTCATAATCATCCCCCCACAGAGGGGCTGCAGATGATTAAGAAGATTATCATTTTGAACAGCATTTGGTACTTATTTTATTTGCTCCCGGAACGAATCGGGACCATACATGATACAAATAAGGATTTTTACGTATCCACCTTTAGAAGTATTTAATATTTTAAATATCTTTATATAATATTAATACTTTTTACTTTCTCTAAAATATTTGAAAATAAGCTATTCTCTTCATTTTCTACGTTAACCCAACTTAATCTGTCTTAATCTAGCTTAATCCAAGATAATTTTACTAACTTCTCTCTCTCTCTCTCATCAATCTGTCTAAAAAAGTGAGGGTATTTTAGAAATTCTATTAGTTGAACATTGAAAGGTAAAAGTAAAAGTGACACAATTAATTAACATTGTTGAACCATATGTACACAGTAACGGAAAAAAAATCGAGACTTCAAAAGGTTTAAAATTTTATCAAGATTATAAGAACATATTTGAAATATAAAATAATTTTAGAGATCAGTATGTAAATAAAAGAGGATACAAATTAAGATTGCTCAAAATTAGTCAAAGCATGCTTAATTAGCTACTAACAGGTGAGCTAGCTACCAAGTTGCATTCCCCGGGAGTCAAGTCTACGACAGCGATATGCTTGGTTTTTATGGTAGTGTTGATCTCTGCACTAAAATATATTAGATTTTGCCTTCCTCGATCCCTCCATATCGTGCATGGGGCCGGTGTCCTCGACCGTGAATAGCTTTTAATGGAGTCACCGGCCTAGGGCGTTGAAGGTGGCCAATTAAATATGGCCATTGCGTCTTTGATCACCGATGCTTTATGAGCAGGTGGAGATGAGTGAAGTGAATGAATTTGGCTGGCTTTACACTGAATGACGACCCTTAACGAAGGCGGATATTCTAAATAACACATTGAGATAGAATATATGTTTCTAGGTCACTCGATGCTGGACAAGTCAACGCACATTTCTTTCTCTCCACAGTTGATCACAAGTAGGCATGTTAATGGGTGCAGCAGGATCCGAAACTTACCTCGGTTCCATAAACCTTAACCTAATTTTGGGGGTCTAAGCTAACCTGAACTTTTGGTTGGTTATGGTAAATCCCATAGTATGTATTTTCTGTCCTGCCCTGTTGGAATCCATCCGGTCCCGAGACTTGATGCCCCTCTTTAAACCCAAAGATGGTGGTGATATTTAGAAGGGATCGCCTCTTCTCTACGGCTGACCTAAAAGTTGGAGGTGTCACTGGTGTCACCAATAGCTACTACGAGCACAAGCATGATTGGACAGAGGGCATCAATCTCTTGGGCTGCCGCCAAGATCCTAAATCCACTTTGAGTGGTGGGCAATAGAATTGACGGATGGATTCTGCCGAGGTTGCTTCAACTAGCGATGGCAACCTCACCGGCACCGGAAGGGATTGTCGAGACATTGGTGGTCATCTCTACAAGCTCATTGCCTCGGCGGGACATCGAGTGCTAGTTGCTCCTCCTCTAGCACCTCTAATAGCTGGTCTCATCTTCCACCTAGGAAAAATCCGTTAAGATATTTTTTAAACTGCCATGCCACCTAATGGATGCGTCAGTGGCCTTCCTACGTGGGTACTTAACACACAGACTCTCCCCCATTTGCAATCCAACGTAAAAAAGAAGAGGTTTTTCCTTTTTTTTCCTTGAAATGTCTCTTTCTCTCTCTCTCCTCTGACGGGCTACAAACTCATCACTGGATCGCTCCACTCTTCTACACTACCCTCTCCTTTTTGTTTTGCTAGAAGGTGTTTTTCGCTTCAAGAAAAATCTCTTGCACTCCTCATCTCCAAAAATAGCTACCTGTTCTTGTTCTTGGGGTATGGATTTTCCCCAACAAAGGAGGACACAAGCATTCTAAAGTTCTTCAATCTCTTTTTTTTCACTATTAACCACTCAAAGTTAGATCTATTCACAAAGCTCCTTCGAAGGACGTGTTGCTAGGAGAAAAAGGTTTCACCTACTTGAGGGTTGCCATATCTCTAGGAGGTCATTGCCGTGAGAACTACACGTTAGTTGACAATAGAATTTTTAGTTCTAATGACTACGCATTTCGACTTGATAGGCTATGATTTTAACTTTATTTATTTGAATATAATTAGTTCATATCATTGTGTTTTTTGTCAATTTTTAAGAAGATAACTCAACAATTTAAGAGTTCTATTTTATCAGCATATCGTTTGTGTGTTAGAAACATCTGTAGTTCATAAATATAACGTTAATAAATGTGAAAAAATGTAGTGCTTCATATATATATTTTTGTGCATTCTTGTTTAGACGTTTTTGTTAGAACGTTATTGTTTAGATGTTCTTATTTGAACGTTGTTGTTTGAACATTGTAGTTTAAACTTTCTTGTTTAAACGTACTTGTTTAGACAACATAAATTAATTATCTTCTTGGTTGATTTAAATTATTGACAAAAGTCTTGATATATTCATTTACGTATCGTCGTTCTCTCATTTCTCTTATGATTAGTTTTATAACTAAAGAAGCTCTTAGTGTCAAACCTGAAAAACTTGATGGAGAAAATTTTAAGAGTTAACAAAACCAAATATATTTTTGGTTAACCATCATTGGTCTAATTTCAGCAATTAGTACTAGCATTACTGAAATCTAAGAAATCGACACCTCACAAACAATCACTAGTAGAGTTCAAATAAGATCATCTTGTCCCTAAAATGAACATGGACCTTCCTCTTCCACAACAACTAAAGAAACTGATTATCAATATCTCCATCGAATTTTAGAAGCATTGTTTGACAAACTATATTATCTTTATTACAACTAAAAATGTACTACTGAATTGTGGGACATATTATAAGCTAAATATGGACTTGATGATGTTGGAATTAAAAGATTCAAACCTTCTGATTTTAATAAATATAAATTTGTTGAAAACAAATCAATGAATGATCAAATATATCAGTTTAAGAACCTAGTTCATGAATTGAGAAACACAGGATCCCAACTAGATGTGTCATTCCAAATTGCATGCATTTTGAATACAGTATCCTCATCTTAGTGTGACTTCATTAAAACAATGAGTCACACTCAAGGCACACTTACTTTGACCCAACATTTTGGTGCACTTAAAATTAAATAACAACATGCAGTAAGGGTGAGCTCAACTTAAACATATAAACTAAAGGCCAACATGGTTGAGAATAAGCCTTTTAAATCTTAGAGATAATCCTTTCATCTTAAGAATAATAATTTCAAAAAAATCAAAGATAATTTTAAGAAAAAAGTCTCAAAACTTTAACCCTTATAACAAAAGTCAAATGAGAGTAGAAAAGAGAGGTGTTACTATATATGTGGAAGGACAAATCATCTAACACATCAATACTTTTATTGGAAGAGGCATCCGCAAAAAGAGAAAAGATTCGATCCTCCTAACAATGGAAATCAAGTCAACATAATATTTAGAGATGATGGGGAATCTACTTCTAGATTTAGACTAGTTATTCTAGAGCTTGAATCAAAGTCAATTTTTAATTGGTAGATTGATATTGATGCTAATATTCATGTTTGCACTGATTGTTCATAGTTTTTCACTTATCAGGACTTAAGTGCAAGAATTGTGATGATGAGGAATAATGTTGAAGCACAAGTGCAAGGGATTGAAAGAGTGGATCTAAATTTGACTTATGGGAAGACATTGACCTTGCACAAAGTTCATCATATTCCTAACATTAGGCAGAATCTTATCAGCAGATCTCTTTTAGTTTAGCAATGTTATAGGTTGGTATTTGAATCAAATAAGGTCGTTATAACAAAAAGCCTATCCTTTATTAGAAAATGATTTATGTATGATGAGCTTTTTAGATTGAATGTAAGTTCACTTTCTATTAATGAGAAATCAACTGTGTCGAATGTTGAATCATCTTCTATTTGGCATTCTAGATTAGGCTATGTAAATTATAAGTCTATTAACAAGTTGATGTAATTAAATTTAATTACAAAAGTTAGCATCTAAATTGAAGAGAGATGTAGTATATGAGTTGAAGTAAAACTACCTAGGCAACTATTCAAATCAATTGATGGAGATTGTGATATCCTAAAATTAATATATAGTGATGTATGTGATTCTGGACGAATTTCAAGAGGTGGTAATAGTTTGTGAGATTTATTAATTATTTATTAAAATATTTTTATATTTATTTAATGAAGGCTAAAGTTGATGTGATAAATAAATTTTAGATATATAAAGCTGAATATGAAAATCAACAAGAAAAAAAATAAGATACTTATGTCAAATAAAGGATGAGAAAATATCTTTCAAGCTCTCACTCAATTTTTTCAAGAACATAGAATAATTTATGAGATAACTGCTCCATATTCTTTACAATCCAATGGTGTAGCAAAGAGGAAAAATAGGACATTGATGGACATGGTTAATTATATTTTAATTAGTTCATGAGCACCTAAGAACTTGTAAGGGGAGGCACTTTTAACTACTTATTTTATTCTAAATAAAATATCTTTCAAACAATGTGACTATACCCTTTATGAAATTTGTAAATAGAGAAAGTCTAACTTGAATTTTCTTAAAATGTTGGAGTGCCTTGCAAAGCTTAAAATACCTAAGGTTAAAAGAAAGAAAATTGGACATATGACTATATATAATATTTTTATTAAATATACCATAAATAATAGTACTAAAAATTTCTCTAGCAACACAAATAGGTTTTTAGTTATTAATTATGCAATAAAAGATATCTTAAAACAATAATATCATTGAGGCTACAGATGCAATTTATTATGAGAATACATTTTCATTTAAATCTAGAATTGAATTAAATGTGAGTAGTAGTTATGGATCTAACCCGAATCTAGTTAGAAATAGAGAATAAGAAGAGGAAGGTCCAATAGAAATAAGAAGAAGTTAAATAAGTAGGATAGAAAGATTATTTGTTGATTTATATGCATTATTAGTAGAAGATTCTCCAATTACTTTTAATGATACTATAAATTCAATAGACTCACCTTTTCGGAAAGAAGCCATAGAAAATAAGATGAATTCTATAATTCAAAATGGAGCATGGGTACTTAGTGATCTTTCTCTTGGTTGTAAGACGATTGGATGTAAATGGATTTTCTAGAATAAATTAAAACTTGATGGATATGTAGATAAATATAAGGCTAAACTTATAGGTAATGGGTTTACACAAAAAACTAATGTAGATTATTTTAATGTGTACTCTCATATGGCTAGAATACCACCATTAGAGTCTTAATTGTATTAGCATCCATACATAAATTGATAATTCACTTAATGAATGTAAAAATTGCATTTTGAGCAAAAAACTAATGTAGTTTATTTTAATGTGTACTCTCATATTGTAGAATACCACCATTAGAGTCTTAATTGTATTAGCATCCATACATAAATTAATTATTCACTTAATGAATGTAAAAATTACATTTTTTAATGGTGAATCAAATTAAGAAATTTATATGAATCAACCTAAGGGTTTTATTGTCCCAGGCCATGAAAATAAGGTGTGTAAATTAATTTGACCACTGTATGGATTAAACAAGCATCCAAGCAATGGCAAGAAAAATTTGATGAGATAACTCTTTCTTATAATTTTAAAATCAATCAAAAGAATATATGTGTTTATACCAAATTTTTTTGTGAACATATTGTTATCTTATGCCTATATGTTGATGCTATTTTAATCTTTCGATCCAACATGCATGTTATAGATGAAGTCAAAGATTTCCTACCTCAAAATTTTGACGTGAAGCTAGCTAGATTTTAAATACAATAATCATAAGAAATTCGATTGGAACAGCCTTGTCATAATCTCACTGCATAGAGAAAATTCTTAGAAAATTCTATCATATAGATCGTGAGCCTTTATCAACTCCTTATGATACAAGTGTTCACTGTAGACACGCCAAATTGGCTTGATTCGGAGCCTTAGACTCTTATTCCATAGACGATATCCTTTATTTGATTGTTATCTGATCCGGACTACCTCGTGGAGATGAGCTAAGGACATTGGTGGAGTCCCCCCTTGTTAGTTGAGAATGGACCAATGATTTCCGGAATATTGTCGTAACCTTCAAGCGAGAGCCGCACGTGAACTGTAAAAACACGAAGCCTGCTCGATGACCGACCTTCAATGGTCCATAATTAAAGGTCTCTGGAGTCCCGCATGTGTTCCGTAACATTCAGGGTTTCCGAGAAGTCATTTCGGTAGGCGTCAGTCAATGACGGCATTCGTTACGACTTTTTCGATCTGTGCTGACACGGCTATCCCGAACCATGTATTAGGCTTTTCCGGTCATCACCGGGTCTTTTCGGGTCATCCGGGTCGATTCTAGCCAAATATTTTCATCAACCGGGGCCATACATCCGGTTCGGTCAATTTTAGGGTTTCGCGGCTTTTATGGCTTTCGATTCACGTTTACCGGGTTAATCTCAGATTTTTCGATGACTTCGGATTGTCCGATCGTACCGGACTTGTTTGGTCATCATTTTAAGTCATCCCGAGTTGACCCGAGATTTCTCGATCGGAACCGTGCTCTTTCGGATCTTCGCCCCGGGTTTCGGCTTTCCGCGAGAGAGTAGACCGGTAGAAAGCCCCGTGCGAACATATCGGGAGTCACGCTGGCTGGTTTACCAACTTGAGGAGGTGAGGTTGAAGGCCCTCTTTCCAACGCAACAAACGGGAGCCGAAACGGACATCCCGTTTGCAAGATACGGCTCGCGGAACACGCGCGTAGGAGAGAGAGTGCATCGCGCCCCTCTCCCTTGGGGGCCGCAGGCGCGCCCCCGCGCGCCCTCAACCCAAGCGGGGCGCGCCCCGAGCGCCCTCAAACCGGGGGCGCGCCCGCGCGCCCCCGGCTCCTTTGAAAGGCAGGGGCGCTGCCGCCTTTAAATCGCAAATTACCTCGATTAGCACCTTCTAAACCGGATTTTTGGAAGGTTTCCGCGGAGGATTTTCTATTATTTGTACCGCGCCCCCGGTTCGGGGGCGCGTTACATATGTCAAGTCGATTTTTAGCAATTTCCGAAGTTTCCGTCGATTTTTAGTAGTGAGACGCGTAACGCGCCCCCGCTTCCTTTGAAACAGGGGAGCGCGCAGACCGCGCCCCCAAACTGGGGGCGCTCCTTGCGCGCCCTTGTTTTGAGGGCGCGCCTTGCGCGCTCTCCTCCTCTTTGAAACTCGGGGGCGCGGTCGGTCCAATTTCTAAATTTTGCACCGGCTTCCTTCCCCTATAAATTGAGGGCCATTCTTAGCGACCCAAGGTTAATCCCCGGTGCCTAGCTCGTCCAGAGGTCGTCCAAGCTCTTCTTCAAAGCCGTCCCGACGTCCAAAGGTGATCCGAAGTCAAGAAATCGATCCCGAGGTGAAGAAGAAGGCTCGATCCGGGTGTTCTTCATCAACCATATTCATTGACTTTTTCAGAAAATTTGGGGCTCCCTCTACAAAAGTCTTCAACATAGAAGTTGTTCCTCTCTTCGTCCTCTTTCATCTCCAACTGACGGCACTCAATTCCGACTTGCCGTTTGTTCGTGACGATTGCTGCACTGAGGGCGCGCATCCAGGTTCTGTTTTCTACATCTGCCCACTTTCAAAATTTTTACAAACTTCTACAGGAGAATTTAGGAGAAGTCATCAACATAAGAACTCTTCCTCTCCGCGTCTTCTATCTACTGCAACAAACAGAACTCAATTACGACATCGGGACTCCCCGTGGCGGGCTCTAGACAGAAGTCGCGCCAGACAGTGCAACGCGCCCCCGAACAAAGGGCGCGCAGACCGCGCCCTAATACCTAGGGCGCGCCCACCGCGCCCCCAAACCCAGGGCACGTTCAGTCCAATGCGCTGTCCGGCCATATTGGTGATATCTTCTCCGTTTTAGCTCCGATTTGAGTCATTCAAGTTTCTATGTCTTCGTCATTCATCCAGGATCATTTTAGCATCATTTTTATTTAGTTTTTTTTGCATAATTTTATATCACAAAAAAATACACAAAAAAGGGGTTAAAGCTCACCCCGAAGCCGGTGAGTCCAATTCCGATTGCTTCTTTCTCATCTTCTTACTACAGTTACTACACTTCCCATAGTTCTAATCGTTTTCTTTCACTTTGTTTAATATTCTAGTTGCACAGGTCTATCAAGCTAGCATCGGTTGGAGACTCTTCTTCATCGGCCGGCCGAAGAAGAAGAAGGTTGAACCCATATCCCGATCTCCCACACTAAGGTACACAGTCAATTCAACTCAATTTCTTAATTTACATCCCATAAATCGGAGCCCGCGGCTCCTGGCGACCACATTTTTCATGCTTGAATTTCATCTCCTCCTCACTCTCCTCCCACATGACCTGAACCATCCCTAGTGCTCGAGCGACACCGTGAGATGAAAGTTCGGGGATCAATGTGAGTGTGGGACCGAGGTGAGGAGTCTTTACCGCTTTCCGAGTGTTTTATGATTCACTCCCTTTTTCTCCTATTCCATCTTTCACCTTCTTATCTTGAGGTGCCGATCCGGAACCCGTTTCTGGAGTCGACATTCACCAAAAGAAAAATTTAGGTAACCCTACACTTCAATCCAGATACGCAAAAATCATAGGCTCACTTGGATTTCTCACAAATTATACAAGGTTAGATATTGTATATGTTGTAAATAGATTAAGTAGATATACTATAAATCTAGATGAAAGTCATTTGGAAAGCATTAGAAAAAGTACTTAGATATTTAAAAAGTAATATATCATATGCTTTACATTATTCTGGCTACCTTCAGTATTGGAAGGTTTTAGTGATGTTAATTGAATCAGTGATACCTTAGATGTAAAATCAACATTTGGATTGTTTTCTTTATAGGAGGAGGTGCTATAGTATGAAAATTTACAAAACAAACTGTGTTACTAGAAGTATTGTGGAATCTAAAATGATTGCACTTGACACCACATGCACTAAAGCTAAATGGCTAAAAGATTTCTTTATTGATATTCCATTGTTTACAAATCATTTGCCTCACATATCTATTTTGTGTGATTACAGGTCAGCAATTGATATATGTATGCATGCCATTGTTGATGTCAAAATGAATAGGCATCTGAAAATGAGGCACAAGTTCATGAGAGACAAAATGAAGCAACAATTGATAGCTTTAAATTTTGTGAAATAGGAAAAGAGTCTTGTAGATATCCACTAAAGGCTTGTCTAGAATAGTGGTTCTAATTGCATTGAGGGTTCTAAATTTTGTGAAATAGGAAAAGAGTCTTGTAGATATCCACCCCTTTCTTCATTAAAACCGGTTCCCGCGTGAACCAAACCCTTTTCCAAACCGGTTCCCGCGTGAACCGACTCACTTTCAGATCGGCCCCCGCGTGGACCACCCCTTTGCACCAATTAGATTGGCCCCACGTGGCCCTCCTTTCCTTTTTCCAATCAAACAAACCGGTTCCCGCGTGAACCACCCATTTTCCCTTCAAAAACCGGTTCCCGCGTGAACCACCTACTTTTCCAAAACTCGGCTCCCGCGTGAGCCACTTTATTTTCAAATCGGTCCCCGCGTGGACCATCCTTTTACCTTTACTTCAGATTTGTCCCCACTTGGACACTCCATCACAAGCCGGTTCCCGCGTGAACCTCCTTTTAGTTGCTAGTTGCTAGTTATTTGTTTTACTTTATCATTGCTTATCTTGTTTGCATTCACTTGCTTGGTTTATTTAATAGCTTTCATTCATGTTTGCATATTGATTGCTTCTTCTTCCCCTACCCTCCATTTTTCATTTTTGCATTAGCTTTTGCATCGGGTACCGGACTCGTTCCGATCCGTAGGGCATTCGAGGCGGGGGCTCTCTCTCCCAACACACCTTCACCCTCCAAACACCTTCTTGGTGGATTCTAACCTCTCTTCTGGGATATTCCTTCCTAGTTGATTTGGTGGTTTCCATCAAGACCTCCGTAAGTCCCCATCCGTGGAGTATTCCTCTCCGCACGATTGGGCCGGTTGTACCACTTCTCAAAACCCGAAGAACCCAAGTACCTACTCGTGGTGATTGAGTGATAACCTTAGGTCTTGAAGATTGAAGCAATAGGAATCATACCTACTTGAGTGAACAATTACTAACAATCTATCTAATCTAAGGTTTCAACCCAAAAATTGTCGAGTAGTCATTTTAAAACCTTGTTTGCATAACTTGCTTGCTCACAACAATTGAAAACAACCAAAAAATTCTTCTTCTTTCAAAACATCTAAAAAAAAAACAATCCCTTTAACTTTTATGTTCAACTTGCTTGCCAAACAACCAAATTGAAACCAAATCAAATCAAACAAACAACCATAATCAAACAAAAACTCCATTTGCATTTACACCCTTCATTTGCTTTCTTTCAACCATTTTGTAAGGAAATTTGACAGGATGCCCACTCTAAGGTCCGGAAGACACGTCGGGATGTCGGACTACTACGGCCAAGAAGAGGAGTACGAGATGGGTCACTACGAGCTTCTGCAAGCTGTGGTCCAACCAGAGGGCCATGTCAATGCCGTCAGAGAGCTAGAAATTCAAAATCCTACTCATCAACCTGCATCACTTAGCGTGGAGCAACTCCTCCAGGGTCTATCTCTTCATCTAAACCCCGAATCTTTTTCGCTTGTGCAATCCTTGACAAAGGGCAAGATGCCCGCCACTCAAGATCCGGTCGAGGGAAATCAAGCCCCCTCACCACCTCAATCAGCAGTCAGGCCCCAAATCATCTCTTCTCCTGGGCAACCCTGCCATGTCTCTGATAGAAATGTATGCCCTACAAGCCAATCATATATGATATGATTCGACATTTCTAGAAATATCTCATTCAATTAATTAGGCAAATCTTCATTATAAGCTCTTATTAGATGCGAATATAATAATGAAGTCCTTGATCAAATACAATGATGATTAAATCATGATGAGATCATGATAATGAGATTGATCATCTAGAGGTATTTGATCTAAATGTTCCTAGTCATAGGATACTTGAGACGGGACATCCAGGATCCGGATAGACTAGTGTATGTGATGTCTTCTCATGTGATGAGGACGACCGATCTCATTGGTCATTAGTGTGGAGACACTGAGAGACACATACAGGAGCTCATTAGTTGAATGAGTTCACTGAACTGACCGAATTAGAAACCCTGAATGGTATCTTTCTCAACTGTCTATGAGGGTTTTCTATCATCACGGTTGCATGGTTGGACCTTTGACCTGAGTCGCCAAAGATGCCTTGTTGGGTGGAACTTGTGCTTTGACCATTGACTTATGGATCACAATTTAGATGGTCCTATATAGCGATGGATCGGGTACAAGGAAAATCCGATGGAGGCAATTGAAGCGGACAACAAGGGATCATCCACTCTCGGTAAGTGAGAGTGAATGTCCTATGGGATAGTACTCTAAATCCCTGGCCGGGGTAGATAGGATAATTGGAAAAGGAGTTTTCCAATTGATCCAATTCCGAGTACATGATCCTATAGAGTCGGTACACTAAGGAGTTGACAGTCGATGCCGTACTCCTTTCCGACCGGGACATTGGATGGAGGAGGGTTTATATCCATGTGGTAACTGATGATGGAAAGGCTCAATGGAGATGAGATTATCCCCATAGCCATTTGGGATCATGGGATGTGGCTTGTACCCTTCATGATCGGTAGGCCGATTAACCTGTTATCGGATAACGGATTTAATTAAATTAAATAGAATTGTTCTATTTTATTTAGGCCTCAACCAAATAGGCTATTGGGCCTAGTGGGTCACACACAAAAGGACTTATCCATAAGTACAGGGGCAAGGGCGTAATTTATAGAGATATTGGGTTTTTATGAAAAATTCCATAATTCTCTATAAATACTAATGGTTTCAGCCAAACCCCATCAAGCCAAGGGTGAAAACCACGTCCCAAGCCTCCTCCCTACCTCCTCCTCTCTCTAGAAGGTGTCCATGGTCGATGGAGCTCCGTTCGGGAAGAGTTCTCGAGGCCGGCGCGAAGGGAGAACCTGCTGTGGATGAAGTTCGTGTGGATACTGCTGGAGACCGGACACTTGAACGGTTTGTATAGCTTTAGAAGCTCATCTCCTTCATCTCCATGGGATTATATGAATCCCTATCAGGTATATTCGAACCCGATTTGATCGGTTTTCGGTTTTCGTCGTTCGGTTCTGATTGAGACGGATTCTGAAGGAACCCATAGGAATCGTCGCTTCCACTGCACCAAATTTTAATGGACGATTCCTTACAGTCTCCACTCACCCTATTATGGGGCATTCACATAATTCTGTTCCAATTCCTTTTTCCAACCGGCCTCTTCCAACTCAATCACCTAAACACTTTGCTCCCGTGGCTCAGGAATCTAGCCTCACCCAGGCATTAATGAACAAACTAAACCAGATGGATGAGCGCTTCGAAGAGATGAGGCATCGCCTCGATTCTAAAGCCATCCCTGAAATCTCTGTCCCATCCTTCCCAGTTCTACACCTTCCTCTTTCAGAGATACCAGTCTTCCAACGTTACAATGGACCGGTAATCCTTTCAACCATCTAAAAGCTTTCTCTATGACTCGCATTCTGGAAAAATGACCGCCGCAAAGCCCTTGCCTTCCTATTCCGTCGATCATTGGAGGGATCCGCCTGGAGGTTCTATTCTCTTGATTCCATTGAGGCGGCGATTTCGACATCGTCAAGGCAAAGTTTCTACGAGAGGTACAAGGATCGGGTGGGGCCGGCCTACTCGATAGCGATTTGATTGCCGAAAAGATGAGGCCGGATGAGGACTTTGCCGGTTGCGGATCGGTGGAGGGGAATGGGCTGGAGAGGCTAGTAGATACCATCTCGGAAGGGGAGCGGTGAGGATGCTCATAGGGAACACCACGCCCAAACTTCGCAACCTCCTGATCATGCACCGCCCAACAACCATGAGTGAGTTGTGTGATAGCGCCCGCTACCTCCAAGCCCACTTTAAGGATGCATCCATGATCAACCCATTCGACACCAAGCCCCGTAACACTAGAAAGCCTACACCTGTAGGACCCATCACCGAAGGGGTAGTAAACAATGAGAGCATCAATGCCATGGGTAACCAGGGTGGGTATCGCCAAAGCCAATACCGTAACCCACCACCCAATCAACAATACCGCCCGGCTCCTCGACCGGCTACTCAGCCCCAGCAGCAACTTGCATACAACCGAGCACCACCACAGCAACCCACCTACAACCGAGCGCCCCAGCAACCAAATGCCTACAACCGAGCGCCCCAGCCACCAAATGCCTACAACCGAGCCCCTCAACAACAACATGTCTACAACCGACCCCAACCACAACAACAAGCCTACAACCAAGTGCCACCACCAGCCAACCGACTTAGGAGGGGGGGACCCAAGAGAGAATACTATCCTCAACTACCATTCCCCCTCACCGATATCTTTAATGCATTGATGGCTGAACAAAAGATGGAACTTCCAAAGGAGAGAGAAGGATGGCCGGCCAATGTTGACACAACCAAAGTCTTGCTCTTATCATCAATATCACAGGCACACGGTGGATGTCTGTTTCCGATTTAAAGATTACATTCATGACCTCAACGATCGGGGGAACATCGACTAGGGACAGATGGGGAGTCTATTCAAGCAATGAAGGCACGTCAGAATCAACCTCGGCGACAGCAAGTACAACAGCAGCCCGGTCTGGGCATAGTCCAAGATCCGCTCCCGGTACATGCACCCATACAAGCACCGGCACCAGCACCACCAAACCAACGACTCGGCCTCGTCCACTCCGCCATCGAGGAGTCAACCCACCATTCTCAGGGTTGGCAGGTCGAGGATCAATTCACCTCCATGCCCGCAATTCCAACCCCACCTTCAAATCGCACCATACTCTCCATACCGAGAGCTGCCCCCAGCCCACAAACTAACCAAACACCACTACCCTCACCAACCATTAACCCTCCATGGAGCTTAATCATTAGACTGCCACCAGCCCCCCAACCAGCACACCAACCATCACCCCAACCTAACCCACCAACCACCATTAATCCTCCACGGTGTCTAATCATTAGACCACCACCAACACCCCAGACATCACCTAACCTACCAGTCACTGCCACCCCACGACCCCTCATCATTAGACCATCACACCAACACCCCAACCATCACCCAACATACCGGCCTCCACCAATCCACGACCCCTCATCATCTGATCCTCACCACCCCTACCTACCATGGGCTCCTCAACCTACCAACCAACCCTACCATCACCATCATCACCACTTCCCCCTACCACGCTGGCGCCGGTACTTCGTAGCGGGAGAATGTTCCAAAGGATCTTTCCCCAGGCCGGGATACAACCACAGGAGCAAGTAGAAGAGGAGGCAGTAGAAGAACCGTTGCCCGGCACGGCATATGACCTATTGAAGCACTTGGACAAAATGCCAGCACGGATTTCAATTATGGAGCTGATAAAGAGGTCAAAGAACCATCAGGACATCCTACAACAATATACGCAAGCGGGTCATGGTCAATGAGGACCTCCCGCTGAGAAGATCATTATCGTCGACCCCGAGGAGTGAACATCCGGCACTCACATTTACACGGAGGAGTTGGCACGGCCGAGAGATAAGAAAGTACGCCTTGCGCATTGCGATGTAGTCATCCGAGGCGTGGAGATCAAGTCCTGCTTGATTGACACCGGAGCATCCATAAATGTCATGCCGCCAGAAACATTGCAACTTTGCGGCATCTCCGATGAAGAAATAGAGCCTTTTGCCGTCACGGTGACCGCATATGACAACTCCCGGAAGCCAGCACGAGGGGTGGTTACATTGAAAGTAGGGCTCGGGCCGTGTACTGTCACCGCCGAGTTTCACTTTCTAGAATTGGACCCTACATTCAAAGCTATCTTGGGACGCCCGTACCTTGAGGCAATAGGGCTTGTTGCCTCCACTAATCATCGGTGTACGAAGTTCCCATACAAGGGCCGGAGTGATCAAAGTAACCAACATCCCCATTCGAATGACGTGGATGACCCCTCTTGCACTACCAATATCAAAATCTATCCGGCCGGTTTCAACTACGAGCTACGAGGTCATGGTATTGACGACGCCTCCAGATACCGTTGCATGGCGGATGATGAAAGGGATGGGCTATCAGCCAGGAAAAGGGTTGGGAAAGGAGCTGCAGGGGGTTGTGCACCCCATTGAATCCGTACAAAGACCAAAGAGACACGGGCTTGGCTATGAGCCTAGTTTCACTCCGCGGATGGTCTACCGGCCAAAAAATGCCATGGGACTCCAAAAATTCTTTATCAAAGGGGAGACCATGATGATGGCCGGGGACAAGAAGAAGAACAAGTCAAGAGGAAGAAGGCACCGAGCAAGAGGAGGACGTGGACAACTTTGAGTTCATCTTTGGCCCGGTTGTTCACAGAGGAGGAAGAACCAGTCGAGGGCAAGTCCATCTCTAAACAACTTGTCCACTCGAACCCACCTCCAAACAACATCCCGCGTGAGCCGTATCCTACGGTCACGTATTTCAAAATCCTCACACTCTCCCTCTTAGATTCACTTGATGGGCTATCTAGCCCAATTCCCACTTATGGGCCAAAAAGGCCACCTGAACTGATCAATGGGCCTGAGAGCCCATTCAAATATTCTTACTCCACTGGGCTTCTATGCCCATTCCAATCCAACAACCTTGGGCCCACGTGCCCACCAGTCGGGCCCACGTGCCCTTTAGATTTATTTTCTTCCTTTGCGCCCGCGTGCCCACCATTTGGGCCCACGTGCCCCTTAGATCTTTTCACCAGCTTTGGGCCTATTTGCCCACTTCTTGTCATCATCGGGCCCGCGAGCCCATTTTTCTTCCATTTGCTTAAGCTTTCTGTTTCTGCTCGAGCCCCATCGGCTCATTCCCTTTTGTTATTGAAAATACCCAAAATACCCAAAAAAAACGTCCCCTCACAAACTCATTTTTCCATTGAGGAGACGTCTCTACTTGTCTTGGAGGGTGTTCCCAACCAGGGACCTCTCTTCTCCAACTCATTGATCGATCTGCTCGATCCTTCACCCATTGTAAATACCACCTTTTCAATTCCGTCTTCTTTAGGAGTAGTTAGGGTAGAAAAGAAGAAAATTCAAGGTAAACGGGTGCCAGAGAGATATCTCCAACAAATAGCTCAAAAATGCAAGGAATGTGCAAGGCTGCCAAGGTTTTTGGAAAATGCTATCCAGCTTGATGAAATCCAATATGAGGATGAATTCAATGTAGATCGTACACTGGGAGTTTACGAGGTCTTAACAGAAAAAGATCTTGATTTCGAGGATGGAATTGAGGACTTGGCTGATGCGTATGCATCTGGACTTAAAAGATTTGAAGAACCATTAGCCACGGTGGATGAACCAACAAAAGAATTGAATCTCGGAACACCGGAAGATCCCAAGACAATCCTCCTAAGCGCAAACCTCACTCCCACTGAGGAACAGAGTTTAATTAAAATTTTGGAAGAATATAAGGACACGTTCGCATGACATACGAAGACATGCCGGGGTTAGACAACTCGTTAGTTGAACATCGTCTAACTTTGAAACCTGGAGCTACCCCGGTGAAACAAAAATTAAGGAGATTCCACCCTGATGTTGCACTTAAGATGAAAGAAGAGGTCGACAAGTTACATCAAGAAAGATTCATTAAAGTCGTCCTTTATCCTCAATGGGTGGCAAACATAGTCCCTGTCATGAAGAAGGATGGCCGAGTTCGGATCTGTATAGACTTCATGGACTTGAACCGAGCGTGTCCTAAAGATGACTTTCCTCTACCTCATATTGACGTACTGGTTGATAACACTGCTGGATTCGAGATGTTGTCGTTCATGGATGGCTATTCTGGATATAATCAAATCCGGTTGGCCGAAGAGGACCAGGAGAAGACCTCGTTCACCACACCTTGGGGAACTTACTGCTATGTCGTCATGCTCTTTGGACTGAAGAATGCTGGTGCAACCTATCAGAGGGCAATGATGGCTATATTCCATGACATGATGCATACCCTTGTAGAGGTGTACGTGGACGACCTGGTCGTTAAGTCCAAAAGCCGAGAAGATCATCCTGAAGTGTTAAGAAAGGTCTTGCAAAGGGCTAGGGAATATAAATTGAAAATGAACCCAAAGAAATGCACATTTGGAGTATCCTCAGGAAAATTGTTGGGGTTCATAGTGAGTAAAAGGGGCATAGAGATCGACCCAAACAAGGCCAAGGCAGTCATTGCTATGCCTCTCCCGAGAAATATGAAAGAACTTCGAGGATTAATCGGGAGGCTACAGTTTGTCCGCCGGTTCATCTCACAACACTCCTAAAGGTGTAAACCTTTCTATGAGTTGACCAAGGCAGGGGCCGAGTTCAAATGGGATTCGAAGTGCCAGGATGCATTCGATGGTTTGAAAAGATACCTGGCTAGTCCCCCTGTGCTTAGACCACCAGTCCCTGGCAAGCCCTTAGTTTTGTATATCTCAGTTTTGGAGAATTCTCTTGGGGCAGTGCTTGCATAAGTGGATGAAGAAGGGAAAGAGAGGGCAAATTACTATTTGTCAAAGATCTTTGATCCATGCGAGCAGAAGTATACTGTAGTGGAAAAGACCTGTGCTACACTAGTCTGGGTAGTTCAGAAGCTTAAACACTATTTCTTAGCTCATGAGGTCAATCTCATCGCCCGCATCAATCCCATCAAATTCCTTCTAGAGAAAGCATTCTAACGATCGGTTGAGGTCGTTGGCGAGCTTCCTTTCTCGATTTGATATCACCTATGTCCCCCGGAAAGGCGAGTAAGGGCTATGCCATTGCCGAACATCTAGCCCATCACCCTATACCCCTCTTTGACCCGGTCCAATCGGAGCTCCCGGATGACGAACTAATGTTGATCCGATCTTCCCACCTTTGGACATTATATTTTGACGGGGCTCTGAATTCACACGGTAAGGGAATAGGAATCGTCCTTCTATCACCCGAGGGTGTCACCATTCCACGGGCATTTCGGCTTGACTTCCCGGCAACCAACAATATAGGCGAATATGAAGCCTTGGCCGGGGCCGAGTAGGAGGCTGCTCATTTCTATGGTGCCATGGAATTGAGGGTGATAGGTGATAGCCAACTAATCCTTCGCCAAGTCCTAACCAAATACCGAACTTCTCATCCAAACCTCAAACCTTACCAAGAACTCACCTCTTGCTACATCAAACTCTTTTCCAAACTCACTTTTGTCCATGTTCCTCGAGCTCAGAACATCCTTCGATGCCCTAGCCTCCTTAGCTTCATCCCTATCAGTCCCGCTAGGTAGACAGGTGCGGACTATTTATGTCCGTAGAAGGTCGATGCCAGCAATTAAAGATGGGCGATTTCTGAAAGTCAAGGAGAGATTTGGCAGGAAGGAGTATCTAGAGCAGAAAGAGGAGATTTCTCTAATCGAGTTAGAAGAATTAGATGAGGGTGAGAGGCCTTGGTTTGATGAGATTGCAAGGTACTGTCAAGATCAGACATATCCACCTGGATCAAATGCAAAAGAAAAGAAGGCCATCAGGAGAGTATCCCAGGTATACCATCCTAGGAGGGGTGCTCTACAAGAGGAGCACGAGCGGAATTTTATTGAGATGCGTTGATGAAGAAGAGGCGAGAATTGGTGCTTAAGGGAGCACGTTCCGGGGTCTGTGGGGGACATGTCAATGCTCAAGCTCTTGCCAAGAAAATCATCAGGCAGGGTATTGTTGGCCTACCCTAGAAGAGGATTGCTCCATATTTGTCCAAGAGCCTTGTCATTCTTGCCAACTTCATGCCGACAAGATTCATTCTCACGCATCTTCCCTTCATCCGATTCATGCCCCATGGCCCTTCGCCATGTGGGCTTTCGATATCATTGGCCCTCTAAGTGATCTTAACTCTGAAATCCGTTCCAAATCGTTCATCCTGACGGCAACAGAGTACTTCACCAAGTGGGCGTAAGCGGAAGCGTTCGTGGAGATCAAGGCATCAACAACCGTGCTCCTTCATCAAACGCAACATCATCGCCGAGGTTTGGGATACCCGGTGACATTATCACGGACAACGGACCGCAATTTCTCTCTCAAGATCTGCGTGATCTTTGCAACGAGTACCGCATTACATTGCATCATTCATCTCCTTATTACCCGCAAGGCAATGGTCAACGAAGCCACCAACAAAACTTTGATTAAAATCATTAAGAAAACTTGTAAGTCTAGCAAGTTCGCGGTACCGCGGATAAGCTTGTAGATGCCCTATGGGCTTATCGTACTTACACGGACCCCCAGCTGGTCAAACCCGTATGCTCTTGCATATGGGATGGAACCGGTGGTCCCGTCCGAAGTACTCCTTCCATCACTCCGAGTTCAACTCGATAGGGACATCCCTGTCGATGAGAGGCGAGAATCTCTACTTGCACAACTTGAACTCCTAGATGAAAGAAGGTTGGCCGCTTCCGAGCATGCCCGGACTTATCAGAACCGACTGAAAAGGTTTTATCAAAAACTTGGTGGTAGAGAGAAAGTTCGAAATCGGTGAGATGGTAGTTAAACATATATTCGTTAAGCCGGGTGGTCCCCGCTATAAGTTGCAACCTAACTGGGAAGGGCCTTTTGTTATAACTGAAAAATATCCAGGCAATGCATATGAGCTAACCAACGCCGATGGAGAAAAATTGAACCATCCATGGAACGACGTTTACCTCAAAAAATATTTTCCTTAGAAAAAATATGGAGAATTTCTAGTATGATATTAAGTCATCGATCCAAGGGTGTTAGCTAGAAGTCAAGGATAGACATCACCTTGCACACACAACACCTCCCGATCCCAGAATCTAGATAGCCCAACACTCAAGAGAGGCAAGGCAGAACCCTGAAGGCAGAAAGGAAACCTTACCCTATTCTCTTCTATTCGGTCCAAGATAGGTGAAGGGGACTAGAGGAGGATAGTATCAAAAATGCCCGCCGCCTTAGTAGGAGGCCGTCTCATAGGGTGCAAAAGGGTGCCAAAAGATGGACAATGAACCCTACAGGTTTAAACAAATATGGGCCTATCTGAATGAGTACCCAGAATAATAGAAAATGAAGAAAAGGCACTAAAAGATGGGCAATGACCCCACAGGTCAAAGACTTGTCTAAATAAGTGCCACATGTAGAAAAGACCCGAAGAGGCCGAACCCCAATGGGCAATTTGGGCATGAGTAGAGAAACCCTCCTCAACACCCCCAAATCCTATCAAAGACTTCCTCTATTATTCTTCCATCTTAAAACCCCTAGGGTAGGGTAAACTGTCCAAACTCAGGGGGAATCCAAACCGATCAAGAGAAGAGGGCAAGAAAGATTCTGGGTATGGAACTTTATTTTCACGCGGTGTTTATTACTTAAATATTGATTAACACTCAAAGATCGATGAATTGTTTCAATACTGGCACATTCTCCACAAAAATAAAAAAAATGAATATTTTTAAAAATCCAAAAAAATAAAATATTTTCAAAAATTCAAAAAAATTGAATTTTAAAAAAAATCAAAAAAAAACTGAATATCTTCAAAAAATAAAAAATTTGAATACTTTCCAAAAATCTAAAAAAAAAATGCATCATCTAACTTGGCATAACCTTGATTTTTGCCTTTGCTAGCATTCATGTTTATCTTTATGTCTTGCATGTTTCATTTCCGCACTGCATATTTACCTTCACTATCACCCCATTAAGAGGGCTCCTCCCTTTGACCTAAGTCAAAGTTGGCCATAATAGGCAAAGGGATGAGTCGTTGTGAAGATCTAATCCTCTTTTATCAAGTGTTTTCAGGGACTTTAAAATAAGAGGAGAAGGTTCTCTCAACGACAGGTAAGTTCTCTTAACTATTTCATTTCGGTCATTTAGGTTATTACACATTGTTAAGAAGGCTCCTCTCTTTGACCTAAGTCAAGGCAGACAACAATAGGCAAAGAGATGAGTCGTGGTGAAGATTTAATCCCCTTTGATTAAGTGTTTTAGGATTCTAAGATCAAGAAGGGAGTGACTCTCACCATAGCAGGTAAGCTTTCTTAACCCTTATCTTATTCATTTTTAGTCATTTTGTGCATTCTACCTGCTTAATAAGGCTGCCCCCCTTGACATATAAGCAAGGCAAGACAACAATAGGCAAGGGGGTAAGCCATAGAGCAGATTTAACCCTTCTATTAAGTATTTTAGGAAAGAAACACAAGTCAAGGAGGGGTGAGAATCTCGCCAACAGGTATGTCTCTTAACCCTACATCTATTATTTACTTTTATTATTTTCCATCCCTTAGAAGGCTTCACCCCTTGACAAAACTTGCAAGGGGCCAAGCCGGAATTTGAAATTGACTATCCTTTTGAGAAATGTCAAGTAGGTCAAACAACACTGAAGCAAGAAGTGATATAACAAGGAAGAAAAGTAGCTACAACACCAGAAGAAGATTAAGCCTACTACAGATATCAATGTCTGATTTCCACTGACTCCAGGAGAATGACCACGTGGAGAAGGCATGTAAACCATACCGCCGCAACCGCCTCATTCCGGTGATGCTCCAAAGGAGTGGCCAAGAAAATGCTCGCAGAAATGGAAGAATGGACATGGGAAACCCCCATTTCTTTCCGGCTAACATATAAGTTGTTAGTTGTGTATTATTATTCTATGCATTATTGTTGAAGACCGTGAGTGTGGAGAAGACTTGACCCGAGATCCCCTTCATCAAAATCTACGACGGTCGGGTCATCTCCAATACTTACGGATAGGCCAAAATTGTGCTGTGAGGGACGATGGTTCCCGAATGGGTATCTTGACCTCATAGACAATCTATATCTTCAACTATTTGTTATACAAGTGTTGTTTTGTTTTATTGAGCCCAGCATGCATCATGTAGCGTTAATTGCATTACATTTTGTTTTATCATTGAATACATCATTTACTAAACTTCACCTTCTCACTCTCTCGATCATTCTAAATCCCACCGTGTTTTCTAATCCCACCATGTTTTTCCAATCCCACCATGTTTTCTAATCCCACCGTGTTTTTCTAATCCCACCATGTTTTCTAATCCCACCATATTTTACGGTCCCACCATATTTTTGGTCCCACCGTGTCTATTAATCCCACCGTGTTCGGTAACCACTTTGTGCCCTTAAATCTTTCATTTCTTTTCACCACGGTGACCATTGCAACTCCCTTGCTATTCATCCCACCATGGCGGACTAATTCATCCCGCCAAGGGCCTTCTATTCGATCGAACTTGCACCGTCAATATCTTCACGTCTATGCTTAAACATTTGCCTTTCGGAATCTGAGATCATTCCATTCCGAATTGAATCTTGTCTCTTGAAAGACTTAAATGAATCTGAGAGCCTGAATTTGCTCGATTGGTATTCTTTTACTTTTTCAAACCAAATCTCTTTTTAAACTTTAGCCCGTCACAGTACAGGAACACCCCAAAGATCGGGTTACCGGCTGATGATGAACCTACGAACCCATGTTTCGGGGACTCCCCACCGCGTTGGGGGTTGGCTATCCTTCTCTCGTGCCAATGGCACATCTTTTACCAATCGAACATAGGAAGACTTGATGAAACATGGCGGTTAACCAAGAGACTTGAGGAGATTCGTCTTGCCGAATCTGGTCGTTGAGCGTGTCTATATCTACACCTTGATGCCACCTTTTTAGTCCATCGCCATTTCACTCCACTACATTCCACTACAATCCATCTCGTTTCACTATGCTTTCTCTACGTTTCACTCCGTTCCGCTACATGCCATTCCCTTGCAAAGCCGACATCAAGGCGAGGCAAGCTGTAGACACGCCAAATTGGCTTGATTCGGAGCCCAAGACTCTTATTCCATAAGCGATATCCTTTATTTGACCGTCATCTGATCCGGACTACCTCGCGGAGATGAGCTAAGGACATTGGTGGAGCCCCCCCCTTGTTAGTTGAGAATGGACCAATGATTTTCAGAATATTGTCGTAACCTTCAAGCGAGAGCCGCACGTGAACTGTAAAAACACGAAGCCTACTCGATGACCGACCTTCAATGGTCCATAATTAAAGGTCTCGGTAGTCCCGCATGTGTTCCGTAACATTCAGGGTTTCTGAGAAGTCATTTCGGTAGGCGTCGGTCAATGACGGCATTCGTTACGGCCTTTTCGATCTGTGCTGACACGGCTATCCCGGACCATGTATTAGGCTTTTCCGGTCATCACCGGGTCTTTTCGGGTCATCCGGGTCGATTCTAGCAGAATATTTTCATCAACCGGGGCCATACATCCGGTTCGGTCAATTTTAGGGTTTCGCGGCTTTTACGGCTTTCGATTCACGTTTACCGGGTTAATCTCAGATTTTTCGATGACTTCGGATTGTCCGATCGTACCGGACTTGTTCGGTCATCATTTTAAGTCATCCCGAGTTGACCCGAGATTTCTCGATCGGAACCGTGCTCTTTCGGATCTTCGCCCCGGGTTTCAACTTTCCGCGAGAGGGTAAACCGGTAGAAAGCCCCGTGCGAACATATCGGGAGTCACTCCGGCTGGTTTACCAACTTGAGGAGGTGCGGTTGAAGGCCCTCTTTCCAACGTAACAAACGGGAGCCGAATCGGACATCCCGTTTGCAAGATACGGCTCGCGGAACACGCGCGTAGGAGAGAGAGTGTACTGTGCCCCCGCTCCCTTTGAAATAGGAGGGCGCGCCCTGCGCGCCCTCAAACTGGGGGCGCGCCCTACGCGCCCCCGGTTCCTTTGAAAGGCGGGGGCGCGGTCAGTTTCTTTAAATCGCAAATTACCTCGATTAGCACCTTCTAAACCGGATTTTTGGAAGGTTTCCGCGGAGGATTTTCGATTATTTGTACCGCGCCCCCGGTTCGGGGGCGCGTTACGTATGTCAAGTCGATTTTTAGCAATTTCTGGAAGTTTCCGTCGATTTTTAGCAGTGAGACGCGTAACGCGCCCCGCTTCCTTTGAAACAGGGGGGCGCGCAGACCGCGCCCCCAAACTGGGGGCGCGCCCTGCGCGCCCTTTTTTTGAGGGCGCGCCCTGCGCGCCCTCCTCCTCTTTGAAACTCGGGGGCGCGGTCGGTCCAGTTTCTAAATTTTGCACCAGCTTCCTTCCCCTATAAATTGAGGGTCATTCTCAGTGACCCGAGGTTAATCCCCGGTGCCTAGCTCGTCCAGAGGTCGTCCAAGCTCTTCTTCAAAGCCGTCCCGACGTCCAAAGGCGATCCGAAGTCAAGAAATCGATCCCGAGGTGAAGGAGAAGGCTCGATCCGGGTGTTCTTCATCAACCATCTTCATCGACTTCTTCAGAAAATCCGGGGCTCCCTCTTTAAAAGTCTTCAACATAGAAGTTGTTTCCCTCTTCGTCCTCTTTCATCTCCAACTGACGGCACTCAATTCCGACTTGCCGTTTGTTCGTGACGATTTCTGCACTGAGGGCGCGCATCCAGGTTCTGTTTTCTACATCCGCCCACTTTCAAAATTTTTACAACCTTATAAAGGAGAATTTATGAGAAGTCATCAACATAAGAACTCTTCCTCTCCGAGTCTTCTATCTACTGAAACAAACAGAACTCAATTCCGACATCGGTACTCCCCGTGGCGAGCTCTACACCGAAGTCGCGCCAGACAGTGCAACGCGCCCCCGAACCAAGGGCGCGCAGACCGCGCCCTCATACCTAGGGCGCGCCCACCGCGCCCCCAAACCTAGGGCACGTTCAGTCCAATGCGCTGTCCGGCCATATTGGTGATATCTTCTCCGTTTTAGCTCCGATTTGAGTCATTCAAGTTTCTATGTCTTCGTCATTCATCCAGGATCATTTTAGCATCATTTTTATTTAGTTATTTTTGCATAATTTTATATCACAAAAAATACACAAAAAATGGGTTAAGGCTCACCCGGCCGGTGAGTCCAATTCCGATTGCTTCTTTCTCATCTTCTTACTACAGTTACTACACTTCCCATAGTTCTAATCGTTTTCTTTCACTTGGTTTATTGTTCTAGTTGCACAGGTCTATCAAGCTAGCATCGGTTGGAGACTCTTCTTCATCGGCCGGCCGAAGAAGAAAAAGGTTGAACCCATATCCCGATCTCCCACGCTAAGGTACACGGTCAATTCAACTCAATTTCTTAATTTACATCCCATAAATCGGAGCCCGCGGCTCCTGGCGACCACATTTTTCATGCTTGAATTTCATCTCCTCCTCACTCTCCTCCCACATGACCTGAACCATCCCTGGTGCTCGAGCGACGTCGTGAGATGAAAGTTTGGGGATCAATGTGAGTGTGGGACCGAGGTGATGAGTCTTTACCGCTTTCCAAGTGTTTTATGATTCACTCCCTTTTTCTCCTATTCCATCTTTCACCTTCTTATCTTGAGGTGCCGATCCGGAACCCGTTTCTGGAGTCGACATTCACCAAAAGAAAAATTTAGGTAACCCTACACTTCAATCCAGATACGCAAAAATCATAGGCTCACTTGGATTTCTCACAAATTATACAAGGTTAGATATTGTATATGTTGTAATTAGATTAAGTAGATATACTATAAATCTAGATGAAAGTCAATTGGAAAGCATTAGAAAAAGTACTTAGATATTTAAAAAGTAATATATCATATGCTTTACATTACTCTAGCTACCTTCAGTATTGGAAGGTTTTAGTGATGTTAATTGAATCAGTGATACCTTAGATGTAAAATCAACATTTGGATTGTTTTCTTTATAGGAGGAGGTGCTATAGTATGAAAATTTACAAAACAAACTGTGTTACTAGAAGTATTGTGGAATGTAAAATGATTGCACTTGACACCACATGCACTAAAGCTAAATGGCTAACAGATTTCTTTATTGATATTCCATTGTTTACAAATCATTTGCCTCACATATCTATTTTGTGTGATTGCAGGTCAGCAATTGATATATGTATGCATGCCATTGTTGATGTCAAAATGAATGGGCATCTTAAAATGAGGCACAAGTTCATGAGAGACAAAATGAAGCAACAATTGATAGCTTTAAATTTTGTGAAATAGGAAAAGAGTCTTGTAGATATCCACTAAAGGCTTGTCTAGAATAGTGGTTCAAAATGCATTGAGGGGGATGAGATTGAGCCCAAAAATGAAAAAGTTACCACAGTGGCAACCCAACCTCACAGAGGTTCAATGGGTATAAATAAATTGATGGGTAGCTATGTATAGAGAACTTATGTATTATGCTTTCATCCCAATGTGATAGTGCTCAATTAGAAGCATGTGGTAGAATAAGTTTTAAACTCTTAATAAATCCAAAACCCAAGTGGTAGGATACTTTCTTGCTCTCACCTTTGGAGGATTCACCAACATGTGTGGAGTCGTGAGGTCACGACTATGAGATGTGGGCTATCTTATAAAACACACATGAGATACCTACGCAAGGTCATTAATAATACAACCAGCATGAATTTGATCTTGCTATACTTTGTGTTGCTTTGGGAGAATTTGAATCCTGGAACCGAATTCAAGGTAAAACATTCATCGGGTGTTCTACAATTGTTCCCAAATATCACTAAGTGGAGGTTCAAACCAAAAGGCACTTTCACCTATTACATAGTATAAGAGTGCTCACTAGTATTTCTCTTTTGATTTAATTTATTTTTGTAAGTTTTAAAAAATTGTGGGGATTGTTAAGATATTTTGAAAATGTCATGCCACCCGACACATTGGGTGGCCTTCCCACTCACGCAGTTTATGCGCGGACTCTCTCCATTTGCTCCCTTGCCATTTGAAATGATCCAATGTAAAAAAGAGAACGTTTTTTCTTTTTCTTGGGCTCTCTCTCTCCTCTGACAGACTGCATTCCCAATGGTGGACTACGTTGCCCTCTCCTTCTTCCTTGTTATAAGGTGTTTTCGCTTCAAAAAAAATCTCTTGCGCTCCTCATCTCCAACCAACACTACTTGTTCTTGTTCTTGGAGAATGAATTTTCTCCAATGGAGAAGGACGCAAGCACTTCGAAGTTCTCCAATCTCTTTTCTTTTCCACTATTGTGCACTTAAAGCAAGATATATTAACAAAGCTCTCATGGTGGACGTGTTGATGGAAGAGAAGGGTCTCATCTACCCAAGGTCGTCGTATCTCTAGGAGGTCATTACCGCGAGAACCGTACATTGGTTGGCAATAAAACTCTTAGTTTTCGCAATTACATGCTTCGACTTAATAGGCTATGATTCTATCTCTATTTATTTAATTTAGGGTTGGCAATAGAACTCTTAGTTTTAGCAACTAGGTGTCTTGACCCAATAGGCTATGATTCTATCTCTATTTATTTAATTTTAATTAGTTTTTAATTTTAATTTTAAAAATTAGTAACATCCAAATAGTCTCACTAATTTGTGAGTAGTAGGCCAGCTACTAATCTGCCTAAAGTATGAGGAAAGATATAATAATCATGATTCCTATAAAATAATAGAATAAGTGTTAAATAAATAATTAAACTTGTTTGAGCAACATAAATGTATATGATACCTTGAGATGTGATGATTGATGGTAATTTTGATCATGCAGCAAGGACCTATCACAAGGGTCGGCCATCTTGACTATAAATACAATGTTATTAATAGGTGTTTTACAAGCATACAAGAGTACAAGTAGCAATTACCAATAATCAAACCACAAAATTACCGACAAGGTCATGTTAACTTATTATGGCCTCTTTCTTTACAAATACCATACTGATAATGTTGGCAATTTATGTCATGATTCATTATCATGGGAAACATCTTATTTCAAGGTTTTCCAACTTTTCGAATATTAGAAGGGGGTAGCAATGAAATCAAATTATTACTATTTTCAAATGAGGGCCAATAACGTATATCTATAGTTGTATGAAACTTTGCTTAATATGTTGCCTGATATTGTTGTATTGTGTACCAATGGGAGGCATATTATTATAAATCCCATTTTATAAAATGTAACGTACACAGAACATGCTTATAAGGAAAGTGTCGCACTTAAGATTCACAACAAGTTCAATATAAACTATTTGAAGTAATATCAACATGATAGGCATGTGCATAGTTGTCATTTATTTCCCACTCTCTCACGTTAACTCGAGCTTGAACTTGCACTTCTCTAGTTTTCTCAATATTTTCACTCATCAATTTTTCGAGCATAGGAGTTAAGAATGTGTCTAAATTAGATTCAATCGTACGATATTGAAAAAACACTAACCTCAGTCAATGATATGTTATATAAATCACGGCATAAATTGGTAGACCACGAGCTACTTTAGAACACTATTAATGCATTTTGAATAATTTTTTGCCATTATGCCAAATATCTTATCATCAGTATAAAATGATAATACCCATATTCAAGATCTAATTGCATTAACCATGAATAAGCATCGTTGTAAATAAGTTGAATATCACTCATTTTACTTTGGAACTCCATTTGACTATAAACCTAACCAACATTGTACATTCTGTTATACAAATATTATCCAATAAAATGAGCTTGAAAGTTCTGATGATAATGATGAAAACAGAAACAATGTGTAGTAGTGAGAAACCATTGCTCTATGGCATTTCTAATACTAACATATCTATCTAATATGATACACAATTCATGACGTCTTTCTCTAATAGAGGAGGTTAAATTAAGCATTTTCTAAAAAATAAAAATCATGAACGATCATTCTCATTATTAATTATAGCAAATGTAATAGAAAACAAATCTTGATCAGCATCGATACCACATGTAACAGGTAATGTGTTATGATACTTTCCATGCAGAAATGTACCATCTACACTAATAAGTGGACGACAATGTCATCATCCTTCGATACTTGACTTGAAACTCCAAAAAAAGTACATCAAATGTGATGTTTCATTCTCTCATACATAGTTGTATACACAACTTTGTATGGTATCTCTCACTGCCTTCATATATCTCAAAAGATGTGTGTATGAGCTCTCCCAATCTCCAAAAAGCTTTTGAAATGCTTTTGTACGAGTATTCCAAGATTTAGTATAAGAAACTCTAATTGCATATTTGACCTACACAAGGTCAATGATATCACTGGGTCATATTAACAAAGAAGAACAGATTATAGGAAGAATCACCCAATATATGATAGATGATGTTAACTGTTTGTGACTTAGATTTTACTAAGACGTTACTAAGGCACAGTAACTTGGGCTAACCCAAGCCTGGCCCATTGACACTCCTAATCCCATAGCATGTATTTTCTGTCCTGCCCTGTTGGAGTCCATCCCGTCCTGAGACTTGATGCCCCTCTTTAAACCCAAAGATGGTGTTGATATTTAGAAGGGATCGCCTCTTCTCTACGGCTGATCCAAAAGTTGGAGGGGTCACTAGTGTCGCCAATAGCCAAGCATGATTGGAGGGAGGGCATCAATCTCTTTGGCTGCCGCCAAGATCCTAAATCTACTTTAAGTGGTGGGCAATAGAATTGACGGATGGATTCTGCCAAGGTTGCTTCAACTAGCGATGGCAACCTCACCAACACCGGAAGGGATTGTCAAGACATTGGTGGTCATCTCTACAAGCTCATTGCCTCGGCGGGACATCGTGTGCTAGTTGCTCCTCCTCTAGCACCTTTAATAGCTGGTCTATCTTCCACCTAGGACAAATCCGTTAAGATATTTTTTAAACCGCCATGCCACCTAATGTATGCGTCGGTGGCCTTTCCACATGGGTACTTAACACACATACTCTCCCCATTTGTAATCCAAAGTAAAAAAGAAGAGGTTTTTCCTTTTTTTTCCTTGAACTGTCTCTCTCTCTCTCTCTCCTCTGACGGGCTACAAACTCAACACTGGATCGCTCCACTCTTCTACACTACCCTCTTCTTTTTGTTTTGCTAGAAGGTGTTTTTCGCTTCAAGGAAAATCTCTTGCACTCCTCATCTCTGACAAACGCTACTTGTTCTTGTTCTTGGGGTATGTATTTTCCCCAACAAAGGAGGACACAAGCGCTCCAAAGTTCTCTTATCTCTTTCTTTTTTCACTATTAACCACTTAAAGTTAGATCTATTCATAAAGCTCCCTTGAAGGACGTGTTGTTGGGAGAAAAAAGTTTCACCTACTTGAGGGTTGCCATATCTCTAGGAGGTCATTGCCGTCAGAACTGCATGTCAGTTGACAATAGAACTCTTAGTTCTAATGACTACGCATTTCGACTCGATAGGCTATGATTTTAACTTTATTTATTTGATTATAATTAGTTCGTATCATTGCGTTTTTTGTCAATTTTTAAGAAGATAACTCAACAATTTAAGAGTTCTATTTTATCAGCATATCGTTTGTGTGTAAGAAACATCTGTAGTTCATAAATATAACGTTAATATATGTGAAAATAATGTAGTGATTCATATATATATTTTTGTGCATTCTTGTTTAGACGTTTTTGTTAGAACGTTATTGTTTAGATGTTCTTATTTGAACGTTGTTGTTTGAACATTGTAGTTTAAACTTTCTTGTTTACACGTATTTGTTTAGACAACATAAATTAATTATCTTCTTGGTTGATTTAAATTATTGACAAAAGTCTTGATATATTCATTTACGTATCGTCGTTCTCTCATTTCTCTTATGATTAGTTTTATAACTAAAGAAGCTCTTAGTGTCAAACTTGAAAAACTTGATGGAGAAAACTTTAAGAATTAACAAAACCAAATATATTTTTGGTTAACCATCATTGGTCTAATTTCAGCAATTAGTACTAGCATTACTGAAATCTAAGAAATCGACACCTCACAAACAATCACTAGTAGAGTTCAAACAAGATCATCTTGTCCCTAAAATGAACATGGACCTTCCTCTTCCACAACAACTAAAGAAACTGATTATCAATATCTCCATCGAATTTTTGAAGCATTGTTCGACAAACTCTATTATCTTTATTACAACTAAAAATGTACTACTAAATTGTGGGACATATTAGAAGCTAAATATGGACTTGATGATGTTGGAATTAAAAGATTCAAACCTTCTGATTTTAATAAATATAAATTTGTTGAAAAAAAATCAATGAATGATCAAATAGAACCTAGTCATTGAATTGAGAAACATAGGATCCCAACTAGATGCGTCATTCAAAATTGCATGCATTTTGAATACAGTATCCTCATCTTAGTGTGACTTCATTAAAACAATGAGTCACACATACTTTGACCCAACATTTTGGTGCACTTAAAATTAAATAACAACATACAGTAAAGGTGAGCTCAACTTAAACATATAAACTAAAGGCCAACATGGTTGAGAATAAGCCTTTTAAATCTTATAGATAATCCTTTCATCTTAAGAATAATAATTTCAAAAAAATCAAAGATAGTTTTTAAAAAAAAGTCTCAAAACTTTAACCCTTATAACAAAAAGCCAAATGAGAGTAGAAAAGAGAGGTGTTACTATATATGTGGAAGGACAAATCATCTAACACATCAATACTTTTATTGGAAGAGGCATCCACAAAAAGAGAAAAGATTTGATGCTCCTAACAATGGAAATCAAGTCAACATAATATTTAGAGATGGTGGCGAATCTACTTCTAGATTTATACTAGTTATTCTAAACCTTGAATCAAAGTCAATTTTTAATTGGTAGATTGATATTGATGCTAATATTCATGTTTGCACTGATTGTTCATAGTTTTTCACTTATCAGGACTTAAGTGCAAGAATTGTGATGATGAGGAATAATGTTGAGGCAGAAGTGCATGGGATTGGAAGAGTGGATCTAAATTTGACATATGGGAAGACATTGACCTTGCACAAAGTTTATCATGTTCCTAACATTAGGCAAAATCTTATCAACAAATCTCTTTTAGTTTAGCAATGTTATAGGTTGGTATTTGAATCAAATAAGGTTGTTATAACAAAAAGCCTATCCTTTATTAGAAAATGATTTATGTATGATGAGCTTTTTAGATTGAATGTATGTTCACTTTCTATTAATGAGAAATCAACTGTGTCGAATGTTGAATCATCTTCTATTTGGCATTCTAGATTAGGCTATGTAAATTATAAGTCTATTAACAAGTTGATGTAATTAAATTTAATTACAAAAGTTAGCATCTAAATTGAAGAGAGATGTAGTATATGAGTTGAAGTAAAACTACCTAGGCAACTATTCAAATCAATTGATGGAGATTGTGATATCTTAGAATTAATACATAGTGATGTATGTGATTCTGGACGAATTTCAAGAGGTGGTAATAGTTTGTGAGATTTATTAATTATGTATTAAAATATTTTTATATTTATTTAATGAAGGCTAAAGTTGAAGTGGTAAATAAATTTTAGATATATAAAGCTGAATATGAAAATCAACAAGAAAAAATTAAGATACTTATGTCAAATAAATGAGGAGAAATATCTTTCATGCTTTCACTTAATTTTATCAAGAACATAGAATAATTTATGAGATAACTGCTCCATATTCTTTACAATCCAATGGTGTAACGGAGAGGAAAAATAGGGCATTGATGGGCATGGTTAATTATATGTTAATTAGTTCAGGAGCACCTAAGAACTTGTAAGGAGAGGCACTTTTAACTGCTTATTTTATTCTAAATAAAATATCTTTCAAACAATGTGACTATACCCTTTATAAAATTGGTAAATAGATAAAGTCTAACTTGAATTTTCTTAAAATGTTGGAGTGCCTTGCAAAGCTTAAAATACCTGAGGTTAAAAGAAAAAAAATGGACATATGACTATATATACTATTTTTATTAAATATACCATAAATAATAATACTAAAAATTTCTCTAGCAACACAAATAGATTTTTAGTAATTAATTATGCAATAGGAGATATCTTGAACAATAATATCATTGAGGCTAGAGATGCAATTTATTATGAGAATACATTTTCATTTAAATCTAGAATTGAATTAAATGTGAGTAGTAGTTATGGATCTAACATGAATCTAGTTAGAAATAGAGAATAAGAAGAGGAAGATCCAATAGAAATAAGAAGGAGTTAAATAACTAGGATAGAAAGAGTATTTGATGATTTCTATGCATTATTAGTAGAAGATTCTCCAATTACTTTTAATGATACTATGAATTCAATAGACTCACCTTTTCGGAAAGAAGCCATAGAAAATGAGATGAATTCTATAATTCAAAATGGAACATGGGTACTTAGTGATCTTTCTCTTGGTTGTAAGACAATTGGATGTAAATGGATTTTCAAGAATAAATTAAAACCTGATGGATATGTAGATAAATATAAGGCTAGACTTATAGCTAATGGGTTTATGCAAAACACTAATGTAGATATTTTAATGTGTACTCTCATATGGCTAGAATACAACCATTAGAGTCTTAATTGTATTAGAATTCATACATAAATTGATTATTCACTTAATGAATGTAAAAATTGCATTTTTAAATGGTGAATCAAATGAAGAAATTTATATGAATCAACCTGAGAGTTTTATTTTCCCAAGCCAAGAAAATAAGGTGTGTAAATTAATTTGGCCAGTGTATAGATTAAACAAGCATCCAAGCAATGGCAAGAGAAATTTGATGAGATAACTCTTTTTTATAATTTTAAAATCAATCAAATGAATATATGTGTTTATTACAAAAATTTTTGTGAACATATTGTTATCTTATGCCTATATGTTGATTCTATTTTAATCTTTCGATCCAACATGCATGTTATAGATGAAGTCAAAGATTTCCTATCTCAAAATTTTGACGTGAAGCTAGCTAGATTTTAAATACAATAATTATAATAAATTTAATTAGAACAGCCTTGTCATAATCTCACTACATAGAGATAATTCTTAAAAAATTCTATCATATAGATCGTGAGCCTTTATCAACTCCTTATGATACAAGTGTTCACCAAAAGAAAATTTTAGGTAACCCTACACTTCAATCCAGATACGCAAAAATCATAAGCTCACTTGGATTTCTCACAAATTATACAAGGTCAGATATTGTATATGTTGTAAATAGATTAAGTAGATATACTATAAATCTTGATGAAAGTCAATTGGAAAGCATTAGAAAAAATACTTAGATATTTAAAAAGTAATATATCATATGCTTTACATTACTCTGGCTACCTTCAGTATTGGAAGGTTTTAGTGATGTTAATTGAATCAGTGATACCTTAGATGTAAAATCAACATTTGGATTGTTTTCTTTATAGGAGGAGGTGCTATAGTATGAAAATTTACAAAACAAACTGTGTTACTAGAAGTATTGTGGAATGTAAAATGATTGCACTTGACACCACATGCACTAAAGCTAAATGGCTAACAGATTTCTTTATTGATATTCCATTGTTTACAAATCATTTGCCTCACATATCTATTTTGTGTGATTGCAGGTCAGCAATTGATATATGTATGCATGCCATTGTTGATGTCAAAATGAATAGGCATCTTAAAATGAGGCACAAGTTCATGAGACACAAAATGAAGCAACAATTGATAGCTTTAAATTTTGTGAAATCGGAAAAGAGTCTTGTAGATATCCACTAAAGGCTTGTCTAGAATAGTGGTTCTAAATGCATTGAGGGGGATGAGATTGAGCCCAAAAATGAAAAAGTTACCACAGTGGCAACCCAACCTCACAGAGGTTCAATGGGTATAAATAAGTTGATGGGTAGCTATGTATAGAGCACTTATGCATTAGGCTCTCATCCCAATGTGATAGTGCTCAATTAGAAGCATGTGGTAGAATAAGTTTTAAACTCTTAATAAATCCAAAACCCAAGTGGTAGGATACTTTCTTGCTCTCACCTTTGGAGGATTCACCAACATGTGTGGAGTCATGAGGTCGCGACTTTGAGATGTGGGCTATCTTATAAAACACACATGAGATACCTACGCAAGGTCATTAATAGTGCAACCAGCATGAATTTGATCTTGCTATACTATGTGTCGCTTTGAGAGAATTTGAATCATGGAACGCAATTCAAGGTAAAACATTCATCGAGTGTTCTACATTTGATCCCAAATATCACTAAGTGGAGGTTCAACTAAAAGGCACTTTCAGGAGTGCTCACTAGTATTTCTCTTTTGATTTAATGTATTTTGTAAGTTTTAAAAAAATGTGGGGATTGTTAAGATATTTTAAAAATGTCATGCCACTCGACACATTGGGTGGCCTTCCCACTCGCGCAGTTTATGCGCGGACTCTCCCCATTTGCTCTCTTGCCATTGGAAATGATCCAATGTAAAAAAGAGAATGTTTTTTCTTTTTCTTGGGCTCTCTCTCTCCTCTGACATGCTGCATTCCCAATGGTGGACTACGTTGCCCTCTCCTTCTTCCTTGTCAGAAGGTGTTTTCGCTTCAAAAAAAATCTCTTGCTCTCCACATCTCCAACCAACACTACTTTTTCTTGTTCTTGGAGAATGAATTTTCTCCAACGGAGAAGGACGTAAGCACTTCGAAGTTCTCCAATCTCTTTTCTTTTCCACTATTGTGCACTTAAAGCAAGATATCTCACAAAGCTCACATGATGGACGTGCTGATGGAAGAGAAGGGTCTCATCTACCCAAGGGTCGTCGAATCTCTAGGAGGTCATTACTGCGAGAACCATACATTGGTTGGCAATAGAACTCTTTGTTTTAGCAACTACGTGTTTCGACCCAATAGGCTATGATTCTATCTCTATTTATTTAATTTAGGTTTGGTAATAGAACTCTTAGTTTTAGCAACTACGTGTTTTGACCCAATAGGCTATGATTCTATCTCTATTTATTTAATTTTAATTAGTTTTAATTTTAATTTTAAAAATTAGTAACATCCAAATAGTGTCTCACTAATTTGTGAGTAGTAGGCCAGCTACTAATTTGCCTAAAGTATGAGGAAAGATATAATAATCATGATTCCTGTAAAATAATAGAATAAGTGTTAAATAAATAATTAAACTTGTTTGAGCAACATAAATGTATATGATACCTTGAGATGTGATGATTGGTGGTAATTCTGATCATGCAGCAAGGACCTATCACAAGGGTCGGCCATCTTGACTATAAATACAATGTTATTAATAGGTGTTTTACAAGCATACAAGAGTACAAGTAGCAGTTACCAATAATCAAACCAAAAAATTACTAACAAGGTCATGTTAACTTATTATGGCCTCTTTCTTTACAAATACCATACTGATAATGTTGGCAATTTATGTCATGATTCATTATCATGGGAAACATCTTATTTCAAGGCTTTCCAACTTTTCGAATATTAGAAGGGGGTAGCAATGAAATCAAATTATTACTATATTCAAATGAGGGCCAATAACGTATATCTATAGTTGTATGAAACTTTGCTTAATATGTTGCCTGATATTGTTGTATTGTGTACCAATGGGAGGCATATTATTATAAATCCCATTTTATAGAATGTAACGTACACAGAACATGCTTATAAGAAAAGTGTCGCACTTAAGATTCACAACAAGTTCAATATAAACTATTTGAAGTAATATCAACATGATAGGCAAGTGCATAGTTGTCATTTACTTCCCACTCTCTCACGTTAACTCGTGCTTGAACTTGCACTTCTCTACTTTCCTCAATATTTTCACTCATCAATTTTTCGAGCATAGGAGTTAAGAATGTGTCTAAATTAGATCCAATCGTACGATATTGAAAAAACATCAACCTCAGTCAATGATATGTCATATAAATCAAGGCATAAATTGGTAGACCACGAGCTACTTTAGAACACTATTAATGTATTTTGAATAATTTTTTGCCATTATGCCAAATATCTTATCATCAGTATAAAATGATAATACCCATATTCAAGATCTAATTGCATTAACTATGAATAAGCATCGTTGTAAATAAGTTGAATATCACTCATTTTACTTTGGAACTCCATTTGACTATAAACCTAACCAACATCGTACATTCTTTTATACAAATCTTATCCAATAAAATGAGCTTGAAAGTTCTGATGATAATGATGAAAACAGAAACAATGTGTAGTAGTGAGAAACCATTGCTCTATGGCATTTCTAATACTAACATATCTATCTAATATGATACACAATTTATGACGTCTTTCTCTAATAGAGGAGGTTAAATTAAGCATTTGCTAAAAAATAAAAACCATGAACGATCATTCTCATTATTAATTATAGCAAATGCAATTGAAAACAAACATTGATCAACATTGATACCACATGTAACAAGTAATGTGTCATGATACTTACCATGCAGAAATGTACCATCTACGCTAATAAGTGGATGACGATGACGCCATCCATCGATACTTGACTTGAAACTCCAAAAGAAGTACATCAAACGTGATGTTTCATTCTCTCATACATAGTTGTATACACAACTTTGTATGGTATCTCTCACTGCCTTCATATATCTCAAAAGATGTGTGTATGAGCTCTCCCAATCTCCAAAAAGCTTTTGAAATGCTCTTGTACGAGTATTCCAAGCTTTAGTATAAGAAACTCTAATTGCATATTTGACCTACACAAGGTCAATGATATCACTGGGTCATATTAATAAAGAAGAACAGATTATAGGAAGAATCATCTAATATATGGTAGATGAACAAATATACTTTTCCAATATATAGGAAGAATCATCCAATTATAGAGAAGAACATATATACTTTACCAATAATCAAACCACAAAATTACCGACAAGGTCATGTTAACTTATTATGGCCTCTTTCTTTACAAATACCATACTGATAATGTTGGCAATTTATGTCATTATCCATAATCAAGGAAAACATCTTATTTCGAGACTTTCTAACTTTTTGAATATTAGAAGGGGGTAACAATGAAATAAAATTATTACTATATTCAAATGAGGGCCAATAACGTATATCTATAGTTGTATAAAACTCTGCTTAATATGTTGCCTGATATTTTTTTACTATGTACCAATGGGAGGCATATTATTATGGATTCCATTTTATAGAACGTATTGTACACAGAACATGCTTATAAGGAAAGTGGCACACTTAAGATTCACAACAAGTGCAATATAAACTATTTGAAGTAATATCAACATGATAGGCATGTGTATAGTTGTCATTTACTTCCCACTCTCTCACGTTAACTCGAGCTTGAACCTGCACTTCTCTACTTTTCTCAATATTTTCACTCATCAATTTTTCGAGCATAGGAGTTAAGAATGTGTCTAAATTAGATCCAATCGTACGATATTGAAAAAACATCAACCTCAGTCAATGATATGTCATATAAATCAAGGCATAAATTGGTAGACCACGAGCTACTTTAGAACACTATTAATGCATTTTGAATAATTTTTTGCCATTATGCCAAATATCTTATCATCAGTATAAAATGATAATACCCATATTCAAGATCTAATTGCATTAACCATGAATAAGCATCGTTGTAAATAAGTTGAATATCACTCATTTTACTTTGGAACTCCATTGACTATAAACCTAACCAACATTGTACATTCTGCTATACAAATATTATCCAATAAAATGAGCTTGAAAGTTCGATGATAATGATGAAAATTTGAAACAATGTGTAGTAGTGAGAAACCATTGCTCTATGGCATTTCTAATACTAACATATCTATCTAATATGATACACAATGCATGACGTCTTTCTCTAATAGAGGAGGTTAAATTAAGCATTTTCTAAAAAATAAAAACCATGAACGATCATTCTCATTATTAATTATAGCAAATGTAATAGAAAACAAATCTTGATCAGCATCGATACCACATGTAACAAGTAATGTGTTATGATACTTTCCATGCAGAAATATATCATCTACACTAATAAGTGGACGACAATGACATCATCCATCGATACTTGACTTGAAGCTCCAAAAAAAGTACATCAAATGTGATGTTTCATTCTCTCATACATAGTTGTATACACAACTTTGTATGGTATCTCTCACTGCCTTCATATATCTCAAAAGATGTGTGTATGAGCTCTCCCAATCTCCAAAAAGCTTTTGAAATGCTTTTGTACGAGTATTCCAAGATTTAGTATAAGAAACTCTAATTGCATATTTGACCTACACAAGGTCAATGATATCACTGGGTCATATTAATAAAGAAGAACAGATTATAGGAAGAATCATCCAATATATGGTAGATGAACAAATATACTTTACCAATATATAGGAAGAATCATCCAATTATAAAGAAGAACATATATACTTTACCAATAATCAAACCACAAAATTACCGACAAGGTCATGTTAACTTATTATGGCCTCTTTCTTTACAAATACCATACTGATAATGTTGGCAATTTATGTCATTATCCATAATCATGGGAAACATCTTATTTCGAGACTTTCTAACTTTTTGAATATTAGAAGAGGGTAACAATGAAATAAAATTATTACTATATTCAAATGAGGGCCAATAACGTATATCTATAGTTGTATAAAACTCTGCTTAATATGTTGCCTGATATTGTTGTACTATGTACCAATGGGAGGCATATTATTATGGATCCCATTTTATAGAACGTATTGTACACAGAACATGCTTATAAGGAAAGTAGCGCACTTAAGATTCACAACAAGTGCAATATAAACTATTGAAGTAATATCAACATGGTAGGCATGTGCATAGTTGTCATTTACTTCCCACTCTCCCACGTTAACTCGAGCTTGAACTTGCACTTCTCTACTTTTCTCAATATTTTCACTCATCAATTTTTCAAGCTTAGGTGTCAAGAATGTGTCTAAATTAGATCCAATCGTACGATATTGAAAAAACATCAACCTCAGTCAATGATATGTCATATAAATCAAGGCATAAATTGGTAGACCACGAGATACTTTAGAACACTATTAATGCATTTTGAATAATTTTTTGCCATTATGCCAAATATTTTATCATCAGTATAAAATGATAATACCCATATTCAAGATCTAATTGCATTAACCATGAATAAGCATCGTTGTAAATAAGTTGAATATCACTCATTTTACTTTGGAACTCCATTTGACTATAAACCTAACCAACATTGTACATTCTGTTATACAAATCTTATCCAATAAAATGAGCTTGAAAGTTCTAATGATAATGATGAAAACAGAAACAATGTGCAGTAGTGAGAAACCATTGCTCTATGGCATTTCTAATACTAACATATCTATCTAATATGATACACAATTCATGACGTCTTTCTCTAATAGAGGAGGTTAAATTAAGCATTTTCTAAAAAATAAAAATCATGAACGATCATTCTCATTATTAATTATAGCAAATGTAATAGAAAACAAATCTTGATCAACATCGATACCACATGTAACAAGTAATGTGTTATGATACTTTCCATGCAGAAATGTACCATCTACGCTAATAAGTGGACGACAATGACATCATCCATCGATACTTGACTTGAAGCTCCAAAAAAGTACATCAAATGTGATGTTTCATTCTCTCATACATAGTTGTATACACAACTTTGTATGGTATCTCTCACTGCCTTCATATATCTCAAAAGATGTGTGTATGAGCTCTCCCAATCTCCAAAAAGCTTTTGAAACGCTTTTGTACGAGTATTCCAAGCTTTAATATAAGAAACTCTAATTGCATATTTGACCTGCACAAGGTCAATGATATCATTGGGTCATATTAATAAAGAAGAACGGATTATAGGAAGAATCATCCAATATATGGTAGATGATGTTGACTGTTTGTGACTTAGATTTTGCATTGGTGTACGACATGTGTGATTACTCTCTAAACTTATGATTTTTCATAATCCACCAATCGCTTACTAACACATGTATACAATCTCCATTTACAACCCTAATCTTTTGAAAAACATACTAATGTAAGTATTGATTTTGTTAATTGTTCAATTTGATGTTGGACAATATGTTTGAAAGCCCAAACAAAAGCTACATGTATAAGATCTTATTTTGAAGTAAAAATATTTCCCACTACAATTTCATCGATATTTTGTCCTTCATTATGGACAACTAACTCATTATATTTAGCTCTTTCATTTTCATCATCTTCCTCAATATAGTGGTTATTAGCAACTACATGTTCAATCCATATAGTATTATCATTTTTATGAAAATTATTCACAACATCAATGCTATTGAATATATTGTTTGATATTCTTTCATCATCACTTGTAGATTTATCAGAAACCTCTTTATCAGTATGCACTATATCCAAATCTAAATGATGTTGACTAGTACTTTGTGTTTCAATAGGACATGGCATGTTACTTGAACATCAAAGTTCTATGGTAGAGTTGAATGACATTGACTTAGGAGTTACATAGCACTAGGTGTATTATAATCCGTTAATCAATTAATTTGCGGATTATAAGTTAAACCCCTATTGTCTCTTTTTCAACAAATAATAACATATTGTCTATGTTGAACCTCTATTATTGTCTGGTATGATTCATTATCTACCACACTTAATAAATTTTTATAATAATTGTAACTCAATTTTAATGAAACTCTATCTGGAGTAGAGTTTAGTATATCATGAATAATGTTCTTTAGTTCTTCAAAAGAGGATGTTGAGATGAAAATATATGATATCTACCATCATAATATGTAAACTCATTAACAGAGATTCTAAGAAATCTATCATACATAATTATGATTGCAACTTGGCCCGAAGACATAATAAATAAAAATTTTATATTATTTTTAAAATATTTTAAATAACTATGATAAATAATAAAACAAATAAATATGTTAAGTTTATAGAATATCATTGGATGTTTGATGGAGGAGAACTCGAGAAGTCGTCAGAGAATGTGTACACTATTTCTTGTTTGTCCAGAAAAATAAATGTATCCTCATGACAAATAAATATTAATGTGATAAAAACCTTATTAGATCACATCATACGAAGATCTTAATTTGAGTATATCTCATAAAGAATACATGTGCATATTTTCAAATACAATAATTTTAAATATACTAACCAATCTTATATATATTTTAGCATATAAATGTATTCGGAGCATATTTTAAATGTAAAAGTTCTTTAATAGAGTATATCATATATAAAATATATAATTATATTTTTAAATATAATGAATTTAAATATTACACTATATAAACTTATTGAGAACATGTCTTAAATATAGTAATGGATCTTAAATAGAGCATAGCTTGAAAATATCTAATCATATTTCTAAGTATAATAATTTTAAATATACAGTATTACATATGAATTTTTTTCAGAGAATATTTTAAATGAAAAATACCTTAAATAAAGTATATCATATAAAGAATATATAATTATATTCTTAAATATAAATAATTTAAATAAACAAATATGTGTTATGTATTACAAAAACCTTATTAATAATATATTTTAGATCTGATGACTATCATCTCTAAGTTTTCATATTGAAATATTTAATTATATTTTTAAATATAATAATAAATATAAAATATATCATTTAAATTTATTTAGAGTATATTTTAGATGGAAGAGATCTTAAATGATGTATATCATATAGAAAAAATATAATTATATTTTCAAATATTGTATATGTTATGAAAATTTATTTCGAGTATATTATAGTGGAGCTTAAATAAAACATATCAAAAATAATTAACTATATTTTTAATATAATAATTTTTGATACAAAATATATTATATAAATTTATTTAGAGTATATTTTAGACAGAAGAGATTAGTGTGTCATGTAGAGAATATATAATTAAATTTTATAATATAAAATATTAATATAAAAATATATAATATATATCATAAAAAACTTCTTCAGAACATAGTGATCTTAAATGGAATATTGTTAGAATATTTAATTATATCTTTAAATATAATAATTTTAATTATGCACTGATATTTTATATAATATAAAAAAATTTATTCTGAAAGCATCATAAATGAAGCCCGTCTTAATTCAATATTATGCATCTCAATATATATTAATTCCGAACAAGTGCTATTTTAATTATTATCGACCAACCAGAGATCTTTACATATATTTTATAATTTATTAGATGTTATTCATCTACATATATACTAATTCAAAATGAACATATCTTAATTTATGATACTTTCAGAATAAATTGTGTGCGCGTGTGTCACACACACACAGAGAGAAAGAGAGAGAGATGCAAACAGAACACAACCTGTTTTTTTTGTCATGGCCGCGTTGGCCGGCAGTCTGCCGTGCGCGCGGATGACGAGGGATCGAGCCCCCGTGTGCAGACAGAACACAATCTGTTTTTTTTTGTCATGGCCGCGTTGGCCGGATGCAGACAGAACACAATCTGTTTTTTTTGTCATGGCCGCGTTGGCCGGCAGTCTGCCGTGCTCGCAGGTGACGAGGGATCGAGCCCCCGTGTGCAGATAGAACACAATCTGTTTTTTTTTTGTCATGGCCGCGTTGGCCGGCAGTCTGCCGTGCGCACGGGTGACGAGGGATCGAGCCCCCGTGGCTCGGTCCCCACTAGATAACCAGACGCCAGTAGGCATCCTCGAACCCCGCCCTTTGTCATGGCCGCGTTGGCCGGCAGTCTGCCGTGCGCACGGGTGACGAGGGATCGAGCCCCCGTGGCTCGGTCCCCACTAGATAACCAGACGCCAGTAGGCATCCTCGAACCCCGCCCTCCCGCAAATCCGGTGGGAGAGGGTGCCAACCAAGCTATGCTAAGCCGATAACAGAACACAAGACGGATCTTATCACAAGGGCCCATCCCACTTATGAGGTGCTTCGTTGCACGTTAACTCTTTATATGTTTTCAATGATAATTTTTTTATATTAAAATAAAGTCTAAACTAGTTAAAGATTTAAAAATATCATGTTTGATAAAATATGATAAGCAAAGAGTGGAGACCATGTACGATTATAAAAAGGTGGGGGATCACCAAAACTGACAGTTCCACCTTTTTTGTCCAAGAAATCTCTTCTTTAAAAAATTATTTTTATTGACTATCAAACCTCTCTTTTAATGTATTTTTGTAACAAAACTCGATTTGTCATGCAACCAAAAGGATCCATTTAGGTGTAGAAAAAAAAAGTGATGAAATTTATTATAAGGATTAATTTATCACAAAAAAGGAAAATCCTTTCTTTGGTAGATTTGGAAATGATTTTCTTAAAAGGGATCTTAAAATAGTTTTTAAATAATATAGGCACATTTGAAATTGATAAAAGTTATAAGAATTGATACTTAAGATGCTTTAAATAACGATATTATCAAATGAGTTTCTCAACAGAAGTTATATAATAAAATTGTTTTAATCAATAAAATTAATTTTACTTAAACTGTATATTTTCTTGATAAAATAAATTTCACTTAATTGGCGTCCAAACTTCACTGATGTCAAATAACAGTTAGATTTATGGGAAACTCGCAACGCAAGGTTACCTCTGAAATGGCAACGGCAATTGCAGATGCCAAAATCCACAAAAAAAACCTCATCAACTAAATATATTTTTATTATTTGATCTTACCTTTTTTCTACAAACAAATAAAATCTCTTATTATAGTTTTCTTGAAAATTCTAGATACATACAACTAGATTGACATGGAAATAAACACACCCTCTCACCTTCTGAATCAAGGGCATTAATTGCTCCGATCAACAGCACAAATAATCAAGCAGCGAGATAATTAATCGCAAACAAGTTAAGAATTATCGGAGCTTGATCAACTCAAATTTGATCTAATGGGGTGTTTGGTTGCATGATAACGAAAGTTTTTGTTTTAATTTTTAAAAATTGTAAGAAAACTTGTTTAAAGAGGTGTTTGGTAACCATGACAATTTTATATTTTAAAAGTGATTTTCTTATTAAACAAAAAAAGAGGATCTCACCTCTTTCTTTTCTCTTGTGGTCCCCCACTTTGTTTGGTCATTTGTGGTAGTTACTCTTTTTTGTAATCACATCCCTCCAAACATGATAATTTTATGTCATGAGTTGGTTCACTTTTTATTTTAATACAATTTCTTATCATGAAAGTGTACAAAAAATTATCATGCAACCAAACACCCCATGAGCATTTTTTTTTGAAACTCGAATTTAGACTAACTTAACCTCAAACTTGAATTAAGTTCGAATTATTTAACACAATTTGACAATACTATATAAGATCCTAAAATATTTTTTATTTAATTTTAAAGTATATTAAGCCAAATTATTAATCAAGTACTCGAACAAGTGACTCATAAATTTTATCTAGCAATAATTTATGAGTCATAATTTAATTATTTTTTTTGGGGTTCAAACTTCTAGTCTCAACACAAGAAACCAACCCATACTGGAGTTACTTGTCGTCGAGGGCACAGCCTAAAACGTTAGGTCCAGAGGTGTTGACCACGACGCATGAGCAAGCCCCCCGCCACTCAAAAAGTCAACTCATGGGGCTTAGGGCTTTTCTTTTATAATGCCGCGCTTCTAGAATTTCTCTCCGTCTTGGGAGGTCAATCCTCCTCCGGATCCTCCGCTGATACGGTGCCGCGGCTAAAGTATGGCGGAGATGACGTCATAACGATGTTTCCAAAAAATTAAACAAAAAAAGAAGTCGTCGCAGCGTTGAACGGAGGGAACACGAGATCCACGTCCTCGGTTGGATCCACGTTCTGCGGGGCCCACCGCAGCGGCGACCGGCACCGACCGAACGTCGCCGGGGCCCGATTCCGTCTATCGGACGGTGATCTGCGCGCGAGATCGATCTTGTACTTACTAAGCCGGTCCGCTGATTAATGACGAGGTTGGGATGTCATTTTCCACCTTAATGCTTAATATCATGGGTTTGAATCTTCGTATGATGGCGTTCTTATAAGAAACCGACGGCGAGATCGAATTATTAAGAGAGGAATAACCCCGAGGCCCGCTCCGGCCGGCGAATCTTCCCGCCACCCACTCCGTTGACTACGATTTATATTGATTAAACCACTGAAATTAGTGAAGCAACCAGAACATTGGTTGAATTCTGTTTGAGTGTTTTGGTTTTGTGAATCGGATTGTGCCAAAATCTAATATATGGTTCAGTTCCGTCTCTGACTTTTCATTTAATTGGTGGAAAGGACAAACCGATGGTGTGACAAAAAAGCCGTCTATCTTTTTTTTTTATCTCCTATTGTAGGCTTAAATCTATTTTTTTTCTAGTTTACATTCCGATTGTAATCTTTCTCTATCTTGTTCTTCATTTTGCTATTTTACTTGTCATTTTTCTTCTTCTATTGTGTTGTTCTCCTCCACTTCCTGTTTTATTACTAGTTAGCATAATATGACTTTTCATAGTTTCTCAACCACTTTAATTAGCACTCCGCCTAAATATCTATTCACGTTAATCTATTATGTTATCTTGATATTTGTGTTCATTTTTTATGCATTATGGTTGGAGTGCTTAATTGGCTTTATCTTGTTAGCATTAACTCGTACGGTGGCCTAATTAAAATAAAATCTTAGATTATTATTAAGAAATTCATTAGTGTTAAGTACATATATTCTGATAACTTAAATATTTGAGATTTGAGACTGAGTCTTAGTCCTTCTCATACTCACGAAAAGGGCTCTCGCATTTTCCATCAACTCCGAGCCTGTACAGGAGACGTGAGGAGAGAAAATCTTGTACTCTCTCAGTTCAACGTGATCAAGAGGTTGTCTCAAATAGTTTATTTGCGATGGATTTAGGTACGCTTTCGTAAAATACAACAAATGGTATTAAAGCCGGTGTTACGTTCTACGGAATTTGATATATGAAAATCGGTGTTCATTGTTTTCCGATTTTCTATTTGAACCTTGGATTGACTTGTTCCATCCGGTTTAGATCGTCTTGTTCAATCAGTGTTTGTCGAATGGTTCTACTTGATTTAAAAACGTGTGACAGTCACGACTTATGCATTGTTTTGCGGCATCGTGACTAGAGCGATGCGGTTCCTCTGTCAGATATAAACATGATCGCATGCCCGACGCGATGTTTGAGAAGAGATCCATTGTAGGGTGTGATTGCAACGTCTGAGGAGAGACCGTAGTTGCAGGCGTGGTTGCGAGCGACTGACGTTTGGTCATCTCGCAGAGCAACGCTTACTGGCGCTCTCAAGATTCTTGGCGTTGCAAGAGATCCCAGAAGGGCAGAGGCCTTGGCGGCGAGCGACATTGGCCGATTGAACGACACCGTCTGCTCCTTCTTGCAGCTTCTGTTCAACATGGAGATGAAACAACGCACCGCTAGGGTTCGGCAGAACCGCCACGGAGGGTAGGGGTGCAAACTAACCAATACGACAAGTAGCTGCTCGGCTCGATAAAAACTTGACTCGGCTCATTTATTATGTTAAATGAACAAGCTCGAACACAAAATAAAGCTCGACTCATTAAAAGAGTCGAGCTTGAACAGACTCTTGCTCGACTCGATAAGCTCGCGAGTAGCTTGATTAAATATTATATTATATATTATTTTTAAAAATTAAATTATGAGTATTAATAATTATATATTATCACTTAAATATATTAAATAATTTATAATTTGAGTTCAAAATTAGATTGAGTTTCATAAATGAGCTAAATATAGAGTTTCACATATGACTTTTCATTGATTTTGAGTTTTATAAACAAGTTTGTATATAGTTTAAGCTTGAATGCGAATTGAATTTTAGTCTAACTACTACTCGAGTTCGAGCTCGGCTCGGCTCGATTAATAAACGAACCAAGCTTGAACAAAGATTCCACATACTCGCTAAAACTCGAGCTCGAATTCGAACTCGTGTAAAATAAACGAGCCGAGCTTGAACACCATACTACTCGGCTCGGCTCGGCTCGTTTGCACCCCTAACGAATGGGGAGAGAATAGCAATTACTGTTCAAGCAAGTATCGCATGAACAGTAACCGTGAACAGTGGAATTGTGATTCCTGTTTTATTTACAAGTTTGCTATCATGCTATTTACGGTTTTACCCTTTGCCCTTCATCTATTTTAATTAAAATGGATGCTTATGGGGTGTTTGGTTGTATGATAATGAAGGTTTTTATTTTAATTTCTAAAAATTGTAAGAAAACTTGTCAAAAAAGGTGTTTGGCAACCTTGACAATTTTATATTTTGAAAGTGATTTTCTTCTTAAACAAAAAAAGAGGATCTCACCTCTTTCTTTTTTCTTGTGGTCCCCCACTTTGTTTGGTCATAAATGGTAGTAACTCTTTTTTGTTATCAAATCCCTCCAAACATGATAATTTTATGTAATGAGTTGGTTCACTTTTTATTTTAATATAATCTTTTATTATGAAAGTGTACAAAAAATTATCGTGCAACCAAACACCCCATTAGCTTATTTTTGGATCCGGATTTTACTATCCGAACTCGGATCCATTCACGAGGATTCAGACTTAAAGAAGTTTCATGTATACCCTTAGATTCTTGTATGGTGTTGGTAGAATCTTACTGAAATTGTTTATATACCCTGTTTCAGTAGAAATTATGATTTATGCCCTTGTTAATGTTATAATTAGGTCTATTAAAAGTATAAATCACGGTGTTAGTGATAAATTATGATAAATAGGGATTGATTGACATCTTATTATGCTTATTTACTGTGATTATGGAATTGCACAGAAAATTATTGTTATTGCATTAATATCCTTTAAGTTTTAGATATTACTTTATATACATTTCGACTGTCAATCAATTAAGATATTATTCTTTCATATTTACATGGTTGATAAGGGATCATGCAGCATTGAAATTTTGAATCATCATGTTCTGAACTTGCATATGAACCTTATGCATTTAATAATTATTTTTATGCCATTATTATTATTGATTAGCTTATAAGTGCATCAATTAGAGGTTATCTTATTGTGCAATTATATATATTAATTGCTTTGAGTTTCTTTTGTGGTTTTAGTTGCCCTGGAGGGTCTATAATCATGTTAGTACTTAAAGTTATTGATTGTTAGTACTTAAAGTTATTGATAGAGAGAATCATGGATACTCTCTTATAAAATAAAATTGCATAATAATTTATTTATTCATGTTAAGAAATTGTATTGATGACTTTAAGTTTCTTCGTGATTCTAGTTGCCCTAAAGGGCCTATGATCGTGTTAATACTTGAAGTTATTGATAGAGAGAATTATAGTTACTCTCTCATAAAAAGAAAATTGCATAATAGTCTAACATGAGCAATTTTATATATTAATGATTTTAAGTCTCTTTCATGTCTCTAGTTGCCCCGAAAGGCCTAGACCATGTTAGTACTTGAGATCATTGATTTATAGAGAGAATTAAGGTGACTCTCTCATCATATAAAATTGCATTAAGGTATATTATGTAATGAGTACATTAATTCAGGGTCTGTTTGTTTAGAGGGAAAACATGATGCATGCATCGTTTTTATGGAAAATACGTTGCAGCAACTTATTTGGTTGCACAGAAAAGGTGAATTACGTAAAATATTTTACGTACATCCTGAGGTATTCCTGATTTTGGCATCCGCGATTGAGCCATGGATGTCATTTTCGGTGAAAGACGTTTATTATGTTTACTATTTAAAATTAATTTTTTAAGTACGTAGATAGAAACTTATTTTATTTTTATGTGTTAAAAAATAAAATAAATTTGTTAAAAAGTAATTTTATCATGCGAACTACTTATTTAATAATTTTATTAATAAAATTTTAACTGAAAGTTAAGTTTGTAAAATGTTTGAACTATTTTATTAATTAAATTATTTTATATATAAAATACAATAACACTATAATTAGTTGCCAGATTGTAGGTTTACAATATATAAATTTAAATAAAGTATTTTTTCAAACTTTTAGTGTTAAACATATTTTATCATATATTTAATTTAAAAAATATAAACTTGATGTTTAGTAATTATATATAAAAATTTCAATAAATAAAATGAGTATATTGTGATAAAATTTTACATAAAATTTAGGAATATGATTTACATATATTCAAATGACAGGAAATAATTTTAAAAAATAATTTTAACATTTAAAACTTAATATATTTTATTTTCAATAACAAAATGTACTAATATATAAATAATAAAATATATTTTTAATTTTATTAAATATACATTGATGTAAATAATTTATTTAATTTTAGTTTTGAATTAATATTTTATTATAAATAAATAATTTTAATACACATAAATAGATAAAATTATCTTAGTTGTTATGATGTTAGAAGTGCTTGAAAAACTTTTCCAGAAAAGTTAACCAAACAACCATCATTGTTTTCAAATTCCTGGAAAAGTGCATTCTAGGAAGAACTTTTTCTTAGATTTTGATTTTACACGTTACCAAATGGACCCTCAATGTATACATATTGAAAGGAATCAATAATTAACTACTTACTACTTAAGCACGGGAAATCTTTTGCCCGAAGGTGAGATATTCGCGCCCTCATGCATTCTTAGTTGATCATTGAATTAAAGTGAGTTGTCATGAATTATTGATTGTCATGATATTATAGATCTTTGTTGTGATATATTTTATCTACATCATGATAGTAATGTGAGCTCTTTATAGTTATTTCAGCAATGACTCCTACTTCACTTTATTCTAATTTATTTATGATTCCTACACTGAATGGGTCCAATTATACTGATTGGCATGAGCAACTTCTCTTCAGTTTAGGTTGTCTAGACCTTGATTTAGCCCTTCGTACTAAGAAACCTGCTGAGATTACAGATGAAAGCACTAATGATCAGAAGGTTCAATTTGAAAAGTGGCAGCATTCAAACAGATTGTCATTAATGATAATTAAGAGTTCTATTACAAATACCATCAGGGGTTCTGTACCTAATACTAAAAGGGGAAATGAATTTCTTGATTCCATTAAACAACAATTTAGTGGGTCTGATAAGGCAATGGCTGGAATGCTCACCGATAAATTGACTTCTATGAAATGTAATGGAACCAGTGGTGTGTGCAAGTACATTATGAAAATGTCTAACATTGCTAGAAAGCTCAAAGTATTGGGCATGACTATTGATGAAACCTTCCAGGTTACATGTATTCTTAACTCTCTTCCATCACTGTTTTCTCAATTCAAAATCTCTTATAACACATAAGGAATCATGAAAATTGAATGAGTTAATTTTTATTTGTGTGCAAGAGGAAGAGAGATTAAAGTAGGAAGGATCACTGGTTATCAATTATGCTTCTACTTCTTAGCAGTTCAAACCTAGAAAGGGGAAGGGAAAATTCATTCCACCAAAGAAAGGAAAAGAGGAAGTGAAGAAAATAGCATAAAAAGAAATGCTATTTCTGTTGCAAGACTGGACATTTTAAGGCTGAATGTCCAAAGCGTAGAAGTTGGTTTGAGAAGAAAGATAACTCTTAATTTCATGTTTGTCTTCAAACCAATTTCATGAATGTACCCTTTAATACTTGGTGGATTGATTCTGGTACCTCTATTCATGTTACTAATTATATGAAAGTATTCCTTTCCAGCAGAAGGCCAACCCTTAGCGAGTCTTCCATCTTCATGGGCAATCTGACCAAGTCGAAAGTCAAAGTTATAGGGTCCTGCAGGCTTCGATTTGAGATTGGATACCATCTTGATCTTGATGATGTCTTTTATGTTCCATCAATGTCTAGGAACTTGATCTCCTTACCAAAACTTGATGTATTAGGTTATTCATTTAGTTTTGCTAACTCAAAGTTTAATCTATTTAAAGACTCTATTTTAGTTGATTCAGGATCTTTATGTGATGGTCTTTATAAAATAAATGCAGATTGTTCATGTTATAATATTTTGTCCACCTTAAATGTGAATTTTAGTGTCAAACATGGTATGATTGATGATAATTCCTCAATTCTATGGCATAAAATATTGGGTTACATATCGAAGGAAAGAATGCTAACATTGGTGAAAGATGGAGTGCTACGCATTCTTGACTTTACTGATTTTGGCACTTGTATTGATTGTATAAAAGGAAAACAAATCAAAACCCAGAAAAAGAATGCCTTAAGGTCTGAGGAACTTCTTGAATTAATCCACATTGACATTTGTGGTCCTCTTTCTCCTTGCGTAGGAGGTGAAAAGTATTTTATCACATTCATTGATGATTTCTCACAGTATGGCTATATTTTCCTGCTAAAAGAAAAGTTTGAGTCTTTGAAGTCTTTTAAGATTTTCAAAGATCTTGTAATGAATAAATTGAATAGGAAAATTAAGGTCCTGAGATCTGATAGAGGTGGAGAATTTTATGATAGGCAAAGTCAGTTAAGTAGAATTCCTAGACCTTTTGCTAAATTCTTGGAAGAGAATGAGATTGAACCTCAGTATACAATGCCAGGTACTCCCCAACAAAATGGTGTGGCTGAAAGGAGAAATCATACTCTCATGGACATGGTGAGAAGTATGATTAGCCACTCATCTTTACCCTTGAATTTGTGGAATGAGACTTTAAAAACTGCTATGTATATCCTTATCAGGGTTTCTAGTAAGGTAGTGCCTAAAACTCCTTTTTGAGTTGTGGACAGGTAGGAAACTCAGTTTGAGACATATACATGTTTGGGGTTGTCAAGCAGAAGCCAGAAAGTATAATTCACTAGAAAAGAAATTAGATTATAGAACAATTAGTTATTTCTTTATTAGGTATCCAGAATGGTCTAGAGGGTATAGATTTTATTGTCCAACCCACACTATGAGAATTATAGAAACTGGTACAGTCAAATTCATAGAGAACGGAGAAGTTAGTGGGAGTTCAACACCATGTATTGTGGAGTGTGGGAAAATCACAGATCCATTCCCTGCTACTTCTACTGTAGATGTTAAATCTGATCAAGTAAATCATGACAAGATAGATTTACAACCTGATCATGATGTCATTCCCATAGAAGAGGAAAACCTTAATAATGCACCAATAGAAGATCATACTCATGATGATAATGTAGTTCTACATTTGGAAGTAAGGAGGTCTGAAAGAGTCAAGAGACTAGCTATTTCAGATGACTACATTGTATACTTGCAAGAGTGTGATTATGATATTGGTGATGATGATGATCCATTCTCATTTAAAGATGCCATTGAAGGTAAAAGGTCTGAATTATGGATTGATGCCATGAAAGAAGAGATTGAATCCATGCAAAAAAATAAAGTTTGGGATATTGTTGCATTGCCTAAAGGATGTAAACCTATTGGTTGTAAATTGATAATTAAAATCAAACATGATTCTAAAGGCAAGGTAGAAAGGCATAAGGTCAGACTTGTTGCTGAAGGATTCACTCAAATAGAATGCATTGACCATAGAGAGACTTTTACCCTAGTCTCTAGAAAGGACTCTTTCAGAATCATAATGGCATTGGTGGTTGTATTTGATTTAGAATTACATCAGATGGATGTAAGAACAGTTTTCTTGAATGGGGATTTGGAAGAAAAGGTATACATGATGCAAGCTGAAGGGTTTGAAATGAAAGGAAAAGAAAATCTAGTATGCAAATTAAAGAAATTCATATGTGGACTGAAACAATCTTCTCGACAATGGTACTTAAAGTTCAATCATATCATTGTGTCCTTTAGATTTACAAAAAACATTGCTGATCAATGTATATATCTGAAGGTCAGTGGGAGTAAGTTCATTATGTTAATTCTATATGTGAATGATATATTGCTTGCTACTAATGATTTGGGGCTATTATATAAAACAAAAAGTTTTCTTTCCGATCATTTTGATATGAAGGACATGGGTAATGCATCATGTGTTGTTGGTATTGAGGTTCATCATGATAGGTCTAAGGGGTTGCTTGGTTTGTCTCAGAAGGCTTATATCTCCAAGTCTTAGAAAGGTTTGAGATGTCAAGTTGTTCATCTTGTGTTGTGCCAATATTTAAAGGTCATAATTTTGGTCTCCATCAATGTCCCAAGAATGAGATTGAAAAGTAGGAAATGAAGGTTCTGTAAGGAATCAATACATGACAATGGATTTTTTTTTAATTTTTTAAAATCATGATCTTTACCTTGGTCGATGCCGAACTAGTAAAACCGAGAACCGAATATGAAGTAGAATGAGAGTACCTCATGGGATTTTAAAAATCTCTCACCATGGATGAAGATGGGATGTTCCTCTTTGCTTAAAACCATTCAAGTGTATGGTATCTAGCGATATCCACACGATTTGCTTCAATAGACAAGTTCTCCATTCCTTTGGGCCTCTAGAAACCTTCTAGATCCAAACTTGGCCATGGGAGATCACCTTCTAGAGGAGAGAGGAGGGAGAGAGACTGCTTGGGACGTGCTTCAGCCCTATGGCTTGTTAGGGTTTGGCTTCATAAGTCATTTATTTATAGAAGATGAAATTTTCAAAAAAATCCAAAACTTCTATAAAATTACGTCTATGTCCTCATCTTATTGACCAGATCTAATGTGTGTGACCCACTAGGCCCAATAGTCGATTTTATTGAAGCCTTAATTAATTTTTAAAAAGTAATTTCTTTAATTAAATCAAAACTATTATTTGATAACAGTTTTTACAGCTTTCCGATCATAAAGGGTACAAGCCACATTCTATGATCACAAATGACTTCTAGAAGTTAAATAACATCCATTAAGCCTTTACATAATCAATTATCATATGGATTTAAATTTTTATTCATACAATGTCCTGGTCGGTCAAGGGTCCAGCACTGACTGTCAACCCTAAAATATTTAAACTCTATGTGATCTTGTACTCGGGTTCAGATCAATTGGAAAACTCTTTTTATAATTATCCTAAGTACCTTGGTTAAGAATTTAGAGTACTATCCCATAGGACATTCTCTCTCTCCTATTGAGAGTGAACGATCCCCTGTTGTCTGCTCAATTGCCTCCATCAAGTTTCTCTTACACCCAATACTTCAACTTACTAGACCATCAAGATGGTGATACATAAGTCAATAATCAAAGTACAATATATATATCTGGTAAGACATACTTGGCGACTCAGGTCAAAGATCCGACCGTGCTATTGAGATGTAAGAATAACCTGATAGACAGTTGGGTAAGATACCGATCAGGTTTTCCTAAATTGGTCAGTTCAGTGAATTCATTCCACCAATGAGCACCTACGTGTGTATCTCAGTGTCCTCACACTGATGACCAATGAGATCGGTCATCTTCATCACATGACAAGACATCACACACACTAGTCTATCTAGATCCTTGAAGTCCTATCTCAAATATCCTATGACTAGGAATATTTAGATCACATATCTCTAGATGATCAATCTCATTATCATGATCTTATCATGATTCAATCATTATTGCATGTGATCAAGGACTTCATTACGATATATGCTTCTAATAAAGCTAGTAGTGAAGATTTGCATATTTAATTGAATGAGATATTCCTAGAAATGTCAAATCATATCTTATATGATTGACTTGTAAGGCATACATTTCTATCAATCTCCCACTTGCACTAAAGACAATCACCTATCTGGCTGGTCTCTATCAGCCAAGGTGAAGCTCAAACACTCTTTGAGTGATTGCTTTACTTATTGGATCTGTAATGTTATTAGCAGAAGATACTCTATCTTTGATTATATCTTTATAGGTTGCATTCTCTCTGATTTTATGGTATTGCCATAGAAGTTTTAAACTTCTAATGAGACTTTGGCCTTATCCCATTATTTTCTAAAACAATGATACACTTTCAGAGAAAGTTGGAACAATCTCATAAGCCAGATGAACATCTTCATCTAGTCTACTTTTCAAGCAACATATAATCATTATGCAATCTACTTTGATTAGTTGTAGAATTAGCAGTGTTCTCTTGCATGGAACTCTTCCAGCTCACTGCATCACCATTACATTGATTTATTATCCTACATGATTTGACTAGAAGCTTGTGTTCATAAAACTACAAAACTTCTAGTCTTATCCTCTATACATAAGAGATATATACTTAGTGATTCTCAAGTACTCAAGGACACATCTCTTAATTATATAGTGACTCTCACATGAATTTACTTGATGAATGCTCATAACACTTAAAACATTAATAAAGTCATGTACATAGCATCACAAATGTGATAGACCCTATTGTAAAAGTATAAGGGCTAAACTAATGTGATCTCTTTATCTCTCAAAAAAACCATTTCTTTAAAGAGATCAACTCCACACTACATACGTAAGAAACCTATCTTGGAGTTTACCATGTCAAACTATTTGACTATGGTAGCTATGTACATAAACTAGGTAAGGTCAAGTAACCTTTTAGATCTATCTCCTTATATCTAAAACCCAAATTTAGTTTGGAGGATTAATTTGATAACTAGGCTCACTAATGATAACATACCTACTTCATTCTTAATGAGTAGTATGTCACCCACATATAATGTCAAGAAGATAATAGCACTCCCACTTATCTTATTTAAATACACAAGGCACCTCTTCGTTCACAACGAAGTCATAGGATTTAATCTCATTAAACCTTATCTACAAGCTATGGGATGTTTTATTTCAGTCCATAAATGGACCTTATGCACACACTATTTGGATGTTTAGGAACTTGATTCCCAAAGGTTGTATCATATACACTTGTTTCTCAATATGCCATAGAGAAACACTATTTTAACATCCAATTGACGTATCTTATAGTCATAGCATGTAACAATTAAAATCTGAATGGATTAAATCCATGGCATAGGTAAAGAGTCTTATCATAGTCAAACTACAAGAAATAGAGTTATTAGGGACGGTTTAATGGCGACGGCTTTATTAAGCCGTCTCTATAAGAGTTAATTGCGACGGCTAAAGCCGTCCCTATTAAAGCCGTCGACAAATACAAAGATATAAGCGACGGCTCTATGAGACCGTCGCAATATCGCTTATTAGGGACGGCCTAAGCCGTCGCTAAACCAGAAAATGCACCCGGAACACCCTTCGGTCCGGGCTGAGCACGGCGACGGCACCGATAGCCGTCGCCAACTTAGTTATTAGCGACGGCTCGAAGCCGCCGCAATAAAAATTTTTCGCCCGTTCAACGGTCGACAATTTTTGCGACGGCCTGAGCCGACGCCGTTGTACTTAAACGTACCAAATGCGACGGCTTCAGCCGTCGCCAATACATTAACGGTTTACAAAACCCCGCCAGCACCTTCCCTCTTCCCCCCCCCCCCCGCTTGCTCTCGACGCACCGCCGCCGCCCGCTTGCTCTCGACGCACCGCCGCCGCCGCCGCGCCGCCGTCGCCGCCGCCGCCGCCGGCCGCCGCCGCCGCCGTTGCGCCGCCGCCGCCGCCGCCGCCGCGCCGCCGCGGCTTCGCTTCTGCGCCGCCGCCGCCGCCGCCGCCGCCGCCGCCGCCGCGTGCCTCCTTGCGCCGCCGCGGCTTCGCTCCTTGCGCCGCCGCCGGCCGCCCTTGTTGCGCCGCCGCGCCGTGCCGGCGCCCTCCCCTCGCTACATCCGTCCGGCCATTATCCTCCAAGGTATATTTTAAGTGAAATTAGTTTATTCATTAGTTTCTATTTGAATTTTTTAAGTAGTCTTATGAAAAGTGGATGTTTATTGATAAATCTTTCATTTCATATCGGCTAGGGTTAGTTGTGTGGTCAATCATATCGAATGAAACCGACCGAACCGTTTGAATCGAATTGTTTAAAACATTACATTATTATTAAGAAAAATAATATGTATATAGTTTGATTCGGTTTTGATAAGTTATCTATTTGGTTTTTCGAACCAAATCGAACCGATAACTTTTTATCGATTTAGTTCGGTTCGGCACCTCCCCAAACCGAACCGAACCGGTAAACTAGTTGACCCAATTTGTCAAAATTTGACCCACTTTATTTACATATTATGTTACATTTAAATATATATATACATATATTACATCAATTGTAAATATATATTATTATAAATACATATTATGTTACATATTATTACGTAGTTGGATTTTTCTTTAACAAGAGTAGAAGATAAAAAAATTATAAGAATTTTTTAATGAAACTCAATGTCATTAATATGTTTATCTTATGACGGCTTTAATTCTTATTTCATGTAGTTTCAAACGACATTCTCGTTCGAGACTTTCTTCTCTTGGAGGTGGTTTCGTTTGTGTTTATTTTGGTTCGAGACTTTCTTATCTCATTGTTTATTTTTGGCATATATATCTTTATTTATATTAACACATGACGATGAGCTTAGATAAGTCTTGGATAGATATTCCTACCGTATTAAGTCCTAGGTATCTTCAAGGAGTAGAAGAATTTTTAGATTATGCTTACGATGAATGTAGGACTCGATTTAGACATGGATTAGACAAAACTTTGATTCAATGTCCATGTAGACTCGGTGTTGTAACACATTTACTTTAAAAAAGAGATGTAGTTAAAGAACATCTAATATGTGATGGCATATGGTCCAATTATCGAACGTGGATAAGTCACTGAGAAATTGAACCTAGTTTAAGTATCGATAATGAAGTTCGATTAGATGAAGCACAACATGAGAATTTAAATGACGATGTAATAGAAATGCTTGAAGACATTCAAAATATTCAAGGACCATCTATTCATCAGGAAGGTGAACCAAGGATAGAAACACACATGCGGTTCTTGCTATTAAGAGATGCGTAAACACCACTATATGAAGGATGCACGTAAATATCTAAGTTAAAATTTATTTTAAAGTTGATTCAAATGAAGTCAAGAAATGGTTTGACTGAAAGTGCATGAGTAGTATATTGTCTTTATTTAAGGATGTATTACCGAAGGATGCAAGTGTTCCTAACACTTGGTATGAACTTAAGAAGATTGTTAAGGACTTAGGACTTAGTTATGAAAAGATAGATGCATGTAAGAACGATTGTGTTCTCTTTTGGAAAGAGAATGCACATAGAATTAGTTGTCCACATTGTGAGTCTCCGAGATACAAAAAATGATCAACAACATAAGAGTAAGAAGGTGGCATGGAAGATATTACACTACTTCCCTTTAAAAGATAGGTTGCGCGTTTGTTTATATCAACAAACACCGCTAGGTGGATGTCATGGCATAGTGAGCAACGTTCGTATATATCGAGAGGTGAAATGCGTCATCCAGCCAGATTCCCCGCTTGGAAAAGAGTGAATGAACTTTATCCGGATTTTGCATCGAAAAACGCAACATTCGGCTTGGATTGGCCGCCGATGGTTTTAACCCATTTGGCAACATGTCTTCAAAGTATAGTGTGTGGCCTATAGTTACATTGGTTTATAACTTACCACCATGGATGTGTATGAAAGCGGCTAACACGATGATTTCATGTCTAATACCGGGTCCAAGAGCCCCCGGAAATGATATCGATGTATACTTACAGCCGTTGGTGGAAGAGTTAAGAAATTTGTGGGAGATCGGATTGGAGACATATGATGTTTTAGCGAAAGAGACTTTTCTATTGAGAGCTATATTGTTGGGTACCATAAACGATTTTCCTGGTTATGCCAACCTTTCCGGCTGGAGTACTAAGGGAAAATTAGCATGTCCGATATGTAATGAAGAAACAAATTCGGTTCGACTAGTTCATAGTCGAAAACAATGTTATTTAGGACATCGGCGATTCTTACCCATATCACATCGGTGGAGAAAGAATCATTACGTACATCTATTTCGATGGTCGCCGGTGTGAGAGGGGTACACCAAAGATACTAACCGGACATGAGATGTGGAGACAACAACAGGAGATTGACCCCGTAAGATTCGGAAAAACATTTAAGAAAGATTTGGAGAGCTTGAGAAAGAATTTGACAAAAAATAAGAACTGAAGAAAAGAAGTATCTTCTTTGAAAGATCGCCATATTGGGCATCGCCGATTGTCCGACATCATTTAGACGTGATGCACATCGAGAAGAATGTGTGACAATATTTTAGATATGTTCAACCTATCCGGATCTGGATAAAGACAACCCGAACTCTAGAAAAGACTTGGTAGAGTTAGGAATTCGTCCGCAGTTACATCCACATGAGAGTTCATCTAGGTTTCCTGCATGCTATCTATAAGCCGAGTAACGCACAAAGACTCGCATACTCGAATTTGTAAAGAGCATTCGAGTGCCGGATGGGAATTCATCAAATTTGTGTAGGTGCGTAGATCTAAGTAGTAGGATCATTAGTGGATTAAAAAGTCATGATTGTCATGTAACGATGCAAGTGATTATTCCTCTTGCTTTTCAAGGGATCGTACCAAAGGACGTACTCAAGCCCATTGTAGAGTTATGTCAGTATTTTAAAGTAATTTGTGCTAAGGTTTTAGATACTAGTATTTTAAGGGATTGGGAATCAAAGATTGCAATCACAATGTGTAAGTTAGAGCAAATCTTTCCACCGTCATTTTTTGATATTATGGTTCACCTTGTTGTGCATTTGGCTTACGAAGCTAGGATATCCGGACTCAGCTCAATACCGGTGGATGTATCCGATTGAAAGATATTTAAAGAGATTGAAAGATTATGTTGGCAACAAGGCGAGAGTTGAAGGTTCCATTGCCCAGGGCTATTTGGTAGAGGGGTGCACGCAGATTATTTCGTTGTACATGCGACGTGAAAATGAAGCTGAGCGAGATCGGAACTACGATGGTGGTCCCTATGACGATGATCGTGAGCAGTGGTTCAATGTTTAAGGCAAGCTTGGACGTCCGTTGAGATGCACTCGTGTACCTAGAATGTTGACTTGGAAAGAGAACAAGCTTTAATCCACTCATATGTGTTAAATCAAATTGAAGATATCGAGGATTTTCGTCAAAAATATAATGATGCTCTTATTAACGGAGGTAGGAATGAGTGTAGTTTTTTCGCTTGGTTTAGAGCACACGTTACGTAATTCATGAACACAGGGTCTTCTAGATACAAGAGAAGGATCTAGAGATTTTATCACTTGGTCCATCCAAGCTTTGCTTCTTCATTATCCGGTATATTTGCAATGGGTTTAGATTTCGGACAATGAATTCGGATTCAACCAAGGCCACTCAACTATGTGGGGTCATTGTAACTTCGTAACTTCCATCTCGGTTGTGATGGATATTATGGACGAATTTTAGATATAGTAGAGGTATCGTTTGATAGGAATAGTCGTTTAGTATTGTTTGAATGTCAATGGTGGGATGTGTACAATAAGGACAGAGGATTTAAGATTAATGAGTATGGATTTATTTCATTGAATACACAAAGGCAATTGGGGACAGATGAACCGTTTGCACTTGCAAATCAAGTCGAACAAGTTTTTTATGTGGAAGACAATATGAGTAAGGGATGGATGATACCAGTGAAGTCACTTCCACGTAACTACTACAACTTATCGGAAGGAAGCGATGATGAAGTAGAACCATATCAAGATGAACTTGTGAGCTGCATCTGCCGCATTTGGTGTAGCCGATGAAGATGTACAACTACAAACAACCTATCGATAGAAGTGGAAATGTGATTGTCCGAAAACAGCCGGTTAGCTTGGAAAATAGCATAACACCCCATTTCGAGATGGGTTTGCCCGATCGAAGCCGGATTCCGGCTTGGATCGGCAAACCGGCCGGTTAGCTTGGAAAAATAGCATAACACCCCATCTGAGGCCGGTTCTGATCGAAGCCGGAATCCGCTTGGATCGGCAAACCGGCCGGTTAGCTTGGAAAATGCATAACACTACTTGCCGGTTTGCTCGATCCGAAGCCGGATCCGCTTGACGGCAACCGGCTAGCTTGGAAAATGCATAACACCCCACTGAGGCCGGCTTGCCCGATCGAAGCCGGAATCCGGCTTGATCGGGCAAACCGGCCGGTTAGCTTGGAAAAATGCATAACACTATTTCGGCGCCGGGCCTCGACCGCCGGAATCCGGCTTGGATCGGGCAAACCGGCCGGTTAGCTTGGAAAATGCATAACACTTCATTCTCGGCCGGCTTTGTTCGATCACGGATTCCGGCTTGATCGGGCAAACCCGCCGGCTAAAGCTTGGAAAATGCATAACACCCACTTTGCCGGTTTGCCCGATCGAAGCCGGATTCCGGCTTGGATCGGGCAAACCGGCCGGCTAGCTTGGAAAAATGCATAACACCCCTTTGTCAGTCGGTTTGTTCGACAAGCCGGATTCCGGCTTGATCGGGCAAACCGCCGTTAGCTTGGAAAATGCATAACAATTCATTTCCTTTGTCGGTTTGTTCGATCGGCCGAATCCGCTTTGATCGGGCAAACCGGCCGGTTAGCTTGGAAAATGCATAACACCCCATTCTCGGCTTGCTCGATCGGGTTTAATCCGGCTTGGATCAGCAAACCGCCGAGCTTGGAAAATGCATAACACTCATTTCTGCCGGTTTGCCCGATCGAAGCCGGATTCCGGTCTGGATCTGGCAAACCGGCTGGTTAGCTTGGAAAAATGCATAACACCCAACCCCGAGGCCGGTTTGCCCGATCGAAGCCGGATTCCGGCTTGGATCGGGCAAACCGGCCGTTTAGCTTGGAAAAATGCATAACACCCCACCCCGAGGACGGATTGCCCGATCGAAGCCGGATTCCGGCTTGATCGGCAAACCGGCCTGCTTAGCTTGGAAAAATGTATAACACACCACACCGAGGCCGGATTGCAATTTTAAAGATTATATTGCAGTATGAAGAAATTTAAGCAAGAGTCGACGTACATCGAGGAGTGGGACAGCTGGTGGATCCACCGATCAGGTGCCGGTGGTTCTCGTGGCCCATCTCAACCTACCCAGATGCGATGCCATCGTGGACCATCCCGGCGGTTGACACTCGCCCTACTACGGCGACGCCCCTACAGACCGTCCATCTTCTTCCGCTCCGTAAATATCAATTTTTTATATTTTGTAGATTTATAAATATCAATTTTTAAATGTGTTAAAATTTTTGGCATGCACACAGCTAGACGTGGGAGATGTCCCGCAAAGGCGTATAATGTGCGGACATTAGCGCCTGGGAGACATTGAACGTCCGGTCATTCGGAGGATCGGGTGTAGGCCCGAATGGCCAGGAGTTCACCTCATATCTTGGAGTTTGCAACAGTGGTACATTGCAACTTATGGCAACAGGATTACATGACCCTTCCGTATGACAAGAAGGAGGCGATATTTAGAGACCTCGAGGTAAATAAAAGTACTTGAGCTTATTTGTTTTTTTTCACTTTAAAATTACTAATCTATGTATTTTTCCTGTAGCAACATTTTACATTTGAGCGGTCACCATCCATAGATGCGGAAATTTTAAGGCATATGGGAGAGATGCAAAGAAAACAAAGGGGTCATCTTAAGAAGAAGGTAAAAATTTCATATTTATTTTTTTAGTAAACGATTATGTACTGTAACTAATACAATTTTGGCGTGCATGTAATTTTACAGACGCTCACGGAGGAGGCACTTGTCGTTGTGCCTCCACAATGCGATCCGGACCTGCTGGCGTCATATGTGTGAGATATGGCAGGGACTACAATACAAGGTAAATAATTTATTTAATTTAAAAGTAATCCACATTTGATAACTCATTTTATTAGCTTGTCTTAACAAAACTGAGGTTCTGGCTTGTCTCGATCGAAGCCGGACTCCGGCTTGATCGGGCAAACCGGCCGGATAGCTTGGAAAATGCATAACACCCCATTTCGAAGGCCGGATTGCCCGATCGAAGCCGGATTCCGGCTTGGATCGGGCAAACCGGCCGGATAGCTTGGAAAAATGCATAACACCCCACCCGAAGGCATGATTGCCCGATCGAAGCCGGATTCCGGCTTGGATCGGGGAAACCGGCCGGATAGCTTGGAAAAATGCATAACACCCCACCCCGAGGCCGGTTTGCCCGATCGAAGCCGGATTCCGGCTTGGATCGGGCAAACCGGCCGGATAGCTTGGAAAAATGCATAACACCCCACCCCGAGGCCGGATTGCCTGATCGAAGCCGGATTCCGGCTTGGATCGGGGAAACCAGCCGGATAGCTTGGAAAAATGCATAACACCCCACCCCGAGGCCGGTTTGCCCGATCGAAGCCGGATTCCGGCTTGGATCGGGCAAACCGGCCGGTTAGCTTGGAAAAATGCATAACACCCCACTTCGGCCGGCTTGCCCGATCGAAGCCGGAATCCGGCTTGGATCGGGCAAACCGGCCGGTTAGCTTGGAAAAATGCATAACACCCCACCCCGAGGCCGGATTGCAATTTTAAAGATTATATTGCAGATGAAGAAATTTAGCAAGAGTCGACGTACATCGAGGAGTGGGACATGGCTCGTGGATCCACCGATCGTGCCAGGTTCTCGTGGCCCATCTCAACCTACCTCAGATGCGATGCCATCGTGGACCATCCCGGGCGGTTGACACTCGCCCTACTACGGCGACGCCCCTACAGACCGTCCATCTTCTTCCGCCTCCGAGTAAATATCAATTTTTTATATTTTGTAGATTTATAAATATCAATTTTTAAATGTGTTAAATTTTTTGGCATGCAACTACAGGTGCTAGACGTGGGAGAAGACCTGCAAAGGCGTATAAAGCGCGGACATTTGCGCCTGGGGAGACATTGAACGTCCGGGTCATTGGAGGATCGGGTGTAGGCCCGAATGGCCAGAGTTCACCTCATATCTTGGAGTTTGCAACAGGGTACATTGTAACTTATGGCAACAGGATTACATGACCCTTCCAGATGACAAGAAGGAGGCGATATTTAGAGACCTCGAGGTAAATAAAAGTACTTGAGCTTATTTTTTTTTTTTTCACTTTAAAATTACTAATCTATGTATTCTTCCTGTAGCAACATCTTACATTTTAGCGGTCTCCATCCATAGATGCGGAAATTTTAAGGCATATGGGAGAGATGCAAAGAAAACAAAGGGGTCATCTTAAGAAGAAGGTAAAAATTTCATATTTATTTTTTTAGTAAACGATTATGTACTGTAACTAATACAATTTTGGCGTACAGAATTTTACAGGACGCTCACTGGAGGAGGCACTTGTCGTTGTGCCTCCACAATGCGATCCGGACCAGTGGCGTCATATGTGTGAGATATGGCAGAGGGACGACAATAAGGTAAATAATTTATTTAATTTAAAAGTAATCCACATTTGATAACTCATTTTATTAGCTTGTCTTAACAAAACTCGAGGCCGGTTTGCCCGATCGAAGCCGGATTCCGGCTTGGATCGGGCAAACCGGCCGGATAGCTTGGAAAAATGCATAACACCCCACCCGAAGGCCGGATTGCCCGATCGAAGCCGGATTCCGGCTTGGATCGGGCAAACCGGCCGGATAGCTTGGAAAAATGCATAACACCCCACCCGAAGGCATGATTGCCCGATCGAAGCCGGATTCCGGCTTGGATCGGGGAAACCGGCCGGATAGCTTGGAAAAATGCATAACACCCCACCCCGAGGCCGGTTTGCCCTATCGAAGCCGGATTCCGGCTTGGATCGGGCAAACCGGCCGGTTACCTTGGAAAAATGCATAACACCCCACCTCGACGCCAGTTTGCCCGATCGAAGCCGGATTCCGGCTTGGATCGGGGAAACCAGCCGGATAGCTTGGAAAAATGCATAACACCCCACCCCGAGGCCGGTTTGCCCGATCGAAGCCGGATTCCGGCTTGGATCGGGCAAACCGGCCGGTTAGCTTGGAAAAATGCATAACACCCCACCCCGAGGCCGGTTTGCCCGATCGAAGCCGGATTCTGGCTTGGATCGGGCAAACCGGCCGGATAGCTTGGAAAAATGCATCACCCCACCCTAAGGCCGGATTGCCCGATCGAAGCCGGATTCCGGCTTGGATCGGGCAAACCGGCCGGATAGCTTGGACAAATGCATAACACCCCACCCCGAGGCCGGTTTGCCCGACCGAAGCCGGATTCCGGCTTGGATCGGACAAACCGGCCGGTTAGCTTGGAAAAATGCATAACACCCCACCCCGAGGCCGGTTTGCCCGATCGAAGCCGGATTCCGGCTTGGATCGGGCAAACCGGCCGGTTAGCTTGGAAAAATGCATAACACCCCACCCAAAGGCCGGATTGCCCGACGGCCGGATTCCGCTTGATCGCAAACCGCCGGATAGCTTGGAAAATGCATAACACCCCACTCGAAGGCCGGATTGCCGACCGGCCGGATTCGGCTGATCGTGCAAACCGCCGGCGTTAGCTTGGAAAAATGCATAACACCCCACCCCGAGGCCGGTTTGCCCGATCGAAGCCGGATTCCGGCTTGGATCGGGCAAACCGGCCGGGTAGCTTGGAAAAATGCATAACACCCCACCCCGAGGCCGGATTGCCCGATCGAAGCCGGAGTCCGGCTTGGATCGGGCAAACCGGCCGGATAGCTTGGAAAAATGCATAACACCCCACCCCGAGGCCGGTTTGCCCGATCGAAGCCGGATTCCGGCTTGGATCGGGGAAACCGGCCGCATAGCTTGGAAAAATGCATAACACCCCAACCCGAGGCCGGTTTGCCCGATCGAAGCCGGATTTCGGCTTGGATCGGGCAAACCGGCCGGATAGCTTGGAAAAATGCATAACACCCCACCCGAAGGCCGGATTGCAATTTTAAAGATTATATTGCAAATGAAGAAATTTAGCAAGAGTCGACGTACATCGAGGAGTGGGACAGCCGGTGGATCCACCGATCAGATCGTGCCGGTGGTTCTCGTGGCCCATCTCAGCCTACCCAGATGCGATGCCATCGTGGACCATCCCGGGGCGGCTGACACTCGCCCTACTACGGCGACGCCCCCTACAGATCGTCCATCTTCTTCCGCTCCGTAAATATCAATTTTTTATATTTTGTAGATTTATAAATATCAATTTTTAAATGTGTTAAAATTTTTAGCATGCAACTACAAGCTGCTAGACGTGGGAGAGGTCCCGCAAGGCGCATAATGTGCGGACATTAGCGCTCGGGGAGACCTTGAACGTCCGGGTCATTGAGGATCGGTGCCCGAATGGCCCGAGTTCACCTCATATCTTGGAGTTTGCAACAGTAAGTACATTGTAACTTATGGCAACAGGATTACATGACCCTTCCAGTATGACAAGAAGGAGGCGATATTTAGAGACCTCGAGGTAAATAAAAGTACTTGAGCTTATTTGTTTTTTTTCACTTTAAAATTACTAATCTATGTATTTTTCCTGTAGCAACATTTTACATTTGAGCGGTCTCCATCCATAGATGCGGAAATTTTAAGGCATATGGGAGAGATGCAAAGAAAACAAAGGGGTCATCTTAAGAAGAAGGTAAAAATTTCATATTTATTTTTTTAGTAAACGATTATGTACTGTAACTAATACAATTTTTTGGCGTACAAAAGATTTTACAGGACGCTCATCGGAGGAGGCTCTTGTCGTTGTGCCTCCACAATGCGATCCGGACCTGGCGTTCATATGTGTGAGATATGGCAGAGGGACGACAATAAGGTAAATAATTTATTTAATTTAAAAGTAATCCACATTTGATAACTCATTTTATTAGCTTGTCTTAACAAAATTAATGTGTTATGAACTTGTTTGTAGGCACTTAGCCAAAGGAATAAAACAAACACGGTTAGTTTGAGCATGCCTTATAGGCGAGGTAGAACCAGCATTCATCAGCTGCAGATTGATTTTGTAAGTTTATAATTTTTTTTATTATTCACTATTGTATATCTCGATAATAGTACTAATGTGTTCATAATGTTTTCTCTTACCGTACAAACAAAGAAGGGCGTCGTCCTACCCGTCCAGAGGTCTTCGAGATGACCCAAACGAAAGAAGCAGAGGATGGATCCCTCGTATGGTGCAACGAGGAAAGTCATCAAGTTATGGTACGCAATATGTTTGTTTGTATCAACATTAGACAATTTTTATTTCATATAACAACTGACTTTATATTTACATTATATAGGATGAGATGCGCCGCTGATGAATGCCCCTCAGCGTAGGAATCGATGCTCGGAATTCCGAGCAGCCCATTCTCTCCGCCGAGGATGCATTTATCACCGTGTTCGGCAGACAAAGCCGGGACGGATCCGATGTGGGGAGAGGACAGACCCGCAACACTCCGGTATGGTGTATGCAAGGAGGTGCGAGTACCTCTCATGGGTCCGGGCTACTGCAGGTGGACAAAGTCGATGCTCAAGCTACACAAATCGAGAAACAAAACTCGATGATCGACTCGCTCCAACAACAACTGGACGCCCAACGTCAACAGTTTCAAGAGTCGATGACACGGCTAACACAAGAAACGTTAGCCCAATTAAACAGCAGGGTCCCACCTGCAGATCCGTCTAGTTCGAGGCCAACCCAAGGCTACAGAGGCACACGGGGACGAGGAGGAGGAGGACGATGACGAGGACGAAGACGATGAGCGTTCTTTGGGAGGGTGAGTGAGAGAGTTTACTCTCTATTTTATTATTTCTTTGTATTTGAGATAGTTGTTGTGTAATGATACGTTTTATAAATATGAATTTTTCTTATTAAAGAATGTCAGTGTTTATTATGTATGAATGAATGTTAATGGCTTTGATCGGGCAAACCGACAAATTATTTGTGTATACAGGTCTTGCTACCAGAATACAATTCATTGCACCCAAATTTTTTTTTAAAAAACCTGTAGTTATTTGCGACGGCTCCACACAAATGTCCCTAAACTTATTTTAAGCGACGGCTATTAATGTAATAGGGACGGCTCTTAGCCGTCGCAAAACTGTAAAATGCACCCCCGCGGGTGTCGCTCGGGGTCGACAATTGGTATTAGCGACGGTCACCTGCCGCAAAACCGTAAAATGCACTCCCGCGGGTATTAGCGACGGCCCTAAGCCGTCGCAAAACCAGAAAATGCACCCCCGCAGGTGTCGCCGGGGCTGTAAATTGAGTATTAGCGACGGCTCTGAGCCGTCGCAAAACCAGAAAATCACTCCCGCCGGGGTATTCGCGACGGTCCTAAGCCGTCGTAAAACCGTATGCACCCCGGCGAGTGTCGCCGGGTCAGAATTAGTATTAGCGACGGCGTGTAAGCCGTCGCTAATGTCTATTACGGGTTTAAATTTATTTGCGACGGCTTAGTGCCGTCGCGAAAAACTTTATGAGGGACGGTTTCAGCCGTCGCTAATAACTTAATTGCGACGGCTTTGGTGGTCGCAAATAATACTAAAAGCGACGGCTTATATTGAGCCGTCGCCATTAAAATTGGCGACGGGCTTATTTGCGACAGTACTGCGACGGCGGAAGAGCCGTCGCTATTGCCTTATGGCGACGGCTTTTGTATTTTTAGCGACGGCGGTAAGCCGTCGCTAATGACTTTAATTCCTGTAGTTTAATTTAGATGACATCCCTTTTAACTATCTTTACTTTGAAGGTCTCTACCTTCTAATCCATTTCAATCTATTCTTTAGTGATCCATTTATACCCTATGGATACTAAATCCTTAAGTGGATCAATCAAGTTCTGAACTTGATTAGAATAGATAGAGTTTATATCAAATTTTATTATTTTTTTCCATTTTGAATCAATATCTCATATTGCTTCAATATAGATCTTAGGATCATTACCTTTTATCTTATGTCTCACCTTCTATCTAAGATATGTCCCACATATCTCTTAGGTTGATTGGACATAAGAAAATATCTATGATTTGTCCTTGTGTAAGTATTAATATGTACCATAATAAAAGTAACCTTCGGTTGTGGGACTGGAACAACTTCTATTTATACATTGCTCCCACAATCTTTCTTAAGGAGGGACTCTTCCTCTAGAAATATGGTAAGATGACCAACTTATACCCTTCTCTCTAAGGGTGGTATATTTAATATTAATAAGTTTTCTTAGGATATCCCACAAGCCAACACTTCATACTCTTATATTCCAACTTGTTAGGGTTATATTTCTTCACCAGCTCAAACATTCTGAAACCTTAACATGCTTAAGGTCAAGCTTTAACCCCTTTCCATATCCTATATGGAATAATTGGAATAGACTTGAAAGGTACCAATTTAAGATCAAGTGCCTATATGGAGTACTAACCCTAAAGAGACAAAGAAGAATTTTGTAAAGGTTGTCATTGCCTATATTATGTCCTATACAACATGGCTTCTCATTTTAGCTGCTCAATTAAGCTAAAATGTATAAGAGGTGTCCATTAAAATTAGATTATACTATCTTTCATTTATGTGTAAATTATGTACTTAAGTATTCTCCTCCTTGATCTCATCAAAGAGTTCTAATACTTTTTCCATTAATATTTCTACTTCACTCTTAATATCAGACAATTTCTCAAAGTTTTTGAATTTGTATTTCATAAAGTACATGTGTTCATACCTAGAGATATCATCTTTGAAAATTAATGAAGTTGAAATATGATTCTCTAACTTTAATAGATGTGGGCTAACATACATCTAGATGCATGAGTTATATAAACTCATTAGCCCTTTCTCCATGTCTTGCTAATGGATAGATGGTCATTTTGCTTAATAAGATAAAACTTACATATAGTTTAATGATTCCAAATCATTTACCTATATGCTTCCATCATAATGGTACTCATTATGTCTTTTCTTATAAATATGACCATACTACTAAAGAATAGAGTGATCAATATCAATCTACTTCACCTAATGAGAATTATTCTCACATATTATAATAGCATATATATCTGATATGAATAAACTCTTTATTAAGCTCCCATTGGTAAACACTTTACCAGTTATTATAGAACAATTATCATATCCATACCATAAGATAAATCACTATTTATTCAACTAGGAAATGAAAACAATATTCTTTTGGAAGGATAATTAAGACAACTCTAGAAGGCTATAGAAAATTTGTATCTCCCACCAATAATGATGCAACATTTTGTACCATTTCATATGTAGGCCAACAATTTTCTTTAAACCTTCATTTACTTGTTATTATCTACAACTCATTGTAGATATATGATACATATCTGGTATCTCATACTATTATATGCATCCTTAGTATCTTATACTATAATACACACATATAGTATATCATACTATCGAATGTGTATTTAAGACAAGTAAATATTAATGACTTAGATACATGAAGCTTCTCAAGCTCCACCTTTGCATTATGTGCAATACACTTTGCATTTCATTTTCCACTTACCATTATCATGATAGTAGAAGAATGCTATGTCTAATTTGGGTTTTAATATCTTGACTTACTTCTTTGACTTTTAACTATCTTTTTTTATTTCTATCTAATGATCTTACTTCTTTCTATTGGTCTCACCATTCAATAAGAAGTATTTAAGATATATTGTTTTAGTTTACCTTTAATTAGCTCATCACCATGAACCATGATGGATATCATATCCATCTATCCATGCTGCCACTACTATTTATATCTCATAGAGGCTAACATCTGATATAAGGTAATCAATACATCTTTTCAATATTATGAGATAAGATCTTATCTTCTCTCATATCATTAAATAGTGTAGGATATATCTACTTTTAAAGTAGGATAGTTCTTAGGTCAACTATGAGAATAATTCTCTTAGTTCTAAACTGATATAAGAGGTGTGAGCCATTAAACTTTTTAGCATCTAGCATGATAGACTAATGATGGTTTATTATGTTCTACTACTGAGATATAATTACATCAACATTATAGACATTCATTAAAATTAAGATATGTTCATTCATCCTAATTTATGCTCTCACTAATTTTCGACGAATTTGCATAACCCTCATTATGCAAAGATGGGATATCATGATGAAATCCTAGTGGGGACTAAGACCCTACTAACTTTATGGTGATGACATTGTGGGAAACACAACAAGACATCTCATACTTAATAGGTTGGTAACTTTTACCAATTGCAATCCATGCAACTCTTAGCTATTTAGCCTCTAGAGTTATAACCTTGTGGGAAACACAACAAGCTATATACTCTAGTTAGCTCAAATCTGCTTGTTACACTATGAGAATAGATTCTTAATATAGTCCTTGTGGGAAATACAACAAGGCCATGTAATAGTCCACCCCAATGTTCGGCTAATGCCTTGGTCATGATCACTAATCCTTTGTTGAATGAGTCTTATGAGAAACACAACAAACCTATCCAATCTAAGATTGGCTCATCATGACCATAACAACGGATGGCTATGTGAGTCATTCTTAATGTCTCACATTGATCGACCTAATTAGAATGATGAGAGATTTTATTTTGGTCTCATCAGCATAGGCGCTACATATAAATATTAATATACCTTTGGAATATTATATATTTAAGGTATAACCTGTAGCACACAACCACATATCAAATATGCATTAAAGCATAGGTGATCATGAGCTTAACCCTAAGCATACTCTTAAGGCACCCCTATAGGTGCAATTCTTTGCTTCAGAAGCCTGAGTTGGCATGTTCCCACTTCAGAAGGGTGCTTCTCCAAGTGGTCCCACTCTCCATTCTTCCATGAACCGACTTCTAATTATTACAAGCGGCTTAAGGGTATGTAGACCCACAAATGTACAAATCATCATAAGAAACCTTGGTTTTATCCAAGGGAAGTACATAAATGGGGGAGGTAGAATATACAATCAGATTGTATATATATAGAGAGAGAGGCACATACAGGCCCCATTTAATAACATAACCAACTTAATTAACCAAGCAATCACAAGCAAAGCATATTTAAGTCCATAATCACCTCCATACACACACTATCATTCATCACATGAACATAGAGCGCATACATGATAATTATATGATATATATCATATATACCATCATAAAATTATGCACAGTAATTTTTGAAATTTCAAATTTCATGTTTGTCGAATTTTTATAAAAATAAATAACATGAAAGATACATGTAAACAATTTACAATCATAACATAAGCAATATCAAACAATTCAAATGATTCATGCTTTCCCAAAATTTCTCAGAGCATTAAATTAATGTCCAAACTATAATTCTTTAAAATCACATTTTTCAGAATTAATTTGGACACTAATTTAACTAATAATAATTTTAAAATAATTTTAAAATAATTTATAAAATGATTCTATAGAAACTAGATCCCAAAACTATCTAATAGGTTTATAAAAATGTTACAAACCTATTAAATAATTTATTAGAACTTATTTAGTCATTAAGTTCATTAATTCTGATCTTAAAATAATTTTAAAATTAAAATAATAAAATTTAATAAAAAAATAGTAAAACTTTATTTAATAATCCATTAAACACTTTAATAACTCATTAAATAAATTTACAATTTTTCATATTTTTATAGAATTTTCTAGCATTTTCTCGAACCAAAAATGAATTTTAAATAATTTAAATTCATTTTCAAAATGTACTAATTGGCAGCGCATAGTGTAGACCACTAAGCACTGGCCATGATGCTTGGCGAGCTCACTGTGGGTTTACTACATATCCTCGCGGCTGTGCCGAATCGTCGGCCATAGCGCGCCGCCGACTGCACGCCTGCCAGCGTCGTTGCGCGCCTTCAACGCCAACACAGTGCTGTCGGTACCCTGTCCGGGAGCGGCTACACTTCCGCAGCGCACCTCTGCTCACCTTGGGTCCATATCCAATCTAAATTCTTTTTCTCCTTCGCCCGATAAGGGTGGGGCGATAGCGCAAAAACCCTAACCGAACACTCGACTTTCGGGCCATTTTTGGAGGGTTGAAAGGAGTCAAAAAAATCCATAAAAATATGCATTGGAATCCTGGAAGAATAATAAATCTACTGGAATATGTTTTATCTCATGAAAAATTCTATACAATGCTAAGTTCACAGAGGAAGTTGCCACGGCTATAATTAACCCTAACCGCAAACACCTCTCAAATCCGGCACCTCCAAGGGCCATTAAGTGTCCAATAACTTATGGAAACTCTAGAAAACATAATTTTCTATATTCTCACACCATTAGATAGAGGTATTTGCATGCAAATAGGTAAGTTTATCAACTCCTAATTTCGGCCAAAATTTTAGACATGATGATCTTACCATTTTTCTGAACTCATACCAGACTCTCCGGATGGCCAAAATTCATGAAGTTTGCATCATTAGAAAGATCTTATCCACGAGAATCAATTGATTCTAACTACACATAGTTTGGTATCCGATACACACTATGGTAATTGAATCAAAACTGCTCTGTGCATAGTTTCAGGAAAGCAAGAAATCACATGAAATCATGTCAATTTCAATTCAACTTCGACCAAGCTTCAACTTGGCTCTAATATCATTGTAAAAAATCAATACATGATAGTATAAATTTTTTTATAATTTATTAAAACATGATCTTTGCCTTGGTCAATGCTGAACTAGTAAAATCAGGAACCGAATATGAAGTAGAATGAGAGTACCTCATGTGATTTCCAAAATCCCTCACTATGAAAGAAGAGAGGATGTTTCTCTTTGCTTAAAATTGTTCAAGTGTGTGCTTTCTAACGGTACCTGCACGATTTGCTTCAATAAATGAGTTCTCCCTTCTTTCGGGCCTCCAGAAACCTTCCAAATCCAAGCTTAACCCTAGGAGATAACCTTCTAGAGGAGAGAGGAGGGAGAGAGGGCTGCTTGGGATGTGCTCTAGCCCTATGGCTTGTTAGGGTTTGGCTTGATAAGCCATTTATTTATAGAAGATATAATTTTCACAAAAACTCAAAACTTCTATAAAACTACGTCCATGTCCTCATCTTATTGATCTGATCTAATGTATTTGACCCACTAGGACCAATAGTAAATTTGGTTGAAGCCTTAACTAATTTAAAAGAATAATTCCTTTAAATTAAATCAAAATTGTTATCCGATAATAATTTTTACGGCTTTCCGATCATAAAGGGTACAAGCCACATCCTATGATCACAAATGACTTTGGAAAGTTAAATAACATCCATTTAGGCTTTCCATCATCAATTAACATACGGATTTAAATCTTTAATCATACAATGTCCCGGTTGGTTAGGGGTCCAGAACCGACTGTCAACCGCTAAATATTTAGACTCGATAGGATCATGTACTTGGGTTCATATCAATTGGAAAACTCCTTTTCCAATTATCCTAAGTACCTTGGATAAGTATTTAGAGTACTATCCCATAGGACATTATCTCTCTCCTACTGAGAGTGAACGATCCCCCGTTGTCTACTCAATTGCCTCCATCAGGTTTCTCTTGCACCCAATACATCAACTATACTGGACTATCAAGATGGTGATCCATAAGTCAATAATAAAAGTACATGATATATCCAGTAAGACATCTTTGATGACTCAAGTCAAAGATCCAACCGTGCTATTGAGATGTAAGAATAACCTGATAGATAATTCGATAAGATATCAATCAGGTTTTCCTAAATTGATCAGTTCAGTGAACTCATTCCACTAATGAGCACATACGTGTGTATCTCAATGTCCCCACACTGATGACCAATGAGATCAGTCATCCTCATCACATGAAAAGACATCACACACACTAGTCTATCCAGATCCTTGATGTCTCATCTCAAAGATCGTATGACTAGGAACATTTAGATCACATAACTCTAGATGATCAATCTCATTTTCTTGATCTCATCATGATTCAATCATCATTGCATGTGATCAATGACTTCATTATGATATACGCTTCTAATAAAAGCTAGTAATAAAGATTTGCCTATTTAATTGAATGAGATATTTCTAGAAATGTCGAATCATATCATATATGATTGGCTTGTAAGGCATACATTTCTATCAGATTCTTCCATATGCTACTGCCCTTGGGAGCATGATGTATGCTCAAGTCCATACTCGTCCTGATATCAACTTTGCATTATGAATGTTAGCAAGGTACCAAAGCAATCCAGGAATGGAGCACTGGAAAGCTTTAAACAAAGTGATGACATATCTTCATGGGATCAAGGATTTTGAGCTCATGTATGGCAAGATTGATCACTTTGAGGTGATTGGTTATACAGATGTAGATTTTGCAGGTTGCCCTGACAGCAGAAGTCAACTTTTGGTTATGTGTTCTTGTTGGTTGGAGGAGCTATTTCTTGGAAAAGCACCAAACAACATATAGTTGCCACCTCCACCATGGATGCAGAATTTATTGGCTGTCATGAGGTATATTCACATACATTATGGTTGTAGAAATTCATCTCAGGGCTTACTATTATAAATTCTATATCCAAACCCTTGAGACTTCATTGTGATAATTCCTCTGCAGTGTTCTTCTCTAATTATAGTCGGTCAACTAGTGCTAATAATCACATTAACATTAAGTATCTTTCTGTACAAGAAAGGATAAATAATCATCTTGTATCAATTAATTTTGTTAATGGTGTTGATATGGTTGCTGATCTCATGACTAAGGCCCTTGCACCTAAGGTGTTTTTAGAACATGTAAAGGGCATGGGTCTTCTTTTTTGGAGTTAGTGAATGTTATAATTGATACATTAGCAACCTCTGTATTGTGATGATGATTGCGTGTTTCTTTCATTTTGTTATGATATTTGTTAACACTTATGGTTGAAATGGAAGAACTTGTCTGCATGACATTAAAGTGGGGACATTATGTGTACTCAGATTACAGGCTTAGTTAAGTGAATTTGTTGATACAATGGTGCATGGAAGGAAGTATATTAATGATTATGTACAACCGCCATGACCTATATTGACAAGTTCTCTAAGCCTAGGCATGAAAGGTGAATTATAGATATACTAATGGGTATGTTTAAATGCGGGCACTTATGGATTTTGTTTTCAAAAATCGATAATCCAAAGGCTATTTTGAAATATATATTTATTATTTTTACAAGGCCAAGTGGGAGAATGTTAGCATTAATCTGTAAGGTGACCTAATTAAAATAAAGTCTTGAATTATCATTAAGGAGCCCATCAGTGTTAAGGACATATCTACAATTCTGATAACTTAAAGGTTTGAGTTACGATGGTCTGACTCTATATATTTGAGACTAAGTCTTGGTTCCTCTCATACTCACAAAAAGGGCTCTCGAGTTCCCCATCAACTCCGAGACTATATGGGAGACGTGAGGAGAGAAGATCTCGTACTTGCTCGGTCCAGCGTGATCGAGAGGTCATCTCAAACGGTTTATTTGTTATGGATTTAGGTATGTTTCCACAAAATCCAACATATCTAAGTTGGGCTTAGTTATGGTATGAAGTCCTCTTTTGTCTTATGTTTCACAACATTATTTCTATAACTATGATCTTACTAGTAAGACCATCTATTTAGATGTTATTCATGTTTATATGGTGTAATCATCTAGTCTCATTACAAACATTGGACTCTACAAAGAGAGTTCAAATCCCTATTAATCAATCGTCAAAACACCTCACCATACGAAACTTTTCAACTAAATGGCTATATTCAACTACATTCAACAAAAGGACTTCAAGCAATGTTACAATTACGTTTGTATTCATACTCATTTATCTTTATATATTGTCTTCCCTACATAGAAGTCCATCATATATTGTCTTCCCTACTTAAAGTTTGTTAGTTAGAGGTTACTTAATAATGAAATTTTAGTTTAATAGCGTGGAGATCACTATTTAACCCAAAAAGATAGAAGATGAAAGCTCATTTGTCTGCCTAAGTCTTGCCCAATAATTATGGGAGCTACCTTCTCTCAACTCCCTCGTCAACTTCTTCAATTTTGATTATCGTATAAAAATGCAAATAAAGTTTCATATATTTTGCGATAAAAATACATACATTAAAATAATTTTAGGATACATAAAGACAAAAATATCATGGATGGTGAGAAATGATAACAGAGAAAGATAAATGTCATGTACAATTAAAAACAATGAGAGAAAACAAAAAAGAAATAAAAAACTACCAATTTGTTTTATTCAATAAATTTTTTTATAAAATCATATTATTTAATTATTACCAAATACTCTTTTATCACATACCAAAGACATATTAGGTTGTTCGCGGCAGTGTTGCAGTGGACATTCGTCTCCCACATTTAAGGATTGTGCAAGACATGCATGTGCCATGTCAGTGCCATAGCATGCCAAGTTGTTATGCCTATGTTCTAAGCCATGAAACTCGTGTGTTGGTATGTGCTACTCACATGCAAAAGTTTTGGTCTCCCTCAAAAAAGCTAAACTATTTAGACAACTATATGTTGGGTGCCCTGTGGGCTCAACCATAGCCGTCCCTCAAATAGTCTCGTATCCCTATCAATTGTAACACTAAACATATAAATCATTCCATGCCGCTTGAGCATGTGGGTCATGCAAACCACTCGGTCCATTGAGGAGTATTGGAGTGACATTCTAATAAAGGCCTATGGTTTGCCCATTTATGCTAGGAATGAGTGTCATGAGGGAATGTCGAATCAATAATTAAGAGGAGCCACATCGACCAACCGTTTCCTTTTAAAATCATTACCCTGAGTCCACCTTTTGTAACTAATATTTTCATATAATAAAAATGTGCTTATTTCTGCCATGTTTGCCAACTCATGCAATGTCTACTTACTTCCTCTTGGGCATTGGAATTGTCATACTACCCTCGGGGGCATATATGTGCTTGACTTATGAAGGCTATCTTATGTTGTTATATAGGGTAATGTGGGCTCAATATGTCAAAGATTCAACAAGTCCTAGTTGACAGTGTTACAAGTGGTATCAAAACAAACTTTGTATTCCGACTTGCACTAAGTTTGACATTGGCAATTTGGCAATCCTTATTGAAAGTTGGGTGGGTGCCCGGGGTGCACTATAAAAATATAAAATCACTATGCTAGTAATGATGATAGTTGGGTGATTTTGGCACTTCATAAGACATGTCTCAGAAGATTCATGGCATGAGAAAAGGCCTATTAGGATTGTGGTGGATATTGTGTTTATGGACTTGTTTGGCAGCAGAGAGTACCTATTGCATTATTGAGCACACTAACCATTATGAAGTCCATTGCAGATCAAAGTCAAGATGATCATTGCTCAAGGTGTTGATAGCTACCATGCCGAGTTGATGCACCAAGGTGGACTCTATGAAGAACTTGTTGTGCCAAGGATGCCCGATTATGATGCTAGAGCTAGGTCGGGTGTGTTCTATTCCCGATTGCTAGATACCACACTTAGCCTCTTATGGGGGAGGCTCTATGTAGGTGACACTTTCCTGTTGGAGGAAGCAGATGGCTAGCAAAACCTTTGGAGACCATGGCACCTTCAAGATGTTGGAGCTTATTGGTATTGGGTTCCGCCAAGGATGGCAAAAACTTGTGATGGTCAGCACGGACAAGGAACAGAGTTGCACAATAGAAGAAAAAGTCCTTGGTGACAGGTGACCTTTGTAAGGAATCGTCCATAAAAATATGGTGCAGCGGAAGCGACGATTCCTATACGTTCCTTTAGAAATCTGTCTCAATTGGAACCGAACGACGAAAATCGAAAACCAATCAAATCGGATTCGAATATACCTGATAGGGATTCATATAATCCCATGGATAGGAAGAAGATGAGCTTCTCAAGCTCTTCAAACCGTTCAAGTGTCCAGTCTCCAACAGTATCCACACGAACTTCATCCACAGCAGGTTCTCCCTTCGCGCCGGCCTCGAGAACTCTTCCCGAACGGAGCTCCATCGACCATGGACACCTTCTAGAGAGAGGAAGAGGTAGGGAGGAGGCTAGGGACATAGTTTTCACCCTTCTCTTGATTGGGTTTGGCTGAAACCATTAGTATTTAGAGAGAATTATGCAATTTTTCATAAAAACCCAAAATCTCCATAAATTACGCCCTTGCCCCTGTACTTGTGGATAAGTCCTTTTGTGTGTGACCCACTAGGACCAATAGCTTATTTGGTTGAGGCCTAAATAAAATAGAGCAATTATATTTAATTTAATTAAATCTGTTATCCGATAACAGATTAATCGGCCTACCGATCATGAAGGGTACAAGCCACATCCCATGATCCCAAATGGCTATGGGGATAATCTCATATCCATTGAGCCTTTCCATCATCAGTTACTGCATGGATATAAACCCTCATCCTTCCAATGTCCCGGTCGGAAAGGAGTACGGCATCGACTGTCAACTCCTTAGTGTATCGACTCTATAGGATCCTGTACTCAGAATTGGATCAATTGAAAAACTCCTTTTACAATTATCCTATCTACCCTGGCCAGAGATTTAGAGTACTATCCCATAGGACATTTACTCTCACTTATCGAGAGTGGACGATCCCTTGTTGTCCGCTTAATTGCCTCCATCGGGTTTTCCTTGTGCCCGATTCATCGCTATACTAGACCATCTATATGGTGATCCATAAGACAATGGTCAAAGCACAAGTTCCACCCAACAAGGCATCTTTGGCGACTCAGGTTAAAGGTCCAACCATGCAACCGTGATGATAGAAAACCCTGATAGACAGTTCGGTAAGATACCATTAAGGATTTCTAATTCAGTCAGTTCAGTGAACTCATTCAACTAACGAGCACCTGTATGTGTATCTCAGTGTCTCCACACTAATGACCAATGAGATCGGTTGTCCTCATCACATGATAAGATATCACATACACTAGTCTATCCGGATCCTTGATGTCCCGTCTCAAGTATCCTATGACTAGGAACATTTAGATCAAATACCTCTAGATGATCAATCTCATTATCATGATCTCACCATGATTTAATCATCATTGTATTTGATCAAGGACTTCATTATGATATTCGCATCTAATAAGAGCTTATAATGAAGATTTGCCTAATTAATTGAATAAGATATATCTAGAAATGTCAAATCATATCATATATGATTGGCTTGTAGGGCATACATTTCTATCAACCTTCAGGGCAAGTTATTTGGATGTGACTGTAAAATCCAACCATTTGAGGTGTTTGGTGCAACCCGACCCTCAAAGCAACATAGTCTAGCAACATGTGACTATGTTAGACATGATAAGTCGTGCGTGCAGGTGGTGCCCGATAGCGTAATGAAGGAGGCACCATTTTCGCACATGGGTGAGGGAGAGAAGGCACCATCTTTGCATGGTATTAAGACCATAATTGAAGTCCTTGATGGTTGGTGGTCATCAAGGTGATTATTCAGATGCAACAACAGTGTCCAACCATCTGAGGTGTTCGGTACATACGATCCTTGAAGCAGCATAGTCTAGCAACAAGTAACTACATCAAACATGCCGAGCCAACGCACAAGTGGCACTTGGTAGCGGAACAGAGGTGCCATTTTTGCACATCAGTGAGGCAGAAGAGGTACCATCTACACACAACGGCAAGGCCACAATTGAAGAACTTGGTGGCAGGTGGCCACCAAAGCAAGTATCGTGGGTGTGTCCCACATGGGGATTGATGCAACCTGACCCCTTGGCATCAACAATACTAATGCGAGAGGCACCATTTATGAAAAGTCAACAATAAAGTCTAGCAGTAGGTCACTGTGTAGGGTGATGTGAAGATTAGCATGCAGGCAGCACTTGATAATAGAGTTGAGCAAACTCAAGCAAATGTGGTAAAACCTAAGTTCAAAGTCTCGAAAGGTTGGTTGATAGCTCCAACATGGTAAGGTTGCTTAAGGTACAGTCAGTGCCCATTTTTTGGGAGTTGGAGAAACAACTGCCCCTATGGTGTTGCCCTTGGCAACAAGCGATTGGTCTTTGGGCATGCCTTATTGGTGTGTAGAAGGCACCTAGTCTTGGAGTCATTGCTATGATGCATGTTCCAAAGAGTTGATAATATTATGCATGCTCCAACTAAAGGGGGCTTGAAAAAGTTGGGGGCTGCCCCAACTAAAGAGGGAACTAAAGATGAAGGCATTGCCAACTAAAAGAGTAGCGAATGCAAGACATTCCCAAAGGTGGCAATGAATCGATAGGTGGTAGCTTATGGACATTGTTGGAGCTGACGTGTGCACATTGGTCAGCATGGAGCTAGGTGGCACAACTTCACATTGAAGACAAGTTTTGCCAAAGTTCTATGCGGCATGTGGCCGTATGGGCAAGTTATCTAAGTGGGGGGAGCTGAGGAGACTTAGTAATCCCATTGTGGCAAAGACCTAGGTAGCAAGTGGCTATCTAAGCACATTATCATCTGGTGCATTGGTGCCAACTTTAAGGGCATGTTGAACTAGCACAACCACCCCTTGCAGTATGTCCCCGGTCATTAGGAAACTATGCCCCTAGGACATGCCAGATAACGGGCACATAAGGTGTTTAGCAGTGGAATTGGTTTTGGCACCTCTCCAACCATTTTGTTGTAGATGCTACAAAGCTATAGGGGCCTTGGTGGATGCCGAACACCAAAGGCAAATAAAATCGCACTTGGGCGCAGGCAGCGTCCACCAAATTTTAGATGGCATGACTTCCACTTGAATCAGTAGTGCTGTAGACCCATGTGGCAAGGCTTGCATGTGTACTGATGCAAAGTCCCACTCTGGCCAACGAGCGAGTTGTTGAAGGGACACAAAGTTGGAGTGTAAGACAACAACAATGAAGTGATATCGTTAGAGGAGACAAAGCTTAGGTCGACGAGGATGTCAACTTTTTTTGAAGTGGGGGAGATTGTAAGGATCACGTATGCCTTGCCTGTGCCATGCTAGTGTTGCAGCATGCTATACTATGTCTCCTACTTACTAGGCTATGCCTCCCATATGTCGCTCTATGCCGCTCGCATGCAAAACTGTTTTGTCCCCCAATGAAGATAAAATGTATCGATGGATGTGTGTTGGGTGCCTCGTGGGCTCAGCCACAACCATCTTCTGAATTGTCCTATGTCCCTATTGGTTGTAACACTAAACATATAAATCTCTCCATGCCATTTAAACATGGGGGTCGTGCAAGCCACTCAGCCTACTAGGGAGTATTGGGGTGCCATTCTAATGAAGGCCTATAGTTTTCCCATTTGTACTAAGAATGGGTGTCTTAGGGGAATGCCGGATCGGTAATTAAGCTAAGCCACATCAGCTGACCATTTCCTTTCTGGGTCATTACCTCGAGTCCACCTTTTGTAACTAATCTTTCCTTATAATACAAGTGTGTCTATTGCTCCCATGTTTGCCAACTCGTGCCATGTCTACTTATTTCTGCTTTTGCATTGTAACGGCTGTGATGCCCTCGTGGGAATGTATGCACTTGACTTATGAAGGTTGGCACACATTATTATGGGGTAGCGTTGGCATCACATGTTGAAGATTCGACAAATTTGAATTGACAGTGTGACACATAGGAGAGACAAGTTGGGTTCGAACCCAGGGTTGGGGCTCATCCTTCAAAGTCTTATGCCAGAACCAATGCATACTCTAACCGAGAGAGAGAGAGAGAGAGAGAGAGAGAGAGAGAGAGAGAGAGAGAGAGAGAGAGAGAGAGAGAGAGATTAGGTTTACACAGTGAATGTCAACTATGGGGACTATGACTTCAAGGTGGCGGCAACAATTAAATAATTATTGATGGTAAGAGTCTACCATGGCTCATGGGAGCATCTCCAGTCACTTAGGGAGGAGGCCTATCTCTCCATCCCAACATCATAAGGAGCCTCATCTAGGAGAGTATCCTTTTGGTGTGCTGTCAAAGGAGGTGACTCAATTGAAAAAGAATCTTTTAATCGCTAGATCTGTGCGATGTGGTCTTTTCATATCTTTTTGAACTCTCTTTTTGTGATTTAAGGGTACAAAAGAATCATTACACTCAACAAGTAATTAAAACCTTGAACATAGGTAAAAATTCTAGTGATCTCATTTATCAAGTAAAATGAACAAGTTTAAAGAAAAAAATAAAACTCTTCAACAATCTCTTTGACTAGATAAAGTTATGCATAACTCATATTAATTATTAAAATGAATATTTATTTTAAATAACTAAAATTTAAATATTATTAATTATATAATGTCACTTAAATATGTGAAATTAATTGAAACAAAATTTAATTCGAATTTAAATTTAAATAGAGCTTCAAACATAAGCTAAAACTTGAGTTTAATGAATAAACTTCAATCAATTTCAAGTTTCATAAATGACTTTAAAACAAATTTGAACTTGAACATAAACTGAACTTGAGTTGGGTTATCATTCTAGTTTGAAATCAACTTGATTAAATAGCAAGCCAAAATTGAAAAATAGTTGAGTATATTTTTAAAAACTCTCAAAGAACTCAAATTCATGTAAGATAATCAAAGTGGAATTTGAATAATTTATTACTAAACTTATTCTGACTGATTTGCCACTTCGAATCTATGGAGACTCGATAGAAGCTATTTTTCTCTGTTTTGTGTATCGAATCAAAAAACAAACTGACTCAAACAAATCTCTTTGATTTTGTTGGTTATTAGGTTGTTTTAGTTGAACTTGATGAATGGAGTGGAATTAATTAACAACTTATGTTCAATTCCATTCAAATTTAGTTAACTTGTTGTTTGATTCAGGGTCCATTGAATCCTTGTTAAAGTATAATCAACGGAAATATTTTTCATGAAGTTAATCTTGAATAGAATTATTGTTTGATTATATGTAATTTGTTCAAAAAATTTCTTATATGGCTCTTTGTAACTTATTTTCCAAACAAGTTTACCGCAAAATATAGTTGTCGAACCGACTAGAGAATTGACACTTACAAAAAATGGCAACGGGACGCTTATGGATGCCAAGTTCAGCTATTTAAAGAGTCAGTGGATGAAGTTTTAGTATGATATTACGTGCAGCCATCCACACACGAGCAAGAAGTATCTTGGGAACTTATTTTACAAGGATCCAAATAGAATTTTAGTTTCATGAACTAAATAATGAATCAAACTGTTAACTTAAATTGATTAGAAATTTCTTAAACATAAATAATTATATAAATAAATTATATTTTATATATGTTATTGCCAATTATGTAATTCGAATATTTCTAAGTTTATAATTTTTTTTAAAAATAATATTTTTTAATTATTCGTTTGAATCAAAACGAAATCAAGCCAGTTAAAATGATTTGGTTTGATCTGACAGACCACGAGTGAATACCCCTCCCCTAGTTTGAAATATGACAGAATCGATTCTGTTCACTTTTACGGTTCGCTTCTCTGTTTGGTTCGATTTCAGCAAAAATCAGTATGAACCAGAACGGGAAATCAGTCCCACCATTTGACTCGGAGGCGTTGATTCATCGCATCTCGCGCGGGAGGCGGGCACAATCCGACAGATCACAGCCGTCGGCAGGCGTTACTGCGACAGCCTGTTTGACTTCAACGCCCCCGCTGTCTGTCTTCCACAGCCCGCTTTCTACGGTCTCTACCCCCAAATCCTTTTCTCAGGTCTATAAAGCTATGGTCCGCCCTCTCCTCCCATCGAGTTCTCCGCCGCGGCTCCTTCTTCTCCGATCGGATCTCTTCAAGGTCGACGCCTGCCGCCCGCTGACGATCTACTCTTCTGTGTCGACTGATCTCGAGCGCGGTGGCGATGGCGGTGGATCTGATGGGTCGGTATAGCGAGATGGAGGATCAGGCGGCCATCCAGGAGGCGGCGGCAGCGGGCATCCACAGCATGGAGCACCTCATCTTCCAGCTCTCCGGCCACAATCAGCTGCAGAGAGCCTCCCAGGTGGACTGCCAGGAGATCGCCGAGTTTACCGTCACCAAGTTCAAGAAGGTCATCTCCCTCCTCAATCGCACCGGACACGCCCGATTCCGCCGCGGCCCCGCCGCGCCTCCTCCCGCCTCTGCGACCGCCTCTTATGCGTCGAGTCCTCTTCGCCCACTGGTTAAAGCGGTTCCTGCGCCGGCCCTGCCGCAGTCAGTCACGCTCGATTTCACCAAGCCGAGCTCCGCCGCCGAGGGGACGGTGACCAGCCGAGGCAGCAAGGACAGCTTCAGCATCTCGCCGCCCATGTCTTCGGGGAACTCATCCTTCCTGACATCCGTCACAGGGGACGGCAGCGTATCAAATGGGAAGCAGAGTTCCTCTGTCCAACTTCCTCTAGTTGCCGCCGTCGCCGCAGGAGCAACCACCGCGCTGTCTGCAGGGAAACCCCCTCTTTCGTCTTCCTACAGGAAAAGGTGCCATGGCCACGGTCACTCCGATGGTGTCTCCGCCAAGTATACTCTCTCCGCCGGCGGCAGCCGTTGCCACTGCTCCAAAAAGAGGTAACCTTTCTTTACCTGCTCTCCCGTTTTAAGAATTGTCGCTCTAGATGTGTTCATTAAAGATCGGAGTTTCCTTTATTCGGATCAGGAAATCTCGGGTGAAGAGGACGATCAGGGTGCCGGCAATCAGCTCCAAGACGGCGGATATTCCGCCGGATGAGTACTCCTGGAGGAAGTATGGTCAGAAACCCATCAAGGGCTCCCCTTATCCTCGGTATACATATGCACCATCTTCAACGCCCATCCCGTGATTTTTTTGACTTCTTCACCTTGCTCTTGTACGCAAGCGAATTCTGATGTCGAGTTTTTTTTTCTCTTCTTTTCTTCTTGCTGTGTCTATAGAGGGTACTACAAGTGCAGCAGCCAAAGGGGATGCCCAGCGAGGAAGCACGTGGAGAGGGCGAACGACGACCCCTCCATGCTCATCGTCACCTACGAAGGGGAGCACCGCCATGGCCCAAATGCCCTAGCCGCCGCCGCCGCCGCCGCCGCCGCCATCCTCCCCGCCGGCAACCCCGTCCAAATCAGCGGCTTCTTGCTCCAATCTTCTTGAAGACAAAAAAAAAATCACCCGTCAGGCCTCCCCGTGACCCGCGAGGGAAGAACATCCACCAAGATGTTTGTTTCCCGAGCGAGGAGATGTAAACTTCTCTGGAAGATACAAGGTGACAAAATCACATCTTTGTGGGGGTCTGCCTGGGATAGAATGGATTGAATAGTTGCGTTCACGTCCGGCATCTGATCGTTGACTTTTGGTGTTGAAGGCGTGTTGATACTAATTTCAACTTCTGTGAACAAAAAAAAAAAGATACTAATTTCAACTTCTGTTTCCGAGGCTGCCGTTGACTGGTGAGGCCATTGATGCGGAGGCTTCGGTAGGCAGGGCGTAGGCCCGCCATCAACGCAGGACCGGCCGATATAAACAAAGCGGTGTTGCTATTGTGGTATTGTCTGTACTGTGCAGGATGTCGACGGGTCGAATATGGATCAAATAATCATATTATTTATATTTATATTTTATAAGAAAAAACATGTTTATTTATTGTTCCTTACGGTGTTTGATTGCATGATAATTGAGGTTTTTATTTTAATTTTTAAAAATTGTAAGAAAACTTGTTAAAAGAGGTGTTTGACAACCATGACAATTTTATATTTTGAAAGTGATTTTCTTCTTAAACAAAAAAAGAGGGTCTCGTCTCTTTCTTTTTTCTTGTGGTCTCCCACTTTATTTGGTCATGTGCGGTGATTACTCTTTTTTGTAATCACATCCCTCCAAACATGATAATTTTATGTCATGAGTTGGCTTACTTTTTATTTTAATACAATTTTTTATCACGAAAGTGTACAAAAAATTATCATGCAACCAAACACCCCATTAATTATCGGGTGCATTGGCTAATTATATTGTTCTGTTTATTTACGATCGGATAATAGATAGTTAACCAATATACACAGAGATAACGTATATACAAAATAAGAGATAACGTATATACAAAATAAAAAGTATAGATAATGTTATCAATCGAAACACATAAAAACATATATTACAAATATAAATATTTACTTATATCAAGATATCAAAAGAAAATTTTAATTACATGCCTAACATAAAACATGAAATAGAAAAAATAATTTAGTAAAAATATTGTTTGAATTTAAACTAATTAATTAGATATTCGACATAAAAGATAAAATAAAAAAATTATGTCTAAAATTATACTATCTAACACAAAATATAAGATTGTCGATGGGTAGCAAAGTGAAATGTCTTCTTATAAGATTACACTGTCTATTTCTATTTTGTGTTATCGTTGACCATCCGACGGATCACACAGTTAGTTGGTTTCTCCAGTATGGTTCTCTTAGAATGTCAAATTCGTCATTAGTTAGACTAAAGAGGAGAATAAGTCATCGTCGTGTATGTGAATTGTACTGTCAGGAAACAAAAGAGGAAAAAGATGTTATTGTTGGACGTCAGAACAAGACTCACCCAATGTTGAGGTCGAGAGAAGAGGATGAACCAGATAGTTTGAGATAATAATTTTTTTTCGATGGGACATATGTATATGTTTAAATATCATCGAATGTGAGTCGTTATATTATGTATTAATTAACGAATATAGATAATAATTTTCACGTTCAATTTACGATGAGATAACGACTAATCGATAAACAAATATAGATAACTTACTCAAAAATTTTAAATTATCTTTTAATTGTTCTTTAATTAATAAACAGATCGTTGACATCTTTAATTACTTGTTGCTGATGGAGCTTGCGGTCGTCGGCCAATCTTATCAACCGGAAGCAATTTAGTTGCAAATCAGAGAACCCTGTTCGCCCAGATGAAGCCGTGAGAGCTCCAAATGAATCCTGCGCACAGAGCCTTGACGTCGAGTAGGTGGGAAACAAACAACAACGAAGAGGAACGATGAAGCCCTAAAAGCCCTGTCCGCTGCTCTTTGTATTTCATTATTTATAGGTCCCAAAATACATACGGTGGCTCATGGCCAGGTCTAAGACGACAGACCACAAGAAATGATAATACATTAAGGTTTGACAGGACAGAAAAGAGAAAAATAATAAGGAGAAGATAATAATAAATAAAAAAGGGTAACAAGAGATGACGCGGTAATTCCTAACACTCCCCCTCAAGTTGAGGAGTGAATGTCATAAATCAACTTGCTAGCATGTGCATGAAACTGATCTTTGGTCAATGGTTTTGTGAATATGTCGGCAATTTGTTTGCTTGAAGATATATGCTCTAAGTTAATCAAACCATCTTGAACTTTTTCTCTTACGAAGTGACAATCCATCTCTATGTGTTTGGTCCTCTCATGGAAGACTGGATTTTCTGCAATGTGTTTGGAAACTTTGCTGTCACAATATAGTTTAATTGAATGACTAGACAGTCTAAGATCCATAAAAAGATAACATAACCATTGAATCTCTGCCACGCCTGCTGCCATGCTTCTGTATTCTGATTCTGCTGATGAACGAGAGACTGTTTGTTGTTTTTTGGTTTTCCAACAAATGGGATGGCTGCCAATAAAACAAACATATCCTATGGTTGATCGTCTAGAGATTGGACAAGCACCCCAGTCAGCATCAATGTAAATGCAAATGTTTCTGTCATTATCTGATCTGTAGAGCAAACCCGCACCTGGGCTTCCTTTTAAGTACTTAACAATATGTAAGGCATCTGACATGTGATTTTGTGTTGGGCTTGTCATGAATTGAGATAGCAAATTGACTGCGTACATGATGTCGGGCCTTGTGACAGTTAAGTACATCAACCTTCCGATTAGCCGCCTGAAAGGGCTTGGGTTCTCCATGCTCGGACTTGATTCAAAAATTCTGTTTTTTGTTCTACATGGGGTTCGTGCTGGTTTTGCTCCCAACAAACCTACATCTGATATAATATATAATGTATATTTTCTTTGACTTAAGAATAGCCCAAAAGTAGCTGTGGTGAACTCAATTCCAAGGAAGTATTTTGGTCTTCCTAAATTCCTCATTTGAAAAGTCTTAAATAGATCTTCCTTGAGTTGTGTTATTTCATCCTCTTGGCTTCCTGTGATTAGAATGTCGTCCACATATACTAGGACTCCTGTTATGCCCCTTTCATTTTTTTTGATGAACAAGGTATAATCCGCCTTTGATTGAGCATATCCAAGAGAGACCAAGGTGGATCTGAGCTTGGCAAACCAATTTCTGGAAGCTTGCTTGAGCCCATATATGGATTTGAGTAACTTACAAGCCAGTCCCTCCCCCTGTCTACTGTGTCCCAGAGACAAACTCATATAAACTTCTTCCTCTAGTTCCCCATGGAGGAAAGCATTGTTTACATCCAATTGGAGCATCATCCATCCTTGCATGACAGCCATGGATATTAAACATCTAACAGTAACCAACTTTGCTCCTGGAGCAAATGTGTCATGATAGTCTAGACCCTCCATTTGACTATATCCCTTGGCGACAAGCCTAGCTTTGTATCTTGAAATACTACCTTCAGAATCATATTTCACCTTGAAGACCCACTTGCATCCCACAAGTTTCTTACCTTTTGGAAGTTCAGAAATTACCCAAGACTTGTTTTGTTCAAGTGCTTTTAGCTCAATATCCATTGCCTCTTGCCAATAAGCATATTCCTTGGCTTCCTCGTAGGTTGTTGGTTCTATGGACTTATCCAAGGAGCTCATGAAGCCATAATGGTTAGTGGACAAATTATGATATGAAATGTAATTGGATAAAGGATAAGGGGTCTTACTTGAGGAAGCTTCAGCAGAGGCATAGAGATTGGTGACATAGTCCTTTAGGTAACCCGGCCTTTTTCTATTTCTTTGCTCCCTAGAGGTGACTTCGACTTGGGGTATGCTGGATGTCTCGACAAGATCATCTTCATGCTCAAGCATTTGTGGGTTAATAGGTGTGGTGCTGTCCATGGCATGTTGAGGATGTGCAAGTTCAATTTCTTCTTGAAGTCCTCCGACTTCTTCAACAGATATAGGAATAGGTGTATCATCAACAACTTTTTCATGTTTATAAGGGAAGATTTTTTCATGGAAGACCACATCCCTACTTGTAAATACATGCTTTGTTTCCAAATCCATAAGTAGATATGCCTTTTGATGTGGGGGATATCCAAGAAAGATACAAGGTCTAGCTCTTGGATTAAACTTATCTTTTTCTAAGTGAGATGTGGAGGAGAAACATAAACAACCAAAAACTTTCAATTGATTATAATTAGGAAATGCTTGGAAGAGAATTTCGTATGGAGTTTTGTTTTTCAATTTTTTCATGGGGTGCCTATTTATGAGATATCCTGCAGCAAGGACACAATAATTCCAATATGTCTTTGGTAGGTTGCTTTGAAAACGGAGGGCACGGGCAACGTCCAAAATATGCCTATGTTTTCTTTCAACGATTCCATTTTGTTGGGATGTATAAATACATGTACGTTGATGTTCTATCCCATTGTCTGTGAGAAAATTTTTAAGATTCATATTAATAAATTCCGACCCATTGTCGGTTCTAATACTCTTGACAAGAATGCTAAATTTTCTTTGAACATAAGCTATAAAATTTTTAACAATTTCAGCAACTTGAGATTTAGAATTGAGCATGTATATCCAAACAAAACGGGAATGATCATCAACTATGGTCAAGAAATATCTAGCCCCGGATACAACTTGAATGTGATAGGGACCCCATACATCAAAAAACAAAAGGTCAAAAGAGGAGGTACTTCTGTTCTTGCTTTGATGGAAAGGTAGTCTTGCTTGTTTAGCTCTTGGGCAAATGAGACACTGAAATGGAATTCTGTCAAATTTAGCTCTTTCGTCAACCGATGCAATTTACTCCAAGAAGGATGTCCAAGGCGCATGTGCCACAAGTTGTTGGGAGCTTCAGAATTGAGGCATACCTGGCCAGAATCATCCCCAAAAAGGTAATACAAGCCACCAATCTCACGGCCCTGACCAATCAACTTCCTCGTTCTTAAGTCCTGAAAGACACAATGTGTGGGAAAAAAGGTGACAGAGCAATGAGCGCTTTGGGTCAGTTGACTAACAGATAGGAGATTATAATTGAAAGTAGGAACATGAAAAACTTCAGATAAATATATGTTGTCATTCAGTTTAGAAGGGCCTTTGTTGTGGATTTCGGCCAAGGAGCCATTAGGTAATCGAATACCTGCCGGTGGTGCTTGATTATTTTGACTCGGACCAGCAATAGAAGGAAGAGGATTAGAGGAAACATGGGCCGTAGCTCCTGAGTCAATGATCCAACAATCTCTAAGGTTAGCCTTGGAACATTTATTATTAGAAAAATTAAGGCAAGGATTAAACATACCAGAGTCCAAAAGCTTAATCAAATTTGCATATTGTTCTTCAGTAAGAGTTGGGTGGCTTCCTTCTTTGTTGTGAAACTTTTTGCGTGGGTTTTGTGGATATCCATGGAGCTTAAAACACTTTTCCTTTGGGTGTCCCACAATCTGGCAGTGAGAGCATTTAACTTTATTAAACTTGTAACAATTCTCCTTGTTATGACCGGTTATGTTGCAATGTGAGCACCATGTTCTTTTGTCCTTGAATATCTTGACAGTCTCCTTGGCCATCATGGCAGAATATTCGTTAGTGCTTGGAGTATGCACCATCCTTTGAGATTCATCTTGGAGGATCAAAGAGTAGGCCTTACCGACAAGGAAGGGGATCCATCAATAGGATTTGGCTGCGAACAGCCATATATGTGTCATTAAGCCCCATGAGAAATTGCATAAGCTTCCTCTTTTCATTGTAGTCATCTCCAGAAGAGGAAACCAATTAGGATAGCTCATCCCAATGTCCCTTTAAAATGTTAAAATACTTGGCTACTGGCTCATTGCCTTGCTTAAGGGTTGAAATGGCCCTCTCTAAGTTGTAGATTCTAGGCCCATCCGCAGGAGAAAAGCGGACCTTAAGGTCATTCCAAATCCCATAGGCTGTTTCAATGTATAGCACCGAACATACTATGTCTTTGTCAATGGAATTTAATAGCCATGATATCACCATATAGTTAACACGTTCCCATGACTTGAAGGTAGGATCATAGTGATCTGGTTTAATGATCTTCCCATTGACAAAATCTATTTTATTTTTAGCAGACAAAGCAACGCACATATCTCGTTGCTAAGTGATATAGTTGTCACCAGTTAATAGCGCGTTGACGAGGGTAGCTCCTGGATTGTCCAAAGAATGGAGATAGTAAGGATCATTGATTTCATATTTTTGGCTTGCTCCTCCGTCAGCTCCTTCCATTGCTCTGGCGCAAAACCTGCTCTGATACCAAGTTGCAAAGTAGAGAACCCTGTTCGCCCAGATGAAGCCGTGAGAGCTCCAAATGAATCCTGCGCACAGAGCCTTGACGTCGTCGAGCAGGTGGGAAACGGACAGCAACGAAGAGAAACGATGAAGCCCTAAAAGCCCTGTTCGCTGCTCTTTGTATTTCATTATTTATAGGTCCCAAAATACATACGGTGGCTCACGGCTAGGTCTAAGATGACAGACCAAAGGAAATGATAATACATTAATGTTTGACATGACAGAAAAGAGAAAAATAATAAGGAGAAGATAATAATAAATAAAAAAAGGTAACAAGAAATGACACGGTAATTCCTAACACCAACCCGCAGCCATACTTGGACGCCGGCGCGTGAATTCCGACCCTTTTACAAGCGTTGGTAGTTCGAACTCTGTACAGTAAAGTGTTTGGGGTTGCTGCGCATTGGGGTTGCTTGCGATCTGTAAGTAGTCGCAAAGGGTTTTCTATCTTTTTTTTTTTTAAATTCGGAATGCCTGTTTTGCGGATGTGTCTAACATATTTTCTGTATTTTGATTTCCAAGAGACTCTCAAACCGTTCGATGTCAGTAAGTATCCGTCTGTGAGGTTGAAGTGGTTATCGCCGATCCGTAGATTGAGAAGGGAAAAATGCGTATTTGAACGGGCGCTCTCAACTCCCAACACAATACGCGACTTTGAAAAAGCCCATCTCGGGAGTTATTTGATGAGACGTGACTAGTTGATTTAGAATCACCAATTTAAAAATCATTCCTTGATTTTGATTTTGGTGATGTAAAGGTGAAAATCTGAATTTAATGTCAGCCTTGGATAAAAATGATATAATATCAATATTCGTAGAGAATAAAATACAAATATAAGAAGAGATTATATGAAATCTCTTTACGTATTTGATAATACTATGTTAATATTACAATTGATGTTAAGTGATTGTTAATATTGTAATAATATCAAAATCAATCATAGGTACTTGATTGTTATAGAGTCAAAATTAATACTACCCTAATATCTAAGTATGCTATAAAATATTAATGATATTTACTTAAAAATATAAAATATGTTTATAATATTTAATTTAAAATAATAAAATTAGGAAATGAAAAGTTTTTTTTCTTATTATCAGTGTAAGATAAGTCAAGTGATATGCAGCATATTACATGGGGAGCAGGGTCGTCAGTTTGAGCGGACGCTCAAACGCCTGTGGACAGTCATGCCCGATTGTCCAGGGGGACAGTTGCTTGTGACGATTGAGCTGGGGCTCGATCGCTTGATCGTGTGCGGGGCTTCGCACCTCCTGGCCACTGTGCCACCGTGTCCAAAGAAAAAAAGATATGCATCATTTTACAACCGAGAACACCGATTTCTCAAATCTTGAGAACATAGAAGAGTAGATAATTTTCTCGAGGGATATCTTGAAACTTCGGTGAATGCTGGCTTAAAATCAAAAGTTAATGTAAAGAAAATCTGGTGAGTAGGAAATGGCACATGGTTCCCTTGATAACATTGATAACATTAATCAAAACCAAATCGTGGATGTCAGCCATACAGATGTTTCGTACTTTTGAAAGCAAATTTAGCATTGATTATGTACTTCTACATGTCATTACGATGATATTGTGGTGACAATTACAGACATAATTCTTCATTGTTTCCGATTCTAAGCACTTTAGTATCATGCAATCTCCAAGTTGCATCTCAAGTATAGAAGGTGAAAATTGATTTGAGTGATCGGGTGTACATTTGAAAGAGTCTTCACCCATGAAAAGATAGCAACTTTTTTTTATGACAAAAAACAATAGAATGTTCATAGGAGCCTAAGAACATAACTAATGAACTAATTCTATTGTGTTCAACTGTTTATAAAATTGTTAAAGAAACTATTGCCGCCTTCGTCCGACACAAAGATAAAGCAAGAGCGTGCAACGACGTAGCATGGTAGAACAAGGCTAGCTAACTGAAAAAGCGAAACCTATCAATCAAAATAGAGATTGATCTTTAATTTCCAAGGATGGAAATGTTTACTATGCACAATTCCACTTGAAAATAACATCTAACTGGCACACAGGCCTTCCACTAGCATGACTTCTTAAACTTAGTTATGCAAGTTGAAGTTGAAGATATTATTTTTACAAGAAAAAGATTGATTATTATTTCAGGAAACAATGTTTTTAACAAATAGATGCACTTGCACTTGACCAACCTTCCTATTTGATTTGAAGCATCACTTAGCATCTTTGTAAATAAACTATATCATACATCAAAGCACATCGAGAGAAAAGAAAACATAACATCAGTAAGGAAAAGAGCCTTATTTTAAAACAAAAAAATGTTATCTCATGATCAACAATGACAAAATTACCTACAAAGAATAAGAAAAGTCCATCTTCACAAAGTCACAACTAGAAGAAACACCTTAGATCAAACATACGCATCTTAATGCATGGGTTGGAAAGTGCAGAAAAAATATCATCACTAAAGGGGGTCAACTGGCTGCCTCATTCTCTTAGAAATTAGCATGCAACCAAGATCGACCTTGTCTATGTAAAGGCTAATGTTGAGAAAGTTCAGTCAAGCAAAAAAAAAAAAACTAAATATTCAACAATTGCCTTTGCCATGTAATGTTCATAACTATTAGACATTTCCTGTTGTATGTTATTGAATAAAATTGGCATTTATTGGTTACATATTTTTATTAGATGTGAAATTCTTGATCATATGCAATGATGATTAGATCATGATGAGATCATGATAATGAGATAAATGATTCAAAAATATATGATCAAAATGTTTATAGTCATATGATCCTTGAGATGGGATATTAAGGATTCAGATAGACTAGTGTTATCTTCTTATAAGATAAGGTGACTGATTTCATTAGTCATTAGTGTTGAGACATTAAAATACACATAGTTATTTATTAGTGGAATGAGTTTACTAAACTTAATGAATTAGAAACTCTAGATAGTGTCTTACGTAAATGTCTATATGGGTTTTTTATCATCATAGTTGTATAGTTATGTCTTTGACTTGAGTGTAGATATGTCAAATTTACCTAACTCAGAGCATAAAACTCATGTTTATAAGATAACATGAGTGATTGATCTGAGAATGATGTTGAGTCTTTTAGTGTTGATTCAGAGCTTTGCCGAGTGAAGTCAGACATTTTACGGAGGTTTCCAAGAGAAGCTGTATTTTTCGAGTGAAAGTCACACGTAAAATGCGAAAACACAGAAATCGGCTTGATGATCAAAGCCTAATGATCAAGCATTGGAGTTTATGATCAAATTTTCATTTTGAATGTGTTTTGGTTTATGCTGTGTCTTTTTTATTGTTGTTCGGTTCGTTTCGACCAGCATTGAACCTTCTGTTCACTACTCCAAATTTTGATTGAAATTAGGAAGTCTTGGAGCATGTGCCAGCTGATGCACCACTGTGTAAAGCTTCCTTGGACTATTATCTTTCCAAAAAAATAAAAAAACAAACGGCATCGAATTTTGAGTTCGTGAATGCATGTAGCGACTTCTAGAATGTAGGCGTGCAGATGCAGTGCCATGCGCCCTCCAAGGAGGGCACAGGCCCATGCGCCCTCCCTGGGGGGCACATGACCATGCGTCCCCGACCGAGGGCACATGGTACTGGACTCCGATTTTGATTCAAGTTCCAATCTTCGGTCCAAAAGCTTCATCTAGATAAAATTTTCTATTTTTTAAGATTTATCTCCAAATTTTCACATGCGCCTAATCGAAGGCACGTGGCCGTGCTCCACAAGGGTGGGGCATGTGCCCATGTACCCCCAACCCAAGGCACATCGCACCAATCTTCAACTTTGATTCTAATTGTGTACGAATAAGCCCAAAAATCTTGTTTTAGATTATTTTTATTTTTTTGAAATTATCTAGGAATGTGCACGTGCCCTTGGAGGGGGGAGCATGTGCCCCACCCTAGGGCACATGGTCCATATTTTGTAGGAGCCGATAGACTCCGATTTATCTTATAAATTAAGCCAACTTCTGGCATTCTAGAGGTTAGAATGTGACCATCTAGGCATCCCAAGACATCCTTTTACTCTCCTGTTATTTTTTAGTGATTTTTAAAGAGCAAAATTCATGTGTTTAGAGAGATAAAATTCAGTTTGTGTGCATCTAGCTGAAGCTATCTTCTTCGATCTCTACAGAAGCATGAAGATGTTTTCTGCCCAAGCTATCAAAAGAAAAGTTCTTCCTTTCAAAGTCTTCTTTCTTTTTCAATAGACAGCATGCAATTCAGACATTGTGGCTGGTTGTGGCAAGCACTGAAGCAAAGTTGTGTCAGACAGATCCCAATTCCTATTTGACTTCTCAATGGACCCAGATTTGCTCATATCTCCTTCAAACAGGCTCATATTTGATAAGTTCTTTTTCCTATCTCTTAATTTTGTCATTCTTCATCTATCTTCCATCTTTTTTGCATTAGTTTTAATCTGTTGACTAAAAACCAAAAAAGGGTTAGAAATAATAAAAATCCGATCAGTTTTTTTATCAATTGTCTGTTTTTATGTTATTTTATTTACATCTACTACACCCTATCTAATTCTAATTATTGTGTCACCTATTTTATTGTCTAGTTAGACAGAAAATTAAGTACACATGTGTTGAGGACTGTTCTTCATTGGCTGGCCACAGAAGGTGAAGTTAGAACCTGCCCACTTTTCTGCTATGGTACACATGCTCAGTTGTTTTCTTATTTAATTCCATTGCATAAAGCAGAGCCCGTGGTTCCTGCCGACTATGTTCTTACTTTATTTCATGCATTAATTTCTTTCATCTTTTTTTACCCACATGACCCGGATAGTTCCTTTAACATCCTAGTGATGTTGAAGGCCGAGTATTCAAGAATAAATTTGAGTGTGGGTAATGAAGGGATATCCTCCTCCCTCTCTCTCTATCTCTAAGGGGTGTCAACCCAAGAATCCCATTTCTGGAGTTGACAGCCTTCTTTTGGCGACCACTATGGGACAAGCAATGTCTTTAACCGTGGGTGTTTAATTTGTTTGCAACTAGTTCTTGTTCTAGACCGGTTCCCGCATGAGCCTTTCTTTCTTTCCGACTTTTTCAACTCGATTCCATCTTTAATTTTCTAAATTCACCTTATTTTATCAGATCTGAGGTGCCAAGTTTTTATTTAATTTTTATTATTTATTTCAGTCAGTTCCTGCATGAACCCGCTGTAGACACGCAATTTTGGCCTAGTTGGAGAGCTCAAATTCTTGTTTTCATGAAGAATATTTGAGTAACCTTTCAAGGGAACCGAGTTTTCCGGAAAAATTATGGTCTTTGGCGCATTTCGAAGAGGGCAAAACCATGTGTATAAGGGCTCCTGGCGCCCTACTTATAGGGCACCAGGCGCCCTATAAATAGGGCACCAGGCACCCTGTTTATAGGGCACCAGGCGCCCTATAAGGCACCAGGCGCCCTATAAACAGGGCGCCTGGATCCAAATTAAATTGATTTGACAGGTTGATTTGACCCCCCGCAGTGACTTGTCTTGTCGATTTGACATATCTCATGATGCTGGCGCCCCATATACAGGGCGCTATGCCACATGACACTGTTTTCCGAAAATGGCCAAAGTGCCCTCTTTTGGGCTATAAATAGACCCCCATTTGGAGCTTGGAGGAGGTTCCAACTCCGTGCCACCCTAGATATCATCCAACACTACGATTCCAAGCCACATTCACCCTCCAAAAGCCTCCAAATCGATCCAAAATCCTCCACCAAAAACCCTAAAACCCTCTGTTTCTGTCACCCAGAAATATGATTTTTCTCCAACTTTGAGAGCCTCTATCCGACTCTCCTCATACATCCAGCACACAAACCACCTTCCACTAGCTTTATTTGCATATTGTCTACAAGGAGGAACTCTTACTTCGTCCCGGAAGCCATCCATCACTCCGGAGCGGCGCCGCGAAGAGAAGAAGAAAATCTGTTCGAGCCAGACTTAGTGCCCCGTATACAGGGCGCTTTGACTTTGGTCAACGCGCCCCATAAAGGGGGCACCTGCTCCTGGCGCCCTATATATAGGGCACCAGGAAGGGCAGAAGCTTGTTTCATTGTTTTCGAAGTCCGATCGCTTATTTAATCGAGTTCTTTTCTCCCTTTTTTCACTTTTGCATCGATCACCATGTTATTTAGCATGTCTTAGAGCATTTTTGCATTTCATATATGTTTAAAACCTACCAAAAATAGGGGTTGGGATCTCGTCCCAATCCGGTTAGTCTCTTCCCGTTTGCATGTTTGAATCCAAATTCGAGCACGATACTATGCTTTCGTTAGAACTAATGAAACCTTCACTTGTCTACATGTTTTCTTATGGACATTCTTAGGTAGATCCGATCGAGGCGGAGCTTCAACCGGATTGAAGGCAAGGGATTCACTAAGCTCTCTTCTTTCGGCCGGCCGAGAGAGGAGAAGTCGGAACTCAACAATCTACCCGCTTCCGGAGGTACGAAGGTCATCTTTCTATTTCATTTTCTTTCATCCCATCATACTTTGGAGCCTTTGGTTCCTGGCGACCACACCTACACATAACACACCACCCACCGACACCGACACACACCGAGGCCGGGCGTAAGGGGTTCCGGAAAGGGGAGATCCGCGGATGTCCCGTTCCGGGTGCTTACACCCGCCATTACTTTTAATACTAGTTCTCGCGCGAACCAACTCTCTTCTACAAATCGATTCTCGCGTGAACTAAAATCTATTTTCAGCCTTCCAAATCAAATTTTTCATTCTTTCTTGCAAGTTATTTCACCCTAAAATTGGTCACCGTGTGACCCACTTTTTCCTTTAATTGTCATTCAAACTGGTTCCTATGTGAACCACCTTTTTCTACTTCAAACTGGTTCCCGCATGAACTAACTTCTTTCTTTAATACTTTGGTTCCCATGCGAATCAAACATATTTCTTTAGATCGATCCCCGCATGGATCAGACCTTACCTCACCTTTAGATTGGCCCCACGTGGCCTCTTTTTAATCATTCAAACTAGTTTCCCCATGAACCATTCTTTCTACCCAAAATCAGTTCCCGCGTGAACCACCTTCATTTTTTACCCCGGTTCCCACTTGAACCAGCTTATTCTTACATCGATCCTTGCATGGACCACCCCTTGGCTTGGCTATCAGATCTGTCCCCTCCCTTTTCTACTACTTTTCACCTCCTCTATTCAGCTCTTGTGTAGACCAGTCTAGTTTCTAGTCACTAGTAGCTTGTCTTGCTTGATTGCTTGTTTATTTAAGTTTATGTGTGTTTGTTTTGGATATCATTCATATTACTTATTGGTTGAATTCTTTGCTTCTCTTCCTTTCTACCTCTCTCTTCTTTTACTTTTCTTGAGGTGGGAGTTCACTCTCTCACACACCATTGCCTACCAAAACACCCTCTCGGTGTATTTTGACCCCTCTTCTGGGATATTCCTTCCTAGTTGACTTAGGTTGGTTTTCATCAAGGCCTCTATATTTCCCCATATGTGGAGTATTCCTCTTCACGATTGGGTTGCTTGTACCACTACCCCAAAACCCGAAGTATCCAAAGTTACCCATTCGTGGCAAGGTTGTGTGAACTTTAGGTCATTGGAGATTGGAGTTTGGATCTTAACCTAATTGTTGAGAGAACAAATCTTAACAATCCATTAACTTAAGGTTTGAAGAAAACTTAGTGTGTAATCTTATTTTCAAGTCTTTGCATCATTTGTTTGCCAAATGAAAACTCAAAACAAAAAAATATTAAAACATTAAAAACACTAAAAAAATTGTTCTTTGCTTTATTCATTCTCCAACTTGCTTGTTGAAACCAAAAGTGTAAACAACAAAAATTCTTGTTGAAAACATTAAAAAACAAAGAAGAAGTTGCTTGTTCACCCCCCACCCATTTCAAAAGTTGATAGGATGGCAATGCAATTAAGGTCTGGAAGATGCGTTGGAATGGCAAAATACTCCAAGCATCAAGAGAATGAACTGGGTCATCAAGAGATTCAACAATCACTCGTGATCTAGTTCGATGGTCGTGTCAATCCCCTATTTGAACTAGAAGTGTGAGAGGTCGCTCACCCATATGCTCCACAAAATGTTGAACAAATCATTAGAGAATTGTCTCTTCATACTGAACCAAAAACCTTGTCACTCATGCAAGCCTTGATGAAGGGCAAGGCACTAGCTAATCTTACCTCTATTGAAGGCAACCGAGTTGCCTCGCCTCCTCGATCTGTGGTTCAGCCATCTTATGCCAACCATATTGCACCTCCTTCTCACCCTATCATGGGGCACACCTTAGATAGTCTTCCAGTCTATGCTCCTAACCCTCGACCTCCAATTCAATCATCCAACTGCATATCTTCTCCTACAGTCCAAGAGCCTTCTCTCACTAAAGCTATCATGAATCAACTTCATTAAATGAATGAGCATTATGAATAGCTGAGATGTCGATTAGATTCTAAGTCAACCCCTAAGATTTTAATTCCGTCTTTCCTAGTTCTCCACCTGCGACCTTCAGAAATGCCTATCTATTGCCATTACAATGGTGTCGACAATCCTTTCCTACACCTCAAAGATTTCTTATACGAGTCCTTCTGGAAGAATGACTGTAGGGTCCTGGCTTTTCTGTTCTACTAATCACTAGAAGGGTCTACCTTAGAGTGGTTCTAGTCACTCGACCACCTGGAGGTAAGAATATTGGCATTGTCAAGACCAAATTCTTATAAAGGTACAAAGATTGGGTAGCATCATCATGTTCAATCATAGATCTGATTATAGAAAAGATGAAGCCAGATGAGGACTTCATGAGATTTGCTAATTGATGGAGTGGAATGGCAGAAAAGTTAACATATGTCATCTCAGAAGGGGAATAAGTGAAGATGCTCATTGAGAACAATACACTAGCTCTTAGGAATGTCTTGATCGTGCACTGTCCAACCACCATGAATGAACTCTATGATAGTGCTCGGTACTTCCAAACCCATTTCAAGGATACTACCATGGTGAACCCATTTGATCCCAAATCTTGAAACACTAGAAAAACTCCTTTTGCACCAACTAGCCTACAAATGAGGGAGTGGTCAACCATGAAAATGTAAATAATGTGGGGAACCAAGGAGGGAACCACTTAAACCAGTATAGGAACCCATAATAAAACCCACCATACCGCCCCCCTCAATAAGTTAAAGTTAGGCCACAACCACAACAACTACCTCAGCCAATAGTGCAACCCTATCAACCTTGGCCACCCACCTACAATAGGGCACCACCACCACCCAACCAAGCACCACAAGGAGGTCCTAGGAGAGAGCACTACCCACATATACCTTACTCCTTGACCGACATCTTCAACGTCCTCATGGTAGAGAAGCAGATAGAATTGCCCAAGGAAAGGGAGGTTTGGCCAGCTAACACAGACATGTCCCAATACTGCGCTTACCACAGTACCCTGGTCACACAGTTGAAGTGTGCTTTCATTTTAAAGATTACAATTATGATCTCAATGACCAGGAGAGTATTGATTGGGTCTAGATGGGGGAATGCATATAAGCAATGAAAGCTAGGTAGCTGCAATGGCAACAAAAACTTGCTTACGCCCTGTTTGGTAACACTATTAGGTACCTCTATCACTATCAATTTTAAAATTGATATTGATAGGTATCATTAAGAGGTGTTTGGCTAATTGTATCAATTTTAAAATTTGTAGTGAAAACAAAGCATATTATGTAATACAAGTGTCAACTTGTATTGCTTTTGATATTGATACTCCAACATTTGAAAATATTAATATCAATATTGATATAGTACCAAAACTGAAACTCTAACCAAACAGGGCATTAGGTATAGTAGCAACCATGCTTAGGTGTTGTCCAAAATCCGCTTCCAATGCATGCTCCAGCTCTAGCATCAACACTCGAAAACCCCAAAATTGGCTTAGTACACTCTGCCACTGAGGAGGCGATAAACTATGTCCAAGGTTGGCAGTTAGAAAACCATAATGCAACTTTGCATGCAAAGCCAACTACACCTCCCACTCAAATCATACTCTCTACACCACATACTCCTCCTGTAGCCAACAACTGATCCATCCACCACCTCCACCAAACCCAGTTCCACCACCACCACCATTAAATCCAACACCCCAACCGCTGGCCGCTACTACTTCTTGCCACCTTATCATTAGGCTAGCCTCCATATCACCAACAATGCCTACGTCAAACCCTCCAATCATTGTCATACCACGACTCCTTCTTATCAGGCCATCACCATCACCATCTCCATCACCATCTCTATCATCCCCAAATCCGAATCACTCACTCGTAAATCTAGTTTCTCTAGAACCAAAAGTCACCCTACCAACAACACCAGCCCCACAACCAGCTGTGCCTGCTACTACATTAAGCCTTCCAACCATTGCCACCCCATGACCCTTGCTTATTAGGCCATTACCACCATCCCTACCATCTCCAAATCCAAATCTTCTACATCTAGTCACCTCAAAGCCCTTGGTTGCCACACAAACCTCATCACTCGTTGTACCAATGCCTACACCACCTTCATCACCCATCCCAATCAACCCACCACACTTACCTAATCACTAGTTTGCTCTATTGCTTTGGAATGGGAGGATGTTTCAATAGCTTTTCCCTCAAATGGAAGAGGAACAAGTGGAAGAACCCTTACTGGGGATGACCTATGATTTATTGAAGTATCTAGATAAGATGCCAGCTAGCATTTCCATACTTGAGCTGATAAAGAGATCAAATGTGCATCAAAAAATTATGCAACAGTATCTACAAAGGATTATGGTTGATGAGAACCTCCCACTTGAGAAGATTACCACTGTGTTAGCCCCCAAAAGTGAGCACCCAATGCTCACCTTCTCTCAATAAGAATTGGCAGACCTAAAGGTTAGCAGGTATGCCTTGCGTATGGCAGCTATCATCTGCAACATTGAAGTGAAGTATTGTTTGGTTGACATCGAAGTCTCTATTAACATTATTAAGCCAGAAATCTTGCAGCTACGTGGCATCTCCAAATAAGAAATTAAGTCATTTTGTGCCATGGTGATAGCTTATGGCAATTTTAAGAAGTCTGCATGTGGAATAGTCACATTATATGTAGGACTTTGGCCATGCACCATCGTCACTTAATTTCATGTCTTGGAGTTGGATCCAAGTTTTTAGGCTATACTCAGGAGGCCTTATCTTGAAGCATTAGGTGCTATTACCTCAACCAACCATCAGTGCATAAAGTTCCCTTACAAAGGACAAAGTGGTTAAGGTAACCAGCATGCCTGTGTTAGGTGAAGTGAGTAGTTTCTCCTCTGCATTACCCTCCAAATTGGCAATACAACCTTTGATTTCAACGATAGAAGTGCCAAGAGTAAGGTGTGTGACTACCTCTCTACCAGACATTGTGGGATAGCAGATGATGAAGAAATTGGGTTACCAATCGAAAAAGGGTTAGGTAGAGATCTCCAAGGAATCACTAAGAAGGCTACGCAGGCAAGGGCTTGGGTATGAAGAGAATTTCATTTCAAAAAGGGTCATCCAACTAGGATAGGCCATGGGACTCCAATCATTCTTTATGAAAGGGGAGACCATGATGATGGTTTAGGGTGATGAAGAACTGACCATACCAATCAAAGAAGACCTAGAAGATCTATGCTTGTCATTGGCCTATTTGTTTACAAATGAGGAAGAGCAGTGTGAACCACTTGAGGGCAGACTAGTCTCAGATCAAATCATCACTATAGAGAATCATTCCACCAAGCAAACTACCGCCCTAGTTAGAACCATTCCACAAGGCCCGTATCTTAGTGTTGTTTGTCATAAGGATCTCGTGCTACTGTTCCTAGATTTCTTATATGGGTTACCTAGCCCTCTTTCCTTCACTGGACCAATATGGTCAACAACTCCCTCTAGGCCCATGTGTACCTATGAAATTCCAGTTTCTTTCGGGCCCATGTGCCCCTTTCAACTTTCAACCCATCCTAGGCCCATTGGCCCATTTGAGGCTTCCATTTTTATTGGGCTTGCTTGCCTAAATAGTTTTCACATCAGCTTCAGGCCTAAGGGCCCTTTTCAACTCAACCACAATGGGCTCGTGTGCCTGTCAATATCCAAAACTGGGTCCACATACCCATTTAGATTTCTCATTAGCTTTGGGCCTGCATACCTATTTTTTGTTAGCATTGGGCCCATGAGCCCCATTTTATTTTTCATTCTTAATCACTTTTTCTCATTAGTTATCTCATCCTGTCATTAGTCTCGAGTCATTATGACTCATTCTATCTTTTTACTTAAAAATCCAAAAAAAAAGTCTTCTTTAAAACACACGTTCCATTGAGGAGACTGTTCTACTCATCCTAGAGGGTCCTTCCAACTAGTAACCCCTCTTCTTTGAATCATTGATTAACCTGCTCGATCCTCTTTCCACTGTAAGTACCACTTTTCTAGCTTTATCTTAATAGGACAATCAGGTTAGGAAATAGAAAAAATCAAAGGTAGACAAGTTCCAAATTGATATCTACAACAATTGGCTTAAAAATGTAGAGAATGTGCAAGACTACATAATTTCTTGAAGAATGCTATCAAGCTAGATGAAATCCCATATGAGGATGAGCATAACATAAATCATACATTGGGAGTATATGAGGTAGTATCAGAAAAGGATCTCAAATTTGAGAAGAAATATGAGGACTTGGTTGATGCATATGCCTCTGGGCTCAGAAGATTTGAAAAACCATCATCTAAAGGGAATGAACTGACCAAGGAACTAAATCTGGGAACCCTAGAAGAACCAAAGATAGTCCTCATCAGTGCAAACCTCACTCCCACTGATGAACAACATTTGATCAAAGTTTTGTAAGAATACAATGATACATTCGCATGGACGTATGAAGATATGCTGGGTTTAGATAACTCATTGGTTGAACATAGATTAACTTTGAAATCTGGAGCTACCCTAGTTAAACAAAAGCTCAAGAGATTTCACCCTGATATTGCACTAAAAAAAGGAAGAGGTGGACAAATTACACCATGAAATTTTTTTTAAGGTCATCCTTTATCCACAATGGGTGGCAAACATAGTCCCTATTTTGAAAAAGGATGGAGGAGTTTGAATTTCTATAGACTTCTGGGACCTAAACTGGGCGTGTCCTAAATATGTTTTCTTTTTATCTCATATAGATGTATTGGTCGATAACACAACGTGATACGAGATGCTTTCATTTATAAATGGCTATTCTAGATATAATCAGATCAAATAAGTCAAAGAGGGCCAAGAGAAGACCCTGTTCACTACACCTTAGGAAACCTATTGCTATGTTGTCATGCCCTTCGGTTTGAAGAATGCCAATGCTACATACCAAAGGGCTATGATGGCTATTTTCCATGATATGATGCACACACTTGTAGAGTTGTACATGGACGATTTGGTCGTCATATCCAAAAGTTGAGAGGATCATCTTAAAGTGTTAAGAAAAGTCCTACAAAGGGCTAGAGAGTACAAGCTGAAAGTGAACTTCAAGAAGTGCACATTTGGTGTCTCATTAGAAAAATTGTTAGGGTTCATTGTAAGAAAAAGGAAAAGGGGCATAGAGATTGATTCAAACAAGGCCAAGGCAAACATTGGTATGCCTCATCCAAATAATATGAAAGAACTTTGAGGATTAATCAAGAGGCTACCATTTATCCACCAGTTTATCTCATAACACTCCCAAATGTGCAAACCTTTCTATCAGTTGACCAAGGTGGGGGCCGAGTTTAAATGGGATTCAAAGTGCCAAGAAGCATTTGATGGATTAAAAACATACCTGGTAAGTCCCCCTATACTTAGATTACCAGTTCCAAGCAAACCCTGGGTCCAATACATTTCAGTTCTCAAGAACACTCTTGGAGTAGTCCTTGCATAAGTTGATGAAGAAGGGAGAGAGTGAGCTACTTACTACTTGTCTAAGATCTTTGACTCATATGAGTAAAAATACACTGTGGTAGAGAAGACCTACGTTGCCCTAGTATGGATAGTTCAAAAACTCAAACACTACTTTCTTTCTCATGAGGTCAAGCTCATTGCTCACATCAACCTCATCAAGTTTCTTATAGAAAAGACTATCTTGATTGATCAGCTATGGTGATGCAAAGTTTCTTGTCTCAATTTGATATCACTTATGTTTTGCAAAAGGCGATTAAGGGCTATGCTATTACTAAACACCTTGCCCATCACCTTATACCCATCTTTGATTCATTCTAGCTAGAGTTCCTAGATGATGAACTAATGTCAATCCGATCTTCCGATCTTTGGACATTATAGAAATTCATACAGTACAGGTATAGAAATTGTCCTTCTATCACCCAGATGGTGTCACCATTTCACAGGCATTTTAGCTCGACTTTCCAGAAACTAACAACTTTGCTGAGTATCAAGCCTTGCTGGTTGAGCTGGAGGCTGCTCACTTCCATGGTGCCACCAAACTGAGGGTGATAGGTGATAGCTAATTGATCCTATGCCAGGTCCTATCCAAATATAGACATGCTCACCCAAACCTCAAAGCCTACGATAAGCTCACCGCTTGCTACATCAAGTTATTCTTCAAACTCACCTTTATCCATGTCCCTCATGTGCAAAATGTCCTTGCTGATGCCTTGGCCTCATTAGCTTCGTCTTTATTTGCCCCACTAGGTAGGTAGGTGTGAACTATCCATGTCCATAAGAGGTCAATTCAAGTAATTGAGAATATACATTTTTTGAAGGTTAAGGATAGATTTGATAGAAAGAATTTTAAAACATAAAGAAGAAATCTTTTTGATTAAGTTGCAAGAATTATAAGAAGGTGAGAAATCTTAGTATGATGAGATTGTGAGGTATTGTCAAGACCAGACATATCTACCTGGATCTACTACCAAGGAGAAGAAGGCAATCAAAAGAGTATTCCAAAGGTATACAATTATAGGAGGAGTGCTTTATAAGAGGAGCCTGAGTGGTATCCTACTCTGGTGTGTTGATGAAGAAGAAGCTGAGTTGGTGCTAAAAGAAGCACATTTTGGAGTCTGTGAAGGTCATGTGAATGCTCAAGCCCTTGCCAAAAAAATCATCCTCAAAGGTATTATTGGCTGTCTCTAGAAGAAAATTACTCCATCTTTGTCCGGCACTGTTACTCATGTCAACTCCATGCTGACAAGATCCATTCTCCCGCATCTTCCCTTCATCCAATCCATGCCCCCATGGCCTTTCACTATGTAGGCTTTTGATATTATTGGCCCCTTATGTGACCTCAACTCTAAAGTGCGTGCTAAATCATTCATTTTGATGGCAATGGAGTACTTCATAAAGTGGATTGAAGCATAAGCATTTATGGAGATTAAAGTGTCAATAGTTTGCTCCTTCATCAAGCGCAACATTATTGCAAGGTTCAAGATTCCCAATGACATCATCTTTGATAATGGGCCTTCGTTCCTTTCTCAAGATCTATGCGATCTTTGCAAAATGTACTATATTTCAATGCATCATTCATCATCATATCATATTCAAGGTAATGGTTAAGAAGAAGCCACTGATAAAACCTTTATTAAAATCATTAAGAAAACCTACAAGTGTAGCAAGTTTGCAAGCTGGCCTGATAACCTCGTAAATGCTCTATGGGCTTATTGTACTTCTGTATGAACTATCACTGGACAAACCCCGTATACCTTGACATATGGGATGGAAACAGTCGTCTTGTACAAGGTATTACTTCCATCTCTCCGAGTTCAGCTTGATAGGGACACTCCTGTTGACGAGAGAAAAGAATCTCTCCTTATACAGCTTGATCTCTTGGATGAAAGAAGGCTAGCTATCGCTAAGCATGCCCGGACTTATCAGAATATACATAAAATATTTTATCAAAAGAGGGTGGTCGAGAGAAAATTTGAATTTGATAAGATGGCAGTCAAAAGAATATTCATTAAGCTGGGTGGTGCCCACTCCAAACTACAACAATGCATATGATTTGACTAATGCAAATAATTTTTTTTTTGAATCATCCTTGTAATGGAGTTACCTCAAAAAATATTTTCCATAAAAATGGAGATTCACTGCTATGATCTCAAGTCATCAAGCCATGGATGTTCGCTAGAAGTCAAGGGTAGGCACCACTCTCTACACATACAACACCTTCTGATCCCGAAATTTGGGTAGCCTGACACTCACGAGAGGCAAGGCAGAAACTTGGAGGCGAAAGGGACATCCTTTCATATTCTCTTCTATTTAGTCCAAAATAGGTGGAGGACATTAGAGAGGGGTAGTATTGAAAGTGCCCACCACCCTAGTAGGAGGCCATCTTGGAGGGTGCAAAAGGGTGCCAAAAGATGGACAATGAACCCCTTAGGTTAAAACAAAAAAAAATGATCAACTTGTCTGAATGAGTACCAAAATGTAGTCGATGTAAAAAGGTGCCAAAAGATGGACAATCTCTCCATGGGTCAAAGACCTATCCAAATGGTTGTGCCACATAAAGAGCAAAAAATAGGAAAAAATTGAAGAGGCCAAACCCCAACTGGTAACTTGGGCGTGAGTAGAGAAACTTTCTCAACATCTCCAAACCCTATCAACGACTTCCTCTATTACTCTTCCTTCTTAAATCCCTGGGGTAGGGTGAACCGACCAAATCTAGGTGAAAACCCAAACCAATCAAAGGATGAATGCTAGAAGGATTATAGGTTGGGAACCCTATTTTTCATGTGGTGTTTACCACTTGATTCTTTATTAACACTCAAAGATTGATGAGTTGTCTTAATACCAATGCTTTCTCTATCAAAAATAAAAAATTCAAATATTTTTAAAAATCCCCAAAAAATTGAATATTTTCAAAAAGATCTAAAAAAATTAAATACTTTCAAAAACCTAAAAATTTGCATATTTTAAAAAAATACAAAAAATGTATCATTTAACTTAGCATGACCTTGACTCTTGTCATGTTTGCATCCATGTTTTTTTTTCGATCTTGCATGATTTATCACATACAAATTATCGTGGCCTTAACAAAATAGACATTTGCACATATTCGAGAAAATATAAAATACATAAAATAATATTGATTAATGTCATTTCGACCAGTACTTGAACCTAGATTATATACCACTATAAGGAATTATACTAAAAAATTTAGTACCGCAGAAGCGACAATTCTTATGGGTTCATGTTGATCTTGTCTGAATTGGAACCGAATGATGAAAATCAAAAATTGATCAAAATGAGTTCAAATATACCTAATAGTGATTCATCTAATCACTTGGAAAAGAAAAAGAAGAACTTCTGAAGCTCTTCAAATCATTCAAATGTCCAGTCTCTAGTAGTATCCACACGAACTTCATCCAAAGTAGGTTCTCCCTACGCTCCAGGCTCAGAACTCTTCCCGAATAGAGCTCCATCACCTATGGATGCCATCTAGAGAGAGGAGGTGGTAGGGAAAAGGCTAATGATTGGTTCTCACTTTTGGAATGATAGGGTTTGACTAGAACCATTAGTATTTATAGAGAATTTTAATTTTTTCATAAAAACTCAAAATATCCATAAATTACGCCCTTGCCACTATACTTATGGATAAGGCCTTATATATGTGACCCACTAGACCCAATAGCCTATTTGGTTGAGGTATAATTAAAATAGAACAATTCTATTTAATTAAATTAAATCATTTTCTAATAATGACTTAATCGACCTACTGATCATAAAGGGTACAAGTCACATCCTATGATTCCAAATGACTATAGGGATAATCTTATCTCTATTGAGCTTTTACATCATCAATTAACACATGAATATAAACCCTCATCAATTCAATGTCCCAATCAAAAAGGAGTATGACATGGACTATCAACTCCTTTGTATATTGACTCTACGATATTGTACTCAGAATTAGATCAATTAAAACACTCTTTTTTCATTTATCCTTTATATCATGATCTGGGATTTAGAGTATTATCCTATAGGATATTCACTCTCACTTACTAAGAGTGAATGATCCCTTGTTGTCCACTCAATTACCTCCACTTAGTTTCCCTTGTACCCAATCCATTGTTGTACTAGACCATCTAAATGGTGATAAAAAAGTCAATGGTCAAAGCACAAGTTCTGCCCAACAAGGCATCTTTGGTGACTCAATCAAAGGTCTAACTATGCAACAATGATGATAGATAACTCTGATTGACAGTTTGGTAAGATACCATTCAGGGTTTCTAATTTAGTTAGTTCAATGAACTCATTAAACTAATGAGTATATATATCTATATCTCAGTGTCTCCACACTAAGGACCAATAAGATCGGTCATCCTCATCACATGAGAAAATATCATGTACATAGTATATCTGGATCCTTAATGTCCCATCTTAAAGATTTCATGACTAAAAACTTTTAAATTACATATCTCTAAATGATTGATCTCATTATCATGATTCAGTTATCTTTGCATGTAATCAATGACTTTATTATGATATATCTATCTAATAAGAGTTAATAATGAAGATTTGTATATTTAATTAAATGAGATATTTCTAAAATGTCAAATCATATCATATATGATTGACTTGTAGCACATACAATACTATCATCCTCTCGAAGCCTCCAAAAACATTTTTTTTACTAAACTATCCATGTGCCCCTGAGTGAGGGCACATGCACACTACAGCGAAGCGAGTTAATGGTGATGTCTTACTGGCAACGACTTAGTTAAGTGACGGCTTCTCTGAAGTTGTCGCTAATAGTTGGAAAACAGCGACGGCTAACAACAAATGTCACAAAAAAACATATTGGTGACGGCTAAAGCCATCGCCAATCCATAAAAAAGTCGCACGGTGGATTTCCTACTTATTGGCGATGGCTTAGGAAGCCATCTCTAGTAAGACTATTAGCGATGACTAAAGCCGTCGCTAATAATCTCAGTCGACCGTTGAACGGTGAAGTCAAAAGCCGTCGCCAAAGTGACTTATAGGTATTAGTGGCAACAACTTTAGAAGCCGTTGCGAATAGTTTTAATTTTATATTTCGCGAACCCCCCCTTTCCCCTTCCCCCGCACGCACTCTGAACCCTCTCTCTCTCTCTCTCTCTCTCTCTCTCTCTCTCTCTCTCTCTCTCTAGCAATCTCACTCTCGATGCCGCCTGCTCCCACCGGTGCCATAGCCACCGTCGCCGCCACCGCCGTCATGGTCAGCGTCACTGCCTTGAAAGTCGTCGCCATTGTGAAGGGCACCATCGCCAGTGCCACCGCTACCTCTATGCCGGATCGCTAGGGTTAACTAGGCCTTTTTAGGATATGCATCTTCAAATCTCGTCTTATACTGAATTTGTGCCTGCCGCAGATAACAAGTGTTGCCTATCGTTTTAGAGTATTCATATATGATTTCTTACACTTTTGGTTGTCCTAACTGATTAAGTGGTTAACTAAGTTAACCTTTTCAAATAATCTAAATATAAACCTTGATAAGAGGCCATATGTTTGTTTAGATTTTCCAAACATGTCCTAATCTGATTTGTCATGTAGGTACTTAGATTATTTAACTATGTGTGTTTAATTAACCAATAAGCACATCTCTTTTATCCTAATAAAATGTAGTTGTATTATTTTAGTTTTTATTTTCCCGTCATAATATCTATATATAAATAGAATTAACATAGACATAATACACCCTTAAGAGAACACAAAATTGATCAACGTATAAGCATTTTAATCAAACTAATTATTTTCTATCACAAAGTAAGAGGTTAATTAGATAAAAAATTAAGAGTTAATTTTCAGATTTTGCCAAAAAATAAAACCTACCTGAGAGGTAGAAATCTCACTTACAATTGAATTTGGTCGGGCCAGAGAACAAATTGGCTAACTGAGCCCCGATGGGTTGGTCTAATTGGGATTGGAATGTGATTGTTCCAATTTAATTCAAAATCAGAATTGATTAATTTTTTTGAGAAAATAAATCTTAGGTGGGTTATTCGACAATAAGAATGTGTTGTTTTTATGTGATGTCTATGTCAAGCTTAGCATCACGATCTTGACCCTGCATTCATATGACTCTAATCTTGTTTATTATTTAATCTTGACTATATATATATCTTGGCATGCTAGCTCATGGAGAGTAATTAGAAGATAAACCCTTGGTTAGCAACGTGGTAATCTGGGTCATGACCTAGCCCGACCTAGTTGGATTTGAGTATCCAAATACATAGAATGTTGAGAGACATGGGGGGAGGGGGATGCATGGAAGACCAAACACTCCCACTTGTAGGAAATAATGGAGTGATGCAAGGTATATATGATGCTCTTGAATCAAGGAGTGGAGGAAACTTTTATATTAGTCTATCTACTGTCGCATGTGTATCATAAAAATAAGAGGAAATTAACTCCGAATCTAGTTTTCAAATTCTGATTTAACAAACAATTTGATGTTGTATTTTCTATAACATCCGATTGATTATATGTCTGACACTATATATACTAGTTTTTTTACCTTGTTGTCAGGAAGCTTCAAAAAAGACATATATTCACTTGAAACTTGCTTCCTTTGGAGGATGTCTGGTTAGAGTAATATATTTATTACATTGTCATTCATTTATTTTGAGATTTTTTTATTAGAAGAAATGAGTTCATTAGACAAATCTTGGATGCATATTCGTAATAGATTAGATTCTATGTATGTATGAGGGGTCGAAGAATTCTTAAACTATGCTTTTGATGATTGTAGGACACAATATAGACATGGACAACACAAAGATTTAATACAATGCCCATGTAGAGTATGTTGTAATACATTTATTTTAAAAAGAAATATTGTGAAAGAACACCTAATATGTGATGGTATATGGTTAAATTATCAAACTTGGATGTCATGGTGAAATCGAACTTAACTCTCATAATGAGGATAACACACGATTAAATGAACGACAAGATGATCACATAGAGGATGGAAATGCTTGAAGATATTCAAAACAATGAATTTTCTACCTGATATAATGACAATGAACCAAATGAAGAAAGTTTAAAATATTTTAGATTATTAAAATATTTAGAAACACCTTTATATGATGGTATAAAAGGTGTATCTAAACAAAAATTATTTTATAGTTGTTTCAACTTAAGTCGATGAATGGTCTCACTAGAAGATGTATGGATACGATCTTATCTTTATTTCAGGTAGTGTTACCTAATAGTGCATGTGTTCCCGATAATTGGTATGAGCTTAAGAAAATAGTTAAGGAATCAGGACTTATGAGAAAATCCATGCATGTAAAAATGATTGTATTATTTTTTGGAGAGATAATAAAGATAAAAGTGTTTTTCCACAATGTAACACTTCTAGATATAAATATGATCCTAAAAGTAAAAATAATAAATAGCACAAAAAGTTTTACATTATCTCTCATTAAGAGATAGGTTGCACCGTCTATTCATATCATCCAATACGGCTAAGTGGGATGACATGGCATAGCCAACCATGGTCATACCAGTTGGCTGGTGAAATGCGTCATCCTTCCGATTCTCTGGCTTGGAAAAGAGTAGATGAACTTTATCTAGATTTTGCGTTAGAGAAACGCAATGTTCAGCTTAGATTGGCTTTAGATGGCTTCAATTCATTTGGTAACATGTCTTCAAAGTATAGCGTGTGGCCTGTTATAATAATGGTATATAACTTGCCACCATGGATGTGTATGAAGGCCACATACACAATGATATCAATGTTAATACCCTGTCCAAGAGCTCCCAAAAATGATATCGATGTATTTCTGCAACCATTGGTATAAGAGTTAAAATATTTGTGGGAGATCGTATTGGAGACCTATGACGCAGCAAAAAAAAGAAGTTTTTGTGATGAGAGCCATACTTTTGAGCACGATAAAGGATTTCCTAGGATATGCAAATTTATCTGGATGGAGTACTAAAGGAAAATTGGCATGTCCTATTTGTAATGGGGAAACACATTCTCTTCGACTTGCTCATAGTCGAAAACAATGTTACTTGGGTCATTGTCAGTTTCTACCAATAGCACATCAGTGGAGAAAGAACCAATACAATCATCTTTTTGATGGTTGTCGGTGTCTAAAGGGAACACCAAAGATGCTTATAGGATATGAGATATGGAGCCTACAAAAACAAATGGATGCTATTAGATTCGAAAAACCATTTAAGAAGGATTTAGAAAATTTAAGAAAGAATTTGTTAAAGAATAAAAATTGGAAGAAAATGAGTATATTTTTTAAGAGCTTTCATATTGGCCATCTTTAATCATTCGGCACCATTTGCATGTTATGTACATTGAGAAGCATGTGTGTGATAATATATTATATATTTTTAACTTATCTGAAAAATTGATATTAACTCAAGAAAGGATTTAGTAGATTTAAACATTCGTCCAGAGTTACATCCATATGAGGGTTCATTGAGATTTCCTAATGTAGTTTACAAGCTTAGCAACGAACAAAAGTCTAGAATACTTGATTTCATTAAGAATATTCGAGTGCTAGATGATTATTCCTCAAATTTTAGTAGATGCGTAGATGTAAGTAGCAGAACAATTAGTGGGTTAAAGAGTCATGATTGCCATGTCATGATGCAAATGGTTATTTCTCTTACATTTCAAGGGATAGTATCAAATGATGTACTCAGTCTCATTGTAGATTTATGTCAGTTTTTTAAGATCATTTGTGCAAAGGTCTTGAAAACTAACATTTTGAGACATTGGGAGTCTAAGATTGCGGTAACATTGTGCAAGTTGGAACTAAATTTTCCACCATCATTTTTTGATGTTATGGTTCACTTGGTTGTGCATTTGGCTTATGAGGCTAGAATGTTTGGACCAGTCCAATACCGGTAGATGTATCCGATTGAAAGATATTTAAAGAAGCTAAAAGATTATGTCGGTAACAAGGCGAGAGTCGAAGGTTCGATTGCCCAAGGTTACTTGGTTGAAGAGTGTACATTGTTTATTTCAATATATATGAAAGATACAAGTGAATATAGTAGAGATCAAAACTATGATGGTGGTCCACATGAAGATGATCATGACGATGGTTTTATATTCAAACCAGTTGATCGACTATTAAAATGTAGGCGAGTGCCTAAAATTTTGATTCAACGTCAAATCATATCTTGTTATTATATGACAGATGAAGGGTTTCAGCAAGAACCATAGAACATCTCAGGGGGGTACATCATCGTAGGGTGGTGGATCATAGAGTTGCTCAGGCCGATCTCATGCATCCAGAGATCGATCTCAGTCTATTCCTTCCAACTCTAGGAGTTTTGCGTCACAACCACCTTTAGAGGCACCCCGTGAGCTTGTTCCAACTTAGGCGATACCTACGGATGGAGGCAGCCCATCTTCACACGCCTCAGGTATATGTTTCAATATTTCTAATTATATCAATTACTTAAGAACTACTTTGTCTCTTAACCAATTTGCTAATTTACATGTAAATAGCTACATCTGCTCGTCATGGGAGAGATCCAGCTAAAGCGATGACTGTGCGAACTCTGGGACCCGATGAGTCATTTAACATCGAGCTACTAGGTGGCTCAGGTGTGGGGTCCCATTGTCAGGAGTTTACCTCCTATCTTGGGGGTATGTACCAAAGTGCACTATAATTTATGAGAACAAAATTACATGACTCTTCCACAGAAGAAGAATAACGCTATCTTTCGTGATCTTGAGGTAAATTTAATTTTTGTACTCTTATTTATATTTTTTTGTCTTAATTCTCATCATTTTTTTTCATGTAGTAACACTTTACATTTGAACGGACTACATCTATAGATGCATAGATTTTAAGACATATGGGCAAAATGCAAAGAAAGCAAAGGAGCACCTTAAAAAGAAAGGTAAATTTTAAATTGCAAATAATGTAAATACTCCTATTCCTTGCTGACAACATTTGTATTCAGTATTTTGCAGGACAACCGTTTGAGGAGGCTATTGTCAAGGTTCCTCCACAATGCAATGAGGAACAATGGCTACATATGTGCAATTTTTGGGTTCGAGATGAAGCAAGAGTAAAATAAATTTTAATTTAAATGTTTTAGTTCATTTTAAAGTTGTTGAAAGATATCAATGAAGTCTTTATGTATAAATTTGTAGGCATTGAGTGAAAGAAATCAAGGGAATAAGAGTAAGATAACAATGCCATATAGAAGAGGAAGAATGAACATACACGAGTTAGAGCGAGATTTTGTAAGTATAAAAATTAGTATTTTGATTGAATTCTTTACTTTTCATGCATTTTTATATTCATATTGTTTTTGAACTGGTAGAAAAAAAGGACGTCACCCTACTTTTCTTGAGGTTTTTCAGATGATTCAAACACATGAAGAGATAGATGGAGCAGTCATCTGAGATAATGACTAGAGTCATCAGATGATGGTATATACCGATACCAATCTGATTTCTCAACATTTTTTCATTTAATACCCATATCTTTTAACACAAAATATCATTGTAAAAAAATGCAACAATTGATGAATCCCCCAGCATCAGATTCCTCTAATGCTGGGGTATCACAACCACTCACTTCGGAGGATGCTTTTGTATCCATCTTCAGTAGAGATAGATCGGGATGGATCTGATGTGGTGGGCGAGGTGAAACTTGCAACACTTGGTATGGTGGGTCCAGTGGAGGTTCTTCTTTCTCCACGTCCCAAGAGGTCTAGGAGCTTAGACAGTAGGTGGAAAAGCAAGCTTAGGTCAACGTTGAATGTCGATCTAAGATTCTTTCTTTGAAGCAACAATTGGACGATCAACAAAGGTCGTTTCAAGAAACTATCCTACGCCTGACACAAATGTACGAAAATATCAATCAAAGTCTTTCGGACGATATACCATCCACATTGAGGCAACCTCTAACACAATCTCATTAAGATGACGATGGAGACGAGGACAATGAAGAGTACGAGGATGATGATGAGGAAGGATCTTTTGAAGACGATTGACATTTGTACTCTTTCTCTTCTACAATCCATTTTGTACTCTTTATGTCCAAAACCAAGTGTTATTGATATTATGTATGTGATTTGATTGTGTTGTGATTTGTGTTGTGTAATGCTAAGTGGAATGATTGTGTTTAAATGTGTTGTAGAATGACATGTGATTTGATTGTGTTATGGAATGATGTAGAATTTGGGATGCCAAACTAGCATTTGGAACCTCGTGGGGGATGCAATAATCGTATTGGCGACAACTAATGCATATTGGCAACAGCTTGTTCTGCCGTCGCCACTAAACCCATTAGCGACGGCGTAAATCTGTCGCTAAAGTATGTTAGCAGGTTTTGAATCCGCGCTTTATCAACGACTTAAGCTATCATGACTAAACTTAGTAGCGATGGTTGAACAAGCCATCGCTTATGATTTTATTAGCGACGGCTTTAGCATAGTCATCGCCAATATCATCGGCGATGGGCTTATTTGCGACGACTTGGCGACAGTTGTCCAGTCATTAGCAATACATATTGGCGATGACTTTATAGTTAGTGGCGACGGCTGGAAGCCGTTAGCCGTCACCAGTAACCATATTTTTGTAGTGGCACCCCTTTTATGGGCACATGGACATGCACCCCTAGATGGGGGCATATGCACCCCCAAGTTCAAATTTTTATTATGGTTTCAATTTTGATCCAAATTTCATCAAATTCAATTTCATTAGCAAAAATTCATGTGCCCCAGGTAGGGAGTGCATATGCCCTTGTATGGGGGTGCACGGATCCTTCCAATTTCATCACCTCTGGCTAAATCTTTTAGAAAGATTTTTTCTTAAATTCCATGCACCACAGGTTGGGGGTGCATGTGCCCTTGACTGGGGGCACATATGCCCTCACTTGGGGGCCTATGGATTCCTTTCTTTTCCTTAAATCCTAGCCTAACATTTCTTTAATCAGACAAATTTCTTACGAACTTCCATGCACTCCTGGGTGGGGGTGCATGTGCCCCTACCCACTTGGGGGCACATGAGACTATATATTTCATTTTGTCATCTTCTATCTTTCCTAGAAATTGAGACAACTTACCGACATCCTAGAGGTTGGAATCATGTCACTCAGGAGTACCAGCATGTTCCCACACCCCATCTTTAAGCCCTAGGGATTTTTAAAGAAAGAATTTAGCAAGTTTTAGATAGAGGAAAATCAGTTCATGCCTGCTAGACTTACTGCTCTTCCCCACTCTCTACATAAGCATAAAAAGATGTTCTATCCAAGCTTTCTAAAGAGAATTTTTATTTTCCTTATCTTATCTCATTTCAACAAATGGGGATCTGTTCAAACTTTTGTGTTGTTGGTGGCACACTCTGAAGAAAAGTCCCATATTTGCTACCTTTTTCTTTTAAAATCATACTTTAGTCATCCTTCATCACCTTTACATCATTTTTACATACTTTTTTCATCTTTTTAATCTAAGAATAAAACCAAAACACCTAATTCAATTCATTCTTACCCAATTGCTCTCTTTTATGTTATTTTCTCTATATTTTCTACACTCCAATCAGTTCTAATTCTATCTTCACTTGTTTTATTATCTTTGAATTGCACAAGACATCAATCAAGCTTTGGTTAAAGACTCTTCTTCATCAACTAGCCAAATAAGGAGAAGTTAGAATGCACAATCTGTCTCTCCATACTATGGTACACATGGTCATTTACTTAATCACTTGCATTTAATATCTGTTAATTTCAAAACCCAAGTTTTTTAGTGACCACTTTATTTCATCTACATCATCTTCCCCTACCTTTTCTTATTTTTTCCTTTTCTTCCCCCATATGATCTGAACCGTCTCTCTGACTCCTAAGTGACACTGAGGGCCGAATGTCTAGAGATCATTGTGAGTGTGGGGTGGATTCCTTTTCACACCAGAGGTGTTGACCCATTACCAATGTCGACAAATATAATTTCTAAGAACATCTGAACAGAGTGTGCAAGATGTCAAGGTCTAAGTATGGATTGAAACAAGCATCTCATAGTTGAAATACAAGATTTAATTGATAGAAATGTATACCCTACAAGCCAATCATATGTGATATGATTTTACATTTCTTGTGATATCTTATTCAATATTAATGGTATTTTCTTCATTACTTGCACTATCTAGATGTGTCTATCGTAATGAAGTCCTAGGTTGCATGAATGATGATTGAATCATGATGAGATCATGATAATGAGAACAATCATCTGGAAGCAAGTACTCTAAATGTTCCTAGTCGTAGGATCCTCGAGATGAAACATCAAGGATCCAGTAAGACTAGTGTATATGATATCTTCTCATATAATGAGGATGACCAATCTCATTGGTCATTAGTGTGGGGACACTAAGATACATGTACAGGTGCTCATTAGAGGAATGAGTTCACTGAACTGACTAGTATAGAATCCCTGAATGGTATCTTACCGAACTATCAATCAGGGTATCTGTGGGAACCTCGAGAATCGTTTTGATTTTTGAAATGTGTTTAAAAGATTTGTTTTTGAATGTTGAAAATATCGTACCTGAATTTTCTAGTAAAGTAGGTGATAGACCATAAAAACTACTAGATAGTCCAGGTGATATTAGAAGAGTATAGAACCGAGGTTCAGGTTCTGTGAAAATATTTTTTGACCTCTCTCCATTGGATGGAGCGAATATCCAATGTTTATTTACATCAAGCAAACACTCGAACACCCTTGATTAACTGCCATAGAGATCTTGTTTGACGAGAGCGTGCACATCCACAACATATAAAGAACACAAAGGGCCCCGGCCTTTTAGGTCCGATGAGATGCAAACAAGTTTGATTAGATTTTGTTTGAAGTTTATTTATGTTTGATTTAAGAATGGATTTTGATGTGGTTTGAAATGTTGATTTTAGATTTCCATTTGACTTGGATTTGAATATTAAGTGTTTTGAGCTTGTTTGATTTGTTTGGTTTGTTTTACTTCAATTGGTTGAAGTTTATTTTATTTTTTGCTTGAACTTGACATTTTAAATGTGTTGATCAATTTTGACTTGTTTAAGTTTAGTTGACATGTGTTGAGTCATTTCCATGTGAATTTTCTCATGTCGGTTGGTGTTTTAATACCGATTCGGGTGCGTTCGGTATGTTTTAAATGTTTTGAAGTTTGGTTCAAATTGATTAAACTTGAACTTCAAATTGTTAATGATCTAAACTTGACATGATTTAAGATGAATTTCATATGCATTAATGTTTTCTTCATGTGTTTTTTTTTTCGAGTGGTTGTGAATTATTTCATTTGCACTTGTTTAAGAAATTGAATTCAAATGGATTAAGTGTATTGAATCAATTCTTCCAGATTGTATTAAATCTGATTTTTGTTGAATGTTAAAACTTTAATGATCTGTTTTTAAGCATGTTTTAAGATTAATTTGAATGTATTTTCATATTTAATTAAGTTAACTTCAGATTTGGTTAACTCTTGTTCGGTTTGCATCACATCCGGTCTGTCGGGCTAGTGTCGATGCCCAGTCACATGCAATCAACTTGGCACTTGAAATGTTCATTTAATATTCATGTTCATGCTGGTGTACATCAGATGTGGCAGTTCATATGCCATGAATAATGCTCGTCGAAGTGCAAATGTGTGAATGTCCTTCCCTGGTTGTAAAATCCACTTGATTGAGAAAATTTTGGCAGCACGCCGCCTTATTTTCCAATCGGTGTGAAATTTTACCCGTCCTTCAAGGCATAGTCATTTGACTTTCCAAGTAGTGGGAAGGGTCCGTCTGTAGTGGGAAGCATGTCCCATGCCTACGCCCGGGTCAACATACCGGATACGGGTCCGGGCTAGCTGCCCAAGGTGGAGCGCCCACGTGGTGGTGCTAACTCCTTATTTAATTTTGGCATTTCGCCTTCAGATTTAATTAAGGTTTATTTTAAGTGTCCAAAGCCCAATGGGCCAGCTTCATCAGCACAATGGGTTGGTCTTCATGCTATGTCGGCCCGGTTGGCCCAATCTTGTGCTTTATGGGTCCTGGCGGCCTGCTTTGAACTTCATGACCCAATGGGCCTGCTTTGCACCTCCATGGCCCGGTTGGCCTGATTTGCCCTCCATTTTTGCACCTTGACATCTTGCTGTAGCAGCGGGCTAGGTGAGCCTCAGAGGGGCTGGAATGGGTTGGCTAAGGTGCTGTTTAGGTGTGCTTTGGTAGGACTGCACAAGGGGTAGGTTTAGGTGTGAACTAGGATTGGTTTTAGGAGTGCACAAAGGGCATGAGAATTGAAGGCCCGCCAGAGTAGTCTCAGTCCGTCCGGTGGATTCCGAGAGTCTCAAAGCGTCGACCCTCAACCTATACTCAAAGGGGAAGAAAAAAAAAGGAAGCATGGGGTCTGGTTTTATGGCCAGCAGAGGAGAGGCCTGATTTGGGTATGTTCTGAAGTATGTCCACTTGGACAGCAAGGATGGTCAAACATGGCCTGATTAGGAGCATGTTCAGGAGCCTAATTGGCTGCTAGAGGGATGGCAACAAGGGGCACGGTGTTAGGTGACAGCATGGGGCTGCTTGGGGATGGCAAATGGGCTGTTTACAGGCCACCAATGGGCTGTGCACAAATGGGCAATGAGGAGCTAGAATTAGGACAACAAGGGGTCTAAAATGAAGGGCTCAAAGAGGCTGATTTTGATGGCTTGTAGGACCAGCATAGGGAGGTTGAACATGGGCTCTAGGTGGTACCAACAAGTCTGGGTTTTTGGAGCTTCTTGAATGGCCATAGAGAAGGCCGAGGGGAAGAGAAAGAAGAGGGGAGGGAAAGAACTAGAAAGTACTATATCTTCCCTCACCTTTTTGGCACAATACTTGTTGGAGATTGAAGGAGAAGATGGCTGGACTTATACCCTTCTTCTTCTTCTTCTTTTTTTGCTGAAAATGGGGCTGGAATCAGTGCTCCAAGAAGGAACACCCGCTGTTGGAATCGGTGCACCACCGATTGGGCTGCTGCTGGCGCACCTGCTGGAGGGAGGCCTTTTATCCTTCTTCTTCTTGACTTGGCACACCACAAGGGGGATGGAGAGGTTGATTAATTGCTGATGAAGACGTCCAAGCAAGGAGAAGCTGTCTTGTAGCAGGGTAGAGGGAGGAGAGGCAGGGCTTCCGCAGGGTGATCAGCTTGTCCTGCACATGGCCAGCTGAGGGGGCTTTTATAGGGGCTGAGGGGCGCCATCTCCAGGAGGAGATAAAGCTGGAGGCTTTTGAGAGGATATAAGGATAACTCAAGAGAGGTTGAGGATGATAAGGATAACTCAAGGGAGGTTGTTGAGGTGATTGTGCGCCAACTAGAAAGAGAGGGAGAGAAGGGTGCGCACCCTCTCCTACTTTCAAGGAGATGTGCGCACATGGCATGTGGCAAGAAGGCTTGTTCGACCAAGGCTTGGATGAGGATAGGCTTGGTTAGTTGTAGGATTAGTTAGGATGAAGATAAACCAAGGGAGAGATAGGGATAAGCCATGGGAGGTGGTTGAGGGAAGTGGTTGAGTGGGACCCACCAGCCAAGGAAGGAGGAGGTGGGTGTGCCTCCTTCTCCTATTTTCTAGGGCTTCTTGCGCACACATCAGATGAGGGAGGATGGGGTTAGGCCATGAAAGGTTAGTTTATCCCATCTTGGGTTAGGTTTAACCCTGGTTTAATCAGAGTGCTCCCGATCCAACGGCTATCATTAATTCCGACCAAAACCAATTAAATAAATCCCAAATTGACTTCAAAAAAATTCCAGATCATGCCCTTATGGCCATTGATATTATGCTATATCCTGATGTGTGGTTGATATCACTTGAATTGCAACGGATCTCTTAATTTAGGTAGTTTCTCTGATCGGTGCGATCTCGGCCGTCGATAATGCCGAAAACTGTAATTGAATGCAATTGCCTCCTCCCATTGGCCAAATTTATTTTTCATGCATCAATATTCATGAGATAAAAGTTTTGGGTCATGAAAATTGAAATTTTCAGCCCATGGGTAGATCCAGAGCTAATCGGACCATTATGCCCCTGGTGCGAGAACATACGGCTTTCCGTCCGGATTTGCTCTTTCTTGCATATCTCTTCATCCGGGGGTCGGATTTTCGATCCGTTTCGAGCGTTGCCTAGCTCTATACAATCTTGAAAATGTTGTAAAGTTGGAATTCCATGTTAGATTCCCAATTTGTCCCAAAGTGTCACGGGCAAAATGGTCATTTCGGCCTTCCGGTGTCCGTTTTTCATGTTTTGGGCACCTTTGCGAAGCTCTTGACCGGGGCTATGTAATGAGCACGTTATCTTTGCCATTTGTAACATGTAAAGCCATGCCAAGGCATTTCCAAAGCCTTTTTACATCATCTATTCAAGAATTTTTCGAATCTATGTCAGATTTTTGGTACTTGCTTCGGCATTGTTGAAATTTGTATCAAGCAAGCTAAGCGAAAAAGTTTGATGCCAACAAATGCCCCCCATGGGCAGTTTCTTGGAGATGGGAGTCGAGACGTGACAGCCCATGTAAGTTGGCCTCTGATATTTGTTCTTCTTTATCCCTGGCAATTTATCCACTGCTTCTGCTACATGAGCTTTCTTCAGGACTAAGAAGGGCTTGGGCCCTTGTACATGACCAGTCTTGGCTTCTTTTTTGTTTGGTTGCCTATCCTCCATTCAATAGGCACATTTGATGGTGTCAATTCTTGCATGCTCCCCAACAAGCAAGCTCTCTGAATGAGCTAGTCTTTCATTTTCTTTGTTTTTTTTTTTTACTGATCTGACTGTCTCTTGCAAGATTTTCACCCAGACCAACCCCCTTGATGTTTTGCCTACACGCCTCCAGAGAGGTTTTCATGTAGCGGGGTTACCTGATTTTACCTAGAGTGCCCTTTCAGGTTTTCACTCTAGCCAGGTTTTCTCTCTTCTTTTCTTCTCTTTTTTTTCCTCTTTTCTTCTTTTTTTATTTCCTCTTTTTTTTTTCTTCTTTTTCACTTTCTTTTCTTTTTCTCTCTCTCTATTGTATAGGGAATTAAGGCTTCCCTCAAGCCATATGCAAATAGAATGAACCAGGTTGAGATTAGTGATAACTCAACACGGGGGTCCAACCAAAGTTGTGAAACCAATCAAGGGGCTTCAAACAAGTGAGTGGAGAAACCAACACAGAGGGGGTTCCTAACAAGGATAAGACCAATCCAAGTGCAAAGGGAAACTTGGCATGAGGGATTAATCAAATAGGTGCGAAACCAACGCAAAGGAGGTTCCGAACAGGATTAGATCAATCCAAGTGCTGAAGGCTGCTTGGCATGGAGGACTAATACTGAAACTATCTCAAAGGGGTTTCAAACAAGATATGACCAATCGAAGTGCCTAAGACAACTCAGCATGAGGGTCAAATTTTTGAAACTAACACAGAGAGAGTTTCAATCAAGGTAAGACCAATCCAAGTAGGGGAAAACAACTTGGCATGAGGGTTGAGTGAATATGAGACAAATCCAAGTGCTAGGGAAAACTTGGCCTGGGGGCCTAATAAGGTTGTAAAACCAACACAAAGGGATTTCGGGCTTGCCTACAAGGCAAAGTTTGTGAACTACAAAGGGTCCGGTAGGAAATATCAAAGGGTTGGTTTCCTAGGGGTCCACACAAAGGGTAGGACTAATAGTGCCACAAAGGGGTGAATGGGAGCCTCAAAGGGGCTGGTGTTCCATGGGTCTACACAAGGTGTAGGAATAGAGTGCCACAAAGGGGCGAATGGGAGCCTCAAAGGGGCTGATTTCCCAAGGGTCCACACAAAGGGTAGGACTAAAGTGCCACAAATGGGCGAATGGGAGCCCCAAAGGGGCTGGTGTCCCATGGGTCTACACAAGGTGTAGGAATAGAGTGCCACAACGGGGCGAATGGGAGCCTCAAAGGGGCTGGTGTCCCATGGGTCTACACAAGGTGTAGGAATAGAGTGCCACAAAGGGGCGAATGGGAGCCTCAAAGGGGTTGGTGTCCCATTGGTCTACACATGGTGTAGGACTAAAGTAAGGCTATGGAAGCCAAAGTGGCATTGTAGAAGCCTTGTTTGGAGCCTCAAGAACAAGTAGTCAAGGCAACTAGTTGTGTAGGCTACCGAGATCGGGATGATCAAGGTAGTGAGAGTGTTAAAGCCATACAAGACCAACCTCGCCTAGATGGTTAGTTTGTTGAAGGTTGCCTGGAATGATGGTCCAGATAATGCATGTTTTTTGTAGGTCATCAAGACTAGATGGTCATGACAATGTGGAAGCTTGTAGACCAACAAGACCGGAATGGTCAGGGTTGTATGGGTTTGAATTAATTTCAAAAATTGTTCAGACCAGGAAGGGTCATGACAGTATGAGTTTTTATGGGACGTGTGGGTTGAATAGTCAAGATTAGAGAAAGTTTTTTATTTATGGACCATCAGGATCGGAATGATCAAGATGGTGGGATTGCTAAAGTCAAAAGAATGACTGAAGGGGTAAGAATAAGTGAGAGTAGAGTAGAGTATTACCCTTCATCCCTTTCAAGATGAAGTGTGGGAACTTCCCTCAAATTTTAAAGGCGGGAGATGGTCTTCCTCGTTGCCTCAGGTATGGTCTCCCAGGCATATTTCTACTACAAGGTAGATGAGCCTATGAGAGCCTTTTCGTCATTGGCAACTCGGATCTCCTCCGTAATAAAATTAGGGGGATGAACCCACCCATCTTGTTAGGTTGGGGGCTTGTCCAAGTTGATTATTTTGTTTTTTCTTATCAACCTGATTGCTCCTTTGCGGAGTTTTCACCTGTAAGCACCCGAAACGGGACATTCGCGGATCTCCCCCTCCCGGCCCCTACGCTTGCTTTGGTGACTTGGTGGATGGGATGTTAGTGGGTGTGGTCTCCAGGAGCCAAAGGATCCAAAATATAGTAGAATGAAAAGAAATGAAATGGAGAAATGAAAATGACCGTCGTACCTTTGAAAGTGGGGAGATTGTTGGGTTCCGACTTCTACTCTCTCGGCCGGCCGAAAGAAGAGAGCTAAGTGAGTCCTTTGTCTTCGATCCGGTTGAAGCTCTACCTCGGCCGGATTTACCTAAAAATGTCCATGAGAAAACATAGAAACAAGTGAAAAGACCATTAGTTCTAGTGACAGTGTAGTATCATGCTCAAATTCGAATGTAAACGTGCAAGAGGGAAGGAACTGACCGGATTGCGACTAAATCCCAACCCCTATTTAGAAGGTTTAAATATGCATGAAAAATGCAAATGAGTGGCTCAATACATGCTAAATGACATGTTAATGAGGGTTAAAATGAAAGAGGGGAGTAAAAGATCGACCGGAAAGGTAAATAAACTCAAAAAAATGCAAAACGGGGTCTGCCCCTGCTAGTGCCCCATATATGGGGCGCCTGCTGCAGGTGTCCCCTTGATGTAGCGCGTTGACCAAAGTCAAAGCGCCCTATATACGGGGCACCAGGGACTGACTTCAGCAGATTTTCTTCCCTTCTTCGCGGCGTCGCCCCGGAGTGTAGGAAGACCTCCAAGATGGAAAAAGGACTTTTTCAAGCAGAAAATACTCAAGTGAAGCTAATGGAAGAGTGTTTTGGAACTATATGTAATAGAAATAGAGTGTAGAGGCCCTCAAAGTTGGAGAAAAATCATATTTCTGAAGAAGGAAACTGCGGGTTTTTGGGTTTTTGGGGAAGGATTTTGGGATAATCTAAGGGCTTGAGAGGGTGCTATGAAAGCTTAGATTCGTAGTGGTGGATGAGATGAGGTGGGAGACAGACTTGGGGTGCCCAAAAACCTCCATATGGGGGTCTTTCTACAGCACAAAAGAGGGCAACTTCATTCTGCTGGAATATCCCTTCAAGAAGCAACTATGATTTTTTTGGGTTTTGGGAGATGGTTTTGGGACGGTTTGAGAGCTTAGAGGGGGGTTGCAAGGCTTGGGATGTGTAGTGGTGGATGAGAGGAGGTGAGGGACGCCCTTCGTGTCTCCTAAACCTTCCAAATGGGGGTCCTTTTATAGGCAAGAAGAGGGCAACTTTATCTGCAGAACTGTCCCATCAACTTTGTCCAGTCAGTCAGACCAGATGCAGGTGCCCCATCAGTAGGGCGCCTGGCGCCCTGGTTATAGGGCGCCTGGTGCCCTATAAGCAGGGCGCGTTGACCTGGTCAACGCCCCATCAATCTAATTCGAAATGTGCCGAAAAACTTGATTTTTCCGGAAAACTTGGTTCCCTCGAAAGGTTACTCAAATATACTTCACGAAAACAAGAATTTAAGCTCTCCAACTAGGCCAAAATTGCGTGTCTACATCACCCAGGTTGACCCCTTTTCATTTTTGCCTGTGCGTCCCATTGTAGGATTTTCACACAGCAGGGTTATCCAATTTTGCCCAAGGCACCTTTGCAGGTTTTCACCTTGACTAGATTATTTTGACATTTTTACCCTTAGCCAATCATGGTGTTTGATTGACTAAGTCCATCAGGCATCTCCATTTTTAGCCCATTCTCTTTTTTTTCCATCTCTTTTTCTTTTTTTGTAGGGAATCAAGGCTTCCCTCAAGCCATATTCCAGAAGAATGAACCAAGTCAAAATTAGAGGTAATTCAACATGGGGGTTCGAGAAGAGTTGAGATACCTAACACAAGGGGGCTTTAGCTAGGTGAATGGAGAAATTGACACAAAGGGGATTTCTCAAGGGGAGGAGGCCAATCCAAGTGCGGAGGGCAACTTGGCATGTGGGTCTAATCTTCAAACTGACACAAAAGGGAAGTTTTAAATGGATAAGTAGAGAAACCATCATAAAGGTGTTTCCTCAGCAGGATAAGACCAATCCAAGTGAGAAAGGTAACTTAGCCTGAGGGTCACAATTTGAAACCTACTCAAAGGGGATTTCAAGTAAGATAAGCCCAATCCAAGTATGAAAGGCAACTTGGCATGAGAGTCAGAATTTGAAACCTACTCAAAGGGGAAGGAAAAAAAAGATAAGACCAATCCAAGTATGAAAGGCAACTTGGCATGAGGGTCTGAATTTGAAACCTACTCAAAGGGTGTTTCAAGTAAGATAAGACCAATCCAAGTATGAAAGGCAACTTGGCATGAGGGTCAAAATTTGAAACCTACACAAAAGGGGTTTCAAGTAAGATAAGACCAATCCAAGTGTAAAAGGAAACTTGGCATGAGGGACAAAATTTGAAACCTACTCAAATGGGATTTCTAGTAAGATAAGACCAATCCAAGTGTAAAAGGAAACTTATCATGAAGGTCTGATGAAGGCTCAAATAGAGGTAAGAGTGATCCAAGTGTAGAAGGCAACTTGGCATGAAGGTCTAATGAAGGCTCATGAAGCTAACACAAAGGAGCTTCAATCTTGCCTAAAAAGCAAAGTTTAAGAGCCACAATGGGGCTAGTAAGGAACCACAAAGGAGCTATCCTTTTGTAAACATTTGCACTAAAGGCAGAAACAAAGTCTCAAAGGGGTGAGCATGGAGTCTCAAAGGGACTAGATTTTTAAGAAAAGCTAGCACAAATGGTAGCATTAAGAGGTCATAGAGGAACCAATAAAGAGCCTCATAATGGCTAAGTAGGGAGCCTCAAAGGGGCTAGATTTCCAAGGGTCTACACAAAGGGTAAGACTAAAATGCCACAAAGGGGCAAAGGAGAGCCTCAAAGGGGCTGGATTCCCAAGAGTCTACACAAAGGGTAAAAGTAAAATGCCACAAAGGGGCAAAAGGGAGCCTCAAAGGGGCTGAATTCCCAATGGTCTACATAAAGGGTAGAACTAAAATGCTGCAAAGGAGCAAATGCGAACCTCAATGGGCTGATTCCCAAGTGTCTACACAAAGGGTAAGACTATAATGCCAAAAAGGGTAAAAGGGAGCCTCAAAGGAGCTGGATTCCCAAGGGTCTACACAAAGGGTAGAATTAAAATGCCACAAAGGGGCAAATGGAAGCTTCAAGGGGCTGGATTCCCAAGTGTCTACACATAGGGTAGGACTAAAGCGCCGCAAAGAGGTGAAGGGGAGTCTCAAAGGGCTAGACTCCCAAGGGTCTACACAAAGGGTAGAACTAAAATGCCATAAAGGGACAAAAGCCTCAAAGGGGCTGAATTTCCAAGGGTCTACACAAAGGGTAGAACTAAAATGATGCAAATGAGTAAATGGAAACCTCAAGGGGCTGATTCCCAAGTGTCTACACAAAGGATAGGACAAAAGTGCCGCAAAGAGGTGAAGGGGAGCCTCAAAGGGCTAGACTCCCAAGGGTCTACACAAAGGGTATAACTAAAATGCCACAAAGGGGCAAAAGCCTCAAAGGGGCTGAATTTCCAAGGGTCTACACAAAGGGTAGAACTAAAATGCGGCAAAGGAGTAAATGGAAACCTCAAGGGGCTGGATTCTCAAGTGTCTACACAAAGGGTAAGACTAAAATGCCACAAAGGGTGAAAGGGAGCCTCAAAGGGGCGAGATTCCCAAGTGTCAACACAAAGGGTATGACTAAATTGCTACAAAGAGGCAAAAGGGAGCCTCAAAGAGGCTGGATTCCCAAGGGTCTACACAAAGGGTAAAACTAAAATGCCACAAAGGGGGCAAATGGGAGCCTTAAGGGGCTGGATTCCCAAGTGTCTACACATAGGGTAGGACTAAAGCGCCGCAAAGAGGTGAAGAGGAGCCTTAATGTGATGGACTTTATGGAAGGCTTGCATAGAGAAAAGAGATGGTCACAGAGGGACCAATGAGAGAGATAGCCTCAAAGGGGCTAATTTAAAGGTTTGCACAAAGGGCAAGAATGAGAGAGACTATTGAAGCCAAAGAGGCATTTACAATAGCCTCGCTGCATGAACGAGTGGTCAAGGTAGCAAGTTGAGTAGGCTACCAAGATCAGGGTGATCGGGGTAGTAGAGGTTTTAGGGCCATACGGGCCAGAATGGCCAAGATGGTAAAAGTGTTGGGAGTCATCTGAAATGGGAGGAAAGTGGTGTGTGTGTGTGTATGCGTTTGTTTTTTTTGTTGGGCCATGTGGGCTGAAAAGCCAAGGCTGAGGAATATTTTTGTAAACCACTAAAATCAGATTGATCAAGGTGGTGGGAGTTCAAAGCATCACTAAGTCTGAACAGGCGTGAGTGATAGAGGCTTGTAGCACCATAATCATAATGGTTAAAGTGGCGATGATTTTCTGAAAAATGTTATGGAAAGGAGGACATAGGGCAACAATATAAGAATGGCCCTCAGTGTGGTCAAGGCCAGGGTTTCAACCTAGAAGGGCTTGCATCTGAGAGTCCACTGTCTGGGACCCTAGGCGTGGAGTAGCTTGAATGGGGAACTTGTCACCAGTCAGTAGAGCAAAGTGTTGGAAGAGTTGGTCGGCAGACAAACCAAATGTAAGGAAAATTTCTTTTTATGACAAGTGTTGGGGCCTACTGGCTCTCTCTGGGTAAGATGTCTGATCAATCTAGTTGAGGAATACGGGCTAAGAGCTGATCTCTCACCCAGACTGCCACCTTTATAGCCATAGTAGGTTGGCTCGTGTTTTCAAGTTTCAGAGGAGAGGGCTGCCCCCACTCCTTGTCCTACTTGGCCATTGGTCGGCCGATCTTCTTAAGTTGGATAGAAGGCTTGAGATTCTATTGTGTAGCTAGTGCAGCAACAATGGTGCGCATGGCATGGGCCCTATCTTTGACATTCAACCACTCAAAGGTAAGAAACTGGTTGTCAAGTAGTAGATCAATGAGTTGAGCTCGTCGTGTTTGGATGAAGGAAGCCAGGAGAGTGAGATTCTAGGGGAAATGCACATTGCTAACCATCAGGTGATGGCAAGACTAATGTCTGACTCAAATCTTGAAGAGACTCTACTATTGTTGTTTTGCAGGCGCAGGCTCAAACTGCTGGTGTTTAATTTCACGGTAGGAATTTGCTGTTGAATCCTCATGGGCCGGACTGCTAGCTAGTCGGCATGAAGAAGGAAAGGACAAACAAAGAGCTTCCCCTAATCAGCTAAGCTGGGGTAGCCTAAATTGCAGTGGAGCATCATGCATGGTACTCAGCAGTGGCAGCTATTAGGATTTCTGCCCGTAAGCCCCTCATCTGGGAATGGTGAACAACAAACCTTGATAGAGGTTGGTTCCATTGAGGAGAAGCCAAATTCAGTTAGGGACCATGGTAGAGGGTCTAGCACCTTGCCCCCAGTCAGCAAGGGGATCCATTGGATGGACTTCCCCATGAGGAATAACTTGTGTGGGGAACATGCCCCCAATCGGCGGAGCTGGGTGCCGAAGTAGTAAGCCAACAACTGGGCTAATTGATGTTTTCATCATGGCAAGTGGCTGCTGCCAGGTGTAGACACGCCAATTTGGCCTTATTTAGAGCTTAAACCATTCTTCCATTGGCAACATATCTTTTAGACCATCAAAATCATGATGAATCACCCTTTTGGATGAGCCAAGGTGCTTATTGGAAATATTAGGATGATTTTCTAATTTCTAATCAAATCCGTGTTTGCCGAACAAGAGACTCTTGGTGGTGTGCCAGATTATGCTTTTCCCAGCATATTCTCTATTTGGAAATTTTTCACAGGATTATATGGACGTCTAATGAAGAAGTATTCAACATGAATAATCTTCTTCTCTGAGATATATTTCAATTTCAACAAACGGCATTCAATTCTGATCTCCCACTTGTCTGCAGCACCCATTGGAAGTCAGATGCGCAGTTCTGTCCGCACGCAGCACCGTTCAAGCCCAATTGCATGCAAGCCTAGCCCATTGGGCACATATTTGACCAATTCACGACCTTACCTTCCTTTTTCATCCTCCATATCACTTTTTATAGTATCTGGAAGCTTCATGGTCGAAATTAGCATCATCTAATTATGGCAATCCAACTTGTTGTCTTGTATATCAAGACTTGCCATTTTTGGACCAGATTTGTTTCCTCTTCAAGTGGAGACATATTTTGAGCATGGGAAAGGTGATCCACGGTTTAAAAATCTCTATAAATCATTTAGGTAAGTTTCTAGATGCCTCATTATGAAAATCAGCAACATTATATGGAGGAAATCCAACCTATGGTCGGATGTATCAAAACTTGCTATTTTTTGACCTGGTTCTCATCCCCTATAAAGGGAGACTCATATGAACGACCAAAGAAGGGCATCCCCATCCTCCAGCACTTATCTATTCGTCCTCCAGCCACCCTAGGCTCTTCCCAATCTCCCCAAATAGTTCTATCTTCGTCCCGGTGCCCGGAGATCATCCCAAAGTGAAGAAGAAGCCGGTCTATGCTCCAACGTGCTGCACTGCTGATCATCGGCTTATACAGATATTTATAGTCATTTTATGTCCTGACTTCCTTCATACGAAGTGTGGTTCATCAAGATATATTTCATCTCCAACAAACAGAGATCAATTCTGACATTTCCTATGCTTGTTATGGCTTCAACACCGGCGCTGCACAGTCAGATTCGAAGGCTTCTCTTCTAAGTCATCATCTTATCAGTCAATTTCAGTACACTTAATGGTAGATTCAGCCTATACATACTTAATAGAAATTGTTCCCCGGTGAGTTATATTTTATCTCCAACAAGAATAATTCAATTTGGATATCTGTGGTGCCCATAGCATGTCCTACATAGACATTGTGCTGGGGAGCTCTTCCGTAACTTCACTGTCCAAGATCCGTCTTATCAGGTAAATTCAGATTACATATCATAAGATTCAGGCAAACTTGTATTCATATCAAACCACCCTCGGTGAGTCATCTTTATTTTTAAACAAACATCACTTGATTCTGACATTGGTGCTGTTTTTTACGGTCTTTACATCCGAACCGTGCAAACTTTTACATTAAATCTGTCCAACTCGGTTGCCGCTTTGGCGGGGGTGTGTTGTGTTTAACCATTTATATTCTTTTTTCTTCATTCAGATCATTTAGTTCATATTTAAGCATCATTTTTATTCTATTTTCATCATTTCATACATCATCAAAAAACCTAAAAAAGGGGTTAGGCTAACCCCGAATCCGGTGAATTTGTTTCCAATTGTCGTTTTATGTTATTACTTTTACAAGTTACTACACTTCACTCAGTTCTAATCCTTCTTCACTTGTTTTATTGTCTTATTGTCTTCTAGTTGCACAAATACATCAAGCTAGCATTGGTTGGACTCTCCCTCATCGGCCGGCCGAAGAGGAAGAAGGTTGAACTCACACACTCTCTCCCACGCTAAGGTACACGGTCAAAACAACTCAATCTTGTTGTTATTCTATAAAGTGGAGCCCGCGGCTCCTGGCGACCACCTTTATTTTTATTCATGTTCTATGCTAATTCACTCCTCACTCTCCTCCCACATGACCTGAACCATCTCCGGTGCTCGAGCGACGCCATGAGATGAAAGTTCAAGGATCAATGTGAGTGTGGGATCGAGGTGAGGAGTATTTACCGCTTTCCGAGTGTTTTCTTATTCACTCTCTTTTTCTTCTATTCCATCTTTCACCTTCTCTTGAGGTGCCGATCCGGAACCCGTTTATGGAGTCGACAGCTTTTTGGCGACCACGGTGGGACAACCAATGTCTTTAACCGTGCTAGCTTGATTTGTTTGTGCAACTAGTTTCATTCTAATTCAATTCTAGTCACTAGATTGTTTGTTTTGTTGCATGATTGCTTGTCTTGTTTGCATATTGCATGATCTATTTACTTCATTTCATTTTATGTTTTTGCACATTGATTGCTTCTTCTCCTCTTACCCTCCATTTTTACTTTTGCATTAGCTTTTTGCATCGGGTACCGGACTTGCTCCGATCCGTAGGGCATTCGAGGCGGGGGGCTCTCTCTCCCAACACACCCTCACCCTCCAAACACCTTCTTGGTGGATTCTTACCTCTCTTCTGGGATATTCCTTCCTAGTTGATTTGGTGGTTTCCATCAAGACCTCCGTAAGTCCCCATCCGTGGAGTATTCCTCTCTGCACGATTGGGCCGGTTGTACCACTTTCCCAAAACCCTTAGAACCCAAGTACCTACTCGTGGTGATTGAGTGATAACCTTAGGTCTTGAAGATTGAAGCAATAGGAACCATACCCACTTGAGTGAACAATTGCTAACAATCTATCTAATCTAAGGTTTCAACCCAAAAATTGTCGAGTAGTCACTTTAAAAAACCTGTTTGCATAACTTGCTTGCTCACAACAATTAAAAAACAACCATTTTTTTTTTCAAAACACCTAAAACAAAAAAAATCCCTTTAATTTTTGCGTTCAAACTTGTTTTTCAAACAACCAAATTGAAACAAAAAAAAATTCAAACAAAACAAACATAACAAAAAATTTTCAATTGTGTGCTTTGCTTGCTCTTTTTTTTAACCATCCTTGAAGAAAGATCGACAGGATGCCCATGATGCTAAAGTCCGGAAGCCACGTTGGGAGGTCGGACTACTACAAGCAACAAGAGTACGGGGAAGGTCTCTACAAGCTCCAACAACAACCCGAGAGCCATGTCAATGCTGCTATGGAACCTGAAGTGCAAGGGGATGCCCATCAGTCCGCTTCATTTAGTATAGAACAGCTCTTAAGGATCTATCTTTTCATCTTGATCCCAATACCTTGTCATTCATACAATCTATAGTGAAGGGCAAGATGCCTATTAATCATGGTGCAGCCAAAGTCAACCGAGCTGCCTCACCTCCCCAATCGGCGCTCAACCTCTTACCATAACCCCTCCCGGGCAGCCCCGCCATGTTACTTCACCTACTCACCCCATCAGGTCATTCTTCAGCTCGCACACCAACTCACCTCCCTCCCATCCAGGTGCCACATGCACACCCCCGGTGAATTCCTCCCCACCTCGTTGCCAAGAATAAAGAAACCATCGAATTCCCCCTCTATACTATCTACATCCCCCAATCACAAATGCCAACCTACCATCGCTACAATGGCTCAGTGATCCCTTCACCCATGTCAATGATTTCCCCGAGCAAATCATCTCGATGGCTTAATGATAAAAAGACCCTTGCCTTTTTTTTTAGGAGATCTTTAGAGGCTGTAGCCCTAGATTGGTTTTTTTCATTGAACGAAGTAGAGATATGGGATTTCGAAATTGTCAAGGCCAAATTCTGAAACGATATGGGCCAGTTGTTCAATAATTGGGGAAGCAAAAGAAGATGTGAAATTAATGCGATATTCGATGACTGAGGCCCAGTGCTTGAGAGGAGCATTGATGCTATGAACCAACCTATGAGCCCTCTCCAACCTCACCCAGATCATCATCTTCACCAACTCCTCGACGCCGCTGATTAGGCCACCCATGCCACAATCTCGGCCGACATGCAACCAAAGGTCAACGACACAATCAATTGTGCACAATCAAGCTCCTCATGTCAATCAGTGCTAACACCTCACTATCAAAATCAAATTCTCAAAGCCTATTTCACCAACAACCCCTCGGCCAATCATCCAGCCCTTGGCTTCTCAACCTATTCCACCAACAACCCCTCGACCAATCATCCTACTCTTGGCTTCTAAGCCTATTCCACCAACAACTCCTCAGCCAACCATCCAAGCCATGACTCCTCAATTAATTTCAAGCAATAGCTCCCCCACCGAACCGACTTCTATGCCGACCACTTCAATCAATCCCTCAACATAGGGTTCCCCTCGCCGCTCAAACCAAGCTTGTTTCTTCGCGTTGCTCCCGCCATGGCAGAGGAACTAGTCACTCCTATCATTCATGCTCCTCGCCTTGGCAGGAACTAATCATTCATGCTCCTACTATGGTAGATGATTTAGTCACTTCAACCATTCATGCTCCCGCCTTGGTAGAGGATCCAAATAATCCGATCATCCATGCTACTACCATGGTAGACGATTTAGTCACTTTGACCCTTCGTTCTCCCGCCCGCAGAGGAATCAATCACTCCAACCATTTGTGCTCCCGCCATGGCGTAAGAATCGCCTTCTCATCATGTCATTGCTATATCACAAGATCAAAGTCAGCCCCGCAGGGGAGGTCGAACCAAACCCTTCTACCTTTTGGAATTCCCTAAACTAGGCATGCCCTCTTCCCCGTAACAACCCGAGGAGAAGCCTACCGAAGGGAGCTTAGATGAGGGGATCACAAATTCAGTTGATTGTCAAGGACTAGGCAAGGATTCACCAGGTATAGATCAACCATTACAATCATCGAAATTAATCCCTGATGTTGGTCAGATTGAATTGACCCCTGAACTGGGAAGTAAGGAGACCAAATTGGTTAGTGAAATGGGGAATGAATTGACAAGCCTCCTGAAGGATGTAGACCTTAGCAAGGGGATACTAGGACCTCCTCCAGCTAGGTAGGTAAATCCCTTAACATCAATCTTAGGGCCACGACCCTTACCCCATTCTTCTCCTAGGCAACAATCCGGCCCATGGGCCCACGATCAATCAATCTTAGGGCCACGACCTTTTCTCTACCCTTCTCACAATCAAAAATCAGCCCACGGCCTACAATTCCTCAATCTTAGGGCCACCACCCGTTCTTTATCCTTCTTACAACCATCAATCGTGCCCATGGATCCAAAATCTCGTCAATCTTAGGGCCATGGTCCACACCCCATCCCACTCAATTGGGCCCTTATGCCCCATTTTTGGACCCTTATGCCCCATTTTCGGGCACTTATGACCCTTTTCATCAATCGGGCTCTTGCGCATCTTTTCATCAACTAGGCCCATGTGCCCTTTCCATCAGCCGGGCCCACATGCCCCTTTATCCAACCAGGCCCATGTGCCTCTCTTCATCAACCGCGCTCTTATGCCCCTTTTTTCAACCGGGCCCATGTGCCCCTTTTAATCAATCAGGCTTGCATGCCCCTTTCCTTCAACTGGGCCCATATGCCCCTTTTCCCCAACTGGGCCTACGTACCCCTTTCCTTCCATCGGCCCCTCGTGCCCATAATTCTCTCCAATCGGGCCCATGTGCCCTTAATTTTTCTAAATCGGGCCAACGTGCCCGCAATTCACCTCAATCGGGCCCATGTGCCCGCAATTCACCTCAACCGAGCTCACATGCCCATGTTTTTCTACAAACGGGCCCATGTGCCCAAATTTCTTCTAAATCGGGCCCACGTGCCCACTTTCCATTAACTTTGGGCATACATGCCCACACTCCTTCAACCTCGGGCCTATATGCCCCCATGTCTTCACCATCGGGCCCACGTGCCCATACTTCTTCAAAATCGAGCTCCCGTGCCCCCACTTCTTCGAATTCGGGTTTGCGCACCCATACTCTTCAATGGCGCCAGCGAGCCCATCACAAATCACAATCTTGCTCCCAACCATCTAAATCGGGCCCGTGTGCTCGCTCTTTTCGTTGGGTCCCTCGGGCTCAACCTCCAATCGGGTCTTTGAGACCATCACCTCCAATCGTGCCCTCATGCCCATCAACATCAACTGGGCCCTCTAGCCCGCCTTCAAATCTTGGGCTCACGTGCCTCTTGATTCCTACTACTCCCAGGCCTTCAAGCCCACTTTCAACTCACGGGCCCAAGAGCCCATTTTAACTCACTTTTGTTTCCAAGCATGTTTATTTCCTTTTGAATTCTCTTTCTTTTCCCAAGTACTACTTTCAACAAAAAAAATCAAGGTAGAGAAATTTCCTGGGTGTTACCACAATCTTTGCCTTTTACATCATTAATTTTGACTCTGCCATGCTAAATCAGATCCTCCACATTTTCACTTCATCCTATGACTATGAATCTCCAATCCAATGCAATATGGTGCATATCAAAAGTGGAAGCAGTTGGGCAAGGCAAGGCAAGGCATGGCAGGCAAGGCAAGCACAAGCAAAGCTGTCATCAACAATGAACTTCTCCTTCTCTCAGGTATTACATGAAATTGCATTCATCATCATTATGTCATCCGTAAGGAAATATTTTTTTAAAATGATTTTTAATCTCACATGACAATCTTACTTGAGAGAAATTTATGATTGATGATAACTACTTTTTATCTTATCCTAATGAATTCTTTACAATGCAAGGCATGTTTTCAAATGATTCGCCTATGGAATGTAATCTACCTCAAAAATGAAGAGAACTACCAGTATGACTTAAGTCCACATGTGGTTTTTCTCTAGGAGTCGAGGGTAGATACCATTCTACACACACAACACATCCCCGATCCTGCATCCGGATGACCCAACACCCGAGAGAAGCTAGGCAAGGCTCCGGAGGTGGAAGGAAAACCCTCACCCTACTCTCTTCTGTTCTTCCAAGATAGGTGAAGGGGATCGAGAGGGGGAGAGTATCGAAAGCATCCGCCGCCCTAGTAGGAGGCCGTCTCGTAAGGTCCAACTTCTCAAATAAAAAAAGGGTGCCAAAAGATGGGCAATGATCCCCACAGTTTAAAACAACATGGGCCTCGTCTGAATGAGTACCCAAAAATGCAAAAAATGAAAAAAGGCACCAAAAGATGGGCAATGACCCCACAGGTCAAAGCACCTGTCCGAATGTGTGCCACAAAAATAGGTTTGTCAATAAAGAAGAAAAGACCAGAAGAGGCCGAACCCCAACGGGCAATTGGGTGTGAGTAGAGAAATCCCTCTCGACATCTCCAAAGCCTATCAAGGACTTTCCCTCAATTCTTCATTCTTACCCCCACGGTATGGGTGGACCAACCAAATCAAAGCTAAACTCTGGCCGATCAAAGGTTGAAGGTCAAAAGATTCTGGGTAAAGAACCCCATTTTGCACATGGTGTCTACCAACGAACCTAGAAGAACAACCAAGTGATGAGAACTTGTGTCAATACTGATTTTTCTCTAAAAAAAAATATTTTAAATAAAAAACTACAAAAAAAAGTTGAATATCTTCAAAAACTCCAAAAAAAAAAATATTTTTAAAAACCTCAAAAAAAAGAAAATAGCATTTTCAAAAATCCCAAAAAAAAGTGAATCTTTTCAACAAAAAAGAAAACTTCTTTTTCAAATTCAACAAAAATTTTCAAACTTTTTAAAATATTTTGGTTTGAATTTTCGTCTCTCATGTTTCAAATTCTTCATTGCATATTTGCTACTTGATTTTTACACTCCTAAGAAGGCTATACCCCTTGACAAAGGTCAAGGCATACTGCAACTTGCAAGGGGGATAAGCCGCATTGTTGTTCTAATCTCTTCCTTTTAAGTGTTTCAGGCACAAGAAAACTTTACACCCCTTGACAAAGGTCAAGGCATACTGCAACTTGCAAGGGGGATAAGCCGCATTGTTGTTCTAATCTCTTCCTTCTAAGTGTTTCGGGCACAAGAAAACTTTACACCCCTTGACAAAGGTCAAGGCATACCGCAACTTGCAAGAGGGATAAGCCATATTGGCATTCTAATCTCCTTTTTCTAGTGTTTTAGGCACGAAGAACAAATGAGGAGAACTTCACAACAAGTCAAAGCCCGCCACTTCCCTCCCCAAGGATTCTTAGGAGGATGTGCCACCATGACCTCGACCTCAACTTCGTCGAGGAGCATTTTCAAGATTTCAATAAGGCGATGCTCGCCACTTCCCTCCCCTGAGGATTCTTAGGAGGAGGTGTCACCATAACCTCGGCCTTAATTTTGCCGAGAAACCTTTTGCAGCGATGCTCGCCACTTCCCTCCCCCGAGGATTCTCGTGAGGAGGTGTCATCATTACCTCGGCCTCAACTTTGCCGAGATGCTTTTTGCTCCGTGTCCTCACAGACACATGAACTCTTTTGCGAGAATGCATGTCATCACACCGCAAACTCACCGTTATCATTTCCTTTCTTAGAATATATTAGGTGCATTACTATTTATTTTATGCATTGATGTTGAAGACCATGAATGCAAAGAAGACCAGGCCCGAGATCCCCTTCATCAAAATCCACGACGGTCAGGTCATTCTTTGTGCTCACGGATAAGCCAAAGTTGTGCTGTGAGGGACGATAGTTCCCGAATGGGTATCTTGACCTCATAGACAATCTATATCTTCAACTAATTGTTAGACAAGTTTTGTTTTTGTTTTCTTGAGCCCATCATGCATCATATAGTATTAGTTGCATTGTATTTTTCATTATCATTGCATACATCATTTCATAATCTTCACCTTCTCACCCTCTTGTATCATAATTCTGATTATTCTAAATCCCACCGTGTTTTCTAATCCCACCATGTTTTCTAATCCCACCATGATCTCTAGTCCCACCAACCTCTCTAATATCCCACCGTGTCTATTAATCCCACCAATCTTTCATTTCTTTTCACCACTGTGGCCATTGCAACTTCTTTGCTATTCGTCCCACCATGGCAGTCAATTCATCCCGCCAAGGACCTTCTATTTGATCATAACTTGCACCATCATTATCTTCACGGTCTGTGCTTTAACATTTGCCTTTCGGAATTTGACATCATTCCATTCCAAATTGAATCTTGTCTCATGGAAGACTTAAATGAATCTAAGAGCCTGAATGTGCTCGATTGGTATTCTTTTACTTTTTCAAAAAAAATCTCTTTTTAAACTTTAGCCCATCACAGTACAGGAACACCGCAAAGATCGGGTTACCGGCTGATGATGAACCTACGAACCCATGTTTCGGGGACTCCCCACCGCGTTGGGGGTTGGCTATCCTTCTCTCGTGCCAATGGCACATCTTTTACCAATCGAACATTGGAAGACTTGATGAAACATGGCAGTTAACCAGGAGACATGAAGAGATTCTCTTTGCCGAATTTGGTCGTTGAGCGTGTCTATATCTACACCTTGATGCCACCTTTTCAGTCCATCTCTATTTCGCTCCGCTGCATTCCATTACAACTCATTTCGCTTCTCTACATTCCCCTACATTTCACTCCGCTATGCTACATGTCATTCCCTTGCAAAGCCGACATCAAGGCGAGGCAAGCTGTAGACACGCCAATTTGGCCTTATTTAGAGCTTAAACCATTCTTCCATTGGCAACATATCTTTTAGACCATCAAAATCATGATGAATCACCCTTTTGTATGAGCCAAGGTGCTTATTGGAAATATTAGGATGATTTTCTAATTTCTAATCAAATCCGTGTTTGCCGAACAAGAGACTCTTGGTGGTGTGCCAGATTATGCTTTTCCTAGCATATCCTCTATTTGGAAATTTTTCACAGGATTATATGGACGTCTAATGAAGAAGTATTCAACATGAATAATCTTCTTCTATGAGTTATCTTTCCATTTCAACAAACGGCATTCAATTCTGATCTCCCATTTGTCCGCAGCACCTTTTAGAAGTCAGCTGCGCAGTTCTGTCCGCACGCAGCACCGTTCAAGCCCAATTGCATGCAAGCCCAGCCCATTGGGCACATATTTGACCAATTCACGACCTTACCTTCCTTTTTCATCCTCCATATCACTTTTTATAGTATCTGGAAGCTTCATGGTCGAAATTAGCATCATCTAATGATGGCAATCCAACTTGTTGTCTTGTATATCAAGACTTGCCATTTTTGGACCAGATTTGTTTCCTCTTCAAGTGGAGACATATTTTGAGCATGGGAAAGGTGATCCACGGTTTAAAATCTATATAAATCATTTAGGTAAGTTTCTAGATGCCTCATTATGAAAATCAGCAACATTATATGGAGGAAATCTAACCTATGGTCGGATGTATCAAAACTTGCTATTTTTTGACCTGGTTCTCATCCCCTATAAAGGGAGACTCATATGAACGACCAAAGAAGGGCATCCCCATCCTCCAGCACTTCTCTCTTCGTCCTCCAGCCACCCTAGGCTCTTTCCAATCTCCCCAAATAGTTCTATCTTCGTCCCGGTGCCCGGAGATCATCCCAAAGTGAAGAAGAAGCCGGTCTATGCTCCAACGTGCTGCACTGCTGATCATCGGCTTATACAGATATTTATAGTCATTTTATGTCCTGACTTCCTTCATACGAAGTGTGGTTCATCACGATATATTTCATCTCCAACAAACAGAGATCAATTCTGACATTTCCTCTGCTTGTTATGGCTTCAACACCGGCGCTGCACAGCCGTATTCGAAGGCTTCTCTTCTAAGTCATCATCTTATCAGTCAATTTCAGTACACTTAATGCTAGATTCAGCCTATACATACTTAATAGAAATTGTTCCCCGGTGAGTTATCTTTTATCTCCAACAAGAATAATTCAATTTGGATATCTGTGGTGCCCATAGCATGTCCTACATAGACATTGTGCTGGGAGTTTCCAGAACTTCACTGTCCAAGATCCGTCTTATCAGGTAAATTCAGATTACATATCATAAGATTCAGGCAAACTTGTATTCATATCAAACCACCCTCGGTGAGTCATATTTATTTTTAAACAAACATCACTTGATTCTGACATTGGTGCTGTTTTTTACGGTCTTTACATCCGAACCGTGCAGTTTACATTAAATCTGTCCAACCCGGTTGCCACTTTGCCTGGGTTGTGTTGTCTTTAACCATTTATATTCTTTTTTCTTCATTAAAATCATTTAGTTCATATTTAAGCATCATTTTTATTCTATTTTCATCATTTCATACATCATCAAAAAACCAAAAAAAGGGGTTAGGGCTAACCCCGAATCCGGTGAATTTGTTTCCAATTGTCGTTTTATGTTATTACTTTTACAAGTTACTACACTTCACTCAGTTCTAATCCTTCTTCACTTGTTTTATTGTCTTATTGTCTTCTAGTTGCACAAATACATCAAGCTAGCATTGGTTGGACTCTCCCTCATCGGCCGGCCGAAGAGGAAGAAGGTTGAACTCACACACTCTCTCCCACGCTAAGGTACACGGTCAAAACAACTCAATCTTGTTGTTATTCTATAAAGCGGAGCCCGCGGCTCCTGGCGACCACCCTTCTTATTCATGTTCTAAATTCATCTCCTCCTCACTCTCCTCCCACATGACCCGAACCATCTCCGGTGCTCGAGCGACGCCATGAGATGAAAGTTCGGGGATCAATGTGAGTGTGGGATCGAGGTGAGGAGTCTTTACTGCTTTCCGAGTGTTTTCTGATTCACTCCCTTTTTCTCCTATTCCATCTTTCACCTTCTTATCTTGAGGTGCCGATCCGGAACCCGTTTCTGGAGTCGACACCAGGTCTTCATGGGCCAGACCACTGATCGGTCAGCCAGGTGATGGGAATGACCTACGGGGAGTCTACCCACAGTCGGTTAAGTAGTGAACTTGAAAGGGTGGTCAATGAACCAACCATTCACAAAGAATTTTTCCATGGTAGGTGGTGGCACCTGCAAGTTCTGTTCAGCTTGGACTGCTGGTCAGTCCGATTCAGGAAGGCTGGTCGAGGGCTGGTCCCTCACCCGAGTTGTTGTCTTTAGAGCTGCTGATCAGCATATGACTTCATAATTTAGAGGAGAGGGCTGCCCCCTCTTCCTGGCCTCTCCAACTGCTGATTGGCCAGCCCAATGATGAGAGGATCAACTACAGGTGATTCTTGGCTGGTAGGTGGTGGCACCTGCCAGTTCTCCTCATCTTGGACTGCTGATTGGTCGAATGAGGGAAGGCGGGCTGAGGGATGGTTCTTTGCCTGCGCTGCCATTTTTGGAACTGCTGTCCAGCCCCTGCTTTCAGAACTCAGAGGAGAGGATTGTTCCCCCGCTCTCCATAGCATTAGCTCATATGGGGATTTTCCCCTAGCTGGCAGAATTGAGTGCCAAGGTGATTCAATGTCATGGCTGACTACTGATGTCTCTCTCTTTTTTATGGCAGGCGGTTGCTGTCAAGCCCTTGTACATTGAATCACTGATCGGTTAGCTAGACGAAGGGCAAATCTAATGGAGAGGCTGCCCCCAGTTGGATAAGCTGTGGGGTCTTGTCATCTCAGACCACTGCTCAGTCTAACGAAGTATGGCAGGCTAAGGGCTGATCCCTTGCCTGTATTGTCCCTTTTGAGTCTTCTAAGTTCAGAAGGGAGGGCTTCCCCCTCTCCATGGCCTTTCTAGCTGTTGGTTTGTTGGATTTCTTGGGGTAGGCAGAAGGTCTGCACTTCCCCCTTGCATCTGGTGCATTAACATTGGGCATAGCAAGGGTCCCATTGTTGTAATCTAGCCAGTCCAGAGTGAAGAACTGTCGACAAGCGGCAAGATAATAGATTGTAGTCATCTACGCTTCTCCTCCATAAGCTTAGAAGGAGTCTTGATAGGCATCGCTTGGTGAGTGTGGTCCCACGAGCAACACACGTTGTTGATGTTGAGGTGCCGAAAGGATCCTCACTCACTCATGTTCTTCCTCAGGTTGAGGGGTGTTGTAGAAGGTGTCAGCATGGCAGCATGTGCAGGCACAAATGTTGTGGTAGACATAGTAGGTGCCAGGGCAGCAAGTTGAGTAGGTACTATGACTGTGGGTGTGGGTGCGGGCCCAAATTCAAGGGTGATCTGATTCACCATGAAAGTCTCACGTGGGAGAGACAACAAAACATTTTCTGGGAGCAACTTGGTGGTGTCCAGGCCAAGCTTTTGGAGATGCATTATGGAGTAGAAAGTGAGGGGTAGCATTGCTATGTCCTCAGAAGTAGGTGGTGACTCCAAGATGGTGTCAAGCCAGTCCAGGAGCAACACGATCTTTGCAAACTTGCTGAAATTGATCACCAACGTGATTGAGCTGACGCTGCATTGTCAACATAAGTTTTTAAGTAAATGACACCTTCACAAGCCACCGCTGAACCTGTAAAAAGGTTGACTTGACTAGAGTGTTTTTAAGAGGTAGTGTATGTGCACTTTCTCAGATCGCTATCGCAGAGAGATGAAGAGAAAGAGAGGTCCCACCGGGAGTGCCAATATGTGGGAACCTCGGGAATCGTTTTGATTTTTGAAATGTGTTTAAAAGATTTGTTTTTGAATGTTGAAAATATCGTACCTGAATTTTCTAGTAAAATAGGTGATAGACCATAAAAACTACTAGATAGTCCAGGTGATATTAGAAGAGTATAGAACCGAGGTTTGGGTTTTGTGAAAATATTTTTTGACATCTCTCTATTGGATGGTGCGAATATCCAATGTTCATTTACATCGAGCAAACACTCGAACACCCTTGATTAACTGCCATAGCGATCTTGTTTGACGAGAGCGTGCACATCCACAACATATAAAGAACACAAAGGGCCCCGGCCTTTTAGGCCCGATGAGATGCAAACAAGTTTGATTTGATTTTGTTTGAAGTTGATTTATGTTTGATTTAAGAATGGATTTTGATGTGGTTTGAAATGTTGATTTTAGATTTCCATTTGACTTGGATTTGAATATTAAGTGTTTTGAGCTTGTTTGATTTGTTTGGTTTGTTTTACTTCAATTGGTTAAAGTTTATTTTATTTTTTGCTTGAACTTGACATTTTAAATGCGTTGATCAATTTTTACTTGTTTAAGTTTAGTTGACATGTGTTGAGTCATTTCCATGTGAATTTTCTCATGTCGGTTGGTGTTTTAATACCGATTCGGGTGCGTTCGGTATGTTTTAAATGTTTTGAAGTTTGGTTCAAATTGATTAAACTTGAACTTCAAATTGTTAATGATCTAAATTTGACATGTTTTAAGATGAATTTAATATGCATTAATGTTTTCTCCATGTGTTTTTTTTTCGATTGGTTGTGAATTATTTCATGTGCACTTGTTTAGGAAATTGAATTCAAATGGATTAAGTGTATTGAATCAATACTTCCAGATTGTATTAAATCTGATTTTTGTTGAATGTTAAAACTTTAATGATTTGTTTTTAAGCCTGTTTTAAGATTAATATGAATGTATTTTTATATTTAATTAAGTTAACTTCAGATTTGGTTAACTCTTGTTCGGTTTGCATCACATCCGGTCTGTCGGGCTAGTGTCGATGCCCAGTCACATGCAATCAACTCGGCACTTGAAATGTTCATTGAATATTCATGTTCATGCTGGTGTACATTAGATGTGGCAGTTCATATGCCATGAATAATGCTCGTCGAAGTGCAAATGTGGGAATGTCCTTTCCTGGTTGTAAAATCCACTTGATTGAGAAAATTTTGGCAGCACGCCGCCTTATTTTCCAATCGGTGTGGAATTTTATCCATCCTACAAGGCATAGTCATTTGACTTTCCAAGTAGTGGGAAGGGTCCGTCTGCAGTGGGAAGCGTGTCCCATGCCTACGCCCGGGTCAACATACCGGATACGGGTCCGGGCTAGCTGCCCAAGGTGGAGCGCCCACGTGGTGGTGCTAACTCCTTATTTAATTTTGGCATTTCGCCTTCAGATTTAATTAAGGTTTATTTTAAGTGTCCAAAGCCCAATGGGCCAGCTTCATCAGCACAATGGGTTGGTCTTCATGCTATGTCGGCCCGGTTGGCCCAATCTTGTGCTTTATGGGTCCTGGCTGCCTGCTTTGAACTTCATGACCCAATGGGCCTGCTTTGCACCTCCATGGCCCGGTTGGCCTGATTTGCCCTCCATTCTTGCACCTTGACATCTTGCTGTAGCAGTGGGCTAGGTGAGCCTCAGAGGGGCTGGAATGGGTTGGCTAAGGTGCTGTTTAGGTGTGCTTTGGTAGGACTGCACAAGGGTTAGGTTTAGGTGTGAACTAGGATTGGTTTTAGGAATGCACAAAGGGCATGAGAATTGAAGGCCCGCCAGAGTAGTCTCGGTCCGTCCGGTGGATTCCGAGAGTCTCAAAGCGTCGACCCTCAAACTATACTCAAAGTGGAAGAAAAAAAAGGAAGCATGGGGTCTGGTTTTATGGCCAGCAGAGAGGCCTGATTTCAAGGCCAGCAGAGAGGCCTGATTTGGGTATGTTCTGAAGTATGTCCACTTGGACAGCAAGGATGGTCAAACATGGCCTGATTAGGAGCATGTTCAGGAGCCTAATTGGCTGCTAGAGGGATGGCAACAAGGGGCACGGTGTTAGGTGACAGCATGGGGCTGCTTGGGGATGGCAAATGGGCTGTTTATAGGCGACCTATGAGCAGTGCGCACATGGGCAATGAGGAGCTAGAATTAGGACAGCAAGGGGTCTGAAATGAAGGGCTCAAAGAGGCTGATTTTTGATGGCTTGTGGGACCAGCATAGAGAGGTTGAACATGGGCTCTAGGTGGTACCAACAAGTCTGGGTTTTTGGAGCTTCTTGAATGACCATAGAGAAGGCCGAGGGGAAGAGAAAGAAGAGGGGAGGGAAAGAACTAGAAAGTACTACATCTTCCCTCACCTTTTTGGCACAATCCTTGTTGGAGATTGAAGGAGAAGATGGCTGGCCTTATACCCTTATTCTTCTTCTTCTTATTTTGTTGATGAAAATGGGGCTGGAATCAGTGCTCCAAGAAGGAACACCCTCTGTTGGAATCGGTGCACCACCGATTGGGCTGCTGCTGGCGCACCTGCTGGAGGGAGGCCTTTTCTCCTTCTTCTTCTTCACTTGGCACACCACAAGGGGGCTGGAGAGGTTGCTTAATTGCTGATGAAGACGTCCAAGCAAGGATAAGCTGTCTTGGAGCAGGGTAGAGGGAGGAGAGGCAGGGCTTCCGCAGGGTGATCAGCTTGTTCTGCACATGGCCGGCTGAGGGGGCTTTTATAGGGGCTGAGGGGCGCCATCTCCAGGAGGAGATAAAGCTGGAGGTTTTTGAGAGGATATAAGGATAACTCAAGAGAGGTTGAGGATGATAAGGATAACTCAAGGGAGGTTGTTGAGGTGATTGTGCGCCAACTAGAAAGAGAGGGAGAGAAGGGTGCGCACCCTCTCCTACTTTCAAGAAGATGTGCGCACATGGCATGTGGCAAGAAGGCTGGATCGACCAAGGCTTGGATGAGGATAGGCTTGGTTAGTTGTAGGATTAGTTAGGATGAAGATAAACCAAGGGAGAGATAGGGATAAGCCATGGGAGGTGGTTGAGGGAAGTGGTTGAGTGGGACCCACCAGCCAAGGAAGGAGGAGGTGGGTGCGCCTCCCTCTCCTATTTTCTAGGGCTTCTTGCGCACTCATCAGATGAGGGAGGATGGGGTTAGGCCATGACAGGTTAGGTTAGCCCATCTTGGGTTAGGTTTAGGGTTTAATCAGAGTGCTCCCGATCCAACGGCTATCATTAATTCCGACCAAAACCAATTAAATAAATCCCAAATTGACTTCAAAAAAATTCCAGATCATGCCATGATGGCCATTGATCTTATGCTCTATACTTATGTGTGGTTGAGATCACTTGAATTGCAACGGATCTCTTAATTTAGGTAGTTTCTCTGATCGGTGCGATCTCGGCCGTCGATAATGCCGAAAACTGTAATTGAATGCAATTGCCTCCTCCCATTGGCCAAATTTATTTTTCATGCATCAATATTCTTGAGATAAAAGTTTTGGGTCATTAAAATTGAAATTTTCAGCCCATGGGTAGATCCAGAGCTAATCGGACCATTATGCCCCTGGTGCGAGAACATACGGCTTTCCGTCCGGATTTGCTCTTTCTTGCATATCTCTTCATACGGGGGTCGGATTTTCGATCCGTTTTGAGTGTTGCCTAGCTCTATCCAATCTTGACAATGTGGTAAAGTTGGAATTCCATGTTAGAGTCCCAATTTGTCCCAAAGTGTCACGGGTAAAATGGTCATTTCGGCCTTCCGGTGTCCGTTTTTCATGTTTTGGGCACTGTTGCGAAGCTCTTGACCGGGGCTATGTAATGAGCACATTATATTTGCCATTTTTAACATGTAAAGCCATGCCAAGGCATTTCCAAAGCCTGGTTACATCATCTATTTGTGAATTTTTTGAATCTGGGTCAAATTTTCTCCACCGGCTTCGGCATTGCTGAAATTTGTATCTAGCTAGCTAAGCGAAAAAGTTTGATGCGAACAGTATTCTATCATCAAAGTTGCACGGTTGGATCTTTGACCTAAGTCGCCAAATATATCTTACCAAGTGTACCATGTACTTTGACTATTGACTTATGGATCACTTAGTATTGTGGTCCTATATAGTTAATGGATTGGGTATATAGGAAACCCGATAGAGGCAATTAAGTGGACAATAGGAGATTGTCCACTCTCGGTAGGAGGAGAGAATGTCCTATGGATAGTACTCTAAATCCTTGGCTAAGGTAAATAGGATAATTAAAAAAAGGGTTTTTCGATTGATCCAATTACAAGTACAAGATTCCATAGTGTTAGTATATTTAGTAGTTGACAATCAATGTTGTACTCCTATTCGACCAGGACACTGGATGAATGAAGATTTATATCTGTGTGGTAACCGATGATGGAAAAACTCTTTGGAGAGGAGTTTATCCCCGAAGCCATTTGGGATCATAGGATGTGGCTTGTACCCTTCATGATCGGTAGGCTGTTAAATCTATTATGAGATAATAGATTTAATTTAAAAGAAGTTGTTCCTTTAATTAGGCCTCAACCAAATGGGCTCCTGGGCCTAGGAGGTCACACACATAAGGACTAATCCGTAAGTTTAGGGGCTTGGGTTAATTTATAGAACAAGGAGGTATTTTTGTGAAAAACTCCGAGTTCTATAAATAATAGTGATGAGAGCACAAACCCTATCAAGCCAAGGGAGCTCTCTGCACCCCAGCCACCCTCCTTCGCCATATTACACCCCAGCAGCCATCATTGGATGGTGGAGTTTAGTTCAAGACGAGTGGTTGACGCCAACGTGGAGGAGAACCCTACTTCGGAGGCGGTTCGTGTGGATAAGACTAGAGGCCACACACTTGAGTGGCTTAGAGAGTGTGAGAATGCTCGATCTTCTCTGATCTATAGGGATTGTTTGAATCCAACAAAGGTATGTATGCGAAATCATTTCAAATACTGGTTTTGCGGTGACATCGTTCAGTTCTGATCGAGACTGGGACAATGATATACGAGGAATTAGAATTTTTTCGCTGCACCAATCTGATTGGAACAATTCCTTACATTAATGATATTAAATCTTATAATTTCATTAAGAATGAAGAGTAACCATGTGTGTACAAGATGGCAGGTGGGAGTGCTATCATTTACTTGGTATTTTATGTGGGTAACATATTTCTCATTAGAAATGATGTACTTATGCTATCATATGTGAAGTTTGGCTTAACCCAGTCAATTTATATAGCATCATAGTCAAAGGGTTTAGGATGGAAAACTCCAAGATAGGTTTCTTACCTATGTGATATGAAGTTTTATCTCTTCCAAAGAGAGAAGAAGCACACTAATAGAGTCTCCTATGTGTTGGGCATATGGTCTATGGTGTATGCTATGCTATGTACGTAGTGTGATATGGCACATGCTCTGAGTGTTACAAGAACTTATTAGGAGGATGCAGGTCAAAGTTATTATATAGCTAAGAAGTGTGTTTTTAAGGATTTAAAAAGTGCAATGGACATATTTCTCTTCTTCTCCAAGTTCTATACCCGTAGAAACAAATGGAACTTGATTCTGACATTGGGGTCGACCGTATCATTCACTGCACCGAAGTCACGCCGGTAGGACATTGCACTCACCTGAGAGCAGGCCATCCGAACCAGCTTCTTTTGCTCGTTCCGACTCCGATTCGAGCCATCCTTCTCTCTAATATTATATATTTTATTTAGAGCATCTTTAGATCATTTTAATTTAGTTATAAATTATTTTCATCATCCAAAAATACAAAAAAAGGGGTTAGGGCTCACCCCAATCCAGTGAGTTCAAATCCAATTGCTCTTTTCCTTATCTTTCTTCTTACAGTTTCTGCACTTCACCTAGGTCTAATCAATTTTATTCACTTGGATCATTATTCTAGTTGCACAGGTTTATCAAGCTACCATCAGTTGAAGACTCTTCTTTATTGGCTGGACAAAGAAGGAGAAGGTTGAACCTACATATACTCTTTCTCGTGCTAAGGTACACACAGTCAAATATCTCTCTTATTTCATTTAAATTGGAACTCGTGTTTCCCAGCGACTACATCTTTTGTTCCTTCATGCATTAAGTTTTTTCTCATTCTCACTCTCCTCCCACACGACCCAAACCATCTCTCCGATGCTCAAGCGATACCAGGAGATGAAAGTTTAGGGGTCAATGTGAGTGTGTGACCGAGGTGAGAGTTTTTTCCACATTTTCCTTACTTCTTTCTTATCCCCTTCTTTAGGTGGTGATCCGGATAATGACATACCTATTTTTGGAGTCGACAACTTTGTGGCGACCATGGTTAGAAAACCAATGTCTTCAACCATGCTAACCTAATTCATCCGTGCAACTAGTTGTTTTCCGATTTGGTTCCCGTGCGAACTAGCTCTTGTTTCACCCTTTTCATGTCAATTTGTTATTAAATCTTGCTGTTTACTCTTCTTTTTAAGATTGCCCCCATGTGGATTTGATTTGCATTCTCTTAATTTCAAAACTGGTTACCACGTCAACCACCCTTTTTCTTCTTAAAAAAATTAGTTCCTGCGTGAACCAACCCTCTTTTTCAACACGGTTCCCACATGAACCAACCTACTTTCAGATCGGTCCCCATGTGGACCACCCTATTGCACTACTTTAAGATTGGCCCACGTGGCCCTCTTTCCTTTTTGTCATCTTTTACACCGGTTCCCACATGAACCACCCTTTTCTTCTTAAAAATTGGTTCTCGCATGAACCAACCGTCTTTTTCAATCCGTTTCCTGCATGAACCAACCTACTTTCAGATTGGTCCCCATGTGGACCACCCCGTTGCACTACTTCCAGATTGGCCTCACGTGGCCCTCTTTCCTTTTTGTCATCTTTTACACCGGTTCCCGCATGACCCAACCTTTTTTTTAAACCCAATTCTCGCGTGAACCAACCTACTTTCAGATCGGTCCCCATGTGGATCACCCCGTTGCACTACTTTCAGATTGGCCCCACATGGCCCTCTTTCCTTTTTGTCATCTTTTACACCCCTTCCCGCGTGAACCACCCTTTTCTTCTTAGAAACTGGTTCCCGCGTGAACCAACCTACTTTCAGATCGTTCCCCGCATGGACCACCCCGTTGCACTACTTTCAGATTGGCCCCACGTGGCCCTCTTTCCTTTGTGTCATCTTTTACACCGGTTCCCGTGTGAACCACCCTTTTCTATTTAAAAATTGGTTTCCGCGTGAACCAACCCTCTTTTTCAACCCGGTTCCTGCGTGAACCAACCTCCTTTCAGATTGGTCCCTGTGTGGACCACCCCATTGAAATACTTTCAAATTGGCCCCACATGGCTCTCCTTTCCTTTTGTCAACTTTTACATCGGTTCCCGCATGAAGCACCATTTTATTCTTAAAAACTGATTCCCGCATGAACCAACCTACTTTCAGATCAATCCCCATGTGGACCACCCCTTTGCACCACCTTTAGATTCACCCCACGTGGCCTTCCTTTCCTTTTTCAACCAAACAAACCAGTTTCCGTGTGAACCACCCCTTTTCTTCAAAAAATTGGTTCCTGCGTGAACCACCCACCTTTCCAAAACTCGACTCCTGCATGAGCCACTTTATTTTCAGATTGGTTCCCATGTGGACCACCCTTTTCCTTCCACTTCATATTTGTTCCCATGTGGGGACTCATTCACAAACCAGTTCCTGCACGAACTACCTTTTAGTTACTAGCTTCTAGTTACTTGTCTTGTTCTATGATTGCTTGTTTTGCTTGCATGTGATAGCTTAATTTCATTTCATGTTTGCGCATATTGATTGATTCTTTACCCTCCATTTTTACTTTTGCATTAGTTTTTTTCATCGGGTACTGAACTTGTTTCGATCTGTGGGGTATTCGAGGTGGGAGCTCTCTCTCCTAACACACCCTCACCCTCCAAACACTTTCTTGGTGGATTCTAACCTCTCTTCTGGGATATTCTCTCCTAGTTGATTTGGTTGTTTCCATCAAGGCCTCCATAAGTCCCCATCCATGTAGTATTCTTTTCTACACGATTGGGCTGGTTGTATCATTCATCCCAAAACCCCAAAGAACTCAAGTACCTACTCATGGTGATTATGTGACAACCTTAGGTCTTAAAGATTGGAGCAATAGGAACCATACCCAACTTGAGTGAACAATTGCTAACAATCTATCTAATCTATGGTTTGAACCCAAAAATTGCCAAGAAGTCATTCTAAGAGCTTGTTTATACAACTTTCTTGCTCACCACAATTGAAAACAACAAAAATTTCTTCTTTCAAAACACTTAAAAAAAGCCTCTTTAATTTTGTGTACAACTTGTTTGCGAACCAAAAAATTGAAACAAAAAAAATCAAACACAAAATTGTTTTTTCTCAATTGCACATTCCACTTGCTCTTTCAACCATCTTTTTAGAAAGTTTGACAGGATGCCCATGATGCAATGGTTTGGAAGACACATTGGGATATCGAACTACTATGAGCAAGAAGAGTACGAGACAGGTCACTATGAGCTTTAGCAACCCTTGGTCCAACCAGAGGGCCGTGTTAATGCCATGATGGACCCGAAGTCCAAGATCCTGCTTAGTGGTCTGTCTCACATAGTATAGAACAAGCTCTCAAGGATATATCTCTTCATCTTGATCCCGAGACTTTTGCAATCATCCAATCCACCACTAAGGGCAAGATGCCTGTCAATTAAGTTGAGGGTGATCAGGCCCCTGTGCCACCTTGATCAGCAGCTAGCCCTCTTATCATCTCCTCTCCTAGCAACCCTACTGTGTCTCTACTCACCCAATCGTGGAGCACCCATCAAATCCTTACCAGTTCCTCCTGGACTACGTGTTAGGCCTTTCCGGTCATCACCGGGTCTTTTCAGGTGATCCGGGTCGATCCAAGCCATATATTTTCATCAACTGGGGCATACGGCCGTTTCAGTCGAATTTAGGGTTTCCCGATTATTTCCAGCTTTTCTGAGCTTCGGTTCACATTTACCAGGTTAATCTTGGATTCTTCGATGATTTCGGGTTTTCCGATCGTACCGGACTTGTTCGGTCATCATTTTAAGTCATCTCGAGTTGACTCGATATTCCTCGACTGGAACCGTGCCCTTTCGGATCTTCACCACGGTTTTTGGCTTTTCGCGAGAGGGTAAACTGGTAGAAAGCCTCATGCAAACATCTCAGGAGTCATGCCGGTTGGTTTACCGACTCGAGGAGGTGCGGTTGAAGGCCCTCTTTCCAACGTAACAAATGGGAGCTGAATCGGACATCCCGTTTGCAGGTTACGGCTCGCGGAACACGTGCACAGAAGAGAGAGTGTAATGCACCCCTGCTCCCCTTTAAAGGGTAGGGCACGCCTTGAGCGCCCTCAACCTGGGCGCATGCCCTGCGCGCTCTCAGTTTGTGGGTGCGCCCTGCGCGCCCCCGCTTCCTTTAAAACGTGGGGGCGCAGTTTGTTTTCGGAAACTGGAAATTACCCCCGATTAACACCTTCTAAACTGGATTTTTGAAAAGGGTTCCCCATTTAAGATTGATTATTTTGACTGTGCCCCCGAGTCAGGGGCACGTTCATCTTATCAAGTCAATTTTTAGCAATTTCTAGAAAGTTCCGGCAATTTTTAGCAGTAAGAAGCGTAACGCGCCCTCGCTTCCTTTGAAATAGGAGGACGTGCAGACCATGCCCCTGGGGTGAGGGCACGCCCTGCGCGCCCCCAGGTTGAGGGTGCGCCCTGCGCGCCCTCGCCTCCTTTGAAACATGGGGGCGCGGTTGGTCCAGTTTCCATATTTTGCACCAGTTTTCATTCTCTATAAATTGAGGGCCATTCTCAATGACCCAAGGTGGAACCCCCATGCCTAGCTCATCCTAAGGTCATCCAAGCTCCTTACCAAGGCCGTCCCGACGTCCAAAGCTGATCCGACGTCGAGAGATCGATCCCGAAGCGAAGGAGAAGCCCGATTCCGTGTGTTCTGCAGAAACTAAACTTCATCAGCTTTTTTAGAAAATACGGGGCATCTTATGAAAAATTATTCAACATAAGAGTTGTTCCTCTCTTTGTCCTCTTTCATTTGAAATTAGTGGCACTCTATTCTGACTTTCCTTCTGTCTATGGGGATTGCTGAACTGAGAGCACGTATCCAGGTTCTGTTTTTCCACATCCGTCCAATTTCAAAATTTATAAAGACTTCTACAGAAATATTTTGGATAAGTCGTCAACATAAGATCTCTTTCTATCAGAATTATCCGTCCATAGAAACAAACGTAACTTGATTCTGACATAGGGGTCATCCGTAGCATTCTCTACACCAAAGTCGCGCCAGGAGGGTGCAGGGCTACCCAAATCGGCTTGTTTCAACCATCTCGGCTTCAACTCAAGCCGATTCACTCCATAAGCTTCCTCAACCCATTTCATTCAGTCTATTTACTGTTTTATAACATCTTTTAGTTTAGTTTGCATCCTTTTTACAAAACTAGAAACACAAAAAAGGGGGATAAGGGTCACCCTAAAGCCGGTGAGTTCGATTTCAATTACTAATTTCACATCTTCTTATTTTAGTTACTACACTTCACTCAAGTCTAATTAATTCTTTTACTTGTTTTCATCGTCTTTAAGTTGCACAAACCAATCAAGCTAGCACCGGTTGGACTCTTCTTTATCGGCCGGCCGAAGAAGAAGGTTGAACCCACATATCATCTCCTGTGCTAAGGTACACACGGTCAATTCAACTTCATCTTGTCTTTTATTACAAAAAGCGGAGCCCATGGCTCCTGGTGACCACCTTTTTATTCATGTTCTAGGTTTATCTCCTCCTCACTCTCCTCCCACATGACCCGAACCGTCTCTGGTGCTCGAGTGATGCCGTGAGATGAAAGTTCGGGGATCAATGTGAGTGTGGGACCGAGGTGAGGACTTTTTACCGCTTTCCGAGTGTCTTCCGATTCACTCCCTTCCCCCTAATCCATTCTATCTTTCACCTTCTCTTGAGGTGCTGATCCGGAACCCGTTTCTGGAGTCGACAACTTTTTGGCGACCATGGTGGGACAACCAATGTCTTCCACTGTGCTAGCTTGATTGATCCGTGCAACTAGTTGTTTTTCGATTTGGTTTCCGCGCGAACCGTCTTGTCCTTTACCTCTTCTATGACAATTTACCATTAAACTTGCTGTTTACACTTTCTTTAAGATTGTCCCCCATGTGGACTTGACTTGCTTGTCTTTAATTTCAACCCGGTTCCCGCGTGAACCACTCTTTTCTTCTTATAAACCGGTTCCCGTGTGAACCACCTTTCTTTTCCAACTCGGTTCCTGCGTGAACCTACCTTTTTTCAAATCGGTCCCCGCGTGGACTGTAGACACGCCAAATTCGCATAATTCAAAGCATAAAACTCATGTTTTATAGGGTAACATGTGTGATTGACCTTATAATGATGCCAGGTCTTTTAAAGTTTATTTGGAGCTTTGCCGAACGAAATCGGATATTTTCCGAAGTTTTCCGCAAAAAGCCATAATTTTCGAGCAAAAGCAACATGTAAATCATGTAAACATGGAAATTGGCTAAATGACCAATTCCTAATAATAATTCATTGAAGGTTATGGTCATATTCACACTCCGGACAAGTTTTGTTCCATACCGTGCCTTTCCGTTTTGCCGTCGGAGTCATTTTGACCTGTATCGGATCTTCTATTCACTGCCCTAACTTCCAGAAAAATTCTGAAGTTTTGGAGGGTGTTATGTCTGATCCAATACTATAGAAAGCTTCTTCGGCCTGTTATCTTTCCAACGCAACAAACGACGTTGAATTCCGAGTTCGGGAGTGTTCGCAATGGCTTCCGGAAGAAGGACGCGCAAAAACAGTCCCATGCGCCCGGGTCCCTGGTCACATGCGCCCAGGACCCAGGGCACGTGCCCATGCGCCCTACCAGTGAGGCACGTGACCTTGTGCCCTCACTTGAGGGCACATGCGCCCTGCCCTTGAGGCACGAGGGAACCAGTTTTTCACCGGGACTCTACTGCTGAACCGATCGACCAAATAAGGTCAAATTTTTCGAGAAAAGTGCCATGCACCCCCACTTGGAGGCACATGCGCCCTGGGGGGTAGGGCACATGCGCCTTGGGGTAGGGCACAAGGTCTCCTCTTTTGTAGTGTTGATCGCGACAGTTTTCTCCTATAAATAAACTCAGATTCCGGTCGTTCCAAAGGCATGAGCACGACCCCCCAGGCATCTCAAGACGTCCAACCTCCCTCCTTCATTGATTTTGTGGTTTTTAGAGAGATATTTTGAGTTTTTAGAGAGATAAAATTCGGTTCAAGAGAGAGGAAGGCTGTTCGGCAGGTGATCAGCCAAGTCTCTCTTCTTCGGCCTCTACAGCAGCGTGTGGACGTCTACTTCCTAATATTGCTTCATGAAAGTTCTTCCTCTCCAAGTATTCTTGAGTTTTCAATCGACGACACTTGATTCCGAGGTTAGGGTTGGTCGTGACGAGCGTATAAGCAAAGTCGTGCCTGGCAGATCCTGGACTGCTGCTCAGCTTTTTTGACAACCCAAATTTGGCTATATCTTTCTCTATACTACTCAGAATCTTACTGTTCTTTTTCCAGTCTCTTTGTTTCGTGATTCTACATCCTCCTATCATTTTTTTATATTTTTTGAATTATTTTTAATCTATTTATATGAAAATAGAAAAAGAGGGGTTAGAGATAACCCGAATCTGGTCAGTTTCTAGTCAGTTGTGTGTTTCATGTCATTTTCTTTACACATACTCCACTTTGTCTAGTTCTAATTGTCTTTTTCACTTGTTTGTTTGTCTAGTTGCACAGAAGATCAAGCACCCACGCGTTGTGGACTCTTCTTCATCGGCCGGCCAAAGAAGGAGATGCTTTAGCATACACTCTTCACGCTAAGGTACACACGGTCATTTTTATTTCATAACTCGGAACCCGCGGTTCCTGGCGACCACATGTCTTAAGTTTCTTCTTCTCATCCTCCTCCCACATGACCCGAACCGTCTCTTTGGTGATCGAGCGACACCAAGGGATGAAAGTTCGGGGATCAATTTGAGTGTGGGACCGAGGTGAGAATTGCTTTCCATGTTTTCTTCTTTCTTTCTCATCCCCTCTTGAGGTGACGATTTGGATTCACGGACTTCCCTGAAAAGGAGAAGGCCCCGTCGAATTTTCAGAGTCGACAGCTTTGTGGCGACCATGATGGGACAAGCAATGTCTTGAACCGTGGGTGCTTAGTGTTTTGTTTGCAACTAGTTCTAGTTCTAGACCGGTTCCCACATGAGCCTTTCCTTTTTCCCACCTCACTTAAACTTCATGCCATCTCAAAATTTCTGATTTCACCCATCTTTCATCATATCTGAAGTGCCAAGTATGCCATTTAATTTCTGTCATTTTATTTAAACCGGTTCCCACCTGAACCACCCTTTTCCTTTTAAACCGGTTCCCGCGTGAACCAATCTCTTTCTTTACTTAGGTTACCACGTGAACCAAACCACTTTTTTTCAGATCTATCCCAACTTGGATCAGATATTTGTTCACCTTTAATTGGCCCCACATGGCCTTCTTTCAATCATTCAAACCGGTTCCCACGTGAACCACCCTTTTTACCCAAAATCGGTTCCCACGTGAACCACCTTTACTTTTTACCCCGGTTCCCACGTTAACCAGCTTATTTTTACAACGGTCCCGACGTGGACCACCCTTTTGCTTGGCTATCAGATCTGAACCCTCTTCTTTCCATCACCTTTTCACTATCTCCATTTGGCTCACATATGAAACAAGGTCTGGATTCTAGTTTCTAGTTGCTTGTCTAGTTTCTAATTGCTTGTTTGGTGTTGATTGCTTGTTTATTTAAGTTTATGTTTTGCTCATTACTTGTTTTATTACTTGATTGCATTCTCTACTCCTTCTCTCTACCTCCTTCTTTTACACTTTTTTGAGGCGGGAGCTCACTCTCCCATTTACCCCTCCCATCCAAAACACCCTCTTGGTGGATTCTGACCTCTCTTCTGGGATATTCCTTCCTAGTTGACTTGGTTGGCTTTCATCTAGGCCTCCATAATTCCTCATACGTGGAGTATTCCTCTTCACGATCGGGTTGGTTGTACCACTCTCTAAAACCCGAAGCATCCTATGTTACCTACACGTGGTGAGATTGTGTGAAACCTAGGTCATTGGAGATTGGAGTTAGGATCCTAACCCATTTCTTGAGAGAACAATTCTTAAGAAAATTCATAAACCTAAGTTTTAATCAAAATCATTGCATAATCTTGCTTTCAAGTCTTTGCATCACTTGCTTGTCAAACAAAAATTCAAACCTCTAACTTTTTGCAAAATACTAAAAACCAAAAAAAAAAAGTTCTTTGTTTGCTTTGTCAACTTGTTTGTTTTCTCCTTGAAGTTCAATGCAACTAAGGTATGGAAGGCACGTTGGAATGGCGGAACAAGCTGAACATCGAGAACACGAGATGGGTCACCAACTAATTCTGTCAAATGGTCTTGTTAATCCATTGTTTGAGTCAGAAGCGCAAGAGGTCCCTCAACCATATGCTCCTCGTGATGTTGAACAACTCTTTAGGGAGTTGTCTCTCTATACCGACCCAGAAACCTATGCCCGCATACAATCCATGGTGAAGGGAAAAATGGCCTCATATCCGGCTGAAGTTAACCAAGTTGCCTCATCTCCTTGTCTTCTGGTTCGACCACCACTCATTCAATCACCTTTTGTTCAACCACCTATTATTCAACCATCATTGGCACTAGCACAACCATATGTAGTTCAACCATCTATAGTTCAACCATCTGTGGTTCAACCCTCATTTGTTCAGCCATCTTATTTTAACCATGTTGCTCCCCTGACCCATCAAGTCATGGGACAATCTTCAGTAAATTTGCCAAGTCATGCTCCTCAATTCCAAAATCATGTCTCTAACCACATACCACCACCAGTAAACCAAGAACCTGCTCTCACCCAGGCAATCATGGATCAGCTCACCCAGATGAATGAACGTTATGAAGAGCTGAGATGTTGCCTGGACTCCAAGTCAGTTCCTGAGATTTCTATTCCTTCATTGCCAGTTCTCCACCTGCCACCTTCTGAGCTACCAGTTTATCGCCGCTACAATGGTACTGGCAATCCTTTTCTCCACTTAAAATATTTTCTCTATGAATCCTCATTCTGGAAAAATGATCGTAGGGTTCTTGCCTTTTTGTTCCGTCGATCACTATAAGGGTCTGCATTGGAATGGTTCTACTCGCTCGACTCCTTTGAGGCAGGAGACTTCGATATTGTCAAGACCAAATTTTTGCAAAGATACTGAGACCGGGTGGCACCAGCTTGCTCCGTTACAGACATGATTGCTGAAAAGATGAAGCCCGAAGAGGACTTCATAAGGTTTGCTGATCGCTGGAGGGGAATGGCAGAGAAATTGACAGATGTGATTTCTAAAGGGGAACAAGTAAAGATGCTTATTAGAAACACAACACCTGCCTTGAGGAATGTATTGATCATGCACCATCCTACCACCATGAATGAACTCTATGACAGTGCCCGATACTTGCAAGCCCACTTCAAAGATGCCACAATGATAAACCCTTTTGATCCTAAACCTAGAAACTTCAGGAAAACCCCCTCTGCACCAGTTGGGCCTACAACCGAAGGAGTGGTCAACAACGAAGCTATAAACATTGTAGGGAACTAGGGAGGGAACCGTCAAAACCAGTTCAGAAACCCACCACAAAACCTTTCCTATTACCCCCCTCAACAACAGGCTAGACCACAACAACCACGACAACTACAACAACCCCCTCAACCTGTAGCACAACCCCAGCAACCTCGTCAACCTGCCTACAATAGGGCACCGCCACCACCCAATCAGGCACTACGAAGGGGAGGTCCTAGGAGAGAGAACTACCAACAACTCCCTTACTCCTTGACCGACATCTTCAATGTACTCATGGCGGAGAAACAGTTGGAATTTCCCAAGGAAAGAGAGGTTTGGCCAGCAAACGTAAATATGTCCCGATACTGTGCTTACCACCGGTGCCCTGGTCACACTGTTGAAGTTTGTTTTCAATACAAGGATTACATCCACGATCTGAATGACCAAGGCAGCATTGATTGGGCTCAAATGGGGGAATGCATACAAGCTATGAAGGCTAGGCAACATCAGCGGCAGCGTCCACCGGCTCAACCTCAACAACAACCTGGCTTGGGGATTGTTCAGAATCCTCTCCCATTACATGCTCCCGCCCCAGCACAGGCACTAGTACATCCAAACCCAGGAATTGTTCTAGTACAGTCCAATGTCCAGGGAGATGCCAGCCGTGCTCAAGGTTGGCAACTAGAAAACCAAAATGCAACCATGCCTGTCAACCCAGCTAGGCCTCTTGCTAGGAACCCTCCTAGACAAATAATTCGTGCACCTGCTACTCCACAACTACCACAAAGTTCAATAACCCAACCACTGGCCGCCACTTCTTCTCGCCGGTTCATCATTAGGCCAGCCCCCTCCTTAACTACACTTCCTTCAACCATTGCTACACATCGTCTCTTGCTCATCCGATCACCACAATCACCACCAAACCTAAACCCCCAGTCTATGAGCTCTGCCACTCCAAAACCCCAACCTATCATACCACCAACACCACAACCTACCACATTACCAACACCTTCATCAAACCCATCAACCACTCCTGCACCCCGGCCTCTTCTTATCAGGCCACCAGTATCATCATCACTACCACCTCCAATTCCTACCCCTCTACCCACTAACCCAATCATACCAGAACCACCAATCCCATTGCCTACCATACATGCGCCTACACCACCTGTTCCACCACAGTCCACCCCAGTTAACCCATCATCTCTACCCAACCGCCAAATAGCCCCGGTGCTTCGGAGTGGGAGGATGTTCAAGCGGCTCTTTCCCCAAGCTGGGACTCAAACGCAGGATCCAGTGGAGGAAGAACAAGTGGAAGAACCATTGCCGGGCACGGCCTATGATTTGTTAAAACATTTGGATAAAACACCGGCCCGTATTTCCATACTCATGTTGATCAAAGATCAAAGGTGCACCAGGAAATTCTACAGCAATATTTGCAAAGGGTCATGGTGAGTGAAGATCTCCCACCTAAGAAGATCACTACAGTGTTAGCCCCTAGAAGTGAGCACCCAACACTCACTTTCTCTAAGGAAGAATTAGTAGATCCAGAGGTCAGGAGATATGCTTTGCATGTGGCTATTATCATCTGCAATGTCGAAGTGAAATCATGTTTGGTAGACACTGGAGCTTCTATCAATGTTATGCCGCTAGAAACTTTGCAGTTGTGCGGCATTTCTGAACAAGAAATCAAGCCATCTTGTGCCATGGTGACGGCCTATGACAACTCCAAGAAGTCTGCACATGGGGTGGTCACTCTGGAAGTTAAACTTGGACCATGTACGGTCACAACAGATTTTCATGTTCTAGAATTAGATCCAACATTTTGGGCTATACTTGGGAGGCCATACTTGGAGGCAATAGGAGCTGTGGCCTCAACAAACCACCAGTGCATAAAGTTTTCTTTTAAAGGACAAGTGGTCAAGGTGACTAGCATACCTGTAAGGGACGAGATGAATGATGCTACTTTTACATCACCCTTAGGACTGTCTATACAGCCCCAGATCTCAGTGAGAGATTTGCCAGAAGTCAGATGCATGACCGCCTCTCTACCTGACACAGTGGGATGGCGGATGATGATGAAACTGGGCTATCAGCCTGGAAGAGGTTTAGGCAAGGATCGTCAAGGGATCACTCAGCCGATTCAAACTATGAAAAGGCAATGCAGGCAGGGGTTGGGATACGAAGAGGATTCCATCCCAAGGAGGATCTTCCAGCTAGGATATGCCATGGGACTCCATACATTCTTTATCAAAGGGGAGACCATGATGATGGCTGAAGATGACAAGAGTTCCATGATGGCTGTGAAGAGAAGAAAGGCTCCAGATGAAGAAGAAGACTTGGAAGACCTGTGCTTATCTTTTACTCATTTGTTCTCAAGTGGGGAAGAGCACCAAGAACCACTCAAGGGCAGACCAATCTTGGATCATCCTTTTGAGCAGGCTACCAACCAAGTTAAAACCATTCCATAAGGCTCAAATACAACTATTCCATGTTTAAACCTCGTACCCTTGTTTCTAGATCTTTTAGATGGGCTTCCGGGCCCACTTACCCACTTTGGGCCCATATGCCCTTTTAAACCATCCACTCTTTCTGGGCCTGCTTGCCCATCTACTTCCCTCATCAACTTCAGAACTGAGGGTTCTTTCCATCATGGGCTCACATGCCCATCCATTTCTGTAAATACCAGATTGGGTCCACGTACCCGTTCAGGTTTTTCATCAGTTTTGGGCCCATGTGCCCATTTTCCGTTACCATTGGGCCCACGAGCCCCTTTTTTCCCTTTATTCTTAAGTTTTTCTCCCTATTAATTTCACCAGTTTCTAGCAAACCTTGAGTCATTCTGACTCATTCTATCTTTTTGCTTGAAAATCCTAGAAAAAAACGTCTTCTCTGAAACTCACATTTCTATCGAGGAGATATCTCTACTCATCCTAGAGGGTGCTCCCAATCAGGGATCCCTCTCTTCTGAATCGTTGATCGATTTACTCGATCCTCCTTCCACTATAAATACCACATTTCCAACTTTATCTTCAATAGGTCAGGTTAGGTTAGGAAATAGGAAAGTCAGAGGTAAACGAGTTCCAAATAGGTATCCTCAACAATTGGCACAGAAATGCGTAGAGTGTGCAAGGCTGCCAAACTTTTTAGAGAATACCATCCAGCTAGATGAAATCCGATATGAGGATGAGCATAACATAGATCATACTTTGGGAGTATATGATGTGGTATCAGAGAAGGATCCTGAAACTGAGGATGAAATTGAGGACTTGGCTGATGCGTATGCATCTGGGCTTAGAAGATTTGAAGAACCATCAGCCACAGGGAATGAACCAACCAAAGAACTGAATTTAGGAACCCTAGAAGATCCTAAGACTATCCTCATCAGTGCAAACCTCACTCCCTCACAAGAACAACGTTTGATCAAAGTTTTAGAAGAATATAAGGACACGTTCGCATGGACTTATGAAGACATGCCGGGATTAGACAATTCATTGGTTGAACATAGATTAATCTTGAAACACGGAACTACCCTGGTTAAACAAAAGCTCAGGAGATTCCACCCTGATATTGCACTCAAAATGAAAGAGGAGGTTGACAAACTACACCAAGCAAAATTTATTAAAGTTGTCCTATATACGCAATGGGTGGCTAACATAGTCTCTGTTATGAAGAAGGATGGACGTGTTCGGATCTGCATAGATTTTAGGGACTTGAACCGAGCATGTCCTAAGGATGATTTTCCTTTACCTCATATCGATGTTCTGGTTGATAACACAGCTGGATTTGAAATGCTTTCATTCATGGATGGCTATTATCGATACAATCAGATCCGGTTAGCTGAGGAGGACCAAGAGAAGACCTCGTTCACTACACCTTGGGGAACATATTGCTATGTTGTCATGCCCTTTGGGTTATAGAATGCTGGTGCTACATATCAGAGGGCTATGATGGCTATCTTTCATGACATGATGCACACCCTTGTAGAGGTGTATGTAGATGATTTGGTTATCAAGTCCAAGAGTCGGGAAGATCATTCTGAAGTGCTAAGAAAAGTTTTGCAACGAGCTAGAGAATACAAGCTAAAAATGAACCCTAAGTAGTGTACATTTGGAGTTTCATCAGGAAAACTACTTGGGTTCATAGTAAGTAAAAGGGGCATAGAGATCGACCCAAACAAGGACAAAGCAATTATTGGTATGCCTCCCCCAAAGAATATGAAGGAGCTTCGAGGATTGATTGGGAGGCTACAATTTATCCGCCGGTTTATCTCACAACATCCCAAAGGTGTAAACATTTCTATGAGTTAACCAAGGCGGGGGCCGAGTTTAAATGGGATTCGAAGTGCCAGGAGGCGTTTGATGGGTTGAAAACATACCTAGCAAGTCTCCCTGTACTTAGACCACCAATTCCCGACAAGCCTTTGGTCCTCTACATTTCGGTTCTTGAGAACTCTCTTGGGGCAGTCCTTGCACAAGTTGATGAAGAAGGGAAAGAACGAGCTACTTATTACTTGTCTAAGATGTTTGATGTTTGTGAGCTGAAGTACACTGTAGTATAGAAGACCTGTGCTGCTCTTGTTTGGGTGGTTCAGAAACTCAAACATTATTTCCTTGCTCACCAAGTCAAGCTAATTGCTCGTATCAATCCCATTAAATTTCTGTTAGAGAAGGCAGTTTTGACTGATCAGTTATGGCGATGGCAGAGTTTCTTATCCCAATTTGATATCACTTATGTCCCACAGAAGGCAATCAAGGGCTATGCTATTGCTGAACACCTTGCCCATCATCCTATACCCGTCTTTGACCCAGTTCGGTCAGAGTTCCCGGATGACAAACTAATGTCAGTCTGATCTTCCAATCTTTGGACATTATATTTTGACGGGGCTCTGAACTCTCATGGTAGAGGGATAGGTATTGTCCCTCTGTCACCTGAAGGTGTCACCATTCCATAGGCTTTTCAGCTTAACTTTCCAGCAACCAACAACATAGCTGAGTATGAAGCCTTGCTGGCCGGGCTGGAGGCTGTTCATTTCCATGGTTCCACCAAACTTAGGGTGATAGGTGATAGTCAATTGATCCTACGCCAGGTCCTATCCAAATACCGAACTTCCCATCCAAATCTCAAACCCTACCAGGAGCTCACCACTTTCTACATCAAGCTATTCTTCAAGCTCACCTTCGTCCATGTCCCCTGTTCTCAGAATATCCTCGCCGATGCCTTAGCTTCACTAGCTTCATCTCTATCTGTCCCGCTAGGCAAGCAAGTGCGAACTATCCACATTTGTAAGAGGACAATTCCAGCAATTGAGGATGGACGTTTGATGAAGGTTAAAGAGAGGTTCAATAGAAAAGAATACTTGGAGCATAGAGAAGAAATATCCTTAATTGAGTTGGAAGAATTAGAAGAAGGTGAGAAACCTTGGTATGATGAGATTGCAAGGTATTGCCAAGATCAGTCATACCCGCCTGGATCAACCACCATGGAAAAGAAGGCAATTAGAAGAGTATCCCAGAGATATACAATCCTAGGAGGAGTGCTCTATAAGAGAAGCTTAAATGGAATCTTACTCAAGTGTCTTGATGAAGAAGAAGCCGAGTTGGTGTTGAAGGAAGCACATTCTGGAGTTTGTGGTGGTCATGTGAATGCCCAATTCCTTGCTAAGAAAATCATCCGACAAGGGTATTATTGGCCAACTCTAGAAGAAGACTGCTCCATCTTTGTTCAGCACTGTCATTCATGTCAACTCTATGCTGACAAAATTTACTCTCCCGCATCTTCCCTTTATCCAATTCATGCCCCATGGCCTTTCGCCATGTGGGCTTTTGATATCATTGGCCCCTTGAGTGACCTCAACTCTGAAATGCGCTCAAAATCATTCATTCTGACGGCAATGGAGTACTTCACAAAGTGGGCTGAAGCGGAAGCATTCGTGGAGATTAAAGAGTCAACAGTCTGCTACTTCATCAAGCGCAACGTCCTGGCAAGGTTCGGGATCCCCAGCGACATCGTCACTGATAATGGGCCACAATTTCTCTCTCAAGATCTGTGTGATCTTTGCAACAGGTATTGCATTTCATTGCATCATTCATCGCCATACTATCCTTAAGGCAATGGTCAAGCATAAGCCACCAACAAAACCTTAATCAAAATCATTAAGAAATCTTGTAAGTCTAGCAAATTCGCCAATTGGCCTGATAAGCTTGTAGATGCTCTATGAGCTTATCATACTTCTGTAAGGACTCCCACTGGACAAACCCCATATGCTTTGGCATATGGGATGGAAGCAGTGGTCCCCTACAAAGTATTACTTCCATCTCTCCGAGTTCAGCTCAACAGGGATATTCCTGTTGATGAGAGACGAGAATCTCTCCTTGCACAGCTTGAACTCTTGGATGAAATAAGGCTAGCCGCCGCCATGCATGCCCGGACTTATCAGAATAGACTCAAAAGGTTTTATCAAAAGAGGGTGGTCGAGAGAAAATTCGAGATCGGTGAGATGGTAGTCAAACGCATATTCGTTAAGCCGCGAGGTCCCCGCTCCAAGTTGCAACCTAGCTGGGAAGGGCCTTTTGCAATCACTGAAAAGTATCTAGGTAATGCATATGAATTGACTAATGCAGATGGAGAAAAATTGAATCATCATTGGAATGGAGTTTACCTCAAAAAGTACTTTTCATAAAAATGGAGAAACCACTGGTATAATCTCAAGTCATCGATCCTAGGCTGTTCGTGAGAAGTCAAGGGTAGGTACCATCCTACACACACAACACTTCCCGATCCTAGAATCCAGACAACCTGACACTGGCGAAAGGCAAGGCAGAAATCTAGAAATGGAAGGAGTACTCTTACCATATTCTCTTCTACTCGGTCCAAGAAAGGGAGAGAAGATTAGAGAGGGGTAGTATCGAAAACACTCGCCACCCTAGTAGGAGGCTGTCTCGGAGGGTGCAAAAGGGTGCCAAAAGATGGGCAATGAACACCTCATGTTAGAAAAAGAAAAATGATCAACCTGTCTAAATGAGTACCCAGAATGATAGTCAAGTCAAAAGGCACTAAAAGATGGGCAATGTCCCCACGGGTCAAAAACCTGTCTAAATATGTGCCACATAGAAAAGAGCAAAAAAATAAGAGAGACCCAAAGAGGCCGAACCCCAATGGGTAATTTGAGTGAGAGTAGAGAAATCCCTCTCAACATCTTCAAGCCCTATCAAGGACTTCCTCTATACTCTTCCTCCTTAAACCCCTTGGGTAGGGTAAACCGACCAAATCCAGGTGGAATCCAAGCCGATGAAAGGAAGAAGGTTAGAAGGATTCTAGGTAGGGAACTTTATTTTTGCACGTGGCATCTACCACTTGAGTCTTAACAAACCCCAAAGACCGATGAACTGTCTCAAATACCAGCAGTTTCTCCACAAAAAAATTGAATATTTCAAAAACAAAAAAAAAATGAATATTTCAAAAACCCAAAAAAATGCATATTTTAAAAACCCAAAAAAAAGACCACAAAAATGCATATTTCAAAATCCAAAAAAGTACATATTTCAAAAATCCAAATTTTTTTTGAATACTTTTGAAAATAAAAAAATGAATATTTCTAAGAAAACCCAAAAAAAATTTTGCTCAGTCATGATCAGTGCCTTAGTTGCATCCGTGTTCATTTAACTGTCATGCATATTTCCATTCCTGTATTGCATATCCATTTTTTTGCTTTAATTACCTTGTTAAGAAGGCTCTTCCCTTTGAGCTAAGTCAAAGTTGACCATAATGGGCAAATGGATGAGCCACGGTGAAGATCTAATCCCCTTTCTATCAAGTGTTTCAGGCATTTCAATAAAGGAGAGGAGAGGATTCACACCACGACAGGTAAGTTCTCGTAACCCTTACCCCCATTTCATTTCAGTTATTTGTTTTCTTCCACCTTGTTAAGAAGGCTCCTCCCTTTGACTCAAAATCAAGGCAAACGGTATACAAGCAAAGGGATGAGTCATAATGAAGATTCAATCATCTTTGTTAAGTGTTTTCAGAAGCTGAAGAAGCAAAAGAGAAGGGCCATCAGGCAACCTTTTAAGTCCAACAGGTGAAGTGGTGAGATCAGTGTTCCCCAAGGACCATCATATCGACCTTGTGGCAAAAAGAGAGGAAGCGCCACCCAACTGAACATTATCGTGGTGCTGTATTCCGTCAAAAGGCAAGACTGGACCAGAGATGCTGATGAATCAGGCAGTCAATGCAAGTTGATAGACATTGCCTGAAGATTTCATCCTCAGTTTCTCATCAATCTCACATCATCACCAGCATTCTATTTTTCACTTCACATCACTCTTGCTATCTGTCACCTAGTTATATTAGGGCCATTTGATACATATTATATGCATTAATGTTGAAGACCTTGAGAGTGAAAATGACTGGGCCCGAGGTCCCCTTCAACAAAATCTACGACGGCTTGGTCATTTCTTCACAATCATGGATAAGCCAAAATTGAACATTGGAGGGACGATGGTTCCTAATCGGGTGTCTTTACCTCCAATAGACAATCTATATCTTTAACTATTTTCTACATAATTTTATATATTTTTACATCCATCTCCTTTTCATTCTTCATCATTGCCAATTTTATCCCACCATGTCTGTTCTTTCTTTTATCCCATCATGTTTTATTCTTTCCTTTCTTTTATCCCACCGTGTCTTTTATTTTATCCCACCATGTCATGTTTGTCATGCCATTGTTTCTTTTGTCCCTTCATTCTATGCTAGTCCCACCATTATCTTTCAATCCCACTATGGCTTAAGTATGTTTTGTCGTTTTCCAAATACTTGGTTTTCTGCCAGAGCATGATTCATGGTTTTCACAATACCCGAGCAATTTTTTTATGCTTAAACGAACCCTTTTAAAATTTGAGATTATTCCACTCCGAGTTAAACTGAGTATTTTGGTGAAACTTGAATGAACTTGAGATTCCAAATATGATGGATTGGTATTCTTTTCATTTTAAGATCAATTTCTCTTTTAAAAACTTTAGCCCATCACAGTACAAGAACACCGCAAAGTTCGGGTTGCTGGCTGATGATGAACCTACGAATTCGAGGACTCCTCACCGCGCTGAGGGTTGGCTACATCCTTTATCCTTTATCATTTTTTTTCATATCTCATGCCAATGGCATGTCTTTTACCAATCAATTATATGAGGTTTTGATAGAACATGAAAGTGATCTAGAATACTTAGAGAGATTCATTTTGCTGGATCGGGTAGATAAACGTGTCTATATCTACACCTTGATGCCACCTTTTCAGTCCATCACCATTCCATTCCACTACATTCATCTACGCTCACTTGCATTCTATTACAGTTCACTACGAATCACTCTGCTTCATTACATGCCATTCCCTTACAAAGCTGACATCAAGGCGAGGCAAGCTGTAGACACGCTAAATTCGCCTAATTCAAAGCATAAAACTCATGTTTTATAGGGTAACATGTGTGATTGACCTTATAATGATGCCGGGTCTTTTAAAGTTGATTTGGAGCTTCGCCGAACGAAATCGGATGTTTTCCAAAGTTTTCCGCAAAAAGCCGTAATTTCCGGGCAAAAGCCATACGTAAATCGTGTAAACATGGAAATGGGCTAAATGACAAATGCGTAATGATCATGCATTGAAGGTTATGGTCATATTCACACTCCGGACAAGTTTTGTTGCATACCGTGCCTTTACGGTTTGCCGTCGGAGTCATTTTGACCTGTATCGGATCTTCTGTTCACTGCCCTAAATTACAGACAAAATTTTTAAGTTTTGGAGGGTGTGATGTCTGATCCAATGCTATAGAAATCTTCTTCGGCCTGTTATCTTTCCAACGCAACAAACGGCGTCGAATTCCGAGTTTGGGAGTGTTCGCAATGGCTTCCGGAAGAAGGACGCGCAAAAATAGTACCATGCGCCCGGGTCCCTGGTCACATGCGCCCAGGACCCAGGGCACGTGCCCATGCGCCCTACCAGTGAGGCACGTGACCTTGTGCCCTCACTTGAGGGCACATGCGCCCTGCCCTTGAGGCACGAGGGAACCAGTTTTTCACCGGGACTCTATTGCTGAACCGATCAACCAGATAAGGTCGAATTTTTTGGGAAAAGTGCCATGCGCCCCCACTTGGAGGCACATGCGCCCTGGGGGGTAGGGCACATGCGCCCTGGGGTAGGGCACAAGGTCTCCTCTTTTGTAGTGTTGATCGCGACAGTTTTCTCCTATAAATAAACTCAGATTCCGGTCATTCCAAAGGCATGAGCACGACCCCCCAGGCATCTCAAGACTTTCAACCTCCCTCCTTCATTGATTTTGTGGTTTTTAGAGAGAGAATTTCGAGTTTTTAGAGAGAGAAAAGTCGGTTCAAGAGAGAGGAAGGCTGTTCTGCAGGTGATCAGCCAGGTCTCTCTTCTTTGGCCTCTACAGCAGCGTGTGGACGTCTAATGCCTGATCTCTCTTCATAGAAGTTCTTCCTCTCCAAGTCTTCTTGAGTTTGAAATCAATGGCACTTGATTCCGAGGTCGGGGTTGGTCATGATGAGCGCATAAGCAAAGTCGCGCATGGCAGATCCTGGACTGCTGCTCGGCTTTTTTGACAACCCAGATTTGACTATATATTTCTCTATTCTACTCAGAATCTTACTGTTATTTTTATTATCTATTTGTTTCGTGATTCTCCATCCTCCTATCATTTTTTTTACATTTTGTTGCATTATTTTTAATCTATTTATCTAAAAATAGAAAAAGAGGGGTTAGAGATAACCCGAATCTGGTCAGTTTCTAGTCAATTGTGTGTTTCATGTCATTTTATTTACACATACTCCACTTTGTCTAGTTCTAATTGTCTTTTTCACTTGTTTGTTTGTCTAGTTGCATAGAAGATCAAGCACCCACGCGTTGAGGACTCTTCTTCATCGGCCGGCTGAAGAAGGAGAAGTTTTAACCCACACTCTTCACGCTATGGTACACACGGTCATTTTTATTTCATAACTCGGAACCCGCGGTTCCTGGAGACCACATGTCTTAAGTTTATTCTTCTCATCCTCCTCCCACATGACCCGAACCGTCTCTTTGGTGATCGAGCGACACCAAGGGATGAAAGTTCGGGGATCAATGTGAGTGTGGGACCGAGGTGAGAATTGCTTTCCATGTTTTCTTTTTTCTTTCTCATCCCCTCTTGAGGTGACGATCTGGATTCACGGACTTCCCTGAAAAGGAGAAGGCCCCATCGAATTTTCAGAGTCGACAGCTTTGTGGCGACCACGGTGGGACAAGCAATGTCTTCAACCGTGGGTGCTTAGTGTTTTTTGTTTGCAACTAGTTCTAGTTCTAGACCGGTTCCCACATGAGCCTTTCCTTCTTCCCACCTCTCTTAAACTTCATGCCATCTCAAAATTTCTGATTTCACCCATATTTCATCAGATCTGAAGTGCCAAGTATGCCATTTAATTTCTGTCATTTTATTTAAACCGGTTCCCACCTGAACCACCCTTTTCCTTTTAAACCGGTTCCCGCGTGAACCAATCTCTTTCTTTACTTCGGTTCCCACGTGAATCAAACTACTTTTTCTCAGATCTATCCCAACTTAGATCAGATCTTTGTTCACCTTTAATTGGCCCAACATGGCCTTCTTTCAATCATTCAAACCGGTTCCCACGTGAACCACCCTTTTTTACCCAAAACCGGTTCCCATGTGAACCACCTTTACTTTTTACCCCGGTTCCCACGTGAACCAGCTTATTTTTACATCGGTCCCCACGTGGAACACCCTTTTGCTTGGCTATCAGATATGAACCCTCTTCTTTCCATCACCTTTTCACTATCTCCATTTGGCTCACATATGAAACAAGGTCTGGATTCTAGTTTCTAGTTGCTTGTCTAGTTTCTAATTGCTTGTCTGGTGTTGATTGCTTGTTTATTTAAGTTTATGTTTTGCTCATTACTTGTTTTATTACTTGATTGCATTCTGTGCTCATTCTCTCTACCTCCTTCTTTTACACTTTTTTGAGGCGGGAGCTCACTCTCCCATTTACCCCTCCAATCCAAAACACCCTCTTGGTGGATTCTGACCTCTCTTCTGGGATATTCCTTCCTAGTTGACTTGGTTGGCTTTCATCAAGGCCTCTATAATTCCTCATACGTGGAGTATTCCTCTTCACGATCGGGTTGGTTGTACCACTCCCTAAAACCCGAAGCATCCTATGTTACCTACACGTGGTGAGATTGTGTGAAACCTAGGTCATTGGAGATTGGAGTTAGGATCCTAACCCATTTGTTGAGAGAACAATTCTTAAGAAAATTCATAAACCTAAGTTTTAATCAAAATCATTGCATAATCTTGCTTTCAAGTCTTTGCATCACTTGCATGTCAAACAAAAATTCAAACCTCTAACTTTTTGCAAAATACTAAAAACCAAAAAAAAAAGTTCTTTGTTTGCTTTGTCAACTTGTTTGTTTTCTCCTTGAAGTTCAATGCAACTAAGGTATGGAAGGCACGTTGGAATGGCGGAACAAGCTGAACATCGAGAACACGAGATGGGTCACCAACCAATTCTGTCAGATGGTCTTGTTAATCCATTGTTTGAGTCAGAAGCGCAAGAGGTCCCTCAACCATTTGCTCCTCGTGATGTTGAACAACTCTTTAAGGAGTTGTTCTCTATACCGACCTAGAAACCTATGCCCGCATAAAATCCATGGTGAAGGGCAAAATGATGAGCGCTTTGAAGAGCTGAAGCACCGCCTCGATTCTAAAGCCACCCCTGAAATCTCTGTCCCATCCTTCCCAGTTCTACACCTTCCTCCTTTAGAGCTACCCGTTTTTCAGTGATACAATGGGATTGGTAATCCTTTCAACCATCTGAAGGATTTCTTATATGACTCCGCATTCTGGAAGAATGACCACAAAGCACTTGCCTTCCTATTCCGTCAGTAATTGGAAGGATCCGCCCTTGACTAGTTTTATTCTCTTAATTCTATTGAAGCAGCGGATTTTGATATTGTCAACGCAATGTTTCTATAGAGGTACAAGGATCGGGTGGGGCCAGCCTACTCGATAACAGATTTAATTGCTGAGAAAATGAAGCCGGATGAGGATTTTACCAAATTTGCTGATCGGTGGAGGGGAATGGTTGAGAGGCTAGTCGATACCATCTCATAAGGGGAGCAGGTGAGGATGCTCATCGGGAACACCACGCCTAACCTTCGCAACCTCCTGATCATGCACCGCCCAACTACCATGAGTGAGCTATGCGATAGCGCCCGATATCTACAAGCCCACTTCAAAGACGCATCCATGATTAACCTGTTTGACCCCAAACCCCGCAAACTTGAAAGCCTACACCTATATGGCCTACCACCGAAGGGCTAGTAAACAACGAGAGCATCAATGCCATGGGTAATCAGGGTGGGTATCGCCAAAGACAATACCGTAACCCACCACCAAACCAACAATATTGACTAGCTCCTCAGCCAGCTCCTCAACCCCAACAACAACTTGCATACAACTGAGCACCACCACAACAACCCACCTACAACCAAGTGCCCCAACAGAAAAATGCCTATAATCGAGCGCCTCAGCAACAACCCATCTACAACTGACCACAACCGCAACAACAACAAGCCTACAACCAAGTGCCACCACCAACCAACCGACCTAGGAGGGGGGGGACCCAAGAGAGAATACTATCCTCAATTGCCATTCCCCCTCATTGACATTTTCAAAGCATTGATGGCTGAATAGCAGTTGGAGCTTCCAAAGGAGAAAGAAGGATGGCCGGCGAATGCTGATATGACAAAGTTCTGCGCCTACCATCGGAATCCTGGGCACACGGTGGATGTCTGCTTCCAATTTAAAGACTACATTCATGATCTCAACGATCAAGGGAACATTGACTGGGCACAGATGGGAGAATCCATACAAGCTATGAAGGCGCGGCAGAATCAACCACAGCGACAGGAAGCACAACAACAGCATGGCCTGGGCATTTCAAGATCCACTACCGGTACATGCACCCGTTCAAGCATCGGCACTAGCACCGCCAAACCAACGACTTGGTCTCATCCACTCCACCATTGAGGAGTCAACCCACCACTCAAAGGGTTGGTAGGTTGAGGATCAAACCGCCTCCATGCCCGCCAGACCAACCCCACCTACAAATCGCACCATACTCTCCATACCTAGAGCTGCCCCCAGCCCACAAACTACCCAAACACCACTGAACCCCCCATGGTGCCTAATCATTAGACCACCACCAGCATCCCAACCAGCACCCCAACCATCACCCCAGCCTAACCTACCAACCCCATTAATCCTCCCCGACATCTAATCATTAGACCGCCACGAACACTACAAACATCACCTAACCTACCGACATCCACCACCCCTCGGTCTCTCATTATCCGACCGTCACCCAACCTACTAGTTGCCACCACTTCGCGACCCTTAATCATACGACCATCACTACCAACGACCTAACCATCACCCAATATACTAGCCTCCACCACTCCATGACCCCTCATCATCCGATCCTCACCACCCCTACCTACCACGGGCCCATCAACATCCCAACCAACCCTATCATCACCACCATCACCACTCCCCCCTACCACACTAGCGTCGGTACTTCGTAGCGGGAGGATGTTCCAAAGGGTCTTCCCCCAAGCTAGGATGCAACCATAGGAGCAAGCAGAAGAGGAGGTGGTAGAAGAACCGTTACCCGGCATGGCATATGACCTATTGAAGCATCTGGAAAAAATGTCGGCACGGATTTCAATCCTAGAGCTGATAAAGAGGTCAAAGAACCATCAGGACATTCTACAACAATACTTGCAGTGGGTCATGGTCAATGAGGACCTCCCCCCCGAGAAGATCATTACTGTCCTGGCCCCAAGGAGTGGACACCCAGCACTCACGTTCACACAGGAGGAGTTGGCATGGCCGAAGATTAGAAAATACGCCTTGCGTGTTGCAGTAGTCATTAAAGGCGTGGTGATTAAGTCCTGCTTGACTGACACCAGAGCATATATAAATGTCATGCCGCCAGAAACCTTGCAACTTTGCGGCATCTCCGATGAGGAAATCGAGCCTTCTGCCATCACGGTGACAGCTTATGACAACTCCCGGAAGCTGGCATGAGGGGTGGTTACGTTGGAAGTAGGGCTTGGGCCATGAGCTGTCACCACCGAGTTTCATGTTTTAGAACTGAACCCTACATTTAAAGTTATTTGGGACGCCCATATCTTGAGGCAATAGGAGCTGTTGCCTCCACCAATCATCAATGTCTGAAGTTCTCATACAAGGGCCAGGTGATTAAAGTAACCAACATCCCCATTTTAAATGACATGGATGACCCCTCCTCTGCACTGCCAGTATCAGAACTTGTCCAGCCATTGGTTTCAACTACAGAGCTGCCTGAGGTCATGATGTTGACAACGCCTCCAGATACCGTTGCATGGCGGATGATGAAAGGAATGGGCTATCAGCCAGGAAAGGGGTTGGGAAAGGAACTGCAGGGGGTTGTGCACCCCATTGAAGCTGTACAAAGACCGAGAAGGCATGGGCTTGGCTATGAGCCCAGTTTTACTCCGAGGATGGTCTACCGGCCAAAAAATGCCATGGGACTCCAAATATTCTTCGTCAAAGGGGAAACCATGATGATGGCCGGGGACGAAGAAGAAGAACCAGTCAAGAGGAGGAAGGAACTAGTGCAAGAGGAGGAAGTGGACAACTTGAGTTCATCTCTGGCTCGGTTGTTCATGGAGGAGGAAGAACCAGGCAAGAGCGCATCCTTTTCTAAACAACTCATCCATTCTAGAAAACCTCCAATCAACATTCCGCGTGAGCCGTATCCTATGGTCACGTACTTTATAATCCTCACGCTCTCCCTCCTAAACTCGCTTGATGGGCTTTCTAGCCTGATTCCCAGTTCTGGGCCGAGATGGCCCCCTAAATGGATCACTGGGCCTGAGAGCCCATTCAAATTTTCTTACTCCACTGGGCTTCTATGCCCATTCAACAACATGGGGCCCACGTACCCCTTGGATCTTTTTACTAGCTTTGGGCCCGTGTGCCCGTTTCTTGTCATTGTGGGACCCACGAGCCCATTTTTTACATGTTTACTTAAACTTTTTGTTTCTGCTCGAGCCCCACCGGCTCATTCTCTTTCTGTTATTGAAAATACCCAAAATGCCAAAAAAAAACATCTTCTCGCAAACTCAGTTTTCCATTGAGGAGACATCTCCGCTTGTCTCGGAGGGTGCTTCCAACCAGGTGTCGACTCCAGAAACGGGTTCCGGATCGGCACCTCAAGATAAGAAGGTGAAAGATGAAATAGGAGAAAAAGGGAGTGAATCAGAAAACACTCAGAAAGCAGTAAAGACTCCTCACCTCGATCCCACACTCACATTGATCCCCGAACTTTCATCTCACGGCGTCGCTCGAGCACCGGAGATGGTTTGGGTCATGTGGGAGGAGAGTGAGGAGGAGATAAATTTAGAACATGAATAAGAAGGGTGGTCGCCAGGAGCCGCGGGCTCCGCTTTATAGAATAACAACAAGATTGAGTTGTTTTGACCGTGTACCTTAGCGCGGGAGATCGGGATATGTGTTCAACCTTCTTCTTCTTCGGCCGACGATGAAGAAGAGTCTCCCAACCGATGCTAGCTTGATAAACTGTGCAACTAGAACAATAAACCAAGTGAAAGAAAATGATTAGAACTATGGGAAGTGTAGTAGTAACTTAGAGAAAATATGAGAAAGAAGCAATTGGAATCGAACTCACCGGATTGGGGTGAGCCTTAACCCTTTTTTTTGTATTTTTTTGATTATGTAAAAATGATGCAAATAAACTGAAATATGCTTTAAAACAGTAAATGAACTGAGTTAAATGAGTTGAGAAAGCTTATGAAATGGATCGGCTTGAGTTGAAGCCGAGTTGGTTGAGAAAAGGCCGGTTCGGGTAGCTTTGCACCCTTCTGGCGCGACTTCGATGCAGAGGATGCTAAGGACGACCCCGATGTCAGAATTGACCTGGATGACCCGAAAAGACCCGGTGATGACCGGAAAGGCCTAATACATGGTCCGAGATAGCCGTGTCAGCACAGATCGAAAAAGCCATAACGAATGCCGTCATTGACCGACGCCTACCGAAATGACTTCTCGGAAACCCTGAATGCTACGGAACACATGCGGGACTCCCGGGACCTTCAATTATGGACCATTCAGGGTCGGTCATCGAGCCGGATTCGTGTTTTTACAGTTCACGTGCGGCTCTCGCTTGAAAGTTACGGCAATATTCCGGAAATCATTGGTCCATTCTAAACTAACAAGGGGGGCTCCACCAATGTCCTTAGCTCATCTCCACGAGGTAGTCCGAATTAGATAACGATCAAATAAAAGATATCGCCTATGGAATAAGAGTATAGGGCTCCGAATCAAGCCAATTTGGAGTGTCTACAGCTTGCCTCGCCTTGATGTCGGCTTTGCAAGGGAATGACATGTAGCGGAGCGGAGTGAAACATAGAGAAAGCGTAGCGAAGCGAGATGGATCGTAGTGGAATGTAGTGGAGTGAAATGGCGATGGACTAAAAAGGTGGCATAAAGGTGTAGATATAGACACGCTTAACGACCAGATTCGGCAAGACGAATCTCTTCAAGTCTCCTGGTTAACCGCCATGTTTCATCAAGTCTTCCTATGTTCGATTGGTAAGAGATGTGCCATTGGCACGAGAGAAGAATAGCCAACCCCCAACACGGTGGGGAGTCCCCGAAACATGGGTTCATAGGTACATCATCAGCCGGTAACCCGATCTTTGCTGTGTTCCTGTACTGTGACGGGCTAAAATTTAAAGAGATTTGTTTTGAAAAAGTAAAAGAATACCAATCGTGCACATTCGGGCTCTCTGATTCATTTAAGTCTTTCAAGAGACAATATTCAATTCGGAATGGAATGATCTCATATTCCGAAAGGCAAATGTTTAAGCATAGACCGTGAAGATATTGACGGTGCAAGTTCTGACCAAATAGAAGGCCCTTGGCGGGATGAATTGGCTGCCTTGGTGGGATGAATAGCAAAGAAGTTGCAATGGCCATAGTGGTGAAAAGATTTCAGGGCACAAAGTGGTTACCAAACACGGTGGGATTAATAGACATGGTGGGATATTAGAGAGGTTGGTGGGACTAGAGATCATGGTGGGATATTAGAAAACACGATGGGATTAGAAAACACGGTGGGATTTAGAATGATCGAGAGAGTGAGAAGGTGAAGTTTAGGAAATGATGTATGCAATGATAAAACAAAATGTAATGCAATTAATGCTACATGATGCATGTTGGGCTCAAGAAAACAAAACAAAACTTGTATAACAAATAGTTGAAGATATAGATTGTCTATGAGGTCAAGATACCCATTCGGGAACCATCGTCCCTCACAGCACAACTTTGGCTATCCGTGAGCATTAGAGATGACCCGACCGTCGCAGATTTTGATGAAGGGGATCTCGGGTCAAGTCTTCTCCGTGCTCATGGTCTTCAACAAATAATGTATAAGATAATAACACACGACTAGCGACATATATGCTAGTCGGCAAGTTATGGGGGTTTCCCATGTTGATTCTTCTGTTTCTGTGAGCAATTCCTATTGGCGATATTTCACTTACCTTGACTCGTGTTTCTTTCCTGAAATACTTAATAAAGGGGTTAGATCTGCTCTATGGCTTACCCCCTTGCCTATTGTCATCTTGCCTTGCTTGTATGTCAAGGGGGTAGCCTTATCAACCAGGTAGAATGTACAAAATGACAGACAAGGTAAAAGTTGAGAGAGCTTACCTGCTATGGTGAGAGTCGCTCCCTTCTTGATCTCAGAATCCTGTCGTTGAGAGGACTTTCTCCTCTTATTTTAAAGTCCCTGAAAACACTTGATAAAAGAGGATTAGATCTTCACAACGACTCATCCCTTTGCCTATTATGGCCAACTTTGACTTAGGTCAAAGGGAGGAGCCCTCTTAATGGGGTGATAATGAAGGTAAATATGCAATGCGGAAATGAAACATGCAAGACATAAAGATAAACATGAATGCTAGCAAAGGCAAAAATCAAGGTTATGCCAAGTTAGATGATGCACTTTTTTAGATTTTTTTATTTTTTTGAAGATATTCAAATTTTTTTCTTTTTTAGGATTTTTTTTGATTTTTTTTTGATTTTTTTTTGAAAATATTTGATTTTTTTTGGATTCTTGAAAATATTCATTTTTTTTTGGATTTTTGTGGAGAATGTGCCAGTATTGAAACAATTCATCGATCTTTGAGTGTTAATCAAGATTTAAGTGATAAACACCACGTGAAAATAAGGTTCCATACCTAGAATCTTTCTTGCCCTCTTCTCTTGATCGGTTTGGATTCCCCCTGAGTTTGGACAGTCTACCCTACCCTAGGGATTTTAAGATGGAAGAATAATAGAGGAAGTCTTTGATAGGATTTGGGGGTGTTGAGGAGGGTTTCTCTACTCATGCCCCAAAATTGCCCGTTGAGTTCGGCCTCTTCGGGTCTTTTCTACATATGGCACTTATTTAGACAAGTCTTTGACCCGTGGGGTCATTGCCCATGTTTTGGTGCCTTCTCTTCATTTTATATTCTTTCAGGTACTCATTCAGACAGGCCCATATTTGTTTAAACCTGTGGGGTTCATTGCCCATCTTTTGGCACCCTTTTGCATCCTATGAGACGGCCTCCTACTAAGGTGGCGGGCATTTTCGATACTATCCTCCTCTAGTCCCCTTCACCTATCTTGGACCGAATAGAAGAGAATAGGGTAAGGTTTCCTTTCCGCCTTCAGGGTTCTGCCTTGCCTCTCTTGAGTGTTGGGCTATCTAGATTCTGGGATCGGAAGGTGTTGTGTGTGCAAGGTGATGTCTACCCTTGACTTCTAGCTAACACCCTTGGATCGATGACTTAATATCATACTAGAAATTCTCCTTTTTTTTTCTAAGGAAAATATTTTTTAGGTAAACGCCGTTCCATGGATGATTCAATTTTTCTCCATCGGCGTTGGTTAGCTCATATGCATTGCCTGGATATTTTTCAGTTATAACAAAAGGCCCTTCCCAGTTAGGTTGCAACTTGGAGCGGGGACCACCCGGCTTAACGAATATACGTTTAACTACCATCTCACCGATTTTGAACTTTCTCTCTACCACCCTCTTTTGATAAAACCTTTTCAATCGGTTCTGATAAGTCCGGGCATGCTCGGAAGCGGCCAACCATCTTTCATCTAGGAGTTCAAGTTGTGCAAGGAGAGATTCTCGTCTCTCAGCGACAGGGATGTCCCTATCGAGTTGAACTCTGAGTGATGGAAGGAGTACTTCATATGGGACCACCGCTTCCATCCCATATGCAAGAGCATACGGGGTTTGACCAGTGGCGGTCCGTACAGAAGTACGATAAGCCCATAGGGCATCTACAAGCTTATCTGGCCAGTCTGCGAACTTGCTAGACTTACAGGTTTTCTTGATGATTTTAATCAAAGTTTTGTTGGTGGCTTCTGCTTGACCATTGCCTTGAGGGTAATAAGGAGATGAATGATGCAATACAATGCGGTACCTGTTGCAAAGATCACGCAGATCTTGAGAGAGAAATTGCGGTCTGTTGTCGGTGATAATGTCGCTGGGTATCCCGAACCTGGCGATGATGTTGCGTTTGATGAAGGAGCACAGTGTTGATGCCTTTATCTCCACGAATGCTTCCGCTTCTGCCCACTTGGTGAAGTACTCTGTTGCCGTCAGGATGAATGATTCGGAACGGATTTCAGAGTTAAGATCACTTAGAGGGCCAATGATATCGAAAGCCCACATGGCGAAGGGCCGTGGGGCATGTATCGGATGAAGGGAAGATGCGGGAGAATGGATCTTGTCGGCATGAAGTTGGCAAGAATGACAGTGCCGGACAAAGATGGAGCAATCCTCTTCTAGGGTTGGCCAATAATACCCCTGCCTGATGATTTTCTTGGCAAGAGCTTGAGCATTGACATGGCCCCCACGGACCCGGAATGTGCTTCCTTAGCACCAATTGCCTCTTCTTCATCAACGCATCTCAATAAAATTACGCTTAGGCTCCTCTTGTAGAGCACCCCTCCTAGGATGGTATACCTCTGGGATACTCTCCTGATGGCCTTCTTTTCTTTTACATTTGATCCAGGTGGATATGTTTGATCTTGACAGTACCTTGCAATCTCATCAAACCAAGGCCTCTCACTCTCATCTAACTCTTCCAACTCGATTAGTGAAATCTCCTCTTTCTGCTCTAGATATTCCTTCCTGCCAAATCTCTCCTTGATCTTCAGAAATCGCCCATCTTTAATCGCTGGCATCGACCTCCTGCGGACATGAATAGTCTGTACCTGTCTACCTAGCGGGACTGATAGAGATGAAGCTAAGGAGGCTAGGGCATCAGCAAGGATGTTCTGAGCTCGAGGAACGTGGACAAAAGTGAGTTTGGAAAAGAGCTTGATGTAGCAAAAGGTGAGTTCTTGGTAAGGTTTGAGGTTTGGATGAGAAGTTCGGTATTTGGTTAGGACTTGGCGAAGGATTAGTTGGCTATCACCTATCACCCTCAATTCCGTGGCACCATAGAAATGAGCAGCCTCCAGCCCGATCAGGAAGGCTTCATATTCAGCTATATTGTTGGTTCTTTGGGAAGTCAAAATTTGAAATGCCTGTGGAATGGTGACACCCTCGGGTGATAGAAGGACAATTCCTATTCCCTTTCCCATGTGAATTCAGAGCCCCGTCAAAATATAATGTCCAAAGGTGGGAAGATCGGATCAACATTAGTTCGTCATCCGGGAGCTCCGATTGGACCGGGTCAAAGAGGGGTATAGGGTGATGGGCTAGATGTTCGGCAATGGCATATCCCTTAATCGCCTTCTGGGGGACATAGGTGATATCAAGCGGGAGAGGAAGCTACGCTAACGACCTAGCGATCGGTTAGAACGATTTTCTCCGAGAAGGAATTTGATGGGATTGATGCGGGCAATAAGGTTGACCTCATGAGCTAAGAAATAGTGTTTAAGCTTCTGAACTACCCAGACTAGTGCAGCACAGGTCTTTTCCACTACAGTATACTTCTGCTCACATGGATCAAAGATCTTTGACAAATAGTAAGTTGCCCTCTCTTTCCCTTCTTCATCAACTTGTGCAAGGGCTGCACCAAGAAGAATTCTCCAAAACCGAGATATATAAAACTAAGGGCTTGCCGAGGGAGCGAGTGGTCTAAGCATAGGGGGACTAGCCAGGTATCTCTTTCAAACCATCGAATGAATCCTGGCACTTCGAATCCCATTTGAACTCGGCCCCTGCCTTGGTCAACTCATAGAAAGGTTTACACCTTTGGGAGTGTTGTGAGATGAACCGGCGGACAAACTGTAGCCTCCCGATTAATCCTCGAAGTTCTTTCATATTTCTCGGAGGAGGCATACCAATGATTGCCTTGGCCTTGTTTGGGTCGATCTCTATGCCCCTTTTGCTCACTATGAACCCCAACGGTTTTCCCGAGGATACTCCAAACGTGCATTTCTTTGGGTTCATCTTCAATTTATATTCCCTAGCCCTTTGCAAGACCTTTCTTAACACTTCACGGGTGATCTTCTCGGCTTGGACTTAACGACCAGGTCGTCCACGTACACCTCTACAAGGGTATGCATCATGTCATGGAAGATATCCATCATTGCCCTACGATAGGTAGCACCGGCATTCTTCGGTCCAAAGGGCATGATGACATAGCGATAGGTTCCCCAAGGTGTGGTGAACGAGGTCTTCTCCTGGTCCTCTTCGGCCAACTTTGATTTGATTATATCCGGAATAGCCATCCATGAATGACAACATATCGAATCCAACAGTGTTATAAACCGGCACGTCAATATGAGGTAGAGGAAAGTCATCTTTAGGACACGCTCGGTTTAAGTACCTGGAGTCTATACAGATCCGAACTCGGCCATCCTTCTTCATGACAGGGACTATGTTTGCCACCCATTGCGGATAAAGGACGACCTTAATGAATCTTGCTTGATGTAACTTGTCAACCTCTTCTTTCATCTTAAGTGCAACATCAGGGTGGAATCTCCTTAATTTTTGTTTCACCGGGGTAGCTCCAGGTTTCAAAGTTAGATGATGTTCAACTAACGAGTTGTCTAACTGAGCATGTCCTCGTATGTCCATGCGAACGTGTCCTTATATTCTTCCAAGATTTCAATTAAACTCTGTTCCTCAATGGGAGTGAGGTTTGCACTTAGGAGGATTGTCTTTGGATCTTCAGGTGTTCCGAGATTCAATTCTTTTGTCGGTTCATCCACCGTGGCTAATGGTTCTTCAAATCTTTTAAGTCCAGATGCATACGCATCAGCCAAGTCCTCAATTCCATCCTCGAAATCAGGATCTTTTCTTGATAAGACCTCGTAAACTCCCAGTGTATGATCTACATTGAATTCATCCTCATATTGGATTTCATCAAGCTGGATAGCATTTTCCAAAAACCTTGGCAGCCTTGCACATTCCTTGCATTTTTGAGCTATTTGTTGGAGATATCTCTCTGGCACACGTTTACCTCGAATTTTCTTCTTTTCTACCCTAACTACTCCAAATGAAGACGGAATTGAAAAGGTGGTATTTACAATGGGTGAAGGATCGAGCAGATCGATCAGTGAGTTGGAGAAGAGAGGTCCCTGGTTGGGAGCACCCTTCGAGACAAGTAGAGACGTCTCCTCAATGGAAAACTGAGTTTGTGAGAGGACGTTTTTTTTGGGTATTTTGGGTATTTTCAATAATAAAAAGAGAATGAGCCGATGGGGCTCGAGCAGAAATAGAAAGCTTAAGCAAATGGAACAAAAATGGGCTTGCGGGCCCGATGATGACAAGAAATGGGCAGATAGGCCCAAAGCTGGTGAAAAGATCTAAGGGGCACGTGGGCCCAAATGATGGGCACACGGGCCCAAAGCAAGAAAATAAATCTAAAGGGCACGTGGGCCCGACTAGTGGGCACGCGGGCCCAAGGTTGTGGGATTGGAATGGGCATAGAAGCCCGGTGGAGTAAGAAGATTTGAATGGGCTCTCGGGCCCATTGATCGGTCGAGTGGCCATTTTGGCCCCGAGAAGTGAAATTGGGCTAGATAGCCCATCAAGCGAATCCAAGAGGGATAGAGTGAGGATTTTGAAATACGTGACCGTAGGATACGGCTCGTATGCGGGATGTTGTTTGGAGGTGGGTTCGAGTGGACAAGTTTTTTAGAGATGGACTTGCCCTTGACTAGTTCTTCCTCCTCTATGAACAACCGAGCCAAAGATGAACTCAGGTTGTCCACCTCCTCCTCTTGCTCTGGTGCCTTCTTCCTCTTGACTGGTTCTTCTTCTTTGTCCCCGGTCATCATCATGGTCTCCCCTTTGATAAAGAATTTTTGGAGTCCCATGGCATTTTTTGGCCGGTAGACCATCCGCGGAGTGAAACTGGGCTCATAGCCAAGCCCGTGTCTCTTTGGTCTTTGTACGGCTTCAATGGGGTGCACAACCCCCTGCAGTTCCTTTCCCAACCCTTTCCTGGCTGATAGCCCATCCCTTTCATCATCCACCATGCAACTGAATCTGGAGGCGTCGTCAATACCATGACCTCAGGTAGCTCTGTAGTTGAAACCAACGGCTGGACAGATTTTGATATTGGTAGTGCAGAAGAGGGGTCATCCACGTCATTCAGAATGGGGATGTTGGTTACTTTTATCACCTGGCCCTTGTATGGGAACTTCAGACACTGATGATTAGTGGAGGAAACAGCTCCTATTGCCTCAAGGTACGGGCGTCCTAAGATAGCTTTGAATGTAGGGTCTAATTCTAGAACGTGAAACTCGGCGGTGACAGCACACGGCCTGAGCCCTACTTTCAATGTAACCACCCCTCGTGCCGGCTTCCGGGAGTTGTCATATGCTGTCACCATGACAGCAGAAGGCTCGATTTCTTCATCGGAGATGCCGCAAAGTTGCAATGTTTACGGCGGCATGACATTTATGGATGCTCCGGTGTCAATTAAGCAGGACTTGATCTCCACGCCTCGGATGACTACTGCAACGCGCAAGGCGTACTTTCTGATCTCTGGCCGTGCCAACTCCTCCTGTGTAAAGGTGAGTGCCGGATGTTCACTCCTCGGGGTCAGGACAGTAATGATCTTCTCAGGCGGGAGGTCCTCATTGACCATGACCCGCTGCAAATATTGTTGTAGGATGTCCTGATGGTTCTTTGACCTCTTTATTAGCTCCAGAATTGAAATCCATGCCGGCATTTTGTCCAAGTGCTTCAATAGGTCATATGCGTGCCGGGCAACGGTTCTTCTACCATCTCATCTTACTGTTCTGTTCCCGTGGTTGTATCCCGACACGGGGAAGACCCTTTGGAACATCCTCCCGCTACGAAGTGCGGCGCCGGCGTGGTAGGGGAAGTGGTGATGATGGTGATGGTAGGGTTGGTTGGTAGGTTGAGGATCCCATGGTAGGTAGGGGTGGTGAGGATCGGATGATGAGGGGTCGTGGATTGGTGGAGGCCGGTATGTTGGGTGATGGTTGGGGTGTTGGTGGTGATGGTCTAATGATGAGGGGTCGTGGGGTGGCAAAGTGACGAGTAGGTTAGGTGATGTGCAGGGTGTTGGTGGCGATCAATGATTAGACGCCGTGGAGGATTAATGGTGGTTGGTGGGTTAGGTTGGAGTGTTGGTTGGGGTGCTGGTAGGTAGGCTGGCGGAGGCCTAATGATTAAGCGCCGCGGAGGGTTAATGGTTGGTGAGGGTAGTGGTGGTTGGGTAGTTTGTGGGCTGGGGGCAGCTCTCGGTATGGAGAGTATGGTGCGGTTTTCAGGTGGGGTTGGTATGGTGGGCATGGAGGTGATTTGATCCTCGACCTTCCAACCTTGGGAATGGTGGGTTGACTCCTCGATGGCGGAGTGGACGAGGCCGAGTCGTTGGTTTGGTGGTGCTGGTGCTGGCGCTTGTATGGGTGCATGTACCGGGAGCGGATCTTGGACTATGCCCAGGCCGGGCTGCTGTTGTACTTGTTGTCGCCGTGGTTGATTCTGACGTGCCTTCATTGCTTGAATAGACTCCCCCATCGTCCCCGCCGATGTTCCCACGATCGTTGAGGTCATGAATGTAATCTTTAACCGGAAACATACATCCACCGTGTGCCCAGGATATCGATGATAAGAGCAGTACTTGGTTGTGTCAACATTGGCCGGCCATCCTTCTCTCTCCTTTGGAAGTTCCAACTGCTGTTCAGCCATCAATGCATTAAATATATCGGGGAGGGGGAATGGCAGTTGAGGATAGTATTCTCTCTTGGGTCCCCCCTCCTAGGTCGGTTGGCTGGTGGTGGCACTTGGTTGTAGGCTTGTTGTTGTGGTTGGGGTCGGTTGTAGACATGTTGTTGTTGAGGCGCTCGGTTGTAGGCATTTGGTGGCTGGGGCGCTCGGTTGTAGGCATTTGGTTGCTGGGGCGCTCGGTTGTAGGTGGGTTGCTGTGGTGGTGCTCGGTTGTATGCAAGTTGCTGCTGGGGCTGAGGAGCTGGTTGAGGAGATGGGCGGTATTGTTGATTGGGTGGTGGGTTACGGTATTGGCTTTGGCGATCCCCCCCCGGGTTACCCATGGCATTGATGCTCTCTTTGTTTACTGCCCCTTCGGGGGTGGGTCCTACCCGTGTAGGCTTTCTAGTGTTACGGGGCTTGGTGTCGAACGGGTTGACCATGGATGCATCCTTAAAGTGGGCTTGGAGGTAGCGGGCGCTATCACACAACTCACTCATGGTTGTTGGGTGGTGCATGATCAGGAGGTTGCAAAGATTGGGCGTGGTGTTCCCTATGAGCATCCTCACCTGCTCTCCCTCTGAGATGGTATCTACTAGCCTCTCAGCCATTCCCCTCCACCGATCAGCAAATCTGGCAAAGTCTTTATCCGGCCTCATCTTTTCAGCAATTAAGTCAGTTATCGAGTAGGCTGGCCCCACCCGATCCTTGTACCTCGGTAGAAACTTTGCCTTGACGATGTCGAAATTTGCCACCTCAATAGAATCAAGAGAATAGAACCAGTCCAGGGCGGATCCCTCCAATGACCGACGAAATAGGAAGGCAAGGGCTTTGCGGTCATTTTTCCAGAATGTGGAGTCATAGAGAAAGCTTTTTAGATGGTTGAAAGGATTACCAGTCCCGTTGTAACGTTGGAAGAGGCGGTATCTCTCCAGGAGGAAGGTGTAGAGCGGGAAGGATGGGACAGAGATTTTAGGGATGGCTTTAGAATCGAGGCGATGCCTCATCTCTTCGAAGCGCTCATCCATCTGGTTGAGTTTGTTCATTAATGCCTGGGTGAGGCTAGATTCCTGAGCCACGGGAGAAAAGTGTTTAGGTGATTGAGTTGGAAGAGGCAGGTTGGAAACAGGAATTGGTGCAGAATTGTGTGAATGCCCCACAACGGGGTGAGTAGAGACACGGCAAGGTTTCCCAGGAGAAGAGATGATCAAGGGCCTGACTGCCGGTTGGGGTGGTGAGGGGGCTTGATATCCCTCGACCGGATCTTCAGTGGCGGGCATCTTGCCCTTTGTCAAGGATTGCACAAGCGAAAAAGATTCGGGGTCTAGATGAAGAGATAGACCCTGGAGGAGTTGCTCCACGCTAAGTGATACAGGTTGATGAGTAGGATTTTGAATTTCTGGCTCCCTGACGCCCTCTGGTTGGACCACGGGTTGTTGAAGCTCGTAGTGACACGTCTCGTACTCCTCTTCTTGGCTGTAGTAGTCCGACATCCCGACGTGTCTTCCGGACCTTAGAGTGGGCATCCTGTCAAATTTCCTTAAAAAATGGTTGAAAGAAAGCAAATGAAGGGTGTAAATGCAAATAGAGTTTTTGTTTGATTATGGTTGTTTGTTTGATTTGATTTGGTTTCAATTTGGTTGTTTGGCAAGCAAGTTGAACATAAAAGTTAAAAGGGAATTTTTTTTAGGTGTTTTGAAAGAAGAAGAATTTTTTGGTTGTTTTCAATTGTTTGTGAGCAAGCAAGTTATGCAAACAAGGTTTTTAAAATGACTACTCGACAATTTTTGGGTTGAAACCTTAGATTAGATAGATTGTTAGCAATTGTTCACTCAAGTAGGTATGATTCCTATTGCTTCAATCTTCAAGACCTAAGGTTATCACTCAATCACCACGAGTAGGTACTTGGGTTCTTCGGGTTTTGAGAAGTGGTACAACCGGCCCAATCGTGCGGAGAGGAATACTCCACGGATGGGGACTTACGGAGGTCTTGATGGAAACCACCAAATCAACTAGGAAGGAATATCCCAGAAGAGAGGTTAGAATCCACCAAGAAGGTGTTTGGAGGGTGAGGGTGTGTTGGGAGAGAGAGCCCCCGCCTCGAATGCCCTACGGATCGGAACGAGTCCGGTACCCGATGCAAAAGCTAATGCAAAAATAAAAAATGGAGGGTAGAAGGATAAGAAGCAATCAATATGAAAACATGAATGAAAGCTATTAAATAAATCAAACAAGTGAATGCAAGCAAGACATGTAATGATAAAGTAAAACAAATAACTAACAATTAGCAACTAAAAGGAGGTTCACGCGGGAACCGACTTGTGATAGAGTGTCTAAGTGGGGACAAATCTGAAGTAAAGGTAAAAGGATGGTCCACGCGGGGACCGAATTGAAAATAGAGTGGCTCACACGGGAGCCAAGTTTTGGAAAAGTAGGTGGTTCACGCGGGAACCGGTTTTAGAAGGGAAAATGGGTGGTTAACGCCGGAACCGGTTTGTTTGATTGGAAAAAAGGAAAGGAGGGCCACGTGGGGCCAATCTAATTGGTACAAAGGGGTGGTCCACGCAAGGACCGATCTGAAAGTGAGTCGGTTCACGCGGGAACCGGTTTAGAAAAGGGTTTGGTTCACGCGGGAACCGGTTTTAATGAAGAAAGGGGTGGTTCATGCAGGAACCGATGTAAGAGTTGACAAAATAGAAGGAGGGCCACGTGGGGCCAATCTAAAGGTGCTGTAAAGAGGTAGTCCACGCGGGGACCGATCTAAAAATAAGTTAGTTCACGCGGGAACTGAGTTGGAAAAGAAAGGTGGTTCACGCGGGAACCGGTTTATAAGAAGAAAAGTGGTTCACGCGGGAACCGGGTTGAAATGAAAGACAAGCAAATTAAGTCCACATGGGGGAAAATCTTAAAGAAAGAGTAAATAGAAAGTTTAAAGGTAAATTGACATGGAAGATAAAAGACAAGCTGGTTCACGCGGGAACCAAGTTGGAAAACAACTAGTTGCACGGTTGAATCAAGCTAGCACGGTTGAAGACATTGGTTGTCCCACCGTGGTCGCCAAAAAGCTGTCGACTCTGGAAACGGGTTCCGGATCGGCACCTCAAGATAAGGAGGTGAAAGATGGAATGGGGAATGAGAGAGTGAATCAGAAAACACTCGGAAAGCAGTAAAGACTCCTCACCTCGATCCCACACTCACATTGATCCCCGAACTTTCATCTCACGGCGTCGCTCGAGCACCGGAGATGGTTCGGGTCATGTGGGAGGAGAGTGAGGAGGAGATGAATTTAGAACATGAATAAGAAGGGTGTTCGCCGGAGCCGCGGGCTCCGCTTTATAGAATAACAACAAGATTGAGTTGTTTTGACCGGTGTACCTTAGCGCGGGAGATCGGGATATGGGTTCAACCTTCTTCTTCTTCGGCCGGCCGATGAAGAAGAGTCTCCCAACCGATGCTAGCTTGATAAACCTGTGCAACTAGAACAATAAACCAAGTGAAAGAAAATGATTAGAACTATGGAAAGTGTAAGTAACTGTAGAGAGAATATGAGAAAGAAGCAATTGGAATCGAACTCACCGGATTGGGGTGAGCCTTAACCCCTTTTTTTGTATTTTTTTGATTATGTAAAAATGATGCAAATAAACTGAAATATGCTTTAAAACAGTAAATGAACTGAGTTAAATGAGTTGAGAAAGCTTATGGAATGGATCGGCTTGAGTTGAAGCCGAGTTGGTTGAGAAAAGGCCGGTTCGGGTAGCTTTGCACCCTTCTGGCGCGACTTCGATGCAGAGGATGCTAAAGACGACCCTGATGTCAGAATCGAGTTCCGTTTGTTGGAGTATACGGAGGACTCAGAGAGAAAGAGTTACTATGTTGATGACTTCTCCGAAATCCTCCTGTATAAGTCAGTAAAAATTCTGAAAGTGGGCGGATATCGAAAACAGAACCTGGATGCGCGCCCCCAATGCAGAAATCTCCACGAACAAACGGCAAGTCGGAATTAAGTGCCGTCAGTTGGAGATGAAAGGGGACGAAGACAGGAACGACTTCTATGTTGAAGACCTTTTCAGAAGGAGCCCCGGATTTTCTGCAGAAGTCGATGAAGCTGGTTGATGTAGAACGCCCGGATCGAGCCTTCTCCTTCACCTCGGGATCGATTTCTTGACTTCGGATCGCCTTTGGACGTCGGGACGGCTTTGGAGAAGAGCTTGGATGACCTCTGGACTAGCTAGGCACCGGGGATTAACCTTGGGTCGCTGAGAATGGCCCTCAATTTATAGGGGAAGGAAGCCGGTGCAAAATTTAGAAACTGGACCTACCGCGCCCCCGTGTTTCAAAGAGGAGGAGGGCGCGCAGGGCGCGCCCTCAAACCAGGGGCGCGCAGGGCACGCCCCCAGTTCGGGGGCGCGGTCTGCGCGCCCCCCTGTTTCAAAGGAAGAGGGGGCGCGTTACGCGTCTCACTGCTAAAAATAGACGGAAATTTCTGGAAATTGCTAAAAATCGACTTGACATACGTAACGCGCCCCAGAACCGGGGGCGCGGTACAAATAATCGAAAATCCTCCGCGGAAACCTTCCAAAAATCCGGTTTAGAAGGTGCTAATCAGGGTAATTTGCGATTTAAAGAAACTGACCGCGCCCCCGTCTTTCAAAGGAACCGGGGGCGCGCAGGGTGCGCCCCCGGTTTGAGGGCGCGCAGGGCACGCCCCCAGGTTGAGGGCGCGCAGGGCGCGCCCTCCTCTTTCAAAGAGAGCGGGGGCGCGGTACACTCTCTCTCCTGCGCGCGTGTTTCGCGAGCCGTATCTTGCAAACGAGATGTCTGATTCGGCTCCCGTTTGTTGCGTTGGAAAGAGGGCCTTCAACCGCACCTCCTCAAGTCAGTAAACCAGCCGGCGTGACTCCCGATATGTTCACACGGGGCTTTCTACCGGTTTACCCTCTCGCGGAAAGCCGAAACCCGGGGCGAAGATCCGAAAGAGCACGTTTCCGATCGAGAAATCTCGGGTCAACTTGGGATGACTTAAAATGATGACCGAACAAGTCCGGTATGATCGGACAATCCGAGGTCATCGAAAAATCTGAGATTAACCCGGTAAACGTGAATCGAAAGCCGTAAAAGCCGCGAAACCCTAAAATTGACCGAACCGGATGTATGGCCCCGGTTGATGAAAATATTCGGCTAGAATCGACCTGATTGACCCGAAAAGACCCGGTGATGACCGGAAAGGCCTAATACATGGTCCGAGATAGCCGTGTCAGCACAGATCGAAAAAGCCATAACGAATGCCGTCATTGACCGACGCCTACCGAAATGACTTCTCGAAAACCCTGAATGTTACGGAACACATGCGGGACTCCCGAGACCTTCAATTATGGACCATTCAAGGTCGGTCATCGAGCCGGCTTCGTGTTTTTACAGTTCACGTGCGGCTCTCGCTTGAAAGTTACGGCAATATTCCGGAAATCATTGGTCCATTCTCAACTAACAAGGGGGGCTCCACCAATGTCCTTAGCTCATCTCCACGAGGTAGTCCGAATTAGATAACGGTCAAATAAAAGATATCGCCTATGGAATAAGAGTATAGGGCTCCGAATCAAGCCAATTTGGCGTGTCTACACCAGGGACCCCTCTTCTCCCACTCACTGATCGATCTACTCGATCCTTCACCTATTGTAGATACCACTTTTCCAATTCTGTCTTCTTTAGGAGTAGTTAGGCTAGGAAAAAAGAAAATCTAAGGTAAGCGCATTCCCGAGAGATATCTCCAGCAATTAGCTCAGAAATGCAAGGAATGTGCAAGGCTGCCAAGGTTCTTGGAAAATGCTATCTTGCTTGATGAAATCTAATATGTGGATGAATTCAATGTAGATCATACACAGGGGATGAGGTTTTATCAGAAAAGGATCCCGATTTTGAGGATGGAATTGAGGACTTGGCTGATGCGTATGCATCTGGACTTAAAAGGTTTGAAGAACCATCAGCCACGGTGGATGAACCGACAAAAGAATTAAACCTTGGAACACTGGAAGATCCTAAGACAGTCCTCCTAAGTGCAAACCTCACTCCCACTGAAGAACAGAACTTAATTAAAATCTTGGAGGAATACAAGGACACGTTCGCATGGACATACGAAGACATGTCGGGGTTAGACAACTCGTTGGTTGAACATCGTCTAACTTTGAAACTTGAAGCTACCCCGGTCAAACAAAAATTAAGGAGATTCCACCCTAATGTTGCACTTAAGATGAAATAAGAGGTCGACAAGTTACATCAAGCAATCATTAAGGTTGTCTTTTATCCGCAATGGGTGGCAAACATAGTCCCTATAATGAAGAAGGATGGACGAGTTCAAATCTGCATAGACTTCAGGGACTTAAACCAAGCATGTCCTAAAGATGACTTTCTTCTACCTCATATTGACGTGTTGGTTGATAACACTGCTGGATTCGAGATGCTGTCATTCATGGATGGCTATTCCGGATATAATCAAATCCGGTTGGCCGAAGAGGACTAGGAGAAGACCTCATTCACCACACCTTGGGGAACCTACTACTATGTCGTCATGCCCTTTGGACCGAAGAATGCTGGTGCTACCTATCATAGGGCCATGATGGCTATCTTCCACGACATGATGCATACCCTTGTAAAGGTGTACGTGCATGACCTGGTCATTAAATCCAAAAGCCGAGAAGATCATCCTGAAGTGTTAAGAAGGGTCTTGCAAAGAGCTAGGGAATATAAGTTGAAGATGAGCCCAAAGAAATGCACGTTCGGAGTATCCTCAGGAAAATTGTTGGGGTTCATAGTGAGCAAAAGGGGCATAGAGATCGACCCAAACAAGGCCAAAGCAATCATTGGTACGCCTCCTCCGAGAAATATGAAAGAAGTTCGAGGATTAATCGGGAGGCTACAGTTTGTCTGCCGGTTCATCTCACAACACTCCCAAAGGTGTAAACCTTTCTATGAGTTGACCAAGGCGGGGGCTGAGTTCAAATGGGATTCGAAGTGCCAGGATTCATTCGATGGTTTGAAAGAGATACCTGGCTAGTCCCCCTATGCTTAGACCACCAGTCCCTGGCAAACCCTTAGTTCTGTACATCTCGGTTTTGGAAAATTCTCTTGGGGCAGTCCTTGCACAAGTGGATGAAGAAGGGAAAGAGAGGGCAACTTACTATTTATTAAAGATTTTTTATCCATGTGAGCAAAAGTACACTATAGTGGAGAAGACCTGTGCTGCACTAGTCTAGGTAGTTCAGAAACTTAAACACTATTTCTTAGCTCATGAGGTCAATCTTATCGCCCTCATCAATCCCATCAAATTTCTTCTGGAGAAAACTGTTCTAACTGATTGATTAGGTGGTTGGCAGAGTTTCCTTTCACAGTTTGATATCACCTATGTCCCCCACGATTAAGGGCTATGCCATTGCTGAATACCTAGCCCATCACTCTATACCTCTCTTTGACCTGGTCTAGTCAGAGTTCCCGGATGACGAACTAATGTTGATCCGATCTTCCCATCTTTGGACATTATATTTTGATAGGGCTCTGAATTCGCACAGTAAGGGAATAGGAATCGTTCTTATATTACCTGAGAGTGTCACCATTCCACAGGCATTTCAGCTCTACTTCCCAACAACCAACAATATAGCTGAATATGAAGCCTTGCTGGCCGGGCTAGAGGCCGCTCATTTCCTTCGCCAAGTCCTAACCAAATACCGAACCTCTCATCCAAACCTCAAACCTTACCAAGAACTCACCTCTTGCTACATCAAACTCTTTTCCAAACTCACTTTTGTCCATGTTGCTCGAGCTCAGAATACCCTTGCTGATGCCCTAGCCTCCTTAGCTTCATCTCTATCAGTCCCACTAGGTAGACAGGTGCGGACTATCCATGTCCGTAGAAGGACGATGCCGGCGATTAAGGATGGTCGATTCTTGAAGATCAAGAAGAGATTTGGCAGAAAGGAACATCTAGAGCAGAAAGAGGAGATTTCTCTAGTCGAGTTGGAAGAGTTAGACGAGGGTGAGAGGCCTTGGTTCGATGAGATTGCGAGGTATTGTCAAGATCAGACATATCCACCTGGAGAAAATGCAAAATAAAAGAAGGCCATCAGGAGAGTTTCCCAGAGGTATACCATCCTAGGAGGGGTGCTCTACAAGAGGAGCCTGAGCAGAATTTTGCTGAGATGCGTTGATGAAGAAGAGGCAGAATTGGTGCTTAAGGAAGCACATTCCGGGGTCTGTGGGGGCCATGTCAATGCTCCAGCTCTTGCCAATAAAATCATCAGGTAGGGGTATTATTGGCCAACGCTAGAAGAGGATTGCTCCATATTTGTCCGGCACTGTCATTCCTGCCAACTTCATGCCGACAAGATCCATTCTCCCACATCTTCCCTTCATTCGATTCATGCCCCGTGGCTCTTCTCCATGTGGGCTTTCGATATCATTGGCCCTCTAAGTGATCTTAACTCTGAAATCCGTTCGAAATCTTTCATCCTGACGGCGTCAGAGTACTTCACCAAGTGGGCAGAAGCGGAAGCGTTCATGGAGATCAAGGCATCAACACTGTGCTCCTTCATCAAACGCAACATCATCGCCAGGTTCGGGATCCCCAGTGACATCATCACTGACAATGGAGCACAATTTATCTCTCAAGATCTACGTAATCTTTGCAACAGGTACCTTATTACATTGCATCATTCATCTCCTTATTACCCGCAAGGCAATAGTCAAGCAGAAGCCACCAACAAAACTTTGATTAAAATCATTAAAAAAACCTGTAAGTCTAGCAAGTTCGCGGATTGGCCAGATAAGCTTGTAGATGTCCTATGGGCTTATCGTACTTCTGTACGGACCCCCACTGGTCAAACCCCGTATGCTCTCGCATATGGGATGGAAGCGGTGGTCCCGTACGAAGTACTCCTTCCATCACTCCGAGTTCAGCTCGATAGGGACATCCCTGTTGATGAGAGATGAGAATCTCTCCTTGCACAACTCGAACTCCTACATGAAAGAAGGTTGGCCGCCTCCGAGCATGCCCGGACTTATCAGAACAGATTGAAAAGGTTTTATCAAAAGAGTGTGGTAGAGAGAAAGCTCAAAATCTGTGAGATGGTAGTCAAACGCATATTCGTTAAGCCGGGTGGTCCCCGCTCCAAGTTACAACCTAACTGGGAAGGGCCTATCATTATAACTGAAAAATATCCAGGCAATGCATATGAGCTAACTAACGCCGATAGAGAAAAATTAAAACATCCATGGAACGGCGTTTACCTCAAAAAATATTTTCTTTAAAAAAATGGAGAATTTATGTTATGATGTTAAGTCATCGATCCAAGGGTGTTAGCTAGAAGTCAATGGTAGACATCACCCTGCACACACAACACCTCCCGATCCCAGAATCCAGATAGCCCGACACTCGAGAGAGGCAAGGCAGAACCCTGAAGGCGGAAAAGAACCCTTGCCTTATTCTCTTCTACTCGGTCCAAGATAGGCGAAGGGGACTAGAGGAGGATAGTATCGAAGATGCCCACCGCCTTAGTAGGAGGCCATCTCATAGGATGCAAAAGGGTACCAAAATATAGGCAATGAACCCCACAAGTTTAAATAAATATGGGTCTGTCTGAATGAGTACCCGAAAGAGTAAAAAAATGAAAAGAAGGCACCAAAAGATGGGCAATGACCCCACAGGTCAAAGACTTGTCTAAATGAGTGCCACATGTAGAAAAGACCCGAAGAGGCCGAACCCCAACAGGCAATTTGGGCATGAGTAGAGAAACCCTCCTCAACACCCCCCAAATCCTATCAAAGGCTTTCTTTATTATTCTTCCATCTTAAAACCCTAGGGTAGGGTAAACTATCCAAACTGAGGGGGATTCCAAACCGATCAAGAGAAGAGGGAAAGAAAGATTTTGGGTAGGGAACCCATTTTCACATAGTGTTTATCGCTTGAATCTTGATTAACACTCAAAGACCGATGAATTGTCTCGACACCGGCACATTCTCCACAAAAACTCCCAAAAAATTGAATATTTTTAAAATATAAATTTTTTTGAATATTTTCAAATATCCAAAAAAATTGAATGTTTTCAAAAAAAATCCAAAAGTATTGAATATCTTCAAAAATCCAAAAAATGCACTATTTAACTTGGCATAACCTTGATTTTTTTCTTTGCTAGTATTCATGTTTATTTTTATGTCTTGCATGTTTCATTTCTACATTGCATGTTCATCCTTATTATCACCCCATTAAGAGGGCTCCTCCCTTTGACCTAAGTCAAAGTTGGCCGTAGTAGGCAAAGGGATGAGTCATTGTGAAGTTCTAATCCTCTTTTATCAAGTGTTTTCAGGGATTTTAAAGTAAGAGGGGGAGGTTCTCTCAAGAACAGGTAAGTTTTCTTAACCATTTTATTTCGGTCATTTAGTTTATTTTTACACCTTGTTAAGAAGGCTCCTCTCTTTGACCTAAGTCAAGGCAGACAACAATAGGCAAAGATATGAGTCATGGTAAAGATTTAATCCCCCTTTATCAAGTGTTTCAAGATTCTGAGATCAAGAAAGGGAGTGACTCTCGCCATAACAGGTAAGCTCTCTTAACTTTTACCTTGTTTATTTTAGTCATTTTGTGCATTCTACCTAGTTAATAAGGTTACCCCCCTTGACATGTAAGCAAGGCAAGATGACAATAGGCAAGGGGGTAAGCTATAGAGCTGATCTAACCCCTTTATTGAGTATTTCAGAAAAGAAGCACGAGTTAAGGAGGGGGGAGGTCTCGCCAGCAAGTATATTTCTTACCCTACATTTATTATTTAATCCTTTAGAATGCTTCGCCCCTTGAAAAATTCGTAAGGGGCCAAGCCAGAACGCGATACTAACAATCCTTTCAAGAAATGTCAAGCAGATCAAACAACACTGAAGCAAACTTATAAAGATCTGATTACACCATCAAGTGCTACAACAAGGAAGAAAAGTAGCTACAACACCTGAAGAAGATTAAGCCTGCTACAGATATTAGTGCCTATTGCTACCCTCTCCAAGAGAGCAACCACGTGGAGGAGCCATGGAAGCCGTGTCCGCTAGTACCACCGCAACTGCCTCGCTCAGAAGAATTGGCCAAGAATGCAGTGGAGCCACTCGTGCGGCTCCGACTCTACTCCTGCTGGTTCTGGTCGTGGTGGCCGCGCCCTCGGTTCGAAGGCGCGTTCGGTCTAATTCTTTGAAATTCATCAAAAATTCAAGAAAATTCAGAAAAAAATATAAAATTTTTAAATTAAATTTTTTCATGTTTTATCTTTATTTGAGGTCGAGTGGACATCTTTGTCCATTCGGAACTAACATTTTGATAAATGACAGGAATTACTCACGAAAATGAAAGAATGGACATGGGAAACCCTTATAGTTTGCCGGCTAACATATAAGTCGTTAGTCGTGTATTATTATTCTATGCATTATTGTTGAGGACTGTGAGTGCGAAGAAGACTCGACCTGAGATCCCCTTCATCAAAATCTATGACGGTCAGGTCATCTCCGATGCTCACGGATAAGCCAAAGTTGTGCTGTGAGGGACGATGGTTACCAAATGGGTATCTTGACCTCATAGACAATCTATATCTTCAACTAATTGTTAAGTTTTGTTTTGTTTTCTTTAGCCTAGCATGCATCATGTAGTATTAATTGCATTGTATTTTGCATTGTCATTGCATGCATCTCATCATGATCATCACTTTCTCACCATTCCCACCGGGTACATTTTCGTAGCGTATACCCCAATTCTGATCTTTCTAATGTCCCACCGTGTTTGTTAATCCCACCGTGTTCGATAATCACCTTGTGCCTTTACATCTTTCATTTCTATCACCACTGTGGCCACTACAACACTATTCTTGCTATTCATCCCACCATGGCAGTCAACTCATCCCGCCAAGGGCCTCCTATTTGATTAGAACTCGCATCACCATTATCTTCACGATCTGTGCTTCAACACTTGCCTTTTGGAATCTTAGATCATTCCATTCTGAATAAAATCTTGTCTCTTGGAAGACTTAAATGAATATGAGAGCTTGAATATGCTCGATTGGTATTCTTTTACTTTTTTCGAAACAAATCTCTTTTTAAAATTTTAGCCCATCACAGTACAGGAACACCGCAATGATCGGGTTATCGGCTGATGATGAACCTATGAACCCATGTTTCGAGGACTCCCCACCACATTGGGGGTTGTCTATTCTTCTCTCATGCCAATGGCACATCTCTTACCAATCGAACATAGGAAGACTTGATGAAACATGGTGGTCATCCAGGACACTTGAGGAGATTCGTCTTGTCGAATCTGGTCGTTGAGCGTGTCTATATCTACACCTTGATGCCACCTTTTCAGTCCATCGCCATTTCGCTCCACTACATTTCACTATGATCTGGCTCACTTCTCTATGACTTCTCTACATTTCATTCTGCTCCGCTACATGTCACTCCCTTACAAAGCCGACATCAAGGCGAGGCAAGCTGTAGACACGCCAAATTGACCTGATTCGGAGCCTGAGACTCCTATTCCATTGGCAATACCCATTATTTGACCGATTATTTGATCAGGATTACCCCGTGGAGATGAGCTAAGGACGTTAGTGGAGCCCCTTGTGAGTGGGGAATTGACCAATGATTTCCAGAATAATGTCGTAACCTTCAAGTGAGAGCCGCGCGTGAACTGTGAAAACACGAAGCTTGCTCGATGACCGACCTTGAATGATCCATACTTGAACGTCTCAGGAGTCTTGCGTGTGTTCTGCGATATTCGGGGTTTCCGACAAGTTATTTCAGTAGGCGTTAGTCTATAATGACTTTTCGTTAGGACTTTTTTGATCTGTACTGACACGGCTGTCCCGGACTACGTGTTATGCCTTTCCGGTCATCACCGGGTCTTTTCAGGTCATCCAGGTCGATCCTAGCCATATATTTTCATCAACTGAGGCCATACGGCTGTTTTGGTCAACTTTAGGGTTTCCCGGTTATTTCCAGCTTTTCTGAGCTTCGATTTACATTTACCGGGTTAATCTCGGATTCTTCGATGATTTCGGGTTTTCCGATCATACCAGACTTGTTCGGTCATCATTTTAAGTCATCCCGAGTTGACCCGAGTTTCCTCGACTGGAACCGTGCCCTTTTGGATCTTCACCATGGTTTTTGGCTTTTCGTGAGAGGGTAAATTGGTATAAAGCCTCGTGCGAACATCTCGGGAGTCATGCCGGCTGGTTTATCAACTTGAGGAGGTGCGGTTGAAGGCCCTCTTTCCAACGCAACGGGAGCCAAATCAGACATCCCATTTGCAAGTTACGGCTCGCGGAACACGCGCGCAGGAGAGAGTGTAACGCACCCCCGCTCCCTTGAAAGGGTAGGGTGCGCATTGAGCACCCTCAACCTGGGGGTGCACCCTGCGCGCCCTCAGTTCGGGGGCGCGCCCTGCGCGCCCCCACTTCCTTTGAAACGCGGGGGCACAGTCTTTTTTTGAAAACTAGAAATTACCCCCGATTAACACGTTCTAAACCGGATTTTTGGAAAGGGTTCCCCGTTTAAGATTAATTATTTTGACTGCGCCCTCGAGTCGGGGGCGCATTCATCTTGTCAAGTCAATTTTTAACAATTTTCGGAAGGTTCTGGGGATTTTTAGCAGTACGACGCGTAACACGCCCCCGCTTCCTTTGAAACAGGAGGGCATGCAGACCATGCCCCCGGGGTTAGGGTGCACCCTTCACGCCCCCAGGTTGAGGGCACGCCCTGCCTGCCCTCGCCTCCTTTGAAACGCGGGGGCGCGGTCGGTCCAGTTTCCATATTTTGCACCGGTTTCCATTCTCTATAAATTGAGGGCCATTCTCAATGTCCCAAGGTAGAACACCCATGCCTAGATTGTCCTGAGGTTGTCCAAGCTCCATCCCAAGGCCTTCCCGATGTCTAAAGCCGATCCGACGTCGAGAGATCGTTCCCAAAGCGAAAGAAAAGCCAGATTCCATACGTTCTGCAGCAACAAAACTTCATTAGCTTCTGTAGAAAATCTGGGGCATATTCTGCAAAAGTCTTCAACATAAGATTTGTTTCTCTCTTCGTTCTCTTTCATTTTCAACCAGAAACACTCTATTCTGACTTGCCGTCTGTCCGTGGTGATTGCTGTACTGAGGGCGCGCATCCAGGTTCTGTTTTTTCACATCCGTCCACTTTCAGAATTTTTACAGACTCATACAGAAAGATTTTAGAGAAGTTATAAAAATAAGATATCTTCCACTCCAAGTTATACGTCCATATAAATAAAATTCACTTAATTCTGACATCAGGGTCATCCATAGAATTCTCTTCACCAAAGTCGCGCCAGGAGGGTGCAAGGCTACCCAAACCGGCTTGTTTCAACCATCTCGGCTTCAACTCAAGCCGATTCACTCCATAAGCTTCTGAAACCCATTTAATTCAGTCTATTTACTATTTTAGAACATCTTTTAGTTTAGTTTACATCTTTTTTACATAACTAAAAACACAAAAAAAGGGATTAAGGTTCACCCCGAAGCCGGTGAGTTCGATTTCAATTACTAATTTCACATCTTCTTATTTCAGTTACTACACTTCACTCAAGTATAATTCATTCTTTTAATTGTTTTCATCATCTTTAAGTTGCACAAATCAATCAAGCTAGCACTAGTTGGACTCTTCTTCATCGGCCGGTCGAAGAAGAAGAAGGTTGAACCCACATATCATCTCCTGCACTAAGGTACACACGGTCAATTCAACTACATCTTTTCTTTTATTCCATAAAGCGGAGCCCGCAGCTCCTGGCAACCACCTTTTTATTCATGTTCTAAGTTCATCTCCTCCTCACTCTCCTCCCACATGACCCGAACCATCTCCGGTGCTCGAGCGACGTCGTGAGATGAAAGTTCGGGGATCAATGTGAGTGTGGGACCGAGGTGAGGACTTTTTACCACTTTCCGAGTGTCTTCCGATTCACTCCCTTCCCCCTAATCCATTCTATCTTTCACCTTCTCTTGAGGTGCTGATCCGGAACCCATTTCTGGAGTCGACACTAGCCTCCTTAGCTTCATCTCTATCAGTCCTGCTAGACAGACAGGCGTAGACTATCCATGTACGTTGGAGGTCGATGCCGACAATTAAGGATGGACGATTTTTGAAGGTCAAGTAGAGACTTGGCAGGAAGGAATACCTGGAACAGAAAGAAAAGATCTCTCTAGTTGAGTTGGAAGAATTATATGAGGGTGAGAAGCCTTGGTACAATGAGATTGTAAGGTATTGTTGAGATCAGTCTTATCTACCTAGATCCAATGCAAAAGAGAAGAAGGCCATCAGAAGAGTATCTCAGAGGTACAGAGGAGCTTAGATGCGTTGATGAAGAAAAAGTAAAGTTGGTGCTTAAGGAAGCACATTCTGGGGTCTGTGGGGGGCATGTCAATGCTCAAGCTCTTGCCAAAAAGATCATCCGGCAAGGGTATTAGTGGCCAACCCCAGAAGAAGACTGCTCTATCTTTGTCCAACATTGTCACTCTTGCCAACTCCATGCTGACAAGATCCATTCTCCCGCATCTTCCCTTCACCCGATTCATGCCCCATAGCCCTTCACCATGTGGGCTTTTGATATAATTGTCCTCTAAGTGATCTTAACTTTGAAGTCTGCTCCAAATCATTCATCCTGATAGCAACAGAGTACTTCACTAAGTGGGCAAAATCAAAAGCATTCGAGGAGATCAAGGCATCAACATTGTGCTCCTTCATCAAGTGCAACATCATCGCAGGTTCGAAATTACCAATGATATCATCACCGACAATGGACCGCAATTTCTCTCTCAGGATTTGCGTGATCTTTGCAACAAGTACCACATCACTTTGCATCATTCATCTCCGTACTATCCAAAAGGCAATGGTCAAGCGTAAGCCACCAATAAAACCTTGATTAAGATTATCAAGAAAACTTGTTAGTCTAGCAAGTTTACGGACTGGCCAGATAATCTCATATATGCCCTATGGGCCTATCGTACTAACGTGCGAACTCCCACTGGTCAAACCCCATATGTCCTCGCATATGGGATGGAAGCAGTGATCCTATATGAAGTACTCCTTCCATCACTCTGGGTTCAGCTCAACAGGGATATCCTCGTAGAGGTGAGACGAGAATGTCTCCTTGCACAACTTGAACTCCTATATAAAAAAAAGTTGGTTTCCTCCGAGCAAGCCCAGACTTATCAGAATAGACTCAAAATATTTTATCAAAAGAGAGTGGTAGAGAAGAAATTCAAAATCGGTGAGATGGTAGTCAAACATATATTCGTTAAGCCAGGTGGTGCCCGCTCCAAGTTGCAACCTAACTAAGAAGGGCCTTTTGTTATCACTGAAAAATATCTAGGTAACGCATATGAGCTAACCAATGCTGATGGGAAGAAATTGAATCATTCGTGGAACGACATTTACCTTAAAAAATATTTTTCCTAAAAAAATGGAGAATCTCTGGTATGATATTAAGTCATCGATCCAGAAGTGTTCGCTAGAAGACAAGGTAGACAACACTTTGCACACACATCACCTCTTGATCCTAGAATCCAGATGGCCTAACACTCGAAAGAGGCAAGGTAGAACCCTAAAAGTGGAAAGGGACCCTTACCCTATTCTCTTCTGTTCGGTCCAAGATGTGTGAAGGAGATTAGAAAAGGATAGTATCAAAAATGATAGAAATGTATGCCCTACAAGCCAATCATATATGATATGATTCGACATTTCTAGAAATATTTTATTCAATTAATTAGGAAAATCTTCATTATAAGCTCTTATTAGATGCGAATATCATAATGAAGTCATTGATCAAATACAATGATGATTAAATCATGAAAAGATCATGATAATAAGATTGATCATCTAGAGGTATTTGATCTAAATGTTCCTAGTCATAGGATACTTGAGATGGGGACATCAAGGATCCGGATAGACTAGTGTATGTGATATCTTCTCATGTGATGAGGATGACTGATCTCGTTGGTCATTAGTGTGGAGACACTGAGATACACATACATGTGCTCATTTGTTGAATGAGTTCACTGAACTGACCGAATTAGAAACCCTGAATGGTATCTTATCGGACTGTCAATCAGGGTTTTATATCATCATGGTTGCATAGTTGGACCTTTGACTTGAGTCGCCAAAGATACCTTGTTGGGTGGAACTTGTGCTTTGACCATTGACTTATGGATCATCTTTTAGATAGTCCAGTATAGCAATGGATCGGGTACAAGGAAAACCCAATGGAGGTAATTGAGCGGACAACAAGGGAGCATCCATTCTCGGTAAGTGAGGGTGAATATCCTATGGAATAGTACTCTAAATCCCTGGCCAAGGTAGATAGGATAATTGAAAAATGAGTTTTCCAATTGATCAAATTCTGAGTATAGGATATTATAGAGTCAGTACATTGAGGAGTTGACAGTCGATGCCATACTCCTTTCTGACTGGGACATTGGATGGATGAGGGTTTATAACCATGCGGTAACTGATGATGGAAAGGCTCAATGGAGATGAGATTATCCCCATAGCCATTTGGGATCATGGGATGTGGCTTGTACCCTTCATGATCGGTAGGCCAATTAATCTGTTATCGGATAACAGATTTAATTAAATTAAATGGAATTGTTCTATTTTATTTAGACCTCAACCAAATAAGCTATTGGGCCTAGTGGGTCACACACAAAATGACTTATCCACAAGTACAGGGGCAAGGGTGTAATTTATGGAGATTTTGGATTTTTATGAAAAATTTCATAATTCTCTATAAATACTAATGGTTTCAGCCAAACCCCATCAAGCCAGGGGTGAAAACCACGTCCCTTGCCTCCTCCCTCCCTCCTCTCTCTAGAAGGTGTCCATGGTCGATTGAGCTCCGTTCGGGAAGAGTTCTCGAGGCCGGCGTGAAGGGAGAACCTGCTGTGGATGAAGTTCGTGTGAATATTGCTGGAGACCGGACACTTGAATAGTTTGAAGAGATTGACAATCTCATCTCTTTCTCTCCTTAGGATTATATGAATGCCTATCAGGTATATTCGAACCCGATTTGATCCGTTTTCAGTTTTCATCGTTCGGTTTTGATTGAGATAGATTCTAAAGGAACCCATAGGAATTGCCACTTCCACTGCACCATATTTTTATGGACAATTCCTTACTGTGGTATCAGAGCGCGGTTCAAGTCTCGGTCTAAATCGACATTAATTTATGTAGTTTGTGTACCCGAATCTGTACAAATGTCTATTTTGATGAGGCCACCATAATCTTTGTGTGACTCAGATAAAAGATTGATTGGCTTTGGTAGAATCTCGTGATATAGGGCTTTCCAACGCTGCAAACCATTAGAAGTTTCAATCTCTATGTAGTTCAGGAGAAGCCCCAAAAGTTGGTGTTTCTGTCATGCCTGAATCGTCACCCGGATTTGAGGATTTTGTGAAATCTCCATCCACATAAGAAATTGAGGCTTAGAAAAGCTTTAGGAGATGGGTAATATGATTACCTAACATTTTCTCTTTATCTCCTGCTTTGAACGACGGCGGGGGGAGAGAATTTTTAATTTTTTCGGTGAACTAGGGTTCTGCGGAGTCTAGCGGCGCTGACCTGTTTCTCCCTGTTTTCCAGTTGCTAGAGATTTCTTCAATGGATATATACATATTTGGAAACATCATTTGATGAGGATTCTAAATTGTATTTTTGGAGAATATTTGACTTCCGAGATAAGGAGTTATCTTCGTTGCAAAATGGAGATTTCTATTACGAAAATCTCGGTGACCACCGGCTCTTCTACCTCATTTTACAATCGGTTGTGATTTTACGATCGATTTTGGATTCCTTATTCGATGAGGATTCCAACGCATATTTTTTCGAATTTTTCTGAGCTTGGGATATGGAGATATGTCTGAGTTAATCGAATCAACTTTTTCCCGGATGAATAGTGCTTTACGCGGCTATCCGGGAAAGGCGGTCGGCGCACGCGCCGGTGCACACGGCGGCACATGCGGGTGCACGCCAGACGCTCACAGTGCGCCGGAGACACAACGCAGTGCACCAGACACCTTATTTTAATGTTTTTAAATTGTTTAAAATCATAGAAAATCTGAAAAAATTGCCAAAAATTCTAGAAAAATTCTGAAAAATTTTATAATATTATTTAACATGTTTTTTTGTTAAATGACATGTTATATGATGTTAAGCTCTATTTACATAGATTCACTCATGGTTAAATTTTAAAATTGATTTAAAGATTTAACTTAAATAATTAGTGTCTTGATTAATTCTGTAAAATGATATTTTACAGAATAAAAATTGGGACATTAATTTCTGACTTTGCATAGTATTGGGAATGCATGAATGTTCTAAATAGTTTATATGTGTATGTTTATATCATATAAATTATTTATATGTTGTTGTCATGTTATTTTTCATGCTATTTATTTCATGAAAATTCGGCATGCATGAAATTGAGAATTTAAAAAATAAAATATATAATTTTATGTTGATATATATGATATATCTCATATAATTATCATGTATGTGTTCTATGTTCATGTGATGAATGTTATTGAGTGTATGGAGGTGATCATGGACTTAATTGTGCTTGGCTTGTGATTGCTTTTAATTATGTTGGTTATGTTATTAATTGGGGCCTGTGTGTGCCTCCTCTCTCTCTATACAATCTGATTGTACATTCTACCTCCCTCCATTAATGTACTCCCTTTGGTTAAAACAAAGGTTTCTTATTAAGTTATATACATTTATGAGTCTGTGCTACAAGTTATACCTTAGATATATGATATTTTAAATGTATTATACATATACTTAGCACATATTATTGATGAGACTAAAATAAAATCCCTCCTTGTTATACTTACATTGATAAACATGTGACATTAAGAATGACTCACGTAGCCTTCCGTTGTTATGGTCTTGATGAGTCAATCTTAGATTGGATGGGTTTGTTATGTTTCCCAAAAGACTCATTCAACAAGGGATTGGTGATCATGGCCAAGGCATTTACCAAACTTTGGGGTGGACCATTGCATGGCCTTGTTGTTGTTTCCCACAAGGGCTACGTTAAGAATTCATCCTTATAACGTAACAAGCGGATTTGACCTAACTAGAGTATATAGCTTGTTGTGTTTCCCACATGGTTATAGCTCTAGAAGCTAAATGACTAAGAATTGCAAGGGTTGCAATTGGTAAAAGTTACCTACCTATTAAGTATGGGATGACTTGTTGTGTTTCCCACAAGGTTATCACCATAAAGTTAATAGAGTCTTAGTTCCCACTAGGATTTCATCATGATATCTTGTCTTTGCACAATGAGGGTTATGGAAATTCGTCGAAAATTAGTGGGAGCATAAATTAGGATGAAATACCATATCTTAATTTTAATGAATGTCTACAATTTTATATTGATAAAATTATATCTTAGTTGTAGAATACGATAATAAACCACCATTAGTATGACATACTAAATGCCAAATAGCTTAATAGCTCACACTTCTTAGACCAGTTTAGAACTAAGAGAATTGTTCTCATAGTTGACCAATTAACTATCCTACTTGAGAAGTAGGTGTCTCCTAGATTATCTAATGATGTGAAAAATAGATAAGATCTTATCTCATAGACAAGATGCATTGTTTGCCTTAAACTAGATGTTAGTCTCTATGAGACATAAATTATAGAGACAACATGGATAGATGGATATGAGATCTATCATGGCTCATAGTGATGAGCTAACTAAGGGCAAGTTAGAATAACAATACATCTTAATTACTTCTTGTTGGTGAGACCAATAGAAAGAAGTAAAATCATTAGATAGAAATAGGAGATAGTTAATAGTAACAGAAGGTGGTCAAGATAATAAAGCTAGAATAAGATAGAATTCTTACACAATCATGATGATGGTAAGTGGAAGAGGAAGTACAAAGTGTATTGTATATAATGCAAAGGTGGAGCTTGAGAAGCTTCATGCATTCAAGTCATTGACACTTACTTGCTTTAAATATACACTTAATAGTATTAGATACTATATGTGTATATCATAATATTAGATACTATGGATGCATCTAATGGTATGAGATACCGGATATGGATCTTATATCTACAAGAAGTTGTAGATGATGACAAGTAAATGAAGGCTTAATAAATAAGATGTTGACCTACATATGAAATGGTGAAAAAGTTACATCATTATTAGTGGGAGGTGCAATTCTTTAATAGCCTTATGGAGATGTCTTAATAATTAAGATTGCTATTATATCCTTCTACAAGAACATTATATGATTTTCTGCTTGAATAAATGTTGGATTTCTTCTAAGCTATGGAATTGATAGATGTTCTAATAAATTGAATGGAAAAGTATTTGCCAGTGGGAGCTTAATGAATTGTTTAATCATATTTGATATGTTAGCTCTCATGTTATGTGTGAATACTCCTTTTAAAAGGAAATGGGTTGATTTAAATCAATCTACACTTTAGTTTTATGTAAACATGGATAATGGGTTAATGAGTTGTTAGACCTCGTACATCTAGATGTATGTTAGCCCATATCTACTAAGGCTAAAGAAGAATATTTCTACTTCATTATTTCAAAGATGATGTCTCTAGGTATTGATACATGTACTTTATGAAGTACAAATCTAAGGCCTTTGAGAAATTATCTAAGATTAAGAATGAAGTAGACATACTAATGGAATGAGTATTAGAACTCTTTGATGAGATCAAGGAGGGGAATACTTAAGTACATAATTCACATATAATTGAAGGATAATAGAATCTAGTAGACACCTCTTTACACATTTTAGCTTAATTGAGCAGCTAAAAAAGCCACATTATGTAGGACATAATATGAACAATGACAAGCTTTACAAAATTCCTCTTTGTCTATTTTGGCTAAGTACTCGTTATAACCACTTGATCTTAAAAGGTACCTTCTAAGTCTATTCTGATTATTCCATATAGGATATGGAGAAGGGGTTAAAACTTGACCTTAAGCAAGTTAAGTTTTAGGAATGTTCGACCTGGTGAAGAAGTATAACTCTAACAAGTTGGAATATAAGACTATGAAGTGTTGTCTTGTATGATATCCTAAGGAAACTTCTGGATATTAATATACCAGCCTTATGAACAAGGGTATGTGTTGCTCAGCTCACTATATTTCTAAAGGAAAAGTTCTTTCTTAAGAAAGATAGTGGGAGTAAGGTATATATGGAAGATGTTCCAGTCCTACAACCTAATGACACTCCTATTAAGGTGCTAGTTAATAAGTACACAAGGACAGTTCATAGGTCTTTACTTGTGTCCATTTAACCTAAGAGATACGTGGGAAATATTTCTAATGGATGAAATGAGGCATAAGATAATAAGGATATTGATCCTAGGATCTATAAAAAATCAATATGAGATATTGATTCATAAATGGGAAGAGACAATAAAATCTGATATAAACTTTATCTATTCTAATCAAGTTTAGAACTTGATAGATCCACCTAAGGGTATAGTATCCATAAGGAATAAATGGATCACTAAAGAATAGATTAGAGTGGATTAGAAGGTAGATACCTTCAAAGGTAAAAATAGTTGAAAAGGATATCATCAAAGTCAATTGGTTGACTATGATGAGATCTTTTACCTATTCCACGGATTAATCCATTCGGATTTTGATTGTTACACACTATGGTTATAAGATAAGCTAATTGGATGTTAAGATAGTGTACCACTAAGGTATTTTGAGGAACAGGTCTATATGTTACAACTATAGGGAATCAAGTCCCAATAACATCCAAGAAGAGTATGTTTTAAGTTCATTTATGTACTGAAGTAAAACTTCCCATAGATCATATATAAGGTTTAATGAGATTAAATCTTATGACTTCGTTAAGAACGAAGAGGAGCCTTGTGTATTCAACAGGATAAGTGAGAGTGCTGTTACTTTCTTGACATTTTATGTAGATGATGCACTACTCATTGAGAATGAAGTAGGTGTGTTATCATAAGTGAGCCTAGCTATCAAATTAATCCTCTAAACATAATTTGAGTTTTGAGATCTATGGAGATAGATCTAAAAGCAATGCCCAGTTAATGTATGTAGTTACCATAGTCAAAGGGTTTGACATGACAAACTCTAAGATATGTTTCTTACCTATGTGGTGTGGAGTTAATCTCTTTATAGTGATGTCTTTGAAGACTTCTTGAGAGATAAAGGAATCACATTAATAGAGCCCTTATGCCTTTGTCATAGGGTCTATCATTTATGTGATGCTACGTACATGATGTTATTAATGCTCTAAGTGTTATAAGCATTCATTAAGAAGATCCAGATGAGAATCACTGGATAGTTAGAGATATATCATTTGGGACTTGAGAAGCACTAAGAATATATCTCTATGCATTAGAGGATAAGACTTGAAGTCTTGTAGTTTTACAAACACAAGCTTGTAATCAAATAAGTTTGATATTAAGTCAGAATAATAGTGGTGCAGTGAGCTGGAAGAGTTCTATGTGATAGAACACTATAAATTCTACAACATATGTAAGCAAGTTTACATAATGGTTGCACACTACTTTAGAAGTAGTATAGATGAAGATTTTCATCTATGATACGAGATTGTCCCAATTTTCTCTGAAAGTGTACTATTGTTTTGAGAAAACAATGGGGTAGAGTCAATGTCTCATCAGAAGTTTACAACTTCTATGGCAATACCATAAAATCAGAGAGATTGCAACTTATAAAGATATAATTAAAGATAGAGTATCTACCACTAATAACATTGTAGATCTACTCAAAGAGTTTTTGAGCTTCACCTCGACCTGATACAGATCAGCCAGATGGGTGATTGGCTTTAGTGCAAGTGGGAGATTGATATAAATGTATGCCATACAAGCCAATCATATATGATATGATTCGACATTTCTAGAACTATCTTATTCAATTAATTAGACAAATATTCATTATAAGCTCTTATTAGATGCGAATATCATAATGAAGTTATTGATCAAATACAACAATGATTAAATTATGATGAGATCATGATAATGAGATTGATCATCTAGAGGTATTTGATCTAAATGTTCCTAGTCATAGGATACTTGAAATGGGACATCAAGGATCCGGATAGACTAGTGTATGTGATATATTCTCATGTGATGAGGATGACTGATCTCATTGGTCATTAGTGTGGAGACACTGAGATACACATACAGGTGCTCATTAGTTGAATGAGTTCATTGAACTGACCGAATAGAAACCTGAATGGTATCTTACTGAACTGTCAATCAGGGTTTTATATCATCACGATTGCATGGTTGGACCTTTGACCCGAGTCACCAAAGATACCTTGTTGGGTGGAACTTGTGCTTTCACCATTGACTTATCAATCACCATATAGATGGTCCAGTATAGCGATGGATCAGGTACAAGGAAAATCTGATAGAGGTAATTGAGCAGACAACAAGGGATCGTCCATTCTCGGTAAGTGAGAGTGAATGTCCTATGGGATAGTACTCTAAATCCCTGACCATGGTAGATAGGATAATTGGAAAAGGAGTTTTCCAATTGACCAAATTCTGAGTATAGGATCCTATAGAGTTGGTACACTAAGGAGTTGACAGTCGATGCCGTACTCCTTTCTAACCAGGATATTGGATGGATGAGGGTTTATATCCATGCGGTAAATGATGATGGAAAGGCTCAATGGAGATGATATTATCCCCATAGCCATTTGGGATCATGGGATGTGGCTTGTACCCTTCATGATCGGTAGGCCAATTAATCTGTTATTGGATAATGAATTTAATTAAATTAAATAGAATTGTTCTATTTTAGTTAGACCTCAAAAAAATAAGCTATTGGGCCTAGTGGGTCACACACAAAAGGACTTATCCACAAGTACAGGGGCAAGGGTGTAATTTATGGAGATTTTGGATTTTTATGAAAAATTCCATAATTCTCTATAAATACTAATGGTTTCAGCCAAACCCTATCAAGCCAGGGGTGAAAACCACATCCCTAGCCTCCTCCCTACCTCCTCCTCTCTCTATAAGGTGTACATGGTCGATGGAGCTCCGTTCGGGAAGAGTTCTCGAGGCCGGTGTGAAGGGAGAACCTGCTGTGGATGAAGTTCGTGTGGATATTGCTGGAGACCGGACACTTGAATAGTTTGAAAAGCTTGAGAACCTCATCTCCTTTCTCTCCATGGGATTATATGAATCCCTATCAGGTATATTCGAACCCGATTTGATTGGTATTCGGTTTTCGTCGTTCGGTTCCGATTGAGACAAATTCTAAAGGAACCCATAGGAATAGTCGCTTCTGCTACACCATATTTTTATGGACGATTCCTTACAAAAATTTCTCATTGCCTTAGTTGGAGGCCATATCATAGGGTGAAAAAGGATGCCAAAAGATGGGCAATGAATCCCACAAGTTTTAACAAATATGGGCATGTCTGAATGAGTACTCGAAAAAGTAGAAAATGAGAAAATGCATCAAAAGAAGGGCAATGATCTCACAAGTCAAAGACTTGTCTAAATGAGTGCCACATGTTAGAAAGACCTGAAGAGGCCAAACCCCAATGGGCAACTTGGGCATGAGTAGAGAAACCCTCCTCAACATCTTCAAATCCTATCAAGGACTTCCTCACTATTCTTCCTTCTTCAAACCCTACGATAGGGTAAACTGTCCAAATTTAGGGGAACCCAAGCCGATCAAGAGAAGAAGGCAATAAAGATTCTGGGTAGGGAACCCCATCTTCACATAGTGTTTACCACTTGAATTTTGATTAACATTCATGAACCGATGAATTAGCTCAATACCAAACATTCTCCACAAAAAATCTAAAAAAATTGAATATTTTTAAAAGTAAAAAAATTAATATTTTTAAAAATCTAAAAAACTGAATATTTTCAAAACTCCAAAAAATTCGAATATTTTCAAAAATTTTAAAAAATCTATCATTTAATTTGGCTTAACCTTGATTTTTGCCTTTGCTTGCATCCATGTTTATCTTTCCTATCTTGCATGTTTCCATTTCTGCATTGCATATTCATCTTTGTTATCACCCCATTAAGAGGTTTTTTCCCTTTGACCTAAGTCAAAGTTCGCCGTAGTAGGCGAAAGGATGAGTTATTGTGAAGATCTGATCCTCTTTTATCAAGTGTTTTAGGGACTTTAAAGAGGGGAAGGTTCTCTCGACGGAAGGTAAGTTCTCTTAACCATTTAATTTTAGTTCTCTAGTTTATTACACCTCATTAAGAAGGCTCCTCCCTCTTACCTAAGTCAAGGTAGATGGCAACAGACAAAGGGATGAGACATGATGAAGATTTAATCTTCCTTATCAAGTGTTTTAGGAATTTATGAACGAAAGGGGAGCAATTCTCGCCATGACAGGTAAGTCCTTTCAACCCTTCTCACATCTCATTCTTTTTAGTTATTGTTTTATTCCACCTTGTTAATAAGGCTACCCCCCCTTGACATATAAGCAAAGAAAGATGACAATAAGCAAGGGGGTAAGCCAAGGCACATATCTAATTCCTTTATTGAGCATTTCAATAAAGAAGTACGAGTCAAGAAGGGGGAGGTCTTGCCAACAAGTATGTTTCTTATCCTACATCTGCTATTTTGATGTTATTATTGTTGTTTACCATCCTTTAGAAGGCTCCGCCCCTTGACAAATTCACAAGGGGCCAAGCTAAAATGTGATACTAACTAGCCTTTTAAGTAATGTCAAACAGATCGAACAACGCTGAAACAAGTAAATAAAAGGTTTGAAAACATCATCAAGCACTATAAAAAGGAAGAAAAGCAGCTACATCAACATAATAGCCAAGCCGCCCACTCCGGGGGAACAACCACATGGAGGAGACATGGAAGCCGTGTTCGCTAGCACTGCTGCAGTTGCCTCATTTTGGCGATGCTCCGATGAAGTGGCCAAGTACGCAATGGTGCCACTTGTGTGGCTCTAACTCTACCTATGTTGGCTCTGGCCATGGTGACTCCGGCTATGAGGGGCACCGCCACTCCTATGTGTGCCACTCCGGTGGGAGCTACTCTGATGTGTACGGATTTGGTTCGGCTGAGTGGGAATGCCCTGGCATTAAACCTACAATATTGCCTCCTCCGTCGCTAAACGAACCTATGACTGCAGGTGCATCTGCTCCAAGGACCGGATGGCCTAACTTTGTTGGCTCTCCATCTCACACATGGCTCTCTCATGCTGAAGACGAAGATCCAAGATGACCATCTTGGAACGAAGGATGGTCGGGGCAGACCACCATGTCTCCACCTTGGTCTCTAAGGACTGGATGCGGGTAGACGAAGAAGCAACATCACCCTAAAGCTTGGCAACCTGGAAGAAGAGGGAAGAACATAAGCCAAAAAAATCAATAACCAGAAAAAGAGAATCAATTAAGGATACCTCTACTTCCTTGGTCGCCAAGGTCTCCTTCGCCTCGCTCAGATGCTGACGAAGCTCAGCTACTTCTTCCCTAGACGAAGAAGGAGGTGAACCCTTGGCACGAACCTTGCGCTACAAGTAGAAAAGAGAACATGTCAAAGCTAGGAAAGTGGTACAATGAAAATGGAAGTCAAGGCTAAATATTTACCTTAGTCTCCAAATTGGTGCGAAGTGAAGCCACCTCCTGTTGAAGACCAACTATCTCCAGCCTTTGGTGCAGCAGCAAAGCCCGAGCTTCCTACAATGTCACAAAGTTTAAAAGAAGCAACTATGTAGATTCGGGTTAAAGGCAAAAGAAAGAAATGTTACCTGACCCTTGGGGATGAACAGGTGTCCGTACGCCTCCACGTAGCGGTAAAGGTAGTCTAGGCTATCCTCCGCCTAGCCAATAACTACCTCGCTGTCCTCATACTATAATGCAATGGAGGCCTGGTACTTCTCCACCCAGTCCACTAGAAGGATTTCCTAGGGCAGGCCTCGACTGGAGAAAGACAGGGAGGAAGCTCCAACCAGTCCTACTCCAAGCCTAGGGAGCATAGGAGCATGCCGAAAAGCGAAGCCACAACGGTGCTAGCTCGTTGACACACAAGAGATGAAGATCCCGACCAAAGACACGACCCGAATCAGCAATCCAGGGCTGAAGGTGGTCATCAGTCATGAGATAGGGCCGCCAACACACCTGTAGAAAGAGAAATTATGATTATCAATTCACCAAAAGAGAATTAATGCATTAATTAAATATACCTCAATGTGTGGGAAGCGAAACATCTGTGCACGAATGAATGCTAGCCGGCTCCGGTGGCCCTCATAGGCTCCCAATGAGCCATCAAGGGGAAGAGATATGGGAAGGACTGCTGTGCTCGGCCCAGAGGGAAGTAAAGATAGCTCCAGACCTAAAAAAGGCACAACTCGTCAGGTAACATGTACAAGAACAAAACATAGCATACAAGCATACAATAAGAAAGCTACCAAGGTCACCTAAAGAAAGGGAGAGAAGCCGATGATGAAAACAGAGCTTGACTTATGCTGGAGACCGCAGAACAGGTGAGCAAGCATCGCTACCCCCCACGCATATGTGCCAACCTGGTCCAGGTCAGCAAGCAAAAGAAGAAACCACAAATGAATGTGGTCCCTCTTTAAGCCTGGCAGTAGGCACCCAGTGAAGAAGAGGAGGAATAGACGCAGGTCCACGTCTACATCCATGGTTCCAGGTAAGCCAGTGAAAGTTGTCGCGGCCTGGCTGATCATGCGACAGAAAAAGCCATCTTTGTTGTCGCCCTGGACTCGCTCGGCATCTACCAAGCCCACCATCGCCAGCCTCTAGCTTGGTGATGGTGCGTAGACCCTCCTCGAGGTCAAACTTGGGCTAGTAGGCGAAGAGGGCCTACACCACCAGGCTATTGTCAACACGGAGACCTATGATGTGTGTGACATCCTCCGGGGATGGCACCATGTGCCCCCAAGAAAAGAGAAAACTGAAGAAATCCAGGTCCCATAACTCGTGGAGGACTTGCACTAGAGGTAGGTCCTCCCATAAGGGGGTCACTCAGGGAGGGGGGGTTCAAATCCCATCTCCCCCAACCAAACCTGCGGGAAGTTTGGAAGGCCGAGGTAAGCTGCATGCACCAAGTCCCCCGAGATCCAGGATTTCACCCGGGCCTGCAAGAAATTCATTTCATTAGTTCCATAAATTCTATTGCTTAAATGCAAAAGAACTAATCACTAAGTGTAGGGAAAAAGAAAATGTACCTCGCGGTAAGTCGGGAGGTCATGCTCCTTAGACTCAGAGTCGTGCTGATGGGTGCGTCTCAACATCTGCATCAAAAGGGAAGTTAACATCACATCATCCTATAAATAAACATACTAATTAATTATTTAATTAATTAACAAATCAGTTAGTTAATTAATTTTTTTTTAAAAAAAATTCGTGCCCAGCATGCCCTCAAGGTGAGGGCGCACCCACCTTGAGGGCATGGTGGTCGTGCCCTCAGAACACGAACACGGTCACCGTGCCCTTGCCTCCCTCAGAGGGGGGGAGGGGAACAGTGATAGTTCCCTCCTACTGGGGGCACGATGACCACATCACCCAACCAAGGGTGCGGTGACCGTGCCCCTGGGTTGAGGGTGTAGTCAACGTCGTGCGTTGACCGCATCCCCTCAACCCCAAAATTTTGTTTTTGCGATATCTTGAGCAAATGAACTTAGAATTGCTTGAAACTTGAACCAAATCGAAGAGCAAGTTCTGATCTACAATTCTTATAACAGGAGTACTGACCTTTGAAGGCGTCTCGGACTACAAAAATGAGTTTGAACTGACAGAGCTTCTTAGTGAGGAGAGATAGTGTGCTGGATGAAATGAAGAAATTCTGACCTCGAGGGACATTTATAGAACATAAAAATATAAAAATAAGATAAAATTGGAAAAATCACCTAGGATTTATAAAATTGAGCTGATTGTGAAGCCATCGAAAGAACGTCAATCCGACGCATGGTTTGCCCTGAAAAATTTTGTAAAGGAAAAATCTCTTTTAATTTCCACCAAAAATCCCTCTTTACACATTACTTTGAATACCTTAGGCCCTGTTTAGTAACAGTATCAAACACTTCTATCACTATCAATTTTAAAATTGATATTGATGGTAATCACCTAGAAGTGTTTGACTAATAGAATCAATTTTGAAATTTATAGTGCAAACAAAGTATGTGATATAATATAAGTGTCAACTTGTATCAATTTCGATATTGATACTCCAACTTCTAAAAATATTAATATCAATACTAATACAGTATCATTTTTGATACTCTAACCAAACAGGTCATTAGGTTTTAAAATAGCTAGGCATATTGGTACTTTTTATCATCACTAGCTAACATTTTTTGGGTGACATGATAAAATTCTATGCATTTCTTCGCCAGAAATGGTTACAAATGTATTTTTCAAGTTCAAAATTGAAAAAATGGCAAAAGTTTTAGAAGGTGCTATGCTGTTCAAAAAATTGAGTTGATCAAGGAACCACTGAAATAAATTTCGTCGGACTCACGGTTTGCTTTGAAAATTTAGTTAAAGAAAAAAGGCATTGTAAAACCTGTGGAAAATACTTCATTTGATATTTTAAAAACATTCAAGTGGTTGTAAAATAGCAAGGCATATTCATCATAATTGTCAACACTTGTCTTGGAATTTTTTAAAATAAAATGAATTTTCATTGAATTTTTACTCAAACTTGCTGTATAAAATTCATTGTTTATTCAAAAATAACCACAAATTGTCTGACAAATGAGAACGGGAAAGAAGACCCTCAGGAAAGCAAAAGCTTCAACTCGGAGATGTAATGGCACTTCTGACCAGGGTTTTCCTCGATCAAGAGTCCCAGGTGGCATGCCCGACTCGTCTCCTACAAGGCAACTGCTGAAACTGCCTTCTCCTCCTCGTCTGTAGAACCGACCTTTGATGGGTGGCAGGTGGGACAGCTTGGGCAACTCGTGGTGAGGCAAGCCGATCTGAGAATGGTAGGGGTGGGCATTGTACAACTCAAAAGCTAAACCAGTGATCAAGCGGAGGTCCATGCTGGGCACAAAACACACTTGGAAATCTTTCTACATCATGGAAATAGAAGAGTACAGGAAGCTGGAATAGTTCATGGAGGCAAAACGCGCCCGCCACTCCGGTCTCTTCTTCATAGAAGTGCACCTGTTAGAAACCCTCTTACCAAAGCCAAGTGTAGCGGTGTATGGGAACAAGGGGATACGATAAAAGAGCTATGACTTGGTAGTCACCTCACCGGCTGGATCAAACTTTAAGTGGAGATCGGCTCAGCAAGCCAGTAGGAGAGCACTGCCAAAGAGAGGATGGCCCACACAAGCTGCAGACAGTCCACAGTACAAGAAGCCTAGAACTGAAGTACCCAACAATGCGTCACTCCAAATGCCACTGATGCACAAAAGGTGATAAGGCTCTAGGAAGCCATCCTCCATATAAAACAAGAACACCACAGCAAGGCAAGCCATGAATCCTTTCGCACCTTGCAGAATCTGATCCTCCTCCATGCTAGGAGCCATCAGAGAGAAATCGTTCAAGCCACCAACTTGGGAATACTGATTCGCTTGCCGGCCAGCAAGGTATCAATATGCCCAGCCTCAACGAAATCCTGTAAAAATTCCATGCTAGAGAATGATCTAGGAAGGATAAACATACCATCAGTTTCTCCATTCCAAATCTGGGGAAGACCAGGAAGGAGCTCCGCCTCCTCAAGAAGAATTATGCACTCAAAGATACTAAACATGAATGTGTGAGTGTTGAGATGCCATAGCTCAACAAGAGCTCCCATCAAGCCGAAGTTGAGTGAGTATCCTGAGGATTGCTTAGCATAAATCAAGAGTTCGGTTAAGCCCCAGTCTCGAAGGATCGCTTTGACCGACAAGTTAAGGATGTCAAGCAAGCTAGTAAGCCAAGGAGGAGAGCAATATCAGCGAGGCCCTGGGAAGTTTGGATAATCCTGCACCAAAATAGGAGGTAAGTGGGAAGTACATTGAATAGAAGAAAAAAAATGGGTGTGAAAGCTAAATTTGGCATGCCGATTCTGGCCTTCAAATGACTTGGGACACTTGAAATACCTTTAACCAAGCCAACATGCTGTTTCTTAAAAGGAAGAGCTATCCTGGGTGTTGGTAAGACGTTCTGGGAGTCCTATAGGGTATTTATATAGGGTGGATCAGTCCCAGTTTGAGCCAAAATCAGATCTGGATCAAAAATAGAAATTAGGACTAAACGCGCCCCCAAAGTGGGGTCGCGGTGGCCGCTCCCTACTCCAATATCCGCACCCCCGAACTGAGGGAGTGGTGACTGCGCCCTCGGTTCGGGGGTGCATTCAGTTAAATTCATGAAAAATCCACCAAATATTCTAGAAAATCATAAAAATTCAATTTTTTTTTGAAAATCCGATAAATAAAATTTATTCATGTTTTGTCTTTATTAAGGCCAAGTGGACATCATTGTCCCTTTGGAACTAACATTTTGATGAATGACAAGAATTGATCATGGAAGCGAAAGAATGGACATGGGAAAATCCCATTAGGTGCTGACTAACATATAAGTCGTTAGTCATATATCATTACTTATGTATTATTGTTGAAGACCATAGGTGCGAAGAAGACTAGACCCGAGATCCCCTTCATCACAATCTACGATGGTCGGGTCATTCTTTGTGCTCACGGATAAGCCAAAATTGTGCAGTGAGGGATGATGGTTCCCAACTAGGTATCCTGACCTCACAAACAATATATATCTTCAACTAATTGTTAAGCAAGTCTTGCTTTTGTTGTTTTTTTAGCCCAACATGCATCATGTAGTAGTATTAGTCTCATTGCATTTTGCATTGTCATTGATGCTTCTCATCATGATCAACACCTTCTCACCGTGATCTCTAAACCCCACCAGGTGCACTCTCACATCATTTGTCTCAATTCTGATCTTTTCAATATCCCACCGTATCCGTTAATCCCACTGTGTCCATCACCTATCGTAATCACTTTTTTGCTCTACTACATCTTTCATCTCTACCCCAGCATAGCCATTGCAATACTTTCTTGTTGTTCATCCCACCATGGTAGTCATCTCACCATGGATACCTATTATACCTATTTGATCATCATTCTTGTGTCACCATCATCCTCACGGTGTATTGATTGAGCTTAAACAACTTGCCTTTTGGAATTCAAGATAATTCCATACCAAATCAAATCATGTCTTTTAGAAAACTTAAACGAATCTGAGATTTTGAATATGCTCTATTGGTATTCTTTTATTTTAAAAAACAATTTTATTTTTAAACTTTAGCCCATCAAAGTACAGGAACACCGCAAAGATCGGGTTGCTGCCTAATGATGAAATTATGAACCCATGATTCGGGGACTCCCCACCGCATTGGGGTTGGCTATTCTTCTCTCGTGCCCATGGCACATTATTTACCAATCGGACATAAGAAGGCTTGATGAAACATGGCAGTTATCCAAGAAACTTGTGAATATTCTCTTTGCCAAATTTGGTCGATGAGCATGTCTATATCTACACCTTGATGCCACCTTTTTAGTCCATCACTATTTTTCTCCACTACATTCCATTACGATCCTTTCTGCTTTGCTACATTTCTCTACATTCCACTTTGCTTTGCTACATACCATTTCCTTGCAAGCCCAACATCAAGGCAAGACAAGCTGTAGACATGCCAATTTTGCCTTATTTGGGGCCTAAACTCTTATTCTGTCAGCAATACTCTTTATCTAACCATTTTTGATCTAGATCACCTTGTGGAGATGAGCCAGGGACGTTAGTAGAGAGCCGCATATGTTGAGAATGGACCAAATATTTCTGTAGCAATGTCGTAACCTTCAAACGAGAGCCACACGTAACCTTTGTGGAAACACAAATCTTGCTTAATGACTGACCCTTAGTGATCCACAATTGAAGGTCTCAGAAGTCCCGTGTGAATTTCGCAACATTTGAGTTTTTGACAATTCATTTTGGCAGTCACATGTTTATAGTGGCTTTTATCATGGCTTTTCGATCTGTACCATTACGACTATCCCAGAGTGCATGTTGTGTCTTTTCGGTTATCACCGGACCATTCCCAGTACTCCGACTCAACCCTAGCCATATATTGTCACCAACTGGTGTCGTACCATCGTTTCAGTTGATTTTAGGGTTTCCAAGTTATTCCTAGCTTTTCCAAGATTCATTTCACATTTACCAAGTTATTCTCAACTTTTTCGATGATTCCAAGTTTTATGATCATGCCAGACTTGTTCAGTCATTGTTTTAAGTTATCCATGTCGACTCTGAAAATTCGACGGGGTCCTCTCCTTTTCAGGGAAGTCCGTGAACCCAGATCGTCACCTCAAGAGGGGATGAGAAAAGAAAGGAATAAAGCTCGGAAAGCAATTCTCACCTCGGTCCCACACTCACATTGATCCCCGAACTTTCATCCCTTGGCGTCGCTCGATCACCAAAGAGACGGTTCGGGTCATGTGGGAGGAGGGTGAGAAGAAATAAACGTGGTCGCCAGGAACCGTGGGTTCCGATTTATAGAATTAAAATGAAAGATGACCGTGTGTACCTTAGCGTGAAGAATGTGAGTTAAAGCTTCTCCTTCTTCGGCCGGCCGATGAAGAAGAGTCCTCAACGTGTGGGTGCTTGATATTCTGTGCAACTAGACAAATAAACAAGTGAAATAGACAATTAGAACTAGACAAAGTGGAGTATATGTAAAGAGAATGACATAAAACACACAATTGACTAGAAACTGACCGGATTCGGGTTATCTCTAACCCCCTTTTTTTTATTTTCGGATTAACAGAGTAAAAGTAGTGCAAAAAAATGTAAAAAAATGATAGGATGATGTATAATCACGAAATAAAGAGATAGGAAAAAGAATTGAAAGATTCTGAGTTGAATAGAGGAAGATATAGCCAAATCTGTGTTGTCGAAAAAGCCGAGCAGTAGTCCAGGATCTGTCAGGCGCGACTTTGCTTCTGAGCTTGTCACGACCAGCCCCGACCTCTGAATCAAGTGCCGTCGATTGTAAACTGAAGAAGACTTGGAGAGGAAGAACTTTGATGAAGAGAGCTCTGGCAGCAGACGTCCACACAAAGCTGTAGAAGCCGAACAAGAGAGACTTGGCAGATCACCTGCAGAACAGCCTTCCTCTCTCTTGAACCGACTTTTCTCTCTCTAAAAACTCGAAATTCTCTCTCTAAAAATCATAAAATTGATGCAGGATGGTGATAGGACGTCTTGAGATGCCTGGGGAGTCGTTCTCCTCCCTCTGGAACGACCGGAATTGGAGTTAATTTATAGGAGAAAACTGTCGCGATCTGCGCTAAAAAACAGGCTCATTGCGCCCTGGTTCTGGGCGCATGTGCCCTACCCCAGGGTGCATGTGCCCTACCCCCAGGGCACATGTGCCCTCAAGTGGGGGCGCATCCTATCTTTTCAAAAATTTCGGCCTTATCCGGTCCGTCGGTTGAGTGGTAGAGTCCGGGTGAAAAACTGGTTCCCACGTGTCTCAAAGGTGGGGCGCATGTGCCCTCAAGTGAGGGCACAAGGCCACGTGCCTCACTGGTAGGGCGCATGGCCATGTGCCAGGGCGCATGGGACTGGTTCTGCGCGTCCTTCTTCCGGAAGCCATTGAGAATACTCCCGAACTCGGAATTCGACGCCGTTTGTTGCGTTGGAAAGATAACAGGCCGAAGAAGCTTTCTATAGCATCGGATCAGCCATCACACCCTCCAAAACTTCAGAATTTTGTCCGGAAGTTAGGGCAGTGAACAAAAGGTCCGATATAGGTCAAAATGACTTCGACGGGAAACCGGAAAAGCACGGAATGCAACAAAACTTGTCCGGAGTGTGAATATGACCATAACCTTCAATGCATGATCATTAGGCATTGGTCATTCAGCCAATTTCCTTGTTCACACGATTTACGTGCGGCTTTCGCTCGGAAATTACGGCTTTTTGCGGAAAACGTCGGAAAACATCCGATTTCGTTCGGCGAAGCTCCAAATCAACTTAAAAAGACCCGGCATCATCATATGATCAATCATGCGTGTTACCCTATAAAACATGAGTTTTATGCTCTGAATTAGGCGAATTTGGCGTGTCTACTTGCCTCGCCTTGATGTCGGCTTTGTAAGGGAGTGGCATGTAATGAAGCGGAATGATTCAAAGTGAACGTAATGGAATGTAAGTGAACGTAGATGAATGTAGCGAAATGGAATGGTGATGGACTGAAAAGGTGGCATCAAGGTGTAGATATAGACACGCTTATCTACCCGATCCAGCAAAATGAATCTCTCTGAGTATTCTAGATCGCTTTCATGTTCTATCAAAACCTCATATAATTGACTGGTAAAAGACATGCCCTTGGCACGAGAGATGAAAAAGTAAGTGATAAAGGATAAAAGGATGTAGCCAACCCTCAGCGTGGTGAGGAGTCCTCGAATTCGTAGGTTCATCATCATCCAGCAACCCGATCTTTGCGGTGTTCTTGTACTGTGATGGGCTAAAGTTTTGTAAAAGAGAAGTTGATCTTAAAATGAAAAGAATACCAATCCATCATATTTGGAATCTCAAGTTCATTCAAGTTTCGCCAAAATACTCGGTTTAATTACGAGTGGAAGAACCTCAAGTTCTTAAAGGGTTCGTTTAAGCAAAACAAAATTGCTCGGGTATCGTGAAAAAACCATGAATCACGCTCTAGCGAGAAAATCAAGTATTCGGAAAACGACAAGACGATTTAAGCCATAGTGGGAATGAAAGATAATGGTGGGACTAACATAGAATGATGGTAAAGAAGAATAGCAATGGGATGACAATTGCCACGGTGGGATAAAATAAAAGACACGGTGGGATAAAAGAAAGGACAGAATAAAACATGGTGAAACAACAAAAAAAAACATAAAGGGATAAAAGAAATAATAAAACATGATGAAATAAAAGAAAGAGAAAACATAATGAAAGAAGAATTGGTAATGATGAAGAAAGAAAAGGAGATGGCTGTGAACACATAGAAAATCATGTAGAAAATAGTTGAAGATATAGATTGTCTATTAGAGGTCAAGACACCCGATTAGGAACCATCGTCCCTCCAATGTTCAATTTTGGCTTATCCGTGAGTGTGAAGAAATGACCAAGCCGTCGTGGATTTTGTTGAAGGGGATCTCGGGCCCAGTCATCTTTACTCTCAAGGTCTTCAACATTAATGCATATAATATGTATAAAATGGACCTAGCATAGCTAAGTGACAGATAGTAGGAGTGATGTGAAGTGCAAAAAATGAAGTGATGGTGGTGATGTGATGTGAGATTGATGAGAAGCTGAGGATGAAATCTTCAGGTAAGCTGCATCGACCGCCTGGTTCATCAGCATCTCTGGTCCATCCTTGTCTTGCCTTCTGACGGAATACAACACCATGAGAATGTTCAGCTAGGTGGTGCTTCCTCTCTTTTGCCACAAGGTTGGCATGGCGTTCCTTGGGGAACACTGATCTCGCTAATTCACCTGTTAGGACTAAAAAGATTGCCTGCACATTTCTGTTTAGTACCCAACAGACAGAATTGTCATATGAAGCAAATTGTTCATGAAATGATCAACGGAAGATTTTACTATTAGAACGATAATATGGATGTCAAAACAAAGTATTTAATGATAGTTCCTTTAGCAAAAATGTCACTTTTAACATTATAGACAATTTCTGAATTTTTGAGATTTTTCTGAATTTTTCGAATTTTTTTGTCCATGTGCCCCCGATCGGGGGCACCTGGCCATGCGCCCAGGGGGTGGGGCACCTGGCCATGCGCCTCCAATTGAGGGCACATGCGCCCTATGGCCAATTTTTTTTTTTTTTTTTTTTTTTTGAAAAAAATGTACCTGATCGCCCTTTTCTTTTTTTACTTTTTCAGCCCCTGAAAACACTTAATGAAAAATGATTAAATCTTCATTATGACTCATCCCTTTGCCTGTATATCGTATGCCTTGATTTTGAGTCAAAGGGAGGAGCCTTCTTTAACAAGGTAGAGTAAAACAAATGACTTAAAATGAAATGGGAGGTTGAGAGAACTTACCTGTCATGGTGTGAATCCTCTCCTCTCCTGTATTGAAATGCCTGAAACACTTGATAAAAGGGGATTAGATCTTCACCATGACTCATCCCTTTGCCCATTATGGTCAACTTTGACTTAGGTCAAAGGGAAGAGCCATCTTAACAAGGTAATTAAAGTAAAAATGGTTATGCAATGCAGAAATGAAAATATGCATGACAATCAAATAAGCATGGATGCAACTAAGGCAATGATCATGACTAAGCAAAATTTTTTTGTTTTTGTTTTTTTGTTTTTGTTTTTCTTGAAAACAATCATTTGGAAAAAGTATTCATTTTTTTTTAGATTTTTGAAATATGTGTTTTTTTTTGAATTTTTGAAATATTCAGTTTTTTTTTTTTTTTGGTTTTCGAAATATTCAATGCAAAAATTTTTTTTGGTTTTTGAAATATGCAACTTTTTTGTGGGTTTTGAAATATGTATTTTTTTGGATTTTTGAAATATGTATTTTTTTGTGGATTTTAAAATATTCAATTTTTTTGTGGAGAAAATGCTGGTATTTGAGACAGTTCATCGGTCTTTGGAGTTCGTCAAGACTCAAGTGGTAGATGCCACGTGCAAAAATAAAGTTCCCTATGTAGAATCCTTCTAACCTTCTTCCTTTGATCGGCTCGGGTTCCACTGGATTTGGTCGGTTTACCCTACCCAAGGGGTTTAAGGAGGAAGAGTATAGAGGAAGTCCTTGATAGGGTTTGAAGATGTTGAGAGGGATTTCTATACTCTCACTCAAATTACCCATTGGGGTTCGGCCTCTTTGGGTTTTTTTTGTTCTTTTCTATGTGGCACATAATTGGACAGATTTTTGACCCGTGGGGTCATTGCCCATCTTTTAGTGCCTTTTGCCTTGACTATCATTCTGGGTACTCATTCGGACGAGGTTGATCATTTTTTTTCTAACACAGGGGTTCATTGCCCTTCTTTTGGCACTCTTTTGTACGCTGTGAGACGGCCTCCTACTAGGGTGGCGAGTGTTTTCGATACTACCCCTCTCTAATCTTCTCTCCCTATCTTGGACCGAGTAGAAGAGAATAGGGTAAGGGTATTCCTTCCATTTCTAGATTTACGCCTTGCCTTTCGCAAGTGTCGGGTTGTACTGGATTCTAGGATCGGGAAGTGTTGTGTGTGTAGGATGGTACCTACCCTTGACTTCTCACGAACAACCTAGGATCGATGACTTGAGATTATACCAATGGTTTCTCCATTTTTATGGAAAGTACTTTTTGAGGTAAACTCCATTCCAAGGATGATTCAATTTTTCTCCATCTGCATTAGTCAATTCATATGCATTACCTGGATACTTTTCAGTGATTACAAAAGGCCTTTCCCAGTTAGGTTGCAACTTGGAGCGGGGACCTCCTGGCTTAACGAATATGCGTTTGACTACCATCTCACCGATTTCGAACTTTCTCTCAACCACCCTCTTTTGATAAAACCTTTTGAGTCTATTCTGATAAGTCCGGGCATGCTCGGCGGCGGCTAACCTTCTTTCATCCAAGAGTTCAAGATGTGCAAGGAGAGATTCTCGTCTCTCATCAACAGGAATATCCCTGTCGAGCCGAACTCGGAGAGATGGAAGTAATACTTCGTAAGGGACCACTTGCTTCCATCCCATATGCCAAAGCATACGGGGTTTGTCCGGTGGGAGTCCTTACGAAGTACGATAAGCCCATAGAGCATCTACAAGCTTATCGGGCCGGTCGGCAAATTTGCTAGACTTACAAGATTTCTTGATGATTTTGATTAAGGTTTTGTTGGTGGCTTCTCGCTTGACCATTGCCTTGAGGATAGTATGGTGATGAATGATGCAATGAAATGTAATACTGTTGCAAAGATCACGCGGATCTTGAGAAAGAAATTGTGGCCCATTATCGGTGACAATGTCGCCGGGGATCCCGAACCTTGCCGAGGATGTTGCGCTTGATGAAGGAGCAAGCGGTGATGCTTTAATCTCCACGAATGCTTCCGCTTCAGCCCACTTCGTGAAGTACTCCGTTGCCGTCAGAATGAATGATTTTGAGCGCACTTCGGAGTTGAGGTCACTCAAGGGGCCAATGATATCAAAAGCCCACATGGCGAAAGTCCATGGGGCATGAATTGGATGAAGGGAAGATGCGGGAGAGTGAATCTTGTCGGCATGGAGTTGACATGAATGACAATGCCGGACAAAGATGGAGCAGTCTTCTTCTAGAGTTGGCCAATAATACCCTTGCCGGATGATTTTCTTAGCAAGGGCTTGGGCATTCACATGACCACCACAAACTCCAGAATGTGCTTCCTTCAGCACCAACTCAGCTTCCTCTTCATCAAGACATCTAAGTAAGATTCCACTTAGACTTCTCTTATAGAGAACTCCTCCTAGGATTGTATACCTCTGAGATACTCTTCTGATTGCCTTCCTTTCTTTGGTGGTTGATCCAGGTGGATATGACTGATCTTGACAATACCTCGCAATCTCGTCATACCAAGGTCTCTCACCTTCTTCTAATTCTTCTAACTCAATCAAGGAGATTTTTTCTTTATGTTCCAAGTATTCTTTTTTGTTGAACCTCTCTTTAACCTTTAGAAAATGTCCATTCTCAATTGCTGGAATTGTCCTCTTACAGATGTGTATAGTCCGCACTTGCCTGCCTAGCGGGACAGATAGAGATGAAGCTAGTGAAGCTAAGGCATCGGCGAGGATATTCTGAGAGCGGGGGACATGAACAAAGGTGAGTTTGAAGAATAGCTTGATGTAACAGGTGGTGAGCTCTTGGTAGGGTTTGAGGTTTGGATGAGAAGTTTGGTACTTGGATAGGACTTGGCGTAGGATCAATTGACTATCACCTATCACCCTCAGTTCGGTGGCACCATGGAAATGAGCGGCCTCCAGCCCGGCCAGCAAGGCTTCATACTCAGCTATGTTGTTGGTTGCTGGAAAGTTAAGCTGAAAAGCCTGTGGAATGGTGACACCTTCAGGTGACAGAAGGACAATACCTATCCCTCTACCATGAGAGTTCAGAGCCCCGTCAAAAATATAATGTCCAAAGATTGGAAGAACGGACTGACATTAGTTCGTCATCCGGGAACTCCGACCGGACTGGGTCAAAGACGGGTATGGGATGATGGGCAAGGTGTTCAGCAATAGCATAACCCTTGATTGCCTTCTGTGGGACATAAGTGATATCAAATTGGGATAAGAAACTCTGCCATCGCCCTAACCGATCAGTCAAGACTGTCTACACATTTCTATGCCAATTGTTGCAGATATCTGTTTGAAACTCCTTACCTCTGACTTTCCTATTTCCTAAACTAACTTGACCTACTGAAGATAAAGCTGGAAAGGTGGTATTTACAGTGGAGGGAGGATCGAGTAAATCGATTAATGATTCAGAAAAGAGGGATCCCTGATTGGGGGTACCCTCTGGGATGAGTAGAGATGTCTCCTCGATGGAAATGTGAGTTTCAGAGAAGACGTTTTTTTTTTGGAAATTTCAAGTAAAAAGATAGAATGAGCCTGAGTGACTCGAGGCTTGCTAGAAGATGACTGAATTAATAGAGAGAAAAACTTAAGAATAAAAGGGAAAATGGGACTCGTGGGCCCAATGGTAATAGAAAGTGGACACATGGGTCCAAAACGGATGAAAAAAGTAAATGGGTACGTGGACCCGATCATAGAAATAAATGGGTATGTGAGCCCATGTTGAGAAAAGCCCTCAGTTCTGAAGTTGATGAGGGAAGCAAATGGGCAAGCTGGCCCAGTAAGAGTAGAAGGTTGAAGAGGGCTCATGGGCCCAATGTGGGTAAGTGGGCTCTGAAGCCCATCCAAAAGATCTAGGAATAAAGGTACGAGGTTTAAACATGACATTGTTGTATTTGGGCCTCGTGGAATGGTTTTGACTTGGGTGGTATGCTCAACCAGATGATCCAAGATTGGTCTGCCCTTGAGTGGTTCCTGGTGCTCTTCCCCACTTGAGAACAGACGAGTCAAAGATAAGCACATGTCTTCCAAGTCTTCTTCTTCTTCATCTGGAGCTTTCCTTCTCTTGACAGTCATCATGGAACTCTTGTCGTCTTCAGCCATCATCATGGTCTCCCCTTTGATAAAGAAGGTATGGAGTCCCATGGCATATCCTGGCTGGAAGATCCTCCTTGGGATGGAACCCTCTTCATATCCCAACCCCTGCCTGCGTGGCCTTTTCACAGTTTCAATTGGCTGAGTGATCCCTTGAAGATCCTTGCCTAAACCTTTTCCAGGCTGATAGCCCAATTTCATCATCATCCGCCATCCCAGTGTGTCTGGTAGAGAGGCGGTCATGCATCTAACTTCTGGCAATTCTCCCACTGAGATATGGGGTTGTATTGACAGACCTAGGGGTGATGTAAAAACATCATTCATCTCATCCCTTATGGGCATGCTAGTCACCTTGACCACCTGTCCTTTAAAGGGAAACTTTATGCACTGGTGGTTTGTTGAAGCCACAGCTCCTATTGCCTCCAAGTATGGCCTCCCAAGTATAGCCCGAAACGTTGGATCCAATTCTAGAACATGAAATTCTGTTGTGACCGTACATGGTCCAAGTTTGACTTCTAGAGTGACCACCCCACGTGCAGACTTCTTGGAGTTATCATAGGCTGTAACCATGGCACAAGATGGCTTGATTTCTTGTTCAGAAATACCGCACAACTGCAATGTTTCTGGCGGCATAACATTGATGGAAGCTCCAGTGTCAACCAAACATGATTTTACTTCGACATTGCAGATGATAACAGCCACATGCAAAGCATATCTCCTAAAGTCTGGATACGCTAATTCTTCCGAGAGAAAGTGAGTGTTGGGTGCTCACTTCTAGGGGCTAACACTGTAGTGATCTTCTCAGGTGGGAGATCTTCATTCACCATGACCCTTTGCAAGTACTGCTGTAGAATCTCCTGGTGCACCTTTGATCTTTTGATCAACTCAAGTATGGAAATACGGGCTGGTGTCTTATCCAAATGTTTTAATAGATCATACGTCGTGCCTGGCAATGGTTCTTCCACTTGTTCCTCCTCCACTGGCTTCTGCGGTTGAGTTCCGGCTTGGGGAAAGAGCCGCTGGAACATCCTCCCACTCCGAAGCACCGGGGCTATTTGGCGGTCGGGTAGAGGTGACGGGTTAACTGGGGTGGGAACAGGTGGTGTAGGTGCAGGTATGGTAGGCAATGGGTTTGGTGGTCCTAGGATGATGGGGTTAGTTGGTAGAGGGGTAGGAATTGTAGGTGGTAGTGATGGTGATACCGGTGGCCTAATAAGAAGAGGCCGGGGTGCAGGAGTGGTTGATGAAGGTGTAGGTTGTGGTGGTATGATAGGTTGGGGTTTTGGAGTGGTAGAGCTCGTAGGTGGGGGTTCGGAGTTTGGTGATGATTGTGGTGGTCGGATGAGCAAAGGCCGGTGTGTAGCAATGGTTGAAGGAGGTGTAGTTAAGGAGGGGGCTGGCCTAATGATGGGTCGGCGAGAAGAAGTGGCAGCCAGTGGTTGGGTTATCGAGCTTGGTAGTGGTTGTAGAGTAGCAGGTGCACGGATTATTTGTCTAGGAGGAGGCCTAGCAGGAGACCTAGCTGGGTTGACAGGCATGGTAGTATTGTGATTTTCTAGTTGCCAACCTTGAGCACGGCTGACATCTCCCTGGACAATGGAGTGTACTAGACCAATTTCTGGGTTTGGATGTGCTGGTGCCGGTGCTGGAGCGGGAGCATGTAACGGGAGCGGATTTTGGACAATCCCCAAGCCAGGTTGTTGTTGAGGTTGAGCCGGTGGACGTTGCCGCTGCTGCTGCCTAGCCTTCATAGCTTGTATGCATTCCCCCATTTGGACCCAATCAATGCTGCCTTGGTCATTCAGATCGTGGATGTAATCCTTGAATTGAAAGCACACTTCTACAGTGTGACCAGGACACCGGTGGTAAGCACAGTATCGGGACATATCTACGTTTACTGGCCAAACCTCTTTTTCCTTGGGCAATTCCAACTGTTTTTCTGCCATGAGTACATTGAAGATGTCGGTCAAGGAGTAAGGGAGTTGCTGGTAGTTCTCTCTCCTAGGACCTCCCCTTCGTAGTGCCTGATTGGGTGGTGGCGGTGCCCTATTGTAGGTAGGTTGACGAGGTTGCTGGGGTTGTGCTACTGGCTGAGGTGGTTGTTGTGGTTGTCGTGGTTGTGGTGGCCTAACCTATTGTTGAGGGGGGTAATAGGAAGGGTTCTGTGGTGGGTTTCTGTACTGGTTTTGACGGTACCCTCCCTGGTTCCCCACAATGTTTATAGTTTCGTTGTTGACCACTCCTTCGGTTGTAGGCCCAACTGGTGCAAAGGGGGTTTTCCTGAAGTTTCTGTGTTTGGGATCAAATGGATTTATCATTGTGGCATCCTTGAAGTGGGCTTGCAAGTATCGGGCACTGTCATAGAGTTCATTCATTGTGGTAGGACGGTGCATGATCAATACATTTCTCAGAGCAGGTGTAGTGTTGCCAATAAGCATTTTTACTTGTTCCCCTTCAGAAATTACATCTGTCCATTTTCCTGCCATTGCCCTCCAGCAATCAGCAAACTTTATGAAGTCCTCTTCGGGCTTCATCTTCTCAGCAATCAAATCCGTAATGGAGCATGCTGGTGCCACCCGGTCTCTGTATCTCTGCAAGAATTTGGTCTTGACAATGTCGAAGTCTCCTGCCTCAAAGGAGTCGAGTGAGTAGAACCATTCCAATGCAGACCCTTCTAGTGATCGACGAAACAAGAAGGCAAGAACCCTACGATCATCTTTCCAGAATGAGGATTCGTAGAGAAAATCCTTAAGGTGGAGAAAAGGGTTGCCAGTACCATTGTAGCGGCGATAAACTGGTAGCTCAGAAGGTGGCAAGTGTAGTACTGGCAGAGAAGGGATGGATATTTCAGGCGCTGACTTGGAGTCCATGCGACATCTCAGCTCTTCATAACGCTCATTCATCTGGGTGAGCTGATCCATGATTGCCCTGGTGAGAGCAGGTTCTTGGTTTACTGGTGGGGGTATGTGGTTAGAGACATGGTTCTGAAATTGAGGAGCATGACTTGAAGATTGTCCCATGACTTGATGGGCCAAGGGAGCAACATGGTTAAAATAAGATGGTTGAACAAATGAGGGTTGGACCACAGGTGGTTGAACTATAGAGGGTTGAACTACAGATGGTTGAATCATAGATTGTTGAACAACAGGAGGTTGAATCATAGATTGTTGAACAACACGTGGTTGAACAAAGGGTGACTGAATGACTGGTGGTTGAACTAGAGGACGAGGAGATAAGGCAACTTGATTGGTTTCGGCTGATCTGAAGCAATTTTGCCCTTCACCATGGATTGTATACGGGCATAGGTTTAAGGTCGGTATAGAGAGACAACTCCCTAAAGAGTTGTTCAACATCACGGGGAGCGAGATGGTGGAGGGACCTCTTGCACTTCCGAATCGGTTGGTGACCCATCTCGTGCTCTCGATGTTCAGCTTGTTCCGCCATTCCAACGTGCCTTCCAGACCTTAGTTGCATTGAACTTCAAGAAGAAAGTAAAACAAACAAGTTGACAAAACAAACAAAGAAATTTTTTTGGTTTTTTTAGTATTTTGCAAAAAGTTAAAGGTTTGAATTTTTGTTTGACAAGCAAGTTATGCAAAGACTTGAAAGCAAGATTACGCAATGATTTTGATTAAACCTTAGGTTTATGAATTTGTTAAGAATTGTTCTCTCAACAAATGGGTTAGGATCCTAACTCCAATCTCCAATGACCTAGGTTTCACACAATCTCACCACGTGTAGGTAACGTAGGATGCTTCGGGTTTTGGGGAGTGGTACAACCAACCCGATCGTGAAGAGGAATACTCCACGTATGAGGAATTACGGAGGCCTTGATGAAAGCCAACCAAGTCAACTAGGAAGGAATATCCCGAGAAGAGAGGTCGAATCCACCAAGAGGGTGTTTTGGATGGGAGGGGTAAATGGGAGAGTGAGCTCCCGCCTCAAAAGAGTGTAAAAGAAGGAGGTAGAGAGAAGGAGCATAGAATGCAATCAAGTAATAAAGCAAGTAATGAGCAAAGCATAAACTTAAACAAGCAATCAACACCGGACAAGCAATTAGAAACTAGACAAGCAACTAGAAACTAGAATCTAGACTTGTTTCTTATGTGAGCCAAATGGAGATAGTGAAAAGGTGATGGAAAGAAGAGGGTTCAGATCTGATAGCCAAGCAAAAGGGTGGTCCACGTGGGGACCGATGTGGGAACTGGGGTAGAAAGTAAAGGTGGTTCACGTGGGAACCGATTTTGGGTAAAAGGGGTGGTTCACGTGGGAACCGGTTTGAATGGTCAAAAGAGGGCCACGTGGGGCCAATTAAAGGTGAAAAAAAAAAGATCTGATCCAAGTGGGGATAGATCTGAAGGAAAGTGGTTTGGTTCACGTGGGAACCGAAGTAAAGAAAGAGATTGGTTCACGTGGGAACCGGTTTAAAAGGAAAAGGGTGGTTCACGTGGGAACCGGTTTAAATAAAATGCAGAAATTAAATGGCATACTTGGCACTTCAGATCTGATGAAAGATGGGTGAAATCAGAAAATTTGAGATGGCATGCAGTTTAAGAGAGGTGGAAAGAAGGAAAGGCTCACGTGGGAACCGGTCTAGAACTAGAACTAGTTGCAAAACAAAACACTAAGCACCCACGGTTGAAGACATTGCTACTCCCACCGTGGTCGCCACAAAGCTGTCGACTCTGAAAATTCGACGGGGTCCTCTCCTTTTCAGGGAAGTCCGTGAACCCAGATCGTCACCTCAAGAGGGGATGAGAAAAGAAAGGAATAAAGCTCGGAAAGCAATTCTCACCTCGGTCCCACACTCACATTGATCCCCGAACTTTCATCCCTTGGCGTCGCTCGATCACCAAAGAGACGGTTCAGGTCATGTGGGAGGAGGGTGAGAAGAAATAAACGTGGTCGCCAGGAACCGTGGGTTCCGATTTATAGAATTAAAATGAAAGATGACCGTGTGTACCTTAGCGTGAAGAATGTGAGTTAAAGCTTCTCCTTCTTCGGCCGGCCGATGAAGAAGAGTCCTCAACGTGTGGGTGCTTGATATTCTGTGCAACTAGACAAATAAACAAGTGAAATAGACAATTAGAACTAGACAAAGTGGAGTATATGTAAAGAGAATGACATAAAACACACAATTGACTAGAAACTGACCGGATTCGGGTTATCTCTAACCCCCTTTTTTTATTTTCGGATTAACAGAGTAAAAGTAGTGCAAAAAAATGTAAAAAAATGATAGGATGATGTATAATCACGAAATAAAGAGATAGGAAAAATAATTGAAAGATTCTGAGTTGAATAGAGGAAGATATAGCCAAATCTGTGTTGTCGAAAAAGCCGAGCAGTAGTCCAGGATCTGTCAGGCGCGACTTTGCTTCTGAGCTTGTCACGACCAGCCCCGACCTCTGAATCAAGTGCCGTCGATTGTAAACTGAAGAAGACTTGGAGAGGAAGAACTTTGATGAAGAGAGCTCTGGCAGAAGACGTCCACACAAAGCTGTAGAAGCCGAACAAGAGAGACTTGGCAGATCACCTGCAGAACAGCCTTCCTCTCTCTTGAACCGACTTTTCTCTCTCTAAAAACTCGAAATTCTCTCTCTAAAAATCATAAAATCGATGCAGGAGGGTGATAGGACGTCTTGAGATGCCTGGGGAGTCGTTCTCCTCCCTCTGGAACGACCGGAATTGGAGTTAATTTATAGGAGAAAACTGTCGCGATCTGCGCTAAAAAACAGGCTCATTGCGCCCTGGTTCGGGCGCATGTGCCCTACCCCGAGGCGCATGTGCCCTACCCCCAGGGCACATGTGCCCTCAAGTGGGGGCGCATCCTATCTTTTCAAAAATTTCGGCCTTATCCGGTCCGTCGGTTGAGTGGTAGAGTCCGGGTGAAAAACTGGTTCCCACGTGTCTCAAAGGTGGGGCGCATGTGCCCTCAAGTGAGGGCACAAGGCCACGTGCCTCACTGGTAGGGCGCATGGCCATGTGCCCTGGGTCCTGGGCGCATGTGCCCTGGAACCTGGGCGCATGGGACTGGTTCTGCGCGTCCTTCTTCCGGAAGCCATTGCGAATACTCCCGAACTCGGAATTCGACGCCGTTTGTTGCGTTGGAAAGATAACAGGCCGAAGAAGCTTTCTATAGCATCGGATCAGCCATCACACCCTCCAAAACTTCAGAATTTTGTCCGGAAGTTAGGGCAGTGAACAGAAGGTCCGATATAGGTCAAAATGACTTCGACGGGAAACCGGAAAAGCACGGAATGCAACAAAACTTGTCCGGAGTGTGAATATGACCATAACCTTCAATGCATGATCATTAGGCATTGGTCATTCAGCCAATTTCCTTGTTCACACGATTTACGTGCGGCTTTCGCTCGGAAATTACGGCTTTTTGCGGAAAACGTCGGAAAACATCCGATTTCGTTCGGCGAAGCTCCAAATCAACTTAAAAAGACCCGGCATAATCATATGATCAATCATGCGTGTTACCCTATAAAACATGAGTTTTATGCTCTGAATTAGGCGAATTTGGCGTGTCTACAATCCAGAGCTAAGCCTAGGCTCCTTGGTCGAAACTGTATCTTTTTGGATCATTGCTCTGGCTTTTGGTATCCTCAGAATCATAAACTAGAGGTTAAAATCCTGTACAGAAGTTTTAGGATGTGTGCTAGCTAGTTTACCAATTTTGAGAGCTATGCTTGTGAGTCCTCTTTCTTACACAACAAACGGCAGTTGAAACGGACATCCCGTTTGCATGTTACGGCTCGCGGATGTAAGGCGTGTAGAAGAGAGAACTGAATGAGCCCCTGAACTGGGGGTGCGGTCAGCACACCCTCAGATTGAGGGCACGGTCTGCGCACTCATAGATTGAGGGCACGGTCAGCATGCCCCTGGTCTGAGGGCACAGTCAGTTCCAAAACTGGAAACCTCCCCCAGTTTGGACTTTCGAAACTGATTTTTGGGTGGTTTCCTCCCTTAAAAACATTTATTTTGACTACGCCCCCGAGTCGATGGCACGTTCATTTCGTCAAGCCCATTTTTAGCAATTTTGTAGAATTTTCTAGGAATTTTTAGAAGTAATGTGCTGAACGTGTCCCCGAAGTAGGAGCGTGATGACCTACCCTCACCCTTAGGGCATAGCCTGCGTGCCACCGGATTGAGGGCGCGGCCTACGTGCCCCCAACTCGGGGGCACAGTCATTTTCTTTTTGTGTTTTTCACCAGTCATGCTTCTCCTTTAAATTGAGGGCCATTCTCAATGACCAGGGTTACCACGTACGCTCTAGCATTTCCAGAGGTCATCCAAGCTCTTCCCGACTCTTCTTTAACGTTCTACTATGATCCAGTGGTGAGAGATCGACCCCGACATGAAGGAGGAGGCCCGATTCATACTCTCTATATCAATGTTTTTCATTAGCCTCTATAGAACTCTTAGAATGCATTCTGCCAAAGTAGTAAACATAATAAAGCTGTATCTCGCCGTTCTCTTTCATTTTAAACCAATGGCACTCAATTCTGATGTGTTGTTTGTCTATGGTCATTGCTGCATCAAGGGTGCACAACAAGGTTCTGATTTTACATCCATTCACTCCCAAAAATTCTACAAGTTTGTACAGGCTTATTCTAGAAAAGTCATCAACATAAAATCTCTTCTTTTTCAAGTTGTCTATCTGTAGAAATAAACATCACTCAATTCCAACATTGGGGTCAACCGTAGCATTCTCTACTCTGAAGTCGCTACAGAAAGACACTGCACTCATTCAAGAGCGGGCCATCCGAACCGGCTTCTTTTGCTCGTTCCGGCTCCAATCCGAGCCATTTTTTTCTCTAATATTTTATATTTAATTTATAGCATATTTATATCATTTAATTTAGTTCTACATCATTTTTATCATCCAAAAATACAAAAAAAGGGTTAGGACTCACCTCAATCCGGTGAGTTCCAATCCGAATTGCTCTTTTTCTTATCTTTATTCTTACAATTTCCACACTTCACCTAGGTCTAATCAAATTTCTTCACTTGATTCATTGTTCTAGTTGCACAGGTTTATCAAGCTAGCATCAGTTGGAGACTCTTCTTCATCGGCCGACCGAATAAGGAGAAGGTTGAACCCTCACACACTCTTTCCCGTGCTAATGTGCACACAATCAAATATCTCTCTTATTTCTTTTAAATCGGAACCCGTGATTCTTGGCGACCACATCTTTTATTCCTTCATGCATTAAGTTTTTTTTTGTCCTCACTCTCCTCCCACATGACCCAAACCGTCTCTCCAGTGCTTAAGCAACGCCGAGAGATGAATGTTCGGGGATCAATGTGAGCGTGGGACCGAGGTGAGAGAGTTATTTTTTCATAATTTTCTTCCTTCTTTGTCATCCCCTTCTTGAGGTGGCAATCTGTATAATGACAGACCTATTTTTAGAGTCGATAGATAATGGTGGCACAAGAATGATGTCAAAATGGGTGCCCATGGTGAGATGAAAATGGGTACTACCACGGTGGTGTAGACATGCCAAATTTGCCTAATTCAGAGCATAAAACTCATGTTTTATAGGGTAACAAGTGTGATTGACCTTATAATGATGCCGGGTCTTTTAAAGTTGATTTGGAGCTTCGCCAAATGAAATTAGATGTTTTCCAAAGTTTTCCACACAAAGCCATAATTTTTGAGCGAAAGCCACACGTAAATTGTGTAAACACAAAAATTGGATGAATGACCAATGCCTAATGATCTTGCATTAAAGGTTATGGTCATATTCACACTCCGGACAAGTTTTTTTCATGCTGTGTCTTTCTGGTTGGCTGTCAGAGTCATTCCGACCAGTATCGAATCTTCTGTTCATTGTCCACCTTCCAGATAAAATTTTGAAGTTTTGGATGGTGTGATGGCTGATCCAATGCTATAGAGAGATTCTTCAGCTTGTTATCTTTCCAACGCCATAAACAGCATCGAATTCCGAGTTCGGGAGTGTTCGCAATGGCTTTCGGAAGAAGGACGCGCAAAACTGTCCCATGCGCCCTGGTCCCTAGTCACATGCGCCCAGGACCCATGGAACGTGGCCATGCTCCCTACCCCTGAGGCACGTGGCCTTGTGCCCCTAATCGAGGGCACGAGGTAACTAGTTTTCAACAGGGACTCTACCTCTGAACGGATTGGATCGAATTTTTTGATTGGATCAAATCGATTTTTGAGGTAGGATGAGATGCGCCCCCTCCAGGGGGTGCATGCGCCCCAAGGTGGGGTGCATGCGCCCTGGGGTAGGGTGCAAATCCCTTGTTTTTTAGCCTGGATCGCGACGGTCGTTCTCTTATAAATTGAGGCCGATTCCGGTCATTCCAAAGGCATGTGCATGACCACCCTGGGCATATCAAGATGTCCAAGCTCCCTCCTGCATCAATTTTGTGATTTTTAGAGAGAGAATTTCGAGTTTTTAGGGAGAGAAAAGTCGGTTCAGGAGAGAGGAAGGCTGGTCTACAGGTGATCTGCCAGGTCTCTCTTCTTCGGCTTCTACAGCAGCATGTGGACATCTTCTGCCAGAGCTCTCAACATAAAAGTTCTTCCTCCCCATGTCTTATTCAGTTTTCAATTGACGGCACGTGATTCTTAGGTCGGGGTTGGTCACGATGAGCGCAGAAGCAAAGTCGCACCTGGCAGATCCTAGACTGCTGCTTGGCTTTTTCGACAACCCAAATTTGGCCATATCTCTCTCTATTTTATTCAGAATATTTTTGTTCTTTTTCCTATCTCTTTTTTTTGTGATTCTCCATCCTCCTATTATTTTTTAAATTTTTTGCATTATTTTTGCTCTGTTAATCCGAAAATAAAAAAGAGGGGTTAGAGATAACCCGAATCCGGTCAGTTTCTAGTCAGTTATGTGTTTCATGTCATTTTCTTTACATATACTCCACTTTGTCTAGTTATAATAGTCCTTTCATCTATTTTTTTGTCTAGTTGCACAGGAGATCAAGCACCCACACATTGAGGACTCTTCTTCATCGGCCGGCCGAAGAAGGAGAAGCTTTGACCCGTACTCTTCACGCTAAGGTACACACGGTCAATCTTATTTCATAAATCGGAACCCGCGGTTCCTGGTGACCACATGTCTTAATTTTATACTTCTCATTCTCCTCTCACATGACCCAAACTGTCTCTTTGGTGATCGAGTGACGCCAAGGGATGAATGTTCGGGGATCAATGTGAGTGTGGGACCGAGGTGAGAGTTACTTTCCGTGTTTTCTTTCTTTCTTTCTTATCCCCTCTTGAGGTGACGATCAGGATTCACAGACTTCCCTGAAAGGAAGAGGGCCTTTCGATTTCTCAGAATCGACAGCTTTGTGGCGACCACGGTGGGACAAGCAATGTCTTCAACCGTGGGTGCTTAGTGTTTCCTTGCAACTAGTTCTAGTTCTAGACCGGTTCCCGCTTGAGCCTTTCCTTCTTTCCACCTTTATTAATTTCATGCCATCTCAAAATTTCTGATTTCACCCATATTTCATTAGATTTGAATTTTCAAGTACCTCATTTAATTTCTATCATTTTATTTCAATTGGTTCCCACGTGAACCCACCTTTGCTTTAAAACTGGTTCCCGCGCGAACCAACTCTCTTCTACAAACCAGTTCTCACGTGAACCAACATTTATTTTCATTTATTCAAATCATATTTTTCTTCTTTGCTGCAATTTATCACCCTAAAATTGGTCACCGCATGACCCTCTTTTATTTTCAGTTGTCATTTAAACCGGTTCCCGCGTGAACCACCCTTTTCCTTTTAAACCAGTTCCCACGTGAACCAATCTCTTTCTTTACTTCAGTTCCCACATGAACAAAACCACTTTCCTTCAGATCTATCCCCACTTAGATCAGATCCTTATTTACCTTCAATTAGCCACACGTGCCCTTTTCAATCATTCAAATCGATTCCCACGTGAACCACCCTTTTTTTACCCAAAACTGGTTCCCACATGAACCACCTTTACTTTTTAACCCGGTTCCCAAGTGAACCAACTTATTCTTACATTGGTCTCCATGTGGACCACCCTTTTGCTTGGCTATCAGATCTAAATCCTCTTCTTTCCATCACTTTTCACTCTCTCCATTTGGCTCACATAAGAAACATGGTCTAGATTCTAGTTTCTAGTTGCTTGTCTAGTTCCTAGTTACTTTCCTTGTGTCATTGCTTGTTTAATTAAGTTTATTTTTTTCTTATTACTTTATTTATGACTTGATTTCATTCTCTACTCCTTTTCTCTACCTGCTTATTTTACACCTTTTTACTTTTGAGGCGGGAGCTCACTCTCCCATTTACCTCTCCTATCCAAAACACCCTCTTGGTGGATTATGACCTCTCTTCTGGGATATTGCTTCCTAGTTGACTTGTTTGGTTTTCATCAAGGCCTCTGTAATTCCTTATACATGGAGTATTCCTCTTCACGATCGGGTTGGTTGTACCACTCCCCAAAACCCGAAGCATCCTATGTTACCTACACGTGGTGAGATTGTGTAAAACCTAGGCCATTGGAGATTGGAGTTAGGATCCTAACCCATTTGTTGAGAGAACAATTCTTAACAAATCCATAAACATAAGGTTTAATCAAAATCATTGCGTAATTTTGCTTTCAAGTCTTTGCATCACTTGTTTGTAAAAGAAAAATTCAAACCCCTAACTTATTTTGCAAGATAGTAAAAAAACTAGAAAAAGGTTCTTTGTTTACTTTGCCAACTTGTTTGTTTTACCTTCTCCTTTAAGTTGAAAGGTGACAATGCAATTAAGGTCTAGAAGGCACGTTGGAATGTTGGAACATGCTGAACATCGAGAGCATGAGATGGGTCACCAACCAATTTTGTCAGACGGTCATGTTAATCCATTGTTTGAGTCAGAAGCGCAAGGGGTCCCTCAACCATTTGCTCCTCGTGATGTTGAACAACTCTTTAGGGAGTTGTCTATCTATACCGACCTAGAAACCTATGTCCGTATACAATCTATGGTGAAGAGAAAAAGTGTCTCAGATCAGGCTGAAGCCAACCAACTTGCCTCATCTCCTTGTCCTCTGGTTCGACCACCAGTCATTCAATCACCCTTTGTTCAACCACCAATTGTTCAACAATCTGTGATTCAACCATCATTAGCACAACCATCTGTAGTTCAACCATCTTTAGTTCAACCATCTATAGTTCAACCATCTGTGGTTCAACCATCATTTGTCCAGCCACCTTATTTCAACCATGTTGCTCCCTTGGCCCATCAAGCCAAGGGACAATCTTCAGAGAATTTGCCAAGTCATGCTCCTCAATTCTAGAATCATGCCTCTAACCATATACCCCCACCAGTAAACCAAGAACCTGCTCTCACCCAGGAAATCATGGATCAGCTCACCCAGATGAATGAACGTTATGAATAGCTGAGATGTCGCCTGGACTCCAAGTCAGTTCCTGAGATTTCTATTCCTTCACTGCCAGTCCTACACCTGCCACTTTATGAGCTACCAGTTTATCGCCGCTACAATGGTACTAGCAATCCTTTTCTGCACTTAAAATATTTTCTCTACGAGTTCTCATTCTGGAAAAAATGATCGTAGGGTTCTTGCTTTCTTATTCCGCCGATCACTGTAGACACGCCAATTTGGCCTTATTTAGAGCTTAAACCATTATTCCATTGGCAACATCTATTTTAGACCATCAAAATCATGATGAACCACCCTTTTGGATGAGCTGAGGTGCTTATTGAAAATATGAGGATGATTTTTTAATTTCTAATCAAATCCGTGTTTGCCGAACAAGAGACTCTTGGTGGTGTGCCAGATTATGCTTTTCCCAGCATATCATCTACTTGAAAATTTTTCACAGGATTATGTGGACATACAATGAAGAAGTCCTAAACATCAATAATCTTCCTCTCTGAGTCCTCTTTTCAATGCAACAAACGGCATTCAATTCTGATCTACCATTTGTCCGCAGCGCCTTTTAGAAGTCAGATGCGCAGTTCTGTCCGCACGCAGCACCAATCAAGCCCAATTGCATGCAAGCCCAGCCCAGTGTGCACATATTTGACCAATTCACGACCTTACTTTACTTTTACCTCCTCCATATCACTTTTATAGCATCTGGAAGCTTCATGGTCGAAATTAGCATCATCTAATGATGGCAATCCAACTTGTTGTCTTGTATATCAAGACTTGCCATTTTTAGACTAGATTTGTTTCCTCTTCAAGTGGAGGCATATTTTGAGCATGGGGAAGGTTATACACTGTTTCCAATCTCTCTCAATCATTTAGGTAAGTTTCTAGATGCCTCAAGATGAAACTTAGCAACATTAAATGGAGGAAATCCAACCTAAGGTCGGATGTATCAAAACTTGCTATTTTTTGACCTATTTTTCATTCCCTATAAAGGGAGACTCATATGAACGACCTAAGAAGGGAATACCCATCCTCCAGCACTTCTCTCTTCGTCATCCAGCCACCCTAGGCTCTTCCCAATCTCCCCAAATAGTTCTATCTTCGTCCCGGTGCCCGGAGATCATCCCAAAGTGAAGAAGAAGCCGGTCTATGCTCCAACGTGCTGCACTGCTGATCATCGGCTTATACAGATTTTTGTAGTCATTTTATGGCCTGACTTCCTTCATAATAAGTGTGGTTCATAAAGATATATTTCATCTCCAACAAACATAGATCAATTCTGACATTTCCTGTGCTTTTTATGGCTTCAACACCGGCGCTGCACAAACAGATCCGAAGTCTTCTCTTCTAAGTCATCATCTTCTCAGTCAATTTCAATACATTTAATGGTTTATTCAACCTATGAATCATTCATAGAAATTGTTACCAGGTGAGTTATATTTTATCTCCAACAAGAATTATTCAGTTTGGATATCTGTGGTTCCCATAGCATGTCCTACATTGACATTGTGCTGGGAGTTTCCAGAACTTCACTGCCCAAGATCCGGCTTATCAGGTAAATTCAGATTACTTATCATAATATTCAGGAAAACTTGTCTTCATATAAAACCACCCTAGGTGAGCTATCATTATTTTTAAATAAATTTCACTTTATTATTACATTGGTGCTGTCCTCTACGGTCTCTGCATCAGAGCCGCGCAGTTTACATTAAATCTGTCCAACCCGGTTGCCACTTTGCCTGGGTTGTGTTGTCTTTAACCATTTATATTCATTCAAATCATTTAGTTCATATTTAAGCATCATTTTTATTCAATCTTGCATCATTTTATACATCATAAAAAAACAAAAGAAGGGGTTAGGGCTAACCCCGAAGCCGGTGAGTTTGTTTTCAATTGTCGTTTTATGTTATTGTTTTTACAAGTTACTACACTTCACTTAGTTCTAATCCTTCTTCACTTGTTTTCTTGTCTTATTGTCTTCTAGTTGCACAAATACATCAAGCTAGCACTGGTTGGACTCTTCTTCATCGGCCGGCCGAAGAGGAAGAAGGTTGAACTCACACACTCTCTCCCACGCTAAGGTGCACACGGTCAACTTCTTTCTATTTTCAATACATAAAGCGGAGCCCGCGGCTCCTGGCGACCACTTCTTCAATCTTCTAATGCATTAAGTCATTTATTCCTCACTCTCCTCCCACATGACCCGAACCGTCTCCGGTGCTCGAGCGACGCCGTGAGATGAAAGTTTGGGGATCAATGTGAGTGTGGGACCGAGGTGAAGAGTTTTTACCGCTTTCCGAGTGTTTTTCGATTCACTCCCCTTTTTCCCCATTCTATCTTTCACCTTCTCTTGAGGTGCCGATCCGGAACCCATTTCTGGAGTCAACAGCTTTTTGGCGACCACGGTGGGACAACCAATGTCTTTAACCGTGCTAGCTTGATTTGTTTGTGCAACTAGTTTCATTCTAATTCAATTCTAGTCACTAGATTGTTTGTTTTGTTGCATGATTGCTTGTCTTGTTTGCATATCACATGCTCTATTTACTTCATTTCATTTCATGTTTTTGCACATTGATTGCTTCTTCTCCTGTTACCCTCCATTTTTACTTTTGCATTAGCTTTTTTCATCGGGTACCGGACTTGCTCCGATCCGTAGGGCATTCGAGGCGGGGGCTCTCTCTCCCAACACACCCTCACCCTCCAAACACCTTCTTGGTGGATTCTTACCTCTCTTCTGGGATATTCCTTTCTAGTTGATTTGGTGGTTTCGATCAAGACCTTCGTAAGTCCCCATCCGTGGAGTATTCCTCTCTGCACGATTGGGCCGGTTGTACCACTTTCCCAAAACCTGAAGAACCCAAGTACCTATTCGTGGTGATTGAGTGACAACCTTAGATTGAAGCAATAGGAACCATACCCACTTGAGTGAACAATTGTTAACAATCTATCTAATCTAAGGTTTCAACCCAAAATTTGTCGAGTAGTCATTTTAAAAACTTGTTTGCACAACTTGCTTGCTCACAACAATTGAAAACAACCAATTTTTTTTTATTTTTACATAACACCTAAACAAAACAAAACAAAAACATTTTTACTTTTGTGTTCAACTTGTTTTCCAAACAAACAAATTGAAAAAAAAAATCAAACAAAACAAACATACAAAAAATCTTCAATTGTGTGCTTTGCTTGCTCTTTTTTTAACCATCCTTATAGAAAGATCGACATGATGCCCATGATGCTAAGGTCTGAAAGACACGTCAAGAGGTCGGACTACTACAAGCAACAGGAGTACGGGGAAGGTCTCTACAAGCTCCAACAACAACCCGAGAGCCATGTCAATGTTGCTATGGAACCTGAAGTGCAAGGGGATGCCCATCAGTCTGCTTCATTTAGTATAGAACAAGCTCTTAAGGATCTATCTTTTCATCTTGATCCCAATACCTTGTCATTCATACAATCTTTAGTGAAGGGAAAGATGCCTACTAATCAAGGTCCAGCCAAAGTCAACCGAGCAGCCTCGCTTCCCCAATCGGCAGTTCGACCTCTTACCATAACCCCACCTGAGCTCCGTCATGTTACTTCATCTACTCACCCCATTGTGGGTCATTCCTTAGCTTGCACACCAACCCACCCCCTCCCATCCGAGTGCCACATGCACACCCACTGGTGAATTCCTCCCCACCTGTTGCCAAGGATCAGCAAACCCTTGAATTTCCTCTCTATACTATCTACATCCCCCAATCACAAATGCCAACCTACCATCGCTACAATGGCTCAGGTGATCCCTTCACCCATGTCAATGATTTCCTGAGCAAATCATCTCGATGGCAGAATGATAGAAAGACCCTTGCCTTTCTTTTTAGGAGATCTTTAGAGGGTGCTGTCGACTCCAGAAACGGGTTCCGGATCGGCACCTCAAGATAAGAAGAAGGTGAAAGATAGAATGGGTAAAAGGGAGAGTGAATCGAAAAACACTCGGAAAGCTGTAAAAGATCCTCACCTCGGTCCCACACTCACATTGATCCCCGAACTTTCATCTCACGGCGTCGCTCGAGCACCGCAGATGGTTCGGGTCATGTGGGAGGAGAGTGAGGAGGATATGAATTTAGAACATGAATAAAAAGAAAGTGTGGTCGCCAGGAGCCGCGGGCTCCGTTTTATGTAATGGAAATAAAAAGAAGTTGACCGTGTGTACCTTAGCGTGGGAGAAAGGGATGTGAGTTCAACCATCTTCTTCTTCGGCCGGCCGATGAAGAAGAGTCTCCAATCCAATGCTAGCTTGATCAACCTGTGCAACTAGAACAATAAACCAAGTGAAGAGTTTGGTTAGACTTCTGAGAAGTGTAGTAACTGTAGTAAGAAGATAAGAAAGAAGCAATTGGAGTTGGACTCACCGGCTTCGGGGTGAGCCTTAACCCCTTTTTTTTGTATTTTTTTTTGATTATGTACAAATGATGCAAATAAACTGAAATATGCTTTAAAACAGTAAATGAACTGAGTTAAATGAGTTGAGAAAGCTTATGGAATGGATTTGGCTTGAGTTGCAGCCGAGTTGGTTGAAGACAGCCGGTTCGGGTAGCTTGGTACCCTTCTGGCGCGACTTTGGTGCAGAGGATGTTACGGACGACCCCGATGTCAGAATCGAGTACCGTTTGCTGGAGTAGACAGAAAACTCAGAGAGGAAGAATTACTATGTTGATGACTTCTCCGAAATCCTCCTGTAGAAGTCAGTAAAAATTATGAAAAAGGGGCGGATATCAAAATCAGAACTTGGATGCGCGCCCTCAGTGTAGCAACCGTCACGAACGAACGGCGAGTCGGAATTGAGTGCCGTCAGTTGGAGATAAAAGAGGACGAAGAGAGGAACAATTTGTATGTTGAAGACTTTTGCAGAAGAAGCCTCGGATTTTCTGCAGAAGTCGATGAAGATGGTTGATGAAGAACACCCGGATCGAGCCTTTCTCCTCCACCTCGGGATCGATTTCTTGACTTCGGATCGCCTTTGAACGTCGGGACGGCTTTGGAGAAGAGCTTGGACGACCTTGGGACAAGCTAGGCACTGGCGGTTAACCTTGGTTCGTTGAGAATGGCCCTCAATTTATAGGGGAAGGGAGACGGTGCAAAATTTAGAAACTGGACGTACCGCGCCCCCGCGTTTCAAACGAGACGAGGGCGCGCAGGGCGCGCCCTCAAACCAAGGGCGCTCAGGGCGCGCCCCCAGTTCGGGGGAGCGGTCTGCGCGCCCCCCTGTTTCAAAGGGGGCGAGGGCGCGTTACGCGTCTCACTGCTAAAAATCGACGGAAACTTCCGGAAATTGCTAAGAATCGACTTGACATACGTAACGCGCCCCCGAACCGGGGGCGCGGTACAAATAAGTGAAAATCCTCCCCCGGAAACCTTCCAAAAACCGGGTTTAGAAGGTGCTAATCGGGGTAATTTCCGATTTAAAGCAACTGACCGCGCCCCCACTTTTCAAAGGAACCGGGGGCGCTCAGGGCGCGCCCCCAGTGTGAGGGCGCGCAGTGCGCGCCCCCGGGTTGAGGGCGCGCAGGGCGCGCCCTCCCCTTTTAAGCGGAGCGGGGGCGCATTACACTCTCTCTCCTGCGCGCGTGTTCCGCGAGTCGTATCTTGCAAACCGGATGTCCGATTCGGCTCCCGTTTGTCGCGTTGGAAAGAGGGCCTTCAACCGCACCTCCTCAAGTCGGTAAACCAGCCGCATGACTCCCGAGAAGTTCGTACGGGGCTTTCTACCGGTTTACCCTCTCGCGGAAAGCCGAAACCCGGGGCGAAGATCCGAAAGAGCACGGTTCCGGTCGAGAAATCTCGGGTCAACTCGGGATGACTTAAAATGATGACCGAACAAGTTTGGTACGACCGGAAAACCCGAAATCATCGAAAAATTTGATATTAACCCGGTAAACGTGAATCGAAAGCCGTAAAAGCCGCGAAACCCTAAAATTGACCGAACCGGCCTTATAGCCCCGGTTGATAAAATACCCGGCTAGAATCGACCCGGATGACCTGAAAAGACCCGGTGATGACCGGAAAAGCCTAATACATGGTCCGGGATAGCCGTGTCAGCACAGATCGAAAAAGCCGTAACGAATGCCGTCATTGACCGTCGCCTACCGAAATGACCTCTCGGAAACCCTGAATGTTACGGAACACATGCGGGACTCCCGAGACCTTCAGTTATGGACCATTCAAGGTCGGTCATCGAGCAGGCTTCGTGTTTTTACAATTCACGTGCGGCTCTCGCTTGAAGGTTACGGCAATATTCCGGAAATCATTGGTCCATTCTCACCTAACAAGGGGGGCTCCACCAATGTCCTTAGCTCATGTCCACGAGATAATCCGGATCAGATAACGGTCAGATAAAAGATATCGCCTATGGAATAAGAGTCTAGGGCTCCGAATCTAGCCAATTTGGCGTGTCTACAGCTTGCCTCGCCTTGATGTCGGCTTTGCAAGGGAATGACATGTAGCGGAGCGAAGTGAAACGTAGAGAAAGCGTAGCGAAGCGAGATGAATCGTAGTGGAATGTAGTGGAGCGAAATGGTGATGGACTGAAAAGGTGGCATCAAGGTGTAGATATAGACACGCTTAACGACCAGATTCGGCAAGACGAATCTCCTCAAGTCTCTTGGTTAACCGCCATGTTTCATCAAGTCTTCCTATGTTCGATTGGTAAGAGATGTGCCATTGGCACGAGAGAAGGATAGCCAACCCCCAACGCGGTGGGGAGTCCCCGAAACATGGGTTCGTAGGTTCATCCTCAGCCGGTAACCCGATCTTTGCGGTGTTCCTGTACTGTGACGGGCTAAAATTTAAAGAGATTTGTTTTGAAAAAGTAAAAGAATACCAATCGAGCACGTTTGGGCTCTCTGATTCATTTAAGTCTTTCAAGAGACAAGATTCAATTCGGAATGGAATGATCTCAGATTCCGAAAGGCAAATGTTTAAGCATAGACCGTGAAGATAATGACGGTGCAAGTTCTGATCAAATAGAAGGTCCTTGGCGGGACGAAATGGCTGCCATGGTGGGACGAATAGCAAAGAAGTTGCAATGGCCACAGTGGTGAAAAGAATTGAAAGATTTGAGGGCAAAAAGTGGTTACCGAACACGGTGGGATTAATAGACACGGTGGGATATTGGAGAGGTTAGTGGGACTAGAGAATATGGTGAATGACACGGTGGGATTTAGAATGATCGAGAGGGTGAGAAGGTGAAGATTAGGAAATGATGTATGCAATGACAAAACAAAATGTAATGCAATTAATACTACATGATGCATGTTGGGCTCAAGAAAATAAAACAAAACTTGTATAACAAATAGTTGAAGATATAGATTGTCTATGAGGTCAAGATACCCATTCGGGAACTATCGTCCCTCACAGCACAACTTTGGCTTATCCGTGAGCATTAGAGATGACCCGACCGTCGTAGATTTTGATGAAGGGGATCTCGGGTCAAGTCTTCTCTATGCTCATGGTCTTCAACAAATAATGCATAAGATAATAACACACGACTAGCGACATATATGCTAGTCGGCAAGTTATGGGGGTTTCCCATGTTGATTCTTCTGTTTCTGTGAGCAATTCCTATTGGTGATATTTCCCCCTCCTTGACTCGTGTTTCTTTCCTGAAATACTTAATAAAGGGGTTAGATCTGCTCTATGGCTTACCCCCTTGCCTATTGTTATCTTGCCTTGCTTATATGTCAAGGGGGCAGCCTTATCAACCAGGTAGAATGTACAAAATGACAGACAAGGTAAAAGTTAAGAGTGCTTACCTGCTTTGGCGAGAGTTGCTCCCTTCTTGATCTCAGAATCCTGAAATGCTTAATGAAGGGGATTAAATCTTCACCATGACTCATCTCTTTGCCTATTGTTGTCTGCCTTGACTTAGGTCAAAGAGAGGAGCCCTCTTAATGGGGTGATTAATCAAGATAAATATGCGATGCAGAAATGAAACATGCAAGACATAAAAATAAACATGAATGCTAGCAAAGGCAAAAATCAAGGTTATGCCAAGCTAGATGATGCATTTTAGAAAATATTTAACTCTCTCTCTCTTTTTTTTTCTTTTTTTTTTTTGAAAATATTTGATTTTTTTTGAATTTTTGAAAATATTTGATTTTTTTTTTGTTGAAAATATTTAATTTTTTTTTGGATTTTTGTGGAGAATGTGCCAGTATTGAGACCATTCATCGATCTTTGAGTGTTAATCAAGATTTAAGTGATAAACACCACGTGAAAATAAGGTTCCATACCTAGAATCTTTTCTTGCCCTCTTCTCTTGATCGGTTTGGATTCCCCCTGAGTTTGGACAGTCTACCCTACCCTAGGGGTTTTAAGATGGAAGAATAATAAAGGAAGTCTTTGATAGGATTTGGGGGTGTTGAGGAGGGTTTCTCTACTCATGCCCAAATTGCCCGTTGGGGTTCGGCCTCTTCGGGTCTTTTCTACATATGGCACTTATTTAGACAAGTCTTTGACCTGTGGGGTCATTGCCCATCTTTTGGTGCCTTTTATTCATTTTCTATTCTTTCAGGTACTCATTCAGACAGGCCCATATTTGTTTAAACCTGTGGGGTTCATTGCCCATCTTTTGGCACCCTTTTGCACCCTATGAGACGGCCTCCTACTAAGGTGGCGGGCATTTTCGATACTATCCTCCTCTAGTCCCCTTCACCTATCTTGGACCGAATAGAAGAGAATAGGGTAAGGTTTCCTTTCCGCCTTCGTGTCTCCGCCTTGCCTCTCTTGAGTGTTGGGCTATCTAGATTCTGGGATCGGGAGGTGTTGTGTGTGCAAGGTGATGTCTACCCTTGATTTCTAGCTAACACCCTTGGATCGATGACTTAATATCATACTAGAAATTCTCCATTTTCTTTTCTAAGGAAAATATTTTTTGAGGTAAACACCGTTCCATGGATGATTCAATTTTTCTCCATCGGCGTTGGTTAACTCATATGCATTGCCTGGATATTTTTCAGTTATAACAAAAGGCCCTTCCCAGTTAGGTTGCAACTTGGAGCGGGGACCACCCGGCTTAACGAATATACGTTTAACTACCATCTCACCGATTTCGAACTTCCTCTCTACCACCCTCTTTTGATAAAACCTTTTCAATCGGTTCTGATAAGTCCGGGCATGCTCGGAGGCAGCCAACCTTCTTTCATCTAAGAGTTCAAGTTGTGCAAGGAGAGATTCTCGTTTCTCATCGACAGGGATGTCTCTATCGAGTTGAACTCGGAGTGATGGAAGGAGTACTTCGTATGGGACCACCGCTTCCATCCCATATGCAAGAGCATACGGGGTTTGACCAGTGGGGGTCCATATAGAAGTACGATAAGCCCATAGGGCATCTATAAGCTTATCTGGCCAGTCTGCGAACTTGCTAGACTTACAGGTTTTCTTGATGATTTTAATCAAAGTTTTGTTGGTGGCTTCTGCTTGACCATTGCCTTGCGGGTAATAAGGAGATGAATGATGCAATGCAATGCGGTACCTGTTGCAAAGATCAAGCAGATCTTGAGAGAGAAATTGCGGTCCGTTGTCGGTGACGATGTCGCTGGGTATCCCGAACCTGGCGATGATGTTGCGTTTGATGAAGGAGCACAGTGTTGATGCCTTGATCTCCACGAACGCTTCCGCTTCTCCCCACTTGGTGTAGTACTCGTTGCCGTCGGGATGAACGATTTGGAACGGATTTCGCAGTTAAGATCACTTAGAGGGCCAATGATATCGAAAGCCCACATGGCGAAGGGCCATGGGGCATGAATAGGATGAAGGGAAGATGCGGGAGAATGGATCTTGTCCGCATCGAGTTGGCAAGAATGGCGGTGCCGGACAAAGATGGAGCAATCCTCTTCTAGGGTTGGCCAATAATACCCCTGCCTGATGATTTTCTTGGCAAGAGCTTGAGCATTGACATGGCCCCCACAGACCCCAGAATGTGCTCCCTTAGGCACCAATTCTGCCTCTTCTTCATCAACGCATCTCAATAAAATTCCGCTCAGGCTCTTCTTGTAGAGCACCCCTCCTAGGATGGTATACCTCTGGGATACTCTCCTAATGGCCTTCTTTTCTTTTGCATTTGATCCAGGTGGATATGTCTGATCTTGACAATACCTTACAATCTCATCAAACCAAGGCCTCTCACCCTCATCTAACTCTTCTAACTCGACTAGAGAAACTTCCTCTTTCTGCTCTAGATACTCCTTCCTGCCAAATCTCTCCTTAACTTTCAGAAATCGCCCATCCTTAATCGCTGGCATCGACCTTCTACGGACATGAATAGTCCGCACCTGTCTACCTAGCGGGACTGATAGAGATGAAGCTAAGGAGGCAAGGGCATCAGCAAGGATGTTCTGAGCTCGAGGAACATGGACGAAAGTTAGTTTGGAAAAGAGCTTGATGTAGCAAGAGGTGAGTTCTTGGTAAGGTTTAAGGTTTGGATGAGAAGTTCGGTATTTGGTTAGGACTTGGCGAAGAATTAGTTGGCTATCACCTATCACCCTCAATTCCGTGGCACCATAGAAATGAGCAGCCTCCAGCCCGGCCAGCAAGGCTTCATATTCAGCTATATTGTTGGTTGCTTTGGGAAGTCATGTGGAACTGCCTGTGGAATGGTGACACCCTCGGGTGATAGAAGGACGATTCCTATTCCCTTACCGTGTGAATTCAGAGCCCCGTCAAAATATAACGTCCAAAGGTGGGAAGATCGGATCAACATTAGTTCGTCATCCGGGAGCTCCGATTGGACCGGGTCAAAGAGGGGTATAGGGTGATGGGCTAGATGTTCGGCAATGGCATAGCCCTTAATCTCCTTCTGGGGGACATAGGTGATATCAAACTGAGAAAGGTAGCTCTGCCAACGACCTAACCAATCAGTTAGAACAGTTGTCTCCAGAGGGAATTTGATGGGATTGATGCGGGCAATAAGGTTGACCTCATGAGCTAAGAAATAGTGTTTAAGCTTCGAACTACCCGGACTAGTGCAGCACAGTCTTCTCCACTACAAGATACTTCTGCTCGCATGGATCAAAGATCTTTGACAAATAGTAAGTTGCCCTCTCTTTCCCTTCTTCATCAACTTGTGCAAGGACCGCCCCAAGAGAATTCTCCAAAACCGAGATATATAAAACTAAGGGCTTGCCGAGGACCGGTGGTCTAAGCACGGGGGACTAGCCAGGTATCTTTTCAAACCGTCGAATGCATCCTGGCACTTCGAATCCCATTTGAACTCGGCCCCCGCCTTGGTCAACTCATAGAAAGGTTTACACCTTTGGGAGTGTTGTGAGATGAACCGGCGGACAAACTGTAGCCTCCCGATTAATCCTCGAAGTTCTTTCATATTTCTCGGAGGAGGCATACCAATGATTGCCTTGGCCTTGTTTGGGTCGATCTCTATGCCCCTTTTGCTCACTATGAACCCCAATAGCTTTCCTGAGGATACTCCAAACGTACATTTCTTTGGGTTCATCTTCAATTTATATTCCCTAGCCCTTTGTAAGACCTTTCTTAACACTTCCGGGTGATCTTCTCGGCTTTGGGACTTAACGACCAGGTCGTCCACGTACACCTCTACAAGGGTATGCATCATGTCATGGAAGATAGCCATCATTGCCCTCTGATAGGTAGCACCAGCATTCTTCAGTCCAAAGGGCATGACAACATAGCGATAGGTTCCCCAAGGTGTGGTGAACGAGGTCTTCTCCTGGTCCTCTTCGGCCAACCGGATTTGATTATATCCGGAATAGCCATCCATGAACGACAACATCTCGAATCCAGCAGTGTTATCAACTAGTACGTCAATATGAGGTAGAGGAAAGTCATCTTTAGGACACGCTCGATTCAAGTCCCTGAAGTCTATACAGATCCGAACTCGGCCATCCTTCTTCATGACAGGGACTATATTTGCCACCCATTGCGGATAAAGGACGACCTTAATGAATCTTGCTTGATGTAACTTGTCGACCTCTTCTTTCATCTTAAGTGCAACATCTGGGTGGAATCTCCTTAATTTTTGTTTGACCGGGGTAACTCCAGGTTTCAAAGTTAGACGATGTTCAACTAACGAGTTGTCTAACCCCGGCATGTCTTCGTATGTCCATGCGAACGTGTCCTTATATTCTTCCAAAATCTTAATCAAACTCTGTTCCTCAGTGGGAGTGAGGTTTGCGCTTAGGAGGATTGTCTTGGGATCTTCCGGTGTTCCGAGATTCAATTCTTTTGTCGGTTCATCCACCGTGGCTAATGGTTCTTCAAATCTTTTAAGTCCAGATGCATACGCATCAACCAAGTTCCCAATTACATCCTCGAAATCAGGATCTTTATCTGATAAGACCTCGTAAACTCCCAGTGTATGATCTACATTGAATTCATCCTCATATTGGATTTCATCAAGCTGGATAGCATTTTCCAAAAAACTTGGCAGCCTCGCACATTCCTTGCATTTTTTAGCTATTTGTTGGAGATATCTCTCTGGCACACGTTTACCTCGAATTTTATTCTTTTCTACCCTAACTACTCCTAAAGAAGACGGAATTGAAAAGGTGGTATTAACAATGGGTGAAGGATCGAGCAGATCGATCAGTGAGTTGGAGAAGAGGGGTCCCTGGTTGGGAGCACCCTCCGAGACAAGTAGCGACGTCTCCTCAATGGAAAACTGAGTTTGTGAGAGGACGTTTTTTTTTGGGTATTTTGGGTATTTTCAATAACAAAAAGAGAATGAGCCGATGGGGCTCGAGCAGAAATAGAAAGCTTAAGTAAATGGAAGAAAAATGGGCTCGCGGGCCTGATGATGACAAGAAATGAGCAGATAGGCCCAAAGCTGGTGAAAAGATCTAAGGGGCACGTGGGCCCAAATGGTGGGCACGCGGGCCCAAAGCAGGAAAATAAATCTAAAGGGCGCGTGGGCCCGACTGGTGGGCACGCGGGCCCAAGTTTGTTGGATGGGCATAGAAGCCCAGTGGAGTAAGAAGATTTGAATGGGCTCTCAGGCCCATTGATCAGTTCAGGTGGCCATTTTGGCCCATAAGTGGGAATTGGGCTAGATAGCCCATCAAGTGAATCTAAGAGGGAGAGAGTGAGGATTTTGAAATACGTGACCGTAGGATACGGTTCACGCGGGATGTTGTTTGGAGGTGGGTTCGAGTGGACAAGTTGTTTAGAGATGGACTTGCCCTTGACTGGTTCTACCTCCTCTATGAACAACCGAGCCAAAGATGAACTCAGGTTGTCCACCTCCTCCTCTTGCTCTGGTGCCTTCTTCCTCTTGACTGGTTCTTCTTCTTTGTCCCCGGTCATCATCATGGTCTCCCCTTTGATAAAGAATTTTTGGAGTCCCATGGCATTTTTTGGCCGGTAGACCATCCGCGGAGTTAAACTGGGCTCATAGCCAAGCCCGTGTCTCTTTGGTCTTTGTACGGCTTCAATGGGGTGCACAATCCCCTGCAGCTCCTTTCCCAGCCCCTTTCCTGGCTGATAGCCCATCCCTTTCATCATCCGCCACGCAACTGAATCTGAAGGCGTCGTCAATACCATGACCTCAGGTAGCTCTGTAGTTGAAACCAACGGCTGGACAGATTTTGATATTGGTAGTGCAGAAGAGGGGTCATCCACGTCATTCGGAATGGGGATGTTGGTTACTTTGATCACTGGCCCTTGTATGGGAACTTCAGACATTGATGATTAGTGGAGGCAACAGCTCCTATTGCCTCAAGGTACGGGCGTCCCAAGATAGCTTTGAATGTAGGGTCTAATTCTAGAACGTGAAACTCGGCGGTGACAGCACACGGCCCGAGCCCTACTTTCAATGTAACCACCCCTCATGCCAGCTTCTAGGAGTTGTCATATGTTGTCACCGTGATGGCAGAAGGCTCGATTTCTTCATCGGAGATGCCGCAAAGTTGCAATGTTTCAGGCGGCATGACATTTATTGATGCTCCGGTGTCAATCAAGCAGGACTTGATCTCCACGCCTCGGATGACTACTGCAACGCGCAAGGCGTACTTTCTGATCTCTGGCCGTGCCAACTCCTCCTGTGTAAAGGTGAGTGCCGGATGTTCACTCCTCGGGGTCAGGACAGCAATGATCTTCTCAGGCGGGAGGTCCTCATTGACCATGACCCGCTGCAAATATTGTTGTAGGATGTCCTGATGGTTCTTTGACCTCTTTATAAGTTCCAGAATTGAAATCCGTGCCGGCATTTTGTCCAAGTGCTTCAATAGATCATATGCCGTGCCGGGCAACGGTTCTTCTACCATCTCCTCTTCTGCCTGTTCTTGTGGTTGTATCCCGACCTGGGGGAAGACCCTTTGGAACATCCTCCCGCTACGAAGTACTGGCGCCAGCGTGGTAGGGGGAAGTGGTGATGATGGTGATGGTAGGGTTGGTTGGTAGGTTGAGGAGCCCATGGTAGGTAGGGGTGGTGAGGATCGGATGATGAGGGGTCGTGGATTGGTGGAGGCCGGTATGTTGGGTGATGGTTGGGGTGTTGGTGGTGATGGTCTAATGATGAGGGGTCGTGAGGTAGTGGAGGCCGGTATGTTGGGTGATGGTTGGGGTGCTGGTGGTGATGGTCTAATGATGAGGGGTCGTGGGGTGGCGGTGATCGGTAGGTTAGGTGATGTACGGGGTGTTGGTGGCGGTCTAATGATTAGACGCCGTGGAGGATTAATGGTGGTTGGTGGGTTAGGTTGGGGTGCTGGTTGGGAGGTGGCGGAGGTCTAATGATTAAGCGTCGTGGAGGGTTAATGGTTGGTGAGGGTAGTGGTGTTTGGATAGTTTGTGGGCTGGGGGCAGCTCTCGGTATGGAGAGTATGGTGCGGTTTGTAGGTGGGGTTGGTATGGCGGGCATGGAGGTGATTTGATCCTCGACCTGCCAACCCTGGGAATGGTGGGTTGACTCCTCGATGGCGGAGTGGACGAGGCCGAGTCGTTGGTTTGGTGATGCTGGTGCCGGTGCTTGTATGGGTGCATGTACCGGGAGTGGATCTTGGACTATGCCCAGGCCGGGCTGCTGTTGTGCTTGTTGTCGCCGTGGTTGATTCTGACGTGCCTTCATTGCTTGAATAGACTCCCCCATCTGTGCCCAGTCAATGTTCCCTTGATCATTAATGTCATGGATGTAGTCTTTAAACTGGAAACAGACATCCACCGTGTGCCCAGGATACCGATGGTAAGCGCAGTATTTTGTCATGTCAACATTTGCTGGCCATCCTTCTCTCTCCTTTGGAAGCTCTAGCTGCTGTTCAGCCATCAATGCGTTGAAGATATCGGTGAGGGGGAATGGGAGTTGAGGGTAGTACTCTCTCTTGGGTCCCCCCCTCCTAGGTTGGTTGGCTGGTGGTGGCTCTTGGTTGTAGGCTTGTTGTGGTGGTGGTGGTCGGTTGTAGACGTGTTGTTGTTGAGGCGCTCGGTTGTAGGCATTTGGTTCTTTGGGCGCTCGGTTGTAGGTGGGTTGCTTTGTGGTGGTGCTCGGTTGTATGCAAGTTGTTGCTTTGTGGTCGAGGAGAGGCTGGTTGAGGGGTGGGCGGTATTGTTGATTGGGTGGTGGGTTACGGTATTGGCTTTGACGGTACCCACCACAGTTACCCATGGCATTGATGCTCTCATTATTTACTACCCCTTCGGTGGTGGGTCCTACGAGTGTAGGCTTTCTAGTATTACGGGGCTTGGTGTCGAACGGGTTGATCATGGATGCATCCTTAAAGTGGGCTTGGAGGTAGCGGGCGCTATCACACAACTCACTCATGGTTGTTGGACGGTGCATGATCAGAAGGTTGCGAAGGTTAGGCGTGGTGTTCCCAATGAGCATCCTCACCGCTCCCCCTGCGAGATGGTATCCACAAGCCTCTCAGCCATTCCCCTCCACCGATCAGCAAATCTGGCAAAGTCCTCATCCGGCCTCATCTTTTCAGCAATTAAGTCAGTTATCGAGTAGGCTGGCCCCACCCAATCCTTGTACCTCTGTAGAAACTTCGTCTTGACAATGTCGAAATCCGCCGCCTCAATGGAATCAAGAGAATAGAACCAGTCAAGGGCGGCTCCATCCAATGACCGACGGAATAGGAAGGCAAGGGCTTTGCGGTCATTTTTCCAGAATGAGGAGTCATAGAGAAAGCTCTTTAGATGGTTAAAAGGATTACCAGTCCCGTTGTAACGCTGGAAGACTGGTATCTCTGAAGGAGGAAGGTGTAGGACTGGGAAAGATGGGACAGAGATTTCAGGGATGGCTTTAGAATCGAGGCGGTGCCTCATCTCTTCGAAGCGCTCATCCATCTGGTTGATTTTGTTCATTAACACCTGGGTGAGATGGATTCCTGAGCCACGGGAGCAAAGTGTTTAGGTGGCTGAGTTGGAGGAGGTAGGTTGGAAACAGGAATTGGAACAGAATTATGTGAATGCCCCATAATAGGGTGAGTGGAGACACGGCAGGGTTTCCCAGGAGAAGAGATGATTTGGGGCCTGACTGCTGATTGAGGTGGTGAGGGGGCTTGATTTCCCTCGACCGGATCTTGAGTGGCGGGCATCTTGCCCTTAGTCAAGGATTGCACAAGCGAAAAAGATTCGGGGTCTAGATGAAGAGATAGACCCTGGAGGAGTTGCTCCACGCTAAGTGATGCGGAGTTGATGAGTAGGATTTTGAATTTACGGCTCCCCGACGGCGTTGACATGGCCCTACGGTTGGACCACGGGTTGCTGAAGCTCGTAGTGACCCGTCTCGTACTCCTCTTCTTGGCCGCAGTAGTCCGACATCCCGACGTGTCTTCCGGACCTTAGAGTGGGCATCCTGTCAAGTTTCCTTACAAAATGGTTGAAAGAAGGCAAAATGAAAGGTGTAAATGCCAAGAGAGTTTTTGTTTGTTTATGGTTGTTTGTTTGATTTGATTTGGTTTCAATTTGGTTGTTTGGCAAGCAAGTTGAACATAAAAATTAAAGGGATTTTATTTTTTTAGGTGTTTTGAAAGAGAATTTATTTTTTTTTTCAATTGTTGTGAGCAAGCAAGTTATGCAAACAAGGTTTTAAAATGACTACTCGACAATTATTGGGTTGAAACCTTAGATTAGATAGATTGTTAGCAATTGTTCACTCAAATTGGGTATGGTTCCTATTGCTTCAATCTTCAAGACCTAAGGTTATCACTCATTCACCACGAGTAGGTACTTGGGTTCTTCGGGTTTTGGGAAAGTGGTACAACCGGCCCAATCGTGCGGAGAGGAATACTCCACGGATGGGGACTTACGGAGGTCTTGATGGAAACCACCAAATCAACTAGGAAAAGAATATCCCAGAAGAGAGGTAAGAATCCACCAAGAAGGTGTTTGGAGGGTGAGGGTGTGTTGGGAGAGAGAGCCCCCGCCTCGAATGCCCTACGGATCGGAACAAGTCCGGTACCCGATGCAAAGCTAATGCAAAAATGAAAAATGGAGGGTAGAAGGAGAAGAAGCAATCAATATGCCAACATGAATGAAAGCTATTAAATAAGTCAAGCAAGTGAATGCAAACAAGATAAGCAATGAGAAAGTAAAACAAGTAACTAGAAACTAGCAACTAAAATGTGGTTCGCGCGGGAACCGGCTTGTGTTGGAGTGTTCAAGTGTGGACAAATCTGAAGTAAAAGTAAAAGGACGGTCCACGCGGGGACCGAATTGAAAATAAAGTGGCTCACGCGGGAGCCGAGTTTTGAAAAGGTAGGTGGTTCACGTGGGAACCGATTTTGAAGGAAAAGGGGTGGTTCACGCGGGAACCGGTTTGTTTGATTGAAAAAGGAAAGAGGGGGCCACGTGGGGCCAATCTAATTGGTGCAAAGGGGTGGTCCACGCGGGGACCGATCTGAAGGTAAGTTGGTTCACGCGGGAACCGAGCTGGAAAAGAAAGGTGGTTCACGCGGGAACCGGTTTTTGAAGGAAAAGGGGTGGTTCACGCGGGAACCGGTGTAAGAGTTGACAAAATGAAAAGAGAGCCACGTGGGGCCAATCTAAAGGTGCTGCAAATGGGTGGTCCACGCGGGGACCGATCTGAAAGTAAGTTGGTTCACGCGGGAACCGAGTCGGAAAAGAAAGGTGGTTCACGTGGGAACCGGTTTATAAGAAAAAGTGGTTCACGCGGGAACCGGGCTGAAATTAAAGACAAGAAATCAAGTCCACATAGGGGACAATCTTAAAGGAAGAGTAATCAGCAAGTTTTTAAAGGTAAATTGACATGGAAAAGGGTAAAGTACAAGCCGGTTCACGCGGGAACCAAGTCGGAAAACAACTAGTTGCACGGATCAATCAAGCTAGCACGGTTGAAGACATTGGTTGTCCCACCGTGGTCGCCAAAAAGCTGTCGACTCCAGAAACGGGTTCCGGATCGGCACCTCAAGATAAGAAGAAGGTGAAAGATAGAATGGGTAAAAGGGAGAGTGAATCGAAAAACACTCGGAAAGCTGTAAAAGATCCTCACCTCGGTCCCACACTCACATTGATCCCCGAACTTTCATCTCACGGCGTCGCTCGAGCACCGGGGATGGTTCGGGTCATGTGGGAGGAGAGTGAGGAGGATATGAATTTAGAACATGAATAAAAAGAAAGTGTGGTCTCCAGGAGCCGCGGGCTCCGTTTTATGTAATGGAAATAAAAAGAAGTTGACCGTGTGTACCTTAGCGTGGGAGAAAGGGATGTGAGTTCAACCTTCTTCTTCTTCGGCCGGCCGATGAAGAAGAGTCTCCAATCCAATGCTAGCTTGATCAACCTGTGCAACTAGAACAATAAACCAAGTGAAGAGTTTGGTTAGACTTGTGAGAAGTGTAGTAACTGTAGTAAGAAGATAAGAAAGAAGCAATTGGAGTTGGACTCACCGGCTTCGGGGTGAGCCTTAACCCCTTTTTTTTGTATTTTTTTTTTGATTATGTAAAAATGATGCAAATAAACTGAAATATGCTTTAAAACAGTAAATGAACTGAGTTAAATGAGTTGAGAAAGCTTATGGAATGGATTTGGCTTGAGTTGAAGCCGAGTTGGTTGAAGACAGCCGGTTCGGGTAGCTTGGTACCCTTCTGGCGCGACTTTGGTGCAGAGGATGTTACGGACGACCCCGATGTCAGAATCGAGTGCCGTTTGTTGGAGTAGACAGAAAACTCAGATAGAAAGAATTACTATGTTGATGACTTCTCCGAAATCCTCCTGTAGAAGTCAGTAAAAATTATGAAAAGTGGGCGGATATCAAAATCAGAACCTGGATGCGCGCCCTCAGTGTAGCAACCGTCACGAACGAACGGCGAGTCGGAATTGAGTGCCGTCAGTTGGAGATGAAAGAGGACGAAGAGAGGAACAATTTGTATGTTGAAGACTTTTGCAGAAGAAGCCTCGGATTTTCTACAGAAGTCGATGAAGATGGTTGATGAAGAACACCCGGATCGAGCCTTTCTCCTCCACCTCGGGATCGATTTCTTGACTTCGGATCGCCTTTGGACGTCGGGACGGCTTTGGAGAAGAGCTTGGACGACCTTGGGACGAGCTAGGCACCGGCGGTTAACCTTGGTTCGTTGAGAATGGCCCTCAATTTATAGGGGAAGGGAGACGGTGCAAAATTTAGAAACTGGACGTACCGCGCCCCCGCGTTTCAAACGAGACGAGGGCGCGCAGGGCGCGCCCTCAAATCAAGGGCGCTCAGGGCGCGCCCCCAGTTCGGGGGCGCGGTCTGCGCGCCCCCCTGTTTCAAAGGGGGCGAGGGCGCGTTACGCGTCTCACTGCTAAAAATTGATGGAAACTTCCGGAAATTGCTAAGAATCGACTTGACATACGTAACGCGCCCCCGAACCGGGGGCGCGTTACAAATAAGTGAAAATCCTCCCCCGGAAACCTTCCAAAAACCGGGTTTAGAAGGTGCTAATCGGGGTAATTTCCGATTTAAAGCAACTGACCGCGCCCCCACTTTTCAAAAGAACTGGGGGCGCTCAGGGCGCGCCCCCAGTGTGAGGGCGCGCCCCCGGGTTGAGGGCGCGCAGGGCGCGCCCTCCCCTTTTAAGCGGAGCGGGGGCGCGTTACACTCTCTCTCCTGCGCGCGTGTTCCGCGAGTCGTATCTTGCAAACCAGATGTCCGATTCGGCTCCCGTTTGTCGCGTTGGAAAGAGGGCCTTCAACCGCACCTCCTCAAGTCGGTAAACCAGCCGCATGACTCCCGAGAAGTTCGTACGGGGCTCTCTACCGGTTTACCCTCTCGCGGAAAGCCGAAACCCGGGGCGAAGATCCGAAAGAGCACGGTTCCGGTCGAGAAATCTCGGGTCAACTCGGGATGACTTAAAATGATGACCGAACAAGTTTGGTACGACCGGAAAACCCGAAATCATCGAAAAATTTGATATTAACCCGGTAAACGTGAATCGAAAGCCGTAAAAGCCGCGAAACCCTAAAATTGACCGAACCGGCCTTATAGCCCCGGTTGATAAAATACACGGCTAGAATCGACCCGGATGACCTGAAAAGACCCGGTGATGACCGGAAAAGCCTAATACATGGTCCGGGATAGCCGTGTCAGCACAGATCGAAAAAGCCGTAACGAAAGCCGTCATTGACCGACGCCTACCGAAATGACTTCTCGGAAACCCTGAATGTTTCGGACCACATGCGGGACGCCTGAGACCTTCAATTATGGGCCATTGAAGGTCGGTCATCGAGCGAGGCTTCGTGTTTTTACAATTCACGTGCGGCTCTCGCTTGAAGGTTACGGCAATATTCCGGAAATCATTGGTCCATTCTCACCTAACAAGGGGGGCTCCACCAATGTCCTTAGCTCATGTCCACGAGATAATCCGGATCAGATAACGGTCAGATAAAAGATATCGCCTATGGAATAAGAGTCTAGGGCTCCGAATCTAGCCAATTTGGCGTGTCTACAGGTGCAGCCCTAGATTGGTTTTTTTCATTAAACGAAGTAGAGATATGGGATTTCGAAATTGTCAAGGCCAAATTCTTGAAACGATATGGGCCAGGCTATTCAATAATTGGGGAAGTAAAAGAATATGTGGAATTAATGCAATATTTTGATGAATTGAGGCCCAGGCTTGAGAAGAACATTGATGCTATGAACCAACCTAGGAGTCCTCCCCAATCCCATCCTGATCATCTTCATCGGCCGATTCCTCGACGCCAGTTGATTAGGCTACCCATGCTCCAATCTCAGCTGGACATGCAACCCGTGTCAACGGCACAATCAATTGTGCACAATCAAGCTCCTCATGTCAATTGTGCCAACACCTCACTATCAAAATCAAATTCTCAGCCTGTTTCACCAACAACCCCTCGGCCAATCATCCAGCCCTTGGCTTCTCAACCTATTCCACCAACAACCCCTCGACCAATCATCCGGCCCTTGGCTTCTCAGCCTATTCCACCAACAACTCCTCAGCCAACCATCCAAGCCATGACTCCTCAATTAATTACATCAATAGCTCTTCAGCCTGAACTGACTTCTATGCCAGCACCACTTCAATCAATCCCTCAACATAGGGTTCCCCCTCAGTCAGTCAAACCACTTGTTTATCTGTTGCTCCTGCCATGGTAGAAGAACTAGTCACTCCTATCATTCATGCTCCTACCCTGGCAGAGGAACCAATTAATCTGATCATCCCTACTCTTACTATAGTAGATGATTTATTCACTTCAACCCTTCATGCTCCTGCCATGGTAGAGGAACTAGCCACTCCGATCATTCATGCTCCTGCCATAGTAGATGATCCAGACACTTCGACCCTTCAAGCTCCTGCCTTGGCAGAGGAAATAATAACTTCAACCATTTGTGCTCCTGCCATGGTAGAAGAATCAGCTTCTCATCATGTCATTGCTATATCTCAAGATCAAAGTCAGCTAGTAGGGGAAGTCGAACCAAACCCTTCTACCATTTTGGAATCCCCTAGACTAGGCATGCCCTCTTCCATAGAACAATCTGAGGAGAAGCCTGCTATAGGGAGCTTAGATGAAGGAATCATAAACTTATTTGATTGTCAATCCAATGATGGACTAGGCAAGGATTTATCAGGCATTGATCAACTATTACCATCATTGGAATTAATCAATGAAGATGGTCAGATTGAATTGACCCTGAATTGGGAAGTAAGGAGACCAAATTGGTTAGTGAAATGGGGAATGAATCGACAAGCCTCCTAAAGGATGTATACCTTAGCAGGGGATACTAGGACCTCCTCCAGCTAGGCAGGCAAATCCCTTAGCATCGATCTTAGGGCCACGACCCTTACCCCATTCTTCTCCTAAGCAACAATCCGGCCCATGGGCCCATGATCAATCAATCTTAGGGCCACGACCCTTTCTTTATTCTCCTCCACATCAACGATTGGGCCCATGGGCCCACAATTCCTCAATCTTAGGGCCATTTCCCTTTCTTTATCCTTTTTACAACCATCAATCAGGCCCATGGGTCCAAAATCAGTCAATCTTAGGGCCATGGTCCACACCCCATCCCACTCAATTGGGCTCTTATGCCCCTCTTCTACAATTGGGACCTTATGCCCCATTTTCAGGCACTTATGCCCCTTTTCATCAATCAGGCTCTTATGCTCCTTTCATACAACCGGGCCCATGTGCCCCTTTCCATCAGCCGGGCCCTTATGCCCCCTTTATCCAACCGGGCCCATGTGCCCCTTTTAATCAACTGGGCTCTTATGCCCCTTTTTTTCAACCGGGCCCACATGCCCCTTTTAATCAATCGGGCTTGCATGCCCCTTTCCTTCAACTGGGCCCATATGCCCCTTTTCCCCAACTGGGCCTACGTGCCCCTTTCCTTCCATCAGGCCCACGTGCCCATAATTCTCCCCAATCGGGCCCATGTGCCCTTATTTTTTTGAAATCGGGCCCACGTGCCTGCAATTCACCTCAACTTGGCTTACATGCCCTTGTTTTTCTGCAATCGGGCCAATGTGCCCAAATTCCTCCTAAATCGGGCCCACGTGCCCACCTTCCATCAACCTCGGGCACACATGCCCACACTTATTCAACTTCGGGCCTGTTGTAGACACGCCAAATTGGCTTGATTCGGAGCCTTAGACTCTTATTCCATAGGCGATATCTTTTATTTGACCGTTATCTAATTCGGACTACCTCGTGGAGATGAGCTAAGGACATTGGTGGATCCCCCCTTGTTAGTTGAGAATGGACCAATGATTTCCGGAATATTGCCGTAACTTTCAAGCGAGAGCCGCACGTGAACTGTAAAAACACGAAGCCTGCTCGATGACCGACCTTGAATGGCCCATAATTGAAGGTCTCGGGAGTCCCTCATGTGTTATGTAACATTCAGGGTTTCCGAGAAGTCATTTCGGTAGGCGTCGGTCAATGACAGCATTCATTACGGCTTTTTCGATCTGTGCTGACACGGCTATCTCGGACCATGTATTAGGCCTTTCCGGTCATCACCGGGTCTTTTCGGGTCATCCGGGTCGATTCTAGACGAATATTTTCATCAACCGGGGCCATACATCCGGTTCGGTCAATTTTAGGGTTTCGCGGCTTTTACGGCTTTCGATTCACGTTTACCGGGTTAATCTCAGATTTTTCGATGACTTCGGATTGTCCGATCGTATCGGACTTTTTCGGTCATCATTTTAAGTCATCCCGAGTTGACCCGAGATTTCTCGATCGGAACCGTGCTCTTTCGGATCTTCGCCCCGGGTTTTGGCTTTCCGCGAGAGGGTAAACCGGTAGAAAGCCCCATGCAAACATATAGGGAGTCATTCCGGCTGGTTTACCAATTTGAGGAGGTGCGGTTGAAGGCCCTCTTTCCAACGTGACAAAAGGGAGCCAAATCGGACATCCTGTTTGCAAGATACGGCTCGTGGAACACGCGCGCAGGAGAGAGAGTGTACTGCGCCCCTGCTCCCTTTGAAAGAGGAGGGCGCGCCCTGCGCGCCCTCAACCCGGGGGCGCGCCCTGCGCGCCCTCAAACTGGGGGCGCGCCCTGCGCGCCCCCGGTTCCATTGAAAAGCGGGGGCGCGGTCGGTTTCTTTAAATCGCAAATTACCCCGATTAGCACCTTCTAAACCGGATTTTTGGAAGGTTTCCGCGGAGGATTTTCGATCATTTGTACCGCGTCCCCGGTTCGGGGGCGCGTTAAGTATGTCAAGTAGATTTTTAGCAATTTCCGGAAGTTTCCGTCGATTTATAGCAGTGAGACGCGTAAGGCGCCCCCTCTTCCTTTGAAACAGGGGGGCGCGTAGACCGCGCCCCCGAACTGGGGGCGCGCACTGCGCGCCCTGCGCGCCCTCCTCCTCTTTGAAACACGGGGGCGCGGTAGGTCCAGTTTCTAAATTTTGCACCGGCTTCCTTCCCCTATAAATTGAGGGCCATTCTCAGCGACCCAGGGTTAATCCCCGGGTGCCTAGCTCGTCCATAGGTCGTCCAAGCTCTTCTCCAAAGCCGTCCCGACGTCCAAAGGCGATCCGAAGTCAAGAAATCGATCCCGAGGTGAAGGAGAGGGCTCGATCCGGGTGTTCTTCATCAACCATCTTCATCGACTTCTGTATAAAATATGGGGATCCTGATGCAAAAGTCTTCAACATAGAAGTCGTTCCTCTCTTCGTCCTCTTTCATCTTCAACTGACGGCACTTAATTCTGACTTGCCCTTTGTTCGTGGCGATTGCTGCATTGGGGGCGCGCATCCTGGTTCTGTTTTAGATATCCGCCCACTTTCAGAATTTTTAATGACTTTATACAGGAGGATTTCGGAGAAGTCATCAACACAGGAACTCTTTCTCTCTGAGTCCTCTGTCTACTCCAACAAACGGAACTCGATTCTAACATTGGGGTCGTCCTTAGCATCCTCTGTACCGAAGTCGCGCCAGATGGGTGCAAAGCTACCCGAACCGGCCTTTTCTCAACCAACTCGGCTTCAACTCAAGCCGATCCATTCCATAAGCTTTCTCAACTCATTTAACTCAGTTCATTTACTGTTTTAAAGCATATTTCAGTTTATTTGCATCATTTTTACATAATCAAAAAAATACAAAAAAAGGGGTTAAGGCTCACCCCAATCCGGTGAGTTCGATTCCGATTGCTTCTTTCTCATCTTCTTACTACAGTTACTACACCTCCCATAGTTCTAATTATTTTATTCACTTGGTTTATTTTTTTTAGTTGCACAGGTTGAACAAGCTAGCATTGATTGGAGACTCTTCTTCATCGGCCGGCCGAAGAAGAAGAAGGTTGAACCCATATCCCGATCTCCCACGCTAAGGTACACGGTCAACTCAACTCAACTTCTTAATTTACATCCCATTAATCGGAGCCCGCGGCTCCTGGTGACCACATTTCTCATGCTTTAATTTCATCTCATCCTCACTCTCCTCCCACATGACCCGAACCATCTTCGGTGCTCGAGCGACGCCGTGAGATGAAAGTTCGGGGATCAATGTGAGTGTGGGATCGAGGTGAGGACATTTTACCGCTTTCCGAGTGTTTTCAATTCACTCCCCTTTTTTCCCCAATTCCATATTTCTTTTCTCTTAAGGTGCCGATCCGGAACCCGTTTTCGGAGTCGACAGCTTTTTGGCGACCACGGTGGGACAACCAATGTCTTCAACCGTGCTAGCTTAATTCAACCGTGCAACTAGTGGCTTTCCAACTTGGTTCCCGCGTGAACCGGCTTGTCTTTTATCTTCCATGTCAATTTACCTTTAAACTTGCCATTTACTCTTTCTTTAAGATTATCCCCCATGTGGACTTAATTTGCTTGTCTTTCATTCCAACCCGGTTCCCGCGTGAACCACTTTTCTTCTTATAAACCGGTTCCCGCGTGAACCACCTTTCTTTTCCAACTCAGTTCCCGCATGAACCAACTTACTTTCAGATCGGTCCCCGCGTGGACCACCTATTTACAACACCTTTAGATTGGCCCCACGTGGCCCTCCTTCTATTTTTTTAACTCTTACATCGGTTCCCGCGTGAACCACCCCTTTCTTCATTAAAACCGGTTCCCGCGTGAACCAAACCCTTTTCTAAACCGGTTCCCGCGTGAACCAACTCACTTTCAGATCGGTCCCCGCATGGACCACCCCCTTTGCACCAATTAGATTGACCCCACGTGGACCATCCTTTTACCTTTACATCAGATTTGTCCCCAATTGAACACTCCAACACAAGCCGGTTCCCGCGCGAACCACCTTTTAATTGCTAGTTTCTAGTTACTTGTTTTACTTTCTCATTGCTTATCTTATTTGCATTCACTTGCTTGGTTTATTTAATAGCTTTCATTCATGTTTGCATATTGCTTGCTTCTTCTTCTCCTACCCTCCATTTTTCATTTTTGCATTAGCTTTTTGCATCGGGTACCGGACTTGCTCCGATCCGTAGGGCATTCGAGGCGGGGGCTCTCTCTCCCAACACACCCTCACCCTCCAAACACCTTCTTGGTGGATTCTTACCTCTCTTCTGGGATATTCCTTCCTGTAGACACGCAATTTTGGCCTAGTTGGAGAGCTTAAATTCTTGTTTTCATGAAGTATATTTGAGTAACCTTTCAAGAGAACCGAGTTTTCCGGAAAAATTAAGGTCTTTGGAACATTTCAAAGAGGGCAAAACCCTATGTATAAGGGCACCTGGCGCCCTACTTATAGGGCACCAGGCGCCCTATAAATAGGGCACCAGATGCCCTATTTATAGGGCACCAGGCGCCCTATAAACAGGGCACCTGGCGCCCTGTATACAGGGCACCAGGCGCCTTGTATACAGGGCGCCTGGATCCAAATTAAATTGCTTTGACAGGTTGATTTGACCCCCCGCAGTGACTTGTCTTGTCGACCTGACATATCTCATGATGTTGGCGCCCCATATATAGGGCGCTATGCCACATGGCACTGCTTTTCGGAAATGGCCAAAGTGCCCTCTTTTGGGCTATAAATAGCCCCCCATTTGGAGCTTGGAGGTGGTTCCAACCTGGTGCCATCCTATAGCTAATCCAACACCACGTTTCTAAGCCATTATCATCCCCCACAAGCCTTCAAATCGATCCATAACCATCCACCAAAAACCCTAAAAACCTTCTGTTTCTGTCACCCAGAAACATGATTTTTCTCCAACTTTGAGAGCCTCTATCCGTCTCTCCTCTTACATCCAGCATCCAAACCACCTTTCATTAGCTTCATTTGCATATTGTCTACAAGGAGAAGCCCCTACTTCGTCCCGGAAGCCTCCCAGCACTCCGGAGTGGCGCCGCGAAGAGGAGAAGAAAATCTGTTCGGGCCAGACTTAGTGCCCCGTATACAGGGCGCTTTGACTTGGTCAACGCGCCCCATAAAGAGGGCACCTGCTTCTGGCGTCCTATATACAGGGCACCAGGAAGGACAGAAGCTTGTTTTGTTATTTTTGAATTCCGATCGCCCGTTTAATCGAGTTTTTGTCCTCCTTTTTCATCTTAGCACTGTTCATCAAGTTATTTAGCATGTCTTAGATCATTTTGCATCACATATATATATTCAAAACCTTCCAAATAGTGGTTGGGATTTAGTCCCAATCCGGTCAGTTCCTTCCCTCTTTCATGTTTACATTTGAATTTGAGCATGATTCTACAATCGTCACGAGAACTAATGATCTTTTCACTTGTTTCTATGTTTTCTTATGGACATTCTTAGGTAAATCTGATTGAGGCGGAGCTTCAACCGGATCGAAGACGAAGGACTCACTAAGCTCTCTTCTTTCGGCCGGCCGAGAGAGGAGAAGTCGGAACCCAACAATCTCCCCACTTTCAAAGGTACGACGGTCATTTTCATTTCTCTATTTCATTTCATTTCTATCTACCATATTTTGGAGCCTTTGGCTCCTGGCGACCACAACCACATAACACACCATCCACCAAGTCACCAAGGCGGGCGTAAGGGGCCGGAAGGGGGATATCGGCGGATGTCCCGTTTCGGGTGCTTACACCTTTTGGCGACCACGGTGGGACCGACTTTGCTTTAGTGAGTTCTTCTCTTCTTTCCTAAAAATGTCCACTTGAAAACATGCTTATTTTCACTTTAGTTTTCATTTAAGCCATTTCCATTTTCTTGTATTGCTATTTACTTGCTTACATGCTTGTTTGTTTCCTTGAAGCATCATCTTGTTTCTTCCAAGTTTACTTGCTCTCTGTTTATCTTTTTAAAAGCATATCAATCTGATTTCCAACTTTGTTAATCAACTTATTTCACCTTAGTATTTTAGATATCATCTTCTTTCATCCCTTGTTAAGCATACTTGCCTATTCCTTTCTAAGTCTAGTTCTCCTTTTGCAAATCTTTCAAAGCATTCTTAGTTAAATTAATGCTTTCTTCCATCTTAGTTTAATTTCATATCATTGTCTTGTTTACTTGCTTCCTACAACATCTCATTAATCATTGTATGCTTTTATTTTCTTCTTGGTTGCTTCTTATTCCTTGAAATTTCACTTGCATTAGTTTGCATCGGAGCTTCGGGTCCGCCCGTCTTCTTAGGACATCCGAGAAGGGAGGCTCTCTCCTCCCAAAGCCTCACACATCCAAACACCCCTCTTGGTGGTTGCCAACTCTTCCTCCGGGGATTCCCTCTCGGAAGGACTGGGTAGCTTCCATCAAGACCTCCGTAAGTCCCCAGACGTGAAGGATTCCCTCTTCACTGATCGGGCCGGTTGTACCACTTTATCCCAAAACCCGGAATACCTATTACCCTATTACCCATCGTTGTGAAAAGAGTGACAACCTTAGATTGCTCAGTGTTGTGAGAGCATAGGGTCCTACCCATTTATTTGAGTGGACAATATTTCTCTTAACAAGCCATTAATTTGAGGTTGAAACAAAAAAAATTGCGTTAATCATTCAAAGTCTTTGCTATTACTTGTTTGCAAACAAAAACTGAAAATTAAACAAAAATCCCAAAATCACCTAAAAAGAACCAAAACAAAAAATTTGCTTGAGGTTAATTTGCTTGACAACTTGCTTGTCCAAACAAAAGAAAATCAAAACAAAAGAGGTCAAAAATCAAAACCAAAAAAATCCTTGAACTTTTATTTGCCAAACCTCCTTTTTTCGTCGTGTTTATGAACTTGAGGTCGAGGTCGAGTTATCGGAATGGCGGATCAAAGATGCGAGCAACTACAATTGGAATACGACCGGTCTTATTTCTACCCCGATGCCGTATGTGCCGTCAATGAACACGAAGTTCTCCCCGAACCTAGTCAAACTTCTCCTCGACCCAATCCAAATTCACTTTGGGAGGCATTCTCTCATGCCGACCCTACCCAACTCCGGGCTATCAAAGCCATCCTCAAGGGCAAGTCCCCCACCGACCACATTCCTACCGAAGGTGGCCTTCATATCTCTACCCCTCGGTCAGTGGCACACCAACCCAACATGCCCACTCATGGCCATTCCCATACCGGGCTCATAGCCCCAATTTCTCCTCATCCGGTGGCTAATCTAGATCACCCCCATACGAATGTGGTCGTCCCTTCTAGACCACCAGTTTATTCTTCTAATCATCTCAACCCTACTCACCCTTTGGTGCATCCCCCAATATACCCTTCTCATCCGGTCACTTCGGCCCACCAAATCCCGATCCCGGTGCACCAAGCACCCGCTCCTCCTCCTCCTCTTGGGGAACCTTCGTCGATCTAGCTATGATTAATAAAACCAATTGCATGGACGAACAATATAGAGAACTCAGACGTTTGATCGACGCCAAGGCAGCCCCCGAAATTTCCCTTCCTTTTCTCCCTACTTTTCATCTACCTCCTTCTGAGATGCCGGTATACCGTCGCTACAACGGAACCGGTAATCCCTTCATTCATGTCAAAGACTTTCTGTATGAGTCAGTAATGTGGCAGAACAATCCAAGGGCCCTGGCTTTTATTTTCAGAAGATCATTGGAGGGCTCGGCTTTAGAGTGGTTTTACTCGCTTGACCCTTCAGAGGCAAGTAACTTTGAAATCGTCAAAGCCAAATTTTTGCAAAGATATCAAGATAGGGTCGGGCCAACTTATTCCATCACCGACCTCATGGCTGAAAGGATGAAGAATGATGAAGATTTTATCAGGTATGCTGATAGGTGGAGAGCAATGGCGGAAAGAATGACAAATGCACTGTCCGAATCGGAACAAGTTAAGATGATCATCACCAACGCCACTCCCGCTTTAAAAAATGTATTGGCATTACATCACCCTGCCACGATGAGCGAACTCTACGAGAGAGCGCGGTATATCCAAACACAGCTCCGAGACTCTCCCATTATGAACCTTTTCGACCCTAGGCCCCGAGTCACCAAAAAAACAACCACCACCACCTCTGGGCCCGTGACTGAAGGCGTGGTAACCAACGAACATGTCAATATCCTGGGGAACCCGCCCATCAACCACCAACAGCAATACAGGAATCCCCAGTATAGAAACCCGCGCCAAATCCAACCGGCACCTCGCCCCCAGATCCAACCCCAACCTTTCCGCCACCAAGCACCGAACCAATACCCCCAACAACCAATACAGACACCAGTCCCCCAGCAACCCCGGCAGTTGGCCGTACAGACCTTTACACCTCAACCTCCCCGCCAACCGACCACCTACAACCAGGCACCCCCTCCCATGGCCTATGAACCCCAAAAGGTTGAACCCAAGAGGAACCATTACCCGCCTTTGTCGTACTCCCTCGTGGACATCTTTAACGCACTCATGGCGGCAGGGCAAATTCTATTGCCAAGGGAGAAGTCGGAGTGGCCTCAGAATGCCAACACAGAGCGATACTGCTTGTTCCATAGATATCCTGGGCACACCGTGGAAAATTGTTTTCAGTTCAAAGACTATATCCACGATCTTAATGAGAAAGGCAGTATTGACTGGGACCATATGGGGGAATACATCAGAACAGTGAACAATCAACCTCAACGGCAGCATGCACCAGCTCAGCAGCAACAACAACAGAACCCCGGCCTGGGGATTATCCAAAACCCTTTACCTCCACATGCACCCGCGCACAGGAATCAACACGTTAATCCCATCATGATTTCTTCGAGGAGTATCATGATCGGGGCCGAATTGGCAAGTCGAGGGAGCCGCCTCCTCCATGCACATCAACTTACTTCACCCTCCTAACCGAACCGTCCACTCTATACCCCGAACAACTATGTCACATAATCCCATCACATTAAACAGAATGCCCATCATCCGAACACCATCACAACCCATCATCACACCACCAGCCATTCATCTCCAATCGGGACGGACCCTAACCCGCTCGGCTAATCCACCACAAACATCACCACCACTAGGACCTATCATCATCCCGCCTCGTGCAAACATACCTACCTACTCTACCATGCCTCAAACCACCATCATTACGCCCGTCCCAAGAGCTCCCATCATTCGACCTAACCCGCCACCCACCACTACCACCCCAGCTATAGCTCCTCAACTTGCCACAGTACTTAGGAGTGGGCGCATGTTCCAAAGGGTCTTTCCCCAGGCCGGCCAATCAGGGTTGGCACCAGAAGCAGAAAAAGAACACATTGAAGGGCCGTTGCCTGGGACATCCTATGACTTATTGAAGCATCTTGATAAAACCCCGGCACGGATCTCTATCTTAGAGTTGATCAAAAGATCCAAAGTCCATCAAGAGGTTCTCCAACAGTACTTACAGCGAGTAATGGTAAACGAGAGCCTCCCCCCAGAAAAAATCTCATCAGTTCTGGTCCCGAGAAGTGAGTACCCAGCCCTTACATTCACGAAGGAAGAGTTGGCCGACCCGGAAATAAGGAAATGTGCCTTGTGCATCACAGTCCACATCAATGGTGTAGGCATTAAGTCATGTTTGGTCGATACCGGAGCATCCATTAATGTTATGCCACCAGAAACATTACATCTTTGTGGAATCTCCGAGGAGGACATCCGGCCATCTCAAATAACAGTGACCGCATATGATAATTCAAAGAAGCCCGCAGACGGCATGATTACATTGGGTGTCAAACTCGGACCTCAGACAGTCACTGTCAACTTTCACATACTAGAGATGGATCCGACATACAAAGCTATTCTGGGACGGCCCTATTTGGAAGCACTAGAGGCAGTCGCCTCCACCAATCACCAGTGTCTTAAATTCCCTCACAAGGGACAGGTGATTAAGGTGACGAGCATGCCCTTAGATCATCCATCTTCTCCACCACCACCTCTTGGGTTGCCAAATGAGCCAATTTTTACAATCTTGGATCTTCCAGAAATGAGTAGGCAACCCAGGCAAGTGTGGAGAAGGAAAAGAGAAGAAAATGAAACTATAGGGTGGCATATAATGAAAAGTTTGGGATACCAGAAGGGCCAAGGACTAGGCAAAGAAATGCAAGGCATAGCTGAGCCAATCAATCTAGTGAGGTTACAACCAAAAAGCGGGGTTGGAGATGATGGAACGATAGCGAATGGTCAGAATCTCAGAAGCAGATACTTTTCTGGATGCTTACAAAAGTTTTTCATCAAGAAAGAAACCATTCAACTGGCTGAGAACAAGGAAGGACAAGAGATTGAGCAAGACAAGAGAAGAAGAACTGACGACCCTGAAGAGAACTTATATCCAGAAATATCTCTTTTGTTTTCCACCGATGAAGAAGGGTCAAGCAATGAACCACTCCAAGCTGAATCACCTGTCGACCCACCCAAGGGTCATATTGCCAAACCGACTCGAGAAAAAGTCCAACCAACTCCGCGAGGGCCTTCCCTCATTATCTCCTCTTTTGGGGCCGATGCCCCAACTCACTATGACGCTCTCCCCGGGATTCTTGGCCCGATCCCTATTTCTAGGCCCTCAGGCCCAACTTATGGGTCCACGAACCCACTTGTTGCTTTTGGGCCACCGAGCCCCTCTACTAAATCTGGGCCTTTGTGCCCATTTCCTCCAACTCTTGGGCCATCGAGCCCCTCTACTGAATCCGGGCCTCTGCGCCCATTTCATCCAATTCTCGGGCCCTCGAGCCCATCTCCTAAACCCGGGCCCTTAAGCCCGCATCCTCCTCTTATTGGGTCCATGAACCCATCTTCCTCTATGATTATCCGGCCTACTGGCCCATCACCTCTTTCTGTCAACATTGGGCCCGAAAGCCCCCTCTATCAAACATTGCTCGAAGTCTTCCCCTCTTTATCAATATCTCTGCCTACTTTGGCTCCCATAGTTGATATCAACCCAAATCGGGCACCTGACACCCATTCTGTCTTCATGTTTAGAACTCCCCAAAAAACAATGCCCTCCTCGAAACTGAAATTTCGATCGAGGAAACATCTCAACTTACCTCGGAAGGGCATTCGACTCAAGGAGCCACCAGATCCTTGATTGACCTCCTTTGCCCTCCATCCACCCCCCTCTTCCTCTTCTTATTTACTTTCTTCTTCTTTAAGTTTAGTTTCCAATAAAAATAGGACAAAAAATCAGAGGTAGGAGAGTTCCAGAAAGATACCTGCATCAATTAGCTCCAAAAGATTAGAACACCATCTTAGGTGGAGTACTTTAAAAAAGGAGCTTGGCCGGTGTTCTGTTAAGATGCGTAGATGAAGAGGAGGCTGAATTGGTGCTTGAAGAAGCGCACTCTGGAGTATGTGGAGGCCATGTAAATGCTCATGCCCTCGCCAAGAAAATCATCAGGCAAGGGTACTATTGGCCTACTCTGGAAGAAGATTGCTCGATATTTGTCCGGCACTGTCATCAATGTCAACTCCACGCCGACAAGATTCACTCTCCCGCATCTTCCCTTCATCCGATCCACGCCCCATGGCCTTTCGCTATGTGGGCTTTTGATGTTATCGGACCCCTCGGTGACCCAAACTCTACAAACAAAACCAAATCCTTCATCCTAACTGCAACGGAGTACTTCACCAAATGGGCAGAAGCGGAAGCATATGTGGAGATCAAGGCATCAACAGTCTGCACCTTCATCAAGCGCAACATCATTGCCAGGTTCGGGATCCCAGGCGACATCATCACCGACAATGGACCGCAATTCATCTCTCAGGAGCTACGTGACCTTTGCAACAGGTATTGCATCAAATTGCATCATTCATCTCCATATTATCCTCAAGGCAACGGTCAAGCTGAAGCCACCAATAAAACCCTGATAAAGATCATTAAGAAGACTTGTAAGTCCAGCAAATTCGCAGACTGGCCAGATAAGCTAGTTGATGCTCTATGGGCCTACCGCACTTCTATTCGAACCCCAACGGGTCAGACCCCCTATGCCTTGGCATTTGGGATGGAGGCGGTAGTTCCATACGAAGTAATCACTCCTTCCCTCCGAGTCCAGATCGATCGAGATATCCCGATGGATGAACGCCGAGATTCTCTTCTCGCGCAACTCGAACTCTTGGATGAAAGGAGGCTGGCCGCTGTCGAACATGCTAGATCTTACCAAAATAGACTTAAAAGATTTTATCAGAAGAGGGTGGTAGAGAGAAAATTTGAAATCGGTGAGGTTGTGCTTAAAAGAATATTTGTTAAGCCGGGCGGTCCCCGCTCCAAACTTCAACCTAATTGGGAGGGTCCTTATGTTATTTCGGCTGTTTATCCCGGTAATTCATATAAGCTGACTAATGCAGAAGGAGAAGAACTAGCTCATCCCTGGAATGGTGTATACCTCAAAAAATATTTCCCTTAGAACAAAAATCACAAAAAAATCTATAAAATCCAAAAGTGTGAAGAATGATGATAACATCTAATGCTTGCTTGTTCGGTGCACCAACTTGTCACTTAGGAAAATAAAAATAGGCATCATACTGCACACACTACACGTCTAGTCTTGAGATCCGATGATCGGAAGTTAGAGAGAAAGCTAGGCAACGCTTGGCAAAGGAAGGTCAACCTAATCCCATTCTCTTCTTGTTTCGGTCCAGAATAGATAAAAGGGGTTAGAATGAGGAGTATCGAAAGTGCCCATTGCCTTAGTTGGAAAATGCCTCTGAAGGTCTGACTTCTTAAAAAGAAGAAAAAGGTACCAAAAGATGGGCAATGACCCCTCAGGTCAACGAAAGAATAGACCTGTCTGAATGTGTACCCACAAAAGCCCAAAAAGAAAAAGGCTCCAAAAGATGGGCAATGACCCCTCAGGTCAAAATCAAGCAAAAAAGAAGAAAGACCTGTCTGAATGTGGGCCATCAAAGAAAATGGGCTAGAAGGAAGGACCCGAAGAGGTCAAAACCTGAACGGGCAATGTGGGTATTAGTAGAGAAACGAGTTCGACATCCCTGAATTCTACTAAGGACTTACCACCAATCATCTTCCTTCTTTAACCTCAAAGGATAGGGTTGACCGACTAGGTCCAAGAAGAGCCATAGCCTATCAAAGGCGGAAGGTCAGAAAGATTCCGAACAGGGCACTTTCTTGCACGTGATGCCTACTCTTAATCCTTAGGTAACAATGAGAGGCACCTATGGCAAGCAAGGCAAAGGATGAGATGGTCGTGTCCTTCACACCGAACACAAAAAAATCGAATACTTCAAAAACACCAAAAATCTTAAAAATTAAATATTCAAAACACCAAAAAAAATCGTAAAAGTTCCAAAACATCAAAAACATTATAAAACCATCAAAACCCAAACAAATCAGAAATCCCAAAACACCTAAAAATTTGCTTCTTAAATTGGCTAGCTGCCTTTGCATCCATGTTTAATTTCAGTCTTGCATATTTCCTTTTGTGCATACTTATGTTTTTCTGTTGTCTTTACCTTGATAAGGCCGATGTCCCTTGACAAAAGGTCAAGGCAACTTTGCCCTCTCCTCGCAAGGGACTAAGCCAAAATAAAGTTCTAACCTCTTTTCTCAAGTGGATGCAGGAACAGGAGAAGGCATGCCAACTTCATATCCCCAGACACTTGGAGGAAGCAAAAACACAAAAAAATCAAAAATTGAAAAACAAAAGTGGACTACTCCGACCCCTATTAGGACTTGAATTTACTATTGCATCTATCAAAATAAATAATATTTAAGACGTTGAAGACCTCAAGTCTAGAGGGGGTTGAGCCTGAGAACCCCTTCAACAAAATCAGTGAGGGCTCAGTCATTCCCTAGGCTTGCGGATAGGCCAAAGTTGAATATGCGGGGACGACGGTTTCTTCATAGATGTCCTGACCCGTTATGTTCAACCTATATCTTCAACTATTTTCTTATACTTGTTTGTATTTCTTTAAACCCAGCATGCATCATTTCATACATGCATCATCCCACCACAACCATTTCCTGCTTCCTTCCAGTCCCATCATGAACCTTTTTAAAGATGGTATTTTATAGCCCCTAGAGGAGGTCTTGTTTTTCCGAAAAATCGGCTTTCAATATGTTTCAACGATGTTTTCATCAAAACAAGAAGTTTTTCCATGTCAAACTGAACCGGTATTTCTGAGTAAACCTCATGAATTTGAAGAACCCAACCTTTGTTGATTGGCTGTCTCATCTTTACCTTTTGCCATTTACTTTTCAATGCATTTCTACCGAGTCCAGCACACCATGCAGTTCGGGTCCTGGTCGGTAACAATTCTCCCCCATGTGGGATTTTAGTTATTTACTTTTAGTACTGTTCTTCTCTTTAACCAATCAGCCAGAGGGAAGGTTTCGATAAGACAAAGGGTAATCTCGGAGTCCGGTAAAGTTTTATTCCACTCAACTAGGCCAATGAGAGCGTGTCTAATCTACACCTTGGCATCATCTTTTCAGTCCATTACCACTTCACTCCGCTACACCTCATTACGCTTCGCTACATTCGCCAATGCTTCATTCGTGTCACTCCCCTACAAAGCCGACGCCAAGGCGAGGCAAGCTGTAGACATGCAATTTTGGCCTAGTTGGAGAGCTTAAATTCTTGTTTTCATGAAGTATATTTGAGTAACCTTTCAAGAGAACCGAGTTTTCCGGAAAAATTAAGGTCTTTGGAACATTTCAAAGAGGGCAAAACCCTGTGTATAAGGGCATCTGGCGCCCTACTTATAGGGCACCAGGCGCCCTATAAATAGGGCACCAGATGCCCTGTTTATAGGGCACCAGGCGCCCTATAAACAGGGCACCTGGCGCCCTGTATACAGGGCACCAGGCGCCCTGTATACAGGGCGCCTGGATCCAAATTAAATTGATTTGACAGGTTGATTTGACCCCCCGCAGTGACTTGTCTTGTCGACCTGACATATCTCATGATGTTGGCGCCCCATATATAGGGCGCTATGCCACATGGCACTGCTTTTCGAAAATGGCCAAAGTGCCCTCTTTTAGGCTATAAATAGCCCCCCATTTGGAGCTTGGAGGAGGTTCCAACCTGGTGCCACCCTATAGCTAATCCAACACCACGTTTCTAAGCCATTATCATCCCCCACAAGCCTTCAAATCGATCTATAACCATCCACCAAAAACCCTAAAAACCTTCTGTTTCTGTCACCCAGAAACATGATTTTTCTCCAACTTTGAGAGCCTCTATCCGTCTCTCCTCTTACGTCCAGCATCCAAACCACCTTTCATTAGCTTCATTTGCATATTGTCTACAAGGAGAAGCCCCTACTTCGTCCCGGAAGCCTCCTAGCACTCCGGAGTGGCGCCGCGAAGAGGAGAAGAAAATCTGTTCGGGCCAGACTTAGTGCCCCGTATACAGGGCGCTTTGACTTGGTCAACGCGCCCCATAAAGGGGGCACCTGCTCCTGGCGCCCTATATACAGGGCACCAGGAAGGACAGAAGCTTGTTTTGTTATTTTTGAATTCCGATCGCCCGTTTAATCGAGTTTTTGTCCTCCTTTTTCATCTTAGCACTGTTCATCAAGTTATTTAGCATGTCTTAGATCATTTTGCATCACATATATATATTCAAAACCTTCCAAATAGGGGTTGGGATTTAGTCCCAATCCGGTCAGTTCCTTCCCTCTTTCATGTTTACATTTGAATTTGAGCATGATTCTACACTGTCACGAGAACTAATGATCTTTTCACTTGTTTCTATGTTTTCTTATGGACATTCTTAGGTAAATCTGATTGAGGCGGAGCTTCAACCGGATCGAAGACGAAGGACTCACTAAGCTCTCTTCTTTCGGCCGGCCGAGAGAGGAGAAGTCGGAACCCAACAATCTCCCCACTTTCAAAGGTACGACGGTCATTTTCATTTCTCTATTTCATTTCATTTCTATCTACCATATTTTGGAGCCTTTGGCTCCTGGCGACCACAACCACATAACACACCATCCACCAAGTCACCAAGGCGGGCGTAAGGGGCCGGAAGGGGGATATCGGCGGATGTCCCGTTTCGGGTGCTTACACTTCCTAGTTGATTTGGTGGTTTCCATCAAGACCTCCGTAAGCCCCCATCCGTGGAGTATTCCTCTCCGCACGATTGGGCCGGTTGTACCACTTCCCAAAACCCGAAGAACCCAAGTACCTACTCGTGGTGATTGAGTGATAACCTTAGGTCTTGAAGATTGGAGCAATAGGAACCATACCTACTTGAGCGAACAATTGCTAACAATCTATCTAATCTAAGGTTTCAACACATTAATTGTCGAGTAGTCATTTTAAAACCTTGTTTGCATAACTTGCTTGCTCACAACAATTGAAAAGAAAAAAATTCCTCTTTCAAAACACCTAAAAAATCCCTTTAATTTTTATGTTCAACTTGCTTGTCAAACAACCAAAGTGAAACCAAATCAAATCAAACAAACAACCATAATCAAACAAAAACTCTCTTTGCATTTACACCCTTCATTTGCTTTCTTTCAACCATTTTGTAAGGAAATTTGACAGGATGCCCACTCTAAGGTCCGGAAGACACGTCGGGATGTCGGACTACTACGGCCAAAAAGAGGAGTACGAGACGGGTCACTACGAGCTTCAGCAACCCGTGGTCCAACCAGAGGGCCATGTCAACGCCGTCAGGGAGCCAGAAATTCAAGATTCTACTCATCAACCTGCATCACTTAGCGTGGAGCAACTCCTCCAGGGTCTATCTCTTAATCTAGACCCCGAATCTTTTTCGCTTGTGCAATCCTTGACAAAGGGCAAGATGCCCGCCACTCATAATCTGGTCGAGGGAAATCAAGCCCCCTCACCATCCCAACCGGCAGTCAGGCCCTTGATCATCTCTTCTCCTGGGCAACCTTGTCGTGTCTCTACTCACCCCGTTGTGGGGCATTCACACAATTCTGCACCAATTCCTGTTTCCAACCTGCTTCTTCCAACTCAATCACCTAAACACTTTGCTCCCGTGGCTCAGGAATCTAGCCTCACCCAGGCATTAATGAACAAACTCAACCAGATGGATGAGAGCTTCGAAGAGATGAGGCATCGCCTCGATTCTAAAGCCATCCCTGAAATCTCTGTCCCATCCTTCTCAGTTCTACACCTTCCTCCTTCAGAGATACCAGTCTTCCAACGTTACAACGGGACTGGTAATCCTTTCAACCATCTAAAAAGCTTTCTCTATGACTCCGCATTCTTGAAAAATGACCACAAAGCCCTTGCCTTCCTATTTCGTCGGTCATTGGAGGGATCCGCCCTGGACTGGTTCTATTCTCTTGATTCCATTGAGGCGGCAGATTTCGACATCGTCAAGGCAAGGTTTCTACAGAGGTACAAGGATCGGGTGGGGCCAGTCGATAACTGATTTGATTTCCGAAAAGATGAGGCCGGATGAAGACTTTGCCAGATTTGCTGATCGGTGGAGGGGAATGGCTGAGAGGCTAGTAGATACCATCTCAGAGGGGGAGCAGGTGAGGATGCTCATAGGGAACACCACGCCCAATCTTCGCAACCTCCTGATCATGCACTGCCCAACAACCATGTGTGAGTTGTGTGATAGCGCCCGCTACCTCCAAGCCCACTTTAAGGATGCATCCATGGTCAACCCGTTCGACACCAACCCCCGTAACAATAGAAAGCCTACACCTGTAGGACCCACCACCGAAGGGGTAGTAAACAATGAGAGCATCAATGCCATGGGTAACCAGGGTGGGTATCGCCAAAGCCAATACCGTAACCCACCACCCGATCAACAATACTGCCCAGCTCTTCAACTAGCTCCTCAGCCCCAGCAGCAACTTGCATAAAACCGAGCACCACCACAGCAACCCACCTACAACCGAGCGCCCCAGCAACCAAATGCCTACAACCGAGCGCCCCAGCCACCAAATGCCTACAACCGAGCGCCTCAACAACAACATGTCTACAACCGACCCCAACCACAACAACAAGCCTACAACCAAGTGCCACCACCAGCCAACCGACCTAGGAGGGGGGGACCCAAGAGAGAATACTATCCTCAACTGCCATTCCTCCTCACCGATATCTTTAATGCATTGATGGCTGAACAGCAGTTGGAACTTCCAAAGGAGAGAGAAGGATGGCCGGCCGATGTTGACACAACCAAGTACTGCTCTTATCATCGATATCCTGGGCACACGGTGGATGTATGTTTCCAGTTTAAAGACTACATCCATGACCTTAATGATCAAGGGAACATTGACTGGGCACAGATGGGAGAATCCATACAAGCGATGAAGGCACGTCAGAATCAACCACGGCGACAGCAACCACAAAAGCAGCCCGGCCTGGGCATAGTCCAAGATCCACTCCCGGTACTGCTAGGGTTAGACAACTCGTTAGTTGAACATCGTCTAACTTTGAAACCTGGAGTTACCCCGATCAAACAAAAATTAAGGAGATTCCACTCTGATGTTGCACTTAAGATGAAAGAAGAGGTCGACAAGTTACATCAAGCAAGATTCATTAAGGTCATCCTTTATCCGCAATGGGTGGCAAACATAGTCCCTGTCATGAAGATGGATGGCCGAGTTCGGATCTGTATAGACTTCAGGGACTTGAACCGAGCGTGTCCTAAAGATGACTTTCCTCTACCTCATATTGACGTACTGGTTGATAACACTGCTGGATTCGATATGTCGTCATTCATGGATGGCTATTCTGGATATAATCAAATCGGGTTGGCCGAAGAGGACCAGGAGAAGACCTCGTTCACCACACCTTGGGGAACCTATCGCTATGTCGTCATGCCCTTTGGATCGAAGAATGCCGGTGCTACCTATCGAGAGGGCAATGATGGCTATCTTCCAGACATGATGCATACCCTTGTAGAGGTGTACGTGGACGACCTGGTCGTTAAGTCCAGAAGCCGAGAAGATCACCCAGAAGTGTTAAGAAAGGTCTTGCAAAGGGCTAGGGAATATAAATTGAAGATGAACCCAAAGAAATGCACGTTTGGAGTATCCTCAGGAAAACTGTTGGGGTTCATAGTGAGCAAAAAGGGCATAGAGATCGACCCAAACAAGGCCAAGGCAATCATTGGTATGCCTCCTCCGAGAAATATGAAAGAACTTCGAGGATTAATCGGGAGGCTACAGTTTGTCCGCCGGTTCATCTCACAACACTCCCAAAGGTGTAAACCTTTCTATGAGTTGACCAAGGCGGGGGCCAAGTTCAAATGGTATTCGAAGTGCCAGGATGCATTCGATGGTTTGAAAAGATACCTGGCTAGTCCCCCTGTGCTTAGACCACCAGTCCCTGGCAAGCCCTTAGTTTTATATATCTCTGTTTTGGAGAATTCTCTTGGGGCAGTCCTTGCACAAGTTGATAAAGAAGGGAAAGAGAGGGAAACTTACTACTTGTCAAAGATCTTTGATCCATGTGAGCAGAAGTATACTGTAGTGGAAAAGACCTGTGCTGCACTAGTCTGGGTAGTTCAGAAGCTTAAACACTATTTCTTAGCTCATGAGGTCAACCTTATTGCCCGCATCAATCCCATCAAATTGCTTCTGGAGAAAACTATTCTAACTGATCGGTTAGGTCGTTGGCAGAGCTTCCTTTCTCAGTTTGATATCACCTATGTCCCCCAGAAGGCGATTAAGGGCTATGCCATTGCCGAACATCTAGCCAATCACCCTATACCCCTCTTTGACCCGGTCCAATCGTAGCTCCCGGATGATGAACTAATGTTGATCCGATCTTCCCACCTTTGGACATTATATTTTGACGGGGCTCTGAATTCACACGGTAAGGGAATAGGAATTGTTCTTCTATCACCTGAGGGTGTCACCATTCCACAGGCATTTCAGCTTGACTTCCCAGCAACCAACAATATAGCTGAATATGAAGCCTTGCTGGCCGGGCTGGAGGCTGCTCATTTCTATGGTGCCATGGAATTGAGGGTGATAGGTGATAGCCAACTAATTCTTCGCCAAGTCCTAACCAAATACCGAACTTCTCATCCAAACCTCAAACCTTACCAAGAACTCACCTCTTGCTACATCAAGCTCTTTTCCAAACTCACTTTTGTCCATGTTCCTCGAGCTCAGAACATCCTTGTTGATGCCCTAGCCTCCTTAGCTTCATCCCTATCAGTCCCGCTAGGTAGACAGGTGCGGACTATTCATGTCCGTAGAAGGTCGATGCCAGCAATTAAAGATGGGCGATTTCTAAAAGTCAAGGAGAGATTTGGCAGGAAGGAGTATCTAGAGCAGAAAGAGGAGATTTTGCTAATCGAGTTGGAAGAGTTAGATGAGGGTGAGAGGTCTTGGTTTGATGAGATTGCAAGGTATTGTCAAGATCAGACATATCCACCTGGATTAAATGTAAAAGAAAAGAAGGCCATCAGGAGTGTATCCCAGAGGTATACCATCCTAGGAGGGGTTCTCTACAATAGGAGCCTAAGCGGAATTTTATTGAGATGCGTTGATGAAGAAGAGGCAGAATTGGTGCTTAAGGAAGCACATTCCGGGGTCTGTGGGGGCCATGTCAATGCTCAATCTCTTGCCAAGAAAATCATCAGGCAGGGGTATTATTGGCCAACCCTAGAAGAGGATTGCTCCATCTTTGTCCGGCACTGTCATTCTTGCCAACTTCATGCCGACAAGATCCATTCTCTCGCATCTTCCCTTCATCCGATACATGCCCCATGGCCCTTCGCCATGTGGGCTTTCGATATCATTGGCCCTTTAAGTGATCTTAACTCTGAAATCCGTTCCAAATCATTCATCCTGACGGCAACAGAGTACTTCACCAAGTGGGCAGAAGCGGAAGCGTTCGTGGAGATCAAGGCATCAACACTATGCTCCTTCATCAAGCGCAACATCATCGTCAGGTTCGGGATACCCAGCGACATTATCACCGACAACGGACCGCAATTTCTCTCTCAAGATCTGCGTGATCTTTGCAACAGGTACCGCATTGTATTGCATCATTCATCTCCTTATTACCCGCAAGGCAATGGTCAAGCAGAAGCCACCAACAAAACTTTGATTAAAATTATCAAGAAAACCTGTAAGTCTAGCAAGTTCGCAGACTGGCCAGATAAGCTTGTAGATGCCCTATGGGCTTATCGTACTTCTGTACGGACCCCCACTGGTCAAACCCCGTAAGCTCTTGCATATGGGATGGAAGCGGTGGTCCCATACGACGTACTCCTTCCATCACTCCGAGTTCAACTCGATAGGGACATCCCTGTCGCTGAGAGACGAGAATCTCTCCTTGCACAACTTGAACTCCTAGATGAAAGAAGGTTGGCCGCTTCCGAGCATGCCCGGACTTATCAGAACCGATTGAAAAGGTTTTATCAAAAGAGGGTGGTAGAGAGAAAGTTCGAAATCGGTGAGATGGTAGTTAAACGTATATTCGTTAAGCCGGGTGGTCCCCGCTCCAAGTTGCAACCTAACTGGGAAGGGCCTTTTGTTATAACTGAAAAAATCCAGGTAATGCATATGAGCTAACCAACGCCGATGGAGAAAAATTGAATCATCCATGGAACGGCGTTTACCTCAAAAAATATTTTCCTTAGAAAAAAAATGGAGAATTTCTAGTATGATATTAAGTCATCGATCCAAGGGTGTTAGCTAGAAGTCAAGGGTAGACATCACCTTGCACACACAACACCTCCCGATCCCAGAATCTAGATAGCCCAACACTCAAGAGAGGCAAGGCAGAACCCTGAAGGCGGAAAGGAAACCTTACCCTATTCTCTTCTATTCGGTCCAAGATAGGTGAAGGGGACTAGAGGAGGATAGTATCGAAAATGCCCGCCATCTTAGTAGGAGGCCGTCTCATAGGGTGCAAAAGGGTGCCAAAAGATGGGCAATGAACCCCACAGGTTTAAACAAATATGGGCCTGTCTGAATGAGTACCTGAAAGAATAGAAAATGAAGAGAAGGCACCAAAAGATAGGCAATGACCCCACGGGTCAAAGACTTGTCTAAATAAGTGCCATATGTAGAAAATACCCGAAGAGGCCGAACCCCAACGGGCAATTTGGGCATGAGTAGAGAAACCCTCCTCAACACCCCCAAATCCTATCAAAGACTTCCTCTATTATTCTTCCATCTTAAAACCCCTAGGGTAGGGTAGATTATCCAAACTCAGGGTGAATCCAAACCGATCAAGAGAAGAGGGCAAGAAAGATTCTGGGTATGGAACCTTATTTTCACGTGGTGTTTATCACTTAAATCTTGATTAACACTCAAAGATCGATGAATTGTTTCAATACTGGCACATTCTCCACAAAAATACAAAAAAAAATGAATATTTTCAAGAATCTAAAAAAAATCAAATATTTTCAAAAATTAAAAAATTAAAAAAATTCCAAAAAGAAAAATCCGAAAAAAAAATTTGAATATCTTCAAAAAAATAAAAAAATCTAAAAAAGTGCATCATCTAACTTGGCATAACCTTGATTTTTGCCTTTGCTAGCATTCATGTTTATCTTTATGTCTTGCATGTTTCATTTCCGCATTGCATATTTACCTTCATTATCACCCCATTAAGAGGGCTCCTCCCTTTGACCTAAATCAAAGTTGGCCATAATAGGCAAAGGGATGAGTCGTTGTGAAGATCTAATCCTCTTTTATCAAGTGTTTTCAGGGACTATTCCTCTCAACGACAGGATTCTGAGATCAAGAAGGGAGCGACTCTCACCATAGCAGGTAAGCTCTCTCAACTTTTACCTTGTCTGTCATTTTGTACATTCTACCTGGTTGATAAGGCTGCCCCCTTGACATATAAGCAAGGCAAGACAACAATAGGCAAGGGGGTAAGCCATAGAATAGATTTAACCCTTCTATTGAGTATTTCATAAAAGAAACACAAGTCAAGGAGGGGTGAGAATCTCGCCAACAGGTATGTCTCTTAACCCTACATCTATTACTTATTTTTATTATTTGCTATCCCTTAGAAGGCTTCGCCCCTTGACAAACTTGCAAGGGGTTAAGCCGAAATGTGATACTAACTACCCTTTTGAGCGATGTCAAGCAGATCAAATAAACACTGAAGCAAACAAGTGAAGATCTGATTATGCCATTAAGTGCTACAACAAAGAAGAAAAGCAGCTACAACATCAGAAAAGCTAAGCCTGCTACAAAATCGCGTGCTGCTGCTACCCCCTCCAGGAGAATGACCATGTGGAGGAGGCATGGTAGCCGTGTCCGCCAAAGCTGCTGCAGCCGCCTCATTGCGGCGACGCTCTGAAGAAGTGGCCAGGAACGTAGAAGCACCGTGCTCGTGGCTCTGGCTCTGGCCACTCTGCCCATACTGGCTCCGCCCGTGGTGACCCCGACTACGAGCAGTGCCACCACTCCGATGCGTGCCACTCCGATGGGAGCTGCTCTGATGGGTGAAACTCTGGCTCGGCTGTGGAGGGATGCCCTGGCGGTAAACCTGCAATGTCGCCTCTGCTGCCGACAAATGAACCCGTGCTCGCAGTGCATCTGCTCCAAAGATCGCATGGCCTGGCTATGCTGGCGCTCCATCTCACGCATGGCTCTCTCGTGCTGAAGGCGGAGATCCGAGACGATCATCTGGGAACGAAGATCGGCTGGGGTAGACCGCAATGTCTCCACCTCAGACTCCAAGGACTGGATACGGGAGGACAAGCGACTCTGAAGCTCGGCAACCTGGAAGAAGAGGAAGTATATAAACCAAGAAAAATCAACAACCAGAATAGACAACAATGAAAGATACCTCTGCCTCCTTGGTCGTCAGGGCCTCTCTCGCCTCACTAAGACGCTGGCGGAGCTCAGCCACCTCTTCCCTCGACAGAGAAGGAGATGAACCCTCAGCACGAGCCTTCCGCTGTGAACAGAAGAAAAACACATCAAGGCAATCATATGTTGAGGATACAAATGAAGGTCAAAGGCAGTGTCTACCTCAGTCTCCAGCATGCCGCGAAGAGTGGCCACCTCCTGCCGAAGGTCAACAATCTCCAGCTGTTGGCGTAGCAGTAGAGCCCGAGCCTCCTGAAATGACATGAAGGTTAGAAGAGAACAACAACACGAAATTAAAGGAAAGTGAGAAGCATTTACCCGACCCTGCGGAACGAACAAGTGGCCGTACGCCTCCGCGTATCGGCGAAGGTAGTCTCGGCTATCCTCTGCCCAGCCAATAACTACCTCGCCGCCTTCATACCACAAAGTGAGCGAGGCGTGGTGCCTCTCCACCCAGTCCACGGGGAGGAGAAGGCACCTGGGACGAGCACCAACTAGGGGAAGAGGAGGAGGAGGCTCCAACTAGTCCTGCTCCAGACCGAGGGCACGTGCCAAGAACCGAAGCCACAGTGGCGCCAGCTCATTGACGCACAGAAGATGAAGATCGCGGCCGAAGACAGGACCAGCGTGGGCAATCCAGGGCTGGAGATGGTCATCGGTCATGAGATATGGCCTCCAACACACCTGTAGGAAGCAAAATCATGATTATTATTTCAACAGAGAATATTGATACACAAATAAAACACATACCTCAGTGTGTGGGAAGCGGAGAATCTGTGCACGAATCGAAGCCAACTGGCTGCGATGACCACCAGTAGGGCGGATAGGCTCCCAACGAGCCATCAGGGGGAGGAGGTCGGGATAGGACTGCTGTGCCCGACCTAGGGGGATGTAGAGGTAGCTCCCGACCTGTAAAAGGCACAACTCGTCAGAGCAAAGTAGAGCATTACAAGTGTACAAGAAAGGAAAGCTGCTAAAAGTAACCTGAAGAAAAGGAGAGAAGCCGGCAACCGAAACAGAACCCGCCTCAGGCTGGAGGCCATAGAACAAATGGGCGAGCATCGCTACCCCCCACGCGTACGTGCCAACCTGCTCCAGGTCAGCAAGCAAAGGGAGGAACCGCAGATGGATGCGGTCCGTCTTCGAGCCCAACAGAAGGCGCCCGAAGAAGAAGAGGAGGAAGCGGCGCAGGTCTACATCCGCCTCCAAGGAGCCAGGTAACCCGGTAAATGCCGCTGCTGCCTGGCCGACCATGCGGCAGAAAAAGCTGTCCTGGCTCTCGCCACGGACACGCTCGGCATCCACCAAGCCTACCATCTCACCAGCCTCTAGTCTGGCGATGGTGCGTAGGCCATCCTCCGGGTCGAACTCGAGCTCATATGCGAAGAGGGCCCGGAACTCCCGCGAATAGTCAGAAGAGGTGGCACACACCACCGGCCTACCGTAAACACGAAGACCGGTGATGTGTGCAACATCCTCTAAGGAGGGCACCATGTGCCCCCATGGGAACAGAAACACGAAGGATTCTGGGTCCCAGACTCACGGAGGACCTGCACCGGTGGTAGGTCCTCCCAAAAGGAGTCACCCGGAGGATGGGCCCAAACCCCATCTCCTCTAACCGAACCTGCTGGAAGTCCGGTAGGCCTAGGTAGGCAGCATGCACCAGGTCCCACGAGATCCGGGATTTTATCCGGGCCTGCAATAGAATCATTTCATTAGTTCACTCAATTATTATTGTCAAAATGCAAAGGAGCTAAAAATTAAGTGCAGGAAAAGAAAATGTACCTCTCGGACTGCCGGAAGCTCGGGCTCCTCAGAATCGGAGTCATGGCGGCGAACACGTCTCGACATCTGTGCCAAAAGGGAAGTTGATATTAAACATTGTTACATACATTTTTATTTATTTCATATAAATATAAAAAAAAAATAACCGAACGCGCCCTCCCCTCCTTTGGAGAGGGAGGGCAGCGCGCTCTCCATTTGAGGGCGCTCTGAGCGCGCCCTCATAGAAGGGGCGCGCAGACCTGAGAGAAGAGTGAGGGCGCGCAGACCGCGCCCTCCTCTTGGGGGCGCGGTCTGCGCATCCCTGAACCGGGGGCGCGCTCAGCGCGCCCCCGGTCCGAGGGCGCGGTCAACATTTTTGCGTTGACCGCACCCTCTCACCGGCTCGATTTTTATTTTCGCGATAACTTCATCAAATCAACTCTGAATCGCGTGAAACTTGAACCAAATCGAAGAGCATAAGCCGATCTACATTTTTTGTAACAGGGGCACTAACCTTTGACGGCGTTTCGGACTCCGGATCTGAGTTTTAACTCTGGAGCTTCTAGCGCGGGGAGAGATAGTGAACATGTGAAAATGAGATATTCTTACCCCAAGGGGGTATTTATAGAGAGTAAAAATGTGAAAATAGAAGAAATTTTAAAATAACACTCAAGGTTTACAAAATCGAGCTGATCGCAACGCCACCGAAAGAGTTCCGATCTGATGCACGGTTTGCTCAAGATAATTTTGTGAAGAAAACTTCTCTTTAAATTCTCACCAAAAATCCCTCTTTGCACATAACTTTGAATGTCTCAATTCCTAAATTATCTAGACATATTCATGTTTTTTATCATCACTAGCTAACATTTTTTAGGGGTCAGGAGAAAATTCTATATATTTACTAGTCAGAAATGGCTGAAAATGTATTTTTCAGAAGCAAAACTGATAAAAATGGCGAAAATTTCAGAAAGCGCCAAGCTGTTCAGAAAATCGAGCTGATCAAGGAGTCACTGAAAGAAAATTCATCAGACTCATGGTTTGCTCTGAAAAATCACCTAAAGAAAAAAGGCATGTTAAAACCTTTCAAAAATATCTTGTTTCATGTTAAAAAATATTCAAGGTGTTGAAAAATAACAAGGCATATTCATTATAATTGTCAACATCTGTCTTGCATTTTTCCGAAACAAGGTAAATTTCTTTTGAATTTTCACTCAAAATTGCTATAAATAATTGTTTATTCAAAATAAAAACAACATGGCTGACAAGTTAAAGCAGGAAAAGAAGATGCTCAGGCAAGTAGAAGCTTCAATGCAGAGATGTAGTGGCGCTTCCGGTCAGGGTCCTCCTCAATCAGGAGGCCTGGGCGGCACACCCGACTCGTCTCCAACAAGGCAATGACTGAGATCTCCTCCTCCTTGTCATCCGCAGAGCCAAGCTGTCTACCCTTGATAGGTGACAGGTGGGACAGCTTGGGCAACTCGTACCGAGGCAAGCCGATCTGGGAGTGGCAACGGTGAGCGTTGTACAACACAAAGGCCGAACCTGTAACCAGGCGGAGATCAACGCCGGGCACAAAGCACACCTGCAAGTCCTTCTGCATCAAGGAAGCAGAAGAGTGCAAGAAGCTAGAACGGTTCATGGAGGCAAAGTGAGCACGCCAGTCCGGCCTTTTCTTCACTGATGCACACCTATTGGCGACTCTCTCGCCGAAGCCAAGCGCATTGGCATATGGGAACAAGGGGCTACGACGGAAGAGCTGCGACCTGGTGGCCACCTCACCGGCTGGATCGAACTTAAAGTGAAGATCGGCCTAGCAAGCAAGTAAAAGCGCACTGCCAAAGGGAGGATGGCCCACGCAAGCTGCGGACAGTCCGCAGTACAAGAAGCCTAGAACTGAAGGCCCCAACCGCGCACCGCTCCAGATGCCACGGATGCACGAGAGTTGATCAACCTCCAGGAAACCATCCTCCGCAGGAAACAAGAACACCGCGGCAAGGCAAGCCGCGAAACCCTTTGCACCGCGCAGAATCCGGTCCTTGTCCAGACCAGGAGCCGTCAGAAGAGAGATTGTCCAAGCCACCAACTTGGGAACACTGATTCGCTTGCTGGCCAACAAGGTGCTGAACTGCCGAGCTCGAAAAAATCCTGCAAGAATTCCAAGCAAGAGAGGGGTCCTTAAGGGATGAACATACCTTCAGTTTCTCCCTTCTTAGTCCGAGGGAGGCCGAGAAGGAGCTCTGCTTCTTCAAGAAGAACTGTACACTCAAAGCTGCCGAACACGAACGTGTGAGTGTCGGGGTGCCACAACTCAACAAGAGCTCCCATCAAACCGAAGTCAAGGGAGTAGCCTGAATATTGCTTGGCATGGATCAAGAGCCCGGTTAAGCCCCAATCTCGAAGAATCGCTCTGATCGACAAGCCGAGGACGTCAAGCAAGCCGGAAAGCCAGGGAGGAGAGAAATACCGGCGAGGCCCAGGGAAGTTTGGGTAATCCTACAACCAAACAAGAGGTAAGAGAATTTTTTTTAAGAAAAAGAAGAAGAGAGTGGTTGAAAGCTAAAATTGGCAGCGAACGTACCAAGTCGGCGCCGATTCTGGCCTTCAGATGACCCAGGACGCTTGAAATACCTCGAACCGAGCCAACACGCTGCTTTTTCAAAGGAGGAGCCATTCTGGGTGTTGGTAGGATGATTTGGTCGTCCTAAGAGGCGTTTATATAGGGGAAATCGGTCCCGATTTGAACCGGATTCGGATCCGGTCAAAACAGGAAACTGGGATTGAACGCGCCCCCAAAGTGGGGGCGCGCAGGCCGCGCCCCCCAACCCAGGGCGCTCAGGCCGCGCCCCTGTTTCGGGGGCGCGTTCGATCAAATTCTTCCAAAATTTCTCAAAAATTCAGAAAAATTCAGAAAAATTCATAAAAATATTCAGAAAAAAAATTGTAAAATCAAATACATTTATTCTTGATTTTTATTAAGGTCGAGTGAACATCATTGTTCATTCGAAACTAACATTTTGATGAAAGACAGGAATTGCTCGCGGAAACAGAAGAATCAACATGGGAAACCCCCATAACTTGCCGACTAGCATATATGTCGCTAGTCGTGTGTTATTATCTTACCTCAATCATTTAGGTAAGTTTCTAGATGCCTCAAGATGAAACTTAGCAACATTAAATGGAGGAAATCCAACCTAAGGTCGGATGTATCAAAACTTGCTATTTTTTGACCTGTTTTTTATTCCTTATAAAGGGAGACTCATATGAACGACCTAAGAAGGGCATACCCATCCTACAGCACTTTTCTCTTCGTCCTCCAGCCACCCTAGGCTCTTTACAATGTCCCCAAATAGTTCTATCTTCGTCCCAGTGCCCGGAGATCATCCCAAAGTGAGGAAGAAGCCGGTCTATGCTCCAACGTGCTGCACTGCTGATCATCGGCTTCTACAGATATTTGTAGTCATTTTATGGCCTAACTTCCTTCATACGAAGTGTGGTTAATCAAGATATATTTCATCTCCAACAAACATAGATCAATTATGACATTTACTCTGCTTGTTATGGCTTCAACACCGGCGCTGCACAAACAGATCCGAAGTCTTCTCTTCTAAGTCATCATCTTCTCAGTCAATTTCAATACATTTAATGGTAGATTCAACCTATGAATCCTTCATAGAAATTGTTACCCGGTGAGTTATATTTTATCTCCAACAAGAATCATTCAATTTTGATATCTTTTGTGCCCATAGCATGTCCTACATCGACATTGTGCTGGGAGTTTCCAGAACTACACTGCTTAAGATCCGGCTTATCAGGTAAATTCAGATTACTTATCATAATATTCAGGCAAACTTGTCTTCATATAAAACCACCCTCGGTGAGTTATCATTATTTTTAAATAAATTTCACTTGATTATTACATCGGTGCTGTCCTCTACGGTCTCTGCATCAGAGCCGCGCAGTTTACATTAAATCTGTCCAACCCGGTTGCCACTTTGCCTGGGTTGTGTTGTCTTTAACCATTTATATTCTGTTTTATTCATTCAAATCATTTAGTTCATATTTAAGCATCATTTTTATTCAATCTTGCATCATTTCATACATCATAAAAAAACAAAAAAAAGGGGTTAGGGCTAACCCCGAAGCCGGTGAGTTTGTTTTCAATTGTCGTTTTATGTTATTGTTTTTACAAGTTACTACACTTCACTTAGTTCTAATCCTTCTTCACTTATTTTCTTGTCTTATTGTCTTCTAGTTGCACAAATACATCAAGCTAGCACTGGTTGGACTCTTCTTCATCGGCCGGCCGAAGAGGAAGAAGGTTGAACTCACACACTCTCTCCCACGCTAAGGTGCACACGGTCAACTTCTTTCTATTTTCAATACATAAAGCGGAGCCCGCGGCTCCTGGCGACCACTTCTTCAATCTTCTAATGCATTAATTCATTTATTCCTCACTCTCCTCCCACATGACCCGAACCGTCTCCGGTGCTCGAGCGACGTCGTGAGATGAAAGTTTAGGGATCAATGTGAGTGTGGGACCGAGGTGAAGAGTTTTTACCGCTTTCCGAGTGTTTTTCGATTCACTCTCCTTTTTCCCCATTCTATCTTTTACCTTCTCTTGAGGTGCCGATCCGGAACCCGTTTCTGGAGTCGACAATCACTAGAAGGGTTTGCATTGGAATGGTTCTACTCGCTCGACTCCTTTGAGGCAGGAGACTTCGATATTGTGAAGACTAAATTTTTGCAATGATACAGAGACCGGGTGGCACCAGCATGCTCCATCACGGATTTGATTACTGAAAAGATGAAGCCCGAAGAGGACTTCATAAAGTTTGCTAATCGCTGGAGGGGAATGGCAGAGAAATTGACAAATGTTATTTCTGAAGGGGAACAAGTGAAAATGCTTATCGGGAACACCACACCAGCTCTAAGGAGTGTATTGATCATGCATCGTCCTACCACCATGAATGAACTCTATGACAGTGCCCGATACTTGCAAGCCCACTTCAAAGATGCCACCATGATAAATCCATTTGATCCCAAACCAAGGAACATCAGGAAGACCCCCTCCGCACCAGCTGGTCCTACAACTGAAGGAGTGGTCAACAACGAAGCTATAAACATTGCGGGGAGCCAGGGAGGGAACTGTCAAAACCAGTTCAAAAACCCACCACAAAAACTTTCCTATTACCCCCCTCAACAACAGGTTAGGCCACAACAACCATGACAACCACAACAACCCCCTCAGTCAGTAGCACATCCCTAGCAACCTCGTCAACCTGCATAGAATAGGGCACCACTACCACCCAATCAGGCACCACGAAGGAGAGGTCCTAGGAGAGAGAATTACCAACAGCTCCCTTACTCCTTGACCGACATCTTCAATGTACTTATGGCAGAAAAATAGTTGGAATTGCCCAAGGAAAGAGAGGTTTGGCCAACAAATGCAGATATGTCCTGATACTGTGCTTACCACCGGTATCCTAGTCACACTGTTGAAGTGTGTTTTCAATTCAAAGATCACATCCACGATATGAATGACCAAAGCAGCATTGATTGGGCTCAAATGGGGGAACGCATACATGCAATGAAGGCTAGGCAGCAGCAGTGGTAGTGTCCACCGGCTCAACCTCAACAACAACCTGGCTTGGGGATTGTTCAGAATCCGCTCCCATTACATGCTCCCGCTCTAGCACCGGCACCAACACATCCAAACCCAGGAATTGGTCTAGTACACTCCATTGTCCAGGGAGATGCCAGTCGTGCTCAAGGTTGGCAACTAGAAAGCCGCAATGCAACCATGCCAGTCAACCCAGCTAGGCCTCCTGTTAGGAACCCTCCTAGATAGATAATATGTGCACCTTCTACTCCACAACCACCACTAAGTTCAATAACCCAACCACTGGCTGCCACTTCTTCTCACCGACTCATCATTAGGCCAGCCCCCGCCTTGACTACACCTCCCTCAACCATTACAACACACCGGCCCTTGCTCATCCGACTGTAGACACGCCAAATTGGCCTGATTCGGAGCCCCAAACTCTATATTTCATAGGCGATATCTTTTATTTGACCGTTATTTGATCTACATTACCTCGTGGAGATGAGCTAAGGATGTTGTGGAGCCCCTTGTAAGTTGGGAATGGACCGATGATTTCCAAAATAATGCCGAAACCTTCAAGCGAGAGCCGCGCGTGAACTGTAAAAACACGAAGCCTGCTCGATGAACCGACCTTGAATAGTCTATAATTGAAGGTCTCGGGAGTCCCGCATGTGTTCCGTAACATTCAGGGTTTCCGAGAAGTCATTTCGGTAGGCGTCGGTCAATGAAGGCTTTCGTTATGGCTTTTTCGATCTGTACTGACACGGCTATCCCGGACCACGCGTTAGGCCTTTCCGGTTATCCCCGTGTCCTTTTGGGTCATCCGGGTCGATTTTAGCTGAATATTTTCATCAACCGGGGCCATACGGCCATTTCGGTCAATTTTAGGGTTTCCCCGCTTTTCTGATGTTCGGTTCACGTTTACCGGGTTAATCTCAGATTTTTTGATGATTTCGGATTTTCTGATCGTGCCGGACTTGTATCGTCATCATTTTATGTCATCCCGAGTTGACCCGAGATTTCTCGATCGGAACCGTGCTCTTTCGGATCTTCGCCACGGGTTTCAGCTTTCCGCAAGAGGGTAAACCGGTAGAAAGCCCCGTGCGAACATCTAGGGAGTCATGCCAGCTGGTTTACCGACTTGAGGAGGTGCGTTTGAAGGCCCTCTTTCCAACACGACAAATGGGAGCTGAATCGGACATCTCGTTTGCAGGATACGGCTCGCAGAACACACGCGCAGGAGAGAGTGTACCGCGCCCCCACTCCGCTTGAAAGGGGAGGGCGCGCTCTGCGCGCCCTCAACCCGGGGGCGCGCCCTGGTGCCCTCAAACCGGGGGCACGTCCTGCGCACCCCCAGTTCCTTTGAAAAGCGGGGGCGTGGTCAGTTTTTTTAAATCGCAAATTACCTCGATTAGCACCTTCTAAACCTGATTTTTGGAAGGTTTCCAGCCCTGATTTTCGATTATTTGTACCGCGCCCCCAGTTCAGGGGTACGTTATGTTTGTCAAGTCGATTTTTAGCAATTTCCGGAAGTTTCTGACGAATTTTAGTAGTGAGATGCGTACCGTGCCCCCGAAGTGAGGGCGCACTCTACGCACCCTTGGTTTGAGGGCGCGCCCTGCGCGCCCTCGTCCCCTTTGAAAAGCGGGGGCGCGGTCGGTCCAGTTTCCATTTTTTGCACCAGCTTCCTTCCCCTATAAATTGAGGGCCATTCTCAACGACCCAAGGTTATTCCCCCATTCCTAGCTCGTCCAGAGGTCGTCCAGGCTCTCTCCCAAGACCGTCCCGACGTCCAAAGCAGATCCGACGTCGAGAGATCGATCCCGAAGTGAAGGAGAAGGCTCAATCCGTGTGTTCTGAATCAACCGACTTCATCGACTTGTGCAGAAAATCCGGGACTCCTCCTGCAAAAGTTTTAAACATATAAGTTGTTCCTATCTTAGTCCTCTTTTATCTCCAACTGACGGTACTCAATTCAGACTTTTCGTTTGTTCGTGGCAGTTGCTTCACTGAGGGCGCACATCCAGGTTCTGTTTTCTATATCCGCTCACTTTCATAATTTTTACATACTTCTACAGGAGTATTTAGGAAAAATCATCAACATAGGAACTCTTCCCCCCCAAGTATTATGTCTACACCAACAAATGTCATATGATTATGACATTGGGTTCGTCCGTAGCATTCTCTGCACCAAAGTCGCGCCAGGAGGGTGCAAGGCTACCCGAACCGGCTTGTCTCAACCATCTCGGCTTCAACTCAAGCCGATTCATTTTATAAGCTTTTTAAACCCACTTTATTCAGTTCATTTACTGTTTTAGAACATCTTTTAGTTCATTTACATTATTTTTACATAATTAAAAACACAAAAAAAGGGTTAGGGCTCGCCCCAATCCGGTGAGTTCGATTCCAATTGCTTATTTCTTTCATCTCCTCTCCTATAGTTTCTACACTTCCCATAGTTATAATCGGCTTATTTCATTTGGTCTATTGTTCTAGTTGCACAGGTCTCTCAAGCTAGCATCGGTTGGAGACTCTTCTTCATCGGCCGGCCGAAGAAGAAGAAGGTTGAACCCATATCCCGATCTCCTGCGCTAAGGTACACGGTCAAATCCAACTCAATCTTGTCTTTTATTCCATAAAGCGGGGACCGCGGTTCCTGGCGACCACCTTTTTATTCATGTTCTAATTTCATATCTTCCTCAGTCTCCTCCCACATGACCCGAACCATCTCCGGTGCTCGAGCGACGCCGTGAGATGAAAGTTTGGGGTTCAATGTGAGTGTGGGACCGAGGTGAGGAGTCTTTACCACTTTCCGAGTGTTTTCGATTCACTCCCTTTTCTTCTATTCAATTATATCTTTCACCTTCTCTTGAGGTGCCGATCCAGAACCCGTTTTCGGAGTCGATAGCTTTTTGGCGACCACGGTGGGACAACCAATGTCTTCAACCGTGCTAGCTTGATTGATCTGTGCAACTAGTTGTTTTCTGATTTGGTTCCCACGCAAACCGGCTTGTCCTTTACCTTTTCCATGTCAATTTACCTTTAAACTTGCTGTTTACTCTTCCTTTAAGATTGTCCCCCATGTGGACTTGATTTGCTTGTCTTTAATTTCAACCCGGTTCCCGCGTGAACCACCCTTTTCTTCTTATAAACTGGTTCCCGCGTGAACCACCTTTCTTTTCCAACTCGGTTCCCGCGTGAACCAACTTATTTACAGATCGGTCCCCGCATGGACCACCTCTTTACAGCACCTTCAGATTGGACCCACGTGGCCCTCTTTCTATTTTGTCAACTCTTAGACCGGTTCCCGTGTGAACCACCCCTTTCTTCACTAAAACCGGTTCCCGCGTGAACCAACCCCTTTTCTAAACCGGTTCCCGCATAAACCAACCCACTTTCAGATCGGTCCCCGCGTGGACCACCCCTTTACACCATTCTAGATTGGCCCCACGTTGCCTTCCTTTTCTTTTTCCAACCAAACAAACCGGTTCCCGCGTGAACCACCCATTTTCCTTTAAAAAACCGGTTCCCACGTGAACCACCAACCTTTCCAAAAAAAACCGGCTCCCGTGTGAGCTACTTTATTTTAAAATCGGTCCCCGCGTGGATCATCCTTTTACCTTTATTTTAGATTTGTCCCCACTTGGACACTCCAACACAAGCCGGTTCCCGCGCGAACCACCTTTTAATTGCTAGTTGCTAGTTACTTGTTTACTTTATCATTGCTTGTCTTGATTGCATTCACTTGCTTGATTTATTTAATAGCTTTCATTCATGTTTGCATATTGATTGCTTCTTCTCCTCCTACCCTCTATTTTTCAATTTTGCATTAGCTTTTGCATCGGGTACCGGACTTGCTCCGATCCGTAAGACATTTGAGGCGGGGGCTCTCTCTCTCAACACACCTTCACTCTCCAAACACTTTCTTGGTGGATTCTAACCTCTTTTATAGGATATTTTTTCCTAGTTGATTTGGTGGTTTCCATCAATGCCTCCGTAAGCCCCCATCCGTGGAGTATTCCTCTCCGCACGATTGGGCCGGTTGTACCACTTTCCCAAAACCCGAAGAACCCAAGTACCTACTCGTGGTGATTGAGTGATAACCTTAGGTCTCGAAGATTGAAGCAATAGGAATCATACCAATTTGAGTGAGCAATTGCTAACAATCAATCTAATCTAAGGTTTCAACCTAAAAATTGTCGAGTAGTCATTTTTAAAACCTTGTTTGCATTACTTGTTTGTTCACAACAATTGAAAACAACCAAAAAATATTTTCTCCTTTCAAAACATCTAAAATAAAAAAAAACTTTTAATTTTTGTGTTCAACTTTTTTGTCAAACAACCAAAGTGAAACCAAACCAAATCAAACAAACAATTATAACCAAACAAAAAAAAGTCTCTTTGCATTTACACCTTTCATTTGCTTTCTTTCAACCATTTTTTTTAAGAAAATTTGACAGGATGCCCATAACACTAAGGTCCGAAAGACACGTCGGGATATCGGACTACTACGGCCAAGAAGAGAAGTACGAGACGGGCCACTACAAGCTGCAACAACCCGTGGTCCAACCAGAGGGCCATGTCAACGCTGTCAGGGAGCCAGAAATTCAAAATCCTACTCATCAACCTGCTTTACTTAGCGTGGAGCAACTCCTCCAGGGTCTATCTCTTCATCTAGACCCTGAATCTTTTTCGCTTGTGCAATCCTTGACAAAGGGCAAGATGCCCGCCAATCAAGATCCGGTTGAGGGAAATCAAGCCCCCTCACCACCTCAATCAACAGTCAGGCCCCAAATCATCTCTTCTCTTGGGCAACCCTGCCGTGTCTCCACTCACCCCGTTGTGGGGCATTCATTTAATTCTATGCCAGTTCCTATTTCCAACCTACCTCTTCCAACCCAATCACCTAAACACTTTGCTCCCGTGGCTCAGGAATCCAACCTCACCCAGGCATTAATGAACAAACTTAACCAGATGGATGAGCGCTTTGAAGAGATGAGGCACCACCTCGATTCTAAAGCCATCCCTGAAATATCTGTCCCATCCTTCCCAGTTCTACACCTTTCTCTTTTTGAGATATCAGTCTTCTAACGTTAAAACAGGACTGGTAATCCTTTTAACCATCTAAAGAACTTTCTCTATGACTCCGCGTTCTAGAAAAATGACCGCAAAGCACTTGCCTTCCTATTACGCCGGTCATTGGAGGGATCCTCCCTGGACTGGTTCTATTCTCTTGATTCCATTGAGGTGGCAGATTTTGACATTGTCAAGGCGAAGTTTCTACAGAGGTACAAGGATTGGGTGGGGCCAGCCTGCTCGATAACTGATTTAATTGCCAAAAAGATGAGGCCGGATGAGGACTTTGCTAGATTTATTGATCGATGGAGGGGAATGGCTGAGAGGCTAGTGGATACCATCTCAGAGGGGGAGCAGGTGAGGATGCTCATCGGGAACACCACGCCTAACCTTCAGAACCTCCTGATCATGCTCCCCCCAACAACCATGAGTGAGTTGTGTGATAGCGCTTGCTACCTCCAAGCCCACTTTAAGGATGCATCCATGATCAACCCATTCGACACCAAGCCCCGTAACACTAGAAAGTCTACACCTGTAGGATCCACCACCGAAGGGGTAGTAAACAATGAGAGCATCAATGCCATGGGTAACCAGGGTGGGTATCGCCAAAACCAATACCGTAACCCACCACCCAACCAACAATACCGCTCAGCTCCTCAACCAGCTCCTCAGCCCCAGCAGCAACTTGCATACAACCGAGCACCACCACAGCAACCCACCTACAACCGAGCGCCTCAGCAACTAAATGCCTACAACCGAGCGCCTCAACAACAACCCATCTACAACCGACCACAACCACAACAACAAGCTCACAACCAAGTGCCACCACCAGTCAACCGACCTAGGAGGGGAGGGGACCCAAGAGAGAATATTACCCTTAACTGCCATTCCCCCTCACCGATATCTTCAACGCATTGATGGCTGAACAACAGCTAGAGCTTCCGAAGGAGAGAGAAGGATGGCTGGCAAATGTTGACATGAAAAAATACTACGCTTACCATCAGTATCCTGGGCACACAGTGGATGTCTGTTTCCAGTTTAAAGATTACATTCATGACCTCAATGATCAAGGGAATATTGACTGGGCACAGATGGGAGAATCCATTCAAGCAATGAAGGCACATCAGAATCAACCACGGCGACAGCAAGCACAACAGCAGCCTGGCCTGGGCATAGTCCAAGATCTGCTCCCGGTACATGCACCCGTACAAGCACCAGCACCAGCACCACCAAACCAACGACTCGGCCTCGTCCACTCATCCATCGAGGAGTCAACCCACCATTCCCAGGGTTGGCAAGTCGAGGATCAAATCGCCTCCATGCCCGCCAGACCAACCCCACCTACAAACCGCACCATACTCTCCATACCGAGAGCTGCCCCCAGCCCACAAACTACCCAAACACCATTGCCGCCAACAACCATCAACCCTCCATGGCGCCTAATCATTAGACCGCCACCAGCATCACAACTAGCATCCCAACCAGCACCGCAACCCTCACCTAACCTACCAACCACCATCAACCCTCCTCGGCGTCTAATCATTAGACCGCCACCAACACCCCAAACATCACCTAACCTACCAGCCTCTCGGCCTCTCATTATCCAACCATCACCCAACCCACCAGTCGCCACCACTCCACGACCCTTAATCATCCGACCATCACTACCAACACCCCAACCATCACCCAACATACCGGCCTCCACCAATCCACGACCTCTCATCATCCGATCCTCACCACCCCTACCTACCACGGGCTCCTCAACCTACCAACCAACCCTACCATCACCATCATCACCACTTCCCCCTACCACTCTGGCGCCGGTACTTCGTAGCGGGAGGATGTTCCAAAGGGTCTTCCCCCAGGTCGGGATGCAACCACAGGAACAGGCAGAAGAAGAGGTAGTGGAAGAACCGTTGCCCGGCATGGCATATGACCTATTGAAGCATCTGGACAAAATGCCGGCATGGATTTCAATCCTAGAGCTGATTAAGAGGTCAAAGAACCATCAGGACATCCTACAACAATATCTGCAGCGGGTCATGGTCAATGAGGACCTCCCGCCCGAGAAGATCATTACTGTCCTGACCCCGAGGAGTGAACATCCGGCACTCACATTTACATAGGAGGAGTTGGCACGGCCAGAGATCAGAAAGTATGCCTTGCGTGTTGCAGTAGTCATCCGAGGCGTGGATATTAAATCTTGCTTGATTGACACCGGAGCGTCGATAAATGTCATGCTGCCAGAAACATTGCAATTTTGCGGCATCTCCGATGAAGAAATCGAGCCTTCTGCCGTCACGGTGACAGCCTATGACAACTCCCGGAAGTCGGCACGAGGGGTGGTTACATTGGAAGTAGGGCTCGGGCCGTGTGCTGTCACCGCCGATTTTCACGTTCTAGAACTGGACCCTACATTCAAAGCTATCTTGGGACGTCCATATCTTGAGGCAATGGGAGCTGTTGCCTCCACTAATCATCAGTGTCTGAAGTTCCCATACAAGGGCCAGGTGGTTAAAGTAACCAACATCCCTATTCTAAATGACGTGGATGACCCCTCTTCTGCACTGCCAATATCAGAATTTGTCCAGCCGTTGGTTTCAACTACAGAGCTACCTGAGGTCATGGTGTTGACGACGCCTCCAGAAACAGTTGCATGGCGGATGATGAAAGGGATGGGCTATCAGCCAGGAAAGGGGTTGGGAAAGGAGCTGCAGGGGGTTGTGCACCCCATTAAAGTCGTACAAAGACCAAAGAGACGCGGGCTTGGCTATGAGCCCAATTTCACTTCGAGGATGGTCTACCAGCCAAAAAATGCCATGGGACTCCAAAAGTTCTTTATCAAAGGGGATACCATGATGATGACCGGGGACGAGGAGGAAGAACCATTCAAGAGGAGGAAGGTACCAGAGCAAGAGGAGGAAGTGGACAACCTGAATTCATCTTTGGTTCGGTTGTTCACAGAGGAGGAAGAACCAGTCAAGGGCAAGGCCATTCTTAAACAGCTTGTCCAATCAAACTCACCTCCAGATAACATTCCGCGTGAGCCGTATCCTATGGTCACATATTTCAAATTCCTCATGCTCTCCCTCCTAGATTCACTTGATGGGCAATCTAGCCCAATTCCTCCTAGAGCCCATTCAAATCTTCTTACTCCACTGGGCTTCTATAACCATTTCAATCCAACAACCTTGGGCCCGCGTGCCCACCAATTCGGCCCGCTGTAGACACGCCAAATTCGCCTAATTCAGAGCATAAAACACATGTTTTATAGGGTAACATGTTTGATTGACCTTATAATGATGCCGGGTCTTTTAAAGTTGATTTGGAGCTTCACCGAACGAAATCGGATGCATTTCGAAGTTTTCCGCAAAAAGCCGTAATTTCTGAGCAAAAGCCACACGTAAATCATGTAAACACGGAAATTGGCTGAATGACCAATGCCTAATGATCATTCATTGAAGTTTATGGTCATATTCACACTCCGGACAAGTTTTTTTGCATACCGTGCCTTTCTGATTTGCCGGCGGAGTCATTTTGACCTGTATCGGATCTTATGTTCACTACCCTAACTTCCGGAAAAAATTATGAAGTTTTGGAGGGTGTGATGGCTGATCCTATGCTACATAAAGCTTCTTCGGCCTGTTATCTTTCCAACGCAACAAACGGCGTCGAATTATGAGTTCGGGAGTGTTCGCAATGGCTTCCGGAAGAAGGACGCGCAAAAACAGTCCCATGCGCCCGGGTCCCAGGTCACATGCGCCCGGAACCCAGGGCACGTACCCATGCGCCCTACCAGTGAGGCACGTGACCTTGTGCCCTCACTTGAGGGCACATGTGCCCTACCCTTGAGGCACGAGGGAACCAGTTTTTCACCGGGACTCTACCGCTGAACAGATCGACCGGATAAGGTCAAATTTTTCGGACAGTATAAGATGCGCCCCTTCCAGGGGGCGCATGAGCCCCTCAGTGGGGCGCATGCACCCTGGGGTAGGGCGCAATGTGCCTTATTTTTTAGTCTGGATAGGTCTGTTCGTTCTCTTATAAATAAACTCCGATTTTGGTCATTCCAAAGGCATGAGCACGACTCCCCAGGCATCTCAAGACATACAACCTCCCTCCTGCATTGATTTTGTGATTTTTAGAGAGAGAGTTTCGAGTTTTTAGAGATAGAAAAGTCGGTTCAAGTGAGAGGAAGGCTGTTCTGCAGGTGATCAGTCAGGTCTTTCTTCTTCAGCCTCTACAGAAGTGTGTGGACGTATTCTACCCGAGCTCTCTTCATCAAAGTTCTTCCTCTCCAAGTCTTCTTGAGTTTGCAATCTACATAACTTGATTCCGAGGTCGGGGCTGGTCGTGACGAGCGCAGAAGAAAAGTCGCGCCTGGCAGATCCTGGACTGCTACTCGGCTTTTTCGACAACCCAGATTTGGCCATATCTTTCTCAATTCTACTCAGAATCTTGCTGTTTTTTTTCCTATATATTTTTTTCGTGATTCTCCATCCTTCTATTATTTTTTTACATTTTTTTACATTATTTTTACTCTGTTTATCCGAAAATAGTAAAAGAGGGGATAGAGATAACCCGAATCCGGTCAGTTTTTAGTCAATTGTGTGTTTCATGTCATTTTATTTACACATACTCCGCTTTGTCTAGTTATAATAGTCTTTTTCACTTGTTTATTTGTCTATTTGCATAGAAGATCAATCACCCACGCGTTGAGGACTCTTCTTCATAGGCCGGCCGAAGAAGGAGAAGCTTTAACCCACACTCTTCACGCTAAGGTACACACGGTCATCTTTCATCTTTAATTCTATAAATCGAAACCCACGGTTCCTGGAGACCACATGTTTTAATTTCCTTATTCTCACTCTCCTCCCACATGACCCGAACCTTCTCTTTGGTGATCGAGCGACGCCAAGGGATGAAAGTTCGGGGATCAATGTGAGTGTGGGACCGAGGTGAGATTTGCTTTCCGAGTTTTATTCCTTTCTTTTCTCATCCCCTCTTGAGGTGACGATCTGGGTTCACGGACTTCCCTGAAAAGGAGAGGACCCCGTCAAATTTTCAGAGTCGACAGCTTTGTGCCTACCATAGTGGGACAGGCAATGTCTTCAACTGTGGGTGCTTAGTGTTTTGTTTGCAACTAGTTCTAGTTCTAGACCGGTTCCCACGTGAGCCTTTCCTTCTTTCCACCTTCTTTAACTTCATTCCATCTCAAAATTTATGATGTCACCCATCTTTCATCAGATCTGAAGTGCCAAGTACCTCATTTAATTTTTGTCATTTTATTTCAGCCGGTTCCCACGTGAACCACCCTTTTCCTTTTAAATCGGTTCCCGCGTGAAACAATCTCCTTCTTTACTTCGGTTCCCACGTGAACCAAACCACTTTTTTTCAGATCTATCCCAACTTGGATCAGATCCTTATTCACCTTTAATTGGCCCCACGTGGCCCTCTTTTGACCATTCAAACCGGTTCCCACGTGAACCACCCTTTTTTACCCAAAACCGGTTCCCGCGTGAACCGCCTTTACTTTTTACCCCGGTTCCCACGTGAACCAGCTTATTCTTACATTCGTCCCCACGTGGACCACCCTTTTGCTTGGCTATCAGATCTGAACTCTCTTCTTTCCATCACCTTTTCACTATCTCCATTTGGCTCACATATGAAACAAGGTATGGATTCTAGTTTCTAGTTGTTTATCTAGTTTCTAATTGCTATCCTTGTGTCATTGCTTGTTTATTTAAGTATATGTTTTGCTCATTACTTGTTTTATTACTTGATTGCATTCTCTGCTCCTTCTCTCTACCTTCTTCTTTTACACTTTTTTGAGGCGGGAGCTCACTCTCCCATTTACCCCTCCCATCCAAAACACTTTCTTGGTGGATTCTAACCTCTCTTCTGGGATATTCCTTCCTAGTTGACTTGGTTGGCTTTCATCAAGGCCTCCATAATTCCTCATACGTGGAGTATTCCTTATCACGATCGGGTTGGTTGTACCACTCCCCAAAACCCGAAGCATCCTATGTTACCTACGCGTGGTGAGATTGTGTGAAACCTAGGTCATTGGAGATTGGAGTTAGGATTCTAACCCATTTGTTGAGAGAACAATTCTTAACAAATCCATAAACCTAAGGTTTAATAAAAAAATCATTGCGTAATCTTGCTTTCAAGTCTTTGCATCACTTTCTTGTCAAACAAAAATTCAAACCTCTAACTTTTTGCAAAATACTAAAAAAACAAAAAAATTCTTTGTGTACTTTGTCAACTTGTTTGTTTTCTCCTTGAAGTTCAATGAAACTAAGGTCTGGAAGGCACGTTGGAATGGCGGAACAAGCTGAACATCAAGAACACGAGATGGGTCACCAACCAATTCTGTCAGATGGTCTTGTTAATCCATTGTTTGAGTCTGAAGCGCAAGAGGTCCCTCAACCATCTGCTCCCCGTGATGTTGAACAACTCTTTAGGGAGTTGTCTCTCTATACTGACCTAGAAACCTACGCCTGCATACAATCCATGGTAAAGGGAAAAAGTGCCTCAGATCAGGCTGAAGCCAACCAAGTTGCTTCATCTCCTTGTCCTCTAGTTCGACCACAACTCATTCAATCACCCTTTGTTCAACCACCTGTTGTTCAACAATCTATGATTCAACCATCATTAACACAACCATCACTAGCGCAACCATCTGTAGTTCAACCATCTGGAGTTCAACCATCTGTGGTTCAACCATCATTTGTTCAGCCATCTTATTTCAACCATGTTGCTCTCCTGACCCACCAAGTCATGGGACAATCTTAAGTGAATTTGTCAGGTCATGCTCCCCAATTCCAAAATCATGCCTCTAACCACATACCCCCACCAGTAAACAAAGAACCTGCTCTCACCTAGGCAATCATGGATCAGCTCACCCAGATGAATGAATGTTATGAAGAGCTGAGATGTCGCCTGGACTCCAAGTCAGTTCTTGAGATTTCTATTCCTTCTCTGCCAGTCCTACAACTGCCACCTTCTGAGCTACCAGTTTATCGCCGCTACAATGGTACTAGCAATCCTTTTCTCCACTTAAAAGATTTTCTCTACGAGTCCTCATTCTGTAAAAAATGATCGTAGGGTTCTTGCTTTCTTATTCCGCCGATCACTAGAAGGGTTTGCATTGGAATGGTTCTACTCGCTCGACTCCTTTGAGGCAGGAGACTTCGATATTGTGAAGACCAAATTTTTGCAAAGATACAGAGACCGGGTGGCACCAGCATGCTCCATCACGGATTTGATTGCTGAAAAGATGAAGCCCGAAGAGGACTTCATAAAGTGTGCTGATCGCTGGAGGGGAATGGCAGAAAAATTGACAGATGTGATTTCTGAAGGGGAACAAGTGAAGATGCTTATGGGCAACACTACACCTGCCTTGAAGAATGTCTTGATCATGCACCGTCCTACCACCATTAATGAACTCTATGACAGTGCCCGATAATTGCAAGCCCACTTCAAGGATGCCACCATGATAAACCCTTTTGATCCTAAACCTAGAAACTTCAGGAAAACCCCTCTGTACCAGTTGGGCCTACAACCGAAGGAGTGGTCAACAACGAAGCTATAAACATTGTGGGGAACTAGGGAGGGAACCGTCAAAACCAGTTCAGAAACCCACCACAAAACTATTACCCCCCTCAACAGCAGGCTAGGCCACAACAACCACGACAACTACAACAACCCCCTCAGCCAGTAGCACAACCCCAGCAACCTCGTCAACCTACCTACAATAGGGCACCGCCAGCACCCAATCAGGCACCACGAAGGGGAGGTCCTAGGAGAGAGAACTACCAAAAACTCCTTTACTCCTTGACCGACATCTTCAATGTACTCATGGTGGAAAAATAGTTGGAATTGCTCAAGGAAAGAGAGGTTTGGCCAACAAATGTAGATATGTCCCGATACTGTGCTTACCACCGGTGTCCTGGTCACACAGTTGAAGTGTGTTATCAATTCAAGGATTACATCCATGATCTAAATGACCAAGGCAGCATTGATTGGGCTCAAATGGGGGAATGCATACAAGCTATGAAGGCTAGGCAGCAGCAGCGGCAGCGCCCACCATCTCAACCTCAACAACAACCCTACTTGGGGATTGTTCAGAATCCGCTCCCATTACATGTTCCCGCCCCAGCACCGGCACCAGCACATACAAACCTAAGAATTGGTCTAGTACACTCCAATGTCTAGGGAGATGCCAGCCGTGCTAAAGGTTGGCAACTAGAAAACCAAAATGCAACCATGCCTGTCAACCTAGCTAGGCCCCCTGCTAGGAACCCTCCTAGACAAATAATTTGTGCACCTACTACTCCACAACTACCACAAAGCTCAATAACCCAACCATTGGCCGCCACTTCTTCTCGCTGACCCATCATTAGGCCAGCCCCCTCCGTAACTACACCTCCTTCAACCATTGCTACACACCGGCCCTTGCTCATCCGACCACCACAATCACCACCAAACCTAAACCCCCAGTCTATGAGCTCTACCACTCCAAAACCCCAACCCATCATACAACCTACCACGTTACCAACAGGCCCATGGGCCCACAATTCCTCAATCTTAGGGCCACTGCCCTTTCTTTATCCTTCTTACAACCATCAATCAGGCCCATGGATCCAAAATCTGTCAATCTTAGGGCCATGGTCCACACCCCATCCCACTCAATTGGGCCCTTATGCCCCATTTTTGGACCCTTATGCCCCATTTTCGGGCACTTATGACCCTTTTCATCAATCGGGCTCTTATGCCTCTTTTCATCAACTGGGCCCATGTGCCCCTTTCCATCAGCCGGGCCCACATGCCCCCTTTATCCAACCAGGCCCGTGTACCTCTCTTCATCAACCACGCTCTTATGCCCCTTTTCTTCAACCGGGCCCACGTGCCCTTTTTAATCAATCAGGCTTGCATGCCCCTTTCCTTCAACTGGGCCCATATGCCCCTTTTCCCCAACTCGGGCCTACGTACCCCTTTCCTTCCATCGGGCCCACGTGCCCATAATTCTCTCCAATCGGGCCCATGTGCCCTTAATTTTTCTAAATCGGGCCAACGTGCCCGCAATTCACCTCAATCGGGCCCATGTGCCCGCAATTCACCTCAACCGGGCTCACATGCCCATGTTTTTCTCGCAATCGGCCCATGTGCCCAAATTTCTTCTAAATCAGGCCCACGTGCCCACTTTCCATTAACTTTGGGCATACATGCCCACACTCCTTCAACCTCGGGCCTATATGCCCCCATGTCTTCACCATCGGTCCCGTGTGCCCATACTTCTTCAAAATCGGGCCCCCGTGCCCCCACTTCTTCGAATTCGGGTTTGCGCACCCATACTCTTCAATGGCGCCAGCGAGCCCATCACAAATCACAATCTTGCTCCCAACCATCTAAATTGGGCTGGTGTGCCCGCTCTTTTCGTTGGGTCCCTCGGGCTCAACCTTCAATCGGGCCTTCGAGCCCATCACATCCAATTGGGCCCTCATGCCCATCAACATCAACTGGGCCCTCTGGCCCGCATTCAACTCTTGGGCCCACGTGCCCCCTGATTCCAACCCTTCCCGGGCTTTCAAGCCCACTATCAACTCTTCGGCCCAAGAGCCCACTTTAGCACACTTTTGTTTTCAAAACATGTTTTTTTCCTTTTTGCATTCTCTTTCCTTTTCCAAATTTTATTTTCAAAAAAAAATCAAGGTAGAGAAATTTCCGGGGTGATACCACAATCTTTGCCTTCTACATCATCAATCCAAACTCCGCCATGCTAAATCAGATCCTCCACATTTTCACTTCATCCTATGACTTTGAAACTTGAATCCAATGTGATATAAAGCATATCAAAAGTGGAAGCAGTTGGGCAAGGCAAGGCAAGGCATGGCAGGTAAGGCAAGGCAAGCACAAGCAAAGCTGTCATCAACAATGAACTTCTCCTTCTCTCAGGTATTACATGAAATTGCATTCATTATCATTATGTCATCCGCAAGGCAATATTTTTTTAAATGATTTTGAATTTCACATGACATTCTTACTTGAGAGAAAGTTTTGATTGATGATAACTACTTTTTGTCTTATCCTAATGAATTCTTTACAATGCAAGGCATGTTTTTAATTGATTCACCTATGGAATGTTATCTACCTCAAAAAAATGGAGAGAACTACCAGTATGACTTGAGTTCACATGTCCTAGGTTGTTGTCTAGGAGTCGAGGGTAGATACCATTCTACACACACAACACATCCCAATCCCAGAATCCAGATGACCCAACACCTGAGAGAAGCTAGGCAAGGCTCAGAGGTGGAAGAAAAACCCTCACCCTACTCTCTTCTGTTCGGTCCAAGATAGGTGAAGGGGATTAGAGGGGGAGAGTATCGAAAGCATCCGCCGCCCTAGTAGGAGGCCGTCTCAGAAGGTCCACCTTCTCAAATAAAAAAAAGGTGCCAAAAGATGGGCAATGAACCCCACAGTTTAAACAAATATGGGCACTGTCTGAATGAGTACAGAAAGAATAGAAAATGAAGAAAAAGGCACCAAAAGATGGGCAATGACCCCACAGGTCAAAGACTTGTCTAAGTAAGTGCCACATGTAGAAAAGACCCGAAGAGGCCGAACCCCAACAGGCAATTTGGGCATGAGTAGAGAAACCCTCCTCAACACCCCCAAATCCTATCAAAGACTTCCTTTATTATTCTTCCATCTTAAAACCCCTAGGGTAGGGTAGACTGTCCAAACTCAGGGGGAATCCAAACCGATCAAGAGAAGAGGGCAAGAAAGATTCTGGGTATGGAACCTTATTTTTCACGTGGTGTTTATCACTTAAATCTTGATTAACACTCAAAGATCGATGAATAGTCTCAATACTGGCACATTCTCCACAAAAACCCAAAAAAAATGAATATTTTCAAAAATTCAAAAAAAATCAAATATTTTCAAAAAAACAAAAAAAAAAAACAAATATTTTCAAAAAAAAACAAAAACAAAAACAAAAAAATGAATATTTTCAAAAAAAAATATCCGAAAAATTTGAATATCTTCAAAAATAAAAAATTGAATACTTTCCAAAAATCTAAAAAAAATACATCATCTAACTTGGCATAACCTTGATTTTGCCTTTGCTAGCATTCATGTTTATCTTTATGTCTTGCATGTTTCATTTCCGCATTGCATATTTATCTTCATTATCACCCCATTAAGAGGGCTCCTCCCTTTGACCTGAGTCAAAGTTGGCCATAATAGGCAAAGGGATGAGTCGTTGTGAAGATCTAATTCTCTTTTATCAAGTGTTTTCAGGGACTTTAAAATAAGAGGAAAAGGTTCTCTCAACGATAGGTAAGTTCTCTTAACTATTTCATTTCGGTCATTTAGGTTATTACACCTTGTTAAGAAGGCTCATCTCTTTGACCTAAGTCAAGGCAGACAACAATAGGCAAAGAGATGAGTCATGGTGAAGATTTAATCCCCTTCATTAAGCATTTCAGGATTCTGAGATCAAGAAGGGAGCAACTCTCGCCATAGCAGGTAAGCACTCTTAACTTTTACCCTGTCTGTCATTTTGTGCATTCTACCTGGTTGATAAGGCTGCCCCCTTGACATATAAGCAAGGCAAGATGACAATAGGCAAGGGGGTAAGCCATAGAGAGGATTTAACCCTTCTATTAAGTATTTCAGGAAAGAAACACAAGTCAAGGAGGGGTGAGAATCTCGCCAACAGGTCAAACAACATTGAAGCAAGAAGTGCTATGACAAGGAAGAAAAGCAGCTACAACACTAGAAGAAGATATCAGTGTCTGATTGCCACTGACTCCAGGAGAATGACCACGTGGAGAAAGGCATGGAAACCATACCGCCGCAACCGCCTCGTTCCGATGATGCTCCAAAGGAGTGGCCAAGAAAATGCTCGCAGAAACAGAAGAATCAACATGGGAAACCCCCATAACTTGCCGACTAGCATATATGTCACTAGTCGTGTGTTATTATCTTGTGCATTATTTGTTGAAGACCATGAGCATAGAGAAGACTTGACCCGAGATCCCCTTCATCAAAATCTACGACGGTCGGGTCATCTCTAATGCTCACGGATAAGCCAAAGTTGTCTTTGTGAGGGACGATAGTTCCCGAATGGGTATCTTGACCTCATAGACAATCTATATCTTCAACTATTTGTTATACAAGTTTTGTTTTGTTTTCTTGAGCCCAACATGCATCATGTAGTATTAATTGCATTACATTTTGTGTTGTCATTACATACATCATTTCCTAATCTTTACCTTCTCACCCTCTGATCATTCTAAATCCCACCGTGTATTTCACCATATTCTCTAGTCCCACTAACCTCTCTAATATCCCACCGTGTCTATTAATCCCACCGTGTTCGGTAACCACTTTTTGCCCTCAAATCTTTCAATTCTTTTTGCCACAGAGGCCATCGCAACTTCTTTTGCTACTTATCCCACCGTGGCAGCCATTTCGTCCCGCCAAGGGCCTTCAATTTTGATCAGAACTTGCACCGTCATTATATTCACGGTCTATGATTAAACATTTGCCTTTCGGAATCTGAGATCATTCCATTCCGAATTGAATCTTGTATCTTGAAAGACTTAAATGAATCTGAGAGCCTGAATGTGCTCGATTGGTATTCTTTTACTTTTTCAAAACAAATCTCTTTTTAAATTTTAGCCCGTCACAGTACAGGAACACCGCAAAGATCGGGTTACCGGCTGATGATGAACCTACGAACCCATGTTTCGGGGACTCCCCACCGCGTTGGGGGTTGGCTATTCTTCTCTCGTGCCAATGGCACATCTCTTACCAATCGAACATAGGAAGACTTGATGAAACATGACAGTTAACCAGGAGACTTGAAGAGATTCTCTTTGCCAAATTTGGTCGTTGGGCGTGTCTATATCTACACCTTGATGCCACCTTTTCAGTCCATCTCTATTTCGCTCCGCTGCATTCCATTACAACTTATTTCGCTTCTCTACATTCCTCTACATTTCACTCCGCTACACTACATGCCATTCCCTTGCAAAGCCGACATCAAGGCGAGGCAAGCTGTAGACACGCCAATTTGGCCTTATTTAGAGCTTAAACCATTATTCCATTGGCAACATCTCTTTTAGACCATAAAAATCATGATGAACCACCCTTTTGGATGATCTGAGGTGCTTATTGTAAATATGAGGATGATTTTCTAATTTCTAATCAAATCCGTGTTTGCCGAACAAGAGACTCTTGGTGGTGTGCCAAATTATGCTTTTCCCAGCATATCATCTACTTGAAAATTTTTCACAGGATTATGTGGACATACAATGAAGAAGTCCTCAACATAAATAATCATTTTCTCTGAGTTATATTTCCATTGCAACAAACGGCATTAAATTCCGATCTACCATTTGTCCGCAGCGCCTTTTAGAAGTCAGATGCGCAGTTCTGTCCGCACGCAGCACCAATCAAGCCCAATTGCATGCAATCCCAGCCCATTGGGCACATATCTGACCAATTCACGACCTTGACTTCCTTTTTCCTCCTCCATATCACTTTTTATAGTATCTGGAAGCTTCATGGTCTAAATTAGCATCATCTAATGATGGCAATCCAACTTGTTGTCTTGTATATCAAGACTTGCCATTTTTAGACTAGATTTGTTTCCTCTTCAAGTGGAGGCATATTTTGAGCATGGGGAAGGTGATCCACGGTTTCCAATCTCTATAAATCATTTGGGTAAGTTTATACATGCCTCAGGATGAAAATTAGCAACATTAATTGAAGGAAATCCAACCTATGGTCGGATGTATCAAAACTTGCTATTTTTTGACCTGTTCTTCATCCCCTATAAAGGGAGAGTCATATGAACGACCTAAGAAGGGCATCCCCATCCTCCAGCACTTCTCTCTTCGTCCTCCAGACACCCTAGGCTCTTCCCAATCTCCCCAAATAGTTCTATCTTCGTCCCGGTGCCCGGAGATCATCCCAAAGTGAAGAAGAAGCCGGTCTATGTTCCAACGTGCTGCACTTCTGATCATCGGCTTATACATATATTTCTAGTCATTTTATGGCCTGACTTCCTTCATACGAAGTGTGGTTCATCAAGATATATTTCATCTACAACAAACAGAGATCAATTTTTACATTTACTCTGCTTGTTACGGCTTCAACACCAGCGCTCTACAGTCAGATCCGAAGGCTTCTCTTCTAAGTCATCATCTTCTCAGTCAATTTCAGTACACTTAATGGTGGATTCAGCCTATACATCCTTCATAGAAATTGTTCCCCGGTGAGTTATCTTTTATCTACAACAAGAATCATTCAATTTTGATATCTGTGGTGCCCATAGCATGTCCTACATCGACATTGTGCTGGGAGTTTCCAGAACTTCACTGTCCAAGATCCGTCTTATCAGGTAAATTCAGATTACTTATCATAAGATTCAGGCAAACGTGTCTTCATATAAAACCACCCTCGGTGAGTCATCTTTATTTTTAAACAAACATCACTTGATTCGAACATTGGTGCTGTTTTTTACGGTCTTTGCATCCGAACCGTGCAGTTTACATTAAATCTGTCCAACCCGGTTGCCACTTTGCCTGGGTTGTGTTGTCTTTAACCATTTATATTCTTTTTTCTTCATTCAAATCATTTAGTTCATATTTAAGCATCATTTTTATTCTATTTTCATCATTTCATACATCATCAAAAAACCAAAAAAAGGGGTTAGGGCTAACCCCGAATCCGGTGAGTTTGTTTCCAATTGTCGTTTTATGTTATTACTTTTACAAGTTACTACACTTCACTCAGTTCTAATCCTTCTTCACTTGTTTTCTTGTCTTATTGTCTTCTAGTTGCACAAATACATCAAGCTAGCATTGGTTGGACTCTTCTTCATCGGCCGGCCGAAGAAGAAGAAGGTTGAACCCGCACACACTTTCTCCCACGCTAAGGTACACGGTCAAATTCAACTTTCTTTCTATTTTCATTCCATAAAGCGGAGCCCACGGCTCCTGGCGACCACAATTTCTCTTATCATGTTATAAGTTCATCTCCTCCTCACTCTCCTCCCACATGACCCGAACCATCTCCGGTGCTCGAGCGACGCCGTGAGATGAAAGTTCGGGGATCAATGTGAGTGTGGGACCGAGGTGAGGACCTTTTACTGCTTTTCGAGTGTTTTCCGATTCACTCCTCCTTTTTCCCAATTCCATCCATCTTTCTTCTTCTCTTGAGGTGCCGATCCGGAACCCGTTTCTGGAGTCGACAGCTTTCTGGCGACCACGGTGGGACAACCAATGTCTTTAACCGTGCTAGCTTGATTTGTTTGTGCAACTAGTTTCATTCTAATTCAATTCTAGTCACTAGATTGTTTGTTTTGTTGCATGATTGCTTGTCTTGTTTGCATATTGCATGCTCTATTTACTTCATTTCATTTCATGTTTTTGCACATTGATTGCTTCTTCTCCTCTTACCCTTCATTTTTACTTTTGCACTAGCTTTTTGCATCGGGTACCGGACTTGCTCCGATCCGTAGGGCATTCGAGGCGGGGGCTCTCTCTCCCAACACACCCTCACCCTCCAAACACCTTCTTGGTGGATTCTTACCCCTCTTCTGGGATATTCCTTCCTAGTTGATTTGGTGGTTTCCATCAAGACCTCCGTAAGTCCCCATCCGTGGAGTATTCCTCTCCGCACGATTGGGCCGGTTGTACCACTTCCCAAAACCCGAAGAACCCAAGTACCTACTCGTGGTGATTGAGTGACAACCTTAGGTCTTGAAGATTGAAGAAATAGGAACCATACCCATTTGAGTGAACAATTGCTAACAATCTATCTAATCTAAGGTTTCAACCCAAAAATTGTCGAGTAGTCATTTTAAAAAACTTGTTTGCATAACTTGCTTGCTCACCAAAAATTGAAAACAACAAAAAAAAAATTCTTCTTTCAAAACACCTAAAAAAACAAAAAAACCATTTTTAATTTTGTGTTCAACTTGTTTTCCAAACAACCAAATTGAAACAAAAAAATCAAACAAAACAAAACATAACAAAAAAATCTTCATTTGTGTGCTTGACTTGCCCTTCCTTTTTTAACCATCTTTGAAGAAAGATCGACAGGATGCCCATGATGCTAAGGTCCGGAAGCCACGTTGGGAGGTCGGACTACTACAAGCTGCAACAACCCATGGTCCAACCAGAGGGCCATGTTAATGCCATCAGGAACACGAAGTTCAAAATCCTACTCATCCACCTGCATCACTCAGTGTAGAACAAATCCTCCAGGGTCTATCCCTCCATCTAGATCCTGAATCCTTTTCACTTGTGCAATATTTAACAAAGGGAAAGATGCCCACAAATGAAGATCCAGTCGAGGGAAATCAAGCCCCCTCACCACCCCAATCGACAGTCAGGCCCCTCATCATCTCCTCTCCTAGGCAACCCTATAGTGCCTCTACTCACCCCATTGTGGGGCATTCATATAATTCTATGCCAGTTCCTACTTTGAAGCCACCTCTTCCAACCCATTCATCTAAATACCTTGCACCGGTGGCTCAGGAACCCAGCCTCACTCAAGCATTCATGGACAAACTCAACCAAATGGATGAACACTTTGAAGAGCTGAGGCACCGTTTGGACTCGAAGGCCATCCCTAAAATATCTGCTCCATCTTTCCCAGTCCCACATATCCCTCCATCACAAACACCAGCCTACCATCGCTACAATGGCTCAGGTGATCCCTTCACCCATGTCAATGATTTCTTGAGCAAATCGTCTCAATGGATAAATGATCGAAGAGCTCTTGCTATTCTTTTTAGGCGATCATTGGATGGTGCAGCCCTAGAATGGTTCTTTTCACTAGGGAAAATAGAAATATGGGATTTTGAAATTGTCAAGGTCAAATTCTTGAAACGATATGGGCCAGGCTATTCAATAATTGGGGAAGTAAAAGAAGATGTGGAATTAATGCAATATCATGATGAATTGAGCCCCATGGCTGAGAAGGACATTGATTCTATGCACCAACCTAGGAGCCCTCCCCAACCCCATCCAGATCATCATCATCGGCCAACTCCTCGACGCCAGTTGATTAGGCCACCCATGCCCCAACCTCAGCCAGTCATGCAACCCGAGTCAATGGCACAACCAACCACGCTTAATAAAGCTCCTCTTGTTGCTTATACAAATACTCCATTACTTCAACCGGCTCCCCAGCCTTCGACTCCACCAACATTTCTTAAGGTCCATCAGCCAATCATACGGCCCTTGGCTTCCCAACCTATTCCACCAACAACCCCTCGGCCAATCATTCGGCCCTTGGCTTCTCAACCTATTCCACCCACAACCCCTCGGCCAATCATACGGCCCTTGGCTTCTCAGCCTATTCCACCAACAACTCCTCAGCCAACCATCCAAGTCATGACTCCTCAATTAATTACACCAATAGCTCTTCAACCTGAACTGACTTCTATGCCAGCACCACTTCAATCAATCCCTCAACATAGGGTTCCCCCTCAGTCAGTCAAACCACTCGTTTCGTCTGTTGCTCCTGCCATAGTAGAGGAACCAGTCACTCTGATCATTCATGCTCCTGCTATGGTATATGATTTAGTCACTCCGACCCCTCAAGTTCACCGCCCGGCGAAGGAATTAATAACTCCAACCATTTGTGCTCCTGCCATGGCAGAAGAATCAACTCCTCAACATATCCTTGCTCTCTCTCAAGATCAAAGTCAGCCAGTAGGGGAGGTCGAACCAAACCCTTCTACCTTTTTGGAATCCCCTAAACTAGGCATTCCTTCTTCCATAGAACATCCCGAGGAGAAGCCTGCTATAGAGAGCTTAAATGAAGGAATCATAAACATAGTTGATTGTCTATCCAATGATGGACTAGGCAAGGATTTGTCAGGCATTGATCAACTGTTACCATCATTGGAACTGATCAATGAAGATGGGGAGATAGAATTGACCCTTGAACTGAAAAATAAAGGAATAGAATTGGTCAGTGAAATAGGGAATGAATCGACAAGCCTCCTGAAGGATGTAGACCTTAGCAAAGGGATACTAGGACCTCCTCCAGCTAGGCAGGCAAAATCCTCGGAATCAGTCTTAGGGCCACGACCCTTGCCTCATTCTCCTTATAAAGAACAATCGGGCCCATGGGCTCACAATCAATCAATCTTAGGGCCACGACCCTTTCTTTACCCTTCTCCCAATCAAAGATCAGGCCCATGGGCCCACAATTCCTCAATCTTAGGGCCACTGCCCTTTCTTTATCCTTCTTACAACCATCAATCAGGCCCATGGATCCAAAATCTGTCAATCTTAGGGCCATGGTCCACACCCCATCCCACTCAATTGGGCCCTTATGCCCCATTTTTGGACCCTTATGCCCCATTTTCGGGCACTTATGACCCTTTTCATCAATCGGGCTCTTATGCCTCTTTTCATCAACTGGGCCCATGTGCCCCTTTCCATCAGCCGGGCCCACATGCCCCCTTTATCCAACCAGGCCCGTGTACCTCTCTTCATCAACCACGCTCTTATGCCCCTTTTCTTCAACCGGGCCCACGTGCCCTTTTTAATCAATCAGGCTTGCATGCCCCTTTCCTTCAACTGGGCCCATATGCCCCTTTTCCCCAACTGGGCCTACGTACCCCTTTCCTTCCATCGGGCCCACGTGCCCATAATTCTCTCCAATCGGGCCCATGTGCCCTTAATTTTTCTAAATCGGGCCAACGTGCCCGCAATTCACCTCAATCGGGCCCATGTGCCCGCAATTCACCTCAACCGGGCTCACATGCCCATGTTTTTCTGCAACTGGGCCCATGTGCCCAAATTTCTTCTAAATCGGGCCCACGTGCCCACTTTCCATTAACTTTGGGCATACATGCCCACACTCCTTCAACCTCGGGCCTATATGCCCCCATGTCTTCACCATCGGTCCCGTGTGCCCATACTTCTTCAAAATCGGGCCCCCGTGCCCCCACTTCTTCGAATTCGGGTTTGCGCACCCATACTCTTCAATGGCGCCAGCGAGCCCATCACAAATCACAATCTTGCTCCCAACCATCTAAATTGGGCTGGTGTGCCCGCTCTTTTCGTTGGGTCCCTCGGGCTCAACCTTCAATCGGGCCTTCGAGCCCATCACCTCCAATTGGGCCCTCATGCCCATCAACATCAATCGGGCCCTCGGCCCGCATTCAACTCTTGGGCCCCCGTGCCCCCTGATTCCAACCCTTCCCGGGCTTTCAAGCCCACTATCAACTCTTCGGCCCAAGAGCCCACTTTAGCACACTTTTGTTTTCAAAACATGTTTTTTTCCTTTTTGCATTCTCTTTCCTTTTCCAAATTTTATTTTCAAAAAAAAAATCAAGGTAGAGAAATTTCCTGGGTGATACCACAATCTTTGCCTTCTACATCATCAATCTTAACTCCGCCATGCTAAATCAGATCCTCCACATTTTCACTTCATCCTATGACTTTGAAACTTGAATCCAATGTGATATAAAGCATATCAAAAGTGGAAGCAGTTGGGCAAGGCAAGGCAAGGCATGGCAGGTAAGGCAAGGCAAGCACAAGCAAAGCTGTCATCAACAATGAACTTCTCCTTCTCTCAGGTATTACATGAAATTGCATTCATTATCATTATGTCATCCGCAAGGCAATATTTTTTTAAATGATTTTGAATTTCACATGACATTCTTACTTGAGAGAAAGTTTTGATTGATGATAACTACTTTTTGTCTTATCCTAATGAATTCTTTACAATGCAAGGCATGTTTTTAATTGATTCACCTATGGAATGTTATCTACCTCAAAAAATGGAGAGAACTACCAGTATGACTTGAGTTCACATGTCCTAGGTTGTTGTCTAGGAGTCGAGGGTAGATACCATTCTACACACACAACACATCCCAATCCCAGAATCCAGATGACCCAACACCTGAGAGAAGCTAGGCAAGGCTCAGAGGTGGAAGAAAAACCCTCACCCTACTCTCTTCTGTTCGGTCCAAGATAGGTGAAGGGGATTAGAGGGGGAGAGTATCGAAAGCATCCGCCGCCCTAGTAGGAGGCCGTCTCAGAAGGTCCACCTTCTCAAATAAAAAAAAGGTGCCAAAAGATGGGCAATGAACCCCACAGGTTTAAACAAATATGGGCATGTCTGAATGAGTACCTGAAAGAATAGAAAATGAAGAAAAAGGCACCAAAAGATGGGCAATGACCCCACAGGTCAAAGACTTGTCTAAGTAAGTGCCACATGTAGAAAAGACCCGAAGAGGCCGAACCCCAACGGGCAATTTGGGCATGAGTAGAGAAACCCTCCTCAACACCCCCAAATCCTATCAAAGACTTCCTTTATTATTCTTCCATCTTAAAACCCCTAGGGTAGGGTAGACTGTCCAAACTCAGGGGGAATCCAAACCGATCAAGAGAAGAGGGCAAGAAAGATTCTGGGTATGGAACCTTATTTTTCACGTGGTGTTTATCACTTAAATCTTGATTAACACTCAAAGATCGATGAATAGTCTCAATACTGGCACATTCTCCACAAAAACCCAAAAAAAATGAATATTTTCAAAAATTCAAAAAAAATCAAATATTTTCAAAAAAACAAAAAAAAAACAAATATTTTCAAAAAAAAACAAAAACAAAAACAAAAAAATGAATATTTTCAAAAAAAAATATCCGAAAAATTTGAATATCTTCAAAAATAAAAAATTGAATACTTTCCAAAAATCTAAAAAAAATACATCATCTAACTTGGCATAACCTTGATTTTGCCTTTGCTAGCATTCATGTTTATCTTTATGTCTTGCATGTTTCATTTCCGCATTGCATATTTATCTTCATTATCACCCCATTAAGAGGGCTCCTCCCTTTGACCTGAGTCAAAGTTGGCCATAATAGGCAAAGGGATGAGTCGTTGTGAAGATCTAATTCTCTTTTATCAAGTGTTTTCAGGGACTTTAAAATAAGAGGAAAAGGTTCTCTCAACGACAGGTAAGTTCTCTTAACTATTTCATTTCGGTCATTTAGGTTATTACACCTTGTTAAGAAGGCTCATCTCTTTGACCTAAGTCAAGGCAGACAACAATAGGCAAAGAGATGAGTCATGGTGAAGATTTAATCCCCTTCATTAAGCATTTCAGGATTCTGAGATCAAGAAGGGAGCAACTCTCGCCATAGCAGGTAAGCACTCTTAACTTTTACTCTGTCTGTCATTTTGTGCATTCTACCTGGTTGATAAGGCTGCCCCCTTGACATATAAGCAAGGCAAGATGACAATAGGCAAGGGGGTAAGCCATAGAGAGGATTTAACCCTTCTATTAAGTATTTCAGGAAAGAAACACAAGTCAAGGAGGGGTGAGAATCTCGCCAACAGGTCAAACAACATTGAAGCAAGAAGTGCTATGACAAGGAACAAAAGCAGCTACAACACTAGAAGAAGATATCAGTGTCTGATTGCCACTGACTCCAGGAGAATGACCACGTGGAGAAAGGCATGGAAACCATACCGCCGCAACCGCCTCGTTCCGATGATGCTCCAAAGGAGTGGCCAAGAAAATGCTCGCAGAAACAGAAGAATCAACATGGGAAACCCCCATAACTTGCCGACTAGCATATATGTCACTAGTCGTGTGTTATTATCTTGTGCATTATTTGTTGAAGACCATGAGCATAGAGAAGACTTGACCCGAGATCCCCTTCATCAAAATCTACGACGGTCGGGTCATCTCTAATGCTCACGGATAAGCCAAAGTTGTGCTGTGAGGGACGATAGTTCCCGAATGGGTATCTTGACCTCATAGACAATCTATATCTTCAACTATTTGTTATACAAGTTTTGTTTTGTTTTCTTGAGCCCAACATGCATCATGTAGTATTAATTGCATTACATTTTGTGTTGTCATTACATACATCATTTCCTAATCTTTACCTTCTCACCCTCTGATCATTCTAAATCCCACCGTGTATTTCACCATATTCTCTAGTCCCACTAACCTCTCTAATATCCCACCGTGTCTATTAATCCCACCGTGTTCGGTAACCACGTTTTGCCCTCAAATCTTTCAATTCTTTTTGCCACAGAGGCCATCGCAACTTCTTTTGCTACTTATCCCACCGTGGCAGCCATTTCGTCCCGCCAAGGGCCTTCAATTTTGATCAGAACTTGCACCGTCATTATATTCACGGTCTATGATTAAACATTTGCCTTTCGGAATCTGAGATCATTCCATTCCGAATTGAATCTTGTATCTTGAAAGACTTAAATGAATCTGAGAGCCTGAATGTGCTCGATTGGTATTCTTTTACTTTTTCAAAACAAATCTCTTTTTTAAATTTTAGCCCGTCACAGTACAGGAACACCGCAAAGATCGGGTTACCGGCTGATGATGAACCTACGAACCCATGTTTCGGGGACTCCCCACCGCGTTGGGGGTTGGCTATTCTTCTCTCGTGCCAATGGCACATCTCTTACCAATCGAACATAGGAAGACTTGATGAAACATGACAGTTAACCGAGAGACTTGAAGAGATTCTCTTTGCCAAATTTGGTCGTTGGGCGTGTCTATATCTACACCTTGATGCCACCTTTTCAGTCCATCTCTATTTCGCTCCGCTGCATTCCATTACAACTTATTTCGCTTCTCTACATTCCTCTACATTTCACTCCGCTACACTACATGCCATTCCCTTGCAAAGCCGACATCAAGGCGAGGCAAGCTGTAGACACGCCAATTTGGCCTTATTTAGAGCTTAAACCATTATTCCATTGGCAACATCTCTTTTAGACCATAAAAATCATGATGAACCACCCTTTTGGATGATCTGAGGTGCTTATTGTAAATATGAGGATGATTTTCTAATTTCTAATCAAATCCGTGTTTGCCGAACAAGAGACTCTTGGTGGTGTGCCAAATTATGCTTTTCCCAAAGATATCATCTACTTGAAAATTTTTCACAGGATTATGTGGACATACAATGAAGAAGTCCTCAACATAAATAATCATTTTCTCTGAGTTATATTTCCATTGCAACAAACGGCATTAAATTCCGATCTACCATTTGTCCGCAGCGCCTTTTAGAAGTCAGATGCGCAGTTCTGTCCGCACGCGGACCAATCAAGCCCAATTGCATGCAATCCCAGCCCATTGGGCACATATCTGACCAATTCACGACCTTGACTTCCTTTTTCCTCCTCCATATCACTTTTTATAGTATCTGGAAGCTTCATGGTCTAAATTAGCATCATCTAATGATGGCAATCCAACTTGTTGTCTTGTATATCAAGACTTGCCATTTTTAGACTAGATTTGTTTCCTCTTCAAGTGGAGGCATATTTTGAGCATGGGGAAGGTGATCCACGGTTTCCAATCTCTATAAATCATTTGGGTAAGTTTATACATGCCTCAGGATGAAAATTAGCAACATTAATTGAAGGAAATCCAACCTATGGTCGGATGTATCAAAACTTGCTATTTTTTGACCTGTTCTTCATCCCCTATAAAGGGAGAGTCATATGAACGACCTAAGAAGGGCATCCCCATCCTCCAGCACTTCTCTCTTCGTCCTCCAGACACCCTAGGCTCTTCCCAATCTCCCCAAATAGTTCTATCTTCGTCCCGGTGCCCGGAGATCATCCCAAAGTGAAGAAGAAGCCGGTCTATGTTCCAACGTGCTGCACTTCTGATCATCGGCTTATACATATATTTCTAGTCATTTTATGGCCTGACTTCCTTCATACGAAGTGTGGTTCATCAAGATATATTTCATCTACAACAAACAGAGATCAATTTTTACATTTACTCTGCTTGTTACGGCTTCAACACCAGCGCTCTACAGTCAGATCCGAAGGCTTCTCTTCTAAGTCATCATCTTCTCAGTCAATTTCAGTACACTTAATGGTGGATTCAGCCTATACATCCTTCATAGAAATTGTTCCCCGGTGAGTTATATTTTATCTAAAACAAGAATCATTCAATTTTGATATCTTTGGTGCCCATAGCATGTCCTACATCGACATTGTGCTGGGAGTTTCCAGAACTTCACTGTCCAAGATCCGTCTTATCAGGTAAATTCAGATTACTTATCATAAGATTCAGGCAAACTTGTCTTCATATCAAACCACCCTCGGTGAGTCATCTTTATTTTTAAACAAACATCACTTGATTCTAACATTGGTGCTGTTTTTTACGGTCTTTGCATCCGAACCGTGCAGTTTACATTAAATCTGTCCAACCCGGTTGCCACTTTGCCTGGGTTGTGTTGTCTTTAACCATTTATATTCTTTTTTATTCATTCAAATCATTTAGTTCATATTTAAGCATCATTTTTATTCTATTTTCATCTTTTCATACATTATCAAAAAACCAAAAAAAGGGGTTAGGGCTAACCCCGAATCCGGTGAGTTTGTTTCCAATTGTCGTTTTATGTTATTACTTTTACAAGTTACTACACTTCACTTAGTTCTAATCCTTATTCACTTGTTTTCTTGTCTTATTGTCTTCTAGTTGCACAAATACATCAAGCTAGCCTTGGTTGGACTCTTCTTCATCGGCCGGCCGAAGAAGAAGAAGGTTGAACCCGCACACACTTTCTCCCACGCTAAGGTACACGGTCAAATTCAACTTTCTTTCTATTTTCATTCCATAAAGCGGAGCCCACGGCTCCTGGCGACCACAATTTCTCTTATCATGTTATAAGTTCATCTCCTCCTCACTCTCCTCCCACATGACCCGAACCATCTCCGGTGCTCGAGCGACGCCGTGAGATGAAAGTTCGGGGATCAATGTGAGTGTGGGACCGAGGTGAGGACCTTTTACTGCTTTTCGAGTGTTTTCCGATTCACTCCTCCTTTTTCCCAATTCCATCCATCTTTTACCTTCTCTTGAGGTGCCGATCCGGAACCCGTTTCTGGAGTCGACATACCCGATCGCCAAATAGCCCCAGTGCTTCAGAGTGGGAGGATGTTCCAGCGACTCTTTCCCCAAGCCGGTACTCAACCGCAGGATCCAGTGGAGGAGGAACAAGTAGAAGAACCATTGCCGGGCACGGCCTATGATCTGTTAAAACATTTGGATAAAACACCGGCCCGTATTTTCATACTTGAGTTGATCAAAAGATCAAAGGTGCACCAGGAGATTCTACAGCAGTACTTGCAAAGGGTCATGGTGAGTGAAGATCTCCCACCTGAGAAGATAACTACAGTGTTAGCCCCTAGAAGTGAGCACCCAACACTCACTTTCTCTCAGGAAGAATTAGCAGATCCAGAGGTTAGGAGATATGCTTTGCATGTGGCAGTTATCATCTGCAATGTCGAAGTGATATCATGTTTGGTTGACACTGAAGCTTCTATCAACGTTATGCCGCCATAAACTTTGCAGTTGTGCACCATGGTGACTGCCTATGACAACTCCAAGAAGTCTGCCCATGGGGTGGTCACTCTAGAGGTTAAACTTGGACCATGTACAGTCACAACTGATTTTCATTTTTCAGAGCCGGAGTAGCGTTGGTGATGATCATCTTGACTTGTTCTGATTCTGACAGTGCATTTGTCAATCTTTCTGCCATTGCCCTCCATCTATCAGCATATCTTATGAAATCCTCATCGTTTCTCATCTTTTCAGCCATAAGATCTGTGATCGAATAGGTAGGATTGGTCATACTCCAACTGCAACGGCTCGTACCCTTGGTCCGTCATCCCGATGACTCGCCCTGATCTCAAGTTCATAAATAGAAGGGAAATGTGACGAAAAACACAAGAATCGTTTTTTTTTTAGTTTTAAAATTTTTCTCCTTTTTTCGGTTTTTAATTTTTGTTTGAACAAACAGGTTATCAAGCAAATTAACCTCAAACAAAGATTTCTTTTGGGTTTTTGTTAAGTGTTTTCAATTTTTTTTGTTTTTTGGTTTCCAATTTTGATTCGCAAACAAGTGACGGCACAGACTTAGAATGATTACCGCAAATTTTTTGTGTTCCAACCTTGAATTAGTGGCTTGTTAATAGAAATAATGTCCACTCACATAAATGGGTAGGACCCTATGCTCTCATAACGCCGAGCACTCTAAGGTTGTCACTCTTTTCACAACGATAGGTAATAGGTACTCCGGGTTTTGGGATAAAATGGTACAACCAGCCCGATCAGTGAAGAGGGAATCCTTCACGTCTGGGGACCTACGGAGGTCTTGATGGAAGCTACCCGGTCCTTCCGAGAGGGAATCCCCGGAGGAGGAGTTGGCAACCACCAAGAGGGGTGTTTGGGTGTGTGGGGCTTTGGGAGGAGAGAGCCTCCCTTCTCGGATGACCTAAGGAGCTGAAACCCCAATGCAAACTAAATGCGAGTGAAATGTCAAGGAATAAAGAGCAAGCAAGAAGAAAATAAAAGCATACAATGATTAATGAGATGTTGTAGGAAGCAAGTAAACAAAACAATGATATAATATAAAATAAAAACTAAAATGGAAAGGAGCACTTAACCTTGACTAGAAATGCTTAGCAAATTTACTAGAACGGAATATGACATGGAAGGAAATAGGCAAGCATATTTGTCAAGGCATGAAATAGGATGATCTTCAAGATACTAAATTAAAATAAGATGATAAACAAAGCTAAAAATCAGATTGCCATGCTTTTAAAAAGATAAAGGGAGGGCAAGTAAACTTGAAGAAAAGTAGATGATACTTCAAAGAAAGTAGTAAGCAACGTAAACAAGCAACAATGTAAGGAAATGGAAATGACTCACATGGAAATGAAAGTAAACATGCTTTTCAAATGGACATTTTTAGGAAAGAAAATTGGATCTCACTAAAGCAAAGTCGGTCCCACCGTGGTCGCCAAAAGGTGTAGGCACCCGAAACGGGATATCCGTAGATCTCCCCCTTCTTCCGGCCCCTACGCTTGCTTTGGGGACTTGGTGGATGAGATGTTAGTGGGTGTGGTCGCTAGGAGCCAAAGGCTCCAAAACATAGTAGAATGAAAAGAAATGGAATGGAGAAGTGACCGTCGTACCTTTGGAAGCGGTGAGATTGTTGAGTTCCGACTTCTCCTCTCTCGGCCGGCCGAAAGAAGAGAGCTTAGTGAGTCCTTCGTCTTCGATCCGGTTGAAGCTCCACCTCAATCGGATTTACCTAAGAATGTCCATAAGAAAACATAGAAACAAGTGAAAGGTTCATTAGTTCTAATGAAAGCATAGTATCGTGCTCAAATTTGAATTCAATCATGCAAATGGAAAGAGACTAACCGGATTGGGACGGAATCCCAACCCCTATTTTTGATAGGTTTTTAAACATATATGAGATGCAAAATAATCTAAGACATGCCGAATAACATGATGAACAGTGCTAGGATGAAAGAGGAAGACGAAAACTCGATTAAACGGGCGATCGGAATCCAAAAATGATAAAAATGAGCTTCTGCCCTTCCTGGTGCCCTATATATAGGGCGCCAGGAGAAGGTGCCCCCTTTATGGGGTGCATTGACCAAGGTCAAAGCGCCCTGTATACGGGGCAATAAGTCTGGTCTGAACAAATTTTCTTCCCCTCTTCGCAACGCCGCTCCGGAGTGCTGGGCGGCTTCTGGGACGAAGTAGGGGCTCCTCCTTGTAGAAAATATGCAAATGAAGCTAATGAAAGGTGATTTGGATGCTGGATGAAAGAGGAGAGACGGATAGAGGCTCTCAAAGTTGGAGAAAAACCATGTTTCTGGGTGACAAAAACAAAAGGTTTTTAGGGTTTTTGGTGGACGATTTTGGATCGGTTTGGAGGTTTGTGGGGGGTGAAAATGGCTTAGAAACGTGGTGTTGGATGAGCTCTAGGGTGGCACCCTGTTGGAACCTCCTCCAAGCTCCAAATAGAGCTCTATTTATAGCCCAAAAGAGGGTACTTTGGCCATTTTCGAAAAATAGTGCCACGCGGCATGGCGCCCTATATATGGGGCGCCAACATCATGAGGTCTGTCAGGTTGACAAGACGAGTCACTGTGAGGGGTCAAATCAGCCTGTCAAATCGATTTGATATGGTGCCAGGCGCCTTGTATATAGGGCGCCTGGCGCCCTATGTACAAGGTGCCTGGTGCCCTATATACAGGGCGCCAGGTGCCCTGTATATAGGGCGCCTGGTGCCCTATAAACAGGGCGCCAGGTACCCTATACACGGGGTGTTTGGCGCGGCTGATTGCTCCATTGATTCTCTTCGGAACGTGCCAGAAACTTGATCCGTCCGGAAAACACGATCCGCCTTAAATATTCTTCATGAAAACAAGAATTTAAACTCTCCAACTGGGCCAAAATTGCGTGTCTACAGCAACCCGTCCAACTTGGGTTGCCGACCGAAAATAATGGGAGGAACCTGGAAAACTTGGAAAGATACCCAAAATAGCCAGGGACAACCTGGATAACTCGGAATGACCAAAAAAGCTAACAACAACCCGTACAACTCTGGTTGAAGACTAGAAACAATGAGACATATCCAGTATGATCTATGCCACCCCATTATTGATCGGATTGACTTAAGGGCAATCGAAAAACCTTAATGGTCAGTAAAAAACATTCAATGACTTGACAAAAAGACATGACACAATGGTCCTCACTCGAAAACCCAAATTTGACCAGGGATCAACAACTCGTCCAAAAATTTCTAGTAAGCTCCTCGACTCGTCCAAAAGGATGGTTCAACTTGATTTTAATGATCTAAAAAGGATGTTGTAAACACGCCAAATTTGCCTAATTCAGAGAATAAAACTCATGTTTTATAGGGCAATATGTGTGATTAATCTTAGAATGATGCCGGATCTTTTAAAGTTGATTTGGAGTTTCATCGAATGAAATTGGATGTTTTACGAAGTTTTCCGCACAAAGCCATAATTTCTTAGCGAAAGCCACACGTAAATCGTGTAAACATTTTTTTTGCAAGATACTAAAAACTAGAAAAAGTTCTTTGTTTATTTTGCCAACTGGTTTGTTTTACCTTCTCCTTGAAGTTGAAAGGTGACAATGCAATTAAGGTCTGGAAGGCACGTTGGAATGGCGGAACACGCTGAACGTCGAGAGCACGAGATGGGTCACCAACCAATTCCATCAGATGGTCATGTTAACCCATTGTTTGAGTTAGAAGCACAAGAGGTCCCTCAACCATCTACTCCCCATGATGTTGAACAACTCTTTAGGGAGTTGTCTCTTTATACTGACCTAGAAACCTACGCCTGTATACAATCCATGGTGAAGGGCAAAATTGCCTCTGATCAGGCTGAAGCCAACCAAGTTGCCTCATCTCCTCGTCCTATGGTTCGACCACCACTCATTCAATCACCCTTTGTTCAACCATTTGTGATTCAACCATCACTAGCACAACCATCTGTGGTTCAACCATCATTTGTCCAGCCACCCTATTTCAACCATGTTGCTCCCTTGGCCTAACAAGTCATGGGACAATCTTCAGAGAATTTGCCAAGTTATGTTCCTCAATTCCAGAATCATGGCTCTAACCACATACCCCCACCAGTAAACCAAGAACCTGCTCTCACCTAGGCAATCATGGATCAGCTCACCCAGATGAATGAACATTATGAAGAGTTGGCATGTCACTTGGACTCCAAGTCAATTCCTGAGGTCTCTATTCCTTCTTTGCCAGTTCTCCACCTGCCACCTTATGAACTACTAGTTAATCGCTGCTACAAAGGTGTCGACTCTGAAAACGGGTTCCGTATCGGCACCTCAAGATAAGAAGGTGAAAGATAAAAGAGGGGAAAAAGAGGGGGGAGCGAATTGAAAACACTCGGAAAGCGGTAAAATGTCCTCACCTCGATCCCACACTCACATTGATCCCCGAACTTTCATCTCATGGCGTCGCTCGAGCACCGGAGATGGTTCAGGCCATGTGGGAGGAGAGTGAGGAGGAGATGAAATTAAAACATGAAAAATGTGGTCGCCAGGAGCCGCAGGCTCCGCTTTATAGAATAAAAAAAAACAAGAGATGAGTTGATTTGACCGTGTACCTTAGCGCGGGAGATCGGGATATGGGTTCAACCTTCTTCTTCCTCAGCCGGCCGATGAAGAAGAGTCTCCATCCGATGCTAGCTTAAAAAACCTGTGTAACTAGAACAATAAACCAAGTGAAATAAAATGAATATAACTAGGGGAAGTGTAGTAACCATAGAGAGAATACGAGAAAGAAGCAATTGGAATCGAACTCACCGGATTGGGGCGAGTCCTAACCCCTTTTTCTGTATTTTTAATTATGTAAAAATGATGTAAATAAACTAAAATATGCTTTAAAAAAATAAATAAACTGAGTTAAGGGAGTTGAGAAAGCTTATGGAATGGATCGGCTTGAGTTGAAGCCGAGTTGGTTGAAGAAGGCCGGTTCGGGTAGCCTTTGCACCCTTCTGGCGCGACTTTGGTGAAGAGGATGCTACGGAAGACCCTGTTGTCATAATCGAGTGCTGTTTGTTGGAGTAGACATAGGACTCAGAGAGGAAGAGTTCCCATGTTGATGACTTCTCCGAAATCCTCTTGTATATGTCAGTAAAAATTCTGAAAGTGGGCGGATATAGAAAACAGAACCTGGATGCGCGCTCTCAGTGTAGCAATCGCCATGAACAAACGGCAAGTCGGAATTGAGTGCCGTCAGTTAGAGATGAAAGAAGACGAAGAGATGAAGACTTTTGCAGAAGGAGTATTGGATTTTATGCAGAAGTAGATGAAGTTTGCTGATGCAGAACACCCAGATCGAGCCTTCTCCTTCACCTCGGGATCGATCTCTTGACTTATGATCGCCTATGGATGTCGGGACGGCTTTGGAGAAGAGCTTGGACGACCTCTGGATGAGCTAGGCACGGGGGATTATTCTCGGGTCATTGAGAATGGCCATCAATTTATAGGGGAAGGAAGTCGGTGCAAAATTTGAAAACTGGACCGACCGCGCCCCCGCTTTCCAAAGGGGACGAGGGAGCGCAGGGCGCGTCCTCAAACCAAGGGCGCGTAGGGCGCGCCCCCACTTCGGGGGCGCGGTCTGCGCGCCCCCTGTTTCAAAGGGAGCGGGGGCGCGTTACGCGTCTCACTGCTAAAAATCGTCTAAAACTTCCAGAAATTACTAAAAATTGACTTGACATACGTAACGCGCCCCCGAACCGGGGGCGCGGTACAAATAATCGAAAATCAACGACGAAAACCTTCCAAAAATCAAGTTTAGAAGGTGCTAATCGGGGTAATTTGCGATTTAAAGAAACTGATCGCGCCCCTACTTTTCAAAGGAACCGGGGGCGCGCAGGACGTGCCCTCGGTTTGAGGGCGCGCAGGGCGCGCCCCCGGGTTGAGGGCGCGTAGAGCGCGCCCTCCCCTTTCAAGCGGAGCGGGGGCGCGGTAGACTCTCTCTCCTGCGCGCATGTTCCGCGAGCCGTATCTTGCAAATGGGATGTCCGATTCGGCTCCCGTTTGTCGCGTTGGAAAGAGGGCCATCAACCGCACCTCCTCAAGTCGGTAAACCAGCCGGCATGGCTACCGAGATGTTTGCACGGGGCTTTCTACCGGTTTACCCTCTCGGGGAAAGCCGAAACCCGGGGCGAAGATCCGAAAGGGCACGGTTCCGGTCGAGAAATCTCGTGTCAACTCGGGATGACTTAAAATGATTACCGAACAAGTCCGGTACGATCATAAAACCCGAAGTCATCGAAAAATCTGAGATTAACCCGGTAAATGTGAACCGAAACTCGGAAAAGCCGTAAAACCCTAAAATTGACCGAAATGGCCGTATAGCCCCGGTTGATAAAATATATGGCTAGGATCAACCCGGATGACCCGAAAAGACCCGGTGATGACCGGAAAGGCATAACGCGTGGTCCAGGATAGCCGTGTTAGTACAAATCGAAAAAGCCGTAACGAAAGCCGTCATTGCCTGACGACTATCGAAATGACTTCTCAGAAACCCTAAATATCACAGAACACACACGGGACCCCCGAGATGTTCAAGTAAGGACTATTCAAGGTCGGTCATCGAGCAAGCTCCGTGTTTTCATGGTTTACGCGCGGCTCTCGCTTGAAGGTTACGGCATTATTCTGGAAATCATCGGTCCATTCTCAACTCACAAGGGGCTCCACCAATGTCCTTAGCTCATCTCCACGAGGTAATACGGATCATATAACGGTCAAATAAAGGATATCGCCTATGGAATAAGAGTCTGGGGCTCCGAATCAGGCCAATTTGGCATGTATACAGCTTGCCTCACCTTGATGTCGACTTTGCAAGGGAATGGCATGTAGAGGAGCGAAGTGAAACGTAGAGAAAGCGTAGCAAAGAGAGATGGATCATAGTGGAATGTAGTGGAGTGAAATGGTGATAGACTAAAAAGGTGGCATCAAGGTATAGATATAGACATGTTTAATGACCAGATTCGGCAAGACAAATCTCCTCAAGTCTCCTGGTTAACCGCCATGTTTCATCAAGTCTACCTATGTTCGATTGGTAAGAGATGTGCCATTGGCATGAGAGAAGAATAGCCAACCCCCAACGTGGTGGGGAGTCCCCGAAACATGGGTTCGTAGGTTCATCATCAGTCGGTAACCCGATCTTTGCGGTGTTCCTGTATTGTGATGGGCTAAATTTTTTTAAAAGGAAACTTGTTTTGAAAAAGTAAAAGAATACCAATCGAGCACATTCAGGCTCTCAGATTCATTTAAGTTTTCAAAGAGACAATATTTGATTCAGAATGGAATAATCTCATATTCCGAAAGGCAAATGTTGAAGCACAGACCGTGAAGATAGTGACGATGCAAGTTTTGATCAAATAGAAGACCCTTGGCGGGATAAGTTGACTGCCACGGTGGGATAAATAGCAAGAGGGTTGTTGAAGTGGCCACAATGGTGATAGAATGAAGGAGTTGGAGGCACAAGATGATTACCGAACACGATGAGATTAACAGACGTGGTGGGATATCTGAAGGGTCGGTGGGACTAGAGAACACGGAGGGAATAGAAAACACTGTGGGGTTTAGATTGATCGAAATTAGGATAAAAGATTTAGAGACTAAGGTGAGAAGGTGAAGATTATGAAAGGATGTACGCACCAAAATGTAATGCAACTAATGCTATATGATGCATGCTGGGCTCAAGAAAACAAAAACAAAACTTGTCTAACAATTAGTTGAAGATATAGATTGTCTATGAGGTCAGGATACCCATTCGGGAACCATCGTCCCTCACTGCATAATTTTGGCTTATCCATGAGCACAAAGAATGACCTGACCATCGTGGATTTTGATGAAGGGGATCTCGGGCCTGGTCTTCTTTGCATTCATGGTCTTCAACATCAATGCATAAAATAAACAGTAATGCACCTAATATATGCTAAGAAAGGAAATGATAACGGTGAGTTTGCGGTGTGATAGCATGCATTCTCACAAAAGAGTTTATGTGCCTTGATGAATACACAGGGTAAAAATTCCTCGGCAAAGTTGAGGCCGAGGTAATGATGACTCCTCCTACTAAGAATCCTCAGGGGAGGGAAGTGGCAAGCATCGCCTTATTGAAATCTTTAAAAAGAAAGCTGCTTGGTAAAGTTGAAGCCGAGGTTGCACCTCCTCCTGAGAATCCTTAGGGGAGGGAAGTGGCGAGCACCGCCTTATTGTGTTGTTCTCCTCGTTTGTGCTTCATGCCTGAAACACTCGAAAGAGAAGATTAGAATGCCAATATGGCTTATCCCCCTTGCAAGTTGCAATCTGCGTTGACCTTTGTCAAGGTGTGTAAAGTTTTTCTTATGCCTGAAACACTTAGAAGGAAGAGATTAAAACAACAATGCAGCTTATCCCCCTTGCAAGTTGCAGTACGCCTTGACCTTTGTCAAGGGGTATAGCCTTCTTAGGAGTGTAAAAATCAAGTTGCAAATATGTAATGAAGAATTTGAAACATGAGAGATTGAAAGTAAATATGAATGTAAAGACGAAAATTCAAACCAAGCATGGTGATAAAATATTTTAAAAAGTTTGAAAATTTTGGTTGAATTTGAAAAAGAAGTTTTCTTTTTTGTTGAAAAGATTCATTTTTTTTGGGATTTTTGAAAATGCTATTTTTTTTAAGTTTTTGAAAATATTTATTTTTTTGGAGTTTTTGAAGATATTCAACTTTTTTTGTAGTTTTTTTTTGAAAATATTCAACTTTTTTTTTGGAATTTTTGAAATCTTCAACCTTTTTTTTGAGATTTTTTTTTAAAAATATTTTTTTGGAGAGAAAAATCAGTATTGACACAAGTTCTCATTACTTGGTTGTTTTTTCTAGGTTCGTTGGTAGACATCATGTGCAAAATGGGGTTCCTTACCCAAAATCTTTCCGACCTTCAACCTTTGATCGGCTAGAGTTTAGCTTTGATTTGGTTGGTTCACCCACACCTTGGGTGTAAGAATGAAGAATTGAGGGAAAGTCCTTGATAGGCTTTGAAAATGGCGAGAGGGATTTCTCTACTCACACCCAATTGCCCGTTGGGGTTCGACCTCTTCGGGTCTTTTCTTTTATATCGACAAACCTATTTTTGTGGCACACATTCAGACAGGTGCTTTGACCTATGGGGTCATTGCCCATCTTTTGGTGCCTTTTTTCATTTTATGCATTTTTGGGTACTCATTTAGACAGGCCCATATTTGTTTAAACCTGTGGGGTTCATTGCCCATCTTTTGGCACCTTTTTTTTATTTGAGAAGTTGGACCTTCTTAGATGGCCTCCTACTAGGGCAGCGGATGCTTTCGATACTCTCCCCCTCTAATCCCCTTCACCTATCTTGGACCAAACAGAAGAGAGTAGGGTGAGGCTTTTCCTTCCACCTCTGAGCCTTGCCTAGCTTCTCTCAGGTGTTGGGTCATCCGGATTCTGGGATCAGGATGTGTTGTGTATGTAGAATGGTATCTACCCTCCACTCCTAGACAACAACCTAGGACATGTGGACTCAAGTCATACTGGTAGTTCTCTCCATTTTCGAGGTAGATTATATTCCATAGGTGAATCCATTGTTTGCATGCCTTGCAATGTAAAGAATTTGTTTAATAAAAACAAGGTAGCTACAAATATCGTCAATCACGAATTTCTCTCAATTAAAATTGTCATGTGAAATTCAAAATCATTTCAGAAAATATTGCCTTGCGGATAACATAATGATGATGAATGCAATGTAATACCTGAGAGAAAAAGAAGTTCATTACTGTTGACGACTTTGTTTGTGCTTGCCTGCTATGCCTTGCCTTGCCTTGCCTTGCCCAACTGCTTCCACTGTTGATATGCACCATATTGCATTGGATTGAAGATACATAGTCATATGATGAAGTGAAAGATGTGGAGGATCTGATTTAGCATGGCGGAGTCAAAATTAATGATGTAAAAGGCAAAGAATGTGGTATCACCCAGGAAATTTCTCTACCTTGATTTTTTTGTTGAAAGTAAAACTTTGAGAATGAAAGAGAATTTGAAAAGAAATAAACATGCTTGGAAACAAAAGTGAGTTAAAATGGGCTCTTGGGCCCATGAGTTGAAAGTGGGCTTGAAGGCCCAAGAGTGGTCGGAATCAAGAGGCACGTGAGCCCAAGATTTGAATGTGGGCTAGAGAGGCCGGTTGATGTTGAAGGGCATAAGAGCCCGATTGGAGGTTGAGCCCGAGGGACCCAATGAAAAGAGTGGGCACATGTACCCGATTTAAATGGTTGGGAGCAAGATTGTGATTTGTGATGGGCTCGCTAGCGCCATTGAAGAGTATGGGTACGTAATCCCAAAGTTGAAGAAGTGGGGGCACGGGGGCCCGATTTCGAAGAAGTTTCGGCATGCGGGCCTGATCGTGAAGAAATGGGGGCATACAGGCCCGAAGTTGAAGAAGTGTGGGCATGTGTGCCCGAGTTTGTTGGAAGGTGGGCACGTGGGCCCGATTTAGAAGAAATTTAGGCACATGGGCTCGGTTGTAGAAAAACATGGGCATGTGAGCTAGGTTGAGGTGAATTGCGGGCACATGGGCCGATTTAGAAAAATTAAGGGCACATGGGATCAATTGGGAAGAATTATGGGCACGTGGGCCTGATGGAAGGAAAGGGGCAGATAGGCCCAGTTGGGGAAAAGGGGCATATGGGCCTAGTTGATGGAAAGGGGCATGAAAGCCTGATTGATTAAAAGGGGCACGTGGGCCTGGTTGAAGAAAAAGGGCATAAGAGCCCAGTGGATGAAGAGGGGCACATTGGCCTGATTGGATAAAGGGGGCACGCAGGCCCGATTGATGAAAAGGGGCATAAGAGCCCGAAAATGGGGCATAAGGGCCCAATTGAGTGGGATGGGGTGTGGGCCATGGCCCTAAGATTGACAGATTTTGGACCCATAGGCCTGATTGATGGTTGTAATAAGGATAAAGAAAGGGTAGTGGCCCTAAGATTGAGGAATTGTGGGCCCATGGGCCTAATTGTTGATTTGGAGGAAAATAAAGAAAGGGTCGTGGCCCTAAGATTGACTGATCGTGGGCCCATGGGCCGGATTGTTGCTTAGGAGAAGAATGGCGTAAGGGTCGTGGCCCTAAGATTGATTGATCGTGGGCCCATCGGCCCGATTGTTCTTTACAAGGAGAATGGGGCAAGGGTCATGACCCTAAGACTGATTTCGAGGATTTTTCCTGCCTAGCTAGAGGAGGTCCTAGTATCCCTTTGCTAAGGTCTACATCCTTCAGGAGGCTTGTCGATTCATTCCCCATTTCATTGACCAATTCTATTCCCTTATTTTTCAGTTCAGGGGTCAATTCAATCTGACCATCTTCATTGATCAATTCCAATGGTGGTAACAGTTGATCAATGCCTGACAAATCCTTGCCTAGTCCTTCATTGGATTGACAATCAACTAAGTTTATGATTCCTTCATCTAAGCTCCCTATAGTAGGGTTCTCCTCAGGATGTTCCATGGAAGAGGGCATGCCTAGTCTAGGGGATTTCAAAAAGGTAGAAGGGTTTGGTTCAATATCCCCTACTAGCTGACTTTCATCCTGAGATATAGCAATGACAAGATGAGAAGCTGATTCTTCTGCCATGGCAGGAGCACAAATGGTTGGAGTTATTAATTCCTCTGCCAGGGCAGGAGCTTGAAGGGTCGAAGTGTCTGAATCTTCTGCTACAACAGGAGCAAGAATAGTAGGAGTGATTGATTCCTTTGTTGGGGCAAGAGTAATAGAAGAAATGATTGGTTGTTGTGCAACCAACTGAGGAGGATCCCTATGCGGTGGGATTGGTTGAGAAGCTGGGGTTTGCTCGATCAGCTTAGGATAAATGATTGGTCGAGGGACCGTTGGTGAAATGGGTTGTGGGGCCAAGGCTTGCGTGGCTAGCCGAGGGGTTGTTGTTGGAATAGGTTGAGAAGCCAAGGGCCGGATGATTGGCCGATGGACCTTAAGAAATGTTGGTGGAGTCGAAGGTTGGGGAGCCGGTTGAAGTAATGGAGTATTCACACATGCAACAAGAAGAGTTTTATTAAGCGTGGTTGGTTGTGCCATTGACTCGGGTTGCATGACTAGCTGAGGTTGGGGCATGGGTGGCCTATCAACTGGTGTCGAGGAGTTGGCTGATGATGATGTTCTGGATGGGGTTAAGGAGGGCTCCTAGGTTGGTGCATAGCATCAATGCTCCTCTCAAGCCTGGGCCTAAATTCATCAGAATATTGCATTAATTCCACGTCTTCTCTTGCTTCCACAATTATTGAATAGCCCAGTCCATATCGTTGCAAGAATTTGTCCTTGACAATTTCAAAATCCCATATTTCTATTTCCCCTAGTGAAAAGAACCATTCTAGGGCTTCACCATTCAATGATCGCTTAAAAAGAATAGCAAGAGCTCTTCGATCATTAAGCCATTGAGACGATTTGCTCAAGAAATAATTAACATGGGTGAAGGGATCACCTGCGCCATTGTAGCGATGGTAGGCTGGTGTTTGAGATGGAGGGATATGTGGGACTGGGAAAGATGGAGTAGATATTTTAGGGTTGGCCTTCGAGTCCAAACGATGCCATAGTTCTTCAAAGTGCCCATCCATTTGGTTGAGTTTGTCCATGAATGCTTTAGTGAGGTTGGGTTCCTGAGCCACCAGTGCAAGATATTTAGATGAATGGGTTGGAAGAAGTGGCTTCAAAGTAGGAACTGGCATAGAATTATATGAATGCCTCACAATGGGGTGAGTAGAGGCACGACAGGGTTGCCCAAGAGAGGAGATGATGAGGGTCCTGACTGTCGATTCGGGTGGTGAGGGGGCTTGATTTACCTCGACCGGATCTTGATTGGCAGGCATCTTGCCCTTTGTTAAAGATTTCACAAGTGAAAAAGATTCAGAATCTAGATGGAGGGATAGGCCCTGGAGGATTTGTTCCACACTAAGTGAAGCAGGTGGATGAGTAGAATTTTGAACTTCAGGTTCTCTGACAGCATTGACATGGCCCTCTAGTTGGACCATGGGTTGTTGCAGCTCGTAGTAGTCTGACCTCCCAACGTGGCTTCCAAACCTTAGCATCATGGGCATCATGTCGATCTTTCTACAAAGATGGTTAAAAAAAAGAGCAAGCAAAGCACACAATTAAAGATTTATTGTTATGTTTTGTTTTGTTTGATTTTTTTGTTTCAATTTGGTTGGTTGGAAAAAAAGTTGAACACAAAATTAAAGAGTTTTTTTTAGGTGTTTTGAAAGAAGAAAATTTTTTTGGTTGTTTTCAATTGTGGTGAGCAAGCAAGTTATGCAAACAAGGTTTTAAAATGACTACTCGACGATATTTGGATTGAAACCTTAGATTAGATAGATTGTTAGCAATTGTTCACTCAAGTAGGTATGGTTCCTATTGCTTCAATCTTCAAGACCTAAGGTTGTCACTCAATCACCACGAGTAGGTACTTGGGTTTTTCAGGTTTTGAGAAGTGGTACAACCGGCCCAATCGTGCGGAGAGGAATACTCCACGGATGGGGACTTACGAAGGTCTTGATGGAAACAACCAAATAAACTAGGAAGGAATATCCCAGGAGAGAGGTTAGAATCCACCAAGAAGGTGTTTGGAGGGTGAGGGTGTGTTGGGAGAGAGAGCCCCCGCATTGAATGCCCTACGGATCGGAGCAAGTCCGGTACCCGATGCAAAAAGCTAATGCAAAAGTAAAAATGGAGGGTAAGAGGAGAAGAAGCAATCAATATGCGAAAACATAAAATGAAAAGTAAGTAAATAAAGCATGCAATATGCAAACAAGACAAGAAATCATGCAACAAAACAAACAATCTAGTGACTAGAACTGAATTAGAATGAAACTACTTGCACAAACAAATCAAGCTAGCACGGTTAAAGACATTGTTAATCCCACCATGGTCGCCAAAAAGCTGTCGACTCCGAAAACGGGTTCCGGATCGGCACCTTAAGATAAGAAGGTGAAAGATAGAAGAGGGGGAAAAAAGGGGGGAGCTAATTGAAAACACTCGGAAAGCGGTAAAATGTCCTCACCTCGATCCCACACTCACATTGATCCCCGAACTTTCATCTCATGGCGTCGCTCGAGCACCCCGGAGATGGTTCGGGTCATGTGGGAGGAGAGTGAGGAGGAGATGAAATTAAAACATGAAAAATGTGGTCTCCAGGAGCCGCAGGCTTCGCTTTATAGAATAAAAAAAAAGAGATGAGTTGATTTAACCGTGTACCTTAGCGCGGGAGATCGGAATATGGGTTCAACCTTCTTCTTCCTCGGCCGGCCGATGAAGAAGAGTCTCCAACCGATGCTAGCTTGATAAACCTGTGCAACTATAACAATAAACCAAGTGAAAGAAGATGATTAGAACTATGGGAAGTGTAGTAACTGTAGAGAGAATATGAGAAAGAAGCAATTGGAATCGAACTCACTGGATTGCGGCGAGTCCTAACCCTTTTTTTTCTATTTTTGATTATGTAAAAATGATGTAAATAAACTAAAGGATTCTTTAAAACAATAAATAAACTGAGTTAAGGGAGTTGAGAAAGCTTATGGAATGGATCGTCTTGAGTTGAAGCTGAGTTGGTTGAAGAAGGCCGGTTCGGGTAGCCTTTGCACCCTTCTGGCGCGACTTTGGTACAGAGGATGCTACGGAAGACCCCAATGTCAGAATAGAGTTTCATTTGTTGGAGTAGATAGAGGACTTAAAGAGGAAGAGTTCCTATGTTGATGACATCTACGAAATCCTCCTGTAGAAGTCAGTAAAAATTCTTAAAGTGGGAGGATATAGAAAATAGAACCTGGATGCGCACCCTCAGTGTAGCAATCGCCTTGAACAAACGGCAAGTCGGAATTGAGTGCCGTCAGTTGGAGATGAAAGAGAACGAAGAGGTGAACAACTTATATGTTGAAAACTTTTGCATACGGAGTCTCGGATTTTATGCATAAGTGGATGAAGTTGTCTGATGCAGAACACCCGTATCGAGCCTTCTCCTTCACCTAGGGATCGATATCTTGACTTCGGATCGCCTTTGGACGTCGGGACAGCTTTGGAGAAGAGCTTGGACGACCTATGGATGATCTAGGCACGAGGGATTAACCATGGGTAGTTGAGAATGGCCCTCAATTTATAGGGGAAGTAAGCCGGTGCAAAATTTGGAAACTGGACCGACCGTGCCCCCGCTTTTAAAAGGGGACGAGGGCGCGCAGGGCGCGCAGGGCGCGTCCTCAAACCAAGGGAGCGCAGGGCGCGCCCCCACTTCGGGGGCGCGGTCTGCGCACCCCCCTATTTTAAAGGGAGCGGGGGCGCATTACGTGTCTCACTGCTAAAAATCATCTTAAACTTTCGGAAATTACTAAAAACTGACTTGACATCCATAACGCGCCCTCGAACCGGGGGCGCGGTACAAATAATCGAAAATCAACGTCGGAAACCTTCCAAAAATCAGGTTTAGAAGGTGCTAATCGGGGTAATTTACGATTTAAAGAAACTGACCGCGCCCCTGCTTTTCAAAGGAACCGGGGACGTGCAGGACGTGCCCCCGGTTTGAGGGCGCACAGGGTGCACCCACCCCTTTCAAGCGGAGCGGGGGCGCGGTAGACTCTCTCTCCTGCGCGCATGTTCCGCGAGCCGTATCTTGCAAACGGGATGTCCGATTCGGCTCCCGTTTTTCACGTTGGAAAGAGGGCCATCAACCGCACCTCCTCAAGTCGGTAAACCAGCCGGCATGACTCTCTAGATGTTTGCACAGGGCTTTCTACCGGTTTACCCTCTCGCGGAAAGCCTAAATCCGGGGCGAAGATCCGAAAGAGCACGGTTCCGGTCGAGAAATAACGGGTCAACTCAGGATGACTTAAAATGATGACCAAACAAGTCCGGTATGATCAGAAAACCCAAAGTCATCGAAAAATCTGAGATTAACCTGGTATACGTGAACCGAAACTCGGTAAAGCCGTAAAACCCTGAAATTGACCGAAATGGCCGTATAGCCCCGGTTGATAAAATATACGGTTAGGATCAACCCGGATGACGCGAAAAGACCCGGTGATGATCGGAAAGGCCTAACGCGTGGTCCAGGATAGCCATGTCAGTACAAATTGAAAAATCCGTAACGAAAGCCGTCATTGCTTGACGACTATCGAAATGACTTCTCAGAAACCCTAAATATCATGGAACACACGCGGGACCCCCGAGACGTTCAAGTAAGGACTATTCAAGGTCGGTCATCGAGCAAGCTCCGTGTTTTCACGGTTCACGCATGGCTCTCGCTTGAAGGTTACGGCATTATTCCAGAAATCATCGGTCCATTCTCAACTCACAAGGGGCTCCACCAATGTCCTTAGCTCATCTCCACGAGGTAATCCAAATCAGATAATAGTCAAATAAAGGATATCGCCTATGGAATAAGAGTCTGGGGATCCGAATCAGGCCAATTTGGCGTGTCTACAAATGGTACTGGCAATCCTTTTCTCCACCTAAAAGATTTTCTCTCCGAGTCTTCGTTCTGGAAAAATGATCGTAGGGTTCTTGCTTTCTTGTTTCGCCGATCATTAGAAGGATCTGCATTAGAATGGGTCTACTCGCTCGACCCCTTTGAGGCAGGAGACTTTGATATTGTCAAGACCAAATTTTTGCAAAGATACAGAGACCGGGTGGCACCATCATGCTCCATTACAGATTTGATTGCTAAGAAGATGAAGCCCGAGAAGGACTTCATAAAGTTTGCTTATCGCTGGAGGGGAATGGCAGAGAAACTGACATATGTTATTTTTGAAGGGGAACAAGTAAAGATGCTTATCGGCAACACTACGCTAGCTCTAAGGAATGTTTTGATCATGCACCGTCCTACCACCATGAATGAACTTTATGACAGTGCCCAATACTTGCAAGCCCACTTCAAAGATGCCACAATGATTAATCCATTTGATCCCAAACCTAGAAACATCAGGAAGACTCCCTCTGCACCAGTTGGGCCTACAACCGAGGGAGTGGTCAACAATGAAGCTGCAAACATTGTGGAAAACCAGGGAGGGAACCGTCAAAACCAGTTCAGGAACCCACCACAGAACCTTTCTTACCACCCTCCTCAATAATAGGTTAGGCCACAACAACCACGACAACCACAACAACCACCTCAGCCAGTAGTGCAACCCCAACAACCTTGTCAACCTACCTACAATAGGGCACCGCCACCACCCAATTAGCACCACGAAGGGGAGGGCCTAGGAGAGAGAATTACCAACAACTCCCTTACTCCTTGATCGACATATTCAATGTACTCATGGCAGAGAAATAGTTGGAATTGCCCAAGGAAAGAGAGGTTTGGCCAGCAAATGTAGATATGTCCCGATACTATGCTTACCACCAGTATCCTGGTCACACTGTAGAAATGTGTTTTCAATTCAAGGATTACATCCACGATCTGAATGACCAAGGTAGCATTGACTGGGCTCAAATGGGGGAATGCATACAGGCAATGAAGGATAGGCAGCAGCAGCGACAGCGTCCACCGGCTCAAGCTCAACAACAACCCGGCTTGGGGATTGTTAAAAATACGCTTCCATTACATGCTCCCGCTCCAGCACCGGCACCAGCACATCCAAACCCAAGAATTGGTCTAGTACACTCCATTACCTAGGAAGTTGCCAGCTGTGCTCAAGGTTGGCAACTATAAAACCACAATGCAACCATGCCAGTCAACCCAGCTAGGCCTCCTGCTAGGAACCCTCCTAGATAGATAATCTATGCACCTTTTACTTTACAACCACCACCAAGCTCAATAACCCAACCACTGGCCGCCACTTCTTCTCACCGACTCATCATTAGGCCAGCCCCCGCCTTGAATACACCTCCCTCAACCATTGCTACACACCGGCCCTTGCTCATCCGACCACCACAATCACCACCAAACTTGAAACCCCAGCATATGAGCTCTGTCACTCCAAAACCCCAACCTATCATACCACCAACCCCACAAACTACCACCACTCCTGCACCCCAGCCTCTTCTTATTAGGCCACCAGTATCACCATCACTACCACCTCCAAATCCTACCCTACTACCCACAAACCCAATCATCCCAGAACCACCAATCCCATTGCCTACCATACCTGCACCTACACCACCTGTTCCACCACAGCCCACCCCAGTTAACCCATCACCTCTACCTGACCACCAAATAGCCCTAGTGCTTCGGAGTGGGAGGATGTTCCCACGGCTCTTTCCCCAAGTCGGGACTCAACCGCAAGATCCAGTGGAGGAGAAACAAGTGAAAGAACCCTTGCCGGGCACGGCCTACGATTTGTTGAAACATTTGGATAAGACACCAGCTTGCATCTCTATACTTGGGATGATTAAAACATCAAAGGTGCACCAGGAGATTTTACAATAGTATTTGCAAAGGGTCATGGTGAATGAAGATCTCTCACCTAAGAAGATCACTACAGTGTTAGCCCCTAGAAGTGAGCACCCAACACCCACTTTCTCTCAGGAGGAATTAACAGATCCAGAGGTCAGGAGATATGCTTTGCACGTGGCTGTGGTTATTTGTAATATTGATGTAAAATCATGTTTCGTTAACACTGGAGCCTCTATCAACGTTATGCCACCAGAAACTTTACAGTTGTGCGGCATTTTTGAACAAGAAATCAAGCCATCTTGTGCTATGGTGACCACCTATGACAACTCCAAGAAGTCTGCACGTGGGGTGGTCACTCTAGAGGTTAAACTTGTACCAGGTGTGGTCACAACTGATTTCCATATCCTAGAACTGGATCCAACTTTTTGGGCTATACATGGTGTCGACTCCAAAAATTTGACAGGCCCTCTCCTTTTTAGGGAAGCCCGTGAATCCAGATCGTCACCTCAAGATGGGATGATAAATAAAGGAAGAAAACACGGAAAGCAACTCTCACCTCGGTCCCACACTCACATTGATCCCCGAACTTTCATCCCTTGGCGTCGCTCGATCACCAAAGAGATGGTTCGGGTCATGTGGGAGGAGGGTAAGAAGAAGGAAATTAAGACATGTGGTCGCCAGGAACCGCGGGTTCTGATTTATGAAATTAAATTGACCGTGTGTACCTTAGCGTGAAGAGTGTGGGTCAAAGCTTCTCCTTCTTCGGCCGGCCGATGAAGAAGAGTCCTCAACGTGTGGGTGCTTGATTTTATGTGCAACTAGACAAACAAACAAGTGAAAGAGACAATTAGAACTAAACAAAGTGGAGTATATGTAAAGAAAATGACATGAAACACACAATTGACTAGAAATTGACCGGATTTGGGTTATCTCTAACCGCTCTTTTTCTATTTTTCGGATTAAAAGACTAAAAATAATGAGAAAAATGTAAAAAAATAATAGGAGGATGGATAATCACGAGATAAAGAGATAGGAAAAAAACAGAAAGATTCAGAATAGAATAGAGAGAGATATGGCCAAATCTGGGTTGTCGAAAAAGCCGATCAGCAGTCCAGGATCTGCCAGGCGCGACTTTTCTTATGCGATCGTCACGACCAGCCCTGACCTCTGAATCAAGTTCCGTCAATTGAAAACTAAAGAAGACTTGGAGAGGAAGAACTTTGACGTTGAGAGCTCTGGCAGAAGATGTCCACACACTTCTTTAGAGGCCGAAGAAGAGAGACCTGGCAGATCACCTGCAGACCAGCCTTCCTCTCTCTTGAACCGACTTTAATCTCTCTAAAAACTCGAAATTCACTCTCTAAAAATTACAAAATTGATGCAGGAGGGAGCTTGGACGTCTTGATATGCCTGGGGGGTCGTGCACATGCCTTTGGAACGACCGGAATCGGAGTCTACTATAGAAGAACGACCGTCGCGATCTGGGCTACAAAATAGGGTACCTTGTGCCCTACCCCAAGGCGCATGCGCCTTGGTGCAGGGTGCATGCACCCCACTGAGGGGCGCATGTGCCTCCCAGTGAGGGCACATTCAATCCTTTCGAAGTTTTCGGTCTTATCCGGTTCGATCCGTTCAGAGGTAGAGTCCCGGTGAAAAACTGGTTCCCTCATGCCCTCGATCGGGGGCATAAGGCCACATGCCTCAGGGGCAGGGCGCATGGCCACGTGCCCTGGGTCCTGGGTGCATGTGACCAGGGACTTAGGTGCATGGGACCATTTTGCGCGTCCTTCTTCCGAAAGCCAATGCGTACACTCCCGAACTCGGAATTCGACGCCGTTTATTACATTGGAAAGATAACAGGCTGAAGAAGCTCTTTATAGCATTGGATCAGCCATAACACCCTCCAAAACTTCAGAATTTTATCTGGAAGTTAGGATAGTGAACAGAAGATCTGATACTGGTCGGAATGACTCCGATGGCCAACCGAAAAGACACGGTATGAAACAAAACTTGTCTGGAGTGTGAATATGACAGTAACCTTCAAATGCATGATCATTAGGCATTGGTCATTTAGCCAATTTCTATGTTTACACGATTTATGTGTGGCTTTCGCTAAAAAATTATGGCTTTTTCAGAAAACTTCGGAAAACATTTGATTTCGTTCGGCGAAGCTCCAAATGAACTTTAAAAGACCCGGCATCATTATAAGGTCAATCACACATGTTACCCTATAAAACATGAGTTTTATGCTCTGAATTAGGCAAATTTGGCGTGTCTACAGCTTGCCTCGCCTTGATGTCGGCTTTGTAAGGAAATGGCATGTAATGAAGTGGAGTGATTCGTAGTGAACTGTAATGGAATGCAAGTGAGCGTAGATGAACATAGAGAAATGGAATGGTGATGAAATGAAAAGGTGGCATCAAGGTGTAGATATAGACACGCTTATCTACCCGATCCAGCAAAATGAATCGCTCTAAGTATTCTAGATCACTTTCATGTTCTATCAAAACCACATATAATTGATTTGTAAATGACATGCCATTGGCATGAGAGATGAACAATAAAGGATAAAGGATGTAGCCAACCCTCAGCACGGCGAGGAGTCCTAGAATTCGTAGGTTCATCATCAGCCAGCAACCCAAACTTTGCGGTGTTCTTGTACTGTGATGGGCTAAAGTTTAAAAGAGAAATTGATTTTAAAATGAAAAGAATACCATTCCATCATATTTTGAATCTCAATTTCATTCAAGTTTCACCAAAATACTCAGTTTAATTATGAGTGGAATCATCTTAAATTCTAAAAGGGTTTGTTTAAGAATAACAAAATTGCTCGGGTATCGTGAAAACCATGAATAACGCTCTGGCAGAAAACCCAATTAAACGACAACGACAGACAGACTTAAGCCATAGTGAGATTGAAAGATAATGGTGGGACTAACATAGAATGATGAGAAAGAAGAAACAATGGCATGACAAACATGACACGGTGGGATAACATAAAAGACATGGTGGGATAAAAGAAAGGAAGGAATAAAACATAGTGGGATAACATGAAAGACATGGTGGGATAGAATAAAAGACATGGTGGGATAAAATAAAGGAAAGAATAAAACATGGTGGGATAAAAGAAAGAAAAGAATAAAACATGGGTAATGATGAAGAATGAAAAAGAAATGGATATGAAAACATAGAAAATTATGTAGAAAATAGTTGAAGATATAGATTGTCTATTGGAGGTCAAGACACCCAATCAGGAACCATCGTTCCTCCAATGTTCAATTTTGGCTTATCCGTGAGTGTGAAGAAATGACCAAGCCGTCGTAGATTTTGTGGAAGGGGATCTCGGGCCCGGTCATCTTCACACTCAAGGTCTTCAACATCAATGCATATAATACATATCAAATGAACTTAGCATAACTAAGTGACAAATTTTAGGAGTGATGTGAAGTGTAAAATGGAGTGCTGGTGATGATGTGAGATTGATGTGAAACTGAGTGAAGTCTTCAGGCATAGTGCATTGACCGCCTGATTCATCAGCATCTCTGGTCCATCCTTGTCTTGCCTTTTGACAGAATATAGCTCCACGATAATGTTTAGCTGGGTGGTGCTTCCTCTGTTTTCGCCACAGGGTTGGTATGTCGTTCCTTCCGAAACACCAATCTCACCACTTCACATGTTGGACTTAAAAGGTTGCCTGATGGCCCTTCTCTTTTGCTTCTTTAGCTGCTGAAAATACTTACCAAAGATGATTAAATTTTCATCATGACTCATCCCTTTGCCTGTATACCATTTGTCTTGATTTTGAGTCAAAGGAAGGAGCCTTCTTAACAAGGTGGAATAAAATAAATGACTAAAATGAAATGGGGGTAAGGGTTAAGAGAACTTACCTGCCGTGGTGAGAATCCTCTCCTCTTCAACATTGAAATGCATGAAACACTTGATAGAAAGGGGATTAGATCTTCATCACAACTCATCACTTTACCTATTATGGTCAACTTTCACTTAGGTCAAAGGGAAGAGCCTTCTTAACAAGGTAATTAAAGTCAGAAATGAACATGCAATGCAGTGATAGAAACATGCATGATAGAAAAATAAACATAGATGCAACTAAGGCAATGATCATGACTAAGCATTTTTTTGGATTTTCTTAGAAATATTCACCTTTTTGGATTTTGAAATATTCAATTTTTTTGTATTTTTGAAATATGCATTTTTTTTGGATTTTTGAAATATTCATTTTTTGTGTGGTTTTTGAAATATTCACTTTTTTGGATTTTTGAAATATTCATTTTTTGTGTGGTTTTTTTGAAATATTCACTTTTTTTAGATTTTTGAAATATTCAATTTTTTGTGGAGAAAATGCTGGTATTTGAGACAGTTCATCGGTCTTTGGGTTTGTTAAGACTCAAGTGGTAGATACCATGTGCAAAATAAAGTTCCCTACCTAGAATCCTTCTAACCTTCTTCCTTTGATCGGCTTGGATTCCACCTGGATTTGGTCGGTTTACCCAACCCAAGGGGTTTAAGGAGGAAGAGTATAGAGGAAGTCCTTGATAGGGTTTAGAGATGTTGAGAGGGATTTCTCTACTCACACTCAAATTGCTCGTTTGGGTTTGGCATCTTTAGGTCTTTCCTATTTTTTTATCTTTTCTATGTGGCACATATTTAGACAGGTTTTTGACCCGTGGAGACATTGTCCATCTTTCAGTGCCTTTTGCCTTCACTATCATTCTGGGTACTCATTCAGACAGGTTGATCATTTTTCTTTTTCTAACCTAAGGGGTTCATTACCCATCTTTTGGCACCCTTTTGCACCCTCTGAGACAGCCTCCTACTTGGGTGGCAAGTGTTTTCGATACTACCCCTCTCTAATCTTCTCTCCCTATCTTGGACCGAGTAGAAAAGAATAGGGTAAGGGTAATTCTTCCATTTCTAGATTTCTGCCTTGCCTTTTGCAAGTGTCAGGTTGTCTAGATTCTAGGATCGGGAAGTGTTGTGTGTGTAGGATGGTACCTACCCTTGACTTTTCATGAACAGCCTAGGATCGATGACTTGAGATTATACCAGTGGTTTCTCCATTTTTATGGAAAGTACTTTTTGAGGTTAACTCCATTCCAAGGATGATTCAATTTTTCTCCATCTGCATTAGTCAATTCATATGCATTGCCTGCCTGGATACTTTTCAGTGATTACAAAAGGCCCTCCCCAGTTAGGTTGCAATTTGGAGCATGGACCCCCTGGCTTAACGAATATGCGTTTGACTACCATCTCACCGATCTCGAATTTTATCTCGACCACCCGCTTTTGATAAAACCTTTTAAGTCTATTCTGATAAGTCTGGGCATGCTCGGCGGCAGCTAACCTTCTTTCATCCAAGAGTTCAAGCTGTGCAAGGAGAGATTCTCGTCTCTCATCAACAGGAATATCCTTGTCGACCTGAACTCGAAGAGATAGAAGTAATACTTCGTAGGGGACCACTGCTTCCATCCCATATGCCAAGGCATACGGGGTTTGTCCAGTGGGAGTCCTTATAGAAGTACGATAAGCCCATAGAGCATCTATAAGCTTATCAGGCCAGTCAGCAAACTTGCTAGACTTATAAGATTTCCTGATAATTTTGATTAAGGTTTTGTTGGTGGCTTCTGTTTGACCATTGCCTTGAGGATAGTATGGTGATGAATGATGCAATGAAATGTAATACCTGTTGCAAAGATCACACAGATCTTGAGAGAGAAATTGCGGCCCATTATCCGTGACGATGTCGCTAGGGATCCCAAACCTTGCAATGATGTTGCGCTGATGAAGGAGCAGACTGTTGACGCTTTAATCTCCACGAATGCTTCCGCTTCAGCCCACTTTGTGAAGTACTCCATTGCCATCAGAATGAATGATTTTGAGCGCATTTCGGAGTTGAGGTCACTCAAGGGGACAATGATATCAAAAGCCCATGGGGCATGAATTGGATGAAGGGAAGATGCGGGAGAGTGAATCTTGTCGGCATGGAGTTGACATGAATGACAATGCCAGACAAATATGGAGTAGTCTTCTTCTAGAGTTGGCTAATAATACCCTTGTCGGATGATTTTCTTAGCAAGGGCTTTGGCATTCACATGACCACCACAAACTTCAGAATGTGCTTCCTTCAGCACCAACTCGGCTTCTTCTTCATCAAGACACCTGAGTAAGATTCCACTTAGGTTCCTCTTGTAGAGCACTCCTCCTTGGATTGTATACCTCTCAGATACTCTTCTAATTGCCTTCTTTTCCTTGGTGGTTGATCCAGGCGGATATGACTGATCTTGGAAATACCTCGCAATCTCGTCATACCAAGGTCTCTCACCTTATTCTAATTCTTACAACTCAATTAAGGAGATTTCTTCTTTATGTTCCAAGTATTCCTTTCTATTGAACCTCTCATTAACCTTCAAAAAATGTCCATCCTCAATCGCTGGAATTGTCCTCTTATAGATGTAGATAGTTCGCACTTGCTTGCCTAGCGGGACAGATAGAGATTAAGCTAGTGAAGCTAAGGCATCGGCGAGGATATTATGAGAACGGGGGACATGGACAAATGTGAGTTTGAAGAATAGCTTGATGTAGCAGGTGGTGAGCTCCTGGTAGGGTTTGAGGTTTGGATGGGAAGTTCGATACTTGGATAGGACCTGGCGTAGGATCAATTGACTATCACCTATCACCCTCAGTTCGGTGGCATCATGGAAGTAGCAGCCTCCAGCCCGGCTAGCAAGGCTTCATACTCAGCTATGTTGTTGGTTGCTGGAAAGTTGAGCTGAAAAGCCTGTGGAATGGTGACACCTTCAGGTGATAGATGGACAATACCTATCCCTCTACCATGAGAGTTCAGAGCCGCGTCAAAATATAATGTCCAAAGATTGGAAGATCGGACTGACATTAGTTCGTCATCCGGGAACTTCGGCCGGACTGGGTCAAAGATGGGTATGAGATGATGGGCAAGGTGTTCAGCAATAGCATAGTCCTTGACTGCCTTCTGTGGGACATAAGTGATATCAAATTGTGACAAGAAGCTCTGCCATCGCCCTAACCGATCAGTCAAGACTATCTTCTCTAACTGAAACTTAATGGGATTGATACGAGCAATGAGCTTGACTTGGTGAGCAAGAAAATAATGTTTGAGTTTCTGAACCACCCAAACAAGAGCAGCATAGGTCTTTTCTACCACAGTGTACTTCAGCTCACAAGCATCAAACATCTTAGACAAATAATAAGTAGCTCGTTCTTTCCCTTCTTCATCAACTTGTGCAAGGACTGCCCCAAGAGAGTTCTCAAGAACTGAAATGTAGAGGACCAAGGGCTTGTCAGGAATTGGTGGTCTAAGTACAGGGGGACTTTCCAGGTATGTTTTCAACCCATCAAACGCCTCCTGAGACTTCGAATCCCATTTAAACTCGGCCCCCGCTTTGGTTAACTCATAGAAATATTTACATCTTTGGGAATATTATGAGATAAACTGGTGGACAAATTGTAGTCTCTTAATCAATCCTCGGAGCTCTTTTATATTCTTCGGGGTAGGCATACCAATGATTGCTTTGGCCTTGTTTGGGTCGATCTCTGTGCCCCTTTTGCTTACTATGAACCCTAGTAGCTTTCCTGATGAAACTCCAAATGTACACTTTTTAGGGTTCATTTTCAGCTTATATTCTCTAGCTCGTTGCAAAACCTTCCTTAGCACTTCAGAATGATCTTCCCGACTCTTGAACTTGATAACCAAATCATCCACATACACCTCTATGAGGGTGTGCATCATGTCATTAAAGATAGCCATCATAGCCCTCTGATATGTAGCACCAGCATTCTTTAACCCAAAGGGCATGACAACATAGCAATATATTCCCCAAGGTGTAGTGAACGAGGTCTTCTCTTGGTCCTCCTCAGCTAATCGGATCTGATTGTATCTAGAATAGCCATCCATGAATGAAAGCATTTCAAATCCAGCTGTGTTATCAACCAAACCATCGATATAAGGTAAAAAGAAATCATCCTTAGGACACGCTCGGTTCAAGTCCCTAAAATCTATACAAATCCGAACCCATCCATCCTTCTTCATAACAGGGACTATGTTAGCCACCCATTGCGGATATAGGACAACTTTAATAAATTTTTCTTGGTGTAGTTTGTTGACCTCTTCTTTCATTTTGAGTGCAATATCAGGGTGGAATCTCCTGAGCTTTTGTTTAACCAGGGTAGTTCCAGGTTTCAAGGTTAATCTATGTTCAACCAATGAATTATCTAATCTCGGCATGTCTTCATATGTCCATGCGAACGTGTCCTTATATTCTCCCAAAACTTTGATCAAACGTTGTTCTTGTGAGGGAGTGAGGTTTGCACTGATGAGGATAGTCTTAGGATTTTCCAGGGTTCCTAAATTTAGTTCTTTGGTTGGTTCATTCCCTGTGGCTGATGGTTCTTCAAATCTTCTAAGTCCAGATGCATACGCATCAGCCAAGTCCTCAATTTCATCCTCAAATTTAGGATTCTTCTCTAATACCACCTCATATACTCCCAAAGTATTATCTATGTTATGCTCATCCTCATATCGGATTTCATCCAACTGGATGGTATCCTCTAAAAAGTTTGGCAGCCTTGCACACTCTACGCATTTTTGCGCCAATTGTTGCAGATACCTATTTGGAACTCGTTTACCTCTGACTTTCCTATTTCCTAACCTAACCTGACCTAATAAAGATAAAGCTGGAAAGGTGGTATTTACAATGGAGGGAGGATCGAGTAAATCGATCAATGATTCAAAAGAGAGAGATCCCTGATTGGGAGCATCCTCTGGGGTGAGTAGAGACGTCTCATCGATGGAAATGCGAGTTTCAAAGAAGTCATTTTTTTTTGGGATTTTCGAGTAAAAAGATGGAATGAGTCGGAATGACTCGAGGTTTGCTAGAAGCTGAGTGAATTATCAGAGAGAAAAACTTAAGAACAAAGGGAAAAAAGGGGGCTTGTGGGCCCAAGGGTAATAGAAAGTGGACACATGGGTCCAAAACTGATGAAAAAAGTAAACGAGTATGCGGACCCGATCTTAGAAATGGATGGGCATGTGAGCCCATGCTGGAAAGAACCCTCAGTTCTGAAGTTCATGAGGAAAGTAAATGGGCAAGAAGGCCTAGAAAGAGTGGAAGGCTGAAGAGGGCACATGGGCCCCAAGTGGGTAAGTGGGCCCGGAAGCCTTTCCAAAAGATCTAGAAACAATGGTACGAGGTTTAAACATGGAATAGTTGTATTTGGGCCTTGTGGAATGGTTTTGACTTGGTTGGTATCCTGCTCAAAAGGATGATCCAAGATTGGTCTGCCCTTGAGTGGTTCTTGGTGCTCTTCCCCACTTGAGAACAAACGAGTCAAAGATAAGCACAGGTCTTTCAAGTCTTCTTCATCTGGAGCCTTTCTTCTCTTGACATCCATCATAGAACTCTTGTCATCTTTAACCATCATCATGGTCTCCCCTTTGATAAATAATGTATGGAGTCCCATGGCATATTCTGGCTGGAAGATCCTCCTTGGGATGGAATCCTCTTCGTATCCCAACCCCTGCCTGCATGGCTTTTTCACAGTTTGAATCGGTTGAGTGATCTCTTGAAGATCCTTTCCTAAACCTTTTCCAGGCTGATAGCTTAATTTCATCATCATCCGCCATCTCACTGTGTCGAGTAGAGAGGCGGTCATGCATCTGACTTCCGGCAAATATCCCACTGAGATCTGGGGTTGTATTGACAGTCCTAGGGGTGATGTAAAAGTAGCATCATTCATCTCGTCCCTTACAGGCATGCTAGTCCCCTTGACAACTTGTCCTTTAAAGGGAAACTTTATGCATTGATGGTTTGTTGAAACCACAGCTCCTATTGCCTCCAAGTATGGCCTCCCAAGTATAGCCTGAAAAGTTGGATTCAATTCTAGAACATGAAAATCCGTTGTGACCGTATATGGTCCAAGTTTAACTTCTAGAGTAACCACCCCACGTGCAGACTTCTTAGAGTTGTCATAGGCTGTCACCATGGCACAAGATGGCTTGATTTCTTGCTCAGAAATGCTGCACAACTGCAAAGTTTCTGGCGGCATAATGTTGATAGAAGCTCCAGTGTCAATCAAACAGGATTTCACTTCAATATTACAAATATTCACAACCACATGCAAAGCATATCTCCTGACCTCTGGATCTGCTAATTCCTCCTGAGAAAAAGTGAGTGTTGGGTGCTCACTTCTAGGGGCTAACACTGTAGTGATCTTCTCAGGTGGGAGATCTTCACTTACCATGACCCTTTGCAAATACTGCTGTAGAATCTCTTGGTGCACTTTTGATTTTTTGATCAACTCAGGTATGGAAATACGGGCTAGTGTCTTATCTAAATGTTTTAACAAATCATAGGCCATGTCTGGCAAGGGTTCTTCCACTTGTTCTTCCTCCACTGGATCCTGCGGTTGAGTCCCGGCTTGGGGAAAGAGCCGCTGGAACATCCTCCCACTCCGAAGCACCGAGCTATTTTGCGGTCGAGTAGAGGTGATGGGTTAACTGGGGTGGACTGTGGTGGAACAGGTGGTGTAGGTGCATGTATGGTAGGCAATGGGATTGGTGGTTCTGGGATGATTGGGTTAGTAGGTAGAGGGGTAGGATTTGGAGGTGGTAGTGATGGTGATTCTGGTGGCCTGATAAGAAGAGGCCGGGGTGCATGAGTGGTTGATGGGTTTAATGAAGGTGTTGGTAATGTGGTAGGTTGTGGGATTGGTGGTGTGTTAGGTTGGGGTTTTGGAGTAACAGAGCTCATATGCTGGGGGTTCAGGTTTGGTGGTGATTGTGGTGGTCGGATGAGCAAGGGCCGGTGTGTAGCAATGGTTGAAGGAGGTGCAGTTAAGGAGGGTGCTGGCCTAATGATGAGTCAGCGTGAAGAAGTGGCGGCCAGTGGTTGGGTTATTGAGCTTGGTGGTAGTTTTGGAGTAGAAGATGCATGGATTATCTGTCTAGAAGGGTTCCTAACAAGAGGCCTAGCTGAGTTGATAGGCATGGTTGCATTGTGGCTTTCTAGTTGCCAATGTAGACACGCCAAATTGGCTAGATTCGTAGCCCTAGACTCTTATTCCATAGGCGATATCTTTTATCCGACCGTTATCTGATCTGGATTACCTCGTGGACATAAGCTAAGGACATTGGTGGAGCCCCTTGTGAGTTGAGAATGGACCGAAGATTTCCGGAATAATGCCGTAACCTTCAAGCGAGAGCCGCGCGTGAACCATAAAAACACAAAGCCTGCTCGATGACCGACCTTGAATGGTCCATAATTGAAGGTCTCGGGAGTCCCGCATGTGTTCCATAACATTCAGGGTTTCCGAGAAGTCATTTCGGTAGGCGTCGGTCAATGACGGCTTTCGTTACGGCTTTTTCGATCTGTGCTGACACGGCTATCCCGGACCACATGTTAGGCCTTTCCGGTCATCACCGGGTCTTTTCAGGTCATCCGGGTCGATTCTAGCCGTATATTTTATCAACCGGGGCTATAAGGCCGGTTCGGTCAATTTTAGGGTTTCGCGGCTTTTACGGCTTTCGATTCACGTTTACCGGGTTAATCTCAGATTTTTCGATGACTTCGGATTGTCCGATCATTCCGAACTTGTTCGGTCATCATTTTAAGTCATCCCGAGTTGACCCGAGATTTCTCGACCAGAACCGTGCTCTTTCGGATCTTCGCCCCGGGTTTCGGCTTTCCGCGAGAGGGTAAACCGGTAGAAAACCCCGTGCAAACATATCGGGAGTCATGCCGGCTGGTTTACCGACTTGAGGAGGTGCGGTTGGAGGCCCTCTTTCCAACGCGACAAACGGGAGCCGAATCGGACATCCCGTTTGCAAGATACGGCTCGCGGAACACGCGCGCAGGAGAGAGAGTGTACTGCGCCCCCGCTCCGCCTTAAAGTGGAGGGCGCGCCCTGCGCGCCCTCAACCTGAGGGCGCGCTCTGCGCGCCTTCAAACCGGGGGCGCGCCCTGTGCGCCCCCTGTCCCTTTGAAAGGCGGGGGCGCGGTAAGTTGCTTTAAATCGGAAATTGCCCCGATTAGCACCTTCTAAACCGGGTTTTTGGAAGGTTTTCGGGGAAGATTTTCACTTATTTGTACCGCGCCCCCGGTTCGGGGGCGCGTTACGTATGTCAAGTCGTTTTTTAGCAATTTCCGGAAGTTTCCGTCGATTTTTAGCAGTGAGACGCGTAACGCGCCCCCTCTTTCTTTGAAACAGCGGGGCGCGCAGACCGCGCCCCCGAACTAGGGGCGCGCCCTGCGCACCCTTGGTTTGAGGGCGCGCCCTGCGCGCCCTCTTCTCCTTTGAAACGCGGGGGCGCGGTACGTCCAGTTTCTAAATTTTGCACCGTCTCCCTTCCCCTATAAATTGAGGGCCATTCTCGGCGACCCAAGGTTAACCGCCGGTGCCTAGCTCGTCCCAAGGTCGTCCAAGCTCTTCTCCAAAGCCGTCCCGACGTCCAAAGGCGATCCGAAGTCAAGAAATCGATCCCGAGGTGGAGGAGAAGGCTCGATCCGGGTGTTCTTCATCAACCATCTTCATCGACTTCTGCAGAAAATCCGAGGCTTCTTCTGCAAAAGTCTTCAACATACAAATTGTTCCTCTCTTCGTCCTCTTTCATCTCCAACTGACGGCACTCAATTCCGACTCGCCGTGCGTTCGTGACGGTTGCTACACTGAGGGCGCGCATCCAGGTTCTGATTTTGATATCCGCCCCCTTTTCATAATTTTTACTGACTTCTACAGGAGGATTTCGGAGAAGTCATCAACATAGTAATTCTTTATCTCTGCGTTTTCTGTCTACTCCAACAAACGGCAATCGATTCTGACATCGGGGTCGTCCGTAATATCCTCTGCACCAAAGTCGCGCCAGAAGGGTACCAAGCTACCCGAACCGGCTGTCTTCAACCAACTCGGCTTCAACTCAAGCCAAATCCATTCCATAAGCTTTCTCAACTCATTTAACTCAGTTCATTTACTGTTTTAAAGCATATTTCAGTTTATTTGCATCATTTTTACATAATCAAAAAAAAATACAAAAAAAAGGGGTTAAGGCTCACCCCGAAGCCGGTGAGTCCAACTCCAATTGCTTCTTTCTTATCTTCTTACTACAGTTACTACACTTCTCACAAGTCTAACCAAACTCTTCACTTGGTTTATTGTTCTAGTTGCACAGGTTGATCAAGCTAGCATTGGATTGGAGACTCTTCTTCATCGGCCGGCCGAAGAAGAAGAAGGTTGAACTCACATCCCTTTCTCCCACGCTAAGGTACACACGGTCAACTTCTTTTTATTTCCATTACATAAAACGGAGCCCGCGGCTCCTGGCGACCACACTTTCTTTTTATTCATGTTCTAAATTCATATCCTCCTCACTCTCCTCCCACATGATCCGAACCATCTCCGGTGCTCGAGCGACGCCGTGAGATGAAAGTTCGGGGATCAATGTGAGTGTGGGACCGAGGTGAGGATCTTTTACAGCTTTCCGAGTGTTTTTCGATTCACTCTCCCTTTTACCCATTCTATCTTTCACCTTCTTCTTATCTTGAGGTGCCGATCCGGAACCCGTTTCTGGAGTCGACAACTTTTTGGCGACCACGGTGGGACAACCAATGTCTTCAACCGTGCTAGCTTGATTGATCCGTGCAACTAGTTGTTTTCCGACTTGGTTCCCGCGTGAACCGGCTTGTCCTTTACCCTTTTCCATGTCAATTTACCTTTAAAAACTTGCTTATTACTCTTCCTTTAAGATTGTCCCCCATGTGGACTTGATTTCTTGTCTTTAATTTCAGCCCGGTTCCCGCGTGAACCACTTTTTCTTATAAACCGGTTCCCGCGTGAACCACCTTTCTTTTCCGACTCGGTTCCCGCGTGAACCAACTTACTTTCAGATCGGTCCCCGCGTGGACCACCCATTTGCAGCACCTTTAGATTGGCCCCACGTGGCTCTCTTTTCATTTTGTCAACTCTTACACCGGTTCCCGCGTGAACCACCCCTTTTCCTTCAAAACCGGTTCCCGCGTGAACCACCTTTCTTTTCCAGCTCGGTTCCCGCGTGAACCAACTTACCTTCAGATCGGTCCCCGCGTGGACCACCCCTTTGCACAAATTAGATTGGCCCCACGTGGCCCCCTCTTTCCTTTTTCAATCAAACAAACCGGTTCCCGCGTGAACCACCCCTTTTCCTTCAAAAACCGGTTCCCACGTGAACCACCTACCTTTTCAAAACTCGGCTCCCGCGTGAGCCACTTTATTTTCAATTCGGTCCCCGCGTGGACCGTCCTTTTACTTTTACTTCAGATTTGTCCACACTTGAACACTCCAACACAAGCCGGTTCCCGCGCGAACCACATTTTAGTTGCTAGTTTCTAGTTACTTGTTTTACTTTCTCATTGCTTATCTTGTTTGCATTCACTTGCTTGACTTATTTAATAGCTTTCATTCATGTTGGCATATTGATTGCTTCTTCTCCTTCTACCCTCCATTTTTCATTTTTGCATTAGCTTTGCATCGGGTACCGGACTTGTTCCGATCCGTAGGGCATTCGAGGCGGGGCCTCTCTCTCCCAACACACCCTCACCCTCCAAACACCTTCTTGGTGGATTCTTACCTCTCTTCTGGGATATTCCTTCCTAGTTGATTTGGTGGTTTCCATCAAGACCTCCGTAAGTCCCCATCCGTGGAGTATTCCTCTCCGCACGATTGGGCCGGTTGTACCACTTTCCCAAAACCCGAAGAACCCAAGTACCTACTCGTGGTGAATGAGTGATAACCTTAGGTCTTGAAGATTGAAGCAATAGGAACCATACCCAATTTGAGTGAACAATTGCTAACAATCTATCTAATCTAAGGTTTCAACCCAATAATTGTCGAGTAGTCATTTTAAAACCTTGTTTGCATAACTTGCTTGCTCACAACAATTGAAAAGAAAAAAAAATTCTCTTTCAAAACACCTAAAAAAAAATCCCTTTAATTTTTATGTTCAACTTGCTTGCCAAACAACCAAATTGAAACCAAATCAAATCAAACAAACAACCATAAACAAACAAAAACTCTCTTTGCATTTACACCTTTCATTTTGCCTTTTTTCAACCATTTTGTAAGGAAACTTGACAGGATGCCCACTCTAAGGTCCGGAAGACACGTCGGGATGTCGGACTACTGCGGCCAAGAAGAGGAGTACGAGATGGGTCACTACGAGCTTCAGCAACCCGTGGTCCAACCAGAGGGCCATGTCAACGCCGTCAGGGAGCCAGAAATTCAAAATCCTACTCATCAACCTGCATCACTTAGCGTGGAGCAACTCCTCCAGGGTCTATCTCTTCATCTAGACCCCGAATCTTTTTCGCTTGTGCAATCCTTGACTAAGGGCAAGATGCCCGCCACTCAAGATCCGGTCGAGGGAAATCAAGCCCCCTCACCACCTCAATCGGCGATCGGGCCCCAAATCATCTCTTCTCCTGGGCAACCCTGCCGTGTCTCCACTCATCCTATTATGGGGCATTCACATAATTCTGTTCCAATTCCTGTTTCCAACCTACCTCCTCCAACTCAGCCACCTAAACACTTTGCTCCCGTGGCTCAGGAATCCAGCCTCACCCAGGTGTTAATGAGCAAAATCAACCAGATGGATGAGCGCTTCGAAGAGATGAGGCACCGCCTCGATTCTAAAGCCATCACTGAAATCTCTGTCCCATCTTTCCCAGTTCTACACCTTCCTCCTTCAGAGATACCAGTCTTCCAACGTTACAACGGGACTGGTAATCCTTTTAACCATCTAAAGAGCTTTCTCTATGACTCTTCATTCTGGAAAAATGACCGCAAAGCCCTTGCCTTCCTATTCCGTCGGTCATTGGATGGAGCCGCCCTTGACTGGTTCTATTCTCTTGATTCCATTGAGGCGGCGGATTTCGACATTGTCAAGACAAAGTTTCTACAGAGGTACAAGGATAGGGTGGGGCCAGCCTGCTCGATAACTGACTTAATTGCTGAAAAGATGAGGCCGGATGAGGACTTTGCCGTATTTGCTGATCGGTGGAGGGGAATGGCCGAGAGGCTTGTGGATACCATCTCGAAGGGGGAGCAGGTGAGGATGCTCATTGGGAACACCACGCCTAACCTTCGCAACCTTCTGATCATGCACCGTCCAACAACCATGAGTGAGTTGTGTGATAGCGCCCGCTACCTCCAAGCCCACTTTAAGGATGCATCCATGATCAACACGTTTGACACCAAGCCCCGTAATACTAGAAAGCCTACACCTGTAGGACCCACCACCGAAGGGGTAGTAAATAATGAGAGCATCAATGCCATGGGTAACCAGGGTGGGTACCGTCAAAGCCAATACCGTAACCCACCACCCAATCAACAATACCGCCCCGCCCCTCAACCAGCTCCTCAGCCACAACAACAACTTGCATACAACCGAGCACCACCACAGCAACCCACCTACAACCGAGCGCCCCAGCAACCAAATGCCTACAACCGAGCGCCTCAACAACAACATGTCTACAACCGACCACCACCACCACAACAAGCCTACAACCAAGTGCCACCACCAGCCAACCAACCTAGGAGGGGGGGACCCAAGAGAGAGTACTACCCTCAACTGCCATTCCCCCTCACCGATATCTTCAACGCATTGATGGCTGAACAGCGGCTAGAGCTTCCAAAGGAGAGAGAAGGATGGCCGGCAAATGTTGACATGACAAAATATTGCGCTTACCATCGGTATCCTGGGCAGAGGGTGGATGTCTGCTTCCAGTTTAAAGACTACATCCAGGACGTTAATGGTCGAGGGAACATTGGCTGGGCACAGATGGGGGAGTCTATTCAAGCAATCAAGGCTCGTCAGAATCAACCACGGCTACAACACACACACCAGCAGCCCCGCGTGGGCATAGTCCAAGATCCACTCCCGGTACATGCACCCATACAAGCACCGGCACAGCATCACCAAACCAATGACTCGGCCTCGTCCACTCCGCCATCGAGGAGTCAACCCACCATTCCCAGGGTTGGCAGGTCGAGGATCAAATCACCTCCATGCCCGCCATACCAACCCCACCTACAAACCGCACCATACTCTCCATACCAAGAGCTGCCCCCAGCCCACAAACTATCCAAACACCACTACCCTCACCAACCATTAACCCTCCACGACGCTTAATCATTAGACCTCCGCCAGCCTCCCAACCAGCACTCCAACCTAACCCACCAACCACCATTAATCCTCCACGGCGTCTAATCATTGGACCGCCACCAACACCCCGTACATCACCTAACCTACCGATCCGCCACCCCACGACCCCTCATCATTAGACCATCACCACCAACACCCCAACCATCACCCAACATACCGGCCTACACCAATCCACGACCCCTCATCATCCGATCCTCACCACCCCTACCTACCATGGGCTCCTCAACCTACCAACCAACCCTACCATCACCATCATCACCACTTCCCCCTACCACGCTGGCGCCAGTACTTCGTAGCGGGAGGATGTTCCAAAGGGTCTTCCCCCAGGTCGGGATACAACCACAGGAACAGGCAGAAGAGGAGGTGGTAGAAGAACCGTTGCCCGGCACGGCATATGACCTATTGAAGCACTTGGACAAAATGCCGGCACGGATTTCAATTCTAGAGCTTATAAAGAGGTCAAAGAACCATCAGGACATCCTACAACAATATTTGCAGCGGGTCATGGTCAATGAGGACCTCCCGCCTGAGAAGATCATTGCTGTCCTGACCCCGAGGAGTGAACATCCGGCACTCACCTTTACACAGGAGGAGTTGGCACGGCCAGAGATCAGAAAGTACGCCTTGCGCATTGCAGTAGTCATCCGAGGCGTGGAGATCAAGTCCTGCTTGATTGACACCGGAGCGTCCATAAATGTCATGCCGCCAGAAACATTGCAACTTTGCGGCATCTCCGATGAAGAAATCGAGCCTTCTGCCGTCACGGTGACCGCATATGACAACTCCCGGAAGCCGGCACGAGGGGTGGTTACATTGAAAGTAGGGCTCGGGCCGTGTGCTGTCACCGCCGAGTTTCACGTTCTAGAATTAGACCCTACATTCAAAGTTATCTTGGGACGCCCGTACCTTGAGGCAATAGGAGCTGTTGCCTCCACTAATCATCAGTGTCTGAAGTTCCCATACAAGGGCCAGGTGATCAAAGTAACCAACATCCCCATTCTGAATGACGTGGATGACCCCTCTTCTGCACTACCAATATCAAAATCATCCGGCCGTTGGTTTCAACTACGAGCTACCCGAGGTCATGGTATTGACGACGCCTCCAGATTCGGTTGCGTGGCGGATGATGAAAGGGATGGGCTATCAGCCGGGAAAGGGGCTAGGAAAGGAGGCTGCAGGGGGTTGTGCACCCCATTGAAGCCGTACAAAGACCAAAGAGACACGGGCTTGGCTATGAGCCCAGGTTCACTCCGCGGATGGTCTACCGGCCAAAAAATGCCATGGGACTCCAAAAATTCTTTATCAAAGGGGAGACCATGATGATGGCCGGGGACAAAGAAGAAGAACCAGTCAAGAGGAAGAAGGCACCAGAGCAAGAGGAGGAGGTGGACAATCTGAGTTCATCTTTGGCTCGGTTGTTCATAGAGGAGGTAGAACCAGTCAAGGGCAAGTCCATCTCTAAACAACTTGTCCACTCGAACCCACCTCTAAACAACATCCCGCGTGAACCGTATCCTACGGTCACGTATTTCAAAATCCTCACTCTCTCCCTCTTAGATTCACTTGATGGGCTATCTAGCCCAATTCCCACTTATGGGCCAAAATGGCCACCTGAACTGATCAATGGGCCTGAGAGCCCATTCAAATCTTCTTACTCCACTGGGCTTCTATGCCCATCCAACAAACTTGGGCCCGCGTGCCCACCAGTCGGGCCCACGCGCCCTTTAGATTTATTTTCCTGCTTTGGGCCCGCGTGCCCACCATTTGGGCCCACGTGCCCCTTAGATCTTTTCACCAGCTTTGGGCCTATCTGCCCATTTCTTGTCATCATCGGGCCCGCGAGCCCATTTTTCTTCCATTTACTTAAGCTTTCTATTTCTGCTCGAGCCCCATCGGCTCATTCTCTTTTTGTTATTGAAAATACCCAAAAAACCCAAAAAAAAAAACGTCCTCTCACAAACTCAGTTTTCCATTGAGGAGACGTCTCTACTTGTCTCGGAGGGTGCTCCCAACCAGGGACCCCTCTTCTCCAACTCACTGATCGATCTGCTCGATCCTTCACCCATTTTTAATACCACCTTTTCAATTCCGTCTTCTTTAGGAGTAGTTAGGGTAGAAAAAAAGAAAATTCGAGGTAAACGTGTGCTGGAAAGATATCTCCAACAAATAGCTCAAAAATGCAAGGAATGTGCGAGGCTGCCAAGTTTTTTGGAAAATGCTATCCAGCTTGATGAAATCCAATATGAGGATGAATTCGATGTAGATCATACACTGGGAGTTTACGAGGTCTTATCAGATAAAGATCCTGATTTCGAGGATGGAATTGAGGACTTGGCTGATGCGTATGCATCTGGACTTAAAAGATTTGAAGAACCATTAGCCACGGTGGATGAACCGACAAAAGAATTGAATCTCGGAACACCGGAAGATCCCAAGACAATCCTCCTAAGCACAAACCTCACTCCCACTGAGGAACAGAGTTTGATTAAGATTTTGGAAGAATATAAGGACACGTTCGCATGGACATACGAAGACATGCCGGGGTTAGACAACTCGTTAGTTGAACATCGTCTAACTTTGAAACCTGGAGTTACCCCGGTCAAACAAAAATTAAGGAGATTCCACCCTGATGTTGCACTTAAGATGAAAAAAGAGGTCGACAAGTTACATCAAGCAAGATTCATTAAGGTCGTCCTTTATCCGCAATGGGTGGCAAATATAGTCCCTGTCATGAAGAAGGATGGCCGAGTTCGGATCTGTATAGACTTCAGGGACTTGAATCGAGCGTGTCCTAAAGATGACTTTCCTCTACCTCATATTGACGTACTAGTTGATAACACTGCTGGATTCGAGATGTTGTCGTTCATGGATGGCTATTCTGGATATAATCAAATCCGGTTGGCCGAAGAGGACCAGGAGAAGACCTCATTCACCACACCTTGGGGAACCTACTGCTATGTTGTCATGCCCTTTGGACTGAAGAATGCTGGTGCTACCTATCAGAGGGCAATGATGGCTATCTTCCATGACATGATGCATACCCTTGTAGAGGTGTACGTGGACGACCTGGTCGTTAAGTCCCAAAGCCGAGAAGATCACCCGGAAGTGTTAAGAAAGGTCTTGCAAAGGGCTAGGGAATATAAATTGAAGATGAACCCAAAGAAATGTACGTTTGGAGTATCCTCAGGAAAGCTGTTGGGGTTCATAGTGAGCAAAAGGGGCATAGAGATCGACCCAAACAAGGCCAAGGCAATCATTGGTATGCCTCCTCCGAGAAATATGAAAGAACTTCGAGGATTAATCGGGAGGCTACAGTTTGTCCGCCGGTTCATCTCACAACACTCCCAAAGGTGTAAACCTTTCTATGAGTTGACCAAGGCGGGGGCCAAGTTCAAATGGGATTCGAAGTGCCAGGATGCATTCGATGGTTTGAAAATATACCTGGCTAGTCCCCCTGTGCTTAGACCACCAGTCCACGGCAAGCCCTTAGTTTTATATATCTCGGTTTTGGAGAATTCTCTTGGGGCGGTCCTTGCACAAGTCGATGAAGAAGGGAAAGAGAGGGCAACTTACTATTTGTCAAAGATCTTTGATCCATGTGAGCGAAGTATCTTGTAGTGGAGAAGACCCGTGCTGCACTAGTCCGGGTAGTTCGAAGCTTAAACACTATTTCTTAGCTCATGAGGTCAATCTTATTGCCCGCATCAATCCCATCAAATTCCTTCGGAGAAAACTGTTCTAACTGATCGGTTAGGTCGTTGGCAGAGCTTCCTTTCTCAGTTTGATATCACCTATGTCCCCCAGAAGGCGATTAAGGGCTATGCCATTGCCGAACATCTAGCCCATCACCCTATACCCCTTTTTGACCCGGTCCAATCGGAGCTCCCGGATGACGAACTAATGTTGATCCGATCTTCCCACCTTTGGACATTATATTTTGACGTGGCTCTGAATTCACACGGTAAGGGAATAGGAATCGTCCTTCTATCACCCGAGGGTGTCACCATTCCACAGGCATTTCAGCTTAACTTCCCAGCAACCAACAATATAGCTGAATATGAAGCCTTGCTGGCCGGGCTGGAGGCTGCTCATTTCTATGGTGCCACGGAATTGAGGGTGATAGGTGATAGCCAACTAATCCTTCGCCAAGTCCTAACCAAATACCGAACTTCTCATCCAAACCTCAAACCTTACCAAGAACTCACCTCTTGCTACATCAAGCTCTTTTCCAAACTCACTTTTGTCCACGTTCCTCGAGCTCAGAACATCCTTGCTGATGCCCTAGCCTCCTTAGCTTCATCGGTCCCGCTAGGTAGACAGGTGCGGACTATTCATGTCCGTAGAAGGTCGATGCCAGCAATTAAATATGGGCGATTTCTGAAAGTTAAGGAGAGATTTGGCAGGAAGGAATATCTAGAGCAGAAAGAGGAGATTTCACTAATCGAGTTGGAAGAGTTAGATGAGGGTGAGAAGCCTTGGTTTGATGAGATCGCAAGGTATTGTCAAGATCAGACATATCCACCTGGATCAAATGCAAAAGAAAAGAAGGCCATCAGGAGAGTATCCCAGAGGTATACCATCCTAGGAGGGGTGCTCTACAAGAGGAGCCTGAGCGGAATCTTATTGAGATGCGTCGATGAAGAAGAGGCAGAATTGGTGCTTAAGGAAGCACATCCGGGGTCTGTGGGGGCCATGTCAATGCTCAAGCTCTTGCCAAGAAAATCATCAGGCAGGGGTATTATTGGCCAACCCTAGAAGAGGATTGCTCCATCTTTGTCCGGCACTGTCATTCTTGCCAACTTCATGCCGACAAGATCCATTCTCCCGCATCTTCCCTTCATACGATTCATGCCCCATGGCCCTTCGCCATGTGGGCTTTCGATATCATTGGCCCTCTAAGTGATCTTAACTCTGGAATCCGTTCCAAATCGTTCATCCTGACGGCAACAGAGTACTTCACCTAGTGGGCAGAAGCGGAAGCGTTCGTGGAGATCAAGGCATCAACACTGTGCTCCTTCATCAAACGCAACATCATCGCCAGGTTCGGGATACCCAGCGACATCGTCACCGACAACGGACCGCAATTTCTCTCTCAAGATCTGCGTGATCTTTGCAACAGGTACCGCATTGTATTGCATCATTCATCTCCTTATTACCCGCAAGGCAATGGTCAAGCAGAAGCCACCAACAAAACTTTGATTAAAATCATCAAGAAAACATGTAAGTCTAGCAAGTTCGCAGACTGGCCAGATAAGCTTATAGATGCCCTATGGGCTTATCGTACTTTTGTACGGACCCCCACTGGTCAAACCCCGTATGCTCTTGCATATGGGATGGAAGCGGTGGTCCCATACGAAGTACTCCTTCCATCACTCCGAGTTCAACTCGATAGAGACATCCCTGTCGATGAGAGACGAGAATCTCTCCTTGCACAACTTGAACTCTTAGATGAAAGAAGGTTGGCTGCCTCCGAGCATGCCCGGACTTATCAGAACCGATTGAAAAGGTTTTATCAAAAGAGGGTGGTAGAGAGAAAGTTCGAAATCGGTGAGATGGTAGTTAAACGCATATTCGTTAAGCCGGGTGGTCCCCGCTCCAAGTTGCAACCTAACTGGGAAGGGCCTTTTGTTATAACTGAAAAATATCCAGGCAATGCATGTGAGCTAACCAACGCCGATGGAGAAAAATTGAACCATCCATGGAACGGCGTTTACCTCAAAAAATATTTTCCTTAGAAGAAAAAAATATGGAGAATTTCTAGTATGATATTAAGTCATCGATCCAAGGGTGTTAGCTAGAAGTCAAGGGTAGACATCACCTTGCACACACAACACCTCCCGATCCCAGAATCTAGATAGCCCAACACTCAAGAGAGGCAAGGCAGAACCCTGAAGGCGGAAAGGAAACCTTACCCTATTCTCTTCTATTCGGTCCAAGATAGGTGAAGGGGACTAGAGGATTATAGTATCGAAAATGCCCGCCGCCTTAGTAGGAGGCCATCTCATAGGGTGCAAAAGGGTGCCAAAAGATGGGCAATGAACCCCACAGGTTTAAACAAATATGGGCCTGTCTGAATGAGTACCCGAAAGAATAGAAAATGAAAAAGGGCACCAAAAGATGGGCAATGACCCCACAGGTCAAAGACTTGTCTAAGTAAGTGCCACATGTAGAAAAGACCCGAAGAGGCCGAACCCCAACGGGCAATTTGGGCATGAGTAGAGAAACCCTCCTCAAACACCCCCAAATCCTATCAAAGACTTCCTTTATTATTCTTCCATCTTAAAACCCCTAGGGTAGGGTAGACTATCCAAACTCAGGGGGAATCCAAACCGATCAAGAGAAGAGGGCAAGAAAAGATTCTAGGTATGGAACCTTATTTTCACGTGGTGTTTATCACTTAAATCTTGATTAACACTCAAAGATCGATGAATGGTCTCAATACTGGCACATTCTCCACAAAAATCCAAAAAAAAAATTGAATATTTTCAAAAACAAAAAAAACAAAAAAAACAAAAAACAAAAATCAAAAATCAAACATTTTCAAAAATTCAAAAAATTTTTGAATATTTTCAAAAATCCAAAAAAAAAAAAAAAAAGAAAGAAAAGAAAGAGAGAGAGAGTTGAATATTTTCTAAAATGCATCATCTAGCTTGGCATAACCTTGATTTTTGCCTTTGCTAGCATTCATGTTTATTTTTATGTCTTGCATGTTTCATTTCTGCATCGCATATTTATCTTGATTAATCACCCCATTAAGAGGGCTCCTCCCTTTGACCTAAGTCAAAGTTGGCCATAATAGGCAAAGGGATGAGTCGTTGTGAAGATCTAATCCTCTTTTATCAAGTGTTTTCAGGGACTTTAAAATAAGAGGAGAAAGTTCTCTCAACGATAGGATTCTGAGATCAAGAAGGGAGCGACTCTCACCATAGCAGGTAAGCTCTCTCAAATTTTACCTTGTCTGTCATTTTGTACATTCTACCTGGTTGATAAGGCTGACTTCCTTGACATATAAGCAAGGCAAGACAACAATAGGCAAGGTGGTAAGCCATAGAGCGGATTTAACCCTTCTATTAAGTATTTCAGGAAAGAAACACAAGTCAAGGAGGGATGAGAATCTCGCCAACAGGTCAAACAACATTGAAGCAAGAAGTGCTATGACAAGGAAGAAAAGCAGCTACAACACTAGAAGAAGATTAAGCTTGCTACAGATATCAGTGTCTGATTGCCACTGACTCCAGGAGAATGACCACGTGGAGAAAGGCATGGAAACCATACCTCCGCAACCGCCTCGTTCCGGTGATGCTCCAAAGGAGTGGCCAAGAAAATGCTCGCAGAAATGGAAGAATCAACATGGGAAACCCCCATAACTTGCCGACTAGCATATATGTCGCTAGTCGTGTGTTATTATCTTATGCATTACTTGTTGAAGACCATGAGCACGGAGAAGACTTGACCTGAGATCCCCTTCATCAAAATCTACGACGGTCGGGTCATCTCTAATGCTCACGGATAAGCCAAAGTTGTGCTGTGAGGGACGATAGTTCCCGAATGGGTATCTTGACCTCATAGACAATCTATATCTTCAACTATTTGTTATACAAGTTTTGTTTTGTTTTCTTGAGCCCAACATGCATCATGTAGCATTAATTGCATTACATTTTGTTTTGTCATTGCATACATAATTTCCTAAACTTCTCCTTCTCACTCTCTCGATCATTCTAAATCCCACCGTGTTTTCTAATCCCATTGTGTTCTCTATATCCCACCATGATCTCTAGTCCCACCAACCTCTCTAATATCCCACCATGTCTATTAATCCCACCGTGTTCGGTAACCACTTTTTGCCCTCAAATCTTTCAATTTTTTTCACCACAGAGGCCATTGCAACTTCTTTGCTATTCATCCCACCATGGCAGCCAATTTATCCTGCCAAGGGCCTTCTATTTGGTCAGAACTTGCACCGTCAATATCTTCACGGTCTATGCTTAAACATTTGCCTTTCGGAATCTGAGATCATTCCATTCCGAATTGAATCTTGTCTCTTGGAAGACTTAAATGAATCTAAGAGCCTGAATGTGCTAGATTGGTATTCTTTTACTTTTTCAAAACAAATCTCTTTAAATTTTAGCCCGTCACAGTACAGGAACACCGCAAAGATCGGGTTACCGGCTGATGATGAACCTACGAACCCATGTTTCGGGGACTCCCCACCGCGTTGGGGGTTGGCTAGTCTTCTCTCGTGCCAATGGCACATCTCTTACCAATCGAACATAAGAGGACTTGATGAAACATGGTGGTTAACCAGGAGACTTGAGGAAATTCGTCTTGCCGAATCTGGTCGTTGAGCGTGTCTATATCTACACCTTGATGCCACCTTTTCAGTCCATCTCCATTTCACTCCACTACGTTCCACTACGATCCATCTCGTTTCACTATGCTTTCTCTACGTTTCACTCCGTTCCGCTACATGCCATTCCCTTGCAAAGCCGACATCAAGGCGAGGCAAGCTGTAGACACGCCAAATTGGCTAGATTCGTAGCCCTAGACTCTTATTCCATAGGCGATATCTTTTATCCGACCGTTATCTGATCTGGATTACCTCGTGGACATAAGCTAAGGACATTGGTGGAGCCCCTTGTGAGTTGAGAATGGACCGAAGATTTCTGGAATAATGCCGTAACCTTCAAGCGAGAGCCGCGCGTGAACCATAAAAACACAAAGCCTGCTTGATGACCGACCTTGAATGGTCCATAATTGAAGGTCTCGGGAGTCCCGCATGTGTTCCATAACATTCAGGGTTTCCGAGAAGTCATTTCGGTAGGCGTCGGTCAATGACGGCTTTCGTTACGGCTTTTTCGATCTGTGCTGACACGGCTATCCCGGACCACATGTTAGGCCTTTCCGGTCATCACCGGGTCTTTTCAGGTCATCCGGGTCGATTCTAGCCGTATATTTTATCAACCGGGGCTATAAGGCCGGTTCGGTCAATTTTAGGGTTTCGCGGCTTTTACGGCTTTCGATTCACGTTTACCGGGTTAATCTCAGATTTTTCGATGACTTCGGATTGTCCGATCATTCCGAACTTGTTCGGTCATCATTATAAGTCATCCCGAGTTGTCCCGAGATTTCTCGACCGGAACCGTGCTCTTTCGGATCTTCGCCCCGGGTTTCGGCTTTCCGCGAGAGGGTAAACCGGTAGAAAACCCCATGCAAACATATCGGGAGTCATGCCGGCTGGTTTACCGACTTGAGGAGGTGCGGTTGGAGGCCCTCTTTCCAACGCGACAAACGGGAGCCGAATCGGACATCCCGTTTGCAAGATACGGCTCGCGGAACACGCGCGCAGGAGAGAGAGTGTACTGCGCCTTCGCTCCGCTTGAAAGTGGAGGGCGCGCCCTGCGCGCCCTCAACCTGAGGGCGCGCTCTGCGCGCCTTCAAACCGGGGGCGCGCCCTGCGCGCCCCCTGTCCCTTTGAAAGGCGGGGGCGCGGTCAGTTGCTTTAAATCGGAAATTGCCCCGATTAGCACCTTCTAAACCGGGTTTTTGGAAGGTTTTCGGGGAAGATTTTCACTTATTTGTACCGCGCCCCCGGTTCGGGGGCGCGTTACGTATGTCAAGTCGTTTTTTAGCAATTTCCGGAAGTTTTCGTCGATTTTTAGCAGTGAGACGCGTAACGCGCCCCCTCTTTCTTTGAAATAGGGGGGCGCGCAGACCGCGCCCCCGAACTGGGGGCGCGCCCTGCGCGCCCTTGGTTTGAGGGCGCGCCCTGCGCGCCCTCTTCTCCTTTGAAACGCGGGGGCGCGGTACGTCCAATTTCTAAATTTTGCACCGTCTCCCTTCCCCTATAAATTGAGGGCCATTCTCAGCGACCCAAGGTTAACCGCCGGTGCCTAGCTCGTCCCAAGGTCGTCCAAGCTCTTCTCCAAAGCCGTCCCGACGTCCAAAGGCGATCCGAAGTCAAGAAATCGATCCCGAGGTGGAGGAGAAGGCTCGATCCGGGTGTTCTTCATCAACCATCTTCATCGACTTCTGCAGAAAATCCGAGGCTTTTTCTGCAAAGGTCTTCAACATACAAATTGTTCCTCTCTTCGTCCTCTTTCATCTCCAACTGACGGCACTCAATTCCGACTCGCCGTTCGGTCGTGACGGTTGCTACACTGAGGGCGCGCATCCAGGTTCTGATTTTGATATCCGCCCCATTTTCATAATTTTTACTGACTTCTACAGGAGTATTTCGGAGAAGTCATCAACATAATAATTCTTCCTCTCTGAGTTTTCTGTCTACTCCAACAAACGGCACTCAATTCTGACATCGGGGTCGTCCGTAACATCCTCTGCACCAAAGTCGCGCCAGAAGGGTACCAAGCTACCCGAACCGGCTGTCTTCAACCAACTCGGCTTCAACTCAAGCCAAATCCATTCCATAAGCTTTCTCAACTCATTTAACTCAGTTCATTTACTGTTTTAAAGCATATTTCAGTTTATTTGCATCATTTTTACATAATCAAAAAAAAAATACAAAAAAAGGGGTTAAGGCTCACCCCGAAGCCGGTGAGTCCAACTCCAATTGCTTCTTTCTTATCTTCTTACTACAGTTACTACACTTCTCACAAGTCTAACCAAACTCTTCACTTGGTTTATTGTTCTAGTTGCACAGGTTGATCAAGCTAGCATTGGATTGGAGACTCTTCTTCATCGGCCGGCCGAAGAAGAAGAAGGTTGAACTCACATCCCTTTCTCCCACGCTAAGGTACACACGGTCAACTTCTTTTTATTTCCATTACATAAAATGGAGCCCGCGGCTCCTGGCGACCACACTTTCTTTTTATTCATGTTCTAAATTCATATCCTCCTCACTCTCCTCCCACATGACCCGAACCATCTCCGGTGCTCGAGCGACGCCGTGAGATGAAAGTTCGGGGATCAATGTGAGTGTGGGACCGAGGTGAGGATCTTTTACAGCTTTCCGAGTGTTTTTCGATTCACTCTCCCTTTTACCCATTCTATCTTTCACCTTCTTCTTATCTTGAGGTGCCGATCCGGAACCCGTTTCTGGAGTCGACAGCCAACCTTGAGCACGGTTGGCATCTCCCTAGATAACGGAGTGTACTAGACCAATTCCTAGATTTGTATGTGTTGGTACCAGTGCTGGAGCAGGAGCATGTAATGGGAGCGGATTCTGAACAATCCCCAAGCCAGGTTGTTGTTGAGGTTGAGCTGATGGATGCTGCCGCTACTGCTGCCTAGCCTTCATAACCTGTATGCATTCCCCCATTTAAGCCCAATCAATGTTGCCCTGGTCATTCAGATCGTGGATGTAATCCTTGAATTGAAAACACACTTCAACAGTGTGACCAGGATACCGGTGGTAAGCACAATATCGGGACATATCTGCGTTTGCTAGCCAAATCTATAATGGAGCATGATGGTGCCACCCGGTCTCTGTATCTTTGCAAAAATTTGGTCTTGACAATATCAAAGTCTTCTACCTCAAAGGGGTCGAGCGAGTAGAACCATTCCAATGCAGACCCTTCTAGTGATTGACAGAACAAGAAGGCAAGAACCCTACGATCATTTTTCCAAAATGAGGATTCATAGAGAAAATCTTTAAGGTGAAGAAAAGGATTGCCAGTACCATTGTAGCAGTGATAAACTAGTAGCTAAGAAGGTAGCAGATGAAGAACTGGCAAAGAAGGAATAGAGATCTCAAGAACTAACTTGGAGTTCAAGTGACATCTCAGCTCTTCATAACGTTCATTCATCTGGGTGAGCTGATCCATGATTGTCTGGGTGAGAGCAAGTTCTTGGTTTACTGGTGGGGGTATGTGGTTAGAGGTATGATTCTGGAATTGAGGAGCATGACTTGGCAAATTGACTGAAGATTGTCCCATGACTTGGTGGGTCAGAGGAGCAACATGGTTAAAATAAGATGGCTGAACAAATGATGGTTGAACCACAGATGGTTGAACTATAGGTGGTTGAACTACAGATGGTTGAACTACAGATGATTGTGCCAGTGATGGTTGAATCACAGATTGTTGAACAATAGGTGGTTGAACAAAGGGTGATTGAATGAGTGGTGGTCGAACCAGAGGACAAGGAGATAAGGCAACTCGGTTGGCTTCAGCCTGATCTGAGGCAATTTTGCCCTTCACCATGGATTTTATGCGGGCGTAGGTTTCTGGGTCGGTATAGAGAGACAACTCCCTAAAGAGTTGTTCAACATCACGAGGAGCAGATGGTTGAGGGACCTCTTGCGCTTCTGACTCAAACAATGGATTAATATGACCGTCTGACAGAATTGGTTGGTGACCCATCTCATGCTCTCGATGTTCAGCTTGTTCCGCCATTCCAACGTGCCTTCTAGACCTTAACAAACAAGTTGGCAAAGCAAACAAAGAACACTTTTTTGGTTTTTAGTATCTTGCGAAAATGTTAGAGGTTTGAATTTTTGTTTGACAAACAAGTGATGTAAAGACTTGAAAGCAAAATTACGCAATGATTTTGATTAAACCTTAGGTTTATAGATTTTGTTCAGAATTTTTCTCTCAACAAATGGGTTAGGATCCTATCTCCAATCTCCAATGACCTAGGCTTCACACAATCTCACCACGCGTAGGTAACATAGGATGCTTCGGGTTTTGGGGAGTGGTACAACCAACCCGATCATGAAGAGGAATACTCCATGTATGAGTAATTACGGAGGCCTTGATGAAAACCAACCAAATCAACTAGGAAGGAATATCCCAGAAGAGAGATCAGAATCCAACAAGATGGTGTTTTGGATGGGAGAGGTAAATGGGAGAGTGAGCTCCCGCCTCAAAAAAGTATAAAAGAAGGAGGTAGAGAGAAGGAGCAGAGAATGAAATCAAGTAATAATGCAAGTAATAAGCAAAACATAAACTTAAATAAACAAGCAATTACACAAGATAAGCAATTAGAAACTAGACAAGCAACTAAAAACTAGAATCTAGACCTTGTTTCTTATGTGAGCCAAATGGAGATAGTGAAAAGTGATAGAAAGAAGAGGGTTCAGATATGATAGCCAAGCAATAGGGTGGTCCACGTGGGGACCGATGTAAGAATAAGCTGGTTCACATGGGAACCGGGGTAAAAAGTAAAGGTGGTACACGCGGGAACCGGTTTTGGGTAGCAAAGGGGTGGTTCACGTGGAAACCGATTTGAATGATTGAAAAGGGCACATGGGGCCAATTAAAGGTAAATAAGGATATGATACAAGTGGGTATAGATCTGAAGTAAAGTGATTTGGTTCATATGGGAACCGAAGTAAAGAAAGAGATTGGTTCACGCGGGAACTGGTTTAAAAGGAAAAGGGTGGTTCAGGCGGGAACCGGTTTAAATAACAACTGAAAATAAAAGAGGGTCACGTGGTGACCAATTTGAGGGTGATAACCTGCAGCAAAGAGGAAAAAAATCTGATTTGAATAACTGAAAATAAATGTTGGTTCACGTGGGAACCAGTTTGTAGAAGAGAGTTGGTTCACGTGGGAACCGGTTTTAAAGCAAAGGTGGGTTCACGCGGGAACCGTCTGAAATAAAATGACAGAAATTAAATGAGGTACTTGTCACTTCAGATCTGATGAAATATGGGTAAAATCAGAAATTTTGAGATGGCATGAAATTTAAGAGAGGTGGAAAGAAGGAAAGGCTCACACGGGAACCGGTCTATAACTAGAACTAGTTGCAAACAAAACACTAAGCACCCATCGTTAAGGACATTGCTTGTCCCACCATGGTCGCCACAAAGATGTCGACTCCTAAAATTCGATGGGCCCTCTCCTTTTCAGGGAAGTCCGTGAATCCAGATCGTCACCTCAAGAGGGGATGATAAAGAAAGGAAGAAAACACGGAAAGCAACTCTCACCTCGGTCCCACACTCACATTGATCCCCGAACTTTTATCCCTTGGCTTCGCTCGATCACCAAAGAGATGATTTGGGTAATGTGGGAGGAGGGTGAGAAGAAGGAAATTAACACATGTGGTTGCCAGGAACCGCAGGTTCCGATTTACGAAATTAAATTGACCGTGTGTACCTTAGCGTGAAGAGTGTGGGTCAAAGCTTCTCCTTCTTCGGCCGGCCGATTAAGAAGAGTCCTCAATGCATGGGTGCTTGATTTTCTATGCAACTAGACAAAAAAACAAGTGAAAGATAAAATTATAACTAAACAAAGTGGAGTATATGTAAAGAAAATGACATGAAACACACAATTGACTAGAAATTGACCAGATTCGGGTTATCTCTAACCCCTCTTTTTTTATTTTTCGGATTAACAGACTAAAAATAATGCAAAAAATGTAAAAAAATAATAGGAGGATGGATAATCACGAGATAAAGAGATAGGAAAAAAACAGAAAGATTCAAAACAGAATAGAAAGAGATATGGCCAAATCTGGGTTGTCGAAAAAGCCGATCAGTAGTCCAGGATCTGCCAGGCGCGACTTTGCTTATGCGATCGTCACGACCAGCCCTGACCTCTGAATCATGTGCCGTCAATTGAAAACTGAAGAAGACTTGGAGAGGAAGAACTTTGACGTTTAGAGCTCTGGCATAAGATGTCCACACGCTTCTGTAGAGGCCGAAGAAGAGAGACCTGGAAAATCACCTGCAGACCAGCCTTCCTCTCTCTTGAACCGACTTTAATCTCTCTAAAAACTTGAAATTCTCTCTCTAAAAATCACAAAATTGATGCAGGAGGTATCTTGGACATATTTATATGCCTGGGGGGTTGTGCCTCCCAGTGAGGGCGCATGTGCCTCCCAGTGAGGACACATTCAATCCTTCCGAAGTTTTCGGTCTTATCCGGTCTGATCCATTCAGAGGTATGTTGGCATCAATTTTTTTCGCTTAGCTTGCTTGATACAAGTTTCAGCAATGCCGAAGCCGGTGCAGAAAATCTGACCCAGATTCGGAAAATTCATGAATAGATGATGTAAACAGGCTTTGGAAATGCCTTGGCATGGCCTTACATGCTACAAATGGCCAAGATAATATGCTCATTACATAGCCCCGGTCAAGAGCTTCGCAACGGTGCCCAAAACATGAAAAACGGACACCGGAAGGCCGAAATGACCATTTTGCCCCTGACACTTTGGGACAAATTGGGACTCTAACATGGAATTCCAACTTTACCACATTGTCAATATTGGATAGAGCTAGGCAACACTCGAAACGGATCGAAAATCCGACCCCCAGGTGAAGAGATATGCAAGAAAGAGCAAATCCGGACGGAAAGCCGTATGTTCTCGCACCAGGGGCATAATGGTCCAATTAGCTCTGGATCGACCCATGGGCTGAAAATTTCAATTTTCATGACCCAAAACTTTGATCTCATGAATATTGATGCATGAAAAATAAATTTGGCCAATGGGAGAAGGCAATTGCATTCAATTACAGTTTCTGGCATTACCGACGGCCGAGATCGCACCGATCAGAGAAACTAGCTAAATCAGGAGATCCGTTGCAATTCAAGTGATCTCAACCACACATCAGGATGGAGCATAATATCAGTGGCCATCAGGGCATGATCTTGAATTTTTTAAAGTCAATTTTATATTTATTTAATTGGTTTTGGTCGGAGTTAATGCTAGCCGTTGGATCGGGAGCACTTTGATTAAACCAGGGTTAAAACTAACCCAAGATGGGCTAACCCAACCTGTCATGGTCGAATTCCATCCTCCCTCATCTGATATGTGCGCAAGAAGCCCTAGAAAATAGGGGAGGGAGGCGCACCCACCTCCTCCTTCCTTGGCTAGTGGGTCCCACTCAACCACTTCCCTCAACCACCTCCCATGGCTTATCCCTATCTCTCCCTTGGTTTATCTTCATCCTAACTAATCCTACAACTAACCAAGCTTATCCTCATCCAAGCCTTGGTCGAACCAGCCCTCTCTCCACTTGTCCTGTGCGCACACCTCCTTGAAAGGAGGAGATGGTGCGCACCCTTCTCTCCCTCTCTTTCTAGTTGGCGCATAATCATCCTCAACAACCAACTATGGGTTATCCTTATCATCTCCAACCTCCCTTGGGTTATCCTTATCTCCTCTCAACAAACTCCAGCCTTATCTCCTCCTGGAGATGGCGCACCTCAGCCCCTATAAAAGCCCCCTCAGCTGGCCATGTGCAGGACAGGCTGATCATCCTGCGGAAGCCCTGCCTCTCCTCCCTCTACCCTGCTCCAAGAGAACTTCTCCTTGCTTGGACGTCTTCATCAGCAAGTCAGCAACCTCTACAGCCCCCTTGTGGTGTTCCAAGTGAAGAATAAGAAGGATAAAAGGCCTCCCTCCAACAGGCGCGCCAGCAGCAGGTGCAACCAGCCCACCTGATTGGTGTGCCAACTTCAGCAAGTGCAGCAAGCTCTCTTCATTCCTTTGCTCCATCCATCAACATCAGCAAGGAGAAGACCCCCTTTTCTCATACAACAGCAAGAGAATACGGGTTTGGTGGCACCTTCAGCCCATCATCTTCAACACCACCTGCAGTGCAAGAGAGAAGAAAAAACCGGTGAGTTGAAAAAGTGTGTTCCAATGTAGCCTTTTAATTCAACTCTTTTCCTTCTCTTCTCTACCCCTCTCCATGGTGGCATACCCTCTGAGTAATGCCCATTCAGCCACTTTGAGTGCCCTACACATTTGTCTACATAAAGCCCCAAGTGTACCCTCTATTTGGCCATCACAAAAAAACAGCCCCTTGCTGCCCCTTAAAATAGACCTCTGAACCAGCCCCTTTGTGCACCCTTTTGGCCCTCCATGTTGGCCTCTAAACCTTCTACTATCATGCTTGGTCTGACCCCACTGATGGTCACTTGGACATGCACCTCCTACCTCCCCCAATCAGGCCCCGAATGGCATGCAAAACAGGCCCCCTTGCTGGCCCAAGTTCTGCCCCCTTGTGAGCACCCATGTCAGGCCCCTTTGATGGTCACCTAGTTTGCCCTATGTGCAACACACCCAATCAGCACTATTCTCTACACAGATCCCTTACCCATTGAGGAGGATGGAGTGATGTCCCGGGCATTCTTGGATCCACAAGATGGGCCAAGTCTCCCCTGGGCGGGCTCTTGATCCCTCCTTTTGGCTAGAGGAGAGGGTGATGTCCTGGGAATTCTTGGAATCCGTACGACGGGCCAAGTCTCTCTCAGGCGGATTCTCAACTTCAACCAAGACAGCCCATTTGTGTGGCCTTCCTTATTTCAATACCAAACAGCCCCTTTGAGGCATTGAAATCCTTTTCAACATGCCCTTTGTGCATTCCCAAACCAGTCCTAGTTCACACCTAAACCTGCCCCTTGTGCAGTCCTACCAAAAGCCCACCTAAACGGCACCTTAGCCAACCCATTTCAGCCCCTCCGAGGCTCACCTACTCCGCTGCTACAGCAAGATGTCAAGGTAAAAAAAAAATGGAGTGCAAATCAAGTCAATCAGGCCATGGAGGTGCAAATCAGGCCCATTGGGTCATGAAGCTCAAAGCAGGCCGCCAGGGCCCATGAAGCTCAAGATTGGGCCAACCGGGCCGACATGGCATGAAGCCGGCCTTCTCAGGCCATGAGACATGAAGACCAGCCCATTGTGCTGATGAAGCTGTCCCATTACACTTATAATAAACCTTAATTAAATCTGAAGGCGAAATGCCAAAATTAAATAAGGAGTTAGTCCACAACTGGACGCTTCATTGGGCGGCTCATCCGGCATGCACCGGAACGTTGACCCGGGCGTAGGCATGGGACACGCTTCCCACTGCAGACGGACCCTTCCCACTACTTGGAAAGTCAAATGACTATGCCTTGTAGGACGGGTAAAATTCCACACCGATTGGAAAATAAGGCGGAATGCCGCCAAAATTTTCCCAATCAAGTGGTATTTTACACCAAGGGAAGGACATTCACACATTTGCACCATTGACAGCATTGAACATGGCATATGAACTGCCACATCTGATGTACACCAGCATGAACATGAATATTCAATGAACATTTCAAGTGCCGAGTTGATTGCATGTGACTGGGCATCGACACTAGCCCGACAGACCGGATGTGATGCAAACCGAACAAGAGTTACTCAAATCTGAAGTTAACTTAATTAAATCTGAAAATACATTTAAACCAACCTTAAAACATGCTTAAAACAGATCATTAAAGCTTTAACATTCAACAAAAATCAGATTTAATACAATCTGGAAGAATTGATTCAATACACTTAATCCATTGAAATTCAATTTCCTAAACAAGTGTAAATCAAATAATCAAACCAATTGAAAAGAACACATAAAGAAAACATTAAGGTATATGAAATTCATCTTAAAACATGTCAAATTCAGATCATTAACAATTTGAAGTTCAAGTTTAATTAATTTAAACCAAACTTCAAAACATTTAAAACATACCGAACACACCCGAATTGGTATGAAAACACCAACCGACATGAGAAAATCACATTAAAATGACTCAACACATGTCAACTAAACTTAAACAAGTCAATTTGATCAACACATCTAAAATATCAAGTTCAAACAAAAAATAAAATAAACTTCAACCAATTAAAGTAAAACAAACCAAACAAATCAAACAAGCTCAAAACACTTAACATTCAAATCCAAGTTAAATGGAAATTTGAAATCAACATTTCAAACCACATCCAAATCAATTCATAAATCAACATAAATCAACTCCAAACAAAATCTAATCAAACTTTTTTGCATCTCATCGGGCCTGAAAGGCCGGGGCCCTTTGTGTTCTTTATACATTGTGGATGTGCACGCTCTCGTCAAACAAGATCGCTATGGCAGTTAATCAAGGGTGTTCGAGTGTTTGCTCGATGTAAATGAACATCGGATATTCGCACCATCCGATGGAGAGAGGTCAAAAAATATTTTCACAGAACCCGAACCTCGGTTCTATACTCTTCTAATATCACCTGGACTATCTAGTAGTTTTTATGGTCTATCACCTATTTTAGTAGAAATTTCAGGTATGATATTTTCAACATTCAAAAACAAATCTTTTAAACACATTTCCAAGAATCAAAACGATTCCCGAGGTTCCCACAAATTGGCACGCCCGGTGGGACCTCTCTTTCCCTTCATCTCTCTGCCATAGCAATCTGAGAAAGTGCACATCCACTACCTCTTAAAAACACTCTAATCAAGTCAACCTTTTTACAGGTTCAGCGGCAGCTTGTGAAGGTGTCATTTACTTAAAAGCTTATGTTGACAATGCACCTGCTGCCATGCTAACACCTGCTACAACACCCCTCAACCTGAGGAAGAACATGAGTGAGTGAGGATCCTTTCGGCACCTCAACATCAACAATGTGTGTTGCTCGTGGGACCACACCCACCGAGTGATGCCTATCAAGACTCCTTCTAAGCTTATGGAGGAGAAGTGTAGATGACTACAACCTGTTATCTTGCCGCTTGTCGACAGTTCTTCACTCTGGACTGGCTAGATTACAACAATGGGACCCTTGTTGTGCCCAATGTTAATGCACCAGATGCAAGGGGAAAGTGTAGACCTTTTGCCTGCCCCAAGAAATCCAACAAACCAGCAGCTAGAAAGGCCATGGAGAGGGGCAGCCCTCCCTTCTAAACTTAGAAGACTCAAAAAGGACAATACAGGCAAGGGATCAGCCCTTAGCCTGCCATACTTCGTTGGGCGAGCAGTGGTCTGAGATGACAAGACCCCACAGCTTATCCAATTGGGGGCAGCCTCTCCATCGGATTTGTCTTTCATCTAGCTAACCAATCAGTGGTTTAGCCTAAGAGGGCTTGACAGCAACCACCTGCCATAAAAAAGAAAGAGACATCAGTAGTCAGCCATGACACTGAATCACCTTGGCACTCAATTCTGCCAGCTAGGGGCAAATCCCCATATGAGCTAATGCTATGAAGAGTGGGGGAACAATCCTCTCCTCTGAGTTCTGAAAGCAGGGGCTGGACAACAGTTCCAAAAATGGCAGCGCAGGTAAAGAACCATCCCTCAGCCTGCTTTCCCTCATTCGACCAATCAGCGGTCCAAGATGAGGAGAATTGGCTGGTGCCACCACCTACCAGCCAGGAATCACCTGTAGTTGGTCAGCCCATTGGCCATTTTTTTTTTCAGCTCTCTACTTAGCTGATCAGGGGCAACATTCTTGTCAGATCCTCTCATCATTGGGCTGGCCAATCAGCAGTTGGAGAGGCCAGGAAGAGGGGGCAGCCCTCTCCTCTAAATTATGAAGTCATATGCTGATCAGCAGCTCTAAAGACAACAACTCGGGTGAGGGACCAGCCCTCGACCAGCCTTCCTGCATCGGACTGACCAGCAGTCCAAGCTGAACAGAACTTGCAGGTGCCACCACCTACCATGGGAAAATTCTTTGTGAATGGTTGGTTCATTGACCACCGTTTCAGGTTCACTACTCAACCGACTGTGGGCAGACTCCCCATAGGTCATCCCCTTCACCTGGCTGACCGATCAGTGGTCTGGCCTATGAAGACCTGGCAGCAGCCACTTGCCATGATGAAAACATCAATTAGCCCAGCTGTTGGCTTACTACTTCGGTACCCAGCTCTACCGATTGGGGGCATGTTCCCCACACAAGTTATTCCTCACGGGGAAGTCCATCCAATGGATCCCCTTACTGACCGAGGGAAAGGTGCTAAACCCTCTACCATGGTCCCTAACTAAATTTGGCTTCTCCTCAATGGAACCAACCTCTATCAAGGTTTGTTGTTCACCATTCCCAGATGAGGGGCTTACAGGAAAAAATCCTAATAGCTGCCACTGCTGAGTACCATGCATGATGCTCCATTGCGGTTTAGGCTACCCCACTCACCGATTAGGGGAAGCTCCTTGTTGGTCCTTTCCTTCTTCACGCCGACTAGCTAGCAGTCCGGCCCACGAGGATTCAACAGCAAATGCCTGCCGTGAAATTAAACACCAGCAGTTTGAGCCTGCGCCTGCAAAACAAAAATAGTAGAGTCTCTTCAAGATTCGAGTCAGACATTAGTCTTGTCATCACCTGATGGTTAGCAATGTGCATTGCCCCTGGAATCTCACTCTCCTGGCTGCCTTCATCCAAACACGACGAGCTCAACTCATTGATCTACTACTTGACAACCAGTTTCTTACTTTCGAGTGGTTGGATGTCAAAGATAGGGCCCATGACATGCGCACCATTGTTGCTGCACTAGCTATACACTAGAAGCTCAAGTCTTCTATCCAACTTAAGAAGATCGGCCGACCAATGGCCAAGCAGGACAAGGAGTGGGGACAGCCCTCTCCTTTGAAACTTGAAAACACGAGCTAATGTATGGCTATAAAGGTGGCAGTCCACGTGAGGGATCAGCTCTTAGCCCATTTTCCTCAACTAGATCGATCAGCGGTCCGACCGGGAGAGAGTTGGCAGGCCCCAAACACTTGCCATCAGAAAATTCCTTACATTTGGTTAGTCTGCCGACCGACTCTTCCAACACTTTGCTCTACTGACTGGTGGCAAGTTCCCCGTTCAAGCTACTCCATGCCTAGGGTCCCATACAGTGGACTCTCATGCCGACCGAGGGCAAGGTTCCAGACCCTCTGCCCAGGCCTTTATATAAATTTGACCGATCAGTGGTCTGACTTGAAGATAGCTAGCAGACAGCAACACCTGCTGTTAGAAAATTCTAGCAATTGAGGAGCCAGCTGATCAACATTGTCCATGCTCGGCTCAAGCAACTAAGGGCAGCCTTCTTGTCCAAGCCACTCTCCAACAAGCTGACTGACCAGCGGTCTAGTCCTTAGGTCATCCTACGAACTTACCATTGCTGATTGGTGGCAAGTTTCCCGCACAAGCTACACCCCACCGAGAGCCCCGGATAGCGGACTCTCGTACCGACCGGGGGCAAGGATCCAAACCCTCTGCCCCAGTCCTCAAACAAATGTGGCTACCAAATACCAATGTTTCCCCAGTGGAGCTTCTACCTTCTAAGCTTGGTCATTTACAACGCTCGGATGCAAGCCCTTCCAGGTTGAAACCCTGGCCTTGACCACACTGAGGGCCATTCTTATATTGTTGCCCTATGTCCTCCTTTCCATAACTTTTTTCAAAAAATCATCGCCACTTTAACCATTCTGATTATGGTGCTACAAGCCTCTATCACTCACGCCTGTTCAGACTTAGTGATGCTTTGAACTCCCACCACCTTGATCAATTTGATTTTAGTGGTTTACAAAAATATTCCCCAGCCTTGGCTTTTTAGCCCACATGGCCCAACAAAAAAATAAAAAACAAACACATACACACACACACACCACTTTCCTCCCATTTCAGATGACTCCCAACACTTTTACCATCTTGGCCATTCTGGCCCGTGTGGCCTTAAAACCTCTACTACCCTTATCACCCTGATCTTGGTAGCCTACTCAACTTGCTACCTTGACCACTCGTTCATGCAGCGAGGCTATTGTAAATGCCTCTTTGGCTTCAATAGTCTCTCTCATTCTTGCCTTTTGTGCAAACCTTTAAATCAGCCCCTTTGAAGCTATCTCTCTCATTGGTCCCTCTGTGACCATCTCTTCCCTCTATGCAAGCCTTCCATAAAGACCATCACATTAAGGCTCCTCTTCGCTCCTTTGTGGCACCTTAGTTCTACTCTTTGTGTAGACCCTTGGGAATACAGCCCCCTTGAGGCTCCCATTTGCCCCCTTTGTGGCATTTTAGTTCTACTCTTTGTGTAGACCCTGGGAATCCAGCCTCTTTGAGGCTCCCTTTTGCCTCTTTGTAGCAATTTAGTCATACCCTTTGTGTTGACACTTGGGAATCTCGCCCCTTTGAGGCTCCCTTTTGCCCTTTGTGGCATTTTAGTCTTACCCTTTGTGTAGACACTTGAGAATCCAGCCCCTTGAGGTTTCCATTTACTACTTTGCATCATTTTAGTTCTACCCTTTGTGTAGACCCTTGGAAATTCAGCCCCTTTGAGGCTTTTGTCCCTTCATGGCATTTTAGTTCTACCCTTTGTGTAGACCCTTGGGAGTCTAGCCCTTTGAGACTCCCCTTCACCTCTTTGCGGCGCTTTAGTCCTACCCTATGTGTAGACACTTGGGAATCCGGCCCCTTGAAGCTCCCATTTGCCCCTTTGTGGCATTTTAATTCTACCCTTTGTGTAGACCCTTGGGAATCCAGCTCCTTTGAGGCTCCCTTTCGCCCTTTGTGGCATTTTAGTCTTACCCTTTGTGTAGACACTTGGGAATCAGCCCCTTGAGGTTCCCATTTGCTCCTTTGCAGCATTTTAGTTCTACCATTTGTGTAGACCTTTGGGAATTCAGCCCCTTTGAGGCTCCCTTTTGCCCCTTTGTGGCATTTTACTTCTACCCTTTGTGTAGACTCTTGGGAATCCAACCCCTTTGAGGCTCCCCTTTGCCCCTTTGTGGCATTTTAGTCCTACTCTTTGTGTAGACCCTTGGAAATCTAGCCCCTTTGAGGCTCCCTACTTAGCCATTATGAGGCTCTTTATTGGTCCCTCTATGACCTCTTATTGCTTCCATTTGTGCTAGCTTTTCTTAAAAATCTAGTCCCTTTGAGACTCCATGCTCACCCCTTTGAGACTTTGTTTCGCCTTTAGTGCAAATGTTTACAAAAGGATAGCTCCTTTGTGGTTCCTTACTAGCCCCATTGTGGCTCTTAAACTTTGCTTTTTAGGCAAGATTGAAGCTCCTTTGTGTTACCTTCATGAGCCTTCATTAGACCTTCATGCCAAGTTGCCTTTCATACTTGGATTGGTCTTATCTTTTTTTCCTTCCCCTTTGAGTAGGTTTCAAATTCTGACCCTCATGCCAAATTGCCTTTCATACTTGGATTGGTCTTATCTTACTTGAAATCCCCTTTGAGTAGGTTTCATATTTTGTCCCTCAGGCTAAGTTACCTTTCTCACTTGGATTGGCCTTATCCTGCTGAGGAAACACCTTTATGATGGTTTCTCCACTTATCCATTTAAAACCTCCCTTTTGTGTCAGTTTGAAGATTAGACCCACATGCCAAGTTGCCCTCCGCACTTGGATTGGCCTCATCCCCTTGAGAAATCCCCTTTGTGTCAGTTTCTCCATTCACCTAGCTAAAGCCCCCTTGCGTTAGGTATCTCAACTCTTCTTGAACCCCCATGTTGAAATACCACTAATTTTGACTTGGTTCATTCTTCTGGAATATGGCTTGAGGGAAGCCTTGATTCTCTACAAAAAAAAGAAAAAAAAAAGAAAAAAAAAGAAAAAGAGATGGAAAAAAAAGAGAATGGGCTAAAAATGGAGATGCCTGACGGACTTAGTTGGTCAAACACAGTGATTGGCTAAGGGTAAAAATGTCAAAATAATCCAGTCAAGGTGGAAACCTGCAAAGGAGCCTTGAGCAAAATTGGATAACCCTGCTGTGTGAAAATCTCACAATGGGACGCACAGGCAAAATTGAAAAGGGGTCAGCCTGGGTGAAAACTCCACAAAGGAGCAGTCAGGTTGATTTAAAAAAAAAAAAAAAAAATTCTTGGCCATGGTTAGTTAGTCTCCATGGCTCATAAAAAATTTTTCAGTCCATCATGATCCTCCCGGTATGCACGGTTTGAAAGGTCATCCAAACTTGTACCATCTTGACCACTCAAGTCATTTTGGTTCACAAAACCTCTATGTCATCCCGACCACTCCGGTCTTGATGATCTAAAAAAAAAAAAAAAACATTCTCAAAGTTGTCTGGAACCTTATTCTGGGCGATTTCAAAACCCACACCACCTTGGCTACTCCAACTTTGGTGGTCCAAAAAAAAAAAAAACTATCCTTAGGGCCACTACCGCTCCTTTGGATTCATCCCTAGGGCCACAACAGCTCCTTCAGACATCAAAATTATTCTTAGGACCACTACAGTCTCTTTGGATTTGTCCCTTGGGCCACAACAACTACTTTGGACACAAAACTTATCCCTGTGGCTATTACAACTCATTTGAATATGTCCTTAGGGCCATAACAGTTCCTTCAGATTTAAAAAGCTATCCTTAGAATCACTACAACTCCTTTGGATATCAAACCTATCCTTACAACCACTACAGTTTCTTTGGATACATCCTTAGTTCCACAACAGCTCCTTTGGGCACAAAACCCTTCTTGGGACTACAAATGCTCCCTAGAATCCCCACCATCTTGATCATTCCGATCCTTATGGTCCATAAATAAAAAACTTTCTCCAATCTTGACCCCACATGTCCTATAAAAACTCATACTGTCACGACCCTTCCTAGTCTGAACAATTTTTGAAATTATTTCAAACCCATACCACCCTGACCATTCCGGTCTTGTTGGTCTACAAGCTTCCACGTTGTCATGACCATCCAGTCCTGATGACCTACAAAAAACATGCATTATCTGGACCATCATTCCAGGCAACCTTCAACAAACTAATCATCTTGGCGTTGTTGGTCTTGTATGGCTTTAAAACTCTCACTACCTTGATCATCCCGATCTCGGTAGCCTACACAGCTAGTTGCCTTGACTACTTGTTCTTGAGGCTCCAAACAAGGCTTCTACAATGTCACTTTGGCTTCCATAGCCCTACTTTAGTCCTACACCATGTGTGCCCCTTTGTGGCACTCTATTCCTACACCCTGTGTAGACTCATGGGACACCAGCCCCTTTGAGGCTCCCATTCGCCCCTTTGTGGCACTCTATTCCTACACCCTGTGTAGACTCATGGGACACCAGCCCCTTTGAGGCTCCCATTCGCCCCGTTGTGGCACTCTATTCCTACACCTTGTGTAGACCTATGGGACACCAGCCCCTTTGAGGCTCCCATTCGCCCCTTTGTGGCACTCTATTCCTACACCTTGTGTGGACCCTTTGGAAATCAGCCCCTTTGAGGCTCCCATTAGCCCCTTTGTGGCACTCTATTCCTACACCTTGTGTAGACCCATGGGACACCAGCCCCTTTGAGGCTCCCATTCGCCCCTTTGCGGCACTATTGGTTCTACCCTTTGTGTGGACCCCTTAAGATTTCCTATCGGACCCTTTGTAGTCCACAAACCTTGCCTTGTAGACAAGCCTAAAACCCCATTGTGTTGGTTTTACAACCTTATTAGGCCCCCATGCCAAGTTACCTTCTGTACTTGGATTGGTCTCATATACATTAGACCCTCATGCCAAGTTTCCCCTAGCACTTGGATTGGTCTCACATTCACTCGACCCTCATGCCAAGTTGTTTTCCCCTACTTGGATTGGTCTTGCCTTGATTGAAACTCCCTCTGTATCAGTTTCAAAATTTGACCCTCATGCCAAGTTGCCCCTAGCACTTGGATTGGTCTCACATTCACTCGGCCCTCATCCCAAGTTGCCCCTAGCACTTGGATTGGTCTCACATTCACTCGACCCTCATGCCAAGTTGCTTTCCCCTACTTGGATTGGTCTTGCCTTGATTGAAACTCCCTCTGTGTCAGTTTCAAAATTTGACCCTCATGCTGAGTTGCCTTAGGCACTTTTATTGGTCATATCTTGTTTGAAACCCCCTTTGAGATGGTTTCAGTATTAGTCCTCCATGCCAAGCAGTCTTCTGCACTTGGATTGGTCTTATCCTCTTCAGAACCCCCTTTGCATTGGTTTCGTACCTATTTGATTAGACCCTAGTGCCAAGTAGCCTTCTGCACTTGGATTGGTCTTGTCCTTGTCAGGAACCCCCGCTGTGTTGGTTTCTCCACTCACTTGTTTGAAGCCCCTTGATTGGTTTCACAACTTTGGTTGGACCACCGTGTTGAGTTATTGCAAATCTCAACCTGGTTCATTCTATTTGCATATGGCTTGAGGGAAGCCTTAATTCCCTATACAACAGAGAGAGAAAGAAAGAAAAGAAAAAAAAAGAAGAAAAAGAGAAAAAAAAAGAAAAGGAAAAGAAGAGAAGAAAAGAAGAGAGAAGACCTGGCTAGAGTGAAAACCTGAAAGGGCACTCTAGGTAAAATTAGGTGACCCCTCTACATGATAACCTCTCTGGAGGCGTGTAGGCAAAACATCAAGGGGGCTGGTCTGAGTGAAAATCTTGCAAGAGACAGTCAGATCAGTAAGAGAAAGAAAAACAAAAAACAAAAACAAAAAAAAACAAAAACAAAAACAAAAACAAAAAACAAAAAAAAAATGAAAAGACTAGCTCATTTAGAGAGCTTGCTTGTTGGGGAGCACGCAAGAATTGACACCATCAAATGAGCCTATCGAATGGAAGGATGGACAACCAAACAAAAAGGAAGCCAAGGCTGGTCATGTACAAGGGCCCAAGCCCTTCTCAGTCCTGAAGAAAGCTCATGTAGCAGAAGCAGTGGATAGATTGCCAAGGACAAAGCAGAACAAATATCGGAGGCCAACTTACATGGGCAGTCCCTTCTCGACTCCTATCTCCAAGAAACTGCCCATGGGGGCATTTGTTGGCATCAAACTTTTTCGCTTAGCTTGCTTGATACAAGTTTCGGCAATGCCGAAGCCGGTGCAGAAAATCTGACCCAGATTCGGAAAATTCATGAATAGATGATGTAAACAGGCTTTGGAAATGCCTTGGCATGGCCTTACATGCTAAAAATGGCCAAGATAATATGCTCATTACATAGCCCCGGTCAAGAGCTTCGCAACGGTGCCCAAAACATGAAAAACGGACACCGGAAGGCCGAAATGACCATTTTGCCCCTGACACTTTGGGACAAATTGGGACTCTAACATGGAATTACAACTTTACCACATTGTCAATATTGGATAGAGCTAGGCAACGCTCGAAACGGATCGAAAATCCGACCCCCGAGGTGAAGAGATATGCAAGAAAGAGCCAATCCCGACGGGAAGCCGTCTGTTCTCGCACCAGGGGCATAATGGTCCAATTAGCTCTGGATCGACCCATGGGCTGAAAATTTCAATTTTCATGACCCAAAACTTTGATCTCATTAATATTGATGCATGAAAAATAAATTTGGCCAATGGGAGAAGGCAATTGCATTCAATTACAGTTTCTGGCATTACCGACGGCCGAGATCGCACCAATCAGAGAAACTAGCTAAATCAGGAGATCCGTTGCAATTCAAGTGATCTCAACCACACATCAGGATGGAGCATAAGATCAGTGGCCATCAGGGCATGATCTTGAATTTTTTAAAGTCAATTTTATATTTATTTAATTGGTTTTGGTCGGAGTTAATGCTAGCCGTTGGATCGGGAGCACTTTGATTAAACCAGGGTTAAAACTAACCCAAGATGGGCTAACCCAACCTGTCATGGTCGAATTCCATCCTCCCTCATCTGATATGTGCGCAAGAAGCCCTAGAAAATAGGGGAGGGAGGCGCACCCACCTCCTCCTTCCTTGGCTAGTGGGTCCCACTCAACCACTTCCCTCAACCACCTCCCATGGCTTATCCCTATCTCTCCCTTGGTTTATCTTCGTCCTAACTAATCCTACAACTAACCAAGCTTATCCTCATCCAAGCCTTGGTCGAACCAGCCCTCTCTCCACTTGTCATGTGCGCACACCTCCTTGAAAGGAGGAGATGGTGCGCACCCTTCTCTCCCTCTCTTTCTAGTTGGCGCATAATCATCCTCAACAACCAACTATGGGTTATCCTTATCATCTCCAACCTCCCTTGGGTTATCCTTATCTCCTCTCAACAAACTCCAGCCTTATCTCCTCCTGGAGATGGTGCACCTCAGCCCCTATAAAAGCCCCCTCAGCTGGCTATGTGCAGGACGCCGACTGATCATCCTGCGGAAGCCCTGCCTCTCCTCCCTCTACCCTGCTCCAAGAGAACTTCTCCTTGCTTGGACGTCTTCATCAGCAAGTCAGCAACCTCTCCAGCCCCCTTGTGGTGTTCCAAGTGAAGAATAAGAAGGAGAAAAGGCCTCCCTCCAACAGGCGCGCCAGCAGCAGTGCAACCAGCCCACCTGATTGGTGTGCCAACTTCAGCAAGTGCAGCAAGCTCTCTTCATTCCTTTGCTCCATCCATCAACATCAGCAAGGAGAAGACCCCCTTTTCTCATACAACAGCAAGAGAATAAGGGTTTGGTGGCACCTTCAGCCCATCATCTTCAACACCACCTGCAGTGCAAGAGAGAAGAAAAAACCGGTGAGTTGAAAAAGTGTGTTCCAATGTAGCCTTTTAATTCAACTCTTTTCCTTCTCTTCTCTACCCCTCTCCATGGTGGCATACCCTCTGAGTAATGCCCATTCAGCCACTTTGAGTGCCCTACACATTTGTCTACATAAAGCCCCAAGTGTACCCTCTATTTGGCCATCACAAAAAACAGCCCCTTGCTGCCCCTTAAAATAGACCTCTGAACCAGCCCCTTTGTGCACCCTTTTGGCCCTCCATGTTGGCCTCTAAACCTTCTACTATCATGCTTGGTCTGACCCCACTGATGGTCACTTGGACATGCACCTCCTGCCTCCCCCAATCAGGCCCCGAATGGCATGCAAAACAGGCCCCCTTGCTGGCCCAAGTTCTGCCCCCTTGTGAGCACCCATGTCAGGCCCCTTTGATGGTCACCTAGTTTGCCCTATGTGCAACACACCCAATCAGCACTATTCTCTACACAGATCCCTTACCCATTGAGGAGGATGGAGTGATGTCCCGGGCATTCTTGGATCCACAAGATGGGCCAAGTCTCCCCTGGGCGGGCTCTTGATCCCTCGTTTTGGCTAGAGGAGAGGGTGATGTCCTGGGAATTCTTGGAATCCGTACGACGGGCCAAGTCTCTCTCAGGCGGATTCTCAACTTCAACCAAGACAGCCCATTTGTGTGGCCTTCCTTATTTCAATACCAAACAGCCCCTTTGAGGCATTGAAATCCTTTTCAACATGCCCTTTGTGCATTCCCAAACCAGTCCTAGTTCACACCTAAACCTGCCCCTTGTGCAGTCCTACCAAAAGCCCACCTAAACAGCACCTTAGCCAACCCATTTCAGCCCCTCTGAGGCTCACCTACTCCGCTGCTACAGCAAGATGTCAAGGTAAAAAAAAAAATGGAGTGCAAATCAGGTCAATCAGGCCATGGAGGTGCAAATCAGGCCCATTGGGTCATGAAGCTCAAAGCAGGCCGCCAGGGCCCATGAAGCTCAAGATTGGGCCAACCGGGCCGACATGGCATGAAGCCGGCCTTCTCAGGCCATGAGACATGAAGACCAGCCCATTGTGCTGATGAAGCTGGCCCATTACACTTATAATAAACCTTAATTAAATCTGAAGGCGAAATGCCAAAATTAAATAAGGAGTTAGTCCACAACTGGACGCTTCATTGGGCGGCTCATCCGGCATGCACCGGAACGTTGACCCGGGCGTAGGCATGGGACACGCTTCCCACTGCAGACGGACCCTTCCCACTACTTAGAAAGTCAAATGACTATGCCTTGTAGGACGGGTAAAATTCCACACCGATTGGAAAATAAGGCGGCATGCTGCCAAAATTTTCCCAATCAAGTGGTATTTTACACCAAGGGAAGGACATTCACACATTTGCACCATTGACAGCATTGAACATGGCATATGAACTGCCACATCTGATGTACACCAGCATGAACATGAATATTCAATGAACATTTCAAGTGCCGAGTTGATTGCATGTGACTGGGCATCGACACTAGCCCGACAGACCGGATGTGATGCAAACCGAACAAGAGTTACTCAAATCTGAAGTTAACTTAATTAAATCTGAAAATACATTTAAACCAACCTTAAAACATGCTTAAAACAGATCATTAAAGCTTTAACATTCAACAAAAATCAGATTTAATACAATCTAGAAGAATTGATTCAATACACTTAATCCATTGAAATTCAATTTCCTAAACAAGTGTAAATCAAATAATCAAACCAATTGAAAAGAACACATAAAGAAAACATTAAGGTATATGAAATTCATCTTAAAACATGTCAAATTCAGATCATTAACAATTTGAAGTTCAAGTTTAATTAATTTAAACCAAACTTCAAAACATTTAAAACATACCGAACACACCCGAATTGGTATGAAAACACCAACCGACATGAGAAAATCACATTAAAATGACTCAACACATGTCAACTAAACTTAAACAAGTCAATTTGATCAACACATCTAAAATATCAAGTTCAAACAAAAAATAAAATAAACTTCAACCAATTAAAGTAAAACAAACCAAACAAATCAAACAAGCTCAAAACACTTAACATTCAAATCCAAGTTAAATGGAAATTTGAAATCAACATTTCAAACCACATCCAAATCAATTCATAAATCAACATAAATCAACTCCAAACAAAATCTAATCAAACTTGTTTGCATCTCATCGGGCCTGAAAGGCCGGGGCCCTTTGTGTTCTTTATACATTGTGGATGTGCACGCTCTCGTCAAACAAGATCGCTATGGCAGTTAATCAAGGGTGTTCGAGTGTTTGCTCGATGTAAATGAACATCGGATATTCGCACCATCCGATGGAGAGAGGTCAAAAAATATTTTCACAGAACCCGAACCTCGGTTCTATACTCTTCTAATATCACCTGGACTATCTAGTAGTTTTTATGGTCTATCACCTATTTTAGTAGAAAATTCAGGTACGATATTTTCAACATTCAAAAACAAATCTTTTAAACACATTTCCAAGAATCAAAACGATTCCCGAGGTTCCCACAAATTGGCACGCCCGGTGGGACCTCTCTTTCCCTTCATCTGTCTGCCATAGCAATCTGAGAAAGTGCACATCCACTACCTCTTAAAAACACTCTAATCAAGTCAACCTTTTTACAGGTTCAGCGGCGGCTTGTGAAGGTGTCATTTACTTAAAAGCTTATGTTGACAATGCAGCGTCAGCTCAATCACGTTGGTGATCAATTTCAGCAAGTTTGCGAAGATCGTGTTGCTCCTGGATTGGCTCGACACCATCTTGGAGTCACCACCTGCTTCTGAGGACATAGCAATGCTACCCCTCACTTTCTACTCCATAATGCATCTCCAAAAGCTTGGCCTGGACACCGCCAAGTTGCTCCCAGAAAATGTTCTGTTGTCTCCCCCACATTAGACTTTCATGGTGAATCAGATCACCCTTGAATTTGGGTCCGCACCCACAACCACAGTCATAGTACCTACTCAACTTGCTGCCCTGGCACCTACTATGTCTGCCACAACATTTGTGCCTGCACCTGCTGCCATGCTAACACCTGCTACAACACCCCTTAACCTGAGGAAGAACATGAGTGAGTGAGGATCCTTTCGGCACCTCAACATCAACAATGTGTGTTGCTCGTGGGACCACACCCACCGAGTGATGCCTATCAAGACTCCTTCTAAGCTTATGGAGGAGAAGTGTAGATGACTACAACCTGTTATCCTGCCGCTTGTCGACAGTTCTTCACTCTGGACTGGCTAGATTACAACAATGGGACCCTTGTTGTGCCCAATGTTAATGCACCAGATGCAAGGGGGAAGTGTAGACCTTTTGCTTGCCCCAAGAAATCCAACAAACCAGCAGCTAGAAAGGCCATGGAGAGGAGGCAGCCCTCCCTTCTAAACTTAGAAGACTCAAAAAGGACAATACAGGCAAGGGATCAGCCCTTAGCCTGCCATACTTCGTTAGACTGAGCAGTGGTCTGAGATGACAAGACCCCACAGCTTATCCAATTGGGGGCAGCCTCTCCATCGGATTTGTCTTTCATCTAGCTAACCAATCAGTGGTTTAGCCTAAGAGGGCTTGACAGCAACCACCTGCCATAAAAAAGAAAGAGACATCAGTAGTCAGCCATGACACTGAATCACCTTGGCACTCAATTCTGCCAGCTAGGGGCAAATCCCCATATGAGCTAATGCTATGAAGAGTGGGCGAACAATCCTCTCCTCTGAGTTCTGAAAGCAGGGGCTGGACAACAGTTCCAAAAATGGCAGCGCAGGTAAAGAACCATCCCTCAGCCTGCTTTCCCTCATTCGACCAATCAACGGTCCAAGATGAGGAGAATTGGCTGGTGCCACCACCTACCAGCCAGGAATCACCTGTAGTTGGTCAGCCCATTGGCCATTTTTTTTTCAGCTCTCTACTTAGCTGATCAGGGGCAACATTCTTGTCAGATCCTCTCATCATTGGGCTGGCCAATCAGCAGTTGGAGAGGCCAGGAAGAGGGGGCAGCCCTCTCCTCTAAATTATGAAGTCATATGCTGATCAGCAGCTGTAAAGACAACAACTCGGGTGAGGGACCAGCCCTCGACCAGCCTTCCTGCATCGGATCGACCGGCGGTCAAGGCCGAACGAGAACTTGCGGGTGCCACCACCTACCATGGGAAAATTCTTTGTGAATGGTTGGTTCATGTACCACCGTTTCAGGTTCACTACTCAACCGGCTGTGGGCAGACTCCCCATAGGTCATCCCCTTCACCTGGGCGACCGATCAGTGGTCTGGCCTATGAAGACCTGGCAGCAGCCACTTGCCATGATAAAAACATCAATTAGCCCAGTTGTTGGCTTACTACTTCGGTACCCAGCTCTACCGATTGGGGGCATGTTCCCCACACAAGTTATTCCTCACGGGGAAGTCCATCCAATGGATCCCCTTGCTGACCGGGGGCAAGGTGCTAAACCCTCTACCATGGTCCCTAACTAAATTTGGCTTCTCCTCAATGGAACCAACCTCTATCAAGGTTTGTTGTTCACCATTCCCAGATGAGGGGCTTACTGGAAAAAATCCTAATAGCTGCCACTGCTGAGTACCATGCATGATGCTCCATTGCAGTTTAGGCTACCCCAGCTCAGCTGATTAGGGGAAGCTCCTTGTTGGTCCTTTCCTTCTTCACGCCGACTAGCTAGCAGTCCGGCCCACGAGGATTCAACAGCAAATGCCTGCCGTGAAATTAAACACCAGCAGTTTGAGCCTGCGCCTGCAAAACAACAATAGTAGAGTCTCTTCAAGATTCGAGTCAGACATTAGTCTTGCCATCACCTGATGGTTAGCAATGTGCATTGCCCCTGGAATCTCACTCTCCTGGCTGCCTTCATCCAAACACGACGAGCTCAACTCATTGATCTACTACTTGACAACCAGTTTCTTACTTTCGAGTGGTTGGATGTCAAAGATAGGGCCCATGACATGCGCACCATTGTTGCTGCACTAGCTATACACTAGAAGCTCAAGTCTTCTATCCAACTTAAGAAGATCGGCCGACCAATGGCCAAGCAGGACAAGGAGTGGGGACAGCCCTCTCCTTTGAAACTTGAAAACACGAGCTAATGTATGGCTATAAAGGTGGCAGTCCACGTGAGGGATCAGCTCTTAGCCCATTTTCCTCAACTAGATCGATCAGCGGTCCGACCGGGAGAGAGTTGGCGAGGCCCCAAACACTTGCCATAAAAAGAAAATTTCCTTACATTTGGTTAGTCCGCCGACCGACTCTTCCAACACTTTGCTCTACCGGCGGTGGCAAGTTCCCCGTTCAAGCTACTCCATGCCTAGGGTCCCATACGGTGGACTCTCATGCCGACCGAGGGCAAGGTTCCGGACCCTGCGCCTGTGCCTTTATATAAATTTGACCGATCGGTGGTCGACTTGAAGATAGCTAGCGAGACGGCAACTTTTCTTTGTTAGAAAATTCTAGCAATTGAGGAGCCGGTGATCAACATTGTCCATGCTCGGCTCAAGCAACTAAGGGCAGCCTTCTTGTCCAAGCCACTCTCCAACAAGCCGATCGACCAGCGGTCTAGTCCTTAGGTCATCCTACGAACTTACCATTGCTGATTGGTGGCAAGTTTCCCGCACAAGCTACACCCCACCGAGAGCCCCGGATAGCGGACTCTCGTACTGACCGGGGGCAAGGATCCAAACCCTCTTCCCCAGTCCTCAAACAAATGTGGCTACCAAATACCAATGTTTCCCCAGTGGAGCTTCTACCTTCTAAGCTTGGTCATTTACAACGCTCAGATGCAAGCCCTTCCAGGTTGAAACCCTGGCCTTGACCACACTGAGGGCCATTCTTATATTGTTGCCCTATGTCCTCCTTTCCATAACTTTTTTCAAAAAATCATCGCCACTTTAACCATTCTGATTATGGTGCTACAAGCCTCTATCACTCACGCTGTTCGTACTTAGTGATGCTTTGAACTCCCACCACCTTGATCAATTTGATTTTAGTGGTTTACAAAAATATTCCCCGGCCTTGGCTTTTTAGCCCACATGGCCCAACAAAAAAATAAAAAACAAACACATACACACACACACACCACTTTCCTCCCATTTCGGATGACTCCCAACACTTTTACCATCTTGGCCATTCCGGCCCGTGTGGCCTTAAAACCTCTACTACCCTTATCACCCCGATCTTGGTAGCCTACTCAACTTGCTACCTTGACCACTCGTTCATGCGGCGAGGCTATTGTAAATGCCTCTTTGGCTTCAATAGTCTCTCTCATTCTTGCCTTTTGTGCAAACCTTTAAATCAGCCCCTTTGAAGCTATCTCTCTCATTGGTCCCTCTGTGACCATCTCTTCCCTCTATGCAAGCCTTCCATAAAGACCATCACATTAAGGCTCCTCTTCGCTCCTTTGTGGCACCTTAGTTCTACTCTTTGTGTAGACCCTTGGGAATACAGCCCCCTTGAGGCTCCCATTTGCCCCCTTTGTGGCATTTTAGTTCTACTCTTTGTGTAGACCCTGGGGAATCCAGCCTCTTTGAGGCTCCCTTTTGCCTCTTTGTAGCAATTTAGTCATACCCTTTGTGTTGACACTTGGGAATCTCGCCCCTTTGAGGCTCCCTTTTGCCCTTTGTGGCATTTTAGTCTTACCCTTTGTGTAGACACTTGAGAATCCAGCCCCTTGAGGTTTCCATTTACTACTTTGCATCATTTTAGTTCTACCCTTTGTGTAGACCCTTGAAAATTCAGCCCCTTTGAGGCTTTTGTCCCTTCATGGCATTTTAGTTCTACCCTTTGTGTAGACCCTTGGGAGTCTAGCCCTTTGAGACTCCCCTTCACCTCTTTGCGGCGCTTTAGTCCTACCCTATGTGTAGACACTTGGGAATCCGGCCCCTTGAAGCTCCCATTTGCCCCTTTGTGGCATTTTAATTCTACCCTTTGTGTAGACCCTTGGGAATCCAGCTCCTTTGAGGCTCCCTTTCGCCCTTTGTGGCATTTTAGTCTTACCCTTTGTGTAGACACTTGGGAATCAGCCCCTTGAGGTTCCCATTTGCTCCTTTGCAGCATTTTAGTTCTACCATTTGTGTAGACCTTTGGGAATTCAGCCCCTTTGAGGCTCCCTTTTGCCCCTTTGTGGCATTTTACTTCTACCCTTTGTGTAGACTCTTGGGAATCCAACCCCTTTGAGGCTCCCCTTTGCCCCTTTGTGGCATTTTAGTCCTACTCTTTGTGTAGACCCTTGGAAATCTAGCCCCTTTGAGGCTCCCTACTTAGCCATTATGAGGCTCTTTATTGGTCCCTCTATGACCTCTTATTGCTTCCATTTGTGCTAGCTTTTCTTAAAAATCTAGTCCCTTTGAGACTCCATGCTCACCCCTTTGAGACTTTGTTTCTGCCTTTAGTGCAAATGTTTACAAAAGGATAGCTCCTTTGTGGTTCCTTACTAGCCCCATTGTGGCTCTTAAACTTTGCTTTTTAGGCAAGATTGAAGCTCCTTTGTGTTACCTTCATGAGCCTTCATTAGACCTTCATGCCAAGTTGCCTTTCATACTTGGATTGGTCTTATCTTTTTTTCCTTCCCCTTTGAGTAGGTTTCAAATTCTGACCCTCATGCCAAGTTGCCTTTCATACTTGGATTGGTCTTATCTTACTTGAAATCCCCTTTGAGTAGGTTTCAAATTTTGACCCTCAGGCTAAGTTACCTTTCTCACTTGGATTGGCCTTATCCTGCTGAGGAAACACCTTTATGATGGTTTCTCCACTTATCCATTTAAAACCTCCCTTTTGTGTCAGTTTGAAGATTAGACCCACATGCCAAGTTGCCCTCCGCACTTGGATTGGCCTCATCCCCTTGAGAAATCACCTTTGTGTCAGTTTCTCCATTCACCTTGCTAAAGCCCCCTTGTGTTAGGTATCTCAACTCTTCTTGAACCCCCATGTTGAAATACCACTAATTTTGACTTGGTTCATTCTTCTGGAATATGGCTTGAGGGAAGCCTTGATTCTCTACAAAAAAAAGAAAAAAAAAGAAAAAAAAAAGAAAAAGAGATGAAAAAAAAAGAGAATGGGCTAAAAATGGAGATGCCTGACGGACTTAGTTGGTCAAACACAGTGATTGGCTAAGGGTAAAAATGTCAAAATAATCCAGTCAAGGTGGAAACCTGCAAAGGAGCCTTGAGCAAAATTGGATAACCCTGCTGTGTGAAAATCTCACAATGGGACGCACGAGCAAAATTGAAAAGGGGTCAGCCTGGGTAAAAACTCCACAAAGGAGCAGTCAGGTTGATTTAAAAAAAAAAAAAAATCTTGGCCATGGTTAGTTAGTCTCCATGGCTCATAAAAATTTTTTCAGTCCATCATGATCCTCCCGGTATGCACGGTTTGAAAGGTCATCCAAACTTGTACCATCTTGACCACTCAAGTCATTTTGGTTCACAAAACCTCTATGTCATCCCGACCACTCCGGTCTTGATGATCTACAAAAAAAAAAGAACATTCTCAAAGTTGTCTGGAACCTTATTCTGGGCGATTTCAAAACCCACACCACCTTGGCTACTCCAACTTTGGTGGTCCAAAAAAAAAACTATCCTTAGGGCCACTACCGCTCCTTTGGATTCATCCCTAGGGCCACAACAGCTCCTTCAGACATCAAAATTATCCTTAGGACCACTACAGTCTCTTTGGATTTGTCCCTTGGGCCACAACAACTACTTTGGACACAAAACTTATCCCCAGGGCTATTACAACTCATTTGAATATGTCCTTAGGGCCATAACAGTTCCTTCAGATTTAAAAAGCTATCCTTAGAATCACTACAACTCCTTTGGATATCAAACCTATCCTTACAACCACTACAGTTTCTTTGGATACATCCTTAGTTCCACAACAGCTCCTTTGGGCACAAAACTCTTCTTGGGACTACAAATGCTCCCTAGAATCCCCACCATCTTGATCATTCCGATCCTTATGGTCCATAAATAAAAAACTTTCTCCAATCTTGACCCCACATGTCCTATAAAAACACATACTGTCACAACCCTTCCTGGTCTGAACAATTTTTGAAATTATTTCAAACCCATACCACCCTGACCATTCCGGTCTTGTTGGTCTACAAGCTTCCACGTTGTCATGACCATCCAGTCCTGATGACCTACAAAAAACATGCATTATCTGGACCATCATTCCAGGCAACCTTCAACAAACTAATCATCTTGGCGTTGTTGGTCTTGTATGGCTTTAAAACTCTCACTACCTTGATCATCCCGATCTCGGTAGCCTACACAACTAGTTGCCTTGACTACTTGTTCTTGAGGCTCCAAACAAGGCTTCTACAATGTCACTTTGGCTTCCATAGCCCTACTTTAGTCCTACACCATGTGTGCCCCTTTGTGGCACTCTATTCCTACACCCTGTGTAGACTCATGGGACACCAGCCCCTTTGAGGCTCCCATTCGCCCCTTTGTGGCACTCTATTCCTACACCTGTGTAGACTCATGGGACACCAGCCCCTTTGAGGCTCCCATTCACCCCGTTGTGGCACTCTATTCCTACACCTTGTGTAGACCTATGGGACACCAGCCCCTTTGAGGCTCCCATTCGCCCCTTTGTGGCACTCTATTCCTACACCCTGTGTAGACTCATGGGACACCAGCCCCTTTGAGGCTCCCATTCGCCCCGTTGTGGCACTCTATTCCTACACCTTGTGTAGACCTATGGGACACCAGCCCCTTTGAGGCTCCCATTCGCCCCTTTGTGGCACTCTATTCCTACACCTTGTGTGGACCCTTTGGAAATCAGCCCCTTTGAGGCTCCCATTAGCCCCTTTGTGGCACTCTATTCCTACACCTTGTGTAGACCCATGGGACACCAGCCCCTTTGAGGCTCCCATTCGCCCCTTTGTGGCACTATTGGTCCTACCCTTTGTGTGGACCCCTTAAGATTTCCTATCGGACCCTTTGTAGTCCACAAACCTTGCCTTGTAGACAAGCCTAAAACCCCATTGTGTTGGTTTTACAACCTTATTAGGCCCCCATGCCAAGTTACCTTCTGTACTTGGATTGGTCTCATATACATTAGACCCTCATGCCAAGTTTCCCCTAGCACTTGGATTGGTCTCACATTCACTCGACCCTCATGCCAGGTTGTTTTCCCCTACTTGGATTGGTCTTGCCTTGATTGAAACTCCCTCTGTATCAGTTTCAAAATTTGACCCTCATGCCAAGTTGCCCCTAGCACTTGGATTGGTCTCACATTCACTCGGCCCTCATGCCAAGTTGCCCCTAGCACTTGGATTGGTCTCACATTCACTCGACCCTCATGCCAAGTTGCTTTCCCCTACTTGGATTGGTCTTGCCTTGATTGAAACTCCCTCTGTGTCAGTTTCAAAATTTGACCCTCATGCTGAGTTGCCTTAGGCACTTTGATTGGTCATATCTTGTTTGAAACCCCCTTTGAGATGGTTTCAGTATTAGTCCTCCATGCCAAGCAGTCTTCTGCACTTGGATTGGTCTTATCCTCTTCAGAACCCCCTTTGCATTGGTTTCGTACCTATTTGATTAGTCCCTAGTGCCAAGTAGCCTTCTGCACTTGGATTGGTCTTGTCCTTGTCAGGAACCCCCGCTGTGTTGGTTTCTCCACTCACTTGTTTGAAGCCCCTTGATTGGTTTCACAACTTTGGTTGGACCCCCGTGTTGAGTTATCGCAAATCTCAACCTGGTTCATTCTATTTGCATATGGCTTGAGGGAAGCCTTAATTCCCTATACAACAGAGAGAGAAAGAAAGAAAATAAAAAAAGAAGAAAAAGAGAAAAAAAAAAGAAAAGGAAAAAAAGAGAAGAAAAGAAGAGAGAAAACCTGGCTAGAGTGAAAACCTGAAAGGGCACTCTAGGTAAAATTAGGTAACCCCGCTACATGAAAACCTCTCTGGAGGCGTGTAGGCAAAACATCAAGGGGGCTGGTCTGAGTGAAAATCTTGCAAGAGACAATCAGATCAGTAAGAAAAAAAAAACACAAAAAAAAAATGAAAAGACTAGCTCATTTAGAGAGCTTGCTTGTTGGGGAGCACGCAAGAATTGACACCATCAAATGAGCCTATCGAATGGAAGGATGGACAACCAAACAAAAAGGAAGCCAAGGCTGGTCATGTACAAGGGCCCAAGCCCTTCTCAGTCCTGAAGAAAGCTCATGTAGCAGAAGCAGTGGATAGATTGCCAAGGACAAAGCAGAACAAATATCGGAGGCCAACTTACATGGGCAGTCCCTTCTCGACTCCTATCTCCAAGAAAATGCCCATGGGGGGCATTTGTTGGCATCAATTTTTTTCGCTTAGCTTGCTTGATACAAGTTTCAGCAATGCCGAAGCCGGTGCAGAAAATCTGACCCAGATTCGGAAAATTCATGAATAGATGATGTAAACAGGCCTTGGAAATGCCTTGGCATGGCCTTACATGCTACAAATGGCCAAGATAATATGCTCATTACATAGCCCCGGTCAAGAGCTTCGCAACGGTGCCCAAAACATGAAAAACGGACACCGGAAGGCCGAAATGACCATTTTGCCCCTGACACTTTGGGACAAATTGGGACTCTAACATGTAATTCAACTTTACCACATTGTCAATATTGGATAGAGCTAGGCAACGCTCGAAACGGATCGAAAATCCGACCCCCAGGTGAAGAGATATGCAAGAAAGAGCAAATCCGGACGGAAAGCCGTATGTTCTCGCACCAGGGGCATAATGGTCCAATTAGCTCTGGATCTACCCATGGGCTGAAAATTTCAATTTTCATGACCCAAAACTTTGATCTCATGAATATTGATGCATGAAAAATAAATTTGGCCAATGGGAGAAGGCAATTGCATTCAATTACAGTTTCTGGCATTACCGACGGCCGAGATCGCACCGATCAGAGAAACTAGCTAAATCAGGAGATCCGTTGCAATTCAAGTGATCTCAACCACACATCAGGATGGAGCATAAGATCAGTGGCCATCAGGGCATGATCTTGAATTTTTTAAAGTCAATTTGATATTTATTTAATTGGTTTTGGTCGGAGTTAATGCTAGCCGTTGGATCGGGAGCACTTTGATTAAACCAGGGTTAAAACTAACCCAAGATTGGCTAACCCAACCTGTCATGGTCGAATTCCATCCTCCCTCATCTGATATGTGCGCAAGAAGCCCTAGAAAATAGGGGAGGGAGGCGCACCCACCTCCTCCTTCCTTGGCTAGTGGGTCCCACTCAACCACTTCCCTCAACCACCTCCCATGGCTTATCCCTATCTCTCCCTTGGTTTATCTTCATCCTAACTAATCCTACAACTAACCAAGCTTATCCTCATCCAAGCCTTGGTCGAACCAGCCCTCTCTCCACTTGTCATGTGCGCACACCTCCTTGAAAGGAGGAGATGGTGCGCACCCTTCTCTCCCTCTCTTTCTAGTTGGCGCATAATCATCCTCAACAACCAACTATGGGTTATCCTTATCATCTCCAACCTCCCTTGGGTTATCCTTATCTCCTCTCAACAAACTCCAGCCTTATCTCCTCCTGGAGATGGCGCCCCTCAGCCCCTATAAAAGCCCCCTCAGCTGGCCATGTGCAAGAAACAAGCAGATCATCCTGCGGAAGCCCTGCCTCTCCTCCCTCTACCCTGCTCCAAGAGAACTTCTCCTTGCTTGGACGTCTTCATCAGCAAGTCAGCAACCTCTCCAGCCCCCTTGTGGTGTTCCAAGTGAAGAATAAGAAGGAGAAAAGGCCTCCCTCCAACAGGCGCGCCAGCAGCAGGTGCAACCAGCCCACCTGATTGGTGTGCCAACTTCAGCAAGTGCAGCAAGCTCTCTTCATTCCTTTGCTCCATCCATCAACATCAGCAAGGAGAAGACCCCCTTTTCTCATACAACAGCAAGAGAATAAGGGTTTGGTGGCACCTTCAGCCCATCATCTTCAACACCACCTGCAGTGCAAGAGAGAAAAAAAAACCGGTGAGTTGAAAAAGTGTGTTCCAATGTAGCCTTTTAATTCAACTCTTTTCCTTCTCTTCTCTACCCCTCTCCATGGTGGCATACCCTCTGAGTAATGCCCATTCAGCCACTTTGAGTGCCCTACACATTTGTCTACATAAAGCCCCAAGTGTACCCTCTATTTGGCCATCACAAAAAACAGCCCCTTGCTGCCCCTTAAAATAGACCTCTGAACCAGCCCCTTTGTGCACCCTTTTGGCCCTCCATGTTGGCCTCTAAACCTTCTACTATCATGCTTGGTCTGACCCCACTGATGGTCACTTGGACATGCACCTCCTGCCTCCCCCAATCAGGCCCCGAATGGCATGCAAAACAGGCCCCCTTGCTGGCCCAAGTTCTGCCCCCTTGTGAGCACTCATGTCGGGCCCCTTTGATGGTCACCTAGTTTGCCCTATGTGCAACACACCCAATCAGCACTATTCTCTACACAGATCCCTTACCCATTGAGGAGGATGGAGTGATGTCCCGGGCATTCTTGGATCCACAAGATGGGCCAAGTCTCCCGTGGGCGGGCTCTTGATCCCTCGTTTTGGCTAGAGGAGAGGGTGATGTCCTGGGAATTCTTGGAATCCGTACGACGGGCCAAGTCTCTCTCAGGCGGATTCTCAACTTCAACCAAGACAGCCCATTTGTGTGGCCTTCCTTATTTCAATACCAAACAGCCCCTTTGAGGCATTGAAATCATTTTCAACATGCCCTTTGTGCATTCCCAAACCAGTCCTAGTTCACACCTAAACCTGCCCCTTGTGCAGTCCTACCAAAAGCCCACCTAAACAGCACCTTAGCCAACCCATTTCAGCCCCTCTGAGGCTCACCTACTCCGCTGCTACAGCAAGATGTCAAGGTAAAAAAAAAAAATGGAGTGCAAATCAGGTCAATCAGGCCATGGAGGTGCAAATCAGGCCCATTGGGTCATGAAGCTCAAAGCAGGCCGCCAGGGCCCATGAAGCTCAAGATTGGGCCAACCGGGCCGACATGGCATGAAGCCGGCCTTCTCAGGCCATGAGACATGAAGACCAGCCCATTGTGCTGATGAAGCTGGCCCATTACACTTATAATAAACCTTAATTAAATCTGAAGGCGAAATGCCAAAATTAAATAAGGAGTTAGTCCACAACTGGACGCTTCATTGGGCGGCTCATCCGGCATGCACCGGAACGTTGACCCGGGCGTAGGCATGGGACACGCTTCCCACTGCAGCAGACGGACCCTTCCCACTACTTGGAAAGTCAAATGACTATGTCTTGTAGGACGGGTAAAATTCCACACCGATTCGAAAATAAGGCGGCATGCGCCAAAATTTTCCCAATCAAGTGGTATTTTACACCAAGGGAAGGACATTCACACATTTGCACCATTGACGGCATTGAACATGGCATATGAACTGCCACATCTGATGTACACCAGCATGAACATGAATATTCAATGAACATTTCAAGTGCCGAGTTGATTGCATGTGACTGGGCATCGACACTAGCCCGACAGACCGGATGTGATGCAAACCGAACAAGAGTTACTCAAATCTGAAGTTAACTTAATTAAATCTGAAAATACATTTAAACCAACCTTAAAACATGCTTAAAACAGATCATTAAAGCTTTAACATTCAACAAAAATCAGATTTAATACAATCTGGAAGAATTGATTCAATACACTTAATCCATTGAAATTCAATTTCCTAAACAAGTGTAAATCAAATAATCAAACCAATTGAAAAGAACACATAAAGAAAACATTAAGGTATATGAAATTCATCTTAAAACATGTCAAATTCAGATCATTAACAATTTGAAGTTCAAGTTTAATTAATTTAAACCAAACTTCAAAACATTTAAAACATACCGAACACACCCGAATTGGTATGAAAACACCAATCGACATGAGAAAATCACATTAAAATGACTCAACACATGTCAACTAAACTTAAACAAGTCAATTTGATCAACACATCTAAAATATCAAGTTCAAACAAAAAATAAAATAAACTTCAACCAATTAAAGTAAAACAAACCAAACAAATCAAACAAGCTCAAAACACTTAACATTCAAATCCAAGTTAAATGGAAATTTGAAATCAACATTTCAAACCACATCCAAATCAATTCATAAATCAACATAAATCAACTCCAAACAAAATCTAATCAAACTTGTTTGCATCTCATCGGGCCTGAAAGGCCGGGGCCCTTTGTGTTCTTTATACATTGTGGATGTGCACGCTCTCGTCAAACAAGATCGCTATGGCAGTTAATCAAGGATGTTCGAGTGTTTGCTCGATGTAAATGAACATCGGATATTCGCACCATCCGATGGAGAGAGGTCAAAAAATATTTTCACAGAACCCGAACCTCGGTTCTATACTCTTCTAATATCACCTGGACTATCTAGTAGTTTTTATGGTCTATCACCTATTTTAGTAGAAAATTCAGGTACGATATTTTCAACATTCAAAAACAAATCTTTTAAACACATTTCCAAGAATCAAAACGATTCCCGAGGTTCCCACAAGGTACAGTCCCGGTGAAAAACTGGTTCCCTCGTGCCCTCGATCGGGGACACAAGGCCACGTGCCTCAGGGGCAGGGCGCATGGACACATGTCCTGGGTCCTGGGCGCATGTGACCACGGACCTGGGCGCATGAGACTGTTTTGCGCATCCTTCTTCCGGAAGCCATTGCGAACACTCCCGAACTCGGAATTCGACGCTGTTTGTTGCGTTGGAAAGATAACAGGCCTAATAAGCTCTGTATAGCATTGGATTAGCCATCACACCATCCAAAACTTCATAATTTTATCTGGAAGTTAGGACAGTGAACAGAAGATCCGATACTGGTCGGAATGACTCCGATGGCCAACCAGAAAGACACGGCATGAAACAAAACTTGTCTGGAGTGTGAATATGACCGTAACCTTCAATGCATGATAATTAGGCATTGGTCATTTAGCCAATTTCCGTGTTTACACGATTTACGTGTGGCTTTTGCTTGGAAATTATGGCTTTTTCAGAAAACTTTGGAAAACATCTGATTTCGTTTGGCGAAGCTCCAAATGAACTTTAAAAGACCCAGCATCATTATAAGGTCAATCACACATGTTACCATATAAAACATGAGTTTTATGCTCTGAATTAGGCAAATTTGGCGTGTCTACACTTGGGAGGACTTATCTAGAAGCAATAGGAGTTGTGGCTTCAACAAACCATCAGTGCATAAAGTTTCCCCTTAAAGGACAAGTTGTCAAGGTGACTAGCATGCCTATAAGGAATGAGATGAATGATGCTATTTTTACATCGCCCTTAGGTTTATCAATACAACCCCTGATCTCAGTGGGAGAATTACCAGAAGTTAGATGCATGACCGCCTCTTTACTAGACACACTGGGATGGCGGATGATGATGAAATTGGGCTATCAACCTGAAAAGGGTTTGGGCAAGGATCTTCAAGGCATCACTAAGCCAATCCAATCTATGAAAAGGCCACAATGGTAGGGGTTGGGATACGAAGAGGATTCCATCCCAAGGAGGGTCTTCCAGCTAAGATATGCCATGGGACTCCACACATTCTTTATCATAGGGGAGACCACGATGATGGCTGAACATGACAAGAGTTCCATTACAACTGTCAAGAAAAGGAAGGTTCCAGATGAAGAAGAAGAAGACTTGGAAGACATGTGCGCTACCAATCAAGTCAGGACCATTCCACGAGGCCCAAATACAACAATCCCATGTTTAAACCTCGAACCATTGTTTCTAGATCTTTTGGATGGGCTTCCGAGCCCACTTTCTCACTTTGGGGCCATGTGCCCTTTTAAACCTTCTATTCTCACTGGGCCTGCTTGCCCATTTACTTTCCTCATCTACTTCAGAACTGCGGATTCTTTCCAGCATGGGCTCACATGCCCATCCATTTCTAAAATCGGGTCCGTGAACTCGTTTATTTTTTTTCATCAGTTTTGGGCCCATGTGCCCATTTTCTGTTACCATTGGACCTACGAGCCCCTTTTTCACCTTTATTCTTAAGTTTTTCTCTCTATTAATTCAGTCAACTTCTAGCAAACCTCGAGTCATTATGACTCATTCTTTCTTTTTACTTGAAAATCCCAAAAAAAACATCTTCTTTGAAACTCACATTTCCATCGAGGAGACGTTTCTACTCATCCCAGAGAGTGCTCCCAATGAGGGATCCCTCTCTTCTGAATCATTGATCGATTTACTCTATCCTCCCTCCACTGTAAATACCACCTTTCCAGCTCTGTCCTTAGTAGGTCAGGTTAGGTTAGGAAATAGGAAAGTTAGAGGTAAATGAGTTCCAAGTAGGTATCTGCAACAATTGGCACAGAAATGCGTAGAGTGTGCAAGGCTGCCAAACTTTCAAGAGAATACCATCTAGCTAGATGAAATCCGATATGAGGATGAGCATAACATAGATCATACTTTGGGAGTATATGAAGTAGTATCAGAGAAGGATCTTGAATTTGAGGATGAAATCAAGGACTTGGTTGATGCGTATGCATCTGGACTTAGAAGATTTGAAGAACCATCCACTACAGGGAATGAACCAACCAAGGAACTAAATTTAGGAACCCTGGAAGATCCTAAGACTATCCTCATCAATGCAAACATCACTCCCTCAGAAGAACAACGTTTGATCAAAGTTTGGAAGAATATAAGGACACGTTTGCATGGACATATGAAGACATGCCGGGATTAGATAATGCACTGGTTGAACATAGATTAACCTTGAAACCTGGAACTACCCTGGTTAAACAAAAGCTTAGGAGATTCCACCCTAATATTGCACTCAAAATGAAATAAGAGGTCGACAAACTACACCAAGCAAAATTTATTAAAGTTGTCCTATATCCGCAATGGGTGGCTAACATAGTCCTTATTATGAAGAAGGATGGACGAGTTTGGATTTGCATAGATTTCAGGGACTGGAACTGAGCGTGTCCTAAGGATGATTTACCTTTACATCATATCGATGTTTTGGTTGATAACACAGCTGGATTTGAAATGCTCTCTTTCATGGATGGTTATTCTGAATACAATTAGATCCGGTTAGTTGAGGAGGACCCTTGGGGAACATATTGCTATGTTGTCATGCCCTTTGGGTTAAAGAATGCTGGTGCTACATATCAGAGGGCTATGATGGCTATCTTTCATGACATGATGCACACCCTTATAGAGGTGTATGTGGATGATTTGGTTATCAAGTCCAAGAGTTAGGAAGATCATTCTGAAGTGCTAAGGAAAGTTTTGCAATGAGCTAGAGAATACAAGCTAAAAATGAACCCTAAGAAGTGTACATTTGGAGTTTCATCCGGAAAGCTACTAGGGTTCATAGTAAGCAAAAGGGGCATAGAGATCGACCTAAACAAGGCCAAAGCAATTTTGATATGCCTCCCTGAAGAATATGAAAGAGCTTCGAGGATTGATTGGGAGGCTACAATTTGTCCGCCGGTTTATCTCACAACATTCCCAAAGGTGTAGACCTTTCTATGAGTTAACCAAGGCGGGGGGCGAGTTTAAATGGGATTCGAAGTGCCAAGAGGTGTTCGATGGGTTGAAAACATACCTGGCAAGTCCCCCTGAACTTAGACCACCAATTCCCGACAAGCCCATGGTCCTCTACATTTCGGTTATTGAGAACTCTCTTGGGGCAGTCCTTGCACAAGTTGATGAAGAAGGGAAAGAACAAGCTACTTACTACTTGTCTAAGATGTTTGATGCTTGTGAGTTGAAGTACATTGTGGTAGAAAAGACCTGTGCTGCTCTTGTTTGGGTGGTTCAGAAACTCAAGCATTATTTTCTTGCTTACCAAGTCAAGCTCATTGCTCGTATCAATCCTATCAAGTTTCTGTTAGAGAAGACAATATTGACTGATCAGTTAAGATGATGGCAGAGTTTCTTGTCCCAATTCGATATCACTTATGTTCCACAGAATGCAATCAAGGGCTATGCTATTGCTGAACACCTTGCCCATCATCCCATACCCATCTTTGACCTAGTCCGGTCGGAGTTCCCGAATGATGAACTAATGTCAGTTCGATCTTCCAATCTTTGTACATTATATTTTAACGGGGCTCTAATCTCTCATGGTAGAGGGATAGGTATTGTTCTCCTGTCACCTGAAGGTGTCACCATTCCACAGGCTTTTCAGCTCAACTTTCCAGCAACCAACAACATAGCTAAGTATGAAGCCTTGCTGGCCGGATTGGTTCCATGGTGCCACCGAACTAAGGGTGATAGGTGATAGTCAATTGATCCTATGCCAAGTCCTATCCAAATACCGAACTTCCCATCCAAACCTTAAACCTTACCAGGAGCTCACCACCTGTTACATTAAGCTATTCTTCAAACTCACCTTTGTCCATGTCTCCCGTTCTCAGAATATCCTCGCCGATGCCTTAGCTTCACTAGCTTCATCTTTATCTGTCCCTCTAGGCAGGCAAGTGCGGACTATCCACATCTGTAAGAGGTTAATTCCAGCAATTGAAGATAGACATTTTCTGAAGATTAAGAAGAGGTTCAACAAAAAAGAATACTTAAAGCACAAAGAATAAATCTCCTTAATTGAGTTGGAAGAATTAGAAGAAGGTGAGAGACCTTGGTATGACGAGATTGTGAGGTATTGCCAAGATCAGTCATATCCGCCTGGATCAACCACCAAGGAAATGAAGGCAATTAAAAGAGTATCCGAGAGGTATACAATCCTAGGAGGAGTGCTCTACAAGAGGAGCCTAAATGGAATCTTACTCAGGTGTCTTAATGAAGAAGAAGTTGAGTTGGTGCTCAAGGAAGCACATTCTGGAGTTTGTGGTGGTCATGTGAATGCCCAAGCCCTTGCTAAGAAAATCATCCGACAAGGGTATTATTGGCCAACTCTAGAAGAAGACTGCTCCATCTTTGTCCGGCACTATCATTCATGTCAACTCCATGCCGACAAGATTCACTCTCCCACATCTTCCCTTCATCCAATTCATGCCCCATGGCCTTTCGCCATGTGGGCTTTTGATATCATTGGCCCCTTGAGTGACCTCAACTCCGAAATGCGCTCAAAATCATTCATTTTGACAGCAACAAAGTACTTCACAAAGTGGGTTGTAGCATAAGCGTTCATGGAAATTAAAACGTCAACAGTTTGCTCTTTCATCAAGCGTAACATCATGGCAAGGTTCGGGATCCCCAGCGACATCGTCACTGATAATGGGCCACAATTTCTCTCTCAAGATCTGTGTGATCTTTGCAATAGGTATCGCATTTCATTGCATCATTCATCACCATACTATCCTTAAGGCAATGGTCAAGCAGAAGCCACCAACAAAACCTTAATCAAGATAATTAAGAAATCTTGTAAGTCTAGCAAGTTTGCCGATTGGCCTAATAAGCTTGTAGATGCTCTATGGGCTTATCGTACTTCTGTAAGGACTCTCACTGGACAAACCCCATATGCTTTGGCATATGGGATGGAAGCAGTGGTCCCCTATGAAGTATTACTTCCATCTCTCCGAGTTCAACTCGACAGGGATATTCCTGTTGATGAGAGAAAAGAATCTCTCCTTGCATAACTTGAACTCTTGGATGAAAGAAGGCTAGCCACCGCCGAGTATGCCCAAACTTATCAGAACATACTTAAAAGGTTTTATTGAAAGAGGGTGGTTGAGAGAAAATTCGAGATCACTGAGATGGTTACTAAAAGAATTTTCCTTAAGCCGAGGGGGTCCCCACTCCAAATTTCAACATAACTGGGAAGGGCCTTCTGTAATCACTGAAAAGTATCTAGGCAATGCATATGAATTGACTAATGTAGATGGAGAAAAATTGAATCATCCTTGGAATGTAGTTTACCCTAAAAAGTACTTTCCATAAAAATAGAGAAACCACTGGTGTAATCTTATGGTGTAATCTCAAGTCATCGATCCTAGGCTGTTCGTGAGAAGTCAAGAGTAGGTACCATCCTACACATACAACACCTCCCCATCCTAGAATCCAAACAACCTAATAGTTACGAAAGGCAAGGCAGAAATCTAGAAATGGAATGAGTAACCTTACCCTATTCTCTTCTACTCGGTCCAAGATAGGGAGAGAAGATTAGAGAGAGGTAGTATCGAATAAGTACCCAGGTAGGCTATCTTAGAGGGTGCAAAAGGGTGCCAAAATATGGGCAATGAACCCCTCTGGTTAGAAAATAAAAATGATCAACCTGTCAGAATAAGTACCCAGAATGATAGTCAAGGCAAAAGGCACTAAAAGATGGACAATGTCCCCACGAGTCAATAACCTATCTAAATATGTGCCACATACAAGAGCAAAAAAATAGGAAAGACCCAAAGAGGCTGAACCCCAATAGGCAATTTGAGTGTGAGTAGAGAAATCCCTTTCAACATCTCCAAACCCTATCAAGGACTTTCTCTATACTCTTCCTCCTTAAACCCCTTGGGTAGGATACACCGACCAAATCCAGGTGGAATCCAAGCCGATCAAAGGAAGAAGGTTAGAAGGATTCTAGGTAGGGAACTTTATTTTGCACATGGTATCTACCACTTGAGTCTTGACAAACTTCAAAGACTGATGAACTATCTCAAATACCAGCATTTTCTCCACAAAAATGTGAATATTTTAAAAATTCAAAAAATTTTTTTGCATATTTTTTAAAAAAAAAATGCATATTTCAAAAATCCAAAAGAATTTTGAATATTTTGAAAATACAAAAAATGTATGTTTTCAATAAAATACAAAAAAATGCATCATTAGCTCAGTCATGATCATTGCCTTAGTTGCATTCATGTTTATTTTTCTATCATGCATATTTCTATTGCTGCATTGCATGTTCATTTCTGCAAAGGGATGTAATTTGCAGATCTTCCCTTTGATCTAAGTCAAAGTTGACTGTAATTGGCAAAGGGATGAGTCATGATGAAGATCTAATCTCCTTTTATCAAGTGTTTCAGGGATTTCAATGTTGGAGAGGAAAGGATTCTCACCACAGCAAGTAAGTTCTCCCAACCCTTACCACAATTTCATTTAAGTCATTTATCTTATTCCTCCTTATTAAGAAGGCTCCTCCCCTTGACTCAAAATCAAGGCAAACGATATGCAGGCAAAGGGTTGTGTCATGATGAAAATTTAATCATCTTTGCTAGGTGTTTTTAGGAGCTGAAGAAGCAAAAAAGAAGGACCATCAGGTACAATTTTTGTGCAAAAACAAAAACAAAAATTGACCCAAGGCGCATGTGCCCTCATCTGGGGGCACATGGCCAGGTGCCCTATCCCCAGGGCGCATGGGCACGTGCCCCCGATCGGGGGGCACATGGACTAAAAATTCCAAAAAAAACCCAGAAAAATCTCAGAAAAATCATAAGTTGGCCAGAATGTTAAAAAAAATGGCCCAGGGCACATGTGCTTGTTGGCATCAAAATTTTCCACTTAGCTTGCTTGATACCAATTTCAGCAATGCCGAAGCCGGTGCAGAAAATATGACCCAGATTCAAAAAATTCATGAATAGGTGATGTAAATAAGCTCTGGAAATGCCTTAGCATGGCTTTACATGCTACAAATGGCCAAGACAATGTGCTCATTGCATAGCCCCGGTCAAGAGCTTCGCAACGGTGCCCAAAACATGGAAAATGGACACCGGAAGGCCGAAATGACCATTTTGCCCCCAACACTTAGGGACAAATTGGGACTCTAACATGGAATTACAACTTTACCACATTGTCAAGGTTGGATAGATCTAGGCAATTCTCAAAATGGATCGAAAATCTGACCCTCGGATGAACAGATATGCAAGAAAGAGCAAATCAAGACGAAAAGCCGTATGTTCTCTCACTAGGGGCATAATGGTCCGATTAGCTCCGAATCGACCCATGGGCTGAAAATTTCAATTTTTATGACCCAAAACTTTGATATCATGAATATTAATGCATGAAAAATAAATTTGGCTAATGGGAGAAGGTAATTGCACTCAATTACAGTTTTCGGCCTTATTGACGGCCGAGATCGCACCGATCGGAGAAACTAGCTAAATCAGGAGATCCGTTGCAATTAAAGTGATCTCAACCACACATCAGGATGAAACATAAGATCAATGGACATCAGGGCATGATCTGAAATTTTTTGAAGTCAATTTAGGATTTATTTAATTGGTTTTGGCCAGAATTAATGCTAGCCATTGGATCGGAAGCACTCTAATCAAACCAGGGTTAAACCTAACCCAAGATGGGCTAACCCAACCTGTATTGGCCTAACCTACCATCCTACCTCATCTGATGGGTGCACAAACAGCCCTAGAAAGTAGGGGAGGGTGCGCAAGGCTTTCCCAACTCTCTTCATCTCTCTTTGGTTTATCATTATCTCATCCTCAACCACCTCAACTTCCCATGGCTTATCCTTATCACCCTCAACCACTCCCTTGGTTTATCTTCATCCTAACTAATCCTACAACTAACCAAGCCTATCTTCATTCAAGCCCTGGCCGAACCAGCCTTCTTGCCACATGTCATGTGCGCACACCTCCTTGAAAGTAGGAGAAGGTGCGCACCCTTCTCTCCCTCTTTTTCTAGTTGGCGCACAATCATCCTCAACAACCAACTATGGCTTATCCTTATCATCCTCAACATCACTTGAGTTATCCTTATCTCCCCTCAACAACCTCCATCCTTATCTCCTCCTGCAGATGGCACCATCAGCCCCTATAAAAGCCCCCCTCAGCTGGCCATGTGGAAGGCAAGCTGATCACCCTGCGGAAGCCCTGCCTCTCCTCCCTCTACCCTGCTCCAAGACATATTCTCCTTGCTTGGACGACTTCATCAGCAAGTCATCAACCTCTCCAGCCCCTTTGTGGTGTGCCAAGTGAAGAAGAAGAAGGAGAAAAGACCTCCCTCCAGCAGGTGCGCCAGCAGCAGCCCAACTGGTGGTGCACTGATTCCAACAGCGGATGTTCCTTCTTGGAGCACCAATTCCGGTCCCATCTTCAGCAACAAAAGAAGAAGAATAAGAAGGAGATAAGGCCAGCCATCTTCTCCTTCAATCTCCAACAGAAACAGTGCCAAAAAGGTGAGGAAAAATGTAATTTTAATACTCTTCCTCCCCTCTTCTTTCTCTTCCCCTCGGCCTTCTCTTTGTCCATTCAAGAAGCTCCAAAAACCCAGCATTGTTGGTACCACTTAAAGCCCATGTTCAACCTCCTTATGTTGGTCCCACAAGCCATCAAAAATCAGCCTCTTTCAGCCCCTCATTTCTGACCCCTTTCTGTCCTAATTCTGGCTCCTCATTGCCCATGTGTGCACAGCCCATAGGTGGCCTGTAAACAGCCCATTTTGCAACCCCATGCTGTCACCTAACACCATGCCCCTTGTTTCCATCCCTCTAGCAGCCAATTAGGCTCCTGAACATGCTCCTAATCAGGCCATGTTTGACCATCCTTGCTGCCCAAGTGGACAGACTTCAGAACATACCCAAATCAGGCCCCACTGCTGGCCCTGAAATCAGGCCCCTTTGATGGCTTCGAAACCAAACACCCTCTTTGATGTGTGGAAGGAGGGGTGACAGCCTGGGCCTCTTGGAATCCGCCGGGCGGGCCAAGAGTTAAGCCGGGTGGCCCTGATTTCTACATGTCAAAATGCCCTTGTGAGCACCCATGTCAGGCCCCTTTGATGGTCATCTAGTTTGCCCTATGTGCAATACACCCAATACAGCTCCTATAGCACCCCCAAACAAATCAATCATCCTCTTTGATGTGTGGAAGGAGGGGTGACAGCCCGGGCCTCTTGGAATCTGCCAGATGGGCCAAGAGTTAAGCTGGGTGGCCCTAATTTCCACTCATCAAATGCCTTTGCACAGCCCCTTGACTTCCCTATTTGGCCATCCAAATAATCCAAGTTCTGCCCACCTGAGTAGCATCCGAACATAAGCCCCCTTTCAGCCTATGTTTGGCCTATCAAAACACACCTTAATCACATCCTTGTGTGCCCCCTTGATGGCCCTTCAACATCGCACCTGAATGGCAAAAGAAGTCAGCTCATTGGCAGCTCTCAAAACAGCACCAAAACAGGCCCTTCTTCAGCTCTCTACATGGAGACTTGCACCACCTGCTCCTGCTGCAAGAATAGATAAAAAAATGGCAAAGGAATACAGGGTTTGAAGCTGGCCATTTTGGCCTTGAAGTGCTGCAAACAGGCCATGCTGGCCCTTGAAGAACAAATCAGGCCGCCGGGGCCCAAGATGTTCAAAACAGGCCAACCAGGTTGACATGACTTGAAGACCAGCCTTACTAGGCTGACATGACATGAAGACCAGCCCATTGTACTGATGAAGCTGGCCCATTGGGCCTTGAACACTTAAAATAAACCTTAATTAAATCTGAAGGTGAAATGTCAAAATTAAATAAGGAGTTAGTCCACAACTGGACGCTCCAATGGGCGGCTCATCCGGCATGCACCGGAACACTGACCCAGGCGTAGGCATGGGACACGCTTCCCACTGCAAACGGACCCTTCCCACTACTTGGAAATTCAAATGACTATGCTTTGTAGGATGGGTAAAATTCCACACCGATTGGAAAATAAGGTGGCATGCTGCTAAAATTCTCCCAATCAAGTGGATTTTACACCAAGGGAAGGACATTCACACATTTGCACCATTGACAGCATTGAGCATGGCATATGAACTACCACATCTAATTTACATCGACGTGGAATACTTTGAACATGAACATTTCAAGTGCTGAGTTGATTGCATGTGACTGGGCATCGACACTAGCCTGACAGACCGGATGTGATGCAAACCGAACAAGAGTTAATCAAATCTAAAGTTAACTTAATTAAATCTTAAAATTCATTCAAACCAACATTAAAACATGATTAAAACATATCATTAAAGCTTTAACATTCAACAAAAATCATATTTAATACAATTTGGAAAAATTGATTCAATACACTTAATCCATTGGAATTCAAATGCTTAAACAAGTGCACATCAAATAATTCATAACCAATTAAAAAGAACACAAAGAAAACATTAAGGCATCTAAAACACATCTTAAAACATGTAAATAAGATTAATTAACAATCTGAAGTTCAATTTTAATCAATTTCAATCAAACTTCAAAACATTTAAAACATACCGAACACACCCGAATAGGTATTAAAACACCAACTGACATGAGAAAATCACATGAAAATGACTCAACACATGTCAACTAAACTTAAACAAGTCAAAATTGATCAACACATCTAAAATATCAAGTTCAAACAAAAAATAAAATAAACTTCAACCAATTGAAATAAAACAAACCAAACAATTCAAACAAGCTCAAAACAAATAACATTCAAATCTAAATCAAATTAAAATATGAAATTAACATTTCAAACCACATTAAAATCAAATATAAAACAACTTTAAACAAAATCTAATCAAACTTGTTTGCATCTCATCGGGCCTGAAAGGCTAGGGCCCTTTGTATTCTTTATACATTGTGGATGTGCACGCTCTCGTCAAACAAGATCGCTATGGCAGTTAATCAAGGTTGTTTGAGTGTTTGCTCAATATAAATGAACATCGGATATTCGCACCATTCGATGGAGAGAGGTCAAAAATATTTTCACAGAATCCGAACCTTGGTTCTATACTCTTTTAATATCACCCGGACTATCTAGTATTTTTTATGGTCTATCACCTATTCTGCTAGAAAATTCGGATGTCGATATTTTAGAACATACAAAAACAAAAAATCTTTTCCAAGAAACAAAAAGATTCCCGAGGTTCCCACAGTGCCCTCATATGGGGGCACATGGCCAGGTGCCCCACCCCTGGGCGCATGGGCACGTGCCCTCGATCGGGGGCACATGGACAAAAAATTCAAAAAATTCAGAAGAATCTCAAAAAATCAAAAATTGTATAGAATGTTGAAAATGACATTTTTGCTAAAGGAACCATCATTAAAAACATTTTTTTGACCTCCAAATGATGGTTTTAATAGTAAAAACTTTAGTTTTTTATTTTGAGAAAAATCTGTTTCATATAACAATTTCGTCTGTTGGGTACTAACCAGAAATGTGCAAGCAACCTTTTAAGTCAAACAGGTGAATTGGTGAGATCGGTGTTCTGGAAGGAACGTCAAGTCAGCTCTGGGCGAAAAGAAAGGGAGCGCCACCCAGTCAAGTATTATGATGGTGCTAATGAATTAGGCGGTCGATACAAGTTGATAAACCATGACTTAAGACTTCACTCAGTTTCACATCAATCTCACATCATCACCAGCATTCCATTTTGCACTTCACATCACTCCTACCATTTGTCATTTAGTTATGTTAGGTTCATTTGATATGTTTTATATGCATTAATGTTGAAGACCTTGAGGGTGAAGGTGACTGGGCCCGAGATCCCCTTCAACAAAATCTACGATGGCTTGGTCATTTCTTCACAATCAGGGATAAGCCAAAATTGAACATTGGAGGGATGATGGTTTATAATCAGGTGTCTTGACCTCAAATAGACAATCTATATCTTCAACTATTTTTTACATAATTTTCTATGATTTACATATCCATCTCTTTTCATTTTTCATCTTTTATGTTATCCCACCATGTTTTATTTTTTCCTTTCTTTTATTCTACTGTGTCTTTTATGTTATCCCACCATGTCTTTTATTTTATCCTACCATGTTTTACTTTTTTATCCCACCGTGTCTTTTATTTTATTCCACCATATCATGGCAATTGTCATGCCATTGTTTCTTCTTTTCCATCATTATATGTTAGTCCCACCATTATCTTTCAATCCCACTATGGCTTAAGTCTATTTTTTCGTTTTTCGAATACTCGATTTTCTGCCAGAGCATGATTCATGGTTTTCACGATACCCGAGCAATTTTGTTATGCTTAAATGAACCCCTTTAGAATTTGAGGTTATTCCACTCAGAATTAAACTAAGTATTTTGGGGAAACTTGAATGAACTTGAAATTCCAAATATGATGGATTGGTATTCTTTTCGTTTTAAAATCAATTTCTCTTTTAAACTTTAGCCCATCACAGTACAAGAACACCGCAAAGTTTGGGTTGCTGGCTGATGATGAACCTACGAATTCGAGGACTCCTCACCATGCTGAGGGTTGGCTACATCCTTTATTTTTTATTTTTTATCTCTCATGCCAATGGCATGTCTTTTACCAATCAATTATATGAGGTTTTGATGGAACATGAAAGTGATATAGAATACTAAGCAAGATTCATTTTGATGGATTGGGTAGATAAGCGTGTCTATATCTATGCCTTGATGCCACCTTTTTAATCCATCACCATTCCATTCCTCTACATTCATCTATGAACACCTGCATTCCATTACAGCTCACTACGAATCACTCTGCTTCATTACATGTCATTCCCTTACAAAGCCGACATCAAGGCGAGGCAAGTTGTAGACACGCCAAATTTCCCTAATTCAGAGCATAAAACTCATGTTTTATAGGGTAATATGTGTGATTAATCTTAGAATGATGCTAGATCTTTTAAAGTTTATTTGGAGCTTCACCGAATGAAATCGGATGTTTTCTAAAGTTTTCCGCACAAAGTTGTAATTTCCAAGCGAAAGCCACACGTAAATCGTGTAAACATGGAAATTGGCTGGCTGACCAATGCCTAATGATCATACATTGAAGGTTATGGTCAGATTCACATTCTGAACAAGTTTTTCTTCATGCCGTGTCTTTCCGGTTGGCCGTCGAAGTCATTCTGACCAGTATCAGATCTTATGTTCACTGGCCCAACTTTCGGATAAATTTATGAAGTTTTGGACGGTTTTATGGCTGATACATTGCTGTAGAAAGCTTCTTTGGCCTGTTATCTTTCCAACGCAACAAACGGTGTCAAATTCTGAGTTCGGGAGTGTCCGCAATGGCTTCCGGAAGAAAAACACGCAGAAACAGTCCCATGCGCCCTGGTCCTTGGGCACATGTGCCCTGGAACTAGGGCACATAGCCATGCGCCGCGCCCCTGAGGCACGAGGCCATGTCCCCCGATCGGGGGCATGAGCTAACCAATTTTCAACCGGGACTCTACCACTGACCGGATCGGATCGAATTTTCGGCCAGATCAGACCAAATTTGTAGGGTGGATAGCATGCGCCCTCAGGTGAAGGCACATGCGCCCAGCACCAGGGTGCAAGGTGCCCTATTTTTTAGGGTGGATCGTGACATTTTTCTCCTATATATAGACTCTAATTCCGGTCGTTCCATAGGTTGGTTCACGACTCCTCGGGCATCTTAAGATGTCCAAGCTTTCTCCTGCATCAATTTTGTGATTTTTAGAGAGAGAATTTAGAGTTTTTAGAGAGAGAAAAGTCGGTTCAGGAGAGAGGAAGGCTGGTCTACAGGTGATCTGCCAGGTCTCTCTTCTTCGACTTCTACAGCAGCGTGTAGACTTCTTCTGCCTGAGCTCTCAACACCAAAGTTCTTCCTCTCTGAGTCTTCTTCAGTTTGCAATCAACAGCATGTGATTCTGAGGTTGGGGCTGGTTGTGATGAGCCCAGAAGTAAAATCGCGCCTGGCAGATCCTGGACTGCTGGTCGGCTTTTTCGACAACCCAGATTTGGCCATATTTCTCTCTATTCTTATCATAATCTTTCTGTTCTTTTTCCTATCTCTTTGTTTCGTGATTCTCCATCCTATTATCATTTTTTTAAATTTTTTTATTTTTTTTTAGTCTGTTAATCCAATAAAAAAAGAGGGGTTAGAGATAACCCGAATCTGGTCAGTTTCTAGTCAGTTATGTGTTTCATGTTATTTTCTTTACATATACTCCACTTTGTTTAGTTCTAATTGTCTCTTTCACTTTTTTGTTTATCTAGTTGCATAGGAAATCGAGCACCCACGCGTTGAGGACTCTTCTTCATCGGCCGGCCGAAGAAGGAGAAGCTTTGACCCGCACTCTTCACGCTAAGGTACACACGGTCATTTTCACTTCATAAATCAGAACCCGCAGTTCCTAGTGACCACATGTCTTAATTTCCTTCTTCTCATCCTCCTCCCAATGTGAGTGTGGGACCGAGGTGAGAGTTTCTTTCCATGTTTTCTTCCTTTCTTTCTCATCCCCGCTTGAGGTGACGATCCGGATTCATGGACTTCCTTGAAAAGGAGAGGCCCGTCGAATTTTCGGAGTCGACAGATGTTGCCAATGAAATAAGAGTTTAAGCTCCAAATAAGGCTAAATTGGCATGTCTACACTAACAAACACCAAGATGTATGAGTTCTAACAACTAATTAGCCAATATTGCAAGTCTACATCAAGCTAAGGAGTAGATTGACCTAAATCAATTCATTTTCTCTAAAGAGGAGTATTCACACATATCATTGGAGCTTACATATCTAATATATTTACACAATTTATTAAGCTTCCATTGACAAACACTTTGTCATTTAACATTTTAAAATATCTTTATTTCCATGGCTCAGAATAAATCATCATTTATTCAAGAAAAAAATAATAAAATGTTTTTTTAGAAGGATATAATAGCAATCTTAATAATTAAGATATCTCTAGAAGGCTATTAAAGATAGGTAAATCCCACTAGTAATGATGCAAGTTTTGTACCATTTCATATGTAGGACAACAATTTATTTATTAAGCCTTCATTTACTTATCATCATCTACAACTCCTTGTAGATATTAGATGCATATCTGGTATCTCATACTGATGTTGCCTCTCTAGTATCTAATACTATGATATTTACATATAGTATCTAATAGTATAATGTGTGTATTTAATACAAGTAAACATTAGTGACTTAGATGCATGAAGCTTCTCAAGCTCCACCTTTGCATTATGCGCAATACACTTTGCACTTCCTCTTCCACTTATCATCATCATGGTAGTAAAATAATGTTATGTCTCATTTTGGGCTTTTATTTTCTTGATTATCTTCATAGATTATTAACCATCTCTTTCTATTTCTATCTAATAATCTTATTAGTCCCACCAACAAGAAGTATTTAGTATGTATTATTGTTCTAACATGCCTTTAATTAGCTCTGTAGACACACCAAATTGGCCTAATTCAAAGCCCAAGACTCTTATTCCATTGGCGATACCTTCTATCTGACTGTGGTCCAATGAAAATCATGTTGTGGAGATGAGACAAGGATGTCGATAGATGAGTCAAGAGCTTACCATGTGAATTGAGAATGAACCAAAGATTTTCGAGCAAAGACGTAGCCTTCAAGTGAGAGCCACACACTAATTGTGGAAACATGGGAGCCGCTCAATGACTGATGCTTATTGATCTCCAATTGAAGGTCACGATAGCACCGAATGCATTCCGGGCCATTCCACAATGTGTCAGTTTCCATCAGATCTTCCCGACTATCATACAATTATTCTAGCTCCTATCATGTCTTTGCAATTGGTGTTTTGAGCATTGACAATCATACCATACCTTAAGTCACATCTTTCTAGTAGTCACAAGATTTCCAAATGATTTACGGATGTTTTGATCGTTACCATGTCTTTCTGGATCACCATTGTAGACACGCCAAATTTGCCTAATTTAGAGCATAAAACTCATGTTTTATAGATTAACATGTGTGATTGATCTTATAATGATGCCGGGTCCTTTTAATGTTGATTCAGAGATTTGCCGAATGAAATCGGACGTTTTCCGAAGTTTTCTGCACAAAGCCGTAATTTCTGAGCGAAAGCCACACGTAAATCATGTAAATACGAAAATTGGCTGAATGACCAATGCATAATGATCATGCATTGAAGTTTATGGTCAGATTCAAACTCTGAACAAGTTTTGTTTCATGCCGTGTCTTTCCGGTTGGCCGTCGGAATCATTTCGATCAATATCAGATTTTATGTTCACTATCCTAACTTCCAGATAAAATTCTGAATTTTGGAGGGTGTGATGGATGATCCATTGTTTTAGAAAGCTTCTTCGGCCCGTTATCTTTCCAACGCAATAAATGGCATCAAATTCTGAGTTCGGGAGTGTCCGCAATGGCTTCTGAAAGAAAGACGTGCATAATCAGTCCCATGCGCCCTGGTCCCTGGGCACATATGCCCTGGATCCAAGGCACATGGCCATGCACCCTAACCCTAAGGCACATGGCCATGTGCCCTTAATCGTGGGTACGAGGTAACCGGTTTTCGACTAGGACTCTACCTCTGATCAGATCGGATCGACTTTTTCGGCCAGATCAGACTGATTTTTTAGGGAGGATTAGATGCACCCTGGACCAAAGGCTAGTTCACGACCCCCCAAGCATCTCAAGATGTCCAATCTCCCTCCTTCATCAATTTTGTGATTTTTAGAGAGATAATTTTGAGTTTTTAGAGAGAGAAGTTTGTTCAGGAGAGAGGAAAGCTGGTCTGTAGGTGATCTATCAGGTCTCTCTTCTTCGGCTTCTACAGCAGTGTGTGGACGTCTGCTGCTCGAGTTTTCAACATCAATGTTCTTCCTCTTCAGTCTTCTTTGGTTTTCAATTGATGGTGCATGATTCCGAGGTCGGGGCTGGTCGTGGCAAGTGCAGAAGCTAAGTCACACCTGGCAGATCCTAGACTGTTGCTCGACTTTTTTGACAACCCAGATTTGACCATATCTCTTTCTCTTTCCTATCTCTTTGTTTCATGATTCTCCATCCTCCTGTCATCTTTTCATATATTTTTTTCATTAGTTTTAGTCTGTTAATCTGAAAAAATAAAAAAAGGGGTTAGAGATAACCCGAATCCGGTCAGTTTCAATTCAATTGTGTGTTTTATGTTATTTTCTTTAGACATACTCCACTTTGTTTAGTTCTAATTATCTTTTCATCTATTTGTTTATCTAGTTGCATAGGAAATCAAGCACCCACGCGTTGAGGACTCTTCTTCATCGGCCGGCCAAAGAATGAGAAGCCTTGACCCTCACTCTTCCTGCTAAGGTACACACGGTCATTTTCATTTCATAAATCGGAACCCACGGTTCCTGGCGACCACATATGTCGTAATTTCCTTTTTCTCATCCTCCTTCTACATGACCCGAACCATCTCTTTGGTGATCGAGCGATGTCAAGGGATGAAAGTTCGGGGATCAATGTGAGTGTGGGACCTAGGATGAGTTGCTTTCAGTGTTTTCTTCATTCTTTCTCATCCCCACTTGAGGTGGCGATCCGGATTCACGGACTTCCCTGAAAAGGAGAGCCTCATCGTATTTTTGGAGTTGACAACTTTGTGGCGACCACGGTGGGACAAGCAATGTCTTTAACAATGGGTGCTTATTGTTTCTTTGCAACTAGTTCTAGTTCTAGACCAGTTCCCACGTGAGCCTTTCCTCTTTTCCACCCTTATTAATTTGATTCCATCTCAAATTTTATAATTTCACCCATCTTTCATCAGATCTGAAGTGCCAAGTACCTCATTTAATTTCTGTCATTTTATTTCAGCCGGTTCCCGTGTGAACCCACCTTTGCTTTTAAAACCGGTTCGCGCGCGAACCAACTCTCTTCTACAAACCGGTTCCCATGTGAACCCACCACCTCTACCCGACCGCCAAATAGCACCGGTGCTTCGGAGTGGGAGGATGTTCCAGCGGCTCTTTTCCCAAGCTGAGACTCAACCGCAGGATCCAGTGAAGGAGGAACAAGTGGAAGAACCCTTGCCAGGCACGACCTATGATTTGTTGAAACATTTGGATAAGACACCAGCCCGCATCTCCATACTTGAGTTGATTAAAAGATCAAAAGTGCAGCAGGAAATTTTACAGTAGTATTTGCAAAGGTTAATGGTGAATGAAGATCTCCCACCTGACAAGATCACAACAGAGTTAGCCCCTAGAAGTGAGCACCCAACACTCACTTTCTCTCAGGAGGAATTAGCAAATCTAGAGGTCAGGAGATATGCTTTGCATGTGGTTGTTATCATCTGCAATGTCGAAATGAAATCATGTTTGGTTGACACTGGAGCCTCTATCAAAGTTATGCCGCCAGAAACTTTACAGTTGTGCGGCATTTCTGAACAAGAAATCAAGCTATCTTGTGCCATGGTGACAGCCTATGACAACTCCAAGAAGTCTACACGTGGGGTGGTCACTCTAGAAGTTAAACTTGGATCATGTACAGTCACAACCAATTTTCATATCATGGAATTGGATTCAACTTTTTGGGCTATACTTGAGAGGCCATACTTGGAAGCAATAGAAGCTATGGCTTCAACAAACCATCAGTGCATAAAATTTTTCTTTAAAGGACAAGTGGTCAAGGTAACCAGCATACCCATAAGGGACAAGCTAAACGATGTTTTTTCACCCTTAGGACTGTCGATGCAACCCCATATCTCAGTGGGAGAGTTGCTAGAAGTTAGATACATGACCGCCTCTCTACCAGACATAGTGGGATGGCGGATGATGATGAAATTGGGCTATCAGCTTGGAAAATATTTGGGCAAGGATCTTCAAGGGATCACTCAACCGATTGAATCTATGAAAAGGCCACGTAGGCTGGGGTTGGGATACGAAGAGGATTCCATCCCAAGGGGGGTCTTCCAGCCAGGATATGCCATGTGACTCCACACATTCTTTATCAAAGGGGAGACCATGATGATGGCTGAAGATGACAAGAGTTCCATTATAGCTGTCAAGAGAAGGAAGGCTCCAGATGAAGAAGAAGACTTGGAAGATCTGTGCTTATCTTTGACTCATTTTTCCTCAAGTGGGGAAGAGCACCAAGAACCACTCAAGTGTAGACCAATCTTGGATCATCCTATTGAGGAAGCTACTGATCAATTCAAAACCATTCCATGAGGTCCAAATATAACAATCCCATGTTTAAACCTCGTGCCATTGTTTCTAGATCTATTGGATGGGCTTCCAAGCCAACTCTCTTCCACCAAACTGACAACTCACTTTGGGCCCATGTGCCCTCTTCAACCTTCTATTCTCACTGGCTTGCTTACCCATTTAGTTCTCTCATCAGCTTCAGAACTGAGGGCTCTTCTCAGCATGGGCTCACATGTCCATCCATTTCCAGAATCATGTCTGCATACCCATTCACTTTTTTTATCAGTTTTGGGCCCATGTGCCCATTTTTTGTTACCATTGGGCCCATGAGACCCTTTTTCCCCTTTATTCTTAAGTTTTTCTCTCTGCTACAGGGAATGAACCCTAAACCCTCAGAAGAACAACGTTTGATCAAAGTTTTGGAAGAATATAGGGACACGTTCACATGGACATATGAAGACATGTCGGGATTAGATAATGCACTGGTTGAACATAGATTAACCTTGAAACCTGGAACTACCCTGGTTAAACAAAAGCTCAGGAGATTCCACCCTAATATTGCACTCAAAATGAAAGAAGAGGTCGACAAACTACACCAAGCAAAATTTATTAAAGTTGTCATATATCTTCAATGGGTGGCTAACATAGTCCTTATTATGAAGAAGGATGGACGAGTTCGGATTTGCATAGATTTCAGGGACTGAAACCGAGCGTGTCCAAAGGATGATTTTCCTTTGCCTCATATCAATGTTTTGGTTAATAACACAACTGGATTTGAAATGCTCTCTTTCATGGATGGTTATTCTGGATACAATTAGATCTGGTTAGTTGAGGAGGACAAAGAGAAGACCTCGTTCACTACACCTTGGGGAACATATTGCTATGTTGTCATGCCCTTTGGGTGAAAGAATGTTGGTGCTACATATCAGAGGGTTATGATGGCTATCTTTCATGACATGATGCAGACCATTGTAGAGGTGTATGTGGATGATTTTGTTATCAAGTCCAAGAGTCAGAAAGATCATTCTAAAGTGCTAAGGAAAGTTTTGCAACAAGCTAGAGAATACAAGCTAAAAATGAACCCTAAGAAATGTACGTTTGGAGTTTCATCAGGAAAGCTACTAGGGTTCATAGTAAGTAAAAGGGGCATAGAGATTGACCCAAACAAGGCCAAATCAATCATTGGTATGCCTCCCCCGAGGAATATGAAGAAGTTTCAAGGATTGATTGGGAGGCTACAATTTGTCCACCGGTTTATCTCACAACACTTCCAAAGGTGTAAACATTTCTATGAGTTAACTAAGGGGGGCGAGCTTAAATGGGATTCGAAGGTCCAGGAGGTGTTTGATGGGTTGAAAACAAACCTGGCAAGTCCCCCTGTACTTAGACCACCAATTCCCGACAAGCCCTTGGTCTTCTACATTTCGGTTCTTGAGAACTCTCTTGGGGCAGTCCTTGCACAAGTTGATGAAGAAGGGAAAGAGCGAGCTACTTACTACTTGTCCAAGATGTTTGATGCTTGTGAGCTGAAGTACACTGTGGTAGAAAAGACCTGTGCTTCTCTTGTATGGGTGGTTCAGAAACTCAAGCACTATTTTCTTGCTCACCAAGTCAAGCTCATTGCTCGTATCAATCCTATTAAGTTTTTGTTAGAGAAGATAGTTTTGACTGATCGGTTAGGGCGATGGCAAAGTTTCTTGTCTCAATTTGATATCACCTATGTTTTGCATAAGGCAATTAAGGGCTATGCTATTGCTGAACACCTTGCCCATCATCCCATACCCATCTTTGACCCAGTTCGGTCAGAGTTCCCAGATGACAAACTAATACGTCAAGTCCTATCCATGTACCAAACTTCCCATCCAAACCTCAAACCCTACTAGGAGCTAACCACCTACTACATCAAGTTATTCTTCAAACTCACCTTTATCCATGTCTCCCATTCTCAGAATGTCCTTGCCGATGCCTTAGTTTCACTAGCTTCATCTTTATCTATCCCTCTAGGCAGGCAAGTGCAGACTATCCACATTTGTATGAGGTCAATTCCAGCAATTGAGGATGGGCGTTTTCTAAAGGTTAAGGAGAAGTTCAACAGAAAGGAATACTTGGGACACTAAGAATAAATCTCTTTAATTGAGTTGGGAGAATTAGAAGAAGGTGAGAGACCTTGGTATGATGAAATTGCAGGGTATTGCCAACATCAGTCATATTCGCCTGGATCAACCACCAAGAAAAAGAAGGTAATCAGAAGAGTATCCCAGAGGTATACAATATTAGGAGAAGTGCTCAACAAAAGGAGTCTAAGTAGAATCTTACTCAGGTGTCTTGATGAAGAAGAAGTTGAGTTGGTGCTCAAGGAAGCACATTCTGGAGTTTGTGGTGGTCATGTGACTACTCAAGCCCTTGCTAAGAAAATCATCCAACAAGGGTATTATTGTCCAACTCTAGAAGAAGACTGCTCCATCTTTGTCAAGCACTGTCATTCATGTCAACTCCATGCCGACATGATTCATTCTCCCACATCTTCCCTTCATCCAATTCATTCCCCATGGCCTTTCGCCATGTGCGCTTTTGTTATCATTGGCCCCTTGAGTGACCTCAACTCCGAAATGCGCTCAAAATCATTCATTCTGAAGGCAACGAATTACTTCACAAAGTGGGCTGAAGCGGAAGCGTTCGTGGAGAATAAAGTGCCAACAGTCTGCTCCTTCATCAAGTGCAACATCATGGCAAGGTTTGGGATCCCCAACGACATCGTCACTGATAATGGGCCACAATTTCTCTCTCAAGATCTGTGTGATCTTTGCAACAGGTATCGCATTTCATTGCATCATTCATCACCACACTATCCTCAAGGCAATGGTCAAGCAAAAGCCACCAATAAGACATTAATCAAGATCATCAAGAAATCTTGTAAGTCTAGCAAGTTTGTCGACAGGCCTGATAAGCTTGTAGATACTCTATGGGCATATCGTACTTCTATAAGGACTCCCACTGGACAAACCCCGTATGCTTTGGCATATGGGATGAAAGCAGTGGTCCCCTACAAAGTATTTCTTCCATCTCTCCGAGTTCAACTCGACAGGGATATTCCTATTGATGAGAGATGAAAATCTCTCCTTGCACAGCTTGAACTCTTGGATGAAAGAAGGCTAGCTACCGCCGAGCATGCTCGGACTTACCAGAACAGACTTAAAAGGTTTTATCAAAAGAGGGTGGTTGAGAGAAATTTCAAGATTGGTAAGATGGTCATTAAAAGAATTTTCGTTAAGCTGGGAAGTCCCCGCTCCAAATTGCAACCTAACTAGGAAGGGCCATTCGTAATCACTGAAAAGTATCCATACAATGCATATGAATTGACTAATGCAGATGGAGAAAAATTGAATCATCCTTGAAGTCATCAATCCTAGGTTGTCCATGAGAAGTCAAGGGTAGGTACCATCCTACACACACAACACCTCCCGATCCTAGAATCCAGACAACCCAACACTGGCGAAAGGCAAGGCAGAAATCTAGAAACAGAAGGAGTTCCCTTACCCTATTCTCTTCTACTTGGTCTAAGATAGGGAGAGAAGATTAGAGAGGGGTAGTATCGAAAACACTCGCCACCCTAGTAGGAGGCCATCTCGGAAGGTGCAAAAGGGTGCCAAAAGATGGGCAATGAGCCCCTCAGGTTAGAAAGAAAATGATCAACCTGTCTAAATGAGTACCCAGAATGATAGTCAAGGCAAAAGGCACTAAAAGATGGGCAATGTCCCCACGGGTCAAAAACCTCTCTAAATATGTGCCACATAGAAAAGCAAAAAAAATAGAAAAGGCCCAAAGAGGCCGAACCCCAACAGGCAATGAGTGTGAGTAGAGAAATCCCTCTCAACATCTCCAACTCCTTCTAGGACTTCCTCTATGATCTTCCTCCTTAAACCCCTAGGGTACGGTAAACCGACCGAATCCAGGTGGAACCCAAGCCGATCAAAGGAAGAAGGTTAGAAGGATTATAGGTAAGGAACTTTATTTTGCACAAGGTATCTACCACTTGAGTTTTGACAAACTTCAAAAACCGATGAATTATCTCAAATACCAGTATTTTCTCCACAAAAATTCGAATATTTCAAAAATTTAAAAAAATTGAATATTTCAAAAATTTAAAAAATGCATATTTAAAAAATTCAAAAAATTGAATATTTAAAAAATTCAAAAAATATTTTGAATATTTTGAAAACACAAAAATTGAATATTTCAAAGAACACCCCAAAAAATGCATTTTAGCTCAATCATGATCATTGCCTTAGTTGCATCCATATTTATTTTTCTATCATACATATTTTGATTCATGCATTGCATATCTATTTTTGGCTTAATTGCCTTGTTAAGAAGGTTCTTCCCTTTGACCTAAGTCAAAGTTGACCCTAATAAGCAAAGGGATGAGTTGTGGAGAAGATATAATCCCCTTTTATCAAGTGTTTCAGGCATTTCAAGGTAAGAGGAGAAGATTCTCACGACGACAGGTAAGTTCTCTCAACCCTTTCCCCCATTTCATTTAAGTCATTTATTTTTATTCTACCTTGTTAAGAAGGCTCCTCCCTTTGACTCAAAATCAAGGCAAACGATATACAGGCAAAGGGATGAGTAATGGTGGAAATCTAATCATCTTTGCAAAGTGTTTTCAAGAGTTGAAGAGGCAAAAACAAAAGGGTCATCAGGTACAATTTTTTGCAAAAAAAAAAAATTGGCCCAGGGCGCATGTGCCCTCATCTGGGGGCACATGGCCTGGTGCCTCATCCCCTAGGCACATAGGCACATGCCCCGATCGGGGGCACATGGATCAAAAAATTTATAAAAATCTCAAAAAATCAAAAGTTGTCCAAAATGTTGAGAATGACATTTTTGCTAAAGGAACCATCATCAAAAACATTGTTTTGACCTCCAAATGATGGTTCTAATAGTAAAAACTCCAGTTAAACATTTCAGGAAAAATATACTTCATTTGACAATTTCGTCTGTTGGGTACTAATCAGAAATGTGCAAGCAACCTTCTATGTCCAACAGGTGGATTGGTGAGATCGGTGTTCCCGAAGAAATGTCATGCCAACCCTATGGCGAAAAGGAACGAAGCACCACCTAGCTGAACATTATCATGGTGATGTATTCTGTCAAAAGGTAAGACAAGGATGGACCAGAGATGCTAATGAATCAGGAAGTCAATGCAAGTTGATAGACCACGCATGAAGACTTAATTCAGATTCACATCCTCACATCATTTTTCATATTCTCACTTCACATCACTTCTACCATTTGTCATTTAGCTAGGTTAGGTTCATTTAATATGTATTATATGCGTTGATGTTGAAGACCTTGAGGGTGAAGATGACTGGGCCTAAGATCCCCTTCAAAAAAATCTACGACGACTTGGTCATTTCTTCACACTCACGGATAAGCCAAAATTGAACATTGGAGGGACGATAGTTCCTAATCAAGTGTCTTGACCTCCAATAGACAATCTATATCTTCAACTATTTTCTACATAATTTTCTTTGTTTTCACATCCATCTCTTTTTCATTTTTCGTCATTACCAATATTGTCCCACCATGTATTTTATGTTATCCCACCGTGTCTTTTATGTTATCCTACCGTGTCTTTTATGTTACCCCGCCGTCTTTTATTTTATCCCACCATGTCTTTTATTCTATCATGTTTGTCATGCCATTGTTTCTTCTTTCCCATCATTCTATGTTAGTCCTACCATTATCTTTCAATCCCACTATGGCTTAAGTCTATTTTGTCATTGTCCGAATAATCGGGTTTTCTGCCAGAGCGTGATTCACGGTTTTCACGATACCCGAGCAATTTTGTTATGCTTAAATGACCCCTTTTAGAACTTGAGGTTATTCTGCTCAGAATTAAGCTATGTATTTTGGTGAAACTTAAATGAATTTGAGATTCCAAATATGATGGATTGGTATTCTTTTCATTTTAAAATCAATTTCTCTTTTAAACTTTAGCCCATCACAGTACAAGAAAACTGCAGAGTTCGGGTTGCTGGCTAATGATGAACCTACGAATTCGAGGACTCCTCACCATGCTGAGGGTTGGCTACTCCTTTTATTTTTAATCTCTCATGCCAATGGCATGTCTTTTACCAATCAATCATATGAGGTTTTGATGGAATATGAAAGCGATCTAGAATACTTAATGAGATTCGTTTTGCTGAATTGGGTAGATAAGCATGTCCATATCTACACCTTGATGCCACCTTTTCAGTTCATCACCATTTCATTCCGCTACATTCATCTACGCTAACTTGCATTCCATTACAGTTCACTTCGAATCACTCTGCTTCATTATATGCCATTCCCTTACAAAACCAACATCAAGGTGAGGCAAGCTGTAGACACACCAAATTTGCCTAATTTAGAGCATAGAGCTCATGTTTTATAGGGTAACATGTGTGATTGATCTTAGAATGATGTCGGGTCCTTTTAATGTTGATTCAGAGCTTTGCCGAATGAAATTAGACATTTTTCGAAGTTTTCCGCACAAAGCCATAATTTCTGAGCGAAAGCCACACGTAAATCGTGTAAACACGAAAATTGGCTGAATGACCAATGCCTAATGATCATGCATTGAAGGTTATGGTCAGATTCACACTCTAGACAAGTTTTGTTTCATGTCGTGTCTTTCTGGTTGGATGTCAGAATCATTTTGATCAGTATCGGATCTTCTGTTCACTATCCTAACTTATAGATAAAATTCTAAATTTTGGAGGGTGTGACGGATGATCCGTTACTGTAGAAAGCTTCTTCGGCTTGTTATCTTTCCAACACAACAAATAGCGTCAAATTCTGAGTTCAGGAGTGTCCGCAATGGTTTCCAGAAGAAAGATGCACAGAATCAGTCCGATGCGCCCTGGTCCCTGGGCACATGTGCCCTAGATCCAGGGCACGTAGCCATGCTCCCTAACCCTAAGGCACACGGCCATGTGCCCCCGATCTGTGGCATGAGGTAATCGATTTTCAACCAAGACTCTACCTCTGACCAGATCTGATCGAATTTTTTGGCTGGATCAGACCAATTTTGTAGGGAGGATTAGATGTGCGCCCTCCAAGGGGTGCATGCGCCCTGGACCAAGGTGCAAATAGCCTTTTTTTAGGAAGGATCGTGCTGGCCGTTCTCCTATAAATTGAGACCGATTCCGGTCATTCCAGAGGCTGGTTCATGACCCCCCCAGGCATCTCAAGATGTCCACGACCCCTCCTGCATTGATTTTTTAATTTTTAGAGAGAGAATTTTGAGATTTTAGAGAGAGAGAAATCAGTTCAGGAGAGACGAAGGCTGGTTGGCCCATGATCTGTTAGGTCTATATTCTTCAGCTTCTACAGCAGTATGTGGATGTCTTCTGACTGAGCTCTTAACATCAATGCTCTTCCTCTTCGAGTCTTCTTTAGTTTGCAATTGACAGCATGTGATTCTGAGGTCGGGGCTGGTTGTGGCAAGCGGAAAAGCAAAGTCGCGCCTGGCAGATCCTGGACTGCTTCTTGACTTTTTCGACAACCCAGATTTGGCCATATCTCTTTCTATTCTTATCATAATCTTTCTGTTCTTTTTTCTATCTCTTTATTTAGTGATTCTCCATCATCCTATCATTTTTTAACCTTTTTTGCATTATTTTTAGTCTTTTAATCTGAAAAAATAAAAAAAGGTTAGTGATAATCCGAATCCAGTCAGTTTCTATTCAATTGTGTTTTATGTTATTTTATTTACACATACTCCACTTTGTTTAATTCTAATTATCTTTTCATTTATTTTTTTATCTAGTTGCATAGGAAATCAAGCACCCACGTGTTGAGGACTCTTCTTCATCGGCTGACCGAAGAAGGAGAAGCTTTGACCTGCACTCTTACTGCTAGGGTACACACGATCATTTTTATTTCATAAATCAGTACCCACTGTTCCTAGAGACCACATATGTCTTAATTTCCTTTTTATCATCCTCCTCACATATGACCCGAACCATCTCTTTAGTGATCGAGCAACGCCAAGGGATGAAAGTACGAGGATCAATGTGAGTGTGGGACCTAAGATGAGTTGCTTTCCATGTTTTCTTCCTTCTTTTTCATCCCCTCTTAAGGTGGCAATCCGGATTCATGGACTTACCTTAAAAGGAGAGCCTCGTCGTATTTTCGGAGTCGACAACCGCCATAGCCTTCAGCACCATCATAAGGGTAAAACAAAGGTTAAAATCCTGTACAAAAGTCTTGGGATGTGTACTGGCTAGTTTACTGATTTGAGGAGGTACATTTGCTAGTCCTCTTTTATATGTAACAAATGTGAGTTGAAACGGAGATCTTGTTTGCAAGTTAAGGCTCCAAACCACGCGTGTATAGGAGAGAGAATTGAACACACCCCCAAACTAGGAGTGCAGTTTACACACCCTCAAATTGAGGGTGTGGCCTGCACGCCCTCAGCTTAAGGGTGCAGTCAATGCACCCTCAACCCAAGGGCGCATCCAATTTCAAAAAATGGATTTCCTCCCCCATTTTGTGACTTTACAAACACCGTTTGAAAACTTCTCTTTTCAAAAGTTGCATATTTTGATAGTGCCCCTGAGTCGGGGGTGTGTCCATTTTAGAAATCCAAATTTTTAGTAAGTTTACGAATTGGTTCAGTGAAAAACAAAAACCATGTCTGAATGCACCCCCAATTTGGGGTGTGCAGACTATGCCCTCAACCTAAGGGCACGTCTAGTTTATTTCTATGTTTTGCCCCGATCTTCATTTACCTATAAATTGGAAGCCATTCTCAATTATCTAAGGTTAAGAAACCCATTTGAAGCTTATCCTCAGCCTCTTAGGAACTCTTCCAAGCTCTCTCCCATGCTCTTCTTTATCTCAATGTTGAAAAATCGCTCCTGAAGAAAGGAAAGAGGCTTGATTTGTCCTCTTCAACATTGACCATCTTCATAAGCTTCCACAGATTTCTCAGAATGCGTGCTTTTGAAGTTTTAAATAGAGAAAATATTCTACTCTACATCCTCATTCATTTTTAACAAATATCACTTAATTCTAGCATGTCGTTTGACTGCGGTAACTATTTCAATGTGGTCGCGCAATCAAGTTCTATTTTTAGATCTTTTTTTCTAGTTCTAAAATTTCTACAAGATCATACAAACATATTTTGGAGAAGTCATCAACATAAAAACTCTTCCTTATAGAGTCCTCTATCCATTTAAACAAACAGTACTTAATTTTGACATTAGGGTTGTCTGTAGTGATCTCTACATCAAAGGAGTGCTGACCAGATTGTAGGGCAACCAGAACAGTCATTCTTCACCGGTTCTTGCTCCAATTAGAGTAGTTTCACTTCTTACATCTACTTTTTTTTTATTCTATATCATTCATAGGTTATTTTCATTAAATTTTAATCATATTTTACAACATAAAAAACTCAAAAAGTAGGGGTTAGGGCTTGCCCCAATCCGATGAGTTATATTCCAATTCGTGTTTTCCGTTCTTTCCTTTACAATTTATACACTTTTCATAGTACTAATCGGTTTCTTTCACTTAGTTCTTTGTCTCAAGTTGAATAGCTACATCAATTTATTATCGGTTGAAGTTTCTTCTTCATCGGCCAGCCGACAAAGGGGAAGGTTAAACCCGAATACCTATTTCCCGCACTAAGGTACACACGGTTATATCTCAAGTACTTCGTATTTTATTCAATTTAAATTGGAACCTATAGCTCATGGTGACCACCTTTTTTCTCTTCTACTTCATCCTCTATATTATTTATGGTTTATTTTAATTTTATTTTCTACATTCTCTCCCACATGACTCGAACTATCCCTTTGGCACCCAAGTGACGCCGAGGGGTGAATGTTCGGGAATCAATGTGAGTGTGGGCTGAGGTGAGAGTTTCCCCTCACTTCACCTTTCTGAGGTGCTGACCCAGGACCCATTTTTCATAGTTTATAGCTTCTTGGTTACCACGGTGGGACAACCAATGTCTTTAACCATGCTAGCTTATTGTGTTTGTGCAACTAGTTTCAATCTAACTTGGATCCCATGTGAACTAAACCATATTTTTACCTTTTCCATGTTAGTTACTTCTTGAAGTTTACTATTTACCCTTCCTTTCAGATTGTTCCCATATGGATTTTATTTATTTTCTTCTGATTTCAACCTAGTTTCAACGTGAACCACCATTTTCTTCTTAAAAATCGGTTCTCACGTGAACCACCTCTCTTTCCAACTCAGTTCCCAAGTGAACCACTTTAATTTTAGATCAGTCGCCACATGGACCACCTTTTTGCAGCACCTTAAAATTGGCTCCATGTGACCTCCTTCCTTTTTAACAATTATTACATTGGTTCTCGCTTGAACCACCATTTTATTCTTAAAAATTGGTTCCCCGCGTGAACCACCTTATTTTCAAATCGGTCCCCACGTGGACCACCCACTTGAAGTACCTTCAGATTGGCCCCATGTGTTCTTATTTCCTTTTTGTCAATTATTACACTGGTACCCACGTGAACCGCCATTTTCATTTTAAAAACTCATTCCCGCGTGAACCACCACCCTTTTCAAACCCAGTTGCCGCGTGAGCCACCTTACTTTCAGATTAGTCCCAACGTGGACATACACTTTTCCTCACTTTCAGATATGTCCTCAAGTGGACCCCACTTTACTTTTACATTCACAAACCAGCTCCCACGCGAACCACCTTTTAGTTGCTAGTTGTTTGCTTTGTTGTAGGATTGATTGTCTTGCTTGCATATCTCATTCATATACGTGATTTGCTTAAGTGATTGCTTTCATTTGTTTCATGTCATTCTATGTTTGCATAAATTGATTGCTCCTCTCTCTCTCTCTCAATCTCTTTCTTTTTATTTGCATTTGATTTGCATTGGGTACCAGACTTGTTCCTATCCATAAGGCATTCGAGGTGGGGTTTCTCTCTCCCAACACACCTTCACCCTTCAAACACCTTCTTGGTAGATTCCGACCTCTCTTTTGGAATATTTCTTCCTAGTTGACTTGTTTTGTTTCCATCAAGGTCTTCGTAGGTCTCCATCCATGGAGTATTCCTCTCTACACGATTGGGCTGGTTGTACCATTTATCTCAAAACCTGAAGAACCCAAATACCCATTGTGGTGAGTTTGTGAGAACCTTAGGTTTTTGGTGATTGAAGCAACAGGAATCAAGCCCATTGGAGTTGAGTGAACAATCGCTAACAATCTACCTAATATAAGATTTCAATAAAACTATTGGATAATCATTCAAGAGTCTTTGCACAACTTGTTTGTCAACAACAATTAAAAATAACAAAAGTTTTTCAAAACACCAAAATAACCAAAAATAAGTCTCTTTAATTTTGTACCCAACTTATTTGCAAAGACAAAATAGAAAACAACAAAAAAATTCTCAAAACACTGTAACCCAAAAGGATCTCTTTAATTTTGTGCTCACTTGTTTAGAAAAAAGAAAACAACAAAATATTTTTTACACTCTTTGGAAGAAGTTTGACAGGATGCCTATGATGCTAAGGTTCAAAAGACACATTGGGATGTTAGACTACTACGAGTAACATGAGTACAAGTCAGGTCTCTACAAACTTCAATAACAACTCATGGTCCAACCAGAGGGCCATTTCAATACCATTTTGGAATCCAAAGTGAAAGGGGGTGCCCATTAATCCGCTCCATGTAGTGTGGAGCAAATCTTTAAGGATCTATATCTTCAAATTGATCTAGAGACTTTGACAATCATGCAATCTCTAGTGAAGGGCATGACACTTGTTAATCAAGCTCTAGATGAAGTCAACTGGCTATCTCATCTCCCCGATTGGTGGTTAGGCCTCTTATCATCACCCCGTTTGGACAGTCTTGCCGTGTTTCTTTACCTACTTACCACGTTGTGTGCCATTCATCAAATTCCATGCCGGTTCATACTCACAACCTGTCACCTCTGGTTCAATCATCAAATTATATTGCAACTCATGTGCTAGTACCTGTAGCTCAATAACCCACTCTTACTCAAGCATTCATTGATAAGGTCAACCGAATAGATGAGCATTATGAGGAATTGAGGCATCGGTTAGATTCAAAAGCTATCCCCAAAATTTTATTCTTGTCATTCCGAATTCTACACCTCCCACCTTCTAAAATGTCGATTTTTTGTCAATACAATGGAACTGGTAATCTCTTCACACATCTAAAGGATTTCTTGTATGATTCCTCATTCTGGAAGAATGATTGCAAAACCCTTACTTTCCTTTTTCGTCGATCATTGGAAGGGTCCACCCTTGAATGGTTTCATTCACTCGACACTCTCAAGGTAGCTGATTTCGACATTGTTAAGACAAAGCTCCTACAGAGATATAGGGACTAGGTAAATAGACCATTCTACTCGATCACATATTTGATTGTCGAAAAAATGAAACCAAACAAGGATTTCATAAGGTTTGCTTACTGATGGAGGGGGATGGCAGAGAAACTAGCAAACACCATTTCAGAAGGGGAAGAAGTGAGGATGCTTATCGGGAACACTACACTGGACCTTCGAAATCTCCTAATCATACACCGCGCAACCAACATGAGTGAGCTTTACGATAGTGTCTAATACCTGCAAGCCCTCTTTAGAGATTCCACCATGATAAACCTATTTTATCCTAAGCCCCAAAACATTAGAAAAGCCACACCAATAGGGCTTACTATGGAGAAGGTGGTGAATAACAAGAGTGTCAATGTTGTAGGGAACCAGGGTGGAAACCACCAAAACCAATACTGAAACCCTTAGTCAAACCAACAACTCTGACTCACGCCCAACAAGCCCAACAACTCATGGTAAGTCCAATAGCACCATAGCAACCACCACAGCCACTTGCCAACAACCAAGTGCCACCACTAGCCAACTAAGCACCTAAGAGGGGAGACCAAAGAGAGAGCACTACCCTCAGCAACCCTTTGCCCTCACGGATATTTTTAATGCACTTATGTTTGAATAGTAGCTGGAGCTTCCAAAGGAAAAAGAGGTTTGTCCAGCTAATGCAGATATGTCAAGAAATTTCACTTACTATTGATTTTCAGGGCACACTATAAAAGTATGCTTTTATTTCAAGAACTATATCCATGATTTCACTGATCAGGAATAGGTGGAGGAAGAGGTGGTAGAAGAACCATTGCCCGGCACTGCATATGACTTGTTAAAGCATTTTGACAAAATGCCGACATGAATTTCAATCTTAGAACTTATAACAAGGTCAAAGATCTATCAAGAGATTTTACAACAACACTTACAGCGGGTCATGGTCAATGAGGACCTCACGCTAAAGAAGATCACTACTATTCTAGCCCCAACAAGTGAGTATCCATCGCACACATTTTCTCAAGAAGAATTGGGGAAACCCTATGTCAAGAGGTGCACATTGAACATTGAGGTTATCGTCAGAAATGTGAGAGTAAACTTCTGCTTGATTGACATCAGAGCATCCATAAAGGTCATGTCGCTAGACACTTTGCAACTATGTGGCATCTCCAATGAAAAAATCAAGGCATCTGCCATTACAGTGACTACATACGATAACTTTAGGAAGCCTGCACTGGAAGTAGTCACACTAGAGGTAGGACTTGGTGATAGAAATGTATACCTACAAGCCAATCATATATGGTATGATTCAACATTTCTAAATATATCTTATTTAATTAATTAGGCAAATCTTCATTATAAGCTCTTATTAAATGCAAATATCATATTGAAGTCCTTGATCAAATGCAATGATGATTAAATCATGATGATATCATGATAATGAGATTGATCATCTAGAGGTAATTGATCTAAAAGTTCCTAGTCATAGGATACTTGAGATGGGACATCAATGATCTAGATAGACCAGTGTATGTGATATCTTCTCATGTGATTAGGATGATCGATCTCATTGGTCATTAGTGAGGAGACACTGAGATACACATACAAGTGCTCATTAGTTGAATGAGTTCACTGAACTGACCAAATTAGAAACCCTGAATAGTATCTTACCGAACTGTTAATCAGGGTTTTTTATCATCATGGTTGCATGGTTGAACCTTTGACCTGAGTCGCCAAAGATGCCTTGTTGGGTGGAATTTGTGCTTTGACCATTGTCTTATGGATCACCGTATAGATGGATCGGGTACAAGGAAAATCCAATGGAGGTAATTAAGCGGACAACAAGGGATCATCCACTCTCGATAAGTGAGAGTGAATGTCCTATGGAATAGTACTTCAAATTCCTAGCCAATGTAGATAGGATGATTGGAAAAGGAGTTTCCCATTTGATCCAATTCTAAGTCTAGGATCTTATAGAGTTGGTATACTAAGGAGTTGATAGTCGATGACGTACTCCTATCCGACTGGGACATTGGATGGATGAGGGTTTATATACATACAGTAACTAATGATAGAAACGCTCAATGGAGATGAGATTATCGCCATAGCCATTTGGGATCACAGGATGTGGCTTCTACCCTTCATAATCAGTAAGTCGATTAATCTATTATCAGATAAAAAATTTAATTAAATTAAATAGAATTGTTCTATTTTATTTAGGCCTCAACCAAATAGGCTATCGGGCCTAGTGGGTCACACACAAAAAGACTTATCCACATGTGCAGGGGTAAGGGCATAATTTATGGATATTTTGGGTTTTTTATGAAAATTCTAAAATTCTTTATAAATACTAATGGTTTCAGCCAAACCCTATCAAGCCAAGAGTGAAAACCACATCCCTAGCCTCCTTCCTACCTCCTCCTCTCTCTAGAAGGTGTCTATGGTCGATGGAGCTCCGTTCGAGAAGAGTTCTCGAGGCCGGTGCGAAAGGAGAACCTACTATGGATGAAGTTCGTGTGGATACTGCTGGAGACCGTACACTTGAACAGTTTGAAGAGCTTGAGAAGCTCATATCCTTCCTATCCATGGGATTATATGAATCCCTATCAGGTATATTTGAACTTGATTTGATCAATTTTCATCGTTAGGTTCTGATTGAGACAGATTCTAAAGGAACCCATAGGAATCGTCGCTTTCACTGCACCAAATTTTTATGGACGATTCCTTACATTTGGGCCGTGCAGTGTTGCCACTGGATTCCATGTTCTAGAGCTGGACCCCACTTTCAGAGACATATTGGGACAACCTTACCTAGAGGCAATAGGAGCTGTCGCCTCAACTAATCACCAATGAATGAAGTTCCCTTATAAAAGATAAGTGATTATGGTAGCCAGTGTACCCCTACTAAATGACGCAAGTAATCTCTCTTCTACACTACCCTTGTCAAGGACTATTCAATCATTGGTTTCAACTACAGAGCTACCCGATGTCAAGGCGTTGACTGCCTCACCTATAAACATAGTTGCATGGTGAATGATGAAGAGAATGAAATATCAACCAAGGAAAGGGCTAGGCAGGGAGCTGCAAGGCATTGTGCTTCCAATTAAAGCTGAAAGAAGACCATGAAGACAAGACATCGGGTATGATCCAACTTTCATTCCAAGGAGGGTCATCTAGCCAAGATATGCCAAGGGACTCCAAACATTTTTCATTAGAGGGAAGACCATGATGATGGTTGGAGATGATGAAGAATCATGCACTATAATCAAGAGGAAGAGGTCCTCGAACTAGGAAGAATAAATAGAGGACTTGAGTTTGTCCCTAGCCCACTTATTCATGGAGGCGGAAGTGCTGAAGGAACCATTCAAGAGCAAACCCATTCTTGACCAGCTCATTGTCTTGAGAAATCCTCCTGCTAATCAAATTCTTTCAATCGGCCAAACCATTCCGCAGGAACCATATCGTGTTGTCACCTACTTCAGGGTCCTTACACCAATCCTCTTAGATTTTCTAGATGGGCTCCCAAACCTATTTCTCTCCTCCAGGCCAATGTGACCACCCAAGTTGATCACTGGGCTTGAGAGCCCATTTGAACCTGCTTATCCTATCGTGCTTCTATGCCCACTTGAATCTTCCACCACCATTGGGCCTAAGAGCCCACTTTGACTCAACAACACTGGGCATGTGTGCAGACACGCCAAATTGGCCTGATTCGAAGCCCCAGACTCTTATTCCATTGGCAATATCCATTATTTGACCGATTATCTGATTCGGATTCCCTCGTGGACATGAGCTAAGGACATTGGTGGATCCCCTTGTGTGTTGGGAATGGATCGATGATTTTCGGAATAATGTCGTAACCTTCAAGCAAGAGCCGCTCAGGAACTATGAAATCACGAAGCCAGCTCAATGACTGACCTTGAATGGTTCTTAATTGAAAGTCTCGGGAGTCCCGCATGTGTTCCTTAATATTCAAGTTTCTGAGAAGTCATTTTGGTAGTCGTCGGTCAATAACAGCTTTCGTTATGGCTTTTTCGATCTGTACTGACACGGCTATCCTGGATCACGCGTTAGGCCTTTCCAATCATCACCGGGTCTTTTCGAGTCATCCGGGTCGATCCTAGCCGTATATTTCATCAACCGAGGCCATACAGCCATTTCGATCGATTTTAGGGTTTTACGGCTTTTCCGAGTTTCGGTTCACGTTTACCAGGTTAATCTCAAATTTTTCGATGATTTCATATTTTTCGACCATAACAGACTCGTTCGGTCATCATTTTAAGTCATCCCAAGTTGACCCAAGATTCCTCGACCAGAACCGTGCTCTTTCGGACCATCGCCACGATTTTTGGCTTTTCGCGAGAGGGTAAACCGGTAGAAAACCCCGTGCGAACATCTCGGGAGTCAAGCTGACTGGTTTACTGACTTCACGAGGTGAGGTTGAAGGCCCTCTTTCCAACGCAACAAACGGGAGCCGAATCGGACATCCTGTTTGCAAGCTACGGCCCGCAGAACGCGCGCGCAGGAGAGAGAGTGTACCGTGCCCCAGCCCCCTTTGAAATGGGAGGGCGCGGTCACCGCACCCTCAACCTGGGGGCATGCCCTGCGCACCCTCAACCTGGGGGAGCGCCCTGCGCGCCCCCGCTTCCTTTGAAACGCAGGGGCGCAGTGCATTTTCGGAAACCAGAAATTGCTCCGATTAGCACCTTCTAAACCGGATTTTTGGAAGGTTTCCGCCGTTGATTATCGTTTATTTTGACCGTGCCCCCGGGTTGGGGGCACGTTACGTTTGTCAAGTCATTTTTGTAGCAATTTTTGAAAGGTTTTGGTGGATGTTAGCAATAAGATGCGTAACGTGCCCCTAGTTTTTGGAAACTGGGGGGTGCGCAGACCGCGCCCCCAAGGTGAGGGCGCGCCCTACGGCCCTCATCTCCTTTGAAAAGCGTGGGCGCGGTCAGTCCAATTTCCATATTTTGCATCGGTTTCCATTCTCTATAAATTGAGGGCCATTCTCAACGACCAAGGTTAATCCCCTATGCCTAGCTCGTCTTGAGGTCATCCAAGCTCTCTCTCAAAGCCGTCCCGATGTCCAAAGGCGATCCAACATCGAGAGATCAATCCCAAGGCGAAGGAGAAGGCTCAACCCGTGCATTCTGCATCAACTGACTTCATCGGCTTCTGTATAAAATCTAGGGCTTCTGCTGCAAAAGTCTTCAATAGAGGAGTTGTTCCTATCTTCGTTCTCTTTCATTTGCGACCAGCGGCACTTGATTCTGACATGCCGTCTGTTCGTGGAGATTGCTACACTGAGGGTGCTCATCCAGGTTTTTTTTTCCACATTTATCTAATTTCAGACTTTTTACAGGCTTCTACAAACATATTTCGGAGAAGTTATAAACATAATATCTCTTCCTCTCAAAGTTATACATACATAGAAACAAACGGAACTCGATTCTAACATCGGGGTCGTCCGTAACATTTTATGCACCAAAGTCGTGCTAGAAGGGTGCAAGGCTACCCGAACCGGCCTTCTTCAACAAACTTGGCTTCAACTCAAGCCATACACTTCATAAGTTCTTCTTAACTCATTTCATTCAGTTTATTTACTGTTTTATAACATATTTTAGTTCATTTCATCATTTTTACATAATTAAAAACACAAAAAAGGGGTTAAGTCTCACCCTGAAGCCGGTGAGTTCGATTCCAAATGCTTCCTTTCTTATCTTCTTACTACAGTTACTACACTTCTTACAAGTCTAATCAAAGTCTTCACTTGTTTTATTGTCTTAAGTTGCACAGATTGATCAAACTAGCATATGTTGGACTCTCCCTCATCCGCCGGCCGACGAGGAAGAAGGTTTAACCCACATATCATCTCCCGCGCTAAGGTACACACGGTTAACTCATCTCTTGATTTACATTCCATAAAGCGGAGCCCGCGGCTCCTGGCGACCACCTCTTTTATGTTCTAAGTCATTCTATTCTTCACTCTCCTCCCACATGACCCAAACCGTCTTCGGTGCTTGAGCGACGCCATGAGATGATAGTTCTGGGATCAATGTGAGTGTGGAACCTAGGTGAAGACTCTTTACCGCTTTCCGAGTGTTTTCCAATTCACTCTCCTTTTTCCCCAATTCTATCTTTCACCTTATCTTGAGGTGCCAATCCGGAACCCATTTTCGGAGTCGACAACTTTTTGGCGACCACGGTGGGACAACCAATGTCTTCAACCGTGCTAGCTTGATTGATCCGTGCAACTAGTTGTTTTCTGATTTGGTTCCCGCGCGAACTGACTTGTCCTTTACCTTTTCCATGTCAATTTACCTTAAAACTTGCTGTTTACTCTTCCTTTAATATTGTTCCCCATGTGGACTTGACTTACTTGTCTTTGATTTCAACTCGGTTCCCGCGTGAACCACCTTTCTTTTCCAACTCGGTTCCCACATGAACCAACTTATTTTCAAATCAGTCCTCACGTGGACCACCTCTTTACAGCACCTTCAGATTGGCACCACGTGGCCCTCTTTTCATTTTGTCACCTTTTACACCAGTTCCCGCGTGAACCACCCCTTTCTTCATTAAAACTGGTTCCCGCGTGAACCAACCCCTTTTCTAAACCAGTTCCCGCGTGAACCAACCCACTTGAAGATCGGTCCCCATGTGGACCGCCCTTTTGCACCACTTTAAATTGGCCCCAAGTGGCCCTTCTTCCCTTTTTCCAATCAAACAAACCGGTTCCCGCGTGAACCACCCCTTTTCCTTCAAAAACCGGTTCCCGCGTGAACCACCTACCTCTCCAAAACTCGGCTCCCGTGTGAGCCACCTTATTTCCAAATCGGTCCCCGCGTGGACCATCCTTTTACCTCCATTTCAGATTTGTCCCCACTCAGACACTCCATCACAAGCCGGTTCCCGTGCGAACCATCTTTTAGTTGCTAGTTGCTAGTTACTTGTTTTATTTTATCATTGCTTGTCTTGATTGCATTCACTTATTTGATTTATTAGCTTTCATTTATTTTATGTTTGCATATTGATTGCTTCTTCTCCTCCTACCCTCTATTTTTATTTTTGCATTAGCTCTTGTATCGGGTACCGGACTTGCTCCAATCCATAGGGCATTCGAGGCGGGGGCTCTCTCTCCCAACACACCCTCACCCTCCAAACACCTTATTGGTGGATTCTTACCTCTCTTCTGGGATATCCCTTCCTAGTTGATTTGGTGGTTTCCATCAAGACCTCCATAAGCCCCCATCAGTGGAGTATTCCTCTTCGCATGATTGGGCCGGTTGTACCACTTTCCCAAAACCCGAAGAACCCAAGTACCTACTCGTGGTGATTGAGTGACAACCTTAGGTCTTGAAGATTGAAGCAATAGGAACCATACCCATTTGAGTGAACAATTGCTAACAATCAATCTAATCTAAAGTTTCAACCCAAAAATTGTCGAGTAGTCATTTTAAGAACTTGTTTGCATAACTTACTTGCTCACAACAATTGAAAACAACCAAAAAATTCTTCTTTCAAAACACCTAAAACAAAACAAAAAATTCCCTTTAATTTTTGTGTTCAACTTGCTTGCCAAACAACAAAATTGAAACCAAATCAATTCAAACAAAAACAAAGCATAACCAAACAAAAACTCTCTTTGCATTTACACTTTTCATTTGCTTTATTTCAACCATTTTGTAAGAAAATTTAACAGGATGCCCATGATACTACGGTCCGGAAGACACGTCGGGATGTCGGACTACTATGGACAAGAAGAGGAGTACGAGACGGGTCACTACGAGCTTCAGCAACCCATGGTCCAACCAGAGGGCCATGTTAATGCCGTGATGGAACCTGAGGTGCAAGATCCCGCTCACCGATCCGCCTCACATAGTATAGAATAAGCTCTCAAGGATCTATCTCTTCACCTCGATCCTGAGACCTTTACAATCATCCAATCCACCACTAAGGGCAAGATGCCCGTCAAACAGATTGAGGGCGATGAAGCTCTTGTGCCACCTCGATCAGCAACTAGGCCTCTTATCATCTCCTCCCCTGGGCAACCCTGCTGTGTCTCCATTCACCCTGTTGTGGGGCATTCACATAATGCTATTCCAGTTCCTGTTTCCAACCCACCTCTTCCAACCCATTCACCTAAACACTTTGCTCCGGTGGTTCAGGAATCCAGCCTCACCCAAGCTTGCATTGATAAGCTCAACCGAATGGATGAGCACTTTGAAGAATTAAAGCACCGTTTGGACTCCAAGACTGCTCCTAAAATCTCATTCCCATCCTTCCCAGTTCTACACCTTCCTCCTTCAGAGATACCAATTTTTCAACGTTACAACGGGACTGGTAATCCTTTCAACCATCTAAAGGATTTCTTATACGACTCCGCGTTATGGAAGAATGACCGCAAAGCACTTGCCTTCCTATTATGTCGGTCATTGGAAGGATCCGCCCTTGACTGGTTTTATTCTCTTGATTCTATTGAGGCGACAGATTTCGACATTGTCAAGGCAAAGTTTTTGTAGAGGTATAAGGACCGGGTGGGGCCAGCCTACTCGATAACAGATTTAATTGCTGAGAAAATGAAGCCGGATGAGGATTTTGCCAAATTTGCTGATCGGTGGAGGGGAATGGCTGAGAGGCTAGTTGATACCATCTCAGAAAGAGAGCAGGTGAGGATGCTCATTGAAAACACCACGCCTAACCTTCGCAACCTCCTGATCATGCACCGCCCGACTACCATGAGTGAGCTGTGTGATAGCGCCCGCTACCTCCAAGCCCATTTTAAGGACGCATCCATGATCAACCCATTTGACCCCAAACCTCGTAACACTAGAAAGCCTACACCTGTAGGACCCACCACAAAAGGGGTAGTCAATAAAGAGAGCATCAATGCCATGGATAATCAGGGTGGGTATCGCCAAAGCCAATATCGTAACCCACCACCAACCAACAATACCGGCCAGCTCCTCAGCCAGCTCCACAACCCCAACAACAACTTGCATACAACTGAGTACCACCACAGCAACCCACCTACAACCGAGTGCCCCAGCAACAAAATGCCAACAACCGAGCACCACCACAGCAACCCATCTACCACCACCACAACAACAAGCTTACAACCAAGTGCCACCACCAACCAACCAACCTAGGAGGGGGGACCCAAGAGAGAATACTATCCTCAACTGCCATTCCCCCTCACCGATATTTTTAATGCATTGATGGCTGAACAACAGTTGGAGCTTCCAAAGGAGAGAGAAGAATTGCCGGCGAATGTTGATATGACAAAGTATTGCGCTTACCATCGGTATCCTGGGCACACGGTGCATGTTTGCTTCCAATTTAAAGACTACATTCATGACCTCAATGATCAGGGGAACATTGACTGCGCACAGATAGAAGAATCCATTCAAGCAATGAAGGCACGTCAGAATCAACCACGGCGATAGCAAGCACACCAACAGCCCGGCCTAGGCATAGTTCAAGATCCACTACCGGTACATGCACCCGTTCAAGCACCAGTGCCAGCACTGCCAAACCAACAACTCGGCCTCATCCACTCCACCATCAAGGAGTCAACCCACCATTCCCAGGGTTCGCAGGTTGAAGATCGAGCCACCTCCATGCCCGCCATACCAACCCCACCTACAAATCGCACCATACTCTTCATACCGAGAGCTGCCCCCAGCCCACAAACTACCCAAACACCACTACCCTCATCAGCCATTAACCCTCCATGATGCCTAATCATTAGACCACCACCAGCCTCCCAACCAGTATCCCAACCAGCATCCCAACCAGCACCCCAACCTAACCCATCAACCATCATTCCTCCCCGGCATCTAATCATTAGACTGCCACCAACACCCCAAACATCACCTAACCTACCAGCCTCCACCACCCCTCGGCCTCTCATTATCCGACCGTCACCCAACCTATCAGTCACCACCACTCCGCGACCCTTAATCATCCGAACATCACCAACAACACCCCAACTATTACCCAACATACCAGTCTCCACTACTCCACGACCCCTCATCATCCGACCATCACCACCAACACCCCAACTATCACCCAACATACCGGCCTCCACCAATCCACGACCCCTCATCATTCGATCCTCACCGCCCGTACCTACCAAGGGCCCCTCAACATACCAACCAACCCTACCATCACAATCATCACCACTCCTCCCTACCATGCTGGTGTCGGTACTTCGTAGCGGGAGGATGTTCCAACGGGTCTTCCCCCAGGTTGGGATGCAACCACAGGAGCAAGCAGAAGAAGAGGTGGTAGAAGAACCGTTGCCCGGCACGGCATATGACTTGTTGAAGCACCTGGACAACATGCCGGCATGGATTTCAATTTTTGAGTTGATAAAGAGGTCGAAGAATCATCAAGACATTCTATAATAGTACTTGCAGTGGGTCATGGTCAATGAGGACCTCCTGCCCGAAAAGATCATTACAGTCTTGACCCCGAGGAGTGAACACCCGGCACTCACTTTCACATAGGAGGAGTTGGCACGGCCTGAAATCAGAAAATACGCCTTACACGTCGTAGTGGTCATCAGAGGCATAGAAATCAAGTCTTGCTTGATTGACACTGAAGCCTCTATAAACGTCATGCCGCCAGAAACATTGCAACTTTGTAGCATCTTCGATGAAGAAATCGAGCCTTCTGCCGTCACGGTGACAGCATATGACAACTCTCGGAAGCCGGGACGAGGGGTGGTTACATTATAAGTAGGACTCGGGCCGTGTGCTATCACCGCCGAGTTTCATGTTTTAGAATTGGACCCTACATTTAAAAATATTTTAGGACGTCCATATCTTGAGGCAATAGGAGCTGTTGCCTCCACTGATCATCAATGTATGAAGTTCCCACACAAGGGCCAGGTGATTAAAGTAACCAACATCCCCATTTTAAATGACGTGGATGACCCCTCTTCTGCACTGTCAGTATCAGAATTTGTCCAGCCATTAGTTTCAACTACAGAGCTGCCTGAGGTCATGATGATAACGACGCCTCTAGATACAGTTGTGTGGTAGATAATGAAAGGGATGGGCTATCAGCCAGGAAAGGGGTTGGGAAAGGAGCTGCAAGGGGTTGTGCACCCCATTAAACTCGTACAAAGACCAAAGAGGCACGGGCTTGGCTATGAGCCCAATTTCACTCCGAGGATGGTCTACCGGCCAAAAAATGCCATGGGACTCCAAAAATTCTTCAACAAAGGGGAGACCATGATGATGGCCGGGGACGAAGAAGAAGAACCAACTAAGAGGAGGAAGGCACCAGAGCAAGAGGAAGAAGAATCAGTCAAGGGAAAATCCATTTCTTTACAACTCATCCATTCTAGAAAACCTCCAACCAACATTCCACGTGAACCGTATCCTATGGTCGCGTATTTCAAAATCCTCACGCTCTCCCTCCTAGATTCGCTTGATGGGCTCTCTAGCCCGATTCCCACTTCTGGGCCGAAATGGCCACCCAAACTGATCACTGGGCCTGAGAGCCCATTCAAATCTTCTTACTCCACTGGGCTTCTATGCCCATTTCAATCCAACAACATTGGGCCCGCGTGCCCACCAATCGGGTTCGCGTGCCCTTTAGACTTCTTTTCAAGCTTTGGGCCCACGTGCCCACCACTTGGGCCCATGTGCCCTATAGATCTTTTCACTAGCTTTGGGCCTATCTGCCCCTTTCTTGTCATTGTTGGGCCCACGAGCCCATTTTTCTTATGTTTGCTTAAGCTTTCTACTTCTGCTCGAGCCCCACCGGCTCATTTTCTTTCCGTAATTGAAAACACCCAAAAAAAATGTCTTCTCGCAAACTCAGTTTTCCATTGAGGAGACGTCTCTACTTGTCTCGGAGGGTGCTCCCAACCAGGGACCCCTCTTCTCCGACTCACTGATCGATCTACTCAATCCTTCACCCACTGTAGATACCACCTTTTCAATTTCGTCCTCTTTAGGAGTAGTTAGGATAGGAAAGAAGAAAATCCAAGGTAAATGTGTTCCAAAGAGATATCTCCACCAATTAGCTCAAAAATGCAAGGAATGTGCAAGGCTGCCAAGGTTCTTGGAAAATGCTATCCAGCTTGACAAAATCCAATATGAGTATGAATTCAATGTAGATCATACACTAGGAGTTTACGAGGTTTTATCATAGAAGGATCCTGATTTCGAGGATGGAATTGAGGACTTGGCTGATGCGTATGCATCTGGACTTAAAAGGTTTGAAGAATCAATAAGGTTGTCCTTTATTCGCAATAGGTGGCAAACATAGTCCCTATCATGAAAAAGGATGGTTGAGTTTGGATCTGTATAGACTTCAGGGACTTGAATCGAGCGTGTCCTAAAGATGACTTTCCTCTACCTCATATTGATGTACTGGTTGATAACACTACTGGATTCGAGATGCTATCATTCATGGATGGCTATTCCAGGTATAACCAAATCCGGTTGGCTGAAGAGGACCAGGAGAAGACCTCGTTCACTACACCTTGGGGAACCTACTGCTATGTCGTCATGCCCTTTGGATTGAAGAACGCTGGTGCTACATATCAGAGGGCCATGATGGCTATCTTTCATGACATGATGCATACCCTTTTAGAGGTGTACGTGGACGACCTGGTTGTTAAATCCAAAAGCCGAGAAGATCATCCTGAAGTGCTAAGAAGGGTCTTGTAAAGGGCTAGGGAATATAAATTGAAAATGAACCCTAAGAAATGCACGTTTGGAGTATCCTCAGGAAAATTATTAGGGTTCATAGTAAGCTAAAGGGGCATAGAGATCGAACCAAACAAGGCCAAAGCAATTATTGGTATGCCTCCTCCGAGAAATATGAAAGAACTTCGAGGATTAATCGGGAGGCTACAGTTTGTCCGTCGGTTCATCTCACAACATTCCCAAAGGTGTAAACCTTTCTATGAGTTGACCAAGGCGGGGGCCGAGTTAAAATGGGATTCGAAGTGCCAGGATGCATTCGATGGTTTGAAAAGATACCTGGCTAGTCCCCCTGTGCTTAGACCACCAGTCCCTAGCAAGCCCTTAGTTCTGTATATCTTGGTTTTGGAGAATTCTCATGGGGTAGTCCTTGCACAAGTAGATGAAGAAGGGAAAGAGAGGGCAACTTACTATTTGTCAAAGATTTTTGATCCATGTGAGCAGAAGTACACTGTAGTGGAGAAGACCTGTGCTGCACTAGTCTGGGTAGTTCAAAAGCTTAAACACTATTTCTTAGCTCATGAGGTCAATCTTATTGCCCACATCAATCCCATCAAATTCCTTCTAGAGAATACTGTTCTAACTGATCAGTTAGGACGTTGGCAGAGTTTCCTTTCACAGTTTGATATCACCTATGCCATCGCCGAACATCTAGACCATCACCCTATACCCCTCTTTGACCAAGTCCAGTCGGAGCTCCCGGATGACGAACTAATGTTGATCCGATCTTCCCACCTTTGGACATTATATTTTGACGGGGCTCTGAATTCACACGGTAAGGGAATAGGAATCGTCCTTCTATCACCCGAGGGTGTCACCATTCCACAGGCATTTCAGCTTGACTTCCCAGCAACCAACAATATAGCTGAATACGAAGCCTTGCTGGCCGGGCTGGAGGCCGCTCATTTCTATGGTGCCACAAAATTGAGGGTGATAGGTGATAGCCAACTAATCCTTTGCCAAGCCCTATCCAAATACCGAACTTCTCATCCAAACCTCAAACCTTACCAAGAACTCACCTCTTGCTACATCAAACTCTTTTCCAAACTCACTTGTGTCCATGTTCCTCGAGCTCAGAATATTCTTGCAGATGCCTTAGCCTCCTTAGCTTCATCTCTATCAGTCCTGCTAGGTAGACAGGTGCAGACTATCCATGTCCGTAGAAGGTCGATGCCAGCGATTAAGGATGGTCGATTTTTGAAGGTCAAGGAGAGATTTGGAAGGAATGAATATTTAGAGCAGAAAGAGAAAGCTTCTCTAATTGAGTTGGAAGAGTTAGACGAGGATGAGAGGCCTTGGTTTGATGAGATCATAAGGTATTGTCAAGATCAGACATATCCACCTGGATCAAATGCAAAAGAAAAAGAAGGCCATCAGGAGAGTATCCCAGAGGTATACCATCCTAGGAGGGGTGCTCTACAAGAGGAGCTTGAGTAGAATCTTGCTTAGATGCGTTGATGAAGAAGAGGCAGAATTGGTGCTTAAGGAAGCACATTCCGGGGTCTGTGGGGGCCATGTCAATGCTCATGCTCTTGCCAAGAAAATCATCAGGCAGGGGTATTATTGGCCAACCCTAGAAGAGGATTGCTCCATCTTTGTCTGGTACTGTCATTCTTGCCAACTCCATGCTGACAAGATCCATTCTCCCACATCTTCCCTTCATCCGATTCATGCCCCATGGCCCTTTGCCATGTGGGTTTTCTATATCATTGGCCCTTTAAGTGATCTTAACTCTGAAATCCATTCCAAATCGTTCATCCTGACGGTAACAAAGTACTTCACCAAGTGGGCAGAAGCAGAAGCATTCGTGGAGATCAAGGCATCAACACTGTGCTCCTTCATCAAACGCAACATCATCGCCAGGTTCAGGATCCCCGGTGACATCATCACCGACAATGGGCTTATAGATGCCCTATGGGCTTATCGTACTTCTGTACAGACCCCCACTGGTCAAACCCCGTATGCTCTCACATATGGGATGGAAGCGGTGGTCCTGTACAAAGTACTCCTTCCATCACTCCGAGTTCAACTCGATAGGGACATCCCTGTTGATGAGAGGCAAGAAGTCAAATGCATATTCGTTAAGCTGGGTGGTCCCCGCTCCAAGTTGCAACCTAACTAGAAAGGGCCTTTTGTTATAACTGAAAAATATCCAGGTACTGCATATGAGCTAACCAACGCCGATGGAGAAAAATTGAACCATCCGTGGAACGGTGTTTACCTCAAAAAATATTTTCCTTAAATAAAAAAGAAAAATGGAGAATTTCTGGTATGATATTAAGTTATCGATCCTAGAGTGTTCGCTAGAGGACAAGGGTAGACATCAATCGGCACACACAACACCTCCCGACCCCAGAATCCAGATAGCCCAACACTCGAGAAAGGCAAGGCAGAACCCTGAAAGTGGAAAAGAACCCTTAACCTATTCTCTTCTATTCGGTCCAAGATAGGTGAAGGAGACTAGAGGAGGATAGTATCGAAAATGTCGCTGCCTTAGTAGGAGGCCGTCTCATAGGGTGCAAAAGGGTGCCAAAAGATGGGCAATGAACCCCACAAGTTTAAACAAATATGGGCCTGTTTGAACGAGTACCCGAAAAAGTAGAAAATGAAAAAAGGCACCAAAAGATGGGCAATGACCCCACAGGTCAAAGACTTGTCTAAGTAAGTGCCACGTGTAGAAAAGACCCGAAGAGGCCGAACCCCAATGGGCAATTTGGGCATGAGTAGAGAGACCCTCCTCAACACCCCTGAATCCTATCAAAGACTTTCTCTATTATTCTTCCATCTTAAAACCCTAGGGTAGGGTAAACTATCCAAACTCAGGGGGAATCCAAACCGATCAAGAGAAGAGGGCAAGAAATATTCTGGGTAGGGAACCTTATTCACACGTGGTGTTTATCGCTTAAATCTTGATTAACACTCAAAGATCGATGAATTGTCTCAATACTGGCACATTCTCCACAAAAATTCAAAAAAATGAATATTTCAAAAATCCAAAAAAATTGAATATTTTCAGAATCCAAAAGAATTGAATATCTTCAAAAAAATCCAAAAAAATGCACCATTTAACTTGGCATAACCTTGATTTCTGCCTTTACTAGTATTCATGTTTATTTTTATGTCTTGCATGTTTCATTTCTGCATTGCATGTTCATCTTTATTATCATCCCGTTAAGAGGGCTCCTCCCTTTGACCTAAGTCAAAGTTGGCCGTAGTAGGCAAAGGAGTGAGTCATTGTGAAGATCTGATCCTCTTTTATCAAGTGTTTTCAAGGACTTTAAAGTAAGAGGGGGAGGTTCTCTCAACGATAGGTAAGTTCTCTTAACCATTTCATTTCGGTCATCTAGTTTATTTTTATACCTTGTTAAGAAGGCTACTCTCTTTGACCTAAGTCAAGGCAGACAGCAATAGGCAAAGAGATGAGCCATGGTGAAGATTTAATCCCCTTTTAGTAAGTGTTTCAGGATTCTAAGATCAAGAAGGGAGTGACTCTCGCCATAGCAAAAAATAAACATGAGTCAAGGTGGGGGGAGGTCTCACTAGCAGATCAAACAACACTGAAGCAAACAGATAAATATCTAATTACACCATCAAGTGCTACAACAAGGAAGGAAAGCAGTTACAACACCAGAAGATCTAAAGTCTGCTACATATATCAGTGTCTGTTGCCACCGGCTCCAAGGGAACGACCATGTGGAGAAGGCATGGAAACCATGTCTACGAATACCGCCGCAACTGCCTCGTTCCGGTGATGCTCCGAAGGAGTGGCCAAAAAAATGCTCGCAGAAATGGAAGAATGGACATGGGAAACCTCCATTTATTGCTGGCTAACATATAAGTCATTAGTCGTGTATTATTATTCTATGCATTATTGTCGAAGACCGTGAGTGTGGAGAAGACTTGACCTGAGATCCCCTTCATCAAAATCTACGACGGTTGGGTCATCTCCGATGCTCATGGATAAGCCAAAGTTGTGCTATAATGAATGATGATTCCCGAATGGGTATCTTGACCTCATAGACAATCTATATCTTAAACTATTTATTATACAAGTTTTATTTTTTTGAGCCCAGCATGCATCATGTAGTGTTCGTTGCATTGCATTTTGTTTTGTTATTGCATACATCCTTTCATAATCTTCACCTTCTCACCCTAATATCTAAATCTTGTATCCTAATTCTGATCATTCTAAATCCCACCGTGTTTCCTAATCCCACCATGTTTGATAATCCCACCGTATTTTCTAGTCCCACCGACCTTTCTAATATCCCACCGTGTCTATTAATCCCACCGTGTTCGGTAATCACCTTGTGCCTCAAAATCTTTCATTTCTATCCCCACTATGACCACTACAACCCTTCTTACTATTCATCTCACGCTGGCAGTCAATTCATCCCACCAAGGGCCTCCTATTCAATCAGAACTTGCACTGTCACTATCTTCACGGTCTGAGCTTCAACATTTGCCTTTCGGAATTCGAGATCATTCCATTCCGAATCAAATCTTGTCTCTTGGAAGACTTAAATGAATCTAAGAGCCTGAATGTGCTCGATTGGTATTCTTTTACTTTTTCGAAACAAATCTCTTTTTAAAACTTTAGCCCATCACAGTACGAGAACACCGCAAAGATTGGGTTACTGGCTGATGATGAACCTACGAACCCATGTTTCGGGGACTCCCCACCGCGTTGGGGGTTGGCTATTCTTCTCTCGTGCCAATGGCACATCCCTTACCAATCGAACATAGGAAGACCTGATGAAACATAGGAACACCGCAAGGATTGGGTTACTGGCTGATGATGAACCTACGAACCCATGTTTCGGGGACTCCCCACCGCGTTGGGGGTTGGCTATTCTTCTCTCGTGCCAATGGCACATCCCTTACCAATCAAACTTAGGAAGACCTGATGAAACATGGCAGTTAACCAAGAGACTTGAGGAGATTCGTCTTGCCGAATTTGGTTGTTGAGCGTGTCTATATCTACACCTTGATGCCACCTTTTCAGTCCATCACCATTTCACTCCACTACATTCCACTACGATCCATCTCACTTCGCTACGCTTTATCTACATTTCACACCGCTCCACTACATGCCATTCCCTTGCAAAGCCGACATCAAAGCAAGGCAAGCTGTAGACACGCCAAATTGGCCTGATTCAGAGCCCCAGACTCTTATTCCATTGGCAATATCCATTATTTGACCGAATATCTGATTCGTATTACCTCGTGGACATGAGCTAAGGACATTGGTGGAGCCCCTTGTGAGTTGGGAATGGATCGATGATTTTCGGAATAATGTCGTAACCTTTAAGCGAGAGCCGCACAGGAACTATGAAATCACGAAGCCAGCTCAATGACTGACCTTGAATGGTTCTTAATTGAAAGTCTCGGGAGTCCCGCATGTGTTCCGTAATATTCAGGGTTTCTGAGAAGTCATTTCGGTAGTCGTCGGTCATTAACGGCTTTCGTTACGGCTTTTTTGATCTGTACTGACACAGCTATCCTGGACCACACGTTAGGCCCTTCCAGTCATCACCGGGTCTTTTCGAGTCGTCCGGGTCGATCCTAGCCATATATTTCATCAACCGGGGCCATACGGCCATTTCGGTCAATTTTAGGGTTTTACAGCTTTTTCGAGTTTCGGTTCACGTTTACCGGGTTAATCTCAAATTTTTCGATGATTTCGTATTTTTCGACCGTACCAGACTCATTCGGTCATCATTTTAAGTCATCCTGAGTTGACTCGAGATTCCTCGACCAGAACCGTGCTCTTTCGGACCTTGGCCACAGTTTTTGGCTTTTCGCGAGAGGATAAACCGGTAGAAAACCCCGTGCGAACATCTCAAGACTCATGCCAGCTGGTTTACTAACTTGACGAGGTGAGGTTGAAGGCCCTCTTTCCAACGCAACAAATGGGAGCCGAATCGGACATCCTGTTTGCAAGTTACGGCCCGCGGAATGCGTGCACAGGAGAGAGTGTACCGCACCCCTGCCCCCTTTGAAATGGGAGGGCGCGGTCACCGCGCCCTCAACCTGGAGGCATGCCCTGCGCACCCTCAACCTGGAGGCGCCCCCGCTTCCTTTGAAACACGGGGGCGCGGTGCATTTTTGGAAACCAGAAATTAACCCGATTAGCACATTCTAAACCGGATTCTTGGAAGGTTTCCGCCATTGATTATCGTTTATTTTCACCGCGCCCCCGGGTCGGGGGTGTGTTACGTTTGTCAAGTCATTTTTTTAGCAATTTCTGGAAGGTTCCAATGGATTTTAGCAATAAGATGCGTAACGCACCCCCGGTTTCTTTGAAACTGGGCGGCGCACAGACCGCGCCCCCAAGGTGAGGGCGCGCCCTGCGCGCCCTCATCTCCTTTGAAAAGCAGAGGCGTGGTCGGTCCAGTTTCCATTCTCTATAAATTGAGGGCCATTCTCAATGACCCAAGGTTAATCTCCCATGCCTAGCTTGTCCTGAGGTCGTCCAAGCTCTCTCCCAAAGCCGTCCCGACGTCCAAAGGCGATCCGACGTCGGGAGATCGATCCCGAGGCGAAGGAGAAGGCTCAACCCGTGCATTCTGCATTAACCAATTTCATCGGCTTCTGTAGAAAATATGGAGATCCTGTTGCAAAAGTATTAAATAAAGGAGTTGTTCCTCTCTTCGTCCTCTTTCATTTACAATGGGCAGCACTCGATTCTGACTTGCCGTCTGTTTGTGGCGATTGCTGCACTGAGGTCGCGCATCCAGGTTCTGTTTTCCATATCTATCTACTTTCAGAAATTTTACAGGCTTCTACAGATAGATTCCGGAAAAGTCATCAACATATGATCTCTTACCATCCAAGTTCTCCATCCATAGAAACAAACTTCACTCGATTCCGACATCAGGGTCGTCCGTAACATTTTACTTACCAATGTCGCGCCAGAAGGGTGCAAGGCTACCTGAACCGGCCTTCTTCAACCAACTTCGCTTCAACTCAAGCCATACACTTCATAAGTTCTTCTTAACTCATTTCATTCAGTTTATTTACTGTTTTAGAACATCTTCTAGTTCATTTGCATCATTTTTACATAATTAAAAACACCAAAAATGGGTTAAGGCTCACCTCGAAGCCGGTGAGTTCGATTCCAATTGCTTCCTTTCTTATCTTCTTACTATAGTTACTACACTTCTCACAAGTCTAATCAAAGTCTTCACTTGTTTTATTGTCTTAAGTTGCACAGATTGATCAAGCTAGCATCGGTTGGACTATCCCTCATCGGCCGGCCGACAAGGAAGAAGGTTTAACCCACATATCATCTCCCGCACTAAGGTACACGGTCAACTCATCTCTTGATTTACATTCCATAAAGCGGAGCCCGCGGTTCCTGGTGACCATCTCTTTTATGTTCTAAGTCATTCTATTCCTCACTCTCCTCCCACATGACCCAAACCGTCTTCGGTGCTTGAGCGACGCCGTGAGACGAAAGTTCAGGGATCAATGTGAGTGTGGGACCGAGGTGAGGACTCTTTACCGCTTTCCTAGTGTTTTCCAATTCACTCCCCTTTTTCCCATATTCTATCTTTCACCTTCTCTTGAGGTGCCGATCCGAAACCAGTTTTCGGAGTCGACACCGTGTGCCCGTCTATTGGTAGATTTGGGCCCACGTACCCAATAGATTCTCTCCCTAGTTTTGGGCCCATGTCTTTTCCTTCAACTGGGCTCATGTGCCCCTTTTCTTCAACTAGACCCATATGCCCTTTTCTTTAACCGGGCCCATTTGCCCACAATTTTTCTTAGCCAGGCCCACGTGCCCGCAATTTTTCTTAATTGGGCCTATGTGCCCACAATTTCTCTCAATCATTCCCTTGTGCCTACATTTTTTCTCAATTAGGCCCACTTGCCTATTTTCTCCAGTCAAGCCCATATGCCCCTTTAATTCAATTGGGCACATGTACCCCTTTTCTTCAACCAGACCCATGTGTCCCTTTTCTTCAACTGGGCCAACATGGCCATAATTTCTCACAACCGGGCCCAAAATGCCCACAATCTTTCCCAATTGGGCTTGCATGCCCACATTCATTCTCATATGGGCCTATGTGCCCACATTTCTCCACAACCGCGCCCAAGTACCAATATTTCTCCACAATCAAGCATGTATGCCCATGTTTTTTACAATTGGGCCCGCGTGCCTAGATCTCTTCAAAATTGGGCCCACGTGCCAACACTTCTTCAGCTTCGGGCCAGCATGCCCATACCCTTTAGCGTTGCCTACAAGCTCATCATCAATTTTCAAGATCACAAATGTGCTCCCAATCTTCTAAATTGGACCCATGTGCCCACTCCTTATGTTGGGTCTCTTGAGCTCAACCATCAATCAGGCCCTCTTGTCTATCACCATCAATCGGGCCCTCATGCCCATCAACATCAACTGGACCCTGAAGCTTGCCTACAACTCTTAAGCCCACATCCCCTTACTTTCAACCATTCCCAGGCCCTCAAGCTCATTCTCAACTCTCGGGCCTGGGAGCCCATTTTAACTCAATTTTGTTTTTAAGCATACTTCTTTCCTTTTTTTCTCTTTTCTTTTCAATTATTATTTTTGATAAACTCAAGAGTAGATAAATTTTATGGGCATCACCACAATCCTTGCCTTTTGACATCACCAATCTTGATTTTGCAATGCCAAATGATACTTTTCACATCTTCCACATCATCACATGACTCTAACACTTTGATCCAATGGAATATGGAGCATATAAGAAGCAAAAGCAATTAAGAAAGACAAGGAAAGCACAAGCAACATCATCACCAATGATGAACTTCTTCTTCTCTTAGGTATTACGTGAAATTGCATTCATCATTGTCATGTTATTCTCAATGCACATCTTTTGAAGAATTTTTTTTGAGTATACCCTACTAATCAAATCATGCAAAGATATACCTAAGAGATAATTCATAATTTATGGTATTTGCAACTACTTTTGTTTTATTAAAAAGAATTCTTTGCAAAGTAAGACATGTTAACATTTGATTCATCCATTGAATGTAATCTACCCCAAAAAAATTGAGAGCTACCGATATGACTTAAGCCTATATGTCTTGGGTTGTTCTATAGGAAACGAGGGTAGATACCATCCTACACATGTAACTCATCCCAATCTTAGAATCCAGATGACACGATACTTTAGGATTTGAGATTTATTGATTATCACCTTGATTAATATTATTTAATTTCATACTAATTGTGTTGCGACATTAGTTTAAGTATGTTCAATTAATTTAAGACTTTGATTAGGTTGTTTAAGGGTATTTTGATTTATGTTCTTTCGTTTAACTCCATAATCTAATTTTTTATATTTAAGGACTATTTTGGTAGATTTTTAATGCATTCGAGTTTGTTTATTTAATTTTATTTGATGTTATTTAATTGTCATTTAATTAAGAAATTTAGTTCCAACTGTTAAGTATATTTTAGATTGATTTTTGAGTTGTATAAAAATATAATTTTTTATACTTTCAATTTTTATGAATATATATTTTTTATTATTATTTAATTTGAGTTCGCATCTCATCCGGTCCATCAGGCTAGTGCCCAATTTGAACATCATGTCAACATTTGACCTATTTTTATTTCATTTCAAGGCAGATTACATCATGTCGTGTTGACGTCAAAGGTTCGAAAGTTTGTCCTCCCCTGACGCATGTTCCCACAAAATTGGAGAAAAAATCAACATTTCGACAACATGTCAGCCGATCCTCGATCGAATGAGATCACCTCCAATGTGACTAAGTCTTTTGACTTGTCGCACCAGGGGAAGGAATCGTCTGCAATAGGGGTTGGCCCGCGCCTACGTCCAAGAGTGACTAATTGAGACATACCCAAGTTCTTTGCCCAATAGGGCACTCAAATTTTGAGCTCACCTTTTATTTAATTTGGCATTTTTGCATTTCAATTTTTATTAAAATTTATTTTATTTGTCAAGACCTTTTAGACCTGCTACAAGTCGAGTTGTCCGAGTCAAGACGGTCTGACGATTCTGGCAACTCCTATCAACCTTATGCAGTAGAGGATCCAGCATTTAGTAAGTGGGGTCATGTGACCTCACTAAATTTTAAATTTTAAATTATAAAATATTATATATTTTATTAAAATATTTGATATTGATAAATTCATAAAAGAGGTGACACCATTGAAATATTTTGGTGACACCACTGTCCACAAATTTTAGATTCGCCATTGACCTAATAGCCACCTCTCCTGGTGGGCCCCACAATGGCGCAGTGGTCTCCAGACCACATTTCTTGCGGCGGTCGATGCTAAGAGGACTAGTTCTCCCCGTGGTCGCAGCACACATGCAGCCGCGTGCTCTCCTTCATTTTTTCTGATGTCTGGGTGTGCGAAGGGGGCTGACCATGGTGTAGTGGTTCAGCGGACCCTACTCACCCATGACCTCGATGGGCGCTAGACTGGTGGCCCTCCACCCTGATTTGCCATCTATGGGGCTTCAACGCCCTCTCGCCCAGGGCACATAGAAGGAGCAGTGGAGGTCTCCCCCTCCTCATGGCCGTAGTCACTGACGTGGGTGTGCTCCAACGGCCTCGCCGCCACCATGCATCATCACCGACGTTGCTGCCCGTCAGCCATGTGAAGACCTTAATCACGACTGTGCTCAAGGCCTTCAGGACGGCACGAGGAGGAGTGTTGGCATTAGGAGCTCCTACCGCCTTTGCTGAACGGGGAAGGCACAGCTGAAGGTGTCTTGATGGAGGTTTTCGATGATTTCGAGCCCTCCATAACCTTCATCAGTACTCCCCTGAGATCCCTTCGGCAACCGTCGGGACAGAGGAGATCCCCTCATGGGGCTTCTTGTCACTGGGCATCAAAGGATGTTGCTACTGGTCCGTCGGTATGGTCATTGGAACTGAGTTCCCTAACAGGACCCTTACCGCTAGAGGGGCTTCGAGGGAAGCTTGCCATCACCGGGGGATGCTCCCAGGTGGGGTCGTGAAGGGTGCCAGTGTTGTCGTCTCCTTCATTCAAACCCATCGTGCCCACCATAGCGGTCGACTAAGGCCACCACAAAAGCCCTACACTTAGGGTCCGTTTGTTTGGATGGAAAACATCATGCATGCGCCACTTTTCCTGAAAACATATTACAGCAACTTATTTGGTTGCATGGATAAGATGAATCATGTAAAATGTCTTACATGCACTCAGAGGAAATCCCGATTTTGGCATCCGCGGCGAGGTAGCGGATGCCATTTTCGGAGGAAGATATATATTACGTTTATTACTCAAAATCAGCTTTCTAAATATGTAGATATAAAATTCATTTATTTTTGTGTTAAAAAATAAAATATTTTTTAAAAAGTAATTTTATTATACGAACTACTTATTCAATAAATTTATTAATAAAATTTTAGTTTAAACTTATGTTTGCAAAATGTTTGAACTATTTTATTAAATAAATTATTTTATATAGAATACACAATAATACTTTGGTGTACTATTATGCAGTATATATTTTATTTAGTTCCCAGGTCGTAGGTTTACAACCTCTGAATTTAAGTAAATTAATTTTTTATGAAACTTTTTAGTGTTAAAAAATATTTTATCATATACTTAATTTGAAAAATATAAATTTGATATTTCGTAGTTATATTTAAAAACTTCAATAAATAAAATGAGTACACTGTAGTACACTTTTACATGAAATTTAGGAATATGATTTACAGATATTCAAATTCAAATGATCGGAAATAATTTAGAGAAATGATTTAAAATAAAAAATTAATATATTTTATTGTTAATAAAAAATATTTCACTGGTATATAAATAATAAACTAAATTTATTTTTACATTAAAATTTTATTATAACTAAATAAATTTATCACAAAAATATAGATAAAATTCTCTTGGTTGATAAACTTTTCCGGAAAAGTTAACCAAACAAACATTCGTTGTTTTCAATTTCCTGGAAAAGTGCATTCCGGGAAAAACTTTTTCTTAGATTTTGATTTTACACTTTACCAAATGGACCCTTAGGCCAGCAGCTATTGCAGCGACCGTCATCGCAGTTGACATCGCGAAGGGCCGTCGGGAGGGGTTGCCACCATTGGGAGAGGTGTTGACAGAGGTAGAAGGCAATGGACAAGGGCTGTTGTGGCCAGGTAACTTACTCCGCCCTTTGTCTTCTCCTCTCGGTGTCATGCTCGTCGTCTCCAAACGGCTGGAGATGCTACGCTCTGTTCTTCCATCAGCTCACCTCTGCATTTTGGGTTCTCTTCGATGTTGCTGACCCCCTCCCGCATGACCTCCTGATCCCCCCTTTTATCTCTCGACTCTACTCTCCAAAATGGGGAAGCCCGTTGTTGGCTTCCCGTCAGCCTTGCCGTAATCCTCTCTTTCCTTTTTTATTTTAGCTTCCCATAAATAGAAGAGACGGTTAGATGACCCTTCCATGCATATGACTCCCTCCTGGCTTATAGAGATCCGATCTAGGCTCTCCTATCATCGGCAATCCCTAAATCTTAGGAGTTAAACAAGGGGGTGGATATGATCTCACTGTCAGGAAGGAGAGGGCTCGCAAGTGAGATTTTTGAATTTCTCACAAGATCGGATATCATCTGATGGAATATTATTCTTCTATGATTTCTAGACCTCCATTATCTTTTTTCATGAAATAAATATAATGTGAATGAGAATGTTGAGGGAATGGGCTTGCATGGGCTAATATGCATATAATTAGACCTTGTCGGCATAAAGACAGCCTCTTACAAAGGGGATAGTGAGGATTTAAATCAAAATGGCATTTAAAGAATTGAATTGGGATAATGACTCCCCCCCGCCCCTTTTAAACAAAATTGAGCGTCTATAGTGCCTAAGGAGATTAGTGAAGACATCAGATGCTATCTCACAGGAAGAGCTTTTACAAAGGGAGATTAGGATCGAACAAATAAGGATTTATATGATGAACTTGTAGAGAGGATAAGAGAAGAGGTTCCAACCTCTACAAAGAAAGGGAAGGCAAGAGTTGAAGTTGAACCTGATAATGAGAACTCGTCCACAAACTCCAAACTTGGAAGATATAGAAATGCAAGCAAGCATACATAAAGAGAGGATGGAGAAAGGAGAGGATAGGGGAGGAGGGTCCGAAGTTGACTATGTCTTTTGTTAAGCACAGTTAACATGACCTACACCCAACGAGAGTCTATGTATGAGAGTAGGAGAGAGGGCATATCATCGATCTTCTTCAACTTGCCCGATCCCCACACTAGAAGGAAGAGATGAGCATTTATATAGAAAACAAAGTACCACATAGAAGACTATTAAACAAGCAACAAAAGTGGTCAAAGCAATAGGAAAGGTTGTAGAGAGTACTGATGCTTATTGTGAAGTGATTTTCACATGAAACTATAAATATTAAATTTGTTCTATAGTCCCAACTATCGGGTTTATTTATGCCAGTGGCCTAGACAAGGAGATGGAGGAGTTGAAGACATGAATAGAGGGATTGAAGTTAGTGCGGAGAGAGAGAGAGGGGGGGGGCTACACAGTTATGTGTGATGGGTGAACAAGCATCACTAAAAGAAGTATGATTAAATTCCTAATTTATTGTTCACAAGGCACAACTTTCTTGAAATCAATTGATGCTTTGGGTCTACCAACTATATCTTTTCATTGATGAATGTTATTGTAGAAAAGATTTGTGAAGAAAATATTTTTTGGTTTGTGATTGACAAAGAATCATCCTACAAGATAGCAAGGAGAAAATTGATGGAGAAGAGGCATCATCTTTTTGATACTATGTGCAGCATACTACATAGATCTCATGATAGAAGATATAGGCAAGAAGGCTTCGATCTCTACTAGTTAGGCAAGCTTAGGTGATCACAACATTTATCTATTCATATCCTTGTTAGCACATCATAAGAGAATATACTGGAGAGCACGATCCGATCAAGTCTAACTCTACTAAGTTTGCTACAAATTTTATTGCATTGGAAAGTTTGTATCGCCATAGACATACACTATTCAGGTTCATAAATGCATAAGCATACTATATAATTACATAGTTGATAACTTGCATAACAAGGAAGATAAATTAAATATTCTTGTGAAGATGAAGCACTAGATCATGGATAAGCAATTTTGGGAGAGGATTACCTACTACTTGTTCATTATTAACCCACTCGTACTTATCTTAAGGTTGTTGACTCAAATGATAGGAATCAAATGAGGACTCTTTATAATGTAATGGATTATGCAAAATTGAAAATCAAGGAGAAAAATCCTAGAGAATACAAAAATAGTAAAAAAATAATTGATGAAATATGGGATAGGACATTGCATCATGATGTACATATAGTAGGTATTTGAGTTTGTTTGTGCTTGTTTTCTTTTAATTTAAATATTATATGCATCATTGATGCCGTGGTTCAATGATTGTAGGATATTTCTTAAATCCCTATTTCCAATATGGAGAATAAGTATCAAATAACAATGAAGTGATGTGAGGTACTTTATTAGTCATACAACATTTGTCCATATCACAACACAATGGCCAAGTTGAAACTAAGTGAGACTTGTATTTGTAAATATATTTAATATTTAATTGGGAAGACTAATCATTTCATATTTATCAATGTTCATATGAAACACTATAAAATGAGAGTTGGAATATACTCAAATCCAATGTGAGATATTCTTATGACAAAATTTCTGTTGGTATGTTTAATGTGATATGTGATATTATTGTTGGACAAGTCCTCAACCTAAAGATTAATCATTTTTCATTGTTTTTTTTTTTGCAATTGAGTGAAGGATTCAAGTGAACACAAGAAGTTGATAGAATAGAATTCATTTGCGTCTATCACCATTAGAATTTTGAGGTAGAGCACAAGTTCCTCTCATTGCAAGAGGAATTAGAGTACATTAAACTTGATACACACGAAGAAGATGAACATACTAACATTTGATATGCTAGAGAAGCTAGTTTTTTGTCATCCTAACACAAAGTTGTGCATAAAAAAATCAAAGAGTGTCAAACTCGTTGAGGGAGAGATTTGCAAGATTTGCAGGTGGAGCATATGAAGAAAGATAGAGAACACTAGAACTACCTATTAAAAAGGATGACATTGACTATATTTTTCAGGATGAACACTCACTTGCTGCTTGGATAAAGGATGGCAGCTAGAGACCAGTCACATGAGTTTGTTCCTGAAGATCATGCATAGACAAAAGGAGAATTAAATGATGTTGACATTGAAGGCATGGAAAAGAAAATTCATGCTACTCCTCAACTAGTTGCATCTTTTGCCCTAGCAGCCCTAAATTTAGCTCCAACCCTAACCCCAACTCCAATGCCACCCCTAACTACAATACCAAATTGTAGTCCAATGAGGACAAAGACAAAAAAAAATTGTAAAAAATGGAACGCTTTGAATAGTTGAAGAAAAACAAGGGACTTGAGATTCGTCACATGATACAGTAGAAGAAGTCAAGAAAATAAAATTGGATATTAGGTAAGGTCATGTGAGTCCAACAAACAATATATAACCACCCTCACACTCCTCAAATGATGATAAGGAGGGTTCATACCACCCGGCTAACTAGGTGAAGAAGGTGGAAACTCTTCTACAACTGTACAAACTAATAAAGCAAATGTAGATGATTTGGTCTTGAGACAACATTCCAATAGAAGAAACCAAATATGAAATGAAAGTTGTTTCGATGAGTACACAACACCTCATTATCTAGAACCAACTTCTCTAGATAACTTTTAGCCATACTATCAAACTATATCACCGGTGCATGTGCAAGACATTGTAAATGATTTTAATGAGAAGAACAATTCACCTTTTTTATATAGATATAGGTCAAAAATGACAAACAGAGCTCAATGGAATAACTAGAAAACTCAAGAGCAAACGAATGAAGACTAATTTTATAGATATTGATAAATTTGCATAAAATTATATTTTATGTCAATGACACTCAATTATATATATTAAATAAAAATACCTTATAATGTTATGTCATGGAAATATAATAAATGCTACATTCTTTCTTTTAAGATTCTTTAGGTGGGTTTCCCAATGTTTGATACTTTTTTATTTTTAATTAAAAAAACAATTAAGACCAATTCCAAATAAAATTTTATTCTGAGAAATCGGTCAAAATCAATCAATTTAATTCAATTGAATTGGATTAATACTAGGGTTGTAAATAGGTCGAATTCGGTAGCGGAATCATCAAAATCCGATTCCGATTCTGATAAAGGTTAAGGGGTTCCAATTCTGATTCCAATAATTTCAAAATCACTATGTTCCGATTTCAATCAGATTCCAATTCCATTATTGAAGTTGGATCCGAATCCAATAATTTTTGAAATATGTATTAAATATAAATTTTTATTCAAAAATGAGTTAATAATTCACATATAATTACTAAAATTTGATATTATCTCTTTAAAACTTTATTTTTATCATGTTATCAATTTATATAATATATATTTATAATTATTTTATTTTATTTATATATATTATCAAAATCAGATTAACAAAAACGGAATCAATTGATTTCGATTTCGATTTCGATTCCAATAAACTACCGCAATATCCGATTCTGATTTCGATAACTTATAAGATACAAAAACAAGTTCCAAACCCATTAATTTTTATCAAAATTAAATCAGAATATCGGAATATCATATTTCGTTTACACCCCTAATCAATACCAACCGAGTCCAATTCCAAATCCAATTTCGGTATCTATGACTCGAACTAACGATATTACACTCATCTTGTGTCGAACTATTGATAACCAAAACCCAATCTCCTAAAATTCAGGTTATTTTTCTACTTTACAATTTCAAAGAATAAAAAAGTTGCTTTGATGGGGGGAATCACAAAAGAAGGTGAGAGCCCAAACAATCTTATACTCAACAGTAGGCCAACCCAAGAAAGGAATAGAAGACATTACTTGAAGGAAACATCAGAAAATCTCACTCTGTAAATACCACAGATCAAAGAACCTTGTTACATATGCCTTTAAACACAGGATCATGAAGGATCAAATGGGTAGGGAGATGAAAAGGAGAAAACAGAGAAGAAATCTATACAAACCATGTCAAGCGACCCAAAATAGGACAAACACCCACTGTCATCTTTTGACTACAAGTCGAACTGCATCAGAAAACAACAGTCATTTTCAGTTTTCGCTACCATTCAAACTGCAACAGCTTGGCGGCGCCATGGGTGGATCCCCTGGAACCTAGACCGGTATAACATCAATCTTGGACGTGTCTTCACATCTCAAGGCTATTCCATCAAGGTTCGCTGGGAGGAAGCACTTTGCCAACTGGCAACCTGTGGTGATGGGCTCAGCTGGAGGAACGATCATCAGAACATTTTCATTCCTCTGGACAACGCCCATTACACTGACTGTGCTACCTTCCTTGATGTACCTGCGGTTGGAGGGCCGTGGACAGAGATCATTTAGTAAGTGACCATCCAAATATACAGTTTCAAGGATCTTGAACATCAGTTTTGAACACCCAATTTCACAATAGACCTTTGTTGAAACCTCATTTTTCTAAAGCAAAAAACTTTTCTTTTATGAAAAAAAATGTTTTGATTTTAACATTAACAACTATGAAATTATTTGGTATTCATATAAATATTAACTAATTTCGATGTGTGGTATTTGTACATAAAAACACAGGCCGTTCAGCAGATTTCGTAAGTGTTCAAATAACATTTTTATATCTTGAGATTATCTGACTTCTTCGAAAATAAAGTTTGACATTTTCTCATTTGATTTCCGATATTCCGCCGTTAGTTACATCGAGCAATTACTTGAACAAATTTGTTTAACATCATGACATCATATTGATTGAAAATCATTCATCCACCTAAAGCACATACTAAAAGACATGCCCCCATGGCCTTCGATTGGATTTGGTTTCTTTCAATTTCTTTTAAATTCATAGATTTAATTTTGTGATTTGATTTGCTTTGAGTTAAAGATGATCTTAATTGAATTATTAAAATGTTAAGAGATTGTTTGATTTATGAAAATTTTCTTATTTGATTTGTTCATTTAATTTGATTTTTTGTGTCATGTGTCATTTATTTGACATTGAATGGAGATCGTTTTTGTTTATTTGATGTTTTGTTATCAATTCCTGTTAACTTTTTTCAAAGTTGCTGGATTGCTTCTTGTTTTGTGCATTTGTTTGTGTTTTTATAAAAGATAGTTTTCCTTTTGTATATGTTTTGCTGTTGTTTTTTTATGATTTCAGTAAATTTTTTTATTAATAATAATATTTATTATTATTATTATTCACTTAATTTAATGATTAAATTTGATCTAACATGTTTTGTAACTATTGATAAGTATTTTGTATATATTATTTTATGAAATCATTTTAGTTCAATTATGTTAACATTTTGTTAATTTTAAGTTATTATGTGATTTGAATATTTAGTATGCATAGTTATTTAATCAAATAGCATTATCCACATAATTTCATGATTAAGTTAGATTGAACTTGACATGCTTTAGTAACCATTCGTGGTCATTTTTCATCAACTATGTTATGAAGTGAAGTTAATTGATTATCTTGACATTTTGTTAATCATTAAGTCGCTTTTTTACTTTGAGTTTAATTATGTTTGCTTGTTTACTTCAGTTTTAAGTCAATTATGTGACTTAATTATTTTCGCCCATGTCCTTAAAGTTCATGAAAATTTAATGTCACGTTTGACAACACATGGCATCCAATGAACTTGAATTAGTTTATTTCAAATTTTCAACTTGAATACTAGAATAAAAGAGGGGACATAAAAACAATGTTCCTAAAAACTAAACTTAATTTTTTTGGTGAAGTGTTTTTCTATGCATCTTCGCAATCATTACTCTTCTTCTCTATATAGTTGAACAGTATTTTGTATAATAATATGTAGATATGCTTTTTTTTTGAAATTTTGAGTCTTTGATAACATTCCCACGTGCTTAAGCGTAGGCGCACCACCTAGACACTATCAAGTGGGTGTGGGCAAAGGACTGGGTTTCAACCCAATTTTTCTATTCTTTTTTTGGTTGACCTATTGACTACAAAAGGCTCCACTACGTCGTCATTCTCTCTCCCCAATAGTAGGAATAGGACCTGCACAGGGCATGGTGGTGGTGGCCTCCTGCAGTCTTCTCATGGTGATGGATAAATTACACTATTGCCCTTGTACTTATGGATAAATCATTATATATATGACCCATTAAATCCAATAACCTATTTAGTTAGACCTAATTAAAATATAAAATAATTTTATTTAATTATATTAAATCTATTATCTAATAACAGATTAATCGACATACTAATCATAAATAGTACAAATCACAACTTATGATCCCAAACTACTATGGAGATAATATTTTCATTGAGTATTTTCATCATCAGTTACCACACGGATATAAATTTTCGTCCATTCAATGTCCCGGTTGGAAAGGAATATGACATCGACTGTCAACTTCTTAATATACTGCTTCTATAAGATCATGTACTCGGAATTGAATCAATTGAAAAAGCTCCTTTTCTAATTATCTTCTTTACCATAACCAGATATTTAGAGTACTATCATATAAGACATTCACTCTCACTTACCAAGAGTGAAAGTTCTCTTATTGTCCGTTTAATTACCTCAACTAGGTTTTCCTTATACTCAATCCATCATTGTACTATACTGTCTATATAGTGATCCATAAATCAATAGTCAAATCACAAATTTCACCCAACAATACATCTTTGGCAACTCAAGTAAAAGATTTAATCGTACGACCGTGATGATAAAAACCCTGATTGATAATTATGAAAGAAACTATTCAACGTTTTTAATTCAGTCAGTTCAGTGAACTTATTCGATAAAGAAATATGTGGATGTGTATCTCAGTGTCTTCACACTAATGACTAATGAGATCAGTTATTCTCATCATATGAGAATACAACACATACACTAGTCTATCTGAATTTTTGATATCTCGTCTCAAAGATCCTATTACTATGAACATTTAGATCACATGCCTCTAAATGATTGATCTCATTATCATGATCCCATCATAATTCAATTATCATTTTATGTGATCAAGAACTTCATTACTATGGTATGCTTCTAATAAGAGTTAGTAATAAAGATTTACCTATTTAATTGAATTAGACATTTCTAAAAATGTTAATTCACATCGTATATGAATGGCTAGGATATATATTTCTATCACTTATCTCCTCGAGATCAAGCCTTTAAAAAATTATTGTCTCAATACGCAAGCGAAGTGATCATCTCTTGAGAGATTCAATAGAGGTTTATCTCCTCAAGATTAGAGCTTTAAAAGGTCATTACCTTAACTATATGAGCGAAGGGCAGATATTTAAGTAAATAGTTATATATATACTTATATATGTCTATATAAGCATATACATAGATAATCACATATGTTTTTTTGAAAAACCAAAATAATCAATTCTATAAATACCCATGAGACATGTCACGAAGATGGAAGCATAGGAGAAGGTCTCGTGCCACAATAAATAGCCTGACATTTCTTGTCATTCTATCATTGATACGTATGTGTTTTGCTATCTTCCTCACTCATCATTTTCTTGAATAGGATAGCCATGACACACGGAGGACCTCAGGTTAGGACCAAGGGAGGTCGGGACAAGCCTCAACATGGATGTGACACAGGGTCTCATGCCACAATTGCCTTTAAGAAACTTTGTCGCTTCTCCTCATCCAACTCCATAAAAAGGGTGTACGTGAGAGTTGAGACAACTAAATTACACTAGATATGGGCAATATGGCTTCCATATGGCTGTACAAGTCACTAGCTCTATGACTTGGGTCGGTCGAGCCGAGATGCAGTTGATCATGGGGGTGCATCTTTTATGATCAGCCCGTGGGATATCTAGTTCACTATCCTTCATTTCAAAGAAGGCCAGGTCAGGGGTCAAGCCAAGGTTAATCGACCCCAAAACATACCCAATCTAATCATGTAAAAAAATAAATTTTTCATTAAAAAAGTAAAAATAATGAAAAATTGTCAATTTTTTTAAAATAGAGAATATAACTAGAATTTTTTTACTCATTTTTATTCAAATATTAGATTTAGTTATTCTTTTACAAAATTTATATGCTCCATCCATGACATTTAAGAACAATATATAATGTAAAAAATATATACATGTTGATTGTACTTGTCACTCTCTCGTACAAACATCTTATGATAAGATTTTAAAGATCCATCATAACTACCATACATGGAATGCATGGAAATATCCGATGAAGATCTATATGTTGGTTGAGTCATCCTACAACCTTATTGGTGATATGTAGGAAACTAAGAGTCTTAAGATGCATCAACTCTATAATACTACTCGTAATACTGACCTTTATCACATTATGTGTGCTTATCTTGACAATCTTGTAACCGCGCACCATGTTTGTGTCTTGTGCCGCAAATGTGTATTGTTCTTCTCTGGTGAACTGCATTATTGACAGGTATATCTTAGATATGTTGACATCCATGGATCAGTAGTGTTTTCTTTCATTTCCAATGCTTTATCACTGGTGCTTTTTGATGTCAAATCATCCAACATCTGGTATTAAATTTGGATGTTTAGCTTCGATGCGTCTTCTCATCCCTTGTCCATCGTTTCTTCACCTACATTGTATAATGGATCAGTAACAACATGTTTATCTTTAACTTTTGATTTCTTATCTTGGCAAGAAGATTCTCTGGCCTTCTGTCGTTTAGCCACTGAATGAGGAATTAGGAATTCCTCGACCAGAGATACATCATCGAGTTCCCTTTAAGTCCATTACTAATATTTTGGGTTGAACTCATGTTCACCTAATACTTCTTTATCGTTCACATAATCTTACAATGGATTTTACTCGTCGAAGATCTTCTCCAAATTGATGTTGGCTTCTTGTATAGCCATCGGCTCACTTTGTCATTCAGATGCTTCCTATTTCCACTTATGTTCCTCATTCTGGTTTTTCCACATCCTCTTTAAATTCTTCAACTTCAACCTCATGTTGTAATGACAATACACCAACTGCTCCAATTTTCTTGAAACCAGTCTATTCCTCTATTTTGTATGACTTAGGCAAAACATTAACCAAATCATTTTACATTCTGAAGCCAATGTGGTTTGGTTCAAAACTCTAATTGTAATGTTCGTCAAGTTCTCGTATCTTGGTGCCGTGTCGGGTCCATCTATCAAACAACTATATGATATCATTCTATATTAGAAGATAATTAGAATAAGTTAATCACTTAAATTGCAAACAAAAGATTGGATGATATGTACCAAGATATAGGAGCATAACAACTCGTTGTACCTTTGATATCCCAAAATGAAAAACTCGCATTCAATAGTCATGAACCTTGTTGCATACTTTAATTGATCGATCATAATCCCCAAACATTCTACGATGACATCTTTACATTATTTAAAAGCTCATTAATTAGATTGAATATTAGAATATAACAATATCTATAATTAAAAAAGTAAACTGACAAGTGGCAACACATCCATGTTAGTAGAGAGTATAACAATAAAAAATGTGATATATTATTGACTAAATGACAAAGAAAGCAAAAGTTGTATGTATTGGATTATATAGTGTTTGATCCCACCGATGATCAATAATATCCCATCACTTGCTGAAATTTGGCATCATCTTTGCGATTTTATTCTTCACCTGCTCAAGTGTATTATAGAGATAATAAGTTTGCCATCTTATTCCCATCAACTATGTGGAGAACATTAAATGAGAGGTTTTCTTTACAACTTGTCAAAAAATCTCCACTATCTAACGTCTCCTTAACTTTTCTCCATTTCCTACTTTTTTGAAAGACTAGCCCTAACAATTCAAATAACCCCTCCGAGCGTAAGTATCAATTGGGTAAAAAGACGTCTTTGTTACATTAAACTTTCTAAGAAGATATAACAAGAAGCATACCGAGTTGTCGCAAGTCGTAAGAGCTCTCGGCCCTTTATATGCTCCGTCATGAGGTTAGAGACGAAATTATGCTTGTATGTTAATTTAAGGTTCATTGCATATATCTTCTAACATCAAATCTAACGATTGGGCGAAGTATGATGCCTAATATAAACATGGTCTATTGACCATCGGCATTTGTCCAGTTGCTTTATATGCAACTACGTTATCCGTTACTACTAAGACAACTATTTCCTCTCTTATCTCTTCGATAAAACCATATATTAATTCAAAGAAATATGTTGCTTCTTTACTTGTCCCGATGTGTCCACGAATTTCCAAAAGATGATCCCAACTTGACAATATACTAAGAAGTTGATCGTTATCTTCTTAATTATACATATTAAGAAGAAGAACATGCATAAATTAAAATCGTTAAAGTTTCAAAAGATAAGTAGGTAATAAGTTTAAAAATCAAAGGTTATTAACCAGTCGGAGCCATCTGTCGTCAACATATATCCTCTTTCTTGTCCAACACATTTAAATAACTTGACATATTATTTGATATCTTCCACCTCCAATGAAAGATAAGTATTGTATATTTCTTTCAGAGTCGATCTAGGCACTCCTCTACTGACGTTGGCTATGGTGTCAATCATAGACTCATTATATGACCCCTCTGCGACATTTGTCGATATGTTACTATTGAAAAACCATCTTGATGTCATCCACCCGATCTTCTCCTAAATATTCACAAATTTTTCATTGTTGTTTCGATACTAGTTTCTCTTTGACATGGGCATATGATGAAGGGATCTATAGGATCTACTGCTAGATCTTGTATGAGATCATAGACTTTCTCTTCTTTCTAGTTATTCAATCCTCTCTAATTTCCACATCCTCTCCCACTTCCACATCTGCTCCCATTTCCCGAACCTTGGCTCATGAAACGATCGGTACGCCGATACATATCTTCATCTGCAAATGACTTACAGCCTGCCTGCAATGCCCGTGCTAATTAATCTATTTGTAACAACAATAATTAAATATTAAACACTTAAAGATAATGCTATGATTTTGTAAACATTAATGACAATATACTATCATCAACACCTCCAACCTGAGAAAATTTCGGGTACTCCTGTCTAGTCCCATATATGTGAAATGAATGTCTTGTGAGTTTGAAAATTTCTTCCCTGGTCGTCTCCTTATGCCACTTTGAAGCTCCATTTGCTTGTTCTAATAATTGTAAATGTCTACAAAATTGATCTCTTACTTCGGGTGGAGTCTGCGAGCATGGTGCAACATTGCTGTTCATCCTAGCACGGTGATACTTCAAACAAAAAGTCTCCCATACAAAATTTTTTCACAATATTTACATGAAACTTTCCTCTCTAACATAGATATCAAATTATAATGTAACCAAGTTAGTTCATTCTAAGTTGCACCGGAAGTTTGAATGTCACAACATAGATAAGAACACTTAAAAAAAGGTTAGTAACACAATTAAATTAAAAATATATTCTAGGAAATCTTGAAAAAAAAATCAAGGAATGAGCACTAATTAGATGCTTGAAAAAGAAAATTGACACTCATTAAATGTTTTAAAGAAAGTTTTAGAGTGAGAAAGAGCTTGAAAGTAAGGGTTGTGCTAGGGGAAGGGGAGGCCTCTAGGAGACCTTATATAGGCCCCCAAGAGGCCTTGGGGTACTTTGAAAGACTCCCTAAGCTCAACGATTGGCAACCCAGTTTGGTAGGGTTGTGATCAAGTCTCAAAGTCACACGACCTAGCCCCGGGCCGATGCTAGATTAGAGACCCAGGGGTCTAGACTTGTGCGATCGGCCTAAAAACTAATTGGGTTGAGCCTGGTCTTGTAAATTGACAATGCCCAGTGAATCATGCTTTAAATGACAGTTAGTTGAACTATATCCAAAGCTCCCTAGTCTTCAAGCGGTATTGAAGATGATTGACTTTCTTACGAGAACAAAAGTCGATTGGAGTGTGCTATTTTGTGAGGCATGGACATTATATAGGTTATGGTGGCTTTCTCATTCGCTTTATTTCTAATTTGAATGGTAGGTCATGACAGTATACATGGGTCTTTGTGAAAGGGCTTGTTACCAAGGTGCATCAAAGAGCACATCACCAAATTTCATTTCACTCTCGGCATGTGATCGCTTAATGGCCCATGCCATTCAGATGCAGGAAGGCACAAGGTTGGCTTTTTCATAGCTCTGAATTATCGATCTTTCTCTAAATAAGGTTTCGATGGAAGATATCTCTCGGATGAGATTTTGGATCATAATGTTGCTAGTTAGTATGGTCGCTTGTACATGAAACATTCTCTCGTCCCACTAGCAAGAGCCTATGAGTGGCTAGAATTTATCAAGGCCAACTTTGGGTGATGACTTGAGTCAATTGAGTTTTGAGAGTAAGGTTGCATTATATGATTATCCTTGCCATAAAAGATATGTGGTCCTTGACAGACATATTCAACCGTAGGTGGAACACATTTGTTACTTCTGAGAAAGAGAGATTTCCCTAGACCTAGGGGGTTCGATATACTCTCGGGCTTTCCCATTGACAAAGCCATACAAGAAGAAGTTGTATTAGATGATCTCCACAAGAGTCAAATTGATAACCAAGGTGACTACAAGTTGCCATATTATCATAAGATATTATGGCAATGTATGGTTGTGCTGAATGTTGGTCATATTGCCACAAGTTCATATCATGTGACATGCAATGCATGGTTATGTCACTTTTATGGTAGCCCAAATTGTTATCAAAAGATCCTTGCCAACCATGGATTCAAAAGGATAGAATGTGTTCAACTTGATTGACCTTCTTCATGTGCCAAGACTTGACACTACAACCCCCTTTAGAGACAAAAGATCCATGGGATCTTGGTGAGATCACTCACTTGACAATATATTTAACATAGCATATTTTATTTAGCATAATGGCTTTGCACTTTTGCTATTCCACGTGGAGAAGATGTGATTCGGGCAAGTGTATTATATCTTGCTTGATGTTTAGTGTGTGAGACCATATAAGCCATAACCCCAATTGCTCTGGATGCCATATATCATTCCTTTGGCATTGTTGTGACTCATCCCATAAATTGTCAGATTTTAATGACCACTCATTTTATCATTGTATAGGATGTATCTTTATTTGGCAAGATGCCTATTATAGGTGATATGATTGATACATTCTCGCCTTTGATACTAAGATTTGAAGGTAACTCTACTTTGAAGCAATAATATCAACTGAAGAATGGTAAAAGGCTTTTATTTGCACTCCAATTTAATTAGGATCATAGTCTCCACTTTGATCATTTTAGCCCAAGCCACCGGACACATTTAATTAGAGAGAAAGAAGGGAGTCTTTCGTGGGTTGATCACTTGACAAACGAATTCAACAAGCGAGTTGCTTGTAAGTGATGCTTGAGTACATGTCATAGTGTCTTGGTATTTCGCCGAGGCCGTTGCACTACCTTGAAACCTTATAATCTTCATCGATTTATCAAGAATTATAACTATGATCAGTGTTGTTCCCAATGCAGATTTTCCCATTTTGACACGATTGTATGAGAAGCTTGATAGTCACTTGATATTTGCAGAGTGGTGGATGTACTTTACTCACATGGATCCTAACCTTTTACTATATATCTACTCTTGACTTTTATGGGGAATTTGATATATAGCAACTGGTGGTCACATCATAGTCACAACTATAACATGTTGCCTAAATCATTTTCAGAGGAAAAGTATGCTAGATTGTACTTGACTAATTGGGCACCACAAGAGATAACTTCCATCTTGCTTACTCGAGAATTTTCTTCTATAAAACAGTGTATATTGGAGGCTTATGCTACATGGAAGAAATATAGTTTGTTGCCACCCATCCTTGTTGTATGTTATACGGGTGTGTTTTTGCCGTTAGTGGAGCCTCTCAAGGCTCCCCAGCATCTTGAACAGCCTACAAAGCCATCAACAGTGGACTGTTGTGGTATGTTTGGATGAGATTGTATGGGTCATTCTAGAGTTTCCGTCAGTAAGCAACTGTCGGGCAATGATACCTTGTAGAGTTGAACTAAGTACCTAACTAAACTCATTTCTACCTGGGGACCACTTGAGGATGCAATAAATATGGAGTCGGCAACCATATTTGGCAATGTTCAATCAACAGTGTTAAGTGCCACCAATAAGGTTGGACTCCATTGCCCGCCTAACCTCCTTTCACCAAGTATTTTGCTTTTATTTGCCTCTTTGGGAATTTTATTCCTTATTGATCATGACATCAATTGTATAATATAAGTAGAGCCCGAGAACGTGAGTTCCTCTCGCAGCCATCCTAGGACATCGTCCGATGTGAGAGAAGCTCCTTGACCTTCTAAAAGGTCACAAGTCATGTCGGATTATGATCCCTCATTGCAAGATATGAATTGATTCATTTCCCTCAAGTCACTATATCATCTATTTTTATCTGTGCCTTATTTGACTTGTTATGAGTTGGCCTTTCTTTCAGCTTCACTTACTATGGGGGCAACCTTATTTTCACAACCTGGTACTCAGACCAAGCCTGGGGGCAAAGCTCCAATTAGCAGTGATCAGGCTATACGCCCTCCTACAGAATTGAAACATAAAAAGGCAAGCCAATTCGAGGAGCCTGCAGAGTGTTCTTCTCAAGCAGAAGAAATATCTTTATCCAAGGTTAACCCCCTCACCTTCTCCTTTGAGTGATGGAAAGATAGTTGGCAAGGATGTATATCTTTTCTTCATAAAGAATCTTTTATTTGTTGATCCTCCTGTCCCAATTACTTTCCCTTGGCGTTGCTTATGTAAGAATAATCTTGTTACTTTCAAGATTGCTAATTTCTTTTTAACCTAGCAACCAATATGCCCGATGGAATTGAACCACCTGGGGGAGGCAAGCCACATGTGGCCCATGCCATTGAAGATGATATTACGAGAGTGCCATCCGTGTCTAACCCTTATATTTTGTGATGGAATGAGATTGTAGTCCCATATGTTGTTTTTCCTCCTATCTTTGAGGTAAATTACAAAGAGTCATTTTATATTTATGCTTGATCTGATAAGATGTTCTTATCTTTAATCTTTTCCCCTTTTGCATACCCCCAGCCGATCAGCTCATCGTTCCCGGTAATGATGGTGAGCAAGATGATCCATCACCAGCCAGTCCAGAGGTGACCATGGTGGTAGATGAGGGAGGGTGTCCTTCACATGGTAAGACCTTATTGGCCTCCATATAAGACACTTTGTTCCTGACCCCTCATATAACTATCTTTTCTCAAAACAAGGGCTCAGGACAGCGATATTTTTGGGATGTAGACCCCAAGCTTGTCGTAATGTGGCCATATTCTTCCACTAGACAATACCGATCTTCTCAGGACATGACACACTTGACCACTTCTGCAAAGGAGGGAATATTTCTTAATAGGAAATGTGCGGCACTTGTGAACCACCGCCAAGTATTAGATCTCGAACTACCGGCCGAGCTTAGCTCGGTTGGTGTGTGCCCCTGCTCCTGGGGGAGCGGGGGCCGGGTTCGAGTCCCGGCTCGTACGTCCGGGCCACCTCGCGGGGGGCGGGGTGGATCTCGTGGGGATCGAGCACCCGCTCGATCCCTCGCCTCGCGCTGTGCAGCGCGGCCGGGCGCCACTGCGCCATCTCGTCAGTCAAAAAAAAAAAGTATTAGATCTCGAACTTTATGTAGCAAAAGATCGTCTTAAGAAGCTTGAGAGGAACCTGCAAGAGATAGGGTGGCAACATGATACCAAAGCCGCAGAGAATGCTTTGCTTGATCGAGGACATTCGTGAGTTAGAAAAGATAGACCTTCTTAGCTTTCTTTCTTCTCTCCTCTTCTCGGTATCTATTTTCAGCTAACTTTGAGACTTATCTTTTGATGTATTACTTTTGATAATCAATAAATTGATGCTATTGAACTCTATTCATCTGTGACATGTCCTTTTTCAAACTTGTATTGTGGCAAGTGATGAAAACTTCTTGTTGACGAAACTCGTGCCAATAGGGTCTAGAAAATTGTGAACATTGACGACCATTTAGGGTATAGTAACCCTTGAAACTATGCAAATCTGAAAATCATAATGATACATTGTCAAGATCATGTGAGACTTGATGGCTATGATGAAGTAGAGGTTTTGCAGGCAATAGGTATAGAAACCATGATGATGCGTACTCTCAGAGGGGATTGTTGGAGCCATGTCATAGATTGCAGAATCGGTGGAATCGGTCCGATTCAGACCGATTCCGGAATCGGATCGGTGGCCAGGCGGAAGGACCGATTCCGGGAAGAATTCCGCGGAATCGGTATGAATCGCCTGGAATCGGTCGGAATCGGATCGATTCCGACCGATTCCTTGTGGAATCGGTCAATCCGACCGATTCCGTCGGAAGACCGGGTCAATTGGCCCGGTTCGATTCTGGACCGGGAATCGAACCGATTCCGGCCCTTTTAGGGCCGGAATCGACCCGCGGCGGTCGATTCTGTCGATCCCGCGGCGGCAAAAGGTGGATCCGGCAATTCCGACGCGATTCCCAGGCGATTCCGGCCTCGATCCCAGCTGCCAGCATCGATTCCGGGCCGATTCCGTCGATTTCAGCAAGGATTCCACCAATTCCGGCGATTCCGACGACGATTCCGGCGATTCCAAGCAACGTCTTCAAGGGATTCCGCCGATCCAAGCTCGTATCAGCCTCGAATCAACATCTTCTTCGATCTTTATAAGGTTTTTGGTAAGATTTCTTCGCCGAAAACTTCGTACGTCCATTCTTACGCGTTTCCGACGAGTCCTAGCGTCGTTAAACGTTGTGATTTCCGACCGAACAAGTCCGTCCAAGTTTTGAACTATCCGTTTAAGTCTATTTTGCACGGGAAAAATTCCGGATATCCCATATATTAATTTACGACCATTTCCGGCAAATACGTAACCCTTTAAACATACCGAATGGTGTGTTACTTGGGTTGTCTGCTTCCCGAACAGCGTCTAATCAAATTTTATGTTATCTAATCATTTTTAGTGCATTGTTTACAATTTTTGCAGATATAAGCAATGGCCGATCAAGGTGATGCAGCACCATCACGTGCTTCTGACGTGGGTTGGGAACACGGGCACATAGTAGACCCAGTCAGGAAGAGGGTACAGTGCAAATAGTGTGAGAAGGAGATGAACGGGGGGGTGTTCCGGCTGAAACAACATATTGCCGGAACAGGTGGGAATGTCAAGGAAAGTGACAAGGTGCCCGGGGAGAAAAGTGAGGAGATAAGAGGCTACACGGGTAGAGCCTCTCAACGGGCTGTTAGGATTGAGCAGAGGGAGGAGTTGCACGACGAGCTACTCCAGAGGAGGAGGGACCGCGATTTGCCTACCTCGAAAGGGAAAGGCAAGGGGAAGGCACCAGCTGAGCCGGAGCAAGAAAGCGAGGACGAGTCCACAGACTCCGAGCTTAGACGTGCTAGGCACGCTAGCAAGCGTGCATTTGCTGAGGAGGAGGACAGGAGGAGGGGAGCAGGAGGGTCTGGGTCCAGAGTTGACCCAGCTTTGGGCCGATCAGCATCGGCTCGCCCTACCCGGGACCGAGAGACTGACCCCAGGAGACAGGAGCCATACCGCCGTTCTACTTCTACCAGCACTCGATTTACACCGAGTGACGAGTATTTATTTAGGAAACAGAGTGCTGGGCAGATGGGGATTAAACAGGCAATGAAAGGGGTGAAGGCAACAGGAACGGCTGCAAAGAGAGCCGTTCGCCACATTGTGAAGTGATTTTTACATACATGTATCACTTTTTAAATTAAAATTGACATTTATCCCTGTTTTATTTACTTAAACTTAATTTTAGCCTGATCCCAATTTTTTTAAACTTGATGTAGGCATCCCAGCACATGCAGCCACCAGCCCCTACTTCCAGACGATGGTGGATGCCGTGGGTGAGGCTGGACCGGGTTTGCAAGCCCCGGGCAGCAGACACATATACGGCGTTGGCCTGGATGAGGAGGTCCAGGAGTTGAGAGGGAGTGGATGGATGGTTTTAAGTTGGTGTGGAAGGAGAGGGGTTGCACAATTATGTGCGATGGGTGGACAGGTATCACCAAGAGGAGTATGATAAACTTCTTGGTGTACTGTTCTGAGGGGACAACATTCTTGAAGTCGGTAGATGCTTCTGGGAAGATAAAAAATGCCGACTTCCTTTTTTCTCTGATGGATGCGGTGGTGGAGGAGATCGGGGAGGACAATGTGATTTAGGTTGTCACTGACAACGAACCATCATATAAGGCGGCTGGGAGGAAGTTGATGGAGAAGAGGAAGCACATCTTCTGGGTGCCCTGTGCAGCACATTCCATTGATCTCGTATTAGAGGATATAGGCAAGGAGGAGGGTGTATCCACACTTGTCAGGCAGGCGCAGACGATCACATCATTTATTTATTCGCATCCCCGCCTGCTACATATCATGAGATCACACACAGGAGGGCACGATCTTGTTAGGCCCGGTCCGACTTGATTTGCTACGAATTTCATTGTGTTGGAAAGTCTACACCGGCACAGGCATGCATTGGTTAGGTTCACACAGTCAGAGGAGTATTATAACTATATGGTGGACAACCTACATGACAAGAAAGAGCAGTTGGAGATTCTTGTCAGGTCTGAGAAGCAGATCACTGACAAGAGGTTTTGGGAGAGGATTGCCTACTACTTGGCAATCATTGAGCCACTGGTAGTTGTCTTGAGGTTGGTAGACTCAGATGATAGGGACTAGATGGGCACGTTGTATGATGCCATGGATCGGGCAAAGCTGAAAATAAAAGAAAAAAATCCCAGAGGTTACAAAAAGTGGTGGAAGATCATAGATGACCGATGGGACAAGACCTTGCACTACGATGTCCATGCTGCAGGTAACTTGGTTAAAAAAATATTTTTGCTGAATAATTGTCTTATGCACAGTGTTAACTAATAAAATCTTGCAGGATATTTTTTGAACCCCCGCATCCAATATGGAGGACAGGTGGTGAAAGACAACGAGGTGATGCGGGGTACACTTGCTGTTATTCAGCGTCTGTGCCGATCTCAGCAGGACAGGATAGAGGCTGAGATAGAAGTAAGTTAGAGTTCATTCAATACCTTGGAGTAGCCTTACCAGGCAACTAATGTTTGTTTTTATAAAATTTTCAGATGCAGAAGTATAAGATGAGGGTCGGCGTATACTCAGATGCTGATCTGAAATATTCAGTTGACAAAGTGTCACCTGGTATAGTAATAGCTTGATAAAGATTTTATTTTCTTTTCATATAAGTTATGGTAGATGATGGGCTAATTGTTTACCTTTTCTCTTCTTGTTTTTTTCGCACCGAGTGGTGGGTTCAGTGAACACCGTGAGTGGATGAAATCCACTTGCCGCCATCGTGTATCGTGATACTCGCCAGAGCACCGGTTCCTCCCATTGTGAGAGGAACCGGAGTACATTCAACCCGATACATACGAAAAGGAGGAACAAAGTTGACCTCGGACCGGCCGAGAGCCGGTCTTCTCGTCATTACAATACGAGGTCGCGCATAAAGAACATCAAGGATCGACAGAAGATCAGCAAGGCACGATTTGCACGATTCGCAGGTGGTCCATACGAGCAGAGGCATTCCTTCGCCACACCACCACCCGAGGAGGTGGACATGGATCAGATATTCCAGGAGGAGCATGCACTTGCCTCCTGGATAGAGGAGAGGGAAGCCGGGGATCATGCACCGAGTTTGATCCCGATGACCGCGTACGGGCCGAAGGAGAGTTGGATGGTGTTGAAGCCGAGGAGGATGCTCCGGCTCCACCTCCATCTACTTCTCGAGCTCGGCGGGGCCTTCTTCTCGCCCTCGGCGGTATGGAGCGACCACCTGCGGCTTTAGCCCCGCTCGCCTCCGCCTCCGGTCCCGGCGGCCGCTACCGGCCCATTCACAGTCCGGGGAAAACGAAAACAAAAGTGACTGCACGGAAAATGGGAGGATTTCCAAAGTTGAAAAAAACTTTGAGTTCTGGACCTTCTGGTACTTCAGAGATGGCTGAAGAGGTGAAGAGAAGGAAGCTAGAGGTCAGGCGTCCTGTCAGCCCAGATGACAGCATGCAGGCTCCTCACTCCTCAGGTGATGATGACGAGGAGTGCATACCAGCGACGCAGCCATCAGCAGTAACTGAGTCTCCTGATTCACGGCATCCAAAGTCGTATTACACGCTGGATTCGGATACACATGATTCTTATATACATGAGCCACAGTATCCAGCATTTGGCCTGGCTGACCAGCAGTGGATTACACCACTAGCTCCACCATCCTCTACTTACGTCCCAGTTGTCCCACAGTCCGATCCATACGACCTTGATGGCATGGCATCGGCATTATTTTCATATGGATATGGTCCCGGACAGTATACAAGACTGAGCACAAGGGAGGAGCGTCAAGCGCAGTAGGGAGAGGAGGAAGACCCATATTTATATGCTAGATTTTGGTAGTAGATTGATATGATGTAATTTTTTTTTCATGATGTATCATCTCTTTGATTTTTGAATCAATGGAATTGGAATATGTACTTAACTTCAAGTCTTCAATTGTAGTTCATTAGTATTTATTCGATGTGGTCCTGTGGATGAATGCATTGGTTATTTTTAAATTTTTTTCTAACTCATTTTCTATTTTTTTTAGAATTTTTCTGAATTTTTTGAATTTTTTGACGAAAAAAAAAATCGAAAAAAAAACCTATTCTGGGCCTATCCGGAATCAATTCTCTTCCCATGAATCGGCCGATTCCGGCCGATTCCTGGAATCGGAATTGGAATCGGTCCCAACCGATTCCGATTCCGGAATCCTTGAGTCATGTAGACTTTCAATGTCAACATAGAATGGAGTTTTTGGGGACTTGTAGATAAAAGAAATCAGGATGGTGTCATCTGGCATATGAAATGATTTATATTTGGGAACCATAATAGCATAATTGTGAGTTGTACAGACATGAAGCCCATAATAATACATATTTGAAAATAATGTTGACATGAGAGTTGTTAGGGCATAGGTTTGGGGGCAAATAGATATAGTCATGTCAGCACATGTTTTGGGGCCATATAGACATTTAGAGATCATGATGGCACGTGTTTGCAAACCACATAGACACAAGGCCATAATAATTTGTATTTGGGAGCCATATAGACTTAGAAGCCATTAGGACAGATTTGGATGTCAAATGGATATGAAATCGTGAGGGCACATGTCTTGGAGATCATGTAGACATAGAGATCATGATTACACGTATTTGAGAGTTCAGTAGCACCTCTCCATTTTTTTATTTTCTTTTCCATTTTACTAGCTTTATTGCCCATTTGGGTTTTCACCTAGAATAGCATCATTTGTATTTTGCCTACACATCTCAATGAGATTTTCATAAAAGCAAAGTTACTTAATTTTGTCTAAAGCACCCTTTCAGATTTTCACCCTAGCCAGGTTTATTATTATTTTTTCTTGTCATTTTTGCTCTTAGTCAATCAATTTACGGTGACTAGCTAAGTCGGTTAAGGTATCTCTTTTAGACTTCCCCTAAGCCATACAATGTAATCAAGATGGTGAGGAATTAAAACTTCCTTTGTGCCATGAATTTCTTGGGTGATGGGGAATTTAGGCTCCACCTAGGTGGTGGGATTTTTGGCGGTGAAGAAATTAAGGCTCCCTTACACCCTGTTTGGTAACACTATTAGGTACTTCTATCACTATCCATTTTAAAATTGATATTGATAGGAACCATTAAGAAATGTTTGGGTAATTGTATCAATTTTAAAATTTGTAGTGCAAATAAAGCATATTATGTAATACAAGTGTCCACTTGTATTACTTTTGATATTGATACTCTAACATTTGAAAATATTAATATCAATATTGATATAGTATCAAAAAAAAAACTCTAACCAAACAGGGCATTAAGCTATGAAACTTGACGGTGAAGAACAAACTAAGGTTTCCTTAGACCATGAAATTTAACGATGAGGAAATCAGACTTCCCCCTATGCCATGAGTTTTTCTTTTAGGGGTGGTGAGGAACTTAGGTTTCTATTGGGCCATGGAATTTTTAAGTTTGTGATGAACTAATGCTCCCCCTGGACCAAAAGATTTTGGGTATGTGGAGGATTAGGACTTTTTGCCAAATGGGATATTTTGAGGTTTAAAGTTTAAGCATGGGGTCTTAAGCTTTTTGCCAGCCCAAAATCTTTATTAGAGAGTGGAACTTTTTGACAATAATACCCATGAGAAAGAGAGTAGGATGATTCTCCAATCAGTCCATTATGGTGCAGAATGTTGAAATGTAGATTTGGAGTATTGAGATTTGTCCCCAAACCATATGATATTTTGGGTGGTAAGAAATTTAGGTTTCCTTTAAGCCATAAAGTTTAAAGTAGTGAGAAATTAAGGCTTCCCCTCAGCTAGGGATATTTTAAAGGCAGTTTTATGTTATGAAAACCCATAGACTTGAAAATATGAATGTTTCCCACTTGGTCCATAGGGTGTGCATATAGGATTGCCGGTGTAACATGCAAGACATAGGGCTCTCCTTGGGAACACCAAATGGCTCTTCTTGGGAACACCAAATGGCTCTTCAATTGGAATCTCTTCATCATGAAAATGGCACATGATGATCATCTCAAGATGATTTGCTTCCTGTGTGACTGTGAAATCCCATAAGGAGTTTCTCTTCGTAGAAGGATTCTTCAAATACATCAGGTGGATGTCCACTCTTTAGATCCCTCATTTGTCTACATCTTATTTTTTGAATAAAATGTCGGCATAAAGAGGATCTTTTTAATGGAAAGGTTCTCTTCATATGGATTGGATGACACATGAGTTTTGAATTCCTTCATCTTTCACATCTCTTCATTTTTTAATAGAATGTCAACAGAAAAGTATTCTCACTTGGGTTGCACAGTGGGCCTACTATGGCTATTTTCCTTTTTTTCCTTTTTTCTCTCTTTTTTTATTAGTCTAATTGTCGTTTCAGGTTTTCACCGAGATTAAGCCCTTTATATTTTGCATGCATATCTTTTTACAAGGTTCTCATACAGCAACGTTATCTGTTTTTTCCTAAGGTGCCCTTTGTGGGTTTAACTTTAGTCAAATCATTTTTGACACCTTTGGCCTTAGTTAATCAATTGTGGATAACCGACTAAGACCATTAGGGCATTTTGATTTTTAACTCCCTTCTTTGTCAAAGAATTCAGACTTCTCTTCGGCCATAGAATTTTCAAGTTGATGAGAAATTAAGACTTCTCCTAGGCCATAGAATTTTTTAAATAGTGAGAAATTAAGGTTTCCCTTGGGCCATGATGTTGTGTATTTTTTTGGTCGGTGAAGAATTAAAGTTTCCCTTAAGCCATAAGGTTTGGTGGCTTCATGCTGTTGAAACTTATGGACTTGTGAATATAAAAAGATCATACTCAGTCTATAGGGTATAAAAGATGGAATCACTTTGTGCCGACGAAATTGATAAGAATATGAGATGATTACACTCAGCTTGTAGGATATACTATTCAAAATAGTTTGATGCCATTAAACTTGTAGACTTATGATTGTGAAGGCATCATAAGCGGTCCGTAAAGTGGTATAAAATTTCAGGTTGCTTTGTGTCATTGAGACCCATAGACTTGTAAGTGCTCACAGTCAACTCATAGGTATGAGTTTTGTGGCTTTGTGCCATTAGGACTTGTAGGCTTACAAGTATGAATGGTTCACACTTGATTCATAGGATACGAGTTTTTGTGGCCTTGTGTCATTGGGACCCATAGACTTGTGAGTATGAAGGGTTCACACTCGGCTCACAAGGTATGTTATTCATGACTCATCTTCCAACTAATTCTGCTAGAATTCATACTAGAGAGCATAGTATTTTTTAATATGCTTCCCATTCAACGGCAGGAAAGAACTTCTCCTTTGTTATCCATCATGGTATATGTGCCGCCTTTAAACACTTTGTCAATGATGTAAGGCCAAACCAATTTGAAAGAAATTTATTCTTAACATGTACTACCATAACGTCCTTTTGTTTTATCATCACAAGAACTCCTTTATGAAATGTCTTCTCTTTCACCAGTTTGTTGTAAACTTGTGACATTCCGACCTAGTAAGTTTTGATGTGTTTGTAAACTTACAACCTTTTCCCTTCCAACTTCTCTAACACTATTAATGGCATTTGCATTTCATCAAGTTCTTGAGAAGAAAGTCTATAAGTGCCTGCCACCCAATGTGAAGCCAAGTCAATTTCCACGTGAATAATAGTCTTACTCATATAAACTAAAGAAAATGATGATCTAACCCATGGGAGTTTTGTATATGATGATGTAGCCCATAATGTCTCCTACATCTTTTCATCTTAGTTTCACTTCTTACTCCATCAAGTTGACTAGGAGTTTGTAGAGCATCTTGTTAAAAGCTTTAGCTAAACCTAGCTCTTGTGGATTGTAAACAGTGAATGTCCTCCAATCAATGTGAAATTTGGCTACTATTTTGTAGACCGTCCGGTTCCTAAATGGGGTGTCATTATTAGAGATAATCTAACTTAGTACGCCATATATGTATATGATATGTTGTCGAACAAATTGAGCCACCATCTCGCCCATGACTTCCTTTGTTGGTATCGTCTCGACACATCTTAAAAAATAGTCAATTGCTACGACTATGAACTTGAAGGATGGCCTCCATCCTTAATTTCTTCAGGGCTATTTGTAGATCAACAAGTTCTTTATCGAACCCATCTTTTATGGCATTGCAAATTTACTATTGTATAGGACGAACAACCACTTGAACTTCTTAGGACAAGGTAGGCTTTGAGCTTTGCCCCTTGTTAGCACAGGACTCTAGGAGAACTCCTCCCTCATCTCAAGTGACAAATCATCAAGAATTTCTCCTTTGGTTTCGTCCTCATTGGAGGAGTCAAAAATTGACATCATATCAGGGATGGCCCCACCTTAGACACTTGTCACGTTTACTACATAGTGTACAACGAGCTGCTAATTGGGATCATACCCCAAACTAGGATGTTTGCTTTGTGCTGAATCACGTCCTCCAATGGGATACCAGAGTCTTTGAACTAATTGGGCCCTTCCACATGACTACCCTCTTGGAATGCCTAGTTTTTTTGGCAAACTTAGGCATATGTGGGTGACATATTATCCATGTCTTCAATTGCCACCATAGAAATTGCAAGATCTTTATCCCAACCGAAATCATCTTTCAAGGCACATGTAGGGACAAGTTCTCCTCTGTAGTATACAAGGCACCACCCATCATTGAAGGGAACCATGAAGATATCCAATGCCCCAACTGTATGGAGTTCTTGCTCTCCAACGAGCCATATCAAGTAGGGGGCATATATGCCAGCCTCGTGAACTTTTTTTACGACATTGGCCTCAAATTTGACAGGATGTATCAAGGAAGGCAGGGTCGGGGGTCGGCCCGGGGTCGTTCGGCCCCAAAACCGACCTAGTCGGACGGGTCGCGACCCCGGGTCAGACGGGGTCGGACGGGTCGGATTTTATTTATTTTATTTATATAAAAATAAGAAACAAATAGAAATAATAATTTTTATATCATATATTTATGTATACATAAAATATATACATAAATATAATTATATTTTTATATTATAATTGAATATGAGTGTTTATCTTTGTATACAAGTGAATATGATTTTTTTTGTGATTATGTTGTATTAATATATGTTGGGAAAGAGTTAATCTTAAGTGAGAAGGTAAAGATATTTAACAAATAAATTATAATTTTTAAGATGTATCGTATATTTAGAATTATATTTTTTAACTATATATAATAATATAAATGATAGTAAAATATTATTGTACAATCAATAAATGAAACACTCAAAAAATAATTATTCTTGACAATTTTGATGTGTGTGAAAGAAAAAAGAGTTAAAATAGATCTTTATAAAATGTAAGTATATAACATATATTTATAATTATAAATCTTATATATATGTGATGATATAAATGATAGTGAATTATTGTTATACTATTATTAAATGCGGCGCGAGTAGTCGCGGATCGACTGCGCGGTCGGTCGCGGGGGTCGAGGGCGGCGCCCCGCGGGGGTATCGGGGGGCAACACCCCCGAAGGAATTTTTTTAATGGTGGTAACGGGGAGGGAGAAGAAAAATTTTAAGTATATAATAATAATATAAAAATTTTTGACATAGGCCGGGTCGCCCGGGGTCGGGCGACCCGGCCGACTAGGTCGCCGGGTCGCGCGACCCAAAGCCGGGTCGCGCGACCCCCATCGGGCCGGCTTGGAGTCGGCCCGGCGGGGTCGTTTCCGGGCCGGTCGGCCCGGAAACCGGCCGGGTCGGGCGACCCGGGCGACCGGGTCGCCGACCCGGCGAACCATGGGATGTATGTCCATCTGGGTGCCTAGCCTCCTTGATTTCATGATGTGTCGATGGACCTTGGCTATGGCCTCATCTATAACAATTTATGGTTCAGGATTCTCTCCCTCTGCATTTTGTTTTCCTTAGTATTTGTCTTTGTCTTAAAGGGCTTGCTCCAAAATATAGTTGGGCAATTGCCGAGTGACATTTACAAACCTCGATGGGAGCTCAGTCTATGTATATTTTCTGTTGTTTTTCATTATTTGCATATTTTATGTATTGGTGGAGTTTGGATGGTACGACTCAATTTTCATACAACTAGGACCTCCCAAGGAGAACTCTATAAGTATTGTCCATACCAAGGACAAAGAACATCGCTCAAGGTTTGCACTCACCAAGGACAAACTCAACCTCAACATTCTCAAAACCTCTTCAAAATTTTGACTGAAACCAGATATGCAGATGCCCAATACCTTCTTGAGATGAGGCAAAAGTTATAAAGATTTAAATATTTTAAAGGGAAGAATGGATGTACAAGACGACACCAGTGTCAACTAGAATGTGGTTCATGCCATATCTATTAAGGTGACCCTTCATGTAGAGTGGGGGAGATAGATGGTAGCATCATATCTACATTAGTAAAGGAGACTAATGTTGCATAAGCCTCGTAACTTAATATATCTATCAATGAGCCACATAAGCTTTTAAATCCTGTAATACTGGGATCAAAGTTTGTCGCAATGTCTTTCTTAGAGATATTGCCTCTCAAATACTATGTGAAGCAAGAAATCTTTTCATTTGGCAGAGGACCTTTTAGTCAGCCCATTCTTTGCCTCCTGAATCGATGGAAGGACCACCATGGCATCATCAGCTGTTGTTTGTTGTGGTTGTCCCTCTTCTTTAACACCCACACCGATTCCCTGGTTTTATGCCTATCAACGAGTTGTAGGCAATCTCCAACAAATATGCTATTGCCCCCTTCTTTTATCGCTTGAGCAGATGAGTTTCTAAGGTTTTCTTGCGTCGTTGCATAGATTCCCCCATCAACCTCTTGATGGTAAGGGCAAATTGTATAGCCCCTTTGAGAGGCTATCTCACAATCAAGGGAGATACCAGCTTGGATTGTTCTCCCCGAAGATAAATGACTCAGTTATCTACCTTGTCTTGCTTTAGGCAATGTGGACTCTGCCGAGTGTTTTAGTAATAGTATATGATGATTGGCCGAGAGGATTGGTTTTGTGCTTCTTGACTCCCTATGCTGCCAGTATAGAAACCTTCTAAGTGGTGACATGTTGACCAGATTACAAGATAGTTTGTTGAGGTGGGCCACAATTTCTTCAAAAGAAGGTAGTTTGCCGTCCCTATACCAAATATCATAGATTTCATTTGGCACATAGGAGTCAATTTTGACCTTTTGCTCCCAATCCTCAAACCATTGCTTAATGCGACGTTAGCTATCAATTCATTCCACGGAATGTATTGGTCTAAAGTCGCCAACCCAAATGGTTGTGTGTTCATGCTCCTCCAACTGATCAATGAGGGCTCGAAACTTTTGCAAAGGTGCAAGTTCCTGACTCTTGGCTTTCATTTCTTGGAGGCATTCAACCTAGCGCCTCTCTTTCATTTTAAAGATTCTCTACTAGTTATTCAATTGCTTCTTTCATATAGTTGCCTCGGTCTTCGTATTCCTTAGTGTTAGTTTGGTCAACTTTGTAGGTCTTTATAAGAAGATTTTGGATCAAAGCTTTTAACCTCTGTTCCTTGAACTTAATGTCTCTATGCTACCTCAACTCGAGCTTTCATTTTTTTTCCTCCTTAGTGGGGACAGTTTGTCATGTTTGTTCAGGCTCCTAGAGTAATTGGGTTTCCCTAGCCATATTGAACTCGACATTAACTTGAATGTTCTACTGCACAATTTCAAAAAGTTGTTGTTCGGGCATGTACATTTTGGGATAGGTTGCCCCCTAGGTATCGACTGAGGTTGGATGTTGCTTTTCCCTCAGGTATGTACTATGCTAGCTGAAAAATGTAAACTCATGGAGACCAAGGATATTCTTCATTCGACCTGATGACCCCATTACGAATAAGACATTCTATAACTTTGACTTCAGTGCACTCTACCGGTGGATGTTCATGGGTCCAATGGTAATCACAATACCATATACCTCCAATGGGGGTATTTTTTGCCTATCCCTCTCTAGTATGTAGTTGGGGTCATATGAGTTCTTCTTGAATGCAACAAGCATACAACTTCCTTGTGTGGCATTGGGGAAAAGAATATAAGCATAGTTCGGTGGTAAGTTGCTCCTCGATTGGGGTATAGGCATTTAATGTCGCATCATTGGTGTGGAGGGATGCCTCTTCCCTTAAGAATTCAATTGTTCTTATCTCAAAATAGGAAATGGTTATCATCGTTATTTGCTACTCCTAAGACATCCTGATGCTGGCCTATAAGAGGGTGAACTCATGTGTCATGAGCCATGGGGTTCTTATGGCATATCAAAACTTTCCTCCAATTAAAGATATCGTGCTAGTCGACATCTCCTAATCATTATGCATGTTGGCAATAGCGATTTGCAAATCGCACTCAAGTGTAATGCACCTCTAGCATAATTATTCTAGTACCCTCGTAGTCCTTGAAACCATGATATTGAAGTCTATGTGAGGAAGGTCTTCAATAGTTTGTGGCCCTCTCCATCTTACAGGAAGCGTGTCCACTTACCATATTTACTTTAAAGTTTTGCTGAGGTTTTGGCTTCATACAAGATTATGGGGGATGGACCATGTATTTTCCCATCTCAATCATACCCTTCCTAAATCAAAATTTTGTTGTCCTTGAATAAGTAACAATCTTCAATGGGGTAGCCTAACATGTGGTGATACACACAGAAATTCATGAAGATGCCAAAGAGCCCGCATGTATGCTCCAGCGCAAATTAAGTTTCTTCATCCTCTCAACCAATGGTAGACTACTCGTCGGTTCAGTCGACTTCTTAGTAGTGGAGAGGGAGGTGGTCTCTCCCTTGCCCCTATTGCGGTTGCTACTTGCCCCCGGTGTGAAGTCAACTGTATGAATGTATTTGAACACAGAAGTGAAAGGTTTCTCCTTGGACACCCTTGTCTAAGAAGCTTATATGATAAGGTTGTCTACATAAAACATCACCAATTCAAACATAATTTGATTCAATTCATCTAATGTCCAAATATTGGCTATTAAGAACTTTTTGAGTATTTATGGGCATAAGGCCCCCTTGCATAACCTTACTACCTCTTCATTCATCAGCAGGTTAAGACATCTCAGGCTAAGATTTTGTCATCTCTTGATGTGATCCACCATGGTCTCATCCGGGCATTGGCAGAAAGAGGTCAATTCTGTAAGTGTTATTGGCCTCTCATTTAATATGACACGCTCGATGAACTTACACTGCACATCTTCCCAATTTGCGACTGAGTTGGGCTTCAATTTAAAATATCACTCGAAGGTAAATCTTGTAAGAATGGTAGCAAAGTACCAAAAGACATATGACTCCTCAAGGGTGAACTTACCCACATAAGTCACATACGTTGCCAAGTGCTCCTTCGACAATCTCCATCCATCAAATCTAAGACATTTAGGGACCTTGGTCACCTTATGCAGCAACCGCTTGAATTGGTGGCAGACAAGATAAGGGATTTAATATAAATCCATGGTTGTTAGACCATCTTCATGTTACGCTAGTTTGGTGTCAACAATCTACTCAATCATGATCTTTTAAGCTACTGCAAGGTGATCCACCAATGCATTCTACTCCAGAATGTTAGTGTGGCCCTCTAATTCAACCTAGGGCCAAAGTACAAGTTGATTGCTTGGTCGGGGTGGCGCTAGCTGCTCCGAATGCTCTCCTTGAGCAGCATCATAAATCTCAACCAATTCAAACTGTGGTGTGGGCTGATGTTGAAGCCCCTTCCAACACATTGTAAGAGCCCAAGCTCCTGGTTTTTCTTCTATAGCTTGGCCATAGTGAACATAGGAGGTGTGGCTTGAGCTTCTAAAGGGGGTCTTGGCGACGTATTTCCCCTTCCTCCTCTTGATGGGAAGGATTGGCTAGTAGATTTTACTATATTGAAGCCACTAGTTGTCGACTAACTAGGCTTATCTAAATTGGTTGTCTTGAAGCTTTACCGATGTCTGTGAACATTGACATCTTGTCACATGTCCCCGATGTGGCATTTCTTGCTGAAGAACCTCTTTGGAAGCAGTCGTTCAAAGATAGACACTTTCCTTGTATTTGCATTGATCTCTCCTAGTTGCATTTGTTGTCATGGAGGTGGGACTAAAGAAATAACTTGTTAATTTATACGACAAGCTTGTTGATTTTGGAGTCGAATTGGTTTGGGACCCCTCCCGGATTAGGATGAACTCACAATGGTATAATGAACTTGGGTCTTGAAAACCTATATTTGCTTGAGTTTTAGGGAGTGGTCCCCCCTATGATAGCTAGCATTACATGTAATTGATTTATTCCCTACCCAGCTTGGTAACCTCAAGCTAAGGATTTGTTCCCACCTATGATGATAGTTCGTAAGATCGGAGAGCTCTCCCTAGTATGTCTAATAGTGACTTTTGATCAATTCAAAAATTAATTGGTCTTCATCTTCAAAGAGTGGTTCCTTGACTAAGGGGCCATTGCCGAATCCGAATGGGCCTATAATAGACATGTTGTAGTAGCAAAATAGGCAAAGGATTCATTCCTTGCTATGGTAAGTTGGACCTATGCTAGGCCGGTCTTAATCTTCTTGAAGATTGAGTTCTTCCTTGCCTGAAGTGTGATGGTAACATGTGACCTAGTGGTGCGTCCCGCTTCATCAACCTCTTCCAATGTGATGAACCTGTTGGAGAGGGGAAGTGTGATATGTCTCGCAAGGGTGGTCTTGTGGGCTAAATATTCAATAAGACTTCTATCATAAGTTACCAGGCACTCATCCTAGTAGATGGGCATGTAGCCAACCACGAAAGATTAATGTGAGCATAAAGAAGTGAAAGTCCACCCCTTCCTAAAGTTTTTCTCTTTCGATTGTGCAAGGACAACTGACACTTGGTTTACCATCATTGATGTTAGGGTTGGCATCTGTTGGCGTGAATATTCTCCTAGCAAAAAAAATATAGAAAAGTCAAAGAAAAAAGAAAGCAGCAGGGGCCAAGCCATGAAAGGGCTGGACAGTCCATAATTGGGTCAAATCAGACCCCAATTGGATACACCAGCATATGTTTATTAGTCCAGCCCATATCCTCATTTAAACCCAATAAATTCCAGCCCATATGGAAGCTGGCGCACAGCCCATTCAGAGGAGGGAGCTAGCAGGGCCGTAGCCAGTCAAAACCAGCCCAATTCTGGTCCTGCCAGACTGCCAGCTCACCTGCCACCTCAGCAAGCCCAGCCTCCCCTGCCACATCAGCAGGACTGGCCGCCCAATCCACCTGACCAGCCATGTCAGCCTTGACCCATTGATGGCGTGGGGAAGGCCAAAGGGTAGGTCAACATGGGAAAGATCAAAAGACTAGGGTAGGTCAACATGGGAAAATATTAAAATCTGGAGGAATTCAAGGAGTTGGGTTAATCAAACACCGTGGGGGAGCCAACAGCCATCTTACATTCAATTTTTGGCTGACCCCTGATCTCCCACTCACTCCTATAAAAGAGGAGGGCGCGCCAAGGCCTGGGGCATGAGCTGGAAGACGCTGACAGGCTGCCGGTCTGCTGCTGCCCCTCTACGCGCCAATTCCCAGCCCCCTGCTTGCGGCCAAGGAAAGGAGGAGGAGGAGGAGAAGAAGAAGAAGAAGAAAAGGAGGGAGTTCCCTTGGCGCCACTTCCCCTTGGAGGAGGGGTGCCCACAGCTGCATTCTACATCCTCATTGCATCCGACATCAAAGAGAAACCGGGTTGGTGGAATATACATAACTATGTAGTCCTTATGGACACCTCTCCCACCCCTTCCAAGTTCTCTTCTCAACCCCTCTCATGGCCTAAACCGGCCTTCATCTACATTGGCAACCCATGGTCTAAGAAAAGCTCCTTGACAACTCTATTTCAGCCAACCAAAATCCCCCTAGACAGGTCCTACTCAGCCCCTTGCGCAGCTCCCCTAAATAAGCCACTTTTATCCCATTTTTGGCACCTGTTTGGCCCACCGAAATCACCCTTAAACATGCTACTTTTTGACCCATCGAACAGCCATTTGTCCAGCTCATTAAAGTCCCCAAACAGCACCTGTTTTAGCCCATTGAGCACCTCCCCTTTAACAGGTCACATTCCCCTCTGATCAGCCCCCCTTATTGGCCTACCAGAAAGACCTCTTAAACAGGTCCCTAAAAACCCATTGAACAGTCCCCTGTTCACCCCCTTATGATATTCCAAATATGACCTGATCTGGCCCATTGCTCAGCCCATTAACTTGGCCCTCTTCACCCCTTTATCGGCCTATCCAAGAGACCCACAAAAACAGGTCCCGAAACAAGGCTATTTCCGGTCCCCATTTGACCCTCTGTCAGGTCCCCACAGCAGATCATATTCTGCTCTCTCTCATGCCCCCTTTATAACATCTCAATCAGCCACATTTTGGCCCACATTCAGACCCCTTACATAGGTCATTCCGACCCTTCTTAAACAGTTTCTGTCTGGACCTCCAAACAGGCCCTATTTCAGCCGCATTTGGACCCCAAAGATAAGTCAATTTAGACCCAACTGCAGCCCCCTGAAGGTGGATCATATATGGCCCCAGTCCATTCACCTGAAAGCCCTCTAAGCAGGCCCCTGTCCTGATCCCATCTCGGTCCACTAAAGGACTCCCCCCTAACAGATTATAATTCTACCATCAGGACATAGTCCCATTTCTGGACTACACAAGCACCCCTTCAAATGAACCTGTTTTGCTTCTTCACGCAGCCCCCAAAATGGCCCCTCTGCAGCCCACCTAACCACCCCCTATGTACGTCATCTTTGGCCCATTAAACAGGCCCCCGAAACAGGCCCTCCTAGTGACCAATGTCCTGCCCCCTTGTGGCCAATCATAAACCCTTTTGTGGCTCAATCAAACAGTCCTTTCGCAGGTCTTGTTTGTCTTCCAAAAAGTGCCCCTTTGCGGCACAATAAAAAGAGTGACAGCAGCCCTCCTTGCGGTGAACCAAAAAGGCAAACAACACTCCCCTTGAGGCTCAAGATGCAGATGCAGCACATTCGTGGCTTCAGAAACAGTCCAGAATCTGTCCACCACCGGCACTGATGGGTAGGGCCGTAGGGGTGATGTCCCGGACCCTTTCTGAATCCGCACGATGGGCCGATCGTTAGTCCAGGCTGGCCCTTACCCTACCATCAAGACAAATGGAGACGTGCAAGTACCAAAATCCAGCAGGCCCCCCTGCCGGCCCAAGAAGTTCAAGGCAGGCTCATATAGCCCAAGAAGACCAAAGACCGGCTAGGAACGCCGATGGAACTCAAACCGGCTAAACAGCTTTGACAAAAAAAAATAACAAAAAATCAGAAATGCCAAATGCCAATTTAAAATAAGGAGTGAAACACCCCTCCACAGGTACTTCAACCTTTGGACGGCTCCCCTGGCACGCTCCCGAAATGTCGATCCGGATGATGGCATAGACACGCTCATGTAGTCGGCGATGTGGCAAGTTAAACACTTGTCATTATTGGATGGGTAAATTCCATAATGGTTGAAATATGCCGACATGCCGTCGTAATGCTGAAATTATTTCAACCTTGAGGAAATCTACACCATGGAAAGGAACACCGTCTTTTCACCCAATGATATCATACATAAATCATTTATAGTCCAATAATAATTCATATCATGAAATGAAATGATATCCAATCATCAACTCGGAATGCATGAAGTCGAGCATCAAATGGCAGCCTATAAGAGCTAGATGAGATACAAGCCCAAAATTAAATAAACAACATAAACAAATCTGAAATCTGATAAAAAAAAGTATTAAAAACAAATCTGAAGTTCATCCAAAAACTCACCCAACAAGACATTGAACTTGATCTTAAAACAAGCAAACCAACTTCAGTCGATCTGAAACTATTTCAGGACCTGAAATTGGAGTTGTTCTGCCACACTTTTCTCCCATTTGGCCACTTTTTCAACCGCCCTTTCAGACTCCTAAACAGGTTCTTTTCGACCCCCCGTTCGGTCCCTCGAGCAAGTTCCATTTTTTACCCTATTTTGGTCCATCAATCAACCCTTATATCAAGTCCTACCTCAGCTCCATAAACACCCCTTGTGCCACCCCTATGGGAACCCCCTTAAACAGGTCACTTTAGGCCCTCTTAAATGACCACTATTCAGCCCTTTTATGGCACCCTTTGAAGCCCTGTTTTTCCTGCCCCTTGAGCAACCTCAAAACAGGCCCAAAAATCCCCATTCTGGTTCGTCCAGAACCCCTTAAAACAGTCTACATCCTAGCCCTCCCATGGTAGCCCTTTAAAACAGGTCCACTTCAACCCTCTAAACAGGCCCCTGGGCAGGTCTGTTTCGACCCGTCCAAACTCCCTCAGGCAGGTCCCTTTGTGGCCAATTTTTCCTGCCCTCTCTGTGGCCAAACCTTAACCCCTTTGTGGCTCGGCAGAACACCCAAATCTGTCCGTAAATGAGAAAAGACAGATTTAAAACAAACCTGAAACTGAACCTAAAACCATTCCAATTCAATAAAAACTGAACCACAACAAGGAAGACATTAAAAATCAATCTTAAACCCAAAAAAAATCAGACTTTAATCAATCTGAAAACACATAAAAATAAGATTTAAATAATCTGATATTTTAATTTAAAAAGCCACTTAATCCTATTTAATCAAACCTTTAATCAAGCAAAGATTAAATAATTCCAAATAAAATTAAATAAACAACATCTTAAACACTCAAAACATATTAAAACCAACTTAAAACAAAAAAAATCAGATTGTCAAATAACCTGAAATCTCAAAACTAAACAAGTAGAACCAAATCCCACAATGTTTAAGACACTTCAAACTCATCAAAATTGAAATCAAAACAACTCAAACCGAACAAGCTCAATTTAAAACAAATCAAAACCAAACCAAAACTAAATAAAAAATAAAATCAAACAACTTCGCTTAAATCTGAAACTCATTAAAAACAACTCTAAACCAAATAAAGTCAACCTCAAACGTTGGTTTGCATCTCATCGGGCCTAAAAGGTCACTGCCCTTTTGAGTTCATTACTTTTTCAACAGATGTGGACGCTCTTTGAAACAGGTTGCTACGACGATAAATTAAGGGCATTCAAGCTGCTACTCAATATAAGTTAACGCCGAATATTCACACTATCCGACGAAGAGAGGTCAAAAATCAAATTTTTAAAAAATTCGAACCTCGGTTCTAATACTTTTAAAATATCAACGGACTATCTAATATTTTATGGATATCACCTATTTTGTTAGATAAGTCTGGAACATCTACATTCCTCAAAACACAAACTTTTTCCAAACAAAGAACATAAAAACGAAGTTCACATAGCATCACATCCATTCTACTAGTGTTAGAGAGCTTGCCTTGTTGATAGTGATGATTACTTTGTAAGGACTTAGAATCGAGTCCTCCTCAGTTGTTGGGATGGCAAACTCCATTCCAATGGAGATCTGATCATTGGATGACAGGGGAAATGCCACAAATGCCAAGAGTATAGAAAGGTACCCCTTAGCACAGTTGGTGACATACTCCTCTAAGAAAAAAAACATTATCTCCCCTTCTATTGTTTGGTACTTTGAGTCTTCCTTCTTAAAAAGTAAAGATAGACTAACAGGATGTAAAGATAAATAGAAAATTTTGTAGATTTATGACTTTATTAAGTTGCAACGACAAAAAGATGGAGGGAGAGATCCCACCGAGCATGCCATTTGTTGCAACCACATTTTTTTAAAATTTTTTATTTTATGAAGAAAACGTTTTGAGTTTAACATTAATGATTATAGAAATATTTGATTAATATTCATAGAAATATTAGCTAATTTTGGTGTACGGTATTTGTATATGGGAACAAGTTCCACAGATTTTTTAAATGTTAATATGAGAATAACCCCGTCACTTAGGTGATCCCGACCACATTTTTATATGTTCAGTTTATATGAGTTCTTTGAAAATAAATTTTGATCTTTTCACAACGGACATTCGATATTCCGATGTTAATTATATCAAACAACTACTCGAACACCATTGATCAATGTAACATATTAATTAGAGGTCATCCATCCACATAAAACACAAATACTAAAAGACATGTCACCATGATCTTATGAGATTGAATTGGATTTGATTCGATTTCTTTTAAATTGGTAGATTTAATTTTATGATTTGATTTGTTTTGGATTTAAAAACTATCTTAATTGAAGTATGAAGATGTTAGGAGGTTGTTTGATTTATAAAAAAATTTTTGTTTGATTTGTTCATTTCATTTTTATTTTTATTTTTATTTTTTTGACATTTGTCATTTATTTGACCATGAATTGAGATTTTTTGTGTTTTATTTGATATTTATTATCGATTTTTGTTAACCTTTTATAATTTGTTAGATTAATTCATACTTTATGAATTTTTTAGGTATTTTGTTGTTTTGTTATGGTTTCAATGAAATTTGTTATTCAAATTTATTTTTATTAATATTATTCACTTAATTTAATGATTAAGTTCGATCTAACTTAACATGATTTGTAATATTTAATAAATATTTTTTATGTATAATTTTATGAAATGATTTTGATTTGATTATGTTAAAATTGTGCTAATGTTTAAGTTGTTATTTGATTTGAGTTTTTACTATGCATGTTTATTTAATTAAGTACATTATCCACTTAATTTCATGATTAAGCTAGATTTAACTTGACATGTGTTCGTAACCGATCATTTTTTATATACTATTTTACAAAGTTAAGTTAATTTGATTATCTTGACATTTTGTTAATGATTAAGTCATTATTTAGTTTGAGGTGTTTGTATTTAAAATACATCTACTTTGGTCCACCTTTTTTGTCAATAAGGGGATGAAAACTAAAATTTTGGTAACACCTCGACTGGACCGAATGGGATGGGTTTACATATATATGAAATAACATAATTTGTATATAAATAAAAGCTGTTCGGCCCCCCTTTTTTGAAAAAAGGTAGAACAAAACTATAGACCAACTTCACCACCAAGCCAAGTTCTTACATTCTTTCTAATAGGCCGAAGAACCTTAAATGAAATGGAGATTGCAGAGCTTCGCTCTACTACAACCTCTTTTTAAATAATGTGAGGGCTATTTATAGAGCTTTTATAGGGATATTTTTTGTCTCAAAAAATGACCCCACTAGCCCTATTTTTAAGTAAGCAGGGGGAGTGTGGAGAAACTAAAAATGAGATTACCCTCATTTCCCTATTTTCCTCCTTTTTTTTCAAATTTTTTGGGGCTTTTGTCGACCAACACTAAAATTGACAGGGTGGGGTAACTCTACCCATGGTGACTGAACTTGGTCTTTGATCTCTCTCTTCCACACACTCACGTGTGAATGCACTAGCCCATCAATATCAGGCAAATATGCATAGAGGACTAGGTTTCAACCTGATCCTTCTTTTCTTCTTTTTTTTTGTTGACCTGTTGACACTGAAGGCTCCTATGCTCCATCGTTCTCTCCCACACAGTAGGAACAAGGACATGTGCAAGCTATGTTATCAAAGGTGATAGTCTCAAGCACCTAAGCACTAAGGTAAGGTGAGGTGAGGTGAGACGAGGTGGAGCACCCTTGCCTCGATTTGCTGCGACTACCTGAGGTAGTCACCTTATCCACCTCGATTGCCTAGGTGGTCGAGGCAAGCCGAGGCGCTAAGGCATTCGCCTTTGCGATATCAAATCCAGGCTTGACCTTGGATCCAAAATGACTTAAGAACCTACGGGGCTCTTTCTCTCTCCCACCCCCACTATTCTGCACCCAACTCACCCGATGACATCCCCGATTCCCTCCCCCGCTCACATGTTGTCGGAGACAAGGATTGCTATCTCGTATTTCGGCTTCGTATCGAAAAGGTGAAAGAGAATAGATCTCGCGAGATTCTAAGAAAAATCTCGGAAGATTGGATATCGGATTTCATTTATGTAGGGTATACCTTACTCAAGAATTGACATCTCGTATCTAGATTTTATCTCATGAAGACTGAAAAGAAAAAATCTCGAGAAATTGGATCTTAGAAATATCAATCAATGTGTATGTTTAAGTGTAAAATGTCATGTAATCTCTTTAAAAAGTACAAGAGAACTCATATTAAACATTAAAATAAGCTGTGAGAGAATTAACAGCACAATACAGAGATGGTGAGCTATTGTTAATAGGAGACATACAAAAGATCTTATGTCAAACCAAAGTTTCATCTTGAACAATATGGATAGAAGATTAATGATATCTTGGGTTAATTGTACATATATAGTCACAAAAATATTAAGTTATAAAATTTTATCAAATAATAATGTCTAAATGAATATTTGGATGGATTCCATAATAAAATTGACAATATATGAAATAAACTTAACAAAGCCATCTAACAAGTTATAGGTAGTAATAGGCGGAGAAGATCAAGGCACCAGAGGTGCTACATAGATCTTCTCGTTTCGGCAATCTCGTTTCTCGGATACATGGAGAGAAAGAGATTCTCAGGAGATCGCATTCCATGGTTGGAGATGACGCCAACACTGCCTGTCACTAGAGAAGACTCCCTACTGCCGCCTACCGAAGAAGATGCCAATGCCACCATCTGTCGCCAAAGAAGCCACCAGCACCACCTAGAGTTGTCAGAGAAACTGCCAAGGCCACCAAAATAAGTGCGGTTTAGGATTTTTATTTTTTTTTCTTTTGTCTTAGTTTTTTCTTTGTTCATCATCCTTCTAATACAACATCCTCATTTTATGTTTAAGTTCGTTCTTTCTTGGTATACTTTGTCAGACGACCATATTTAGTCGAAGCAAGTATGTCCATTTATTTATTTCCTCTTTTTTTTTTGGTTTGTATTCTAAATGTAATTAATTCTTGTTATTAACATCTTTAAATTTGTCAAACAACAATTTTATTGTTCTTTCGATAATTTTTTTTACTTTTATTTTTCTGTTTTACTTTGACTTTAAATTTTTTATTTTTTAATAACTTCTCTTTTATTTTTAGTTTAATTTTGGTATGTTTTTGTTTATATTAACATGCCTATTTGTTTCAATAGTATATAGGTCATTGCTATTTGTTTGAACTTAAAAGTGTCTTGTTTATTTTTTATAAAGATCTCTCAAAGTGTGGAGCAAAACTATCCTTCGGGGATGGGGTCCAATACCCAAATGACTTCAACAAGTTCCAGGATTTCAAGACATCCTCCTAAATCGAAGGATGTCGGATGGAAGTATGAAATCTTGGTGGATCCAATAAATAGTGATCTCGTTAGTTGTATGTTTTGTAACAAAGATTGCAAGGGTGGGATATATAGACTAAAGTAACATATAGTCAGTCTATCTACAAATGTCACAACTTGTATGAAGCCTATATACAGGTGGCGAAAGAAGAGATTAAGCAATACATAGAGCAAGCTAAACAAACTCGCTTTGAAAAGGTTATAGTGATAAATAAAATTAAAGGAAGACAATCTACTTGGTATCATTCTTTCAGAGGCAAGCACTGAAGGCGAGGACACACAATTTGTTAGTGTTCGGGAACTTATGCCTCCTCATTTGGGAGGTCGTATGGACCGGTTTATGAGACGAAATCTAGAAGCTTCCAAAGAAGAAAGTGTGAAAGACAAAAAGCATTTGAAGAAAAAGAGGGAGAAAGTTGTACAATACATTACTCGGTGGATCTACCAAGCAAGTATTCCTTTCAACATTGTACGTTTGAATAGTTTTCAGACCATGTTAGATGCTATTGGTCAATTTGGCCGAAATTTGAAAGATCCGTCATATCATGAAGGTCAAGAAAATTTACTTGTAAAAGAGATTGAAATAACTCGAGAATTAGTTGAAAAGGAAAAAGAGTTGAGAAAAATATGAATGCACTATAACGTCGGATGCCTAGACAGATAGAAAGGGGAGAACATTGATAAACTTTTTAATCAACACACTTACAAGCACAATGTTTCTAAAATTTGTGGATATATCGTAACAAATTATAGATAAAAGGTTGTTGGTTGATTTGTTGGATAAAGTTGTGCTCAAAGTTGGCAAAAAAATGACATCCAAATTGTAATGGATAATGAGGCTGGTTATATAGCTACATGGAGAATTTTGATGTCCATGCATCTTGAATTATTTTGGATACTATATGTAGCCCATTGCATTGATTTGATGTTAGAAAATATCTCGAATTGTCGAGCATTAAGTCCACAATTAGGCATGCCAAGTATGTCACGACATTTATTTATAGACATACAAAGGTTCTTGGTATGACGAGGAAATTCACCAATGGAAAAAATTTGTGTAGGGCAATTGTCACAAGATAATATCTCAAATTGAAGTGTTTTTTTATGATGTTTCATTTCGTAATTCGAATTGAGAATTATGACCATCAATAACATTTTAATTTTTTTACAAGGTTTGTAACAAACTACATAAATCTAAAGAGCCTAAACAACTTGAAAGATGAATTGAGAATAATGTTCACATCTAAAGATTGGACTACTTCTAACAATGGATGGGCTAAGCAAATGCAAGGGAAAAAGTCATGTGAGATCGTTCTAAAAATAACTTTCCGAAGAGATGTGGCCCGTGCTCTATCAATGTTCAAGCCTCTTGTGCTTGTCTTATGCTTAGTTGATGGTGAGAAACCAAGTTCATGCTACATTTTTAAGCAATGGACCGTGCAAAGGAAGGCATTAAGAGTGCTTGGATGATAAGTTTGACAAATATGGTCCCATTTGGGACATTGTTGATAGAAGATGGGACAATCAACTCCATCGTCTATTACATGTAGCGGAGAATTATCTTAACCCTAATTCTTCTACTCGAACCCCAATGTTGAGAGAGATGAAATAAACAAGGATTATATAATAGCATTGAAAAGCTAATTGAAACTCCTAATGAGCAAGATTTAATTACCAAGCAATTGAATACATACAAAGATGCTAAAGGCCTCCTTGATAGAGATGTAGCCATTAGATAAAGAAAAATATCTATTCCAAGTTGGCATTCTCATTTTAAAAATTATTTCACATTTCACATGATCATTTTTAATTTGATTTGTCCTTTTCCTTAATGCAAATTGGTGAAAAGATTGGGGAATTAAGGTTTCTCAATTGTAAAGATTTGCCATCAGAATATTAAACCTCACTTGTAGTGCATCTAGTTGTGAGCGCAACTGAATTACCTTTGAACAGGTATGCATTAATAATATTCCTCTTTTTTAGAACATTTCATTTAGAAATTTAAAGTAATTTTCATCCTTGTATTACAAGTACACACAAAGAAAAGAAATAAATTGGAACAAAACACACTAAACGATCTTGTCCATATCCAATATAATCAAAGACTTCAAGAGGCTAGTGAGTAGATCACTAAGGATGAGGAGGACTATGTGCATAAAGGAGGAGCTCACATGGAGGGAAGCTGAGGTAGCAGCCAACATTCAAGGAGAGGAAGATCCATCCACCAGAGCAGTGGCCTCTAAAAGACAAACTTGAGAAAGGAAAGAGTGTGACCACTAATGAAGATACCTCAAAATCGGATGAAAAAATTCATGATTATCTTATTGATGATTCTTCTGACTAACATTTATGTTAATCGGATGAGGACATTATTCAAATGTACTTTTTAATAGTGTTTTCAACAAATGATCATTGATGTGATTTCATACTTGTTTTACAATTATTATTCAAATGTTGTCCACTTGAATTATTAATGTACCCTTTTTAAGTATTTATTTTTCCCGTAGTTCGATAGAAATGAGACTAGAAAAAGGTACATGTTTCCTATATTTTTGATGTATTTTTTTCTAAATTTTTAACTATATTTTCTACATTTTTATGTATTTTAGATATATTTTATATATTTTTGATATATTTCCTGCATTTTGATTATTTCTTACATTCTTGATGGATTTCCTTTTTTTATACATACTTTCCCTACTTTTTAAATAATTAAAAATTTTAAAAATGTCGCCTCAAGCACCTTAAGGGTTACCTCGCCTCAATCGTCTCTTATCTTTGACTACATAGCACGCAAGGGCTTTAAGGCAGCAGCCCCCGGCGGTCTTCTCATAATAGCATCGACATCTCTCGACGATGAGGGTAAGAGGAGACGGTGGCAGTAGCAGACGAGTCTCCTCCTCTCTTTTCTCTCTCCCTAACATCATGCAAAGGACTTGTGTGTGATGGGGGTCTTCACATATCTCCTCTCTAGGTGACGGCTCATGCAAACAGCGGTAGCAACGACATGTAGAGGAGATTACAACAGTGACTAATGGTGAGGGTAGTGGCGGCGGCTCCTATTACTCTTCTTCGCCCTTTTCCTTCTCTCTTCGACGTGGCAACAAGAAGCCTGTTGAAGAATGTTTTCATGCAATGGTGGTTCCAACTTCGGATGGAAACAACAACTAGTTGAGGTGGCAACGATGGTGGCTAGAGGCAGCAGAGTCTTTTTGCTCCCCTCTCTGGCATGGCAACAAGACCCCCCACGGGTTCCTTCTTCTCTGGCAGCTCCTCTCTTATCCAGTCGACGACGGTGGGCCCTGTGATGTTCTCAGCAAAGCTTCCAATGGCTTCATCTTCTGACGATGACAACGAAAATGGGATCTACATGCTTCCCTACAGTCTTCTCCTCTAACGGGAGCAACGATTGCAAACAATCCTAGTATGAAATGAGGTAACGACGACATATAGTGGAGGTGGTAGTGACGAGGGTTGTAACACTTAGTAACATCACTAGTCAAAGACAACGAGATGTGAGTTAGTTTTTTATCTTTACAACAGTGGCTCCAAGCTCAGAAGGAGACAACGACGACATCGAGGGCCTTGTAGTCTTCTTATCCTTCTAATAGCAGTGAGGAATTGTTGCAGAGACTTTTACAAGATCCCTCTATCTTTTTGATAATTGTATCTTCAAAGTTGATGACGATGTAGCAACAATTGTCCAAAAGTGGCAATATCACTGCTCTTCCCTCTTCATATCTAATGGCATTGATGGCCAATCTTCTCGACTACTCAAGGACAAGCCTTATCAATGTTCCCCTTTGGTGCTTGCATGTTCAATTTGTTTCCTTTGTAGGATTCTATCATGATCTCGTTATCATTCTTTGAAGAACTCAACATAAGTTTATTCCCATGTAATTAATCCTCTAGAAGGTCGTTGTCTCAACACGTGTGAAGATATCATCTCTTGAGAGACTCCATAGGGATTCATCCTTTGAGATCAAGTCTCTAGAAGGTCATTGTCTTGAGGGATTCAATAGTGATTTATCTCCTCAAGATCGGGTCTTTAAAATGTCATTGTCTCGATGACACGAGTGAAGGACAGGTATATAAGTAAATATTTAAATATATACATATACTTATATATGTCAACCACACTGTTGTCAAGGCGCGCGCCTAAGCGGCGCTTAGGCGCTAAGGCGCCAATTTGAAGACGCCTAGGAGGGGCGCTTTATCTTAATAAAAGAAGGCGTATGCCTTGGCTGACTAGGCGGCCAAGGCGTACGCCTTGGCCCGCCTTGGCGTCGCTCGGCCAAGGCGGGCAGGTTTTTTTTTTTATTTTGAACCGGTTGCCGGTTCAAAACCGGCCCGGACTTAACTTACCCTTGAACCGCCCACCCACCCCCCCCCCGCGACTGGTTCACTCGGCCCCGCATCCCTCCTGCTCCTGAGCGGCGAACACGGACCCGACGGCACAGTGGACGCCCGAAGCCGCCGCCGCCGCCCTCAGCCGTGGAAGCCGCCGCCGCCACCGCCTCCTCGCGACGGAGTTGGTCTCCTTGGCCACGCAGGAAGCAGCTCTCACTGCCGGATAGCCGTCCTCCTCTTCCATCGTTCTCCTATTCCGATATTTGTTAGGTTTTGTATTTTTTATTTTTCCACCTATATCTTGACATTTCTCCCTTCAAGTTTAGTCATGTACATCTATTGGAGTGTTCTTAAACCTCATGTACATATACAATGCTTAAATTTCGAAGATATCAAGTGGTTTCGAAGATATAAATTGTATTCTTGCTATGTCAATTGTATTACTTTTATTTTTCTATCCAACTTTGTATGATTGTTAGTTGTATAAATCATTTTTTGTACCCACATTTAGAATACATATATACATATATATGTATATACACATATATAAGTAATTATGTATATACATAATTACATATATATAAAGTATAAACACAATAATGTCACCGTCTTGACCGCTTAGGCTGTCGCCTAAGCTTATTCTGCACCCTCCAACGCCTTGGGCGCCTTGTCGCCTTGACAACTATGGTCAACCATAAGTATATATATAGATAATCATGTGTTCTTTTTTTGAAATACCAAAATAATCAGTTCCACAACCTGCAATGTCAACTAGATTTACTCTCCCATTGCAACTGGATCAGAATTTAAGTTCAAATATGGCAGTAAGATCATTCTCATCGTCTAATCCTAAGAAAGAAAATCCATGTAAAAAATAGGCCTATCCCGCCAAAAAAACTTGTATCAAATTGAGATAGGATGAGTCATTAGAAACTTCACAAGGCAAAACTGTACAAAATAAAATATAGATGTAATTAGAGAACCTGCAAGGAAATTTGTAAGAGGAATTCAACCTTGGACGATGTTTTGATGCTATGAGAAGACTAAATATCCTAAAAGAACATCAACTGCAACTTTTCTGCATGTTAGACTATTCTTTTGATCCGAAATTCAAACCAAAGTTGCAAATTAGTTAAACATTGAGATACAGAAGAAACCTTACCCTTCTTTCATTCGCATAATCCGATCATCAACTGAGAGGTTTCTCTCCTCCAACCATCTGAGTAGGTCCGGTGAAAGATCTTTCCTGTCTTGGTTGATGTCAATAACCATGGAGTCATCCACATAAGAAGTCACCCTGGCGCCATAACCTGTTTTTACCAGGGCTCTCAATCCTGATTGAAAATCTGAGATGTAGAAGTCCACCACATGCCTCTGCATCTCAAGCACATAACAGCATCAGGTCCTAAGTCTCTTAGATAAGTCCTCAAAAATAAAACATGAGCGCAGGGCTAAGCAGACTGAAGGAATAAAGAACATCAAAAGATGTAAAATAGTAAGCGAAACATCTAAACACATACAAAAAAACAGAGTGCCGCCAATATTTCTTTTTGCCTAAGACGTTAGTGGATTGTCAAGCGACCCTTAACACAGAAGGTGAAAAATAGAAAATTCTCTGAGAAATCAATAAATGCTAAAATGCCTACTAGGATGTGAAGAAGAAAAGCTGGTTAGGTAAAAGGGAAGAGCACATGGTTTGATGACAAGGCAGGCTCATTTTGACGTGGGCTAAGGCTCATTTTGACGTGGGCTAATCCGCATTGTAAGCAGGGCTGCATGCATATTTAGTATATCCAAAAGGAGTGTCTCGTATGTGAAAGATCAGGTTTATGAGGTCAAATTTGAGTGTATTCTTGGTATTTGGGATTGACATGTGAATAAGTTTGGCACATAGGGTAAGCAAGTCCGAGCTCTCTGACAACCTACTAGTTTCTTGAAAGTTATGGAAGTTCACTATTGTCCAATCTGTGCTGCTCCAAAACTGTGTCAGATACACACCAGGAATCTAATCCCAGTAACAGCAAACCTTGTTTTGAAGACAGTTTTTTCTTTTATCTAGATCCTATATTTAATGGGTATGGGATGGGATGCAAAACAAGGCCATGGGTCTGGTAATTTAAGTTGGGATCATCATATGTCGGGTCTACATTAAGTTAGTGGATATGATATGCTCATCTTTTCCACTCATTAGGGCAGGGAAGATACAGGGGATGGCATCACACTGCTGCTGGCATCCCACTGCTGCTGAGGCAATCCAACCCTGGATCAGGGTAGGATCAGTTGGAAATAACTGACACAGACAGATAAAACAGTGATTCCACCAGGTTCGGGCTCCATCCCCCACCCCCTCCACCAGATTGGTCAATTCTACAAACTGTGGGTTAAATAGACTTGAAGAAACAAGTGATGCGGGACGGAAGAGGAGGTTCCGCCATCCCGGTGCGCGTCGGCGGGCCCGAGAAGGCTGAACCGAGGTGATGGGGTGCTGAACCAACCTCGGACAGCACTGAATTGCGACGAACCGGGCTGGAAACTGCTGAACCAGACCTGAAATCCACCGAACCGGACCCCTCGGCCGCTGAACCAGACCCACAAGTGCTGAACCGGTCCAAAACGGCCCTGAACCGGCCTTGGAAGGGCTGAACCGGCCTGAACCGGGCATGAACCGGCCCTGAACCGCCTTGAACCGAGTCAAAGAAGCCTGAACCGGCCTGGAAAAGCGCTGAACCGGCCTGAACCGGACTGAACCGGGCTGAACCGGGCATGAACCGGCGGTCTGAATTGAACTGCGGCCAAACCGGCTCTGGCGGGTCGAACCGGCGGGGTGAGCAGGCCGGCTTGGACCGGACCGCCCGGCTGCGCTTGCTCGGCCGCGTGCGGGGGCGGGCTGGCGCGGGTACGCGGCCGTCTAAGGTGGCGCCGCGCGACCAGTCCGGGGTGGGGGGGGTCGTGGAAGGCGAGGACGATTCCCGGTCGAGAGAGAGGGAGCCCGCAGGGCTCGTGGCGGCTCTCCGATGCCCCCGACGGCGCAGAAAGGGGGGGAACGATCTTCGTCTCCACGCACGGCGGACCCGGCAGCCACGGGGCCGAGAACGGAGGTGAGGGGCTCGCCGGCAGTGCGGGGACCTCGGAGGAGGGAGGAGGATCCGAAGGCCTCTCCGGCGGTGCGGGGACCTCGAGCAGGGAAAGGGGCCTACTCCTTCCTCTTCTTTCTTCGTTTCCTTCGGCCTACCGGAAGGAGGTAACCGGCAAGGGCGGGGGGAGGGGGGGGAGGCTTAGCAGGGGCTAGGGTTGCTGGAGGGATTCCGAAGAAGAGTTAACACGGTTGAGGGGGTGTCTGCGTAGCGGAGGGAAGCTGCCAAGGTAGGGACCGGGTGTTTAGGGCCGGGCGTGTACGCAGGGGTGCGAAAGAGGTACCGGAAATGGGGGAGGGGTGTCGTAGGGTTTCCAGCATTGCTGGGTGGGGGGGCGTAGGGGTCGCGAAGGTGCTTTCAGCAGGGGAAGGGGAAGAGCAGGGGTGAGGGGGAGGATGTGGGGGAGGTCCAGATGGCCTAGGGCAGCATCGACGGAAGTGTCAACGTAGGTCGGGAGCAGAACGGGACAGGGGGGGAGAGGCACCGGACCTGGCTCAGGAGGTGAGGAGGAACCCCGGGAAGGGGAGGGGAGAACCGGGAGCACCCGGAGGTGGAGGAACGACGCCGACGTCGGAGGAGGAAAGGAGGAAAACGGGAGGAGCTTCTCCTTAGGTTCAAACATCCATCTCTCCATCTCATTAGGTTTCTGCTCTTTAAATAGAGCTGAACATTACAAGATGAACTTCTAAAAAACCCTAATTACATATATGTCCTCTAAAAGACTAAAATAAAAAGGACTCAAAGGACTCTAAATATTCAAATAAAATGCATAAAAATAAAATCCTAACACTACGAAATAAAAAAATAACTACGTCGTTTCCTGAGGATCCGGAAGACTCTATCTCCGAACAAACGGACGATCCGGTCCGTACCAGTCTCCATCATTCTCCCCCGGTTGCGAAAAAACTCGTCCTCGAGTTTTGTAGTGCCGTACGATCAACACGGCTACTACTAAAACGGAGGACGGCGATAGTACAACCCGGGTGAGAACAAAGTGGGACCGGGAAGCTCCAAGGTGACCGCAGAAGGTGACCTAGACGGTGTCGTAAGTGCTGTCAAGCTCCAGGTCTGGGTACTCTGTCGAGTCAACTGTGCGCGGATCCTCTAGAACAGCCTCGGTGGTCAGCTCTATCAGCAGCTCCATAACCTGTGCAGTCAACTCGGTCAGGATGGCTCGATCGGTCTCGACCTCGACAAGGTGTCGCTGCTCTGTCGTCTACTCAAGCAGTAACCCTGTAAGCTGCTCAGTCAGCTCAACCTCGATGGCTCTGTCTGCCTCGGCATCTATGGTGCAAGTTGCTCGTACTCTGTGGCAAGCTCTGGACTGACCTCATAAACTATCTCGATAAGCATGTCAGACTGCTCCTCAGGCACAGGCCACTGGGCATAAGTGTTGCCGATGCAAATCGGCTCTCTCAGTGCTCTGTACTCCTTGGGCCGCAAGGTAAGCTATCGAGCGAATGTGTCCAAATCTGCCTGCCGATCAACTAACCACTCTGAACCTAGGATGAGACAGTGCCCGTAGAGAACTATCTCGCATCAGGCATCTTCTACGTACCGCACTGTCCATGGTCTAAGTCGGCCTTTGACAATACGAGCAAACTGGATATAAGCTCGACCATCCTCGACCACCTGATAATCTGGAGCGATCAACTCGAAAAGAGACTGCGAGATGATGCTGCATGAAGAGCTAGACAGAAATGTCGTGGTGTGCACCTCCAACGGTAATGTGATGTCAAAACTGAAGTGCCGATGTCCCGCGCAACGTAAGGATCCCAACTCGTGGAAACAAGTCGACGCCAACTCTAATACCAAACTAATGCGGGACGGAAGAGGAGGTGCCGCCATCCCGGCGTGCGTCGGCAGGCCCGAGAAGGCTGAACCGAGGTGATGGGGTGCTGAACCGAACCGAAAGGTGCTAAAACAACCTCGGACAGCGCTGAATCGCGACGAACCGGGCTGGAAACTGCTGAACCGAACCTGAAATCCACCGAACCGGACCCCTCGGCCACTGAACCAGTCCAAAACGGCCCTGAACCGGCCTTGGAAGGGCTGAACCGGGCATGAACCGGGTCAAAGAAGCCTAAACCGGCCTGGAAAAGCGCTTAACCGGCCTGAACCGGGCTGAACCGGGCATGAACCGGTGGTCTGGATTGAACCGCAGCCAAACCGGCTCTGGCGGGTCGAAGCGGCGGGGTGAGCGGGCCGGCTTGGACCGGACCGCCCGGCTACACTCGCTCGGCCGCATGCGGGGGCGGGCTGGCGCGGGTACGCAGCCGTCTAAGGTGGCGCCGCGCGACCAGTCCGGGGTGGGGGGGTCGTGGAAGGCGAGGACAATTCCCGGTCGAGAGAGAGGGAGCCCGCAGGGCTCGTGGCGGCTCTCCGATGCCCCCGACGGTGCAGAAAGGGGGGGAACGATCTTCGTCTCCACGCACGGCGGACCCGGCGGCCGCGGGGCCGAGAACGGAGGGGAGGCGCTCGCTAGCAGTGCGGGGACCTCGGAGGAGGGAGGAGGATCCGAAGGCCTCTCCGGCGGTGCGGGGACCTCGAGCAGGGAAAGGGGCCTACTCCTTCCTCTTCTTTCTTCATTTCCTTCGGCCTACCGGAAGGAGGTAACCGACAAGGGGGGAGGCTTAGTAGGGGCTAGGGTTGCTGGAGGGATTCCGAAGAAGAGTTAACACGGTTGAGGGGGTGTCTGCGCAGCGGAGGAAAGATGCCAAGGTAGGGACCGGGTGTTTAGGGCCGGGCGTGTACGTGGGGGTGCGGAAGAGGTACCAGAAATGGGGGAGGGGTGTCGCAGGGTTTCCAGCATTGCTGGGTGGGGGGGCGTGGGGGTCGCGAAGGTGCTTTCAGCAGGGGAAGGGGAAGAGCAGGGGTGAGGGGAAGGATGTGGGGGAGGTCCGGATGGCCTAGGGCAACATCGACGGAAGTGTCGACGTAGGACGGGAGCAGAACGGGACAGGGGGGAGAGGCACCAGACCTGGCTTCGGAGGTGAGGATGAACCCCGGGAAGGGGAGGGGAGAACCGGGAGCACTTGTAGGTGGAGGAACGACGCCGACATCGAAGGAGGAAATGAGGAAAGCGAGAGGAGCTTCTCCTTGGGTTCAAACATCTATCTCTCCATCTTATTAGGTTTGTGCTCTTTAAATAGAGTTGAACATTACAAGATGGACCTCTAAAAAACCTAATTACATATACGTCCTCTAAAGGACTAAAATAAAAAGAAGGGCTCAAAGGACTCTAAATATTCAAATAAAATGCATAAAAATAAAATCCTAACACTAAGAAATAAAAGAAATAACTACATCATTTCCTGAGAATCCGGAAGACGCTATCTCCGAACAAACGGATGATCCGGTCCGTACCGGTCCCCATCAACAAGACTATGGTTTTTGTTCCATTTCTTACCCCTTTAGAAGCGGTAACTTGGACAGTGTATGCCTAGGTGCAAATATAGGCTTAAATTCTGAAGGGGGTAAGATGATTGGGGAAGGAAAACCATGAGCCTAGCGTTACTCAATCCAAAATACGATAGCATGTATTGGGTGCTGTCTGCTGTGACTTTAGACTTTGGAATAAGTACTGCAACATTAGTTCCAAGCAAGGTAAACTGGGTTGCGGGTTGAGACTAGGTTAGCCCGGCCCAAACCAACCCGGGATAGCTAGGGTTGAAATAAAAAAAACTATAAAAACACAAAAAATTATAAACCTATTTATTTCTATTCAAAACTTACATGTTAAAGACAAATTTTGTCTCCTTGACATTGCATCTTTCGTGATAATTTTCATCTTATCTTCGAGCTAGATTTCACTCAAGAGCCTCACTTATATTATAAAATTTCAAAGTCTACACCACAAGGATTGTCGTCTCGGATCTCGGCTTCATCTCGGAAGCGTGAAAGAGAAGATATCTCGTGAGATTCTCGAAAAAATCTCGGGAGATCGGATCTCGGATTTCATTTATGCAAGGTATACTTTACCCAATGATTGCCATCTCACATCTATGTTTTATCTCACGGAGATTGAAGATAAAAGATCCCAAAAAAATCTCAAGAGATTAAATCTTGGAAATACCAATCAATGTGCATGTTTAGACGTAGAATGTCATATAATCTCTTTAAAAATGACAAGATAACTCATATTAAATATTAAAATAAGCTGTGAGAGAATTAAAAACGTAATACAGAGATGGTGAACTATTGTTAGCATGAGACAAACAAAGGATCTTATGTCAGACCAAAACTTTTATCTTGAACAATATAGATAGGAGATTGATAACATTTTGGGTCAATTGTACATATATAGTTATTAAAATATTAAGCTATGAAATTTTATCAAACAATAATGTTTAGATGAATATTTGGAAGGATTCCATAATAAAATTGGCAATATAAGAATGAAACTTAACAAGATTATCTAACAAGTTGGGGATAATAATAGGCGGAGAAGATCAAGATATCACGGTACTACATAGATATTCTCGTTTCGGCGATCTCGTTTCTCGGACGCACGGAAGAAAAGAGATTCTCGGGAGATCTCGAGAGATTCTCGGGAGATCGCATTCCATGCTACACCATAAGTGGCGCTCCAATTATAATACGTAATGAAGAGAATAAAAAATGTTAAGAAATTGAGATAAAAAAAATTTCCTTAGAGAGATAATGAGAGAGATTTTAAAGTGAGAGAATGAAAGAATTTCAAAGGAGAGGTGGGGGAAAGTAGGAAGCCCCCTTGGGGCCTTTCATAGGGGGAGCAACTCTGGGAATGTTAGAAGGCCCCTTGGGGGCAGTTGGAGTGCCTCCACCAGCTAGTTGTTGGCGACCCAGACAAGTTGTCGAGTGATGGGATCCCGACCAGACTATACATATGGAAGACAAGCCCGAGACGACTTGGTGTCACCCGTTCAATCTAATCTAAACCCCTTCTTGGGCCCTACTGGCACCACCCGAGCACCCTCACCACCTCCCCTGACATGCTTGATATGCTTCTCGTTCTCTACAGTGTTGAAATCAAAGGAGAAAAACGAAAAGAAAACTTCTTCAAGTGGCCCCTCAGCTCGCCCCACTTGTGTCGTCCCTCCTTTTCCTCCTATCTCCCTTGCCACCGACCACCTCCGCCCCTCTTCCAACTTTGTCAACAAAGTAGCCGCCTTCACCTGCTATCAACGCTGCCCCTTTTCTGTAGCCGTCGACCTCGCTATGCATAGCCACCCTTGCCATCACCGTCATCTTCTTCTCCTTCTACCATCCCTGTGGCCATCCCGTGCCGTCACCACCACCAACGACCCCAACCCCTCCACTGTCTACGGTCTCTGCCACCCTTTTACGAACCCCACGGTTGCGAAGACTCCTAAAGTGTTGAGAGGCCCACAGCCCTCCATGGTTGGCTACTTCTAACACACCCAACGAAGGCCACAACCCCGCAAGGTCTTCTCACGTAGTTGCCCATCCTCTAAGCCACCATAGACCCCACCTCGTCCTCGAGTCTCTTGCGCATGTCGCAACCCCACGCCTCTCCATAATGCTTCTTCACGTATTGTCGGGTGCACCTAGGCGGCCATGTCCTACCCCCCCCTCCACTTACTCACGGTGTCAAACTACCATGAGCCCCATAGGGTTCACTCGCACCCACAGATGCCCCATTGCTGCCACAACCCCCCCCCGGTAGCCTCTTCACATAGACGCAGCCATATGCATGCACTGTCACAACCTATCCAAGGTCTCACTCCAGCTGCGCATGGACGCCACCTGGTTGCCATGTCCCCCAGCCAAATCCGCCCAGCTTTCAACCAGTCCAATCGAATCTAGACCCAGTTCAATCCAATCCACCAGGTCTAAGGCAAGCTCACATTGGTTCGAAGTGGTTCACTCCAGTTTAGATCATCTTTAAATTGGTTTAACCCAGTTTATTGTGTTTTAGGGCAGATTTAACACCCCTTCAGCCAAAACTAGTCCAGTTCAGCAAATATCGGTATAGTTCAAGCTCAGTTCGCTCTATGTTGGACCCGATCAAGTACACTGAGCTTATTTGGTCCCATCAACATGCCCAGATAGCGTCATTCATATTTTCATTTTGCATCAATTTGGTATCAAAGTTGGCTCCAACTTGTTGGTTTTTATGTCATGCTACCATTAGAAGTACTTGCCTTTGTGTTTCTATCCAAATAATCCAAAAGTTGTATCTCACAATCCCTTTTACAGTAGATCAAACCATAATATCAGATGATTGAGAATGGTTGCGTATTTATTCAATTTGCACATGATACCAGACTCTAAGCAAGATCACTGAGGTATGTAGATGAAGCCTGGTGTGAGGTTATTCCCTATGGATCTATATTATTCCAGGATATGAGTGGCTAACCAATCGGTATGCCGATATGAATGTCTATTCAGGAGCTTACCTTGTGGCCTATGAAGTATATATCACTTAGAGAGCCAATTTATATTAGCAACACTTGTTCTGAGCAACTGACTATCAAGGAGAGGATTGACATGCTTAGCGATATTATCTATAAGGCCAATTTAGAAATTGCTATAGAGTACAAGCTATATTGTGACATAAAGGACGAGATTGATAGAGTCACTGAGGCCTAACTGACTGAAAAGCTTAACAAACTATTGATTGAACTGACGGCAGAACAATGACACCTTATAGAGGCTAGGATTGACAGATCTATTATGATCGAGTTGACTGGCTAGATCGCTAAGTTGTTAATGAAGCTGACCGTTGTGACTGAGACACTAGCTACTAAGAGCTTGTACAAAGATACCTGACAAAGAATACAAACTTAGAGCTAGACGGTTGCTATGACATCGTCAGGATCACCTTTTACAATCACTTTTGCCGGCCATGTGTCGCCATTCTTTGGGTTGTTCATTTATCATCCTCTTCCTTAGTAATGGTCGTATTAATCACACGGCACTACAAAACTCAAGGACAAGTTTTTTTCAACTAAAGGGGATTGATGAGAGCCCAATCAGATTGTACATATGAAAGATGGATCCAAGATGACTTGATGCCACCTATTTGATCCGATCGATATCGATATCAAAGTTGTATTATTTTAATAATATTAGGAGTCTTATCTATTAAGAACTTAAATATAAACATATATTGGAGTTAAAGATAAGATATATATACTTAAATAAGTCAACTTTAAGATATATTTGTATTTAAGTCATTCAATTTTTTTTGTAATTTTGCAGCATAGGGCTCTATTTAATGAGCCCAAACACCTGTAATCAGATACGATGAAGATTTGAAAGGAAAAAAATTTGTGAAGCCCTCTCTTGGTCTTCCTCTTCCAATCCCCCTAGTTCTCCTATGTTCTCCTTCTTCCTTCTACCCCCTTCCTCTCCTCGCTCTACTCTCTTTCTCTCTCTCTCCCTCTCCCTATAACATCCGAGAAACCCCCTTGTTTCTTCTCTGTTCTTCCTCCCTATTTGTCTCCTCCTCCCAAATCTACCTCCTTCGTCTTCTTCCTACTCCTCCCAACTCTTCTTATTCTTCGTCATTGACTCCTCTCTCTTCCTGATGGAGCCACATAGCACCACAAGCCCTCAGCTCCTCACTAGCACCCATGGTGTATCCCGCACGTACCCCCGACGCCGTAGAATCCTTTCCCGGGCCCTCATAACTCCATCGGAGCACCCTTGTTGCCTCCCTTGCCTTGCCCAATCTGCTTCCCACTCTCTATGGCATTGAAATCGAAGGAGCCAGACAAAAATGAAGCTACTTGTGGCAGCTTCAGCTCACCCCACCTGCACTGCCCCCTGCTCCTCCTCGTCTCCCTCGCCACCAACCACCTCCACCCCTTTTCTATCTTTGTCAACGACACCGCCGCCTCTACCCACTATCGATGCCGCCCCCTTCTACTACTGTCAACCTGGTCATGCACAGCCGCCCCTACCCTCACCGCCATCTTCTCCTCCTTCCACCATTGTCGTCACAGCGTCGACACCAATGACGGCTCCTCTTCCACCACCCTCAAACAAACCCAACAACTGTGAAGACTCCCGAAGCATCGGAAGGCCCATGGCCCTCCACGATTGGCTACTCCAGGCACACCTAAGGAAGGCCACGCCCCGTGAGGTCTTCTTGCGCAGTCACCCATCCTCTGAAGCCACCACGAACTCTACCTCACCCTCAAGTCCCCTACACGCGCCATGACCTGTTGAGTGTTGTCGCCTCACATGTGCTCGTATGCACTCTCCGCCAGACCTCCACACAAGGATTGCAGAATTGGCCGATCCAGATCAGGATCGGCCGATTATTGGATCGGATCGGTACTTGCCGATCCGATTCTGGCCAAAACTATCGATCCGGCTCGGACTTTTGGTAGGTTCGGTCAAAATCGCTGGAATTGGTCGATCCTTGACCAATCCAGTTGGATTGACCTGGAATCGGTTGATCCTGACCGATCCGTAGAACCAAGAAAGGTCCGGAATCGGATCGATTCAAGATCCAATTACGGACCATTTTCCAGTCCAATCCCCCCAATAAGGGGGAGATCGGACCGATTCCCCCTTCTCACCCCTCATTCTCACTTTCCCCCTCTTCTTCGTCGCCTAGGGCTCCCCCTGGACCACCCCTAACGATCCACCTTGAGTAGTGGCCAATCGAGGAGGAGGACCTCCGATCCCTTCTTCCCCCTCCCCTTTACCACCAAAAAACAAATTTTCTTCGGGGGGCGTTGACCCCCTAATACCCCTAACAAGGGGTGTTGCCCCCTTGACCCCCGCGATCTAACCATGCAGGTCGATCCGCGACTACTCTGCACCTTGCTTATGATAGTGTAAACATATTAATATATTTCACTATCACTTATACAATCACATATATAGAAAATTCATAATCATAAATATATGTTATATACTTAAATTTTATAAAGATCTATTTTAATTATCTTCTCTCTCTTATATGATTGTTTGTACTTATATGATAGTTTCTTGAAAGAAACTTACTTTGTACGGCATTGTTTGATAGAATGTTATCCACATTGTTTTTTCATGTTTTTGAATTTTTTATTTATTCCTATAATTTTTCTGATTTTTTTAATAATTTTTATGATTTAAAAAAATAAAAATGTTTGCCCGATCTGGACCAATCCGGGATCGCCCTTTCTTCCAGAGGATCGGCCAATCCAGACTGATCCAATCCGATCCAGATCGGATCGGTGGTCACCGATCCCGTTCCTATGATCCTTGCCTCCACATCCCACCCTTGATCGATTAGATTGCCACCCGAAGCACGTTGTGCGGTCTAAGACGGCCACAATGCCTCTCCGCGGCGCCTCTTTACACATCATCGGGTTGGGTGGCCACGTCCTCCCCCTCCCCACTTTCTAACACCATCAGATGACCACGAGCACCACAAGGCTTGCCCTCTTATGCTTGTAGATGCCCCGCCGCTGCCACGACCCCCCGGCAGCCTCTTCACATAGATGCGGTCGCATCCACGTGCTGCCATGACCCAGCCGGGGTCTCACTTCCAGCCGCACGTGGATGCCGACTCACGATGCCACATCCCCCAGCCCGGTCTGCCCAGCTTGCAGCCAGCTCAGCCAGATCTAAACCCTGTTCTATCCAGTTCACTGGGTCCGAGGTAGGTTCATGCAGGTTCAAGGTGGTTCACTCCAGGTCAGGACATTTTCAAACCAGTTCAACGTGGTTTACCATGTTTTAGGGCCAATTCAACGCCCCTTCATCCAAAACAGTTCCGGTTCAGCAAATATCAGCACAGTTCAAGCTTGGTTCGCTACATGTTGGGCCCAATCAGGTACACTTGAGCTTGGGCTTGTCAGCATGCCCAGATGCCAACATTCATATTTTCATCCCACATCACCAGGTCTCGGGTCCATCCCAACCCATGAGACCCCGGAACCAGATCCACTGGGTTGGGCCCAGGGGGTCAGGACTGGGCTGATCAGCCCAAAACCCAATAGGGTTGGGACCAGGTCGTGACCCGGGTCCTCACCTGGCATTCCATGGTTCTAAGAGCTATTTTTATAGCTTAATTTGCCAGAAAAAATATATATATAATTTGAGACAAAGGACTTTGCAGCAAACAAGCATATTCATATATATTGCAAAACACAAAATGGGATGCCAAGACATCAAATATAACAGAGAATAACCAAATAATGTAAAACAAATTAAGCGGGTAACCTTTTTAGCCTATCTAAAGAAAATGGAAAAACTTATTGCAAGCTAACCTCAAGTGATTTGAGACCCCATGTAAAAAGGCGATGAGTGGGGTTAGCTGCCTTTGAGCCCCATCCTCTGTACTCATACAAGCTTGTTGATGTATATACACATCTTGGAACTTTTTGAAATGACGATTCAAGAGGCACATTTCCGCATGTAACAACCTGAAGAAAGAACATATCAGTCATTCTAAGGTATCATGAAAATGTTACGAAGCATTCTGCAAAACTAAAATTTGCCTAATCAAGAAAAGGACATAGATACAGCTTTCTGAAAAAAAAAATCAACACAAGCACAAAAAATGGCTGACTCATGAAAACTGGGAATATATGGAATTAAGGTTAATTGTTAAAGAAAGCTACAGCACATACACCAGACACTTTCACATATTGTCCGTTTTTCGCAGTTCTGAGCTCCGCATCTGGATAGCGAGCAATGAAGTCTATAATGGCTCTCCTTCCCAAGCAAGAATTCCATGTAAAAAGAGCAGCAACAAGACTAAACATAACTGTAACAACTATAAGAAGAACTGGATTTTGCACAGCACCAACTATGAAACCTCCTGCTATAAAACCCATTATAAAAAGCAGGATAACAGCATAGAACATAATCCTTGGGATGCTGCTCTTGAATGAATATTCTTCCACTTGGCTTAGCTTGGTGACTGACTGGTTGTGAAGAATAGACATATTTTGTAGCTTCAAAGATCCAGTTGAATCCAGGGGACCTGATGCTTTTCTTGGTGCGCCAGATGAATTAAGTGGCCCAGAAGAAATTGGCCCAGACGTTATGAGACCAGTTGTCGGTAGCATGGGTGTGAGGGGACCAGAGTTCTGGCGAGCCATTGTTCCAGATTGAGGACCAGAAGACTTCTTAATTGGTTCGCCATGTTTATTTAGGGGTCCAGAACTTGATTTCTGCCTGCTTGGACAAGAAACTAAAACACCAGAAGATGAAATGGGGCCAGAAGGATAGCCAGTGCGGTTAACGTTAATAGGCCCTGAATTTGAAGCTGCACCTCCAAATGACCCTGTTCTTGACGGGGCATTTACCAGTGGTCCGGACTTTCTGGACTTTGAGCCTTCCACAGGAATGTCAAACATTTTCCCTAATTCTCCAGACTTTTTAATATCTCCCCCTGTGTAGGGCATAGCACCAGAGCTGATTGTCACAGGCTTCTCTTTTGGCCTGCCAGAAACATACAGGCCATTGCTGAGCTGATGTGAAGGAAACCTAGAACCCATCAATCTTGGGATGGTTCACTTGACAAGCCTCAAATAAGAAACAAAAGTTAGTTTGGTGGTGGCTTCAGAAAGAATCCTCAGCAAGTCTCTACTACTTGCAGGACTAGATCAAATAACAGTTCAAAATAGCAGCAATGTGGCAGAATGAAAGTTCTATCAAATTAAGTCCTTGTTTTTTGTATTTGAATGTCCCTGATAAAGAAACAAGAAACCTCAGAGTCTGAGGAATACGCATTCTCAATGGTTCAAAAGAAATGCTGATAAATAGTCAATAAATATTAGCCATATGTTCTTAAAAAGGAAAGATAACACAAATAAAGTTGTGATTCGATAAAACTTCACAAACAAACAATGTCACAACCATGGTTCGCCGGGTCGGCGACCCGGTCGGCCGGGTCGCCCGACCCGGTCGCTTTTTGGGCCGACCGACCCCGACCCGGCCCCGACCCCCCGACCCGGTTATTATTTTAAATTGAATTTTTTATTATATTTTTTCCCGACCCCGACCCGACCCCGACCCGACCCGGGTCGCGACCCCAACCGACCCGGGTCGGTTTTGGGGCCGACCGACCCGGGGCCGACCCCCGACTATTCCTTCCTTGGTCACAACCATATCGTTCAATGTGAAGACCATTATGTATGTGAAGAGTGAACCAAACTTGCAATGCATATTCAATATAAAGAGACTGTAGTCTAGCATATAATTTTCTATTTTGAGTTTTCGTCCACATTAGATAATCTGCCAGCACCTTGTGAGACTTCCTTACTCAAGTTTAATCACACATTGAAGCAATGGGAGTTCCTTGGGTCTCAAGGAATCGGCCCTCTATCTCCAACAGATATCCCTTTTCAGAAGAGAAGGGGGATATAAAGGAGACAACTGAGGGCGTTAGTAGACCAAAGCAGTGAGATGACCATGCAGGTACTATAGACCTGGAGATTTAATGATGGGGATCCGGTTTAGTCAGTTTTAGGTTGATTTTGCATTTTCATCCTTATTTAGGATTTTCTTGTAAATATTTAGAATTTCTTTTTAATCATTTTACTTACTTTTTAGTCATTATGAAGATTTACTTGTAAATAGTATTTTAGCAGTCCCATTTTGTAATTTGGCTCATTTATATAAGGAGGCCCTTACGTGAATAGAGAAAAAAAGCAACAGAACAATTTTTGGAAAGGTGGTCATCGACCCTAGGCTTGGCCCCATAGCCATCTCCATCCCCTACGTTGGGAGGCTTCTTCTTCACCACTGACAGAAGGCTAGCATGCTTCTTCATCACTGGCAGGAGGCAGGTTTCCATTCCATCCCCAGCAAGAGGTTGGTTCCAAACATTCTCCCCCCTACAATCAGCCTCCGTGCCATTCCCCTTCACATTCTATTTCCTGATGACACAACCTCTGGTTTGGCATCCTCTATCGCATCAGCATTGTAAACAATTCCTGGTCTGATGGCTCCAATAACCTCAAACTGTCTAGCAGCTGTTAATGAGGATGTCAACAGCACCCTCAGGTCCCTCCGGCGATCCCTAGAGTGGCCTCGGGTGACATCGCTGCAACATCTGAATACACAGCTCCAGAGGTATCGATAGCATGCTGCAGGTCTTTGGCACATCTCAAATCTATGTAAAACCATGCATAGGTCCTTCCATGCCATCCCAAATCACCTGGCAATCCTTGGATGACCACAACATCCTCATCTGTTCCCTACAACATCGATGAAGAATCGACACACTCTGGCAATCCATGGAGTTCATGTTCGCCCTGTTCTTTGTCAGGATTTGTCAGAGATCTCCAGCTCTTCCACCTCTTCACTGTCTTCTTCTTCCACCGTGCCCATCTTCTCAATCCGGCTCATCCACACCCGATAGGACGCCTTAGCCATCAAAGCACCGCCCTACCGCCATCTTCTCCACCCTCACCCCCTTCCAACTTTCCCTTAGTCGTATGAGAATGCCCTAAACATCATTTGACCACCCACTGCCATCACCTACATCCTTGCTCCACCTCTTCACTGCCTGCTACTTCACTTCTTTTGAAATAACAACAAAGACACGCGAACCCCTTCTAGATTGAAGCCTGAAAAGGCATTGCCCAACTTTCTTGTCACGCCTGCTTGCCACCTCATGTGCCTTTGGGCGCTTCCTAGGTGCTTCACAACCCCCCCCCCTCCTTTCACCCAAATGCCGCAAGAAGTGGCCGCAATCCCCCTTTTGGTTGAGACAATGCCGGGTCATCACATTAACCGGCTCAATTGACTCGTCCTGCATCAAATCACATGGTTTAGAGCTGGTTCAGCCCAATTCAAGGCTGGTTCAGGGTTCAATCTAGTTTAAGCTTGTCAAAGGGCAGTTCAGGCCCATTTAAACTGGTTTAAGCCCTGTCCCTTTCATTTTTGGTTCACTTAAGTTCATTTGGAGTGTTCTAATTCCATTTTCACAACACTTAGCCCGGTTCCACCAAGGATTGTGGGATTAGAATCGGCCACTGGATCGGTGGATACTAATCCGATCTGGATTGAACCGAATCGGTACAATTCCAACCAATCCACCTGAACAAATACCAATCCAGAATTGCACCAGATCAGTCCTTCAAAAGCACTATAACCTAAACAAACACCAAAATAAGGGCCTAAATCAGATTCCAATCTAATCTAGGCTATTTTGGGGAACACATAGGCTCTAAAGCACCCAAAAAACGGCCCTGTGGCCATCGCGGCTGTCATCTACCAAGTCCCAATGGAATAGGGTGGGGAAGACAGGCGCCATGGCCCAGGGCCGCCACAGCATTGTTTTCTGTAGATTGTAGCGAGGAATCGCTGGAATCATTTTGGAGTCGACCACTTCGTACAATTCTGGCACTGATTCGGACCAAAAAAACCCGATTCTGCGGGATGTTTTATCCAGATTGGTGGTTCCACTGAGAATCGGATTGGCCATGGCCGATCTGATCTAAGAATCAGCCGATCTTGATCTGGATCGGCAAATTCTGCAATTTATGGGTTCCACCACGCGTCCCACATCACTTGGCAAGTTAAGAGGGCTCCACGTGAGTGACACCAGAGGCATGTGAGGCCAGCCAGACCAGACAACTGATTTTGTAATGACAGATTTTTCCAGCCTCGTGACAAACTATGCTATATGTTTGGGCACCTGTCCTTGCACTGTTTACACCATAACGATTTGAGTCCAGCTGTGTTTGGTGCAAGACAGGTTGATGCGTAGTCACACATCAGATAATCCATCAGATGTACACCTTCACATTTGTGTGGACATCCATCATCTTAACACCAATTTTTTGAGTGCCCCCTTAAAATGTCTACCATTCTATAGTAAACAATGGACAACTGAAATTCTTGGACCTACGACTGGACAGCAGAGCATAAGTCAACCAAAAACTACCACACTTCAGGCCAAACAAATAGTGCATCAAAGGGGTTTGAACAAGATCACCAACTTCCTAGCTCTTCTTTCAACATCATAGTTTTCCCAAAAACTTGCATCTACTTCTGTCCTGGTGTTTGTCTATTTGACCATAGAGAGATACTCCAGCAATCCAGAAACCAAAAAGATGAAGAAATCGCTTAGTTATTGGTGAAACCCTGCTGCCAATAAGAATCAATGTAATCAACAGGCAATAAACTGAGAAATTCTCCAGGTGAAATCACATAACTGCTATAGTAAACATGCACAAAATGTAAGTGTATGGTTCCTATTAAAGTCTATTTAGGCACACACCACCAAAATTACATTGTTCTTTGAACAGTACAATAAATGTTAATTTCAATTTTTAACATGTTAAATTAAAACTGCACAAACAAAACAGGTGTTAGATATCCCTAGTCCAGCTGTGTTTGCCAATTGGATTTGTGTTCCTAGTGTCCAAGATGATTGTGATGCCCTCCCTCAAAAATGAATAAGGTGGCTTCGGTTTTGGTTTAATATGAACTCTTAATTTCATGTCTAACTTCTTTGTTTGTGATAAAAAAATTACTTAATTTGATTATCATGTTTATAGATTAACTAATTTAGTTTTCGCTCAAATATATTTTATATGCATTATTTGTATCCTAATAAACAGAGTAAAATTGAAAAATAAAAAGCTAAACCATACAACTAAATATTAAAAGGTTTATAAAGGTATAAAAGGTGTGTTTAGAAGTTAATTAAGACATAAAATTAAACAATCCAAATACAGAGGTCGGAGGTGTGTTAAGTCCAATCAAACATAGCCTAAATAAATGAGGGACACTTAAGTGAGATCATATTATAAAGACAAGTATTTTACAAGGAAAAATCTAAGACTAATGCATAGATAGGATATGTGATGAATATGTTAGTTAAAATGTGAGAATAGTATCAATTGTGGACAAATTGAAAGAATGAAAACTGAGATGGCATCATCAAGGATTGTCGTCTCAGATCTCGGCTTCGTCTTGGGGAGTGAAAGAGAAGAGATCTCGGAGAGATCTCGAAAAAAATAGATCGAATCTTGAATTCTCAGATCAAAATGTATATATGTATGAAACATAACATAATATCTTATAAAGATAGAAGTACAACAATGAATTTATGAAAATATATAACACATTTAACATCAACTATGTGAACGAACAATTACAAAGCACTCTCAATACCAAAAAAATAATCTTTGTGTTTGTAAAAGATTAAAACTTATGTACAATCTTATTTAAATACTAATATGATATTAAACTTGTAGCACATTTTTTATGTAATAGTTTAAGTGATAGTGAGATATATTAATATATTTACACTATCGTAAACGGGGGCACAGAGTAGTCGCGGATCGACTGGGGTGAGATCTCGGCGTTCTCATTTCTCGACCCTCTTGGCGAGATCGAGATCTCGCAAGATCTCGGCGAGATGGCATTCCATGGGCATCATACATAAAGCTAGAGAAGCTCTAATGAAAACGTTGAAGAAGATTAAGATAGTGAGACCACCGAGATAGTGAGACCACCGAGAGCATATGGTAACCCTAGGCAAACTTGGAAGATGGTAATTTAATGTGATGGATAAGATTTAAACCGCTTCACCTAAATAACTCAAAATTGTTGTAAATGGAGAAAGAGAATCCATAGCCCTAAATACTTTGGGAATAATACATGAGTTGAGTTACCCTTAAACTAAGACTAACATAGTACCATAGTTTCAAATACAAATCAGTTATAAACAAATCTCTTATCTAAGAGACACCTCATAATAAGTTTTGATGAGCCTAAGAAGATTGAAAGATCAATGAATACAGTTGTTGATGAAAATGAACTACTCCATACTATGCGTAGGTAAGCAGGGCACGACAAAGTAGCCTGTAAGACCTATGAGAAAGTATTTGTCCCGCTATCATACCAAGATAGACATCCTATCTGGGCCAAGGGTCGAGGGATCGGAATCAGTCCTCGGATCGGTGGGGTCTGATCCGATCCGGATCAGATCGGATCGGTGTTGATCCAATCTTGGGTGATCCACCGGAAGGCAGACAGATCCAAAATCGGATTGGATTGATTTTTTTTTCAAAAACACTTTTAAAAAAATGCCAAACATTCTGAAAAAATTTAGAAAATTCCAAAAAATTGTGAAAATTGTAGAAAAGAAAAACATAAGTAAGTTTTCCAATCTTGGACATTTCCACACAACTTTAACATTGACTCAATGACATACATCAACACAAGTGGTTATAAAATACAAATTGTATCATACAATCAGTCCATCACACAATACAAAGTGTACTTAAAATTCATATTACAATCCATTAAATAAAAAAAACAAATACAACTGATATCATAAACATCTCATCATGTCATCACCACCAACTATGAAAATGTCTCAAATCCCTGTCCTACTCATCTTGATCTTTTTTTATTCTCCACTGACTTTGATCAGTCATAATTGGCCCAAACCCATAAGAAAATAAAGATTAAGCCATGTGACTAAAATCATAAACTCCACCCTCAGTCAGAGTTGGAGCTGAAGGAGATGGTGGATAGCAATGGTCAATGTCTGAAGCAGGATCTGGATAGGAAGATGCGAACTTCTCAAATACATTCATTCTCGTCCAACGTCCACTGCTCTTTCCACTCGAACATGAATGTCTTTTGTCATTCAAATCATCTGTACATACTCCACTCGTACGTGTATTACTAGTAGAGCCACCTGAGGCTCCATCTATGTCTCCACCTCCACCGCCACCCCCCGTACGTTGTTCTTGTGTGGGTGGAACAAATTCTTCCTCATCCTCATTTGATGAAGGTGGCTGAGTGGTCTCAGTATCAAGAAGATTATGACGGCATTTAATACTTATCTTCTTCCTCTTCAATGTATCTTGTACTTGACTACTTTGTTGTGTAAGCAAGCAAGCTTTCTTTAATGCCTTGAATATGCCACCATTCTTCTTAGTGGTCATAGTGCTAGATAGACTTGCAACTGGAACCCGAGCTAGAGTTGTAGCGAGAGTTGGATGTTGCTCTGGAGAAGCTGTAATCCAGGGTGGATCAAGAAGTAGAGTTGTACATGGAACTTGACTTTCTTCTCCTCCTGTATCTATTTGTCCTTACCAAGGATGTTGTCAATCTCACTTTTGTACCATGATATGTCATTCGGGTCGAACTATGGCTCTTCCTTAACATCCTTGTCTTCCACCCATGCTACTAGTGGATGTTCTTCTTGGAATAGGTATTCCAAGTCCACATCCCCTTGTAACAAGCCCTGAGTGGCTTGAGCTTAGACTCTTTCTTAGTACAATTCACCTGCAAACTATGCAAATCTTTGCTCGGATGCCCTCTGCCTATCTTTGATATTCTTGATCATCAGCCTCATATTATAATGGCAGTAGATAAACTTCTCCAATCTTTCGGTCTTCAACCTATTTCTTCTCTTCGTGTGAATGAGGTTGAAAGTGCTCTAATTCCTCTCGCATTGGGATGAAGAAGTGCTCTGACTTACCACCCTAATTACAACGGATGCCAATGGATTCCAACCAGTCCTGTTTGTCACCATAATCCACAACTCAGCTGTAAAAAAGACATGAAATACAGGCATTAGTAGCTTATTAAGAATTTCTTACAAAAATCTTTGATATGTTTTAAAGTTATTTGGATAAGTCAACTTATTAGGAGAAACCTAGTCATATGAGTACTGCAAATCAAGATCCCCATAGACTCCAATCATATGCCTATATGAAGTCATATGAAAGTTTAAATAAAGCAGTTAAGTCCATTGCTTTTTACAAAATTCAAAACTTACTAAGATAGTAAGAAGTACTCACTTCAACCTCAGCGGATGTTATGTCTTCCAAAGTCTTACAAAGCCACTTAATAACTGATAGTGCATCTGATAGTACCTCACCATCATTGCACACTTGCCCATCATACTGTATCCTTGGGTTCAACAAGTACCCTGTACCGGCATTAACATCAATTTAGTATGTAAGTGGAAAAGAATACAAGTTCTTATATATAACAAATTAAAGTATACCTGCAGTATGAATATTGTGGTGTAGTGTTTTATCTCATCTATTGTCTATCACCTTTCACCTCTTTTTATAACCATTGGGATGCTTTTCTTTAATCTTCATTTTTGCTTTATCCATAAAATCATACAGGTACCCCATTTGATTTTTATCATTTGAATCCACCAACATAAGCAGTTGTACTAAAGGTTCTATGACAGACAGGTAGTATTGCACCTTTTCCCACCACCTAATGTCCTCTATCAGCTGCTCCATCTTCAACAGTACTTCATACTGATCCAAGGAGCTCCTGTAGGTATTCATGTAGTCCTGATAAGCAATGGAAATGATGAACCTCTTTAGATTAACCTTGTATCTGTAAAAACTCTCTAATGCAATAAAATGGGTGCCAAATCTGGTGAGACTTAATCTGATCAAATCATGACCATCAATGTGTTGTCTTATATGTATTAGTCTTGGATGGCCATAAATGAAGGAGGTGATCAGTTTTCTTCATCAAGCATTTATCTACAAGTGCATATAGAAAGAATTACACCATGTGCATTAAGGTTTTCTTCGCAACCCCAGGCGTGGCCTTCACTTCTTTAAATGCTTGTTTTATACCCCTTTGGCCTCTGCCACTCTCCCTATACATGACAGTGTCTGCCATCGGCCGAACGGAATGTGTCCGACGGAATTCAGGTTCTCGAACAAAGCGTGTGCCTGCCCCCCGATGTAACCTCAATCTTGAAAATTTGGAAATTCATTCTTCGATTTAATTTTGATTTGACTTTGACCTTAGCAATGACTTCTTAAGAAAATAGGTGGTATCCCATAAAAGTATAAGTTACGTCTGTGGTATATATAAAATATAGGTTGAGGTTGTTAGATTCTTTGAAAATTGATTTTGACCTCTCCCCAACGGATGGTGCGAAGATCCAACGCTAATTACATCGAGAATGCTCGAATACCCTTGATTATCTGCCATAGCAATCCACAAATTAGAAAGCATACATCCACGAAAGTAAACATACACATATAAGAGAAGATAGCCACATGACCTTGATGGAATGCAAACTCTTAATGTGTCTTAAGTTTGATTTAAATTGACTTGAATTTGGTTTGAAGTTGATAAGTTTGATTTTTGATTATAATTGATTTGAGTTGAATTGAATTTGATTTGATTTTGAATCTCTTTATCGAAACTTGATATGATTTTGGTCCTGCTATTTTCAAATTTGATGTGTTGATGATTTTCAGTTTGAATTTTAAGGTTTGGAATTTTTGTTTTGATGTTTTAAACGAGAAGTTAGTTTTAGATTCGAATTGGGTTGTGATTTGATTCACTTTGAATTGAATTGAATTTTCTTATTTAAGATTAATGAATCTGGTTTGGGAAATTTACCTTTGAGTTTGGTTTTAGAATTTTAAATTTAAATTTAATGTGGGAGGCTTGATTTATTTGTGACTTTCATCTTTCGCTTAGTTCAAGTTTAATTAGAGATCTTTATTTATTTATTTAAAATTAAGTGTTTGCATTTTTTGATCGAGATTCCTTTGTTTTAGATTAAGGTCTAGTTTAACTGAAATTTGATTGAGGGAATATGGTTTGGTCTTGACTTGATTTGAAGATTTGGTTTGTAATTTGATTTTGTTTTTCTCATCCCAGTTTTAGGGTTTTTCTTTGGCAGGTTCATTGTCATGGTCGGTTCAATTAAGCTTGGTCCGTTTGTAGTTTGAGAGTTTAATTTGGATTTGTGATTTGTTTGGAACTTGGTTCAAATTTGTGCTTGTTCAAGGATTTCTTAAGCCTTCAGTTGGGTTATGAACTTTGCGTTTGATTTCATCCACTTTTCTTATGCTCCACACATTCTCTTTATATCTAAAATGTTCTTTGGAATCTTTCAATTTAAATTTAAGACTTGATACATTTTTTATTTGGAATTCTTTTGTTATGATTTCTTATAGCCCGTTTGGTTAGAGTTTCAAATTTGATACTATATCAATATTGATATTGATAATTTGAGAGGTTGGAGTATCAATATCAAAATTGATACATGTTGACACTTGTATTATATAACGTACTTTGTTTCCACTATCAACTTCAAAATTGATACTATTTGCCAAACACCTTTTAATGATTGCTATGAATATCAATTTTAAAATTGATAATGATATAGGTGTTTAATAGTGTTACCAAACAGGGCCTTAAGTTTCAGATTTAAAGATTTAAGTTTGGTTAGGATTTGAATTTAATGGTTCTTCACGTTTTGAAATTACAGGTTTTGGGATTCTTAAGCTTTAAGATCTTGAATTTCAACATTCAGAATTGAAAAATTTTTAATTTGAGATTTCAATTTCTTATGTTTCAGATTTGAAATTCGAGGGCTTTAGATTTGGGATGTGTGATCATGGGTCTGTCTTGAACTGTGTGAAATTAAAGTTGATCACTAATTGGTTTCCAGCTGCGGGTATTCAGATTTTTCTTTTAGAAAAAGAAATTCCTTGTTTAATTTCCGGTCAAGAACTCCTCCATGCTCAATATCTTAACTTTCAGATTTATGGCTCCAAGACTGTTCCCAGAAATGCTTCAGTCATGAAATCTTGGGACCAAGGAAACTGGACTCTCGTGTTATAGTTGATTTAAAAGATTTTAACATTTTGATATCCCAATTTGACATCCCTCCCTCCTTTATCTTTGTTGGCAGAAGTCAAACTGTGTGAGACACTTTTGATTTGGAGATTTCCACCATTGGTTCTGCACATTAATACGTTTCAGATCTTTGTTGCTCCAAATTCTTGGTGAATGATTCCATATCGGAGTTTATGTCCAGAATTAGTTTTCCCTTGATTTCTTTTAGTCCTGACTTTATGCCATTTGAAATGAGGCCGTTCAGACCCCAGCTCTTTATGCCCTCAGGTCCCTTTTGAAGCCTATATCCGTTAGCTTGGAATATGAAGTTCTCAGATGGGAGAATTCCAGCATCTCGAATAGACCACTGAAATTTGTATTATTTTGTTCAAATCCTCGCATTGGAGGTTCTGATTGAAGGCTTGATAAACTTGATTTAAATTTGACCTCATTTCAATTCACAGATTTACCGAAGGGGTGACCCAGTTGAAGGCGGAAGGCACCCCCTGCAGGGGTGCCATGGAGGGGGAAGGGGGAGGGAGAAGGGGGGATCAGAGGTCCCCCCCCTAATTTACCTACTGTAGGGGTGGATCAGCCCAAAAAAATAGTGGATCACCTTGGAAATGGAGGATCGCCGCGGTTGCGAAGCAAGGAGCCCTAGATCTCCCAAGGGGAGGGGGAGGGGGTCGAAGGGAGGGGCAAGGACTCTGGAAAATTGAAAGAGATCGGACCTTAAATAGGTCCAGGATTGATTCTGTAACTTCCGGTTTCCAAGGAATTGGTCCAGATCGACCGATTCTGCAATCCATGATCTGGCATGCATAATTGGCCACTATTTCAACCACGTTGATACAATACACTTGAAATCAACCAATTGGCTTTTGAACAGAAAGTTGCCTTTTCCCATTGTACACTTCATCCTTTCCTAATACATCTCTCTCTCCACCTTCCAGGCTCCCAACAGAGTATCACCACACATCAATCTTTCCAAGCAAGTTGTACAATCTCAACCCCATTAATTCTTGACAACATTCAAAGGAATAGTTACTCACTGGCACCTAGGACTTTGAATGGTTTCTGAGGACCTAACATAATTCCCAATGAGGAAATGGACTGTGAATTAGATAAGACCAAAGCAAGTGCTACATAAAGAGCTAACTGGAATAACTCATGACAATATATGAATCATGAACTAGTTGATAATGTAATTATATACACTATGCACATGCCAAACACTACAAAGGTTTCTAATTGGTTTCTACAAAAGAACTTTGTATTAGATAACTGTTTACAGTCAACAAACAGACCCAATGGGTAAAAGAAACCTGGAAAAATTTCCTTCGCACCATGTTAGCTGTTGCATGCTGTTTCACAAGGACCAAATTAACCAGCTTACACACAAAAGAGGGTTCCTATGACATTAGGGATCCACTTACCTTCTGGATGATGTGGGAGCAACAGAGCAAGTCCACTAGAAGATACATGACGAACACAAATACTGCTGCAAGATAAGCTGAAGTCTGAACTTTGGTGCAAAAGAACTAGACTAAGTGAGCTGACAATATTACCAACGAAGTCTGACCTGGTAATTGGTAGAAAAATTGTAGCTTATAAGATCGGATGTTCAAGCTTGAAGCCAGAACCAGCCACTACATCAGATGATAACAACGGAACTGGATTTGGACACATACATCACAACAGGAATTTAGACAGTAAAAGCCTAAACATCAAGTAAAGCAAATGGACTTAACTTGTGTTAGAATTGCTTTCAGCATATTTCTACATACCAACATCGAGAATATATGGCTAATTCACCCTCAAAAAAACTTCAGTTGGAGCCTATAAAATATCATACTGTTTCTCCAGCTTCATCAGTGACAGAATCTTAATTCCAACCCCAACGAGTTCCTTGTCCCATACACACGTTCCTATTTCCCAGAAAGCAATCCATCCCACAAAAATATTAGAAACCGAGATTCCCAAAAGTTAGCTGCAGGTAAACTATGATCTTGGTGAAAAAATCCTTGGTACTTTGGTACCTAAACACTGCGGTTCCCCATCAAATAGTGTAATCAATTCAACTTTTAAAAGTAAGATCCCAGAACCACAAGAACGACTTTTCTCTTATCACCTAGAAGTTCGAAGCCCCTCGAGGCAAGGTTAAACATGAAGGAGTTGGACAAGATCCACGAACAGCTTCTGCCGCATTTTCCGAGAACGTAAAAAATAAAATGAACACAATGACCAAGAACAGCACCGAAGCAGGGCCGCGTTACGTCGCCCCCACATCATTACCTCAAGCCGGATAACAGAGAAGACCGCAGGTAAGTAGACGGCTGATCAGTACAGCAGGTGACAGGAGATGCCTCTCAGTTGCCAACTATCGCCATCTCCAGGCCAGGAGCAGGTATAGAAAGAGAGAGATGAGCGGAAGGACATAAGGGAGACAGAGAGAGCGTGGAAGGACAGGAGCGAGAGTATGTATGTGTGCGGGTGTGTTTTCTTTCCTGCTGTCTCCCATTGATACTCCAGAGTACACAAAACGCTTGTTCACTGTTGCTCCCACCTGCTCCCTAATACCACTTTTATCCCACGTTTTGGGCCCAATCTCGCCCCTACCCGCAACACCGGAAGGACAGACCGCAAATACTACTCGATTTTCGGTCAGTCTGCAAAATTAGTCCAAGGAATGCTCGCTGAAAGTCGCTTTCGAGTGCATATGAGCAGCAGCTTTCGAGGGCGCACAAGCAAATATTTTGTCCCGAATGAGGCATATAGGCAATATCAGCTTTGCAAGGACTACAGACAAACAACCGCGACCCCACCGAAAGTTAAGTGTCGACCTCCCGCAGCAGTCACGCCGGATCTGATTGGGTACCCGTAACGGTGTGGGTAGAGGTGTAAATGGGGCGGATCTTGCCTGATCCAAATCCAGATTTGATAAGAGAACCATCTGACCCGATTCAATAGCATTTGTCCTGAATCCGAAATTATATTTGACAATAAACTTTAATCGGGTTCGGATTAACCCCGATGTGCTCGAATGTGAGATTGGGGGCATGCTCCCTGCCAGCGGCAGCGCCCCCGCCACCCCTCCCCGCAGCGGTGCTCCCCCCGCTAGCGCCAGCGCCAGCGCTCCCCCCGCCCCCGCGACGCTCTCCCTGCCCCTTCCCGCAGCGGCGCTCCCCCACGCCACCCCGCCCGCCGCAGCGCTGCCCCCGCCACCCCTCCCCGCAGCGCTGCTCCCCCGCCCCCGCCCCCGCGGCAGCACTCCCCCTCCCCCCGCCCCCTCCCCGCAGCGGCGCTCCCCCCCCCCCCCCACCGCAACGCTCCCCCCCGGCGGCGGCGGCGGCCGCGCAGCGGTGCTCACCCCGCCAGCGCCCCCCGCCTCTCCCCGCAGCGGCTCCCCCCGCCCCCCGCCGACGGCGGCCCGCGTTTTAGGCCGCCCAGCCCTCTCTCTCCGCCATCTCCTCCTTCTCCGCCCACGGCGAGCGCGGCAGGGGACCTGTGCGGTGAGCCGCTCCTGCTTCCGTCGGAAGATATCGGACACCCGACAAATATTACGTCTGCCCCGAAATACCATTCCTCGAGCCCGAACCTGATACTGCTTAGTCGGGTTCGCCGAAATCCACCCTAAACCCAATAAAATACATGAAATCGGGTCAGGCTAATGGATATTCCGAATCCATTTACACCCCTAGGTGTGGGAAGTGGGAAAACAAGCGGGGCCCAGCACGCGCTCCCGCTTGTGGCCTCCTCCACCGCCTCCAAGGTACCCCACCGGCGGAACCGTTGGATCCGTGGAGCCAAACGGGGTCCACCTGCCGTCTGATCCCTGGTCGATTGGGATCTTGTCGGCCGTCGATATCGGGCAAGGGGAGGCGACAATACAAGCTTCCCCTTTACGAGGGAGGGGAGGGATCACATGATTAAATCCTGCTCAGGGTGTAAAGCAACGTGATCCGTGGATTTCCTTTCATGATGGGACGCGCACGTAATTAGTGGGGAAAACCTTGATCGCGTGATCTTACAGAAGAGAAGCTGCCAAACAGCGACAGACTTCCGCCTAACCGATTCTAAAACTCTAGCCGTCTAGCGAGCTTTCCTTTCTTGTAAATGATTGCTTCGTACATTATAAATTTGTTGTTTAACACACGTTGATTTTGAATTTAAAATAATTGATTTATATTTAATTTATTTTTTGAGGAGACTGGAACCCAAACTTAAAGCGTCATAAAATATGAAAACCACCATAAAAAATATTGCTGAGATCTTCTTCATTTCATTTAAAGATTCGGTGAATTGCTCAATCACATGAAGAATCCCTACTCTCCTTCCGATGGGGAGGCCATGATGGCCTTTTATGGCTTAAATTATAATTTGTAAATTCTTAATGTTATATACACTTTCTTAATTTGTGATAAAGAATAACGTAATTAAGAAATTTATGTATTAATTGATTAATATTTATCTAAAATTGCATTATATGTTAATTTTATTTTTTATAAAAATATTTTCTGAAAATTAAAAGAATAAACATACAACATAATTTTAAAAATTTTATTAATTAAAAATAAAAAAATTTATTTAGAGATTAATTAAGACATAATTAAACAATCTAAATAATTAAATATCTGATTAAAGCATAATTCATAAATAGAGACTAATCGAAATCACCCACTCGTAGTTGGAGATTTCCAACATATTTGATTATAATGTTTTCCTATATATTAATCTAAGAAATTAATATTTAAATTTTGTATTATCAAATATAATATTTATATGAAAGCATCTAAATGCACTATAGGAAACGTGTAAGTGACAATGGATTAATGGCGACGACGTCAAAACACAAGCACTAATAAGGATGGTTGTAACAGTTGTAGAGGAGCCATCATAACTATACAAGCACCAATCTTTGGCTACCACTAGATACAATATTAGCGACAGTGATGACCATCACAAAAATAGAAAAAAACAAAAACAAAAGGTGATTTCATAGAAAGATTGGGTCATAATGTATTTTTGTAGCTATATCTTAAGTCATTGTTAATGACTAGAATTCAACCGTTCAATAGTCAGATATCATTAACGAGGGGTGATGAAGCTGTCACTAATGTGTTTCAAATTTAAAATAGTTGTGCAGCTTCTTTCTTTTTCCCTTTCTTATTTTCTCTCTCGCACAATACTATTGTTGGCCGCTACTTCTGTCATTGTTACTTGCCACTATAAGCCGCGAGTCTTTGATGTTGCCACTAACCACTAAACCTCACCATTGGTCCTCTTCTTCTGAATCTCCTCTTTCAGAAATATTTTGTAACCCTATTTGTCTCCTCCTCCTCCTCCAAATCTACTCCTTCGAATTATTATCCCTAAGCACACATGTTATTAAGAAGTATTTAAAATCGAGTTAAATAGATTTCTATGTAGAGAATGTTAAAGTTGTTTATTCAATGTTTATGTACTTGTTTAAGTTAGTGCTCTAAGTGTTACTTTTTTTGTTTAGACATCTAATTAGATGTGTTTTTGGATTCATTACATTTTAAGCTCATTCTTATGTAGATCTATTTCCAAACCCTAATCATGTTTCAAAAACATTAAAAAAATCATAAACTGAGTCAGTTTGATTCAAAATCATAAACAAATCATAAACGAGCTAATTAGTTTAGTTCAAAAGCATATAAACAAAACTATTAACCAAACTAATTCACTTTAGTTCAAAAGCACAAAGAAATCATAAAATTGAACTAATTCGGATTGATTCAAAACTATAAACAAACCATAATCTGAACTAATTTGGTTTGGTTTAAAATCATAAACAAACTATAGGTTGAGCTAAATTGATTTGGTATAAAACCATAAAATATAAATCGAGCTAATTTTTATTTGGTATAGCTTATTAATAATTAATATTATATATTTGGTTTAATTTTAATTGTTTTAAATCATATTTTTATTTTCAAACCCTAAACATGATTCAAAAACATAAAAAACAATCCATGCTAATTTGGTTTGCTTCAACCCATAGATTGAGCTAAGTTGGTTTCTAGACTCTTTCAAACCAAACCAGTAAAATAATGAATCAATTTTGTTTGGTTTATATGCCCTTTCAAACCAACGCAAACTGGTAATTTGAGTGAACTAGATTGGTTTGATTTCTAAGGCATTTCAAGCCAAACCAATAAATTGAGTGAATTGGTTTGGTTTCTAAAATATTTCAAACCAAACCAAACTAGTTTGGTGTTATTTGTATGCCCTTTGAAACAAAACCAATTAGTTTGATTTCTAATCCATTTCAAAGCCTTTTATGCCCTTTCAAGCCATAAAATAACTATTAAACTGAGTAAACTGATTTAATTTGATTTCTAAGACTTTTCAAATGAGTTTCTAAGCCCTTTCAAACTAAACAAAACCAAATCAAAGGTAACTAAATGAACTAGTTTGGTTAGGCATCTAAACCCTTTCAAACCAATCCAAACCAAAAGTAATTGGACGAACTGGTTTGGTTACACTTCTAAGCCCTTTCAAACCAAATTGACCTTTCAATTCTAAGGCCTTTCAAAACAAGTTTGATTCGGAACCCGAACCATTGTCATGTAGGCCAAGCCAAACCAGTTATTAGTTTTCATTGATCTAAACAACCATAAGAACAAAAAGAGAGAGTTAGAACTCAAACCATGATTGTTTACTCCAATTCAAATTTGTTAAGATTGGTTTAAATAACTATAGGAACCAAACAAAGAGTTTGAATCCAAACCATGGTCATTTAAGCCAATACATACTAGTAACCAGTTTGAGTTGGCTTAAACCATAAAAGCTAAAAATGGAGTATAAAACCAAATAGTTGCCATTTAAAAGTATGAAGTAAAAGAAATAATAATGCAAACATTGGCCGGCCAGCAGACCCTCTCCTAGGGTAGTTCTAGTTGTTGCTTCACTATGAGTGCGTTGAAGATGTTAGTCAAGGAAAAGTGTAACTATGGGTAGTATTCTCTATGGACCTCCCCTTCTAGGAGTTTGGTTGGCTACCTTGTTGTAAGTGGGTGGTTGAGGTGGTTGATGTTGCATTGTAGGGCAGACAATAGGTTGTTGTTGATAGAAATGTATGTCCTACAAGCCAATCATATATGATATGATTCAACATTTCTAGGAATATCTCATTCAATTAAATAGACAACACTTCATTGCTAACTTTTATTAGAAGCGTATATCATAATGAAGTCCTTGATCACATGCAATGATGATTGAATCATGATGAGATCATGATAATGAGATCAATCATCTAGAGGTATGTGATATAAATGTTCCTAGTCATAGGATCCTTGAGACGGGACATCAAGAATCCAGATAGACTAGTGTGTGTGATGTCTTCTCATGTGATGAGAATGACCGATCTCATTGGTCATCAGTGTGGGGACACTGAGATACACACACAGGTGCTCATTAGTGGAATGAGTTCATTGAATTGACCAATTTAGGAAAACCTGATCGGTATCTTACCGAACTGTCTATCAGGTTATTCTTACATCTCAATAGCACGGTTGGATCTTTGACCTGAGTCGCAAAAGATGTCTTGCCAGGCGTACTATGTACTTTGACTATTGACTGATGTATCACTTAGTATTGTGGTCCTATGAAGTTAATGGATTGGGTATATGGGAAACCTGGTGGAGGCAATTGAGCGGACAATAGGGGATCGTTCACTCTCGGTAGGAGAGAGTGAATGTCCTATGAGATAGTACTATAAATCCTTGGCCAAGGTAGATAGGATAATTGGAAAAGGAGTTTTCCAATTGATCCGAACCTGAGTACATGATCCCATAAATTTGGAATATTTAGGGGTTGATAGTTAGTTCTGAACCCTTGATCGATCGGAACATTGTATAAACGAGGATTTAAATCCATGTGGTAATTGATGATGGAAAGGATCAATGGATGTTATTTAACTCCCCAAAGTCATTTGGGATCATAAGATGTGGCTTGTACCCTTTATGATCAGAAAGCCGTAAAAACTGTTATCGGATAACGGTTTTGATTTAATTTAAAGAAATTATTCTTTTAAATTAATTAAGGCTTCAACCAAATTGACTATTGGGCTTAGTGGGTCACATAAATTATATCTGGTCAATAAGATGAGGGCATGGACGTAATTTTATAGAAGTTTTGGGTTTTTGTGAAAAATTCCATCTTCTATATATAAATGGCTTATGAAGCCAAACCCTAACAAGCCATAGGGCTAGAGCATGTCCCAAGCCTCCTCTCTTCCTCCTCTCTCCTCTAGAAGGTGATCTCCTATGGTCAAGATTGGATCTGGAAGGTTTCTGGAGGCCCGAAGGAAGAGAGAACTCGTCTATTGAAGCAGATCGTGTGGATACCGCTAGAGACCGGACACTTGAACGGTTTTCAGCAAGGAGAAATGTCCTCTCTTCATTCATGGTGAGGGATTTTAGAAATCCCATGAGGTACTCTCGTTCTACTTCATATTCCATTCCCGATTTTACTCGTTCGACATCGATCAAGGCAAAGATCATGGTTTTATGGAATCAAAATTTTTCCGCTGTCATATATTGATTCCTTACAGTTGTTGCCTAGCTTGATGTTATTGAGGGGTGGGTTGATACTGTTGGTTCGGTTGTGGGTTCCTATATTGGTGTCGGTGGTTGCCTCTTGGTTTCCTTACATCATTGACACTCTCATTGTTGACTACCCCCTCAATGGTGAGATCAGCAAGTGTGAAGTTGTTGGTTTTTCTGGCCGCTCGAGACTTAGGATCAAAAGGATTGACCATAGTGGAGTCTCTAAAGTGGGTCTGTAGGTAACGAACACTATCATAGAGCTTACTTATAGTTGTTGGACAATGCATCACTAGAACATTCTTGAGGGCTGTTGTGGTGTTCCTTATAAGCATCTTCACCTATTCACCCTCTAAGATCATATCCATAAGCCTCTCAGCCATTGCACTCCAGCAATTGTGAATTTCATAAAGTCCACCTTAGCATTCATCTTTTTAGCAATTAAATCAATAATAATGTAGGCTAGCCCTACCTAGCCCCAATATTTATGCACAAACTTGGCTTTGACCATGTTGAAGTTGCTTGCCTTTGCGGGGTTCAGTGACTAAAACCACTTTAATGCTGACCCTTCCAAAGATTGCCTAAAGAGAAATTATAGGGTCTTGCAGTCACTCTACCAAAAAGAGGACTCATAGAGAATTCTTTATATCAATGAATGGGTTACCAGTGCTGTTATAGCGATGGTAGACCAGCAGCTCGATAAGAAGAAGGTGAAGGACTAGAAGTGGTGGAATGGTGACCTTAGGGGTTGCCTTGGAGTTTAGTCGGCACTTTAATTCCTTGTATTGCTCATTCATCTAGGTGAGGTTACTCATTAAAGCATGATTGATAGCTAATTCTTGAGTGATGGATGGTGGAATTGGGTTGGGGAAGCAAAGTGTCGGTGCTGTGACGACTAGAGGAGTAGCCTAAGCAGTAGGTCAGATCAAGGATGGAGCTGGGTTAGAAGTATGAACCAGTAATTTTGGCAAGAGATTGGATTGATGATGCCCCGTTAAGCGGTGAGGGGTTGATATGGCATGGCCAGAGTAAGAATGTCCATGTAAAGCCAAGATCAGTTGTCGAACCACAAGTAGAGAAGAAGAAATGATTGGACCAACTTTGGTGGAAGCATGGTAACTGGTCATCTCTACCTTAATCAGAGTTTGAATGGTTGCACAATATTTGGGTCAATATAAAGAGCAAGTTCCTTAAACAAATTTCTAAGACTAGATGGAGGACGATAATGGGTGATCTCTTGTTGTACCTTTGGTTCATGAATGACATTGACATGGTTCTCAACTCAAGCCATATGTGGGCCCTATAGCTCATAGTAGGCATGGTCGTACTCTTGTTGCTCGTAATAGTCCGACATCTCGATGGCTCTTCCAGATCTTAATTGCATTGGCATTCTATCAAATTTTTTCTAAAAGTTAGTGTACATAATTTTCTTCTTTTGTTGTTAATGGTATTTTCAATTTTTTGTTGTTTCCAATTTTTGTTTGACAAACAAGTTGAACATAGATTTTAAAATATTATTTTTTATTTTGGCATTGTCAAATGTTTTATTTTTTTATTTTAGTTTGACAAACAAGTTATACAAAAGCTCCTAAATGATTACACAATAATTTTGTTATAACCCTAGATTAAATAGATTGTTATAATTGTTCACTCAACACTTGTAGGATCAATTCCTATTACTTCAGTCTCCAATGACCTAAGGTTATATAAATAACCTATAAGCTAATCATCTAGAAACATGTAATCTAGATGTTTCTAGTTATAAGATCCTTGAGACGGAATATCAATGATTTGGTAAGACTAGTGTATATGATATCTTATCATATGATAAGAATAGACGATCTCATTGGTCATTAGTATGAAGACACTGAGATACATATACAAACCCCTTCCACTTTGTATGCATATTCTATCTCACCTTGTTAAGAAGGATCTCACCCCTTGACAAAAGATCAAGAAAAAAACCTAGTTTTGAAAGGGGCTGATCATGCAAAAGAGTTAACTATCCCTTTTTAGTGGTGCCAAGTAGGGAACATGAAACAAAAATGCTAAGTATGTATGCAACAATAAAAAACCAAGAACAAGTGTTTGGAATAGAACATCATCACAACTAGTACAAAAGAATAACATAGATAGCGAAATGGCATACAAGTACAAACATCACATGAGTTATACAATCAGCACTCACCATAACCCTCCCCTAGGGTATGCTCAGGCGGAGACAACATCGCAGCATCATGAGTCACCTGGATCTCTGTAGTCGCCTTGGCTACCGCATCATTCTGATACTTCTATGAGAAGTTGCTAGGAAGTCAAAAATATCAAGGGTATGGCTCTATTCTTGATGAGCACCACTCTGGTAAGAGCAACCCTGGTGAGTCTGTCTTTGATGGGTCCTACTCTAGGAAGCTTGGTTCCATGAGCACAGGGGAAGACCACCTTGTTGTTAGTAGAACCTTAATTCTGTCTAAGCAACAACTAGGTTCAACTACATTTGGTATCAGCCCTACTCAAGAGTCCAGATCATCTCATCCCAGCATCAAAATACCACACCATGTTGCCATAACATATCACGCATTGCCTCAGTGTGTTGCCCCTCAATGGAATGGTGCTCTCTCTCATGTTGAATCTCAAAGGCCATGAATTGTAGCAATGATTACACACTCTCGACAAAAGGATCAAGGTGGGGACTTAACTTGGCCTCCAGAGCTTAAATACATGAAAAAGACTCATAATAAGACATGGCAATAGATCTCTCTAAATCAGCCACCTACAACCAAAGGGAGTCAAGTGTAGGGAGAATATAACATGAAGATCAAGAAAGAACAAAAAGGTTGGTTACCACAATCTCCTTTGCCACCAGAGCCTCCTCTACAATAGATAGCATGAGAAGTAGGGCAGCCATCTCCTTTCTCAAGCAAGAGGTGGAGGCACCATCAACATGAGTCTTTCACTCGAATAGAAAAGGAAGCAGAAAAGTGCGGTTTAAGAAGAGTATGATATAAGAATAGTGAAAGGAAAAGAATTGTACCTTAACCTTTAGAGTTGCTTGGAGAACAATCACTTGCTCCTCCAAACTAGCAGGAGACTGATAATGAGCCACATATCTTGAAACAGAGAGTAGGTGTTAGAAAGTTAGGCAACAACAATATAAAGGACAAATAATAGATTTTTACTTGGGGAATAGCCTTGAAGAGATGCCTATAGGTGGTTGTGTACTGGTGGAGATAGTCAAAACTATCTGCCACCAAAGAGAACATCATAATGCCACCAGATGTCAAGTCAAGGATGGTCAACCAGCACTTGATTTCCCAATTGATAGTATGTTGCAATCCTCTAGGAAGGAGGAGGAGGAGACCACTCTTGAGAAAGACCCAGAGAATGCATGGCCAACCTTGCCTACAAAAGCTCAATCTTGTTCATGTAGTAGAAGTAGATATCCCTCCCATAAAGAACTGCCCCGTCTGTGACCCACACCTCAGCATGGTCATTGGTGGTCAAGTATGGGTGCAAGTAAACCTACAAGTCAAATAAAGGGATTATCAAATGGAGAGCCAACACCAAAAGAAATAGGGAAGAAAAACACAAAGACATACCCTATGATGGGGGTAGCTAAGAATATTGTGCCGAACTACTAGAAGCTAGTACTAATGAGAAGAAGTATCATGGATGGGTAACTAGTGTGCCATCAATAGAAGACAATTGACATCCTCTAGCCTGCATGGCCAAGGGGAAGGTACAAATATCTCTACAAATGAAAAATGGCATGCTATCATTAAAAGCATTAGAAACAAAGGACAAGGCAAAAAAATTATAGCAACAAGTATACTTGTAGAAAAGTAGTGAAGCCACCAACCTACACAACCCACTCTCAAGGGAGAGACTAGCAAACAGGTGAGCTTTGACTATTGTTCCCCATGCATACTCGCCAATTGTCTCTAAGTAGACAAGGAGGGGGAGGAATCAGAGATGTACATAGTATGTCTTGTTGCCTAGCAACAAGTGACCGAAGAAAAAGATCAAGAACCATCATAAGTCTACATTAGCCTCAAGAGTGTCAGGCTGACCTATGAAGTGGATTGCAGCCAATCCAACCAGGCAACTGAAGAACTCAATAGTTGTTCTCGCAACCCATCTGGTGAGCTTCTCCCAGGTTAACCAGTTTACCACACTTGTGCCAAGTAAGGGTCAACACAAAGTCCTTCTTAAACTATGGGGGAGTGAAGGCCAGAAGCTCTATTACCTAGTTGACATAATTGGCATAGGTCATACCAGTCACTAGACTCCCATAGACATAAAGGTATGTGATTTAAGCAACATTCACCAAGGAAGGGACTATGTGTCCCCATGGAAATAGGAACAAGTGAGAAGAAGGGTCCCAACACTCAAGTACCTAGACTAGCATCAGGTCATCTAAAAAGGCTCAACACAAAGTAGTGTGCTAAAGCCCATCCGGTCCAACCAGTCTCGTAGAAACAATAGGAGATCCATGTAAGCTACCTGAACTAGATACCACGATTTCTTTGACTTTATCTTTCCCAATAAAAAAACTAGATTTTACCTAGTGGGGAGGGCAAGATTGCAGGGCACCATCAATAGTTGAAGAAGATGGACTAGCAACAAACTAGTGGCCATGAGAGAAGCATGCCCTCTTCAACATCTACACAAGGGGGTCATTTCATGTTAAAAATCCACTATGAACAAACAAGCATGAACAGAAATTGAAGTAGACCAAACCTGTGTGCCCCCAACTAGAGGTGCATGGTGATGTGCCCCATTGAGGGTGCTTCACAATGTGCTTCCATTTGAGGATGCATGGTAATGCACCCAGGCTCGAGGGTGCATCAACTAGAAGTTGCCCAAAAATATTCTCAATCTTTTAAAACCCTCAAAACACATTAGAATCACATGAAACTTTTTTGATAAATATTGAAAATTAACAAAACTACATTTTTGAAACTTAAAAACTGACTTTTTAAGGCATGTTAAACTCAAACTAAGGATAGGAAGCTTTGGGAAAGTTAAGGAGAAGAGATAGTGTGAGTATTGTTGACTTTGAAAATTGGTCCCAATTTGGCACCTCGGAAAGGGTGAGGTAAGGGAAAACTCTCACCTCAGCCTATACTCATGTTGATCCCCGAACTTTCAACGCTCGGCATCACTTGGCCACCGGAGGGACGGTTTGGGTCATGTGGGAAATAATAAAAAAAATAAAACTAAAAGAAATAAGAAATAAGAAAGGGGACGAAGTAAAAGTAAGGAAAGGTGGTCACTAGGAGCCGCATGCTCCAATTTAAATTAAATAAAATACGAAGTGTGTAAGTGATGATTGTGTGTACCTTAGTGAGAGAAATGGGTATTCGTGTTCAACCTTCTCTTTTGTCGACCGGACAATGAAGAAGAGTCCTCAACTGATACTACCTTGATGTACCTGTGCAACTTAAGACAATGAACCAAGTGAAAGAAACTAATTAGCATTAGAAAAAGTGTAGAAACTGCAAAGAAAAGAGCAAAAAACATAGAATCAGAATAGAACTCACTAGATTGGGGCAAACCCTAACCCCTTTTCTTGTTTTTATGATATAAAAGATGATAAAAACCTAATGAAAATAAGCTATGAATGATGCAAAATAAAGAAAAGAAAGATATAGAAAATGAAACGACTCCAATAGGAGCAAAAATCAAGAAAGAATGATCGATCCGGTCGGCCTGCAATCTGGTACCCTTAGCGCAACTTTGATATAAAGATCTCTACAGATAGACCCAATGTCAGAATTGAGTTATGTTTGTTGAGGTGGATAGAGGACTTGGAGAGGAAGAGTTTTGATGTTGAAAACCTCTCCAGAATACGCCCGTAAGATCCTATAAAAATTATAGAATTGGAAAAAAATTGAAAACAAAACCTAATTGCGCGATCCTATTGCAACAGTCACCGTGGACAAATGCATGTCAGAATTGAGTACTATTTATTTCAAACGAACATGGATGTGGAGCATAATATTTTTTTTGTTGACAACTTTGGCAGCATGCATTCAGAGAAATCTATGGAAGTTAATGAAGACCATCAATGGCAAAGAAGACAGATCGGACCTCCTTCTTTCCTACTAGAGCAATTTTACAACACCAGGATAAAGAAGAACATGGAAGAGAGCTTGGAAGAGAATACGAGCTCCAAATGGGGTGCTTAACCTTTGATTCATTGAGAATGACCCTACTTTATTGGAAAATAATTGTACGTGCCCCTAGGTTGGGGGCATGATGGCCGCGCCCTCACCCTGAGGGCATGTCCAGCACAAAGTTTCCATTAAATTCCAAATTTTTTTCAAAAAGTTGTAAATTTTTTAAAAACTTTTGAAATTTAATTATCTAAAATGGATGCACCACTGACTCGAGGGCGTGGTAAAAATAATCATTTTTTGAAGATAAAATGTTCCAAAATGGGTTTGGAAAGTCAGAAAATGGAGAAGGGAACCGGGTTTCTGGAATTTGATGTGCTTCGACCCGAGGGAACGTAGGCCACACCTCTAGGTTGGGGGTGCATATACCATGCCCTTATATGGCGGGTGCGGTGGCTGCACCCTCAGGTTGAGGGCACGTTTATCTCTTTCTCCTATGCGCCTACGGTTTGTGAGCAGTAACTTGCAAATGGGACGTATGTTTCGACTCCTGTTTGTTGCATCGGAAAGAAGACTCACAAACTAAACTCCTCAAATTGATAAACCAACTAGCACATATCCAGAGACTTTCATACAAGATTCTAACTTTTGGTTTATTCTTTCGACAGTGCCAAAGGCCCAGACAGTTTTTCGAGAATACATGGTATCAATTAGAAAATCAAGGGTCAACTCAAAAGAACTCAGAACAATGACTGGACAAGCTATTTGCTACCTAGAAAACTTGGAATAATTGAAAAAGTTGAGAGTGACCTGTTAAACACGGAATGATCATTGGAAAGCAGGCAATAACTGGGAAAACCTCAAAATGGCTGAAATAACTGGTGGCAACTTGTACAGCTCAAGATGGCGATAGGAAAAGCAAGGGTGACCCAAAAGACTTGAAAAGGCCCGGTATGATTGAAAAGACATAACATATGGTCCAGGATGGCTATGAAAACACTGATTGGAAAGCCATGAGAAAAGTCGATGTAAACATGTGATCGCCGAAAAGATCTAATGAAAACCAATATGTTACGGAATTGTTCGCAAGACATGCGGCATTATCATGACCTTCAAGTGTGGATCATTAAGCATCAGTCATTAAGCGAGCTTTGTGTTTCCGTGGTTAATGCACGACTCTCACTTGAAGGTTATGGCTTTGCTGGGAAATCTCCGGTCCACACTCAATTCACTTGGTAAGCTCTTTACTCACCTGCCAGGGTCCTTGGCTTATCTCCACAAGGTGCTTTGATTGGATAACAGTCAAATAGAAGGTATCATCAATGGAATAAGAGTCAGCCTTAAGCTCTAAATTAGGCCAATTTGGAGTGTCAACAGCGTGCCTCGCCTTGATGTTGTCTTTGTAAGGGAATGGTATGTAGCGCAGCGAAATGAAATGTAAAGAAATGTAGCGAAGCGAAATGGATTGTAATGAAATGTAATGGAGTGAAATAGTAATGGATTGAAAAAGTGGCATCAAGGTGTAGATATAGACACACTCATTGACCAAATTTGGCAAAGAGAATCTTCTCAAGTTCTGTGGATCACTACCATGTTTCATCAAGCCTTCTTATATCTGATTGGTAAAAGATGTGTCACAAGCACAAGAGAGATAAAATATAAGAGTAGCCAACCCCCAACTCAGTGGGGAGTCCCCGAATCATGGGTTTGTAGGTTTATCAGCAGCCATTAACCCGATCTTTGTGGTATTCTTGTACTGTGATGTGTTAAAGTTTAAAAGAGATTTTTTTTGTAATAAATAAAAGAACACTAATCGAGCATATTTAGGCTCTTAGATTCACTTAAGTTTTCCAAAAAAACTTAGATTTTACAAGACAAATGTTTAAGCTCAATCAATAGACCGTGAAGACAATGATGGCGCATTAGTTATGATCATGATGGAATCAAAGAAAATGGAAGCCCATGGTGAGTTAGAAAATGGGGTGTCTACCACAATGGGATAAGAAGCCAAAAAACACCGCCAGGGATCACAGTGTGATACAGATGAAAGACATTGTGGAACAAGAGGTGATCATTGTAGATAACGGATGTGGTGGGACAAAAGACATGGTGGGATTTTGAGAAGACCAGAATTGATAGACAAATGATGGGATGAAAAAGACACTGTGGAACTTAGAGATTATGATCTAGAAATGATAACCACAGGGGGATGCAGATGCAAAAGTAATGCAAGAAACTATATGATGCATGTTGGACTAAAAAAATCAAAAATTACTTAACAAACTAGTTGAAGATATAGGTTGTTTGTGAGGTCAGAATTCACTGTCTTCCCTTATCGTACAACTTTGGCCTATTCGTGAGCATGAAAAATGACCCAACCGTTGCATATTTTGATGAGGGGATATTGAGTCCGATCTTCTTCGCACCTACAGTCTTTAACATTAATGTATAAATAAAGATATACAACTAACGACTTATATGTTAGTCAGCACTTCATAGGGGTTTCCCTTTTCTATTCTTCCACCTTCACGAAGCATTGCTACCACTCATTAGAATGTTAGTTTCAAAGGGACCGCTTAACCTCAATAATTGAATGAGAACAAACTTAATTCACAAAAAAAAATCTATTTTTTCTGATTTTTTTATTTTCTATTTTTTTCTCTTCAAACAGACACACCACGCCCCCAAATTGGGGGTGCGGCCACTGCACCCTCAATTCGGGGGTGTGGCATGCATGCTCTTGGACAGGGGGCATGGCCAGCACACCCCTAGTTCTAGGGCGCATCCAGTCCCAAAAATTAGAAAACTCCAATTTTGAACCGGATCTAATTCTGGCTCATACCGGGATTAATTCACCCTATATAATCATCCTATGGGACATTCAAAACATCTTCCCAACATCCAGGATAACTCCTCCTTCCAAGTAACAGCATGTTGGCATAGTGAGAGATATTTCCAGCATCCCGAGTCATTTGAAGGCCAGAATTGGTGCCAACTTGGTGAGTTTGCTGCCAATTTTATCTTTCTCACATTTTTTTTCTTTTCAACATATGTTTTTATCACCTCCTATTTTCGTGCAAGACTATCCAAATTTTCCCAGTCCACGCCAATATTTCTTTCCCTCCCGGCTTGGCAATCCTCTTGACTTCCTCGGTATGTTGGTTAAAGTGATTCTTTTTTATTGGGGTTTGACCAGACTTTTGGTGCATGCCAAGCAATACTTGGGATATTTTCTTAATTTCAGCTTGATGGTTGCCTTAGTTGAGCTATGGCATCCCGACACCCACATGTTCATCTTCAATAGTTTTGAGTGCACTATTCTGCTCGAGGAGGCAGAACTTTTGCTTGGTCTTCCTAGAACTCGAAAAGGAGAGGTTGCTGACATGTTCATTCCTCCCGGGTTTCTATCTAGCTTGGATTTCCTAAAGGCCTTCGTTGAGGTCGAGAAGATATGCTTCTTACTTGCTAGCAAGTGGATCAATGTCCCCAGGTTAGAGGCTTGGACCATCTCTACCTTGTCATCCCCATGTATGGATGAGGATCAGCTACTAAGAGGTGCAAAGGGATTAATAGCCTACCTTGCTGCAGTGTTTTTGTTTTCCGCAGAGGACGGCTTTTTAGAGCTAGACCAGTTGCATCTGTTGTATCTTGAGTGGCGCACGCCTCAACCCTTCAATCTTGGGCTTCTTGTACTATGGTTTGTCTACAACTTGCATAGACCATCTTCTATTTGGCAGTCCTCTCCTACTATCTTGCTGGATTGATCTTTACTTCAAGTTTAATTTATCAGGCAAGGTAGCTACCAGGTCACATCTCTTTTGTTGCAACCCCTTGTTCTAATATGTGGATGCACTTGGCTTTGGCGAGAAGGTTTCCAACAAGTGTGCTTCACTAAAGAAGAGGCTAGAGTGACGTGCCCACTTTTCTACCATGAACCATTCTAGTTCCTTGCACTCTTCAATTGCTATGATGTAGAAGGACCTCCAGGTGTGCTTTGCCTAGTGTAGATCTTCACTTGCTTACTGGTTCTACTCTCGCATTATACAACGCCCAATGCTGCCATTCACAGATCAGCTTACCTCGTCATGAGTTGCCCAAGCTATCTTATCTGCCTCCCATCAAGGGTTGGTTGCTTGGTTCTGCAGATGATGAGGAGGAGGCAGTTTCAACTGTTGCATTGAGGGAGATGAGCCGTGTGTATCACCCAGGCATTCTAATTAAGGAGGACCTAGGTCAAAAGTGCAGTTACATCTCCAAGCTGAAGTGTTTCCTAGCTTGGCAGTCTACTTTCCTTACTTTCCCTTGTCAGACAATTTATGTTTATTTTAGAATAAATAATGAGTTTCTTGTAGCAAACTTTTAATAAAAATATTATAGAAATTCATCATGTTTCTAAGAAAGATGATAGCAAAGGATGATAATAAGAATGAATGCATCTTGCTTTTTTGAACATGATTGACACTTTTTTACATGAGATGAGCTATTGTCAATGGAATTTAAAAAAAGATTTTTCTTTCAACTAATTTTCAAAGCAAACTGGTAGCCTAATGAAATTTTTTTCAGGGACTTCTTGATCAGCTCAAAGTTATTTGAACTGCTTTTCTTGCCTAGCATCACTCAAAAAGGGTTGGTTAGACTCACATTTTGGCTTGGCCCCTTGCAAGTTTGTCAAGGGGCAAAAGCCTCTTAAGGTAATAAAATAACGATAATCAAAAATGAAAATGGTGGTTTAGGGGCAAGAGACATACCTATTTTGGCAAGACTTACCCCCCCCCTCACCTTGTGTTTCCTAAATTGCATAGAAAGGGGTTAAATCCATGCCATGGCTTATCCCCTTGCTTATTACTATCTTGCCTTGCTTTCATGTCAAGGGGGGTAGCCTTATTAATGAGGTGGGATAAATGAATAAATGACTAAGGATGAAATGTGGTAAAGATTAAGGGAACTTACCTATCATGGTGAGAATCATCCCCTCCTACTATTAAATTCCTGAAACACTTGATAAAAGGGGCTTACATCTTCATCATGACTCACCCCTTTGTCTATTGTTGTCTACCTTGTCTTAAGTCAAAGGGAGAATACCTTTTAACTAGGTAACAATAAAGAAAAATATGCAATGTAGGAATAGAAACATGAATGATAAGAAAATAAACATGGATGTAAATAAAGGCAAAATCAAGGTTATGCCAAGTTAAATGATGCATTTTTTAGATTTTTTTTGAAAATATGCACTAAATTTTTTTGAATTTTGAAAATGTCCAGTTTTTTTTTTGGATTGTGAAAATGTTCACTTTTTTGGACTTTTGAATATTTTTCCTTTTTTTTGAAAATATTCAATTTTTTTAGATTTTGAAAATATTCATTTTTTATTTGTTTTTAAATTTTCTTTTTTTTAGATTTTTGTGGAGAATGCACTGGTATCAAGACAATCTATCAGTCCTTAAGTGTTAATCAAGATTCAAGTGATAAACACCACATGAAAATATGGTTCTCTACCCAGAATCCTTCTTGCCTTCTACTTTTGATTAGCTTGGGCTCCCATTAAATTTGGTCAGTTCACAATACGCTAGGAGCTTAAGAAGAAAGAATAATAAAGGAAGCACTTAATAGGGTTTGGAGATGTCGAGGAGGATTTCTTTACTCACACCCAAGTTGCCCATTGGGGTTTAGCCTCTTCGGGTCTTTTCCTATTTTCTTTATGTGGCACACATTCAGATAGGTCTTTGACCTGTGAAGTCATTGTTCATCTTTTGGTGCCTTTTTTTTCCATTTTTTTACATTATGGGTACTCATTCAGACAAGTCTATATATATTATTTAAACTTGAGGGGCTCATTGCCCATCTTTTGGCACCCTTTTGCACACTCTGAGATGGCCTCCTATTAGAGTGGTGGACATTTTCGATACTAATATTCTCTAATCTCTTCTACCTATCTCGGACCAAACAGAAGAGAATAGGGTGAAGGTCTCCTTTCTGCCTTCAGGGCTCTACCTTGCTTCTAGCGAGTGTTAGGCTATTCGGATTCTGAGATTAGGAGGTGTTGTGTGTATAGGGTGATGTCTACCCTTGACCTCTGGTGAACATCTTTGGATTGATGACTTGATATAATACTAGTGGTTCTCCATTTTTTTAAGAAAAATAATTTTTGAGGTATTTCAAAGGATGACTCAACTTTTCATTAACTGCATTCATTAGTTCATGCGCATTGCCTAAATTTTTTTCAATGATTAGAAAAGACCCTTCCCAGTTAGGTTGTAGTTTAGAGTGGGGACCACGCGGCTCAACGAATATATGTTTAACTACCTTGTCACTGATTTTAAACTTTCTCTCAACCACTCTCTTTTGATAAAATCACTTGAGTCTACTTTGATAAGCCCGAGCATGCTTAGCAACGGCCAACCTTCTTTCATCTAGGAGTTCAAGCTGTGTAAGGAGATAATCTCATCTCTCATCAATAGAGATGTCCTGTTGAGTTGAACACTGAGTGATGGAAGGAGTGTAGACACGCCAAATTTGCCTAATTCAGAGCATAAAACTCATGTTTTATAGAGTAACATGTGTGATTGACCTTATAATGATGTCGGGTCCTCTTAAAGTTCATTTGGAATGGTTCTACTCGCTTGACCCCTTTGAGGTAAGAGACTTTGATATTGTCAAGACCAAATTTTTGCAAAGATACAGAGACCGGGTGGCACCATCATGCTCCATTACAGATTTGATTGCTAAGAAGATGAAGCCCGAAGAGGACTTTATAAAGTTTGCTGATCATTGGAGGGGAATGGCAGAGAAATTGACAGATGTTATTTCTGAAGGGGAACAAGTGAAGATGCTTATCGGGAACACCACACCAGCTCTAAGGAATGTATTGATCATGCACCATCCTACCAACATGAATGAACTCTATGACAGTGCTCGATACTTGCAAGTCCACTTCAAAGATGCCACCATGATAAATTCGTTTGATCCCAAACCTAGGAACAACAGGAAGACCCCCTCTACACCAACTGGGCCTACAACCGAGGGAGTGGTCAACAATGAAGCTATAAACGTTGTGGGGAACCAGGGAGAGAACCGTCAAAACCAGTTCAGAAATCCACCACAGAACCTTTCCTACTACCCCCCTCAACAACAGGTTAGGCCACAACAACCACGACAACCACAACAACCCCCTCAGCCAGTAGCACAACCTCAGCAACCTCGTCAACCAACCTACCATAGGGCACCGCCACCACCCAATCAGACACCAAGAAGGGGAGGTCCTAGGAGAGAGAATTACCAACAACTTCTTTACTTCTTGACAAACATCTTCAATGTACTCATGGCGGAGAAACAGTTGTAATTGCCCAAGGAAAGAGAGGTTTGGCCAACAAATGCAGATATGTCCTGATACTGTGCTTACCATCGGTATCTTGATCACACTGTTGAAGTGTGTTTTCAATTCAAGGATTATATCCATGATCTGAATGACCAACGCAGCATTGATTAGGTCCAAATGGGAGAATGCATAGAGGTAATGAAGGCTAGTCAGCAGCAGCGGCAACGTCCACCGGCTCAACCTGAACAACAACCTAGCTTGGGGATTGTTTAGAATCCACTCTTATTACATGCTCCCTCTCCAGCACCAGCACCAGCACATCCAAACCCAGAAATTGGTCTAGTACACTCCATTGTCCGGGGAGATACCAGCCGTGCTCAAGGTTGGCAACTAGAAAACCACAATGCAACCATGCTGGTCAACCTAGCTAGGCCTCCTACTAGGAACCCTCCTAGACAGATAATATTTGCACCTGCTACTCCACTACCACCACCAAGCTCAATAACCCAACCACTAGTGTAGACACGCCAATTTGGCCTTCTTTAGAGCTTAAACCATTATTCCATTGGCAACATCTCTTTTAGACCATCAAAATCATGATGAACCACCCTTTCATATGAGCCAAGGTGCTTATTGGAAATATGAGGATGATTTTCTAATTTCTAATCAAATCCGTGTTTGCCGAACAAGAGACTCTTGGTGGTGTGCCAGATTATGCTTTTCCCAGCATATCATCTACTTGAAAATTTTTCACAGGATTATGTGGACATACAATGAATAAGTCCTCAACATGAATAATCTTCTTCTCTGAGTTATATTTCCATTACAACAAACGGCATTCAATTCTGATCTCCCATTTGTCTGCAGCGCCCTTTGGAAGTCAGATGCGCAGTTCTGTCCGCACGCAGCACCTATCAAGCCCAATTGCATGCAAGCCCAGCCCATTGGGCACATATCTGACCAATTCACGACCTTACCTTCCTTTTTCCTCCTCCATATCACTTGTTATAGTATCTGGAAGCTTCATGGTCGAAATTAGCATCATCTAATGATGGCAATCCAACTTGTTGTCTTGTATATCAAGACTTGCCATTTTTGGACCATATTTGTTTCCTCTTCAAGTGGAGACATATTTTGAGCATGGGGAAGGTGATCCACGGTTTAAAATCTCTCTCAATCATTTGGGTAAGTTTCTATATGCCTCAGGATGAAAATTAGCAACATTAATTGAAGGAAATCCAACTTATGGTCGGATGTATCAAAACTTGCTATTTTTTGACCTGGTTCTCATCCCCTATAAAGGGAGACTCATATGAACGACCTAAGAAGGGCATCCCCATCCTCCAGCACTTCTCTCTTCGTCCTCCAGCCACCCTAGGCTCTTCCCAATCTCCCCAAATAGTTCTATCTTTGTCCCGGTGCCCGGAGATCATCCCAAAGTGAAGAAGAAGTCGGTCTATGCTCCAACGTGCTGCACTGCTGATCATCGGCTTCTACAGATATTTCTAGTCATTTTATGGCCTGAATTCCTTCATACGAAGTGTGGTTCATCAATATATATTTCATATACAACAAACAGAGATCAATTCTGACATTTACTCTGCTTTTTATTTCTTCAACACCAGCGCTGCACAGACTGATCCGAAGTCTTCTCTTCTAAGTCATCATCTTCTCAGTAAATTTCAGTACATTTAATGGTGGATTCAACCTATGCATCCTTCATAGAAATTGTTACCTGGTGAGTTATATTTTATATCCAACAAGAATCATTCAATTTGGATATCTTTGGTTCCCATAGCATGTCCTACATCGACATTGTGCTGGGAGTTTCCATAACTTCACTGCCCAAGATCCAGCTTATCAGGTAAATTTAGATTACTTATCATAATATTCAGGCAAACTTGTCTTCATATCAAACCACCCTCGGTGAGTTATCTTTATTTTGAAATAAATTTAACTTGATTCTTACATCGGTGCTGTCCTCTACGGTCTCTCGCATCGAGCCGCGCGATTTACATTAAATCGTCCAACCCGGTTGCCACTTTGCACGGGTTGTGTTGTCTTTAACCATTTATATTCTTTTTTCTTCATTCAAATCATTTAGTTCATATTTAAGCATCATTTTTATTCTATTTTCATCATTTCATACATCATCAAAAAACCAAAAAAAGGGGTTAGGGCTAACCCCGAATCCGGTGAGTTTGTTTCCAATTGTCGTTTTATGTTATTACTTTTACAAGTTACTACACTTCACTCAGTTCTAATCCTTCTTCACTTGTTTTCTTGTCTTATTGTCTTCTAGTTGCAAAAATACATCAAGCTAGCATTGGTTGGACTCTCCCTCATCGGCCGGCCGAAGAGGAAGAAGGTTGAACTCACACACTCTCTCCCACGCTAAGGTACACGGTCAAAACAACTCAATCTTGTTGTTATTCTATAAAGCGGAGCCTGCGGCTCCTGGCGACCACCTTTCTTTTTATTCATGTTCTAAGCTAATTCACTCCTCACTCTCCTCCCACATGACCCGAACCATCTCCGGTGCTCGAGCGACGCCGTGAGATGAAAGTTCGGGGATCAATGTGAGTGTGGGACCGAGGTGAGGACATTTTACCGCTTTCCGAGTGTTTTCAATTCACTTCCCTTTTTTCCCCAATTCCATCCATCTTTCACCTTCTCTTGAGGTCGATCTGGAACCCGCTTCTGGAGTCGACAGCTTTTTGGCGACCACGGTGGGACATTCAGTGTCTTCAACCGTGCTAGCTTGATTCAACCGTGCAACTAGTTGTTTTCCAACTTGGTTCCCGCGTGAACCGGCTTGTCTTTTATCTTCCATGTCAATTTACCTTTAAACTTGCTATTTACTCTTTCTTTAAGATTGTCCCCCATGTGGACTTAATTTGCTTGTCTTTCATTTCAACCCGGTTCCCGCGTGAACCACTTTTCTTCTTATAAACCGGTTCTCGCGTGAACTACCTTTCTTTTCCAACTCGGTTCCCGTGTGAACCAACTTATTTTCAGATCGGTCCCCGCGTGGACTACCTCTTTACAGCACCTTTAGATTGGCCCCACGTGGCCCTCCTTCTATTTTGTCAACTCTTACATCGGTTCCCGCGTGAACCACCCCTTTCTTCATTAAAACCGGTTCCCGCGTGAACCAAACCCTTTTCTAAACCGGTTCCCGCGTGAACCGACTCACTTTCAGATCGGTCCCCGCGTGGACCACCCCTTTGCACCAATTAGATTGGCCCCACGTGGCCCTCCTTTCCTTTTTTCCAATCAAACAAACCGGTTCCCGCGTGAACCACCCATTTTCCCTTCAAAAAAACCGGTTCCCGCGTGAACCACCTACTTTTCCAAAACTCGGCTCCCGTGTGAGCCACTTTATTTTCAATTCGGTCCCCGCGTGGACCATCCTTTTACCTTTACTTCAGATTTGTCCCCACTTAGACACTCTATCACAAGCCGGTTCCCGCGTGAACCTCCTTTTAGTTGCTAATTGTTAGTTATTTGTTTTACTTTATCATTACATGTCTTGCTTGCATTCACTTGTTTGATTTATTTAATAGCTTTTATTCATGTTTGCATATTGATTGCTTCTTCTCCTTCTACCCTCCATTTTTTATTTTTGCATTAGCTTTTGCATCGGGTACCGGACTCATTCCGATCCGTAGGGCATTCGAGGCGGGGGCTCTCTCTCCCAACACACCCTCACCCTCCAAACACCTTCTTGGTGGATTCTAACCTCTCTTCTGGGATATTCCTTCCTAGTTGATTTGGTGGTTTCCATCAAGACCTCCGTAAGCCCCCATCCGTGGAGTATTCCTCTCCGCACGATTGGGCCGGTTGTACCACTTCCCAAAACCCGAAGAACCCAAGTACCTACTCGTGGTGATTGAGTGATAACCTTAGGTCTTGAAGATTGGAGCAATAGGAACCATACCTACTTGAGTGAACAATTGCTAATAATCTATCTAATCTAAGGTTTCAACACATTAATTGTCGAGTAGTCATTTTAAAACCTTGTTTGCATAACTTGCTTGCTCACAACAATTGAAAAGAAAAAAATTTTCCTCTTTCAAAACACCTAAAAAAAAATCCCTTTTAACTTTTATGTTCAACTTGCTTGCCAAACAACCAAATTGAAACCAAATCAAATCAAACAAACAACCATAATCAAACAAAAACTCTATTTGCATTTACACCCTTCATTTGCTTTCTTTCAACCATTTTGTAAGGAAATTTGACAGAATGCCCACTCTAAGGTCCGGAAGACACGTCGGGATGTCGGACTACTACGGCCAAGAAGAGGAGTACGAGACGGGTCACTACGAGCTTCAGCAACCCGTGGTCCAACCAGAGGGCCATGTCAACGCCGTCAGGGAGCCAGAAATTCAAAATCCTACTCATCAACCGGCATCACTTAGCGTGGAGCAACTCCTCCAGAGTCTATCTCTTCATCTAGACCCCGAATCTTTTTCTCTTGTGCAATCCTTCACAAAGGGCAAGATGCCCGCCACTCAAGATCCGGTCGAGGGAAATCAAGCCCCCTCACCACCCCAACCGGCAGTCAGGCCCTTGATCATCTCTTCTCCTGGGCAACCTTGCCGTGTCTCTACTCACCCCTTTGTGGGGGCATTCACACAATTCTGCACCAATTCCTGTTTCCAACCTGCCTCTTCCAACTCAATCACCTAAACACTTTGCTCCTGTGGCTCAAGAATCTAGCCTCACCCAGGCATTAATGAACAAACTCAACCAGATGGATGAGCGCTTCGAAGAGATGAGGCATCGCCTCGATTCTAAAGCCATCCCTGAAATCTCTGTCCCATCCTTCCCGCTCTACACCTTCCTCCTTCAGAGATACCAGTCTTCCAACGTTACAACGGGACTGGTAATCCTTTCAACCATCTAAAAAGCTTTCTCTATGACTCCGCATTCTAGAAAAATGATCGCAAAGCCCTTGCCTTCCTATTTTGTCGGTCATTGGAGGGATACGCCCTGGACTGATTCTATTCTCTTGATTCCATTGAGGCGGCAGATTTCGACATCGTCAAGGCAAAGTTTCTACAGAGGTACAAGGATCGGGTGGGGCCAGCCTAATCGATAACTGATTTGATTGCCGAAAAGATGAGGCCGGATGAAGACTTTGCCGTATTTGCTGATCGGTGGAGGGGAATGGCTGAGAGGCTAGTAGATACCATCTCAGAGGGGGAGCAGGTGAGGATGCTCATAGGGAACACCATGCCCAATCTTCGCAACCTCCTGATCATGCACCGCCCAACAACCATGAGTGAGTTGTGTGATAGCGCCCGCTACCTCCAAGCCCACTTTAAGGATGCATCCTTGGTCAACCCGTTTGACACCAAGCTCCGTAACACTAGAAAGCCTACACCTGTAGGACCCACCACCGAAGGGGTAGTAAACAATGAGAGCATCAATGCCATGGGTAACCAGGGTGGGTATCGCCAAAGCCAATACCGTAACCCACCACCCAATCAACAATACCGCCCAGCTCCTCAACTAGCTCCTCAGCCCCAGCAGCAACTTGCATACAACCGAGCACCACCACAGCAACCCACCTACAACCGAGTGCCCCAGCAACCAAATGCCTACAACCGAGCGCCCCAGCCACCAAATGCCTACAACCGAGCACCTCAACAACAACATGTCTACAACCGACCCCAACCACAACAACAAGCCTACAACCAAGTGCCACCACCAGCCAACCGACTTAGGAGGAGGGGACCCAAGAGAGAATACTATCCTCAACTGCCATTCCCCCTCACCGATATCTTTAATGCATTGATGGCTGAACAAAGCTTGGAACTTCCAAAGGAGAGAGAAGGATGGCCGGCCAATGTTGACACAACCAAGTACTGCTCTTATCATCGATATCCTGGGCACACTGTGGATGTCTGTTTCCAGTTTAAAGACTACATCCATGACCTTAATGATCAAGGGAACATTGACTGGGCACAGATGGGAGAATCCATACAAGCGATGAAGGCACGTCAGAATCAACCACGGCGACAGCAAGCACAACAGCAGCCCGGCCTGGGCATAGTCCAAGATCCACTCCCGGTACATGCACCCGTACAAGCGCCATCACCAGCACCACCAAACCAACGACTCGGCCTCGTCCACTCCGCCATCGAGGAGTCAACCCACCATTCCCAGGGTTGGCAGGTCGAGGATCAAATCACCTCCATGCCCGCCATACCAACCCCACCTACAAACCGCACCATACTCTCCATACCGAGAGCTGCCCCCAGCCCACAAACTATCCAAACACCACTACCCTCACCAACCATTAACCCTCCACGACGCTTAATCATTAGACCGCCACCAGCCTCCCAACCAGCACCCCAACCTAACCCACCAACCACCATTAATCCTCCACGACGTCTAATCATTAGACCGCCACCAACACCCCGTACATCACCTAACCTACCGCCACTGCCACCCCACGACCCCTCATCATTAGACCATCACCACCAACACCCCAACCATCACCCAACATACCGGCCTCCACCAATCCACGACCCCTCATCATCCGATCCTCACCACCCCTACCTACCATGGGCTCCTCAACCTACCAACCAACCCTACCATCACCATCATCACCACTTCCCCCTACCACGCTGGCGCCGGTACTTCGTAGCGGGAGGATGTTCCAAAGGGTCTTCCCCCAGGTCGGGATACAACCACAGGAACAGGCAGAAGAGGAGGTGGTAGAAGAACCGTTGCCCGGCACGGCATATGACCTATTGAAGCACTTGGACAAAATGCCGGCACGTATTTCAATTCTGGAGCTGATAAAGAGGTCAAAGAACCATCAGGACATCCTGCAACAATATCTGCAGCGGGTCATGGTCAATGAGGACCTCCCGCCTGAGAAGATCATTATTGTCCTGACCCCGAGGAGTGAACATCCGGCACTCACATTTACACAGGAGGAGTTGGCACGGCCAGAGATCAGAAAGTACGCCTTGCGCGTTGCAGTAGTCATCCGAGGCGTGGAGATCAAGTCCTGCTTGATTGACACCGGAGCATCCATAAATGTCATGCCGCCAGAAACATTGCAACTTTGCGGCATCTCCGATGAAGAAATCGAGCCTTCTGCCATCACGGTGACCGCATATGACAACTCCCGGAAGCCGGCACGAGGGGTGGTTACATTGAAAGTAGGGCTCGGACCGTGTGCTGTCACCGCCGAGTTTCACGTTCTAGAATTAGACCCTACATTCAAAGCTATCTTGGGACGCCCGTACCTTGAGGCAATAGGAGCTGTTGCCTCCACTAATCATCAGTGTCTGAAGTTCCCATACAAGGGCCAGGTGATCAAAGTAACCAACATCCCCATTCTGAATGACGTGGATGACCCCTCTTCTGCACTACCAATATCAAAATATGTCCAGCCGTTGGTTTCAACTACAGAGCTACCTGAGGTCATGGTATTGACAACGCCTCCAGATTCAGTTGCATGGCGGATGATGAAAGGGATGGGCTATCAGCGAGGAAAGGGGCTGGGAAAGGAGCTGCAGGGGGTTGTGCACCCCATTGAAGCCGTACAAAGACCAAAGAGACACGGGCTTGGCTATGAGCCCAGTTTCACTCCGCGGATGGTCTACCGGCCAAAAAATGCCATGGGACTCCAAAAATTCTTTATCAAAGGGGAGACCATGATGACGACCGGGGACAAAGAAGAAGAACCAGTCAAGAGGAAGAAGGCACCAGAGCAAGAGGAGGAGGTGGACAACCTGAGTTCATCTTTGGCTCGGTTGTTCATAGAGGAGGAAGAACCAGTCAAGGGCAAGTCCATCTCTAAAAAACTTGTCCACTCGAACCCACCTCCAAAACAACATCCCGCGTGAGCCGTATCCTACGGTCACGTATTTCAAAATCCTCACTCTATCCCTCTTTGATTCGCTTGATGGGCTATCTAGCCCAATTCCCACTTCTGGGCCAAAATGGCCACCTGAACTGATCAATGGGCCTGAGAGCCCATTCAAATCTTCTTACTCCACCGGGCTTCTATGCCCATTCCAACCCAACAACCTTGGGCCCGCGTGCCCACCCGGTCGGGCCCACGTGCCCTTTAGATTTATTTTCTTGCTTTGGGCCCGCGTGCCCACCATTTGGGCCCACGTGCCCCTTAGATCTTTTCACCAGCTTTGGGCCTATTTGCCCACTTCTTGTCATCATCGGGCCCGCGAGCCCATTTTTCTTCCATTTGCTTAAGCTTTCTATTTCTGCTCGAGCCCCATCGGCTCATTCCCTTTTTGTTATTGAAAATACCAATATTACCCTAAAAAAACGTCCTCTCACAAACTCAGTTTTCCATTGAGGAGACGTCTCTACTTGTCTCGGAGGGTGCTCCCAACCAGGGACCCCTCTTCTCCAACTCACTGATCGATCTGCTCGATCCTTCACCCATTGTAAATACCACCTTTTCAATTCCGTCTTCTTTAGGAGTAGTTAGGGTAGAAAAGAAGAAAATTCGAGGTAAACGTGTGCCGTAGAGATATCTCCAACAAATAGCTAAAAAATGCAAGGAATGTGCAAGGTCGCAAGGTTTTTGGAAAATGCTATCCAGCTTGATGAAATCCAATATGAGGATGAATTCAATGTAGATCATACACTGGGAGTTTACGAGGTCTTATCCGAAAAAGATCATGATTTCGAGGATGGAATTGAGGACTTGGCTGATGCGTATGCATCTGGACTTAAAAGATTTGAAGAACCATTAGCCACGGTGGATGAACCGACAAAAGAATTGAATCTCGGAACACCGGAAGATCCCAAGACAATCCTCCTAAGCGCAAACCTCACTCCCACTGAGGAACAGGGTTTAATTAAAATTCTGGAAGAATATAAGGACACGTTCGCATGGACATACGAGGACATGCCGGGGTTTGACAACTCGTTAGTTGAACATCGTCTAACTTTGAAACTTGGAGTTACCCCGGTCAAACAAAAATTAAGGAGATTCCACCCTGATGTTGCACTTAAGATGAAAGAAGAGGTCGACAAGTTACATCAAGCAAGATTCATTAAGGTCGTCCTTTATCCGCAATGGGTGGCAAACATAGTCCCTGTCATGAAGAAGGATGGCCGAGTTCGGATCTGTATAGACTTCAGGGACTTAAACCGAGCGTGTCATAAAGATGACTTTCCTCTACCTCATATTGACGTACTGGTTGATAACACTGCTGGGTTCGAGATGTTGTCATTCATGGATGGCTATTCTGGATATAATCAAATCCGGTTGGCCGAAGAGGACCAGGAGAAGACCTCGTTCACCACACCTTGGGGAACCTACTGCTATGTCGTCTGCCCTTTGGACTGAAGAATGCCGGTGCTACCTATCAGAGGGCAATGATGGCTATCTTCCATGACATGATGCATACCCTTGTAGAGGTGTACGTGGACGACCTGGTCGTTAAGTCCATAAGCTGAGAAGATCACCCAGAAGTGTTAAGAAAGGTCTTGCAAAGGGCTAGGGAATATAAATTGAAGATGAACCCAAAGAAATGCACGTTTGGAGTATCCTCAAGAAAACTGTTGGGGTTCATAGTGAGCAAAAGGGGCATAGAGATCGACCCAAACAAGGCCAAGGCAATCATCGGTGTGCCTCCTCCGAGAAATATGAAAGAACTTCGAGGATTAATTGCGAGGCTACAGTTTGTCCGCCGGTTCATCTCACAACACACCCAAAGGTGTAAACCTTTCTATGAGTTGACCAAGGCAGGGGCCGAGTTCAAATGGGATTCGAAGTGCCAGGATGCATTCGATGGTTTGAAAAGATACCTGGCTAGTCCCCCTGTGCTTAGACCACCAGTCCCTGGAAGCCCTTAGTTTTATATATCTCGGTTTTGGAGAATTCTCTTGGGGCAGTCCTTGCACAAGTTGATGAAGAAGGGAAAGAGAGGGCAACTTACTATTTGTCAAAGATCTTTGATCCATGTGAGCAGAAGTATACTGTAGTGGAAAAGACCTGTGCTGCACTAGTCTGGGTAGTTCAAAAGCTTAAACACTATTTCTTAGCTCATTAGGTCAATATCATCGCCCGCATCAATCCCATCAAATTCCTTCTGGAGAAAACTGTTCTAACTGATCGGTTAGGTCGTTGGCAGAGCTTCCTTTCTCAGTTTGATATCACCTATGTCCCCCAGAAGGCGATTAAGGGCTATGCCATTGCCGAACATCTAGCCCATCACCCTATACCCCTCTTTGACCCGGTCCAATCGGAGCTCCCGGATGACGAACTAATGTTGATCCGATCTTCCCACCTTTGGACATTATATTTTGACGGGGCTCGAATTCACACGGTAAGGGAATAGGAATTGTCCTTCTATCACCCGAGGGTGTCACCATTCCACGAGGCATTTCAGCTTGACTTCCCAAAGAACCAACAATATAGCTGAATATGAAGCCTTGCTGGCCGGGCTGGAGGCTGCTCATTTCTATGGTGCCACGGAATTAAGGGTGATAGGTGATAGCCAACTAATTCTTCGCCAAGTCCTAACCAAATACCGAACTTCTCATCCAAACCTCAAACCTTACCAAGAACTCACCTCTTGCTACATCAAGCTCTTTTCCAAACTCACTTTTGTCCATGTTCCTCGAGCTCAGAACATCCTTGATGATGCCCTAGCCTCCTTAGCTTCATCCCTATCAGTCCCGCTAGGTAGACAGGTGCGGACTATTCATGTCCGTAGAAGGTCGATGCCAACAATTAAAGATGGGCGATTTCTGAAAGTCAAGGAGAGATTTGGCAGGAAGGAGTATCTAGAGCAGAAAGAGGAGATTTCGCTAATCGAGTTGGAAGAGTTAGATGAGGGTGAGAGGTCTTGGTTTGATGAGATTGCATGGTATTGTCAAGATCAAACATATCCACCTGGATCAAATGCAAAAGAAAAGAAGGCCATCAGGAGAGTATCCCAGAGGTATACCATCCTAGGAGGGGTGCTCTACAAGAGGAGCCTAAGCGTAATTTTATTGAGATGCGTTGATGAAGAAGAGGCAGAATTGGTGCTTAAGGAAGCACATTCCGGGGTCTGTGGGGGCCATGTCAATGCTCAAGCTCTTGCCAAGAAAATCATCAGGCAGGGGTATTATTGGCCAACCCTAGAAGAGGATTGCTCCATCTTTGTCCGGCACTGTCATTCTTGCCAACTTCATGCCGACAAGATCCATTCTCCCGCATCTTCCCTTCATCCGATACATGCCCCATGGCCCTTCGCCATGTGGGCTTTCGATATCATTGGCCCTCTAAGTGATCTTAACTCTGAAATCCGTTCCAAATCATTCATCCTGACGGCAACAGAGTACTTCACCAAGTGGGCAGAAGCGGAAGCATTCGTGGAGATCAAGGCATCAACACTATGCTCCTTCATCAAGCGCAACATCATCGCCAGGTTCGGGATACCCAGCGACATTATCACCGACAACGGACTGCAATTTCTCTCTCAAGATCTGCGTGATCTTTTCAACAGGTACCGCATTGCATTGCATCATTCATCTCCTTATTACCCGCAAGGCAATGGTCAAGTAGAAGCCACCAACAAAACTTTGATTAAAATCATCAAGAAAACCTATAAGTCTAGCAAGTTCGCAGACTGGCCAGATAAGCTTGTAGATGCCCTATGGGCTTATCGTACTTCTGTACGGACCCCCACTGGTCAAACCCCGTATGCTCTCGCATATGGGATGGAAGCGGTGGTCCCATACGAAGTACACCTTCCATCACTCCGAGTTCAACTCGATAGGGACATCCCTGTCGATGAGAGACGAGAATCTCTCCTTGCACAACTTGAACTCCTAGATGAAAGAAGGTTGGCTACCTCCGAGCATGCCTGGACTTATCAGAACCGATTGAAAAGGTTTTATCAAAAGAGGGTGGTAGAGAGAAAGTTCGAAATCGGTGAGATGGTAGTTAAACGCATATTCGTTAAGCCGGGTGGTCCCCGCTCCAAGTTGCAACCTAACTGGGAAGGGCCTTTTGTTATAACTGAAAAATATCCAGGCAATGCATATGAGCTAACCAACGCCGATGGAGAAAAATTAAACCATCCATGGAACGGCGTTTACCTCAAAAAATATTTTCCTTAAAAAAAATAATAATAAAAATATGGAGAATTTCTAGTATGATATTAAGTCATCGATCCAAGGGTGTTAGCTAGAAGTCAAGGGTAGACATCACCTTGCACACACAACACCTCCCGATCCCAGAATCTAGATAGCCCAACACTCAAGAGAGGCAAGGCAGAACCCTGAAGGCGGAAAGGAAACCTTACCCTATTCTCTTCTATTCGGTCCAAGATAGGTGAAGGGGACTAGAGGAGGATAGTATCGAAAATGCCCGCCACCTTAGTAGGAGGCCGTCTTATAGGGTGCAAAAGGATGCCAAAAGATGGGCAATGAACCCCACAGGTTTAGACAAATATGGGCCTGTCTGAATGAGTACCTGAAAGAATAGAAAATGAAGAAAAGGCACCAAAAGATGGGCAATGACCCCACAGGTCAAAGACTTGTCTAAGCAAGTGCCATATGTAGAAAAGACCCGAAGAGGCCGAACCCCAACGGGCAATTTGGGCATGAGTAGAGAAACCCTCCTCAACACCCTCAAATCCTATCAAAGACTTCCTCTATTATTCTTCCATCTTAAAACCCCTAGGGTAGGGTAAACTGTCCAAACTCAGGGGGAATCCAAACCGATCAAGAGAAGAGGGCAAGAAAGATTCTGGGTATGGAACCTTATTTTCACGTGGTGTTTATCACTTAAATCTTGATTAACACTCAAAGATCGATGAATTGTTTCAATACTGGCACATTCTCCACAAAAATAAAAAAAATGAATATTTTCAAAAATCCAAAAAAAAATCAAATATTTTCCAAAAAAAACAACAAATATTTTCAAAAATTCAAAAAAATTAAATATTTTCAAAACAAAAAAAAAGTTGAATATCTTCAAAAATAAAAAAATTTGAATACTTTCCAAAAATCTAAAAAAGGTGCATCATCTAACTTGGCATAACCTTGATTTTTACCTTTGCTAGCATTCATGTTTATCTTTATGTCTTGCATGTTCCATTTCCGCATTGCATATTTACCTTCATTATCACCCCATTAAGAGGGCTCCTCCCTTTGACCTAAGTCAAAGTTGGCCATAATAGGCAAAGGGATGAGTCGTTGTGAAGATCTAATCCTCTTTTATCAAGTGTTTTCCGGGACTTTAAAATAAGAGGAGAAAGTTCTCTCAACGACACGATTCTGAGATCAAGAAGGGAGCGACTCTCACCATAGCAGGTAAGCTCTCTCAACTTTTACCTTGTCTGTCATTTTGTACATTCTACCTGGTTGATAAGGCTGCCCCCTTGACATACAAGCAAGGCAAGATGACAATAGGCAAGGGGGTAAGCCATAGAATAGATTTAACCCTTCTATTGAGTATTTCAGAAAAGAAACACAAGTCAAGGAGGGGTGAGAATCTCGCCAACAGGTATGTCTCTTAACCGTACATCTATTACTTATTTTTATTATTTGCTATCCCTTAGAAGGCTTCGCCCCTTGACAAACTTGCAAGGGGTTAAGCCGAAATGTGATACTAACTACTCTTTTGAGCGATGTCAAGCAGATCAAATAAACACTGAAGCAAACAAGTGAAGATCTGATTATGCCATTAAGTGCTACAACAAATAAGAAAAGCATCTACAACATCATAAAAGCTAAGCCTTCTACAGAAATCAGTGCCTGCTGCTACCCCCTCCAGGAGAATGACCATGTGGAGGAGGCATGGTAGTCGTGTCCGCCAAAGCTGCTGCAGCTGCCTCATTGCGGCGACGCTCTGAAGAAGTGGCCAGGAACGCAGAAGCACCGTGCTCATGGCTCTGGCTCTGGCCACTCTGCCCCTGCTGGCTCCGCCCGTGGTGACCCCGACTACGAGCAGCGCCACCACTCCGATGCGTGCCACTCCGATGGGAGCTGCTCTGATGGGTGAAACTCTGGCTCGGCTGTGGAGGGATGCCCTGGCGGTAAACCTGCAATGTCGCCTCTGCTGCCGACAAACGAACCTGTGCCTGCAGGTGCATCTGCTCCAGAGATCGCATGGCCTGGCTATGCTGGCGCTCCATCTTGCGCATGGCTCTCTCGTGCTGAAGGCGGAGATCCGAGACGATCATCTGGGAACGAAGATCGGCTGGGGCAGACCGCAATGTCTCCACCTCAGACTCCAAGGACTGGATACGGGAGGACAAGCTACTCTGAAGCTCGGCAACCTGGAAGAAGAGGAAGTATATGAACCAAGAAAAATCAACAACCAGAATAGACAACAATGAAAGATACCTCTCCTTCCTTGGTCGTCAAGGCCTCTCTCGCCTCACTAAGACGCTGGCGGAGCTCAGCCACCTCTTCCCTCGAGAGAGAAGGAGGTGAACCCTCAGCACGAGCCTTCCGCTGTGAACAGAAGAAAAACACATCAAGGCAATCATACGTTGAGGATACAAATGAAGGTCAAAGGCAGTGTCTACCTCAGTCTCCAGCATGCCGCGAAGAGTGGCCACCTCCTGCCGAAGGTCAACAATCTCCAGCTGTTGGCGTAGCAGTAGAGCCCGAGCCTCCTGAAATGACATGAAGGTCAGAAGAGAACAACAACACAGAATTCAAGGAAAGTGAGAAGCATTTACCTGACCCTCTGGAACGAACAAGTGGCCGTACGCCTCCGCGTATCGGCGAAGGTAGTCTCGGCTATCCTCTGCCCAGCCAATAACTACCTCGCCGCCTTCATACCACAAAGTGATCGAGGCGTGGTGTCTCTCCACCCAGTCCACGGGGAGGAGAAGGCGCCTGGGACGAGCACCAACTAGGGGAAGAGGAGGAGGAGGCTCCAACCCGGCCCTGCTCCAGACCGAGGGCACGTGCCGAGAACCGAAGCCACAGTGGCGCCAGCTCATTGACGCACAGAAGATGAAGATCGCGGCCGAAGACACGACCAGCATGGGCAATCCAGGGCTGGAGATGGTCATCGGTATGAGATATGGCCTCCAACACACCTGTGGGAAGCAAAATCATGATTATTATTTCAACAGGAGAATATTGATACACAAATTAAACACGTACCTCAGTGTGTGGAAAGTGGAGAATCTGTGCACGAATCGTAGCCAACTGGCTGCAATGACTACAGGTAGGGCGGATAGGCTCCCAACGAGCCATCAGGGGGAGGAGGTCGGGGTAGGACTGCTGTGCCCGACCCAGGGGGAAGTAGAGGTAGCTCCAGACCTGTAAAAGGCACAACTCTTCAGAGCAAAGCAGAGCAATACAAGTGTACAAGAAAAGAAAGCTGCTAAAAGTCACCTGAAGAAAAGGAGAGAAGCCGGCAACCGAAACAGAACCCGCCTCAGGCTGGAGGCCATAGAACAAATGGGCGAGCATCGCTGCCCCCACGCGTACGTGCCAACCTGCTACAGGTCAACAAGCAAAGGGAGGAACCGCAGATGGATGCGGTCCGTCTTCGAGCCCAACAGAAGGTGCCCGAAGAAGAAGAGGAGGAAGCGGCGCAGGTCTACATCCGCCTCTAAAGAGCCAGGTAACCCGGTAAATGCCGCCGCGGCTGGCCGACCATGCGGCAGAAAAAGCTGTCCTGGCTCTCGCCACGGACACGCTCGGCATCCACCAAGCCTACCATCTCACCAGCCTCTAGTCTGGCGATAGTGCGTAGGCCATCCTCCGGGTCGAACTCGGGCTCATATGCGAAGAGGGCCCGGAACTCCCGCGAATAGTCAGAAGAGGTGGCACACACCACCGGCCTACCGTAAACCCGAAGACCGGTGATGTGTGCAACATCCTCTAATGAGGGCACCATGTGCCCCCATGGGAACAGAAAGACAAAGGAGTCTGGGTCCCAGGACTCACGGAGGACCTGCACAAGTGGTAGGTCCTCCCAAAAAGGAGTCACCCGGAGGATGGGCCCAAACCCCATCTCCTCTAACCGAACCTGCTGGAAGTCCGGTAGGCCTAGGTAGGCAGCATGCACCAGGTCCCACGAGATCCGGGATTTTATCCGGGCCTCGCAATAGAATCATTTCATTAGTTCACTCAATTATTATTGTCAAAATGCAAAGGAGCTAATCATTAAGTGCAGGAAAAGAAAATGTACCTCTCGGACTGCCGGAAGCTCGGGCTCCTCAGAATCGGAGTCATGGCGGCGAACACGTCTCGGCATCTGTGCCAAAAGGGAAGTTGATATTAAACATTGTTACATACATTTTTATTTATTTTATATATATATATAAAAAAAAATATAGCCGAACGCGCCCTCCCCTCCTTTGGAGAGGGAGGGCGCGGTCAGCGCGCCCTCCATTTGAGGGCGCGCTGAGCGCGCCCTCACATTAGGGGTGTGCTCTGCGCGCCCCTTCCCTGAGAGAAGAGTGAGGGCGCGCAGACCGCGCCCTCATCTTGGGGGCGCGGTCTGCGCGTCCCTGAACCGGGGGCGCGCTCAGCGCGCCCCATGTCCGAGGGCGCGGTCAACATTTTTGTGTTGACCACACCCTCTCACCTGCTCGATTCTTATTTTCGCGATAACTTCGTCAAATCAACTCCGAATCGCGTGAAAATTGAACCAAATCGAAGAGCATAAGCCGATCTACATTTTTTGTAACAGGGGCACTAACCTTTGACGGTGTTTCGGACTCCGGGTCTGAGTTGGAACTCTGGAGCTTCTAGCGCGAGGAGAGATGGTGAACAGGTGAAAATGAGATATTCTTACCCCAACGGGGTATTTATAGAGAGTAAAAATGTGAAAATGGGAGAAATTTGAAAATATCACTCAAGGTTTACAAAATCGAGCTGATCGCAACGTCACCGAAAGAATTCCGATCTGATGCACGGTTTGCTCAAAATAATTTTGTGAAGAAAAATTCTCTTTAAATTCTCACCAAAAATCCCCCTTTTCACATAACTTTGAATGTCTCAATTCCTAAATTAGCTAGACATATTCATATTTTTTATCATCACTAGCTAACATTTTTTAGGGGTCAGGAAAAAATTCTATACATTTACTAGTCAGAAATGGCTGAAAATGTATTTTTCAGGAGCAAAATTGATAAAAATGGCGTAAATTTTAGAAAGCGCCAAGCTGTTCAGAAAATCAAGCCGATCAAGGAGTCACCGAAAGAAAATTCATCAGACTCATGGTTTGCTCTGAAAAATTACCTAAAGAAAAAAGACATGTTAAAACCTTTCAAAAATATCTTGTTTCATGTTAAAAAATATTCAAGGTGTTGAAAAATAACAAGGCATATTCATCATAATTGTCAACATTTGTCTTGTATTTTTCCGAAACAAGGTAAATTTCTTTTGAATTTTCACTCAAACTTGCTATAAATAATTCATTGTTTATTCAAAATAAAAACAACATGGCTGACAAGTTAAAGCAGTAAAAGAAGACTCTCAGGCAAGTAGAAGCTTCAACGCAGAGATGTAGCGGCGCTTCCGGTCAGGGTCCTCCTCGATCAGGAGGCTTGGGCGGCACACCCGACTCGTCTCCCACAAGGCAATGACTGAGATCGCCTCCTCCTCGTCATCCGCGGAGCCAAGCTGTCTACCCTTGATAGGTGACAGGTGGGACAGCTTGGGCAACTCGTACCGAGGCAAGCCGATCTGGGAGTGGCAACGGTGAGCGTTGTACAACACAAAGGCCGAACCTGTAACCAGGCGGAGATCAACGCCGGGCAAAAAGCACACCTGGAAGTCCTTCTGCATCAAGGAAGCAGAAGAGTGCAAGAAGCTAGAACGGTTCATGGAGGCAAAGTGAGCACGCCAGTCCGGCCTTTTCTTCACTGATGCACACCTATTGGCGACTCTCTCGCCGAAGCCAAGCGCATCGGCATATGGGAACAAGGGGCTACGGCGGAAGAGCTGCGACCTGGTGGCCACCTCACCGGCTGGATCGAACTTAAAGTGAAGATCGGACCAGCAAGCAAGTAAAAGCGCACTGCCGAAGGGAGGACGGCCCACGCAAGCTGCGGACAGTCCGCAGTACAAGAAGCCCAGAACTGAAGGCCCTAACCGCGCACCGCTCCAGATGCCGCGGATGCATGAGAGTTGATCAACCTCCAGAAACCATCCTCCGCGAGAAACAAGAACACCGCGGCAAGGCAAGCCGCGAAACCCTTTGCACCGCGCGTAATCCGGTCCTCGTCCGGACCGAGAGCCGTCGAAGAGAGATTGTCCAAGCCACCAACTTGGGAACACCGATTCGCTTGCCGGCCAACAAGGTGCTGATCTGCCGAGCCTCGACAAAATCCTGCAAGAATTCCAAGCAAGAGAGGGGTCCTGAAGGGATGAACATACCTTCAGTTTCTCCCTTCTTTGTCCGAGGGAGGCCGAGAAGGAGCTCTGCTTCTTCAAGAAGAATTGTACACTCAAAGCTGCCGAACACGAACGTGTGAGTGTCGGGGTGCCACAACTCAACAAGAGCTCCCATCAAACCGAAGTCAAGGGAGTAGCCTGAATATTGCTTGGCATGGATCAAGAGCCCGGTTAAGCCCCAATCTCGAAGAATCGCTCTGACCGACAAGCCGAGGACGTCAAGCAAGCCGGAAAGCCAGGGAGGAGAGCAATACCGGCGAGGACCAGGGAAGTTTGGGTAATCCTACACCCAAACAGAAGGTAAGAGAAAAATTTTTTAAGAAAAAGAAGAAGAGAGTGGTTGAAAGCTAAAATTGGCAGCGAACTTACCAAGTCGGCGCCGATTCTGGCCTTCAGATGACCCGGGACGCTTGAAATACCTCGAACCGAGCCAACACGCTGCTTTTTCAAAGGAGGAGCCATCATGGGTGTTGGTAGGACGATTTGGTCGTCCTAAGAGGTGCTTATATAGGGGAAATCGGTCCCGATTTGAACCGGATTCGGATCCGGCCAAAACATGAAACTGGGATCGAACGCGCCCCCAAAGTGGGGGCGCGCAGGCTGCGCCCCCCAACCCAGGGCGCGCAGGCTGCACCCCCAAAGTGGGGGCGCTCAGGCCGCGCCCCTGTTTCGGGGGCGCGTTCGATCAAATTCTTCCAAAATTTCTCAAAAAAATTCAGAAAAATTCATAAAAATTCATAAAAAAAATCAGAAAAAAATTGTAAAATCAAATACATTTATGCTTGATTTTTATTAAGGTCGAGTGAACATCATTGTTCATTCGAAACTAACATTTTGATGAAAGACAGGAATTGCTTGCGGAAACAGAAGAATCAACATGGGAAACCCCCATAACTTGCCGACTAGCATATATGTCGCTAGTCGTGTGTTATTATCTTATACATTATTTGTTGGAGACCATGAGCACGGAGAAGACTTGACCCGAGATCCCCTTCATCAAAATCTACGACGGTCGGGTCATCTCTAATGCTCACGGATAAGCCAAAGTTGTGCTGCGAGGGACGATAGTTCCCGAATGGGTATCTTGACCTCATAGACAATCTATATCTTCAACTATTTGTTATACAAGTTTTGTTTTGTTTTCTTGAGCCCAACATGCATCATGTAGCATTAATTGCATTACATTTTGTTTTATCATTAAATACAACATTTCCCAAACTTCACCTTCTCACTCTCTCGATCATTCTAAATCCCACCGTGTTTTCTAATCCCATCGTGTTTTCTAATCCCACCATGATCTCTAGTCCCACCAACCTCTCTAATATCCCACTGTGTCTATTAATCCCACCGTGTTCGGTAACCACTTTGTGCCCTCAAATCTTTCATTTCTTTTCACCACTGTGGCCATTGCAACTTCTTTGCTATTCATCCCACCATGGCAGCCAATTCATCCCGCCAAGGGCCTTCTATTTGGTCAGAACTTGCACCGTCAATATCTTCACGGTCTATGCTTAAACATTTGCCTTTCGGAATCTGAGATCATTCCATTCCGAATTGAATCATGTCTCTTGGAAGACTTAAATAAATCTAAGAGCCTGAATGTGCTCGATTGGTATTCTTTTACTTTTTCAAAAACAAATCTCTTTTTAAAATTTTTAGCCCATCACAGTACAGGAACACCACAAGGATCGGGTTACCGACTGATGATGAACCTACGAACCCATGTTTCGGGGACTCCCCACCGCGTTGGGGGTTGGCTATTCTTCTCTCGTGCCAATGGCACATCTCTTACCAATCGAACATAGGAAGACTTGATGAAACATGGTGGTTAACTAGGAGACTTGAGGATATTCGTCTTGCCGAATCTGGTCGTTGAGCGTGTCTATATCTACACCTTGATGTCACCTTTTCAGTCCATCGCTATTTTACTCCACTGCATTCCATTACAACTCATTTCACTTCGCTACATTTCTCTACATTTTACTCCTCTACGCTACATGCCATTGCCTTGCAAAGCCGACATCAAGGTGAGGCAAGCTGTAGACACACCAATTTGGCCTTATTTAGAGCTTAAACCATTATTCCATTGGCAACATCTCTTTTAGACCATAAAAATCATGATGAACCACCCTTTTGGATGAGCTGAGGTTCTTATTGGAAATATGAGGATGATTTGCTAATTTCTAATCAAATCCGTGTTTGCCGAACAAGAGACTCTTGGTGGTGTGCCAGATTATGCTTTTCCCAGCATATCATCTACTTGAAAATTCTTCACAGGATTATGTGGACATCCAATGAAGAAGTCCTCAACATCAATAATATTCCCCTCTGAGTCCTCTTTTCAATGTAACAAACGGAATTCAATTCCAATCTACCATTTGTCTGCAACGCCTTTTAGAAGTCAGACGTGCAGTTCTGTCCGCACGCAGCACCAATCGAGCCCAATTGCATGCAAGCCCAGCCCATTGGGCACATATCTGACCAATTCACAACCTTACCTTACTTTTTCCTCCTCCATATCACTTTTTATAGTATCTTTAAGCTTCATGGTCGAAATTAGCATCATCTAATGATGGCAATCCAACTTGTTGTCTTGTATATCAAGACTTGCCATTTTTAGACTAGATTTGTTTCCTCTTCAAGTGGAGGCATATTTTGAGCATGGGGATGGTGATACACGGTTTCCAATCTCTATAAATCATTTAGGTAAGTTTATACATGCCTCAGGATGAAACTTAGCAACATTAAATGGAGGAAATCCAACCTATGGTCGGATGTATCAAAACTTGCTATTTTTTGACCTGGTTCTCATCCCCTATAAAGGGAGACTCATATGAACGACCTAAGAAGGGCATACCCATCCTACAGAACTCCTCTCTTCGTCCTCCAGCCACCCTAGGCTCTTCCCAATCTCTTCAAATCGTTCTATCTTTGTCCCGGTGCTTAGAGATCATCCCAAAGTGAGGAAGAAGCCGATCTATGCTCCGACGTGCTGCACTTCTGATCATTGGCTTCTACAGATCTCTATAGTCATTTTCCGGCCTGAATTCCTTCATAAGAAGTGTTCTTCATCAAGATATATTTCATATGAAACAAACGGAGATCAATTATGACATTCCCTCGGCATGTTATGGCTTCAACACCGGCGCTGCACAGACAGATCCGAAGTCTTCTCTTCTAAGTCATCATTTTCTCAGTCAATTTCAGTACATTTAATGGTGGATTCAACCTATGTATCCTTCATAGAAATTGTTACCCGGTGAGTTATATTTTATCTACAACAAGAATAATTCAATTTGGATATCTGTGGTGCCCATAGCATGTCCTACATCGACATTGTGCTTGGAGTTTCCAGAACTTCACTACCCAAGATCCGGCTTATCAGGTAAATTCAGATTACTTATCATAATATTCAGGCAAACTTGTCTTCATATAAAACCACCCTCGGTGAGTTATATTTATTTTTAAATAAATTTCACTTGATTCTTACATTGGTGCTGTCCTCTACGGTCTCTGCATCAGAGCCGCGCAGTTTACATTAAATATGTCCAACCCGGTTGCCACTTTGCCTGGGTTGTGTTGTCTTTAACTATTTATATTCTTTTTTATTCATTCAAATCATTTAGTTAATATTTAAGCATCATTTTTATTCAATCTTACATCATTTCATACATCATAAAAAAACCAAAAAAAAAAGGGGTTAGGGCTAACCCCGAATCCGGTGAGTTTGTTTCCAATTGTCGTTTTATGTTATTACTTTTACAAGTTACTACATTTCACTCAGTTCTAATCCTTCTTCACTTGTTTTCTTGCCTTATTGTTTTCTAGTTGCACAAATACATCAAGCTAGCATTGGTTGGACTCTTCTTCATCGGCCGGCCGAAGAAGAAGAAGGTTGAACTCACATCCCAATCTCCCACGCTAAGGTACACACGGTCAAATCAACTTCTTTCTATTTTCATTACATAAAGCGGAGCCCGCGGCTCCTGGCGACCACCTTTTATTTATATTCTAATTTCATCTCCTCCTCACTCTCCTCCCACATGACCCGAACCATCTCCGGTGCTCGAGCGACGCCGTGAGATGAAAGTTCGGGGATCAATGTGAGTGTGGGATCGAGGTGAGGAGTCTTTACTTCTTTCCGAGTGTTTTAAATTCACTCCCCTTTTCCCCTATTCCATCTATCTTTCACCTTCTTATCTTGAGGTGCCGATCCGGAACCCGTTTCTGGAGTCGACAACTAGTTCCTCTACCATGGCAGGAGCAACATAAGAAACAACTGGTTTGACTGACTGAGGGGGAACCCTATGTTGAGGGATTGATTGAAGTAGTTCTGGCATAGAAGTCGGTTCAGGCTGGGGAGCTATTGGTGTAATTAGTTAAGGGACCAAGGCTTGTGTGGTTGGCCGAGGAGTTGTTGGCGAAGTAGACTGAGAAGCTAAGGGCCGAATGATTGGCCGAGGGGCCTTTGGAAATGTTGGTGGAGTCAAAGGCTGGGGAACCGATTTAGGTAACGAAGTATTTGCACAAGCGACAAGAGGAACTTGATTGTGCACAGTTGGTTTCGCCATTAGCACGGGTTGTATGACCGGCTGAGGTTGGGGCATGGGTGGCCTAATCAACTGGCGTCGAGGAGTCGGCTGAGGATGATGTTCTGGAGGAGGTTGGAGAGGGCTCCTAGGTTGGTTTATAGCATCAATGCTCCTCTCAAGCCTGGGCCTCAATTCATCAGAATATTGTATTAATTCCACATCTTCTTTTACTTTCCCAATTATTGAATAGCCTGGCCCATATCGTCGCAAGAATTTTTCCTTGACAATTTCAAAATCCCATATTTCTATTTCCCCTAGTGAAAAAAACCATTCTAGGGCTGCACCATCCAATGATTGCTTAAAAAGAATAGCAAGAGCTATTCGATCATTTAGCCATTGAGATGATTTGCTCAAGAAATCATTGACATGGGTGAAGGGATCACCTGAGCCATTGTAGCGATGGTAGGCTGGTGTTTGTGATAGAGGCATATGTGGGACTGGGAAAGATGGAGCAAATATTTTTAGGGATGGCCTTCGAGTCCAAACGATGCCTAAGCTCTTCAAAGTGTTCATCTATATGGTTGAGTTTGTCTATGAATGCTTGAGTGAGGCTGGGTTCCTGAGCCACCGGTGCAAGGTATTTAGATGAATGGGTTGGAAGAGGTGGCTTCAAAGTAGGAACTGGCATAGAATTATATGAATGCCCCACAACGGGGTGAGTAGAGGCATGATAGGGTTGCCCAGGAGAGGAGATGATGAGGGGCCTGGCTGTCGATTGGGGTGGTGAGGGTGCTTGATTTCCCTCGACCGGATCTTGATTGGCGGGCATCTTGCCCTTTGTTAAAGATTGCACAAGTGAAAAGGATTCAGGATCTAGATGGAGGGATAGACCCTGGAGGATTTGTTCCACAATAAGTGAAGCAGGTGGATGGGTGGGATCTTGAATTTCGGGTTCCCTAATGGCATTAACATGGCCCTCTGGTTGGACCATGGGTTGCTGTAGCATGTAGTGACCCATCTTGTAGTAGTCCAGCATCCCAATAGGCATCCTATCAATCTTTCTTACAAAATGGTTAAAAGCAAGCAAATGAAAAGTGTAAATGCAAAGAGAGTTTTTGTTTGGTTATGCTTTGTTTTTTGTTTGAATTGATTTGGTTTCAATTTTGTTGTTTGGCAAGCAATTGAACACAAAAATTAAAAGGATTTTTTGTTTTGTTTTGTTTTGTTTTAGGTGTTTTGAAAGAAGAATTTTTTGGTTGTTTTCAATTGTTGTGAGCAAGCAAGTTACGCAAACAAGTTCTTAAAATGACTAGTCGACAATTTTTGGGTTGAAACCTTAGATTAGATAGATTTTTAGCAATTGTTCACTCAAATGGGTATGATTCCTATTGCTTCAATCTTCAAGACCTAAGGTTGTCACTCAATCACCACGAGTAGGTACTTGGGTTCTTCGGGTTTTGGGAAAATGGTGCAACCGGCCCAATCGTGCGGAGAGGAATACTCCACGGATGGGGACTTACGGAGGTCTTGATGGAAACAACCAAATCAACTAGGAAAGAATATCCCAGAAGAGAGGTTAGAATCCACCAAGAAGGTGTTTGGAGGGTGAGGGTGTGTTGGGGTAGAGAGCCCCCGCCTCGAATGCCCTATGGATCGGAGCAAGTCCGGTACCCAATGCAAAAGCTAATGCAAAAATGAAAAATGGAGGGTAGGCGGAGAAGAAGCAATCAATATGCAAACATGAATTAAAGCTATTGAATAAATCAAACAAGTGAATGCAAGCAATACAAGCAATGATAAAGTAAAACAAATAACTAGCAACTAAAGGTGGTTCGCGCGGGAACCGGCTTGTGATGGAGTGTTCAAGTGGGGACAAATCTGAATAAAAGGTAAAAGAATGGTCCACGTGGGGACCGATTTGAAAATAAAGTGGCTCACGCGGGAGCCGAGTTTTGGAAAGGTAGGTGGTTCACGCGGGAACCGTTTTTTGAAGGAAAAGGGGTGGTTCACGTGGGAACCGGTTTGTTTGGCTGGAAAAAGAAAAGGAGGGCCACGTGGGGCCAATCTAAAATGGTTCAAAGGGGTGGTCCACACGGGGACCGATCTGAAAGTGTATTGGTTCACGCGGGAACCGGTTTATAAAAGGGGTTGGTTTACGCGGGAACCGATTTTTTGTGAAGAAAAGGGTGGTTCACGCGGGAACCGGTGTAAGAGTTGACAAAATAGAAAGAGGGCCACGTGGGGCCAAATATGAAGGTGCTGTAAAGACCCGGGGACCGATTTGAAAATAAGTTGGTTCACGTGGGAACCGAGTTGGAAAAGAAATGTGGTTCACGCGGGAACCAGTTTATAAGAAGAAAAGTGGTTCACACGAGAACCAGGTTGAAATTGAAGACAAGAAAATCAAGTCCACATGGGGGACAATCTTTAAAGGAAGAGTAAACAACAAGTTTAAAAGTAAATGAACATGGAAAAGGTAAAGGACAAGCCGGTTCACGCGGGAACCAAGTCGGAAAACAACTAGTTGCACGAATCAATCAAGCTAGCACGGTTGAAGACATTCAGAATCCCACCGTGGTCGCCAAAAAGCTGTCGACTCCAAAAATGGGTTACGGATCGGCACCTCAAGAGAAGGTGATGATAGATGGAATAGGGGAAAAGGGAGTGAATCGAAAAACACACAGAAAGCGGTAAAAAGTCCTCACCTCGGTCCCACACTCGCATTGATCCCGGAAGTTTCATCTCACGGCGTCGCTCGAGCACCGGAGACGGTTCGGGTCATGTGGGAGGAGAGTGAGGAGGAGATAAACTTAGAACACGAATAAAAAAGGTGGTCGCAGGAGCCGCAGGCTCCGCTTTATAAAATGTAAATCAAGAGATGAGTTGATTTGACTGTGTGTACCTTAGCGTGGGAGATTGGGATGTGGGTTCAACCTTCTTATTCTTTGGCCGGCCGATGAAGAAGAGTCCAACCGATGCTAGCTTGATCAACTTGTGAAACTAGAACAATAAACCAAGTGAAGAGTTTGATTAGACTTATGAGAAGTGTAGAAACTATAGAAGAGGAGATGAAACAAAGAAGCAATTGGAATAGAACTCACCGGGTTGGGGCGATCGCTAACCCCTTTTTTGTGTTTTTTTTAATTATGTAAAAATGATGAAAATGAAGTAAAAGATGTTCTAAGACAGTAAATAAACTGAATGAAATGAGTTAATAAGGACTTATGAAGTGTGTGGCTTAAGTTGAAGCTAAGTTGGTTGAAGAAGGACGGTTCGGGTAGCTTTGCACCCTTATGGCGCGACTTTGGTGCAGAAAATGTTACAGACAACCCCGATGTCAGAATTGAGTGAAGTTTGTTTCTATGGATGAATAACTATGAGAGAAAGAGATCGTATGTTGATGACCTCTCCGGAATCTATCTTTAAGAGCCTGTAAAAATTTTGAAATTGGATAGATGTGGAAAACAGAACCAGGATGCGCGCCCTCAATGAAGCAATCGCCACAAACATATGGAAAGTCGGAATAAAATGCCGTCAGTTGAATATGAAATAGGACGAAGAGAGGAACAACTCCTCTGTTGAAGACTTTTGCAGAAAGAGTCCCAGATTTTCTGCATAAGTTGATGAAGTCGGTTGATGCAGAACACACGGATTGAGCCTTCTCCTTCACTTCGGGATCGATTTATCGACGTCGGATCAACTTTGGACGTCAGGACAGCCTTGGGAGAGAGTTTGGATGACCTCAAGACAAGACAGGCATGGGGAATTAACCTTGGGTCATTGAGAATGACCCTCAATTTATAGAGGAGAGAAACCAGTGCAAAATATGGAAATTGGACCGAGCGCACCCCCGCCTTTCAAAGGAGGCGGGGCACGCAGGGCGCGCCCTCAATCCAGGGGCGCGGTCTGCACGCCCCCCTGTTTCAAAGGAAGTGGGGGTGTGGTACGCGTCTTATTGCTAAAATTCACCGGAATCTTCCGAAAATTACTAAAAATTGACTTGACAAATGTAACGCGCCCCCAAACCGGGGGCGCAGTCAAAATAAACGAAAATCAATGATGGAAACCTTACAAAAACTGGTTTAGAAGGTGCTAATCGGGATTATTTTCAGTTTCCGAAAACATACCGTGCCCCCGTGTTTCAAAGGAAGCGGGGCGCGCCATCCCCTTTCAAGGGGAGCGGGGGCGCGGTAGACTCTTTCTCCTGCGCGTGTTCCGTGAGCCGTAACCTGCAAACTGGATGTCCGATTCGGCTCCCGTTTGTCGCATTGTAAAGAGGGCCTTCAACCGCACCTCCTCAAGTCAGTAAACCAGCCAGCATGACTCCCGAGATGTTCGCACGAGGCTTTCTACCGGTTTACCCTTTCGCTAAAAGCCAAAAACCGCGGTGAAGATCCGGAAGGGCATGGTTCCGGTCGAGGAATCTCGGGTCAACTCGGGATGACTTAAAATGATGACCGAACAAGTCCAGTACGGTCAGAAAACACGAAATCATCGAAAATATGAAATTAACCCGGTAAATGTGAACCGAACATCAGAAAAGTTAGGAAACCCTAAAATTGACCGAAATGGCCGTGTGGCCCCGATTGATGAAATATATTTGGCTAGGATTGACCCGGACGACCCAAAAAGACCCGGTGATGACCGGAAAGGCCTCACGCGTGGTCCGGGATAGCCGTGTTAGTACAGATCGAAAAGCCATAATGAAGAAACCGTTATAGACTAACGCCTACCGAAATGACTTGTCGGAAACCCCGAATGTTACGGAACACACACGGGACTCCCGAGATGTTCAATCATGGACCATTCAAGGTCAGTCATCGAGCAGGCTTCATGTTTTCACGGTTCACGCGTGGCTCTCGCTTGAAGGTTACAACATTATTCCGGAAATCATCGGTCCATTCCCAACTTACAAGGGGCTCCACCAATGTCCTTAGCTCATCTCCACGAGATAATCCAGATCAGATAATGGTCAAATAAATGATATTGCCTATGGAATAAGAGTCTAGGGCTCCGAATCAGGCCAATTTGGCGTGTCTACACTCTACCCGACCGCTAAATAGCCCCGGTGCTTCGGAATCGGAGGATTTTCCAACGGCTCTTTCCCCAAGCCGGCACTCAACTACAGGATCCAGTGTTGGAGGAACAAGTGGAAGAACTCTTGCCAGGCATGACCTATGATTTTTTGAGACATTTAGATAAGACACCGGCCTGTATTTCCATACTTGAGTTGATCAAAAGATCAAAGGTGCACCAGGAGATTCTACAGCAATATTTGCGAAGGGTCATGGTGAGTGAAGATCTCCCACCTGAGAAGATCACTACAGTGTTAGCCCCTAGAAGTGAGCACCCAACACTCACTTTCTCTCAGGAGGAATTAGCAGATACAGAGGTCAGGAGATATGCTTTGCATGTGGCTGTGGTTATTTTTAATATTTAAGTGAAATCCTGTTTGGTTGATACTGGAGCTTCTATCAATGTTATGACACCAAAAAATTTGCAGTTGTGCGGCATTTCTAAGCAAGAAATCAAGCCATCTTGTGCCATGGTGATGGCCTATGACAACTCTAAGAAGTCTGCACATGGGGTGATCACTCTAGAAGTTAAACTTGGACCATGTATGGTCACAACGGATTTTCATGTTTTAGAATTGGATCCAACTTTTCGGGCTATACTTGGGAGGCCATACTTGTAGGCAATAGGAGCTGTGGCTTCAACAAACCACTAGTGCATAAAGTTTCCCTTTAAAGAACAAGTGGTCAAGGTGACTAGCATGCCTGTAAGGGATGATGCTACTTTTACATCGCCCTTAGGACTGTCAATACAACCCCATATCTCAGTGGGAGAATTGCCAGAAGTCAGATGCATGACTGCCTCACTACCCGACACAGTGGGATGGCGGATGATGATGAAATTGGGGCTATCAGCCTGGAAAAGGTTTGGGCAAGGATCTTCAAGGGATCACTCAGTCAATTCAAACTGAGAAAAGGCCACGCAGGCAGGGGTTGGGATACGAAGAGGATTCCATCACAAGGAGGGTCTTCCAGCCAGGATATGCCATGGGACTCCATACATTCTTTATTAAAGGGGAGACCATGATGATGGCTGAAGATGACAAGAGTTCCATGATGGCTATCAAGAGAAGGAAGGCTCCAGATGAAGAAGAAACTTGGAAGATCTATGCTTATCTTTGACTCGTTTGTTCTCAAGGGGGAAGAGCACCAAGAACCACTCAAGGGCAGACCATTCTTGGATCATCTGGTTGAGTATACCACCCAAGTCAAAACCATTCCGCGAGGCCTGAGCATAACAATCCCCTGTTTAAACCTCATGCCGTTGTTTTTAGATCTATTGGATGGGCTTCCAAGCCCACTCTCTTCCAATAAACTAACCACCCACTTTGGGTCTATGTGCCCTTTTAAACCTTTTACTCTTACTGGGCCTGCTTTCCCATTTACTTCCCTCGTCAGCTTCAGGACTGAGAGCTTTTCCCAACATGGGCTCACATGCCCATCCATTTCTAAAATCGGGTCCACGTACCCGTTCACGTTTTTCATCAGTTTTGGGCCCATGTGCCCATTTTCTGTTACCATTGGGCCTACGAGCCCCTTTTTCCCCTTTATTCTTAAGTTTTTATTTATATTAATTCAGTCATCTTCTAGCAAATCCCCAGTCATGCAGACTCATTCTATCTTTTTACTTGAAAATCCCAAAAAAAAATGTCTTCTCTAAAACTCACATTTCCATCGAGGATATGTCTCTACTCATCCCAGAGGGTGCTCCCAATCAGGGATCCCTCACTTCTAAATCATTGATCGATTTACTTGATCCTCCCTCCACTATAAATACCACATTTCCAGCAGGTCAGATTAGGTTAGGAAATAGGAAAGTAAGAGGTAAACGAGTTCCAAATAGGTATCTACAACAATTGGCACAGAAATGCGTAGAGTGTGCAAGGCTGCCAAACTTTTTAGAGAATACCATCCAGCTGGATGAAATCCGATATGAGGATGAGCATAACATAGATCATACTTTGAGAGTATATGAGGTGGTATCAGAGAAGGATCCCGAATTTGAGGATGAAATTGAGGACTTGGCCGATGAATATGCATCTAGACTTAGAAGAATTGAAGAACCATAAGCCACAAGGAAAGAACCAACCAAAGAATTGAATTTAGGAATCCTGGACGATCCTAAGACTATCCTCATCAGTGCAAACCTCACTCTCTCAAAAGGACAACATTTGATCAAAGTTTTGGAAGAATATAAGGACACGTTTGCATGGACATATGAAGACATGCCAGGATTAGATAATTCATTGGTTTAACATAGATTAACCTTGAAACTTGGAACTACCCCGGTTAAACAAGAGCTCAGGAGGTTCCACCCTGATATTGCACTCAAAATGAAAGAAGAGGTCGACAAACTACACCAAGAAAAATTTATTAAAGTTTTCCTATATCCGCAATGGGTGGCTAACATAGTCCCTGTTATGAAGAAGGATGGACAGGTTCGTATTTGCATAGATTTCAGGGACTTGAACAGAGCGTGTCCTAAAGATGATTTTCCTTTACCTTATATCGATGTGTTGGTTGATAACACAGCTGGATTTGAAATGCTTTCATTCATGGATGGCTATTCTGGATACAATCAAATCCGGTTAGCTGAGGAGGACCAAGAGAAGACCTCATTTACTACAGTTTGGGGAACATATTGCTATGTTGTCATGCCCTTTGGGTTAAAAAATGCTGGTGCTACATATCAGGGGGCTATGATGGCTATCTTTCACGATATGATGCACACCCTTGTAGAGGTGTATGTGGATGATTTGGTTATCAAGTCCAAGAGTCGGGAAGATCCTTCTGAAGTACTAAGTAAAGTCATGCAACGAGCTAGAGAATACAAGCTGAAAATGAACCCTAAGAAGTGCACATTTGGAGTTTCATCAGGAAAACTACTTAGGTTTATGGTAAGCAAAAGGGGCATAGAGATCGACCCAAACAAGGCAAAAGCAATTATCGGTATGCCTCCCCCGAGGAATATGAAGGAGTTTCGAGGATTGATTGGGAGGCTACAATTTCCGCCGGTTTATCTCACAACATTCCCAAAGGTGTAAACCTTTCTATGAGTTAACCAAGGCGGGGGCCAAGTTTAAATGGAATTCAAAGTGCCAGGAGGTGTTTGATGGGTTGAAAGCATAGCTGGCAAGTCCCCCTATACTTAGACCACCAATTCCCGACAAGCCTTTGGTCCTCTACATTTCGGTTCTTGAGAACTCTCTTGGGGCAATCCTTGCACAAGTTGATCAAGAAGGGAAAGAACAAGCTACTTCTTACTTGTCTAAGATGTTTGATGCTTGTGAGATGAAGTACACTGTGGTAGAAAAGACCTATGCTGCTCTTTTTTGGGTGGTTCATAAACTCAAACATTATTTTCTTGCTCACCAAGTCAAGCTCATTGCTCGTATCAATCCTATCAAGTTTCTATTAAAGAAGACAGTCTTGACTGATCGGTTAGGGCAATGGCAGAGTTTCTTATCCCAATTTGATATCACTTATGTCCCACAGAAGGCAATCATGGGATATACTATTGCTGAACACCTTTCCCATCATCCCATACCCGTCTTTGACCCAATCCGGTCAGAGTTCCCGGATGATGAACTAATGTCAGTCCGATCTTCCGATCTTTGGACATTATATTTTGACGGGGTTCTGAACTCTCATGGTAGAGGGATAGGTATTGTCCTTCTGTCACCTGAAGGTGTCACCATTCCACAGGCTTTTTAGCTCAACTTTCCAGTAACCAACAACATAGCGGAGTATGATGTCTTGCTGGCCGGGGTGGAGGCCGGTCATTTCCATGGTGCCACCGAACTGAGGGTGATAGGTGATAGTTAATTGATCCTACCAAGTCCTATCCAAGTACCAAACTTCCCATCCAAACCTCAAACCCTACCAGGAGCACACCACCTGCTACATCAAGCTATTCTTCTAACTCACTTTTGTCCATGTTCCCCGTTCTCAGAATATCCTCGCTGATGCCTTAGCTTCACTAGCTTCATCTTTATCTGTCCCGCTAGGCAGTTAAGTGCGGACTATTCACATTTGTAAGAGGACAATTCCAGCAATTGAGGATGGACGTTTTATGAAGGTTAAGGAGAGGTTCAACAGAAAGGAATACTTGGAACATAAAGAAGAAATATCTTTAATTGAGTTGGAAGAATTAGAAGAAGATGAGAGATCTTGGTATGACGAGATTGCGTGGTATTGCCAAGATCAGTCATACCTACCTGGATCAACCACCAAGGAAAATAAGGCAATCAAAAGAGTATCCCAGAGGTATACAATCCTAGGAGGAGTGCTCTACAAGAGAAGCCTAAGTGGAATCTTACTCAGGTGTCTTGATGAAGAAGAAGCCAAGTTGGTGCTGACGGAAACACATTCTGGAGTTTGTGGTGGTCATGTGAATGCCCAAGCCTTTGCTAAGAAAATTATTTGACAAGGGTATTATTGGCCAACTCTAGAAGAAGACTGCTCCATCTTTGTCCGACACTGTCATTCATGTCAACTCCATGCTGACAAGATTCATTCTCCCGCATCTTCTCTTTATCCAATTCATGCCCCATGGCCTTTCGCCATGTGGGCTTTTGATATCATTGGCTCTTTGAGTGAACTCAACTCTGAAATGCGCTCAAAATCATTCATTCTGACAGCAACAGAGTACTTCACAAAGTGGGCTGAAGCAGAAGCATTCGTGGAGATTAAAGCATCAACAGTCTGCACCTTCATCAAGCGCAACATCCTGGCAAGGTTCGGGATCCCCAGCGACATCATCACTGATAATGGGCCATAATTTCTCTCTCAAGATCTGTGTGATCTTTGCAACAGGTATTGCATTTCATTGCATCATTCATCGCCATACTATCCTCATATCCTCAAGGCAATTGTCAAGCAGAAGCCACCAACAAAACCTTAATCAAGATCATCAAGAAATCTTGTAAGTCTAGCAAGTTTGCCAACTAGCCTGATAAGCTTGTAGATGCTCTATGGGCTTATCGTACTTCTGTAAGGACTCCCACTGGACAAACCCCATATGCTTTGGCATATGGCATGGAAGCAATGGTCCCCTACAAAGTATTACTTCCATCTCTCTGAGTTTAGCTCAATAGGGATATTCCTGTTGATGAGAGACGAGAATCTCTCCCTGCACAGCTTGAACTCTTGGATGAAAGAAGGCTAGCAGCCACTGAGCATGTCCAGACTTATCAGAACAGACTTATAAGGTTTTACCAAAAGAGGGTGGATGAGAGAAAATTCGAGATTGGTGAGATGGCAGTCAAACGCATATTCATTAAGCCGGGGGTTCCCCGCTCCAAGTTGCAACCTAACTGGGAAGGGCCTTTTGTAATCACTGAAAAGTATCCAGGCAATGCATATGAATTGACTAATACAGATAGAGAAAAATTGAATTATCATTGGAATGGAGTTTACCTCAAAAAGTACTTACCATAAAATAGAGAAACTGCTGGTATAATCTCAAGTCATCGATCCTAGGTTGTTCGTGAGAAGTCAAGGGTAGGTACCATCCTACACACACAACACTTCCCGATCCTAGAATCCAGACAACCCGACACTGGAGAAAGGTAAGGCAGAAATCTGAAAACGGAAGGAGCACCCTTACCCTATTCTCTTCTACTCGGTCCAAGATAGGGAGTGAAGATTAGAGAAGGGTAGTACCGAAAACACTCGCCACCCTAGTAGGAGGCCGTCTCAGAGGGTGTAAAAGGGTGCCAAAAGATGGGCAATGAACCCCTCAGGTTAGCAAAAAGAAAAATGATCAACCTATCTGAATGAGTACCCAGAATGATAGTCAAGGCAAAAGAAACTAAAAGATGGGCAATGTCCCCACGGGTCAAAAACCTGTTTAAATATGTGCCACATAGAAAAGAGCAAAAAATAGGAAAGACCCAAAGAGGCTGAACTCCAACGGGCAATTTGAGTGTGAGTAGAGAAATCCCTCTCAACATCTCCAAACCCTATCAAGGACTTCCTCTATACTCTTTCTTCTTAAACCCCTTGGGTAGGGTAAACCGACCAAATCCAGGTGGAATCCAAGCCGATCAAAGGAAGAAGGTTAGAAGGATTCTAGGTAGGGAACTTTATTTTTGCACGTGGCATCTACCACTTGAGTCTTGACAAACTCCAAAGACCAATGAACTATCTCAAATACCAGCATTTTTCTCACAAAAAATGAATATTTCAAAATAATACAAAAAAATGAATATTTTAAAAAAATCCACAAAATTGAATATTTCAAAACCCCCAAAAATAACGAATATTCAAAAAATCCAAAAAAATGCATATTTCAAAAATCCAAAAAAATCGCATATTTCAAAAATAAAAAAAATCAAATATTTTTACAAATTCAAAATAATGAATGTTTTTAAGAAAATCCAAAAAAATTTGCTCAGTCATGATCATTGCCTTAGTTGCATCCATGTTTATTTGACTGTCATGCATATTTCCATTCTTGCATTGCGTATCCATTTTTGCTTTAATTACCTTGTTAAGAAGGCTCTTCCCTTTGAGCTAAGTCAAAGTTGACCGTAATTGGCAAAGGGATGAGTCGTGGTGAAGATCTAAGCCTCTTTTATCAAGTGTTTCAGGCATTTCAATGTTGGAGAGGAGAGGATTCACACCACGGTAGGTAAGTTCTCTCAACCCTTACTCCATTTCATTTAGGTTGTTTATTTTATTCCACCTTGTTAAGAAGGCTCTTCCCTTTGACTCAAAATTAAGACAAATGATATACAGGCAAAGGGATGAGTCATAATGAAAATTTAATCATCTTTGCTAAGTATTTTCAGGAGCTGAAGAAGCAAAAGAGAAGGGCCATCAAGTACATTTTTTGCAAATAAAAAAATGCCTCAGGGCGTATGTGCCCTCATCTGGGGGCACATGGACAGGTGTCCCACCCCAGGGCCCATGGCCAAGTGCCCTACCCCAGGGCACATGAAATAAAAAATTCAAAAATTCAAAAAAATCTTAAAAATTTAGAAATTGTATAGAATGTTAAAAATGACATTTTTGCTAAAGAAACCATCATCAAAAATATTTTTTTGACCTCCAAATGATGGTTTTAATAGTAAAAACTTCAATTGTTCATTTCGGAAACAATATGCTTCATATGACAATTTCGTCTGTTTGGCACTAACCAGAAATGTGCAGGCAACCTTTTAAGTCCAACAAGTGAATTGGTGAGATCGGTGTTTCGGAAGGAACGTCATGCCAGCCCTACGATGAAAAGAAAGGGAGCGCCACCAGTCAAGTATTATCATGGTGTTGATGAATCAGGCGGTCGATGCAAGTTGATAGACCATGCCTGAAGACTTCACTCAAATCCACATTCTCATCAATCTCACATCATCACCATCATTCCATTTTGCACTTTCACATCACTCCTACCATTTGTCACTTAGTTATCTTAGGTTCATTTAATATGTATTATATGCATTGATGTTGAAGACCTTGAGCGTGAAGATGACTAGGCCCGAGATCCCCTTCAACAAAATCTACGACGGCTTGGTCATTTCTTCACACTCACGGATAAGCCAAAATTGAACATTGGAGGGACGATGGTTCCTAATCAGGTGTCTTGACTTCCAATAGACAATCTATATCTTCAACTATTTTCTACATAATTTTCTATGTTTTCATATCCGTCTTTTTTTCATTCTTCATCATTACCAATTTTATCCCATCATGTTTTATTCTTTCCTTTCTTTTATCCCACCGTGTCTTTTAATTTATCCCACCATGCCATGTTTTTATGCCATTTGTTTCTTCTTTCCCATCATTCTATGTTAGTCCCACAATTATCTTTTAATCCCACTATGGCTTAAGTCTATTTTGTCATTTTTCAAATACTCAGTTTTCTGCTAAAGCATGATTCATGGTTTTCACGATACTCGAGCAATTTTTTTATGCTTAAATGAACCCTTTTAGAACTTGAGGTTATTCCACTCAGAATTAAACTGAGTATTTTGGTGAAACTTGAATGAACTTGAGATCCCAAATATGATGGATTGGCATTCTTTTCATTTTAAAATCAATTTCTCTTTTAAACTTTAGCTCATCACAGTACAAGAACACCGCAAAGTTCGGGTTGCTGGCTAATGATGAACCTACAAATTCGGGGACTCCCCACTGCTCTGAAAGTTGGCTACATCCTTTATTCTTTATTTATCATCTCTCATGCCAATGTCATGTCTTTTACCAATCAATTATATGAGGATTTAATAGAACATGAAAGCGATCTAGAATACTTAGCGAGATTCATTTTGCTGGATCGGGTAGATAAGCATGTCTATATCTACACCTTGATGCCACCTTTTCAGTCCATCACCATTCCATTCCACTACATTCATCTATGCTCACTTGCATTCCATTATAGTTCACTCTGAATCACTCCGCTTCATTACATGTCATTCCCTTACAAAGCCGACATCAAGGCGAGGCAAGATGTAGACACGCCAAATTTACCTAATTCAGTGCATAAAACTCATGTTTTATAGAGTAACATGTGTGATTGACCTTATAATGATGCCAGGTCCTTTTAAAGTTCATTGGAGCTTCGCCGAACAAAATCTGATGTTTTCCAAAGTTTTCTGCAAAAAGCCATAATTTCCAAGCGAAAGCCACACGTAAATCGTGTAAACACGGAAATTTTCTGAATGATCAATGCCTAATAATCATGCATTGAAGGTTGCAGTCAGATTCACACTCCGGAGAAGTTTTGTTTCATGTCGTGTCTTTCTAGTTGGCTATCAGAGTCATTCCGACCAGTATTGGATCTTATATTCACTATCCTAACTTCCAGATAAAATTTTGAAGTTTTGAAGGTTTTTATGTCTGATCCAATGATATAGAGAGCTTCTTCGGCCTGTTATCTTTCCAATGCAACAAACAACGTCGAATTCTGAGTTCGGGAGTGTCCGCAATGGCTTTCGGAAGAAGGATGCGCAAAATAGTCCCATGCGCCTGTCGACTCTGAAAATTCGACGGGGTCTTCTCCTTTTCAGGGAAGTCCATGAATCCAGATCATCACCTCAAGAGGGGATGATAAAGAAAGGAAGAAAACTCGGAAAGAAACTCTCACCTCGGTCCCACACTCACATTGATCCCCGAACTTTCATCCCTTGGCGTCGCTTGATCACCAAAGAGACGGTTCAGGTCATGTGGGAGGAGGGTGATAAGAAATAAATTAAGACATGTGGTCACCAGGAACCGTGGGTTCTGATTTATAGAATTAAAATGACCGTGTGTACCTTAGCGTGAAGAGTGTGGGTTAAAGCTTCTCCTCCTTCGGCCGGCCGATGAAGAAGAGTCCTCAACGTGTGTGTGCTTGATATTCTATGCAACAAGACAAACAAACAAGTGAAATAGACTATTAGAACTAAACAAGGTGGAGTATATGTAAAGAGAATAACATAAAACACACAATTGACTAGAAACTGACCAGATTCGGGTTATCTCTAACCCCTTTTTTTTATTTTCTGAATAACAGAATAAAAGTAATGCAAAAAAATGTAAAAAAATTATAGGAGTATGTATAATCACTAAACAAAGATATAGGAAAAATAACTGAAAGATTCTGAGTTGAATAGAGAAAGATATAGCCAAATCTGGGTTGTCGAAAAAGCCGAGCAGCAGTCCAGGATCTGCCAGGCGCGACTTTGCTTCTACATTTGTCACGACCAGCCCAGACCTCGGAATCAAGTTACGTCGATTACAAACTGAAGAAAACTTGGAGAGGAAGAACTTTGATGAAGAGAGCTCTTGCAGAAGACGTCCACACACTGATGTAGTGGCTGAATAAGAGAGACTTGGCAGATCACCTGCAGAACAACCTTCCTCTCTCTTGAACCGACTTTTCTCTCTCTAAAAATCACAAAATCAATGCATGAGGGAGGTTGGACGTCTTGAGATGCCTGGGGGATCGTGCTCATGCCTTTGGAATGACCGGAATCAGAGTTCATTTATAGGAGAACAGACGGTCTCATCAAGGCTAAAAAAAAGGGGTCCTTGCGCCCCACCCCTGGGCACATGCGCCCTGGTGTAGGGTGCATGCACCCCACTGAGGGGCTCATGTGCCCCCAAGTGAGGGCTCATGGCACTATTCCCTAAAAAAAGGTCTTATCCTGTTGATCGGTTCAGCGGTAGAGTCCCGGTGAAAAACTGGGTCCCTCGTGCCTCAAGGGTGGGGCGCATGTGCCCTCAAGTGAGGGCACAAGGTCACGTGCCTCACTGGTAGGGCGCATGGGCACGTGCCCTGGGTCCCGGGCGCATGTGACCAGGAACCGGGGCGCATGGGACTATTTTTGCGCGTCCTTCTTCCGGAAGCCATTACGAACACTCCCGAACTGAGAATTCGATGCCGTTTGTTGCGTTGGAAAGATAACAGGCCGAAGAAGCTTATATAGAATCGGATCAGACATCATACCCTCCAAGCGAAAGCCACACGTAAATCGTGTAAACACGGAAATTAGCTGAATGAACAATACCTAATGATCATGCATTTAAGGTTATGGTCATATTCACACCCCGGACAAGTTTTGTTGCATACCGTGCCTTTTCGGTTTGCCGTCGGAGTCATTCTGACCTGTATCGGATCTTATGTTCACTGCCCTAACTTACCGAAAAGGCACGGTATGCAACAAAACTTGTCCGGAGTGTGAATATGACCATAACCTTAAATGCATGATCATTAGGTATTGTTCATTCAGCCAATTTCCATGTTTACACGATTTACGTGTGGCTTTCACTTGGAAATTACGGCTTTTTGCGGAAAACATCGAAAAACATCCGATTTAGTTCGGCGAAGCTCCAAATAAACTGTTTAAAGACCCGGCATAATTATAAGGTCAATCACACATGTTACCCTATAAAACATGAGTTTTATGCTCTGAATTAGGCGAATTTGGCGTGTCTACAGCTCGCCTCGCCTTGATGTCGGCTTTGTAAGGGAGTGGCATGTAATGAAGCGGAGTGACTCGGAGTGAACTGTAATGGAATGCAAGTGAACGTAGATGAATGTAGCGGAATGGAATGGTGATGGACTGAAAAGGTGGCATCAAGGTGTAGATATAGACACGCTTATCTTCCCGATCCAGCAAAATGAATCTCTCTGAGTATTCAAGATTGCTTTCATGTTCTATCAAAACCTCATATAATTGACTGGTAAAAGATATGCCCTTGGCACGAGAGATGAAAAAGTAAATGATAAAAGATAAAAGTATGTAGCCAACCCTCAGCGTGGTGAGGAGTCCTCGAATTCGTAGGTTCATCATCAGCCAACAACCCGTACTTTGCGGTGTTCTTGTACTGTGATGGGCTAAAGTTTGTAAAAGAGAAGTTGATCTTAAAATGAAAAAAATACCAATCGATCATATTTGGAATCTCAAGTTCATTCATGTTTCTAAAAGGGTTCATTTAAGCATAAAAAAATTGCTCGGGTATCGTGAAAACCATGGATCACGCTCTGACAAAGACCCGGTATTCGGAAAACGACAAAATAGACTTAAGCCATAGTGAGATTGAAAGACAATGGTGGGACTAACATAGAATGATGGGAAAGAAGAAACAATGGCATGACAATTGCCATTACACGGTGGGATAAAATAAAAGACACGGTGGGATAAAAGAAAGAAAAGAATAAAACATGATGGGATAAAAAGAAAGGAATAAAACATGTTGGAAGAAGAAAGGGATAAAATTAGTAATGATGAAGAATGAAAAGGAGATGGATGTGAAAACATAGAAAATTATGTAGAAAATAGTTGAAGATATAGATTGTCTATTGGAGGTCAAGACAACCGATCAGGAACCATCGTCCCACCAATGTTCAATTTTGGCTTATCCGTGAGTGTGAAGAAATGACCAAGCCGTCGTAGATTTTGTTGAAGGGGACCTCGGGCCCAGTCATTTTCACTCTCAAGGTCTTCAACAATAATGCTTATAATACGTATCAAATGGACCTAACATAACTAGGTGACAAATGGTAAGAGTGATGTGAAGTGAAAAAATGAAGTGATGGTGATGATGTGATGTGAGATTGATGAGAATTTGGATTTGAGTGAAATCTTCAGGCGTGGTGCATCGACCAGCATCTATGGTCCATCATTGTCTTGCCTTCTGACGGAATACAACACCATGAGAATGTTCAGCTGGGTGGTGCTTCCTTTCTCTTCGCCGCAAGGTTGGCATGACGTTCCTTCCAGAACACCGATCTCACCAATTCACCTGTTGGACTTAAAAGGTTGCCTGCACACTTCCGGTTAATACCCAACAGACAGAATTGTCATATAAAGCAGATTGTTTCTGAAATGATCAACTAAATATTTTACTATTATAACCATCATTTGGATGTCAAAACGATGTTTTTGATGATGGTTCCTTTAGCAAAAATGTCATTTTTAACATTATATACAATTTCTGAATTTTTTGAGATTTTTCTGAATTTTTTGAATTTTTTCTCCATGTGCCCCCGATCAGGGGCACCTGGCCATGCACCCTGGGGTGGGGCACCTGGCCATGTGCCCCCAGATGACGGCACATGCGCCCTGAGGAAAATTTTTTATTTTTTATTCTTAAATACAATCATTTTTCTTGTATTTTCAAAAGTATTCAATTTTTTTGGGATTTTTTGAAATATGTATTTTTTTTGAATTTTCGAAATATTCATTTTTTTTGCATTTTTTTGAGTTTTTGAAATATGCATTTTTTGTGAATTTTTTAAATATGCATGTTTTTTTTGGGTTTTTGAAATATGCATTTTTTGGGTTTTTTTTTGAAATATTCCTCTTTTTTTAATGGAGAAAATGCTAGTATTTGAGACAGTTCATCGATCTTTGGAGTTTGTCAAGACTCAAGTGGTAGATGCCACGTGCAAAAATAAAGTTCCCTACCTAGAATCCTTCTAACCTTCTTCCTTTGATCGGCTTGGGTTCCACCTGGATTTGGTCGGTTTACCCTACCCAAGGGGTTTAAGGAGGAAGAGTATAGAGGAAGTCCTTGATAGGGTTTGAAGATGTTGAGAGGGATTTCTCTACTCTCACTCAAATTACCCATTGGGATTCGGCCCCTTTGGGTTTTTTCTTTCTTTTTTTGCTCTTTTCTATGTGGCACATATTTGGACAAGTTTTTGACCCGTGGGGACATTGCCCATCTTTTAATGCCCTTTGCCTTGACTATCATTCTGGGTACTCATTCAGACAGGTTGATCATTTTTTTTTCTTTTCCTAACATGAGGGGTTCATTGCCCATCTTTTGGCACCCTTTTGTACCCTCTGAGACAGCCTCCTACTAGGGTGGCGAGTGTTTTCGATACTACCCTCTCTAATCTTCTCTCCCTATCTTGGACCGAGTAGAAGAGAATAGGGTAAGGGTACTCATTCCATTTCTAGATTTCTGCCTTGCCTTTCGCAAGTGTCGGGTTGTCTGGATTCTAGGATTGGGAAGTGTTGTGTGTGTAGGATGGTACCTACCCTTGACTTCTCACGAACAACCTAGGATCGATGACTTGAGATTATACTAGTGGTTTCTCCATTTTTTATGGAAAGTACTTTTTGAGGTAAACTCCATTCCAAGGATGATTCAATTTTTCTCTATCTGCATTAGTCAAGTCATATGCATTCCCTGGATACTTTTCAGTGATTACAAAAGGCCCTTTCCCAGTTAGGTTGCAACTTGGAGCGGGGACCCCCTGGCTTAACGAATATGCGTTTGACTACCATCTCACCGATCTCGAATTTTCTCTCGACCACCCTCTTTTGATAAAACCTTTTGATTCTATTCTGATAAGTCTGGGCATGCTCGGCGGCGGCTAGCCTTCTTTCATCCAAGAGTTCAAGCTGTGCAAGGAGAGATTCTCTTCTCTCATCAACAAGAATATCCCTGTCGAGCTGAACTCTGAGAGATGGAAGTAATACTTCGTAGGGAACCACTGCTTCCATCCCATATGCCAAAGCATACGGGGTTTGTCCAGTGGGAGTCCTTACAGAAGTACGATAAGCCCATAGAGCATCTACAAGCTTATCAGGCCAGTCGGCAAATTTGCTAGACTTACAAGATTTCTTGATGATTTTGATTAAGGTCCTATTGGTGGCTTCTGCTAGACCATTGCCTTGAGGATAGTATGGTGATGAATGATGCAATGAAATGTGATACCTATTGCAAAGATCGCGCAGATCTTAAGAAAGAAATTGTGGCCCATTATCGGTGACGATGTCGCTGGGGATCCCGAACCTTGCCAGGATGTTGCGCTTGATGAAGGAGCAGACTGTTGACGCTTTAATCTCCATGAATGCTTCTGCTTCAGCCCACTTTGTGAAGTACTCTGTTGCCGTTAGAATGAATGATTTTGAGCGCATTTCGGAGTTGAGGTCACTCAAGGGGCCAATGATATCAAAAGCCCACATGGCGAAAGGCCATGGGGCATGAATTGGATGAAGGGAAGATGCGGGAGAGTGAATCTTATCGGCATGGAGTTGACATGAATGACAATGCCGGACAAAGATGGAGCAGTCTTCTTCTAGAGTTGGCTAATAATACCCTTGTTGGATGATTTTCTTAGCAAGGGTTTGGGCATTCACATGACCACCACAAACTCCAGAATGTGCTTCCTTCAGCACTAACTCAGCTTCTTCTTCATCAAGACATCTGAGTAAGATTCCACTTAGGCTTCTCTTGTAGAGCACTCCTTCTAGGATTGTATACCTCTGGGATACTCTTCTGATTTCCTTCTTTTCCTTGGTGGTTGATCCAGGTGGGTATGACTGATCTTGGCAATACCTCGCAATCTCTTCATACCAAGGTCTCTCACCTTCTTCTAATTCTTCCAACTCAATCAAGGAGATTTCTTCTTTATGTTCTAAGTATTCCTTTCTGTTGAACCTCTCCTTAACCTTCAGAAAATGTCCATCCTCAATTGCTGGAATTGTCCTCTTACAGATGTGTATAGTCCGCACTTGCCTGCCTAGCGGGACAGATAGAGATGAAGCTAGTGAAGCTAAGGCATCGGCGAGGATATTCTGAGAGCGGGGGACATGAACAAAGGTGAGTTTAAAGAATAGCTTGATGTAGCAGGTGGTGAGCTCTTGGTAGGGTTTGAGGTTTGGATGAGAAGTTCGGTACTTGGATAGGACCTGGCGTAGGATCAATTGACTATCACCTATCACCCTCAGTTCGGTGGCACCATGGAAATGAGCGGCCTCCAGCCCGGCCAGCAAGGCTTCATACTCAGCTATGTTGTTGGTTACTGGAAAGTTAAGCTGAAAAGCCTGTGGAATGGTGACACCTTCAGGTGACAGAAAGACAATACCTATCCCTCTACCATGAGAGTTCAGAGCCCCGTCGAAATATAATGTCCAAAGATTGGAAGATCGGACTGACATTAGTTCGTCATCCGGTAACTCCGACCGGACTGGGTCAAAGATGGGTATGGGATGATGGGCAAGGTGTTCAGCAATAGCATAGCCCTAATTGCCTTCTGTGGGACATAAGTGATATCAAATTGGGATAAGAAACTCTGCCATCGCCCTAACCGATCAGTCAAGACTGTCTTCTCTAACAGAAACTTGATGGGATTGATACGAGCAATGAGCTTGACTTGGTGAGCAAGGAAATAATGTTTGAGTTTCTGAACCACCCAAACAAGAGCAGCACAGGTCTTTTCTACCACAGTGTACTTCAGCTCACAAACATCAAACATCTTAGACAAGTAATAAGTAGCTCGATCTTTCCCTTCTTCATCAACTTGTGCAAGGACTGCCTCAAGAGAGTTCTCAAGAACTGAAATGTAGAGGACCAAGGGCTTGTCGGGAATTGGTGGTCTAAGTACAGGGGGACTTGCCAGGTATGTTTTCAACCCATCAAACGCCTCCTGGCACTTTGAATCTCATTTAAATTCGGCACCCGCCTTGGTTAACTCATAGAAAGGTTTACACATTTGGGAATGTTGTGAGATAAACCGGCGGACAAATTGTAGCCTCACAATCAAACCTCGAAGCTCTTTCATATTCTTCGGGGGAGGCATACCAATAATTGCCTTGGCCTTGTTTGGGTCGATCTCTATGCCCCTTTTGCTTACTATGAACCCAAGTAGCTTTCCTGATGAAACTCCAAATGTACATTTCTTAGGGTTCATTTTCAGCTTATATTCTCTAGCTCTTTGCAAAACTTTCCTTAGCACTTCAGAATGATCTTCCCGACTCTTGGACTTGATAACCAAATCATCCACATACACCTCTACAAGGGTGTGCATCATGTCGTGAAAGATAGCCATCATAGCCCTCTGATATGTAGCACCAGCATTCTTTAACCCAAAGGGCATGACAACATAGCAATATGTTCCCCAAGGTGTAGTGAATGAGGTCTTCTCTTGGTCCTCCTCAGCTAACCGGATCTGATTGTATCCAGAATAGCCATCCATGAATGAAAGCATTTCAAATCCAGCTGTGTTATCAACCAAAACATCGATATGAGGCAAAGGGAAATCATCCTTAGGACAAGCTCGGTTCAAGTCCCTGAAGTCTATACAAATCCAAATTCGTCCATCCTTCTTCATAACAGGGACTATGTTAGCCACCCATTGCGGATATAGGACAACTTTAATAAATTTTGCTTGGTGTAGTTTGTCAACCTCTTCTTTCATTTTGAGTGCAATATCAAGGTGGAACCTTCTGAGCTTTTGTTTAACCGGGGTAGTTCCAGGTTACAAGGTTAATCTATGTTCAACCAATGAATTATCTAATCCCGGCATGTCTTCATATGTCCATGCGAACGTGTCTTTATATTCTTCCAAAACATTGATCAAACATTGTTCTATTGAGAGAGTGAGGTTTGCACTAATGAGGATAGTCTTAGGATCTTCCAGGGTTCCTAAATTTAGTTCCTTGGTCGGTTCATTCCCTATGGCTAATGGTTCTTCAAATCTTCTAAGTCCAGATGCATATGCATCAGCCAAGTCATCGATTTCATCCTCGGATTCGGGATCCTTCTCTGATACCACCTCATATACTCCCAAAGTATGATCTATGTTATGCTCATCCTCATATCGGATTTCATCTAGCTGGATGGTATTATCTAAAAAGTTTGGCAGCCTTGCACACTCTATGCATTTCTGAGCCAATTGTTGCAGATACCTATTTGGAACTCGCTTACCTCTGACTTTCCTATTTCCTAACCTAACTTGACCTACTGAAGATAAAGCTGGAAAGGTGGTATTTACAGTGGAGGGAGGATCGAGTAAATTGATCAATGATTCAGAAAAGAGGGATCCCTGATTGGGAGCGCCCTCTGGGATGAGTAGAGACGCCTCCTCGATGGAAATGTGAGTTTCAGAGAAGACGTTTTTTTTTGGAAATTTCAAGTAAAAAGATAGAATGAGCCTGAGTGACTCGAGGCTTGCTAGAAGATGACTGAATTAATAAAGAGAAAAACTTAAGAATAAAAGGGAAAATGGGGCTCGTGGGCCCAATGGTAACAGAAAGTGGACACATGGGTCCAAAACTGATGAAAAAAGTAAACGGGTACGTGGACCCGATCATAGAAATAAATGGGCATGTGAGCCCATGTTGGAAAAGCCCTCATTTCTGAAGTTGATGAGGGAAGCAAATGGGCAAGCTGGCCCAGTAAGAGTAGAAGGTTGAAGAGGGCACATGGGCCCAAAGTGGGTAAGTGGGCCCTGAAGCCCATCCAAAAGATCTAGAAACAAAGGTACGAGGTTCAACCATGGGATTGTTGTATTTGGGCCTCGTGGAATGGTTTTGACTTGGGTGGTATGCTCAACCAGATGATCCAATATTGGTCTGCCCTTGGGTGGTTCTTGATATTCTTCCCCACTTGAGAACAAACGAGTTAAAGATAAGCACAGGTCTTCCAAGTCTTCTTCTTCTTCATTTGGAGCCTTTCTTCTCTTGACAGCTATCATGGAACTTTTGCCATCTTCAGTCATCATCATTGTCTCCCCTTTGATAAAGAATGTATGGAGTCCCATGGCATATCTTGGCTGGAAGATCCTCCTTGGGATAGAACCCTCTTCATATCCCAACCCCTGCCTACGTGGCCTTTTCACAGTTTCAATTGGCTGAGTGATCCCTTGAAGATCCTTGCCTAAACCTCTTCCAGGCTGATAGCCCAATTTCATCATCATCCGCCATCCCAGTGTGTCTGGTAGAGAGGCGGTCATGCACTGACTTCTGGCAATTCTCCCACTGAGATCTGGGGTTGTATTGACAGACCTAGGGGTAGAGAAGCATCGTTCAGCTCGTCCCTTATAGGCATGCTAGTGACCTTGACCACCTGTCCTTTAAAGGGAAATTTTATGCACTGGTGGTTTGCTGAAGCCACAGCTCCTATTGCCTCCAAGTATGGCCTCCCAAGTATAGCCCGAAAAGTTGGATCCAATTCTAGAATATGAAAATCTGCTGTGACCGTACATGGTCCAAGTTTGACTTCTAGAGTGACCACTCCACGTGCAGACTTCTTGGAATTGTCATAGGCCGCCACCATGGCACAAGATGGCTTGATTTCTTGCTCAGAAATGCCACACAACTGCAAAGTTTCTGGCGGCATAACGTTGATAGAAGCTCCAGTGTCAACCAAACATGATTTCACTTTGACATTGCAGATGATAACAGCCACATGCAAAGCATATCTCCTAAATTATGGATCTGCTAATTCTTCCTGAGAGAAAGTGAGTGTTGGGTGCTCACTTCTAGGGGCTAACACTGTAGTGATCTTCTCAGGTGGGAGATCTTCATTCACCATGACCTTTTGCAAGTACTGCTGTAGAATCTCCTGATGCACCTTTGATCTTTTAATCAACTCAAGTATGGAAATACGGGCCGGTGTTTTATCTAAATGCTTTAACAGATCATAGGCTATGTCTGGCAATGGTTCTTCTACTTGTTCCTCCTTCATTGGATCCTGCGGTTGAGTACTAGCTTGGGGAAAGAGCCGCTGGAACATCCTCCCACTCCGAAACACCGGGGCTATTTGGCGGTCGGGTAGAGGTGACAGGTTAACTGGGGTGGATTGTGGTGGAACAGGTGGTGTAGGTGTAGGTATGATAGGTAATGGGATTGGTGGTTCTTGTAGACACGCAATTTTGGCCTAGTTGAAGAGCTTAAATTCTTGTTTTCATGAATAATATTTGAGTAACCTTTCAAGAGAACCGAGTTTTCCGGAAAATTCAAGTTTTTCGGCGCATTTTGAAGAAGATCGATAGGCGTTGACCAGGGTAAAAGCGCCCTATATACAGGGCACCTAGCGCCCTGTATATAGGGCACCTGACGCCCTATATATAAGGCACCAAATCAAATCGACTTGACTAGCCGATTTGACCACTCACAGTGACTCATCTAATCGATTTGACATATCTCATGATGCTGGCACCCCATATATAGGGCGCTATGCCGCGTGGCACTGCTTTTCAAAAATGGCCAAAGTACCCTCTTTTAGGCTATAAATAGACCCCCATTTGGAGCTGGGAGGAGGTTCCAACTTCGTGCCACCCTAGAGCTCATCCAACATCACGTTTCTAAGCCATCTACACCTCCCATAAGCCTTCAATCCGATCCAAAACCCTCTCCCAAAAACCCCAAAAACCTGTAGTTTCCTTCTTCAGAAATATGATTTTTCTCTGACTTTGAGGGCCTCTACACTCCATTTCCCTTACATCTAGTGCCAAGACACTCTTCCATTAGCTTCACTTGCGAATTGGCTGCTTGAAGAAGTCCTTTTTCCATCTTGGAGGTCTTCCTATACTCCGGGGCGACGCCGCGAAGAAGGGAAGAAAATCTGCTGAAGCTAGTCCCTGGTTCCCCATAAAAAGGGCGCTTTGACTTTGGTCAACTTGCCCCATCAAGGGGACACCTGCAGCAGGCGCCCCATATATGGGGCACTAGCAGGAGCAGACCCCATTTTGCAATTTTTTGAGTTTATTTAACTTTCCGGTCGATCCTTTACTCCCCCCTTTCATTTTAACTCTCATTAACATGTCATTTAGCATATATTGAGCCACTCATTTGCATTTTCATGCATATCTAAACCTTCTTAATAGGGGTTGGGATTTAGTCCCAATCCAGTTAGTCTCTTTACTTTTGCATGTTTGAATTTAAATTTGAGCACGATACTATGCTTTCATTAGAACTAATGAACCTTTCACTTGTTTCTATGTTTTCTTATGGACATTTTTAGGTAAATCCGATTGAGGCGGAGCTTCAACCGGATCGAAGACGAAGGACTCACTAAGCTCTCTTCTTTCGGCCGGCCGAGAGAGGAGAAGTCGGAACCCAACAATCTCCCTGTTTCCAAAGGTACGACGGTCATTCCTCCATTTCATTTCTTTTCATTCTACTATATTTTGGAGACTTTAGCTCCTGGCGACCACAACCACTAACATCTCATCCACCAAGTCTCCAAAGCAAGTGTAGGGGCTGGAAAAGGGGAGATCTACGGATATCCCGTTTCGGGTGCTTACACCTTTTGGCGACCATGGTGGGACCGACTTTGCTTTAGTGAGATCCTATTTTCTTTCCTAAGAATGTCCATTTGAAAAGCATGTTTACTTTCATTTCCATGTGAGTCATTTCCATTTCCTTACATTGTTGCTTGTTTACGTTGCTTACTACTTTCTTTGAAGTATCATCTACTTTTCTTCAAGTTTACTTGCCCTCCCTTTATCTTTTTAAAAGCATGGCAATCTGATTTTTAGCTTTGTTTATCATCTTATTTCAATTTAGTATCTTGAAGATCATCCTATTTCATGCCTTGACAAATATGCTTGCCTATTTCCTTCCATGTCTAATTCCGTTCTAGTAAATTTGCTAAGCATTTCTAGTCAAGGTTAAGTGCTCCTTTCCATTTTAGTTTTTATTTTATATTTTCTCATTGTCTTGTTTACTTGCTTCCTACAACATCTCATTAATCATTGTATGCTTTTATTTTCTTCTTGCTTGCTCTTTATTCCTTGACATTTCACTCGCATTTAGTTTGCATTGGGGTTTCGGCTCCTTAGGTCATCCGAGAAGGGAGGCTCTCTCCTCCCAAAACCCCACACACCCAAACACCCCTCTTGGTGGTTGCCAACTCCTCCTCCGGGGATTCCCTCTCGGAAGGACCGGGTAGCTTCCATCAAGACCTCCGTAAGTCCCCAGACGTGAAGGATTCCCTCTTCACTGATCGGGCTGGTTGTACCATTTTATCCCAAAAACCGGAGTACCTATTACCTATCGCTGTGAAAAGAGTGACAACCTTAGATTGCTCGGCGTTGTGAGAGCATAGGGTCCTACCCATTTATTTGAGTGGACAATATTTCTCTTAACAAGCCATTAATTTGAGGTTGAAACAAAAAAATTTGCGTTAATCATTCCAAGTCTTTGCTATTACTTGTTTGTAAAAAAAAATGAAAATTAAACAAAAATCCCAAAATCACCTAAAAAGAACCTAAACAAAAAATTTGCTTGAGGTTAATTTGCTTGACAACTTGCTTGTCCGACAAAAGAAAATCAAAACAAAAAAGGGTAAAAAATCAAAACTAAAATTTTTTTTTTCCTTAAGCTTTTATTTGTCAACCTTTTTTTTCTATTGTGTTTATGAATTGTAGGTCAGGTTGAGTTATCGGAATGGCGGATCAAAGATACGAGCAACTATAGTTGGAGTATGACCAATCTTATTTCTACCCTGATGTCATATGTGCCGTCATTGAACCCGAAGTTCTCCCCGAACCTAGTCAAACTTCTCCTCGACCCACTCCAAATTCACTTTGGGAGGCATTTTCTCATGCTGACCCTACCCAAATTCAGGCTATCAAAGCCATCCTCAAGGGCAAGTCGCCCGCCGACCACATTCCTCCCGAAGGTAGTCTTCACATCTCTACCCCTCGGTCGGTAGCACATCAACCCAATGTGCCCACTCATGGCCATTCTTATACCGGGCTCGTAGCCCCAATTTCTCCTCATCCGGTGGCTAATCTAGATCATCACAATCCAAATGTTGTTGTTCCTTCTAGACAACCAGTTTATTCTTCTAATCATCTCAACCCTACTCACCCTTTGGTGCAACCCCCAATGTACCCTTCTTATCCGGCCACTTCGGCCCAACAAATCCCAATTCCGGTGCACCAAGCACCCACTTCTCCTCCTCCTCTTAGGGAACCTTATGTCGATCAGGCCATGATTAACAAGATCAATCGCATGGATGAGCAGTATAGAGAGCTTAGACGTTTGATCGACACAAAGGCAGCCCCTGAAATTTCTCTTCCTTCCCTCCCTACTTTTCATCTACCTCCCTCTGAGATGCCGGTATACCGTCGCTACAATGGAACCGGTAATCCATTCATTCACATCAAGGACCTTATTTATGAGTCGGTAATGTGGCAAAATGATCCAAGGGCCCTTGCTTTTCTTTCCAGAAGATCATTAGAGGGTTCAACTTTAGAGTGGTTCTACTCGCTTGACTCTTTGAAGGCGAGTAACTTTGAAATTGTCAAAGCTAAATTTTTGCAGAGATATCAAGATAGAGTCGGACTAACATATTCCATCACTGACCTCATGGCTGAAAGAATGAGAAATGATGAAGACTTTACCAAATATGCTGATAGATGGAGGTCAATGGCAGAAAGGCTTACTGATTCCATTTCAGAACCGGAGCAAGTGAAGATGATCATCACCAATGCCACTCCGGCCTTAAAGAACATGCTAGCTTTGCATCACCCCATCTCCATGAGTGAACTCTATGAGAGGGCATGGTACATTCATACACAGCTTAGGGACTCACCTATCATGAACTTGTTTGATCCTAGACCCCGAGCTGTCAAGAAAACCACTTTTACCACAACCGGCCCAGTGACTGAGGACGTAGTGACAAACGAAAACCTTAACGTTGTAGGGAACCCACCTATAAATTATCAACACCAGTTCAGGAACCCTCAACAAAATCAACCATTTAGAAACCCTCGTCAACCTCAACCTCAACCTCAGTTCCAGCCCCGTCAGCAACAAGCCCCGATCCCTCAGCGACCGCTGTAGACACGCAATTTTGGCCTAGTTGGAGAGCTCAAATTCTTGTTTTCATGAAGAATATTTGAGTAACCTTTCAAGGGAACCGAGTTTTCCGGAAAAATTAAGGTCTTTGGCACATTTCAAAGAGGGCAAAACCCTGTGTATAAGGGCACTTGGCGCCCTACTTATAGGGCACCAGGCGCCCTGTAAACAGGGCACCTGGCGCCCTGTATACAGGGCGCCTGGATCCAAATTAAATTGATTTGACAAGCCGATTTGACCTCCCACAGTGACTTGTCTTGTCGACCTAACATATCTCATGATGCTGGCGCCCCATATATAGGGCGCTATGCCACATGGCACTGTTTTTCGAAAATGGCCAAAGTGCCCTCTTTTGGGCTATAAATAGCCCCCCATTTGGAGCTTGGAGGGGGTTCCAACCTCGTGCCACCCTATAGCTCATCCAACACCACGTTTCTAAGCCATTCTCATCCCCCACAAGCCTTCAAATCGATCCAAAATCGTCCACCAAAAACCCTAAAAACCTTCTGTTTCTGTCACCCAGAAACATGATTTTTCTCCAACTTTGAGAGCCTATATCCGTCTCTCCTCTTACATCCAGCATCCAAACCACCTTTCATTAGCTTCATTTGCATATTGTCTACAAGGAGAAGCCCCTACTTCGTCCCGGAAGCCTCCCAGCACTCCGGAGCGGCGCCGCGAAAAGGTGAATAAAATCTGTTCGGGCCAGACTTAGTGCCCCGTATACAGGGCGCTTTGACTTGGTCAACGCGCCCCATAAAGGGGGCACCTTCTCCTGGCGCCCTATATACAAGGCACCAGAAAGGACAGAAGCTTGTTTTGTTATTTTTGAATTCTGATCGCCCGTTTAATCGAGTTTTTCGTCTTCCTCTTTCATCCTAGCATTAATCATCATGTTATTTGGCATGTCTTAGAACATTTTGCATCTTATATATGTTTAAAAACCTACCAAAATAGGGGTTGGGATTCCGTCCCAATCCGGTTAGTCCCCTTCCATTTGCATGTTTGAATTCAAATTTGAGCACGATACTATGCTTTCATTAGAACTAATGAACCTTTCACTTGTTTCTATGTTTTCTTATGGACATTTTTAGGTAAATTCGATTGAGGCGTAGCTTCAATCGGATCGAAGACAAAGGACTCACTAAGCTCTCTTCTTTCGGCCGGCCGAGAGAGGAGAAGTCAGAACCCAACAATCTCCCCGCTTCCAAAGGTACGACGGTCATTTCTCTATTTCATTTCTTTTCATTTTACTATATTTTGGAGCCTTTGGCTCCTGGCGACCACACCCACTAACATCCCATCCACCAAGTCCCCAAAGCAAGCGTAGGGGCCGGAAGGGGGAGATCCGCGGATGTCCCGTTTCGGGTGCTTACACCTTTTGGCGACAACGGTGGAACCGACTTTGCTTTAGTGAGTTCTTCTCTTTTTTTTCCTAAGAATGTCCACTTGAAAACATGCTTATTTTCAATCTAGTTCTCATTTAAGCCATTTCTATTTCTTTGCATTTCTATTTGCTTGCTTACATGCTTGTTTATTTCCTTGAAGCATTATCTTGTTCCTTCCGATTTACTTGCCTTCCGTTGGTCCTTTTAAAAATATACAATCTGATTTCTAGCTTGGTTTATCAACTTATTTCACCTTAGCATTTTAGATATCATCTTGTTTCATCTCTTGTTAAGTACACTTGTCTATTTCCTTCTAGGCCTAGTTTTCCTTTAGCAAATCTTTCAAAGCATGCTTAGTTAAATTAATGCTTTCTTCCATCTTAGTTTAATTTCATATCATTGTCTTGTTTACTTGCTTCCTACAACATCTCATTAATCATTGTATGCTTTTATTTTCTTCTTGGTTGCTTCTTATTCCTTGAAATTTCACTTGCATTTAGTTTGCATTGGAGTTTCGGGTTCGCCCGTCTCCTTAGGACATCCGAGAAGGGAGGCTCTCTTCTCCCAAAGCCCCACACATCCAAACACCCCTCTTGGTGGTTGCCAACTCCTCCTCCGGGGATTCCCTCTCGGAAGGACTGGGTAGCTTCCATCAAGGCCTCCGTAAGTCCCAAGACGTGAAGGATTCCCTCTTCACTGATCGGGTTGGTTGTACCATTTTATCCCAAAACCCAGAGTACCTATTACCTATCGTTGTGAAAGGAGTGACAACCTTAGATTGCTCGGCGTTGTGACAGCATAGGTGTGGACGCCGGGAAAGAGGGGTGGAGAGGGAGAGATATGTCCTCGTGGGTGGGTGTGTGTGCTTCCTTTCTTACGGTCTTGATAGGGTGGGTTCGTGTTAATCACGCCATAGACACGGTCGTGGATGATTCCGATGGACCGATCTATTGCCTGCTTCTCTTCCTTCTTTCCTTCTCCGCACTCACCTTGATCCCCGAACTACTCAACCCTTGATGTCACTTAGACATCGAAGGACCGGTCTGGGTCGTGAGGAGAATCGAGGGGAAAGAAGATCAGATAGCCGGTGGCATTATCAACACTAACTTAACCTACAAACCCAAAGAGGAAGGGATGGTGTGGTCGCCAGGAGCCAGAGAGGCTCCGATGATAGAAATAAAAGAAATGAACTAGTAAAGGAAGTGAGAGTGACCGGTTACCTCGATAAGCTGGGAGATTGCGGGGGTTCTATCTTCTCCTTCCTCGGCCGGCCGGGGAAGAAGAGCCTTGGAGAAACTCGCTTGCCTGAAAAGAAAGTATGAATGAAAGCACAACGATTAGAACTAAAGATGGAGCAGTAACTATTCGTAAGAAAGAAGAGCAATGGCAAAAGGGGTTGAACGAACCGGATTAGGACTAACTCCTAACCCCTTCTTGAGGGAGGATCTAAATGACCTAAGACTAAGATGCGTTATGCTATACTAATGCAACATGCATAATGAAACCCAAATGAACAATAAAGGAGAGGGTAAGGTAAGGAAGAAGATCGTAGAGAAGCCCGGTGCTTCTGGTTTCTGGAAATTGCAGGCGCTCCGCCGACAGGTCGCCTGCGTCGCGTCGGGGGAGCGCTCCAGTCCTTCTGCGGCAGTCTTCAATGCAATCTTCTCCCGGTTCCAATGACGAGGGATCGGATTCCTAGTTGGTTTTGGAGGTTTCTTGGTACTCGTTGTAATGGCTTTCAATGGTATGATGGCAGGGGTCTTGAATGGTTTTTGAGTGGTATTGAATGAGCGGAGTGAAAGGGGTGTAATGGAGGATGGAGAGGCTTGGGAGTGAGATGGGGGCTTGGAAGGTGGTGGGAGAATGTTGGAAGGCTCAAGAAAGCTCTCCGGAAGTTAAGGCTCTGGGAATTCCTCTTTAAGCTCCTTGGAATCTCTCTCTTGGAACCTCTCCCTTTTTTTGGAACCACTTAAATGTGGGAGAAGGGTCTCCTCTTATAGGTGCGCAAAAGTGACCTTGGTGCTCCGCCTTGAGGACGCCTGGCGTCGTGGCATGAGAGCGCCTGAAAATCCGCCGACAGGTCGGCGGATCAGCACGTCCGACCATACCTGTCACCACCTACCACCCTGCGTGTCAGGCGGTAGTTGTCAGCGGAAATCCTGGCGCTCTGACAGGGGAGCACCTACGACCTACGGCTATCTGACTGTAAATTCGGCGCACGCGGAGCCTGCGGTCACAGTTGTCAGGCGGGAATCCAAGTGCTCCGACGGCGGAGCGCCTGCACCCTCGGTACGATTTCGACAACGCATCGCTGACCGTCTGAAAAGCCGCCTATCACACGCGGAATTGCAGGCGCTCTGGCAGAAGAGCGCTTGTACTTTCGTACGTCTCTGAGTACAATGTCGTCCGGCGGGACAGAAGGGTAAAAATGTGGGAAATTACAGGCGCTTTGACGTCGCGATGCCAGGAGTCGCGACATCGGGACGCCTCAATATTTTCTGAAATTTGATTGTTTTTTTGTCAAATCGACCTCTCCGATCGGGAGAAAACCAGTGTTATCTATAGAAATGAGATTGTTCTTTCTGTAATCGGGCCGAATTCGCGTATCTACAGCTTGCCTCGCCTTGACGTCGGTTTTGCAAGGGAGCGACGCGGAGTGTAGCGGAAGTGACCGTAGCGAGGTGAAGCGGAGTGAAGTGATGGCGGACTGAAAAACTGACGTCAAGGTGTAGATTTAGATACGCGACTCACGTCCTGACCAGGTGAATTGAGCCTTCTCAAGTTCCACAATTGCCTTTTGTATCTTCGAGACTGCTTCCGTGGTTGATTGGAGACGAGATGTGCCGTGGGCACGAGAAAGGAAAATAAAAGCCTGCTCCCTGCGTGTGGGGAACCTCCGAGCGCGGCTCGTGAGTTCATCTTGGTTAGCGGCCCAGCTTTGTGGTGTGCTTGTACCAAGAAGGGCTGAACAGAAGTTGATCTTAAAATCAAAAGAACCTTCAATCAACGGGGGTTAAGTCTTTAGGATTCATCCGGGTCCTTGCGGGAACCTGCTTTAGCTCGGAGTGGAATAACCTCTCAACTCAATAGAAACGCTTGTTTGCCTTGTAAGAGAAAATGACCTTTCACGAAGACAACCACAATGATGATAGCCAAATGCAGATGATGCATGCAGATGTATGCTGGGTGAAAGAAAGAAATAAAAATTAATATTAAGAAACATAGTTGAAGATATAGATCATGAGTAATGGGTCAGGACACTGATCAGGAACCGTCATCCCCATAACTCGTGATTTTGGCTTATCCGCAAGTTCATTGAACAACCGTTCCGTCCTTGATTTTGTTGGAGGGGTTCTCGGGCCCGGTGTTTTCAGAACTTGTGGTCTTCAACATTTAAAATACTGCTATAGTTAACATGCAAGAAAATACCAATTTTTGTCCATTTTCAATTATTTTTATTTCTTTTTCCGGATTTATTCAAAGCGCTCCTTCGACGCGACGCCAGTCGTCGCACTGTCAGAGCGCCTGCAACCCTGCGCGGCTTTCCGTCAAGGGCCTGTCACCTGTCTCGTCGTGGGTAATGGGGGGGGCTCCCCCTCTCTCTTCCCTCTTCGTATCTGTTGCCTGTCTTACTGAACCAGAAGAGTGGTTAGATTTCGTTTAGGCTTAGCCTCTTGCAAGATGTCAAGAGGCGTGAGCCTTCTTAACTAGGCAAATAAGAAACATGACTATATGATGCAGAAACGAAACGTGCATGACAGAAAATTAAACATGAATGCAACTAGACATGCGGTCAATTTACAAGCGCTAACTCTTTTAGTTTTGGGGATTTTCCTATTTTTTGGATTTTGATTTTGATTTTTTTTGGGTTTTGGATATTCAGATTTGTAGGAGGTTTTTTTTGAGAATTTTGCAGATTTTTTTTTTGTTCTTTGAGGTTTTCAGATTTGTTTGGATTTTGGATATATTCATTTTTTTGTTCGTGGATGGAGTAGATGTTCTCATCATTTGCCCTGCTTGCAACTGGGTTCCCCTTTCACAGTACGTGTAGTGGCTAAGGATAAGTGCCACGTGTAGGTGATGTGCCTCCTCCCGGGATTTTTAGGCTTTCTGCCTTCAATAAACCAGGGTCCTGCCGGGGCTCGGTTGATCAACCCTACCCATGGTGGTTGAAGAAGGAAGAAATTAAGATAAGCCTTTGGCCAAACTCAAAGGATATCAAGCGGGTTCCCGTACTGACGCCCATCTGCCAAGTTTAAATCCTTTTGGGTCATTCCTTCTTGCCCATTTTTGTGGCCCACATTCGGACAGGTCATTTTTTGCCTGAGGGGTTCATTGCCCATCTTTTGGAGCCTTTTCTTTTTGGGGCTGTTTTTAAGCACTCATTCAGACAGGTCTATGCTTTTTTTTCGGTTGACCTGAGGGGTTCATTGCCCATCTTTTGGTGCCTTTTCTTTTGAGAAGACAGACCCTCTAGGATTTTCCACTCTTCCCAGATGGTGGAGTATTTTCGGTATTCCTCACCTGAAGTCCCTTGAATCTTTCCTCGGGCCGAAGCGAGAGAAGAATAGGGCATGGTTGATCTTCTTTGCCTAGCGCTACCCGATTTTCTTTTCCGGCTTTGACCGTCGAATCCCGGAGCCTAGGCGTGCGATGTGCATAGTGTGATGCTTATCCTTAACCCTTACTTGGACGGGTGGGCCTAATAGCAAGCAAGGACAGGTAAGAACGGACTCCTTCCACAGTTTTTTTTTTGTCATTTTTAGGGAAAATATTTCTTAAGATAGAGTCCATACCAAGGGTGGGTCAATTCGTCTCCATCTGCGTTAACTAGCTTGTAAGAATTGACAGGGTATGTTTCTGAAATCACAAAGGGTCCCTCCCAATTTGGTTGAAGCTTTGAGCGGGGACCGCCCGGCTTTATGAAAATTCTTTTAAGCACAACCTCACCGATTTCAAATTTTCTCTCAACCACCCTTTTCTGATAAAATCTCTTAAGCCTATTCTGGTAAGTCCGGGCATGTTCGGCGGCGGCCAGCCTCCTTTCGTCCAAGAGTTCGAGTTGGGCCAGGAGAGATTCCTGCCGATCATCCGTAGGGATGTCTCGATCGATCTGAACTCGGAGGGAGGGAACAAGTACTTCATATGGGACTACTGCCTCCATTCCGTATGCCAAGGCATAGGGAGTCTGGCCCGTTGGGGTTCGGACCGAAGTGCGGTAGGCCCATAGAGCATCGATCAACTTATCCGGCCAATCCGCGAACCTGCTGGACTCACATGTTTTCTTAATGATTTTTATCAGGGTTTTGTTAGTGGCTTCTGCTTGACCGTTGCCTTGAGGGTAATATGGGGATGAATGATGCAATTTTATGCGATACCTGTTGCAAAGGTCTTGCAGCTCATGAGAGACAAACTGGGGCCCATTGTCGGTGATGATGTCGCCGGGGATTCCAAATCTGGACAGGATGTTGCGCCTGATGAAGGTGCACACTGTTGATGCCTTGATCTCTGTGTATGCTTCTGCTTCGGCCCATTTGGTGAAGTTCTCCGTCGCGGTGAGAATAAAAGACTTAGTTTTGTTTGTGGAGTTGGGATCACCAAGGGGACCGATGATATCAAAAGCCCACATAGCGAAAGGCCAGGGGGCATGGATAGGATGGAGAGAAGAAGCCGGAGAGTGGATCTTATCGGCATGGAGTTGACATTGGTGGCAGTGCCGGACAAAGATCGAGCAATCTTCCTCCAATGTGGGCCAGTAATACCCCTGCCGAATGATCTTTTTGGCAAGGGCTTGGGCACTAACGTGGCCCCCACACACCCCTGAGTGAGCTTCTTCAAGTACTACTTCGGCTTCTTTTTCATCTACACAACGCAACAGAACCCCTGTCATGCTTCTCTTAAAGAGTGTTCCGCCCCGGCACTAGATATTTACGGGAAATTCTTCGACGACTTTTCTTTCATCGGACGTAAGCTCGGGCGGGTAGGTCTGATTCTGGCAATATTGAGCAATCTCATGGTACCATGGCCTCTCTTCTTCTTCATTTAATTCTTCAACCTCAATGATCGACAATTCCTCCTTTTGCTCAAGCACTTCCTTTCTTGCGAACTCCTCTTGGACATCGAGAAATCGAGCATCCTTAATGGCAGGTATCATCTTCCGCCGGACAGAAATGGTCCTATCAGTCATGCCTAGCGGGATTGATAAAGAGGATGCCAACGATGCTAGAGAATCAGCGAGGATATTCTGAGCACGAGGGATATGGACAAATTCGAGCTTGGTGAAGAGCTTGATGTAAGAAGAAGTGAGTTCTTGATATGGCTTGAGTCCAGGATGAGATGTTCGATATCTGGAGAGTACTTGCCGAAGAATCAGCTGGCTGTCGCCTATAATTCTTAACTTGGTGGCTCCGTGGAAGCGAGCAGCCTCTAATCCAGCTAAGAGGGCCTTGTATTCAGCAATGTTGTTGGTGGCGGGAAAGCAGAGTTGGAAGGCTTGGGGAATAACAACCCCTTCCGGGGACAGAAGGGCAACTCCGATTCCTCTTCCTTGGGAATTTAAAGCACCATCAAAATAAAGGGTCCATAGTTCAGAATGATGGAGGGACAAGAGCCCTTCGTCGGGCAGTTCAGACTGGACCGGGTCAAAGTTAGGGATGGGATGGTGAGCCAAGTGCTCGGCAATAGCGTACCCTCTGATTGATTTCTGTTGGATGTAAGTGATGTCAAATTGGGAGAGAAAACTTTGCCATCTGGCAAGTCGGTCAGTGAGGACAGATTTCTCGAGGAGGAATTTGATAGGATTCATTCGGGCGATGAGATTGACCTCGTGAGCAAGAAAGTAGTGCTTGAGTTTTTGTACCACCCAAACTAGAGAGACACAGGTCTTCTCCATGGCGGTGTAATTCATCTCACAAGGGTCAAAGATTTTAGAAAGATAGTAAGCAGCCCATTCTTTTCCTTCCTCGTCTATTTGTGCTAACACGGCACCCAAGGATTCATTTATAACTGAGATGTACAAAATCAAAGGCTTGCCTGGATTCGGGGGTTGGAGCATAGGAGGGCTAGAAAGATATTTCTTCAAACCGTCAAAAGCCTCCTGGCATTTCTGATCCCATTACATCCTCTTCCTCGTCTGTATCAACGTCCTTTTCTGAACCGACTTCATACCACCCAAACTAGAGAGACACAGGTCTTCTCCATGGCGGTGTAATTCATCTCACAAGGGTCAAAGATTTTAGAAAGATAGTAAGCAGCCCATTCTTTTCCTTCCTCGTCTATTTGTGCTAACACGGCACCCAAAGATTCATTTATAACTGAGATGTACAAAATCAAAGGCTTGCCTGGATTCGGGGGTTGGAGCACAGGAGGGCTAGAAAGATATTTCTTCAAACCGTCAAAAGCCTCCTGGCATTTCTGATCCCATTACATCCTCTTCCTCGTCTGTATCAACGTCCTTTTCTGAACCGACTTCATACCACCCAAACTAGAGAGACACAGGTCTTCTCCATGGCGGTGTAATTCATCTCACAAGGGTCAAAGATTTTAGAAAGATAGTAAGCAGCCCATTCTTTTCCTTCCTCGTCTATTTGTGCTAACACGGCACCCAAGGATTCATTTATAACTGAGATGTACAAAATCAAAGGCTTGCCTGGATTCGGGGGTTGGAGCACAGGAGGGCTAGAAAGATATTTCTTCAAACCGTCAAAAGCCTCCTGGCATTTCTGATCCCATTACATCCTCTTCCTCGTCTGTATCAACGTCCTTTTCTGAACCGACTTCATACACTCCCAAAGATTGATCCATGTTTTCTTTGTCCTCATAGAAGACTTCATCCAGCTGAATACTGTTATCCCAAAAACCTGGCAATTTCGCACATTCTAAGCTCTTGCCAGCCAGTTGATATAAATACCGATTCGGTACCCTCTTACCCTTAGCCTGGACTCTCTTGGACACTAACCCTAGAAGAAATGAATGAGATGATGAAGAGGGGAGATTGGGAGGAATAATATCTACAGGGGGTGAAGGACAGAGCAACTCACTTAAAGACTCGGTCCCCGAGGTCGGAAAGTCCTCGGGGGCAAAGATGGATGTTTCTTCGACCGAAATACGAGTTGTGAAAAGGATGTTTTTTTTTTTTGGCGATACCAACCATATGTACGGGATGGGTCATGGCACCTTTTTCATCACGAAGGGAAGTGAATGTGAAGGTTTGAGAAAGATTTTGGATGGGGTTGTGATCCTCCTTGGTTGGAGATGAGTCGGTTGACCTTAGGAGGGGGGAATCTAGTAGATCGGGTGGGTCATCTGGTTCGACCCGGGATTGGACTGGCTCGACGGCCAAAGAGGCAAAAGCCTCGAACAACGTAGAATGGAGAGGGCTCTCAGGCCCGATGGTGATGGTTGTGTGGAACGGAGGTGTTATATTCCTTGCATGGGCCGTGAAGGGCCTGCCATAGAAGGGCATTGGGAGCCCATGGGAGAGACTAAATTGAAAGAGGGGCTTAGCCCCAGAGAATGAGAGGTTGAGGAAAGGTCCTCGCGGAATGATCAGGGAGGAATGACAAATCCGACTGTCGGGGCACCTACTGATCCATGGTGACTTAAGTGGTTTTTTCCTTGATTCTTCTTCCTCGACCAGAAATAATAACGGTAGAGGAAAGAACAATTCATCCTCACCTTCGTCGATCCTCTGCCTTTTCCGTGGACGATTGTTGATGTCGTTGAGATAGCCCGGCTCCTCTTCTTTAATCTCGATCACTTCCCCTTTTAGAAAGTATTTTGCAAGACCTTCTGTCACTGACTATTGTCCGGGCCTTTTGCCATTCTGGATTGTCCCATCATATCCCAGGCCGGCTTTAGTAAGTCGATTGGCGGGGCTGATGGGCTCTGTGATGCCTTGCAAAAACTTACCCAACCCTTGGCCTTCATGATACCCCAGAATTCTCATAATGTGCCACCCTATCGGCTCTTCTGTGTTCTTCCTCTTTTGCTTTGGCTGCCATTTTTTCTTTGGTGGTTCTATTAATGTGAAGATTGGTTGGTTTGGTAATCCGGTAGTTGGCGTCATTGTCACATAACTGGTTACCTTTACAACCTGCCCTTTGTGAGGGAACTTGATACACTGGTGATTAGTAGATGCCACTGCCTCTAATGCTTCGAGATAAGGACGGCCCAAAATGACCCGGTAGGTAGGATCCATCTCCAACACATGGAAGTCAACTGCGACTATCTTGGGACCGAGCTCGACATCAAGGAGAATGGTGCCATGCGCGGGTCGTTTCATATTATCAAATGCCGTCACAGTGATGTGAGAAGGCTGGATCTCTGTTTCTGAAATGCCGCAACAGTTCAATGTCTCGGGAGGTATGATGTTTAAGGAGGCACCGGTATCTACCAAGCATGAATCTATCGGGGTGCCTCGAATGTTTACTGTTAAGCATAGTGCACACCTCCTGACTTCAGGAGCGGCCAACTCCTCATCAGTGAAAGTTAGGGCTGGATGTTCACTCCGGGGAGCCAAGACAGTGGTGATTCTCTCGGGCGGGAGGCTTTCACTGACAAGCACCTTTTGTAAATACTGCTAGAGCACCTCTTGGTGAACTTTGGACCGCTTGATTAATTCCAGAATAGAAATTCTGGCTGGTGTTTTATCGAGGTGTTTCAGCAGGTCATATGTAGTTCCTGGTATCGGTTCCTCAACTGGTTCTTCCTCAATTTCTGGGGCTGCTTGCGTTGCACCGGCTTGGGGAAAGACGCGTTGGACCATACGTCCGCTCCGTAGGATGGAAGCAAGAGGTGGTGTAGGCCCGGCAGGTGATGTTTTGACGGGGACTGGCGTGTGATTTAAGTGACCGGGTGGGTATGCTTGGGCGGAGGTGGTGGAGTATTGACAGGGCTAAGCGGGGTTGTTACTGGGCTAATGGGCCGAATGGGGAGGGGTGATGGTTGTGGCATTTTTACTAGCATGGTGGATGCTGGATTGGTCAACGGGGGTGCTGGTCTAATGATGGGTGGTAGAGGGGGTGTGACAGCTAATGGCGGTGGTGCACGTGGTCGGATAATTGGTCCTAAGAGAAGAGGGGTTGCGGTGATAGACCCCTCCGCAGGTCGTGGCGGTGTACGGATGATAGGTGGTAGGTTGGGAGAGGCACGGGGGATGGACAAGATGGCCCTATCAGGGTGGTGAGGGGTGTATGTTTGGAAGGAGGCGGTAGCCGGGTCCATTTGCCAATCTTGTCCTGGGCGGGACAATTCTTCGGCCGGGGTTAGGATAAGATTTATGGGATGGCGCGGGGGTGCTGCTATCGCCAAAGGGTTGCGCACTATCCCAAGGCCCTGATCATGCGGCTGTTGTTGTTGTTGTTGTTGTTGTTGCTGCTGCTGCTGCTGCCCTCGAGGTCTTGACTGTTGTGTTTTCAAAGACTCAATATATACCCCCATTTGTGCCCAATCAATACTCCCTTGGTCGTGAAGATCATGGATGTAGTCTCTGAATTGAAAACAATCCTCGATCATGTGACCCGGGTATCGGTGATACATGCAATACCGTCCAGTGTTTGCCGTGTCTGGCAAGACAGGTCTTTCTTTTGGGAGCTCTATCTGTTGTGCGGCCATCAAGGCATTGAAGATATCTGTAAGTGAGTAGGGCAATGGCGGGTAATTTTCTCGTCGGGGACCGGTTTTCCTTGGTTGGTGTGCAACTGGAGGAGGGGCCGGGTGGTAGGTTTCGGGGCCCCGGGTTGTGGGGCTCGAGGCATCAAGGGTTGTTGGTTATGGGGTCGGTATTGTTGGACTTGGTATTGGGGAAGCCGTGGGGGAAGTTGGGGCCGGGGCTGGTGCTGGAGGACTGGAGCATTCCTGTTAGGAGGAGGGTTTCTATGTTGGTGTGGGTAATTGTTAGGGGGGTTCCCCACAACACTAACATGCTCATGGCTTACTATCCCCTCAGTTACTGGTCCGGAGGTGGAAGGAAAGGTTTTCTTGGTGACCCGAGGTCGGGGATCAAATAGGTTCATAATAGGTGAATCCCGGAGCTGGGTCTGGATGTACCGCGCTTTTTCATATAACTCACTCATGGAAGTGGGATGGTGAAGGGCAAGCATGTTCTTCATGGCCGGGGTTGCATTTGTTATGATCAGCTTGACCTGCTCTTGTTCTGACATCGGATCTGTGAGCTTCTCTGCCATGGCCCTCCATCTATCCGCATACCTGATAAAATCCTCATCTGCTTTCATTTTCTCAGCTACAAGGTCGGTGATGGAGTAGGCTATTCCAACTCGGTCTTGATATCTCTGCAAAAATTTGGCTTTGACAATATCAAAGTTACCGGCCTCCGTTGAATCAAGTGAATAGAACCACTCAAGCGCCGAGCCCTCCAATGATCTTCTAAATAGAAAAGCAAGGGCTCTCGGATCATTCTGCCATGTGACGGATTCGTATAGGAAGTCTTTGACGTGGAGGAAGGGGTTACCAGACCCGTTGTAACGGCGGAACACTGGCATTTCGGAGTGAGGAAGATGGAAAGTAGGGAGCGAGGGGAGAGATATTTCAAGGGCAACTTTGGTGCCAACCAGACGGCGAATTTCTTTGTACTGCTCCTCCATCTGACTTAGGCAGTTTAGCATAGCCTGGTCAATAGAGGGCTCTCGAACAATTGGGGGAGGAGGGGGTGTTTGATACACCGGAGGGGGAGCTAAGTAGGCCGAAGCGGCCGGACATGGAATGTGGGTTGGTGGACATGCTGCTTGACGGGGAAGATTAAGATGATTAGAAGAGAAGACTGGTGGCCGCGATGGTGCTGCCAGATTTGGATCCGAGTGGTTTAGGATAGCCACCGGATGAGGGGAGTTTGGGGGCGATGGCCCGGTATAGGAATGGCCTTGGGCGGCCGCTTCGGGTCGACGTGCTACTGAACGAGGGGTAGAAACACGTAAACCACCGGTGAGAGGGTCATGATCGGCGGGCGACTTGCCCTTGAGAATAGCCTCGATGGCTTGAAGTTGGGTGGGGTTGGCATGAGAGAATGCCTCCCAAAGGGAACCCGGGTTGGGTGGAGGAGAAACTTGATCTGGCTCAGCGGGAGCTCCTGGTTCGTTAACGGCATAGACAGCGTCGGGGAGGAGTGACGGCTCGCCTTCTGCCCCAAAGTAGGCCTGTTCATACTCTGCTTGCTCGCAGTGTTGATCCATGATGACTCGTCCGGACCTGAGCGACACAGGCATAAAGCAAAAAAAGACGAAGTTTTCTTCTTTTGGGTGTTTTCTTTTGATCAAATTTTTCTTTTTGGGTTGTTTAATTCTAGAAGACAAGTTTTTATCCGAAAGCAAATAGGGTGTTTGGTAGCGTTTTTAATTTTAAGACAACCTCATTTTTGAAACCAAGATAACTTGACTTCTCAGTTTTGTTTTTAAAATCAAAACAGTCCAATTATTTTGTGTTTGGCAAAACTGTCTCAATTTTTAAAAATTAGACAGCAGTGTTTGGTTATGAATTTAAGTTCATGACACTGCTGCAGCGGCGGGCGCGGGCAACTTGTGGAGGAGAAGGGTGGCGGAGTGGACATGGAGGAGTCGCTCGGCGAAATCTGAACGCTCAAGGATGTCGTCTTTGAGACGCGGGGCGGAATGACACGCCTCTTCTCCCGGCGTTGCTCTACAGGCGGACGAGGCGATGTTAGTGATTTTTTTTTATTGAGGGAGGGAGGGAGGCGAAAGAAGAAGAACACCCCCCCTTGCAACTACGAGCAAGGGGTCCTCCGTTCCCCGAATTCATCAGATTCGAGTTGGTTGCGGCGGGGGGGGGTGGGCCGCGTCACCAGACGGGGGACTCACCCGGAAGCCCCGCGGCGGCGGGGACTCGTGCCACCCGCCGCCGCAGCCCCGGAGTGGTGGCGGCGGGACGGGGAAGAGGAGGCCGCCGCCGCCGCCGCCGCCTTCTTCACCGCAGTCCCCGAGGGTGGCGAAAAGGGCAAATCCGGCGTTGAGGTGGCACATGAGCTCCTCGAAGAGGACCTCCTCGCAGGGGATGGAGAGGGGGCCGGGCTGGGAGAAGCCGAACTCCTCCTCGGCCCGGTGCAGAAGCTTCCGGAAGACGGGATGGTTCAGGTGCGCCGCCCGCACGATGAAGAACCGAGAGTTGGGGCCGACGCAGACGGCGAGATGCCCCGCCGGAACGTCCGATGGGGTATGCCCCCGCGACCTGAGGGCGGAGGCGGCGGCCCGACGGACGCCCCCCCCTCCGCGCGATCCTCTCCCGGCGGCTCAGCGGACCACCCCCCCCCCCCGGACAGCCACGCCCGGAGACATCTGGACGTGGGAGACGAGCGCCCGCGTCTCTCTCGAAAATAAAACAACTCCTCCCTTGTTTTATTTTCAAGAGAGCTATGAGACGTAGATCTCTTTGTTTTTAAAAAAAGAGGAGCGGACAGAAAACGTGGCCAAACACCTCTCTTTCCCTGTTTTCAAATTTTTGGTAAAAAAAAGAGAAAAAAACACTACCAAACACCCTAAAAGTTTTCTTTGACAAAGATTTTTTGAACTGCTTCTTAGAGGTTATTTTCTTTGATTGTCGTGATCAGAGAAGTTTTTTTTTTTTTTTTACCTCAAAGGAACAACTTCTTTTGGTGACTTTTTTAGATTTTTTTTTTGTAGGAGAGAGTCTCCCCCCCTTTTTCCTTTTTCTTTTGGTTACACAAACAAGTTAAAGCAAAGACTGTGAATGCTTAGCGCAAATTTTTGTTCCAACCTTAGATTAGTGGCTTGTTTAGCCAAGTATTGTCCACTCAAATAAATGGGTGGGACCCTATGCTCACACAACGCCGAGCAACGTAAGGTGAAACGATTTCTCACACGGATAGGTAATGAGTAAACTTCGGGTTTTGGGGAAATGGTACAACCAGCCCGATCAGTGAAGAGGGAATCCTTCACGTATGGGGACTTATGGAGGCCTTGGCGGAAACCAACTTAGTCAACCGAGAGGGAATCCCCGGAAGAGAAGTCGAGATCCACCAAGAATGGTGGTTTGGATGTGTATGGCTTTGGGAGGAGAGTGAGCCCCCCCCCCTTCTCGGATGACCTACGAGGCCGGATGGAACCGGTACCTCGATGCAAGCTAATGCAAGAGAATAAGCAAGGATAAAGGAGCAAGCAAAATAAAATAAGAGCAACACAACGTGAGAGAAGTACAAAGAAACTTAAGAGATGATGGTGCACAAAGAAATTTAAACACTAAGACAGGTTTGCATGCTGAAAATTAGAAGGTAGTAAGAGTGATAAGGGTTGGAAGTGAAACAAGAAGCAGGAACTAAAAGCAGTTTCGGGGAATTGCAGGCGCTCCGGTACCGCGCCGCCAGGCGTCGCGGTATCAGGACGCTTTTAACGGGAATCAGAAAATTTTAAGAAAAGCTAGAAAGCAAGGGTCCCGCGGGGACATAAAGGTGATATAAAGCTGAGAAAGCAATAAATGACAATGCTTTTTAAATGAAAAGGTATTAAAAGTAGGGTTGACTCGCACGGGAGTCGGTGCTTGTAGATGCTTCGGGCTCGCGGAGCTCGGTTTGCAAACGTCCTAGCAAAGGGTAGCAGCTGGTGCCCCTTTGATAGGATCAACAGAAAGAGATGGCCACGCGGGGCCGATGATGTACCACTCACGCGGTGAGTGGGGAAATGAGGGGTGGCTCACGCGGGAGCCAAGGAGTAGTAGCCCACGCGGTGAGCAAGAGAGGTTCTAACTTTAAAAGGAGGAGGATGAAATACAAGTAAACGTGGAGATAAAGAGAGTGAATAGGAGACTTACTTGATGGAAGAGGCTTTCATTCAAAGAAATATGGCAAGCGACTTTCCCTTGGCTTTAGATGTCCCACCGTGGTCGCCAAAGGATGTGGACGCCGGGAAAGAGGGGTGGAGAGGGAGAGATATGTCCTCGTGGGTGGGTGTGTGTGCTTCCTTTCTTACGGTCTTGATAGGGTGGGTTCGTGTTAATCACGCCATAGACACGGTCGTGGATGATTCCGACGGACCGATCTATTGCCTGCTTCTCTTCCTTCTTTCCTTCTCCGCACTCACCTTGATCCCCGGACTACTCAACCCTTGATGTCACTTGGGCATCGAAGGACCGGTCTGGGTCGTGATGAGAATCGAGGGGAAAGAAGATCAGATAGCCGGTGGCATTATCAACACTAACTTAACCTACAAACCCAAAGAGGAAGGGATGGTGTGGTCGCCAGGATCTAGAGAGACTCCGATGATAGAAATAAAAGAAATGAACTAGTAAAGGAAGTGAGAGTGACCGGTTACCTCGATAAGCTGGGAGATTGCGGGGGTTCTATCTTCTCCTTCCTCGGCCGGCCGGGGAAGAAGAGCCTTGGAGAAACTCGCTTGCCTGAAAAGAAAGTATGAATGAAAGCACAACGATTAGAACTAAAGATGGAGCAGTAACTATTCGTAAGAAAGAAGAGCAATGGCAAAAGGGGTTGAACGAACCGGATTAGGACTAACTCCTAACCCCTTCTTGAGGGAGGATCTAAATGACCTAAGACTAAGATGCGTTATGCTATACTAATGCAACATGCATAATGAAACCCAAATGAACAATAAAGGAGAGGGTAAGGCAAGGAAGAAGATCGTAGAGAAGCCCGGTGCTTTTGGCTTCTGGAAATTGCAGGCGCTCCGCTGACAGGTCACCTGGCATCGCGTCGGGGGAGCGCTCCAGTCCTTCTACGGCAGTCTTCAATGCAATCTTCTCCCGGTTCCAATGACGAGGGATCGGATTCCTAGTCGGTTTTGGAGGTTTCTTGGTACTCTTTGTAATGGCTTTCAATGGTATGATGGCAGGGGTCTTGAATGGTTTTTGAGTGGTATTGAATGAGCAGAGTGAAAGGGGTGTAATGGAGGATGGAGAGGCTTGGGAGTGATATGGGGGCTTGGAAGGTGGTGGGAGGATGTTGGAAGGCTCAAGAAAGCTCTCCGGAAGTTAAGGCTCTGGGAATCCCTCTTTAAGCTCCTTGGAATCTCTCTCTTGGAACCTCTCCCTTTTTTTTGGAACCCCTTAAATGTGGGAGAAGGGTCTCCTCTTATAGGTGCGCAAAAGTGACCTTGGCGCTCCGCCTTGAGGACGCCTGGCGTCGCGGCATGAGAGCGCCTGAAAATCCGCCGACAGGTCGGCGGATCAGCACGTCCGACCATACCTGTCGCCACCTACCACCCTGCGTGTCAGGCGGCGGTTGTCAGCGGAAATCCTGGCGCTCTGACAGGGGAGCACCTACGACCTACGGCTGTCAGACTGTAAATTCGGCGCACGCGGAGCCTGCGGTGACAGTTGTCAGGCGGGAATCCAGGTGCTCCGACGGCGGAGCGCCTGCACCCTCGGTACGATTTCGACAACGCATCGCTGACCGTCTGAAAAGCCGCCTGTCACGCGCGGAATTGCAGGCGCTCTGGCAGAAGAGCGCTTGTACTTTCGTACGTCTCTGAGTACAATGTCGTCCGGCGGGACAGAAGGGTAAAAAGGCGGGAAATTACAGGCGCTCTGACGTCGCGACGCCAGGCGTCGCGACATCGGGACGCCTCAATATTTTCTGAAATTTGATTGTTTTTATGTCAAATCGACCTCTCCGATCGGGAGAAAACCAGTGTTATCTATAGAAATGAGATTGTTCTTTCTGTAATCGGGCCGAATTCGCGTATCTACAATAGGGTCCTACCCATTTATTTGAGTGGACAATATTTCTCTTAACAAGCCATTAATTTGAGGTTGAAACAAAAAAAATTGCGTTAATCATTCCAAGTCTTTGTTATTACTTGTTTGCAAACAAAAACTGAAAATTAAACAAAAATCCCAAAATCACCTAAAAAGAACCGAAACAAAAAATTTGCTTGAGGTTAATTTGCTTGACAACTTGCTTGTCCGACAAAAGAAAATCAAAACAAAAAAGGGGGTCCAAAAATTAAAACTAAAAAAATCCTTAAGCTTTTATTTGTCAACCTTCTTTTTCTATTGTGTTTATGAATTTAAGGTCAGGTCGAGTTATCGGAATGGCGGATCAAGGATACGAGCAACTACAGTTGGAGTATGACCAATCTTATTTATATCCAAATGTCGTATGTACCGTCATTGAACCCGAAGTTCTCCCCGAACCTAGTCAAACTTCTCCTCGACCCAATCCAAATTCACTTTGGGAGGCATTTTCTCATGCTGACCCTACCCAAATTCAGGCTATCAAAGCCATCCTCAAGGGCAAGTCGCCCGCCGACCACATTCCTCCCGAAGGTGGTCTTCACATCTCTACCCCTCGGTCGGTAGCACATCAACCCAATGTGCCCACTCATGGCCATTCTTATACCGGGCTCGTAGCCCCAATCTCTCCTCATCCGGTAGCTAATCTAGATCACCCTGATCTGAATGTCGTTGCTCCTTCTAGGCCACTAGTTCATTCCTCTAATCATCTCAACCCTACTCACCCTTTGGTGCATCCCCCAATGTACCCATCTTATCCGGCCACTTCGGCACATCAAATCCCAATTCTGGTGCACCAAGCACCCACTTCTCCTCCTCTTCTTAGGGAACCTTCTGTCGATCAGGCCATGATTAACAAGATCAATCGCATGGATGAGCATCCCCCAATGTACCCATCTTATCCGGCCACTTCGGCACATCAAATCCCAATTCTGGTGCACCAAGCACCCACTTCTCCTCCTCCTCTTAGGGAACCTTCTGTCGATCCGGCCATGATTAACAAGATCAATCGCATGGATGAGCAGTATAGAGAGCTTAGACGTTTAATCGACACCAAGGCAGTCCCCGAAATTTCTCTTCCTTCTCTCCCCACTTTTCATCTACCTCCCTCTGAGATGCCGGTGTACCGTCGCTACAACGGAACCGGTAATCCCTTCATTCATGTCAAGGACTTTCTTTATGAGTCGGTAATGTGGCAAAATGATCCAAGGGCCCTTGCTTTTCTTTTTAGAAGATCATTAGAGGGATCCGCTTTAGAGTGGTTCTACTCGCTTGACTCTTTGGAGGCAAGTAACTTTGAATTTGAAATTGTCGAAGCTAAATTTTTGCAGAGATATCAAGACAGGGTCGGACCAACATATTCCATCACTGACCTCATGGACGAAAGAATGAGAAATGATGAAGATTTTACCAGATATGCTGATAGGTGGAGGTCAATGGCAGAAAAGCTTACTGATTCCATTTCAGAGCTGGAGCAAGTGAAGATGATCATCACTAATGCCACTCCGGCCTTAAAGAATATGCTGGCTTTGCATCACCCCACCTCCATGAGTGAACTCTATGAAAGGGCACGGTACATTCAGACACAGCTTAGGGACTCACCTATCATGAACTTGTTTGATCCTAGACCCCGAGCTGTCAAGAAAACCACTTTTACCACAACCGGTCCAGTGACTGAGGGCGTAGTGACAAATGAGAACCTCAATGTTGTAGGGAACCCACCTAGCAATTATCAACACTTGTTTAGGAACCCTCAACAAAACCAACCATTTAGAAACCCTCGTCAACCTCAACATCAACCTCAGTTCCAGCCTCGTCAACAACAAGTTCCGATCCCTCAGCGACCGCAAGCCCCAGTTCCCCAACCAGTGCGGCAACAACTGGCCAACTACAACCAAGCACCCTCTCCCATGGCCTACGAACCCCGAAAAGTTGGACCGAAGAGGAACCATTACCCGCCTTTGCCGTACTCTCTCGTGGACATCTTTAATGCACTCATGGCGGCAGGGCAAATTGCATTGCCAAGGGAGAAGTCGGAGTGGCCTCAGAATGCCAACACAGAGCGATACTGTTTGTTCCATAGATATCCTGGGCACACCGTGGAAAATTGTTTTCAGTTCAAAGACTATATCCACGATCTTAATGAGCAAGGCAGTTTTGATTGGGACCAGATGGGGGAATACATCAGAACAGTGAAAAATCAACCTCAACGGCAGCACGTACCAGCTCAGCAGCAACATCAACAGAACCCCGGCCTGGGGATTATCCAAAACCCTTTACCTCCACATGCACCCGCGCACAGGAATCAACACGTTAATCCCATCATGATTTCTTCCGAGGAGTATCATGATCGGGGCCAGAATTGGCAAGTTGAGGGAGCCACCTCCGCCATGCATGTCAACCGAACCGTCCATTCTATACCCCAAGTTAGAACAGCCAACCCCATTACTCTCAACCGGCCACCCATCATCCGAGCACCATCACGACCCATCATAACACCACCAACCACACAACTCCAATCAGGACGAACCCTAATCCGCCCGGTTAATCCACCACAAACATCACCACCACTAGGACCTATCATCATCCCACCCCGTGCAAACATACCTACCTACTCTACCATGCCTCAAACTACCATCATTACGCCCATCCCAAGAGCTCCCATCATTCGACCTAACCCGCCACCCACCACTACCAACCCAGCCATAGCTCCTCAACTTGCCACAGTACTCAGAAGTTGGCGCATGTTCCAAAGGGTCTTTCCCCAGGCTGGTCAGTCAGGGTTGGTACCAGAAACAGAAGAAGAACACATCAAAGAACCGTTGCCTGGGACATCCTATGACTTATTAAAGCATCTTGATAAAACCCCGGCACGGATCTCTATCTTAGAGTTGATCAAAAGATCCAAAGTCCATCAAGAGGTTCTCCAACAATACTTACAGCGGGTGATGGTGAATGAGAGCCTCCCCCCAGAAAAGATCTCATCAGTTTTGGTCCCGAGAAGTGAGTACCCGTCCCTCACATTCACAAAGGAAGAGTTAGCCAATCCAGAAATAAGGAAATGTGCCTTGTGCATCACAGTCCATATCAATGGTGTATGCATTAAGTCATGTTTAGTCGATACTGGAGCATCCATTAATGTTCTGCCACCAGAAACATTACATCTTTGTGGATTCTCCGAGGAAGACATCCGGCCATCTCAAATAACAGTGACTGCATATGACAATTCAAAAAAGCCTGCCGATGGCATGATTACATTAAATGTAAAGCTTGGACCTCGAACAGTCACTGTTAACTTTCACATACTTGAGATGGATCCAACCTACAAAGCTATTCTGGGACGGCCCTATTTGGAAGCACTAGAGGCAGTCGCCTCCACCAATCACCAGTGTCTTAAATTCCCTCACAAAGGACAAGTGATTAAGGTGACTAGCATGCCCCTAGATCATCCACCTTCTCCTTCACCACCCCTTGGGTTGCCAAACGAGCCAATTTTGACAATCTTGGATCTTCCAGAAATAAGTTAGCAGCCCAGGCAAGTGTGGAGAAGGAAAAGAGAGAAAAATGAAACTATTGGTTGGCACATAATGAAGAGTTTGGGATACCAGGAGGGCCAAGGACTAGGCAAAGAACTGCAAGGCATAGCTGAGCCAATCAATATAATGAGGTTACAACCAAAAAGCGGGGTTGGGTATGATGGAACGACAGCGAATGGTCAGAATCTCAGAAGCAGATACTTTTCTAAAGAAACCATTCAAGTGGCTGAGAACAAGGAAGAACAAGAGATGGAGCAAGAGAAGAGAATAAGAACCAACGACCCAGAAGAGGACTTATATCCAGAAATATCTCTTTTGTTTTCCACTGATGAAGAAGGGTTAAGCAATGAACCACTCCAGGCTGAACCGCCTGTTGACCCACCTGAGGGTCATATTGCCAAACCGACTCGAGAAAAAGTCCAACCAACTCCACGAGGGCCTTCCCTCATTACGTCATCTTTTGGGGCCAACGCCCCAACGCACTGTGATGCTCTCCCCGGGCTTCTTGGCCCGATCCCTATTTCTAGGCTCTCAGGCCCAACTTATGGGTCCACGAACCCACTTGTTGCTTTTGGGCCACCGAGCCCCTCTACTAGATCTGGGCCTTTGTGCCCATTTTCTCCAACTCTTGGGCTATCGAGCCCCTCTACTAAATCTGGGCCTTTGTGCCCATTTTCTCCAACTCTTGGGCCATCGAGCCCCTCTATTGAATCTGGGCCTTTGTGCCCATTTTCTCCAACTCTTGGGCCATCGAGCCCCTCTACTGAATCCGGGCCTCTGTGCCCATTTTCTCCAATTCTCGGGCCCTCAAGCCCATCTCCTAAAGCCGGGCCCTTGAGCCCGCATCCTCTTCTTATTGGGTCCATAAACCCACCTTCCTCTATGATCATCCGGCCTACTGGCCCATCACCTCTTTCTGTCAACATTGGGCCCGAAAGCCCCCTCTATCAAACATTGCTCGAAGTCTTCCCCTCTTTATCAATATCTCCGCCTACTTTGGCTCCCGTAGGTGATCTCAACCCAAATCGGGCACCTGAAGCCCAATCTGTCTTTATGTTTAGCACTCCTCAAAAAACAACATCCTTCTCGAAACTCAAATTTCGATCAAGGAAACATCTAAACTTGCCTCGGAAGGGCATTCGACCCAAGGAGCCACCGGATCCTTGATTGACCTTCTTTGCCCTCCATCCTCTCCAATAAATTCTACTCCATCCACCTCCTCTTCCTCCTCTTATTTACCTTCTTCTTATTTATGTTTAGTTTCCAATAAAAATAGAACAAAAAAATCAGAGGTAGGAGAGTTCCAGAAAGATACCTTCATCAGTTAGCTCAGAAGAGCTTAGAATGTGCCAAGCTACCGGAGTATCTAGAAAATGCGATTCAGCTGGATGAAATCCGATATGAGGAGAAGGATAACATTGATCAAACTTTGGGGTTTCTTCCTCTCCCAATTTGACATCACCTACACCCAACAGAAGGCAATCAAGGGCTATGCAATTGCCGAGCACCTTGCCCATCATCCTATCCCAACCTTTGACCCTATCCAGTCAGATTTTCCCGATGAAGAATTGATGTCCATTCGATCTTCTAATCTGTGGACTCTATATTTTGACGGGGCATTAAACTCCCAGGGTAGAGGGATAGGGATTGTTCTTCTGTCTCCCGAAGGTGTCACCATTCCACAGGCTTTTCGGCCTGATTTTCCAGCAACAAACAATATAGCTGAGTATGAAGCCTTGTTGGCCGGACTGGAGGCCGCTCACTTCTATGGTGTCACTAAACTAAGGGTAATTGGTAATAGTCAGTTGATACTCCGCCAGGTACTGGCCAAATACCGCACATCTCATCCCGGGCTCAGACCATATCAAGAACTCACCACTTGTTACATCAAGCTATTCTCCAAACTCGAATTCATTCACGTTCCTCGTGCTCAAAATATTCTTGTCAATGCTCTTGCCTCTCTGGCATCTTCACTATCTGTCCCGCTAGGCGGACAGGTTAGGACGATCTATGTCCACCGACGTACCATTCCGGCAGTAGAAGATGCACGATTCTTGAAGGTTAAAGAAGAGTTTGAAAGGAAAGAGTACATTGAGCAAAAGGAGGAAGTATCTTTGGTCGAGTTGGAGGAACTAGAAGAGGGTGAAAAACCATGGTATCATGAGATTGCAAATTACTGTCAGGATCAGACGTACCCACCAGGATCAACTGCCGAAGAGAAGAAAGCCATAAGGAGGGTCTCCCAGAGATACACCATCTTAGGTGGAGTACTTTACAAAAGGAGCTTGGCCGGTGTTCTGTTAAGATGCGTAGATGAAGAGGAGGCTGAATTGGTGCTTGAAGAAGCACACTCCAGAGTATGTGGAGGCCATGTAAATGCCCAAGCCCTCGCCAAAAAGATCATCAGACAAGGGTACTATTGGCCTACTCTGGAAGAAGATTGCTCGATCTTTGTCCGGCACTGCCATCAATGTCAACTTCACGCCGACAAGATTCATTCTCCCGCATCTTCCCTTCACCCGATTCACGCCCCATGGCCCTTCGCTATGTGGGCTTTTGATGTTATCGGACCCCTCGGTGACCCAAACTCCACAAACAAAACCAAATCCTTCATTCTAACTGCAACGGAGTACTTCACCAAGTGGGCGGAAGCGGAAGCATTCATGGAAATCAAGGCATCAACAGTCTGCACCTTCATCAAACGCAACATCATTGCCAGATTCGGGATCCCATGCGACATCATCACCGACAATGGACCGCAATTCATCTCCCAGGAACTGCGTGACCTTTGCAACAGGTATTGCATCAGATTGCATCATTCATCTCCATATTATCCTCAAGGCAACGGTCAAGCAGAAGCCACCAATAAAACCCTGATAAAAATCGTTAAGAAGACTTGTAAGTCTAGCAAGTTCGCAGACTGGCCAAATAAGTTAGTTGATGCTCTATGGGCCTACCGCACTTCTATTCGAACCCCAACGGGTCAGACCCCCTATGCCTTGGAATTTGGGATGGAGGCGGTAGTTCCATACGAAGTAATCACTCCTTCCCTCCGAGTCCAGATCGATCTAGATATCCCGATGGATGAACGCCGAGATTCTCTTCTTGCGCAACCCGAACTCTTGGATGAAAGGAGGCTGGCCGCTGCCGAACATGCTAGATCTTACCAAAATAGACTTAAAAGATTTTATCAGAAGAGGGTGGTGGAGAGAAAATTTGAAATCGGTGAGGTTGTGCTTAAAAGAATATTTGTTAAGCCGGGCGGTCCCCGCTCCAAACTTCAACCTAATTGGGAGGGTCCATATGTAATTTCGGCTGTTTATCCCGGTAATTCATATAAGCTGACTAATGCAGAAAGAGAAGAACTAGCTCATCCGTGGAATAATGTATACCTCAAAAAAATATTTCCCTTATCACAAAAAATCTATAAAATCCAAAGGTGTGAAGTATAATGATAGCATCTAACGCTTACTTGCCCGGTGCATCAACTTGTCGCTTAGGGAAATAAGGATAGGCATCATACTGCACACACTACACACCTAGTTTTGAGATCTGATGATCGGAAGTCAGAGAGAAAGCTAGGCAACGCTTGGCAAAGGAAGGTCAACCTAATCCCATTCTCTTCTTGTTTCGGTCCAGAATAGATAAAAGGGGTTAGAATGAGGAGTATCGAAAACGCCCATTGCCTTAGTTGGAAAATGCCTCTGAAGGTCTGACTTTTTATTAAAATAAAAGGTGCCAAAAGATGGGCAATGACCCCTCGAATGTCGGCAAAAGAATAGACACATGCGAATGTGTACCAACAAAAGTCCAAAAGAAAAAGGCTCCAAAACATGGGCAATGACCCCTCAGGTCAAAATCAAGCAAAAAAGAAGAAAGACCTGTCTGAATGTGGGCCATCAAAGAAAATGGGCTAGAAGGAAGGACCCGAAGAGGTCAAAACCCGAATGGGCAATGTGGGTATTAGTAGAAAAACAAGTTCGACATCCCTGAATTCTACTAAGGACTTACCACCAATCATCTTCCTTCTTTAACCTCAAAGGATTAGGTTGACCGACTAGGTCCAAGAAGAGCCATAGCCTATCGAAGGCAGAAGGTCAGAAGATCTCGGACTAGGCACTTTCTTACACGTGATGCCTACTCTTAACCCTTAGGTAACAATGAGAGGCACCTATGGCAAGCAAGGCAAAGGATGAGATAGTCGTTTCTTTCACACCAAACCAAAAAAATTAAAAACTTCAAAAACACAAAAAAAAAATCTATAAAGTCAAAACTCTTAAAAATTAAATATTCAAAACACCAAAAAAAATCATAAAAGTTTCAAAACATCAAAAACATTATAAAACCATCAAAACCCAAACAAATCAAAAATTTCAAAACACCTAAAAGTTTGCTTTCTAGGCGATCAGTTGTCTTTGCATTCATGTTTAATTTCAGTCTTGCGTATTTTCTTTTATGCATACTTTTTTTTTCTGTTATCTTTACCTTGATAAGGCCTATGTCCCTTGACAAAAGATCAAGGCAACTTTACCCTCTCCTTGCAAGGGACTAAGCCAAAATAAAGTTCTAATATCTTCTCTCAAGTGGATGCAGGAATAGGAGAAGGCATACCAACTTCTTATCCCCAGGCACTTCGAGGAGGCAAAAAAAAACAACAAAAAAATCAAAAATTGAAAAACAAAAGTGGACTACCCCAACCCCTATTAGGACTTGCATTTAGTATTGCACCTATCAAAATAAGTAATATTTGAGATGTTGAAGACCTCAAGTCTAGAGGGGGGCTGAGCCTGAGAACCCCTTCAACAAAATCAGTGAGGGCCCAGTCATTCCGTAGACTTGCGGATAGGCCAAAGTTGAATATGCGGGGACGACGGTTTCTTCATGGATGTCCTGACCCGTTATGTTCAACCTATATCTTCAACTATTTTCTTATACTTATTTTTATTTCTTTAAACCCAGCATGCATCATGCATCATCACATGCGTTATCCCACCATAACAATTCCCCGCTTCCTAATAATGCTATAACCTCCTTCCAGTCGCATCGTGCACCCTTTTAAAGATGGTCTTGATTTTTCAGAGAATTGGTTTCCAACGGGTTTTGAAAATGATTTCATCAAAACAAGAAGTTTTTCCATGTCAAACTGAACCGGTATTTCTGAGTAAACCTCATGAATTTGAAGAATCCAACCTTGGTTGATTGACTGTCTCCTCTTTACTTTTCACAATTTACTGCATTTCTACCGAGTCCAGCACACCATGCAGTTCGGGTCCTGGCCGGTAACAATTCTCCCCCACGTGGGATTTTAGTTATTTACTTTCAGTACTGTTTTTCTCTTTAACCAATCAACCAGAGGGAAGGTTTCGATAAGACAAAGGGTAATCTCGGAGTCCGGTAAAGTTTTATTCCACTCAACTAGGCCAATGAGGGCGTGTCTAAATCTACACCTTGGTGTCACCTTTTCAGTACATTACCACTTCATTCCGCTACGCCTCATTACGCTTCGCTACATTTGGCTACGTTTCATTCATGTCACTCCCCTACAAAGCCGACGCCAAAGCGAGGCAAGCTGTAGACACGCAATTTTGGCCTAGTTGGAGAGCTCAAATTCTTGTTTTCATGAAGAATATTTGAGTAACCTTTCAAGGGAACCGAGTTTTCCGGAAAAATTAAGGTCTTTGGCACATTTCAAAGAGGGCAAAACCCTGTGTATAAGGGCACCTGGCGCCCTACTTATAGGGCACCAGGCGCCCTATATACAGGGCACCTGGCGCCCTGTATACAGGGCACCTGGATCCAAATTAAATTGATTTGACAGGCCGATTTGACCCCCCACAGTGACTTGTCTTGTCGACCTAACATATCTCATGATGCTGGCGCCCCATATATAGGGCGCTATGCCACATGGCACTATTTTTTGAAAATGGCCAAAGTGCCCTCTTTTGGGCTATAAATAGCCCCCCATTTGGAGCTTGGAGGGGGTTCCAACCTCGTGCCACCCTATAGCTCATCCAACACCACGTTTCTAAGCCATTCTCATCCCCCACAAGCCTTCAAATCGATCCAAAATCGTCCACCAAAAACCCTAAAAACCTTCTATTTCTGTCACCCAGAAACATGATTTTTCTCCAACTTTGAGAGCCTCTATCCGTCTCTCCTCTTACATCCAGCATCCAAACCACCTTTCATTAGCTTCATTTGCATATTGTCTACAAGGAGAAGCCCCTACTTCGTCCCGGAAGCCTCCCAGCACTCCGGAGCGGCGCCGCGAAGAGGAGAAGAAAATATGTTCGGGCCAGACTTAGTGCCCCGTATACAGGGCGCTTTGACTTGGTCAACGCGCCCCATAAAGGGGGCACCTTCTCCGGCGCCCTATATACGGGGCACCGGGAAGGACGAAAGCTTGTTTTGTTATTTTTGAATTCCGATCGCCCGTTTAATCGAGTTTTTCGTCTTCCTCTTTCATCCTAGCATTAATCATCATGTTATTTTGCATGTCTTAGAACATTTTGCATCTTATATATGTTTAAAAACCTACCAAAATAGGGGTTGGGATTCCGTCCCAATCCGGTTAGTCCCCTTCCATTTGCATGTTTGAATTCAAATTTGAGCACGATACTATGCTTTCATTAGAACTAATGAACCTTTCACTTGTTTCTATGTTTTCTTATGGACATTTTTAGGTAAATTCGATTGAGGCGTAGCTTCAACCGGATCGAAGACAAAGGACTCACTAAGCTCTCTTCTTTAGGCCGGCCGAGAGAGGAGAAGTCGGAACCCAACAATCTCCCCGCTTCCAAAGGTACGACGGTCATTTCTCTATTTCATTTCTTTTCATTCTACTATATTTTGGAGCCTTTGGCTCCTGGAGACCACACCCACTAACATCCCATCCACCAAGTCCCCAAAGCAAGCGTAGGGGCCGGAAGGGGGAGATCCGCGGATGTCCCGTTTCGGGTGCTTACAACCGCAAGCCCCAGTTCCCCAACCAGCGCGGCAACAACTGGCCAACTACAACCAAGCACCCCCTCCCATGGCCTATGAACCCCGAAAGGTTGGACCCAAGAGGAACCATTACCCGCCTTTGTCATACTCTCTCGTGGACATCTTTAATGCACTCATGGCGGCAGGGCAAATTGCATTGCCAAGGGAGAAGTCGGAGTGGCCTCAAAATGCCAACACAGAGCGATACTGCTTGTTCCATAGATATCCTGGGCACACCGTGGAAAATTGTTTTCAGTTCAAAGACTATATCCACTATCTTAATGAGCAAGACAGTATTGACTGGGACTAGATGGGGGAATACATCAGAACAGTGAAAAATTAACCTCAACGGCAGCACGTACCAGCTCAGCAGCAACAACAACAGAACCCCGGCCTGGGGATTATCCAAAACCCTTTACCTCCACATGCACCCGCGCCTGGGAATCAACACGTTAATCCCATCATGATTTCTTCGGAGGAGTATCATGATCGGGGCCAGAATTGGCAAGTCGAGGGAGCCGCCTCCTCCATGCACATCAACTTACTTCACCCTCCTAACCGAACCGTCCACTCTATACCCCGAACAACTATGTCACATAATCCGATCACATTAAACAGAATGCCCATCATCCAAATGCCATCACAACCCATCATCACACCACCAGCCATTCAACTCCAATCGGGACGGACCCTAATCCGCCCGGCTAATCCACCACAAACATCACCACCACTAGGACCTATCATCATCCCGCCCCGTGCAAACATACCTATCTACTCTACCATGCCTGAAACCACCATCATTACGCCCGTCCCAAGAGCTCCCATCATTCGACCTAACCCGCCACCCATCACTACCATCCCAGCCATAGCTCCTCAACTTGCCACAGTACTCAGAAGTGGGCGCATGTTCCAAAGGGTCTTTCCCCAGGCCGGTCAGTCAGGGTTGGTACCAGAAATAGAAGAAGAACACATCGAAGAACCGTTGCCTGGGACATCCTATGACTTATTGAAGCATCTTGATGAAACCCCGGCACGAATCTCTATCTTAGAGTTGATCAAAAGATCCAAAGTCCATCAAGAGGTTCTCCAACAATACTTACAGCGGGTGATGGTGAATGAGAGCCTCCCCCCAAAAAAAATCTCATCAGTTCTGGTCCCGAGAAGTGAGTACCCGGCCCTCACATTCTCAAAGGAAGAGTTAGCCATCACAGAAATAAGGAAATGTGCCTTGTGCATCACAGTCCACATCAATGGTGTAAGCATTAAGCCATGTTTAGTCGATACTGGAGCATCCATTAATGTTCTGCCACCAGAAACATTACATCTTTGTGGATTCTCCGAGGAAGACATCCGGCCATCTCAAATAACAGTGACCGCATATGACAATTCGAAAAAGCCTGCCGATGGCATAATTACATTAAATGTAAAGCTTGGACCCCGAACAGTCACTGTCAACTTTCACATACTAGAGATTGATCCAACCTACAAAGCTATTCTGGAACGGCCCTATTTGGAAGCACTAGAGGCAGTCGCCTCCACCAATCACCAATGTCTTAAATTCCCTCACAAGGGACAAGTGATTAAGGTGACGAGCATTCTCTTAGACCATCCATCTTCTCCACCACCACCCCTTGGGTTGCCAAATGAACCAATTTTGACAATCTTGGATCTTCCAGAAATGAGTAGGCAACCCAAGCAAGTGTGGAGAAGGAAAAGAGAGGAAAATGAAACCATTGGGTGGCATATAATGAAGATTTTGGAATACCAGGAGGGCCGAGGACTAGGCAAAGAACTGCAAGGCATAGCTGAGCCAATCAATCTAGTGAGGTTACAACCAAAGAGCGGGGTTGGGTATGATGGAACGACAGTGAATGGTCAGAATCTCAGAAGCAGATACTTTTCTGGATGCTTACAAAAGTTTTTCATCAAGAAAGAGACCATTCAATTGGCTGAGAACAAAGAGGAGCAAGAACTAGGACAAGACAAGAGAAGAAGAACTGATGACCCTGAAGATGACGTGTATCCTGAAATATCTCTTTTGTTTTCCACCGATGAAGAAGGGTCAAGCAATGAACCACTCCAGGCTGAACCACCTGTCGACCCACCCAAGGGTCATATTGCCAAACCGACTTGATAAAAAGTCCAACCAATTCCACGAGGGCCTTCCCTCATTATGTCATCTTTTGGGGCCGACACCCCAATGCACTGTGATGCTCTCCCCAGGCTTCTTGGCCCGATCCCTATTTCTAGGCCGCCATGCCCAACTTATGGGTCCGCGTATCCACTTGTTGCTCTTGGGCCATCGAGCCCCTCTACTGAATCCGGGCCTCTACGCCCATTTCATCCAATTCTTGGGCTCTCAAGCCCATCTCCTAAACCCAGGCCCTCGAGCCCACATCCTCCTCTTATTGGGTCCATGAACCCACCATCTTCCATGATCATCCGGCCTACTGGCCCATCACCTCTTTCTGTCAACATTGGGCCCGAAAGCCCCCTTTATCAAACATTACTCGAAGTCTTCCCCTCTTTATCAATATCTTCGCCTACTCTGACTCCCGTAGTTGATCTCAACCCAAATCGGGCACCTGAAGCCCATTCTGTCTTTATGTTTAGCACTCCCCAAAAAACAATGCCCTCCTCGAAACTCAAATTTCGATCGAGGAAACATCTCAACTTGCCTCGGAAGGGCATTCGACCCAAGGAGCCACCAGATACTTAATTGACCTTCTTTGCCCTCCATCCTCTCCAATAAATTCCACTCCATCCACCTCCTCTTCCTCCTCTTATTTACCTTCTTCTTCTTTAGGTTTAGTTTCCAATAAAAATAGGACAAAAATCAGAAGTAGGAGAGTTCCAGAAAGATACCTGCATCGGTTAGCTCAGAAAAGCTTAGAATGTGCCAAGCTACCGGAGTATCTAGAAAATGCGATTCAGCTGGATGAAATCCAATATAAAGAGAAAGATAACATTGATCAAACTTTGGGGGTTTCTTCTTCTCTAAGTTCAGTATCACCTACATTCAACAGAAGGCGATCAAGGGCTATGCGATTGCTAAACACCTTGCTCATCATCCTATCCCAATCTTTGACCCTATCCAATCAGAAATTCCCGATGAAGAATTGATGTCCATTCGATCTTCCAATCTATGGACTTTATATTTTGACGGAGCATTAAACTCCCAGGGTAGAGGGATAGGGATTGTTCTTCTATCACCCGAAGGTGTCACTATTCCACAGGCTTTTCAGCTCTATTTTCCAGCAACAAACAATATAGCTGAGTATGAAGTCTTATTGGCCGGACAGGAGGCTGCTCACTTCTATGGTGTCACTGAACTAAGGGTGATCGGTGACAGTCAGTTGATTCTCTGCCAAGTGCTGGCCAAATACCGCACATCTCATCCCGGGCTCAGGCCATACCAAGAAATCACTGCCTGTTACATCAAGCTATTCTCCAAACCCGAATTCATTCATATTCCTTGTGCTCAAAATATTCTTGCCGATGCTCCCGCTTCCCTGGCATCTTCACTATCTGTCCCACTAGGCAGACAAGTTAGGACGATCTATGTCCGCCGACGTATCATCCCGGCGGTAGAAGATGCACAATTTTTGAAGGTTAAAGAAGAGTTTGAAAGGAAAGAGTACATTGAGCAAAAGGAAGAAGTATCTTTGGTCGAGTTGGAGGAATTAGAAGAGGGTGAGAAACCACGGTATCATGAGATTGCAAATTACTGTCAGGATCAGACATATCCACCAGGATCAACTGCCGAAGAGAAGAAAGCCATAAGAAGGGTCTCCCAGAGATACACCATCTTAGGTGGAGTACTTTATAAAAGGAGCTTGGCCGATGTTCTATTAAGATGCGTAGATGAAGAAGAGGCTGAATTGGTGCTTAAAGAAGTGCACTCTGGAGTATGTGGAGGCCATGTAAATGCTCAAGCCCTCGCCAAGAAGACAATCAGGCAAGGGTATTATTGGCCTACTCTAGAAGAAGATTGCTCGATCTTTGTCCGGCACTGTCATCAATGTCAACTTCACACCGACAAGATTCACTCTCCCGCATCTTCCCTTCACCCGATTCATACCCCATGGCCTTTCGCTATGTGGGCTTTTGATGTCATCGGACCCCTTGGTGACCCAAACTCCACAAACAAAACCAAATCTTTCATCCTAACGGCGATGGAGTACTTCACCAAGTGAGCGGAAGCAGAAGCATACATGGAAATCAAGGCATCAACAGTCTGCACCTTCATCAAGCGCAACATCATTGCCAGGTTCGGGATCCCGAGCGACATCATCACCGACAATGGACCGCAATTCGTCTCCCAGGAGCTGCGTGACCTTTGCAACAGGTATTGCATCAGATTGCATCATTCATCTCCATATTATCCTCAAGGCAACGGTCAAGCAGAAGCCACCAATAAAACCCTGATAAAAATCATTAAGAAGACTTGTACGTCTAGCAAGTTCACAGACTGGCCAGATAAGTTAGTTGATGCTCTATGGGCCTACCGCACTTCTATTCGAACCCCAACGGGTCAGACCCCCTATGCCTTGGCATTTGGGATGGAGGCGGTAGTTCCATACGAAGTAATCATTCCTTCCCTCCGAGTCCATATCGATCGAGATATCCCGATGGATGAACGCCGAGATTCTCTTCTCGCGCAACTCAAACTCTTGGACGAAAGGAGACTGGCCGCTGTCGAACATGCTAGATCTTATCAGAATAGACTTAAAAGATTTTATCAGAAGAGGGTGGTGGAGAGAAAATTCGAAGTCGGTGAGGTTGTGCTTAAAAGAATATTTGTTAAGCCGGGCGGTCCCCGCTCCAAACTTCAACCTAATTGGGAGGGTCCATATGTAATTTCGGTTGTTTATCCTGGTAATTCATATAAGCTGACTAATGCAGAAGGAGAAGAACTAGCTCATCCCTGGAATGGTGTATACCTCAAAAAATATTTCCCTTAAAATAAAAATCACAAAAAAACAAAAAACCAAAAAAATCTATAAAATCCAAAGGTGTGAAGAATGATGGTAACATCTAACGCCTGCTTGTTCGGTGCACCAACTCATCACTTAGGGAAAATAAGGATAGGCACCATACTGCACACACTACACGCCTAGATTTCGGAATCCGATGATCGGAAGTCAGAGAGAAAGCTAGGTAACACTTGGTAAAAGAAGGTCGACCCTAACCTATTCTCTTCTTGTTTCGGTCCAGAATGGATGAAAGGGATCAGAATGAGGAGTATCAAAAGTACCCGTTGCCTTAGTAGGAGGATGCCTTTGAAGGTCTGACTTATTAAAAGAAAAGGTGCCAAACGATGGGCAATGACCCCTCAGGTCAGCAAAAGAATAGACCTGTCTGAATGTGTACCAACAAAAGTCCAAAAGAAAAAGGCTCCAAAAGATGGGCAATGACCCCTCAGGTCAAAATCAAGCAAAAAAGAAGAAAGACCATGTTCGAATGTGGGCCATCAAATAAAATGGGCTAGAAGGAAGGACCCAAAGAGGTCAAAACCCGAACGGGCAATGTGGGTATTAGTAGAGAAACAAGTTCGACATCCCTGAATTCTACTAAGGACTTACCACCAATCATCTTCCTTCTTTAACATCAAAGGATAGGGTTGACCGACTAGGTCCAAGAAGAGCCATAGCCTATCGAAGGTGGAAGGTCAGAAGATTCCGAAAAAGGCACTTTCTCACACGTGATGCCTACTCTTAACCCTTAGGTGACATGAGGGACACCTACAAGAAGCAAGGCAAAGGATGAGATGGTCATGTCCTTCACACCGAACACGAAAAAAATCGAATACTTCAAAAACACCAAACAAAATCTATAAAGTCAAAAATCTTAAAAATTAAATATTCAAAACAAAAAAAAAATCATAAAAGTTCTCAAAACACCAAAAACATTATAAAACCATCAAAAACCAAACAAATCAAAAAATCCCAAAACACCTAAAAATTTGCTTCCTAAATTGACTAGTTGCCTTTGCATTCATATTTAATTTCAGTCTTGCATGTTTTCTTTTGTGCATACTTATATTTTTCCATTATTTTACCTTGATTAGGCCTATGTCCCTTGACAAAAGATCAAGGCAACTTTGCCTTCTCCTTTCAAGGGACTAAGCCAAAATAAAGTTCTAATATCTTCTCTCAAGTGGATGCAGGAATAGGAGAAGGCATGCCAGCTTCATATCCCCAGAAACATAAAGGAAGCAAAAACAACAACAAAAATCAAAAATTGAAAAACTAAAAGTGGACTACCCCGACCCCTATTAGGACTTGCATTTAGTATTGCATCTATCAAAATAAATAATATTTAAGATGTTGAAGACCTCAAGTCTATAGGGGGGCTGAGCCTGTGAACCCCTTCAACAAAATCAGTGAGGGCTCAGTCATTCCCTAGCCTTGCGGATAGGCCAAAGTTGAATATGCGGGGACGACGGTTTCTTTGCGGATGTCCTGACCCATTATGTTCAACCTATATCTTCAACTATTTTCTTATACTTATTTGTATTTCTTTAAACCCAACATGCATCATTTCATATCATGCATCATCCCACCACAACCATTTCCTGCTTCATAATCCTGCCATAACCTCCTTCCAGTCACATCATGAACATTTTAAAAATGGTTTTTTATAGCCCCAGAGAAGGTCTTGATTTTTCAGAGAATCGGTTTCCAACGGGTTTTAACAATGATTTCATCGAAACAAGAAGTTTTACCATGTCGAACTGAACCGGTATTGTTGAGTAAAACCTTATGAATCCAACCTTGGTTGATTGACTGTCTCCTCTTTACTTTTCGCAATTTACTGCATTTCTACCGAGTCCAGCACACCATGCAGTTCGGGTCCTGGCCGGTAACAATTCTCCCCCACGTGGGATTTTAGTTATTTACTTTTAGTACTGTTCTTTTCTTTAACCAATCAACCAGAGGGAAGGTTTCGATAAGACAAAGGGTAATCTCGGAGTCCGGTAAAGTTTTATTCCATCAACTAGGCCAATGAGGGTGTGTCTAAATCTACACCTTGGCATCACCTTTTCAGTCCATTACCACTTCATTCCTCTACGCCTCATTACGCTTCGCTACATTCGCCTACGTTTCATTCATGTCACTCCCCTACAAAGCCGACGCCAAGGCGAGGCAAGCTGTAGACACGCAATTTTGGCCTAGTTGAAGAGCTTAAATTCTTGTTTTCATGAATAATATTTGAGTAACCTTTCAAGAGAACCGAGTTTTCCAGAAAAATCAAGTTTTTCGGCGCATTTCGAAAAAGATCGATAGGCGTTGACCAGGGTCAAAGCGCCCTATATACAGGGCACCTGGCGCCCTGTATATAGGGCACCTGGCGCCCTGTATGTAGGGCAGCTGGCACCCTATTTATAGGGCACCAGGAGTCCTATAAATAGGGCACCAGGCACCCTGTATAAAGGGCACCTGGCGCCCTATATATAGGGCACCAGGCGCCCTATAAACAGGGCGCCTGGCACCAAATCAAATCGACTTGACCGGCCGATTTGACCCCTCGCAGTGACTTGTCTAATCGATTTGACATATCTCATGATGCTGGCGCCCCATAAATAGGGCGCTATGCCGCGTGGCACTGCTTTTCGAAAATGGCCAAAGTACCCTCTTTTGGGCTATAAATAGACCTCCATTTGGAGCTGGGAGGAGGTTCCAACTTCGTGCCACCCTAGAGCTCATCCAACATCATGTTTCTAAGCCATCTACACCTCCCATAAGCCTTCAATACGATCCAAAACCCTCTCCCAAAAACCCCAAAAACCTGTAGTTTCCTTCTTTAGAAATATGATTTTTCTCCGACTTTGAGGGCCTCTACTTTCCATTTCCCTTACATCTAGTGCCAAGACACTCTTCCATTAGCTTCACTTGGGTATTGGCTGCTTGAAGAAGTCCTTTTTCCGTCTTGGAGGTCCTCCTACACTCCGGGGCGACGCCGTGAAGAAGGGAAGAAAATCTGCTGAAGCTAGTCCCTGGTGCCCCATAAATAGGGCACTTTGACTTTGGTCAACGCGCCCCATCAAGGGGACACCTGCAGCAGGTGCCCCATATATGGGGCACTAGCAGGAGCAGACCCCATTTTGCATTTTTTTTGAGTTTATTTACCTTTCCGGTCGATCCTTTACTCCCCCTTTTCATTTTAACTCTCATTAACATGTCATTTAGCATATATTGAGCCACTCATTTGCATTTTCATGCATATCTAAACCTTCTAAATAGGGGTTGAGATTTTGTCCCAATCCGGTTAGTTTCTTTCCTTTTGCATGTTTGAATTTAAATTTGAGCACGATACTATGCTTTCATTAGAACTAATGAACCTTTCACTTGTTTCTATGTTTTCTTATGGACATTTTTAGGTAAATCCGATTGAGGCGGAGCTTCAACCGGATCGAAGACGAAGGACTCATTAAGCTCTCTTATTTCGGCCGGCCGAGAGAGGAGAAGTCGGAACCCAACAATCTCCCTGCTTCCAAAGGTACGACGGTCATTTCTCCATTTCATTTTTTTTCATTCTACTATATTTTGGAGCCTTTGGCTCCTGGCGACCACAACCACTAACATATCATCCACCAAGTCTCCAAAGCAAGTGTAGGGGCCGGAAAAGGGGAGATCTACGGATATCCCATTTCGGGTGCTTACAGTTCTAGGATGATTGGGTTAGTTGGTAGAGGGGTAGGATTTGGAGGTGGTAGTGATGGTGATACCGGTGGCCTAATAAGAAGAGACCGGGGTGCATAAGTGGTTGATGAGTTTAATGAAGGTGTAGGTTGTGGGATTGGCTGTGGTGTTGGTGGTATGATAGGTTGGGGTTTTGGAGTGGTAGAGCTCGTAGGCTGGGGGTTCAGGTTTGGTGGTGATTGTGGTGGTCGGATGAGCAAGGGGCGGTGTGTAGCAATTGTTGAAGGAGGTGTAGTTAAGGAGGGGGATGGCCTAATGAGGGGTCGGCAAGAAGAAGTGGTGGCCAATGGTTGGGTTATTGAGCTTTGTGGTAGTTGTGGAGTAGCAGGTGCATGGATTATCTGTCTAGGAGGGTTTCTGGCAGGAGGCCTAGTTGGGTTGGCAGGCATGGTTGCATTTTGGTTTTCTAGTTGCCAAACTTGAGCACGGCTGGCATCTCCCTGGACAATGGAGTGTACTAGACCAATTCTTGGGTTTGGATGTGCTGGTGCCGGTGCTGGAGCGGGAGCATGTAATTGGAGCGGATTCTGAACAATCCCCAAGCCAGGTTGTTGTTGAGGTTGAGCCGGTGGACGCTGCCGCTGCTGCTGCCAAGCCTTCATTACCTGTATGCATTCCCCCATTTGGACCCAATCAATGCTGCCTTGGACATTTAGATCATGGATGTAATCCTTGAATTGAAAGCACACTTCTACAGTGTGACCAGGACACCGGTGGTAAGCACAGTATCGGGACATATCTGCGTTTGTTGGCCAAACCTCTCTTTCCTTGGGCAATTCCAACTGTTTCTCCGCCATGAGTACATTGAAGATGTCGGTTAAGGAGTAAGGGAGTTGTTGGTAGTTCTCTCTCCTAGGACCTCCCCTTCGTGGTGCTTGATTGGGTGGTTGTGGTGCCCTATTGTAGGCAGATTGACGAGGTTGCTGGGGTTGTGCTACTGGTTGCGGGGGTTGTTGTGGTTGTCGTGGTTGTGGTGGCCTAACCTGCTGTTGAGAAGGGTAATAGGAAAGGTTTTGTGGTGGGTTTCTGTACTGGTTTTGACGGTTCCCTCCCTGGTTCCCCACAGTGTTTATTGCTTCATTGTTAACCACTCCCTCGGTTGTAGGACCAACTAGTGCAGAGGGGGTTTTCCTGAGGTTTCTAGGTTTAGGATCAAAAGGGTTTATCATGGTGGCATCTTTGAAGTGGTCTGGCAAGTATCGGGCACTGTCATAGAGTTCATTCATTGTGGTAGGACGGTGCATGATCAAGACATTCCTCAAGGCAGGTGTAGTGTTGCCAATAAGCATCTTCACTTGTTCCCCTTCAGAAATCACATCTGTCAGTTTCTTTGCCATTCCCCTCCAGCGATCAGCAAACTTTATGAAGTCCTCTTCGGGATTCATCTTCTCAGCAATCAAATCTGTAATGGATCATGCTGGTGCCACCCGGTCTCTGTATCTTTGCAAGAATGTGGTTTTAACAATATCAAAGTCTCCTGCCTCAAAGGAGTCGAGTGAGTAGAACCATTTCAATGCAGACCCTTCTAATGATCGACGGAACAAGAAGGCAAGAACCCTACGATCATTTTTCCAGAATGAGGATTCACAGAGAAAGTCTTTAAGGTGAAGAAAAGGGTTGCCAGTACCATTGTAGCGGCGATAAACTGGTAGCTCAGAAGGTGGCAGGTGTAGGACTAGCAGAGAAGGAATGGAAATCTCAGGAACTGACTTGGAGTCCAGGCGACATCTCAGCTCTTCATAACGTTCATTCATCTGGGTGAGCTGATCCATGATTGCCTGGGTGAGAGCAGGTTCTTGGTTTACTGGAGGCGGTATGTGGTTAGAGACATGGTTCTGGAATTGAGGAGCATGACTTGAAGATTGTCCCATGGCTTGGTGGATTGGGGGAGCAACATGGTTAAAATAAGATGGCTGAACAAATGATGGTTGAACCACAGATGGTTGAACTATAGAGGGTTGAACTACAGATGGTTGTGCTAGTGATGGTTAAATCACAGATTGTTGAACAACAGGAGGTTGAACAAAGGGTGATTGAATGAGTGGTGGTTGAACTAGAGAACGAGGAGATAAGGCAACTTGATTGGTTTCGGCACCGATCTGAAGCAACTTTTCCCTTCACCATGGATTGTATACGGGCATAGGTTTCTGGGTCGATATAGAGAGACAACTCCCTAAAGAGTTGTTCAACATCACGAGGAGCAGATGGTTGAGGGACCTCTTGCACTTCTGACTCAAATAATGGATTAACACGACCATCTGACGGATTTGGTTGATGACCCATCTCATGTTCTCGATGTTCAGCTTGTTCCACCATTCCAACGTGTCTTCCAGACCTTAGTTGCATTGAACTTCAAGGAGAAAACAAATAAGTTGACAAAGTAAATAAAGAACTCTTTTTTTTTCTTTTTCAGTATTTTGCAAAAAGTTAGAGGTTTGAATTTTTGTTTGACAAGCAAGTGATGCAAAGACTTGAAAGCAAAATTATGCAATGATTTTGATTAAACCTTAGGTTTATGAATTTTGTTAAGAATTGTTCTCTCAACAAATGGGTTAGGATCCTAACTCCAATCTCCAATGACCTAGGTTTCACACAATCTCACCACGTGTAGGTAACATAGGATGCTTCGGGTTTTGGGGAGTGGTACAACCAACCCGATTGTGAAGAGGAATACTCCACGTATGAGGAATTACGGAGGCCTTGATGAAAGCCAACCAAGTCAACTAGGAAGGAATATCCTAGAAGAGAGGTCAGAATCCACCAAGATGGTGTTTTGGATGGGAGGGATAAATGGGAGAGTGAGCTCCCGCCTCAAAAAAGTGTAAAAGGAGGAGGTAGAGAGAAGGAGCAGAGAATGCAATCAAGTAATAAAGCAAGTAATAAACAAAACATGAACTTAAATAAACAAGCAATGACACAAGACAAGCAATTAGAAACTAGATAAGCAACTAGAAACTAGAATCCAGACCTTGTTTCATATATGAGCCAAATGGAGATAGTGAAAAGTGATGGAAAGAAGAGGGTTCAGATCTGATAGCCAAGCAAAAGGGTGGTCCACGTGGGGACCGATGTGAGAACTGGGGTAAAAAGTAAAGGTGGTTCACGTGGGAACCGGTTTGAATAGTCAAAAGAGGGTCACATAGGGCCAATTAAAGGTGAATAAAGATCTGATCCAAGTGGGGATAGATCTGAAGGAAAGTGGTTTGGTTCACGTGGGAACCGAAGAAAAGAAAGAGATTGGTTCACGTGGGAACCGGTTTAAAAGGAAAAGGGTGGTTCACGTGGGAACCGGTTTAAATAAAATGCAGAAATTAAATGGCATACTTGGCACTTCAGATCTGATGAAAGATGAGTGAAATCAGAAATTTTGAGATGGCATGAAGTTTAAGAAAGGTGGAAGGAAGGAAAGGCGCACGTGGGAACCGGTCTAGAACTAGAACTAGTTGCAAACAAAACACTAAGCACCCACGGTTGAAGACATTGCTTGTCCCACCGTGGTCGCCACAAAGCTGTCGACTCTGAAAATTCGACGGGGTCTTCTCCTTTTCAGGGAAGTCTGTGAATCCAGATCGTCACCTCAAGAGGGGATGAGAAAGAAAGGAAGAAAACTCGGAAAGAAACTCTCACCTCGGTCCCACACTCACATTGATCCCCGAACTTTCATCCCTTGGTGTCGCTTGATCACCAAAGAGACGGTTCGGGTCATGTGGGATGAGTGTGAGAAGAAATAAATTAAGACATGTGGTCGCCAGGAACCGTGGGTTCCGATTTATAGAATTAAAATGACCGTGTGTACCTTAGCATGAAGAGTGTGGGTTAAAGCTTCTCCTCCTTCGGCCGGCCGATGAAGAAGAGTCCTCAACGTGTGAGTGCTTGATATTATGTGCAACTAGACAAAAAAACAAGTGAAAGAGACTATTATAACTAAACAAGGTGGAGTATATGTAAAGAGAATAACATAAAACACACAATTGACTAGAAACTGACCGGATTCGGGTTATCTCTAACCCCCTTTTTTATTTTCGGAATAAAAAAATAAAATTAATTAAAAAAATTATAGTAGGATGTATAATCACTAAACAAAGAGATAGGAAAAAGAACTGAAATATTCTGAGTTGAATAGAGAAATATATAGCCAAATCTGGGTTGTCGAAAAAGCCGAGCAGCAGTCCAGGATCTGCCAGGCGCGACTTTGCTTCTGCGCTCGTCACAACCAGCCCCGACCTCATAATCAAGTGCCGTCGATTAAAAACTGAAGAAAACTTGGAGATGAAGAACTTTGATGAAGAGATCTCTTGCAGAAGACGTCCACACACTGATGTAGAGGCTGAAGAAGAGAGACTTGGCAGATCACCTGCAGAACAACCTTCCTCTCTCTTGAACTGACTTTTCTCTCTTGAAAAACTCGAAATTTTCTCTCTAAAAATCACAAAATCAATGCAGGAGGGAGGTTGTACGTCTTGAGATTCCTGGGGGGTCGTGCTCATGCCTTTGGAACGACCGGATTCAGAGTTAATTTATAGGAGAACAGACGGTCTCATCAAGGCTAAAAAAAGGGGGTCCTTGCGCCCCACCCTTGGGCGCATGTGCCCTGGTGCAGGGCGCATGTGCCCTGGTGCAGGGCGCATGGCACTATTCCCGAAAAAAAGGTCTTATCCTGTCGATCGGTTCAGCGGTAGAGTCCCGGTGAAAAACTGGGTCCCTCGTGCCTCAAGGGTGGGGCGCATATGCCCTCAAGTGAGGGCACAAGGTCACGTGCCTCACTGGTAGGGCGCATGGGCACGTGCCCTGGGTCCCGGGCGCATGTGACCAGGAACCCGGGCGCATGGGACTGTTTTTGCGCGTCCTTCTTCCGGAAGCCATTACGAACACTCCCGAACTCGGAATTCGACGCCGTTTGTTGCGTTAAAAATATAATAGGCCTAAGAAGCTTTATATAGCATCGGATCAGCCATCATACCCTCCAAAACTTCATAATTTTATCCGTAAGTTAGGGCAGTGAACAGAAGATCCAATACAGGTCAGAATGACTCCGACGGCAAACCGGAAAGGTACGGTATGCAACAAAACTTGTCCGGGGTGTGAATATGACCATAACCATCAATGCATGATCATTAGGTATTGTTCATTCAGCCAATTTCCGTGTTTACACGATTTACGTGTGGCTTTCGCTCGGAAATTATGGCTTTTTGCGGAAAACATCGGAAAACATCCGATTTCGTTCGGCGAAGCTCCAAATCAACTTTTTAAAGACCCGACATCATTATAAGGTCAATCACACATGTTACCTTATAAAACATGAGTTTTATGCTCTGAATTAGGCGAATTTGGCGTGTCTACAGCGCCCAGGTCCCCTGGTCACATGCGCCCAGGACCCAGGGCACGTGGCCATGCGCCCTGCCCCTGAGGCACGTTGCCTTGTGCCCCCGATCGAGGACACGAGGGAATTAGTTTTTCACCGGGACTCTACCTCTGAACGGATCAGATCAAATTTTTCGGCCGGATTAGACCGAAATTTGAGAAAGGATGATACCTACCCCTCTACTATGTGAATTCAAAGCTTCGTCAAAATATAATGTCCAAGGATTAAAAGATTGGATCGTCATTATTTCATCATCCTGGAGCTCTTGCTAGACTAGGTCAGAGATGGGTATAGGGTGATGGGCAAGGTGTTCAGTAATAACATAGTTTTTAATCTCCTTATAGGGTTCATAGGTGATATTAAATTATGAGAGGAAGCTCTGCCACAACCTAACCGATCAGTTAAAATGGTTTTCTCAAAGAGTAACTTGATGGAATTAATACAAGCAATGAGTTTGACCTCATGAGCCAGGAAGTAGTGTTTAAGCTTCTAAACTACCCAGACTAGTACAACACAGGTCTTCTTCACTACAGTGTATTTCTACTCATAAGAATCAAAGATCTTAAAAAATTAATAAGTGGCTCACTCTTTTTTCTTCTTCATCCACTTGTACAAGGACTGCCCTAAGAGAGTTTTATAAAACTGAGATATAAAGAACTAAAGGCTTTCCAGGTGTCGACTCCAAAAACGGGTTCCGGATTGGCACCTCAAGAGAAGGTGAAAGATGGAATTGGGGAAAGGGGGAAGTGAATCAGAAAACACTTGGAAAGTGGTAAAAAGTCCTCACCTCGGTCCCACACTCACATTGATCCCCGAACTTTCATCTCATGGCGTCGCTCGAGCACCGGAGATGGTTCGGGTCATGTGGGAGGAGAGTGAGAAATAGAATGACTTAGAACATAAAAGAGGTGGTCGCCAGGAGCTGCGGGCTCCGCTTTATAGAATGTAAATCAAGAGATGAGTTGACCGTGTGTACCTTAGCATGGGAGATGATATGTGGGTTAAACCTTCTTCCTCGTCGGCCGGCAGGGAGAGTCTAACCAATTCTAGCTTGATTAATCTGTGAAACTTAAGACAATAAAACAAGTGAAGAGTTTGATTAGACTTGTGAGAAGTGTAGTGACTGTATTAAGAAGATAAGAAAGGAAGCAATTGGAATCGAACTCACCGGCTTCGGGGTGAGCTTTAACCCCTTTTTTGTGTTTTTAATTATGTAAAAATGATGCATATAAACTAAAATATGTTCTAAAATAGTAAATAAACTGAATGAAATGAGTTAATAAGAACTTATGAAGTGTATGGCTTGAGTTGAAGCCAAGTTGGTTGAAGAAGGCCGGTTCAGGTAGACTTGCACCCTTCTGGTGAGACTTTGGTACAAAAAATGTTACACACAACCCCGATGTTAGAATCAAGTGCCGTTTGTTTATATGTAAGGAAAACTCAGAGAGAAAGAGATCTTCTGTCGATAACTTCTCTGGAATCTATCTGTATAAGCCTGTAAAAATTCTGAAATTGGACGGATGTGGAAAACAGAACGTGGATGCGCGCCCTCAGTGCAGCAATCTCCACGAACAAACGGTAAGTCAGAATAAAGTGCTTCTGGTTGCAAATGAAAGAGAACGAAGAGAGGAAGAACTCCTCTGTTAAAGACTTTTGTAGTAGGAGCCCTGGATTTTCTACAGAAGCCAATGAAGTTGGTTGATGCAGAACGCACGGATTGAGCCTTCTCCTTCACTTTGGGATCGATCTCTCGACGTCAGATCGGCTTTGGACATCGGGACAGCCTTGGGAGAGAGTTTGGACGACCTTAGGATGAGCTAGGCATGGGGGATTCACCTTGGGTCATTGGGAATAGCCCTCAATTTATAGAGAAAGGAAACCAGTGCAAAACATGGAAATTGGACCGACCGCGCCCCTGCTTTTCAAAGGAAGCAAGGGCGCACCCTCACCCTGGGGGCGCGGTCTGCGTTCCCCCCTGTTTCAAAGCAAGCGGGGGCGCGTTACGCAACTTATTGCTAAAAATTGACGGAATCTTCCATAAATTGCTAAAAATCTGACTTGACAAACGTAACGCACCCCCGACCCGGGGGCACGGTACAAATAATCGAAAATTATCGAGGGTAACCTTCCAAAAATCCAGTTTAGAATGTGTAAATTGAGGCAATTTCCTATTTTCGGAAACTGACCGTGCCCCCACATTTCAAAGGAAGCGGGGGTGCGCAGGGTGCGCCCCTAGACTGAGGGCGCAGTGACCGCGCCCTCCCATTTCAAAGGGGGCAGGGGCGCGGTACACTCTTTCTCCTGCACGCGCGTTCCATGGGCCGTAACTTGCAAACGAGATGTCCAATTCGGCTCCCGTTTGTTGCATTGAAAAGAGGGCCTTCAACCGCACCTCCTCAAGTCGGTAACCTAGCCGGCATGACTCCCAAGACGTTCACACCGGGCTTTCTACCAGTTTACCCTCTCGTGAAAAGCCAAAAATCGTGGCAAAGATCCGAAAGAGCACGGTTCCGGTCGAGAAATCTCGGGTCAGCTCGGGATGACTTAAAATGATGACCGAACAAGTCTGATACGATCGAAAAACCCGAAGTCATCGAAAAATATGAGATTAACCCGGTAAACGTAAATCAAAACTTGGAAAAGCCGTAAAACCCTAAAATCGACCGAAATGGCCGTATGGCCCCGGTTGATGAAATATACGGCTAGGATCAACCTGGATGACTCGAAAAGACCCGGTGATGATCGGAAAGGCCTAACGCATTGTCTAGGATAGCTGTGTCAGTATAGATCCGAAAACCCGTAACGAAAAGCCATTATAGAACAACGCCTACCGAAATGACTTGTTGAAAAACCTGAATGTTACGGAACACATGAGGGACTCCCGAGACCTTCAATTAAGGACTATTCAAGGTCGGTAATCAAGCAAGCTCCATGTTTTCACAATTCACGTGTGGCTTTTGCTTGAAGGTTACGACATTGTTCCGGAAATCATCGGTCCATTCCCAACTCACAAGGGGCTCCACCAGCGTCCTTAGCTCATCTCCACGAGGTAATCCAAATCAGATAATTGGTCAAATAAAGGATATTGCCCATGGAATAAGAGTCTGGGGCTCCGAATCAGGCCAATTTGGCGTGTCTACACCAGGGACTAGTAGTCTAAGCATAAGGAGACTGGCCAGGTATCTTTTTAAATGATCAAACACTTCCTGGCACTTCAAATCCCATTTAAACTTGGCCCCTACCATGGTTAACTCATAGAAAGGTTTGCACCTTTGTGAGTGTTGTGAGATAAACCGGTAAACAAACTATAGCCTCCCGATTAATCCTCGAAGTTCTTTCATATTCTTTGGAGGAGGCATACCAATGATTGCTTTAGCCTTATTTGGGTTAATCTCTATGCCACTTTTGCTTACTATGAACCCCAACAATTTTCTTGATGAGACTCCAAATGTGCATTTCTTAAGGTTCATTTTCAATTTATATTCACTAGCCCTTTGCATGACCTATCTTAATACCTTAGGGTGATCCTCTCAGCTTTTGGACTTGATAACTAGGTCATCCACGAACATTTCTACAAAAGTATGCATCATGTCATGAAAAATAGCCATCATGGCCCTCTGATATGAGGCACCAACATTCTTCAATTCAAAGGGCATGATGACATAGCAGTAGGTCCCCTGAGGTGTAGTGAGTGAGGTCTTCTCTCGGTCTTCTTCGGCCAACTGGATCTTATTGTAGACATGACAATTTGGCCTAATTCGGAGATTAAAACTCTTATTTCATTGGCAATATCTCTTTTAGACCATTAAAATCAAGTTGAGCCACCCTTTTGGATGAGCTGAGGAGCTTACTAGAATTCTAAGGACAAGTTATTGATCCCTAGTCGAATCCGTGTTTACCGAGTGAGGGCCATTGCATCGTGTCCTTTCGTGATCATCGTTATGTCATTGTATGTTTTCTGCTTACCGTTAGAGTTTCCCGATTGCTATCAGGTCATTCCGGTCAGTACCAAGGGGCATAGAGCATGCCAAATTTGTCCCATTATTTCTGGTCATCAACCCGAGTTGTACGGGTTGCCACCGGTCTTTTCAGTCATTCCAAGTTCTTCGAGTCATTCCCGGATCTTCCAAACATATTTCTGAGTTCTACAGGTCACCCTTGGCTCTTCCAAGTATCTTTTTGAGTTTTCTAGATTCCTTCCGCCATTTCTGGTTGTCAACCTAAGTGGTACAGGTTGCCTTTAGCTTTTTCGATCATTCCGAGTTCTCCAGATCATCATTGGCTCTTCCAAGAACCTTTCCGAGTTTTTTGTTTTCTTCCCCTCATTTATGGTCATCAACCCGAGTCATACAGGTTGCCACTAGCATTTTCAGTTATTCTGAGTTCTCCGAGTCATCCCCGGCTCTTCTGAGCATCTCTCCAAGTTTTCAGGTTCCTCCCATCATTTCCCGTCATCAACCCGAGTTGTACAGGTTGCTGCCAACTTTTTTCGGTCATTCTGAGCTCTTCGGGTCATCCTTTGCTTTTCCAAGCACCTTTAAGTTTTTTGAGTTCCTCCCATCATTTCTAGTCATCAACACGAGTTGTATGGGTTGCCGCTGACTTTCTGGGTCATTATGAAGTTTTCTAAGTTATCATCAACCTTTCCGAGTTTTGGATCACCATACAGGCTTTCGGCACCACCAGAAGGATAAACTAGAAGATACAGTCCCACACAAAAGTCTTGGGATCTGTACCAACTAGTATACTAATTTAGGGAGCTGTGTTTGCGAGTCCTTTTTCATGTGCAACAAATGGGAGTCAAAATGGACTTCCTATTTGCACATTACGACTTGCAAAATAGGTGTGCACATGGGAGAGAACTGAATGCTCCCCTGAACCGGGGGCACGGTCTGTGCGCCCTCACCTTGAGGGTGTAGTCTATGCACCCCCAACCCGGGGGCGCGGCCTGCGCGCCTTCAACCTAAGGGCACATCTAGTTCCGAAAACCAGATTTATTACCTTATTTCTAACTTTCCAAGCCCAGTTTGGAAAGTTTTCTTTTTAAAAATTGACCATTTTGATCGCACCCTCGAGTCAGGGGCACATCCATTTTAGATATTCGAATGTTAGAATATTTTTTAAAGTTTTCAATAGAAAAATAGAAACTAGCATTGAATGTGCCCTCACAGTGAGGGCACACCCACCACACCCTCAGGTTGAGGGTGTGGCCTGCGTGCCCTCGAGATGAGGGCACTGCCACCACGCCTCCAACTTGGGGGCATGTCTAGTCTATTTCTTGATTTTGCTTTGTCTTCGTTTATCTATAAATTTTGGCCGTTGAGATATTATTTAGGGATACTTTCTTCATCCTCCAGCCGCTCTAGGCTCATTCCAACCCCCCCAAATCATTCTCTCTTCATCTCGGTGCCCAAAAATCATCCTGAAGTGAAAGAGAAGCTGATCTATGCTCCGTCATGTTGTTTCGCTGATCCTATGCTTCCACATATTTTTCTCAGTATTTTCTTGCCAACCCTTCTTCAAAAAAAGTGTTTTGTGTCAATTTACCTTTCGTCTTCAAAAAAAAAATGTCAATTCTGACAACTCTTTAGCTCGTGATGGCTTCTTTACCAGTGCTGCACAAACAGATCCACAGTCTAACCTTCTTTGCCATCATCTTGTCAACCAATTTTCATACACTTCTTGGTAGACTCAGCTTACACCATCTTCATACAAACTGTACTCCGGTGAGTTATCTTTCATTCTCAATAGGAATCATTCAATTCTAATATCTATGGTACCCGTAGCACATCCTGTATCAACGTTGCTCCAATGGTTCTCAAATTTTTACCTTCAAACATCAAAATTATTAGGTAAATTCAGACCTTTTCCTAAAGAATTCAAGCAAACTTATCTTTAAATTAAATTACCCTTGGTAAGTATTATTTTTTTGAAACAAATGGAAGTTCATTCTGACATTCGGATTATCTGCGGTGATTGTTTCAACATGGTCGTGCAATCTGGTTCTATTTCCAGTTTCTATCCAATTTTAAAATTTCTACAAGTATGTACGGGCATATTCTGGAGAGGTAGTTAGCATAGAAACTCTTTTTCTCCAAGTTTTCTGTTTACATAAACAAGTGGCACTCAATTCTAATTTAAGGGCTATTTATTGTAGTCTCTGCATCAAAGTCACACTAGTATACATAAAATCTGTCCGCGGTTGCCATTTTGCCTGGGTTGTATTCTCTTTAATCACCCATATTGTTTTTATTAACTTTTCATTCACATCATTTAAAATCATATTTCATAATCGTTTTCATTTAATTGCATCATCTCATATATAATAAAAAATAAAAAGGGGGGTTAGGGCTAACCCCAAATCTGGTGCTCGAGCGACGTGGAATGATGAAAATTTATGGATCAATGTGAGTGTGGGACCGAGATGAGAGTTTCTCCCTTTCCCCCACCATTTCGAGGTGCAGATGTAGGAATCATTTTTGTTGTCAACACTGATTATATCAAGAATAGTCATCCATGAATGAGAGCATTTTGTATCTAGCACTATTGTCAACCAAAACATCAATATGAGGTAGAAGAAAATCATCTTTAAGACATACTTGGTTTAGGCCCCGTTTGATTAAGCTAAATAACCACTTAACTCTTATTCAGTCAGACCTATTATCATTCAAACTGTTTGATAAATTTTTTGTTTTAAGATCTAAATATCAAATATTCAGATGATTGTCATCTGAGCGGTGCAGTGCGGGCATCCTCACTTAGCTCTAAATAGGTATTCTTGGCTGGTGATAGGATGTTAATAAAAAATAGCAAGGTGACAGGCAACATTAGGCCCAACAGGTCATTTTATAATTAATTTATGTGAATAATACAAAATGTTATCCTCTATTTGAAGAATAGGTATATCTAAAGACGTTGCTGGTGTTGATAGAATATTTAGGTGTTATTTTATTTTATTAAATATCATTTATTGTGTAAAACTTTTATAATCAGATGAAATTATGGTTATTAATTTTTATTAACTGAATATATTATTTTATAATCAATTTATGTAAATAATGCATATACATTATCCACAATTTGAAAAGTATGTATGTGGACGATGTTTGTATTGATATGATATTTAGGTGTTAGTTTATAATTATTAAATATTATTTATTGCATGTAAATTTTACAATGAGATGTAATTTATCCTTATCAAATTATCTTAATCAAATTTGAGCTACTCCTTGAAGTAGGTTGTTGCTCTCCCATTTGTTCTACGGACATCGTAAGTTTCACTGCCAAACAACCTTTTAATATGTTCAGTAGAGTTCTAAATGGGTCAGATTCGGTAGAGGAATCATCATAAACCAATATTGATTCCAATAAGGGTTAAGAAGTTTTGATTTCGATAATTTTGGAATCACTATGTTCTGATTTCGATCCGATTATAATTTCGTTGTCGAAATCGAAACTGATTTCGATAATTTTTGAAATAGGTATTAAATATTAATTTTTATTCAAATATAAGTTAATAATTTACATATAATTATTAACTTCTGAAATAATATTTTTAAAACTTTATTTATTATTATTTTAATAATTTTTATATCATAATTTTTATTTAAACTTATTTTAATTAATTTTACTTATATAAATTTATTTTTATCAAAATGGGATAAATGAAAATGGAATGAACTAATGATGTATCTAATTTCAATTAGCTATCGGAATATCCGATTTCTATTTCGATAGTTTATAGGTTACAAAAACAAGTACCAAATCCGTTAAGTTTTATTGAAATCGAATCAAAATTTTAGAATATCAAAATTCATTTACACCACTAGTATTCAGTTATACTATTCATATGTTTTATTAAACAGTCTTATATATTTAATTTTCAGATTCAAATATTTTATCAAACAATTTTACATATTCAGTCTTCAGATTTAGATGTTTTATCAAAAAATCTTAGTTATTAAGTTTTCATATATTGGTGCGACATATTCAGATATAAGAGATGATCCTCAGACTTAAGACTTCAGATTTCAGTATTATCAAATGCCACCTTAAGTCACTGAAGTCAATGCAGATCTAAACTTTTTCATACTTTTTCATAATAGGGACTATGTTTGCCACCCATTTGAATAAAGGATGACCTTAATAAATTTTACTTGATGTAACTTCTCGACCTCTTCTTTCATTTTGAGTGCGATATAAGGATGGAACTTCCTTAGTTTTTGCTTAACTGGGGTAACTCCAAGTTTCAAAGTTAATTTATGTTCAACCAATGAGTTGTCTAACCCCGACATATCTTCATATGTCCATGCAAACATGTGCTTGTATTCATCTAAAATATTGATCAGTTTTTGTTTCTCAATGGGAGTGAGGTTTGTACTCAGGAGGATGGTCTTGGGCTCTTCCTGTTTTGCAAGATTTAGCTCTTTTGTTAGCTCATCCACCATGGCTGATGGTTCCTAAAATCTTTTAATTCTAATTGCATACATATCAGCCAATTCCTCAATTCCTTTCTCAAAATCATGATCTTTCTTTGATAGCACCTCTTATACTTTCAATGTATGATCTATGTTATGTTCATCCTCATGCTGTATTTCATCAAGTTGGATAGCATTTTCCAAGAAATACGGCAGCCTTTCACATTCTCTGCATTTTTTAGCCACTTGTTGGAAATATCCATCTGGAACTCATTTTTCTTAGGTTTTCTTATTTCCTATCCTAGCTACGCCTATAGAAGATGGAATTGGAAAGGTGGTATTTACAATGGGTAATGGATCGAGTAGATCATTTAAGGATTCAGTGAGAAGAGGTCCCTGGTTGGGGACACCCTCAGGGATGAACAGAAATGTCTCCTGAATGGAAATGTGGGCTTGTGAGGAGACATTTATTTTTGGATATTTTCAATTATAAAAAGTGAATGAGTCAGGGTGACTTAAGATTGGTGATGAACAATAAAAATTTTTAGAAGAAATGGGAAAAATGGGCCCCACAATGATAAGAAACGGGCATATAGGTCCAACAATAAGGAGAAGTCCTAATGGGCACGTGGACCTGAAGTTGACAGTGGTTGGGCATGTGGGCCCAGTCTTTTTGAGTTGAGATGGGCACTTAGGCCCGATAGTGGTAAAAGACTCAAGTGGGCATACCAACCTAGTGTGGGTAGAAAGTTCAAATGGGCTCACATGCTTAGTGATCAATTGGGATGACCACATTGTCCTAGAGAGGAGCGGGCTAGAGAGCCCATCAAGAGAGTCTAGGAAGAGCGGTGTAAGGACCTTGAAGTAAGTGATAGTTGGAAATGGTTCTCATAGAACACTTTGGCCAATTAAAATAATTTTTTTGGTGAGATGACTACTAGTGAGAATGGGCTGATCAAAAATGAGTCTACCCTTGAATGGCTGATACAACTCTTCCTTCTCCATGAATAATTGGGCTAGGGATGAGCTTAAGTCCTCTATTTCTTCTTCATGGTCTCAGGCCCTCCTCCTCTTGATTGTAGTGCTCAACTCTTCATGGTCTTCATCCATTATCATGGTCCCCCTTTTAATGAAGAATGTTTAGAGTCCCATGGCATATCCTAGATGGACAACCCTCTTTGGAGTGAAAAATGGATCATACCTGATCCTTTGTTTTTGTGGTCTTCTTATAGCTTCGATTGGTTGCACAATCCCTTGCATCTCCTTACCTTGTCCTTTCCATGGTTGATACCCCATCCTCTTCATCATTCACCACCCAACGATATCTGAGGGCAAGGTAGTCAATGCTTTGACATTTGGTAACCAATCGAGACTTAAGCTAATTCCTAGCCAATTGCTAAATGGTCTCTAATAGGGACAATGCAAAGGATAGGTTACTTGCATCATTTGATAGGGGCACATTGGTATCCTCAATCACTTGTCCTCTGTAAGGTAATTTCACACATTGGTGATTAGTTGAGGTGACAACTCCTATTGCCTCAAGGTAGGGATGCCCCTTTATGACTATAAAGGTGGGGTCCAACTCTAAAATGTGGAATTCGGTGGTAATAGTGCACAGCCCAAGCCTGCCACCAGTGTGATCACTCCCTGTGTAAGCTTCCTAGAATTATCATACATAGTCACTGTAATAGCAAATGGTTGATTTCTTCACCAGAGATGCTGCATAGCTGCAAGGTGTCTGGCAGTGTGACATTCATAGATGCTTCGGTGTCAACCAAGTAGAACATTACTTCAATGTTTCTAATGATGATTGTGATGCACAATGCATACCTTCTGACCTCTGGTTTTGCCAACTCTTCCTAAGAAAATGTGAGTAGTGGGTGCTCACTCTTTGGGGCTAGAACAACTGTGATATTTTCTAGTAGGAGATCCTCATTAACCATGACCCACTGTAAGTACTATTGCAAAACTTCTTGGTGGATCTTCGATGTCTTCATCAATTCAAGCATTGAAATCTGTACCGACATTTTGTCCAAATGTTTTAGTAAATTATATGTTATGCTAGGCAATGGTTCCTCCACCACCTCTTCCACAATATGCTTTTGTGGTTTCACCCTAGCTTAAGGAAAAGCCCATTGAAACATCCTCCTACTTCTGAGCACCAATGCTAGTCTAGGTGTGGTAACGAGGATTGGGCATGGTGATGGCAGTGTGGGTGATTGTATGGTCGATTGTGGAGTTAGAGGAGTTGGAATAGTCAGATGTTGTTGGGATGGTGGTGGTCTAATAAGGAGGGGTCGAGAGGTGGTGATGGCTGGTGGGTTAGGTGACAGCTGGAGTGTTGAAGGTGGCTTAATTATTAAGCGGCAAGGAGGGGTAATGGTTGGTGGTGGCGGCATCGGGTTTGATGGTGGTAGGTTTTGGTTTGAAGGAGTTTGGATGAGTTGCCAACCGGTGGTGGCTATTGGTATGGAGAGAATGGTTCGGGTTGAGGGTGGAGCTGGCCTTGTGGTCATGGTGGCACTTTCATTCTCTACTTGCCAGTCATGGGAGTGGGTTATTGTCTCCTCAGTGGTAGAGTGGATTAGGTTGATCCTTGGGTTTGATGGTGTGGGTGCCTGTGTTGGAGTAGGTGCAAGAATCGGTAATGGGTCTTGAACTATGTCCAAGTTGGGCTACTGTTGTGCTTGTTGTGGTTGCCACCATGGTTGACTATGCCTTGCCTTCATAGCCTATATTGTTTCTTCCATCTGGGCACAGTCAATGCTTCCCTGATCGTTAAAATTGTGAATATAATCTTTGAATTGGAATGATGCTTCCACAGTATGCCTTGGATACCGATGGTAGGCACAATATTTTGACATATCTGCATTAGCTGGCCAAGCTTCTCTCTCCCTTGGAAGCTCTAGTTGCTATTTAGACATAAGTGCATTGAAAATATCTGTCAAAGAGAAGGGAAGTTGAGGGTAGTGTTCTTTCCTTGGTCCCCCCTCCTAGGGGCTCAGTTGGTTATGGTGGCACTCTGTTATATATAGGTGGTTGCGATGGCTGTTGTGGTGCTATTGGATGGGCCATAGATTGTTGTGCTTGTTGGGGAGCAGGTTGATATTGTTGGTTAGGTTGTGGGTTATAGTATTGGTTATTGTGGTTCCCTCCTTAGTTCCCTACAACATTGACACTCATTATTCACCACCCCCTTTGCAGTAGGCCCTATTGGTGTGAAGGTAGCTTGTCTAATGTTCCAGGGTTTAGGATCAAATAGATTCATCATGGTGGCATCTGTAAAATGGGTTTGCAGGTAGCAGACACTATTGTAAAGCTCACTCATGTAGGCTGGGAGATGCATGATCAGGAGATTCCGAAAGGCCAATGCAGTGTTCCAAATAAGCATCTTCACTTGCTCGCCTTCTAAAATGGTGTCTACCAATTTCTCTACCATACCTCACCATCAGTCAGTAGACCTTATGAAATTCTCGTTTGGTTTCATTTTCTTGACAATCAAAACTATGATCGAGCAGGATGGTCATACCTAGTCTCTATATCTATGCAAGAATTTCGTCTTATCAATGTCAAAACCAGTTGCCTCAAAAGAGTCAAGTGAATAAAACCACTCAAGGGAAAGCCTTTTTAATGATCAATGAAAGAGGAAAGTGAGAGCCTTGTGATCATTCTTTCAAAAGGAGAAACCATACAAGAAATCCTTTAGATGCATGAAGGGGTTACCACTTCTATTGTAGCAGCAGAAAACTGGCATTTTAGAAAGTGGGAGGTGTAGAATTGAGAATGATGGGATTGAAATTTTGGGGTAGCTTTTGAATCTAATCGGTGCCTTAACTTCTCATAATGCTCATCCATTCGGTTAAGCTTATCAATGAATGCTAGAGTAAGAGTGGGTTCTTAAGCCGCAAGTGCTGACATGTGGTTTGCAAGATAATTAGATGATTAGACCGAAGGTGATGGATTGAAAGTATGAACTGGCATGTGCAGACACGCAATTTTGGTCCAATTGAAGAGTTTGAATTCTTGTTTTCATGAATAATATTTGAGTAACCTTTCAAGGGAACCGAGTTTTCCGGAAAAAAATCAAGTTTTTCGACGCATTTCGAAGAAGATCTATAGGCGTTGACCAGGGTCAAAGAGCCCTATATACAGGGCACCAGGCGCCCTGTATATAGGGCACCTAGCGCCCTACTTATAGAGCACATGCACCTGATCTGATTGACTGGACAGATTGATGGGACAGTTCTGCAGATAAAGTTACCCTCTTCTTGGCCATAAAAGGACCCCCATTTGGAGGCTTGAGGACACCAAGGGCGCCCCCCAAACCCTCTCATCCACCACAACGCTCCCAAGGCCTTACAACCCCTCTCCAAGCTCTCAAACCATTCCAAAACCCCCTCCCAAAAACCCCAAAAACCTGCAATTTCCTTCTTCAGAAATATGATTTTTCTCCGACTTTGAGGGCCTCTACACTCCATTTCCCTTACATCTAGTGCCAAAAAAATCTTCCATTAGCTTCACTTGAGTATTGGCTGCTTGAAGAACTCCTTCTTCCATCTTGGAGGTCTTCCTACACTCCAGGGCGACACCGCGAAGAAGAGAAGAAAATCTACTGAAACCAGTCCCTGGTGCCCCATAAATTGGCACTTTGACTTTGGTCAACGCGCCCCATCGAGGGGACACCTACAGCTAGCGCCTCATATATGGGGCACTAGCAGGGACAAACCCCGTTTTACATTTTTTTGAGTTTATTTACCTTTCCGATCGATCCTTTGCTCCCCTCTTTCATCTTAACTTTCATTAACATGTCATTTAGCATATATTAAGCCACTCATTTACATTTTCATGCATATTTAAACCTTCTAAATAGGGGTTGGTATTTAGTCCCAATCCGGTTAGTCTCTTTCCTTTTACATGTTTTGAATTCAAATTTGAGCACGATACTACGCTTTCATTAGAACTAATGAACCTTTCACTTGTTTCTATGTTTTCTTATGGACATTTTTAGGTAAATCCAACTGAGGCGGAGCTTCAACCGGATCGAAGATGAAGGATTCACTAAGCTCTCTTCTTTCGGCCAGCCGAGAGAGAAGTCGGAACCCAACAATCTCCCCGCTTCCAAAGGTACGACGGTCATTTTTATTCTTCATTTTTATTTCTTTCTACTATATTTTGGAGCCTTTGGCTCCTGGCGACCACAACCACTAACATCACATCCACCAAGTCCCCAAAGCAAGCGTAAGGGCCGAAAAAGGGAGATCTACGGATCCCGTTTCGGGTGCATACACCTTTTGGTGACCACGGTGGGACTGACTTTGCTTTATTGAGTTCTTCTCATCTTTCCTAAGAATGTCCACTTGAAAGCATGCTTATTTTTGCTCTAATTATTATTTAAGCCATTTCCATTTCCTTGCATTGCTATTTACTTACTTACATGCTTGTTTGTTTCCTTGAAGCATCATCTTGTTTCTTCCGATATACTTGCTTTTCGTTGGTCCTTTTAAAAAGCATAGCAATCTGATTTCTAGCTTTGATTATCAACTTATTTCACCTTAGCATTTTAGATATTATCTTCTTTCATCCCTTGTTAAGTATACTTGCCTATTTCTTTCTAAGTCTAGTTTTCCTTAGCAAATCTTTCAAAGCATGCTTAGTTAAATTAGTGCTTTCTTCCATCCTAGTTTAATTTCATATCATTGTCTTGTTCACTTGCTTCCTACAACATCTCATTAATCATTGTATGCTTTTATTTTCTTCTTGCTTGCTTCTTATTTCTTGACATTTCACTTGCATTTAGTTTGCATTGGAGTTTCAGATTCGCCCGTCTCTTTAGGACATCCGAGAAGGGAAGCTCTCTCCTCCCAAAACCCCACACATCCAAACACCCCTCTTGGTGGTTGCCAACTCTTCCTCTGGGGATTCCCTCTCGGAAGGACTGGGTAGCTTCCATCAAGGCCCCGTAAGTCCCCAGACGTGAAGGATTCCACCAAATATAGCAGTACCATATAGTAAAACGAAGTCTCCTAATACACTTAGGCAGTGGTGGCACTTAAGACAAACTGTAGTATCCGGGATCAAAGAATTCACCGGACTGTTCTAATCCCTGCTGCCTGTAAGGAATTAATACATGACAGCGGAAAAATATTTGATTCCCTGAAACTATGATCTTTGCCTTGGTCGATGCCGAACGAGTAAAATTGGGAACCAAATATGATGTAGAACAAGAGTACCTCATGGGATTTCTAAAATCCCTCACCATGGATGAAGAGAGGACATTCCTCCTTGCTAAAAATCGTTCAAGTGTCCGGTCTCTAGCGGTATCCACACGATATGCTTCAATAGACAAGTTCTACATTCCTTCGGGCCTCCAAAAACCTTCCAGATCCAAGTTTGACCATGGGATATCACCTTCTAAAGAAGAGAGGAGAAAGAGAAGATACTTGGGATATGCTCCAGCCCTATGGCCTGTTAAGGTTTGGCTTCATAAGCCATTTATATATAGAAGATGAATTTTTTCACAAAAACAAAAAACTTCTATAAAATTACGTCCATGCCCTCATCTTATTGACCAGATCTAATGTATGTGACCCACTAGGCCCAATAGTCAATTTGGTTGAAGCCTTAATTAATTTAAAAGAATAATTTCTTTAAATTAAATCAAAACTGTTATCAGATAACAGTTTTTACGACTTTCTGATCATAAAGGGTACTGTAGACACGCCAATTTGGCCTTATTTAGAGCTTAAACCATTATTCCATTGGCAACATCTATTTTAGACCATAAAAATCATGATGAACCACCCTTTTGGATGAGCTGAGGTTCTTATTGAAAATATGAGGATGATTTTCTAATTTCTAATCAAATCCGTGTTTGCCGAACAAGAGACTCTTGATGGTGTGCCAGATTATGCTTTTCCCAGCATATCATCTACTTGAAAATTTTTCACAGGATTATGTGGACATACAATGAAGAAGTCCTAAACATAAATAATCTTCCCCTCTGAGTCCTCTTTTCAATGCAACAAACTGAATTCAATTCTGATCTACCATTTATCCGCAGCGCCTTTTAGAAGTCCGATGCGCAGTTCTGTCCGCACGCAGCACCAATCAAGCCCAATTGCATGCAAGCCCAGCCCATTGGGCACATATCTGACCAATTCACGACATTACCTTCCTTTTTCCTCCTCCATATCACTTGTTATAGTATCTGGAAGCTTCATGGTCGAAATTAACATCATCTAATGATGGCAATCCAACTTGTTGTCTTGTATATCAAGACTTGCCCTTTTTAGACTAGATTTGTTTCCTCTTCAAGTGGAGGCATATTTTGAGCATGAGGAAGGTGATCCACGGTTTCCAATCTCTCTCAATCATTTAGGTAAGTTTCTAGATGCCTCAAGATGAAACTTAGCAACATTAAATGGAGGAAATCCAACCTATGGTCGGATGTATCAAAACTTGCTATTTTTTGACCTGGTTCTCATCCCCTATAAAGGGAGACTCATATGAACGACCTAAGAGGGGCATACCCATCCTCCAGAACTTCTCTCTTCGTCCTCCAGCCACCCTAGGCTCTTCCCAATCTCCCCAAATAGTTCTATCTTCGTCCCGGTGCCCGGAGATCATCCCAAAGTGAAGAAGAAGCCGGTCTATGCTCCAACGTGCTGCACTGCTGATCATAGGCTTCTACAGATATTTCTAGTCATTTTATGGCCTGAATTCCTTCATACGAAGTGTGGTTCATCAAGATATATTTCATCTCCAACAAACATATATCAATTCTAACATTTACTCTGCTTGTTATGGCTTCAACACCGGCGCTGCACAAACTGATCCGAAGTCTTCTCTTCTAAGTCATCATCTTCTCAGTCAATTTCAGTACATTTAATGGTAGATTAAACCTATTCATCCATCATATAAATTGTTACCCGTTGAGTTATCTTTTATCTCAAACAAGAATAATTCAATTTGGATATCTGTGGTGCCCATAGCATGTCCTACATCGACATTGTGCTGGGAGTTTCCAGAACTTCACTGCCCAAGATCCGGCTTATCAGGTAAATTCAGATTACTTATCATAATATTCAGGCAAACTTGTCTTCATATAAAACCACCCTAGGTGAGTTATCTTTATTTTGAAATAAATTTTACTTGATTCTTACACCGGTGCTGTCCTCTACGGTCTCTTCATCAGAGCCGCGTAGTTTACATTAAATCTGTCCAACCCGGTTGCCACTTTGCCTGGGTTGTGTTGTCTTTAACCATTTATATTATTTTTTATTCATTCAAATCATTTAGTTCATATTTGAGCATCATTTTTATTCTATTTTCATCATTTCATACTGTAAGCACCCGGAACGGGACATCCGCGGATCCCCCCCCTCCGGAACCCCTACGCCCGGCCTCGGTGTGTCCGTGTGGGTGGGTGTGTTATGTAGGTGTGGTCGCCAGGAACCAAAGGCTCCAAAGTATGATGGGATGAAAGAAAATGAAATAGAAAGATGACCGTCGTACCTCCGGAAGCGGGTAGATTGTTGAGTTCCGACTTCTCCTCTCTCGGCCGGCCGAAAGAAGAGAGCTTAGTGAATCCCTTGCCTTCAATCCGGTTGAAGCTCCGCCTCGATCGGATCTACCTAAGAATGTCCATAAGAAAACATGTAGACAAGTGAAGGTTTCATTAGTTCTAACGAAAGCATAGTATCGTGCTCGAATTTGGATTCAAACATGCAAACGGGAAGAGACTAACCGGATTGGGACGAGATCCCAACCCCTATTTTTGGTAGGTTTTAAACATATATGAAATGCAAAAATGCTCTAAGACATGCTAAATAACATGGTGATCGATGCAAAAGTGAAAAAAGGGAGAAAAGAACTCGATTAAATGGGCGATCGGACTTCGAAAACAATGAAACAAGCTTCTGCCCTTCCTGGTGCCCTATATATAGGGCGCCAGGAGCAGGTGCCCCCTTTATGGGGCGCGTTGACCAAAGTCAAAGCGCCCTGTATACGGGGCACTAAGTCTGGCCCGAACAGATTTTCTTCTTCTCTTCGCGGCGCCGCTCCGGGGTGCTGGATGGCTTCCGGGACGAAGTAAGAGCTCCTCCTTGTAGACAATATGCAAATAAAGCTAGTGGAAGGTGGTTTGGGTGCTGGATGTATGAGGAGAGTCGGATAGAGGCTCTCAAAGTTGGAGAAAAATCATATTTCTGGGTGACAGAAACAGAGGGTTTTAGGGTTTTTGGTGGAGGATTTTGGATCGATTTGGAGGCTTTTGGAGGGTGAATGTGGCTTGGAATCGTAGTGTTGGATGATCTCTAGGGTGGCACGGAGTTGGAACCTTCCCTAAGTTCCAAATGGGGTTCTATTTATAGCCCAAAAGAGGGCACTTTGGCCATTTTCGAAAAACAGTGCCATGTGGCATAGCGCCCTGTATATGGGGCGCTAGCATCATGAGATATGTCAGATCGACAAGACAAGTCACCGCGGGGGTCAAATCAGTCTGTCAAATCGATCGGATTTGGTTCCAGGCGCCCTGTTTATAGGGCGCCTGGTGCCCTGTATACAGGGCGCCAGGTGCCCTGTTTACAGGGCGCCTGGTGCCCTATAAATAGGGCGCCAGGATACCTATATGTAGGGCGCCTGGTGCCCTATAAACAGGGCGCCAGGTGCCCTATTCTTGGGGCATTTGGCTTGTCTGATCGCTTGATGGACCCACCTTCGGAATGTGCCAAAACTCGATCTGTCCGGAAAACACGACGTGCTTTAAATATTCTTTATGAAAACAAGAATTTGAACTCTCCAACTGGGCCAAAATTGCGTGTCTACAGCTTGCCTCGCCTTGGCGTTGGCTTTGTAGGGGAGTGTCATGAATGAAGCGTAGGTGAATGTAGCGAAGCGTAATGAGGCGTAGCGAAATGAAGTGGTAATGGACTGAAAAGGTGACGCCAAGGTGTAGATTTAGACACGCACTCATTGGCCTAGTTGAGTGAAACAAAACTTTACCGGACTCCGAGATTACCCTTTGTCTTATCGAAACCCTTCCTCTTGTTGATTGGTTAAAAAGAAGAACAGAAGTAAATAACTAAAATCCGGCGTGTGGGAGAAGTGTGCCGTGCGAGGACCCGAACTGCATGGTGTGCTGGACTCGGCAGAAATGCAGTAAATTGCGAAAAGTAAAGAGAAAAAGGCCAATCATCCAAGGTTGGGTTCTTCAAATTCATTGGGTTTTACTCAAGAATACTGGTTCAGTTTGACATGGAAAAACTTCTTGTTTCGATGAAACTATTAAAATTGGATCTTCCGGATAGACCAAAAAACTTTCTCGAGGAGCCATAGAAAGATGGTGATGGAAAAGATAATGCATGATGTAGGCTGTATGATAATGCATGATGTATGCTGAGTTTAAAGAAATAGAAATAAACATAAGAAAATAGTTGAAGATATAGGTCAAACATAACGGGTCAGGACATCCGTGAAGATACCGTCGTCCCCGTTCATTTGACTTTGGCTTATCCGTGGGTCTAAAAGGTGACTGAAACCTTCATCGATTTTGTTGGAGGGGTTCTCTGACTCAGCCCTTTTAGATTCGAGGTCTTCAATGATATACATGCGAGTTTTATGATAATACATGCAAAATTCCGGGCTCCAGGCGCCCAGCTTATAGGGCTCCAGGCACCCCATTTACAGGGCGCCAGGTGCCCCATTTACAGGGCGCCAGGCGCCCCATTTACAGGGCGCCAGGCGCCCTATAAGTGGGGCACCTGCGCGGACTTCAACTCTGCTCCTTCCCGAGGCAGCTTTTGCCTTCTATAAGAAGGGGGGTCCTCCCCTTCTTCTCCCCCACACCAGCTACAGTGCCACTTGCTCCTCCCTTTGCTCTGATGGCTTCTTCCTCCTCCCGCCCGACCGGTTCAAATGAGATGAAAAGTTTCTCCGAAGTGCCGTGCCATATTCGGAACAGGGTGTCCATGGGAGTGGTAGTGTCTTTATTAGGCACCCCCCTTTGTTCTGTCTCAAAACCTTTTCTAATTGCGCGGTTATTTTGCAGGACCTTCCGAATTTTCCCGGGGCTCGACGATACGGCCAAGTGCTATGGATAGCCCGCTTAATGGCTGCTATCAACATTCATGTGCGGACCATTCTTAGCGGGTGGGGCTTCAACGGCATCCTCGTTCACGCCAACCACCTCCTCAAATACTTCTGGGATTTTTCTTTGGCGGGTGCGCTTCTCGAGATGTGGCATCCCGATACACACACCTTTGTTTTTGACTCTTTCGAATGTACCGTTCTCTTAGAGGAGGTAGAGCTGTTTCTGGGGCTTCGTGCCATGCCTGGGTACGGCCAGGCCATGTTTATCCCTGTCGGACCGGTTACCGGTTTAGACTTCCTCCGCGGCTTTAAGACCACCGGAGAGGCCCGATCCATTATGGTAGGTGGCCGTATTTACACCGAAGCACTGGCGGATTGGTCCATTGGCGTGATTCAAGGCGCCGGTGATAATGAGGACCTTCTGCTGCTCGGTGCTAAAGGCGTCGCTGCTTGCCTCGCCTCAGTGCTCCTATACCCGTGTGAGGACGGGTGGCTTGATCCTACCTGCCTTCCTTGCATTCAGGGCATTTGGTCCAATGAGTGCATAGCCCACTCGGTGTTGGGCTACCTTTATGACGGCCTGACTTCTGCTAGCGTCGGCAGGCCTATGTTTGGCAGCATTCTCTTGTTCGTGTGCTGGGTTGACTGGCACTTTAAGTTTGACGTATGCTTCGGACCGGCCACAGCTTCCCGGCTCTTTGCTCGGAGCCCCCTCCAGCCTCTCACCAACCGCCTTTGCATGGAATACAAAGTCCAGAACAAGTGCCCCTCAGTGAAGACCCGCGCTGACTGGCGTTTGTACTTTTCGGCGATGAGCGACGGCGGCTTTGTTTGCCCCACGCAGGCGGTTATGCGCCGAATGTCCGTGCCTCTCCCACCCCGGGGGTGGATCTCCGGTTGATTACCGGTACTTCCTTCATTATCTACAATCCTCACCGATGTCCTCTTCAGTTGGGCCAACCGCGGCTCAAGGTTCCTCGTCTCTCTCACATCCCGTCTGTCAAGGATCGTCAGACGGGCACGGCGGCGCATGTTGAGGAATGCCAGAGCATCCTTGCGATCTGGGGAATCTGCAAGAGCTTCTCGCCAAGTGCCTATATGGATGAAGACGAGGTCTGGAAGAGCCGGTATGTGGCGAAGCTGAGGAAGCTGCGCGGTGGTTGACCTGTATCTGTCACTTGATTGTATCCAGTTGTATTTTGCCTTTGTTGTGTCTAGATGTATTTTGTTTGCTTTCGTTGTGTCTAGGACTTGATCAATGTAGGTGTAGGATTTGCTTGATGTAGTTTCTTTTCAGTTGTGTCCTAGTCCTGCCAGTGTCAGAAAAACAGCAAAAATATGCAAAAAAAGTAATAGAATATCAATGTTTTGGCAATGAAATTGTGTTTTTCATGAAGAATATTGCTTGTGGACACGTTTTAAGAATTTTGAAAATTTTGACCATGGCACTTTATATTTTCACCCATGCACTTTTCTTTATTTCACCATCATCTTTTTTCTACTTTTTCTATTGGGCGGGACCTTTTTCGGGGAGTGCAGCGCATCGTGCGGATTCCACAGTAAGTTTCCCCAACTGCAATCTTGTAATTTATTCCGTTATCTTCATTTTCGCAGAAGGGACCGAACCGATCCGGAGTTGTTCCGGATTGGAACGGGAAGAGTGAAGGGGGGTGAGTCCCCTAGCGCCCCATTGCTGGGGCGCTAGGCTCTGCCTGGCGCCCCATCAATGGGGCGCTAGGCGTCCCATCAATGGGGCGCCTGGCCCAGGCGCCCCATAAATGGGGCACCTGGTCACCAGGCCCCCATCGTCTCCGTTTTGCTATTCTTGACCTGTTCTAATGCTTTGAAATGATGCAGATGACGAAGAGGTCTCGTGCTTCAGGTGCCGCCGGCGCCTCTTCCTCCGCCGGTGCTTCTTCCTCTGCCGGTGCTTCTTCCTCTGCCGGTGCTGGCTCATTGGAGCTACCCACTCTCCATCCTCCTCCGACCGTCTCGGTAACCGAATCTCGACCTCCCCTTTCTTGAATTTATTCATGATTGCTTTGTCTCTAACATGATTGTTTGATTGTGCAGGGGAAGATCAAGTCCCGGATATCCTGGGAGATGGTCTTCCATGCCTACCAGGGGTTGAAGGACTTCTAGAAGGTACGGCTTGATGCAATGGGTTTTGGCCCATTGCTTCGTTGCTCAGCTTTACGGGAGGACCTCGCTTTGATCCAGGCCTTGAGGGAGAGATGGGACTCCACCACCCATTCCTTCCTCTTCCCCTGGGGGCATATGGTCCCTACCTTGGAGGATGTCTCCCGGATCACGGGTCTTCGTGTTCACGGTCGTGCCGTCACTGGCAAGACGTATCGCGATTACTCGGCCATGGTCCGGGATTTTTTGGGTCATCCGGTCCCACATTGCCCCGGCGGACTGCGCGTTATGAAGCGCACAGCCGTCGGGAACTTGCTCGGTCTGGGCAACGCCAGTGTGGGTAAGGATGACGTAGTGGCGGTTGTGCTCGACGAGTTGATGAAACGCGTCGAGTGCTCCCTGGTCGGTGAGGAGGGCACTGTTGAGGCCGACCAGGATCTCCGCCGGTTCCTCCTCTTCTTCCTCACCCGTCTTCTTCTAGCCTCGAAGACAGACAGGGTGCACTTGCGGTTCCTCCCTTTTCTTACTGACCTGTCGAAGGTTGGTGAGTATGCGTGGGGTGCCGCTATGCTGGCCCATCTGTTCTCCTCGGCGGCGATGGAGAGCGGTCCGGTTTCGATGGCCGGCTTTACTCCATTCCTTCGGTATGCCTTGTTCTTTTGTTCACTATCAATTTCGCCTTGTCTCTTTTTGGTGACTAACTGAGCTTTCATTTGACAGGTATGGAGTTACTATTACATCCCCCTGGGCCGTGCTCTGCTGAAGGATGACCCCGAGTACCCTCTCATTGGCAGCTGGGTCGCTACACGATCTGCCTCCTCCCATCCTTACCAGGTGGAGAACCTGAGGAGGCAGCTGCTCTGCTTCCCTCACCACGAGGTATTCTGTTACTTTTCTTCTTCTTAACTTTTGGTTCTTCTTGTTTACTGCTCTGCCTTGCTTTTTCAGGTGGTATGGCAACCTTTTTCAGACCTTCACTTGGATCGGCAGCTGTGGGTTTTGGAGGGTCGTCCGGCTTTTGGCCGTGACACCTTCTTGATCTGCCTGAACGAGATGGAGCCACTTTGGGTGCGTCTCACGATGCGCTCATTGGGGCTTCACCAGGAGTGGGTGGATCTTCCACCTTACCCACACAGGTCGTTCTACTCGCGGCCCGATCCAGGAGATCGACCGGAAGAAGGAGGGCCGGTTCTTTGTCCGGATCCGGAAGAGGGGTGGCACCCCAGTGACTTCCAGTGCTTCTGATAGTGATGACTATCTGCGTCGCTATGTGGCGACATTTGCCCACCTTTTCACCGAGGGTGGAGAGGTACGCACTTGTTGTTTTCACCACTGTTCTTCTTTTGCTTTGATGTCTAACTATATGTTGCTTTCAGAGCATTCAGGCGGAGCTGTCTCGTTTGAGGGCGGGGACAGCATCTTTGGAGGCCGAGTTGGAGCGACAGGTATTTTCTGTACTTTACACCTTTCCATTGTTGGTTAACTGATCTTCCTTTCTTCTTTCTTTCGGCGACGTCGCTACCGAGGTTCCCGCCGACAGTAACACTCTTTATTTTTTCTTTAATTCCATGAATGAATGTTGTTAATCGTCTCCTTTACTTCTTTCGTATCTCTCGGCTTCGCGAGCGCGTGGCCGAACCGGGAGTTGGGTTCCCGGCCGGCCGCCCGAGCCGACGGCTTTTGACGAGCCTCCCTTCGAGCCGTTTGACTTCGGTCAGCCTACGGGTCCCGAGCTACCTTCTCATCCTTTGCCGGTCGACCCTCCTTCCTTCATTCCTACCGATCCCGGGAGCAGTTCTTCTGAGACGGGCTTCCTTCTTGAGGTGATTACCGCTTATACTGATACTGTCTTCTTCCTTCACTTGCCTTGCTAATCTTTTTCTTTTCTTGCAGATTGCCCAGCTGAAGGAACGGGTGGAGGTCCTTACTACTGAGGTGAATCTCCTTGACTTTCTCTTGCTCTGCTTTGCTTGATTCTAACATTTTCCTTTTGTAGAACAAGGATCTTTGGGCGAGGATTTCTGATCTTTCTGCAGGGGGTGCTCCGCCTCCTACTGGTGATCCCTTAGGTTTTCAGCCGCCTCCTACTAATGATCCCTTGGGTTTTCAGGACAAGGTACATAATTTTCCGCTCTGCTTGTCATCATTTTCTTTCTTTCCTGACATTTTCCAGGTAGGTGATGGAGCTACAGAGGGAGCTCGGGCTCGAGCCCCTCGTAGGCATTCCGGATCCTGGTTCCTCTACTTCCGAGGTGCGATGTTTTTATTATGATTTTAAAGCGGAAATGCTTGGACCGACGTCTCCTTTGGTTTCCACAGACTGCTCAGAGGATAGAGGAGCTGACACGGGAGGTACATGTCTGATTCTTTTCCTTAAGCTGCTTCTTCTGTAACTGATGTATCTCTTTGTCATCTCGTAGGTCGGGAGACTGGAGACTCGCGTGGTCGAGTTGGCACGGCCGAGTACGAGCGAGATCCTCCTTCTTCGTCTTGAGCACCTGCAGAGCTCCACCGGGTGGAGGCTGAGCATCGTCAGTTGATGATGCAGGCGTTGCAGTCTCGGAGCCACTCCCACCGCTCCGATTCTCGAGGGACCACACTGAGGGGACCTGCCCACTCGGGTTCCTCTCAGTCCAGTAGTCGTAGGAGGCGAGATGAGGAGAGACTTGCCATGCCACCTCCGGATGATCAGGCACCAGCAGAGGGAGGCGGCGATTTATGATGTGCCGACCCCCTCCTATCTTCGATGTACTTTGTTTTTCCATGGTTTGTTGACTTCTTTTCCTGACTCCCTGCTTTTACTCAAAGGGCGATTAGAAATTTATTCAGGCTTAGTCCCTTGCAAGAAAAGGGCGAAATTGCCTTGATCTTTTGTCAAGGGACATAGGCCTTATCAAGGTAGAATAACGAAAAACATAAGTGTGCATAGAAAGGAAACATGCAAGACCGAAATTAAACATGAATGCAAAGGCAACTAGCAAAGCAAATTTTTAGGTGTTTTGGGATTTTTGATTTGTTTGAGTTTTGATGGTTTTATAAATTTTTTTGGTGTTTTGGGATTTTTGATTTGTTTGGGTTTTGAATATTCTCTCTTTTTTTAGAATTTTGATTTTTAAGATTCGTTTGGTATTTTCTAAAGTATTCGATTTTTTTTGGTTGGTGTGAGGGACAAGATTATCTCATCCTTTGCTTGCTTGTCATAGGTGTGCCTCATTGTTACTTAAGGGTTAAGAGTAAGCATCACGTGTAAGAAAGTGCCTAGTCCGAGATCTTCTGACCTTCTGCCTTTGATAGGCTATGGTTCTTCTTGGACCTAGTCGGTCAACCCTATCCTTGGAGGTTGAAGAAGGAAGATGATTGGTGGTAAGTCCTTAGTAGAATTCAGGGATGTCGAACTTGTTTCTCTACCAATACCCACTTTGCCCGTTTGGGATTTGATATCCTTGGGTCCTTCCTTCTAGCCCTTTTCTTTGATGGCCCACATTCAGACAGGTCTTTCTTCTTTTTTTGCTTGATTTTGACCTGAGGGGTCATTGCCCATCTTTTGGAGCCTTTTCTTTTGGACTTTTGTTGGTACACATTCGGACAGGTCTATTCTTTTGCTGACCTGAGGGGTCATTGCCCATCTTTTGGCACCTTTTCTTTTAACAAGAAGTCAGTCCTTCAGAGGCATTTTCCAACTAGGGCAATGGGTATTTTCGATACTCCTCATTCTAACCCCTTTCATCTATTCTGGACCGAAATGAGAAGAAAATGGAATTGGGTTGACCTTCTTTTGCCAAGCGTTACCTAGCTTTCTCTTTGACTTCCAATCATCGGATCTCAAGACTTGGCATGTAGTGTGTGCAGTATGATGCCTTATCTTTATTCCCCTAAGTGACAAATTGGTGTACCGAACAAGCAAGCGTTGGATGTTATCATTATACTTCACACCTTTGATTTTATAGATTTTTTTGTGATTTTTGTTTTAAGGGAAATATTTTTTGAGGTATACACCATTCCAGGGATGAGCTAGCTCTTCTCCTTCTGCATTAGTCAGCTTATATGAATTACCGGGATAAATGACCGAAATAACATAAGGACCCTCCCAATTTGGTTGAAGTTTGGAGCGGGGTCCGCCCGGCTTAACAAATATTCTTTTAAGCACAACCTCACCGACTTCAAATTTTCTCTCCACCACCCTCTTCTGATAAAATCTTTTAAGTCTATTTTGGTAAGATCTAGCATGTTCGGCAGCGGCTAGCCTCCTTTCATCCAAGAGTTCGAGTTGCGCGAGAAGAGAATCTCGACGTTCATCCATTGGGATTTCTCGATCGATCTGGACTCGGAGAGAAGGAATGATTACTTCGTATGGAACTACCGCCTCCATCCCAAATGCCAAGGCATAGGGGGTCTGACCCGTCGGGGTTCGAATAGAAGTGCGGTAGGCCCATAGAGCATCAACTAACTTATCTGGCCAGTCTGCGAACCTGCTAGACTTACAAGTCTTCTTAACGATTTTTATCAGGGTTTTATTGGTGGCTTCAGCTTGACCGTTTCCTTGAGGATAATATGGAGATGAATGATGCAATTTGATGCAATACCTGTTGCAAAGGTCACGTAGCTCCTGAGAGATGAATTGCGGTCCATTGTCGGTGATGATGTCGCCTGGGATCCCGAACTCCGGCAATAATGTTGCGCTTGATGAAGGTGCAGTAGTTGATGCCTTGATGTCCACACATGCTTCCGCTTCTGCCCATTTGGTGAAGTACTCCGTTGCAATTAGGATGAAGGATTTGGTTTTGTTTGTGGAGTTTGGGTCACCGAGGGGTCCGATAACATCAAAAGCCCACATAGCGAAAGGCCATGGGGCGTGGATCGGATGAAGGGAAGATGCGGGAGAGTGAATCTTGTCGGCGTGGAGTTGACATTGATGACAGTGCCGGACAAAGATCGAGCAATCTTCTTCCAGAGTGGGCCAATAATACCCTTGCCTGATGATCTTCTTGGCGAGGGCTTGAGCATTTACATGGCCTCCACATACTCCGGAGTGTGCTTCTCTGAGTACCAACTCGGCCTCTCCTTCATCTACGCATCTTAACAGAACACCGGCCAAGCTCCTTTTGTAAAGCACCCCGCCTAAGATGGTGTATCTCTGGGAGACTCTCCTTATGGCTTTCTTCTCTTCGGCAGTTGATCCTGGTGGGTACGTCTGATCCTGACAGTAATTCGCAATCTCATGATACCATGGTTTTTCACCCTCTTCTAGTTCTTCCAACTCGACCAAAGATACTTCCTCCTTTTGCCCAATGTACTCTTTCCTTTCAAACTCCTCCTTAACCTTCAAAAACCGTGCATCTTCTACTGCCGGAATGGTACGTCGGCGGACATAGATCGTCCTAACCTGTCTGCCTAGCGGGACAGATAGTGAAGATGCCAGAGAGGCAAGAGCGTCGGCAAGAATATTTTGAGCACGAGGAACGTGAATGAATTCGAGTTTGGAGAATAGCTTGATGTAACAAGTGGTGAGTTCTTGGTATGGTCTGAGCCCGGGATGAGATGTGCGGTATTTGGCCAGTACTTGGCGGAGTATCAACTGACTATCACCAATTACCCTTAGTTTAGTGACACCATAGAAGTGAGCGGCCTCCAGTCCGGCCAACAAGGCTTCATACTCAGCTATATTGTTTGTTGCTGGAAAATGGAGCTGAAAAGCCTGTGGAATGGTGACACCTTCGGGTGACAAAAGAACAATCCCTATCCCTCTACCCTGGGAGTTTAATGCCCCGTCAAAATACAGAGTCCACAGATTAGAAGATCGAATGGACATCAATTCTTCATCGGGAAAATCCGACTGGATAGGGTCAAAGGTTGGGATAGGATGATGGGCAAGGTGCTCGGCAATTGCATAGCCCTTGATTGCCTTCTGTTGGGTGTAGGTGATGTCAAATTGGGAGAGGAAACTCTGCCAGCGTGCCAAACGATCAGTCAGGACAGTTTTTTCAAGAAGAAATTTGATGGGGTTCATGCGAGCAATGAGATTAACCTCGTGAGCCAGAAAGTAATGTTTGAGCTTCTGGACCACCCAAACCAGGGCGGCACAAGTTTTCTCCATGGTTGTATACCTTTGTTCACAAGGATCAAAGATTTTGGACAGATAGTATGCTGCTCGCTCTTTCCCTTCATCATCTACTTGTGCCAACACTGCTCCCAAGGATCCTTCCAAGACTGAGATGTATAAGATCATGGGTTTGCCGGGAACCGGAGGTTTGAGCACAGGTGGGCTTGACAAATACTTCTTCAAACCATTGAATGCCTCTTGACACCTCGAATCCCATCTGAATTCGGCCTTCACCTTGGTTAACTCATAGAAAGGTTTGCACCTTTGGGAGTGCTGTGAGATAAACCGGCGAACAAACTGTAACCTACCAATTAATCCTCTCAGCTCCTTTAGGTTCTTTGGTGGAGGCATGTCAATAATAGCTTTGGCCTTGTTGGGATCGATTTCGATGCCTCTTTTGCTGACAATGAACCCAAGTAACTTTCCAGATGATACTCCAAACACACATTTCTTGGGGTTCATCTTGAGCTTATATTCCCTGGCTCGTTGCAAAACCCTTTTCAATACCTCAGCATGCTCCTCTTGGGTTCGAGATTTGACCACTAAATCATCCACATACACCTCTATAGATTTATGCATCATATCATGAAATATTGCTACCATGGCCCTTTGATAAGTTGCTCCGGCATTCTTTAATCCGAAGGGCATGACAACGTAACAATAAGTTCCCCAAGGTGTGGTGAATGAGGTCTTCTCTTGATCCTCTTCTGCTAACCGGATTTGATTATACCCTGAATATCCATCCATGAATGATAGGGTTTCGTATCTAGCTGTGTTGTCAACAAGAACATCGATATGAGGAAGGGGCAAATCATCTTTTGGACACGCTCGGTTTAAGTCCCTGAAGTCAATGCAAATTCGAATCTTTCTATCCTTTTTCATGACCGGGACTATGTTTGCCACCCATTGTGGATAGAGGACGACTCTAATGAATTTTGCTTGGTGCAACTTATCGACCTCTTCCTTCATCTTTAATGCCACGTCTGGGTGGAATCTTCTCAACTTTTGCTTGACCGGGGTAGCCTCAGGTTTTAAAGTCAGTCGATGTTCTACCAATGATTTATCTAACCCCGGCATATCTTCGTATGTCCAAGCGAACGTGTCTTTGTATTCTTGCAATACCCCCATTAGATTCTCGTTCTTCTAAAGAGGCGAGGTTGGCATTGATGAGGATATTCTTAGGATCTTCCGGTGTTCCAAGATTAAGTTCCTTAGTCGGTTCATCCACCGTGGCTGATGGTTCTTCGAATCTTCTTAAACCGGATGCATAGGCATCAGCCAAATCCTCTTCTTCATCCTCAGTGTCAGGATCCTTTTCTGATACAACCTCGTAGACTCCTAAAGTTGGATCAATATTGTTTCTCTCCTCATATCGAATTTCTCCTATCTGGATCGCATCCTCTAAATATTCCGGTAGCTTGGCGCATTCTAAGCTTTTCCGAGCTAACTGATGCAGATATCTCCCTGGAACTCTTCTACCTCTGATTTTTGTTTTGCTTTTGCTGTAAACTAAACCTAAAGAAGAAGAAGGTAAATAAGGAGGTGAGGAGGAGGTGGATGGAGTGGAATTTATTGACGAAGGGCAAAGGAGATCGATCAGAGATCGGGTGGCCTCCTGATTCGGGTCGTCCTTCGGAGCGAGTTGGGACGTTTCTTCGAGCGAGATTTGGTTTGAGAAAAGGACGTTTTTTTTTTGATCTTTTTGAGAAGTACTAAACATAAATACAGAGGGGGTTTGGTTGGTTTTTGTTTCCAACGCGGGTTGAGATATTGATAGAGAGGGGAACAAGTCAAGCAAGGACGGGTAAAGAGGGCATCCGTCTTTGCCATCTGGAACTGACAATGGATTTTTCGGGAATGAGTCTGCTAGATCCGAGGAGATGATATTTGTTGAATGCCCTGGATTTTGACCGCTAGAAGGCTCGTTGCGGAATGATTCATCACTTGACCCTTCTTTAGAAAATAACCATGATACGTCAACATCTGTCTCATCCCCTAGGTCGCCCACCTTCTTCCTCTTCACTTGTTCTTGTGGTTCCTGCTCTTCAATCATTTGTATTGTTTCTCTTTTATCAAAGAACTTGCGCAGACATCCCCGGAAGTATTTTTGGCCGTTTTTCTGGCCATTATCACGTGTCCCATCATACCCTACCCCATTCCTTGACGTTGTCTTCACTAGCTGGATGGGTTCTGTGATGCCTTGCAGTTCTTTTCCCAGTCCTCGGCCTTCTTGATACCCTCGATTTGCCATCATACGCCACCCAAGGGTTTTGGCGTCATCTTTCTTCTTTCTCCAAACTTGCCTAGACTGTCTTTTTTCCCTCGGCAGATCGAGGATTGTAAATACTGGTTGATTCGGCAAGCCAGGGGGGAGAGTAACCAAGCAATCCACGGGCATGCTCACTACTTTGACAACTTGTCCCTTGAAGGGAAATTTAATGCACTGATGATTGGTTGAAGCTACGGCCTCTAATGCTTCCAGGTAAGGCCTTCCCAGGATGGCTTTGTAAGTTGGATCCATATCCAAAACATGGAAGCCGACAGTAACAACCCGGGGTCCGAGTTTGACTTCAAGTGTGACCATGCCGTGGGCGGGCCTCTTGGAGTTGTCATATGCTGTCACAGTGATTTGTGATGGCCGAATATCTTCTTCTGGGATTCCACACAACTGTAGTGTTTCTGGTGGCAAGACATTAATGGATGCACCGGTGTCAATTAGACAAGATTCGACATCTGTTCTGTTAACACTGACAGTGATACATAGTGCGTATTTTCTCGCTTCGGTTCGGCCGCTCTTCCTTAGTGAAAATGAGAGCAGGGTGTTCACTCCTCGGGGTTAAAACTGATGTAATCTTTTCTGGGGGGAGAGTTTCCTTAACCATTACTCTTTGCAGATATTGTTGAAGCACTTCTTGATGAGCTTTGGACCTCTTAATTAGCTCCAGAATGGAAATTCGCGCAGGGGTTTTGTCAAGGTGCTTCAGCAAATCATAAGATGTTCCTGGCACTGGCTCTTCCGGGTGCTCTTCTTCTTCTTCTTGCGATCGTCCTGGTTGACCGGCCTGGGGAAAATCCTTTGGAACATACCCCCGCTTCTAAGCACCGTGGCGAGCTGGGGAGTTATGGTTGGTGTAGTGGAGATAGACGGAGGGTTAGGTCGGATGATGGGAGGCCTAGGCAGGGGTGTAGTGATGATGGTCCGAGTTGTAGGGATACGGGTGGGTTGTGGTTGCATGGTTGCACGAGGTGGTACAATGATGGGTCCTAGTGGCGGTGGTATTTGTGGGGACTCGACCGGGTGGATCAAGGTCCTACCCGGTTGGAGTTGTATGGCTGGTGGTGTTATGGTTGGTTGTGGCGGCGTGCGGATAATTGGCGGTTGGCTTCTTCTGGTGGGGATAACTCGGGGTATGGAGTGAACGGTTCGGTTAACGTGGTTTGGGGGGTTGGTGTTTATGAAGGAAGCAGGTCCTTCGATTTGCCAATTTTGACCTCTATCCCGGGGTTCATCAGTGGAGGTTAAGATAGGGTTAACCCTCTGGTTTTCTGGTGCTGTTGCCGGTGCGTGTGCGGGTAGCGGATTCTGAATAATTCCCAGGCCGGGTTCCTGTTGTTGTTGTCGAGCTGGTGCCTGCTGCTGCTGCTGGGGTTGGTTTTTCACTGCCTTGATGTATTCGCCCATTTGACCCCAGTCAATGCTTCCTTGCTCGTGGAGGTCATGGATGTAGTCTTTAAACTGAAAGCAGTTCTCCACCGTATGCCCCGGGAATCCGTGGTACAAGCGATACTTGTCCGCGTTGGCATTCTGCGGCCACTCCAACTTTTCTCTCGGCAATGAGATCTACCCTGCCGCCATAAGAGCGTTAAAAATATCTACGAGAGAGTACGGTAATGGCGGGTAATGATTTCTCCTAGGCCCTGCTCTTCGTGGTACATAGGTGGCGGGGGGAGGTGCCTGGTTGTAGGTGGTCGGTTGGCGGGGAGGTTGAGGTGTAAAGGTCTGTATGGCCAACTGCCGGGGTTGCTGGGGAACTGGTGTCTGTATTGGTTGTTGGGGGTATTGGTTCGGCGCTTGGTGGCGGTAAGGTTGGGGTTGGATCTGGGGGCGAGGTGCCGGTTGGATTTGGCGTATTGCTGTTGGTGGTTGATGGGCAGGTTCCCCAGGATATTGACATGTTCGTTGGTTACCACGCCTTCAGTCACGGGCCCAGAGGTGGTGGTGGTTGTTTTTTTGGTGACTCGGGGCCTAGGGTCAAAAAGGTTCATAATAGGAGAGTCTCGGAGCTGTGTTTGGATATACCGCGCTCTCTCGTAGAGTTCGCTCATCGTGGCAGGGTGATGTAATGCCAATACATTTTTTAAAGCGGGAGTGGCGTTGGTGATGATCATCTTAACTTGTTCCGATTCGGACAGTGCATTTGTCAATCTTTCCGCCATTGCTCTCCACCTATCAGCATACCTGATAAAATCTTCATCATTCTTCATCCTTTCAGCCATGAGGTCGGTGATGGAATAAGTTGGCCCGACCCTATCTTGATATCTTTGCAAAAATTTGGCTTTGACGATTTCAAAGTTACTTGCCTCTGAAGGGTCAAGTGAGTAAAACCACTCTAAAGCTGAGCCCTCCAATGATCTTCTGAAAAGAAAAGCCAGGGCCCTTGGATCGTTCTGCCACATTACTGACTCATACAGAAAGTCTTTGACATGAATGAAGGGATTACCGGTTCCGTTGTAGCGACGGTATACCGGCATCTCAGAAGGAGGTAGATGAAAAGTAGGGAGAAAAGGAAGGGAAATTTCGGGGGCTGCCTTGGCGTCGATCAAACATCTGAGTTCTCTATATTGTTCGTCCATGCGATTGATTTTATTAATCATAGCTAGATCGACAGAAGGTTCCCCAAGAGGAGGAGGAGGAGCGGGTGCTTGGTGCACCGGGATCGGGATTTGGTGGGCCGAAGTGACCGGATGAGAAGGGTATATTGGGGGATGCACCAAAGGGTGAGTAGGGTTGAGATGATTAGAAGAATAAACTGGTGGTCTAGAAGGGACAACCACATTCGTATGGGGGTGATCTAGATTAGCCACCGGATGAGGGGAAATTGGGACTATGAGCCCGGTATGGGAATGGCCATGAGTGGGCATGTTGGGTTGGTGTGCCACTGACCGAGGGGTAGAGATATGAAGGCCACCTTCGGTAGGAATGTGGTCGGTGGGGGACTTGCCCTTGAGGATGGCTTTGATAGCTTGGAGTTGGGTAGGGTCGGCATGAGAGAATGCCTCCCTAAGTGAATTTGGATTGGGTCGAGGAGAAGTTTGACTAGGTTCAGGGAGAACTTCGGAGTTCATTGACGGCACATACGGCATCGGGGTAGAAATAAGATCGGTCGTATTCCAATTGTAGTTGCTCGCATCTTTGATCCGCCATTCCGATAACTCGACCTGACCTCAAGTTCATAAACACGACAGAAAAAGAAGGTTTGGCAAATAAAAGTTCAAGGATTTTTTTGGTTTTGATTTTTGACCTCTTTTGTTTTGATTTTCTTTTGTTTGGACAAGCAAGTTGTCAAGCAAATTAACCTCAAGCAAATTTTTTTGTTTTGGTTCCTTTTAGGTGATTTTGGGATTTTTTTTAAATTTTCAGTTTTTGTTTGCAAACAAGTAATAGCAAAGACTTGGAATGATTAACGCAATTTTTTTTGTTTCAACCTCAAATTAATGGCTTGTTAAGAGAAATATTGTCCACTCAAATAAATGGGTAGGACCCTACGCTCTCACAACACCGAGCAATCTAAGGTTGTCACTCTTTTCACAACGATGGGTAATAGGTATTCCGGGTTTTGGGATAAAGTGGTACAACCGGCCCGATCAGTGAAGAGGGAATCCTTCACGTCTGGGGACTTACGGAGGTCTTGATGGAAGCTACCCAGTCCTTCCGAGAGGGAATCCCCGGAGGAGGAGTTGGCAACCACCAAGAGGGGTGTTTAGATGTGTGAGGCTTTGGGAGGAGAGAGCCTCCCTTCTCGGATGTCCTAAGGAGACGGGCGGACCCGAAGCTCCGATGCAAACTAATGCAAGTGAAATTTCAAGGAATAAGAAGCAACCAAGAAGAAAATAAAAGCATACAATGATTAATGAGATGTTTGAGGAAGCAAGTGAACAAGACAATGATATGAAATTAAGCTAGGATGGAAGAAAGAACTAATTTAACTAAGCATGCTTTGAAAGATTTAAAGGAGAACTAGACTTAGCAAAGAAGATGATATCTAAAATACTAAGGTGAAATAAGTTGATTATCAAAGTTGGAAATCAGATGGATATGCTTTAAAAAGACAAACGGAGAGCAAGTAAACTTGGAAGAAACAAGATGATGCTTCGAAGAAAAGTAAGCAATGTAAACAAGCAACAATGTAAGGAAATGGAAATGACTCACATGGAAATGAAAGTAAACATGATTTTCAGATGGACATTCTTAGGAAAATAAAGTGGGATTTCACTAAAGCAAAGTCGGTCCCACCGTGGTCGCCAAAAGGTGTAAGCACCCGGAACGGGACATCCGCGGATCCCCCCCCTCCGGAACCCCTACGCCCGGCCTCGGTGTGTCCGTGTGGGTGGGTGTGTTATGTAGGTGTGGTCGCCAGGAACCAAAGGCTCCAAAGTATGATGGGATGAAAGAAAATGAAATAGAAAGATGACCGTCGTACCTCCGGAAGCGGGTAGATTGTTGAGTTCCGACTTCTCCTCTCTCGGCCGGCCGAAAGAAGAGAGCTTAGTGAATCCCTTGCCTTCAATCCGGTTGAAGCTCCGCCTCGATCGGATCTACCTAAGAATGTCCATAAGAAAACATGTAGACAAGTGAATGTTTCATTAGTTCTAACGAAAGCATAGTATCGTGCTCGAATTTGGATTCAAACATGCAAACGGGAAAAGACTAATCGGATTGGGACGAGATCCCAACCCCTATTTTTGGTAGGTTTTAAACATATATGAAATGCAAAAATGCTCTAAGACATGCTAAATAACATGGTGATCGATGCAAAAGTGAAAAAAGGGAGAAAAGAACTCGATTAAATGGGCGATCGGACTTCGAAAACAATGAAACAAGCTTACGCCCTTCCCGGTGCCCTATATATAGGGCGCCAGAGCAGGTGCCCCTTTATGGGGCGCGTTGACCAAAGTCAAAGCGCCCGTATACGGGGCACTAAGTCCGGCCCGAACAGATTTTCTTCTTCTCTTCGCGGCGCCGCTCCGGGTGCCGGATGGCTTCCGGGACGAAGTAAGAGCTCCTCCTTGTAGACAATATGCAAATAAAGCTAGTGGAAGGTGGTTTGGGTGCTGGATGTATGAGGAGAGTCGGATAGAGGCTCTCAAAGTTGGAGAAAAATCATATTTCTGGGTGACAGAAACAGAGGGTTTTAGGGTTTTTGGTGGAGGATTTTGGATCGATTTGGAGGCTTTTGGAGGGTGAATGTGGCTTGGAATCGTAGTGTTGGATGATCTCTAGGGTGGCACCGAGTTGGAACCTTCCCTAAGTTCCAAATGGGGTTCTATTTATAGCCCAAAAGAGGGCACTTTGGCCATTTTCGAAAAACAGTGCCATGTGGCATAGCGCCCTGTATATGGGGCGCTAGCATCATGAGATATGTCAGATCGACAAGACAAGTCACTGCGGGGGGTCAAATCGGCCTGTCAAATCGATCGGATTTGGTTCCAGGCGCCCTGTTTATAGGGCGCCTGGTGCCCTGTATACAGGGCGCCAGGTGCCCTGTATACAGGGCGCCAGGTGCCCTGTATACAGGGCGCCAGGTGCCCTATATATAGGGCGCCTGGTGCCCTATAAACAGGGCGCCAGGTGCCCTATTCTTGGGGCATTTGGCTTGTCTGATCGCTTGATGGACCCACCTTCGGAATGTGCCAAAACTCGATCTGTCCGGAAAACACGACGTGCTTTAAATATTCTTTATGAAAACAAGAATTTGAACTCTCCAACTGGGCCAAAATTGCGTGTCTACACATACATCATCAAAAAACCAAAAAAAGGGGTTAGGGCTAACCCCGAATCCGTTGCACAAATACATAAAGCTAGCATTGGTTGGACTCTCCCTCATCGGCCGGCCGAAGAGGAAGAAGGTTGAACTCACACACTCTCTCCCACGCTAAGGTACACGGTCAAAAAAACTCAATCTTGTTGTTATTCTATAAAGCGGAGCCCGCGGCTCCTGGCGACCACCTTTCTTTTTATTCATGTTCTAAGCTAATTCACTCCTCACTCTCCTCCCACATGACCGGAACCATCTCCGGTGCTCGAGCGACGCCGTGAGATGAAAGTTCGGGGATCAATGTGAGTGTGGGACTGAGGTGAGGACATTTTACCGCTTTCCGAGTGTTTTCAATTCACTTCCCTTTTTTCCCCAATTCCATCCATCTTTCACCTTCTCTTGAGGTGCCGATCCGGAACCCGTTTCTGGAGTCGACAGCTTTTTGGCGACCACGGTGGGACCTCAAGAAACGGGTTCCGGATCGGCACCTCAAGAGAAGGTGAAAGATGGATGGAATTGGGGAAAAAAGGGAAGTGAATTGAAAACACTCGGAAAGCGGTAAAATGTCCTCACCTCAGTCCCACACTCACATTGATCCCCGAACTTTCATCTCACGGCGTCGCTCGAGCACCGGAGATGGTTCCGGTCATGTGGGAGGAGAGTGAGGAGTGAATTAGCTTAGAACATGAATAAAAAGAAAGGTGGTCGCCAGGAGCCGCGGGCTCCGCTTTATAGAATAACAACAAGATTGAGTTTTTTTGACCGTGTACCTTAGCGTGGGAGAGAGTGTGTGAGTTCAACCTTCTTCCTCTTCGGCCGGCCGATGAGGGAGAGTCCAACCAATGCTAGCTTTATGTATTTGTGCAACGGATTCGGGGTTAGCCCTAACCCCTTTTTTTGGTTTTTTGATGATGTATGAAATGATGAAAATAGAATAAAAATGATGCTCAAATATGAACTAAATTATTTGAATGAAGAAAAAAGAATATAAATGGTTAAAGACAACACAACCCGGGCAAAGTGGCAACCGGGTTGGACAGATTTAATGTAAACTGCGCGGCTCTGATGCAGAGACCGTAGAGGACAGCACCGATGTAAGAATCAAGTAAAATTTATTTCAAAATAAATATAACTCACCTAGGGTGGTTTTATATGCATACAAGTTTGCCTGAATATTATGATAAGTAATCTGAATTTACCTGATAAGCCGGATCTTGGGCAGTGAAGTTCTGGAAACTCCCAGCACAATGTCGATGTAGGACATGCTATGGGCACCACAGATATCCAAATTGAATTATTCTTGTTGGAGATAAAAGATAACTCAACGGGTAAAAATTTATATGATGGATGAATAGGTTTAATCTACCATTAAATGTACTGAAATTGACTGAGAAGATGATGACTTAGAAGAGAAGACTTCGGATCAGTCTGTGCAGCGCCGGTGTTGAAGCCATAACAAGCAGAGTAAATGTCAGAATTGATATCTGTTTGTTGGAGATGAAATATATCTTGATGAACCACACTTCGTATGAAGGAATTCAGGCCATAAAATGACTATAAATATCTGTAGAAGCCTATGATCAGCAGTGCAGCACGTTGGAGCATAGACCGGCTTCTTCTTCACTTTGGGATGATCTCCGGGCACCGGGACGAAGATAGAACTATTTGGGGAGATTGGGAAGAGCCTAGGGTGGCTGTAGGACGAAGAGAGAAGTGCTGGAGGATGGGTATGCCCCTCTTAGGTCGTTCATATGAGTCTCTCTTTATAGGGGATGAGAACCAGGTCAAAAAATAGCAAGTTTTGATACATCCGACCATAGGTTGGATTTCCTCCATTTAATGTTGCTAAGTTTCATCTTGAGGCATCTAGAAACTTACCTAAATGATTGAGAGAGATTGGAAACCGTGGATCACCTTACTCATGCTCAAAATATGCCTCCACTTGAAGAGGAAACAAATCTAGTCTAAAAAGGGCAAGTGTTGATATACAAGACAACAAGTTGGATTGCCATCATTAGATGATGTTAATTTCGACCATGAAGCTTCCAGATACTATAAAAAGTGATATGGAGGAGGAAAAAGGAAGGTAATGTCGTGAATTGGTCAGATATGTGCCCAATGGGCTGGGCTTGCATGCAATTGGGCTTGATTGGTGCTGCGTGCGGACAGAACTGCGCATCGGACTTCTAAAAGGCGCTGCGGACAAATGGTAGATCAGAATTGAATTCCGTTTGTTGCATTGAAAAGAGGACTCAGAGGGGAAGATTATTTATTTTTAGGACTTCTTCATTTTATGTCCACATAATCCTGTGAAAAATTTTCAAGTAGATGATATGCTGGGAAAAGCATAATCTGACACACCACCAAGAGTCTCTTGTTCGGCAAACACGGATTTGATTAGAAATTAGAAAATCATCCTCATATTTTCAATAAGAACCTCAGCTCATCGAAAAGGGTGGTTCATCATGATTTTTATGGTCTAAAATAGATGTTGCCAATGGAATAATGGTTTAAGCTCTAAATAAGGCCAAATTGGCGTGTCTACAGCTTGCCTCGCCTTGATGTCGGCTTTGCAAGGGAATGGCATGTAGCGTAGCGGAGTGAAATGTAGAGGAATGTAGAGAAGCGAAATGAGTTGTAATGGAATGCAGCGGAGAGAAATAGAGATGGACTGAAAAGGTGGCATCAAGGTGTAGATATAGACACGCTCAACGACCAAATTCGGCAAAGAGAATCTCTTCATGTCTCCTGGTTAACTGCCATGTTTCATCAAGTCTTCCTATGTTCGATTGGTAAGAGATGTGCCATTGGCACGAGAGAAGAATAGCCAACCCCCAACGCGGTGGGGAGTTCCCGAAACATGGGTTCGTAGGTTCATCATCAGCTGGTAACCCGATCTTTGCGGTGTTCCTGTACTGTGATGGGCTAAAGTTTAAAAAAGAGATTTGTTTTGAAAAAGTAAAAGAATACCAATCGAGCACATTCAGGCTCTTAGATTCATTTAAGTCTTTCAAGAGGCAAGATTCGATTCGGAATGGAATGATCTCAGATTCCGAAAGGCAAATGTTTAAGCATAGACCGTGAAGATAGTGACGGTGCAAGTTCTGACCAAATAGAAGGCCATTGGCGGGATGAATTAGCTTCCATGGTGGGATGAATAGCAAAGAAGGTGCAATGGCCACATTGGTGAAAAGAAATGAAAGATTTGAGGGCACAAAGTGGTTACCGAACACAGTGGGATTAATAGACACGGTGGGATATTAGAGAGGTTGGTGGGACTAGAGATCATGGTGGGATTAGAAAACATGGTGGGATTAGAAAACACGGTGGGATTTAGAATGATCGAGAGAGTGAGAAGGTGAAGTTTTAGGAAATGATGTATGCAATGACAAAATAAAATGTAATGCAATTAGTGCTACATGATGCATGTTGGGCTCAAGAAAACAAAACAAAACTTGTATAACAAATAGTTGAAGATATAGATTGTCTATGAGGTCAAGATACCCATTCGGGAACTATCGTCCCTCACAGCACAACTTTGGCTTATCCGTGAGCATTAGAGATGACCCGACCGTCGTAGATTTTGATGAAGGGGATCTCGGGTCAAGTCTTCTCCGTGCTCATGGTCTCCAACAAATAATGCATAAAATAAATAGTAATGCACCTAATATATGCTAAGAAAGGAAATGATAACGGTGAGTTTGCGGTGTGATGACATGCATTCTCACAAAAGAGTTCATGTGTCCTAATGAGGACACAGAACAAAAGCTTCTCGGCAAAGTTGAGGCCGAGGTAATGATGACACCTCCTCCTGAGAATCCTCAGGGGAGGGAAGTGGGGAGCATCGCCTGCAAAGCGTTTCTCGGCAAAATTAAGGCCGAGGTTATGGTGACACCTCCTCCTAAGAATCCTCAGGGGAGGGAAGTGGCGAGCATCGCCTTATTGAAATCTTGAAAATGCTCCTCGACGAAGTTGAGGTCGAGGTCATGGTGGCACCTCCTCCTAAGAATCCTTGGGGAGGGAAGTGGCAAGCTTCGCCTTGTTGTGAAGTTCTCCTCATTTGTTCTTCGTGCCTGAAACACTAGAAAAAGGAGATTAGAATGCCAATATGTCTTATCCCCCTTGCAAGTTGCAGAATGCCTTGACCTTTGTCAAGGGGTGTAAAGTTTTTCTTGTGCCTGAAACACTTAGAAGGAAGAGATTAGAACAACAATGCAGCTTATCCCCCTTGCAAGTTGCAGTATGCCTTGACCTTTGTCAAGGGGTATAGCCTTCTTAGGAGTGTAAAAATAAAGTAGCAAATATGCAATGAAGAATTTGAAACATGAGAGATTGAAACTAAATATGAATGTAAAGATGAAAATTCAAACCAAGCATGGTGATAAAATATTTTAAAAAGTTTGAAATTTTTTGTTGAATTTGAAAAAGAAGTTTTCTTTTTTGTTGAAAAGATTCAATTTTTTTTGGGATTTTTTAAAATATTCTTTTTTTGAGTTTTTTTGAAAGTATTTAATTTTTTGGAGTTTTTGAAAATATTCAACTTTTTTGAGAGCTTTTTTTTTGAAAAATTTTTTTGTGGAGAGAAAAATCAGTATTGACACAAGTTCTCATCACTTGGTTATTTTTCTAGGTTCGTTGGTAGACACCATGTGCAAAATGGGGTTCCTTGCCCAGAATCTTTCCGACCTTCAACCTTTGATCGGCTAGAGTTTAGCTTTGATTTGGTTGGTTCACCCACACCTTGGGGGGGTTAAGAACGAAGAATTGATAGGAAGTCCTTGATAGGCTTTGGAGATGTCGAGAGGGATTTCTCTACTCACACCCAATTGTCCGTTGGGGTTCGGCCTCTTCGGGTCTTTTCTTCTTTATCGACAAACCTATTTTTGTGGCACACATTCGGATAGGTGCTTTGACCTGTGGGGTCATTGCCCATCTTTTGGTGCCTTTTCTCATTTTCTGCATTTTTGGGTACTCATTCGGACAGCCCATATTTGTTTAAACTCGTGGGGTTCATTGCCCATCTTTTGGCACCCTTTTTTTTATTTGAGAAGTTGGGCCTTCTGAGACGGCCTCCTACTAGGACGGCGGATGCTTTCGATACTCTCCCCCTCTAATCCCCTTCACCTATCTTGGACCGAACAGAAGAGAGTAGGGTGAGGGTTTTCCTTCCACCTCTGAGCCTTGCCTAGCTTCTCTCAGGTGTCAAGTCATCCAGATTCTGGGATCGGGACATGTTGTGTGTGTAGAATGGTATCTACCCTCGACTCCTAGACAACAACCTAGAACATGTGGACTTAAGTCATACTAGTAGTTCTCTCCATTTTTTGAGGTAGATTACATTCCATAGGTGAATCAATTGGAAACATGCCTTGCATTGTAAAGAATTCATTAGGATAAAACAAAAAGTAGTTATCATCAATCATAAATTTCTCTCAAGTAAGATTGTTATGTGAGATTAAACATCATTTTAAAAAAAATTATTGCCTTGAGGATGACATAATGATGATGAATGCAATTTCATGTAATACCTGAGAGAAGGAGAAGTTCATTGTTGATGACGGCTTCGCTTGTGCTTGCCTTGCCTTGCCTGCCATGCCTTGCCTTGTCTTGCCTGCCATGCCTTGCCTTGACTTGCCCAACTACTTCCACTTTTGATATGCACCATATTGCAATGGATTGAAGATTCATAGTCATAGGATGAAGTGAAAATGTGGAGGATCTAATTTAGCATGGCGGAGTCAAAATTAATGATGTAAAAGGCAAAGATTGGGGTATCACCCAGAAATTTCTCTACTTTGATTTTTTTTTTTGAAAATAAAACTTGGAAAAGGAAAGTGAATGCTTGAAAAGAAAAGTGACTTAAAGTGGGATCTTGGGCCCAAGAGTTGATAGTGGGATTGCACGCCCGGGAAGGGTTGGAATCAAGGGGCATGTGGGCCCAAGAGTTGAATGAGGGCCAGAGGGCCTAGTTGATGTTGATGGGCATGAGGGCCCGATGAGAGGTGATGGGTGCGAAGGCCCGATTGGAGGTTGAGCTCGAGGGACCCAACGAAAAGAATGGGCATGTGGACCCGATTTAGGTGATTGGAAGTATGATTGTGATTTGGAAGATTTGTGATGGGCTCGTGGGCACCATCGAAGAGTATGGGTGCACAAGCCCATAGTTGAAGTGGGGGCACAGGGGCCCGATTTCGAAGAAATATGGGCACGCGGGCCCGATGGTGAAGAAATAGGGGCATACAGGCCCGAAGTTGAAGGAGTGTGGGCATGTGTGCCCGAGGTTGTTGGAAGGTGGGCACGTGGGCCCGATTTAGAAGAAATTTGGGCACATGGGCCTGGTTGTAAAAAAACATAGGCATGTGAGCCCGGTTGAGGTGAATTGCAGGCACGTGGGCCCGATTTCAAAAAATTAAGGGCACATGGGCCCGATTGGGGAGAATTATGGACACGTGGGCCCGATGGAAGAAAAGGGATATGTAGGCCCAATTGGGGAAAAGGGGCATATGGGCCCAGTGGAAGGAAAGGGGCATGCAAGCCCGATTGATTAAAAGGGGCACGTGGGCCCGGTTGAAGAAAAGGGGCATAAGAGCCCGGTTGATTAAAAGGGGCACATGGGCCCGGTTGGATAAAGGGGGCACGTGGGCCTGGCTGATGGAAAGGGGCACGAGGGCCCTGTCAGATGAAAGGAGCATAAGAGCCCGATTGACGAGAAGGGGCACCAGTGCCTGAAAATGGGGCATACGTGCCCAAAAATGGGGCATAAGGGCCCAATTGAGTGGGATGGGGTGTGGACCATGGCCCTAAGATTGATAGATTTTGGACCCATGGGCCTGATTGATGGTTGTAAGAAGGATAAAGAAAGGGCAATGGCCCTAAGATTGAAGAATTGTAGGCCCATGGGCCCAATCGTTGATTTGGAGGAGAATAAAGAAAGGGTCATGGCCCTAAGATTGATTGATCATGGGCCCATGGGCCGAATTGTTGCTTAAGAGAAGAATGGGGTAAGGGTCGTGGCCCTAAGATTGATGCTAAAGGATTTGTCTGCCTAGCTGGAGGAGGTCCTAGTATCCCCTTGCTAAGGTTTGCATCCTCCTTCTGTTGGTTTATAGATTCCTTTCCCATTTCACTGACCAATTCGGTCTCCTTACTTCCCAGTTCAGGGGTCAATTCAATCTGACCATCTTCATTGATCAATTCCAATGATGGTAACAGTTGATCAATGCCTGACAAATCCTTGCCTAGTTCATCATTGGATTGACAATCAACTAAGTTTATGATTCCTTCATCTAAGCTCCCTATAGCAGGCTTCTCCTCAGGATGTTCTATGGAAGAGGGCATGCCTAGTCTAGGGGATTCCAAAAAGGTAGAAGGGTTTGGTTCTACCTCCCCTACTAGCTGACTTTGATCTTGAGATATAGCAACGACATGATGAGAAGTTGATTCTTCTACCATGGCAGGAGCACAAATGGTTGGAATTATTAATTCCTTCCGCTGTGCGAGGAGCTTGAAGGGTCGAAGTGTCTGAATCATCTACTATGGCAGGAGCATGAATGATTGGAGTGGCTAGTTCCTCTACCATGGTAGGAGCATGAAGGGTTGAAGTGAATAAATCATCTACTATAGTAGGAGTAGGGATGATCAGATTAATTGGTTCCTCTCGGGGTAGGAGCATGAATGATAGGAGTGACTAGTTCCTCTACCATGGCAGGAGCAACAGACGAAACAAGTGGTTTGACTGACTGAGGGGGAACCCTATGTTGAGGGATTGATTGAAGTGGTGCTAGCATAGAAGTCAGTTCAGGCTGAAGAGCTATTGATGTAATTAATTGAGGAGTCATGGCTTGGATGGTTGGCTGAGGAGTTGTTGGTGGAATAGGCTGAGAAGCCAAGGGCCGGATGATTGGCCGAGGGGTTGTTGGTGGAATAGGTTGAGAAGCCAAGGGCCGAATGATTGGCCGAGGGGTTGTTGGTGGAATAGGTTGAGAAGCCAAGGGCCGGATGATTGGTCGAGGGGTTGTTGGTGAAATAGGCTGAGAATTTGATTTTGATAATGAGGTGTTGGCACAATTGACATGAGGAGCTTGATTGTGCACAATTGATTGTGCCGTTGACACGGGTTGCATGTCCAGCTGAGAATGGGGCATGGGTGGCCTAATCAACTGACGTCGAGGAGTTGGCCGAAGATGATGATCTAGATGAGGTTGGAGAGGGCTCCTAGGTTGGTTCATAGCATCAATGCTCCTCTCAAGTCTGGGCCTCAATTCATCAGAATATCGCATTAATTTCACATCTTCTTTTGCTTCTCCAATTATTGAATAGCCTGGCCCATATCGTTTCAAGAATTTGGCCTTGACAATTTCGAAATCCCATATCTCTACTTCGTTCAATGAAAAAAACCAATCTAGTGCTACACCCTCTAAAGATCTCCTAAAAAGAAAGGCAAGGGTCTTTCTATCATTATGCCATCGAGATGATTTGCTCAGGAAATCATTGAGATGGGTGAAGGGATCACCTGAGCCATTGTAGCGATGGTAGGTTGGCATTTGTGATGGGGGGATGTAGATAGTATAGAGGGGAAATTCAACGATTTATTTATCCTTGGCAACAGGTGGGGAGGAATTCCCCAGGGGGTGTGCATGTGGCACCTGGATGGGAGGGTGGTGGGTTGGTGTGCAAGCTGAAGAATGACCCACAATGGAGTGAGTAGGTGAAGTAACATGGCAGGACTGCCCAGGTGGGGTTGTGGTAAGAGGTTGAACTGCCGATTGGGGAGGTGAGGCAGCTCGGTTGACTTTGGCTGCACCATGATTAATAGGCATCTTGCCCTTCACTATAGATTGTATGAATGACAAGGTATTGGGATCAAGATGAAAAGATAGATCCTTAAGAGCCTGTTCTATACTAAATGAAGCGGACTGATGGGCATCCCCTTGCACTTCAGGTTCCATAGCGACATTGACATGGCTCTCGGGTTGTTGTTGGAGCTTGTAGAGACCTTCCCCGTACTCTTGTTGCTTGTAGTAGTCCGACCTCCCAACGTGGCTTCCGGACTTTAGCATCATGGGCATCATGTCAATCTTTCTAGAAAGATGGTTAGAAAAGAGAGCAATCAAAGCACACAATTGAAGATATTTTTTTATGTTTTGTTTTGTTTGATTTTGTTTTGTTTCAATTTGGTTGTTTGGAAAACAAGTTGAACACAAAATTAAAAAGGTTTTTGTTTTGTTTTGTTTAGGTGTTTTGTAAGAAAATTTTTTTGGTTGTTTTCAATTATTGTGAGCAAGCAAGTTGTGCAAACAAGTTTTTAAAATGACTACTCGACAATTTTTGGGTTGAAACCTTAGATTAGATTGTTAACAATTGTTCACTCAAGTAGGTATGGTTCCTATTGCTTCAATCTTCAAGACCTAAGGTTGTCACTCAATCACCACGAGTAGGTACTTGGGTTCTTCGGGTTTTGGGAAAGTGGTACAACCGGCCCAATCGTGGAGAGAGGAATACTCCACGGATGGGGACTTACGGAGGTCTTGATGGAAACCACCAAATCAACTAGGAAGGAATATCCCAGAAGAGAGGTAAGAATCCACCAAGAAGGTGTTTGGAGGGTGAGGGTGTGCTGGGAGAGAGAGCCCCCGCCTCGAATGCCCTATGGATCAGAGCAAGTCCGGTACCCGATGCAAAAAGCTAATGCAAAAGTAAAAATGGAGGGTAAGAGGAGAAGAAGCAATCAATGTGCAAAAACATGAAATGAAGTAAATAGAGCATGCGATATACAAACAAGACAAGCAATCATGCAACAAAACAAACAATCTAGTGACTAGAATTGAATTAGAATGAAACTAGTTGCACAAACAAATCAAGCTAGCACGGTTAAAGACATTGGTTGTCCCACCGTGGTCGCCAAAAAGCTGTCGACTCCAGAAACAGGTTCCGGATCGGCACCTCAAGAGAAGGTGAAAGATGGATGGAATTGGGGAAAAAAGGGAAGTGAATTGAAAACACTCGGAAAGTGGTAAAATGTCCTCACCTCAGTCCCACACTCACATTGATCCCCGAACTTTCATCTCACGGCGTCGCTCGAGCACCGGAGATGGTTCGGGTCATGTGGGAGGAGAGTGAGGAGTGAATTAGCTTAGAACATGAATAAAAAGAAAGGTGATCGCCAGGAGCCGCGGGCTCTGCTTTATAGAATAACAACAAGATTGAGTTTTTTTGACCGTGTACCTTAGCGTGGGAAAGAGTGTGTGAGTTCAACCTTCTTCCTCTTCGGCCGGCCGATGAGGGAGAGTCCAACCAATGCTAGCTTTATGTATTTGTGCAACGGATTCGGGGTTAGCCCTAACCCCTTTTTTTGGTTTTTTGATGATGTATGAAATGATGAAAATAGAATAAAAATGATGCTCAAATATGAACTAAATGATTTGAATGAAGAAAAAAGAATATAAATGGTTAAAGACAACACAACCCAGGCAAAGTGGCAACCGGGTTGGAATGATTTAATGTAAACTGCGCGGCTCTGATGCAGAGACCGTAGAGGACAGCACCGATGTAAGAATCAAGTAAAATTTATTTCAAAATAAAGATAACTCACCTAGGGTGGTTTTATATGAAGACAAGTTTGCCTGAATATTATGATAAGTAATCTGAATTTACCTGATAAGCCGGATCTTGGGCAGTGAAGTTCTGGAAACTCCCAGCACAATGTCGATGTAGGACATGCTATGGGCACCACATATATCCAAATTGAATTATTCTTGTTTGAGATAAAATATAACTCAATGGGTAACAATTTATATGATGGATGAATAGGTTTAATCTACCATTAAATGTACTGAAATTGACTGAGAAGATGATGACTTAGAAGAGAAGACTTCGGATCAGTCTGTGCAGCGCCGGTGTTGAAGCCATAACAAGCAGAGTAAATGTCAGAATTGATATCTGTTTGTTGGAGATGAAATATATCTTGATGAACCACACTTCGTATGAAGGAATTCAGGCCATAAAATGACTAGAAATATCTGTAGAATCCTATGATCAGCAGTGCAGCACGTTGGAGCATAGACCGGCTTCTTCTTCACTTTGGGATGATCTCCGGGCACCGGGACGAAGATAGAACTATTTGGGGAGATTGGGAAGAGCCTAGGGTGGCTGGAGGACGAAGAGAGAAGTGCTGGAGGATGGGTATGCCCCTCTTAGGTCGTTCATATGAGTCTCCCTTTATAGGGGATGAGAACCAGGTCAAAAAATAGCAAGTTTTGATACATCCGACCATAGGTTGGATTTCCTCCATTTAATGTTGCTAAGTTTCATCTTGAGGCATCTAGAAACTTACCTAAATAATTGAGAGAGATTGGAAACCGTGGATCACCTTCCTCATGCTCAAAATATGCCTCCACTTGAAGAGGAAACAAATCTAGTCTAAAAAGGGCAAGTCTTGATATACAAGACAACAAGTTGGATTGCCATCATTAGATGATGTTAATTTCGACCATGAAGCTTCCAGATACTATAACAAGTGATATGGAGGAGGAAAAAGGAAGGTAATGTCGTGAATTGGTCAGATATGTGCCCAATGGGCTGGGCTTGCATGCAATTGGGCTTGATTGGTGCTGTGTGCGGACAGAACTGCGCATCGGACTTCTAAAAGGTGCTGCGGACAAATGGTAGATCAGAATTGAATTCCGTTTGTTGCATTGAAAAGAGGACTCAGAGGGGAAGATTATTTATGTTGAGGACTTCTTCATTGTATGTCCACATAATCCTGTGAAAAAATTTCAAATAGATGATACGCCGGGAAAAGCATAATCTGGCACACCACCAAGAGTCTCTTGTTCGGCAAACACGGATTTGATTAGAAATTAGAAAATCATCCTCATATTTTCAATAAGAACCTCAGCTCATCCAAAAGGGTGGTTCATCATGATTTTTATGGTCTAAAATAGATGTTGCCAATGGAATAATGGTTTAAGCTCTAAATAAGGCCAAATTGGCGTGTCTACAGGTACAAGCCACATCTTATGATCCCAAATGACTTTGGGGAGTTAAATAACATCTATTGAGCATTTCCATCATAAATTACCACATGGATTTAAATCCTTGTTTATACAATGTCCCGGTCGGTCAAGGGTTCTGCACTGACTGTCAACCCCTAAATATTCCAAATTTATGGGATCCTGTACTCAGATTTGGATCAATTGGAAAACTACTTTTCCAATTATCCTAAGTACCTTGGCCAAGAATTTAGAGTACTATCTCATAGGACATTCTCTTTCTCCTACCGAGAGTGAATGATCCCTTATTATCAACTCAATTGTCTTCACCGGGTTTCTCTTACACCCAATACATCAACTATACTGGGCCATCAAGATGGTGATATATAAGTCAATAATCAAAGTACAAGATACATCCGGTAAGACATCTTTGGTGACTCAGGTTTAAGATCCAACCGTGTTATTGAGATGTAAGAATAATCTGATAGACAGTTCGGTAAAATACTGATCAGGTTTTCTTAAATTGGTCAGTTCAGTGAACTCATTCCACTAATGAGCACCTATGTGTGTATCTCAGTGTCCTCACACTGATGACCAATGAGATCGGTCATTCTCATCACATGAGAAGACATCACACACACTAGTCTATCCGGATTCTTGATGTCCCGTCTTAAGGATCCTATGACTAAGAACATTTAGATCATATACCTCTAGATGATCGATCTCATTATCATGATCTCATCATGATTCAATCATCATTGCATGTGATCAAGAACTTCATTACGATATACGCTTCTAAGAAAAGATAGTAACGAAGTTTTGCCTATTTAATTAAATGAGATATTCCTAGAAATGTTGAATCATATCATATATGATTGACTTGTAGGGCATACATTTCTATCATTGCCCACGGACTCAACTACTAGTCTGGTATAGCTAAGTCTGCCGTTTCATTTAATGCACATATGCATTCATTCAAATCATGCCATGCCATGCCAATTGCTATGCAAATATGACCTTTAATATGAATATATGCACAACTAATGCATGTAATCATCTACAAAAAGAAATGTATATGTGCTTGACATAACTTAACCATATGATAATTATGCAAATGATATTCTACACATACATGTATGAAATATGTTGACATAAAACATATAAGCCAAAATAAGTGATCAACAATATGAAATATTAATGAAGTTTATAAGAAATAAAATTTTCTAATTAATTTAAAACTCTAACTAATTTAATTAACTTGCACCCATAAAAATTAACATAGACCCAATCGATCGTATTAATATACAATGGCATATTAAATTCACAAACCATACAATTTAAATTCTACGTCACGTGCTAATCAATAATCAAGATCAATTGATTTAATAAAATCAGGATCCATGTAACATACATCTACTAATTTAATTAGACATCTAACTATAAACAATCATCATAATCAATATTTACTAATATATTTAAATTAACATCTAAAGATGGTTGATACAATTTTAAGTATTAAATTTAATAATAATAGACATCCGAAATGCTTATCTGAAAACTGTTGGAAGAAGGTATGCACGACGCTGTGGTGCTAGCGCACGGCGGATACGGGCGCAAATGTGCACGACGGCAACTGACTGGGGTGGCAACTGGCAACCACACGAGAGTGAGGGAGAAGTTGGCACATGTGTGCAAGTGTGCAGTTGACGGGGGTGCGAGGGAGAGAGAGAAGGGCATGGGGTGGGGTGAGCACGGTCATGCTCATGGGAAGCAGGGGAAAATAGAGATGAGAAAGAGAGTGAGGTGGTCAGCGAGTGGCGAGGCCAAAGGTGGGTTGGCTTGCGGGGCCAAGCACTGCGCAGGGTCGTGCGGCATAGATGGTGACGGCAAGATGCACAGGCACGAAGGGGCGCGGCTGTGTGCACACTGGCGACCGCGGTGGGGTGACAACCAAGAGAGAGTGAGGGCACAAGAGAGAGAAAGGGGGAGTTAGCCGGGCGATTTCGCCGACAAGGCGGATGGGCGAATAGGCGGGGCCGACGACACGGACGAGCGTATGGGAAATTCCTTCTTAGAGGATGTTAACTAAAAATTGAACATGTCAGGAAAATACGTCATTGGATGGATATGAGTATGATTTATGTACTGTAAAAAAAATTTGAGTGATGTAAAAATTATAAATTTTACTTTAATTTTTATTAGAACCAAAACAACATGTTATGTTCTAGGCAAAAAAAGATACTTATGCATATATTTTTATCATATTTTATCCGTGGTGGATTGTGTATCATCTGAAATAATTTTCGTAATAGATAATTTTTTTCTTGGCAAGAGTTTTCTTCAGAACACTTTATTTGTGATTTCTATAATAGATAAGATACAACAAAAATTCATAGTTGATCGTATTATTTTTCAAATAAATAAATAAATATAAGAATGGTTAAATATAATAGTAAAAATTACGTACCTCACAGGGACAGTTCTCTGGTTAGAAAGTAACCGAAAGATGAAGATAGACTTGATTTGTAAGTTCACGTCCACTATAATTTCCTGCAGCCGTTCGCTGTCTAGAGATCTCACTGTTCATGCTGGTTGATACGGAGGCGGGACAAATAGAACTGTAAATGGATCTGACCAATCTGAAAATCTACCCTTAATCCGAAAACATTACCGGGTTTGGACATTCAACGGCAAACCCAAATTTGATAGTTGACAGGGATCGGATTTGCTATTCACGGGAGAAATCCGAAAATTTATTGTCGGGTTTAAACTTTCGGATTCTCTGAAACCCGTAAAATGGGTTGTGGCACCGCCTCGGTGAGCCACCAAAGCATCGAGTCCTACCCGAAGTTTGCCTACGGCGGCGCCAGCGGAGGCCGCACCCCAAGCCCGCCGGCGACTGCCCGGTTTGTCTCTCCGAGTACCGCACCGGCGAGACGCTCCGGCTGGTCCCCGACTGCTTCCATGCCAGCTGCGTCGACGAGTGGCTGCAAGTGAGCTCCACGTGCCCCGTCTGCCGCAACTCCCCTGCATCCAGTCCCTGGAGGAGGAGCAGAAACCGACGGAGGTTGAGGCCGGGAAGGAGCTTCTTCGGGTGCCCGACGGCGCTGGCGCTGTCGCCGCCGCCACAGAACAGAGGATCCCCAATCACCATCATCTCCAGGAACAGGTCAAGAAGCATCGATAATGAGGGTGAGCTGGTGGCATTGTGTGAGGAGATCGGCTTTTGGGTGACTGTGCCATGGTTGGACCGCACCATGGAGCTGGTACCGGGCAGTCAACGGCAGCGACGCCATGAGGGAGCATTCCGGAGAGATGATTCGTTAAATCTCAGCTCGAACAGAGAAATCAGACCGCCGATTTCGTCGGGGATCTTGCTGCCGATTTGGTTCGATGACAGATCAAGCATCCCAGCTTCGGCAACTGGCCAAGCACGCTGGAATCCTCTCTATAGTGTTGCTATCGGAGATCCGTAGATACATCAGATTAGGACTCAAGCCCAGCTTCTTGATACCTCACCGGAAAACCCATTGTTGCTCAAATCCATGAAAACCAAAATAGGGTAGGCCCCAAAATCGACGTTCGTGAATCACCCAAAAGAAGCCGCGACGAAGCCAACGGATGTGCCTATCGGCAGGCCAAAGGAGGAGCCGGCGGATGCGGCACTCGCGACCACCCGGCTGCGAAGAGATGGAGGAGGAAGTTGCAGCACCTACCGAGAAGACGGTGGCGGAGGAGCCGGCGCCAGTAGAGGCCGCAGCGAAGGAGCTGACGGAAGAGACCGGAGACGAGAAAGAAGCACCAGCCGAAGAGTTGAAACCGGAGGCCGAAGAAGAGGCCATAACCGAGAATATCGCCACGGCGATACTCATCGGGTTCTTGTCCAAAAGATTCGAATCCGAAACTTTAATTTGGATCCGGATTCAAACCCGATCCTAACAACTTATTTATACCGGTTTCAGATTATTTTCGGATTTAGTCAATTCAGGTTCGGATTCGGATCGATGAGGATCCGACCCAAATCTGATCAGTTGACAGCTCTAGGGACAAAGACGAGAGAATGACGTGAACGAATCACGTTACCTGCTAAGGTTGAGATCGAGTTGTCGATGGTTAATAGGGTGTTTGGATACGTTTTTTTCTCTTTCTTTTATCTAAAATTTAAAAATGGAGTTGTGGACGCCGGGAAAGAGTGTGGAGTGTGGAGGAGGGAGAGATATGTCCCCGCGCGTGTGTGTGTGTTTCCTTTCTTACGGTCTTGATAGGGTGGGCTCGTGTTAATCACGCCATAGACACGATCGTGGATGATTCCGACGGACCGTTCTATTGCCTGCTTCTCTTCCTTCTTTCCTTCTCCGCACTCACCTTGATCCCCGGACTTCTCAACCCTTGATGTCACTTGGGCATCGAAGGACCGGTCCAGGTCGTGAGGAGAATCGAGGGAAAAGAAGATCAGATAGCCGGTGGCATTTTCAACACTAACTTAACCTATAAACCGAAAGAGGAAGGGATGGTGTGGTCGCCAGGAGCCAGAGAGGCTCCGATGATAGAAATAAAAGAAATGAACTAGTAAAGGAAGTGAGAGTGACCGGTTACCTCGATAAGCTGGGAGATTGTGGGGGTTCTATCTTCTCCTTCCTCGGCCGGCCGGGGAAGAAGAGCCTTGGAGAAACTCGCTTGCCTGAAAAGAAAATGTGAATGAAAGCACAACGATTAGAACTAAAGATGGAGCAGTAACTATTCGTAAGAAAGAAGAGCAATGACAAAAGGGGTTGAACGAACCGGATTAGGACTAACTCCTAACCCCTTCTTAAGGGAAGATCTAAATGACCTAAGAATAAGATGCGTTATGCTATACTAATGCAACATGCATAATGAAACCCAAATGAACAATAAAGGAGAGAGTAAGGTAAGGAAGAAGATCGTAGAGAAGCCCGGTGCTTCTGGCTTCGGAAATTGCGGGCGCTCCGACGACAGTCGCCCGGCGTCGCGTCGGGGAGCGCTCCGGTCCTTCCGGCAGTCTTCAATGCAATCTTCTCCCGGTTCCAATGACGAGGGATCGGATTCCTAGTTGGTTTTGGAGGTTTCTTGGTACTCTTTGTAGTGGCCTTCAATGGTATGGTGGCAGGGGTCTTGAATGGTTTTTGAGTGGTATTGAATGAGCGGAGTGGAAGGGGTGTAATGGAGGATGGAGAGGCTTGGGAGTGAGATGGGGGCTTGGAAGGTGGTGGGGGGATGTTGGAAGGCTCAAGAAAGCTCTTGGGGAGTTAAGGCTCTGGGAATCCCTCTCTCTGCTCCTTAGACTCTCTCTCTTGGGAGTTTGGAACCTCTCCCCTCTTTTTTTTTGGAACCCTTTAAATGTGGGAGAAGGGTCTCCTTTTATAGGTACGCAAAAGTGACCCTAGCGCTCCGCCCTGAGGACGCCTGGCGTCGTGGTATGGGAGCGCCTGAAAATCCGTCGACAAGTCGGTGGACCAGCACGTCCGACCATACCTGTCGCCACCTACCACCCTGCGTGTCAGGCGGCGGTTGTCAGCGGAAATCCTGGCGCTCTGACAGGGGAGCACCTACGACCTACGGCTGTCAGACTGCAAACGGCGCATGCGGAGCCTGCGGTGACAGTTGTCAGGCGGGAATCCAGGTGCTCCGACGGCGGAGCGCCTGGACCCTCGGTACGATTTCGACAACGCATCGCTGACCGTCTGAAAAGCTGGCTGTCACGGGCGGAATTGCAGGCGCTCCGGCAGAGGAGCGCTTGTACTTTTGTACACCTCTGGGTACGGTGGTCGTCCGGCCGGTCAAAAGGGTGAAAAGGCGGGAAATGCCAGGCGCTCTGACGTTGCGACGCCAGGCGTCGCGGCGTCGGGACGCTTCCATATTTCCTGAAATTTGGTCATTTTTATGTTAAATCGACCTCTCTGATCGGGAGAAAACAAGTGTTAACTATAGAAATGAGATTGCACTTTCTGTAATCGGGCCGAATTCGCGTATCTACAGCTTGCCTCGCCTTGACGTTGGTTTTGCAAGGGAGCGGCACGGAGTGTAGCGGAAGTGACCGTAGCGAGATGAAGCGGAGTGAAGTGGTGGCGGACTGAAAAACTGACGTCAAGGCGTAGATTTAGATACGCGACTCCTGACCTGACCAGGTGAATTGAGCCATCTCGAGTTCCGCAATTGCCTTTTGTATCTTCTAGACTGCTTTCGTGGTTGATTGGAGACGAGATGTGCCGTGGGCACGAGAGAGGAAAATAAAAGCCTGCTCCCTGCGTGCGGGGAACCTCCGAGCGCGGCTCGTGAGTTCATCTTGGTTAGCGGCCCAGCTCTGTGGTGTGCTTGTACCAAGAAGGGCTGAACAGAAGTTGATTTAAAAATCAAAAGAACCTCCAATCAATTGGGATTAAGTCTTTGGGATTCATCTGGGTCCTTGCGGGAGCATGATCTGGCTCGGATTGGAATAACTTCTCATCTCAATATAAACACTCGTTTGCTTTGTCAGAGAGAATGATCTTCATGAAGACAACCATAACGATGATAATCAAATGCAGATGATGTATGCGGATGCATGCTGGGTGAAAGAAATAAAACCAATATATTTAAGAAACATAGTTGAAGATATAGATCACGAGTGGTGGGTCAGGATACTGATCAGGAACCATCGTCCCCGTAACTCGTGATTTTGGCTTATCCGCAAGTTCATTGAACAACCGTTCTGTCCTTGATTTTGTTGGAGGGGTTCTCGGGCCCGGTGTTTTCAGAACTTGTGGTCTTCAACATTTCAAATACTACTATAGTTAACATGCAAGAAAATACCAATTTTTGACCATTTTCAATTATTTTCTCTTCCTCTTTTCGGGTTCATTCAAAGCGCTCCTTCGACATGACGCCAGGCATCGCACTGTCAGAGCGCCTGCAATCCTGCGCGGCTTTCCGTCAAGGGCCTGTCGCCCGTCTCGTCGTGGGTAATGGGGGGCTCCCCCTCTCTCTTCCCTCTTCGTATCTGTTGCCTGTCTTACTGAATCAGAAGAGTGGTTAGATTTCGTTTAGGCTTAGCCTCTTGCAAGATGTCAAGAGGCGTGAGCCTTCTTAACTAAGAAACATGACTATGTGATGCAGAAATGAAACGTGCATGACAGAAAATCAAACATGAATGCAACTAGGCATGCGATCCATTTACAAGCACTAACTCTTTTAGTTTTGGAGATTTTTTTGTTATATTTTTTTTGGATTTTGAATTTTATAGATTTTTTGGGGTTTCGGATATTCAGATTTGTAGGAAGTTTTGAGGATTTGCAGATTTTTTTGTTCTTTTGAAATTTCTAGATTTGTTTGGATTTTAGATATATCTATTTTTTTGTTTTATGGACGAAGTAAATGTTCTCACCATTCGCCTTGCTTGCAACTGGGTTCCCCTTTCACAGTACGTGTAGTGGCTAAGGATAAGTGCCACGTGTAGGTGATGTGCCTCCTCCCGGGATTCTTAGGCTTTCTGCCTTCAACAAACCAGGGTCCTGCTGGGGCTCGGTTGATCAACCCTACCCATGGTGGTCGAAGAATGAAGAAATTAAGATAAGCCTTTGGCCAAACTCAAAAGATATCAACCGGGTTCCCGTACTGACGCCCATCTGCCAAGTTTAAATCCTTTTGGGTCATTCCTTCTTGCCCATTTTTGTGGCCCACATTCGGACAGGTCATTTTTGCCTGAGGGGTTCATTGCCCATCTTTTGGAGCCTTTTCTTTTTGGGGCTGTTTTTTTAAGCACTCATTCAGACAGGTCTATGCATTTTTTTTCGGTTGACCTGAGGGGTTCATTGCCCATCTTTTGGTGCCTTTTCTTTTGAGAAGACAGACCCTCTAGGATTTTCCACTCTTCCCAGATGGTGGAGATTTTCGGTATTCCTCGCCCGAAGTCCCTTGAATCTTTCCTCGGGCCGAAGCGAGAGAAGAATAGGGCATGGTTGATCTTCTTTGCCTAGCGCTACCTGATTTTCTTTTCTGGCTTTGGCCGTTGAATCCCGGAGTCTAGGCGTGCGATGTGCATAGTGTGATGCCTATCCTTAACCCTCATCTGAACAGGTGGTCTTAATAGCAAGCAAGGATAGGTGGGAGTAAACTTCTTCCACGATTTTTTTTTTTTTGGTATTTTACATTTTTTGTTGTTTTTAGGGAAAATATTTCTTAAGATAGAGTCCATTCCAAAGGTGAGTCAATTCGTCTCCATCTGCGTTAACTAGCTTGTAAGAATTGCCAGGGTAGGTTTCCGAAATTACAAAGGGTCCCTCCCAATTTGGTTGAAGTTTTGAGCGGGGACCGCCCGGCTTTATGAAAATCCTTTTAAGCACAACCTCACCGATTTCAAATTTTCTCTCAACCACCCTTTTCTGATAAAATCTTTTAAGCCTATTCTGGTAAGTCCGGGCATGTTCGGCGGCGGCCAGCCTCCTTTCGTCCAAGAGTTCGAGTTGGGCCAGGAGAGATTCCTGCCGATCATCCGTAGGGATGTCTCGATCGATCTGAACTCGGAGGGAGGGAACAAGTACTTCGTATGGGACTACCGCCTCCATTCCGTATGCCAAGGCATAGGGAGTCTGGCCCGTTGGGGTTCAGACCGAAGTGCGGTAGGCCTATAGAGCATCGATCAACTTATCCGGCCAATCCGCGAACCTGCTGGACTCACATGTTTTCTTAATGATTTTTATCAGGGTTTTGTTAGTGGCTTCTGCTTGACCGTTGCCTTGCGGGTAATATGGGGATGAATGATGCAATTTTATGCGATACCTGTTGCAAAGGTCTTGCAGCTCTTGAGAGACAAACTGAGGCCCATTGTCGGTGACGATGTCGCCGGGGATTCCGAATCTGGACAGGATGTTGCGCCTGATGAAGGTGCACACTGTTGATGCCTTGATCTCCGTGTAAGCTTCTGCTTCGGCCCATTTGGTGAAGTACTCCGTCGCGGTGAGAATAAAAGACTTGGTTTTGTTCGTGGAGTTGGGATCACCAAGGGGACCGATGATATCAAAAGCCCACATAGCAAAAGGCCAGGGGGCATGGATAGGGTGGAGGGAAGATGCCGGAGAGTGGATCTTATCGGCATGGAGTTGACATTGGTGGCAGTGCCGAACAAAGATTGAGCAGTCCTCCTCCAATGTGGGCCAGTAATACCCCTGCCGAATGATTTTTTTGGCAAGGGCTTGGGCACTAACGTGGCCCCCACATACCCCCGAGTGAGCTTCTTCAAGCACTACTTCGGCTTCTTTTTCATCTACACAACGCAACAGAACCCCGGTCATGCTTCTTTTAAAGAGTGTCCCACCCAGCACTAGATATTTCTGGGAAATCCTTCTGACAGCTTTTCTTTCGTCGGCTGTAAGCTCGGGCGGGTAGGTCTGATTCTGGCAATATTGAGCAATCTCATGGTACCATGGCCTCTCTTCTTCTTCGTTTAACTCTTCAACCTCAATGATTGACAATTCCTCCTTTTGCTCAAGCAATTCCTTCCTTGCGAACTTCTCTTGGATATCGAGAAATCGAGCATCCTTAATAGCAAATATCATCTTCCGCCGGACAGAAATGGTCCTATCAGATATGCCTAGCGGGATTGATAAAGAGGATGCCAATGATGCTAGAGAATCAGCAAGGATATTCTGAGCACGAGGGATATGGACAAATTCGAGCTTGGTGAAGAGCTTGATGTAAGAAGAAGTGAGTTCTTGATACGGCTTGAGTCCGTGATGAGATGTTCGATATCCGGAGAGTACTTGCCGAAGAATCGGTTGGTTGTCGCCTATAATTCTTAACTTGGTGGCTCCGTGGAAGCGAGCGACCTCTAATCCGCCTAAGAGGGCCTCGTATTCAGCAATGTTGTTTGTGGCGGGAAAGCAGAGTTGGAAGGCTTGGGGAATAACAATCCCTTCCGGGGACAGAAGGGCAACTCTGATTCCTCTTCCTTGGGAATTTAAAGCACCATCAAAATAAAGGGTCCATAGTTCAGAATGATGGAGGGACAAGAGCCCTTCGTCGGGCGATTCGCACGGACCGGGTCAAAGTTAGGGATGGGATGGTGAGCCAGGTGTTCGGCAATGGCATACCCTCGGATTGATTTCTGTTGGATGTAAGTGATGTCAAATTGGGAGAGAAAACTTTGCCATCTGGCAAGTCGGTCAGTGAGGACAGATTTCTCGAGGAGGAATTTGATAGGATTCATTCGGGCGATGAGATTGACCTCGTGAGCAAGAAAGTAGTGCCTGAGTTTTTGTACCTCCCAAACCGCAGAAACACAGGTCTTCTCCATGGCGGTGTAATTCATCTCACAAGGGTCAAAGATTTTAGAGAGATAGTAGGCAGCCCGCTCTTTTCCTTCCTCGTCTATTTGTGCCAACACGGCACCTAAGGATTCGTTTAGAACCGAGATGTACAAAATTAAAGGCTTGCCTGGATTTGGGGGTTGGAGTACAGGAGGGCTAGAAAGGTATTTCTTCAAACCGTCAAAAGCCTCTTGGCACTTCTGATCCCATTTAAACTCTGTTTTTGCCCTGGTTAACTCATAAAAAGGCTTACACCTTTGAGAATGCTGTGAGATAAACCGACGGACAAATTGTAATCTTCCGATCAACCCCCTAAGTTCTTTCAAATTCCTTGGTGGGGGCATATCGATGATAGCCTTGGCTTTATTGGGATCAACCTCAATTCCCCTTTTGCTAACAATGAAACCCAGTAATTTGCCGGATGCTACACCGAACATACATTTCTTCGGGTTCATCTTTAGCTTAAACTCTCGAGCTCTCTGCAAGACCTTTCTTAAAACCTCAGAATGTTCACCTCGAGTTCGGGATTTGACCACTAAATCGTCCACGTATACCTCTACACATTGATGCATCATATCATGAAAAATTGCCATCATTGCCCTCTGGTAGGTAGCTCCTGCGTTCTTTAATCCGAAAGGCATGACGACATAACAATACGTTCCCCAAGGTGTAGTGAACGATGTTTTCTCCTGATCCTCTTTCGCTAGCCGAATCTGATTGTACCCGGAATATCCGTCCATGAATGAAAGGGTTTCAAAACCGGCCGTATTATCAACAAGCACATCGACATGAGGGAGAGGAAAATCATCCTTAGGGCAGGCTTTGTTCAAATCTCTAAAATCAATGCAGATGCGGACTTTGCCATCTTTCTTCATTACCGGGACGATGTTGGCCACCCATTGAGGATAAAGGACGACTCTAATGAATTTGGCTTGATGCAATTTATCGACCTCTTCTTTCATTTTTAGGGCCACTTCTGGGTGAAATCTTCTAAGCTTTTGTTTTACTGGGACAACTCCATCCTTAAGTGTCAAACGATGTTCGACCAGTGAATTGTCTAGTCCCGGCATATCCTGATAAGTCCATGCAAATGTATCCCGGTATTCTTGCAAAGTCCCTATCAAATCTGATTCTTGGGAGGGGGATAGACTAGCACTGATGAGAACAACTTTTGGGTCATCCAATGTTCCAAGATTAAGTTCCTTCGTAGGCTCATCAGCAGAAGCTAAGGGTTCTTCAAATCTCCTCAAGCACGAAGCATAGGCATCTGCTACATCCTCTTCCTCATCTGTATCAACGTCTTTTTCTGAACCGACTTCATATACTCCCAAAGATTGATCTATGTTTTCTTTGTCCTCATAGAAGACTTCATCCAGCCGAATACTGTTATCCCAAAACCCTGGCAACTTCGCACATTCTAAGCTCTTGCCAGCTAGTTGATATAAATACCGATTTGGTACTCTCTTACCCTTAGCCTGGACTCTTTTGGACACTAACCCTAGGGGAAATGACTGAGATGGTGAGGAGGGGAGGTTAGGAGAAGTAATATCTATAGGGGGTGAAGGGTAGAGCAACTCGCTCAAAGACTCGGCCCCCGAGGTCGGAAAGTCCTTGGGGGCAAAGATGGATGTTTCCTCGATCGAAATGCGAGTTGTGAGAAGGACGTTTTTTTGGGTAGTGCCAATCATATGCACAGGACGGGTCATGGCACTGTTTTCACTACGAAGGGAAAGGAATGTGAAAGTTTGAGAAAAATTTTGGACGGGGTCGTGGTCCTCTTTGATCGGAGATGAGTCGGTTGACCCTAGAAGGGGAAGATTTAGTGGATCGGGCGGGCCATCTGGTCTGACCCAGGATTGAATTTGCTCAATGGCCAAAGAGGCAAAGGCCTCGATTAGCGTAGAATTAAGAGGGCTTTCGGGCCCAATGGCGATGACCGTGTGGGACGGGGGTAGTTCATTCCTTGCATGGGCCGGGAAGGGCCTGCCACAGAAGGGCATTGGGAGCCCATGGGAGAAGCTTAGTTGAAAGAGGGGCTCAGCCCCAGAGAATGAAAAGTTGAGGGAAGGTCCTCGCGGAATGATTAGGGGAGAATGGCAAATCTGACCGTCAGGGTGCCTACTGATCCTTGGCAACTCAAGCAGTCCTTTCCTTGATTCTTCTTCCTTGGCCAGAAATAATAATGATAAAGGTAAGAACAATTCATCCTCACCTTTGTCGATCTTCTGCCTTTTTCGTGGTCGATTGTTGATGTCGTGGAGATAGCCTGGCTCCTCTTCTTTAATCTGGATTATTTCCCCTCTCAGAAAGTATTTTGCAAGGCCTTCTGCTACTGACTGTTGTTCGGGCCTTTTGCCATTCTGGATTGTCCCATCATATCCCAGGCCAGTTTTAGTAAGTCGATTGGCGGGGCTGATGGGTTCTGTGATGCCTTGCAAGAATTTGCCCAACCCTTGGCCCTCTTGATACCCCAAAATTCTCATGATGTGCCATCCTATTGGTTCTTCTGCGTCCTTCCTTTTTTGCTTTGGCTGCCATCTTTTTCTTGGTGGTTCTATTAATGTGAAAACTGGCTGGCTTGGTAATCCAGTAGCTGGCGTCATTGTTACATAACTGGTTACCTTTACAATTTGCCCCTTGTGAGGGAACTTGATACACTGATGATTAGTAGATGCTACCGCCTCTAATGCCTCGAGATAAGGACGGCCCAAAATGACCCGATAGGTAGGATCCATCTCCAACACATGGAAGTCGACTGTGACTGTCTTGGGACCGAGCTCGACATCAAGAAGAATGGTGTCGTGCGCGGGTCGCTTCATGTTATCAAATGTCGTCACAGTGATGTGAGAAGGCTGGATCTCCATTTCTGAAATGCCGCAACAGTTCAATGTCTCGGGAGGTATGATGTTTAAGGAGGCACCGGTATCTACCAAGCATGAATCTATCGGGGTGCCTCGAATGTTTACTGTTAAGCATAATGCACACCTCCTGGCTTCAGGGGCTGCCAACTCCTCATTAGTGAAAGTTAGGGCTGGATGTTCACTCCGGGGAGCCAAGACAGCGGTGATTCTCTCGGGCGGGAGGCTTTCACTGACAAGCACCTTTTGTAAATACTGCTGAAGTACCTCTTGGTGAATTTTGGACCGCTTGATTAATTCTAGAATAGAAATTCTGGCTGGTGTTTTATCAAGGTGTTTCAGCAGATCATATGTAGTTCCTGGTATCGGTTCCTCGACCGGTTCCTCCTCGATCTCTCGGGGCTGCTTGTGTTGCACCGGCTTGGGGAAAGATGCGTTGGACCATACGTCCGCTCCGTAGGATGGCAGCAAGAGGTGGTGTAGGCCCGGCGGACGATGTTTCGACGAAGACTGGCATGTGATCTAAGCGACCGGATCGTGTATGCCTGGGCGGCGGTGGTGGGGTATTGATAGGGCTAAGCGGGGTTGTCACTGGGCTAATGGGCCGAATGGTGAGGGGTGACGGTTGTGGTGTTTTTAGTGGTATGATGGGTACGGGATTGGTTAATGGGGGTGCTGGTCTAATGATGGGCGGTAGAGGAGGTGTAGTGGCTAATGGAGGCGGAGCACGGGGTCGGATAATTGGTCCGAAGGGGGGAGGGGTTGCGGTGGTAGACCCCTTCGCAGGTTGTGGCGGTACACGGATGATGGGTGGTATGTTGGGGGAGGCACGGGGAATGGACAAGATGGCCCTATCAAGGTGGTGAGGGGTGTATGTTTGGAAGGAGGCGGTAGCCGGGTCCATTTGCCAATCTTGTCCTCGGCGGGACGATTCTTCGGCCGGGCTTAGGATAGGATTGATGGGATGGCGAGGGGGTGCTGCCATTGGAGCGGGCGCATGGTTTGGCAAAGGATTGCGCACTATCCCGAGGCCCTGATCATGTGGCGGTCGTTGTTGTAGTTGTTGTTGCTGTTGTTGCTGTTGCTGCCCTCGAGGTCTTGACTGTTGCGTTTTCAATGACTCAATATATACCCCCATTTGTGCCCAATCAATACTCCCTTGGTCATGAAGATCATGAATGTAGTCCCTGAATTGAAAACAATCCTCGATCATATGACCCGGGTAGCGGTGATACATGCAATACCATCCAGTGTTTGCCGTGCCCGGCCGCATGTGTCTTTCTTTTGGGAGCTCTATCTGTTGTGCGGCCATCAAGGCATTGAATATATCTGTAAGTGAGTAGGGCAATGGCGGGTAATTTTCTCGTCGGGGACCGATTTTCCTTGGTTGGTGTGCAACTGGAGGAGGGGCCTGGTGGTAGGTTTCTGGGGCCCTGGGTTGTGGGGCTCGAGGTATCAAGGGTTGTTGGTTCTGGGGTCGGTATTGTTGGACTTGGTATTGGTGAGGCCGTGGGGGAAGTTGGGGCCGGGGCTGGTGCTGGAGGACTGGAGCATTCCTGTTAGGAGGAGGGTTTCTATGTTGGTGTGGGTAATTGTTAGGGGGGTTTCCCACAACACTAATATGCTCATGGCTTACTATCCCCTCAGTTACTGGTCCGGAGGTGGAAGGAAAGGTTTTCTTGGTGACCCGAGGTCGGGGATCAAATAGGTTCATGATAGGTGAATCCCGGAGCTGGGTCTGGATGTACCGCGCCTTTTCATATAACTCACTCATGGAAGTGGGATGGTGAAGGGCAAGCATGTTCTTCTTGGCCGGGGTTGCATTTGTTATGATCGGCTTGACTCGCTCTTGTTCTGACATCGGATCTGTGAGTTTCTCTGCCATGGCCCTCCATCTATCTGCATACCTGATGAAATCCTCATCTGCTTTCATTTTTTCAGCTACAAGGTTGGTGATGGAGTAGGCTATTCCAACTCGGTCTTGATATCTCTGCAAAAATTTGGCTTTGACAATATCAAAGTTTCCGGCCTCCGTTGAATCAAGTGAATAGAACCACTCAAGCGCCGAGCCCTCCAATGATCTTCTAAATAGGAAAGCAAGGGCTCTTGGATCATTTTGCCATGTGACGGATTCGTATAGGAAGTCTTTGACATGGAGGAAGGGGTTGCCGGACCCGTTGTAACGGCGGAACACCGGCATTTCGGAGTGAGGGAGATGGAAAGTAGGGAGCGAGGGGAGAGATATTTCAGGGGCAACCTTGGTGCCAACCAGACGGCGAATTTCTTTATACTGCTCCTCCATCTGACTTAGGCGGTTTAGCATGGCCTGGTCAATAGAGGGCTCTCGAACAATTGGAGGGGGAGGGGGTGTTTGATACACCGGAGGGGGAGCTAAGTAGGCTGAAGCGGCCGGACATGGAATGTGGGTTGGCGGGCAAGCTGCTTGACGGGGAAGATTGAAATGATTAGAAGAGAAGACTGGTGGCCGTGATGGTGCGGCCAAATTTGGATCCGGGTGATTTAGGATAGCCACCGGATGAGGGGAGTTTGGGGGCGATGGCCCGGTATAGGAATGGCCTTGGGCGGCCGCATCGGGTCGACGTGCTGCGAGCGAGGGGTAGAAACACGTAAACCACCGGTGAGAGGGTTATGATCGACGGGCGACTTGCCCTTGAGAATAGCCTCGATGGCTTGAAGTTGGGTGGGGTCGGCATGAGAGAATGCCTCCCAAAGGGAACCCGGGTTGGGTGGAGGAGAAACTTGATCCGGCTCAGCGGGAGCTCCTGGTTCGTTAACGGCATAGACAGCGTCGGGAAGGAGTGACGGCTCGCCTTCTGCCCCAAAGTAGGCATGTTCATACTCTGCTTGCTCGCAATGTTGATCCATGATGACTCGTCCGGACTCGAGCGACACAGCATAAAGCAAAGAAAGACGAAGTTTTCTTGTTTTTGGGTGTTTTCTTTTGAGCGCATTTTTATTTTTGGGTCGTTTAATTCTAGAAGACAAGTTTTTATCCGAAAGCAAAGTTTTCTTTGACAAAGATTTTTTTGGATTGCTTCTTAGAGGTTATTTTCTTTGATTGTCGTGATCAGAGAAGTTTTTTACCTCAAAGGAACAACTTCTTTTGGTGACTTTTCTAGATTTTTGTAGGAGAGTCTCCCCCCCCCCCTTTTTTTCTTTTTTCTTTTGGTTACACAAACAAGTTAAAGCAAAGACTTGGAATGCTTAGCGCAAAATTTTTTGTGTTCCAACCTTAGATTAGTGGCTTGTTTAGCAAAGTATTGTCCACTCCAATAAATGGGTGGGACCCTATGCTCACACAACGCCGAGCAACGTAAGGTGAAACGATTTTTCACACGGATAGGTAATGGGTAAACTTCGGGTTTTGGGGAAATGGTACAACCAGCCCGATCGGTGAAGAGGGAATCCTTCACGTCTGGGGACTTACGGAGGCCTTGGCGGAAACCAACTTAGTCAACCGAGAGGGAATCCCCGGAAGAGAAGTCGAGATCCACCAAGAATGGTGTTTTGGATGTGTATGGCTTTGGGAGGAGAGTGAGCCCCCCTTCTCGGATGACCTACGAGGCCGGATGGAACCGGTACCTCGATGCAAGCTAATGCAAGAGAATGAGCAAGGATAAAGGAGCAAGCAAAATAAAGATAAAATAAACACAACGTGAGAGAAGCACAAAGGAACTTAAGAGATGATGGTGCACAAAGAAATTTAAACACTAAGACAGGTTTGCATGCTGAAAATTAGAAGGTAGTAAGAGTGATAAGGGTTGGAAGTGAAACAAGAAGCAGGAACTAAAAGCAGTTTCAGGGAATTGCAGGCGCTCCGGTACCGTGCCGCCAGGCGTCACGGTATCAGGACGCTTTTAACGGGAATCAGCAAATTTTAAGAAAAGCTATAAAGCAAGGGTCCCGTGGGGACATAAAGGTGATATGATGCTGAGAAAGCAATAAACGACAATGCTTTTTAAATGAAAAGGTATTAAAAGTAGAGTTGACTCGCGCGGGAGTCGGTGCTTGTAGATGCTTCGAGCTCGCGGAGCTCGGTTTGCAAACGTCCTAGCAAAGGGTAGCAGCTGGTGCCCCTTTGATAGGATCAACAGAAAGAGAGGGCCACGCGGGGCCGATGATGTACCACTCACGCGGTGAGTGGGGAAATGGGTGGGTGGCGCACGCGGGAGCCAAGGAGTAGTGGCCCACGCGGTGAGCAAGAGAGGTTCTAACTTTTTTTAAAGGAGGGGGACGAAATACAAATAAACGTGGAGATAAAGAGAGTGAATAGAAGACTTACTTGATGGAAGGGGCTTTCATTCAAAGAAATATGGCAAGCGACTTTCCCTTGGCTTTAGATGTCCCACCGTGGTCGCCAAAGGATGTGGACGCCGGGAAAGAGTGTGGAGTGTGGAGGAGGGAGAGATATGTCCTCGCGCGTGTGTGTGTGTTTCCTTTCTTACGGTCTTGATAGGGTGGGCTCGTGTTAATCACGCCATAGACACGGTCGTGGATGATTCCGACGGACCGTTCTATTGCCTGCTTCTCTTCCTTCTTTCCTTCTCCGCACTCACCTTGATCCCCGGACTTCTCAACCCTTGATGTCACTTGGGCATCGAAGGACCGGTCCGGGTCGTGAGGAGAATCGAGGGAAAAGAAGATCAGATAGCCGGTGGCATTTTCAACACTAACTTAACCTATAAACCGAAAGAGGAAGGGATGGTGTGGTTGCCAGGAGCCAGAGAGGCTCCGATGATAGAAATAAAAGAAATGAACTAGTAAAGGAAGTGAGAGTGACCGGTTACCTCGATAAGCTGGGAGATTGCGGGGGTTCTATCTTCTCCTTCCTCGGCCGGCCGGGGAAGAAGAGCCTTGGAGAAACTCGCTTGCCTGAAAAGAAAGTATGAATGAAAGCACAACGATTAGAACTAAAGATGGAGCAGTAACTATTCGTAAGAAAGAAGAGCAATGACAAAAGGGGTTGAACGAACCGGATTAGGACTAACTCCTAACCCCTTCTTAAGGGAAGATCTAAATGACCTAAGAATAAGATGCGTTATGCTATACTAATGCAACATGCATAATGAAACCCAAATGAACAATAAAGGAGAGAGTAAGGTAAGGAAGAAGATCGTAGAGAAGCCCGGTGCTTCTGGCTTCTGGAAATTGCAGGCGCTCCGACGACAGGTCGCCTGGCGTCGCGTCGGGGAGCGCTCCATCCTTCTTCGCGCAGTCATCAATGCAATCTTCTCCCGGTTCCAATGACAAGGGATCGGATTCCTAGTTGGTTTTGGAGGTTTCTTGGTACTCTTTGTAGTGGCCTTCAATGGTATGGTGGCAGGGGTCTTGAATGGTTTTTGAGTGGTATTGAATGAGCGGAGTGGAAGGGGTGTAATGGAGGATGGAGAGGCTTGGGAGTGAGATGGGGGCTTGGAAGGTGGTGGGGGGATGTTGGAAGGCTCAAGAAAGCTCTTGGGGAGTTAAGGCTCTGGGAATCCCTCTCTCTGCTCCTTAGACTCTCTCTCTTGGGAGCTTGGAACCTCTCCCCTCTTTTTTTTTGGAACCCTTTAAATGTGGGAGAAGGGTCTCCTTTTATAGGTGCGCAAAAGTGACCCTAGCGCTCCGCCCTGAGGACGCCTGGCGTTGCGGTATGTGAGCGCCTGAAAATCCGCCGACAAGTCGGCGGACCAGCACGTCCGACCATACCTGTCGCCACCTACCACCCTGCGTGTCAGGCGGCGGTTGTCAGCGGAAATCCTGGCGCTCTGACAGAGGAGCACCTACGACCTACGGCGTCGACCGCAAACGGCGCATGCGGAGCTCGCGGTGACAGTTGTCAGGCGGGAATCCAGGTGCTCCGACGGTGGAGCGCCTGGACCCTCGGTACGATTTCGACAACGCATCGCTGACCGTCTGAAAAGCTGGCTGTCACGGGCGGAATTGCAGGCGCTCCGGCAGAGGAGCGCTTGTACTTTTGTACACCTCTGGGTACGGTGGTCGTCCGGCCGGTCAAAAGGGTGAAAAGGCGGGAAATGCCAGGCGCTCTGACGTTGCGACGCCAGGCGTCGCGGCGTCGGGACGCTTTCATATTTCCTGAAATTTGGTCATTTTTATGTTAAATCGACCTCTCTGATCGGGAGAAAACAAGTGTTAACTATAGAATGAGATTGCACTTTCTGTAATCGGGCCGAATTCGCGTATCTACAGGAGTAACAGACCTGTTTGGTTACGGTTTTTAGAGTCCTCCCGATTTTTAGAAACGATGTTGTTTCCTCTAACTGTCTCTCTCAGAAACAAAACAAGGGAAGAGTTGTTTTTTTTCGAGAGAGAGAAGCGCGCCCGACGTTCGGCGCCCGCATGCCTTCCTCTCGACACCCCGTCTCCGTCTCGCCCTCCCACCCGGAACCGAAGACCTGCAGCTGCCGTCTCGACGCCCCTGCTCGCCGTCTCAGCGTCCCGGCGCCGATCATCCCATCTCACACAGCCGGCGAAGCTGCCGCAAACCAGGTAAGTCGGGCCTCCTTTCTCCTGCGCACTGCCCTCTCCCCCGCGGCGCAGCCCCTCCTCCCCCCCCCCCCCCCGGCGCTCCCCGCCCGCGGCGCAGCCCCTCCCCCGGCGGCGCTCCCCCCGCCCGCGAACCCCCCCCCCCCGGAGTCTCCCGTCCCCCCCCCCCCCCCCCGCAGCCTCCCCTCCTCCCCGCGCACCGCCCCCCAAAGCCCCCCCCCCCCCCCCCGCGGCCGGCATCCCCTCGGCTGGCCTCTCATCCTCCTCCCCGCGCACCGTCCCCGCCGGACTCTCCCGTCGCCCCCCCGCAGCCCGGCCTCTCATCCTCCTGGGCACCGTCCCCGCAAGCGAAGCCCCCCCCCCCCCCCCCCCCCGCGCGGCTGGCCTCCCCTCCTCATGCACACCGGCCCCGCCGGACCGCCGGAGTCTCCCGTCCGGCCCGAGTAGATAAGGTCGGTCTCTCTAGCTCTTCTCTTGCGTCAATTCTCGCCCGAGTGGTGTTTGCCAATCACCCGCCGATAGCCGGACAGAGGACGGTGCAATGGATGCATTGGAGAGGAGAGGCACAAGCAAGCATGACGGGGTCCGCGGAGAGGGGCTCAATGACGGGAGGGGTGGTCCGGTGAAGACGGGGTCCGCCAGGGAGGGGCTTGGCAGGGGACCGGTTCGACGAGCAAGGGTTCTACGGGGTGGTGGTCCAACGAGAAAAAGGCTCGGCAACAAGGGGTGGTCTGTCGGCTTTGGTCGACGGGGGTGTCCGGCGGAGAGGGCCTCGATGGGGGCTGTTTCGGTCCATTGGAGAGCTACTCGGCGTCAGCGATGGGTCGGAGTTTTTCTGATGGGTGGAGAGGGGTGCAACAGTGTTGAGGTGACGGTGAAGATTGCACCAGTAAGATTGTTGTTGGGGTCCTGGGCTCGTGATTTTTGGACCATCAGGAAAGAGGGCGAGGGCCTCAGCTGTGCTCTGTAGGATGAAGACAAAGGAGAGAAGGTAGGTGGTGGTCGCTCTAAGGGGCAGTATGCAGTCAAATAGCTTGTGTCGAAGAAGTTCTTTTGATTTTAAAGTCATAACTAAACACTACTATCTAATTTTTAAAAATTGTGACAGTTTTGCCAAACACAAAAAATAGACTGTTTTGATTTTAAAAACAAAACTGAGAAGTCTTTCAATCTTAATTTCAAAATTGAGGTTGTCTTAAATTTAAAAGCGCTACCAAACACCCTATAACGGATTCTATTTCTATTGTATCTATTTTTTTATTTTGTAACGTCATCCCCGATCATTTCTGTGAGGGCGTCGCCCGGTTTGGCAGCCTGAGAGTATCAGCGTGAGATAGTGATGAAAATGACAATGTCGTTTGTGATCTTCAAAAAAGCACTGCAAATCTAATTTTATTTTAAGTGGTTGATTAATAGAAAGTAAAAAATAAAAGAGTTCTAGAATGTAATAACAGTAAGTACCGTCCCTGCAACTAACTTGGATAGCACGGCAGCAAGTAGTCTCCTAGCGCGGAGACGAGGGATCGATCCCTCGATCATGCGCTTCAGTTAGGGTCCATTTATTTGTCTAAAAATAAGTCGTGGATCATCTTTTTCGGAAAACTCAATTATGCGGTCCATTTAGATGACAGAAAATTAGTCCATCAATGAAATGTCTCTCCTCTGACTTTAAAAATGATGAATTTTGACATTCCTATTCTTAATCCGGATGCTATTTACTGGACAGAATGAAAGCAAATTACTTTTTCAACACTCGAAATTTTATTAATTAATAATTTAAAATTTAAAATAGTAAAATTATAAAAATTTAATTTAAAAATAATATGATATTTTAAAGTAATGAAACTGATAAAATTATAAAAATTAATTTAGTTAAATTATATATTACTATACATATATCAAAATTTAAAATATAAAATTATAAAAAATAATTTTAAAAAATAAAATAACTGAAAATATTTAAATTTATATACATTCAGGTAAAAAATTGTGTTCTCAGACAAATGATTTATGTATTACCAAATAATATATACTATTTTAATTTTCTTCCGAAAAGTTGTTCCTAAAATAACTTTTACTTAAATTTTATTTTACATGGATCAAATTAACTAACAAGTGCATTAGTCATAAAAAAATAGTAGATTAGTATATATGTGTGTAAAATTGTCAATTTCAAATAAAAGTTATTTTTGTACGTAGAAAAATTTTATTGTTAAAAAAATATTTTACATTACCTGTTAATCATAATAATAAAAAAATTTCGTTTATTAAATAAAATAATTTATTTAAAATAATTTAGCCAAGTTAACACTCTTTTGTCATAAATAAAAAATTATCTCTTTTTTCGTTATATTTACTCGTAGATAATACAGTAACCAACAAAGTCATATAAAAGTAATTTTCAATTTTCTTGAAAAGTGGATGCAACAAAAACTTTTTCTTTGAATTAAGTTTTACGTCAAACTAAAGGGACCCTTAAGTTTGTAACGATCATCATGGCACTTCATCAAAAGTAGGACAATAAACGAGTCATATTCGGTAACAAAATCACTCCGATTTGATTCTGATTCCGACAAAGATTAAGTGTTTTAAATTTAATTTTAATATTTTTAGAATAATTATATTTTGATTTTGATTAGATTCTGATTCTATTATCAAAATCAGAATCAAATTTAATAATTTTTAAAATACATATTAAATATTAATTTTTATTAAAAATAATTTAATAATTTTTATATAATTACTAAATTTTGATATAATTTTTAAAATTTTATTTTTATTATTTTATATTTTATATTTTATATTTTAGTTTAATTAAATTACTTATATATTTATTTTATATCAAAATCAACTGAATCCGGTTATATTTTCGACGAATCATCTCAATATCTGATTTCGATTCTGATTATTCATAAGTTAAAAAAATAATTTTAAAACTCGTTATTTTTTATCAGATTCAAATTGAAATTTGAAACTTTCAGACACACCGTTTACACCCCTAATTAAAAGAAAGTACCGAACCCACCTTATACTCAAAGAAATCTACGAATGTAGGCCGAATGGTAGCAGACGCGACCAAGCAATGCACGTGTGCTGATCCGTTTCCGCCCCGTTCCAACAGTGTCAGGATGTGCGTGGACTCAGTAGCTACAAGCCTATTATAAGTCAATCGCAGCCAGCGACAGCCGCCTCTGTCCACCTCTTTTGGAGTGTACGCGGATGTCTGCCGTGCAACAACCGTCGTGGCGTGGGCACCGAGTAGAATATACATCCTCTCAATTACTCCAGCTGGCTTCTACCAAAAAGAAAAAAAAATTTACTCCAGCTGGTCCAATTTAACAGAGCGGAATCGGATCAGACGACTTCCTCTGGTTCTCACCTGAGGGTAGGTAAATCGAATCCCATATTCAAAATTTCAGCTTCGATATTCATAAAAAATAATAGGTTTGAAACTTATTTTAATATCCTGTAAATCATTAGAACTGAAATTGACTATTTCAATAATTTATAAAAATTAAAATTGAAATTTTTGATCTCCAATTGTTCTATTTTGATACATATATGCAAATAAAATTAAATAAATTGCAGAATAGCATGCATAAAGTGATAAAAAGCTAAAAAATAATATATTAAATTTTAATAAGTATATATAAATTATGAATTTATTTTTGAATAACATTTAATATATAATATATTTTTTGAAAATAGAATCTGTTTGGCTTCCAAATCCCAACAATGTAACTTGGGGCCCTAATCTCGACTGCTGCGGGTATATATAGATGCGGAATCTATCATCTCCTTCACCAGCTGCGCCGAGACAGACGATCTCCAACGTACACAAGCATCCTTCTGGTCGGGCGCTGCACTGCAGCGCTCCGCAAGTACAGACCTCCCCGCTGGCCTGAAAGCTCTTAATTCCAGCTACGACGTCTGTGGCCGCGCGCGACATGGCAGAGAAAGACAGCCGTGTGTGTATGCGCTGGCTTACGAATGAGGAATCTGCTGCATACATATTCTTCTTCTGCAGAGTGCAGAGTGGAGAGTGCTGTCCTCTCCGTGCCCCCGCTCGCAACGGCGAGAGCAAACGATGTAGTAAGCGAAGGATAAATAGCCATTGATGCTGTGGCTCTCTTTCATCTTCGCCGGGCACCTCACGCTCATGCTCAGCTATTGCTATTCTGACTACTGCATGCCCGCTAGTTGACTTCTTGTTCTTCAGACGAACTTGTGCCTGCGGCTGCCGTGAGGGAACTGGAAGTCATGGGAGTGGGTGGGAGTGGGTGGTTCTTACACCAGAGGGGGAAATTCTTTCTTTAATTCGATTATTTGGATCCTTGTAAAAATAAAATCAAGTAAACACTTTTATATAATAAGTTTTCAAGGGAATTGAAGATATAATCTAGTATTTGGTTATCTATCACTATTTTCTTTAAAGTATTTGCATTCATTTTAATTCCTGCAAATATTATTGAAAAAATTATATCTTTTAACTTATAAATATTGAAATTTTTTTTGTTACAGTTAATAATCATCAACTTTCATCATTCCAATTAATTATATAATAAAATATAATTATTAGATAGTATGTAATAAAATTATTCATTAAACTTTGAATTTTTATAACAAATTCTGACCTCTTTGTATGCTCTTGTTTTATTTATCTTTATTATTATCCTACCATGAATCACGAACAGATCCATAACCTTCCAGCCATAATGTCCTCCAGCAAAAAAAGATGAGAAAAAAAAGGGTGTCTGGTCGATTATGAGGGATGCTGAGGGAATTAAGATATTGATTGAAGTTCTTAGTGCAACTTGATACATGAAATCATTTTACCAAACAAATAAACAAATATTTTGTTGAAGCTTGACATGTGAGGGTTGGCATCTTAGACATGCTATTGTTTGACGTCATGAATGAGATTCTAATTATTGAAATCTCCAACAGTACATCATAATCTAGTTCAAGTGTCTTTTAATTCTTTTTTGCTTATATTATCATGTTTGATTTTAGATGTTTAAAGAAGAAAGAGATGGATTTGATTTTTATTTTATCTCTTAACCTTTTAAAACTATCAAGAGATAAGTTGTACATATTACAAATTATTGCAAAAATCATATTCTTTCTTAGAAGTATGGAGAGGTAAAAGTTATTTCACAATTTTTCTTCCCATAATCCCAGTTGTTTGAATGATATTACAATGAAACTTTAATCATTTGTGATCTTTAATAGTATATAATCCCATCCACATCTTATAAACTCTAACCTTTATAGCCTATTTTGTATGGGTTTGATCCGGAGTTAAACCTAGTTTAACCTTAATTTTTCGGGATAAAACTAGGTTTATCCTGGTACTAAACTCATACTTACTATAGGAAAAATGTTCAATATTTATAGTTACAAGCCATCACCAACAACTACTATATTGTCATCAATACTTTTTTGCAACGGTTTTAGGGTTGTCGCTAGGCCATCGCAAATAAGTTCGTCGCCATTGGTATTGATGACAATTAAGTTGAAGTCATCTCCAATAACAATATTGGCGAAAGCTTTTAAGTCGTCGTTGTTACTAATAATAGCTTAGTAGCCGTCACTAATATTCATATTGGCGATGGCCATTAACCGCCGTTACTTTCTTCATGTGTAAGAGAAAGGGAATTGACAATGTCTTGTAGCTGTCGTCAATAAGGTACTACGATGGCTTAAAGTCGTCACCATAACAATCATTCTAGCTCTCGAACTCATTTATGGGAGTTGAGTGACTATTATGGCGATGGCTTTAAGTCATCACCAATATCCCCAACCATCGCTAAAATTTCCATTGGTGATGGCTCTCTAATAATGTTTATGAACAAAAAAATAAATTTATTTTATAAAATAAACATTCATGCATCATCACATCCACATTTCATGAACCATACAAACCACAATGTCATAACATATACAATTCATAAAATAAAACCGCATAAATAAAATCCACACTTTTGTACATAACTCAAACAAAAATTAAATGTAGAAGCACATTATTTTAAAAAATGAAGTGTTACATCACATATGAGAAGAATAAAAGCACATGTAGAGATTCACTCATCCTTTCCAAAGGATCTCTTACTATCCTTGTCCTTGTTGTCTTCTCTCCATTGCCCTTCTCTCTCGATCCTCGAGATGGTCTCGAAGTTGATAAATCAACTAAGGGGGATATCTTTGATCAATTCTAGCCAACAATTGTTGTTTTAGTTACTTGATTGTTTCTTGAAAGGTCCTTTGTTGGTCAGAGATAATTTCTTTAAATGTCGGTTGTTGGTTGGACATCTATTGTTGGAGACAGTCTATCACCATGTTTTGCTTCTCCACTCTATCTATCAACTCATCGACTATTGAATTCATGAAGGTACTGGCACCTCCGCCTTTGCTTATACCAATATCAAGTGTTGTGCGTCTGTCCTCTCCCCCCATTTTGAATCCATCCCGTGTTGTCTAAGCCAAAGTTGGAGATGAATGCCTCCTCAACAGTGAATGGATGTTGAGATGTCCCACCATCTAATTCATCTAATGGATGGACATTCATCATTTGCTGCATATTATCCTAAAAATAAAATATGTATTAAATTTTATTTGAAATAAAAATGATATTAATATAAATAAATTAAATATTTATCATCATTTGATGAGTTTCTTCATTACTCTACATGATGGATCCATCCGCCTCTTCTTGTGTATAGGTCATCTAGAAGATCTCTGGACATGTAGGCCGGCATTTTACCCTTTGTGTCTATTCAAAACAATTAATAACATTAGATTACATTGCAACTATACTCAAAAATAAATTAAAATTAAATTAAAATACTTAAAAAAGCTATATTCAACTAATGAATGTTTGTTCTTTTTCTTCTATAAGGCAAATGTTAGACTACTTCAATTGTCTTTATTTCTTTGACTAAGTGCTTGCAAATAAATTGATAAGAAGTTAATTAGTGATAAAAATGATATGCTCAAATGAAAACTAGAGACATGAAAGTAATCTTTTACCTTATTCTCATCTTTGTCCCATATTTCATAATATGATGTCACTGGTCAGGGTCACATTGTTAAGGCACAAGCTCACGTGCCTCCCCCAATGATCAGCCTATAAAATACTAGATACACCAAATTTTATTAGTTGTAATAACATCAATGAGAAAAATAGTTAAACATGTGTTATTATCTTCTTTTTTAAATGATTCCTTTGTTTTCTTTGCATCTCCCCCATATGCCTTAAAATTTCAGCATCTATAGCTGTAGACTGCTCAAATGTAAAATGTTACTACATAATTATAGAAAATTGATAAATGTTAACTAATGTATAAATTATTATTATAAAAATCATTATTATATTTACTTCCATATTTTTGAAAATGGCATTTTTCTTGTCTTGTGGAAGAGTAATGTAATTTTGTTGCCAAATATTACAATGTACTATATTGCAAATTCTAAAGGATAAGGTAAATTCTTGGCCACATAAGCCTACACCCAATCCTACTAATTTGACATTCAAGGTATCTCCAAGTCCTAATGTTCTCACATTAGAAGACCTAATTGGATATTTTTCCCATCTAGTGAATGTAGCTAATTAAACACAAAATTAGAGCCTATTAGAAAGTGATCTATCCATATCGATTTCAAAACATTTAATAAAATATATTTCTAAGGCAATGGAATACGAACTCTCTACTGGTGTAGTGGTCGCCAGATAAGAGCAAGGGATAACTGCTTGAGATGGTCTAGGCTTATAAGGTGTCACTGGTGTAGGCTGAGAAACACCTACTTGAGTGTACTAGGTGAATCTCGCTAAGAATGAGATACACATGTCCTAGCATTTTATCCACCTTGGTTGGTTTCTAACTCATTTTTTTGCATTTTTATGTCTAGTTAGGTCAATCCAAATTGCTTATCAGATTAGATTGACCAACCGGCCAAGTCTTGGTTCTAACTCAATTGTTTTGGGTTTTTCATGGCCAGTTAAGCCAATCCAAACTGATTACCATATTAGATTGACCTAGCCTACCAAGTTTTAAGTTATAACTCTTTTTGTAGATTTTTATGGCCAGTTAGGCCAATCCAATCTGATGCTTGATTGGATTGGCCTAACAGGCCAGATGTTGAGTTCTAACTCTTTTTTTTGCATTTTTATGGCTGGTTAGTCCATTATAATTTGGTAACTTGTTTAGATTGGCCTAACCAGCTAAGTCTTGGTTCTAGCTCATTTTTTGGGTTGTTATGTCCAGTTAGGTCAATCCAATCAAATAACTATTTCGGATTGGCTTTACCAGACAAGTTTCGAGTTCTAACTTATTCCTTAGATTTTTATGGTTGATTAGGCTAATCCAATTTGGCAACCAATTTGAATTGGCCTAACCAGCCAAGTTTATAGTTTTAACTAATTTTGAAAATTTTTGGCCAATTAGGCCAATCCAATCCGTCATCTAGTTGAGATTATCCTAAAGGCCACTTTTTGATTTCTAACTCATTGTTTGAGTTTTCATGGCCATTTAGGCCATCTGAATTAGATTGGCCTTACTAGCCAAGCCTTGGTTTTAACTCAATTTTTTGACTTTTTAAGGCCGCTTAAGCCAACCTAAAATAGCCAAACTTTGACTTTTAACTCATTTTTTATGGCTGGTTAGGCTAATTCATTTTGGCAACAAGTTTGAATTGGCCTAACCAGCTAAATGTTGGGTTCTAACTAAATTTTTGGTTTTCTAGGACTATTTAGGCCAATCTAATCTGGTTATCGGATTGGATTGGCCTAACGGCCAAGTTTTGTCTTTAACTCATTTTTTGGTTTTTATGGCCGACTAGGCTAATCCAATTCAGCAACCGATTTGGATTGTCCTAACTGGCCAAGTTTTGAGTTCTAACTCATTCTTTAAATTTTTTATGGCCCAAATGTTGGGTTCTAAATTTTTATTTGGTTATTATGGCTGGTTTGGCCAATCCAATCCAATTACCATATTGGATTGGCCTAACTAGTCAAGTTTTGACTTCTAACTCTTTTTTTTCGGGGGGAGGGGGGGGGTTATGGCTAGTTAGGCCAATCTAATCTGGCAACTCGTTTGGATTAGCCTAACTAGCCAATTTTTGAGTTCTAACTAATTTTTTAGGTTTTTATTGTAAGAAATCATTTTATGGCAGAGAAAAAAAATTGATTCCTTAAAACCATGGTCTTTGTCTTAATTGATGTTGAACTAGTAAAATGAGAGTACCTCATGTGATTTCCAAAATCTCTTACTATGGATGAAAAGAGGATGTTCTTCCTTGCTAAAAATTATTGAAATGGACGGTCTCTAGCAGTATCCACACAATCTACTTCAACAAACGAGTTCTTCCTTTTTTTAGACCTCGAGAAACCTTCCAGATCCAAGCTTAACCATGGGAGATCACCTTCTTGAGAAAATAGGAAAAAGGGAGGCTACTTGGGACATGCTCCAGCCCTATGACTTGTTAACATTTGGTTTCATAAGCCATTTATTTATAAAAGATAGAATTTTTCACAAAAACTCAAAACCATGGTTCGCCGGGTCAGCGACCCGGTCGGCCGGGTCGCCCGACCCGGTCGCTTTTTGGGCCGACCGACCCCGACCCGGCCCCGACCCCCCGACCCGGCTATTATTTTAAATTGAATTTTTTATTATATTTTTTCCCGACCCCGACCCGACCCTGACCCGACCCGAGTGGCGACCCCAACCGACCCGGGTCGGTTTTGGGGCCGACCGACCCGGGGCCGACCCCCGACTATTCCTTCCTTGCTCAAAACTTCTATAAAATTGTGTCTATACCCTCATCTTATTGACCAAATATAATGTGTGTGACCTACTAGGTCTAATAGTCAATTTGTTAAAACCTTAATTAATTTAATAGAAGAATTCTTTTAAATTAAATTAAAATCATTATCTGATAACAGTTTTTATAGCTTTATGATTATAAAAGATACAAGTCACATCCTATGATCTCAAATGACTTTAGGGAGTTAAATAATATCTATTGAGCATTTTCATCATCAATTACCACACAAATATAAATTCTTGTTCGTACAATGTCCAGGTAGGTCAGGGGTTCGGCACCAACTGTCAACCCCTAAATAATCTGACTCGATGAGATCATGTACTCGAGTTTAGATCAATTGGAAAACTCCTTTTCCAATTATCCTAAGTAGCTTAGCCAATGATTTAGAGTATTATTCCATAAGACATTCTCTCTCTCCTACCAAAAGTGAACGATCTCTTATTTTTCGCTCAATTGCCTTCATCGAATTTCTGTTGCACCCAATACATCAACTATACTAGACCATCAAAATGATGATCCATAAGTCAATAATCAAAGTACAAGATATATTCGGTAAGACATCTTTGGCAACTTAGGTCAAAGATCCAACTATACTATTGAGATATAAAAATAACCTGATAAATAGTATGGTAAGATACCAATAAGGTTTTCTAAATTGGTCTGTTCAGTAGACTCATTCCACTAATGAGAATCTATATGTGTATTTTAGTGTTCCCACACTAATAACCAATGAGATCGGTCTTTCTCATCACATGAGAAGACATCACACACACTAGTCTATATGGATCATTGATGTCCCATCTCAAGGATCATATGACTAGAAACATTTAGATCACATACCTCTATATGATTGATCTTATCATAATTTAATCAACATTGCATGTGATCAAGGACTTCATTACGATATACGTTTCTAATAAGAGCTAGTAATAAATTTTTATCTAATTAATTAAATAAGATATTTTTAGAAATGTCAAATCATATTATATATGATTGACTTATAGCGCATACATTTCTATCAATCTCTCACTTACACTAAAGATAATCACCCATCTGGCTAATCTTTATCGACTTAAGGTGAATCTCAAATACTCTTTAACTAACTACTTCAGTTAGTAGATTTGTAATGTTATTAACGAAAAATACTCTATCTTTAATTATATCTCTATAAGCTGCATTCTCTCTAATTCTATGGCATTGCCATAGAAGTTTTGAACTTCTGAAGAGACTTTAGCTCTACCCCCATTTTTTCTTTAAATAATGATACTCTTTTAAAGAAAGTTGGGACAATTCCATAAGATAGATGAACATCTTAATCTAGTTTGCTTCTCAAGCAGTATACAACCATTATGCAGTCTACTTTAGATTAGTTGTAGAATTAGCTGTGTTCCCTTGCATGGAACTCTTGTAACTCACTGCACCACCATTGTTTAGACTTATTATCAAACTTATCTGAATAGAAGCTTGTATTTATGAAACTACAAGGTTTCAAGTTTTATCCTCCATAGTTTAGAGATACATCCTTAGCGCTTCTCAAGTACTCAATGATACATCTCTTAATTATCTAGTGACTCTTACATGGATCTACCTGATGAATACTCATAACACTTAGATTATTAATCAAGTCATGTACGTAGCATCACAAATGTGATAGACCCTATTGCAAAAGCATAAGGGCACAACCCATGTGATCTTTCTATCTCTCAAGAAAATCATTTCTTTAAAAAGATCAACTCTACATTACATAGGTAAGAAACCCATCTTGGAGCTTACTATGTCAAACCCTTTGATTATGGTGACTACGTATATTAACTAGGTAAGGTCAAACAACCTTTTAGATCTCCATAGATCTTAAAACCCATATTTAGTTTGGAGGATTAATTTGATAGTTAGGCTTACTTATGATAACATACCTACTTCATTCTTAACGAGTAGTATGTCATCCACATATATCATGTCAAGAAGATAATAACACTCCCACTTATCTTATTTGAATACACAAGGCACCTCTTCGTTACCAACGAAGTCATAAGATTTAATCTCATTAAACCTTATATACTATCTATTGAAAGTTTTACTTCAGTTCATGGACCTTATACACATACTATTTGGATGTTATTGAAAACTAATTTCTAAAAGTTGTATCATATACACTTGTTTCTCTAAGTATTATAGAGAAACACTATCTAAACAACCAATTGACATATCCTATAGTCATAGTGTGTAACAATTAAAATACAAATGGATTAATCCATGGCATAGAAAAAAAGGTCTTATCATAGTCAACCATTTGACTTAGATAATATCCTTTTAACTATCCATACCTTGAAGGTCTCTACCTTCCAATCCACTTCAATTTATTTTTTAGTGATCCATTTATACCTTATGAATACTATATCCTTAGGTGGATCAATCAAGTTCTAAACTTGATTACAATAGATAAAGTTTATATTAGATTTTATTGTCTCTTCTCATTTTAGAATCAATATTTTATATTGCTTCTATATAGATTTTAGAATCATTATTCTTTTATCTTATGCCTTATTTCTTCCATCAAAGATATGTCCCACATATCTTTTAAATTGATTGGACATAAGAAAAGATTTATGATTTTACCTTATGTAATTATTAACTTGTACCATAATAAAAGTGTCCTTGGATTGTGTGACTGGAACACCTTCCATTTATACTTTGCTCTCACTATCTTTCTTAAGGAGAAACTCTTCCTCTAGAAATACAATGAGTTGATAAACATATACCCTTCTCCATGAGAGTGGTATCTTTAATATCCATAAGTTTTCTTAGGATATCCCATAAGTCAACACTTCAGAGTCTTACATTTCAACTATTTAAGGTTATACTTCTTCACTAGGGCAGACATTCTAAACCTTAAGTTTGCTTAAGGTCAAGCTTTAATATCTTTTCCATATCCTATATAGAATAATTAGAATAGACTTAGAAGATACCAATTTTAAGATTTTTAACTACTCAATTAAGTTAAAATGTATAAGAGGTGTCCATTAAAAGTAGATTCTAGTATCCTTTAATTATGTGTGAATTATGTACTTAAGTATTCTTCTCCTTACTCTCATCAAAGAGTTCTAACACTATTTATATTAGTATCTGTACTTCATTCTTAATCTCAAATAATTTTTTCAAAGCTCTAAGATTTGTACTTCAAAAGTACATGTATCCTTACCTAGAGACATCATTTTTGAAACAACAAAGTAGAAATATAATCTTCTAACTTTAATAGATATGGGCTAACAAACATCTAGATGCATGAGTTATATAAAATCATTAGTCATTTCTCCATGTCTTACAAATGAAGAGTTGGTCATTTTGCTTAATAAGATAAGATTTATATACAATTAATGATTCTAAGTCATTTATCTATATGTTTCCATCCGAATGGTATTCCTTAAGTCTTTTCTCATTATAATGACCAAACTACTAAAAGGATAGATTGACCAATATCAATCTTCTTCATCTAAAGAGGATTATTCACACATATTATAAGAGCATACATATCTAATATGAATAAGCTCTTTATTAAGCTCCCATTGGTTAACACTTTATCAATTATCATTTCCATACCATAGAAGAAATCATCATTTATTCAACTAGGAAATGAAATAATGTTTTTTAGAAGGATAATTAAGACATCTCTAGAAGGCTATAGAAATTTGTATCTTTTTCTATTAATGATGCAACATTTTGCACAATTTCATATGTAAGCCAACAATCTTCTTTAAGTTTTCATTTACTTGTTTTTATTTACAACTCTTTGTATATTTATGATGCATATTTGATATCTCATACATTATATGCATCCCTAGTATCTTTTACTATGATATACACATATAGTATCTAATACTATTGTGTGTGTATTTAAGACAAATAAATATCAATAACTTAATTGCATGAAGCTTCTCAAGCTCCTTTGCATTATGTGCAATACACTTTTCATTTCATCTTCCACTTACCATCAGCATGATAGTAGAAAAATGCTATGTCTTATTTGAGTTTTAATATCTTGACTTATTTCTTTGACTTTTAACTATCTCCTTCTATTTCTATTTAATGATCTTCTTTTTTATATTGGTCTCACCAACAAAAAGTATTTATGATGCATTATTCTTATTTACCTTTTGATTAGCTCATCACCATGAGCCATGATGGATCACATATCCATCTTTTCATGTTGTCACTACAATTGTTATCTCATAGAGACAAACATCTATTATAAGACAAACAATAGTTCTTTTTCATACTATTTTATGAGATAGGATCTTATATTCTCTCATGCCATTACATAGTTTAGGATAGACCTATTTCTCAAGTAAGATAGTTAATAGGTCAACTATGAGAATAATTCTCTTAATTCTAAATCAGTCTGAGAAGTGTGAGCCATTAAACTATTTAGAATCTAGCATGCTACTCTAATGATGATTTATCATTATATTCTACAATTGAGATTATATTAATATTACAGACATTCATTAAAATTAAGATATAGTATCTTTCTTCCTAATTTATACTCTCACTAATTTTTGACGAATTTGCATAACCCTCATTATGCAAAGATGGGATATCACAATGACATCTAGTGGGGACTAAGACCCTACTAACTTTATGGTGATGACCTTGTGGTAGCACAACAAATTATACCATACTTAAAAAGTATGCAACTCTTTGTCATTTAGTATCTAGAGTTATGATATTATGGTAGCACAACAAATCATATACTCTAGTTAGGTCAAACCCGCTTGTTACCTTATGAGAATGGATTCTTCACATAGCCCTTGCGATAGCACAACAAAGCCATGCAAATGGTCCACCCCAAAGTTAGGCTAATGTCATGGCCATGATCTCCAATCCCTTGTTGAATGGGCCTTATGGTAGCACAACAAACTCACGCAATCTAAGATTGGCTCATCAAAATCATAACAACGGAAGGTTACGTAAGTCATTCTCAATGTCTCACATTTATCGACCTAATTAAAATGATGAGAGATTTTTATTTTAGTATCATCATTGTAGGTGTTACATATAAATATTAATATACCTTTGAAATATCATAGATTTAAGATATATCATGTAGCACACAACCACATATCAAATATGCATTAAAACACAAGTGATTATGGACTTAACCCTAAGTATACACCTAGGGCACCCCTTTAGGTGCAAATCCTTACTCTAGAAGCTTGATTTGGCATGCTCTCACTTCAAAAGGGCACTTTTTCAAGTGGTCCCGCTCTATAATCTTTCACGAACCAGCTTCTAACTATTACAAGCAACTTAAGGGTAAACTAACCCATAAATGTACATATCATAATAAGAAAACTTAGTTTTAACCAAGGGGAGTACAAACTTGGGGGAAGATAGAATTTACAATCAGATTGTAGAGAGAGAGAGAGAGAGAGTAAGCACACACAAGCCCCATTTAAGAACATAACTAACATAATTAACCAAGCAATCACAAACCAAGCAAATTTAAGTCCATGATCACTTACATACACACACTAACATTCATCGCATGAACATAGAGCGCATACATAATAATTATATGAGATATATGTTACCATCATAAAATTATACACTATAATTTTGTAAATTCTTAATTTCATGCTTGTCGAATTTTCATGAAATAAATAACATGAAATACACATGTAAACAATTTACAAGCATAAGACAAGCAGTATCAAACAATTCAAATGATTCATGCTTTCCTAAAATTTCTCAAAGCACCAAATTAATGTTCAAATCATAATTCTTCAAAATCACATTTTTAGAATTAATTTGGACACTAATTTAACCAATAAATATTTCAAAATAATTTAAAATAATTTATAAAATGATTATGTGGTAACTAGAGCTCAAAAATATCTAAAAAATTCATAAACTTTTTATAAACCTAGTAAATAATTTTCTAGAACTTATTTAGTCATTAATTTTATTAAGTTTAATCTTAAAACAATTTTAAAATTAAAATAATAAAATTTAATAACAAAAAGTAAAACTCATTTAATAAGTCATTAAACACTTTAATAACTTATTAAATAAATTCTACAATTTTTTATTTTTTTAAAAAAATTTAAGACAATTTTTAGATGTAAAACCAATTTTAAACAATTTAAAATTTATTTTCAAAATTTATCAATTGGCGATGCACAGCACCGACCAATCAGCACTGGCCACGACCCTAATGACCACAATGCGGCTCTGTCGCTTACCCTTGTGGCTACGCCAACGTGCTAGGTGTGGTGCATCGACATCCGCAGTGCTCGCCTGTGTCGCCCATTGCCCACAGTGCCGGGCATGTTGGCCGCTTACCCCCAGTTGGGTGCTCCGATGCTCTGCCACGTATCCCCCTGTGGCCAACTAGTCTAGATTCTATCCGGACTTGTCTCCTCCGCCCTTGTAGCGCGTCGAAAACCATAGGAAAAGCCCGATTTCGGGCCATTTTGGGGGGGTCAAACAAACTCCAAAAATTCCATAAAAATGCTCATTAGAAACTTGAAAAAGTATGGAATAAATTGGAATAGGTTTCATATCATTAAAAATTCTATCATGACCGTATTTTATGGAGGAAGGTGCCTTGGTCGCGAAAAACTCTAACCGTAAAGACCTTCCAAATCCGGCACTGTCAAGGGCCATTCAATGCCCAATGACCTAGGGAAACTTAAGAAAACTCAATTTCCTACCTTACCATGCCATTAGACGAAGCTAAGTGTGTCCAAAAAGGTAAGTTCATTAACTCCCCTAATTTCACCCAGCTTTTCCGACATGATGATCTAAGCATCTTTCTGAACTCATACTGGACTCTTTGGTTGGCCAAAATTCATGAGGTTTGTAGCATTAGAAAGATCTCATCCATGAAAATTAAGTGAATCTAACTACACACAATTTGATATCACATATACACTATGGTAATTAAATTCAAACTTCTCTGTATATAGTTTTAGAAAAACATGAAATCATAAGAAATCAAGCCAATTTCAAGTCAAATTCGACCAAAGCTTCAACCTGGCTCTGATACCACAATCATTCTATAGTAGTATAAAAGTTTTTGATTCTTTAAAATCATGGTCTTTGCCTTGAGCGATGTTGAACTAGTAAAACTGAGAACCGAATATGAAGTAGAACAACAATACCTCATGAGATTTTCTAAAATCCCTTACCATGGATGAAGAGAGGATGTTCCTCCAATTGAAAACTATTCAAGTGGATGATCTCTAGTGTTATCCACATGATCTACTTCAATAAAAGAGTCCTTCTTTTGTTTAGGTCTCGAGAAACTTTCCAGTTCCAAGCTTGAGCATGAGAGATCACCTTCTTGATGAAAGAGGATGAAGGAAGGCTTCTTGGGATGTGATCCAACCCTATGGTTTGCTAGGTTTTGGTTTCGTAACCCCTTTATTTATAAAATATGAAATTTTTCACAAAAACTCAAAACTTCTATAAAATTATGTTCATGCCATCATCTTATTGGCCAAATATAATATATGTGATTCACTAGGCCCAATAGTCAATTTGGTTGAAGCCTTAATTAATTTCAAAATAATATTTTTTTTAATTAAATTAAAATTGTTATCCGATAATAATTTTTATGTCTTTTCGATCATAAATGGTACAAGCCATATCCTATGATCCCAAATGACTTTGGGGAGTTAAATAACAACCATTGAACCTTTTTTTCATCAATTACCACATATTTAAATCATTGTTCATACAATGTCCTGGTAGTTCAGGGGTTTGGCATTACCACATTGACTGCCAACCCCTAAAAAATTCGACTCTGTGGGATCCTATACTCGGATTTAGATCAATTAAAAAACTCTTTTTTCCATTCATCCTAAGTATCTTGGTCAAAGATTTAGAGTAGTATACCATAGGACATTTTTTTCTCTCTCCTACTGAGAGTAAACAAATCCTTGTTGTCCGCTAAATTGCCTTCACTAGATTTATCTTACACCTAATACATCAACAATACTAGACCATCAACATGATGATCCATAAGTCAATAATCAAATTACAAAATATATCCTATAAAACATCTTTGGTGACTCGGGTCAAATATCCAACCATGCTATTAAGATGTAAGAATAACTTGATAGACAGTTCGGTAAGATACAGATAAGGTTTTCTAAATTGATCAGTTAAGTGAACTCATTCCAGTAATGAGCACCAATATATGTATCTCAGTGTCCCCACACTAGTGAGCAATGAAATTGGTCATTCTCATCATATGAGAATACATTACACACACTAGTCTATTCAGATCATTGATATTACATCTCAAGGATCCTATGATTAGAAATATTTAGATCGTATACCTCTAGATGATTGATATCATTATCATGATATCATCATGATTTAATCATCATTGCATGTGATCAAGGACTTCATTACGATTTACACTTCTAATAAGAACTAATAATGAAGATTTGCCTAATTAATTGAATGAGGTATTCTTAAAAATGTCGAATCATATCATATATGATTGGCTTGTAAGGCATATATTTCTATCATTTATGCCCAATTTGGCCAATCCAATCTAGTTACCCTTTTGGATTGGCCTAACAGAGAAAGTTTTGAGTTCTTACTCATTTTTTGTGTTTTTATGGACAAGTTATGGCTGGTTAGTATGATCCAATCCAATTACGAAATTTGATTGGTCAAGCTGACCAAGTCTTGGTTTTTAACTCATTTTTTGTTTAAAATTAACTAGTTTTAAATTTCTATTTGTAATGGTTTTGTTTCTTAAAGTTGTACATCTTCATCGATTATACAAATGTTATAAGTACATTAATAAATGTTAAACATACTTGTCTCGTATGCCAAATTCACAACCAAGTGGATCACAACATCAAAAAATGATGATGGAAAATGTTGACTCCCAATCTCTAAAAAGAGTACTATTCAAAACTTTTCCATAAATAATTTTAAAGTAATAGCACAATACAATTATGGGACCGATAACATCCTTCGATCCAATACCTTGAAATGTTACTAAAATAAACACATGAGAATTATGACTTTTTAATTCACTAATCAGTTTAGTTGATGTATCCACACACCTACCTAAATTTGAAGAATAGTTGTTCAACACTTTAATACTCTTGACAAACTTGAGTACCCAAGAATTTTTTATTGTTGCTAATCTTGTAAATAGTATTTGGAAATCTTGATGAACCCTCGTAAGGATGTAATTCAAGATGGATATTCAATTCTACCAAATCTTTCTTCAATTAAGATTGTCTTTATCATTTCTTAAGATATTGAATACATTGAGTATATTGCTACACATATTTTTCTCAATGTGCATAAAATCCAAATGATGACGAATAATTAAAGAAGTCAAATATGATGGTTGCTCAAAAAAATATTTATTTTTTTATTTTTTTATTTCTTACTTGTAATGGATCATTCAAAAAATTTTGGTGCAATAGAAGTAACAATTCCTATGTGTTCATGTTGATCTTGTCTCATTCAAAATCAAACGACAAAAGCTAAAAATTGATCTCTACGAGTTTGAATATACTTTTTAGGGATTCATCTAATTTCTTGCGGAGAAATAAGAATAACTTCTCAAGCTCTTCAAATTGTTCAAATGCCTAGTCTATAGCAATATCCACATGAACTTCATTTATAACGAATTCTCCCTTCGCACTAGGCTCAAGAACTTTTCCCGAATTGAGCTCCATCAGCCATGGACATTTGACATAGAGAGTATGAGGTAGGAATAAGGTTTAGGATGTAGCTCTTGCCCTTTACTTGATGGAGTTTGGCTGGAACCATTAACATTTATAGAAAATTTAGAATTTTTATAAAAATCTAAAATCTCTATAAATTATGCCATTGTCCCTATATTTATGGATAAGTCCTTATGTATGTGACTCACTAGGCCCAATAACCTATTTGGTTATGTTCAAATTAAAATAGAATAATTTTATTTAACTAAATAAATTCTTTATTTAATAACAGATCAATCGATCTACCGATAATGAAGGGTATAAGTCACGTCCCATAATCTCAAGTGGTTATAAGGATAATATTATCTCTATTGAGCCTTTCTATCATTAGTTACCATATAGATATAAAATCTCGTATATTCAATGTCCCGGTCGAAAAGGAGTATGACATTGAATGTCAACTCCTTATTATCCTAACTCTACAAGATCTTGTACTCAAGATCGGATCAATTAAAAAACTCTTTTTCTAATTATCATCTCTACTCTGGCCAAGGATTTAGAGTACAATCTCATAAGATATTTACTCACTTATCGAGAGTGGATGATCTCCTACTATTTACTCAATTGCCACAATTAAATTTTCCTTGTGCCCAATCCATCACCATATTGGATCATCTAATGGTGAACCATAAGTCAATGGTCAAAACACAAGTTCCGCCCAACAAGGCATCTTTGATGACTCAGGTCAAAGGTCCTACCATGCAACTGTAATGATAGAAAATCCTGATTGATAATTCAGTAAGATACCATTCTAGATTTCTAATTCAGTCAGTTCAATAAACCCATTTAACTAATGAGCACCTGTATGTGTATCTCAATGTCTTCACATTAATGACTATTGAGATTGATCATCATCATCATATGAGATGACATCACACACATTAGTCTATCTAGATCTTTGATGTCCTATCTCAAGGATCCTATGACTAGGAACCTTTAGATCACACACCTCTAGATGATCAAACTCATTAAAATGATCTCATCATGATTCAATCATCATTGCATGTAATCAAGGACTTCACTTCTAATAAGTGATAGTAATAAAGATTTTCCTATTTAATAATAATATTTTTCAAGAAATGTCGAATCATATCGTATATAATTTATTTGTAGGACATACATTTCTATCATTACTAAGTTCTTTCTTAAGTTTTCTAACTCTTTTTTAACACTTTCCAAATCTTATTATGTCCATCTCTTATTGTCCTCTCCATATCTCATATCCCATTAGCATCTTTAGTGTTCCCTTCTCACACCGACAACTATTAAAAAGATGCCTTTATTGGTTCTTCCTCCACCGATCTGCTATTGGTAGGAACTGTCGATGCCCTAGATAACATTGTTTTCGAATATGAGCAAGTTGAATAGTATATGTGTCCTCATTACAAATCAAAAATGATAATTTTTCTATAGTATTTTATCTAGGTAAATGTGTATATCTTGAAATTTTATTTGTAGTACACAACAATATTGCTCTCATTGTAAAATTATTCTTCTTATAGGCATCATATGTTTCTAATCTGGTCTCCCATAAATTCTTTAACTCTTTGATCAATGGTTGTAAAATTACATCAATATCATTTCTAGGAGCTCTTAGACCGAGTGTTAATAAGAAAATCATCGTGTAAGCCGCTTTCAAAGACATCCGTGATGTCAAATTATAAATGATTGTAACAATAGGCCACACTATACTTGGAAGATATGTTACTAAAGGGGTTAAAACCATCTATGGTCAACCCTAGTCAAATGTTGCATTTCTCCAACACAAAATTGAGATAAAGTTCATCAATTCTTTTCCAAGAAGAAGAATTGACAAGATGACATATTTCACTATTTGATCGCTATGCTATATCATCCATTTAGTAGTATTCGTTAATATAAACAAATGTCGCAACTTATCTCTTAATAGAAAATAATATAATATTTTTACGTCAATTTTTTACTTTTATGTTTAGGATCGTCTTTATCTTGAACTCCTACATTGAAAACATATAATTTTATTTGCATTATCTTTCTAAAAGATAATTCAATCCTTCTTACATGCATCTTTCTTTTGATGACTAGGTCCTAAATCTTGAACATTTTTTAAAGTTCATATCATATGTCAAAAACACTTGTATATTTAGATAATACATCTTTAAATAAAAATAGTAAGGCAATCATACATTTTTTTAGTGAAATCATTTATTTATTTTAATTAAATCAACTTAAAAAATTTAATTTAGACATATTTTTACAGCCTTCATATAAAGATGTTTCTACACCTTTTAGTGATTTAAAATATTTATTGCTTTTACATTTGGTTCATCCTTTCTTTGTCTAATTGTTTCTTAATTAATTTGTATATCTTATAGCATTTCCATCACTCATCATGTTCATTTTCATCTTATAGTTCATCTAATTATATGTCATCTTCATTTATTAAATTAATTTAGATTTCACCATGATTTATCCATGTTCCATAATTTGACCATATGTCATAACATATTAGCTATTTTTTAACCACCTCTCTTTATAAAATAAAAGTGTTGCAACATCTTTTACAAGGATATTAAATTAAATTATTTTCTGACCATGTCTAAATCAAGTCCTATATTCATGAAAAGCATAATATAAGAATCTTCTATTCCATGAATATACCTAAGATCTAATATGTTAGGGATATCTATCCAAAACTTGTCTAAATTAGCCACCGAACCTAATTTTTTTGTAAGTATAGAGAGGAACATATGCAAAAATACATTCTATAAAAATAAATCAATTAGTAACAATTCTATGCAATTCAATATGAATATTTCTATGAAGTATAATTAATAAATAATTATATCTAAACCTCCTTTGATTGAAATAACTTTCGAACGAGAATCTCATTTGAAATTTCCTGAAAATAGAATGAAAAATTATGATTATATGAATACTCAATCGATATGGTATGAATGACTTAACAAATCAAAATCTTTTATTCAATTAGGTTTCTAAGGTCTCTTTGGGTTTACAAATCCATTTTTGGCGTAACAAACCAAGTCTTGGGTTCTTACTAATTTTTGGGTTTTGATGACCAATTAGACCAATCCTAACCGGTGACCAGTTTGGATAGATCAAACCGACAACGGTTTGTGTTCTAACTCATTTTTTTGTTTTGGTTTCTAGCCAACCAAGTCTTGGTTTCTAACTAAGTTTTTATGTTTTTTTATAGCTTAGGTCACTCCAAATTGGTTACCATTTCGGATTGATCTAATCGGCCACAGTTTGGGTTCATGGCCATTTTGGTTTGGATTGACCTAACTGGCCACCATTTGGTTTATAACTCCTTTTTGGGATTTTCATAGCCACTTGAGCCAATTCAAGCTAAATACTAGTTTAGATTGGCTTGACAAGCATAGGTTTGGGTTCCAGCTATTTGCCTTACTTTTAGTGCTGTTTGGATTGGCCTAACAGGCTATGTTTTGGGTTTTAACCATTTTTTTGGGTTTTATGACCATTTGGGCTATCCAAACTGGAAACAGGTTTGGATTGGCCCAATTGACTGTGTTTTGGGTTCTATCTTATTTTTTTAGAGTTTTGTACCCATTATTACCCATCCAAATTGGATTGACCCAATAGGCTATATTTTGGCCCAATCTAAACTAGTTTATTATGATACTTATTGTCATAATGTATTTAGAAAATTTAAAAATTCCTAAACCATTTTGTGTTTTAATTAGGTCGATTAAGATAAGTTAATCTAAAATATATTCCCTAAAACCAAGCACCCCATAAACTAAGTAAATTTATAAAAACAAGTGTTTTTCTTGTTTAAAGTCATTTCTAACTATCTTAGACTACTTTTTAGTCATATTTTTAAATTTAAGTGAGGAAAACATAATAAAAATGCAACCAAACACCCCATAAACCAAGTAAAGTCATAAAAACTATGTTTTAACATCATAAACAAACTAATTAAGATTAGTAGGAATGTAAAATAGAAGATCCGGTGGTGGAAGAGGAAGATCTCGTGAGAAGCGAGAATTTTGACGACGGCAGTTGTAGGAGCCTGCAGAGAGACGACGGCAAGGGCAGATCGGCTAATGAAGGTTTTGATAGTAGGGGCTAGCAATGACAGCTTGGGGGAGCAAAGGGAGAGATAGAGTGCGCACAAGGCTAGGGAGGGAGAAAAGAGCTTGGGTGGGGTTAATATCAAAGGAACATTGGAGACAGCTTCCACCGGCACTACCGATAGATGATAGTTGAACGATCATCTTCCGTAGATAAATGACAACTTAAGCTGTCACTAGTAAGAATCAATTGCAATGGCTTTTCTAAGTCATTGTCAATTATATAGATCTGCACGAAATGAACTTTTAGTTTCGTTTCACCATGGCTAGAGCTGTTACTAATACCGATTGTTGCGATAGCTTTAGTAAGCTGTCACCAATTATTGTATATTCATGATTGCTTGTTTTAGCCATGGCCAATAACTTTTGTTAATGTAGTAACTAAAGCATTAAAAATTCATAGTTAGTGTCATCCAAATGTATTTTTTATCTCACAGTGGGTTTACACTTTTAAGAAAAAAAAATTGGACTCATTTCTTATATTCTTTCAACTTCTAAAACTATCTAGAGATAGATTACGGTTGTTATCCATTACTATGTAATTTAAATTTTTTTAAAGTTGAAAGAACCAAAGATTGCTACATCATAATTTCTTTCGTATATTATTCTAACCAAACGCTTCTTAGCGCGGAGACAATTCATCGGTTCCGGTCGGTTGGTCTTGACTCTTGAGCCGGTCTACAGTCATGGGCTTCAGTTTAAGATTGTCAGCCCCTTGCACAAATGGGCCAAGTCTTAATAGCTTTTACTGGGCCCAAATGAGCTGAGTGAAGTGCATTTTGGGTCCTCTATTTGTGGGCCCAGTGAAGCGAAATCACGTGTATAAATTGTTTGATAGAAAAATATCATTTACTAATTTGCACGTAAACGAATCACCTCCTGATGCCACGAGGTGAAAATTTTTTCAATCTCCAATCAACAGTATTTACGTGATCGTCTCACTGAATGCCTTGTTTGGTTAGAGTATTACAAATGATATTGTATTAATATTGATATTGGTATTTTTTGAAATTGAAGTATCGTTGACGGTATTAAATTTTTTAAGTGTTTGGTATTAGATGAGGTTTTCCGACTACGGCGTCTGCGGACTCCGGCTGCGGTGGCGTCGGCGGGGAGCAGGGGTGACCGCACCGGGGGGAGGCGTCTGCCGCAGGGAGGGGGGCGACTGCGCAGGATGATTTTAATACAGGTCTTCACCTGTATTGTTTATGATATTTTTTTTAACTATTAATCTTAAAATTAATATTAACATCCAAACATCTACCGATGCAAAGTATCAATATCAGTTTTGAAATTGATATCAATACAGGTGCTTGATACTGTAAACAAACAGGCCGTAAAACTAGTTAAAAAGAACGTGCTTCGGACGTGTGTGAGTAATATGTTGTACACTGCTTAAATAATTCACAAGATAATTGAGAGGAATTTTTATGATATATATATGATAGATAGATACATTGTAAAAATAAATTATATTATAAATGTTATATTTTACTTTTCAAATATACACAAATCAATAATCAAAATCAAAATTTTTCTCTTTTTCAACAAATTATGATATGCTTAAGTCAAGTAGCTCAAGTTATTTACCACCACCTATTTAAAATAATTTGATAGATGGAACAGGTCTCAGTAGACATTTACAGTTGTAATGTGTGCTTTGTGTTTGTAAATCGACATTGACCTATTTAAAATAATTTGATAGAAGAAGTAGATCCAAGTAAAAATTTACAATTGTAATGTGAGCTTTGCATTTATATAAGTAACATATGCCGCAAGGGTTCGAGAGTGTTTACTGATTTAGAAATGTGTTAACACATACAAATATAACTTTTTCTGCAAATATAAGAAATGTGTTGGCACATACATTTGTGTAAGTATACAATCACCCAGCTAAATGTATACACAAAATAATAAATGACCAAAAATAACCGAAGAGAATATTCCTTATAATCTTCTTTCTTTAAATTCTTTAACTATATATCATTTCCCTTGTGATTTGCACCATTTCCTATATTTACTTTGTTTCGTTAATGTACTTCCCGAGAAACGTACTTTGGAACACCTGCCTAATGATCCATTTGGTTAGAGTTTCAAATTTGATACTATATCAATATTGATATTGATAATTTTAAAGGTTGGAGTATCAATATTAAAATTGATACAAGTTAACACTTGTATTACATAATGTACTTTGTTTTCACTATTAATTTCAAAATTGATACTATTAACCAAACACTTATTATTATTAGGAATATCAATTTTAAAATTGATATGGATAGAGATGTCAAATAGTGTTACCAAATAGGGTCTAAAATTGTGATTCAGATTCAAAGTACAAATGACATTTATAAGAATTTCTAAAAAATAATTATAAAACTAAAAATTACATACTTCCTAGCGTGTGAATAACAGGGAGAACGCATGAAATGTGTTAATTGTGATTTCATTTGGCAATAATTTTCCCTATAATTGCTGCTATCCGATCCCTTATCTTAGTTGTTATTGAGGTCACAGATGTCGTAACCAGAATATTTTCAAAATTGATTCTCTATATAATACGATTGATAACAAACACTAATTAGTAATCAGCAAGATCTACAAAACGCATAGAATATCATAAACCTCGTTTAAAAGTGTCAATAAGTGCCCAAGCATGGTCGAAGTGTACAATATCAAAAGTATGAACCATAGTTTGTAATTGATATTCTTTTTTGCCAGTAAAGAGCTACTTATCGGCCAATCTCTGCATCATATTTTCTTTGCTAATAACCTATAAACATTTTGTCGAAGTTTATATCCACACAAAAGAATAGCATATAGGTTACATATTTTATTCTTTCCACAAAACATGCTCTAGAAAGCACCAAGAAGTGTAAGAAGATACTTTGGGTGTTTTCAAGTTCTACCCTTTTGCTGTGACTATAGCTGACTTCCTAGAAAGAAAGAAAAAACATGAGGAGATATTTGTATGTAAGAACAAGAGGAATTTCAAGAAAAAATAGAGGAACAAAACTTGACATTTAGGAATTCACGATTTGAGAGGCATAAGGGTGCAGTAGACGAAGGAGGAATGCATTGCAAAATATGTTAAATTTTAATATTATTGACAGAGTATATGTTTTAAGAAAACAACAATCCATCCATGCATCCAAAAGTGGGATACATGAGTATAATTGCCACTCTTCCCCCATTGCAAAATATAATAAATAAATACATAACTATCATCAGCACAAGACAGATATAAATCAATATTATAAATTGAAATGAATTACATCATGCATTACCATATTAAGTAGAAGAAATACCAAAATAAACCTATGCTATTCCTTTGTCACCAAGAAAAGTGATGAACTACACATAAAGAAAGGTTTGTTAGAGCATAGAAAAGTGAGTTTTGCATAAATTAACAACAATTTGTCTTCAATTTCCTGGTAAATAAGAACAAAATGAAAAATAAAATAAACCAGTTCACTTTCTCAAACACAAGCCATGAGATAATATTTAGTTTCAATAAATTTAGTTACATCCACAATATTTTTTGAAGCCTGGTGTATGAAGGGCAAAATGGATAAGGTTGTTGAACCGTGAAATGGTTTCTCAAATTAAATCAAAATTCTATAATCTATGCTTACACCCTTTCTAAGAGCACTCTTTTCTATAGTACAACATACAGCGAACAATGCTAATAGTAACACGAATAACCACTAAAAAGAAAAAGATGTGTTTGAGGATATTCATCAAGGGTATCTATGATGTAGTAGAATTGAAATTTAAAAAACAAATACAACTATGCCTTTTCTTCCTGGGTAAGATGCATGATGATTTTTCTTGTTGGGATAAGATGCACCTGTTGTAACTTCTCAAGAGCACCATAATCCAAAACATAGACCGTCAATTGCTTTGTTTTGTCTTTATTCTTAATTTGAGTGACAAAAATATATTTTACCTCTTCATGAGCAAACTTGAACCAAAAAAGATACATGGAACAAAATAAGATACATGTTAGACTAATTATGATATTTCAACAGAAACCTTGTAATTATGTATGTAAATCAAGACCACTTGAAAAATTAAATCTACAAGGTTGCATGATAGATGTAAGGTGTGTAAAGAGGAAGAACATAATGGTAGAGTCGAATTCTACAAGATAACATGACAGATGCAGTATATAGAGAAAGAAAATGTTTTGGTTTGTAAAATAAAAGGATTTCGAACCAATAGTTTGATTCATGCAAGTAAAAGATAAAAATTTAATTAAATGTTATTTATTCCATTAATTATTATAACCAAGCAAGGTAGCGACTTTTACCTCAATAGGCAAAGTAGCTACCAATGGTAGCGACTACACCTCAACGTGTGAAAGGGTAACAGGTATCTAAACATGTTATTAGGATCTGAATGCGAAAACCAAAGATAAAAATTATTCCTATTGTATATGTTAGGGACTCAAAAAAATAATCACTGTCAAAAGGAGAACAAAGGCTGGTCAAATTTTTTTGTCATGTACCTATTCTCCAGTATTCGTCTCCTAGTGAATCATGAGATAAAACTGCAGATCCCTTTGTGATAGAAGAACTAAAATAAAAGTGCTTCTATGTATCTTTCTTCAGCTACTTTGCATTAATCCAAGAGTCCAATACTTCATTTATATCTGTAGCAAACTCTTGGCTCTTGTAAGATTTCATTATTAACTCATGCAACTTTCCACGAGTAAATCCAATGAACTGGGGTACAAGCTAGGGAATGATAGGATGTTAGTGTCACTACAAGAAACATAATAAGATTTGAAAAGTAAACCAAACTAAACCAAGAACACCCCTACTCATAGTTGGCGTGATAATGTCTTCTTACATGTAGATGTAGAAGACATAATCCAAAAGGTATCAAGGCACACCTCAAGGTGGTATTGACAAGGGACGAAAATAAGAAAAGAGCCAAGATAAGCTAAAAACAACCAAGAGGAAGTCATTAGAAACCAAACCACATGCTCATGTTTAAAGTAGTCTCGATAAGGTGTATCACCATACTATATTTTTACTAAGAAAAAATATACTAGATATTCTTTGTATTAGTAAAAAAATAATTCTAAATTTTCATATCAGAAGTTCAAATGTGACCATTTCTCTCATTTATAGGGTATTTAGTTGCAAAACATTTTTAAGGTTTTGTATCAAACTACATATTGATTAGAATTTAAGATGACCAAAATTGTATGTTTGATGAGATATATAAATAAGAATTGTTTACGCAATCACACGGGTTTTGAAAAGAAATAAAAACTTGTGTCTCTATTGATAGGAACTATTTGATCAAATTATTTATAAACTTGAATTTTGTTTCGTAAATGGTCGGAACAACATCCCTTAAATTGTGAGTGATCTATCCACTTCTTTGTTTCTAAACAAAGAGTTGAAGGTGTTTGGATCCTTGAAGCAACAAAAGACAGTAATCTTATTCAATATGCAAAATGATGCAAAATAATAAATTTTAGTTTGAAATATAGAAAACGGACTGTAGAAATTGAATACAATCATAAGTTAAAAAATTACTCTGATATTGACACTGCAAATGCTGGACAACCGTTTCCACAATATAAACTGCCCATGTTGATTACCTGTCTTTTACCATGAGCGACAAGTTGTGATATATTAAGGCTCAAATCAAGATCACCTTCTGAGGGTTTAAAATCACAAATGTTGCATCAGACGTGCAACTTTGGAAAAGATAAATATATATAAAAACAAATTCCATTGTGCAATACCATCAATCCCTGTCTCAGCAGCTATATCGCCATAGCCGCTTGGCTTGAAATTTGTGACAGCTTCTCTTCCATTACATCTGATGGCAATCTTATCACATGCCTTAAAAAAGGAGAATGAAAGGACAAGAGAATGATGTGTTAAAGTATGGAACTAAATTGATGCATCGAATTCTAACAGCTCATCATCAACATGATGAAAATGAAAGTCCAGGATCAATAGAAATTGCCCAAAGCTAAACTTTGGAAGTCACAAATGTTGCATCAGATGTGCAACTTTGGAAAAGATAAATATATATAAAAACAGATTTCATTGTGCAATACCGTCAATCCCAGTCTCAGCAGCTATATCGCCATAGCCGCTTGGCTCAAAATTTGCGACAACTTCTCTTCCATTACATCTGATGGCAACCTTATCATATGCTCTATAAAAAGGAAAATGAAAGGACAAGAGAAAGATGTGTTAAAGTCCAGAACTAAATTGATGCATTGAATTCTAACCGCTCATCATCAACATGATGAAAATGAAAGTCCAAAATCATTGAAAATAAAGTTTCAACACCTTATTTTAGAGTTACCTGCAAATCTCCTGTCAGGAGTGGCCTTTTCTCCTCATGCACTTTTACTTCATAATTTTCAAAATGTTCAGCATACCAATCTTCATCAGTTTCCTCATTGAAATCACCTTCTAGTATGACAACTATTAGTTTAGCCATTGACTCTAGTCCAGATGGTACAATCATGCCTTTGTTTGCATCAAGAAGCACAACATGGATTGCAGCACCTTGATCTCCCTCTACTTTTCCTCCGGTAAATAGGTGTGGTGGCATCCTTGATCTAATTTGAGGTTGCAGCTGGCTGCCACCAAGTCCTGCAAATTTGATCGGGATGTAATCAACAACATAAAAGATAATAATACAAAACAAACGACAGCAAATGTGGTTTTGGATTTCAAGGCTTTATACTTCTTTTGCAAGCTAGTATGGAGTTTTAAGATGATTTTTCATAATGTGAATTGGTAGGGGTTGTATTGAATCATGTGGATGAATTCTCATGTCCCGTGGATAGGAGTGTCAATGGGTCAAACTTGGGCTAGCCCGGCCCAAGCCCACTTTAGCCCACATACATAAAACTCAAGCCCAAGCCCATGTAGAAAGCCCAACGGGCTTGAGTTGTGTAAATGGGCTTTAGCCCTTCAAAGCCCACCATAGCCCGTTGGCCCAATGGGCTTAGATTATGTAAATTCATTTCAAAGCTAAAATTTCTACAAAAATAAAAAACAACAAAAAATTGAAAATTTTTACTAGTCAAAATATCGAAATTTTTTAAATTCTATAATTGTGCAAAATACACAATCTAAAAAAATTAAAAAATCACTAAGTTCAAGAATTTTTGAATTGTCATATTCTAAGAAATAAAAAAATTCTAAAATTATTGAAAAACACATAATTCTCAAAAGTGTATGTCTGAAAATTACCAAGAACTTTAATCATAAAACTTGAAAAATCTAAAAAATATGAAAGTTTTAGAACATCATTTGGTAATTCCCCAAAATTTAAAATATGAGAATCAAAAACGCTAAATCTAAAACCTAACAAGAAATCTTTATATCCTAAAATATCTAAAAATTGTCAAGTGACACTTAAACAAAGATCACAACATTAAAGACAAATCTAATGAAAGATAAATTATCCACAAACTACATCAACAAACATATTCACAAATAAAAACCATCCATCCATGGCTAGTGATTTTATACATCCATGACAAAACCATCTGATCCATAGCCAAAACAATTATAAAGTGAATTCCTCTTATCTACGGAGTAAGTGAAAGGTCAGAATAAAGCAAGATTAAAACCATCCGTGGCCGACGATTTTATACAAGCTTGGTGAGGCCCTAACAAAAATTCTCATTTTGCAGTTGCAATGTAATATATAGCATTTCTAAGCTTTCCTTCCTCAAAATTATTTCCCAAATCCATATTGCTTCTTTCTCTCTTGGCAAGAGTGAGCAACCTTTGCCTTCTTGGCAGCAAAAGGTATTGCCTTCTTGAGCTCCTTCTAGTAACAGATGACCACCTATTAGCATGCAAGTAGATTGTCAAATTTCTGTGGATTTGTCACATCAAGTTGTAGAAACTTGACAACAAATGGTGAAGAGCACAAATACACACCACAAATATTAGCAAATGGTGATCAACAGACCACCTTCTCTTAGAGTTTAAACTCCATATACTAGAACACCACATTTAGCAAAGTTTTCAGCTCTATACTAACAGGGTAGGGGATTTAGCAGCATTCATGGTCTTGGGCCAGGTCCAAATCTCCAAATACTTTGCCAATGTTGCTATAAAGTGAACATCCATGTGAAGGAAAGAAAGTAACTAATCACATGCAAACTAACATGTTACTAAAAGCTGATCAAATTTATTTTTCCAGATGCAAAACTACTGTCAGAGAAGAATACACACAAGTAAATCTAGTAACCCTCATCCCTACTACAGGCAAGCCATCCTTAAAGATATGAGATATCTTTTTGTTTCATATCTTAACGTTCAACTGATGGGTAAGAAGATAAGGTTTTCACCCATGGATGCAATGAAATGCAATTAGAAATCACACACAAGTTTCATATTAAAATTGCATAAAACACAAACCAATGAAATAATGTCTTTAATGCGATAAATACAACGAAAAGTATCAGCTTGATCTTATGCAATTGGCTAAATGAAGACAGTAGCATCATTATGTACAAGACAATAACCAATACCATCAAACTCTTGTACGTATTCCAACATGTACTTGCATGCAATTTTATACAAGAGATAGGCAGTTTAAAGTTCTAATCCAACATGTACTTGCACACTACTTTATACAAGAGATAGGCAGTTTAAAGTTCACAACATAAGACTAATACACATTCTCGATAACGTATAACAGTTTTGTGTGCCATTCCCTAGGATTGAAGCAAGGTACTCACATGTTTATCTATCTTATCAAGAACATAACTACGTCATATGGTTCCTATATCACCTTGACGATGTCACGGTAATATTTTAAATCTTTTGCTGGAAGAGCACCTATCTCATATAGCACCCTCTGTCATGATATTACTTCAAACCACTGATTTTTATAACCATATATTCCGCTGCATGGATTGGTTATAATCTTTCCTTTTGAATCAAGATCCAAGCACAGATATTGGCCATTGAGCAGCTTAGACTTCAGAATAGGTATTGCTTCTCATGTAGAATCGTCCCCTGTGCATACTATACGAAGTTTAGCAGGCTTCGATGAACCAATAGCTTGCAAGCAAAAGTATGTTCCCTTCACTATCAGGAACATCTGAGGCACGTAATTCCCAAATCAAAATGGTTGCAAGAACTGAGCGCCAGCGGATCTGTCCATGATTCCCTGAAGACACATTTGCCTGTTGGATGATGCACAATTTGGTTTGATCTACGATGAGAAACAGCAGGCTCCAACGAAGCAGGCATACCAAGCACATTTGTTAGTTAGATGCAAGAACAAGAAACAGATTGATTAGAGTTCTATTCCTTGTGACATTGCAACAAACAATTTAGACGCGAACCATTTTCGAGTTCAAAAAAAACACAAATAATTTAATTAAAATGGGGAGCTTCGTATAACAAAGAAATAACTGATAATCTTTACATATTTAAGACCCAGAGTCGAAGGAACTAAATGAATAAGAAGCCAGACACAGAGGAACGAATTGTGAAGAAGAAACATAGATCGCAAGACAAAATGAAAAAAAGGAAAACTTTACAGAAGTGACTAGGTTTCAGCCCGGTTACCTACCTACTCATTCCATCTGGGGATTGTACAGTAAAACAGGGAGGGCCAGGGACGACGTCATCTGGAAGCATTGATTGCAGAATCGGCGGAATCGGTCCGATTCCGACCGATTCCGGAATCGGATCGGTGGATTCCGATCCGATTCCTGGCGGAAGGACCAATTCCGGGAAGAATTCCGCGAAATCGGTATGAATCGCCTGGAATCGGTCGGAATTGATCCTATTCCGACCGATTCCTTGTGGAATCAGTCGATCCGACCGATTCCTTCGGAAGACCGGGTCAACCGGCCCGGTTCGATTCCCGGTTCGATTCTGGACCGGGAATCGAACCGATTCCGGCCCTAAAAGGGCCGGAATCGACCCGCGGGGGTCGATTCTGTCGATCCCGCTGCGGCAGAAGCTGGATCCGGCGATTCTGGCGCGATTCCGGCGATTCCGGCCTCGATCCCAGCTGCCAGCGTCGATTCCGGCCGATTCCGTCGATCCAAGCATCGATTCCGGCCCGATTCCACCGATTCCTGCGATTCCGGCGGCGATTACGGCGATTCCGGCGATTCCAAGCAACGTCTTCAAGGGATTCCGCCGATTCAAGCTCGGACCGGCCTCGAATCAACCTCTTCTTCGATCTTTGTAAGGTTTTTGGTAAGATTTCTTCGCCGAAAACTTCATACGTCCATTCTTACGCGTTTCTGACGAGTCCGAGCATCGTTAAACGTTGTGATTTCCGACCGAACAAGTCCATCCAAGTTTTGAACTATCCGTTTAAGTCCATTTTGCACGGGAAAAATTCTGGATATCCCGTACGTTAATTTACGACCATTTTCGGCAAATACGTAACCCTTTAAACATACCGAATGGTGTGTTACTTGGGTTGTCTGCTTCCCGAACAACGTCTAAATCAATTTTTTTGTTATCTAATCATTTTTAGTGCATTTTTTACAATTTTTGCAGATATAAGCAATGGCCGATCAAGGTGATGCAGCACCAGCACGTGCTTCCGACGTGGGTTGGGAACACGGGCAGATGGTAGACCCAGTCAGGAAGAGGGTACAGTGCAAATGGTGTGGGAAGGAGATGAACGGGGGGGTGTTCCGGCTGAAACAACATATTGCCGGAACAGGTGGGAATGTCAAGAAATGTGACAAGGTGCCCAGGGAGAAGAGTGAGGAGATGAGAGGCTACATGACAGGTAGAGCCTCTCAACGGGCTGTTAGGATCGAGCAGAGAGAGGAGTTGCACGACGAGCTACTCCAGAGGAGGAGGGACCGCGATTTGCCTACCTCGAAAGGGAAAGGCAAGGGGAAGGCACCAGCTGAGCCGGAGCCAGAGAGCGAGGACGAGTCCTCGGACTCCGAGCTTAGACGTGCTAGGCACGATAGCAAGCGTGCATTTGCTGAGGAGGAGGACAGGAGGAGGGGAGTAGGAGGGTCTGGGTCCAGAGTTGACCCAGCTTTGGCCGATCAGCATCGGCTCGCCCGACCTCGGGCTGGGACCGAGAGACTGACCCCAGGAGACAGGAGCCACACCACCGTTCTACTTCTACCAGCACTCGATTTACACCGAGTGACGAGTATTTATTTAGGAAATAGAGTGCTGGGCAGATGGGGATTAAACAGGCAATGAAAGGGGTGAAGGCAACAGGAACGGCTGCAAAGAGAGCCGTTCGCCACATTATAAAATTTTCAGATGCAGAAGTATAAGATGAGGGTCGGCGTATACTCAGATGCTGATCTGAAATGTTCAGTTGACAAAGTGTCACCTGGTATAGTAATAGCTTGATGAAGATTTTATTTTCTTTTCATATAAGTTATGGTAGATGATGGGCTAATTGTTTACCTTTTCTCTTCTTGTTTTTTTCTTGCAGCTGAGTGGTGGGTTCAGGTGAACACCAGGAGTGGATGGAATCCACTTGCTGCCATCGGTATCAGGATACTCAGCCAGAGCACCAGTTCCTCCCATTGTGAGAGGAACTGGAGTACATTCAACCTGATACATACGAAAAGGAGGAACATGTTGACCTCAGACCGGCTGGAGAAGCTGGTCTTCTGTCATTACAACATGAGGCTGCGCATAAAGAACATCAAGGATCGACAGAAGATCAGCGAGGCACGATTTGCACGATTCGCAGGTGGTCCGTACGAGCAGAGGCATTTCTCCGCCACACCACCACCCGAGGAGGTGGACATGGATCAGATATTCCAGGAGGAGCATGCACTTGCCTCCTGGATAGAGGAGAGGAAAGCCAGGGATCATGCAGCTGAGTTTGATCCCGATGACCGTGCATGGGCTGAAGGAGAGTTGGATGGTGTTGAAGCCGAGGAGGATGCTCCAGCTCCACCTCCATCTACTTCTCAGGCTCAGGCAGGGCCTTCTTCTGCCCCAGCAGCTATGGAGCAGCCACCTGCAGCTTTAGCCCCAGCTCCAGCTCCAGTCCCAGCAGCCGCTACCCAGCCCATTCGCAGTCCGGGGAAAACGAAAACAAAAGTGACTGCACGGAAAATGGGAGGATTTGCAAAGTTGAAAAAAACTTTGGGTTCCGGACCTTCTGGTACTTCAGAGATGGCTGAAGAGGTGAAGAGAAGGAAGCTAGAGGTCAGGCGTCCTGTCAGCCCAGATGACAGCACGCAGGCTCCTTCTCACTCCTCAGGTGATGATGACGAGGAGTGCATACCAGCGACGCAGCCATCAGCAACAGCTGAGTCTCCTGATTCACGGCTTCCAAAGCCGTATTACACGCTGGATTCGGATACACATGATTCTTATATACAGGAGCCACAGTATCCAGCATTTGGCCAGGTTGACCAGCAGTGGATTACACCACCAGCTCCACCATCCTCTGCTTATGTCCCGGTCGTCCCGCAGTCCGATCCATACGACCTTGATGGCATGGCATCGGCATTATTTTCATATGGATATGGTCCCGGACAGTATACAAGACTGAGCACGAGGGAGGAGCGTCAAGCGCAGCAGGGAGAGGAGGAAGACCCATATTTATATCCTAGATTTTGGTAGTAGATTGATATGATGTAAAAAAAAATTTTCATGATGTATCATCTCTTTGATTTTTGAATCAATGGAATTGGAATATGTACTTAACTTCAAGTCTTCAATTGGAGTTCATTAGTATTTATTCGATGTGGTCCTGTGGATGAATGCATTGGTTATTTTTTAAAAAAATTCTAACTCATTTCCTATTTTTTTAGAATTTTTTATGAATTTTTTAAATTTTTTTGACGAAAAAAAAAATTCAAAAAAAAAACCGATTCCAGCCAATTCCGGGAATCGGAATCGGTCCGGGACCGATTCCGGAATCCTTGTCTAGAAGATAAGATCGGTGCAGAAGAGAAGTAGGGGAGGCACCAACCACCAATGCTAGCCTCGTCATCTCTACAGCTCCTCACGGGTGACAGGTCCCGTGCGTGTTGCTCATGCGTGAAGAAATAAGCAGCGAGGCTCCATCACCGGAGAGAGAGAAGGCGATTGATGCGTCTACCCGTGGCTTGCAAGGAATGATCTGATCTAGTGGCCGGTGGTTGCAGAATATTGACTTTTGCTTCCTTCGGGCATTTCAACCGCGAGCATTGAGGAGAAGAAGTCGAACATGGGGTGCTGGGGTGCGCGGCCGTAGGTTGCCGTTGACGGGCTTTCGACGGGCTGGCGCGCCAAGATCGACGGATCAACTCATTTGAATAAAATTAGAAATAGATTTTTCCACGGGCCCTTTAAGTTTTTTGAGAGGCCCGAGCCCAGCCCGTGGCAGACTTTTTGACGGGCTAGCGGGCCCAGACTGTCCATTTGACACCCCTGCCCGTGGACACTCCAAAAGATTGTTTTTTCATATATGTTGTAAAAATTCTAGTTGAAAGATATTCCATGCTTAAACACTTCTATCTTGAGAGGGAGCATCCAAGGAGCCACACAAACTTGAAGATATGTAGCACAAAAAAACACGAAATCTAGAAGTCTGCGGTAAAAGAAATCATGAAATCTAAAAAAGACCTGAAAGTTAGAGAATTAGAAACTTTGATGAGTATACAAATATAAATAAATCAGAAATCTCAGATCCAAAAAAACGAAATCCCACAAGTCTGAAATTTTTTAAAGGTTCAAGTATACGGGAGTCCAAAAATTCAGAGACCTAGAGATTCCTTGAAATCAAAAAAATCCAAGAATTTTTCAAAACATAAATCAGCAAATCAGAAATTTGTAAGGAATGCAGGAATTTTAAAAATATAATATACATATAATATGGGAAAAATCATAAATTTAAAAGTTAAAAATTATAAAAAATATGAAAAGTTTAAAAAAATGTTAAAGTCCAAGGACTTCAAATCTAGAAACTCCATAAACCTGGAAATCTAAGAAGTGGTCAAGGTCTGAGAGCTTGAAAAGTTCAAAAGTCCTTGAGATCTGAAAATTCAAGTCTTAGGAAAAAAAAATCTCAAGTCCATGAGTTGCAAGAATTTACATTTTTCAAGCAAATCTTATTGAAAAAAATCATATGAATTTCGATATACATTGAAGTCTCAATGTCACGCATATGTTACACTCAACTCCTACAGTATTTAAAATACTTGGGTCCCATTAAAGGTAGGGATCGACTCTAGCTAATCCAAGGGACATTCATGACAAGAAAGTCCTTGATAATTATTTTTAAAATACATGAATTATAACACATATACTGACATCTAAATCATGTTAAATAAAGATTATCCAGAATAAATCTCTACATGATTAAATATTTATGTAGAAATATAAAAAATGTATAATAAACAACATAGAAACAAAAATTCCAAAATTTGAAAACCGGGATGAAAGGTCTTCAAACAACAAATTTGAATCCATGGAACCTAGACCTTGACAAAAGGTGGAAAAAATAACAAGATATGTAAAGGGAAAATCATAGAAGGCATTTGTAAAAATAACTTGTGAAGGTTTGAAAAACCAAAAGTCAGAAATTTAAAACTTTTAAAGGTTTGTAAATCTGGTCAGATATTCAAAGACAGGGTGTTTCCCTGAAATCAAAAAATTAGAGAATTTTTCAAATCACAAAAATCAAGAAATTGCAAGAAATAAAGAAAATATAAACATACAAGACATCTTCAAAATCTAAAAGTTAAACTTCTTAAAAACTTGAAAAGTTTAAAGAAATATAAAAGCCCAGTGATGAAAATTCTGAACATTCAAAATAGATGAAAGTTCTATAAATCTCTAGAATTTGTAAAATTTGGGAACTCAAAATCAACAATTCTAAAGATTATCCAAAATAAATTTTTGTACGAATAAATCTTTATGTAGAAATATAAAAAATGTATATAATAAACAAAATAGAAACAAAAATTTTAAAATCTGAAACCCTGAAATAAAAGTGTAAGGAATCAATACATGACAACGGAAAAATATTTGATTCTTTGAAACCATGATCTTTGCCTTGGTCGATGCCGAACAAGTAAAATCGGGAACCGAACATGAAGTAGAACGAGAGTACCTCATGGGATTTCCAAAATCTCTCACTATTGATAAAGAGAGGATATTCCTCCTTGCTGAAAACCGTTCAAGTGTCCGGGCTCTAGCGGTATCCACACGATCTGCTTCAATAGACGAGTTCTCCCTTCCTTCAGGCCTCCAGAAACCTTCCATATCCAAGCTTGACCATGGGAGATCACCTTCTAGAGGAGAGAGGAGGAAGAGGATGCTTGGGACGTGCTCCAGCCTTATGGCTTGTTAGAGTTTGGCTTCATAAGACATTTATATATAGAAGATGGAATTTTTTACAAAAACCTGAAACTTCTATAAAATTACGTCCATGTCCTCATCTTATTGACATGATCTAATGTGTGTGACCCACTAGGCCCAATAGTCAATTTGGTTGAAGCTTTAATTAATTTAAAAGAACAATTCTTTTAAATTAAATCAAAATCGTTAACCAATAACAGTTTTTATGGCTTTCTGATCATAAAGGGTACAAGTCACATCCTATGATCCCAAATGACTTTGGGGGTTAAATAATATCCATTGAGCCTTTCTATTATCAATTATCACACGAATTCAAATCCTCATTCATATAATGTCCCGGTCGGTTAGGGGTTCAGCACTGACTGTCAACCCCTAAATATTCCAACTCTATGGGATCCTGTACTCAGATTCGGATCAATTGGAAAACTCCTTTTCCAATTATCCTAAGTACCTTGGCCAACGATTTAGAGTACTATTTCATAGGACATTCTCTCTCTCCTACCGAGAGTGAACGATCCCTTGTTGTCCACTTAATTGCCTCCACCGGGTTTCTTTTGCACCCAATACATCAACTATACTTGACCATAAAGATGGTGATCCATAAGTTAATAATCAAGTACAATATATATTTGGTAAGACATTTTTGGTGACTCAGGTCAAAGATCCAATCATGCTATTGAGAGGTAAGAATAACCCGATAGACAGTTCGGTAAGATACCGATCAGATTTTCCTAAATTGGTCAGTTCAGTGAACTCATTCCACTAATAATCACCTATGTGTGTATCTCAGTGTCCCCACATTGATGACCAATGAGATCGGTCATTCTCATTATATGAGAAGACATCACACACACTAGTCTATCCGGATTCTTGATTTCCCATCTTAAGGATCTTATGACTAGGAACATTTAGAACACATACCTCTAGATGATTGATCTCATTATCATGATCTTATCATGATTCAATCATCATTGCATGTGATCAAGGACTTCATTACGATATACACTTCTGATAAAAGTTAATAATGAAGTTTTGCCTATTTAATTGAATGAGATATTCCTAGAAATGTTGAATCATATCATATATGATTGGCTTATAGGGCATATATTTCTATCAAAAAGTTCTTCAAACAATAAATCTGAATCCATGGAACCTAGACCTTGGCAAAATGTGAAAAAAAATAACAAGATATGTAAACGGAAAACCATAGAAGACACTTATAAAAATAACTTGTGAAGGTTTGAAAAACCAAAAGTCAGAAATCTGAAATTCCTAAAGGTTTGTAAATCTGGAGCCCAGATATTCAAAGACAGGGTGATTCCCTAAAATCAAAATATTAGAGAATTTGGAAAATCATAAACATCAAGCAATTACAAGAAATAAAAAAACTTTTCCATAAATATTCAAAATATAAAATTTAAAAATCTGCAAAACTTAAAAAGTTTAAAGAAATCTAAAAGCCCATTGATGAAAATTTTGAACATTCTAAATAGATGAAAAATTCGTAAATCTCCAGAATTTGTAAAACTTGGGAACTCAAAATCAATACGGCGAAGTAAACCAAATTATATAAACCAAATTATTACACTTTTTTTGCACTAACAAACTAGTTGAAGTAACAAAATATATTAGGCTAAATCGTTAAGCATGCTGCTCTTTTAGGTTTTAAACTGCATCTCACCAGAATTAAATTAACATTAAGGTAAGAATTAACATTGCTACTAGATCTAGAGTTTTCATATTTAAATTTGCTTAGTTGTAATTTCTCACTTTGTTGAATAATTGGTGGATTAAGCATTGCAACATTGATTGTAAAATTTAGGTGGCACAAGATTGGAGTGGAGTTCACAAAGTACGAGGATTGTATTAAACAATAGTTGTGCAAAACCAAAAGGGTTATTTCAGCAAATCGAAGAAAAATTAAAACAATAAAATCTAAATACGTGATTAAAATATAAAAATAAATTAAAAATAGCATTACTTTCTGCCTAAATACAACAAGACATAGTGACAAGAAATTAACAATAAATACCTTTCATCTACATGTTCTAAAGAATGTATTAGCTTCTTTACATGTTGTTTCTTGGCAGGGCAAATCTTAGAAAATCAAATAGAATCAAGTTATGATTAAAGAAAAACATATTGTAATTAGGCCAGAAGTAATGCAATTCAACTAAATTTATCTGAGAGTTCTAAACGGGATCATGAAATGTCACATTTTTCGCGAAGGAGTAATTCCCCAGAGGGATTTAAGACACAGCGAAGCAAGATGGAAAAAAAATCTCAGAAGGGAGAGAAATTGAAAAATATGTGAAGTGCAATCAAAGAATTGAAGGTCAATTTAAATATGAAATAAGTAAATATAAACATGGCAAAAAAAATTACAAACCAAATAAAACAAAAAAGAGACATAACTTAGAAAAAAGTAAAAGAATAACAGAGACAAGAAAAGACAGGACAAAATTAATGACAAAAGATCAAAATCAAACCCCAACGCTATCAGAAAGTTGAAATACGAAATTTAAAAAGATTTATTTCCATACCTTGGTGATTTATTCCTTTGATTGATCCTTGGAGATATGTAAATTTGTGTTTTATTGGGTGTTGAAACACCTTCTTCAAGTACTGCAAGAAGATTGAAAATATATATTATGAATGAAATGGAGAAATCATAAGAGAAAAGAAAGGAAAGAAACCTTCCATGGATCATGTTAAATAGTAGGGAATTAAGGGACAGTGGAAGAAATCGGAAGATTTACGTACCCCATTTGTACCATAAAAGCAGGGTCATTTCGATGTCTTCCCGCCACTAACTGGTGGAGGCAGCATCGTGAATTTTTTATCTATGGCATAACAGTCATGGAGATATCCAACAGGAAAGACATCATTTGCACACACACGGAAAGGAAGACAATTTTAATACCAATCCAAAGAAACCAGAAAGCTACTCGTTTGAGAGGAGGTGTAGGGCAAGAGAAAATGGAAAAAAAAGAAGATAATCTCATGATACCATTTTTTGGAGGGAGGGGGAGATTACGGCGGAGGATAGCGAAACCGTCCGGTGAGGGGCAGCCGAGGATGGAATATCGAGAACTTGGAGACATTGCGGGGCGAAAGATGCGGCAGAGGCAGTATGTGGGGCGAAAGATGCGGCAGGGACAGTATCTCAACAGGGTCACTATGTAAGGCATCGAATAGTTGGAAAGTTTAAGTCCTGATCGGACGATGTCAAACGACGGGACGAAAAATGGCATTCACGCTTCTTAGTATAAGTTAGATTAGATTAGATTAGCTTAGATAAATTAGATTAGATATTTCATCGGATCTATCCCGAGACGTGAGAATTTATGGTAGTAACTTTTTGGTTATTACTAAATTGGGTGTATAATTACTAATCCTCCTGCATCCTATGTATATGGTTACTAGAGATTGCATATAGTTATTAAACTTTAAATATAATTACTAAATCATATCTTTAGTTACTAAATTGTATCCATAGTTACTATGCATATAGTTATTAAACTCTGCCTATAAGCTACTAAGCTGTGTCCATAGTTACATGAGCAATTTAGAAATTGTATAAGCGAGTCAGGAAGTATTTAATGAGCTGGAATAGAGGTTAGGAACTATATAGGAGATTTAGTAAATATATGCGTAATTAGTAAATCGGCGTTAATAGTTATATGAGTGATTTAATAAGAATATATTCGCTTTAGTTTCTTTCGGATGATCGGTAAGTATATACCCAAATTAATAACTAGTCAAATTACGTGCTTCGCACGTCCGTGAGTAATATGTTGTATACATGTTAAGTATAAATTCACATGATAATTGAAATACATTTTTATTATATATATGATAGATAGATACATTATAAAAATAAGTTATATTATAAATGTTTTATTTTACTTTTAAAATATACATAAATCAGTAATCATAATCAAAATTTTGTTCCTTTTCAACAAATCATGATATGCTTAAGTCAAGTAGCTCAATTTATTTACCACCACCTATTTAAAATAATTTGATAGATGGAACAAGTCTCAGTAAATATTTACAGTTGTAATGTGTATTATGTGTTTGTAAACTGATATTGACCTATTTAAAATAATTTGATAGAAGTAGATCCAAGTAAAAATTACAATTGTAATGTTTGGTTTGCATTTGTATAAGTAACATATGGCACGAGTGTTTGAGTTTTTACTGTTTTAGAAATGTGTTAACACATACAAATATAAGTTTTTCTACAAATATAAGCAACGTGCTAACACATACATTTGTATAAATATACAATCACCCAGCTACTTGTATACAAAAGATAATAAACTACCAAAAAAACCAAAATGAATATTCCTTATAATGTTCTTTCTTTAAATTCTTTAACTATACATCATTTCCCTTGTGATTTGCACCGTTTCCTATATTTGATTTGTTTCGTTAATGTACTTCAGTACGGCTACTTGGAATTGTGATTCAGATTTAAAGTACAAATGACATTTATAAGAATTTCTAAAAAATAATTATAAAACTAAAAATATATACTTCCTAACGTGTGAATGACAGACAAAACGAATGAATTGTCCGAAGTGTTTTGAATTGGCCGATTTACGCTATAATTTTTGTTTCATATTTTCAGAATCTCATTACCTTTATTGGCAAAATCAAGCAACGATCCCGATGATTTCAAGCTTATATGCGAGTTGTTTTCTACAAATCATCACGGATTGATCATCTTAATAGCCAACGCAACAGATGAAACAACATGACTCTTCACATATAGCACTATTTTTTCTTGAAGGACATGCAACAATGTGCACCAGAAGATTATACACAAAATAATTTAAATTAATGAAATGATTTAAATCTACACTCTTCAACCAAATAGTTATAAAATTCATCTAAAAACAAACAATATTTTAAATGCATGAAATGATATTCTAAAACTTTCGACTCTTAAAACTCATGTTGAGTTACATGAGTTTTTGCTTTTTCCCTCGACGTTGTATAACTTCATCAATAGCCTGAGAGTTTGAATCTTCGGCTTCATCAATCTCCAGAATCTGCTTGACATGCGTACATGTGTAACTAATAAGATCGTTGATTCCTCTGCTAACACACTTTATAGTCAATGTGTATCTCTTATTAATCAAACTCTGCATAATGTTCAAGTAGGTAGGAAGATCTTTTGCCTGCATGATAACATATAACATTATATATTGCATAAGAAACAATTTTTCCAACAATTTTGCGTTGTTTGTATTGGGACATATTAATAATTTGGTGCCAAATGTTGTCTTCAATCCAAAGTTTCCTATAAATCAAAATATGGCTACATTAGAATATTGTAGTTTATATTTTTTGATAATGATACAATATCTTACCTCTAAATGTATGAGTGAGTAAAGATGTTAAAAGTATAGGTTTCTCTTGAATAATCACAGATAATTGTACTCCTTCATTCTTGACCCATATTGTAAGCATGATAGTTTTTGAGCTTCTGAATAACAAGATATGGATACAAATGAGAAATATTCAAATAGTTGAAAAATAATAAATAAGTAATTAGATGTTTCGTGTCATCCGTTAATATTAAAGTTTGTCGTTGAATGTTTTTCCCATCTGCTTTTCTTGATACTGTTGTTGCTTCATCTGTATTGATAACCACACACAATAAATCTGCAAAAGAATGTAATGTTATGATCAAACATTTTTATTAAAACACATATAAATCATAAAAATTACCAATAACTTCATCATCGATCTTTGATTCAAACAATTGCTAAATAGTTCTTAATTTGCTTGTATCTCCATGATCCTTTTGAATTGAAAGAAATGCTTCTGCTTCTACGATTAGTGTAGCCTTTGTGAATATAACAGTGGTTGTGATTGATCCAAGATTGAACTTTGGATTTGCCAACTTTATTATACCATTTGAAATGGTGTAATAATTTTTTTCTATTAGAAAATTATCAAACTATGCAATTTGATTTGATTACAACATCCTACATTTAATTCAAAACAAGTTATAAACACCCAGACAAATAATTATGTAAAGCAATAAATTTTTCGTGAAGAATATATAGTAATTTGCCAGAAAACATATCAAATAGTAGCGTAGGGAGCACTCACGAGTTCTTGGTTGAATAAATTGCACTAAGTAAGAAGCCAGCAAATTATCCAAAGAAATCAATCTGCAACCTTGAATTGAACCTACAACATTTAACAAAAGAAATTGAACTTTCAAGAGATATGCTTGAAAATAAGATTGTGTTGGAAGAATTAACAAAAATAAACATACTATAAATTTGTTTAAGCATGATTTGAAGTAGATATGCTTTCGTTTGAATGATAAAGGCAAAAAGAGCAAAAAACAATGTAGATGGAAAGTGGCAACTGAATCATTGTTCAAAGAAATATAAATGTCCAGGTCGTAAATCCAAAAAATATCAACCTTAATAAGTATAATCATGTGATCCATCAGTGAACTAAAAAGATTGGTAAACTGAAAATACATATATAATAAAGCGGGAAAAGATTTACACACCATGTCCACTGATCCAAGCTGCACAACACCATGTATTTGATTTTATCTACCTTGAAACTGTAAGGAATCGTTCATAAAAGTTTGGTGCAGAGGAAGCGACGATTCCTATGGGTTCCTTTATAATCCGTCTCAATCAGAATTGAACGACGAAAATCGAAAACCGATCAAATCGGGTTCGAATATACCTGATAGGGATTCATATAATCCCATGGAGAGAAAGGAGATGAGCTTCTTAAGCTCTACAAACCGTTCAAGTGTCCGGTCTCCAGCAGTATCCACACGAACTTCATCACAACAGGTTCTTCCTTCGCGCCGGCCTCGAGAACTCTTCCCGAACGGAGCTTCATCGACCATGGACACCTTCTTGAGAGGGGAGGAGGTAGGGAGGAGGCTTGGGACGTGGTTTTCACCCTTGGCTTGATGGGGTTTGGCTGAAACCATTAGTATTTATAGAGAATTATGGAATTTTTCATAAAAACCCAAAATCTTCATAAATTACGTCCTTGCTCCTGTACTTGTGGATAAGTCCTTTTGTGTGTGACCCACTAGGCCCAATAGCCTATTTGGTTGAGGCTTAAATAAAATAGAACAACTCTATTTAATTTAATTAAATCCGTTATCCGATAACAGATTAATCGACCTACCGATCATGAAGGGTACAAGCCACATCCCATGATCCCAAATGGCTATGGGGATAATCTCATCTCCATTGAGCATTTCCATCATCAGTTACCACATGGATATAAACCCTCATCTATCTAATGTCCCGATTGGAAAGGAGTACGGCATCGACTGTCAACTCCTTAGTGTACCGACTCTATAGGATCATGTACTAGGAATTGGATCAATTGGAAAACTTCTTTTCCAATTATCCTATCTACCCTGGCCAGGGATTTAGAGTACTATCCCATAAGACATTCACTCTCACTTACCGAGAGTGGACGATCCCTTGTTGTCCGCTCAATTGCCTCCATCAGATTTTCCTTGTACCCGATCCATCGCTATACAAGACCATCTAAATTGTGATCCATAAGTCAATGGTCAAAGCACAAGTTCCACCCAACAAGGCATCTTTGGCGACTCAGGTCAAAGGTCCAACCATGCAACCGTGATGATAGAAAACCCTGATAGATAGTTCGGTAAGATACCATTCAGGGTTTCTAATTCGGTCAGTTCAGTGAACTCATTCAACTAATGAGCACATGTATGTGTATCTCAGTGTCTCCACACTAATGACCAATGAGATCGGTCGTCCTCATCACATGAGAAGACATCACATACACTAGTCTATCCGGATCCTTGATGTCCCGTCTCAAGTATCCTATGACTAGGAACATTTAGATCAAATACCTCTAGATGATCAATCTCATTATCATGATCTCATAGTGATTTAATCATCATTGTATTTGATCAAGGACTTCATTATGATATTCGCATCTAATAAGAGCTTATAATGAAGATTTGCCTGATTAATTGAATGAGATATTTCTAAAATGTCGAATCATATCATATATGATCGGATTGTAGGGCATACATTTCTATCAGAAACAGGTACTTTGGCAGGTTTGGTTTAGCAATGTGCCACATACACGTCTCGTTGAAGATAAGGGTGGACAAAATTGGATCTCTCGGTATAAAGATAAGTTAAAATTTCCAGGAGGAGGTACATAGTTTATTCATGGGGCAGACAAGTATCTTAAGATTGTTGGACAAACTAATGTTTATGTAAGGAATCAATACATGACAGCGGAAAATTTTTGATTCCATAAAACCATGATCTTTGCCTTGATCGATGCCGAACGAGTAAAACCGGAAACCGAATATGAAGTAGAACGAGAGTACCTCATGGGATTTCTAAAATCCCTCACCATGGATGAAGAGAGGACATTCCTCCTTGCTGAAAACTATTCAAGTGTCCGGTCTCTAGTGGTATCCACACGATCTGCTTCAATAGACAAGTTCTCCCTTCCTTCGGGCCTCTAGAAACCTTCCAGATCCAAGCTTGACCATGGTAGATCGCCTTCTAGAGGAGAGAGGAGGAAGAGGGGAGGCTTGGGACATACTCCAGCCATATGGCTTGTTAAGGGTTTGGCTTCATAAGCCATTTATATATAGAAGATGGAATTTTTCACAAAAACCCAAAACATCTATAAAATTGTGTCCATGCCCTCATCTTACTCATCTTATTGACCAGATCTAATGTGTGTGACCCACTTGGCCCAATAGTCAATTTGGTTGAAGCCTTATTTAATTTAAAAAAATAATTCCTTTAAATTAAATCAAAATCGTTATCCAATAACAGTTTGTACGGCTTTCTGATCATAAAGGGTACAAGCCGCATCCTATGATCCCAAATGACTTTGGGGAGTTAGATAACATCCATTGAGCCTTTCCATCATCAATTACCACACGGATTTAAATCCTCGTTCATACAATGTCCCGGTCGGTCAGGGGTTTGGCACTGACTGTCAACCCTTAAGTATTCCAACTCTATGAAATCTTGTACTCAGGAATGAATCAACTGGAAAACTCATTTTCCAATTATCCTATCTACCTTGGCCAAGGATTTAGAGTACTATCCATAGGACATTCTCTCTCTCCTACTGAGAGAACGAGCCCCTATTGTCCGCTCAATTGCCTCCACCAGGTTTCCCATATACCCAATCCATTAACTATATAAGACCACAATACTAAGTGATCCATCAGTCAATAGTCAAAGTACAAAGTACGCCTGGCAAGACATCTTTGGCGACTCAGGTCAAAGATCCAACCATGCTATTAAGATGTAAGAATAACCTGATAGACAGTTCGGTAAGATACCGATCAGGTTTTCTTAAATTGGTCAGTTCAGTGAACTCATTCCACTAATGAGCACCTGTGTGTATCTCAGTGTCCCCACACTGATGACCAATGAGATCGGTTATTCTCATCATATGAGAAGACATCACACACACTAGTCTATCCGGATTCTTGATGTCCCGTCTCAAGGATCCTATGACTAGGAACATTTAGATCACATACCTCTAGATGATCGATCTCATTATCATGATCTCATCATGATTCAATCATCATTGCATATGATTAAGGACTTCAGTACGATATATGCTTCTAATAAAAGCTAGTAACGAAGTTTTGCCTATTTAATTGAATGAGATATTCCTAGAAATGTCGAATCATATCATATACGATTGGCTTGTAGGGCATACATTTCTATCAATATACCACCTGCACTAAAGCCAATCACCCATCTAGCTGATCTCTATCAGCTCAAGGTGAAGCTCAAACACTCTTTGAGTTACTACTTCAGTTAGTGGATCTGTAATGTTATTAGCAAAAGATACTATATCTTTAATTATATCTCTATCAACTGCATTCTCTCTGATTCTATGGTATTGCAATAGAAGTTTGAAACTTCTAATGAGACTTTGGCTCTACCCCATTGTTTTCCTAAAACAATGATACACTTTCAGAGAAGGTTGGGACAATCCCATAAGCCAGATGAACATCTTCATCTAGTCAGCTTCTCAAGCAATATATAGTCATTATTCAATCTACTTTAGATTAGTTGTAGAATTAGCAGTGTTCTCTTGCATGGAACTCTTCCAGCTCACTGCACCACCATTAGCTTGTCTTATTATTAGACTTATCTGATTAGAAGCTTGTGTTCATAAAACTACAAGACTTCAAGTCTTATACTCCATACATTAGAGATATATCCTTAGTGCTTCTCAAGTACTCAAGGACACATCTCTAAATTATCCTATGACTCTCACAAGGATTTACTTGATGAATGCTCATAACACTTAGAGCATTAATGAAGTCATATGCGTAGCATCACAAATGTGATAGGTCCTATTGCAAAAGCATAAGGGCTATATTAATGTGATCTCTTCATCTTTTAAGAAGTCTGCAAAGACATCTCTTTAAAGATATCAACTCCACACAACATAGGTAAGAAACCTATCTTGGAGTTTGCCATGTCAAACTTTTGACTATGGTAACTACGCATACGAATTGGGTAAGGCCAAGAAACCTTTTAGATCTATCTCCATAGATCTTAAAACCCATATTAAGTTTGGAGGATTAATTGATAACTAGGCTCACTTATGATAACATACTTTCTTCATTCTTAATGAGTAGTATGTCATACATATATCATGTCAAGAAGATAATAGCACTCCCACTTATCTTATATGAAAACATAAGGCATATCTTCATTCTCAATGAAGTCATAAGATTTAATCTCATTAAACCTTATCTACCATCTATGAGAAGGTTTACTTTAGTCCATAAATGGACCTCATGCACAAACTATTTGGATGTTTTGGAACTTGATTCCCAAAGGTTGTATCATATACACATGTTTCTCAAAATAACATAGAGAAACACTATCTTAACATCCATTTGACATATCCTATAGTCATAGTGTGTAACAATCAAAATCTGAATGGATTAATTCCATGGCATAGGTAAAAGGTCTTATCATAGTCAACTATTTGACATAAATGATATCCCTTTTAACTATCCTTACTTTGAAGGTCTCTACCTTCTAATATAGTTCAATCTATTCTTTAGTGATCCATTTATACCCTATAGATACTAAATCCTTAGGTGGATCAATCAAGTTCTGAACTTGATTAGAATAGATAGAGTTTATATCGGATTTTATTATTTCTTCCCATTTTGAATCAATATCTCATATTGCTTCAATATAGATCTTAGGATCATTATCCTTTTATCTTATGTCTCATTTCTTCCATCAAAGATATGTCTCACATATCTCTTAGGTTGATTGGACACAAGAAAAGATTTATGATTTGTCCGTGTGTAAATATAAGCTAGTACCTTAAAAAAAATGTCCATGGATTGTGGGACTGGAACACCTTCCATTTATACCTTGCTCTCACTATCTTTCTAAAGGAGGGACTCTTCCTCTAGAAATATAAGCTAGTACCTTAAAAAATGTCCATGGATTGTGGGACTGGAACACCTTCCATTTATACCTTGCTCTCACTATCTTTCTAAAGGAGGGACTCTTCCTCTAGAAATATGGAGAGATGAGTAACTCATACCCTTCTCCCTAAGGGAGGCATTAATATCCTTAAGTTTGCTTAGGATATCCCACAAGCCAACACTTTATAGTCTTATATTCCAACTTGATAGGGTTATACTTCTTCACCAGGCCAGACATTCTGAAACCTTAACCTGCTTAAGGTCAAGCTTTAACCCCTTTCCATATCTGATATGGAATAATTGGAATAGACTAGGAAGGTACCGATTTAAGAACAAGTACCTATATTGAGTGCTAACCCCTAAATAGACAAAGAAGAATTTTGTAGAGGTTGTCATTATCCATATTATGTCCTACACAATATGGCTTCTCATTTTAGCTACTCAATTAAACTAAAATGTATAAGAGGTGTCTATCAAAATTAGATTCTACTATCCTTCATTTATGTGTGAATTATTACTTAAGTATCCCCTCTTTGATCTCATCAAAGAGTTCTAATACTCTTTTCATTAATATTTCCTCTTCATTCTTAATCTCAAATAATTTCTCAAAGGTTTTGGATTTGTACTTCATAAAGTACATATGTCCATACCTAGAGAAGTCATCTTTGAAAATTAATGAAGTTGAAATATTATCCTCTAACATTAATAGATATGGGCTAACATGCATCTAGATGCATGAGTTCTATAAACTCATTAGCCCTCTCTCCTTGTCTAACAAATGAAGAGTTGGTCATTTTACTTAATAAGATAAGACTTACATATAGTTAATGATTCCAAATCATTTACCTATATGTTTCTATCCGAATAGTACTCCTTAAGTCTTTTCTTATAAATATGACCGTACTATTAAACAATAGATTGATCAATATCAATCTACTTCACCTAATGAAGATTATTCACACATATTATAAGAGCATACATATCTGATATGAATAAACTCTTTATTATGCTCTTACTGGTAAACACTTTACCTGTTATCATTTTCATACCATAGAACAAATCACCATTTATTCTACTAGGAAATGAAAACAATATTATTTTAAAAGGATAATTAAGACAACTCTAGAAGGCTATAGAAAATCTGTATCTCCCACTAGTAATGATGCAACATTTTGTACCATTTCATATGTAGGATAACAATCTTCTTTAAGCCTTCATTTACTTGCTATTATCTACAACTCTTTGTAGATATATAATGCATATCTGGTATCTCATACTATTATATGCATACCTAGTATCTTATACTAGAATACACATATATAGTATATTATACTATTGAATGTGTATTTAAGACAAGTAAATATTAATGACATAGATACATGGAGCTTCTCAAGCTCCACCTTTGCATTATGTGCAATACACTTTGCACTTCTTCTTCTACTTACCATCATCATGATAGTAGAGGAATGCTATGTCAAATTTGGGTTATAATATCTTGACTCACTTCTTTGACTTTCAACTATCACCTTCTATCTCTATCTAATGATCTTACTTCTTTCTATTGGTCTCACCAATAAGAAGTATTCAAGATGTATTATTCTTCATCGCCTTTAATTAGCTCATCACCATGAGCCATGATGAATATCATATCCATCTATCCATGTTGCCACTACTATTTTTATTTAATAGAGGCTAACATCTGATAGAAGGCAATCAATACATCATTTTAATGAGATAAGATCTTATCTTCTCTCACTTCATTAGATAGTGTAGGAGATACTTACTTTTCAAGTAGGATAGTCAATAGGTCAACTATGAGAACTATTCTCTTAGTTCTAAACCAATATAAGAAGTGTGAGCCATTAAAATACTTAGCATCTAGCATGGTAGATTAATGGTGGTTTATAATATTCTACAACAGAGATGTAATTACATCAACATTACATACATTCATTAAAATTAAGATATGGTCTTTCAGCCTAATTTATACTCCCACTAACTTTCGACGAATTTGCATAACCCTCATTATGCAAAGATGGGATATCACGATAACATCCTAGTGGGGACCAAGACCCTACTAACCTTATAGTGATAACCTTGTGGGAAACACAACAAGTCATCCCATACTTAATAGGTAGGTAACTTTTACCAATTGCAACCCATGCAATTCTTAGTCATTCAGCCTCTAGAGTTATAACCTTGTGGGAAACACAACAAGCTATATACTCTAGTTAGGTCAAATCCGCTTGTTACGTTATGAGAATAGATTCTTAACATAGCCCTTGTGGGAAACACAACAAGGCCATGCAATGGTCCACTCCAAAGTTCGGCAAATGCCTTAGCCATGATCACCAATCCCTTGCTGAATGAGTCTTGTAGGAAACGCAACAAACCCATCCAATCTAAGATTGGCTCATCAAGACCATAACAACGGAAGGCTACTGTAGACACGCCAAATTGGTTTGATTCGGAGCCCTAGACTCTTATTCCATAGGCGATATCTTTTATTTGACCGTTATCTGATCCGGATTACCTCGTGGAGATGAGCTAAGGACATTGGTGGAGCCCCTTGTAAGTTGAGAATGGACCAATGATTTCCGGAATATTGCCGTAACCTTCAAGCGAGAGCCGCACGTAAATTGTAAAAACACGAAGCCTGCTCGATGACCGACCTTGAATGGTCCATAATTGAAGGTCACGGAAGTCCCTCATGTGTTCCGTAACATTCAGGGTTTCCGAGAAGTCATTTCGGTCGGCGTCGGTCAATGACGGCTTTCGTTATGGCTTTTTCGATCTGTGCTGACACGGCTATCCCGGACCACATGTTAGGCCTTTCCGGTCATCACCGGGTCTTTTTAGGTCATCCGGGTCGATTCTAGCCGAATATTTTCATCAACCGGGGCCATATGGCCATTTCGGTCAATTTTAGGGTTTCCCGCCTTTTCCGGGTTTCGGTTCACGTTTACCGGGTTAATATCAAATTTTTCGATGACTTCGGGTTTTCCGGTCGTACCGGACTTGTTCGGTCATCATTTTAAGTCATCCCGAGTTGACCCGAGATTTCTCGATCGGAACCGTGCTCTTTCGGATCTTCGCCCCGGGTTTCGGCTTTCCGTGAGAGGGTAAACCGGTAGAAAGCCCCGTGCAAACATATCGGGAGTCATGCCAGCTGGTTTACTGACTTGAGGAGGTGCGGTTGAAGGCCCTCTTTCCAACGCGACAAACGGGAGCCGAATCGGACATGCCGTTTGCAAGATATGGCCCGCGGAACACACGCGCAAGAGAGAGAGTGTACTGCGCCCCCGCTCCATTTGAAAGAGGAGGGCGTGCCCTCAACCCGGGGGTGCGCCCTGCACGCCCTCAAACTGGGGGCGCGCCCTGCGTGCCCCCGGTTCCTTTGAAAGGCGGGGACGCGGTCAGTTTCTTTAAATCGCAGATTACCCCGATTAGCACCTTCTAAACCGGATTTTTGGAAGGTTTCCGCGGAGGATTTTCGATTATTTGTACCGTGCCCCCGGTTCGGGGGCGCGTTACGTATGTCAAGTCAATTTTTAGCAATTTACAAAATATTCCGTCGATTTTTAGCAGTGAGACGCGTAACGCGCCCCCGCTCCCTTTGAAACAGGGGGGCGCGCAGACCGCGCCCCCGAACTGGGGGCGCGCCCTGTGCGCCCTCGTCCCCTTTGAAAAGCGGGGGCGCGGTCGGTCCAGTTTCTAAATTTTGCACCGGCTTCCTTCCCCTATAAATTGAGGGTCATTCTCAACGACCCAAGGTTAATACCCGGTGCCTAGCTCGTCCAGAGGTCGTCCAAGCTCTTCTCCAAAGCCGTCCCGACGTCCAAAGGCGATCCGAAGTCAAGAGATCGATCTCGAGGTGAAGGAGAAGGCTCGATCCGGGTGTTCTACATCAGCCAACTTCATCGACTTATGGAGAAAATCTGAGACTGTTTCTGAAAAAGTCTTTAACATTGAAGATTTTTATCTCTTTGTCCTCTTTCATCTCCAACTGACGGCATTCAATTCCGACTTTCCGTTTGTTCGTGGCAACTAGTACACTGAGGGCGCGCATCCAGGTTCTGTTTTCTATATCCTCACACTTTCATAATTTTTACTGACTTATAAAGGAGGATTTCGGAGAAGTCATAAACATATAAACTCTTCCTATCTGAGTCCTCTGTCTAGTCCAACAAACGGCACTTGATTCTGACATCGGGGTCGTCTGTAGCATCCTCTGTACCAAAGTTGCGCCAGAAGGGTGCAAAGGCTACCCGAACCGGCCTTCTTCAACCAACTTGGCTTCAACTCAAGCCGATCCATTCCATAAGCTTTCTCAACTCCCTTAACTCAGTTTATTTATTTTTTTAAATCATCTTTTAGTTTATTTAAATCATTTTTACATAATCAAAAATATAAAAAAGGGGTTAGGACTCGCCCCAATCCGGTGAGTTCGATTCCAATTGCTTCTCTCTCATCTTCTTACTACAGTTACTACACTTCCCATCGTTCTAATTATTTTCTTCACTTGATTTACTGTTCTAGTTGCACAGGTTGAACAAGCTAGCATCGGTTGGAGACTCTTCTTCATCGGCCGGCCGAAGAAGAAGAAGGTTGAACCCATATCCCGATCTCCCACACTAAGGTACACGGTCAATTCAACTCATCTCTTAATTTACATCCCATAAAGCGGAGCCCGCGGCTCCTGGCGACCACATTCTTTCATGTTTTAATTTCATCTTCTTCTCACTCTCCTCCCACATGACCCGAACCATCTCCGGTGCTCGAGCGATGCCGTGAGATGAAAGTTTGGGGATCAATGTGAGTGTGGGACCGAGGTGAGGATATTTTACCGCTTTCCGAGTGTTTTCAATTCACTCCCCTTTTTTCCCCTCTTCTATCTTTCACCTTTTTATCTTGAGGTGCCAATCCGGAACCCGTTTCTGGAGTCGACAGCTTTTTGGCGACCACGGTGGGACAACCAATGTCTTCAACTGTGCTAGCTTGTTTCAACCGTGCAACTAGTTGTTTTCCAACTTGGTTCCCGCGTGAACCGGCTTGTCTTTTATCTTCCATGTCAATTTACCTTTAAACTTGCTATTTACTCTTTATTTAAGATTGTCCCCCATGTGGACTTAATTTTCTTGTCTTTCATTTCAACCCGGTTCCCGCGTGAACCACTTTTCTTCTTATAAACCGGTTCCCGCGTGAACCACCTTTCTTTTCCAACTCGGTTCCCGCGTGAACCAACTTATTTTCAGATCGGTCCCCGCGTGGACCACCTCTTTACAGCACCTTTATATTGGCCCCACGTGGCCCTCCTTCTATTTTGTCAACTCTTACATCGGTTCCCACGTGAACCACCCCTTTTTTCATTAAAACCGGTTCCCGCGTGAACCAAACCCTTTTCTAAACCGGTTCCCGCATGAACCAACTCACTTTCAGATCGGTCCCCGCGTGGACCACCCCTTTCCACCAATTAGATTGGCCCCACGTGGCCCTCCCTTCCTTTCTCCAATCAAACAAACTGGTTCCCGCGTGAACCACCCCTTTTCCTTCAAAAAAAACCGGTTCCCGCGTGAACCACCTACCTTTCCAAAACTCGGCTCCCGCGTGAGCCACTTTATTTTCAAATCGGTCCCCGCGTGGACCATCCTTTTACCTTTACTTCAGATTTGTCCCCAATTGGACACTCCAACACAAGCCGGTTCCCGCGCGAACCACCTTTTAGTTGCTAGTTGCTAGTTACTTGTTTACTTTATCATTGCTTGTCTTGTTTGCATTCATTTGCTTGGTTTATTTAATAGCTTTCATTCATGTTTGCATATTGATTGTTTCTTCTCCTTCTACCCTCCATTTTTCATTTTTGCATTAGCTTTGCATCGGGTACCGGACTTGTTCCGATCCGTAGGGCATTCGAGGCGGGAGCTCTCTCTCCCAACACACCCTCACCCTCCAAACACCTTCTTGGTGGATTCTAACCTCTCTTCTGGGATATTCCTTCCTAGTTGATTTGGTGGTTTCCATCAAGGCCTCCGTAAGTTCCCATCCGTGGAGTATTCCTCTCCGCACGATTGGGCTGGTTGTACCACTTTCCCAAAACCCGAAGAACCCAAGTACCTACTCGTGGTGATTGAGTGATAACCTTAGGTCTTGAAGATTAAAGCAATAGGAATCATACCCAATTTGAGTGAACAATTGCTAACAATCTATCTAATCAAAGGTTTCAACCCAATAATTGTCGAGTAGTCATTTTAAAACCTTGTTTGCATAACTTGCTTGCTCACAACAATTGAAAATAAAAAAAATTTCCTCTTTCAAAACACCTAAAACAAAAAAAAACCTTTAATTTTTATGTTCAACTTGCTTGCCAAACAACCAAATTGAAACCAAATCAAATCAAACAAACATCCATAACCAAACAAAAACTCTCTTTGCATTTACACCTTTCATTTGCTTTCTTTCAACCATTTTGTAAGGAAATTTGACAGGATGCCCACTCTAAGGTCCGGAAGACACGTCGGGATGTCGGACTACTACGGCCAAGAAGAGGAGTACGAGACGGGTCACTACGAGCTTCAGCAACCCATGGTCCAACCAGATGGCCATGTTAATGCCGTGATGGAACCTGAGGCCCAAGATCTCGCTCATCGATCCGCCTCACATAGTATAGAACAAGCTCTCAAGGATCTATCTCTTCACCTTGATCCCGAGACCTTTGCAATTATCCAATCTGCCACTAAGGGCAAGATGCCCGCCAATCAAGCTCCGATCGAGGGAAATCAAGCCCCCTCACCACCCCAACCGGCAGTCAGGCCCCTAATCATTTTTTCTCCTGGGCAACCCTGACGTGTCTCCACTCACCCCGTTGTGGGGCATTCACATAACACTATTCCAGTTCTTGTTTCCAACCTACCTCTTCCAACTCAGTCACCTAAACACTTTGCTCCCATGGCTCAGGAATCCAGCCTCACCCAGGCATTAATGAACAAACTCAACCAGATGGATGAGCGCTTTGAAGAAATGAGGCACCGCCTCGATTCTAAAGCCATCCCTGAAATCTATGTCCCATCCCTACACCTTCCTCCTTCAGAGATACCAGTCTTCCAACGTTACAATGGGACTGGTAATCCTTTCAACCATCTAAAGAGCTTTCTCTACGACTCCGCATTTTGGAAAAATGACCGCAAAGCCCTTGCCTTCCTATTCTGTCAGTCATTAGAAGGATCCGCCCTGGACTGGTTCTATTCTCTTGATTCCATTGAGGCGGCAGATTTCGACATCGTCAAGACAAAGTTTCTACAGAGGTACAAAGATCGGGTGGAGCCAGCTCGATAACTGATTTAATTGCCGAAAAGATGAGGCCGGATGAGGACTTTGCCAGATTTGCTGATCGGTGTAGGGGAATGGCTGAGAGGCTAGTAGATACCATCTCAGAGGGGGAGCAGGTGAGGATGCTCATCGGGAACACCACGCCCAACCTTCGCAACCTCCTGATCATGCACCGCCCAACAACCATGAGTGAGTTGTGTGATAGCGCCCGCTACCTCCAAGCCCACTTTAAGGACGCATCCATGATCAACCCGTTCGACACCAAGCCCCGTAACACTAGAAAGCCTACACCTATAGGCCCCACCACCGAAGGGGTAGTAAACAATGAGAGCATCAATGCCATGGGTAACCAGGGTGGGTATCGCCAAAGCCAATACCGTAACCCACCACCCAATCAACAATACCGCCCAGCTCCTCAACCAGCTCCTCAGCCCCAATAGCAACTTGCATACAACCGAGCACCACCACAGCAACCCACCTACAATCGAGCACCCCAGCAACCAAATGCCTACAACCAAGTGCCTCAACAACAACATGTCTACAATCGACCCCAACCACAACAACAAGCCTACAACCAAGTGCCACCACCAGCCAACCGACCTAGGAGGGGGGGACCCAAGAGAGAATACTATCCTCCACTGCCATTCCCCCTCACCGATATCTTTAATGCATTGATGGTTGAACAACAGTTGGAGCTTCCAAAGGAGAGAGAAGGATGGCCGGCCAATGTTGACACAACCAAGTACGTTGACTGGGCATACGGTGGATGTATGTTTCCAGTTTAAAGACTACATCCATGACCTCAATGATCAAGGGAACATTGACTGGGCATAGATGGGAGAATCCATTCAAGCAATGAAGGCACGTCAGAATCAACCACGGCGACAACAAGTACAACAGCAGCCCGGCCTGGGCATAGTCCAAGATCCTCTCCCGGTACATGCACCCGTACAAGCACCGGCACCAGCACCACCAAACCAACGACTCGACCTCGTCCACTCCCCCATCGAGGAGTCAACCCACCATTCCCAGGGTTGGCAGGTCGAGGATCAAATCACCTCCATGCCCGCCATACCAACCCCACCTACAAACCGCACCATACTCTTCATCCCGAGAGCTCCCCCCAACACACAAACTACCCAAACACCACTACCCTCACCAACCATTAACCCTCCACGGTGCTTAATCATTAGACCGCCACCAGCCTCCCAACCAGCACCCCAACCATCACCCCAACCTAACCCACCAACCACCATTAATCCTCCACGGCGTCTAATCATTAGACCGCCACCAACACCCCGTACATCACCTAACCTACCAGTCACTGCCACCCCACGACCCCTCATCATTAGACCATCACCACCAACACCCCAACCATCACCCAACATACCGGCCTCCACCAATCCACGACTCCTCATCATCCGATCCTAACCACCCCTACCTACCACGGGCTCCTCAACCTACCAACCAACCCTACCATCACCATCATCACCACTTCCCCCTACCACACTGGCGCCGGTACTTCGTAGCGGGAGGATGTTCCAAAGGGTCTTCCCCCAGGCCGGGATGCAACCACAAGAACAGGTAGAAGAGGAGGTAGTGGAAGAACCGTTGCCCGGCACGGCATATGACCTATTGAAGCATCTGGACAAAATGTCGGCACGGATTTCAATCCTATAGCTGATTAAGAGGTCAAAGAACCATCAGGACATCCTACAACAATATTTGCAGCGGGTCATGGTCAATGAGGACCTCCCGCCTGAGAAGATCATTACTGTCCTGACCCCGAGGAGTGAACATCCGACACTCACATTTACACAGGAGGAGTTGGCACGGCCAGAGATCAGAAAATATGCCTTGTGTGTCGCAGTAGTCATCCGAGGTGTGGAGATCAAGTCCTGCTTGATTGACACTGGAGCATCCATAAATGTCATGCCGCCAGAAACATTGCAACTTTGTGGCATCTCCGATGAAGAAATCGAGCCTTCTGCCGTCACGGTGACAGCCTATGACAACTCCCGGAAGCCAGCACGAGGGGTGGTTACATTGGAAGTAGGACTCGGACCATGTGCTGTCACCGCCGAGTTTCAAGTTCTAGAACTGGACCCTACATTCAAAGCTATTTCGGGACGCCCGTACCTTGAGGCAATAGGAGCTGTTGCCTCCACTAATCATCAGTGTCTGAAGTTCCCATACAAGGGCCAGGTGATCAAAGTAACCAACATCCCCATTCTGAATGACGTGGATGACCCCTCTTCTGCACTACCAATATCAAAATCTGTATAGCCGTTGGTTTCAACTACAGAGCTACCCGAGGTCATGATGTTAACGACGCCTCCAGATACAGTTGCATGGCGGATGATGAAAGGGATGGGCTATCAGCCAGGAAAGGAGTTGGGAAAGGAGCTGCAGGGGGTTGTGCACCCCATTAAAGCCAAGACCAAAGAGACACGGGCTTGCCTATGAGCCCAGTTTCAATCCGCGGATGGTCTACCGGCCAAAAAATGCCATGGGACTCCAAAAATTCTTTATCAAAGGGGAGACCATGATGATGGCCGGGGACAAAGAAGAAGAACCAGTCAAGAGGAAGAAGGCACCAGAGCAAGAGGAGGAAGTGGACAACCTGAGTTCATCTTTGGCTCGGTTGTTCATAGAGGAGGAAGAACCAGTCGAGGGCAAGTCCATCTCTAAACAACTTGTCCACTCGAACCCACCTCCAAACAACATCTCGCGTGAGCCGTATCCTACGGTCACGTATTTCAAAATCCTCACTCTATCCTTCTTGGATTCACTTGATGGGCTATCTAGCCCAATTCCCACTTCTGGGCCAAAATGGCCACCTGAACTGATCATTGGGCCTGAGAGTCCATTCAAATCTTCTTACTCCACTGGGCTTCTATGCCCATTTCAATCCAACAACCTTAGGCCCGCGTACCCACCAGTCGGGCCCACGTGCCCTTTAGATTTATTTTCTTGCTTTGGGCCCGCGTGCCCACCATTGTGGCCCATGTGCCCCTTAGATCCTTTCACCAGCTTTGGGCCTATCTGCCCATTTCTTGTCATCATCGGGCCCACGAGCCCATTTTTCTCCCATTTGCTTAAGCTTTCTATTTCTGCTCGAGCCCCATCGGCTCATTCTCTTTTTGTTATTGAAAATACCCAAAAAAACGTCCCCTCGCAAACTCAGTTTTCCATTGAGGAGACGTCTCTACTTGTCTCGGAGGGTGCTCCCAACCAGGGACCCCTCTTCTCCAACTCTATGATCGATCTGCTCGATCCTTCACCCATTGTAAATACCACCTTTTCAATTCCGTCTTCTTTAGGAGTAGTTAGGGTAGGAAAGAAGAAAATTCGAGGTAAACGTGTGCCAGAGAGATATCTCCAGCAAATAGCTCAAAAATGCAAGGAATGTGCAAGGCTGCCAAGGTTTTTGGAAAATGCTATCTAGCTTGATGAAATCCAATATGAGGATGAATTCAATGTAGATCATACACTGGGAGTTTACGAGGTCTTATCAGAAAAAGATCCTGATTTCGAGGATGGAATTGAGGACTTGGTTGATGCGTATGCATCTGGACTTAAAAGATTTGAAGAACCATTAGCCACGGTGGATGAACCGACAAAATAATTGAATCTCGGAACACCAGAAGATCCCAAGACAATCCTCCTAAGTGCAAACCTCACTCCAACTGAGGAACAGAGTTTAATTAAAATTTTGGAAGAATATAAGGACACGTTCGCATGGACATACGAGGACATGCCGGGGTTAGACAACTCGTTAGTTGAACATCATCTAACTTTAAAACCTGGAGTTACCCCGGTTAAACAAAAATTAAGGAGATTCCACCCTGATGTTGCACTTAAGATGAAAGAAGAGGTCGACAAGTTACATCAAGCAAAATTTACTAAGGTTGTCCTTTATCCGCAATGGGTGGCAAACATAGTCCCTGCCATGAAGAAAGATGGTAGAGTTCGGATCTGTATAGACTTCAGGGACTTGAACCGAGCGTGTCCTAAAGATGACTTTCCTCTACCTCATATTGATGTACTAGTTGATAACACTGCTGGATTCGAGATGCTATCATTCATGGATGGCTATTCTGGATATAATCAAATCCGGTTGGCCGAAGAGGACCAGGAGAAGACCTCGTTCACCACACCTTGGGGAACCTCTTGCTATGTCGTCATGCCCTTTGGATCGAAGAATGCCGGTGCTACCTATCAGAGGGCAATGATGGCTATCTTCCATGACATGATGCATACCCTTGTAGAGGTGTACGTGGACGACCTGGTCGTTAAGTCCAAAAGCCGAGAAGATCATCCTGAAGTGTTAAGAAAGGTCTTGCAAAGGGCTAGGGAATATAAATTGAAAATGAACCCAAAGAAATGTATGTTTGGAGTATCCTCAGGAAAGTTATTAGGGTTCATAGTGAGTAAAAGGGGCATAGAGATCGACCCAAACAAGGCCAAGGCAATCATTGGTATGTCTCCTCCAAGAAATATGAAAGAACTTCGAGGATTAATCGGGAGGCTACAATTTGTCCGTCGGTTCATCTCACAACACTCCCAAAGGTGTAAACCTTTCTATGAGTTGACCAAGGCGGGGGCCGAGTTCAAATGGGATTCAAAGTGCCAGGATGCATTCGATGGTTTGAAAAGATACCTGGCTAGTCCCCCTGTGCTTAGACCATCAGTCCCTGGTAGGCCCTTAGTTTTGTATATCTCAATTTTGGAGAATTCTCTTGGGGCAGTTCTTGCACAAGTGGATGAAGAAGGGAAAGAGAGGGAAACTTACTATTTGTCAAAGATCTTTGATCCATGCGAGTAGAAGTATACTGTAGTGGAGAAGACCTGTGCTGCACTAGTTTGGGTAGTTTAGAAGCTTAAACACTATTTCTTAGCTCATGAGGTCAATCTTATTGCCCGCATCAATCCCATCAAATTCCTTCTGGAGAAAATTGTTCTAACTGATCGGTTAGGTCGTTGGCAGAGCTTCCTCTCCCAGTTTGATATCACCTATGTCTCCCAGAAGGCGATTAAGGGCTATGCCATTGCCGAACATCTAGCCCATCACCCTATACCCCTCTTTGACCCGGTCCAATCGGAGCTCCCGGATGACGAACTAATGTTGATCCGATCTTCCCACCTTTGGACATTATATTTTGACGGGGCTCTGAATTCACACGGTAAGGGAATAGGATTCGTCTTTCTATCACCCGAGGGTGTCACCATTCCACAGGCATTTCAGCTTGACTTCCCAGCAACCAACAATATAGCTGAATACGAAGCCTTGCTGGCCGGGCTGGAGGCCGCTCATTTCTATGGTGCCACGGAATTAAGGGTGATAGGTGATAGCCAACTAATCCTTCGCCAAGTCCTAACCAAATACCGAACTTATCATCCGAACCTCAAACCTTACCAAGAACTCACATCTTGCTACATCAAACTCTTTTCCAAACCTCAAACCATTGGATGCATCTAATGGTATGAGATACCAGATATGGATCTTATATCTACAAGGTGTTGTAGATGATGACAAATAAATGAAGGCTTAATAAAGAAGATCTTGACCTACATATAAAATGGTGCAAAAGTTTCATCGTTACTAGTGGGAGGTACAAATCTTTAATAGTCTTATGGAGATGTCTTAATAATTAAGATTGCTATTATATCCTTCTACAAGAACATTATATGATTTCCTGTTTCAATACAAGTTGATTAATTCTACGCTATGGAATTGATAGATGTTATAAAAGATTGAATTGTAAAGTGTTTGCCAGTGGGATCTTAATGAATTGTTTAATCATATTTGATATGTTAGCTCTCATATTATGTGTGAATACTCCTTTTAAGAGGAAATCGGTTGATTTGGATCAATCTACACTTTAGCTTAGTGTAGACATGGAGAATGGGCTAATGAGTTTATAGAACTCATACATCTAGGTGTGTGTTAACCCATATCTATTAACGCTAAAAGAGAATATTTATATTTTATTATTTTAAATATAATGTCTCTAGGTATGGGTATATGTACTTTATGAAGTACAAATCTAAGACCTTTGAGAAATTATCTGAGATTAAAAATAAAGTAGAGATACTAATGGAAAGAGTATTATAAATCTTTGATAAGATCAAGAAGGGGAATACTTAAGTACATAATTCACACGTAATTGAAGGATAATAGAATCTAATGGACACCTCTTTACACATTTTAGCTTAATTGAGAAGCTGTATTATGTAAGACATAATATGGACAATGACAACCTTTGTGAGAAACTTCTTTGTCTATTTTTGACTAAGTACTCATTATAAACACTTTAACTTAAATAGGTACCTTCTAAGTTTGTTTTTATCATTCTATATAGGATATAAAAAAGGGTTAAAACTTGACCTTAAGCAAGTTAAAGTTTCAGAATGTTTGGCCTGGTGAAGAAGTATAACCCTAACTAGTTGGAATATAAGGCTATGAAGTGTTAGCTTGTGGGATATCCTAAGGAAACTTATGAATATTAAATATACCACTCTTATGAATATGAGTATATGTTGCTCAGCTCAATATATTTCTTGAGGAAGAGTCCCTCCATAAGAAAGATAGTGAGAGCAAGGTATATATGGAAGATGTTCCAATCCCACAACCTATCTAGGTCGCTTCTATTAAGGTACCAATTAATAATTACACATGGGCAAATCATATATCTTTACTTGTGTTCACTCAACCTAAGAGATATGTGAGACATATCTCTGATGGAAGAATTGAGACATAAGATAGAAAGGATATTGATCTTAAGATCTTCATAGAAGCAATATGAGATACTGATTCTAAAATGAAAAGATAATAAACTCTAATATAAACTCTATCTATTCTAATTAAGTTTAGAACTTGATAGATCCACCTAAGGTTATAGTAACCATAAGGTATAAATGGATCAATAAAGAATAGATTGGAGTGAATTAGAAGGTAGAGACTTTCAAAGGTGAGAATAGTTGAAAAGGATATCATCTAAGTCTAATGGTTGACTATGATGAGAACTTTTGCCTATTCCATGGATTAATTCATTCAAATTTTGATTGTTACACACTATTACTATAAGATACGTTAATTGGATGTTAAGATGGTATTTCTCTAAGGTATTTTGAAAAACAAGTGTATATGATACTACTTTAGGAGATCAAGTCCCAATAACATCCAAATAGAGTGTGTATTAGGTCCATTTATGAACTGAAATAAAAATTTCTATAGATTGTATGTATGGTTTAGTGTGATTAAATATTATGACTTCGTTAAGAATGAAGAGAAGCCTTGTGTGTTCAAGAAGATAAGTGGAAGTGTTGTTACTTTCTTGATATTTTATGTTGATGACATACTACTCATTAAGAATGAAGTTTGTATGTTATCATAACTAAGCCTAGCTATCAAATTAATCCTCCAAACATAATTTGGGTTTTGAGATTTATGGATATAGATCTAAAAGCAATGCCTAGTTAATGTACCTAGTCACCATAGTTAAAGGGTTTTGACATGATAAACTCCAACATAGATTTATTACCTATATGGTGTGGAGTTGATCTCTCTAAAGTGATGTCATTGTAGACTTCTTGAGAGATGAAGAGATCACATTAATAGAGCCCTTATGCCTTGTCATAGGGTCTATCATTTATGTGATTCTACGTACATGATGTGATTAATGCTTTAAGTGTTATGAGCATTCATTAGGAAGATCCAGGTGAGAGTCATTAGATAGTTTAGAGATATTTTATTTAGTACCTAAGAATCACTAATAATATATTGTAAGGAATCGTACATAAAAATTTGGTGTAGCGAAAGCGACAATTCCTATGAGTTCTTTTAAAATCTATCACAATCGAAACTGAACATCGAAAACGAAAAACTGATCGAATCGGGTTCGAATATACCTAATAAGAATTCATATAATCTCATGGAGAGGAAGGATATGAGCATCTCAAGCTTTTCAAACTATTCAAGTGTCCGGTCTCCAGCAGTATCCACACGAACTTCATCCACAGCAGGTTCTCCCTTTGTGTTGGCCACGAGAACTCTTCCCGAATGGAGCACCATCGACCATGGACACCTTCTAGAGAGAGGAGGAGGTAGGAAGGAGGCTAGGGATGCTACATGACACACTGACCACATTGAACAAGAAGAACATCTAAAGCTCTTTTTTCTTTGCTGAGTGAAGAGAAGGAAGTTGGAACTGTAAGGAATCAATACATGACAGTGGAAAAAAAATTGATTCTTTAAAATCATGATCTTTGCCTCCTTAGCTCAGAACCATTTGTAGCTTACTCCAACCATGTTCTTTTGAAATGTTCAAAAGAAAACAAGAAACAAAGTGAAGGTAACATTAGAACTACTAAGTGTCCATAGAAATAATGTGCATGAAATGATAAAAAATATAATAATCAGATTGGGACTGAATCCCAAATTTTAAATGTTTTATGATGCGTAAAACTGCTAATAGATGCTCAAATGTGTGTAAAATGATGTTAAGATGCAAGTAAACAAAAAAAATAAAAAAGATAAAAGTTTTAAAAGTGGGGTGAAATGAGGCTATCAACCAAAGATCCTATCCTCTGGAAATCCTAGAACCCCAATGAAGGGGGCATTTTCCCCATTTTGAAGAATTGTAGAGGGCTTCTTCCTTGCTCTACCCCAAGTTTGTAGATGATCTCTGGTGCAATGGTGCAACTCCTTCAGGTTGTCTTGACACTTGAAGATGTGTAGGAAGTAGAGAATATCTTCTAGAAGAAGTAGGTTAGAATGGGAAGCCTCTAAGAGTTAAGAGATAAGCCATGGGAGAATGAGAGAAGGAGCTTCCTCTTGGCCACTTGGATGGGTTCTCTAAGGGGTTGGAGAGCTTGGAACCTTTGAGGGCTTGGAACTAACCTTCTTTCTTGAAGGTGAGAGTGTCCTTTTCAAAGGGGGAGGCTTGCTTGGAGGGAGAAGAGAAGAAGCTTGTGGAGAAAGTAAAGGGGAAACTTGTGAGATAAGAAAAGATGAATCTAATGGAGGAAGTAAAGGTGACAAGGAGGAAAGGTAAAAAATATGACAAGTCAAAAAGGAAAATCTTATGAATGAAGTAAAGTTGACAAGGTTGAAAGGTGACAAAGTCAAAATTGAAAAGGTGACAAGATCAAAAGGGAAAAAGGTGACAAGTCAAAAAAGATGAATCTTATGAAGAAAGTAAAGGTGACATGGTGAAAAGGTGAACAAGATAACAAGGTAAAAAGTGAAAAGGTGACATGTCAAAAGGTAAAACTTGTTGAGAAAGTAAATGTGACAAAGTGGAAAGGTTGGAGATGGATCTATCATGTTTGATATGATGCGTACAAGTCAAATAGGTTGGTGAATGAGATATTTCTAGAAATATGACTGATAAATAGTAGTGTCCTTATGTTTGTACAATATGGCCTATCAAGTTTGCTATGCTATGTACATCACATAATGTTGCACATGCTCTATGTGCTATGAGCACTTATCGTGCAAATCATGGTGAGTGTCACAAGATAAGCAAAGAAAATATATCTTAAATACTTGAAGCCTTGTGATTGAACTCAAGATTCTAATTAGATAAGTATAATATGATAGAAATGTATGTCTTGTAAGTCAATCATATGTGATATGGTTTTACATTTCTTTTAATATCTTATATAGTATTAATGACATTATCTTCATTCTTGCACTATTGAGATGCATCTATTGTAATGAAGTCTTAAGTTGCATGCAATGATGATTGAATCATGATGAGATCATCATAATGAGATCAATCATCTAGAAGCATGTGATATAAATGTTCCTAGTCATAGGATTCTTGAGATAGGACATCAAGAATCCGGTAAGACTAGTATATATGATATCTTCTCATAGGATGAGGATGACCGATCTCGATGGTCATTAGTGTGAGAACACTAAGATACATGTATAAGTGCTCATTAGAGGAATGAGTTTACTGAACTGACCTATATTGAATCCTTGAATGGTATTTTACTGAACTGTCAATCAGGATATTCTATCATCATGGTTGCACAGTTGGATCCTTGACCTGAGTTGCCAAAGATGTCTTGTCGAGTGTACCATGTACTTTGACTATTGACTTATGGATCACTTAGTGTTGTGGTCCTATACAGATAATGGAATGGGTATATGGGAAACCTAGTGGAGGTAATTGAGCGGACAATAGGAGATCGTCCACTCTTAGTAGGAGAGAGAGAATTTCCTATGGATAGTACTCAAAATCATTGGCCAAGGTAGATAAGATAATTGAAAAAAGGGTTTTCTAATTGATCCAATTACGAGTACAAGATTCCATAGTGTCAGTATAGAGTTGATAGTCGATGTCATACTCCTATCCAATTGGGACATTAGGTAGACAAAGATTTGTATTCGTGTGATAACCGATGATGGAAAGACTCTTTGGAGAGGAGTTCATTCCTGAAGCCGTTATGGATCATAAGATGTAACTTGTACCCATCATGATCAGCAGGCTATTAAATCTATTATAAGATAATAGATTTAATTTAAAATAAGTTGTTCTTTTAATTAAGCCTCAACCAAATGGGCTCTTGGGCCTAGGAGGTCACACACATAAGGACTAATTAGTAAGTTAGGGAGCTTAGATTAATTTATAGAATAAAGAGGGAATTTTATGAAAAACTCTGAATTCTATAAATAATAGCAATGAGAGCACAAACTCTATCAAGTCAAGGGAGAATGATAGAGGGCTATTGCATATGCAATGGAGGTGATGTCTCATCAAAAGTTCAAATACGGTGATACTATTTAATCAAAGAGAATGTAGCTCAGAGTAATTATCAAAGATATAATATCTTATGTTAATAACATTGTAGACCCATAAATTAAAGTAGTAACTCAAAGTGTTTTTGTGTATCACCTCGAGTTAATAGAGATCATACAAATGGGTAATTGACTTTAGTACAAGTGGGAGAATGATAAAAATATATGCCCTACAAGCCAATCATATATGATATGATTAGACAGTTCTTGAAATATCTCAGTCAATATAAATGCTATATCTTCATTGCTTGCACTATTTAAATGTGTATATCATAATTAAGACCATGATCACATGCAATAATGATTGAATCATGATGATATAATGATAATGTGATCAATCTTTTAGAGATATGTGTTTTAAATGTTTCTAGTTATAGTATTCTTGATGCATGACTTAAAGATTCAGATAAACTAGTGAATATGATATCTTCTCATTAGATTAGGATGATCGATCATATTGGTCATTAGTGTAGAAACTTTGAGATACACATATAAATGCCCACTAGTGGAATAAGGTCGCTGAACTGACCGATTTAGAAATTATAAATGATATCTATAATGGTTAAAAAAAACTCACCTGTAATGACCCCCAACCTCGCTATCTTTCCTCTTGCCACGATAACCTCCCTCATCTCTCTCTCTCACTGTCTTTCCCCTTGCCATAATAACCTCCCTTCTCTCTCTCTCATTGTCTTTCCCCTTGCCATGATAAGCTCCCTTCTCTCTCTTTCTCTCTCTCTCTCTTTCTTTCTCCCTCTCTCTCCCCATCCATCTTTCTCTCAATTTCTCTCTCACTTTCATGCAATCTTCCAGCCCTCCAGATGTCCCCCTTCCTCTCCTTCAGTGTTGTGAGCACCGCCGCAGCCCATGATCATTGCTACAGCGTTGCCATCATCGTCATTGCTGTAAGCTCTCCTGTTTCTGCTGGAAGCTTCCACGGGGAGCTCGCCTCACCACTACTGACGACCTACGACCTCCTCATTATCGCCATCAATGTCTCTTACATTGTTCTGTTTGGTTGTTGCCGCCATCCAATGTCACTGTCCCACTGCCCCAGTAGTTGTCGACTGCCATCGCATGCATGAGCTCCCTTGTCACTATCGTCATGTCCGGTTCACCATAGACACATCCGGCCAGCCATGCCCGCCCAACTACCTGGCCCAGTGTAGCCACCCACTAAGTCCAACCTAGTCAAGCCACCCAATTCAACTTGGTTCAGTGTTAGTTCAATCTTTTTTGAATTAAGAATTTTATTAATTATGAAAAAAGAAGAAAAGCCAAAAACATAAAAAATCCCAAAAGTTTTAGAAAATACTAGAAGCTTCCAAGTTGGTTTCTCAAGCTCTTCTAGTAATTTGACTCTATATTCATGAGAGAATTGCATAAAATCACATAAGGACTCTAGATTAACTTAATTACAATCTTTGGAATTGTAATTATTTTCTCAGTCAATTAGAATGAGAAGTTTGTAAATGATAATTTGCACATTATGGAACTTGTTTAGCATGTGGTTATCTTTAGTAGATATATTTTCTATGAATTTCGTCCATACGATAGTTAGTTATATGTATATGTGCTAATTTGGACCTAGATTTGAGAATTAACTATGTTTAAGCATGAAAAAAATCATAGGTCATCAAATTACACTTCTCAAAATTTGTTTGGGTCAAATTATGATTGACATAAGCAAAAAATATAATTGTTTATAAAATGCCAGGCTTAATTTAGGTTCATTGTCATGTATGTAAGGAATCGTCCAATAAAATTTAGTGCTACGAAAGCGACGATTCATATAGGTTTCATTATAATATGTCTTAATCGGAACTGAATGACGAAAATAAAAAACTAATCAAATTGGGTTCGAATATACCTGATAGGGATTCATATAATCTCACGGAGAGGAAGGAGATAAACTTCACAAGCTCTTCAAACCGTTTAAATGTCCGATGTTCAGCATTATCCACACGAACTTCATCCACATCAAGTTCTCCCTTTATGTCGGCCTCGAGAACTATTTCCGAACGGAGCTCCAATGCCCATGGATGCCTTTTAGAGAAGGATTTAGGGAGGAGGCTGAGGACGTGGTTAATACCCTTGGCAGATAGGGTTTAGCTAAAATCATTAGTATTTATAGAGAATTTTGGAATTTTCTATAAAAACCTAATATCTACATAAATTATGCCCTTGCCCCCATACTTGTAGATAAGTCCTTTTGCGTGTGACCCACTAGGCCAAATAGCCTATTTTGTTAAAGCCTAAATAAAATAAAATAATTCTATTTGATTTAATTAAATATATTATCCAATAACAGATTAATTAGCCTACCGATCATGAATGGTACAAGTCACATCTCATGATCCTAAATGGCTATGGGGATAATCTTATCTCTATTGAGCCTTTCCATCATTAGTTACCACATGGATATAAATCCTCGTCCATTCAATGTCCCAATCGGAAAGGAGTTCGATATCGACTTTCAACTCCTTATTGTACCGACTTTATAGGATCATGTACTCAGAATTTGATCAATTAAAAAACTCCTTTTCCAATCATCCTATCTACCCTAGCCAGGGATTTGGAGTACTATCCCATTGGACATTCACTCTCACTTACCGAGAGTGGATGATCTCTTGTTGTCTGCTCAATTGCCTCCATCAAGTTTTCCTTGTACCCGATCAATCACTATACTGGACCATCTATATAGTGGTCAATGGTCAGAGCACAAGTTCCACCCAACAAGCCATTTTTAGCGACTCAGGTCAAGGGTCCAACCATGCAACCGTGATGATAGAAAATCCTGATTGACAGTTTGGTAAGATGCCATTCAAGATTTCTAATTTGGTCAGTTTAATGAACTCATTCAACTAATAAACACTTGTATGTGTATCTTAATGTCTCCACACTAATGACCAATGAGATCGGTTATCCTCATCACATTAAAAGACATCACATACACTAGTTTATCTGGATCCTTGATGTCCCGTCTCAAGTATCCTATGACAAGGAACATTTATATCAAATACCTTTAGATGATTAATCTCATTATCATGATCTCATCATGATTTAATCAACATTACAGTTGATCAAGGACTTTATTATGATATTCGCATCTAATAAAAGCTTGTAATGAAGAATTTGCCTAATTATTTGAATGAGATATTTCTATAAATATTGAATCATATCATATATGGTTAGCTTATAAGGCATACAATTCTATCAATCTCTCACTTGCACTAAAGCCAATCATCCATTTGGCTGATTTTTATCAACTTGAGGTGAAGCTTAAATACTCTTTGAGTAACTACTTCAGTTTATGAATCTGCAATGCTATTAGTGGTAGATACTCTATCTTTAATTATGTCTCTATAAGCTGTAATCTCTCTAATAAGATGGTATCGCCGTAGAAGTTTTAAACTTCTGATGAGACATCGGCTCTACCCCATTGTTTTCTCAAAACAATGATACACATTCAAAGAAATTTAGGACATCCCATATCTTAGATGTAGATAAAAATCTTTATCTAGACTACTTCTCAAGTAGTGTGCAACCAATTTGTAAACTTATTTACATATGTTGTAGAATTTACAGTGTTCTTTGGCATGGAACTCTTCCAGCTCACTGCATCACCAACATTTTGACTTATTATCAAACTTATTTGACAAGAAGTTTGTGTTTGTAAAGCTACAAGGCTTCAAGTCTTATCCCTCAATGTATAGATATATATGATAGAAATGTATGCACTACAAGCCAATCATACATGATATGATTCGACATTTTTAGATATATCTCATTCAATTAATTAGGCAAATTTTCATTATAAGCTCTTATTAGATGTGAATATCATAATGAAGTTCTTGATCAGATATAATTATGATTAAAGCATGATAAGATCATGATAATGAGATTGATCATCTAGAGGTATTTGATCTAAATGTTCCTAGTCATAGGATACTTAAGACGGGACATCGAGGATCCGGATAGACTACTGTATGTGATATCATCTCATGTGATGAGGATGACCGATCTCATTGGTCATTAGTGTGGAGACACTGAGAGACATATACAGGTGCTCATTAGTTGAATGAGTTCACTGAACTGACCGAATTAAGAACCCTGAATGGTATCTTACCGAACTGTCAATTATGGTTTTCTATCATCACGATTGCATGGTCGGATCTTTGACCTGAGTCGCCAAAGATGCCTTGTTGGGTGAAACTTATGCTTTGGCCATTGTCTTATGGATCACTGTATCGATGGTCCAATATAGCGATGGATCGGGTACAAAGAAAACCTGATAAAGGTAATTGAGCGGACAACAAGGGATCGTCCACTTTGGGTAAGTGAGAGTGACTGTCCTATAGAATTGTACTCTAAATCCCTGGCCAGGGTAGATAGGATAATTGGAAAAGGAGTTTTCCAATTAATCCAATTCTGAGTACATGATCCTATAAAGACAATATATTAAGGAGTTGGCAGTCGATGCCGTACTCCTTTTCGACCGGGACATTGGATGGACGAGGTTTATATCCATGAGGTAACCGATGATGGAAAGTCTCAATGGAGATAAGATTATCCCCTTAGCCATTTGGGATCATGGGATGTGGTTTGTACCTTTCATGATCGGTAGGCCAATTAATCTGTTATCGGATAATAAATTTAATTAAATTAAATAGAATTATTCTATTTTATTTAGATATCAAACAAATAGGTTATTGGGCATAGTGGGTCACACATAAAAGGACTTATCCACAAGTACAGGGGCAATGGCGTAATTTATAGAGATTTTAGGTTTTTATGAAAAATTCTAAAATTCTCTATAAATACTAATGGTTTCAGCCAAACCCCATCAAGCCAATGGTGAAAACCACGTCCCTATCCTCCTTCCTACCTCATCCTCTCTTTAGAAGGTGTCCATGATCGATGGAGCTCCGTTCGGGAAGAGTTCTCGAGGCCGATGCGAAGGGAGAACCTACTGTGGATGAAGTTCGTGTGGATACTACGGGATATCGGACACTTGAATGGTTTGAAGAGCTTAAGAAGCTCATTTCATTTCCCTCCATGGGATTATATGAATCCTTATTATGTATATTTGAACCCAATTTGATCGGTTTTTAGTTTTTGACGTTCGGTTTTAATTGAGACAAATTTTAAAAGAACCCATAAGAATCGTCACTTTTGCTGTACCAAAATTTTATGTATGATTTCTTACAGTGGTATCAGAGCCAGGTTCAAGTATCGGTCGAAACCGACATCAAATTGACATTATTTCATATTATTTATGTGTTCCTGAATCGGTGCAAACGTTTGTTTTGATGAGGCTACCATAATCTGTGTATGACTTAGATAAAATATTTATTGGCTATGGTAAAATCTTTTAATATAGGGCCTTCCAACACCGAAAACTTTTAGAAGTTTGGATCTCTGTAGAGTTCGGGAGAAGCCCCAAAATTTGGTGTTTCTGTCATGCCCGAACCGTCACCTGGATTTGGGAATTTTGTGAAATCTCCGTCTACAGAAAAAAGTGAGGTTTGGAAAAGGTTTTATGAGATGGGTAATGTGATTACCTAACCTTTCTTCTTGATATCCAGCGTTGAACGGCGGCGGACAGAGAGAATTTTAGATTTTTCCGATGAACAGGATTCTATGGAGTCTGGCGGTGCCGACCTATTTCTCTCTATTTTTATGTTGTTAGAGAATTTTTAGATGAAGGTATATATATATTTGGAAGCTTCATTTGATGAGGATACTAAATTGTATTTTTAGAGAATTTTTAGCTTTTGTGATGAGGAGTTATTCTCGTTGCAAAATAGTGATTTCTGTTATGGAATCTCGGTGAACGTTGTCTCTTCTTCTTCATTTTATTCTCGGTTTAGATTTTTACTGAATATGAGACCAATTTTTTTGGAATCCTTATTCTATGTGTATTCCAACGCATTTTTTCATATTTTTTGGACTCCTGGATAAGGAGATATGTCCAATTTTAGGGGGGACATATGCTCTCGATGAATAGTTCCATCGAGGTAGGAGTCGAGCGCGAGCGGCGCATGCGATGGCGCACCAACAGTCGGAGCAGGCATGCATAAAGGCCGGTGCATGCCGTGGCGCACAAAGGTGTGTGCCAGACCTCTTATTTTATGATTTTAAATTATTTAAAATCATAGAATAATCTAAAAATTTGCCAGAAAATTTTAGAAAAATTCTAAAATTTTTATAATATTATTTAACTTGTTTTAAATTGTTTAATGACATGTTATATGATGTTAATCTCTAGTTACATAGATTCACTCACGGTTAAACTTTAAAATTGTTTTAAATGTTTAACTTAAATATTTAGTATCTTAATTAATTCTGTAAAATGAGATTTTACAGAATATAAATTGGGATATTAATTTCTAACTTTGCACAATATTGGGAATGCATGAATGTTCTAAATAGTTTAGATGTATATGTTTATTTCATATAAATTGTTTATATGTTGTTGTCATGTTATTTGCATGTTATTTATTTCATGAAAAATCGACATGCATGAAATTGAGAATTTTAAAAATATAGTATGTAATTTTATACTAATATATATGATATATATCATATGATTATCACATATGTGCTATATGTTCATGTGATGAATGTTAGTGTGTGTATGGAGGTAATCATGGACTTAATTATGCTTGGCTTGAGATTGTTTCTAATTGTGTTGGTTATATTATTAAATGGGGCCTGTGTGTGCCTCCTCTTTCTTTATACAATCTGATTGTACATTCTACCTCCCTCCATTAATGTACTTCCCTTGGTTAAAACCAAGGTTTCTTATTAAGTTATGTACATTTGTGGGTCTGTGTACCCTTAAGCTACTTGTAAGTGTGAGAAGCTGGTTCGTGGAAAGTTGGAGAGCGGGATCACTTGGAGAAGCACCCTTTTGAAGTGGGAGCATACCAACTCAAGCATCTGAAACAAGGATTTGCACCTATAGGGGTGCCTTATGTGCATGCTTAGAGTTAAGTCCATGATCACTTGTTTTTATGCATATTTGATATGTGGATGTGTGCTACAAGTTATACCTTAGATATATATGATATTCCAAAGGTATTATATGTACTTAGCACATATTATTGATGATAATAAAATAAAATATCTTCTTGTTTTAATTAGGTCGATAAACGTGTGACATTAGGAATGACTTGCGTATCCTTCCGTTGTTATGGTCTTGATGAGCCAATCTTAGATTGGATGGGTTTATTGTGTTTCCCACAAGACTAATTCAGCAAGAGATTGGTGATCATGGCCAAGATATTTGCTGAACTTTGGGGTGGACCATTGTATGGCCTTGTTGTGTTTTCCACAAGGGCTATGTTAAGAATTCATCCTTTTAATGTAACAAGCAGATTTAACCTAACTAGAGTATTTGCCGAACTAGGATTTCTTTGTGATATCTCATCTTTGCATAATGAGGGTTATGCAAATTCGTCAAAAATTAGTGGGAGCATAAATTAGGATGTAATACTATATCTTAATTTTAATGAATGTCTGCAATGCTATATTAATAAAATTATATTTCAGTTGTAGAATACGATGATAAATCACCATTAGTGTGGCATACTAGATGCCAAATAGCTTAACGGCTCACACTTCTTAGACCGTTTTAGAACTAAGAGAATTGTTCTAATAGTTGACCAATTAACTATCCTATTTAAGAAGTAGGTGTCTCCTAGATTATCTAATGATGTGAAAGAAAGATAAGATATTATCTTATAGACAAGATGCATTGTTTGCCTTAAATTAGATGTTAGTCTCTATGAGATATAAATTGTAGAGACAACATAGATAGAAGGATATGAGATCCATCATGGCTCATAGTGATGAGCTAACTATGGGCAAGTTTGAACAACAATACATCTTAATTACTTCTAGTTGATGAGACCAATAGAAAGAAGTAAAATCGTTAGATAGAAATAGGAGATAGTTAATAGTAAAAGAATGTGGTCAAGAAAATAAAATCAGAATAAGACATAATTCTTACATTATCATGATGATGATAAGTGGAAGAGAAAGTGCAAAATGTGTTGTACATAATGCAAATGTGGAGCTTGAGAAGTTTCATGTATCAAAGTCATTGACATTTACTTGTTTTAAATATACACTTAATAGTATTAGATACTATATGTGTATATCAAAATATTAGATACTATGGATGCATCTAATGGTATAAGATACCAGATATGGATCTTATATCTACAAGGCGTTGTAGATGATGACAAGTAAATGAAGGCTTAATAAAGAAGTTGTTGACCTACATATGAAATGATGCAAAAGTTGCAACATTACTAGTGGGAGGTACAAATCTTTAATAGCCTTATGGAGATGTCTTAATAATTAAGATTGCTATTATATCCTTCTATAAGAACATTATATGATTTTCTGCTTGAATAAATGTTGATTTATTCTAAGCTATGGAATTGATAGATGTTCTAAAGGATTGAATAGCAAAGTGTTTGCCAGTGGGAGTTTAATAAATTGTTTAATCATATTTGATATGTAAGCTCTCATGTTATGTGTGAATACTCATTTTAAGAGAAAAATAGGTTAATTTAGATCAATCTATACTTTAGGTTTATGTAGACATGGATAATGGGTTAATAAGTTGTTAGAATTCGTACATCTAGGTGTATGTTACTCCATATCTAGTAAGGCTAAAGAAGAATATTTCTACTTCATTATTTCAAAGATGATGTCTCTAAGTATGGATATATGTACTTTATGAAGTACAAATCTAAGACTTTTGAGAAATTATCTAAGATTAAAAATGAAGTGGAGATACTAGTGGAAAGAGTATTAGAACTCTTTGATGAGATCAAGGAGGGGAATACCTAAGTACATAATTCACATATAATTGAAAGATAATAGAATTTAATGGACACCTCTTTACACATTTTAGCTTAATTGAGTAGCTAAAATGAGAAGCCACATTATGTAGGACAGAATATGAACAATGATAAGTTTTGCAAAAATCCTCTGTCTATTTTTGGTTAAGTACTCGTTATAACCACTTGATCTTAAATAGGTACCTTCTAAGTCTATTCTGATTATTCCATATAGGATATGAAAAAGGGGTTAAAACTTGACCTTAAGCAAGTTAAGGTTTCGGAATGTCCGACCTGCTGAAGAAGTATAACCCTAACAAGTTGGAATATAAGACTATGAAGTGTTGCCTTGTGGGATATCCTAAGGAAACTTCTGGATATTAATATACCACCCATATGAACAAGGGTATGTGTTGCTCAGCTCACTATACTTCTAAAGGAAAAGTTTCTTCTTAAGAAAGATAATGGGAGCAAGGTATATATGGAAGATGTTTCAGTCTTACAACCCAATGACACTTCTATTAATGTGTTAGTTAATAATTACACATTGACAACTTATAGATCTATTCTTGTGTCCATTCAACCTAAGAGATATATGGGACATATCTCTAATAGATGAAATGAGACATAAGATAATAAGGATATTGATCCTAAGATCTATATAGAACCAATATGAGAAATTGATTCATAAATGGGAAGAGGCAATTAAATCCGATATAAACTTTATCTATTCTAATCAAGTTTAGAACTTGATAGATCCACCTAAGGGTATAGTATCCATAAGGAATAAATGGATCACTAAAGAATAGATTGGAGTGGATTCGAAGGTAGAAACCTTCAAAGGTTAGAATAGATGAAAAGGATATCATCAAAGTCAAATGGTTGACTATGATGAGATCTTTTACTCTATTCCATGAATTAATCCATTCGGATTTTGATTGTTACACACTATGATTATAAGATAAGCTAATTGGATGTTAAGATAAAGTTCCTCTAAGGTATTTTGAGAAACATGTGTATATGATACTACTTTAGGGGATCAAGTCCCAATAACATTCAAATAGAGTGTGTATTAGATACATTTATGAACTGAAATAAAACTTTCCATAGATTGTATGTAAGGTTTAATGAGATTAACTCTTATGACTTCGTTAAGAATGAAGAGGAGCCTTGTGTATTCAGCAAGATAAGTGAAAGTGATGTTACTTTCTTGACATTTTATGTGGATGATGCACTACTCATTAAAAATGAAGTAAGTATGTTATTATAAGTGAGCTTAGCTATCAAATTAATCCTCTAAATATAATTTGGGTTTCGAGATCTATAGAGATAGATCTAAAAGCAATGCCTAGTTAATGTACGTAGTCACCATAGTCAAAGGATTTGACATCATAAACTCCAAGATAGGTTTCTTACCTATGTGGTGTGGAGTTGATATCTGTAAAGTGATATCTTTGAAGACATTTTGAGAGAAAAAGAGATCACATTAATAGAGCCTTATGTCTTTGTCATATGGTCTATCATTAATGTGATGCTAGGTACATGATGTGATAAATGCTCTAAGTGTTATGAGCACTCATCAGGAAGATCCATGTAAGAGTCACTAGATAGTTTAGAGATATATCATTTGTACTTGAGAAGCACAAAAAATGTATATCTATACACTAGAGGGTAAGACTTGAAGCCTTTTGTTTTACAAACACAAGCTTATAATCAAATAAGTTTGATATTAAGTCAGAATAATGGTGGTGTAGTAAGCTGGAAGAGTTCTGTGCGATAGAACACTGTAAATTCTACAACATATGTAAACAAATTTACATAGTAGTTGCACACTACTTGAGAAGTAGTCAAGATGAAGATTTTCATCTAAGATATGGGATTGTCCCAATTTTCACTGAAAGTGGGGTAGAGCCAATGTCTCATCAGAAGTTTAAAACTTCTGTGGCAATACCATAAAATCAGAGAGATTGTAGCTTATAAAGATATAATTAAAGATAGAGTATCTGCCGCTAATAACATTACAGATCTACTAACTGAAGTAGTTACTCAAAAAGTGTTTGAGCTTCACCTTGACCTAATATAGATAAACCAGATGGGTGATTGACTTTAGTACAAGTGGGAGATTGATAGAAATATATGCCCCACAAGCTAATCATATATGATATGATTCAAGATTTCTATATATATCACATTCAATTAATTAGACAAATCTTCATTATAAACTCTTATTAGATGCGAATATCATAATGAAGTTCTTGATCAAATACAATGTTGATTAAATCATGATAAGATCATGATAATGAGATTGATCATCTAGAGGTATTTGATCTAAATGTTCCTAGTCATAGGATACTTGAGACGGGACATCAAGGATCCAGATAGACTAGTGTATGTGATATCTTCTCATGTGATGAGGATGACCAATCTCGTTAGTCATTAATGTGGAGACACTGAGATACACATACAAGTGCTCATTAGTTGAATGAGTTCACTGAACTAACCGAATTAGAAACCTTGAATGGTATCTTACCGAATTGTCAATTAGGGTTTTCTATCATCATGATTGCATGGTTTGATCTTTGACTTGAGTTGCCAAATATGCCTTGTTGGGTGAAACTTGTGCTTTGACCATTGTCTCATGGATCACCGTGTAGATAGTCCAATATAGCGATGGATCGGGTACAAGGAAAACCCGATGGAGATAATTGAGCAGACAACAAGGGATCGTCCACTCTCGGTATGTGAAAGTGAATATCCTATGGGATAGTACTCTAAATCTCTGGCTAGGGTAGATAGGATAATTGGAAAATGAGTTTTCCAATTGATCCAATTCTAAGTACAGGATCCTATAGAGTCGGTACATTAAGGAGTTGACAGTCGATGCCGTACTCCTTTCCAACTGGGACATTGGATGCACGAGGGTTTATATCCATGTGGTAACTGATGATGGAAAGGCTCAATAGAAATAAGATTATCTCCATAGCCATTTGGGATCATGAGATGTTGCTTGTACCTTTCATGATCGGTAGGTTGATTAATCTGTTATCGGATAACAGATTTAATTAAATTAAATAGATTTATTCTATTTTATTTAGGCCTCAACCAAATAGGCTATTGGGCCTAGTGGGTCACAAATAAAAGCACTTATCCACAAGTACAGGGGCAAGGGCATAATTTATAGAGATTTAGAGTTTTTATGAAAAATTCTAAAATTCTCTATAAATTGTTCCATGTTCCTCGAGCTCAGAACATCCTTGCTGATGCCCTAGCCTCCTTAGCTTCATCTCTATCAGTCCCGCTAGGTAGACAGGTGCGGACTATTCATGTCCGTAGAAGGACGATGCCAGCGATTAAGGATGGTCGATTTCTAAAAATCAAGGAGAGATTTGGCAGGAAGGAATATTTGGAGCAGAAAGAGGAAGTTTCTCTAGTCGAGTTGGAAGAGTTAGACGAAGGTGAGAAGCCTCGGTTTGATGAGATTGCAAGGTATTGTCAAGATCAGACATATCCACCTGGATCAAATGCAAAAGAAAAGAAGGCCATCAGGAGAGTATCCCAGAGGTATACCATCTTAGGAGGGGTGCTCTACAAGAGGAGCCTGAGCGGAATTTTATTGAGATGCATTGATGAAGAAGAGGCAGAATTGGTGCTTAAGGAAGCACATTCCGGGGTCTGTGGGGGCCATGTCAATGCTCAAGCTCTTGCCAAGAAAATCATCAGGCAGGGGTATTATTGGCCAACCCTAGAAGAGGATTGCTCCATCTTTGTCCGGCACTATCATTCTTGCCAACTCCATGCCGACAAGATCCATTCTCCCGCATCTTCCCTTCATCCGATACATGCCCCATGGCCCTTCGCCATGTGGGCTTTCGATATCATTGGCCCTCTAAGTGATCTTAACTCTGAAATCTGTTCCAAATCATTCATCATGACGGCAACAGAGTACTTCACCAAGTGGGCAGAAGCGGAAGCGTTCGTGGAGATCAAGGCATCAACACTGTGCTCCTTCATCAAACGCAACATCATCGCCAAGTTCGGGATACCCAGCAACATTATCACCGACAACGGACCGCAATTTCTCTCTCAAGATCTGCGTGATCTTTGCAACAGGTACCGCATTGCATTGCAGCATTCATCTCCTTATTACCCGCAAGGCAATGGTCAAGCAGAAGCCACCAACAAAACTTTGATTAAAATCATCAAGAAAACATGTAAGTCTAGCAAGTTCGCAGACTGGCCAGATAAGCTTGTAGATGCCCTATGGGATTATCGTACTTCTGTACGGACCCCCACTGGTCAAACCCCGTATGCTCTCGCATATGGGATGGAAGCAGTGGTCCCGTATGAAGTACTCCTTCCATCACTCCGAGTTCAACTCGATAGGGACATCCCTGTCGATGAGAGACGAGAATCTCTCCTTGCACAACTTGAACTCCTAGATGAAAGAAGGTTGGCCGCTTCCGAGCATGCCCGGACTTATCAGAACCGATTGAAAAGGTTTTATCAAAAGAGGGTGGTAGAGAGAAAGTTCAAAATCGGTGAGATGGTAGTTAAACGCATATTCATTAAGCCGGGTGGTCCCCGCTCCAAGTTGCAACCTAACTGGGAAGGGCCTTTTGTTATAACTGAAAAATATCCAGGCAATGCATATGAGCTAACCAACGCCGATGGAGAAAAATTGAACCATCCATGGAACGGCGTTTACCTCAAAAAATATTTTCCTTAGAAGAGAATATGGAGAATTTCTAGTATGATATTAAGTCATCGATCCAAGGGTGTTAGCTAGAAGTCAAGGGTAGACATCACCTTGCACACACAACACCTCCCGATCCCAGAATCTAGATAGCCCAACACTCAAGAGAGGCAAGGCAGAACCCTGAAGGCAGAAAGGAAACCTTACCCTATTCTTTTCTATTCGCTCCGAAATAGGTGAAGGGGACTAGAGGAGGATAGTATCGAAAATGCCCGCCGCCTTAGTAGGAGGCCGTCTCATAAGGTGCAAAAGGGTGCCAAAAGATGGGCAATGAACCCCACAGGTTTAAACAAATATGGGCCTGTCTGAATGAGTACCCGGAATAATAGAAAATGAAGAAAAGGCACCAAAAGATGGGCAATGACCCCACAGGTCAAAGACTTGTCTAAGTAAGTGCCACATGTAGAAAAGACCCGAAGAGGCCGAACCCCAACGGGCAATTTAGGCATGAGTAGAGAAACCCTCCTCAACACCCCCAAATCCTATCAAAGACTTCCTCTTTTATTCTTCCATCTTAAAACCCCTAGGGTAGGGTAAACTGTCCAAACTCAGGGGGAATCCAAACCGATCAAGAGAAGAGGGCAAGAAAGATTCTGGGTAAGGAACCTTATTCACACGTGGTGCTTATTGCTTGAATCTTGATCAACACTCAAAGATCGATAAATGGTCTTAATACTGGCACATTCTCCACAAAATCCAAAAAAAATGAATATTTTCAAAAATCCAAAAAAATCAAATATTTCCAAAAATCCAAAAAAACAAATATTTTAAAAAAACCAAAAAAATTGAATATTTTCAAAAAAATCCAAAAAAATGTTGAATATCTTCAGAAATAAAAAATTGAATACTTCCCAAAAATCTAAAAAAAATGCATAACCTTGTTTTTTTGCCTTTGCTAGCATTCATGTTTATCTTTATCTCTTGCATGTTTCATTTCCGCATTGCATATTTACCTTCATTATCACCCCATTAAGAGGGCTCCTCCCTTTGACCTAAGTCAAAGTTGGCCATAATAGGCAAAGGGATGAGTCGCTGTGAAGATCTAATCCTCTTTTATCAAGTGTTTTCAGTGACTTTAAAATTAAGAGGAGAAGGTTCTATCAATGACAGGTAAGTTCTCTTAACCATTTCATTTCGGTCATTTAGGTTATTACACCTTGTTAAGAAGGCTCCTCTCTTTGACCTAAGTCAAGGCAGACAGCAATAGGCAAAGAGATGAGCCATGGTGAAGATTTAATCCCCTTTTATCAAGTGTTTCATGATGCTAAGATCAAGAAGGGTGTGACTCTCACCATAGCAGGTAAGCTTTCTTAACCCTTATCTTATTCATTTTCAGTCATTTTGTTCATATTACCTTGTTAATAAAGCTACCCCCTCCCCCTTGACGTGTAAGCAAGGCAAGATGACAATAGGCAAGGGGGTAAGCCATAGAGCAGATTTAACCCTTCTATTAAGTATTTCAGGAAAGAAACACAAGTCAAGGAGGGGTGAGAATCTCGCCAACAGGTATGTCTCTTAACCCTACATCTATTATTTACTTTTATTATTTGCCATCCCTTAGAAGGCTTCACCCCTTGACAAACTTGCAAGGGGCCAAGCCGGAATTTGAAACTGACTATCCTTTCGAGAAATGTCAAGTAGGTCAAACAACACTGAAGCAAGAAGTGCTATAACAAGGAAGAAAAGCAGCTACAACACCAGAAGAAGATTAAGCCTGCTACAGATATCAGTGTCTGATTTGCCACTGACTCCAGGAGAATGACCACGTGAAGAAGGCATGGAAACCATACCGCCGCAACCGCCTCGTTCCGGTGATGCTCCAAAGGAGTGGTCAAGAAAATGCTCGCAGTTATGGAAGAATGGACATGGGAAACCCCCATTTCTTTCCGACTAACATATAAATTGTTAGTTGTGTATTATTATCTTATGCATTATTTTTTAAAGACCATGAGCACAGAGAAGACTTGACCTGAGATCCCCTTCATCAAAATCTACGACGGTCGGGTCATCTCTAATGCTCACGGATAAGCCAAAGTTGTGCTGTGAGGGACGATAGTTCCCGAATGGGTATCTTGACCTCATAGACAATCTATATCTTCAACTATTTGTTATACAAGTTTTGTTTTGTTTTCTTGAGCCCAACATGCATCATGTAGCATTAATTGCATTACATTTTATTTTGTCATTGCATACATCATTTCCTAAAACTTCACCTTCTCACTCTCTCGATCATTTTAAATCCCACCGTGTTTTCTAATCCCATCGTGTTCTCTAATACCACCATGATCTCTAGTCCCACAAACCTCTCTAATATCCCACCGTGTCTATTAATCCCACCGTGTTCAGTAATCACTTTGTGCCCTCAAATCTTTCATTTCTTTTCACCACTGTGGCCATTTCAACACTTCTTTGCTATTCATCCCACCATGGCACCCAATTCATCCCACCAAGGGCCTTCTATTTTGATCAGAACTTGCACCGTCACTATCTTCACGGTCTATGCTTAAACATTTGCCTTTCGGAATCTGAGATCATTCCATTCCGAATCGAATCTTGTCTCATGAAAGACTTAAATGAATCTAAGAGCCTGAATGTGCTCGATTGGTATTCTTTTACTTTTTTAAAACAAATCTCTTTCTAAATTTTAGCCCATCACAGTATAGGAACACCGCAAAGATTGGGTTACCGGCTGATGATGAACCTACGAACCCATGTTTTGAGGACTTCCCACCGCGTTGGGGGTTGGCTATTCTTCTCTTGTGCCAATGTCACATCTCTTACCAATCGAACATAGGAAGACTTGATGAAACATGGCGGTTAACCAGGAGACTTGAGGAGATTCGTCTTGCCGAATCTGGTCGTTAAGCGTGTCTATATCTACACCTTGATGCCACCTTTTCAGTCCATCACCATTTTGCTTCACTACATTCCACTACGATCCACCTCGCTTCGCTACGCTTTCTCTACGTTTTACTCTGCTCCGCAACATGCCATTCCCTTGTAAAGCCGACATCAAGGCGAGGCAAGCTGTAGACACGCCAAATTGGTTTGATTCGGAGCCCTAGACTCTTATTCCATAGGAAATATCTTTTATTTGACCGTTATCTGATCCGGATTACCTCGTGGAGATGAGCTAAGGACATTGGTGGAGCCCCTTGTAAGTTGAGAATGGACCAATGATTTTCGGAATATTGTCGTAACCTTCAAGCGAGAGCCGCACGTAAACTGTAAAAACACGAAGCCTGCTCGATGACCGACCTTTAATGGTCCATAATTGAAGGTCGCGGAAGTCCCGCATGTGTTCGGTAACATTCAGGGTTTCCGAGAAGTCATTTCGGTCGGCGTCGGTCAATGACGGCTTTCGTTACGGCTTTTTCGATCTGTGCTGACACGGCTATCCCGGACCACATGTTAGGACTTTCCGGTCATCACCGGGTCTTTTTAGGTCATCCGGGTCGATTCTAGCCGAATATTTTCATCAACCGGGGCCATATGGCCATTTCGGTCAATTTTAGGGTTTCCCGGCTTTTCCGGGTTTCGGTTCACGTTTACCGGGTTAATATCAAATTTTTCGATGACTTCAGGTTTTCCGGTCGTACCGGACTTGTTCGGTCATCATTTTATGTCATCCCAAGTTGACTCGAGATTTCTCGATCGGAACCGAGCTCTTTCGGATCTTCGCCCCGGGTTTCGGCCTTCCGCGAGAGGGTAAACCGGTAGAAAGCCCCGTGCGAACATATCGGGAGTCATGCTGGCTACTTTACTGACTTGAGGAGGTGCGGTTGAAGGCCCTCTTTACAATGCGACAAACGGGAGCCGAATCGGACATCCCGTTTGCAAGATACGGCTCGCGGAACACGCGCGCAGGAGAGAGAGTGTACTGCGCCTCCGCTCCCTTTGAAAGAGGAGGGCGCGCCCTGTGCGCCCTAAAACTGGGGGCGCACCCTACGCGCCCCCGGTTCCTTTGAAAGGCGGGGGCGTGGTCAGTTTCTTTAAATCCCAGATTACCCCGATTAGCACCTTCTAAACCGGATTTTTGGAAGGTTTCCGCGGAGGATTTTTGATTATTTGTACCGCGTCCCCGGTTCGGGGTCGCGTTACGCATGTCAAGTCGATTTTTAGCAATTTTCGGAAGATTCCGTCGATTTTTAGCAGTGAGACCCATAACGCGCCCCCGCTCCCTTTGAAACAGGGGGCGCGCAGACCGCGCCCTGGAACTGGGGGCGCGCCTTGCGCGCCCTTGGTTTGAGGGCGCGCCCTGCGCGCCCTCGTCCCCTTTGAAAAGCGGGGGCGCGGTCGGTACAGTTTCTAAATTTTGCACCGACTTCCTTCCCCTATAAATTGAAAGCCATTCTCAACGACCCAAGGTTAATCCCCGGTGCCTACCTCGTCCAGAGGTCATCCAAGCTCTTCTCCAAAGCCATCCCGACGTCCAAAGCCGATCCGTAGTCAAGAGATCGATCCCGAGGTGAAGGAGAAGGCTCGATCCGGGTGTTCTGCATCAGCGAACTTCATCTACTTCTGTAGAAAATCAGAGACTCCTTCTGCAAAAGTCTTCAACATAGAAGATGTTCATCTCTTTATCCTCTTTCATCTCCAACTAACTTCATTCAATTCCGACTTGCCGTTTGTTCGTGGCAATTGCTACACTGAGAGCGCGCATCCAGGTTCTGTTTTCTATATCCGCCCACTTTCAGAATTTTTACTGACTTCTAAAGGAGGATTTAGGAGAAGTCATCAACATAGTAACTCTTCCTCTCTGAGTCCTCTGTCTACTCCAACAAACATCACTCGATTCTGACATCGGGGTCGTCTGTAGAATCCTCTATACCAAAGTCGCGCCAGAAGGGTGCAAAGGCTACCCGAACCGGCCTTCTTCAACCAACTCGGCTTCAACTCAAGCCCATACATTTCATAAGCTTTATCAACTCCCTTAACTCAGTTTATTTATTGTTTTAAATCATCTTTTAGTTTATTTACATCATTTTTACATAATCAAAAATACAAAAAAATGGGTTAGGACTCGCCCCAATCCGGTGAGTTCGATTCCAATTGCTTCTTTCTCATCTTCTTACTACAGTTACTACACTTCCCATCGTTCTAATTATTTTATTCACTTGATTTATTGTTCTAGTTGCACAGGTTGAACAAGCTAGCATCGGTTGGAGACTCTTCTTCATCGGCTGGCCGAAGAAGAAGAAAGTTGAACCCATATCCCGATCTCCCACACTAAGGTACACGGTCAATTCAACTCATCTCTTAATTTACATCCCATAAAGTGGAGACCGCGGCTTCTGGCGACCACATTCTTTCATGTTTTAATTTCATCTTCTCCTCACTCTCCTCCCACATGACCCGAACCATCTCCGGTGCTCGAGCGACGCCGTAAGATGAAAGTTCGGGGATCAATGTGAGTGTGGGACCGAGGTGAGGACATTTTACCGCTTTCCAAGTGTTTTCAATTCACTCCCCTTTTTTCCCCTCTTCTATCTTTCACCTTCTTATCTTGAGGTGCCGATCCAGAACCCGTTTCTGGAGTCGACAGCTACGTGAGTCATTCTCAATGTCTCACGTTTATCGACCTAATTAAAACGAGGAGGGATTTTATTTTAGTCTCATCAACATAGGTGCTACATATAAATATTAATATACCTTTGGAATATCATATATTTAAAGTATAATCTGTAGCACACACCACATATCAAATATGCATTAAAACATAGGTGATCATGGACTTAACCCTAAACATACACCTAAGGCACCCCTATAGGTGAAATTCCTTGCTTCAGAAGCTTGAGTTGGCATGCTCCCACTTCAGAAGGGTGCTTCTCCAAGTGGTCCCGCTCTCCATTCTACCACGAGCCGGCTTCTAACCATTACAAGCAACTAAAGGGTACATAGACCTACAAATGTACAACTCATAATAAGAAACCTTGGTTTTAACCAAGGGGAGTACACAAATGAGGGGAAGGTAGAATGTACAATCAGATTGTATAGAGAGAGAGGAGACACACGCAGGCCCCATTTAATAATATAACCAACTTAATTAAACAAGCAATCAAAAGCAAAGCATATTTAAGTCCATGATCACCTCCATACACACACCAACATTCATCACATGAACATAGAGCGCATACGTGATAATTATATAAGATATATCATATATACCATCATAAAATTATATACTGTAATTTTGAAATTCCAAATTTCATGCTTGTCGAATTTTCATAAAATAAATAACATGAAATGCACATATAAACAATTTACATGCATAAGACAAGCAATATAAAATATTCAGATGATTCATGCTTTTCAAAAAATTTTAAAAGCATTAAATTAATGTACAAATCATAATTCTTCAAAATCATATTTTTCAGAATTTATTTGAACACTAATTTAATCAATAAAGATTTTAAAACAATTTTAAAATCATTTATTAAATGATTCTATGGCAACCAAAGTCCAAACCTATTTAACAGGTTCATAAATATTTTAAAACCTATTAAATAATTTCTCAGAACTTATATAATCATTAATTTCATTAATTTTGATCTTAAAACAATTTCAAAATCAAAAAAATAGAATTCAATGACAAAATAGTAAAACTCTATTTAATAAGTTATTAAACACTTTAATAACTTATTAAATAAGTTCTACAATTTTTCAAAAATTTTCTGGAATTTTCTGGCAATTTTTCGGATCAAAAATGAATTTTAAACAATTTAAAAAACATTTTGAAACGAATTAAATGGCGGTGCAAGTGCGCCGACCAGTCGGCGCCGGCCACGGCACCGGCGGGCGTGACGCGGCGATGCCACGTACCCCCGCGGGTGCACCGAGCAGCCGCCGGCCGCCGTGCGCCGAGCGCCGAGCGCCGAGCGCCCACGCCAACGCGGGGCGGCTGCCCTTCCGCCACGTACCCCCCCCCACGCGGCTGAGTCCGGATCCAATCCGGACTCGTCTCCTCCGCCCGATAAGGGCGGAGGAGTACTGTAGCACCGCGGAACCCTATAAAATGCCCGACTTTCGGGCCATATTTGGGGGGTCAAACGGAGTCCAAAAAATCCTCAAAAATATGAGTTGGAATCCTTAAAGAATAAGGATTCTATTTATATAAGTTTCATCTCATGAAAAATTCTATCCAACGCGCCGTTTACAGAGGAAGTTGCCACGGCCGTAATTAACCCAAAACGCAAATACCTTTCAAATCCGGCACCTCCAAGGGCCATTGAGTGTTCAATAACTTATGAAAACTCTAGAAAACTTAATTTCCTATCTTCCTACGTCATTAGACAGAGGTATTTGAGTCCAAATAGGTAAGTTCATCAACTCCCCTAATTTCGGCCGGATTTTCGGATATGATCATCTTAGCAACTTTCCGAACTAATTCCGGACTCTCCGGATGGCCAAAATTCATGAGGTTCGCGGAATTGGAAAGATATCATCCACGATAATCCAATGAAACTAACCACACACAGTTTGGTATCTCATACGAACTGTGGTGATCAAATCAATACTGCTCTGTATACAGTTTCGGGAAAGCAAGAAATCACATGAAATCAAGCCAATTTCGTTTCAACTTCGACCAAGGCTTCAACCGGGCTCTGATACCACTGTAAGGAATCAATACATGACAGCGGAAAATTTTTGATTCCATAAAACCATGATCTTTGCCTTGATCGATGCCGAACGAGTAAAACCGGGAACCGAATATGAAGTAGAACTAGAGTACCTCATGGGATTTCTAAAATTCCTCACCATGGATGAAGAGAGGACATTCCTCCTTGCTAAAAACCGTTCAAGTGTCCAGTCTCTAGCGGTATCCACACGATATGCTTCAATAAACGAGTTCTCCCTTCCTTCTGGCCTCTAGAAACCTTCTAGATCCAAGCTTGACCATGGTAGATCGCCTTCTAGAGGAGAGAGGAGGAAGAGGGGAGGCTTGGGATGTGCTCCAGTCATATGGCTTGTTAAGGGTTTGGCTTCATAAGCCATTTATATATAGAAGATGGAATTTTTCACAAAAACCCAAAACTTCTATAAAATTGCGTCCATGCCCTCATCTTATTGACCAGATCTAATGTGTGTGACCCACTTGGCCCAATAGTCAATTTGGTTGAATCCTTAATTAATTTAAAAGAACAATTTCTTTAAATTAAATTAGAACCGTTATCCGATAACAGTTTTTACGGCTTTCTGATCATAAAGGGTACAAGCCACATCCTATGATCCCAAATGACTTTGGGGAGTTAAATAACATCCATTGAGCCTTTCCATCATCAATTACCACACGGATTTAAATCCTCGTTCATACAGTGTCCCGGTCGGTCAGGGGTTCGGCACTGACTGTCAACCCCTAAGTATTCCAATTCTATGAAATCTTGTACTCAGGAATGAATCAACTGGAAAACTCCTTTTCCAATTATCCCATCTACCTTGGCCAAGGATTTAGAGTACTATCCATAGGACATTCTCTCTCTCCTACTGAGAGTGAACGATCCCCTATTGTCCGCTCAAGTGCCTCCACCAGGTTTCCCATATACCCAATCCATTAACTATATAGGACTACAATACTAAGTGATCCATCAGTCAATAGTCAAAGTACATAGTACGCCTGGCAAGACATCTTTGGCGACTCAGGTCAAAGATCCAACCGTGCTATTGAGATGTAAGAATAACCTGATAGACAGTTCGGTAAGATACCGATCAGGTTTTCTTAAATTGGTCAGTTCAGTGAACTCATTCCACTAATGAGCACCTGTGTGTATCTTAGTGTCCCCACACTAATGACCAATGAGATCGGTCATTCTCATCATATGAGAAGACATCACACACACTAGTCTATCCGGATTCTTGATGTCCCGTCTCAAGGATCCTATGACTAGGAACATTTAGATCACATATCTCTAGATGATCGATCTCATTATCATGATCTTATCATGATTTAATCATCATTGCATGTGATTAAGGACTTCATTACGATATACGCTTCTAATAAAAGCTAGTAACGAAGTTTTGCCTATTTAATTGAATGAGATATTCCTAGAAATGTCGAATCATATTATATATGATTGGCTTGTAGGGCATACATTTCTATCAGTTTATACAAATCAACTGTTTTATTAATTTTTGAAAACAAAGCAACCTCAAAGTTTTAAAATATGTCAAAATTTTAAGTCCTCTCGGTTTCCCTTCTGAAAGGAACACACCACTGTGTGTAAGAGTCCCAGTTGGAGCTAGCTCTTGCTTGAGGATTGCATTATATACTAAACAAATTAGCAAACATTATTGCAAGAGTACCATGTCCGCACTAATTATCTTCCCAGAAAAATATTCTGCATGCAATGAATGCCCTCTAGCAATGTGGATAGCACAGTTTTTCTAACAAAATTAACAAGCCACCAAGCAAGGGAAAGATTTGAAACAAAAAGAAAATGGCTGCCATGAATTGCATGTTCCTTTCTGGAGGTGATGCATGTGTAGCATCTACACCAGTTTAATTAAATAGATTGATCTGGTCCCACTAGGGCTGTAAACGGAGCGGATACGGAGCGGATATGACATTTCCGTATCCGCTCCGTTTAGCTATTCGGATAATCCATATCCGGTCCGAATCGGGTACGAATACGGATCGGATATTATAAGTCGGATAATCTTCGGATTCGGAGCGGATACGGATAATATCCGCTTCGGAATGTTAATTAAATATTATTTAATTAATATATTTAATAATATACAAATACATAGAAATAAAATTATAAAATATTAAATTTATCATATATTTATCAATATTAACTTAGTATATTAATATATAATAAAGAATACTTAATCATATTTGTAAATATAATGATTTTAAATATATAATTATATATATTATGTATATATTATCAAAGGTGGATTCGGAGCGGATCTTAAACGGAGCGGAGCGGGCATTTTCGTGTCCGCTCCGATTAACATTCGGATAATATCCGTATCCGGATATCCGCTCCGACGGATATCTAAAATCGGATATTATCCGCCTAAAAGGATACGAATTCGGAGAGAATCCAAATTTTATCCGCATCCGTTTACAGCCCTAGGTCCCACACACACAATGCCACAAAAGGTGCCTTGTGACATATGCCATTTTTAAAAAAATAAAAGTAAATTAGACAAACACCTTATATCTGAGGGCAAAAAAATATTAAGAAGAAAATACATTAAGAAATAGACAAATGGTAACCATTAGCATATCTTTCATAGCTGTATTCATGATAAGCAGACAACAACATTTTAAACATAATAAACTATGAACAAAAAAACATAAGAAAAGAAGAGAGAACCAAACAAAATGAACATTGGATAAAATAAAACCATAGGTGTCACAACATCTATCAAAAATAAAATTACTTCATAGAGTCTCATATCCAACAGAACGTTTGCATTCAAAATATGAAATTCAAAATTAATTCAAACTGCCCTAGATTTCATCGGCCTAGATTATAAGGTAGATACCTTATTAATTGGCCCAAGCTACTTTGTTGGTCACTATCTTCATTTGTCATATGCTTCGTAGGTTCTTTTAACTATTATTAATATTCAACAGTGAAACATGCCAGAATATGAGATGTGAAGCTACTTTGTTGGTCACTATCTTCATTTGTCATATGCAACTTAGGTTCTTTTAACTATTATTAATATTCAATATTCAACAATGAAACATGCCAGAATTTGAGACGTGGGAAAATAAAATAGGCTAGAAAACCAAAGGAATGAAGGTCCGAAAGATGAGAGCTTTGAGACGTGGGAAAATAAAATAGGTAATAGACTAACCTTGTCCACAATGCTTCTATCAAGTAAAGTCACGATCTTTCGGTGGCAATCATAGGAGCTCGAGGGTGCGCTATGATGTTGGAGGCAGAAGACGTCGGGTTGTGCCGATACAGTCTCGCAAGGAGGAGTAGTTCAGTAGTAGCAACACATTAGATGGCGGTGGCGGCACTTCCAATCTATCGTGATTAACTTAACAAGAGACGGCATGGAAGAGGAGATCGATGGTTACGTAAGAGACTATGAACGTAAATATTAATTTTAATTGTTACATACTTATCATCGACCTGACATCTGGTGGACGGATCATCAGGTACTTCAAGGACGGCGCATCCGTTGGGAGGGGGAACACCGAGGGCGGAGTCATCGCGGGAGGGGGAGATCGAAGGCGGAGTCCTTCGGGGGGCGATGTCGTAGCTGGATCCGTTGGGTCAGGAAGACAAAGCAGCGCTGAGCCCGGATACTTCGAGGGCGGCGCATCCGTCGGGAATGGGAAACGCCGAGGGCGGAGTCATCGCGGGAGGGGGAGATCGAAGGCGGAGTCCTTCGACGGGCAATGTCGTAGCTGGATCCGTTGGGTCAGGAAGACAAAGCAGCGCTGAGCCCGGATATTTCGAGGGCGTCGCATCCGTCGGGAGGGGCGAAGGCTGAGGGCAGCGATCAGGGGGGAGGCCGAGAGTAGAGGGACACACATTCGTCGGGTGAGGGGGAACGCTGAGGGCGGAGTCATCGCGGGAGGGAGAGATCGAGGGCGGCGCATCTGTCGGGAGGGGGGAGGCCGAGAGTAGAGGGACGCGCATTCGTCGGGTGAGGGGGAACGCCGAGGGCGGAGTCATCGCGGGAGGTGGAGATCGAGGGCGGCGCATCCGTCGGGAGGGGCGAAGGCTGAGGGGATTATTTCAAAACGCGGACAGCGGACGATGGCTGTTGGCATGACGCGGACGGCGGATGATGGATAATGCGTAGGAATGTATATAGATGGGAAATCATCAGGATGGTTGTCGATGAAATGGCTATTGGCATTTCTAATAGATAGTTAAATTAGTAAATCAAGAGATTAATAACTATCCAAACAACGGTTTAGTAAATATACATCATAGTTAATATTTTTTAGATAATTAGTAAATATATGTGCAATTTAGTAAGTATGCCCGTGAGTTAGTAAATCGAAAAATTAATATATGAGTGATTTAATAAGTATACATTCACGTTTCTTTTTCGAATAATTAATAAGGATATGTGTGGGATAATAAATATATGTGCAAGTCAATAAATTGTGAGATTAGTAACTACATGAATAATTTAATATTTATACATTTATGTTAATATTTTTAAATAATTAATGAGTATATGCACAGCTGAATAATTATACGTTTGTATTAATATTTTTTTAAATGATTGATAAATATATACACGATTTAGTAAATATACGTGCAAAATAATAAGTCAGAAATTAGTAACTAAATCAACAGTTTAATAATAAATAAAAAAAGTTATTAACTCACGTTCTCAATGAAAGAAATTCGGCGTAACAACTTAAATGAGGTGTGAGATGACTAGGAAACATTGTTCATCGGAGAGAGTTTTGTATTAGGTGATTCGCTCATTGTAAATATACATCTCGCCTTCTCTTCCATCCGGAGTCAAGAGTCAAAACCCTAACAAGTGAGGAACTGACGGCAGGCGGAGGAGAAGGGGAGAAGAGATGGTTGTTCGGATCCGGTTGTCGAGGCTGGGGTGCCGGAACAAGCCATTTTACCGAGTCATGGCTGCCGACAGCCGCTCGCCGCGCGACGGCAAGCACCTCGAGGTCCTTGGCTACTATAATCCCCTTCCCGGTGCGGATTCGAGAACGCTTACCTGTCTATTTCCACACCTTTGATCTTTAGCAGTACTTCTCATTTTCTTATATGTGCTGGTCGAAACCATCTTAGGTGCACCGATATATTTTCCGGGAATTCGTGGCGTTATTAGTTGTCCGTCCTCTTTCACTATTTTTACTAACACTTCTGGTGCGTCTCGTTGACTGGTACCGATTAAGTTTGTAGTGATTGATGTCTATTCCATTATAATTCAGTTTACCTTGCTATGTATGTGGAGAGCACAATAGAGAACGGGAAAATGCGTTTAGTGAAATCAAATGAGCACTAAGCACGGTCTCTAAGTGCACATCCATCTTCCACAGCACTGCTTCGGGACAGTCCATATTTGATTCAATCTAGGATGTTTCCTACGAGATTATCTTCTTGTCATTTTTGAAATGTGGCACCATTCACTTTGTGTTGTATTTTGTATTTTGGGAACAAATTATTGAGCTATGTTTTCATCAGAATGTGTGTTTTTCAGGGAAGGATGGTGGCAAGCGCATGGGCTTGAATTTTGATAGGGTCAAGTGAGTGGATTTCTTCTTTTCTTTTGTAATTTTTTGTTAAGTTGGTTCGAAATATTCAATTTCATTGGTTATGCAACCCATACACTTTTTATGCTCACTCTATTTGAGGTATTGCATTTGTCACTTCGGTGATGATTCATGACTTTTTGCAGTGCTTGAAGTGGCATATTTAAGGAACGATCTATTTTATTATGTAATTTTATCAACTTTTAATTGGTGGTAAAAGGTTTCAGTATTTCTACTGGGCACAGTAAAATGATGTATTTCTGGAAAGTCTGGGAAACGGGAGTTCCAAAAACTTTTGTTTCTCTCAGGCTTTACCTCTTATCACTTACAGATGCCACACATGATTCTTGATGATGTCCGACTGTGTCCAACTGAAACCAGAAACTTTCTGATGTTCAAGATTGTTGCTGCACCTGGTGCGGGATAGGGAGGGAGGTGCCGCCTTCTGCGTGTGCCGGTGGGCCCAAAATGGGCTGAACTGAATCTGAACGGGCCTGAAATGGGCCAACTGAGTGCGAACTGAGCTGAAAACTGTCCAAACAGAGTTGATAGGTGCTGAACCGAACCAGAACCAAGCTGAACTGGTCGAATGGGCGCTAATCTGGCCCGAACCGGGCTGGAAACTACTGAACCAGGCCTAAAATCCACTGAATGGGACCCCATGGCTGTTGAACCGGACCCACAAGTGTTGAACTGATCCCCAAACACTTTGAACTGGCCTTAAAGCACCTGAACTGGGTCAAAAACTGCTGAACCAGCCCTGAACTTGGCTTAAAACATCTGAACCGGCCTTAAAACATCCCAAACTAGCTCCGGGAAGGCTGAACCAGCCTTTGGGACCTGAACTGGCTATGAGCTGGCAGTCTGGCCCTGGATGAGCAGTTTGGGCGTGATCCGGTGCAGAATCGGCCAAATCGGGCCGAATCGGAAGCTGGGCTAGTTGCTGAGCCGGCTGGATGAACCGGCAACGGCTGGCCATCGGTGCGTAACCTTGCCGACGCTGCGCAACACCAGGGGGTTCGTGGCCACCCTAGGTGACACCGCACGACTAACCCCCGGGGGGTGTGGTAGCTCAAAAGGTGATGGACCTTGGGAGGGGCCGTGGCATGCTGCAGGTAAGCTTGACCGAGAGAGGGGGAGCCCGGGGGGTTTGTGGAGGCTGCTCGGCGTCCCCGACGACTGAATGGGGCAGGGCGGGGCTCCTTTGCCTTGCTTGTGATGGGGTCCGGTTGTCATGGCGGCTGCGGAAGGTGGAGGAGGTGGCCGTTGTCGATGGCGGTGCCCCGGGGCTCCTACGGGGGCCTTCGCTTCTTGTCCTTTCCCTTTCATTGATGTCAGCTAGGCTGCTGGAAAACGAGTTGCTCGTGGGGGGTTTCGATAGCTTGCGGAGGCGGGGTTGGGGTCCGGGCTTGGCCGCTCAATAGGAGGGAAAGGGGAGTTGGGCAAGGATTCCAGAATTGGAATCGGAATCGGTGGGGAATTAGCCTAGATCGTTTTTTTATTTTTTTATCAAAAATTTTTTTAAAATAAAAAAACTTTAAAAAATAGGAAATAGTTTAGAAAAAAAAAATCTAAAAATAAGATTAGCATACATCGGCATGGATTGCAGAATCGGTCGATCCGGATCGGGATCGACCGATTCTTGGATCGGATCGCTACCTACCGATCCGATTCCTATCGGAATTAGCGATCCGGCCGGGAGTCCCGGCTGGATCGGCCGGAATCGATAGGATCGGTCGATCCCGGACCGATCCACCCGGATCGATCCCAAAATTGGTCGATCCGGACCGATTCGCCGGAACCCCGGACGACCCGGAATCGAACCGACTCCGGGACAGATCCCGTCCTCTTTTAAGGTCCGACCACCCCCTATCTGGGGTCGATCCGGACCGATTCTCCCCCCCCACTTGCCCCCTTCGGCTTCTTCTCCTTCCCCCAAGGCGCCTTGGAGATCTAGGGCTTCGCATCCGGCGATCCGGGAAGATTTGGAGGGCGATCCAGCCTATTCAAGGCTTGGGGAGGGGCGATCCACCTTGGGGAGGGGCGATCCACCCTAAACAAAGACAAGGCTCAGGGGGGGGGTTTTCGATCTCCTTTCCCCTCCCCCCCCCCGGCCGGCTGCAAGACGGGATCCCCCATCGGGGGATTATTTCACCCCCCAACGGGGGTGGAATCGCACCCCCGAAGGGGTGATTAGCACCCCTTCGGGGTGTTCAACAACCACCCTCGGGGGATCGTTTTTACGCTCCCCCCTAGGTGCGGGGGGGCTGCAGATAAAATCCCCCCACGGTTGGGGGATTATTTCACCCCCAACGGGGGTGGAATCGCACCCCCGAAGGGTGATTAGCACTCCTTCGGGGTGTTCACGCCACCCCTCGGGGGTGATCGTTTACGCTCCCCCCCAGGTGGGGCTGCGGCAGATAAAATCCCCCGGGGGCTGCAGCATAAAATCCCCCCATCGGGGATTATTTCACCCCAACGGGGTGGAATTGCACCCCCGAAGGGGTGATTAGCACCCCTTCGGGGGTGTTCGACTACCACCCCCGAAGTGACCGTTTTGGGTCCCCCCTGTGTGGGGGGTTATTTCACCCCAACGGGGTGGAATCGCACCCCGAAGGGGTGATTAGCACCCCTTCGGGTGTTAACAGTCACCCCGGCGGGTGATCGCTTTTACCCCCGGGGGGTTGCAAGATAAAATCCCCCCATTGGGGGGATTATTTCACCTCCAACGGGGTGGAATTGCACCCCGAAGGGGTGATTAAGACCCTTCGGGGGGTGTTCACGCCACCCCCGGGGGTGACGTTTTCCCCCTAGGTGGGGGGGGGGGGGGCTCGATAAAATCCCCCTCACGGGGATTATTTCACCCCCCAACGGGGTGGAATTGCACCCCCGAAGGGGTGATTAACACCCCTTCGGGGTGCCTCACGATCACCCGAAGGGGTGATCGTTTACGTCCCCCCTGGTGGGGGGGCTGCAAAGATAAATCCCCCATCGGGGTTATTCACCCCAACGGGGGTGGAATCGCACCCCGAAGGGGTGATTAACACTCCCGGGGGTGTTGAACACCCCCGAAGGGGTGATCATGGCCCCCCCCTGGGGGGGGGGGCCGGACCTTGGCCTAATATTGTGTATGGTTTTGTGTTGTAGATAAGATGTCGGACGAGGAGCATGGCACCGACCCGCGTAATTTCGTGACATTGGATGGCAACACGGCCATCTCCTCGATTCGTATAAGAGAGTTAGATGCAAGTGGTGCAAAGAGATGAACGGAGGTGTGTATCGGCTCGCAAAGCAACATATGTGCCGGGACGGGTGGCAATGTAAAGAAGCGCGATAAAGTACCCGAGCCGAGGGAGGAGACGAGGGCTTATATAACCGGAAGGGCATCACGAGAGGGGAGGTGAGAATCGTCGAGACAAAGACTCACGACTAGTTGCTAGGTCGGAGAGACGCCGATCTTATGGCCTTAAAGAGCAAGAAAGGGAAAGTGGCCGCATACGAAAGGGTCCAAGCTGATTCTTCATCTTCATCGGATGAGGAAGATGCCCGAGTGTTGGGGGAGAGCCGTTCACAGAGTAGGGCTCGGTGCCCGTGAGGGACGAGGAACGAAGACGAGGAGCAGGAGGTTCGGCTTAGACGATCTCGATGTGGGGGCGGGGGACAAGGCCCGTTCGAGAGCCCGAAATTCGGAGGACACATTACGTTCGACCGATGCCGACGAGACACCGCCATGTATAGGGAGAGCGGCGAGAGGTCGAGGAGGGTATAAGACAAGCATTTAAAGGGGTGAAGGCATCGACGTGGGGGCAAAGAAAGAAAGCTTAAGTATACGGTCAAGTTCTTTCTACATGCAGTAAAGATTTTGCTGAAGTTGTGGTTAGCATTTGCTTGTCGATACGAATTTTCTTATTAGGTTAGCTATTATTAACAACCCTCTTTTTTTCCCCTTATCTTGTTGACTTCAGTAGGTGTCCCGCACATGCGGCCACCAGTCCATATTTCCCCATGGTTGATGCGATTGTGAGGCCGGGCCGGGGTCGAAAGCCCCTACATCAAAGTATATATACGTAAACAAAATTGGATGAGGAGGTCGATGAGTTGACCTCATGGATAGATGGATTCAAAACCATCTGGAAGGAGAGGGGGTGCACTGTAATGTGCGATGGATGGACTGGAATCACAAGGAGGTCACTTATAAACTTCCTTGTGTATTGTTCTGAGGGCACCGTATTTCTGAAGTCGGTTGATGCATCAGGCCAGGTGAAAAATGCAGATTACCTATTTGGCTTCGATTAACAATGTGGTGGATGAGATAGGGGAGGCCAACATCGTGGTTTGTCACGTACAATGAGGCCTCATATAAGGTTGCAGGAAAGAAGCTAATGGAGGCTCGACCTCACTTATTTTAGGTGCCCCGTGCGGTACATTCTATCGAATTCGATGTTAGAAGATATTGGTAGTGACGTTAATGTCAAGTCCTTGGTCAACCAAGGACAACTTATCACCTCATTTATCTACGGCCATCCACGACTTTTACATATTATGAGGCAAGACAGATGGTCATGATTTGATCGAGACCGGGTCCCACAAGATTTGCCACTCATTTTATTGACAGAGAGCCTATATGTACAAGGCTAGTTTTAAAGGTTCATTCTCTCCATCGCTTATCGAGTACATGGATACATACACGTGAGCTCCTTGGATCAAGATGAGACATCAGATTGGAGCGATAAGATAATAAAGTGGTGGGAGAAGGTGCGGTACTATTTGTCATTATAACCTTGGTGCAGTACTTATGTTGGTGGATTCAAATGACAAAATCGACGAGTACCTATATGATGCTATGGATAAAGCTAAGTTGAAAATTAAAGAGAAGCATCCCAAGTGGTTACAAAAAGTGGTGGAAGGTGATTGACAACAGATTGGGACAAAACCCTACACCACGACATTCATGCTTTAAGGTATAATTTAGTAGGTAATACGCTAATGATTACAAGTTATATTTTCAGGTATTACCCCCATTGTCTTTAAACTAATGGAGTAATAATGTTGTTGAAATTTCTGAACCCGATGATACGATGGTGGCCAAGTATGAAATGATGGTGAAGTATTATCAGCCACACTATCTGTAATTAAACCACTATGTAACACCCAAGAAGACAGAACGTGCCCTGAGGTTCAAGTAAGTAATACGTTTCATATTTATTAAACTTTTAACTTTATCTCGAAGAAGATAATTGTTTTAACAGTTTGGTTTTCGATGACTTCACATACAGACAAGACGTGGTGTACGGGGATCCATATTTGCAGTACTCACATGATAGGGTCCCCCCTAGTAATATGCTTACCCGAATTAATGACTCTTTGGTTAATTGATTTTTTTTTACATAACGTTACTGATGCATGCAATTGTCTTCTTTACAATTACAGCTGAGTGGTGGATTATGGTGACAAACAGAACTGGATGGAATCCACTCGCTGCCGTTGCAATTCGGGTGCTAAGTCAGAGCACATCGTCATCCCAGTGCGAGAGAAATTGAAGCACCTTCAACCTTATTCATACGAAGAGGAGAAATAGGTTGAAGACAGAAAGATTAGAGAAGCTTGTCTACTGCCATTACAATATAAGGCTGAGGATAAAGAATATCAAAGATAGGCAGAAGACATCGGAGCAGAGATTCGTGCACGGTTGCGGTGGATTGTACCAAGAAAGAGCATAGGCCCAAGCTACTCAGCTTGTCCCAGAAGCGGACGTGGACTCGGAGTATCTATTCCAAGAAGAACATCCACTTGCGGCGTGGGTGGAAGACAAGGATGCCGAGGGAGAGCCGAGTTCGACCCAAACGATAGATCAGCGGGCCGAAGGAGAGCTCGGCGTTGGTTGGTGAGGATGAAGACATGCAGAAGTTCAAGAAAGTCAAGTTCCGTGCACGGCTCCACTTCCCCGATCCACCCCGACTACGCCTTCTCCGAGACATCCGCCCGCCGGCCGCTACAGCCTCGCTCGGATTCCAGCTTCGGGTCCTTCTACCACCACCACCACCAAGAAGATCAGGATTATTTAGAGGCTTTAAAGAAAGCACGCTTACCTTTCACAAAGAAGCAAGTCATCAAGGAGATCATACATCAGAGAAAGAAGATAAGTATCAAACGGCGACATCATCTCCTCGACACCGAGACCACTCGGCCCACCTTCATCGACGAGGATGAAGAAGAATTTGTGCCACCCACACAACAACAACGTACAGGGGGTTCTAACACACATACGGGAGGTGGAGGTGGGGGTGGCGGAGGCGAGGGTGGCTCTACTAGTAGTGCTCGGACGAGTGGAGCGAGGTCCGTATGATTCGAGTGATAAAAGACACTCACGTTCGAGTGGCAAAGGCCGGACGGTGGACGAGGTTGAATGTTTTCGACGAGTTTGCATCTTCCTATCCAGAGCACCGCCGTACAACGGTGAGCCCGGCTATCCACCTCCACCATCTTTTTTACCTCCACCTCCGACCGATCGGGAGTTTATGGCGAGTTTACCGACATGGCCCGCCTTTATTTTCTTACGGATACGGGCCAATTATGACCGACCCTAATCAATGGAGATTTGCAGAAAATCGAATGACCAGTGACGAGATCCGAGATCCGCATCCATCCTACTCCGGACGTTACCATAGTTGGTGGTGATGCATACGTATAATGTATTTCTTTGTTTATTTCACGCAATGTAATATGAGTGGTAAGAAGAATACGTGTTGTACACCATGAGTCGGGTATGATTGTTTGTTTGGTAAAAACATGTATCTTATTCGATGTACGATGTGTTCTATCGTGTGATTGGATATGATATGTGTTCTATATGATTGATTGTTAATTTGCTATATATGAATGAGTGTTCCCTATATTTTTTTCACATTTTTCCTGAGTCCTATGTATTTTTATTAATTTTTTGGCGATTTTTTCATATTTTTTTGAAAAGCAAAAAATAAAAAAATAAAAACTGATCCAGACCGATTCTGGATCGGTCTGGCTCCATTGGAATCGGCCTGGATCGGTCCGATCCGATCCGATCCGGATCGGATCGGACCCCACCGATCCAGGATCCGATCCCGATCCGACGATCCTTGATACATCGACATAGAATAATTGTTAATGAACATGAAGAGATGTTAAGTACATGTTGAGATGCAAAAACTATAATAAATTTTAATTGTATCACATGAAAACATAAAAGTAGCAATATACATGTTATCATTCTAAGGGCAATATTCATGATATGGATATTGGCCTTCCTCCTGTTCTTGCTGTCGATTCTCCTCAGTTGTGCACAGTCTTCTATTAAGGGTGCCTTTGATTGTCCGGAAAAGTTGATGCATGCGTTGCTTTTCGGGAAAAGATAATTCAATTTTTTATTTGGTTGCATGAATATGAGAGTCAAAGTAAATCAATTTACGTTGACTATCTCAAATTGAGGATTTTGGCATACGCCAAAATCTGTCGTAAAACATTTTCTACGGCCATCATCTTATGATGGTACGTACAGTACATAATGAATAAAAACATGTCTCTACGTAAAAACTCACTATCTTAAATAAAATTTTTTATAACAAGTCATGTCAAATAAATATTTGATAAATTTTAAATTAGTTCAATTGTTTAAAAACTTTTAAACTTTAATAAAAAATAAAAACAAATTTTAACGCATATTTTAAATATGTAATTTTTTTTAAAAGTATGACTTCTAAATAATATTTAATCACATAATAGTTTTAATTATAAGTATTCTAACTGAAAAACACTAATTCAGAATTCATGTGGTTTATCATATAAAATAATAAAAATTTAAAAACTTATATATTTTGTAAACTGATACACAACTAAAATATTTTGATAAAAGTAAAATAAAATTTTTAATAATATTTTCAAAAAAATATAGACACCTAGTTAAAACAATGAACATACTTTTTATTTTTGCTTAGAGTTGCTGTATAAAAAAATTTCAAGAAAATTTTTTCTTATCGACCAAACAGGAGACTTGCATGGACTTCTCCATGAAAACTTGATTCCAGTAAAATATTTTCAACGTTTCTTCTTTTTCATGAAACCAAACGGACCCTAAGTGCGGGAGCATATCCATATGAAAATAATGATGACATGCTATCAAAGTCATAGGCATCGGACTATGGGACGTAGGTCGGCTTAGGTGGAGGAATCCACGGCGGCTGAGGATCGTAAAACGTTGGATATTGTGGCTCCATATAATGTTGTCGTGGTGTTTGCTCATCTAACGTGAAATACGGCTTTGGCTGCCGTGAATCAGGTGACTGGGCTGCTGATGGCTGCGACGCTGGTATACATTCCTCGTTATCATCAATTGAGGAGTGGGAAGGAGCCTGTGCTGTCATCTGGGCTCACAAGACGCTTTTTGATCTACAGCTTCTTTTTCTTCACATCTTCAACTATCTCTGATGTCCCACCACAACCCAAATATTTTTTTAACTTTGAAAATTCACCCATTTTTTATGCTGTCACTTTTGTTTTCGTTTTGCCTGGACTACGAATGGGCTGGGTAACAGCGGCTTGGGCTATAGCTGGGGCTAAAGTTGGAGGTGGCTACTGTACAGTTGCTGGGGCAGAAGAAGGGCCTACCTGAGCCTAAGAAATAGGTGGAGTTGAAGCATCCTCCTCGGCCTCAACACCATCCAACTCTTCTTCAGCCCATGTACGGTTATCGGGATCAAACTCAGCTGGATGATCGCTGGCTACCCTTTCCTCTATTCAGAGGCAAGTACATGCTTCTCTTGGAATATCTGATCCATATCATCCTCTTCAGGTGGTGGTGTGGTAGAGGTATGTCTCTGCTCGTATGGACTACCTGTGAACCATGCAAATCGCTCCTCAGAGATCTTTTATCGATCGTTGATGTTCTAGATGCGCAGCCTCATATTGTAATGATAGAAGACCAACTTCTCCGGCTGGTCTGAAGTCAACCTGTTTTTTCTTTTTGTATGTATCAGGTTGAATGTACTTTATTTTCTCTTACAATGAGTAACTAGTGATTTGGCTGAGTATATTGATACCAATGGTAGCAAGTGGATTCCATCCACTCCTGGTATTCATCTGAACCCACCACTCAATTGTAAAAAAAGAAAAGAAAGGAAAAGGCAAACAATCAATCTAGCATCTTTAATAACTTATAAGATAAGGAAATAAAATCTTCATCTTAAAAAAGTATATCAGGTGACACTTTGTCGTACGAATATCTCAGATCAACATCTGAGTATACCCCGACTCTCATCTTATACCTTTGCATTTGAAAAATATTTTTAAAAAAATTCATTAATTGTCTAATAATTGTAGATTCCAAGTTGATTAAACTCTAACTTACTTCTATCTCAACTTCTATCTTGCCTTGCTGAGTTCGGCAGAGACGTTGAATAACAGATAGTGTACTCGCATCACTTTGCTGTCGTTCACCACTATCCTTCATATTGGATGCGGGGGTTAAAAAAATATCCTGCAAGAATTTATCAATTAACATTATGAATAAGACAATTATTGACTAAACTTAAAGTAGGTAAGCACAAATATTTCTATCACCTATTAACCTGCAGCATGGACATCGTGGTGCAAAGTCTTGTCCCATCAGTCATTTATGATCTTTCACCATTTTTTGTAACCTTTAGGATTCTTCTCTTTTATTTTTAATTTTGCCTGGTCCATGTCGTATAATGTGCCTATCTTGTTTCTATTATTTGAGTCTACCAACCTCAAGACAACTATCAGTGGCTCAATGATTGCCAAGTAGTAGGCAATCCTCTCCCAAAATCTCTTCTCAGTGATCTGCTTCTCAGATCTGACAAGAATATTAAGCTGGTCCTTCTTGTTATGTAGGTGGTCCACCATATAATTATAGTACTCCTCAGACATGGTGAACTTAACTAGTGTATGTCTGTGCTGGTGTAAACTTTCCAGTGCAATGAAGTTCGTGGCAAAATGTGTAGGACCGAGCTTGACAAGATCGTGTCTTCCTGTGTGTGATCTCATAATATGTAGCATATAGAGGTGCGAATCAATAAATGAAGTGATCGTCTACGCCTGCCTAACAAGGGTAGAGACTCTCCTCCTTGCCTATATCCTCCAGTATGAGATTAATAGAATGTGCCGCACATGGCACCTAGAACAGATGCTGACTCTTCTCCATCAACTTCTTCCGAGCCGCCTTATATGAGGGTTTGTTGTCAGTGACAACCTGAACCACATTCTCCTCTCCACTCTCCTCCACTACAATATCCATCAAAGAAAAAATATAGTTGGCATTTTTCTTCTTCCCAGAAGTATTCACTAACTTCAAAAATGTGGTCCCCTCAGAATAATATACCAAGAAGTTTATCATACTCTTCTTGGTGATACCTATCCATCTGTCACACATAATCGTGCAACCTCTCTACTTCCACACCAATCTGAAGCCATCCATCCACTTCCTCAACTCCTGCACTTCCTTCTCCAGTCCACCACCATATATATGACTGCTGCTCGGGACTTGTAGACCCGGTCCAACCTCACACACGACATCTATCACAGTCTGGAAGTAAGGGCTGGTGGTTGCATGTGCTGGGATGCCTACATTAAGTTAAAAAAAATTAGATCAGCAAAAAATAAGGTTAACTAAGTATGTAAAAATCACTTCACAATGTGGTGAACGACTCTCTTTGCAGTTGTTCCTGTTGTCTTCATCCTCTTCATGGCTTGTTTAATCTCCATTTGTCCAGCGTTTTGTTTCCTAAACAGATATTCATCACTCGATGTAAACCGAGTACTGGCAGAATGGCGGAGTGGCTCTTGTCTCCGTCTCTCACTCTCCCGGTCCCGGGTAGGGCGAGCCGATGTTGATCGGCTAAGACCTGGGTCAACTTTGCACCCTGATCCTCCTGCTCCCCTCCTCCTGTCTTCCTCTGTAGCAGATGCACACTTGCTAGCGTGCCTAACATGTCTATGCTCGGAGTCCGTGGAGTCGTCCTCACTCTCTGGCTCCGGCTCGGCTGGTGCCTTCCCCTTGTCTTTCCCTTTGTATGTAGGCAAATCTCGGTCTTTTCTTCTCTCAAGTAGCTCATCGTGCAACTCCTCTCTCTGCTTAATCCTAATAGACCGTTAAGAGGCTCTACCTGTCGTGTACCCTCCCATCTTCTCACTCTTCTCTTTCGGCATCTTATCACATTTTTTAACATTTCCACCTGTTCCAACAATATGCTGTTTCAGCCGGAACACATCCCCGTTCATCTTCTTCTCACACCATTTGCATTGCACCCTCTTTCTGGCTGCATCTACCATATGGCTGTGTTTCCAACTCACGTCAGAAGGACGTGCTGGTGCTACATCACCCTGATCGATCATTACTTATACTTGCAAAAATTACAAATAATTTATAAAAAATTATTACACACCCTATAAATTGCTTTAGGGGCTGTTCGGGAAGTAGATAGCCTGTTGAACATACTATTCGGTATGTTTAGATGGTTACGTCTTTGTCGGAAAGGGTCGTAAATCGGTGTACGAGGTTTCCGAAAATTTTTTCGTACAAAGAACATTCAATCGATGTTCTTACAACTTGAACGGAGTTGTTTGGTCGGAAATCGGTGAGTTTAACTGTACTTGGAGCTGTTGGAAACGCGTCAAAATTGGCGTACGGAGTTTCCGGAATTTTTCCTGTACATAAGAACATCCACAGTTGAACGAAGTAGTTCGGTCAGAAATCAGTGAGTTTAACCATACTTGGAGTCGTCGAAAACGCGTAAGAAAGGGCGTACAGGGTTTTCGGCGAAGAAATCTTGCTGACAATCAACTTATGATCGAAGAAGAGGTTGAATTGAGGTGGATCGGAATTTAGATCGGCGAAATCCCTTGAAGGGATCGCTGGAATCCAGGAATTGCTGAAGGATCGCCGGTAGAATCGCCGGAATTGGTTCCAGAATCGTCGGAATCGCTCTGGAATCGCTTCGGACTGCTGGGATCGAGCGATCCTACGCCAGATCAATCGATTCCCAGGGCGGAATCGTGCTGGGATCGACAGGGGCAGACAAGAGTTCGTTGCAGATTGGTTTCTGCATGGGAATCGACCTGCAGGCGTCGATTTCAGCCTTTTAGGGCCGGGATCGGTTCGATTCCCGGTCTGGCTTTGGACCGGGAACCGAACCAGACCGGACCAGTCCGGCTTCTGACCAATCCAGGCTGAATCGGTCAGAATCGGATAAATTCTGATAGATCTAGCCAATTCAGGACGATTCTCGGGGAATTCCCCCCAGAATTGGTCTTTCCGTATGAATCGGGAATCAGCCGATTCTGATCCGATCCCACCGATTCTGTAATCAATGGACTCGGGGGACTTTGTGGGATGTCAATGGGCCTGTGGGAGGGGTTGCACCGCGGAGGGGGAGCCACCAAGAAGGGAGATCGGGTGTTTAGGGTCGACTGTGTGCGTGGGGGTGCAGAAGAGGTAGCAGAAGGGGGGTGTCGTAGGGGCTTCTAGCAGGGGAAGGGGTTTCGTAGGGGTGAGAGTGTTGCTATAGGGGTCGAGAGGAGGTGAGGGGGTGAGGTGGGAGCTTTGGATGGACCTAGGGTAGGGTTGATGGGGAATATCAGCGAGTGTCAAAAAAGCCAACCGAGAAGGGGAAACAACCCCAGACCTAGCTCTGGAGGTGAGGAGAAACACCGGAAGAGGAAGAGGAAAACCAGGGGCACCCGGAGATGAGAGAATGACGTCGACATCAGAAGGGGAAGTAGATTGACCGGAAGGGAATAGGTGGGAAATGGGAGGAGCTTTTCTCCTTTTTCTCAAATGTCCTTCTCTCTCTCATTTGCTAGCTTTGGGCTCTTTAAATAGAGATAGACATTACAAGATGTACCCGTAAAAGACCTAAGTACGTATATGTTCTCAAAAGGACTAACTGAAAAGGACTCTAAATACCCAAAATAAAATACATAAAATACATAAAATAAACTAAACTAAAATTAAAACTACTAAATACAAGAAATGGAGATGCAGTCTCCTCTAGACTCGGATGATACCATCTCCAAATAGTCGTAGATCTGGTCTATACCGGTCCCCATCAGCACCATTGTGTATCTGATTTAAGAGGAGAGGAATGGCAATTTTAAATTTTTTTTTGGAGTATCAAGATGAAGGATTTCTGGACTTTGTTCCGGGGGATTTATTTGTTATATTAAAATCTCAAATGGTTCCTATACTTGGTCTAATGGAAGGAAATGGGCTTCTCTCTTTACTCAACAGAAATTTATTCCCTTGTCAGTTAGAGTTAAACAAATCTAATTTCTTCAGGGTGAAAGGTGGTGGTTTAGAGAAATATATTTCTGCGATGAAATATCTGCTAGTTGGTAAGAAGTTGTTTCTTTTTCTTCAGCTATGGGAACATTGATTTTGAAGCGGAGGTGATGGTTGCATGATCTCCAGAGGTGGTGTCTCAACCAGTTGTCTGTATTTGCTTGTGTTAGATGCAGGAATGCTAGACAAGTCTGGTTATTCTTTTTTCATGCAAAAATGGATTATGCTGGAACCTGCATTTGAAAGAGGAGATCTACTGGATACATAGTGGAGGAATGGGATAAAAATATCTACTTTCACACCTAGGGAAAAAGGGTAGGTAGACAGACTAGGGAGTTAGCTTGTGGCAAGTTATATGACAAATTGGGCTCGAGAGAAGGTGAGAAGGATATTTAACGTTTGGCCAGGTTGAGAGAGTGGAGAGTTCGGGACTTAGGACATGTTCGGTGTATTAAAGACAAAAAGGGAAGGTGTTGGCCTGGGACAAGAACATTCGGGAATAGTGGAAAGGTTACTTTGAAATGCTCTTCAATGAGCATATTTTGGAAAGTACAGTCGATTTGGAAGGGGAACAGAGGCAAGAGGCAGAGTACTCCGAAAAGGTTACCCCTTTAGAAGTGAATCTTGCGTTGTATGGAATGGGGATCTTAAAGGCATATGGTCTCGATAACGTCCTGATTGAAGTCTGAAAGTGTTTGGGTGAAAGAGGAGTAGAATGGCTAAATATTCTTCTTAATAAAATGCTTTTCTTCGGAAAGATGTTAAATGAATGAAGAAAGAGCATCAACATCCCGATATTTAAGGAGAAAGGGGACGTTCAAGATTGTGGAAAGTACAGAGGTATCAAGTTCATATGTCAAACTATGAAGTTGTAAAAGAAAGTTATAAAGATGAGACTTCGGGAGTGTACGAAGACCTCAGGGTCTCAATTTGGATTTATGCTAGGTAGTTCTACCACGGAAGCCATCTTCTTAGCTAGATCATTGATAGAGTGGTACAGAGACCTAAAGAGAGATATTTATATGATCTTTCTCGATTTAGAAAAAGTTTATGATAGAGTTTTAAGAGAGATTTTTTGGTGGGTGTTAAGAAAAATGATGATACCTGGTAAATTCATTAACATTATCAAGGGTATGTACATGGGTGCCATCGCCCATGTCTACTCTTTAAGGGAGTCAGGAGCCTTCCTTGTATCACTCGGGGTACATCAAGGGTCTATTCTAAATCCATATCTTTTTATCTTAGTCATGGATGAAATAACTAATGACATACAAAAGAGTTTACCTTGATGTATGATGTTCACTGATTATATTGTCCTAATTGATGAGACTCGAGAAGGTATTAACAGGAAACTTGAACGATGGAGAACCATATTAGAGGTTAAGGGATTCAAAATTAGTAGGATGAAGATAGAGTATATGCATTTTACATTTAACGAAATTTTAAGAGTTGAAAAAGCTCGAAGTAACATTGGACAGAAAGCTCCTTGCACTGTATACCTAATTTAAATATTTAGGATCAATTTTACATATAGATGGAGAATGTGACGAAGGTGTTGATTATGATTAAAATGTGATGGCTCAAATGGAGGCAAACAACGGGAATTCTTACGTAAAATCTCTCTAAAATTGAAAGAAAAATTTTACTGCATAGCTATAAGACCCGCCATGTTCTACAGTAGTAAGTGTTGAGCTATGAAGAAAAAGCATATTGACAATTTGAATATAGATGAAATGAGAATGTTATGGTGGATGTATGGTCACACATGGATAGAAAGAATCTGTAATGAGTATATTAGGAATAAAGTGAGAGTTGCAAGAATCGAAGATATTTGGACATATTAGGTGTCGCCCTCTTGAGGTGCTTGTCCTCTTGAGGTGCTTGTTAGACAAGTTGAGAACTTAGTATTGTGTGCTTAATAGGCTAAGAGGCAGACCCAAGTTAACTTGGCATAAATGTATCCAGTATGACTTGGATGAACTAGACATAAGAGAAGAGTTAGCGGAAAATCATTGTGAATGGAAAAGATGAATCCATGTAGCCAACCCCAATTATTTGAGATTAAGACTTTGGGTTTGAAGAGATTAAGAGTTTGGGTTTGAATGTTACTTCATCAAGGATGATCAAATGATTAATTGCATTAGTCAACTGTAAATGGAGACAAATGTATTTCTTTAGAATTAGTTCTTTGATGGTAGAAAGTATGCATAGTTCCTAAATAGTAAAATGACTTCTTAGTTGTTCTTTTCCTCCACTACCATCTTAATAGGGGTACTTTCCCTTTGTATGTTTTCTTACCTTTTGAATTTATGCCCCCCTCCCCAAAAAAATGTTGCACAGCTGTTGGGTCTCTTAAGACCTGACTTGTCACTGTTGTGTCAAACCTGTGCTGCATGCATGCTGTATGGAAGAGGGCGAGTAATGGTTGACAAAGATGGGCTGCAGGTTGTGGTGGTGCTTGTTGCAGGGGGCTTGCATTTGGAACTGGTGTGCTTATGGCTTAAGGGATCTTCACTTTATGTTGGTGAAGTAGGAGTAGCAACAGCAGCCCATGGGAAGCAAGGGATCTTCTTTCCCGTGAAGGGTGGTGGAGGATTTGGAGGAGGATGGAGATGGTGAGGACAATACGGACAACAATGGTGAAGAGGATGATGATGACGGAGATGAGGATGCTGACAAGGTAGAAGACCATGATGATGTGCATGAGATTGTTCACAAGAGGAGCCATGGTCTGCAGTTCCTAGAAGAGGAGGATGAGGAAGAGCAGGGAGAAGAAGGGGTGTGGTGGGGATGATGACGTCGAGAAGGGTGAGGAAGCATAAGAAGGTAAAAAGCATGTAATACTTGGTTAATTGTCAGGGTGGATGTCGAGGAACATGGTGGTAATGTTGCCTTGTTACCTAGTTTATTTGGCACCACACATTTGCGTTCATCACATTCATGCATTAGTGAGTGTCATGGGGTGTACGGGATGGGCATACAATGCAAGCAAGGAGGCAGAGTTCATTGGGTGGTGCAGTTGCTATAGCTGCAATGCAGTTTGACGTGGGACAGGGAACTGTGAAAGTGCTGCACTGGCACACCAGTGTTGACTGATGGTGTTGCTTCAGCTTTGCAGGGAACTTCCACACATGCAGAGCAACACAAAGAGAGGGAATAAGGAGATGGATTGTTGGAACTGTCGTGGCACAAGTGAGAGTGGCGTGGGGTGTAGGGGGCATCTGTACAGGCTGCATTGAGAAACCACGGGGAAGTGATGATGAGGGGTCGGTTGGGGCATGAGTTTCTCACTTCACGTGAGACTTTGACATATGTGAGCTCATGCGTGAAAGTCGATCACATGGAAGGGCTCCTTGTGGATGGAAGAGTGCAGGATCAATGTAGCTGTTGCAGCAGTTCATGCATGGGTTGACAGAACACTTGTGTGGCAGTCACCAGCACTGCTACACTACAGAAGAGCCTTTGCGAGCATTGTGACGTGAAGATGGCACATGAACGTTGTACACAAAGGGATGTGACTGGAACTGGCTGTGGCGATGAGAGATGGAGGAGGTTCGTGTTATTGATGATGGTTAGTAGAACTATTAATGGATCTAGTAAATCTGAAAGCCTGATCGGGATCCGAATGAATTGCCGGGTTTGAACATTTAACGGCAAATCCAGATTTGACAAATTGACATGATCGGGTTGAAAATTCGGGTTTCCCGAAAATGTGTTGCAGGCTTGCAGCTCACGATCGGGGAAGAGAAACCCTCGTGTTCCCCCTCTTCTTCCAAATCCTCGCGCTCCCTGTTATAAACCTCCGCTCAGCTCGGCCATCTGTGTAGCTCATCCTCCATCTCCACCCTTCCGGCAAGCTCCTCCTCCTCCTCCTCCTCCAGAGCACAAACCTCGGGCTCTACCTCGAGAAGGATGCAGCCGCTGCCCACAAGAAGAATGCAGCCGGAGCAGAAGATGGAAACCCAACACAGCGCCCGCCGCAGAGTCACAAAGGCCAGCCGCCACCCGCTAGATAAATAAGTAGGGTGAGCCCAGGGCAACTGACAGAAGATCTGGACGCACGGATGCGCACAAATCCAGCCACATGATGAGATCTGGACGCCAACCGTGTCAAGATTTTGACTCAAAACCATTGACGGGAAGGCGAGGAAACACAGACAACCGCTTGTCTCCGATCGGCAGAAGGCACCGAGATGGGGGGGGGAGAACAGGAGCGGAGGCGGAAATGCGGCGACGGTGCTCGCTCTGTCCGAGTAAGAGACTGAGGAGAGATGGGTGGTCGGAAGCAGCAGGGGGCTGCTACTGCCTCCGCCGCCGCCGGTGGCATCGGAGGGAAGGGAGAGGGCGTGGGAGGAGGAAGCATGTTTCCTTCTCGAAACTCATGCCGTCGTTGGATTGGGGGAGAGATGGATTGTTTCCTCGCCAAGTAACAAAGAGAGAGAGAGAGCGCGCTCACGAGTAGCAGTGGCCTCGACCGTCAACAGTTCCTCCCGATAGGTAAATCCGGATCCGAAAATAATTTCGGATCTGGGTATGGGTTTAGGTCCGAAATCAAATAATTTATTAGATTTGTTATCGGATTCGGATTTATCTTATCGGGTTCGGATTTGGATCCTGAAAAAATCGACCTGATAAAGATCCATTGACAGGTCTAATGGTTAGTGAGAAATTGGCATGCACTGCCATGGAAAGATGCAGTGCAGTTGCAATGTGAAAGGAGGCGGCAGAAGCCAGGGCAGCATGTGAAGTTGCTGCAGTCGTACAGGCGAGGAAGGCATGTGACGGCTGCAGGGTGCACAACCTGGCTTTGCCACCAACTCGACGAGGTATGAATGTGTGGGAGGAAGGAGGTTATGTGCCAAGGAGGAGAAGAGATGGATAGGGGTACTGGCTCTCCCAGCTGTGCCCTCACAGCATGAATGGACAGGGCTCTCTCAACCCATGACAGTTGCATTAGCAGCAAGACAGTTTTCAAAATTTCTTTTCAGTGATGATTCTCATTGGTAATCAATGATCATCATACACAATAGGCTTTAAAGAGGGCAATGAAAATTTTCAAAAAGGCTCTTACAAATTATATATTTGCCTACATATCCTTAAATTCTCTAAAACTGTCGAAATGTCCTATGGACACCTAAACTTCTAATAAAAAGACACAAATATGTAAAATAAATAAAATTTCTATAATGTTGTGTGGACTTGCCACCATAATTTCATCTTGGTCTGACCATGCTGGTATCCTTCAGCCATAAGCGCTGTGCCCAATTCTCGACCAGTGTAATTAGCACTGCTTATGTTTCCATTGTCTATATTTTTAATACTGAAGACAGTTTGTTGGAAGCTCAAAACCATTGGAGCAGCTTTTCTTTGGGAAAGGAAAGGTTCATTAATCTTGTGTAAGGTTGGAGTTGGATTGCAGGGGTGAACATGAAGGGGATACGGAATGCCCCCGTCAGTATCCTCAACAGAGTTTGGGTGTCGAAACTAGAAGGTCATGATTCTACATAAGGGTTCAGGCAAACATTTTGAAGGGAAGATGATGAGGACCGGATTGGATCCCATTGGATGGAAAGGTTGAAGACGTTGCCGTTTGAATTGGAGTTCTCAAGATATTTTGTATTAAATAATTAGTAGAGATAGATTTAGTTTTATGCAAATTTTTATGTTTTCTTTTATACTTAGAAGTTAATTAATTATTAAGTCATCAATAGGGTATTATTGGTAAAGTTCCATGGAGCTTTATAAAAGCTCTTTACTGTAGCATTAGTACATGATGTGATGAAATGAAAGATGGATTCCGGTTCTCTCTTTCACATGAGGTGCTTCCTTCTCTTTCTTCTACTTCATTCCCAATGCTGGATGTGAGGCCATGAAGAAGGATCTGGAGCATAGATCGCGGAATCGGCCGATCCGGATCGGAATCGGCCGATTCCTGGATCGGATCGGCCATTGCCGATCCGATTCTTGGCTGAAGGACCGATCCGGAAAAAAGTTCTGGCAGAATCGGTCGGGATCGGCCGGATCGGTCGGGATCGGATCGGAATCGGATCGGAATTGGAATCGGATCGGCCGAATCGGTCGGGATCGGAATCGGAATCGAATCGTTTTTTTTTCATTTTTTGCTATTCCAGTTGGATCGGCCAGGATCGGCCAGAATCGGTCCAAATCGGCCAGAATCGGTCCGGATCGGTCTGGAATCGGATCGGATCGGAATCGGATCGTTTTTTTTTTTTTTTGCTTACCGATTCTGGATCGATTTTCTTTCATTGGATCGGTCGGAATCGGTCCGATCCGATCCGATCCGGATCGGATCGGTACCCACCGATCCCGATTCCAATTCCGATCCCGCGATCCTTGATCTAGAGGTTGCGATGGCTGGTGCCTTACCTCCCAGGGTGCTCTTGGCTTCTTCTCCACCTCCAGTTAAGTCCAGCTGGTTTCTTTCACCTTTGGAGAAGGTTTGGTTGCTTCTCCACCTTCAGGATTGCTTGATTCCCTTACCTCACCTCCGACATCATTGGTTTTTCCTTCATTTTCTTCTAGATCACATTTGTGACCATCATGGCATTGTTTATTCCTCACCAGCTGTTCAGCTAGCTTGCTTCTCCACCGGATAATCTCCATCACCCCTCCTTCTCTGGTTCCATTACCGGCTCTATTTGTTTCTCTTCGAGACCATCTATGAGCTATTGTTTTTCTTCTTTGGCTTCCGTTACATCCGGTTCTTCAATTCGTCTTCCCAAATCTTCTTGGTTGATCATATTGTACTCCGGTGATCTCTTTCAGCTATCGATCCTTCTCTAGCTCCACCCCTCATCCCTTCTTCTTCTTCTTATTCTTCATCATCATCATCATCATCATCATCATCATCATCATCATCATTATCATCATCTGGACCACTATGACTCATCCTTGAGAGTCTTTGTCTCTATGTCCTCCTTCTCCTTTTCTCGTCTTTCTCCTCTAGCTCCATTAGAGCATGCCACGAAACCCCTCTTCTCCTTAGTCCTTTCCACGTAATGGTGCCACCGTCTTCACGTCCGCTATCTTCTACCACTCCCTGTTTGTTGTCCGGACAGGAGACGATGAAGACGGGCGACAAAGATGACAAAAAGTGAAGGAGATGAAGAAGCCCTCATTCTTTCGTGGTGCTTTTCATGTGCCTTCGGGCGCTCGCCATTGTACGTCATGACACCCCCCATGTGGGTTCTTGACACGGCACCCCCAAGAGTTTAATTCATGACCAGTCATCCTTCAGCTGGTTTATGGTCAACCAGCCAGTCTAGATGGTCTAGTGCCTAAGCCGTCTAGTTTAGGCTGCTTTAAGTTTCATCAAACTGGTTCATGCTAGTTCAAGGCATCCTTGAGTGGTTTACGACCGATTTAGCATGGTTTGACCTAGTTCAGCGGGATTTCACCTAGTTTTAGTGGTTTTTAGCTTGGTTCAGGGTCAATTTGCTCTGATTCAATGTAGTCAAAGTTATTGTAGCATTGTGGTGACTTATGTTGGCCTATTTGCGTATACGGATGGTAGCTGATACATCTTTGTCTTGTATAAGTTTGTTATTAGAATTGGCGCCAATTTGTATACACAGATAGGGATCCTTATGTTGTGTGAGACACTAACATTTCAACTTTGATGTCACATTCCCATTATCCAAATATTCTGACAGTTGTATCTCATGGTCTCTTCTTGAGTCTTGAGATGACTGTATTAGAATATCAGATGATCAAATACAATTGGTCTTATATTCAATTTGTGTATTTCAAGCAACATTACTGACTGTCCAGTATGTGGATGATGCCTAATGTGAGATTATTCCCTATGGACACTATATCATTTTGGGGTACAAGTGGTTGGACGATCAATACACCAATTTTAATGTGTTCTGGAGCTCACTTTGTGGTTTATGGAGTATATATCATTGAGAGAGCTAATATATATCGACAACACTTATGCTAGTAACCTACATTCAAAGAGCAGGCCCACATGCTTATCAAGATGATCAATGTGGCTAGTCTCGAGCTTGCATTTGAGTATGATTAACAATGTGCCATAAAAGACAAGACAAACAAAGTTGTCGAGGCCGAGTTGCCTAAGCAACTTATTGAGCTGCTGATTGTGTTGGTGACTGAGCAGTGGTACTTTATTGAGATGAGGCTGACAGCATCCTTGAAACCGAGTTGACTGTGCAGATCATTAAGTTACTGATGGAGTTGATTACTGATATTATACCTGAGACACCCACTCCTGAGGATCTGCCCAGAGATGCCCTTAAAGAGTGCTCAGACTTGGAGTTTGATAGTTATTGATATTATCTGAGTCACCTTCTATGGTCACTTCCAAGCTTGCATGTCCAGTTTTCTCATTATCATATCAGTAATACCTTTGTCATCATCTTTGGTACTGATTGTAGCTTTATGGATTGTATGCCATTGTAAATCTCAAGGAAGTGTTTTCTACGACCAAAGGAGAATGGTGAGGACCAGTTTGGATCTGACAGATCAAAAAGTCGAAGATGTCATTCGAGTTTGGAAACTTTGGGATATTTTGTCTTAAATAATCAGTAGAGATAGATTTATGCTTCTACAATTTTTTATATTTTCTTTTATACTTGGGAGTTAATTGATGATTAAGTCATCAATAAGGTCTTATTAGTAAAGTTCCATGTGGCTTTATAAAAAATATTTACTTTAGAAAATCAAAATTATGATTTGGTGAAATGAAAAGATGGATTCCCATTCTCTCCTAGGCGAGGCACTTTTTTATTTCTCTTCTGCTTTGTTCTCTATGATGGACATGAGGACCCAAGGATGGATTGGAAGGCCATGTCCGGCTTGCTTCCTTCACCTGCAGTGAAGGTCTGGTTGCTTCTCTATCTCCGGGATTGCCTTGTTCCCTTTTCTCACCTCCGATATCATTGGTTCATTCTTCTTCCTCCCCTGGATCACGTGTGACCATCACAACTTATTTTATTTCCCATTGGCTATCCAACTAGCTAGTTTCTCCACCGGATCATCTCCAGCACCCCTCCTTCTTTGTATCCATTTTTACCTCCCTTTCTTCATCTCTGAGACCATCTATGGGCTACTGTTCTTCTTATTTGGCTTTCATCACATCTAGTTCTTAAGTTCGTCTTCTTAGATCTTCCTGGATGATCATTCATTACTCCGGACATCTCCTCTAGCTATTGGTCCTTATCTAGCTCCACCCCTCGTCCCTTTTTCTTCTTCATGTATCGGACAACCGTGACTCTTCCTTGAGTGTCTTCGTCTCCTCTTCCTCCTATGCATGTCTTCCTTCTCCAGCTCCATCGAAGTGCACCACAGAACCCCCCCTTTTTTATATGCCTTTCTATGTGACAGTGCCACCGTCTTCATACCCAACCATCTCCTACCAACCCCCTATTTGCCGTTCGGACAAGAGATGATGAAGCTGGGTGATGAAGATGAAAAGTGAAAGAGATGAATAAGCCCTCGGTCTCTCGCAACACTTTTCATGCTCCTTTGGGAGCCTGCCACTGCACGCCACAACCACCTCTCCTGTGTGAGTTTGTTAGGGCGCACCACAAAACCCCCGGGAGTTTAAACTGTGATCAGTCATCCTTCAGCCAGTTTGCGGTCAATCCCACTGTTATAGCTAGTTTAGTGCCTAAGCCTTTCGGTTCAGGCTGATCTATGCCCTAGTTCACTCAGTTCAAGCCAGTTCAAGCTTCGTCAATCTAGTTCGTGCAAGTTTTGGCCCGGTTCAGGGTATCCCAAACTAGTTTAGGGCTGGTTCAACGTGGTTTGCCCCGGTTCTGTGGGCTTTCAGCCGGGTTTAGTGGATTTTCAGTCTGGTTCAGGCTTGGTTTGCCTTGATTCAGTCAGGTCAATGTTATGGCAGCGCTGTGGTGACTTATTGGGCATGTTTGCACACACAGATGATGGGTAACCACGTCAGAAGAACAGGTGGATTACTAGTTCAAGGTACCTATTCCATCGTCCATCCAGATGTTTTTGCATATTATGGGGATGTATTCACTTTAACAACAAATGATCGTTTATTAACTTCTGTACTGGTAATGGTACGTCATTTGACACTATGCCTGGACACTTTTTTCGAGGCATTGCCTAGGTGACAAGGTGTTTCTCACCACACAAGGTGAGGTATCAGCTAGGCGACCAGCATTTAAGGTGCTTGCCTTGCTTGCTTACTAGCAAATAATATTAATAATTATTAATATTAACTTAGTTGAGTAATTCTGACAGGATTTAAGTACAAAGTTATTTTTAGTAGTCAATTTTGATTACAAATATATATATTTTGATGAGGTATTAATTTTGATAAGTAATTCTACAGATATCTAGGATCACTTAACACTTATTAAGTATCGATATTAACTTAATTGAATAATTTTGGTTAGAGATTAACATTATTTAGTTTATTTAACTATGAACTTGTACATTATTAATTGTCTAACATGTTGACAATTATATTTATTACTTTTTTATATCAGGTGTCACTCTTTTTTTTTACGCATGTAGTGAACAAGGACCTACTTTCTAATAAGTTTTTTGGTTGGTGGAAGTTTCTGGTGTAATTGTTTTTTCTTATCATCTATTGCTAAATGAGTGAATGTTGTTGCGTGTAGATGTCCTGCCAGGCCGCATGGGGAAACCCAGAGAAGTGTTATTGATGCAAAGAGTTGGGCCGGGTCATGAGTTCCTCACTTTACGGGAGACTAACGCATGTGAGTTCAGATGTGAAAATCACAGAAGGGCTTAGTGAGGATGTGTAGCTGCTGCAGTAGTTTGCGCATAGGTTGATAGACGATCCATGCGGCAGTCACTGGCATAGCTACGGTGCAGAAAAACCTTTGTGGGTCTTCTGGCGTGAAGACAACACAGGAACAGTGCACACAAAGAAATGTGACTCTGGAATTGGGCTGAAGTGATGAGAGATGGAGGAGGTTTGTGTGGCTGATGAAGGTGAGAAATTGGCATGCACTGTTACAGAGAGACTAACGCTAATGTAAGTGTTAATATCAACTCAATTGAGCAATTATGATTTGTTTGAAATAAAGCCAAATTCAATTGATACGATGAAAAATACAACAGATAGTAAAAAAAGCAGAAAAAAGTGAGAAGACACTCAACTATCGAGATGGTAGGTGTAAGCATTCAAAATTCATAAAGAAAACTCTGAATTGTAGAAATTTGCCTCTAAAAGTGGCCTCATTCAATCTATAACTGGAGTGGGCAAACGACCAGTCCTTCACATAGCATGTCATCAAATGGAAGATTAATTTAGGGTTCTCAAAATGATCTTTAAAAATTTATCTATTCCTTGTCTACCATATAGCCCAGAGCATAGCAAGTAGAACAAGACTCCATAGTTTAGCATCTGAACCCCAAGGGTTCAAGCGAGGCCAAACTTGTAATAGATCAAAAGTGTTACTTGGTTCTGTCCACTGAATCTTCCTTCTAAGCAAAGTTCTCCGAAGTGAGTTAATGGTTCCATACTTGAGGAAAAGATGATTGTTGGCACCGGAAATTTTCTCAATTCTATTGGATTGGGGATTAAATATACTTTAATTTTAGTTGCGGCACAATACTTAATTCTTAGATATGCTCATTGATTGGAGCTCATGTTCAATACCAATTTATGGAGAAATAACCCCATTTGAATGTTAATTGCGCAGCGTGGTATTAATGGGCTATATTTTTACACCAAGAGGTCAATTTTTTGTCTTAATCCAGTGAGAAATAAACCCTTTCATATACCATTTTCCCAGCCCACCTATACCCCACCTAATGGGCTATATTTCTTATGTTTAGATGGGCCTATTTGTTGTCACAAGATGGCATTCATTTGTCTATTCGCACAGCCCACTCTGTGGTTAATGGGCTATCTTCTCACTTTAAGTTTGCTCCAATTATAGGATAACTCACAGCCCACTTAATACTCATTTGTGCAGCAATATTAGGATTTGATGGTCATTAATCATCGCTGGACTATATCTCCTATGTATATGATGTTAGGTCAAAGTCACAGCTGCCGAAGAGTCCTAAAATCTAGTGTCTCGTGCTTACATGGCAGCTGCGGTAATGCCTAAGAAGTAAGCTTTGACTGTGCAAGAAACCAAGTCAAAAGAGTCCTTCAAATACTCCTAAGAAATAGGAGGAAGTGCGGGCCAGTCCGATGGAGCATCCCCATGTTCAACCACTTTGATTGGGTCCTCTGCCGGGAAGATCCTACAAAGTAGGAGGCCACCACAGCACTCCCTCTTTGGCTGGAACGTCCAGCTGGTAGTCCCCAAAGAAGACCTCTCTCTCCTCCATTGGCTATCTGCCTATAAAGCGAGACCATGCATATCATGGCCAAAGGTTGGGAACCCTCGACAGGTCATCCAGCAACCACTGCTATCTCCTTCCTGCTTAGTCTGTGGCTGCACACATGGGGATGAAGAAGGAAAAGCCGATGAAGCCTCTTGTTGCTGCAGATGCTCCAGATGATGCCCATGTTGCTGTTAATGCACATCGGAGATGGAGATGAAGAAGCTGATGGTCCATCTTGTTGCCTAGGCTACTGCCGATGCTCTTGGTGATGCTCCTCCTACTGATGATGCTGCACATGTTGAAGAGGTAGAAGAGGGAGCTGATGTCTCCTCTTTCTCCTCCTAATGCCCTGCCTTGCCAAGGCTTCCTGCCTGGGCAGCTGATGCTGCTATCAAGCTGCAATGCTATAACTACTATTGCCGCTCTTCCACCGATGATACTTATGGTGCCGCGCAAGTGGAAAGACCAAGAAGTTGATGCAGTTGTTGCCACCAAGTCCTGTTGTTGTTGCTGCTGCCAAGCCCTTCCCTGGCATGTTGCTGCGCACATGGAAGAGGGAGATGGAGATTAAGTCGATCCCTAAGGATGATGCCAAGGTCAATGTTGATACATAATCTTGATGCTGCTCCTGTTGCCGATATACATAGGAAAGGGAGGAGATGAAACCAGAGAAGAAGAAGAGGAAGATGTAAGAGGGGCGCACCCCTCTCTTCCTTACTCTCCATTTCTATCCACTTCACTTATACAGCACATGTTCAGCCTGTCATTCATACTAACATGCTATCCTTTCCGCAACCCATGCTCTGCCACCTATATGCAATTCTTAGATCTATAGAAACTAGGCAATAACTGACCCTCAAATGATTAATATCTTGAGTCAGAGAGGTGACCAGATTGCCATGGTATCATGCCTACATAGAACCCCATCCATAGTCTATGTTTTCTTTTCATGATGAGCATATCTCGGACCCATCTTATATGGCCTATGTTTTCTTTTCAAACCGATCTGATGTATGGCCTCTATCCATAGCTTATGTTCCTTTTAAACTAAGCATATCTTGTCGCATACATAGCTTATGACTTCTACCAAACTAAGCCTAGTTCAGTTGCTATATGATAATGGAACTTAGACTGATATTTAGTCTCTATGTCCAGCCCTCCTACTCCTAACATGGCCTCTAGTGGCATGGAGGCATGCCAATTTCAAACATGGAAAACCTCTCTGCAGACCCCTCTGCATGAGCCATATAATCTTTCTGTCTAGACTCAATCTGGACTCAACTTAAGTAACTCTAAATGGCAGACCCGTCAGCCTGTTGTGAACACCTTTCAATTCATGAAGATGGCAGCAAGTCCAAGGTACCAAAAGGGCTGATATTAGCCTGTGTTGAAGATAGCAACATGTCAAAGCCCATCGAGATAGATGGAGGATGAAGATCATGGCAATATGAAGTTGACAGGCCACACGTGGCCAATATGACATGTTGGTAGGCTGATGAGGGCATATGACAAAATGAACCATATTAATCATTGAAATGAAATCAAAATGATTATGAGGCTAGGCCTATTATGTTTGGAGTCCTTATAATTTTGGATGGACACATGGGCATGCCCCCAGGGTGTACCAATCTTGGATGGATATGTGGGTATGTCCCCACCATACACCGATCATTCTTCAACATTTTGAATTTATACTCCATCTACTAAAGAAAAAATTCTCACTTAATTTAGAATCTTAATAAGGAGCTGAATAAGGGTATGATCCGAAATGCTCAAGTGTTAAGATCATGGATGAGTAATCCTATCATGAAATTGAAAACTTTATAATCTGAAATGCAACCTGGAATCCCATAATTTGAATTGGAATCTTAGATTTGAACAACCAGGACCTATGGTGAAGGAAATTGATATTAAATGATCTACACACTCACATAAGTCTTGGAAGCCAAGACCAAAATGAAGAGATGTCTAAGATATGATCTTTGAATCCTCTTAAGTCTCAAGGTTTTAATTATGCTTAATGAACCTTAAAATCTGATCTGAATGAAATGCTGGAGCTCAATACTCCAAATGATAATAAGCTCTGGAATGCTTAATGCCAAGATGGAAACCTGATGAACAGAGGCAGAAACTAAAATCTGAATGTTTAAATAAAATGCCCTGAGATGTTGATTTCAGATTTAATGGGCTGATAAAGGATTCTTGCACTTCGATAAAATCTAATGTCAAGTCATCCAGAATGCTTAACTGTGAATGATTTAAAATGAAAGAAATCTAATTCTCAGATCAAATGCCTAAATCAGAATGTTCATAACTTAAATCTTAATGGCTAAGTTCTCAATGAATGGGCTATCCAAAAAATGGAATTATAATGAGCATGAATGGAGAAAATCATTAGATCCAAAATGAACGTTCTCGAGACTTGATTGTCTCAATTTGTGACTTCAATGGAACCAAATGATCAAACTCTGATCTTAAGGATCATCAAGTCTGAAGTGTTAAGAATCCATTAAGGAATAAATATTTAAATTAAAATCTTAAAATGTCAAATTTCAAATCTCAAATCTGAGTATTCAAATAAAATCTTAAAGTGCACCTTCATAAAACACAAATTGAACTCAAAACAAACTTAAGATGCTAAATTTGCATTCTATTGAGTTTATGAGGTTATATCTCCCATGTGTTTATTTTGTGGATGTGTGTTTCCAATTAATGTGTTTCCAATTGTGTATTTCACAATTGCGATGGAGAGAGGTCCATATACATATTAATGAACCCAAAAACCTTAACAAGTATTTTTATTCATATCATATCTTACTATCAAAAGATATCACAGTGGTTAATGCTAGACAAAGATAATCAAAATTCTTTTCTAAATGGAAAACCAATGATTTTTTTATTTATGAATTTTTGAGGTTTTACAATGATCCAAGTTTTCTTCTCGTCCTACAGAAAACACTAGTATTGGAAATATCTGACAACTTACTGTGGTGACTTGGTTGGAAGTCTTGGCTTAACAATCTTCTATAAAAAGATGGAACTTTCTCGTCTTCCAGTGTAGGTCTATTTAATTATGCTTAGATATTAACATTATTTAATCTATTTAACTATAAACTTGTATATTATTAATTTACTAACATATTTTAATTTATATTTATTATTTTTCTATATAAATTGTCACTTACATATTTATCAGACTAATTAATTTATTGCAAGTAATAAGGTGGTACTTTGTTGCCTTGGTCATCTTTATTGTCTTCAATGCTATGTGCCTGTGTGAACCTTGGAGTCTTGGACAGATGTTTTTACCAATAAAGTTGATTTGTCAAAATCAAATGAACTTATTTCAAGGCTTTCCATTGGAGCAATTTGGATATTGAATGGGATTTCAGACAGCTGAAATAGTTTTAACTATGAAGCCTAGTGCTTACACATTTGGACTTTTTATGGTATTAAGAGTAGTAAATACCCAGAACAGGACTAGGGATTGGAGACTGACATATTAGTGGTACAATTTCAGTGAAACTTGAGAGTTGTGAAGGTCTTTATGTCAAAATCAATATTTCTGTACAAGGATCAGTTTTGTAATAGATGCGTCTTTTACTTGTGCTGGGAGAATCTGTTTCCTACATTTTTAGTAGCATTTGATTACACTAATGAAGAGGATATTCTCGTCATAAATCTTTGATAAGTCTCTAGTCCAATCAAATGTAATCAGTATACTTCTGCTTCCGTGTAAAGAGATAAAGGGATTTTGGTAGGTGGAAAAAGACAGACACATTAGGTGTCGGAAAATCCCTGGGATTCCTGCTGGAGAGTCTTCCTAGTTACTCTTGCTCTCCAGTTGAACCAAAAAGGCCTTTTGTCTCGTTTTAGTAATGTATGTCCTAAAATGATTTTTTTAACCTGGTAGGTTGAGTTTGGCCCTTTATAATGGATAATTTAGTGAATCTAATTGTGATTGTGGGATAGGCTCAATCATCGTAGACTACGAGGAAGTGGTGGAACTTAGCCTTCGATTGAAAAAGGAATGTCAGAATATTCGAAGGCCTTGCTCAGGTATCCATCATTGTCAAATTTGTATTTGGCTCGTTCGAGTGTTTCTTCAATAAAAGTGTTCTGTTATGTAATTCTGAGCTGGTAACTTTTGCTGTACTAGTGTGGAAGGGGGGTTCTTCAAGTAATGTGTAGGGAGGTCGGGTGATGTTGAATTATCTTGTGCTTGTGTAATCAGTTGGTTTCTTTTATGCTTGGACGGTTGGTTGGGTTGCTCAAGTGTCTTTTTTTTCTTTAAGTTTGCTTCCATTCTCTGTCTTGTACATCCTGTTCCGTAGTCGTTCTTTTTCTGTTCTTTATCTCTGCATTAATGAATTGTTGACAAGGTTTTGTTCAACCTTCAAAAAGAGTAAAAAGGAACCCTTGGTTGTTGACAAGTTTAACATATAATAAATTAAGTGGAGATTGACTACTACAATTTTATTTGACCATTTGATTTTGGTAAGATTGAAAGAGAAAATTAAACCGAATTGGACAGAATAACTAACAAATATATTAGAGAAATTGAGTAATGATAATTATTAACAAATTGAAAGAAGTGATATTCAGATAGTTTGGATATATCAAGAAAGCTTTAATTAGAAAAGTGAAAATGTCAAAAAAGTCAGAAAAATATGCCATTAGATCTAAGTTAATTTGGAGGAGAGTAACTCTATGTGATTGAAATATTTTTGAAAAATAATTTTAAATCGATGATCTATTGGCCAATTTCAAATAATTTGAGATGAAGGTTAGAGTTGAGTAATTAAAAAGTGTGGCACCATCGACTTTCATAAGGAGTGTAGTTAAACGAGTGGATCCGTTAGTAATATATTGGGATTGTAAGAATAGGTTTGATACGAGAGCTGATTTTTAGGTTATAGACGTTTTTGGAACTGAATTCCATCTCTCTTTCGTTTCCTCAGTTAATGTGTGTCGCTCTTAGTTGCGTTAGATGTTTCGTTTCTATTTCATATTTTATATGATATATAATGTTTAGATTCTCACGAATGTATGTTATCAAGCAAATCCTGGGGAGTGTTATTTTGCCCGACCAATGACCTTTTTCTCATGGTTGTTGCAGGTATTGGTTGTCGGTTGGTGCACAACCATCAGAGCCAGTGCAACGCCTTCTTTTCAGGGCGGGGTTATTGCCGCCGCCGCCGATGCTCGCCATGGAACGGAAAGGAGGTCCCCGCGACAGTCGACCTATCGATCCCATGACTGGCAAGTTTTTGACTCCGGAGAGCTCCATCACGGCCACCGAGGGAGCCGAAAGTGAAGGTGACGATAGCGCTGGCGAATTAAGATCATGAATATGTAATTTTTCTTTCTTTTGGTTGTGAGGCTGCATAAGCTGTTCTCACCTTATGTTGGAGATGTTTGATCACAGGCTCTCTGAATATCGAGTGTGGTGCATTTCTAGCGATTTACCCGGTACCCGTGGTTGAATGCGTCGGGAATTAATTTGTGGAACAAAATAATACTAAGATGATGCCACTCGGCGTCTTGGGATCTTCCTGTCGCGCTGACTGCTGCTATGATTGTACTACAATGTTTGGGTCAAAAAAAGAAGAAAAGATCGTAGTAAAATGTGAGGTCACGGACATGTGGTTTTCTTCGTGTTCTTTGTTACTGTCGATATTGCCTCCTTCAAAGGATTGTTATCTGATCTTTCAGTAAAAAAGGGGGTATGTTGTTTGAAGCTAGCCAATCGTTTTGGAGGGAAGGCTTGATTCTTGGGCTATGTTAACAGGGAGGCTTGAATTTTGGGAGAAATAGTTTAGGTCTAAATATTTCAAACTAAGTAGAATTAAGATAGAACACAAGTATTGTAAATTTAGCGAAGACAGTGAAAAGGTGGGAGAGTAAGTTTACAAGGAGTAATATTTTTCATAATTTAAAATATTAATTTAACTACTTAAAAAGACGGAGAAGTGACGAAGATATAAGGTGAAATTGGTAGGGATGAAACGATGATTCGTTATAGAAGTCATGTAATCATAAAATTTTATTGACATGAAAAAGAAACGTTTTTTAACAATTATAAAGGCTTATAATGTTTTCAAAATGTGTTGCTAAAAAGATGGATATGTACTCATATTAAATTAGATGAAATATATAATGAATATATTAGAAAGAATGTAAAATTAGAAAAAATAATAGATAAATTGAAAGAAAAGAAATTAAGATGATTTAGATATATTAAACATAAAATTAATGAAGTTCAAGTTAAAAAATTAAAAAATATTAATGTCTTAGAAGTGTGTTTGATTGTCTTCTTGAGGTGTTGAGATCAAACTTATTGGCCATTTGAGATGTGTCCTAAAAACCAATTATGATATGATATAGGCATCTCTTGAAAAAGTTAATTCACTATATTATTAACATGATTTTCTATTCATTACATATTATCATTAAATGTATATATCATAATAAAATTATCGATCACTTATAATGATAATAAGATTGGACATCTAAAAATGTGGTTTAAATATTCTTCATTATAGGATTTTTGAGATGTGATGTCAAAATTTAGATAAATCCATGTGTATGTGGGAAAATAAATTAAACATACAAATGTTTATTAAAGAAATTATTACTTTGAAATAATTTAACCTAAAAATTTTGAATGATATTCTTAACTACTTGTTAATCAAGTTTTTTTATCATTAAAGTTGTATGATTGAACTTTTGACTTGATTCACTCAACATGTTAAATGTATAATTTACTTTATCTATTGATTTATGAATCACTAATACGATGGCTTAATATCATTATAGGAGAAATTTGATGAGGGCAATTGTGTATATAATATTGTTCCCTTTTGATAAGATAATTAGACAGAGAATACTTTATGAAATAATCTAAATCTTTAGTCATGGTAGACAGAGAATACTTTATGAAATAGTAATCTAAATTTTTAGTCATGATGACGTGGATAATTGAAAAGTTGCTTTTGGTTTAATCTTATTTTGAGTACAAGATATCAAAATAGGTTTAACAAATAGAGTTGTATCGTTATCCATACATGACATTTGATATATGAAAGTTTTTATTCATATAGGAATTGATAATAAAAATACTCAAAAGAGATAATTTTACTATTTTCTGTCATTTGAGATCATAAGACATGATTTATCTTTGGTAATTATAAATCTAATTAAATATATTATTCCATAATATTTTTGATTAAAAAGAGTTCTTTAACCTTAATCAAATAGTTGGTTTAAGTCATGGGTCATACACAATATGCAATATGTTTTATCAATTTGTACGGGATAAAAGTTAAATTTATAAAACTTTTTTAGTTGTGTGAAAAATGTTAAACTTATATAAATAGTTGTGACCGAAAAGGTCCTAACATCTCAAGGGACACAAATTACATCCCCTCTCTTTACATCATCTCCTCTCATGCTATTGTCTTTCTCTACATGGAGTTCAATGGATCATGAAGATTAGTATGCATGAGATACTATCCACCAACAGGGGTGTGCACTCTTCCATTGGGTTTGATTAGGGCCATTTTTTCAAAACCAAATGAACAAGGTACTTGAACCAAATGGAATTAGTTCAATTTGGTTTGATTTAATTTTAAAAAATAAAAAATAAAAAGTTATCAATTATTTACATAAATATACTTATTTTTTATTTATAAATAATTAAAATAAATATTATTCTATTATAAAATTTATATAAAATTTATTTTTAATAGTATAGTAATAATTTTATTATATTTTTATTTAAATGATCTAATTGATTTTGTTTAGTTTAATAGTTTGAACCATTTTGTGAACATTTCTATTCATGAAGAAAATTTGCGTGGACATCACTAGAGATTGTACATTTGATGGCTTAATAAGCATGAATTATCATATGCTCTATTATCTTTGAGATTATATGAATAATACCAAGGTATTTAATAAATTTTGATTAAATTCAATTTTGTAGCGTAGTGCAATTTCAATCGAACAATGATGATGCGATATGAGAAATTGTTGTTTCCATTGTTCCTAAGATATGTAACTACTAATTGTACCTTGTATCCCCAGGGTAGTTCAACAACTCCATAAACCTACAATATGACACTTTTTGTGATTATTTGGTACAAGATTAATTTGAAGCTAAACTTGATTTATCTCTTAAATAATCTGGTGCTAAATGGGCTCTTAAGGGACAAGATGCCTCTACAACCATTATGATGTTATTAGGTTATGAGCTCTCTAGTCTACACTACCAAGGTAGACACTACTGTGTAAGGATCGATCTATAGGTAGCAGAAGCATTGATTCCTTGGGTTTCATAGTTGTAGTTTCAATTAGAACTGAGCAATATAACCATAAACTAGATTTGAACAAATTAGAATACATCATCTTGGGATTCAAAAAATTCCTCAAGATTGGAGAAGAATGAGTGTGTCTATGTTGTCTAAGCCATCCAAGTGCATGTCCTTTAGCACTATCTGTGTGAACTTTCTCTATAGATAAGTTCTGTTGTACATAGGACTTTTCAACTTATCCCAAACCAAGCTCCACCACATAGTTGTGACCTCCGGGGTGTGAAAGAATGCTGCAAAAGTTGGCCACAAAATTAGCACCTTTGGTCAATTAGGATTTGGCTAAATTTACCATTATTTATAGAAATCAGAATTAAAAAAACTAACAATTTCTATATATTACACCCTGCCCTTGCCCTCATCCCCAAACCAACATATTAGTTCTATTGTGTATGATCTACTAGACCTAATAATTTATTTAGTTGAAAGATAATTAAAATAAAAACTTATTTTAAATAAAATATATTACCTGACAATAGATTTAACTATATTCCAATCATGTAAAATATAAGTTATATCCCATGATCCTAAATAACTTTAGAGATGATCTTATTTTCATTGAGCCTCTTTATTAGAAACTTTTTTTCTATTTTATATTGGTCTTAGCACCCCCCATCAGGGCGCTCAGTGCCTTGACTATAGGGTGCTACGACCCCAATTTGGCAACTTTGCCTATATCCTGTTCCCCCTTGTGGGTCGTTGTTTATTCACGCTTAATATTACTACTTTGCAATGTTATTTCATTTCCCTTGCACTTTAAGTTTTGAGAGAACTCTGGCCATTTACTTTCTATTGTATTTTAAGCACTTCTAGGTCCATGTGGACCTACATTCACCTTTTGTACCCATACATACAACATTATCTGGCTCCCACATGAGCTATTTACTTTTTCTTAACTTTATTTACTTTCTTGCACTATCATTTACTTTCTTGCACTATCAGATACTTACATTGTAATTTACATTTTTTGCTTTGTTATTTATTGTCTTTTAAGATTATCAAATCGTTTTTCTCTTCGTGGGTGTTTTCACTTCGGTTTTCATGTGGACCATTTCCATTTTCATCTTCTTTTTCTACTTTAATAGGTTCATTCCAATTTATTTACATTGCACCTTCACTCTTACCTCGATGTAGGCCTCTTTTCTTCGGATCAAGGAGAAGACTACCCACTAGATTTCTAGGTGCTCCCTCGTTAGGACACTTTGTCCTCCAGTGATCAAACACCATTCAATGCTATTCAAGTTCAACTTGTTACGTTCTAGTCACCTCCTTTAATTATGTTACTATCTTTTAATTTAGTTTTTGAGTTCATATTGTTCATTGTCATTCCATTGCTCATTTCCACATCATTGTTTGCTTTCATATATTTTATGGCATTTCTTTCAAATTACCAATTGAGTTAAGTTCATTTACTTGTCTTTGCACTTGGATTGCATATCTTATATCATTGTTTACCCTCTATCCTGTACGTCATTCTCTTTGCATTAGATTTGCAATGAGTATCGAGTTTTCCTAGCCCATAGGTCATCTAAGAAGGGGGCTCATTCTCCTCCCAAAGTCACTCACATCCAAACACCCTCTTGGTGGTTACAAACTCTTCATTTGGGTATTTCCTCTTAGATCAGCTAGGTTTGTTTCTATCAAGGCCTTTGCAAGTCACCATATGTGAAGGATTCCCTCCTCATTGATCGGCAGGTTGTACCAACTATCCTAATAGCCAGAGCTATCTTATCACCTAATGTGGTGAGCAGTGTGCTAACCTTAGATTGTTTGGTGTTGAGAGATCATAGGATCCAACCAATTGTGGAGCGAACAATATGCTCTCTAAAATCTGTTAATCTAAGGATGAAGCAAAAATCTTGTGTTAAGCATTCAAGATTCTTTGTTATCACTTGTTTGTCAATCAAAATCAAAACAACAAAAGAATCTCAAAACAACCAAAACTAACCAAAAGAAAACTTAGGTTGAGGTTTTAATCGCTTGTCAACTTGTTTATTAACCAAAACTTAAAATAAAAAACTAAAAATAACCAAAATTAACTAAAAAAACTTTACTTGATGTTTGATTTGCTTATTAACTTTTTTTTCAAACAAAAAATTAAAACCAAAACAAGAAATCAAAACAATAAAAAAAATGAACTTTGTATTTTTACTAGATATGTTTCTTTTTTTATGCCAAATGAATCTAAGGTTAGGATGCACCACCAGCATAGCTGACCAACATTACGAGCAAGTGGAGTACAACTAGGCCTATTATGAGCTGATTGATGCACCGTTGGTCTACTACAATGTTGTATACACCATCAATGAACTAGAGGCCTAGCTAGAGGACACTCAAATCCATCCTTCCTCTAACCCTCATTCACTTTGGAAGGCACTCTCTCTTGCTAACACTAGTCACTTCTGGTTATCCATGTCATATTGAAGGGCAAGTCACCCATTGACCATGTTCATCCTGAAAGTGGTCCTCATATCTCTACTCTTCTATCAGTAGCCTGTCAACCAACGTGGCGCCACGTGGCCACTCTCACACTAGGCTTGTAGCTCCAAATTATCCTTAGTGGCTATCTTGAACCACCTGAATCCAAACATTGCAACTCCTTCAAGGCCCCCGCTCTACTCCTCTAACCATCTTCACCCTATTCACCCTTTAGTGCACACACAATACACCCTTCCTACTCGACTACTTCGACCAATCCAATCATAGCTTTGATGCCCCAAGCACCAACCCCTCCTCCTCCTCCTATTGCTCATGAACTTCCCGTCGATATAAGGAGGTTAAATACTTGATTGACACCTAGATAGTTTCTGAAATTTTTCTTTTTTTTTTCTTCATCTTTTACTTGACTCCTTCCATGATGCCAATCTACCATCGCTATAATAGCACTAGTAATCCGTTCATCCATGTCAAGGACTTTCATTATGAGTCCTCCTTTTGGCAAGATAATTGAAAGGCCCTTGCATTTGTTGGGAATCGGTCCAATCAGATTGGCACAGCGGAAAATTTCTGATTCTTCGTATATCATTATCTTGGTCTCGATCAGAACCGAACGACGTTGCCAAAACCAGTATTCGAAATGATTTCAAACACGTACCTTTGTGGGATTCAAACAATCCCTATAGATCGGAGAAGATCGAGCATTCTCATGCTCGTTCAGCCACTCAAGTGTGCGGCCTCTAGTCGTATCCACACGAGCCGCCTCCATAGTCAGGTTCTCCTTTTCGTCGGACGTTCCGACTCACCCCGGATGAAGTTCCATCGACTCTCGATGGCCTCCAGCATGGGAAAACGTGAAGGAGAGAGGTAGGGATGAATTTCGCAGCCCTTGGCTTGTGTGGCTCATGCTTAATTCGCTATTATATAAAGAATTAGGAGTTTTTCACAAAAATCTTTTCTTTCTCCCAATAGCCCATTTGGTTGAGGCATAATTAAAAGAAAAACTTCTTTTAAATTAAATCTATTATCTCATAATAGATTTAACGGCCTACTGATCATAAAAGGTACAAGCCACATCCTATGATCCCAAACGGCTTCGGGGATAAACTCCTCTTCAAAGAGTCTTTCCATCATCGGTTACCACACGGGTATAAATCTTCGTCCATCCAATGTCCCAGTTGGATAGGAGTACGGCATTGACTGTCAACTCCAAAATATACCGACACTATGGAATCTTGTACTCGTAATTGGATCAATTAGAAAACTCTTTTTCAATTATCCTATCTACCTTGGCCAAGGATTTAGAGTACTATCCATAAGACATTCTCTCTCTCCTACCGAGAGTGGACGATTTCCTATTGTCCGCTCAATTGCCTCCAACGAGTTTCCCATATATCCAATCCATTAATTATACAGGACCACAATATTAAGTGATCCATAAGTCAATAGTCAAAGTACATGGTACGCCCGACAAGACATCTTTGGCGACTCAGGTCAAAGATCCAACCGTGCAACCATGATGATAGAATACCCTGATCGACAGTTCGGTAAGATACCATTCAGGGATTCTATACTGGTCAGTTCAATGAGCTCATTCCTCTAATGAGCACATGTACATGTATCTCAGTGTCCCCACACTGATGACCAATGAGATCGGTCATTCTCATCATATGAGAAGATATCATATACACTAGTCTTATTGGATCATTGATGTCCCGTCTCGAGGATCCTACGACTAGGAACATTTAGAGTACATGCTTCTAGATGATTGATCTCATTATCATGATCTCATCATGATTCAATCATCATTGCATGCAACCTAGGACTTCATTACGATAGATGCATCTAGATAGTGCAAGTAATGAAGATTATGCCATTTATACTGAACAAGATATTACAAGAAATGTAAAATCATATCACATATGATTGGCTTGTAGGGCATACATTTCTATCAATCTCCCACTTGCACTAAAGCCAATCACCCACATGTATGATCTCCGTCAGCCCATGGTGACCCTCAAACATACTTTGAGTTAGGGACTTAGGTAGTGGATCTGCAATATTTATAGTTTAAGATACTCTATCTATAATTATATCTCCTTGAGTTGCAGCCACTCTGATCAAGTAGTATTACCACAGAAGTATTTAAACTTCTGATAAGACAAAGGCTCCACTACAAAAGTAATAATCCATCATTTTCATAAAATAATGGTACATTATCAGAGATATTAGAGACAACTCCCTAATATAAGATGAATTCTTTCATCTAGACTACTTCATAAGCAGTCAACAGTAATTATAATTTGTAAAATCTATAGTGTCTATAACATGGAACTTTTCTAGCTCACGGCACCACCATCTAGGTAAACAAGTACCCTAGCTACCAGTCATAAGTAACTTGAAGTTTAAGTCTAAATCAAACTTTCAGTCCTATCCTCCATACTTGAAATGCATCCTTGGTACTTCTCAAGTACTTAAGGATATACTTCTCAACTATCCAGTAACTCTCACTTGGATTTGCCTGATGATTACTCATAACACTTAAAGTGCTCATCACATTAGGCTATGTACATAGTATACATGATAAACCCTATGACAATGGCAAAAGAGACTATATTCATGTATTATATCTCTCTTTAAAAAATTCCATATCTTAGAGGCAAGACACCTATATAGGAGTTTCCATGTCAAACCCTTTGACTATGATATCTATGTACAACAAATGGGTCAAGCCAAGCATCCCCTTTTTAGATATATCTCCATAGACCTAAATCCTTAGGAAGTTTCTCTCAAAATAATTATGGAGGATTTATTTTTTTTAGTTAGGCTTCGCTGATGATAACATACCTACATCATTCATAATGAGTAGTACGCCATCAATATAAAATGTCTAGAATACAATAGCACTCCCACTAGCATTTTTATGCACACAAGGTTCTTTTTCATTCCAAATGAAGTCATAAGATTCAATCTTATCAAATCTTATATTCTAATGTTGAGAATATTGTTGTAGTCCATGAATGGACATTACTAACGTGCACACATTCTTTGGATGTTTTGGGACTCATCCCTCAAGTTGTATCATATACAATAGATGTTGTATCATATACACCTCCCTTTAAATTTCACCATTAGAGAAATATTACCTTAACATCCTAATTGACATATCTCATAGTCATAGTGTGTACCAATAAAATCTAAATGGATTGAATTATGGAAATGGTTAAAAGATATCATCATAGTCAACTCATTAACTTAGATGATGCCTTTTCAATCATCCATGCCTTGAAGGTCTCACCTTCAAATTCACTCCTATCCATCTTTTATTTTCATTTACATCTAATGGGTACTTTACCCTCAGGTGTATCTACCAAGTTCCGAACTTGGATAAAATAGATGGATATTATTATAGATTTTATTGTCTCCTCCTATTTTCGAATCAATATCTCATATTGCCTTTCAAAGGTCTTTGGATCGACATCCTCGCTTTATTGTGCTTATCTTCTTCCATCAAAGATATGTCTCACATAACTACAAAGTTAAATTAGCACAATTAATGACCTATGATGCGTGCTATTATTAATCAGTACCTTAATAGAAGTGTCTTTGAGTTGTGGGTCTGGAACACCTTCCAGAAATTTCTTGCTCCCACTATTTTATTCAAGGAGGATCTTTTTCTCTAAGAATACAGTAAGTTGAGCAACGCATACCTTTTATCTCATAAGGTGGTATATTTAAATATCCTGAAGTCTACACTTCTATCTTATATTCTAATTATTATGGGTTATACATCTTCATCATGGTCGGACATTCCGAAATCTTAACTAGCTTAAGATCAAGCGTTAACCCCTTTTCCCATATCATAAACAGAATAATCAGAATAAATTAGAAGATATCAATGCATAGTGGTTATATTGAGTGCTTAGCCCTAAATAGACAAGGATTATTTTGCAAAAGTTGTCATTACTTGTGTCATGTCACACATGACACAATCACCCTTGTTTCTACTACTCAAGTAAGCTAAGAGTTACAGGGAGATGTCCATTAAGATAAAGTTGTATTATCCTTCAAATGATGTGTGAATCCAGTACTTGAGTATTTCACTCCTTGATCTAATAAAAAAGTTTTAATATTCTTTCTATTTATTTTTTACTTCATTTATAACCTTAGACAATTTCTCAAAGCCTCATATTTGCACTTCACAAGCACACATATCTATGCCTAGAGAAATTATCTATTAAGGATGAAGTAAGAATGTCTATCTTTAGCCTTAATAGACACAGACTAAAACACATCCAAATGTATGAGTTCTATTAACTCCTTGGTCCACCCTCCATTTCTAGTAAATGGAGAGATATTCATTTTTCAATGCGATAAGACTCATATTTAGTTAATGATTCAAAATCATTTGCCTTCATGTTTCCATCTATATGGAACTTCTTAAGTCTTTTCTTATTGATATGACCATGTCTATATTAAGCTAAAGAAATAGATTGATCTATATATCCTCCTAAGAGGAGCATTCACACATACCGTGAGAGCTTCCATATCTCATATGAGTAAACTATTTACTAAGCTCCCACTAGCAAACATTTTGCTATTCATAATCATAGAACAAATATCATTTCCATAACTCAAAATAAATTAATATTTATTCAAGTAGGAAATATCGATAATGTTCATATACAAGGATAAAATCAACAATCTTCATCATAAGGACACCACAAAAGGCTACTAAAGATTTGTACCCCCCACTATCAATGATACAACTCTTGCACCATTTGTATATGTAGGTTAATCTTTATACGTCAAGCCTTCATTTACTTGTCATTATCTGCAACCTTTGTAGATATAAGATGCATATTTAGTATCTCATACCAATAAATGCATATATAACATCTTACGGAAGATATGTATATCTAATATCTCATACAAGATACACACATCTGGTATCTAATACCATAAGACATATGCTTAGTATCTTATACTATAATACACACAAATAGTATCTTATACTTGATGTGTATATATATATGACAAGTAAGTCAATGACTGAGATGCCAGAAGCTTCTCAAGCTCCTCCTTTGCAATATATATATATATATATTCAATATACTTTTCCACCATTCACCATCATGATGGTAGAAGAGAAATCCTATGTCTTATTTGGGCTTAATATCCTCAACCAACTTCTTGACTTTTATCTATGCCTTCATTTTCTTATCTAATGATCTCACTTCTTTTCATTGGTCTTACCAACAAGAAGTATTGAAGATGTATTTTTATTTTAATCTTGTCTTAAATTTGCCCACCACCATGAGCCATGATAGATCTCATATCCATCTGTCCATGTTGCCTCTAAACTTCATATAGAGACTAACATTTAGTCTAAGGCAAATAATACATCTTTTTAATGAGATGAAGATTTCATCTTCTCTTACTACATTAGATGATTAGTAGGCACCCACTTCCCAAGTAGGTTAGTTACATGGTCAACTATGAGAACACTTCTCATGATTCTAAACCAGTCAAAAAAGTTAATATAAATGAGCCTAATGACTTCAAGTATGCGAGATAACTGGTAGTTAAGAATCTAATTATAAAATGGAGATATGATTCTATTTGAAAATATTGCAGACATTCAATGTAAATTAAGATATGGTCTTTTATTCTAATTTATGCTCCCACTAATTTTGACGAATTTGCATAACCCTCATTATGCAAAGACGAGATAACACGATGATATCCTAATGGGGACTAAGATCCTATTAATCTTATGGTGGCGACTTTGTGGAAAACACAACAAGTCATCACATACTTAATAGGTAGACAACTTTTGCGAATTGCAACTCTTGCAACTCTTAGTCATTTAGCCTCTAAAGTCATGACCTTGTGAGAAACACAACAAGTCATATACTCTAGTTAGGTCAAATCCGCTTGTTACGTTATGGGTATGGAATCTCAACACAGCCCTTGTGGGAAACACAACAAGACCATGCCAATGGTCCACCCCAAGGTTCAGCTTTAAGCCTTGGCCACGATCACCAATCCCTTGCTGAGTAAGCCTTGTGGGAAACACAACAAACTCACCCAATTTAAGATTGGCTCATCAAGACTATAACAACGGAAGGCTACGTGGGTCATTCTTAATGTCCCATGCTTATCAACCTAATTTAACTGAGGAGGGGTTTTTGTTTGTCTCATCATAGTATGTGCTACATATATATATATATATATATATATGAATACCTTTGAATACCATATATCTAAGGTATCTAGCACACACACATACATATCAAATATAAAAAATTTAAATAGATGATCATGGACTTTCATTACATTAATTTATGACCGGAGCCAGATCAGTATGCATTAAAGGATTCAGCATCCTATGCCGATGTTGACAAGCCATTATGCCTAGAAGAACCCTCCTCCTTGCATCTCGCTCTCTCCTCCATCTCGATCGGTCTTCTTGTCATTACAAGAGCATTAAGGGTACGCAGACCCATAAATGTACATTAATCAAATAAGAAACCTTGATCTTAATCAAGGGGAGTACATTTTAGAGGGAGGTAGAATATACAATCAGAATTGATAAGAGAGAAGATTAGGCACGCAGGCCCTTAATTACATGCCAACTTCAAACAAGCATCATCACATGACATACACTTAGTCCATGATCATCCAAACACTTACACATACATATCATCACATGAACATAGTGCGAATACGTGGTAATAATATGATATAACTATTATATCATAAAATTATACATCATATGTTTTGAAATTCTCAATTTCATGCTTGTCGAATTATTCATGAAGTAAATAATATGAAATAACATATAAACAATTTATATGATATAAACAAGCAACTCCAAACAATTTGGACAATATATGTATTCTCAAAACTATAAAAAGTGCCAAATCAATGTCCTAATCATCATTATGAAAAATCATATTTTACAGAATTAATTTAGACATTAATTTTTCAAGTTAAGTCATTAAAACAATTTAAAAACTTAACAATGAATGAATCTATGACATTGGAGCTAAAACCACATAAAAGATCATCAAACACTTTGATAATATATTATATGATAGTTCAGAATTTTTCACAAATTTTCTAAAATTTTTATGGTATTTTTTGGATTTTATTTTGATTTTAAAAAATTTTAAATCAAATAAAATGGCCTTGCGCATTGCGCCGCACCATTCCGTTACCTGCTGCGCCGCTCGTGCACCCCAAGCGTCGGCGCATGGCGCCATCCCGCGCGGCGCGAGCGGGTGCGCCCTCGAGCGTTGCGCGTCCACGCGCATTCAAAATTTTTTTTAATTAATGCACACGCTAACGGCGCGCAGCAACCGCGGTCAAACCGCATAAGTGTGGTCAAACCGCATTGATGAGCACTGGATCTGACTATCAGGTCTGGACTATCCCGTCTTCTCCACCCGATAAGGCATGAATAATAACCGCAGAAGGATGCTCCAAGACTTTCTTAAAACTGGACTTTCCAATCTCCGAAAAATCTCAAAAAATAGTAGGTCGATTCTAAATCGATCAAGGAATCCAAAAATGCAACTTTATTTCCATGAAAAAATCCCAATCAACGGGAAAATAGGAAAGAAGCACCACTGGCCCTAAAGTTTCTCCCCGCCGAAAAAACTCTCAATCGACCTTCGACAACGCCGTTCGAAGCCAAAGAACGATGGGAAACTCTTGGTAATCATATTACCTATCTTATAAACCCATCTATTAGACATCAAATGTCTCCATGGAAGAACATTTCAACAAATCCCCAAATCGAGTTGGTGAATTCCGTAAATCGAAATCACCATCTTTCAGACCCTCTACCGGACTCTCCGGTGGTCCAAAATTTGAAAAGTTTGCGGCGTTGGAAAGCCATTTGTCACGAGATTCATCCAAAAGCAACCAATCTCCAAAATGTATCCCATACTATTTATGGTTACTCCGTCAAGATGGACGTTTGTACAGATTCGGGAAAACATGAAATATATGAAACGACATCGAAACGACGTTGGATTCGAACAAGACTTCAACTGGCTCTGATACAACTGTTGGGAATCAGTCCAATCAGATTGACGCAACAGAAAATTTCTGATTCTTCGTATATCATTGTCTTGGTCTAGATCGGATGCGAACGATGTCGCCAAAATTGGTATTCGAAACGATTTCGAACACGCACCTTTGTGGGATTCAAAAAATCCCTATAGATCGGAGAAGATCGAGCATTCTCATGCTCGTTAAGCCACTCAAGTGTGTGGCCTCTAGTCGTATCCACACGAGCTGCCTCCATAGTCGGGTTCTCCTTTTCGTCGAACGTTCCAACTCACCCCGGATGAAGTCCCATCGACTCTCAATGGCCTCCAGCATGGGAAAACGTGAAGGAGAGAGGTAGGGATGAATTTCTCAGCCCTTGGCTTGTGAGACTCATGCTTAATTCGCTATTATATAGAGAATTTGGAGTTTTTCACAAAAACCCCTTCTTTCTCTATATTTACACCCTTACCCCAAACTTATGGATTAGCCCTTATGTGTGTGATCTACTAGGCCCAATAGCCCATTTGGTTGAGGCATAATTAAAAGAACAACTTCTTTTAAATTAAATCTATTATCTCATAATAGATTTAACGGCTTACTGATCATAAAGGGTACAAGCCACATTCTATGATCCCAAACGGCTTCGGGGATAAACTCCTCTCCAAAGAGCCTTTCCATCATCGGTTACCACACGGATATAAATCTTCGTCCATCCAATGTCCTGGTCGGATAGGAGTACGGCATTGACTGTCGACTCCAAAATATACTGACACTATGGAATCTTGTACTCGTAATTGGATCAATTGGAAAACTCTTTTTCAATTATCCTATCTACATTGGCCAAGGATTTAGAGTACTATCCATAAGACATTCTCTCTCTCCTACCGAGAGTGGACGATTCCCTATTGTCCGCTCAATTGCCTCCATCGGGTTTCCCATATACCCAATCCATTAACTATACAGGATCACAATATTAAGTGATCCATAAGTCAATAGTCAAAGTACATGGTACACCCGGCAAGATATCTTTGGCGACTCAGGTTAAAAATCCAACCGTGCAACCATGATTATAGAATACCCTGATTGACAGTTCGGTAAGATACCATTTAGGGATTCTATACTGGTCAGTTCAGTGAACTCATTCCTCTAATGAGCACATATACATGTATCTCAGTGTCCCCACACTGATGACCAATGAGATCAGTCATTCTCATCATATGAGAAGATATCATATACACTAGTCTTATCAGATCCTTGATGTCCCATCTCAAGGATCCTACGACTAGGAGCATTTATAGTACATGCTTCTAAATTATTGATCTCATTATCATGATCTCATCATGATGCAATAATCATTGCATGCAACCTAGGACTTCATTACGATAGACGCATCTAGATAGTGCAAGTAATGAAGATTATGCCATTTATACTGAACAAGATATTACAAAAAATGTAAAATCATATCACATATGATTGGCTTGTAGGACATACATTTCTATCAGCATTCATATTCAGATGGCCATTAGAAGCCTAGCTATTGACTGATTTTACTCACTTGATTCCTCATAGATGAGTAACTTTGAAATTTTTAAAGCTAAATTTATACAAAGGTACATGGACCGGGTCAGCCCAACCTATTCCATCATTGACTTAATAAAAAAATGAGAAAGATTTTAAAACATATACTAATAGGTGGAGGGCCATGGTAGATAAACTCAATGTTGCCATTTCAAAGCTAGTGCAAGTGAAAATGATAATTACCAATGCCACGTAGGCTTTGAAGAATGTTTTGTCTTTGCATCATCTAACCATCATGAATGAGCTACATGAGAGAGTGCAATATATCTAGCCCTAGCTTAGGGACTCCACCATTATGAACCCTTTCAATTCCATACCCCAAGTTGTCAAGAAAACAACCTATACTATAACTAGTTCCATCATTGAAAGTGTAGTAACCAATGAAAACATCAAAATTGCATGGAACCCGGTCAACACCCATCAACATCAATTCTACGACCCCTAAAATGATCAACAATTTAGAAACCCGAGTCAAACTCTACCTCAGCTTCATTTCCAATAGTGCCAACATCAAATCCAGCACCAACAACAATGATAGCAGGTTGTACAAGCATTAGTTTTCCAACCACCACATCAACTGATTGCCTACAATAGAGCACCTTCTCCCATAGCCTATGAACCTTAAAATTTAGAGCCTAGGAAGAACCATTACCCATTACTGCCACATTCTCTTATAATTATATTTAAATCTCTTATGATGGTTGGGTAGACTGCATTGCCTAGAGAAAAGCCAGAATGATAATACAATGCCAACATAGATCAAAACTATCACTACTATAAATATCTAGGATGCACTAAAGATAACTATTTAAACTTAAAAGAATACATTTATGACCTCCATGAAAGGCAGTATTGACTAGAATCATATGGACAAATACATCATATCTATGAAGAACTAGCCTCAACAGCTATAGTGTGCACTGGTCCAACAACAACAACAGTAGAAACCCAGCCTAGAGATAGTTTAAAATTTGTTTATACATGTGCCCACACCCACACAAAGAAACCAACATCTTAACCCCATTTTGGCCTTCTCCAAAGAGTGTCATGATTGGGGTTAAAATTGGCAAGTTGAGAGATCCACCTCCACCATGCATGTCAATCAACCTTTTTCAACCAACCGACCCATCCTCTCTATTCCTTGGGTCACCCCCACCTACCCATGCCATTCTAAACCGACCACCTATCATCTAAACTTTTCTATGGCCTATCATTACACCCCAACCATGCCTCTCCATATGAATCAGATCATAATTTGTCATGTTGAGTCACCATCGACACCCCTACCATCAGGACCCATTATCATTTTGCCATGAATGGCCATATCTTCATAACTTATTTGCTCTACAATATGTCAAACACCCACCCTTGTCATTGTTACAAGGGCCTCTTTCATCGTTTGATCAAACCTAACACCAACAACAACCACCTTACCCTTTGCCTCTCGACTTGCAATGGTGCATTGAAGTGGGCACATGTTTTAATGCATCTTTCCCTACACTGGCACATCAAGATCAGCACCACTGCCAATATGGGACATGGAGGAAGAGAATATCAAAGAGCTGCTGCTTGGAACTTTTTATGACTTACTAAAGCATCTTGAACTTCAAAGCTAATAATTATCTTAAAATTGATCAAACAATCTAAGGTCCATCAAGAGGTTCTCCAACAATACCTCCAATGAGTGATCGTTAGTGAGAACTTCCTTCTAGAGAAAATCACATCAGTCTTGACATCTAGAAGTGAACATCCAGCCATCATATTCACAAAAGAAGACATGAATGCCTCATAAGTAAGAAAGTGCACCATATGCATCACTGACAACATCAAAGGCGTAGGCATTAAATCATGTTTGGTTGATATCGAGGTGTCCAATAATGATCTATTGCCAAAAAATATTATATTTGTGTGATATTTCTGTAGAGGACGTCTGGCCATCTCACATAATGGTAACCTCATATGACAACTCAAAGAAGCCCACTCATGGTATGGTCACGCTTAATGTTGAGCTTGGGCTACGTATGGTCATCATGGATTTTCATGTGTTAAAATTGGACACAACCTGTATGGCCATTCTGAGATGGCCTTATTTAGAAGCATTAGAGGTGGTCGTTGAGGCCTCAGTAAAGAGCTGCAAAGCATCACCCAACTGATTGAACCCACAAAGTTGCATCTGAGGAGCAACGTTGGGTTTGATGAAACAACCACTAATGATCAAAGCCCGAAGAACAAATACTTTGCTAATTGTTTCTACGAATACTTTGTCAAAGGTGAAACTATTTAAATGGCTAAGGAAAATTATGAAGTCTTGGAACTAGAAAAAAAGGAAGAGGACTAATGACCCTAATAAAGAACTATACACTAAAACATTTCAATTTTTTTTCATTGATAAAGAGGGATCGAGCAAAGAACCACTCAAGGCTAAGCTATCCACCACCTACCCAAAACTCATCATGCAAGTTGGACTCATGGATTAGTCCAACCAATCCCATGAGGGCCTTCCCTCATTGTCTCTTCTTCTGGGGCCTTTGTCCCTACTTACCTTGGTGTCCTTATCAAGTCCACGAGCTCATTTCTCTCTTCTACTATACAGCCCATGAGCCCAATCTTATTTACCCTTACTACACCATTGAGACCATCTACTATTTTGATCAGTATCAAGCCTGTGAGCCCACTTTATTAAACCCTACTTGAGGCCTTTGCCTCTTTGTCCCTCTTCACATTTACTCTTCCTAATCTTCCTATCAAGCCTATGAGCCCATCTTCTTCCACTACTATTGAGCCCATGAGCCCATTTTCTTTTATTTTTTTTGGATCACAAGCAAATTTCCCACTATATGGCTTACAAGTCCATTTCTTGCTCTTGGCCCATGATCTCCTTTTCTTTTACTGTTATTAAGCACGTGAGCCCATCTCCTGGTATCGAATCCAAGGGATCATCTTTTACTATCAGGCCCACAAGCCCACATACTATTATAGGGCTTGCGGCCATCTATTGCAATTAGGTAGGCCCATTTTCTTCTACTAATATCCAGCACACAAGCCCATATCCTTCTATTGATATCAGGCCCATGAGCCCATTTTATTTTGTTGGACCCACATGCCCATTTCCTTCTACCATTATTGGGCTCATGAGCCTATCTTCTTCTGTTAAATTGGGTTGACAAGCCTATCTACTACTATCAGGCCTATGAGCCCATTTCTTTCTATAGTTATTATGCCAACGACTCATCCCTTATGTCATTCAACGTTGGAACCATGTACCTCTTTTACCAGACTTTACTCAAGGCCTTCACTTCTCTTTCATTATCTCCTACTACTCTCAAGCAACTCTGCCACTCCAATCGGGCCCCTACAACCCATCTTTCTCTAATTGGGCACATAACACCCATTCCATCTTTATGTTTAGTTCTTCCTAAAAATAACATCTTTCTCACAACTCACATTTTGTTTGATGAGACATCTCTACTTTCCCGGGAGGGAATTGTGGTCCAAGGAACCATTGGATCCCTGATTGATTTACTTTCTTCAGCATGTTATTTGATAAATATTGCTCTTTCTGCTTGTACTTCTCTCTTTCCACTTATTTCTTCTTTATATTAGTTTCAAATTAGAACATAACAAAAATATTGCTCTTTCTGCTTGTACTTCTTTATATTAGTTCAAGGTGACAATGCATCAATTAACTCAGAAAAGCATAGAATGTGTCAAGCTACCATATCATTTAGAAAATGAGATCCAGTTAAATGAAATTCGATATAAGGATAAGAAATCAATGATCAAACTTTGGGGCTTTATGAGGTTGTGTGAGAAAATGATCTTGAACTCAAGGCTGAAGATAAGGATTTGGTTGATGCTTATGCTTCCGGATTTAAAAGATTTGAAGAAATATTAGCTACAGTGAATGAGCCAACTATGGAATTCAGTCTTGGAACACAAGAAGATCTTAAAACTATCCCCACTGGTGCCAACCTCACCCTTTTAGAGAAGAAAATTCTGATGGGATATTACAAGAATACAAAGACACATTCACTTTGACATATGAAGAAATGCCAAGTTTAGACAATTCAATGCTAGAACATAAATTGACTTTAAAATATGAAGCTATCTTGTTCGAGCAAAAATTGACAAGATTACACCCAGATATGACATCAAAAATGAATGGAGATGTTGATAAATTTCATCAAGCAAAATTTACTAAAGTCATACTCTATCTTCAATGGGTGTTAAGCATAGTTCCTATCAATAAAAAGGATGGAAGAGTTTGAATTTGTATTGACTTTAGGGACATAAACTTAGCATGTTTGAAAGATGACTTTACCATACCTCAATTTGATAATTTGGTTGATAACACAATTGGATATGAGACTCTATCATTCATGGATAGATATCTAGGGCATAATCAAATTTGGTTAGCAAAAGGGAACCAAGAGAATACTGTAGACACACAATTTTGATCTAGTCGGAGAGTTTAAATTTTTGTTTTCACAAAATACATTCGATTATCCTTTCGACGAAACCAATTTTTTTGAAAAATCAAACTTTCTCGTGCATTTCAGCCAAATTGGGCCTAGTGCACCCATAATGGGGCTCTGTGACCAAGTCAAAGCACCCTGCCAAAGGGTTCCATGTTGGTAGGGCACTAGGCACCCCACTAGTGGGGCACCTACACCTAGTCAGGCTGATTTGATACATTGAAGGGGCAGTTTAGTAGATAAAGTGGCCCTCTTTTTAGCTATAAAATGACTCTAATTGGGAAGATTTAGGAGGCTCCAAGCACATCCCTCACACCCTCTCATCTATCACTACATCTCCAAAGCCTTACAACCCCTCTCCAAGCTCTTAAACCATCTCAAAATCCTTCACCAAAACCTAAAAAAACCATAGTTTTCTTCTTGAAGGGCCAGCCTAGCAGGATAAAGTGACCCTCTTATTGGCTACAAGAAGACCTCCATTGAAGGATTTAGAAAGTTCCAAGTCTATCCCCCACACCCTTTTTTCTACCACTACACATCCAAAGCTTTAAATCGTCTCAACATTCTCTTCCAAAAATCCAAAAATCCACATTTTTTTCTTTAGAAATATAATTTTTTTAACTTTAAGAGCCTCTACAAGTCATTTCCATTACATATAGTGCCAAACCACTCTTCGACCAGCTTCTCTTGTGTATTGGCTATTTGGATAAGCTCTCTTTACATCTTGTAAGTCATCCTACACTCTGTGGTGACACCGCAAAGAAAGAAAGAAAATCTACTATAACCAATCCTTAGTGCCTCATCAGGGGGTGCTTTAACTTTGGTCAATGCGCCCCACCAATAGGGCACTTGCAATTAGCGCCCCATCAATGGGGGCACTAGTAGGGGCATGCCCCACTTTTCATTTTTTTAGCTTTTTTTTACCTTCTCGTTCGATCCTTTGCTCCTTCCTTTCATTCTAGATTTCATTAACATGTCTTTTAGCATACATTTAGCCACTCATTTGCATATTTATGCATCTTTAAACCTTTCAAATAGGAGTTGGGATTTAGTCCCAATATGGTTAGTTTCTTTTCCTTTCGCATGCTTAAGTATGACATGTAGTTCCTCTAGAACTAATGATATTTTCACTTGTTTTTATATCTTCTTATAGACATTTTTAGGTTGATCTGGACGAGGTGAAGCTTCAACCGGACTAAAAAGAAGAAATTCACTAAAGCTCTCTTCTTTCGGCCGGCTGAGAGAGGAAATGTCAGAACCCTACAATCTCCTCATTTCTAAAGGTACGTCTGTCATTCTTATTCTCACTTTAATTTCTTATTTTGGTGCCTTTGGCTCCTGGCGACCTAAACCACTAATCCCACCCACCAAGTCACAAAGAGGGCAAGGTCCTCCCAGTCCGGTTTGGGTACTTGCAAATACCTCATTCACTACACCTTGGAGAATGTAGTTTTATGTTGTTATGCCCTTCGGATTGAAAAGTACAAGAACCACCTATTAGAGGGCCATGTTAGCAATTTTTAATGGCATGATGCATAAATTTGTAGAGGTGTATGTGGATAGTTTGGTAGTCAAGTCCTATACATGAGATGAACATGTTGAAGTATTAAGAAAGGTTTTATAGAGAATTAGGGAATACAAGCTCAAGATGAACCCCTAGAAGTGTATATTTGGTGTATTGTCATGTAAGCTGCTATGGTTCATTGTTACTAAAAGAAGAACTAAGATCGATACCAACAAGGCCAAGACTATCATTGATATGCCCCGACCAAAGAATATGAAAGAGCTTAGAAGATTAATTATGAGGCTACACTATGTTCACCAATTTATCTTGCAATATTCTCAAAGGTGTAAACTTTTCTACAAGTTGACCAAGACAAAGGCTAAGTTAGAGAAATATCTATCAAGTCCCCCTATGCTAAAACATTTGATTCTAAGCAAACTTTTAATTCTATGCATCTTAGTTCTAGAAGTCTTTTGAAGCAATGCTGGCATAAGTAGATGAAGATGGGAAGGAGAGAAAAACATACCATCCTTCTAAGATCTTTGACCCTTGTAAGCAGAATTATACAACCATGGAAAGGACCTATGTTTCCCTAGTCTAGGTAGTTAAGAAGTATAAGCATTACTCTCTATCTTATGAGGTCAGTCTTATTGCTCATAACAGAATTATACAACCATGGAAAGGACCTATGTTTCCCTAGTCTAGGTAGTTAAGAAGTATAAGCATTACTCTCTATCTTATGAGGTCAGTCTTATTGCTCATATGAACATTATAAAGTTCCTTCTCAAAAGGTCCATACTAACTAATCTGCTGGTGTACTGGAAAAGTTTCCTATCTTAGTTTGATATCACCTATATTTAATAGAAATTAATCAAGGGCCATTTAATTGCTAAGCATCTTTCCCACCATCCTATTCCAATCTTTGATCTAGTTCGATCAGAGATTCCTGATGAAAAATTATTGTTCGCTCAATCTTTTATTCTAAGGACATTGTATTTTGATGGAGCTTTGAATTCTCAAGGTAGAGAGATAGGGATTGTCCTTATATCACCCAAAGGTGTCACCATTATACAAGATTTTCAACTTAACTTTCTAGTAACAAATAATATAACTAAGTATGGAGGCCGCTCATTTCTATGGTGCCACCAAACTAAGAGTGATAGGTGACAGTCAATTAATTCTTCAGCAAGTACTAGCCAAGTATCGTACATCTCTTCCTAGGCTTAAACTATATCAGGAATTCACCTCCAGATACATCAAGCCATTTTCCAAACTTGAATTAATTCATGTTACTCATGTTAAAAATATCCTTGCTGATCTCTTGCATCTTTGGCATTTTCACTATTTGTTCTTTTTAAAAAATAAGTTAGGACTTTCAATGTCTGCTAACATACAATTTTAGTTATTGAATATGCATATTTATTGAAGATCAAAGAGAATCCAAAAGAAAGAAATTTATAAAATTGAAAGGAGTATTTTTGTTTGATTTGAAAAATTAAGAGAAGGTGAGAAACCATGGTACCATGAGATTGCAAAAGATTGTTAAGATCATACTTATCCACTAAGATCAACTGCTAAAGAGAAAAGTGATATTAGAAGGGTTTCCTAGAGATACCTTGTCTAAGAAAGAGTGCTTTATAAGAGGAGTCTAGTTGTGATTTTATTAAGATGCATAGATGAAGATGAGGCTGAGTTTGTGCTTAAAGAAGCATATTTTAAAGTATGTGGAGGTCATGTAAATGCTCAGGCTCTTGTCAAAAATATCATCATGTAAAGAAATTATTAGCCAACTCTAGAAGAGGATTGATCAATCTACGTTTGGCACTATCATCAATGTTAACTTTTGCCAACAAAATCCATTTTCTAACATCTTTTCTTTATTTAATCCACGCCCCATGGCCTTTCTTCATGCGGGCATTAGATGTCATTGGATCCTTTGGTGACCCCAATTCTTGAACTGTACTCAATCATTTATATTAATAGCCCCAAAGTACTTACCAAGTGGGCAAAGATGAAAGCATATGCAGTGGTAAAGGCATTAGCAATCTACTCTCTCATCAAGCACAACATAAATGTCTAATTCAAGATCTCGAGCAATTAAACCTCAACAATGGACCACAATTTCTCTCTCAAGAACTGTGAGACCTCTACAATAGGTATTGCATCAAGTTGAATCATTCATCTTCATAGTATCTTCTAGGCAATGGTCAAATAGATGCCATTAACAAAACTTTAAAAAAGTTATTAAGAAGACATATGAGTCTAGTATGTTCACATATGGGCTATATAGGCTGGTGGATGCTCAAGGATGCTCAATGAGCCTAATAAACTTTTGTCCAAACCCCCATTGGTCAAACTCCCTATGTCTTGACATACAGAATGAAGGTTTTAGTCCCATGTTAAGTATTTATTCTCTTCCTCCGAGTCCATATCAACTGAGACAACTCTGTGGATGGGCACTGAGAGTCTCTTCTCATGCAACTTGAGTGCTTGGAAAGAAAGGACACCAGCCATTGCCTAACATCTTAGGCCTTACCAAAATAGAGTTAAAAGATTCTATTAGAAGAGGGTGGTCAAGAAAAAAATTGAAATAGGTGAGGTTGTGCTTAAAAAATATTTGTTAAGTCTAGTGGGCATCGCTCAAACATCAACCTAATTGGGAGGGTCGCTACATAATTCCATAAATTTTTCATGGTAGTGCTTATAAACTTGCTAATGCAAAAGGAGAAGGATTGAATCATCCTTATACATCAAAAAATATTTTTCTTAAAGAAAATGCAAAAAAATATAAAATTTAAATTATGGAAGATGAGCATTGGTATCTGAAGACCACCTATTATTTGGTGCATTGATCCATTCTCTGTGAATCAAGGGTAAACACCATGTCGCGCACACTATGCAGCAAGATTTTAGGATCCGATGACTAGAAGCCAGAGAGAAAGTAAGGTAAATCTTGGGAAAGGAAGGTTTTTCCAATCCTATTCTCTCCCATTTAAGTCCAAGATAAATGTAAGAGATTTAGAGGAAGCAGCATCGAAAGTGTCATCACCTTGGTAGGAGGCTATCTAAGAGGCTTGACCTCTAAGCCCCAAGACAAAGGTAAAAGCCGAATAAAAGCAAAAAATATAGTCAAAAGAAAAAGGCTTCAAAATATGGGCAATGGACCCCACATGACAAGACAAAAGAGAAGACCTATCTAAATGTGCCAACAAAAATATGTGAGCAAATCCATAAATAAAGAAAAACTTAAAAAAACTAGACCCCAATGGACAATCTGACATGAGTAGAGAAACCTCTTCAACAACTCCTAAGTCTAGCAAGGACTTATCTTAAACTCTTCCTTCTTTAACCCGCATGGATAGGGTTGACCAACAGGACTTAGGCAAACCCTAGCCTATTAAAGGTAGAAAGTTGGACGATTCTTAATGAAATGCATTTTGTCACACATGGTGTTTACTCTTAATCTTTGGATAACTATTAAGAACACATGTTTCAAGTAAGACCAAGAATAAAATCAATTGTCTCCTACACAAAAAATAGTAAATGTCAAAATACATAAAAATAAAGCATTAAAAAAATTTTAAAAATATGAAATACCATAAAAAGTAAAAAAAATACCCAAAACACAAAAAATCATAAAACTTAAATTATAAATAAAATAGAAAATCTTCAAAACCCAAAAAAAACATCTTTAATTTTTACTTGATTACATGCATGTTACATCTAAATTTAATTTATGTCTTTTACATTTTCTTTTATGCATTGCATACTTAGTGCATTATTGTTATCTTTCACCTTGTTGATAAGGCACATGTCCCTTGACAAAAGATTAAGGAATCAATACTCATTTTTCAAGGGACTAAGCCTAAATATGGCTATATTATTTCTTTCAAGTGAATGGAAGAAATAGAAAATACTCCACACAAGGAAATAAACGTGTTGACTCTCTATCCCAGACACTTGAATAAAGCAAAACAATAAAAAAATTAAAAATTAAAAAGCCAAACAGGGGTAATTCCTAACCTTGTAGAGTCTTGCATATTGAGTCTTTCATCTTGCATCCTATGAAAATAAAATATTACATGAGATGTTGAAGACCACATGTCTAAAAGAAGTTGAGCTCGAGAGCCCCTTCAACAAAATCATTGATGGCTCAGTTGATTTCTAGGCTTGTGAATAGGCCAAAATTGTTTAGATAGAGGTGATGGTTCCCATCTTAGGGTCTTGACTTATCTTGTAAAGTATATATCTTCAAGTATACACTTATGATACATTTGTGTTTCTTTAAACTAGCATGCTTTACTTCTTGCATCATGTTTATGTGTCTCATATGCCACTGTGTTGTAAGAAATTTATGTAGAAAATTTTGTTACAGCAAAAGTGATGATTCCTTTGGATTTCATAGTTGTAGTTTCAATTGGAACTAAACAATGTTACATCGAATTGAATTTAAAAAATACCTATGTGGGATTCTATCAATCCCAAATACCATGAAAAAATGAGTATAGATTAACCTCTCCAAGCTATCCAAGTGCATTGCCTCTAACGGTATCTATACAAATTTCCTCTGTAAACAGGTTCTCCTACACACTAGACCTTTTGACTCATCCTAGATGATGCTTCATCATGCAAAAATATGCTCCAAGAAGAGAGAGAGAGAGAGAGAGAGAGAAGAGGCTAACTAAGATTTGACACCATTCACTTGATAAAGTTTGGTCAAATTCACTTATATTTATAAAAAACAGATTTTTTACAAAACCCATCAAATTACACTCATACCCCCATACTCGCATGTTAGTCCAAATATGTGTGACTCATTATGCCCAATAGTTTATTTGGTTAAAGACTAATTAAAATAACAACTTATTATAAATTAAATGTATTATCTAATAACATATTTAATGATTTTTTAATCATGGAGGGTACAAGACATCTGATGATCCCAAATGACATTGGAGTTGCCCTTATCTCCATTTACCCTTTCCATCATCAATTATTGCATGGATATAAACCTCATTCATCCAATACCCCTATTAGATAGGGAATTGGCATTGACTATCAATTCCTTAGCAAACTGACACTTTGGGATTATGTACTCATAATCAAATCAATTGAAAATCTCAATTTTTAATTATCCTCTCTAGCTTGGCCAGAGATTTAGAGTACTATTCTATAGGCATTATCTTACCTATCGAGAGTGAACGATCCCTTGTTATTTGCTCAATTTTCTTCACCAAGTTTCTCTTTTACCAGTTCCATTAACTATACTAAACCATCGAAAAGGGTGATCCATGAGTAAATAGTAAAAATACAAGTGTAGCCATGCCAAATTCACCTAATACAGAGCATAAAATCATGTTTTATACCGTAACATGTGTGACTAATTTAAGAATGATGTCAAGTCTTTTAGTGTTGTTTAGAGCTTTGCCAAGTGGAATCGGACATTTTTCGGAGCTTTTCGAATGAAGTCATATTTTTCTGAACGAAAGCCATGCGTAATAAATGAAAACATGGAAATCGGCTTGATGATAAAAGATTAATGATCAAACATTCACGTCTATGATCAAATTCTCATTTTGTATGTGTTTTTGTTAGTGCCGAGTCTTTCTGATTGTCGTTGGGTTTGTTTCGACTAGTGTTGGATCTTCTATTAACTGCCCCAACTTCCATATAAAATTATAAAGTCTTGTGTCATGTTCCAGCTGATGCATCAGTGTATAAAAATTCCTCAACCTGTTATCTTTCCAATGCAATAAGCGACATCGAATTCTGACTTTGTGAGTGCCCGTAGCAGCTTCTAGAACGTAGGCACGCAAATGTAGTGCCATGCACCTCGGGCCAGGGTACATGCGCCCTCCTAGGGGGGCACATGACCATGCACCCTCTCTGGTGGGAACATGACCATGCACCCTCTTGGGGGCACATGGCCATGCACTCCCGACCGAGGGCACATGGTATCGGGCTTCGGTTTTGATTCTAATTCTAATATTCTATTTGAAAGCTTCATCTAGATAAATTTTTTTATTTTTTTGAGATTTATATCTAAATTTCCACATGCCCCTGGCCGAGGGCACATGGCCATGTGCCCTAGGGGTGGGGCACATGCTGATGTGCCCCTGACTCAGGGCACAGGGCACTAGTCTTCAACTTTGATTCTAATTTCATCTAGATAAGTCCAAAAAACATTGTTTTAGATTATTTTTAATTTTTTATAGATTTATCACCAAATATGCATGTGCCCCCAAAGGAGAGCACATGTGCCCCCTAAGGGGGTACATGCACCTTAAGGTGGAGCGCATGTGCCCCACCCCAAGGCGCATTGTCCATTTTTTTTAAGAATTGATGAGGCCAGCTTTCTCCTATAAATTGAGTCGACTTCTGACATTCTAAAGGTTGAAACATGACCTCAGGCTTCACAAGACGTCCTTCAACACTCTTATTATTTTTTGGTGATTTTTAAAAAGATAAATTTGTGTGTTTAGAGAGAGAAAAGTTGGTTTAAACTTATCTTCTTTGATCTCTACAAAAGCTTGGAGACATCTTCTGCTGGAGCTGTCTAAAGCAAAGTTCTTCCTCCTCAAGTCCTATTTCATTTTAAATAGATGGAACACAGTTCCAATGTTGGTACTCGTGATGGCGAACTCTGAAGCAAAGTCACGCCAGATAGATCCTGGTTCTTGTTTGGCTTTCTCGATGGACCCAGATTTATACATATCTTCTCCACATGAGCTCACATTTGATCCATTGTTTTTTATACCTCTTTATTTCATCATTCTTCATCCATATTATATGTTTTTTACATTTCTTGCATTATTTTTAGTATGTTAACCAAAAGAACAAAAAAAAGATTAGAAATAACTTGAATCTAGTCAGTTCTTCTTCAATTATCTATTTTATGTTATTTTATTTATATTTACTTCACCCCATCCATTTATGATTAATATTTCACATGTTTTATTGTCTAGTTGCATAGAAAATAAAGCACCCACATGTTGAGGACTCTTCTCCATCAGTCGGCTAAAGAAGGAGAAGCTAGAACCTGCTTACTTTCCCGCTAAGGTACACGCTTGGTCAATCTTTTATTTCATTGCATAAAGTAGAGCCTGCAGCTTTTGGTGACAACATTTTTTATTCAATTTAATATATTAAATTTTTTTCATTCTTTCTTACCCATATGACCCCGATAATCCCTTCAACATCCAAGTGATGTCATAGGTCAGGTATTTGAAGGTCAATGTGAGTGTGGGTAATGACAGGATCTCCTCCTCCCTCTCTCTATCTCCGAGGGGTTCTGACCCAAGAACCCTATTTATTTAATCGACAACTAAGCCCTTCTTTTGGCGATCATGGTGAGACAAACAATGTATTTAATTGTGGGTGCTTAGTTTTTATGTGCAACTAATTCTAGTTCTAGACCGGTTGTTTTGGCTGTGCTTTCAATTCAAAGATTACATTCATGGTCTCAATGACCAAGGAAGTATTGATTGGGTCTAGATGGGGGATGCATACAGGTAATGAAGGCTAGGCAGCAACAGTAGCAATGACAACAACAACCGGCTCAGGAACAGCAACAACCGGACTTGGGTATTGTCCAAATTTGCTCCCAATGCATGCTCCTGCTGCAGCACCAGCACTAGCAAACCTAGGTTTTGGCCTAGTACACTCCACTACTAAGGAAGCAATGAATCATGTCAAGGTTGGAAACTTGAAAACCTTAATGCCACCATGCCTGTTACACCTCCCACTCGAATCATACTCTCCACTCCACAAACTGCTCCTGTAGGCCAACAACTGATCCATCCACCACCTCCATCAATATCGGTTCCATCACCATCACCACCATCAAATCCAATGCCCCAACCATTGGCTGCTACTTCTTCCCACTGACTTATCATTAGGCCAGCCCCCATACCACCAAATTTACCATACCATGATTCCTTTTTATCAGGCCATCACCATCACCATCTCTATCATCTCCAAATCTGAATCCCCCACTCGTAACCCAGTTGTCCCAGAACCTCCAGTCAGCACCCCAACAGCACAAACCCCACCACCCACTGTACCAGCACCCACACCTCCTTCACCAGAGTGGGAGACTGTTTTAGCAGCTTTTTCTTCAAGCTGGGATGCAACTGTAGGAACTATTGGAAAAAGAGCAAGTGGAAGAACCATTGCCTGGCACAACCTACAATCTATTGAAGCATTTGGATAAAATGCCAGCCCGCATTTTCATACTTGAGTTGATAAAGGGATCAAAGGTGCATCGAGAAATTCTGCAGCAATATCTATAAAGGGATATAGTTAATGAGGATCTCCCACCTAAGAAGAATACCACCGTGTTAGCCCCCAGAAGTGAGCATCCAATGCTCACCTTTTCTCAGGAACAATGGGTAGACCTAGAGGTTAGGAGGTATGCCCTATGTGTGGTGGTCATCATCTGCAACATTAAAGTAAAATCTTGTTTGGTTGACACTAGAGCTTCTATCAACGTGATGCCGCTGGAAACTTTGCAGCTATGCAATATTTCTGAACAAGAAATTAAACCATCTTGTGCCATGGTAACAACTTATGACAATTCCAATAAGCCTACACATGGGGTGGTCAGATTAGAGGTGGGACTTGGGTCATGCCTCTTATCACTAACTTTTATGTTTTGTAGTTGGATCCAAGTTTTTACGTCATACTCAAGAGGCCTTATCTTGCAGCATTAGGAGTTGTTGCCTTGACCAACCATCAGTGCATAAAATTCCCTTACAAAGGATAAGTGGTTTAGGTAACTAGTATGCCTGTGTTAGGTGAAGTGAGCAGTTTTTCCTCTGCATTACCCTCCGGATTGGCAATTCAACTTTTAATTTTAATGATAGAAGTGTCAGAAGTAAGGTGTGTGACTACTTTTCTACCAGACACTGTGAAATGGCGAATGATGAAGAAATTGGGTTATTAATTGGGAAAATGGTTAGGCAGAAATTTTCAAGGGATTACTCAACCAATTGAAACTGTAAGAAGGCCACGTAGACAATGGATTGGGTATGAAGACAATTTCATTCCAAGGAGGGTCATCCAGCTAGGATATGCCATGGGGCTCCAAGCATTCTTTACCAAAGGGGAGACCATGATGATGGCTAAGGGTGATGAAGAATTAACCATTTTGGACAAAAGGAGGAAGGCATTTGATTTCGAAGAAGACTTTAAAGATCTGTGGTTATCATTGACCCATCTATTTTCAAATGAGGAAAAGCAGTGTGAACCACTCGAGGGCATACTAGTCTTAGATCAGATCATTGCTATAGGGAATCATCCTACCAAACATACCACTGCTCTAGTCAGGAATATCATGTGAGGCCCGTATCCTAGTGTTGTTCATCATAAGGATCTCGTGCTATTGTTCCTGGATTTCTTAGATGGACTCCCTAGTCCCCTTTCCCTCACTAGATCAACATTGTCAACAACCCACTCTAGGCCTATGTGCCCCTATGAAGTTACAATCTTTTTTGGGTCCTGTGCCCTTTTCAATTCTCAACCTATCATGGGTCCAGTGGCCTATTTGAGGTTTCTACTAGGCCTACTTGCCCAAACAGTTTTCACATCATCTTTGGGCCTGAGGGCCCTTTCTAACTCATCCATAAGGGGCCTACATGCCCACCAATGTCCAGAATCGGGTCTGCATATCCATTAAATTTCTCATCAACTTTGGGTCTACATGCCCGTTTTCCATCACCATTGGGCCCATGGGCCCCTTTTTCTTCTTCATCCTTAAATTCTTTTTCTCATTAGTTATGTCAGCCTATCGCTAGTCTCAAGTCATTCTGACTTATTCTGTCTTTTTACTTGAAAATCCCAAAAAGAAGTCTTCTCTAAAACTCACATTTCCATTGAGGAGATGTCCCTACTCATCCCAGAGAGTGCTTTTAACCAGGAGCCCCTCTTTTATAGATCATTGATCGATCTACTTGATCCTCCTTCCACTATAAATACTACATTTTTAGCTTTGTCTTCTATTGGTCAAGTTAGGTTAGGAAATAGGAAAGTCAGAGGTAGATGTGTTCCAAACAGATATCTGCAACAACTAGCCCAAAAATGTGTAAAATATGCAAGGCTCCCTAATTTCTTGAAGAATTCTATCCAACTAGATGAAATTCGATATGAGGATGAGCATAATGTAGATCATACATTGAAAGTATATGAGGTAGTATCAGTGAAGGATCCTAAATCCAAGGAGGAATATGAGGACTTGGCTTATGCATATACATTTGGACTTATAAAATTTGAGGAACCATCAGCCATAGGGAATGAACCAACTAAGGAACTAAATTTAGGAACCTTGGAAGATCCTAAGATTGTCTTCATCAGTGCAAGCCTCACTCCCATAGAGGAACAATGTTTGATCAAAGTTTTGGATGAATACAAAAACATGTTCGCATGGACATATGAAGATGTGCCGGGATTAAACAGTTCATTGGTTGAACATAGATTGACTTTGAAATTTGGATCTACCCCGATTAAACAAAAGCTCAAGAGATTACACCTTAATATTGCACTTAAAATGAAGGAAGATGTCCACAAATTGCACCAGGTAAAATTTACAAGAACCATTCTTTATCTACAATGGGTGGCTAACATTGTCCTCGTTATGAAGAAGGATGGACGAGATTGGATTTGCATAGATTTCAAGAACTTAAACTGGGCATGTCCTAAAGATGATGTCCCTTTACCTCACATCGATGTTCTAGTTGATAACATGGCTGGATATGAAATGCTCTCATTCATGGATGGCTATTTTGGATATAATTAGATTAAGTTAGCTGAAGAGGACTAGGAGAAGACCTGGTTCACTACACCTTGGGGAACTTATTGCTATGTTGTTATGCATTTTGGTTTAAAGAATGTCGAGGCTACATACCATTGGGCCATGATAGCTATTTTTTATGACATGATGCACACACTTGTAGAGGTGTATGTAAACAATTTGGTCGTCAAATTCAAGAGCCGGGAGGATCATCCTAAAGTGTTAAGAAAAGTCCTGCAAAGAGCTAGAGAGTACAAGCTAAAAATGAACTCTAAGAAATGCATATTTGGTGTCTCATCAGGTAAATTGTTAAGGTTCATTGTAAGCAAAAGAGGCATAGAGATCGACTCAAACAAGGCCAAGGAAATCATTAGTATGCCTCCTCCAAAGAATATGCAAGAGCTTCAAGGACTAATCGAGAGGCTACAATTTGTTTGCTAGTTTACCTCACAAACCTCCTAAAAGTGAAGGGGCGCATCCTATCTTGTCCGAAAAATTCGGTCTTATCCGGTTGATCTGTTCAGCGGTAGAGTCCCGGTGAAAAACTGGTTCCCTCATGCCTCACGGGTAGGGCACATGTGCCCTCAAGTGAGGGCACGAGGTCACGTGCCTCAGGGGTAGGGCTCATGGGCACATGCCCTAGGTCCTAGGCGCATGTGACCAGGGACCCGGGCGCATGGGACTATTTTTGCGCGTCCATCTTCCGAAAGCCATTGCGAACACTCCCGAACTCGGAATTCGACACCGTTTGTTGCGTTGTAAAGATAACAGGCCGAAGAAGCTTTCTATAGCATTGGATCAGCCATCAGACCCTCCAAAACTTCATAATTTTGTCCGGAAGTTAGGGCAGTGAACAGAAGATCCGATACAGGTCAAAATGACTCCGACAGCAAACCGGAAAGGCACGGTATGCAACAAAACTTGTCCTGGGTGTGAATATGACCATAACCTTCAATGCATGATCATTAGGCATTGGTCATTCATCCAATTTCCGTGTTTACACGATTTACGTGTGGCTTTCGCTTGGAAATTATGGCTTTTTGCGGAAAACTTCGGAAAACATCCGATTCCGTTCGGCGAAGTTCCAAATGAATTTTAAAAGGACCCGGCATCATTCTAAGGTCAATCACACATGTTACCCTATAAAACATGAGTTTTACGCTCTGAATTAGGCGAATTTGGTGTGTCTACAGTCTAGTCGATCTGACAGACCTCATGATGTTGGCACCCTATATATAGGGCGCTTTGCTGCGTGGAACTGATTTTCGAAAATGGCCAAAGTGCCCTTTTTTAGGCTATAAATAGACCCCCATTTGGAGCTGAGAGGAGGTTCCAACTCCGTACCACCCCAGAGTTCATTCAATACCACATTTCTAAGCCATCTACACCTCCCATAAGCCTTCAAACCAATCCAAAACCCTCTCCCAAAAATCCCAAAAACCTGCAGTTTCCTTCTTCAGAAATATGATTTTTCTCCGACTTTGAGGGCCTCTACACTCCATTTCCCTTACATCTAGTGCTAAAACACTCTTCCATTAGCTTCACTTGAGTATTGGCTGCTTGAATAAGTCCTTTTTCCGTCTTGGAGATCTTCCTACACTCTGGGGCGACGCCGCGAAGAAGGAAAGAAAATCTGCTAAAGCTAGTCCCTAGTGCCCCATAAATAGGGCGCTTTGACTTTGGTCAACGCACCCCATCAAGGGGACACCTGCAGGCTGCAGCAGGCACCCCATATATGGGGCACTAGCAGGGGCATACCCCGTTTTACATCTTTTTGAGTTTATTTACCTTTCCGGTCGATCCTTTAGTCCCCCCTTTCATTTTAACTCTCATTAACATGTCATTTAGCATATATTGAGCCACTCATTTGCATTTTCATGCATATCTAAACCTTCTAAATAGGGGTTGGGATTTAGTCCCAATCCGGTTAGTCTCTTTCCTTTTGCATGTTTGAATTCAAATTTGAGCACGATACTATACTTTCATTAGAACTAATGAACCTTTCACTTGTTTCTATGTTTTCTTATGGACATTTTTAAGTAAATCCGATTGAGGCGGAGCTTCAACCGGATCGAAGACAAAGGACTCACTAAGCTCTCTTCTTTCGGCCGGCCGAGAGAGGAGAAGTCGGAACCCAATAATCTCCCCGCTTCCAAAGGTACGACGGTCATTTCTCCATTTCATTTCTTTTCATTCTACTATATTTTGGAGCCTTTGGCTCCTGGAAACCACACTCACTAACATCCCATCCAACAAGTCTCCAAAGCAAGCATAGGGGCCGAAAAGGGGGGAGATCTACGGATATCCCGTTTCGGGTGCTTACACCTAGTATTTTTGAGTAAACCTTATAAATTTGAAGAATCTAACCTCGGTTGATTGGCTGCATCTTTTTTATTTTCTTAATTTAAGTTCTAATTCATTTCCACGAAGTCTAGAACACCGTGCAGTTTGGGTCCTAGCTAGTAACAACTCTCCCCCACGTGGGATTTTATTTATTTATTTCAATACTATGCTTCTCCAATCAACCAGAGGGAAGGTTCTGATAAGATATAGAATGATCATAGGGTCAATAAGATTTTATTCCACTCAATTAGGCCAATGATGGGAGTGTCTAAATCTATACTTTGGCGTCACCTTTTAATCCATTACCATTTCATTATGCTGCATCTCATTACGCTTCACTACATTCGCCTGCACTCCACTCACATCATTCCCCTACAATGCCAATGTGAGGGAAGCTATAGACATGTAATTTTAGGATAGTTGAAAAGTTTAAATTCTTGTTTTTATGAAGTATATTTGAGTAACCCTCCAACGAAATCGAACTTTTTAGAAAAATAGAGCTTTTCACACATTTTCGAACCATAGGTGCCTAGTGCCCCCTCCAGGTCAAAGTGCCCTACAATAGGGCACTGGGCACCCTATTGGTACGACACTGGGATCCCTACCAATGGCACCCCATCCATCGGATGCCTACCACCATGGTTAGAAGTGATTTGACATGAAGTGTAATAAGATAGTAAAGCTTGAAGAAAATAAATGGGCTCACATGAGAACTGGTCAAAGGATGAGCTCATCTAGTGGCACCATACTAGGAGGGTTCTTGGTGCCTTTAGGTGAGTACTACTCAAAAAATAACTAAAATTTTTGGAAAGCAGGTGTCATTCAAAAATGGAAGGGCAATAAGTAAAGAACATAACAATGGTAAATAAGATGCAAGAAATAAAAAGAAATAAAAAATGGAATGAGAGAGGATATTCAAATTGGACATCAAACGGAGAGAAACAATAAAGAGTTACTCAAGCACATGTAGTCTCACCATGCTCAATAAAAAGTCATGAATGCATAATTTCAATTGGGAGATATATTGATGCTCGAAATGAAAGTACTCTCTCATTTTTACTTTCTTTTGTTTCACACAAACTTTGATCTCTGGACACTCAGTTCTTGGTATCACTTGGATACCTAAGAACCAGTTTAGGTTGTGGGAGGAGGGAATGGTAAAAAGCAAGAAAATGAAATGATGTAGAAATCGTGTAGTGTGTGATATGTTTGTGGTCACTAGAAGCTGAGAGTTCAAAAAAAAAGAAATGGAAATGTTTTAGATGTTTGACCATGTGTAACTTGTCAAAGAGATGTGTTAGATCAAAAAATATTTTCTTGACTATTCTATTTTTAAAAAATAATTTAAATGTACTATTTAGAAAAAAAATCCAAAACCCTAGGCTTTTTTTCTATTCTTTTGGAGGGAGATTGCGACGTCTACTCAACATTATCGATCAAATCTGCCATTCTGGTAAATCTACCATGCATCACTTTACTCGATAGTTCTCCTTCCTCCTCACCACCTCAATATTTGTGAACCTTTCTAGTGGATGACATCAAATTAATAGTCTCGAATGTCAAATCACTTCATGTCAAATCACTTCTAACCTGTCAGAGAATCCCCAATGTTAAGTGGCTTAATTCAAGCTTGACACCTCACCATTCTAAGCTTGACACTACCACCATAGTCACTCTCACCATGTGAAAACCCCAAAACCTAGTTATCTTGAATGTCAAATCACTTCATGTCAAATCCTCTGTCAGAGAGTCCCCGATGTTAAGTGGCTTAGTTCCATATTAGATGTCGGGAGAGTATTCTCATGCTTATAGACCTAGTCCTGGTTACCTCAATAACTAGGTTTTGGGGTTTTCACATGGTATCAGAGCATGTGGGCTTTTAGGGCTCTATCCCTCCGGTGGGTCCGCTCATATTTTCGCTCGGCTGCCCCATGTATTCCTATCGTGGCTCTAATGGTGGCTAGCCTAGAGGGGGTGTGTTAAGTGGCTTAGTCCCATATTGGATACCGGAGAGAGTATTCTCATGTTTCTAAACCTGGTTTTGGTTACCTTAATTCTTAGGTTTTGGGATTTTTCACACCCGACACCAAATAGAAGAGGACGCTACATGGCTGGGGGTAAAACCCTTCTTGAGAGCCGCCTTCATCTTGGTTATTACAAATTTCTTCTAGTCTTCGACATTCAAATCTTCCTTCTTTTCATTTGATTCAGCTTCTTATTCTTTGTTGCTTCTCACCGCCAGTCGATAGCATAACCATTTCGACGGTCACCACACTCAACTGCGCATGAATGCACTGGCATGCTACTTTTTAGGAGGTATTTGTCTACCAAATAGTAGATTGCCTGTGTTAGTTGGGCAACATCTACCTGGAGCTTATCCCTAAGGATCAGCTTCTCAGAGAAGAGTATGATATGCACTTCAAGACCTGTGAGGTCAACCCCTTCGGTAGCGAAAACACTAGTTTATACCTTCCTTCTTGAGAGCTGCCTTCATCTCAGTTATTACAAATTTCTTCTTGTCATCAACACTCAAATCTTTCTTATTTTCACTTGATTTGGCTTCTTTTTCTTTGTTGCTTCTCACCATCAGTCGATAGCATGACCATCTCGGCTGTCACCACACTCAACTACACATGAACGCACTGGCATGCTGCTTTTAAAGAGATATTTGTCTACCAAATAGTAGATTGCCTGTGTTAGTTGGGCAACAACTACCTGGAGCTTAGCCCAAGGATCAGCTTCTCAGAGAAGAGTATGATATGCACTTCAAGACCTAGTCAACCCCTCGGCAACGACAACACTAGTTTAAACCTCCCTCCTTCCTGGTAATCTCTTTCTCAATACGGACTCCTTTTACGGACACGTTCCTGATTAATGTGAATCCATGCATTATTTATTAAATGTTTGTCAGTCCTTTTTAATTTCTTTTTAGGGAACTCTTTAAAGAGCGTGTTTGTTGAGCAGTGGGACTGCGCTGACAGCCTATTTGGCATTTCTCCTAGTCATTTTTTATGTTTAGACCACTCACCCTAATGAATGGCTTATCTAATATTAAATTTTCATTTTTTTTAAAGTCTTTATTTGAAATACGCTTATTTGACATCTCTTCTTTATTTTCTCTGTATCACATTGTTTATAAACTCTAATAACTAAAGAGGTTGTGTGATTTCTATAAGATCTTTGCTGAACACGATTCCTTGGTGATTTTGCTATGCTTCTCGATCTCTCCTCTATTTTCTCTGTATCACGTTGTTTAGAAACTCTAATAACTAAAGAGGTTGTATGATTTCTATATGATCTGTGCTGAACACGATTCCTCGATGATTTTGCTATGCTTTTCGCTTGTTTCTGTCAAATCTCGATTGATTACAAATCCTTGTTGATTTTGTACACTTTTCAACTGTTAATGTAAAATCCCTGAAGATCATAAGTTCTTGTTGATTTTATCTGTCTCTCTTTGAAAGAGGTGCCATTTCTATATCTTTTGTCTGGTTACTTGTTTGACAACCTATCTTTCCTCGTAGATAAAGAAAACATCATTCAAGTGATAGTATGCTAATGGCAAATGACAACATGCGTCCAAGCTATAAGCTCTGCATGCCATTTTCATGGTAGCTTTATTTGATACCAATGAAATAGTTTCTAATGCTTAATGGAGTGTTTGGTTACATGATAAATTGAGATTTTATTACAATTTTATGTTTTTGTAACAAAAATTGTTAAAAGAGGTGTTTGGCAACATTATAAATTTATTTTTAAAGAGTTTTTCTTCTTGAACAAAAAAAGAGGATGTCACCTTTTTTTTATCTTGTGGCCTTCCACCTTGTTTAATCATATATGGTATCCATTCTTTTTATTTATCGTATCCTCTCAAACATGATAATTTTATGTTATTGATTAGCTCATATTTTATTTTATTACAATTTTTTCATGAAAGTGCATAAAAATTTATTGTGCAATCAAACATCCTATAAGCTTTAGTATTGCAGAGAAATGAAGTCAACCATAAAGAAAATGACATTTAAAGGAAGAAAATGAGGACAGAGCCATTTAAAGATGAAAAGGATCTTGTAGTTAAATGTGGGTCAACATGTTTAGCTACCCAAGCTAAAGGTGGAAATGAGTCCCTTGAAAAAAAACATTTACTAATTATTATTTCGTACATTATTAGAATCCTTGGGATTATAAGTAAACTTGGTCAAGTGAAGTGAACAAAGATTAGACACATGAAAAGCTATCATGTGATAATGTTGATTCCTATATGGATTTGTGCACTTCTAGCGGTATGCTATGTTTAGGCCTCTAGCCATATGTTCCACCATTTTTTTAAGCTTATGTCGGCTTGCATATACTTCCTGATTATGTAATAAAAGCATGTTTGGTAGTGCATCCTTCTTGGTGTCTCCATATGATGTGTAAGAGCCCTTGGACAAAATTTTTATGAATAACATAAATATTTTATTTCTATGAATGGCGAATATATTTTAAAATGATCAATTTCATGTGAGTTAAATGAAATACTTGGAAGAACTAGTAAAATATATTTTAAGATAACGGCTTTTTCTTCCTATAACATCTTAATGGTAGCCATTCTCTACCTCCACACTCAATCACTGCCCTTCTTTCTCTTTTAATTTCTTTTAAACCAACTTCCTTTGATTTCTTTTAACATTTGTGGACTTCATCTGCCTTGCCAAAAAGGAATACCAAGGTATTTATTTCGTGTAAAACTGAAATTTAGAGTTTAAGACTATACTTTTGTAAAAATTGTAAAGTATTTTTGATGAATCATGTGTTGGACTTGCTATAATTGATGGCTTTGCCTGACGAAATCCAATACTTACGCAAGGTAGAAATGATAGCATTGATCTCTGAAATTTATGCTCTACATAAAATAAGGAGCCAATCAGCATATATTAAATGAGTTATAGGAAGAACCCCCCCCCCCCACCCCGACTAATCTTAATGTCCTGATGACAACAGGAGGATTTGGCTATGCACAAGATTTCATGTGTGGTATATTTTATTTGTACATGTAAGAAGTAGAATTAGAATGTCTCTTGCGTAATAGATTTGAAATATTTTTTTTTCTTGTCATTATTGGCATTGACGCAAAACATAGAGCTGTCTGACAATTTTTGAAATGACGGTTTTTCCATTTGTTTATTTATCTGCACATGAAACATACAGTTTTAAGCATTTATGTCAACCATTGGATTTTTTTTGCAGATTGAAGATTATGCTAACGTCAAAAGAACGCATGTTAATCTTGAATGATCTTAGTATTCTTGTCTAGCTAAATATGTGTATCAAGAATACACGATATTCTGATGGATTGGTGATTTTTGTTAAAATGTTGTTTGGTGTTTTGAGAATAATTAATCTATGTTTCATGTATTTTTTGAGTTAAATACATGAGAACATGATAAATGAAGAATGGTTGCGAACTATATATATTATCCAAAGGAAATTACAGATGAGATTGGACTCAAATATATTTTGTAGAGTTGAAGTGTTTTTTAATATTTCAAGATAGTGTTTTCATTTCATTTTATGTAAGCCACTTAGAATATCCTTTTGACATATATTTTAGGTTAGATAACGTCTATTCTGTGATCTCGACACGAAGTTACCCAAATAGGATCTTGATTCAAATCTTTTTATCAACAAAAGTAAATCATTTGTATCTTAATTGAGGGTGCATTTGTTTGAACATAAAAGTGGTTGCACGGGTAGGTTTTTCCAAAATAGTGATCATTTCTATTGTTTGTTTGCACGTAAAAGTTTGGTCAAAGGAAAATAATCTCCTTTGACCATGTTGAAATGAGAATTTCAGCATCCCAAATTTTTTGACGGAAACCGTTTTCGGATCACTTCTCTTTTCTATTAGACTTAATAATAATTAAAAGTTTGAATAATTATTTATGTTCTTAAATAATTAAATTTATTATGAAATTATTTTTGTGTGTTTAATGAATAAAATATCTTTATTGAAAATTTATTTTACCATACAAATTACTAATTTAATAAAATTTCAATTGAAACTTGAGTTAGTGTTTGAATTATTTTGTTAAATAAATTATTTATTATTTTTAAAAAATATTTTGTTATATACTTAATTTGAAATATAAACTTGATATTTAGTAATTATTTCTAGATATTTTACAGATATATGAATGATTAAATATAATTTAGTAAAATTATTTTAAAGTAACAAAATAATATATCCTGTATTCAAAAAAATTAGTTTACTAATATATAAATAATAAACTGTTTTTTAATTTCATCAATAAAATAACTTCAAACAAAATAATATACTTAATTTATTTTTATATTAAATTTTATTATAAATAAATAATTTGATTTAATAAATATTGATGAAATTAACTATGACAATTGCGTTCTCAATGAAACGTTTCTTATAGTTTTTTAGAAAAACAATTGTAGATAACCAAATGAGACTCGCCGTTTTCAATTTTCTTGAAAAAAATTTTTCATGAACGACTTTTCTCTTAGTTTTGATTTTACGTGAAACCAAAAGAATACGAATGTAGCACCTTTTGCCACAAGTTAAGAGGGTAGAGATAGCACAATTCAGATTTTCAGATTAAATCAAAACAATACCACTTGACATTTTATAATCCCTACTAAATTAACAAAGTATATAATTTATCTTTACCTAGGATGAGTTTGTATCATGGAAGAGGCTTTAGGTTACGGTTGTATATTTGTGCTAGTAATGGTAAATCTGTTTTCATATTAATTACCATAAAATATATAAAAGCTGTATCACAACAGACACCTCATTAAATTTAAAGATATAAATTAAATAAACATTTTATAAATAAATAAACATTTTATATTTATATTAAATTTAAGCTTGATATAAATAAATTTTTTTGATTTTTATCTAACTATATTAATATTTTATAGTTTTAAATCATATGCTGTAAATGAATTTGTACGCTTAATAGTTTTCGCCCTAAACACAAACATAATAATAATAATAATTTATAGTTATAAAAAATATACTTAATATAACATAATAAATTAATTAATATTTAATAATTTTTATTAGATTTAAATTTTTATACAAACTATATACAATAAATATATTAATATTTTGAACATGATATAAAAGGTAAATTAATATTATTGATCTATCATAGTAATTTTTTTGTCACAATATCATAAAGTAATAAGAGATATTACTAATATATATATGTAACACTATAATAAGATATCTTTAGATCAAAATACTTACTCAGAAATAATCGAACCTAAAATAGAAATATAGTTTTAGAAGACTTAAAACAAAAAAATAAATCTCAAAATAACAGAGAATTAATAATAGATAACAAAATGATTAAATTAAAAAACTTAGAATATCCTTCCAGTAGACTAATAATAAAAGATATAGATGAAGAAGATATAGAACAGCTCAGATATTCTTATTGTATAGATAACGATCAAACTGAAATCATAACTATAGCAAAAAAATATACCCTAAATTAACCATGATTAAGGTACAAATAAGAAGAAGCCCGATTAAATTTATCTGAATTAATGCTATCATAGACACTGGAGCCTCTATATCTCATATTAATAGTAAAGTTATAGACGGCCAAATAGAAAGAAATAAACATAAAGAACAATATATAACCTTCGACAGTAACATAGTAACATTTGAAAACATTGAAACAATCAATGAAATAAGAATTGAAGATGTCAATAAAGATCTACAAACCCTTGAATTTAAAACTCTTTATACCTCTTCAAACATTGTAGCACTTATAATAGGAAATTATATTTTCAATTAATACAATCCAATCACAATAAACCCTTATACTATTACTTTTACAATTAACTCAAAATAAATAACAGTTGAAAAAATTCTAACAGAATCATCCAATATGATTAGGATAGAAAGACCCCTCAATAAAGAAGTAACAGAATATTTATTCAAAGATTATAAAATTTATGTTATCAAATATGATAAAAAAGTAGAATGGCTAGAAAAATCAAAAATAAGTTTTACATTATTATCCAACAAAAACGTAACTTTACAACCTACAGAAAGAAAAATATTATATACTAGTTTAGGATTTATGATACCAGAAGAATTTTACGGTATAATAAAAGGAAAAAATAGATGGCTAAAAAACGTAGACTTGCAAATTATAGAAGGAACCATAAAATCTACATGTAATGGAGAAATAACAATTATAATTAAAAGTTTTGAAAAAACTTCAATCATTAGAATTAAAAAGAGAAATAAACTAGCAGATCTTATAAGAAATAAAATTTACAATTTCATTTAATGGAGATAATAACACGACAGATAAATAGAATATGTATTAAAATCAAATTAGAAAATGGGCAAAACTATAACTTATTTCATATACTAGACTCAGGAGCCACAAAAAGTATTGTAGAAGAAAAATTTTGGCCTATAACTAAAAATGAAGAACTAAAAGAACCACAATTGTTTAACGGATTAGTCGGAAACACCAACTCTAACAAAATATCAAGAAATGTATCTATATATATTCTAGACAAGGATGAAATTGAAGAAGAATTTGTCATTCCTGAAGTATATATAATAAAAGAAGGATTAGGAAATAGGATCCTAGGTAACAATTTCATAAACAAATATTCACCTATTTCAATCGATAAAATGATTAACACTTTTACTAAAAATAATAAAAATTTACTAGTACCTCGATACTTTATGGTACCAAAGATTTTTAAATTTCCAATAAACACATCGAAAGAAAGTTTTCAAGACATATATATAAATAGTTTAACTGAACTATTCTCAAAAAACCCTGTAAAATTATTCGATAGAAACCCAAGATATTGCAAAATAGAACTTATGCCAGAACATAAAGGGAAAAATTTAAAGACAAAACTGTTAGTTTATTTTAAAGAAGATGTACTAGAATTCCAAAAACAAATTACAGAATTAAAACAAATGAATCTAATCCAAACAAGTAGAATATCTCGCCTTCATGGTAAGAAATCACTCAGAACAAAAAAAGAGGAAAGGCAAGAATGGTAATAAATTATAAAAAAATAAATAAACATACAAAATTCGATGGTTTCTAAAAACCTAGCCATGATAGTATCCTAAAAAAATTATAAAACAAAAAATGGTTCAGTAAATTTGATGCCAAATCAAGTTTTTGGCAAATTAAATTAGAAGACTAAGTATCTAAAGAATTAAGTTCTTTTTCTACACCTTATGAATATCCCGATTGGAATGTAATGCCATTCGGAATAAAAAATGCTCCACAAATCTTTCAAAAATGGATGAACTCAATCTTTAAAGACTATAACGACTTTATTATAGTTTATATAGATGACATATTAGTATTCTCTGATGATTATAACCAACATAAATATCATCTACAAATAACAAAAGAAATTCTCATAAAAAATGGTATAATTTTGTCCCCCCAAAAAATTGAACTTTGTAAAAAAAATAGAATATCTAGGGAAAACCATTGATCAAGACTCTATAGAACTTCAAAGTCATATTATAAGTAAAATTAAAGAATTTCCCGATACCTTTACAACACTAAAACAATTACAGAGCTTTATAAGAATTTTAAATTACAGAAGGAAATATATTCCTAGACTAAGTGAATTAACAAAAAATTACAAGAAAAAATCAACTCTGAAAATAGAAAGTATAAAAAAGAAACTGATAAAATTGTTTCACGATGGGAACAGATAAAATAAAAATTACACTCTCTCCAAAAGAAGACAAAGAAATCAAATATATTAAATCTATAATTACAAAGATCCCGAAAACAATCATACCCAAAGAAACAGATAAATTAGTATTATCAACAGATGCTAGTCAACTATACTGGGCAGTTGTTTTAACCGTAGAAAAAGATGTAGTTGGATAAAATTCAGGAAAATTCTTTAAACCCGAAATAAATTATTCTACATATGAAAAAGAATTTTTAGCTATATTAAAAACTATTAAAAGTTTTAAATATTGGTTACTACCAACCATCTTTTGAATTAATACCGATAACAAAGGATTATATCATTACATTAAAAATCGAAAAGAAGATCAAAATAGTAGAAGAGTACGTTGGCTAATGCAGTTGGAAGACTTTAGTTACTCAATACATTTTTTACCAGGACATCAAAATATAGTTGCTGACTATTTATCTCGACCTTTTCAGAATGAAGAATAATTTCTTTCAAGCAGCCACGAAGAAAAAAGAAGCATCCTCCTTAAGAAATATTTCTGGACTACAAGTAGAAAAGTCCGCCAAAATATTCCAGAAACATCAAAAAATATATCTGCAATACCATCGTACATTACTCCTATTAATAAAAGAGAACCAAAAATAAATATAAATTTTTTAGAAGGAAATATTATAATAGACATGGCAAAAACACAAAATCAACATGTCACACATCAAATAACTCAAGCTAGAAGCTTCTATCGAAGCAACAATAACATGAGTAAGAAAACTTATGAAAGTTTGAATAAAATATGAAAAAGTACTGGAGGTTTACAAAGTAATCCAAAATACATAACATCTATAAGAAATATGGAAGAATATCTTCTTGTTTTGGAAGAAAATTCTAAATATAATCAAAACGTAATAATCAACTTTGAAAATCAAATAATGGAATTAAAACAACAAAACTTGATAGAACGAAGCAATTACATCAATATTTTCAACAATCATATGCCTTCGTTCCTCAAGAAAAATATTAATCAAGAAGAACATGAAGAACAACTTAATATTATAAATTGTCCAGAAAACATTGCTATGTTTTCTAGAATTTTGGAAAGAGCAAAAAGAATAGCTCTCTACAAATATATAAATAAAAATCTCCCATCAGAAATAAAAGAAATAATTGATGATAAAATATGTGATAACCAAATTCTAACACTCATGATGGAATATGGAGATTGTATAACCAAAAATAATGACAAATAAAGAATAACTCTAGTTCATCATGAGATAGATGATCGATGAATATATGCCCTAGAGAAAGGCATATTAAATAAAATAATAGTAACCAGACTACAAATAAATAACTTAAAGTTCCCCATGATAATTAAGACAATAGTTTAATGGATCCCATGGTTAATACAAGTTTTTGAAATAGATATAACCGCCACCTTTCAAGAAATAACTATTGGAAATATTTTTCCCTCAATCCAAATATGGAGAATACGCCCACAATACTCATATGACATCAATTACAAAGAACTTGATGGCATGTTTACTGAAGAAAATGAACAACTCAAAAATATTAGAGAAATGAAAAATGAGAGCAAATGGCCAATAACAGTCCCAAGCTGGACAGATGGAAGGATCATAATTCAAGACAAAGGGAATTTAGTTCATAGAAGCTATCATAACCAGGGACCTGGCTTTCAACAACAGCTGGACATCAATATTCTTAGGCCAAAGACAAAGACACTCTGGCAAGATATGATTCTTTGATGGGCAGACGAAATGGATGCCATGGAGCAAGAATAAAAGTATCAACTTAGTACAATAATTGTGTACTTTTGTTTTGTGTCGTCTTGTGTAAAGACTAACAAGGGGCATAAATCAATGGACGATGGGGCCCAAAGATGCACCCGCTTTGATAAATACAACCTTTACAGTCTAGTCAATCTAGTCTAATGAACTGTAATAGATTCGATCTGAACCTCGGGGAGCCGATCAAATAACTTTTGCAAAACCACGGGCGCACCTGGTTTCCAGCCCATGGTTTTCGGATTTCAAAGACATTAGAGTCCGTAATAGTGTGGGTTCGAGTCCTATATAAGGACTTATATGTCTGCCTTAGGAAGGCACTTGTAAGCTTCGATAGTAAGAATATTTCTCAGTGTGATCCTTGAGTGTCTACTATTCTCTTTCTAAGCTCTCGACGCTCCTTCCGCCGCTCTCCGCCGCTCACGTTCTTCTGCTTCTGCTCACGCTGTTGTTGACTCCGAAAACGGGTTCTGGATCAGCGCCTAAAGAGAAGGTGAAAGATAGAATAGGGAGAAGGGAGTGAATCGGAAAACACTCGGAAAGCGATAAAAAGTCCTCACCTCGGTCCCACACTCACATTGATCCCCAAACTTTCATCTAACGGTGTCGCTCGAGCACCGGAGACAGTTCGGGTCATGTGGGAGGATAGTGAGGAGGAGATGAACTTAGAACATGAATAAAAAAGTGGTCGCTAGGAATCGTGGGCTCCGCTTTATGTAATAAAAGACAAGATTAAGTTGAATTGACCGTGTGTACCTTAGCGCGGGAGAGAGTGTGTGAGTTCAACCTTCTTCCTCTTCAGCCGGTCGATGAGGGAGAGTTCAACTGATGCTAACTTGATGTATTTGTGCAACTATAAGACAATAAGACAAGAAAACAAGTGAAGAAGGATTAGAACTGAGTGAAGTGTAGTAACTTGTAAAAACAATAACATAAACAACAACTGAAAACAAACTCACCGGATTCGGGGTTAGCCTTAACCCTTTTTTTTTAGTTTTTTATGATATAAGAAATGATGAAAAATAGAATAAAATGATGCTTAAATATGAATTAAATGATATGAATGAAGAGTTAGCAAAGAGAATATGAATGGTTAAAGACAACACAACCTAGGCAAAGTGGCAATTGGGTTGGACAGATTCAATGTAAACTGCGCGGCTCTAATGCAGAGACCGTAACGAACAACACTAATGTCAAAATAAAGTGATGTTTGTTTAAAAATAAAGATGACTCACCGAGGGTGGTTTGATATGAAGACAAGTTTTCTTGAATGTTATGATAAGTAATCTGAATTTACCTGATAAGTCGGATCTTAGACAGTGAAGTTCTGGAAACTCCCAACACAATGTCGATGTAGAATGTGCTATGGGCACCACAAATATATGAATTGAATGATTCTTATTGTAAATAAAATAGGACTCACCGGGGAAAATTTTCTATGAAGAATGTATAGGCTGAATCCACCATTAAATATACTGAAATTGACTGAGAAAATGATGACTTAGAAGAGAAGACTTCGGATCTGTTTGTGCAGTGCTGGTGTTGAAGCCGTAACAAGCCAAGGGAATGTCAGAATTGATATCCTTTTGTTGGAGATGAAATATATCTTGATGAAGCACACTTCTTTTGAAGGAAGTCAGGCCGAAAAATGACTAGAAAGATCTGTAGAAGCCAATGATTAGCAGTGCAGCACGTCGGAGCATAGACTGGCTTCTTTCTCAATTTGGGACGATCTCCAGGCACCGGGACGAAGAGAGGACGATTTGGGGAGGTTGGGATGAGCCAAGGGTGGCTGGAGGATGAAGATAAAAGTTCTGGAGGATAGGGATGCCCCTCTTAGGTCGTTCATATGAGTCTCCCTTTATAGAGGATAAAAAACAGATCAAAAAATAACAAGTTTTGATACATCCGATCATAGATTGGATTTCCTCCATTTAATGTTGCTAATTTTCATCCTGAGGCATCTAAAAGCTTACCCAAATGATTGATAGGGATTGTAAACCGTGGATCACCTTCCCCATGTTCAAAATATGTCTCCACTTGAAGAGGAAATAAATCTGGTGTAAAAATAGCAAGTTTTGATGTATAAGACAACAAGTTGGATTGCCATCATTTGATGAAGCTAATTTCGACCATGAAGCTTCCAGATACTATACCAAGTAATATGGAGGAGGAAAAAGGAAGGTAAGGTCATGAATTGGTCAAATATGTGCCCAATGGGCTGGTCTTGCATGCAATTGGGCTTGATCGGTGCTGCGTGCGGACAGAACTGCATGTCTGACTTCTAAAAGGCGTTGCAGACAAATGGTAGATCAGAATTGAATGCCGTTTATTGCATTGAAAAGAGGACTCATAGAGTAAGATTATTTATGTTGAAGACTTATTCATTGGACGTTCACATAATCCTATGAAAAATTTTAAAGTAAAGGATATGCTGGGAAAAGTATAATTTGGCACGCAACCAAGCGGCGCAACCTTGGTGCAAAGACCACCAAGAGCAACATGGAAGTTAGAATGGGTTCTCATTTGGGAATAATGAATTTGATTAGAGATCAAAAACTCTTTCTCATATTTTTAGTGAACTCCTTGGTTCATCCAAACGGATCGTTCAACTTGATTTTGATGGTCTAAAAGAGATGTTGCAAATGGAATAAGAGTTTAAGCCCCAAATAAGGCCAAATTGGCGTGTCTACAGATGTGTCTGTGAACGCTGCTGCTACTACACTTCTACGTCCTCTTTAAATTTTTTTATTGGACGCTTGGTAAATTGGTATCAGAGCAAGGTTTGTTTTACGTGTTTTACATTATTTTTTGTTTCAACTGGTATCATCTTATCTTCATAACGTTCTTTAAAAGTTATTGCTTTGGTGAGTAGTATTGATATTCTTCAGTGAGAAGTATACATTGCTCTGAGTATTGAGCTCAAGGGGAATATATGAAAAAGATCAAGAATATCCAGAGTGATAATGGCTATCGAACGAAATAAAGATCTCTGTTTAGATAGTAATCCGTGTATTAGTCAGGATAGTTATCAGCATATAATACATAATAAAGAAGTTACAAGTGATATAAAACAAAATTTTCAAAATATATTTAATCAGCAAAACACCATAATAGATTATGGAGTTAACTCGTATAAAATACTCAAATCAATTAAAAATAAAATAAATATAACAAAAGTAACAACTCTTGTTCCGCATCAATCTTCCCTTAAATATAATTATAACAAAACACAAACTTTTACTTTTAACTATAAAGATATATTTAAAAAGTAATATAATGAACAAGAAACAATAAAAGTTTGTTTAGAATCAGAATTTCAATGATTCTTAGAATATAAAGCACATCTAAAAAACAAAATAGATAATTATACGATGAATCTAGAATTAAGAATTTTAAATGAAAATCAACAATATTATGAACAAAATTATGATACCTTTAAACAATATAATTTTGCACCAGACTTCGAAATAATGTCTTAATCTTCTAAAGAATCAACAGAAGAAGAATTTAACTTTGAAAAAAACAAGATAAACACAGCTGAAGAAATAATAGAAAATTTGTCAACTGTTGAACAAGGAGAATCATCCAGAGCCCAAGTCTCATCTCCTAGTCAACAAATTCCTAGAACCTAGACATACGGAAAGAGACCTGCAACTTGGGGACCAAGTGGATATTATAGTTGGAACGATTATAACATTCGCACGGAGCCCAAAAGACCTAAAAATCCTTGGTGGGGAAAATATAAAATTACCACAAGAAAATAATACACCAACTCCCGAAGATAATTATTTTAATATTGGCACTATTTCAGTTCAAAATAGAGCAGACTATATAATACAATGGTGCCATTCCATATTTTCTTTACAATTTCTTTACCCAAATCTAACTGTAGCAAACTTAATATACTTCATAGTCAATAAAATGTGAGGTAGTGCAGCATATGCACTATGAACAAGAAATCTTTAAGGAAATAAGAGAATAATCTTCTTTTGAAAATGCTTTAATGCAATTACAATTCGTTCTATTACAATTTTTTACTTCATCGACTATATCAGACGCTATAAATACAGATGATATAGAAACAATATTAGAAAAAATGAAATTATGCAATATATGCTATTTAACAGAATTCTCTACTGATTACTCTACTTACGTATGGAAATTACCACCAACTCACTGGAACCACTGAGAATTTGAATATTTTAATAAATTTTCATCCCCCTGGGATATTAAACTAAAAGATTATTATCATACCTTTCTAAAAGAAACCGAAACAAGAAGAGCAGGAATAGATAGCTTGTCAACCAGGATAAATTGTGCAATAAATCGCTTCAAAAACTATTGTAAACAATCGTCTATTATGCAATCATGTAATAAATCAAAACATCTATATCAAAAATATTCGCCATCCATAAATATGAATAGTGCTTGTGAGAAAATATTACCAACCTTACTATATGGTTGTAAACCAACACACAACAAGTGTGGTGGACCTAACAAAAACAAAGGAAAAAACTATAAGAAAACAACTCAAAATTCTAACAATCAACCAAAACCAAAACAATATCCTTATAAAAAGAAAAATTACCAAGTTAAATCTAAACCCAAAACAACAAATCCTAAAGGTCAATACTTAAAAAAGAAACCTAATAAAAAGTGCAAATGCTTTAAATGTGATGAAGAGGGACATTATGCTAACATGTGTCCTAAAAGATGACAAATTAATATTGTTGACATGAATATTGTCGAAGAAATTTATGATATAAGAATAGGATATGAATTATCAGATATTGAACATTATGAATACGAATTAATAACAGAAAGTGAAGATGATATAATATATAACTCCACAGATGAAGAATACAACGACAACAACAGTGAAATTGAAGAACTTATAGATGAGTACAATCCTTTTCAACAAAACAACATTCAATATATTTATATGATGACTACCAAAGAATCAACTAAAGATGATGAATCAACTTCTGAAATATATTAAATAGAAGACAATCAAGATGACCAAAATCGACAAACAATAATATTCAATGAAGAAATATATAACAAAATTCAAAATACACCTTGGGAAATAGAGAAAAATAAAGTTTATAAATTAAAATGGAATATATAGAGAAAAGATAAATTATTAATAGAAAGATTTGAACAAACAATAGATTCAGTAGAAACTAATAGGTCCATTACTAACATACAAATTATAAACAAAGAAAAGATAACCCAAATGCTATAGATATTACCATAAAAGAGAATTTTAGGAAAGGAATTGACTCACCAACAACAATCATAATAGCAGATAAAAGATTTATAAATCCAACATAATCTATAATTGGAATGATTCAAAGTAATTTAATTTATCAATATTTTAAATTTAGAATATTTCTTCAATACTCAATAAGTCTAATGATAAAACATAGCTGAAGATTTATATATTTATCATGAACTTAGAAACATAGAAATAACCCCCGAAAGTAAACCATTAACAATAACCATTAAATTATTAGCAAGTTTATCGGAACACAATGATATGTAAACTAGACCGATAAACCAAATATAATAATGTTGGAAGATCAACAAATTTACTCAGAAATAATCGAACCTAAAATAGACAAAATTAGTCTTCTAAAGGAATGGCATATAGCCTTAGAAGACTTAAAACAAAAAAATAAACCTCAAATTAGCAAAGAATTAATAATAGATAGCAAAATGATTAAATTAAAAACTTAGAATATCCTTCCGGTAGACTAACAATAAAAGTATGTTTAGAATCAGAATTTCAACAATTCTTAAATTATAAGCACATATAAAAAACAAAATATATAATTATACGATGAATCCAGAATAAAAAAATTTAAATGAAATTCAACAATATTATTAACATGATATACAATAAATATAATAATAGTTTGAACATGATATAAAAACTAAATTAATATTATTGATCTATCACATGTAGTAATTTTTTTTGCCACAATATCATAAGGTAATAAAAGATATTACTAATATATATGTAACACTATAATAAGTCTAACCGTTAAAAGAAAAAAATAATTTATATACATTGTTAATCATGATATAAAAAAGTTATTTTATCAAATAAAAATTTATTTAACTTTATAGATTAACTGTTAATTTATATAAACCTTCATAAACGGAAATATTTATTTAAAAAAATAAATATCTTAAAAACTCACTTTGTTTGTATAAATTCCTTTTAAAATTTAAGCAAATATCTAAAACTCATTTTATTCAACGTAATATTATGTAATAAAATTTATTTGTAGTTTAAAAATAAAAAATAAAAAAATAAAATATTTTAAGAAATTATTTTTTCTTGAAACTAAATTTTTATTATTTTTCTTAATTTCTTTAAAATTCTATTATATATAAAAGTTGCCTAGTTTTCTAGCAATAAGTCTACCAAATAAAATATTTTTATTTTTATTTTTTTGAAAAACTATTCCCATGTATATTGTTTTCACTCGTTTTTGTTTCACTCGACCAAATGGACCTGAGTGTTTTACCGAACTTTTTATGATCTTTCTTGTGGTAAATAGTTTACTGTTCGTTTGATGATAGTTGAAACATCTCTTCATTATTAATTTTGAAATTAATATTAAGACAGTGTTTAGTTTTTAAATGCCAGTGTGTATCGATGTCAATTTTATCATCGGTACTCGATCCTCTAAAAGCATCAATATTAAAATTGAAATATTATGATCTTAGTACTTTTATGCCCTGTTTGGTAACACTATTAGGTACCTCTGTCAACATTGATTTTAAGACTAATATTGATAGGAGTCATTAAGAGATGTTTGGTTAATTGTATCAATTTTAAAATTTGTAGTGTAAACAAAGTATATCACATAATACAAGTGTCAACTTGTATTACTTTTGATATTGATACTCTAACATTTGAAAATATTAATATCAATATTGATATATATCGACAATGAAACTCTAACCAAACAGGGCATTAAGTATCAGACCACTTGCGGCCTCTTTTGATCGCGATGAGTGGGCTACAGTTTCACCCGCCATTCAACAGGCCGGAGAATTAGAGGGTTAGTTAGGATGCCATCGGCCTAATGACAATAACATTTCGGGTGCGTTACAATACACAGTCTTGTAATTTTTCGTGCCTGAATGGACAGAATATTAATCAAACATTGTAATACCGTGGGGAAAAAAAATGGAAGGGGTTTAAAAAAAAATGAAAATGCTCACCTCTCGCCACATACCCCTCCCTCACCGCCTCCGTCTACCGCTCCCCCCCTCTCGAACCTTCCCTCCACTGCCTCCCCATCGCCACCTCCGTCCCATTTTCTTCCCCATCCCATTACCAGCTCGCCACCGTCGCCATCGCCTCCCTCTCTCTTCTGGTGGGTCGGTCTTGTCGTCGCCGTCGCCGACGTCTCTCCTCCCTCTCTTCCTTCTCTTCTTCTTCTTCTTCTTCTTCTTCTTCTTCTTCTTCTTCCGCCGTTGCTGGCGTTTCTGAGAGCCGCAGTCGACGTTGCCGCCGCTCTCTCCCTCTTTGCTTCTTCTCCCCCTCAGGTGAGGTCGTCGCCGCGACCATCTCTCCTCCTCTTCTTCTCCTTCTTCCTCTCTTTTTCTTGTCCCGCGGATGTTGCCGCCGTCGCGGCCGGCGTCGCACCCCCACCGCGCTTCCCTCTCCCACTCTCCCTCGAGTGCTCTCTCTCTCTCTCTTCTCTTCCCCCCCCCCTATTTAGCCGCGCACGCGCGGCTTTCCCGCGTGTGCCTGCGTGGGCGCCCGGTGGCATGCGGCTACGCCGCCAGGGGGCGGCACAAAGCACCCCCCCCGATGCACTCTCTCTCTCTCCCGCCGTCTCTCTCTCTCTCACGCTCTCTCTCTCCCCAATACCCTCTTTCTCTCTCTCCTCTCTCGCTTCTCTCGTGCTCGCTCTCCCTCTTTTCTTCTCTTTCTCTCTTTCTCTCTCCTGTCTAACCCCCTCTCTCTCCTCCTAGTTATTTTATTAATTAAATTGAGTGGGTTAATTAACCATTTTACCGTTCTTAATGCCAATAGGATTGGAAGATACCCCGGTGTCGCAATCGACTCGGTCACCTCGTGATTAAACCGACTTGGGCTTTCTGAATTTGGAAATTCACTAGACTCCTTGAGGTAGGCGTCCCAACTTATCCTTAGCATATGATATTATAATTAGTGTTAAAATATGTTTATTAGACAAATAGTTAGAAATGAGTGAATAAATGGTAGTTTAATTATTTAATTGTCTGTATGAGATTATTTAAATGTTATTCATGTCATTCATACCATTCATGCATAGTTTTAGTTATTTTCATGGAATACATTAGATAGTGGTAAATATGCATGATCATGTGTTAGTAACTATAAAAAAAATTAGTTAGATATGATCATGATTAAATGTATTGATTATATTAAATTATGAAAAATAGAATTACAATATTTTTATGAACTTATTTATATCTGATCTATGTTATGAATGATCTTGATTCATTTTAAGTTAATTGAGATAACTTTGGAATTGCTTGATAATGAAGGAATATGGTTGATTAACATTAATAGCTGCATAATCATGTAATATGTATCATTTTATGAATTGATATTGAATTGTGATTAATTGAAGTTAACCTGTCTAATTATGTTACATATTTCTGATTGGGTCAATTGCATGAATTGTAGTATAATTGAATTATTGTTCATGATTGGGTCTACTGCATGAATTTTTGTATTAATTGAATGGTCTGCATGAGTTGAAATGATTGTGATTAATGGCATGATGAAGGTTAAGTGCATAATTTTGTGAATGGATAGAATATTGGTATGGCTTAATGATTTGGCCATCTGGTGGATTAAAATTACATAATTGGTTATTGCATTGTAAATTGTCTAAGTAATTATATGGCTTTTACTTGTGAAATATTATTGATGCTACGATGCACATGATATAATATTTACTCCTCTGGCCTACTTAAGTGGTCTTGGGGCAGCAGATGACTTAGTGAAATCTGGTGCATCCTTTGATCCCGGATATCGTGGTTTATCCTAAGTACGCCCTACTTAGGTGTACTAAGGATTTAGCTTACTATATGGTACTTCTATATATATTTAGAGCTGGAGTGGAGTTCTGCCAAGTATAGCATATGATCTACTCAGACACATAGAACTGAAATAGTATTAAAACATGCACAATAGGCTCATGTAAGTCCAGGTGGCATAGCATATAGAATAGTTTAGTTGGTTAAGTTATCATCAATTTGGTTCATGTAGAGTCAGGCTCAATTGATTAATCTATTTTTGAAAGGACCCAATTAAGTAATAGAATTGTGATAATTAGTTTAGCAATTATGTTATAATGTGATTTGTGAGTTTTAATGTATGTTAATGTCATTTAGGTTGATTATTATAATAGGAAAGTTGGGTATAAGTCATATTGAGTCCGTGTGACTCATTCCTATACCTTTGACATTTTTCAGGAAATCAGGTAGTGCAGAAGAAACGTAGTGGATCAGATTTAGTGCAGAAGAGGTTTAGAGAATTTGGTTTATGAATGGTTTATATTGAAATCAAGGTATGATTTATTTTTGGGTTTGAATCATTTGTTTTATTAATTAGGACCTGTTAATTCTTCAATTTTCTCAAACCGACGTAGTTTAGGGGTTAATTTCCCGGTCCCATACCCGGATTTATTCCACTGCATGTGTTAGAAAATCCGGGGCGTGACAAACACACCATATAACTTCTAATATTAAAAATCATAAAACCGAATGTTAACTATCAAAAAATGTTAAAAGTGTTATATAATGCCCTGTTTGGTTAGAGTTTCATTTTTGGTACTATATCAATATTGATATTAATATTTTCAAATGTTGGAGTATCAATATCAAAAGTAATACAAGTGGACATTTGTATTACATAATATGTTTCGTTACACTGCAAAATTTAAAATTGATACAATTAACCAAACACTTCTTTATGGTTCCTATCAATATTAATTTTAAAATTGATAGTGATAGAGGTATCTAATAGTGTTACCAAACTGGGCATTACGTTTTATATTCTAACCGAGAAGACCTTGAGCTGTGCTTTTGCTTCCGGTGTGCGCTTGCTTCCCATGCATAAATCCATGGAACAAGAGAGGAACTCACTTTTTTCCATTTTGCCTGATGGGGGTGTTTGGTTACATAATAAATTAAAATTTTCTTATAATTTAATTACTTTTTAACAAAATTTATTAAGAGAAATGTTTGACCGTCGTTACAAATTTATGATTTTTTTAAAAAAATATTCGTTAACAAAAATAGGTTTCATCTCTTTTTTATCTTGTTATCACCGAACTTATTTGATCGTACATATTCTTTTTAACTATCACATCTATCAAAACTTTATTCGTTAACAAAAATAGGTTTCATATCTTTTTATTTTAAAAGTATAAAAATCATGCAACATCGTTTAACCAAGAATATTACAATCTTAAAAAAAGAAAATAAGATAATAATAATAGTAGTAATAATAATAATAATAATAATAATAATAATAAAATCTTACTTAATGTGGTTCAATTTGAGGAGAATGTTCTCTCAACTCACATCAAACTTAATCGACTAGGTACACTCGAATATGATAAAAACATTTTAATTTAGTTCTGTCTGATTCAAACAAAATAATAACAAAGTTTAAAATAATTTATGTATGTTAAAAGTGTATTTAAAAAAATCAAAGAATCCGTATTTTTACAATAATAGTACATAACATGTACTCTAAATTTTATCTCACCTTAAGTTGAACAAACAGAATCATGCCAACTGATTCGATTGTGTGGATGGTGAAGGGAAATAATGAAAGGGCCCACCCACCGCGCCACCGTCCCTGATAGAAGGTGGGCGTCCCCCACCGGCAAGAATCTCCTTCGTCCAGGCAGCCCCATGTGAAAGTATACGGGAAGACGACGACAAACATTGACTATGTCTCTCTCTCCACGGAGAATCGAGACGGTGGGTTCCAGCGGCGGGAAGATAATTTTATCCGCTAAAAAAATTTTGAAAATCCTTTTTTCCTGGCACGTACCCCTCCTTAACCGCCTCCGTTCGCCTTCCTTCTTCCCCCTCTCGAACCTTCCCTCTACCGCCTCCCCATCGCCGCCTCCGTCCCGTTTTCTTCCGCCGGACACCGCCTCGACGCCGTCGTCGCCATCGCCTCCCTCTCTTCCTCTTCTTCTTCTTCTTCTTCTTCCGCCATCGCGGGTGTCGCCGTGAGCCGCCGTCGACGCCGTCGCCGTCAACCGCCGCCGCCGCGGCCACGGTTGTCCCCCTCTCCCCTTCCCGCCGTTGCCGCCTCCTCCCTCTTCTTCTTCTCCTTCTTCTTTCCCCCTCCCGCCATCGCGGCCGGCACCGCATTCCCCTCTCCGGCTCCCTCTCCCGCTCCCCCGTTTCCTCTCCCACCGCGGCCGTCGCCGCCGCGACCGCTCTCTTTCTCTTCTTCTCCTTCTTCTCTTTTTTCAGGCCGGCGGACTTCACGGCCAACGCCACGTCCCGCCGCGTCGCCTACTCCTCCGCCGCGCTCCCCTCTCTCTCCCGCCCTCTCGGGCGCTCTCTCCCTCTCCCATGTTCTCCCGCTCTCTCTCTCTCCTCTCCCCTGCTCTCCCTCGGGCTCCCTCTCTCTCCCTTCTCCCCCCCCCCCCGGGTGATTTAGCCGCGCACGCGCGGCTTCACGCGTGTGTCCGCGGGGGCGGGCGGCCGATGCGCCGCCGAGGGGGGCGGTGCTTTGCGCCGCCCTCCTGTCTCTCTCTCCTCCCCCTGCGCCCTCTCTCTTTCGCCGGCTTCTCTCTCTCCTCTCTCTCTTCTCTCCGCTCGCGCGCGCTCTCTCTCTCTCTCTCTCTCTCGCACACTCTCTTTCTCTCTCCTATTTAACTCTCTCTCTCCTAGTTATTTTATTAATTAAATTGGGTAAGTTAATTAACCATTTTACCGTTTTTAATGCCAATAGGATTGGAGGATACCCCGGTGCCGCAATCAACTCAGTCACCTCATGATTAAATTGACTTGGATTTCCTGGATTCGAAAATTCACTGGACTCCTTGAGTAGGCATCCCAACTTATCCTTAGCACATGATATTATAATTAATGTGTTAAAATATGATTATTAGATTATTAGTTAGAAAATAATGAATAAATGATGGTTATGTATTTAATTGCCTGCATGAGATCAGTTAGATGTTTATCATGTCATTCATGCATTGTTCCATGGTTTGCATTAGCTAGATGTAATTTTTAGTTAATATTGTTTATAAATTATTAAATTAGACATATTGTGATGATTAATTAGATTAACTGTGTTAATTCATAAAAATTGAGATATGACCTGTTATGATTATATTTATACCTGATTTATGTTATGAATGACATGAATTGTTATATGGAAATGATTTGTGACCTTTTATGATTATAATTGTATTCGATTCATGTGTGAAATGATCTTAAATCATTAATACTTATATTGGAATGGAAATTGATGGCATGATAATTATGAAACGTGGTTAATTAATATTAATAGTTGTCTGATCATGTAAAGTGCATTATTTGATTAATTGATTTAGAATTGTGATTAATTGAAGTTAATATGCCCAATTATGTTGCATATTCTTTTCTGATTGGGTCAATTGCATAAATCGGTGTAAAATTGAATTATGTGAATGATATGATACACTTGCATATCCTATTCTGATTGGGTATATTGCATGAATTGTTGATAAAATAAAATTGTTGTGCATTACTTGATAATTGGCATATCTGGTTGATTGAATTGGTTTTGTCTAAGTAGATATATGGCTTTTACTTGTTGAGGTCCTCCAGCCTACTTTAGTGGTCTTGGGGCAGCAGATGACATAGTGAAATCCAGTGCATCCTTCGATCCCGGATACCGCGGTTTATCCTAAGTACGCCCTGCCTAGGTGTACTAAGGATCTAGCTTACTATATGGTACTTCTTATATATATTTAGAGCTAGAGTTGAGAGGTCCAAGTATGGCATATGATTTAGTCAGACACATAGAATGGAAATGGTATTAAAGTATGCACAGTAGGCTCATGTAAGCTTATGTGGCACGGGCATGTAGAATGGATCAGTTGGTTAAGTGGTAATTAGTTTAGCTCATGTATAGTCAGGCTCATTCGATTAATCAATTTTGGAAAGGACCCAATTAAGTAATAGAATTGTAATAATTAGTTTAGCAATAATGTTATAATGTGATTTGTGAGTTTTAATGTATATTAATATCATTTAGGTTGATTATTATAATAGGAAAGTTGGATATAAGTCCTACTGAGTCCGTGTGACTCATTCCTATTTCTTTAACATTTTTCAGGAAATCAGGTAGCAGCAGAAGCGTAGTAGATCAAGTTTAATGCAGAAAGAGATTTAAAGAATTTAGTTTATTGAAATCAAAGTATGATTTATTTTTGGATTGAGTTATTTATTTTAATGAATTGAGACCTGTTAGTCTTTAATTTTTCCAAACCGACGTAGTTTAGGGGTTAATTCCCCGGTCCCGTACCTGGATTTATTCCACTGCGCAGGATAGGAAATCCGGAGCATGACATAATTAGCTCGTGCCAACTGCCGAGGGACCGTGAGACGACACTAACAGCCAGGTGCAAACGAGCATAGCCAACCACTTGTTGTTTATTCGAGTTCAACTTTTATTCAAACCTAAACTCGTTACCCGAGTAGAACTCGATTGGATCGTTCAGTATAAACGTAGGTTCAAATTCGTTGAATTTGATCTAAACTCACTTGTAAAGTCCGAATTAAACTAGTCCATCGAATTCGATCTAGGTTATGACTCCAATTAAAAATTTATTTTAACTTTTTGTATATATTTAAATAATATCATATAAATTATTTGTATATTTTATTTTTAAATAAATATTTGATCAAATTATTTGCAAATTTATCCGGTAAAATAAGTATTCTCTAAACTAGATTAGTTTTTTTTTGGTCACATAGCCCATTGGCCCGGCAGCCCGCCGCTCACGCAGGCGATGAGGGTTCGAGCCGCGAGGGCCAAGATCGGCCGCCAACTAGATTAGTTAATAAATAGATGTTTATTCTTGTTTGAATTTATTTATTTAATATAATAAATGAAAGTGAGTTTAATTTTTGTAGAGTTAAAGTTAGAGTAAGTTGTAAAAAATACTGATTCATTTGCAGACCAGACCATGCATTCGTCGATGGCCTCTCAAATGGCGGGTTTCGGCGTCTACACTCTTTCCTGTTGTCCGTTCCCGTCCCATCCCATTATCTCGGTCAAGAGTTAATAAAATATATATCATATTTGCGTGACTATTTTAACTTAAACAATATTTTTATAATCATTAATTAGTACAAATAAAATAAATAAAATGTGATAGAAAGGTTAGTAAATGTAAATGATGATTAATAGAATGCGAACGAAGTTGATAAAATGTTAGAGTTAGGTGACATTTGTTTTAATTTAATCTAAACTTTTAAATTCTTAATTTCATTTTCAACCTCTAAATTTGAGGTAAATTAAGTACTTAATTTTATTAAAATATTTATATATTAGTCTATTTTATGTTTACTTTAAATAATATCATATGTGGAGACCAAAAACTAATAAGTTAAATTTTATAAATTATTTTTAATATATTTAGGAGATATGTGTTTAGAGGTTAATTACAATACTAAATTAAACCATCTAAATTCATGAACCACTATGGCAGAGGTCAAATATGTGTTAAAATCGAACAACATATAAATAAAGGGAAAGTTAGTAAAATATAGGGTTCGTTTGTTTCACCGTAAAATATATTGTACTCGTCATGTTTTCCTGATTAATAATTACAACCTAGTATATTATGATTCTTACTATTATTAAAACATATTTCTAATACATTGTTAACTCATGCTTTTACAAAAATAAATTGTTAACAATAAAATTTTGATGTAAATTACTTTTAAAAGTTAAATAATAAATATTCTGGAAATATTTTACGAGCAATCAAAATGTTAAAAATATTTTTAAAAAAATATTTTTATGAATACTAAATAAGATATTTAATTTTTCTTTTTTATGAACAAATAGTTACCCGTAAAATATTTTTATCTGTTTGGATCCAAATACATCCTATGTTGCACTCATTAACACGCAATACTTGATTTAAGTTAAAAGTGAGTCACAAATGTGATACAAGATATCTCTCCATTGTCCATGTGAGATCTCCACTCTATTTTAGGAGTTTTAATTATGGATCTTATTACACATCTAAAATTATTCAAAAGTCTAACCGTTATCAGACTTATTTAAAAGTATAATGTTATCATAAACAAAATTTCATGTCCCCTATGTTATCTCACTTGATCTATAATTTGTATTTCTCAAATTAGAGTAACAGTACTGCAAAACCCTTGATCGAATCCACCCCCAACGGCGAAAAAGGCAGCAAAAGTTCTCCCTTTCCAAAGGTTCGCCTCCTCCGTAAAACCCTCAATTGAACCCACCCATAGCGACAACAAAGGAGATGAAATTTTCCCTTTTCTAAAGGCTTGCCTCTTCTGCGAAACCATCGATCGGACTCGCCCACAACGGTGACAGAGGTGGCTAATGTTCCCTTTCCGAAGGCTTGCCTCATCCGCAAAAATATTGATCGAAACTCACCCATAACGGTGACATCAACTTCCTTGGCTGGCGATCCCTACGTTGCCCCTTTAGTGGCTAAGCATCACATGCCTGACTCGTTGGATCTGGATTCCGGAGGACCTCAGGGGTGTTCATGGTCTGATTTCGTTTGGTTTCCGAGTATTTTTTCTCAACTCAAATCAAATCAAACTATCTCCCAAACCAAATCGAATCGAACCAAATTAATTCGGTTTGATTTGGTTTAGTTCGATTCAAACCATATTTTATTAAGGTAGAGTAAATATAGCAATATATAATTTCATTTTATTTATTTTAAATAACATTCTATTAAAATTTAGTGTATTTATTTATACATTTCATTAATTTGTTTTAAAAACTCTCTAAACAAGTTTATTTTTATAAGAAAAGAATGATAAATATTGTATTATATATAACTTAAAATAAAATCTTTAATCTAATTCGGGTTATTCGGTTTAGCGGTTTGATTTGATTTTTTGGGTTGAACCAAATACTGAACAGCTCTAATCAGTACCATGAAATTTGGCTCGTCATTTATTTATGTGCCAACTTAGTTTACCTTGATATATATATCTATATATTTTTTTCCGTAAGCAGATTCTACTAACTTTCAGACTTGACATAATACATAAAATTTTTTAACTCTATTTATAATGACTAAATTATTTTATTTCATCTTTGCGATTCTTACGGTACCACCGTCAACGTTTATTTTATGGGCGACTTTTCTTACTCCGATGGTGGGGTGGGGTAAAATAAGAAAGTGAGATTCAAACTTACATGTGTACGGTAGGGGCGAGATTTAAATATTTTATGATAATGAGATTAATAAATAATGAATGGGATGGTTGAGACCAAAAAGTATTTGGCCCATAAATATGGGGGCGAAAGTGGATTTCCTCTCTATTTTATGAAAGGAAGGAGAGAAGCATTGTTAGAGGCTTCAAATGCCCTGAATTGCACCTTACGGTCCCTAATAACACCTTTAAAAATGGTGCTCTTCGTGGATCACTTGGGAAGGAAAATTGTGACGTGGGGATATTATTGTTTTTCCATGCTGAGTAGTAACAATAAAGGTGCTGTTTATTTTGCTGTTAGAATCTGTGAAGACTCGAGTTTTTTTTTCAAATAACGCAGTTTTTTTTTTTTGTAAAACTAACGCGGCAAAAGTTTTTATTGCAAAAGTAACGTAGTTTGGACCAAGTCGGGTTTTCAAAATCCGACTTTGTTCGGCGTAAGACCAAATATGCCGGAGATATAAAAGTCGGAGTTTAGTAGTCGGACAGTATTAACCCGACTTTAAAGTCGGGTTTCATAAACCCGACTTTGTTTTTACTTTTACCCCCGACAACGCCTCTTCTTTCACCCTACCCTACCGACTTTCACCTCGGCGGCGGCGCTCCATCTTCCCGGCGGCGGCGCTTCCTCGCCCGGCGGCTCCAAGCTTGTCCCGGCGGCACCAAGCTTCTCCCGGCGGCTGCTTCCTCCCCTGGCGGCGCTGCTTCTTCTCCCGACGGCGACGAGGCGACGAGGCGGCGCGGCGGCGTTCCCCTTCCAGCGGCGGCGCGGCGGCATTCTCTCTTCCCGGCGGCGTTGCCCTTCCAGCGGCAGCGCGGCGTCCTCCTTCCAGCGGCGGCGGCGTCCTCCTTCCAGCGGCTTGGCGTCCTCCTTCCAGCATCCACCGATTTTCTTCGCCGGAATTTTGCAGGTATAAAACCAAGATATAAAATAAATTAGAAATGAATTAATCGAATTAATCGATTCCAAATAAGCATATTCTCGTCGGAATCAATATGTTGGAGCATTTCGCGTATGCCTTCGTAGACCTGCAATGCAAGCAATATGTTGCAATTTTTTTTATACATGACTATATCTATTTGAGGTCAGCAGAAATCGAAATAAAAATTATGGTCAAACTAGAGAGAATTGCATGCTCATATGTATATATATATATCAAGGCAGGCAAAATAGCTCAAATTGGTTGTAGGTTTCATGATCAGGTAAAAGCACATGAGTAGGGGTTCAATTCCAGTCGGTCACTTGTGACCAGGTGAAACCACAACATACGTTGGTATGTGCGAAAGTAGAAAAAAACCGGTGCAAAGGCTACTGTTTCGTGGTCTTCCAAAAACCGGTTGAACTCTCGGCCGGATACTGTTTGCACCTCGAGATCTTCCAAAATCCCCGTATTACACATCTATATTTAAATGCATACATGCATACGTATATAAATGCTTCTGTCTCACACTTGGGTCCATATCAATTGATGCTTATGTACAGATCCTGTGGGCCGGCCTTATTTTTTGGGCTGTAGAATATAAAAGCGGCACTCTAGAATATATTGATTTAGATAGTCACCCCCATTAAATTTTTCGATCAAGGAGTTGTAATTTAGATAGTCACCCCCATTAAATGTTACGACCTGACTACTTTCATGATAACCCAGTGACAAGAAATTAGAAGGATGTCATCGGAAGAGGAGAACAATAGGAGTCATGAGCCTTCGTATGTTACTCACAATCCATATGGAAGTTGGAATCCATACACACAGTATCAACCGACAATGATTGAGTTGTTATCTCAATATGTCAACGTGGATGTTGGACCAAGTGATACAAGAAGAAGTCACTCTCAAAGTGACATTGATTTGAACGAAGAACATGAATTAGATGAAATGTATGATGACTCGTCAAGTGACAATGATAACATAACGAATGAAGTGGTTAACAGCATCTCCTTCATTGATGAGTTTAATGACTCTGAAGACGTCACTTGGATGAACAATTCAGTTGCCAATAATCAGTTTGTGGAGGATGATGAAGAAGATTCTGGAGGAGAAGATAGAGAATTAGTAGTTAGAGGCGAAGGTGAAAATGTCGATGAGATTGCAGAAGGAAATATTTTTACATGCAAAGAGGATTTAATTCATGCTGTATCTACGTGGTCAGTGAAGCGCAACGTCCAATACCGTACTGATAGATCAACGAAGTCTCTCTTGACATTAATTTGTCATGCAAAACATCAGGGATGTCTGTGGAGATTACATGCTTGCATTAGTAAACGAGTTGGTGGCTTATGGAAAATTATGAAGTTTAACGATAATCATACATGTAGAACGCCGTGTCATAATACAAGCCACAACCAATTGGGTTCCACCACGATTGCCTGTTTGATTATGCCCATTGTTCGATCCCGTTTAAACATTATGCCAAGAGAGATCAGGGATATGGTGCAACTGAAATACTCAATAACACCGTCATATCACAAAGCTTGGAATGCTCGACGGAAAGTATTTAAAAAACTTTTTGGAGATTGGGAAAGTTCTTACACTAACTTGTTGAGGTACATGGAAGCTGTGAAGATAAGTATGCCGGGAATCATTTGTAATTATTTATGTGAGAGTAACAGTACTCGATTATTGTTTTTCTTTTGGAGTTTTTCACCATGCATGGAAGGATGGCGCTCTTGTAGACCAGTTATCAGTGTTGATGGAACATTTCTCCACGGAAAATACCGTGGTACTCTACTAGTTGCATGTGGTATAGATGCAGACCAGGGTTTATATCCACTAGCATTCGCAGTTGTAAATAGTGAAAATGATCGTTCTTGGTCGTGGTTTTTTGAGCAGATGTATACATTACTTCCTTCGCTAGAGATCGACGACACGAAGTTTGTTTCATTTCAGATAGACATATCAGTATTAAAAAGGCAATAGAAAAGTGGTTTCCATTCGGAGCTCACCGTTACTGTCTTAGACATTACCGACAAAATTTTCAAACTCACTTCACCGGGAAAGATCTCTTCAGGAGGATGTATAATGCTGGTCAAGCTTACAACATGATTGATTTTAACAAACGTATGACCGATATACGCTAATATCTCCCGAGGCTTATGATTGGCTATTACAAGTAAGTCCAGTATCGGGCTTTGGCTTGTGATATTGACGGAAGACGATTTGGGATAATGACCACGAATTATTCAGAATGTTTTAATAGTGTCCTAAAGGTTGCAAGGGGATTACCAATTCATGCTCTTGTTCATATGACTTATCATCGCCTAAGGCTCATGTTCTATCAACGGCGTACAATTGGTATGAATATTAAAACCGTCCTTACACTTAAGTTTGAGAAGATGATGTCACAAATGAATGAGCAAAGCAGAGAAATCATCATTCAAGCCGTAGTAAACACCACCGAGTGGGATGTCAATGACAAGCATGGTCGTGTATTCCGAGTTGATGTGCAACGAGCTAGCGTCGATGTACATGTTGTGAACCAGGTCTAAAACACTTTCTCTGTAAACATGCAACCTGTGTCATTGGGTCAGTAAATTGGGATCCGTATACTTATGTCTCCAATTGGTACACAAGTGATTCTTACCGGTCATCGTACCAAAGTGAATTTCACACTATTCTTGATTCACGTCATTGGCCAGATTTTGATGCACAACGATCAGTGATTCCGTTGTTGCCGCCACTAAACTATAGAAAATGTGGAAGACCACGAAACAAGAGATTTCCTATGGTCATGGATCGTCCAACTAATAAACTGATAGAAATGTATGCCCTACAAGCCAATCATATATGATATGATTCGACATTTCTAGGAATATCTCATTCAATTAAATAGGCAAAACTTCGTTACTAGCTTTTATTAGAAGCGTATATCGTAATGAAGTCCTTAATCACATGCAATGATGATTGAATCATGATGAGATCATGATAATGAGATCGATCATCTAGAGGTATGTGATATAAATGTTCCTAGTCATAGGATCCTTGAGACAGGACATCAAGAATCCGGATAGACTAGTGTGTGTGATGTCTTCTCATATGATGAGAATGACCGATCTCATTGGTCATCGGTGTGGGGACACCGAGATACACACACAGTGCTCATTAGTGGAATGAGTTCACCGAATCGACCAATTTAGGAAAACCTCGATCGGTATCTTACCGAACCGTCTATCAAAGTTATTCTTACATCTCAATAGCACGGTTGGATCTTTGACTCCGAGTCGCCAAAGATGTCTTGCCAGGCGGACTATGTACTTTGACTATTGACTGATGGATCACTTAGTATTGTGGTCCTATATAGTTAATGGATTGGGTATATGGGAAACCCGGTGGAGGCAATTAAGCGGACAATAGGGGATCGTTCACTCTCGGTAGGAGAGAGAGAATGTCCTATGGATAGTACTCTAAATCCTTGGCCAAGGTAGATAGGATAATTGGAAAAAGAGTTTTCCAGTTGATCCATTCCTGAGTACAAGATTTCATAGAGTCGGATTATTAAAGGGGTTGACAGTCAGTGCCGAACCCCTGACCGACCGGGACATTGTATGAACGAGGATTTAAATCCGTGCGGTAATTGATGATGGAAAGGCTCAATGGATGTTATTTAACTCCCCAAAGTCATTTGGGATCATAGGATGTGGCTTGTACCCTTTATGATCAGAAAGCCGTAAAAACTGTTATCGGATAACGGTTTTGATTTAATTTAAAGGAATTGTTCTTTTAAATTAATTAAGGCTTCAACCAAATTGACTATTGGGCCTAGTGGGTCACACACAATAGATCTGGTCAATAAGATGAGGGCATGGACGCAATTTTATAGAAGTTTTGGGTTTTTGTGAAAAATTCCATCTTCTATATATAAATGGCTTATGAAGCCAAACCCTAACAAGCCATAGGGCTGGAGCACGTCCCAAGCCTCCTCTCTCCCTCCTCTCTCCTCTAGAAGGCGATCTCCCATGGTAAAGCTTGGATCTGGAAGGTTTCTGGAGGCCCGAAGGAAGAGAGGACTCGGCTATTGAAGCACATCGTGTGGATACCGCTAGAGACCGGACACTTGAACGGTTTTCAGCAAGGAGGAACGTCCTCTCTTCATCCATGGTGAGGGATTTGAGAAATCCCATGAGGTACTCTCGTTCTACTTCATATTCGGTTCCCGGTTTTGCTCGTTCGGCTTCGATCAAGGCAAAGATCGTGGTTTTATGGAATCAAAATTTTTCTGCTGTCATGTATTGATTCCTTACAGTGGTATCAGAGCCCGGTTGAAGCCTTGGTCGAAGTTGAATCGAAATTGGCTTGATTTCATGTGATTTCTTGCTTTCCCGAAACTGCATACAGAGCTGTTTTGATTTGATCACCACAGTTTGTATGAGATACAAAACTGTGTGTGGTTAGATTCATTGGATGCTCGTGGATTAGATCTTTCGAATGCCGCAAACCTCATGAATTTTGGCCATCCGGAGAGTCCGGAATGAGTTCGGAAAGTTGCTAAGATGATCATATCCGAAAATCCGGCCGAAATTGGGGGAGTTGATGAACTTACCTATTTGGACTCAAATACCTCTGTCTAATGACGTAGAAAGATAGGAAATTAAGTTTCCTAGAGTTTCCACAAGTTATTGGACACTCAACGGCCCTTGGAGGTGCCGGATTTGAGAGGGATTTGCGTTTTGGTTTAATTGCGGCCGTGGCATATTCCTCCTGGAACTGTGCGTTGTATAGAATTTTTCATGAGATTAAACTTGTACATATAGAATCCTTATTGTTCAAGGATTCCAACGCATATTTTTTAGGATTTGTTGGACACCGTTTGACCCCCCAAATCATGCCCGAAAGTCGGCGATTTTCTAGGGTTTTCCGCGCATCCGCCCCGCCCTTATCGGGCGAAGAAGACGGAGGATCCGGACCCAATACCGCGCGGGGGTACGTGGCGGAAGCGCGGCGCACCCGGGCGGGGTACGCGGCCGCACCGCATTTGCCCCGGGGCGCGCGGCGGCGCACGCCGGCGCACGGGGCGCGGCGCGCGGCCACCGGCGGCTCGGCGCACCCGGGGGGGTATGTGGCCGGCGCCGATTGGCCGGCGCAATGCGCCGCCGGTTATTTATTTCGAAAATGATTTTTAAATTGTTTAAAATTCATTTTTGATCCGAAAAATTGCCAGAAAATTCCAGAAAAATTCTGAAAAATTGTAGAATTTATTTAATGAGTTATTAAAGTGTTTAATGACTTATCAAATAGAGTTTTACTATTTTTGTCATTGAATTCTACTATTTTGATTTTAAAATTGTTTTAAGATCAAAATTAATGAAATTAATGATTATATAAGTTCTGAGAAATTATTTAATAGGTTTTTAAAATGTTTATGGACCTGTTAAATAGTTTTGGACTTTGGTTGCCATAGAATCATTTTATAAATGATTTTAAAATTGTTTTAAAATCTTTATTGATTAAATTAGTGTTCAAATAAATTCTGAAAAATGTGATTTTGAAGAATTATGATTTGGACATTAATTTAATGCTCTGTGAAATTTTGTAAAAGCATGAATCATCTGAATATTTTATATTGCTTGTCTTATGCATGTAAATTGTTTATATGTGCATTTCATGTTATTTATTTATGAAAATTCGACAAGCATGAAATTTGGAATTTCAAAATTACAGTATATAATTTTATGATGGTATATATGATATATCTCATATAATTATCACGTATGCGCTCTATGTTCATGTGATGAATGTTGGTGTGTGTATGGAGGTGATCATGGACTTAAATATGCTTTGCTTTTGATTGCTTGGTTAATTAAGTTGGTTATGTTATTAAATGGGGCCTGCGTGTGCCTCCTCTCTCTCTATACAATCTGATTGTACATTCTACCTCCCCCCCATTTGTGTACTCCCCTTGGTTAAAACCAAGGTTTCTTATTATGAGTTGTACATTTGTGGGTCTATGTACCCTTTAGCTGCTTGTAATGGTTAGAAGCCGGCTCGTGGTAGAATGGAGAGCGGGACCACTTGGAGAAGCACCCTTCTGAAGTGGGAGCATGCCAACTCAAGCTTCTGAAGCAAGGAATTGCACCTATAGGGGTGCCTTAGGTGTATGCTTAGGGTTAAGTCCATGATCACCTATGTTTTAATGCATATTTGATATGTGGTGTGTGCTACAGATTATACCTTAAATATATGATATTCCAAAGGTATATTAATATTTATACGCAGCACCTATGTTGATGAGACTAAAATAAAATCCCTCCTCATTCTAATTAGGTCGATAAACGTGAGACATTAAGAATGACTCACGTAGCCTTCCGTTGTTATGGTCTTGATGAGCCAATCTTAGATTGGATGGGTTTGTTGTGCTACCACAAGGCCTATTCAGCAAGGGATTGGAGATCATGGCCAAGGCATTAGCCGAACTTTGGGGTGGACCATTTGCATGGCTTTGTTGTGCTACCACAAGGGCCGTGTGAAGAATCCATTCTCATAACGTAACAAGCGGGTTTGACCTAACTAGAGTATATGGTTTGTTGTGCTACCACAAGATCATAACTCTAGAGGCTAAATGACTAAGAGTTGCAAGAGTTGCAACTGGCAATAGTTGCCTACCTATTAAGTATGGGGTGACTTGTTGTGTTTCCCACAAGGTTATCACCATAAAGTTAGTAGGGTCTTGGTCCCCACTAGGATGTTATCGTGATATCCCGTCTTTGCATAATGAGGGTTATGCAAATTCGTCGAAAAGTTAGTGGGAGTATAAATTAGGATGAAAGACCATATCTTAATTTTAATGAATGTCTGTAATGTTAATATAATTATATCTCTGTTGTAGAATATTATAAACCACCATTAATCTAGCATGCTAGATGCTAAGTATTTTAATGGCTCACACTTCTTATATCGGTTTAGAACTAAGAGAATAGTTCTCATAGTTGACCTATTGACTATCCTACTTGAGAAGTAAGTATCTCCTACACTATCTAATGAAGTGAGAGAAGATAAGATCTTATCTCATTGAAAAGATGTATTAATTACCTTATATCAGATGTTAGCCTCTATCAGATAAAACTAGTAGTGGCAACATGGATAGATGGATTTGATATCCATCATGGCTCAAGGTGATGAGCTAATTAAAGGCGATGAAGAATAATACATCTTGAATACTTCTTATTGGTAAGACCAATAGAAAGAAGTAAGATCATTAGATAGAGATAGATGGTGATAGTTAAAAGTCAAAGAAGTGAGTCAAGATATTATAACCCAAATTTGACATAGCATTCCTCTACTATCATGATGATGGTAAGTAGAAGAAGAAGTGCAAAGTGTATTGCACATAATGCAAAGGTGGAACTTGAGAAGCTCCATGTATCTATGTCATTAATATTTACTTGTCTTATATACACATTTGATAGTATAAGATAATATGTATGTGTATTCTAGTATAAGATACTAGGGGTGCATATAAAAGTATGAGATACCAGATATGCATCATATATCTACAAAGAGTTGTAGATAATAGCAAGTAAATGAAGGTTTAAAAAAGATTGTTGACCTACATATGAAATGGTACAAAATGTTGCATCATTACTAGTGGGAGATACAAATTTTCTATAGCCTTCTAGAGTTGTCTTAATTACCCTTCTAAAATAATATTGTTTTCATTTCCTAGTTGAATAAATGGAGATTTATTCTATGGTATGAAAATGATAACTGGTAAAGTGTTTACCAGTAGGAGCATAATAAAGAGTTTATTCATATAAGATATGTATGCTCTTATAATATGTGTGAAAAATCCTCATTAGACGAAGTAGATTGATATTGATCAATCTATTGTTTAATAGCATGGTCATATTTATAAGAAAAGACTTAAGGAGTACTATTCGGATAGTAACATATAGGTAAATGATTTAGAATCATTAACTATATGTAAGTCTTATCTTATTAAGCAAAATGACCAACTCTTCATTTGTTAGACATAGAGAGAGGGCTAAAGAGTTTATAGAACTCATGCATCTAGATGCATGTTAGCCCACATCTATTAATGTTAGAGGATAATATTTCAACTTCATTAGTTTTCAAAGATGACTTCTCTAGGTATGGACATATGTACTTTATGAAGTACAAATCCAAAACCTTTGAGAAATTATTTGAGATTAAGAATGAAGAGGAAATATCAATGCAAAGAGTATTAGAACTCTTTGATGAGATCAAAGAGGGGATACTTAAGTAACAATTCACACATAAATGAAGGATAGTAGAATCTAATTATGATGGACACCTCTTAGACATTTTTTAGCTTAATTGAGCAGCTAAAATGAGAAGCCATATTGTGTAGGACATAATATGGATAATGACAACCTTTGCGAAATTCTTCTTTGTCTGTTTAGGGGTTAGCACTCAATATAGATATTTGATCTTAAATCGGTACCTTTCAAGTCTATTCCAATTATTCCATATTAGATATGGAAAGAGATTAAAGCTTGACCTTAAGCAAGTTAAGGTTTCAGAATGTCTGGCTTGGTAAAGAAGTATAACCCTATCAAGTTGGAATATAAGACTACAAAGTGTTGGCTTGTGGGATATCCTAAGGAAACTTAAGGATATTAATGCCTCCCTTAGGGAGAAGGGTATGAGTTACTCATCTCTCCATATTTCTAGAGGAAGAGTCCCTCCTTTAGAAAGACAGTGGGAGCAAGGCATAAATGGAAGGTGTTCCAGTCCCACAATCCATGGACACTTTTATTAAGGTACTAGCTTATATTTACACAAGGGCAAATCATAGATCTTTTCTTATGTCCAATCAACCTAAGTGATATGTGAGACATATCTTTGATGGAAGAAATGAGACATAAGATAAAAGGATGATGATCCTAAGATTTATATTGAAGCAATATGAGATATTGATTCAAAGTGGGAAAAAAAAAAAACAATAAAATCCGATATAAACTCTATCTATTCTAATCAAGTTCAGAACTTGATTGATCCACCTAAGGATTTAATATCTATAGGGTATAAATGGATCACTAAAGAATAGATTGAAGTATATTAGAAGGTAGAGACCTTCAAAGTAAGGATAGTTAAAAGGGATATCATTTATGTCAAATAGTTGACTATGATAAGACCTTTTACCTATGCCATGGAATTAATCCATTCGGATGTGATTGTTACACACTATGACTATAGGATATGTCAAATGGATGTTAAGATAGTGTTTCTCTATGTTATTTTTGAGAAACAGGTGTATATGATACAACCTTTGGAAATCAAGTTCCAAAACCATCCAAATAGTGTGTGCATAAGGTCCATTTGTGGACTCAAGTAAAACTTCCCATAAATGGTAGATAAGGTTTAATGAGATTAAATCTTATGACTTCATTGAGAATGAAGATATACCTTGTGTTTTCATATAAGATAAGTGGGAGTGCTATTATCTTCTTGACATCATATATGCGTGACATACTACTCATTGAGAATGAAGTAAGTATGTTATCATTAGTGAGCCTAGTTATCAATATTTCCTCCAAACTTAAAATGGGTTTTAAGATCTATGGAGATAGATCTAAAAGGTTTCTTGGCTTTACCCAATTCATGTGCATAAAAATCATAGTCAAAGAGTTTGACATGGTAAACTCCAAGATAGGTTTCTTACCTATGAAGTGTGGAGTTGATATCTTTAAAGAGATGTCTTCATAGACTTCTTAAGAGATAAAGAGATCACATTAGTATAGCCCTTATGCTTTTGCAATAGGACTTATCACATTTGTGATGCTACTCACATGACTTCATGCTCTAAGTGTTATGAGCATTCATCAAGTAAATCCTTGTGAGAGTCACAGGATAATTTAGAGATGTGTCCTTGAGTACTTAAGAAGCACTATGGATATATCTCTAATGTATGGAGGATAAGACTTGAAGTCTTGTAGTTTTATGAACACAAGCTTCTAATCAGATAAGTCTGATAATAAGTCAATATAATGGTGGTGCAGTGAGCTGGAAGAGTTCCATGCAAGAGAACACTGCTAATTCTACAACTAATCTAAAGTAGATTGAATAATGACTGTATATTGCTTGAGTAGCTGTGTAGATGAAGATGTTCATCTAGCTTATGGGATTGTCCCAACTTTCTATGAAAGTGCATTGTTTTGAGAAAACAATGGGGTAGAGCCAAAGTCTCATTAGAAGTTTCGAACTTCTATGGCAATACCATAGAATCAGAGAGAATGCAGTTGATAGAGATATAATTAAAGATAGAGTATCTTCCGTTAATAACATTACAGATCCACTAACTGAAGCAAATACTCAAAGAGTGTTTGAGCTTCACCTTGAGCTGATAGAGATCAGCCAGCTGGGTGATTGGCTTTAGTGCAAGTGGGAGATTGATAGAAATGTATGCCCTACAAGCCAATCATATATGATATGATTCGACATTTCTAGGAATATCTCATTCAATTAAATAGGCAAAACTTCGTTACTAGCTTTTATTAGAAGCGTATATCGTAATGAAGTCCTTAATCACATGCAATGATGATTGAATCATGATGAGATCATGATAATGAGATCGATCATCTAGAGGTATGTGATATAAATGTTCCTAGTCATAGGATCCTTGAGACATGACATCAAGAATCCGGATAGACTAGTGTGTGTGATGTCTTCTCATATGATGAGAATGACCGATCTCATTGGTCATCAGTGTGGGGACACTGAGATACACACACAGGTGCTCATTAGTGGAATGAGTTCACTGAACTGACCAATTTAGGAAAACCCTGATCGGTATCTTACCGAACCGTCTATCAGGTTATTCTTACATCTCAATAGCACGGTTGGATCTTTGACCTGAGTCGCCAAAGATGTCTTGCCAGGCGTACTATGTACTTTGACTATTGACTGATGGATCACTTAGTATTGTGGTCCTATATAGTTAATGGATTGGGTATATGGGAAACCCGGTGGAGGCAATTGAGCGGACAATAGGGGATCGTTCACTCTCGGTAGGAGAGAGAGAATGTCCTATGGATAGTACTCTAAATCCTTGGCCAAGGTAGATAGGATAATTGGAAAAAGAGTTTTCCAGTTGATCCATTCCTGAGTACAAGATTTCATAGAGTCGGATTATTAAAGGGGTTGACAGTCAGTGCCGAACCCCTGACCGACCGGGACATTGTATGAACGAGGATTTAAATCCGTGCGGTAATTGATGATGGAAAGGCTCAATGGATGTTATTTAACTCCCCAAAGTCATTTGGGATCATAGGATGTGGCTTGTACCCTTTATGATCAGAAAGCCGTAAAAACTGTTATCGGATAACGGTTTTGATTTAATTTAAAGGAATTGTTCTTTTAAATTAATTAAGGCTTCAACCAAATTGACTATTGGGCCTAGTGGGTCACACACAATAGATCTGGTCAATAAGATGAGGGCATGGACGCAATTTTATAGAAGTTTTGGGTTTTTGTGAAAAATTCCATCTTCTATATATAAATGGCTTATGAAGCCAAACCCTAACAAGCCATAGGGCTGGAGCACGTCCCAAGCCTCCTCTCTCCCTCCTCTCTCCTCTAGAAGGCGATCTCCCATGGTAAAGCTTGGATCTGGAAGGTTTCTGGAGGCCCGAAGGAAGAGAGAACTCGTCTATTGAAGCAGATCGTGTGGATACCGCTAGAGACCGGACACTTGAACGGTTTTCAGCAAGGAGGAACGTCCTCTCTTCATCCATGGTGAGGGATTTGAGAAATCCCATGAGGTACTCTCGTTCTACTTCATATTCGGTTCCCGGTTTTGCTCGTTCGGCTTCGATCAAGGCAAAGATCGTGGTTTTATGGAATCAAAATTTTTCCGCTGTCATGTATTGATTCCTTACATAAACAACGAAATCAATGTTCTATTTGTAAGCAAACTGGACACAACCGAAAGACGTGCTCTATGCGACCTCAGTATGTAGTTATAGATTTCCGTGATTACTATGATTGCATTGTGATGTTTAATATGCATTTTGTTTAATCAATCTTTATAATTTATGCAGAGATGGAGCCCCGTGACCCTTCTCTTCTTAGTGGTCAGGCTCGTCACCGTTCGGCAAACCCTACGGTAAATGAATCAAACTTCAAATGTTATGTGTTTAGTTAATGCTTTGATGTGTTTTAGATATCTAATATTTAATCGTATTGTGTTCTACAGGAAGCCACGTTGCTCTTACTTGTCTCTCATTTTCGTATGATGTCATCATGGCCGATAAATAATAACACTGTTATTAATTATTTAGAGAGGGCTGGTTTTTTATATGTTACATATCTACACTGGATTCCATTAGATAGACAGCTCATTACTGCTCTCGCGGAATGATGGCGTCCCGAGACTTCTACATTCCATTTTCCTCGGGGGGAGATGTCTATCACATTACAGACGTTTCTTTGCTCATGGGTTTACGTATAGATGGTCATGCGATTGTCACTCCCATTCGTGTACCATCTGTAGAATTTCCCGATTGGGTACATGTATGTGACCGGTATTTAGGTGTTCGGCCCACGGAGGCAGATATGGGCCAAAGTAAGAGCACGCTGAAATTGCTCTACTTGTACAACACATTCGGGAGTCATGTTTAGGACTTACCTGTTGATGACAGTGAGGAGTCCCATCTTATTTGTCTACGTCACACTAGGGCACTAATACTAATGTTAATAGGGTGTGTTCTAATGCCCGACACATCGGGCAATGAGGTACATATGCAGTACCTATTTTTCATAGAGGACATTGATGCATGTAGTTCATTCTCCTGGGGTAGTGCGGTGTTAGGTTATCTATACCGTCAACTATGTAAGGCTACCACTGCGACCCGTAATCGGATAGGGGGGTGCCTTCATCTTCTACAAGTTAGTATATTCAACATGTTTTGTTTTTTTTCCCTGATGCTTGTATGTAGTTATTCATTACTTTCATGTTAAACAGTTGTGGAGTTGGGAGCATTTGCACGTCGGTCGCCCTCACATTCCACGTCCCATCGACATAGGAGATCGTCGTTTACCAGTTGGTTGTAGGTGGAATCGTGTTGGGAAACGGCCTCAACACAAGTTCACGTTATTATTTTACAGAAATGAATTTGATATGGGGGAGATTAGCCAGGTATTATATCGTGGTCTTCTGGATTTTGTGGTTCTCGTGGATTTATTTGTTCTAACACCATTTTGTAGGTTATTTGGGAGCCATATAGTCATGAAGTCATGCTGACCGTACCAGAGATCTGTCTTGAGAACACTCAAATATGGATGGCATCCGTTCCACTCTTATGTTGCTCAGTCATGGAAGTACATGCACCGGAGAGAGTATTGAGGCAATTTGGACATGTACAAACTGAGCCAATTGCTAGAGAGCAATATGAAAGAAGAGATGGGCGAGGACGTTGGTCCACCGATTGGGTCGTGGAGTACGCTAGATACATTACTCGGTGGAATGACCGAATGGCCCATGTGTATAGAGTACCAGAGGTTGTTGGAGAGGAGGAAACAGACCGATATACCCAGTGGTATCAGGAGCATACGATTCCATATTTAGTTGGAGATGCTCCAGAGCCTCCTTCCCAATTTTATCCAAGGGGACCAGTGGAACGAGATTTGGTGAGTTTTTTTCAATAATTTTCAGTTTTGTTTATTAGTTCTTCATTAGATATGTTATTTTTTTAATTTGTCTGACATACAACCCCCTTTTGCTTTTGATTTCTAGCTCAAAGGACATTTACAGATTCAAAAGTTGCTAGTCACCAGAAATGACTATCAATTGCAACAAACGAAAATGGACATCTTACAATTGCAGGCAGATCTAGCTGAAAAACTTCACTTCACGTTTCCAACATATGAAGAGGCCCCAAATCCAATGAATTCTCCGGCGGGGCAATGGTTACAACCCCCTTTTGCTTGGAGTGGACCCGGCGGACCGAGCACATCACGACAACAACCATCTCAAAGTACACCGCTGGAGCATCAGGGATTGACTCAACAGTCCACAATACTCGATGCAAACACACCCCCGGCTCCACTTCGTCCAAGACGTGGAAGAACTCAATCTACAAGTCGCCTACGTCCTATCCATTATTCTAATCAAGAAGAGGAAGCAGCAGCAGCAGAAGAAGAAGAAGAAGAAGAAGAAGAAGAAGAAGAAGAAGAACGACCTCCACAAAGGCTTCTCCGAAAGAAGAGGGTTGTGAAGCGTCGGAACTGAGTTTTCTATTTTCATTGACTTTGTGGATGTCGTTTGTTCAAAGTGTGGCATGTTTGTATGGAATGCCATAAACATGTTTTCAATGTACTTTGCTTTTCAAAGTTTGGTTGTATGTTTCTTTTCAAAGCACACTATTCTCTTATTGTTGTGTTTGTAATGTTGTGTTTGTATGGTTGTAGGTTTCAAAGCACCTGTTGTGTTTTAATTTTTTATGAGTATTTGTGAATGTAACGTATGTCGAAACACAAGTTGTGATGTGTAGAGCATTGGAGAAGCTCAATTTGTTAAAATTCTTCTACAGGTTATGTAATGTGTAACAATTTTTACAAGTTCTGTAAAACTGTTTTTAAAAACAAAAACTGTCCAGAAAGTCGGACTTAAAAAGTCCGACTATCTCAAAAAGTCGGGTTTCTAAAACCCGACTTTAAACGAAGGCAGATTGAAAGTCGGGTTTTAGAAACCCGACTTGGTCCCTCCCAGAATCCTCCCAGAACCCAGGGTTCTGGGACGGATCCAAGTCGGGTTTCTAAAACCCGACTTTAAACGAAGGCAGATTAAAAGTCGGGTTTTAGAAACCCGACTTGCTCCCTCCCAGAATCCTCCCAAAAACCAGGGTTCTGGGATGGATCCGAGTCGGGTTTCTAAAACCCGACTTTAAACGAAGGCAGATTGAAAGTCGGGTTTTAGAAACCCGACTTGCTCCCTCCCAGAATCCTCCCAAAACCCAGGGTTCTGGGACGGATCCGAGTCGGGTTTCTAAAACCCGACTTTGAACGAAGGCAGATTGAAAGTCGGGTTTTATAAACCCGACTTGGTCCCTCCCAGAATCCTCCCATAACCCAGGGTTCTGGGACGGATCCGAGTCGGGTTTATAAAACCCGACTTTAAACGAAGGCAGATTAAAAGTCGGGTTTTAGAAACCCGACTTGCTCCCTCCCAGAATCCTCCCAAAACCCAGGGTTCTGGACGGATACAAGTCGGGTTTATAAAACCCGACTTTAAACGAAGGAAGATTGAAAGTCGGGTTTGGTCCCTCCCAGAATCCTCCCATAACCCAGGGTTCTGGACGGATCCAAGTCGGGTTTCTAAAACCCGACTTTAAACAAAGGCAGATTGAAAGTCGGGTTTTATAAACCCGACTTGCTCCCTCCCAGAATCCTCCCAAAAACCAGGGTTCTGGGACAGATCCAAGTCGGAACAATAGAAACCGACTTTAAACCTGGTTTTATATAAGTCGGGTTTTTAAAACCCGACTATCGACTTTATGATTTGTTCTTCTCAAGTCGGTTACAAGTCATCCGACTTATTTGTTTTCCCGTGATTTGGACATTACGCCAAACAAAGTCGGATTTTGAAAACGCGACTTGGTCCAAACTACGTTACTTTTGCAATAAAAACTTTTGCCGCGTTAGTTTTACAAAAAAAAAAACTGCGTTATTTGAAAAAAAAACTCGTGAAGACTCATTACATCCGTGATTCTAAGAAGGGACGAGCACAACATGCCATCGGTGTGTAGATCTGTGCCTCGACTTGGGTATATGGATGCAAAGAAGCTAATATAATTTGACAATTAGTTTGAAACTTGGCATGATTAACATTCAACATGTCTTATTTATAATGTTAAATTAACAAATTTAAATAAACAATAAAACTCAATTTACTAATGAATCAAGGGTGAATAGGCTATTATTCAACTCGATAATTTTGTAAATAGCTCGATTAAATATCTAAATAAATATTTATTTAAAAATTAAATTGAATATTAATAATTACAATATGTCACTTAAATAGGTATATATAATAAGTTAAAATATATTTTAATTTGAATTTAAACTTAAATTTAGTTTCATAAAAAATTTAAGTTCTACTTTTTTTTAATTAGTGTAGATTGAATCCGAGATTTTTTAACATGCTTTGTCAAATTTGAACTTGAGTTTGAGTTAAGTTTGAGTCAAATTCAGACTGAGTTTTATCAAGTTTAGATTTAAATGAGTTTGTACTAATTTTTAAAAGAGTTTGTATGAATTTGATCAAATTAGATCCAAAAATATGGTAAATGAATAGTATCAAATAAAAGATATATACACTCTACACACGAACACACATAGGGAAATTATTCTTGGTCACTAGGGTTATGATTCTGTTGTGATTTACCGCATACCTTTAACCTCTGAGTCTGTGAGCGATTTTGTAGATTTAAAATATTTGATTTCATGTCTTAATTAATCTATACAAATATTTGTATGATTTAATTTTTATTTTTCATGTATAATCTTTTATAAAGAATGCAAGTAACATATATAATATATATTTATTTAAATGCTAAACTAATTTAATATATAAATATCTTAATCAGATCAAATATTTATTATTGAGAGGTTTCACATAAATTAAGAGCTCAGATTTTTTCTATTAAGTGAAAACAAAATGATATGACAGAATTTCATGTATGCATGATTTCCTATTCATATAAGAGAGAGAGAGAGAGAGAGAGACCACATCCAGCAAAAATTTGGGAACACTCAGATTCTTAAGTTTGGCTGCATGAGCCAATCTATACATGGGTGAATGAAAGGTTGGGTGAAGGTCGCTTCGGGTGATCGAACTTGACGTCGTGGAATTTTCACCTAGCAGCCCGATTGTGACGGGCCCGACCCAGGTGACCTAGTTATCCAGGGTCACACGAGTAGAGATGTGCATGATTCGATTTGATCTGATTTGGGGTCATATTTTTGAAACCGAATCAATTCAAATCAAATCGATTCAATTAGATTTGATTTAGTTTAACACAAAAAAATTATTTAATATTTAAAATAAATAATTATTTACACATATAAATTATGTTATGTAATAAAATATAAAAATAAATATTAGTGTATTATATAAATAATATAAATATCATTTTTACCAATAATATAGAATTATTTTAAAATTTGTATATTAACTCAATTTCATCGGTTTGATATGGTTTAGTAGTTCGATTTGAAAGACTCTCCAACCAAAATGAACCGAATCAGTGTTTCAAACTGTACTAAACTGAAACCAAATCGGTAACGTTACGTTAATTTTTAGTTAATTAAAAAGAGAGAGAGAAAATTTAGTTAATAATTATTTATTAATATTTTATTTCTTTCTTCCTCTATTTATTTCCCTTTTTCCTCCCCCGGGAGACACCCTCCCCGGCGCCGCTTTTTCTCCCCCTCCAAACCCTATTTCCTTCTCTTTTTCGCTCGGACGCCAGCCGCCTGCAACCCCGCCAGCCGCGACCGCCGCCTCGCGGGTGACGCCGCCACAGCCTCCGCGTGGCCCCGCCACGCCAGCCGCCACCTCGTACCGCCTCGGCCCCCGCGTCGCCGCGTCTACCCCATGCGAGACGCCGCCCCCGTTGATCCTTCCCGCCGCCTCGCTGAGTGTGCCACCCGCGCTCGCGACCGCGCGCGCCGTCCCCGCCACCTCGTACCGCCTCGAGCCGCTGTCGCCGCCTCGTTCCGCGCACCCGCTCTCGTGCGCGCCCGCCGCCCGCCGCGGTGACGCCGTCCCTACCACGTCACAGCGCCGTGCGCCGCCTGTGCCACCCGCGCCCGCGCGTGCGCTGCCGCCATGCGTCGGCCCGTCTTCTCTCTTCCGCGCGGTACTCTCTCATCCTCTCTCCTATCGCCCTCTCTCCTATTATCCTCTATCAAGCTCCCTAGTTTATTATTTCCCTTCTACCGGCAGATTTTAAGAACACCTACCCAGCTCGATTTTTCGTCACCGACGCAACCGCGGCAGTTTCGTCGCCAAATTCAATTTTCTTGGAATTCCGTGCGCCGTTCGCCGTCGCCGTCAAGGTAGGCGTCTCGACTATCCTTAGCACTCTATATATTTAAATTAAATCGTAAAAATTATGTTTAGATCATCATGATTGATAGGTTAGAAATAATGGGCTGTTTTTGATTTATTTGCATATTTAGATAGAGTTAGACTAATTTGTTTAAATTGTGCATGCTTAGATTAATTTGGTTATTCATGTATGTTAGACATCATGGTAGGTTGAGTATGTTTAAATTTAGCTAGTTTAGTATGTTTGCATCGCGATTAACCTTAATCATGTATATCTCGATTTGATAAAAAGCCGCTGTAAGGTTTAGGCATAATGTTGTTAGAATTTAGTTTGTTGTCTTTTATATGATAGGTAGTTCTGTTTAAGCATGTAAGTGTCATGGTTAGGTTGTATATTGCATGATCTTATTTATATGCATCAGTTTGTGATAGACTGTGGTATGGTATGCAAATATGTGGTGCATAGAACCATGGGTGTTCATCTATGTATTTCATGTTTGATTGTCAATTAAATGTTCATGTGTATACTGTCTGAGTTATTTATATACTTGCATGGTGTGGAATGTGGTTAGTGCAGTGAGCTGCATTGTGGTTGTTTTGTACTTCACCAGACTAAATTAGTGGCCCGTGGGCAGCGGAGATTAGTTGAATCTGGAGCATCCTTCGATCCCAAATACCGCGGTTTATCCTAAGTACTCCCCTGCCTAGGGGTACTATGGGATTTAGTTACTATATGTTACTTCTTACTATATGGTAAATCTGGTGCTAGTTTTGTGATGTGACTACATTTTATCAGATGGAGCATGGTATTTACTCAGACAGGTGTTTAGTTGTGTATGTTGGCATAGATGTTAGTGTTCTAGATGTGTCATTGGTTTTATGTCAGGTCTGTGTGTTCTGGGCATACCTAGAGTAGTCTAATGTGTAGGGTATGTTGATTTTAATGCATATAGAGGCTGGTTATCATATGGGGTAGTTGTATGACTTTGTAATCAATTAATTAAAGATATATGATTAGTTTAATCCTATGTATTAAATCTGATTTTTATGCTTAATATGTATTGTATACCACTAGAAATCACTAGTATAGTAGGGTAGTTCGGATGTAAGACCTACTGAGTCTGTGGTGACTCACCCCTTCCCATTATTAAATTTTTCAGCAGATTTCGAGGAGCCTCTTCCTGAGGAGGACTTTGGAGAAGATTTCGAGGAAGACCTTGGAGTTGATCCAGAGCCGTTCGAGGATCCTGAAGAGGAGGAGTTTGGTGACGAGTGATCACCTCATATCTTCTAGGTTGTTTGAGTTTTCCTTTCTATTGTTGGTTTAGTAATTGTTTGGTGTGATTTTCAGAGGTTGATTGGACTATGTGTTAAGTCCTTTTAGTTGTTTAGTTGTGGTTATTTGTAGTGTTTACTTGGAGTTTGAATTTAATTGGATCATTACAGGTTGTTTTAATTATTCAGATTTGATGATAGTGTGAATTGGATTTTGTGTTCTCCTAAACTGTCCCGATATTCCGGATTTATTTTCCGCTGCACAATTGTATATTCCGGGTCGTGACAGGAGTTGGTATCAGAGCATTCATCCGGCCTGAAGATCCTTCTGGATCTACCCGGATGCATTATTTGGATTTAGGTGAACAAAGTTTGATTTAGATCAAGTGATTTTGGATTTTAGATGGAATTTAGATCTTTTTGCATTATTGGAAGTTGTATGTTGGAATTATCTGATTGGATGTTTACTTCTTGGAACAGGATGGCCTCCAGGGGTTACAACCGTAGGCGTGGAAATGGCGATGCACGAAATGTGCCAGAGATGAACGGGGATCAGCAAGGTCGTCGCCAGCAGAACTTAGTGCAAGGTGGAGATCAAGCCTCAGTGCAGGGTCAGGATGGAGGTCATGCGCCTGTACAGGTTGGAGGTCAGGTACCAGATGCAGCTGGCATCCTGGGTGCCATTCACGAGCTCTTCCGGACGGTTCGGAGCTCAGAACCAGGCCCAGCAGGGTAGGGCACAGCAGGCTAATGTCAGAGCAGAGAGGCCACAGATCAGCACCTTGGAGGAATTCAAGAGGCTGGGTCCACCAGCTTTCCGTGGCGAGAGGGACCCGGCAATGGCAGAGAACTGGTTGAGGGAGGTTGGCAAGATCTTCAGGGCCATGCAGTGTCCGCCTGAAGACATGGTCCGCCTTGCCGCACACATGCTATCTCATTCGGCAGGAGCTTGGTGGGAGTCTTTACTCCGCACCCGATATGCTGAGGTGGTAGAGGCTGAGATTGAGTGGGAAGACTTTGTCGGAGTCTTCAAGGATAAGTACGTTCCCATGCATATTCGAGATGAGATGAAGTTGGAGTTTCTACTTCTGGAGCAGGGCAGCATGACCGTGATGGAGTACGAGAGCAAGTTTGTTGAGCTTGAAGCCTATGCACCGAACCTGTACGAGGAAGAACGCGAGAGAGCCAAGAAGTTCGTGGGTGGACTTTGTGGAGCTATCAGGGACAGGTTAGTGTCCAAGGTTTGGCGCAGTCTTGCAGCAGTATACAAGGCAACATGCAGGGTAGAGCAGCGCATGGGAGCCTACAGACAGCCTTCTCAGTACCAGAGGGCACCCGCACGTGCTGTACCCCAACAGGGGGTGGATCGCAGGAGGAAGATGTGTTGGGAATCGGTCCAATCAGATTGGCGCAGCGGAAAATTTACGATTCCCCGTATATCATTGTCTTGGTCTCGATCGAAACCGAACGACGTCGCCAAAACCGGTATACGAAACGATTTCGAATACGTACCTTTGTGGGATTCAAATAATCCCTAAAGATCGGAGAAGATCGAGCGTTCTCACGCTCGTTCAGCCACTCAAGTGTGCGGCCTCTAGTCGTATCCACACGAGCCGCCTCCATAGTCGGGTTCTCCTTCGCGTCGGACCTTCCGACTCGCCCCGGATGAAGTCCGATCGACTCTCGACGGCCTCCAGCATGGGAAAACGTGAAGGAGAGAGGTAAGGACGAATTTTGCAGCCTTGGCTTGTGGGGCTCATGCTCAATTCGCTATTATATAGAGAATTTGGAGTTTTTCACAAAAACCCCGCTTTCTCTATATTTACACCCTTGCCCCCAAACTTATGGATTAGCCCTTATGTGTGTGACCCACTAGGCCCAATAGCTCATTTGGTTGAGGCCTAATTAAAAGAACAACTTCTTTTAAATTAAATCTATTATCTCATAATAGATTTAACGGCCTACCGATCATGAAGGGTACAAGCCACATCCTATGATCCCAAACGGCTTCGGGGATAAACTCCTCTCCAAAGAGCCTTTCCATCATCGGTTACCACACGGATATAAAACTTCGTCCATTCAATGTCCCGGTCGGATAGGAGTACGGCATTGACTGTCAACTCCTAAATATACCGACACTATGGAATCTTGTACTCGTAATTGGATCAATTGGAAAACCCTTTTCCAATTATCCTATCTACCTTGGCCAAGGATTTAGAGTACTATCCATAGGACATTCTCTCTCTCCTACCGAGAGTGGACGATCCCTTATTGTCCGCTCAATTGCCTCCACCGGGTTTCCCATATACCCAATCCATTAACTATACTGGACCACAATACTAAGTGATCCATAAGTCAATAGTCAAAGTACATGGTACGCCTGGCAAAACATCTTTGGTGACTCAGGTTAAAGATTCAACCGTGCAACCGTGATGATAGAATACCCTGATCGACAATTCAGTAAGATATCATTCAGGGATTCTATACTAGTCAGTTCAGTGAACTCATTCCTCTAATGAGCACCTGTACATGTATCTCAGTGTCCCCACACTGATGACCAATGAGATTGGCCATGCTCATCATATGAGAAGATATCATATACACTAGTCTTATCGGATTCTTGATGTCCCATCTCGAGAATCCTACGATTAGGAACATTTAGAGTACATGCTTCTAGATGATTGATCTCATTATCATGATCTCATCATGATTCAATCATCATTGCATGCAACCTAGGACTTCATTACGATAGACGCATCTAGATAATGCAAGTAATGAAGATTATGCCATTTATACTAAATAAGATATTACAAGAAATGTAAAATCATATCACATATGATTGGCTTGTAGGGCATACATTTCTATCAATCTCCCACTTGCACTAAAGCCAATCACCCACATGTCTGATCTCCATCAGCCCAAGGTGACCCTCAAACACACTTTGAGTTAGGGCCTTAGTTAGTGGATCCGCAATATTTATAGTTTAAGATACTCTATCTTTAATTATATCTCCTTGAGTTTTTGCCACTCTGACCATGTAGTATTGCCACAGAAGTGTTTAAACTTCTGATGAGACAAAGGCTCCACTACAAAAGTAATGATCCATCATTTTCACAAAATAATGGTACATTATCAGAGATATTAGAGACAACTCTCTAATATAAGATGAACTCCTTCATCTAGACTACTTCATAAGCGATTAGCAACAATTATGATTTGTAAAATCTACAAGGTCTATAGCATGAAACTTTTCCACCACCGCACCACCATCCGGGTAAAACATATACCCTAGCTACCAAATCATTTTTAACTAGAAGTTTAAGTCTAACTCAAACTTCCAATCCTATCCTCCATACACGAAATGCATCCTTAGTACTTCACAAGTTCTTAAGGATATACTTCTCAACTATCCAGTGACTCTCACTTGGATTTGCCTGATGATTACTCATAACACATAAAGTATTCATCACATTAGGCTATGTACATAGTATACATGATAGACCCTATGACTATGGCATAAGAGACTATATTCATGTATTATATATCTCTTTAAAAGAGATAAACTCCATATCTTATGGGCAAGGCACCTCTATAGGAGTTTTCATGTCAAACCCTTTGACAATGGTGTCTATGTACAACAAATGGGTCAAGCCAAGCATTCCTTTTAGATCTATCTCCATAGACCTAAATCCTTAGGAAGCTTTTTCCCAGAATAAATATGGAGGATTCATTTTTATAGTTAGGCTTCATGGATGATAACATACCTACATCATTCATAATGAGTAGTATGCCATCAATATAAAATGTCTAGAATATAATAGCACTCCCACTAGCATTTTTATGCACACAAGGTTCTTCTTCATTCCAAATGAAGTCATAAGATTCAATCTTATCAAATCTTATATTCCAAGGTTGAGAATGTTGTTGTAGTCCATGAATGGACATTACCAACGTGTATACATTCTTTGGATGTTTTGGGACTCACATCCCTCAAGTTGTATCATATACAACAGAGGTTGTATCATATACACCTCTCCTTAAATTTCACCATTGGAGAAATATTATCTTACATCCTAATTGACATATCTCATAGTCATAATGTGTACCAATAAAATCTAAATGGATTGAATATGGCAATGGTTAAAAGATATCATCAAGGTCAACTCCTTAACTTAGATGATGCCTTTTCAATCATCCATGCCTTGAAGGTCTCACCTTCAAATTCACTCCTATCCGTCTTATCATTTCAGTTACACCTAATGGGTACTTTACCCTCAGGTGGATCCACCAAGTTCCGAACTTGGCTAAAATAGATGGATATTATTATAGATTTTATAGTCTCCTCCTATTTTAGAATCAATATCTCATATTGCCTTTCAAAGGTCTTTGGATCAACATCCTTACTTTATTGTGCTTATTTTCTTCCATTAAAGATATGTCTCACATATCTACAAAGTTGAATTAGCACAATCTAAAGACCTATGATGCGTGCTATTATTAATCAGTACCTTAATAGAAGTGTCTTTGGGTTGTGGTTCTGGAACACCTTCCAGAAATTCCTTGCTTCCACTATTTTCCTCAAAGAGGAACTCTTCCTCTAGGAATATAGTAAATTGTAAAACACATACCCTTTATCTCATAAAGTGGTATATTTAAATATCCTTAAGTTTCCTTAGGATATTCCACAAGTCTACACTTCCTATCTTATATTCTAATTATTATGGGTTACACATCTTCATCTTGGCCGGACATTCCGAAATCTTCACTAACTTAAGATCAAGAGATAACCCCTTTATCCATATCATATATGAAATAATCAGAATAAATTAGAAGGTACCAACACAAAGTGGTTATATTGAGTGCTTAGCCCTAAATAGACAAGGAAGATATTGCAAAGGTTGTCATTACTTGTGTCATGTCACACATGACACAATCACCCTTGTTTCTACTACTCAAGTAAGCTAAGGGTTTTAGGGAGATGTTCATTAAGATAAAGTTGTATTATCCTTCAAATGATGTGTGAATCTAGTACTTAAGTATTTCACTCCTTGACCTAATCAAAAAGCTTCAATACTCTTTCCATTTATTCTTTACTTCATTTATTACCTTAGACAATTTCTCAAAGTCTCATATTTGTACTTCACAAGCACACATATCTATGCCTAGAGAAATTATCTATTAAGGATGAAGTAAGAATGTCCATCTTTAGCCTTAATAGACACGAGACCAATACACATCCAAATGTATGAGTTCTATTAACTCCTTGGTCCACCCTCCATTTCTAGTAAATGGAGAGATAGTCATTTTTCAATGAGATAAGACTCATATTTGGTTAATGATTCAAAATCATTTGCCTTTATGTTTCCATCTATATGGAACTCCTTAAGTCTTTTCTCATTGATATGACCATGTCTATATTAAGCTAAAGAAATAGATTGATCTATATCAACCCATTTCCTCCTAAGAGGAGCATTCACACATACCATGGGAGCTTTCATATCTCATATGAGTAAATTATTTACTAAGCTCCCACTAGCAAACATTTTGCCATTCATAATCTTAGAACAATTATCATTTCCATAACTCAAAATAAATCAATATTTATTCAAGTAGGAAATATCGATATTGTTCATATACAAGGATAAAACCAACAATCTTCATCATAAAAACACCCTAAAAGGCTACTAAAGATTTGTACCTCCCACTATCAATGATACAACTCTTGCACCATTTGTATATGTAGGTTAATCTTTATACATCAAGCCTTCATTTACTTGTCATTATCTGCAACCTTTGTAGATATAAGATGCATATTTAGTATCTCATACCAATAAATGCATATATAACATCTTATAGAAGATATGTATATCTAATATCTCATACAAGATACACACATCTGGTATCTTATACCATAAGACATATGTTTAGTATCTTATACTATAATATACACAAATAGTATCTTATACTTGATGTGTATATGTGTATGACAAGTAAGTCAATGACTGAGATGCCAGAAGCTTCTCAAGCTCCTTCTTTGCAATATATATATTCAATATACTCTCCACCAATCATCATCATGGTAGTAGAAGAGCAATCCTATGTCCTTTTTGGGCTTACTATCCTTGACCAACTTCTTGACTTTTATCTATGCCTTCATTTTCTCATCTAATGACCTTACTTCTTTTCATTGGTCTTACCAACAAGAAGTATTGAAGATGTATTGGTATTTTAATCTTGCCTTAAATTTGCTCATCATTATGAGCCATGATAGATCTCATATCCATCTGTCCATGTTGCCTCTAAACTTCATATTGAGACTAACATTGAGTGTAAGGCAAACAATACATCTTTCTAATGAGATGAAGATCTCATCTTCTCTTACTACATTAGATGATTAGTAGGCACCCACTTCCCAAGTAGGTTAGTTACATGGTCAACCATGAGAACACTTCTCATGATTCTAAACCAGTCAAAGAAGTTAATATAAATGAGCCTAATGACTTCAAGTATGCAAGATAACTGATGGTTACTATAACGGAGATATAATTTTATTTAGAAAATATTGCAGATATTCAATGTAAATTAAGATATGGTCTTTTGTCCTAATTTATGCTCCCACTAATTTCAACGAATTTGCATAACCCTCATTATGCAAAGACGGGATAACATAATAACATCCTAGTGGGGACCAAGACCCTACTAACTTTATGGTGATGACCTTGTGGTAGCACAACAAATCATCCCATACTTAATAGGTAGGCAACTATTGCCAGTTGCAACTCTTGCAACTCTTAGTCATTTAGCCTCTAGAGTTATGATCTTGTGGTAGCACAACAAACCATATACTCTAGTTAGGTCAAACCCGCTTGTTACGTTATGAGATTAGATTCTTCACATAGCCCTTGTGGTAGCACAACAAAGCCATGCAAATGGTCCACCCCAAAGTTCGGCTAATGCCTTGGTCATGATCTCCAATCCCTTGTTGAATAGGCCTTGTGGTAGCACAACAAACCCATCCAATCTAAGATTGGCTCATCAAGACCATAACAACGGAAGGCTACGTGAGTCATTCTTAATGTCTCACGTTTATCGACCTAATTTAAAATGAGGAGGGATTTTATTTTAGTCTCATCATAGTATGTGCTACATAAAAATATGAATACCTTTGAATACCATATATCTAAGGTATCTAGCACACACACATACATATCAAATATGCAAAATTTAAATAGATGATCATGGACTTTTATCACATTAATGCATGACTGGAGCCGGATCGGTATTCATTAAAGGATTCAACATCCTATGCCGGTGTTGACAAGTCATTATGCCTTGAAGAACTCTTCTCCTTGCATTTCACTCTCTCCTCCATCTCGATCGGTCTTCTTGTCATTACAAGAGCACTAAGAGTACGCAGACCCCTAAATGTACATTAATCAAATAAGAAACTTTGATCATAATCAAGGGGAGTACATTTTTAGAGGGAGGTAGAATATACAATCAAAATTGATAAGAGAGAAGATTAGGCACGCAGGCCCTTAATTACATGCCAACATTAAATAAGCATCATCACATGACACACATTCTAAGTCCATGATCATCCAAGCATTCACACATACATACCATCACATGAACATAGTGCGAATACGTGGTAATAATATGATATAACTATTATATCATAAAAATATACATCATATGTTTTGAAATTCCCAATTTCATGCTTGTCGAATTATTCATGAAGTAAATAACATGAAATAACATATAAACAATTTATATGACATAAACAAGCATTTCCAAACAATTTAGGCAATGTATGTATTTCCAAAACTGTACAAAGTGCCAAATTAATGTCCTAATCATCATTCTGAAAAATAATATTTTACAGAAATTAATTTAGACATTAATTTCTCAAGTTAAGTCGTTAAAACAATTTTTAAAAACTTAACAATGAATGAATCTATGACAATGGAGCTCAAAATCATATAAAATATCATCAAACACTTTGATAATATAATATATGATATTCCGAAATTTTTCACAAATTTTATGAAATTTTATTGGCATTTTTCGGATTTTATTTTGATTTAAAACAATTTTAAATCAAATAAAATGGTCTTCGGCGCATTGCGCCACCCATCCTCCGCGCCGGATGCGCCGCCCGTGCGCCGCAGCGCCGGCGCACGGCGCCGTCCCGCGCGCCGCGGGCGCGTGCGCCGGCGAGATGCCGCGCGCGCCCGTTCAAATTCAAAATTTTTTTTTTTTTTTTTTTAAATGATGCGCGCGCTGCGCGCGGCAACGGCCGCGGTCAAACCGCCTGGTTGACCGGCGTTCGGATCCCGTTATCGGGTCCCGATCGTCGTCTTCCCCGCCCGACAAGGCATGAACAGTAACCGTGGAAGGGTGCTCCAAGACCTTCTTAAATCTGGACTTTCCAGCATCCAAAAAGTCTCCAAAAATAGTGGTTCGATTCCAAATCGAACAAGGAATCCAAATATACCATTTTCTTTCCATGAAAAAATCCCAATCAACGGGAAAATAGGAAAGAAGCGCCGCCGGCCCTAAAGTTTCTCCCCTCGGAAAAACTCTGAATCGACCTCCGATGGTGCCGTTAGAAGCAAAATAACGATGGGAAACTCTTTATAATCGTATTACCTATCTTCTAAACCATCTATTAGACATCAAATGTCTCTATGGAAGAAGATCTCAAGAAATCCCCAAATCGAACCGGTGAATTCCGTAAAACGAAATCACCATCTTTCAGATCCTCTACCGGACTCTCCGGTGGTCCAAAATTCGAACGGTTTGCGGCGTTGGAAAGCTCTTTGTCACGAGATTCATTCAGTAGCAACCAAACTCTAAAACGTATCACATACGATTTATGGTTACTCCGTCAAGATGAACGTTTGTACAGATTCGGGAAAACATAAAATATATTAAACGACGTCGAAACGACGTCGGAATCGAACAAGACTTCAACCTGGCTCTGATACCACTGTTGGGAATCGGTCCAATCAGATTGGCGCAGCGGAAAATTTACGATTCCCCGTATATCATTGTCTTGGTCTCGATCGAAACCGAACGACGTCGCCAAAACCGGTATACGAAACGATTTCGAATACGTACCTTTGTGGGATTCAAATAATCCCTAAAGATCGGAGAAGATCGAGCGTTCTCACGCTCGTTCAGCCACTCAAGTGTGCGGCCTCTAGTCGTATCCACACGAGCCGCCTCCATAGTCGGGTTCTCCTTCGCGTCGGACCTTCCGACTCGCCCGGGATGAAGTCCGATCGACTCTCGACGGCCTCCAGCATGGGAAAACGTGAAGGAGAGAGGTAAGGACGAATTTTGCAGCCTTGGCTTGTGGGGCTCATGCTCAATTCGCTATTATATAGAGAATTTGGAGTTTTTCACAAAAACCCCTGCTTTCTCTATATTTACACCCTTGCCCCCAAACTTATGGATTAGCCCTTATGTGTGTGACCCACTAGGCCCAATAGCTCATTTGGTTGAGGCCTAATTAAAAGAACAACTTCTTTTAAATTAAATCTATTATCTCATAATAGATTTAACGGCCTACCGATCATGAAGGGTACAAGCCACATCCTATGATCCCAAACGGCTTCGGGGATAAACTCCTCTCCAAAGAGCCTTTCCATCATCGGTTACCACACGGATATAAAACTTCGTCCATTCAATGTCCCGGTCGGATAGGAGTACGGCATTGACTGTCAACTCCTAAATATACCGACACTATGGAATCTTGTACTCGTAATTGGATCAATTGGAAAACCCTTTTCCAATTATCCTATCTACCTTGGCCAAGGATTTAGAGTACTATCCATAGGACATTCTCTCTCTCCTACCGAGAGTGGACGATCCCTTATTGTCCGCTCAATTGCCTCCACCGGGTTTCCCATATACCCAATCCATTAACTATACGGGACCACAATACTAAGTGATCCATAAGTCAATAGTCAAAGTACATGGTACGCCGGCAAGACATCTTTGGCGACTCGGGTCAAAGATCCAACCGTGCAACCGTGATGATAGAATACCCGATCGACGAGTTCGGTAAGATACCATTCGGGGATTCTATAATGGTCGGTTCGGTGAACTCATTCCTCTAATGAGCACTCGTATATGTATCTCGGTGTCCCCACACCGATGACCAATGAGATCGGTCATTCTCATCATATGAGAAGATATCATATACACTAGTCTTACTGGATCCTTGATGTCCCATCTCGAGGATCCTACGACTAGGAACATTTAGAGTACATGCTTCTAGATGATTGATCTCATTATCATGATCTCATCATGATTCAATCATCATTGCATGCAACCTAGGACTTCATTACGATAGACGCATCTAGATAATGCAAGTAATGAAGATTATGCCATTTATACTAAATAAGATATTACAAGAAATGTAAAATCATATCACATATGATTGGCTTGTAGGGCATACATTTCTATCAAGATGCCAATGGTTGACATGGCATGTGGTATTTGTGGGAGATACCATCCTAGCGGTACTTGCTACCGTAGGACCAGAGCCTGTTTCGGGTGTGGCCAGCAGGGCCACATGTTAGCAGAGTGTCCTAGCAGAGCCAGGGGAGCAGTGATAGAAATGTATGCCCTACAAGCCAATCATATATGATATGATTCGACATTTCTAGAAATATCTTATTCAATTAATTAGGCAAATCTTCATTATAAGCTCTTATTAGATGCGAATATAATAATGAAGTCCTTGATCAAATACAATGATGATTAAATCATGATGAGATCATGATAATGAGATTGATCATCTAGAGGTATTTGATCTAAATGTTCCTAGTCATAGGATACTTGAGACGGGACATCAAGGATCCGGATAGACTAGTGTATGTGATGTCTTCTCATGTGATGAGGATGACCGATCTCATGGGTCATTAGTGTGGAGACACTGAGATACACATACAGGTGCTCATTAGTTGAATGAGTTCACTGAACTGACCGAATTAGAAACCCTGAATGGTATCTTACCGAACTGTCTATCAGGGTTTTCTATCATCACGGTTGCATGGTTGGACCTTTGACCCGAGTCGCCAAAGATGCCTTGTTGGGTGGAACTTGTGCTTTGACCATTGACTTATGGATCACAATTTAGATGGTCCTATATAGCGATGGATCGGGTACAAGGAAAATCCGATGGAGGCAATTGAGCGGACAACAAGGGATCGTCCACTCTCGGTAAGTGAGAGTGAATGTCCTATGGGATAGTACTCTAAATCCCCTGGCCGGGGTAGATAGGATAATTGGAAAAGGAGTTTTCCAATTGATCCAATTCCGAGTACAGATCCTATAGAGTCGGTACACTAAGGAGTTGACAGTCGATGCCGTACTCCTTTCCGACCGGGACATTGGATGGATGAGGGTTTATATCCATGTGGTAACTGATGATGGAAAGGCTCAATGGAGATGAGATTATCCCCATAGCCATTTGGGATCATGGGATGTGGCTTGTACCCTTCATGATCGGTAGGCCGATTAATCTGTTATCGGATAACGGATTTAATTAGAATTAAATAGAATTGTTCTATTTTATTTAGGCCTCAACCAAATAGGTTATTGGGCCTAGTGGGTCACACACAAAAGGACTTATCCACAAGTACAGGGGCAAGGGCGTAATTTATAGAGATTTTGGGTTTTTATGAAAAATTCCATAATTCTCTATAAATACTAATGGTTTCAGCCAAACCCAATCAAGCCAAGGGTGAAAACCACGTCCCAAGCCTCCTCCCTACCTCCTCCTCTCTCTAGAAGGTGTCCATGGTCGATGGAGCTCCGTTCGGGAAGAGTTCTCGAGGCCGGCGCGAAGGGAGAACCTGCTGTGGATGAAGTTCGTGTGGATACTGCTGGAGACCGGACACTTGAACGGTTTGTAGAGCTTGAGAAGCTCATCTCCTTCCTATCCATGGGATTATATGAATCCCTATCAGGTATATTCGAACCCGATTTGATCGGTTTTCGGTTTTCGTCGTTCGGTTCTGATTGAGACGGATTCTAAAGGAACCCATAGGAATCGTCGCTTCCGCTGCACCAAATTTTAATGGACGATTCCTTACAGTGCTATCAGAGCCCGGTTCAAGTCTCGGTCGAAACCGACGTCGAATCGACATTATTTCATGTTATGTATGTGTTCCCGAATCTGTGCAAACGTCTGTTTTGACGAGGCGACCATATTCTGTGTATGACTCAGATAAAAGATTGGTTGGCCTTGGTAGAATCTAGTAATATAGGTATTTCTAACGCCGCAAACCGTTTTAAGTTTGGATCTCTGTAGTGTTTGGTAGAACCATCAAAAGTTGGTGTTTCTGTCATGCCCGAACCAACACCCGGATTTGGGGATTTTGTGAAATCTCCGTCCATAGAAGAAATTGAGGCTTGGAAAGGTTTTAGGAGATGGGCAATATGATTACCTAGCATTTACCTTTGATATCCAGCTTTGAACGACGGCGGAGGATGAGAATTTTTGAGTTTTCCGACGAACTAGGGTTCTGCAGAATCTGGCGGCGCCGACTTGTTTCTTCCTGATTTTCCGTTGATAGAGAATTTTTATCTGAATATATATATACCTATTTAGAAACTTCATATGATGAGGATTCTAAATTGTATTTTTTGAGAATATTTGGCTTCCTGGATAAGGAGTTATCCTCGTTGCAAGATAGAGATTTCTGCTACGGAATTTGGGTGACCGCCGCCTCTTCTTCCTCATTTTCCGGACGACTGAGATTTTTCCTGGATATGAGGCCGACTGTTTTGGATTCCTTATTTGATAAGGATTCTAACGCATATTTTTCCAGATTTTTCGGAGTCCGGTATAGGGAGATATGCCCGAGTTAATGAGATTAACTCTCCTCCGGATGAATAGTGCACCGCCCCCTTCTTATCGGGCGGAGAAGAAGGATTCGAACCGGATCCGGATCCGGGTCAAACCTGGTTTGACCGGGCCCGCGGCGCACCGGTGGCGCAGACGCCGCGCCGGCGCAAAGCGCCAGCGCCCGCGGCGCAGCGCGGCTCACGCCGTACGCGGCGCAATGCGCCAGTTTTATTTATTAAATGTTTTTAAATTGTTTAAAAGCATAGAAAAATCCGAAAAAATGCCAGAAAAATCCAGAAAAATTCTGAAAAATTCTATAATATTATTTAACATGTTTTAAAATGTTTAATGACATGTTATATGATGTTTAGCCTTATTTACATAGATTCACTCATGGTTAAACTTTAAAATTGTTTTAAAGGTTTAACTTAAATTATTAGTGCCTTAATTAATTCTGTAAAATAAGATTTTACAGAATATAAATTGGGACATTAATTTCTGACCTTGCACAGTATTGGGAATGCATGAATGTTCTAAATAGTTTAGTTTTATATGTTCATTTCATATAAATTGTTTATATGTTATTGTCATGTTATTTTCATGTTATTTATTTCATGAAAAATTCGACATGCATGAAATTGAGAATTTCAAAATAAATTATATATAATTTTATGCTGATATATATGATATATCTCATATAATTATCACGTATGCGCTCTATGTTCATCTGATGAATGTTAGTGTGTATGGAGGTGATCATGGACTTAATTGAGCTTGGCTTGTGATTGCTTTTAATTATGTTGGTTATGTTATTAAATGGGGCCTGCGTGTGCCTCCTCTCTCTCTATACAATCTGATTGTACATTCTACCTCCCTCCATTAATGTACTCCCCTAGGTTAAAACCAAGGTTTCTTATTGAGTTATGTACATTTGTGGGGTCTGCATACCCTTAAGCCGCTTGTAAGAGTTAGAAGCCGGTTCGTGGAAGGTTGGAGAGCGGGACCACTTGGAGAAGCACCCTTCTGAAGTGGGAGCATACCAACTAAAGCATTTGAAGCAAGGACTTTCACCTATAGGGGTGCCTTAGGTGCATGCTTAGGGTTAAGTCCATGATCACCTGATTTTGTGCATATTTGATATGTGGATGTGTGCTACTGGTTATACCTTAGATATATGATATTCCAAAGGTATTATATATACTTAGCACATATTATTGATGAGACTAAAATAAAATCCCTCCTTGTCATAATTAGGTTGATAAACGTGTGACATTAAGAATGACTCACGTAGCCTTCCGTTGTTATGGTCTTGATGAGCCAATCTTAGATTGGATGGGTTTGTTGTGTTTCCCACAAGACTCATTCAGCAAGGGATTGGTGATCATGGCCAAGGCATTTGCCGAACTTTGGGGTGGACCATTGCATGGCCTTGTTGTGTTTCCACAAGGGCTATGTTAAGAATTCATTCTCATAACGTAACAAGCGGATTTGACCTAACTAGAGTATATAGCTTGTTGTGTTTCCCACAAGGTTATAACTCTAGAGGCTGAATGACTAAGAATTGCAAGGGTTGCAATTGGTAAAAGTTACCTACCTATTAAGTATGGGATGACTTGTTGTGTTTCCCACAAGGTTGTCACCATAAAGTTAATAGGGTCTTAGTCCCCACTAGGATTTCATCGTGATATCCCGTCTTTGCATAATGAGGGTTATGCAAATTCGTCGATAATTAGTGGGAGCATAAATTAGGATCAAAGACCATATCTTAATTTTAATGAATGTTTGCAATGTTATATTGATAAAATTATATCTCAGTTATAGAATACGATAATAAACCACCATTCGTATGGCATATTAGATGCCATATAGCTTAATGGCTCACACTTCTTAGACTGGTTTAGAACTAAGAGAATTGTTCTCATAGTTGACCAATTAACTATTCTACTTGAGAAGTAGGTGTCTCCTAAATTATCTAGTGATATGAAAGAAAGATAAGATCTTATCTCATAGACAAGATGCATTGTTTGCCTTAAATTAGATGTTAGTCTCTATGAGACATAATTATAGAGACAACATGGATAGATGGATATGAGATCCATCATGGCTCATAGTGATGAGCTAACTAAAGGGCAACTTAGATCAACAATACATCTTAATTACTTCTTGTTGGTAAGACCAATAGTAAGAAGTAAAATCATTAGGAGAGAGTTAATAGTAAAAGAAGGTGGTCAAGATAATAAAGCCAGAATAAGACAGATTCTTACACTTGTCATGATGATGATAAGTGGAAGAGGAAGTACAAAGTGTTTTGTATATAATGCAAAGGTGGAGCTTGAGAAGCTTCATGTATCCAAGTCATTGGCACTTACTTGTTTTAAATATACACTTAATAGTATTAGATACTATATGTGTATATCATAATATTAGATACTATGGATGCATCTGATGGTATGAGATACCAGATATGCATCTTATATCTACAAGGAGTTGTAGATGATAACAAGTAAATAAAGGCTTAATAAAGAAGATGTTGACCTACAAATGAAATGGTGCAAAAGTTGCATCATTATTAGTGGGAGGTGCAATTCTTTAATAGCCTTATGGAGATGTCTTAATAATTAATATTGCTATTATATCCTTCTACAAGGACTTTATATGATTTCCTACTTGAATAAATGTTGATTTATTCTAAGCTATGGAAATGATAGATGTTCTAATAGATTGAATGGCAAAGTGTTTGCCAGTGGGAGCTTAATGAATTATTTAATCATATTTGATATGTTAGCTCTCATGTTATGTGTGAATATTCCTTTTAAGAGGAAATGGGTTGATTTAGATCAATCTACACTTTAGCTTTATATAGACATGGAGAATGGGTTAATGAGTTATTAGAACTCGTACATTTAGATGTATGTTAGCCCATATCTAGTAAGGCTAAAGAAGAATATTTCTACTTCATTATTTCAAAGATGATGTCTCTAGGTATTGATACATGTACTTTATGAAGTACAAATCTAAGACCTTTGAGAAATTATCTGAGATTAAGAATGAAGTAGAGATACTAATGGAACTAGTATTAGAACTCTTTGATGAGATCAAAGAGAGGAATACTTAAGTACATAATTCACATATAATTGAAGGATATTAGAATCTAATGGACACCTCTTTACACATTTTAGCTTAATTGAGTAGCTAAAATAAGAAGCCATATTATGTAGGACATAATATGAACAATGACAAGCTTTGCAAATTTCCTCTTTGTCTAATTTTGGTTAAGTACTCGTTATAACCACTTGTTCTTAATAGGTACCTTCTAAGTCTGTTCTGATTATTCCATATAGGATATGGAAAAGGGGTTAAAACTTGACCTTAAGCAAGTTAAGGTTTCGGAATGTCCGACCTGGTGAAGAAGTATAACTCTAACAAGTTGGAATATAAGACTATGAAGTGTTGGCTTGTGGAATATCCTAAGGAAACTTTTGGATATTAAATATACGACCCTTATGTATAAGGGTATGTGTTGCTCACTCACTATATTTCTAAAGGAAAAGTTCCTTCTTAAGAAAGATAGTGGGAGCAAGGTATATATGGAAGATGTTCCAATCCCACAACCCAATAACACTTCTATTAAGGTGCTAGTTAATAATTACACAAGGACAAATGATAGGTCTTTACTTGTGTCCATTCTACTTAAGAGATATGTGAGACATATCTCTGATAGATGAAATGAGGCATAGGATAATAAGGATATTGATCCTACGATCTATATAGAACCAATATGAGATATTGATTCATTAATGGGAAGAGACAATAAAATCCGATATAAACTTTATCTATTCTAATCAAGTTTAGAACTTGATAGATCCACCTAAGGATATAGTATCCATAAGAAATAAATGGATCACTAAAGAATAGATTGGAGTGGATTAGAAGGTAGATACCTTCAAAGGTGAGAATAGTTGAAAAGGATATCATTGAAGTCAAATGGTTGACTATGATGAGATCTTTTACCTATTCCATGGATTAATCCATTCGGATTTTGATTGTAACACTCTATGATTATGAGATAAGCTAATTGGATGTTAAGATAGTGTTCCTCTAAAGTATTTTGAGGAATAGGTGTATATGATACAACTATAGGGAATCAAGTCCCAATAACATCCAAGAAGAGTGTGTATTAAGTTCATTTATGGACTGAAGTAAAACTTCCCATAGATCATATATAAGGTTTAATGAGATTAAATCTTATGACTTCGTTAAGAACGAAGAGGAACCTTGTGTATTCAACAAGATAAGTGGGAGTGCTCTTACTTTCTTGACATTTTATGTTGATGACATACTACTCATTGAGAATGAAGTTGGTGTGTTATCATAAGTGAACCTAGCTATCAAATTGATCCTCCAAACACAATTTGGGTTTTGAGACCTATGGAGATAGATCTAAAATCAATGCCCAGTTAATGTACGTAGTCACTATAGTCAAAGGGTTTGACATGATGAACTCCAAGATATGTTTCTTACCTATGTGGTATGGAGTTGATCTCTGTAAAGTGTTGTCTTTGTAGACTTCTTGAAGGATAAAGAGATCACATAAATGGAGCCCTTATGCCTTTGTCATAGGGTCTATCATTTATATGATGCTACGTACATGATGTGATTAATGCTCTAAGTGTTATGAGCATTCATCAAGAAGATCCAAGTGAGAGTCACTGGATAGTTTAGAGATATATCATTTGGTACTTGAGAAGCAGTGAGAATGTATCTCTATACACTGGAGGATAAGACTTGAAGTCTTGTAGTTTTACAAACACAAGCTTCTAATCAAATAAGTTTGATATTAAGTCATAATAATGGTGGTGCGATGAGTTGAAAGAGTTCTATGTGATAGAACACTGTAAGTTCTACAACATATGTAAACAAGTTTACATAGTAGTTGCACACTACTTGAGAAGTAGTCTAGATGAAATTTTTCATCTACATATTTGATATGGGATTGTCTCAATTTTCTTTGAAAGTGTATCATTGTTTTGAGAAAACAATGGAGTAGAGCCGCTGTCTCATCAGAAGTTTAGAACTTCTGTGGCGATACCATACAATCAGAGATATAGCAGCTTATAGAGATATAATTAAAGATAAAGTATCTACCGTTAATAACATTGCAGATCCACTGACTGAAGCAGTTACTCAAAGAGTGTTTGAGCTTCACCTCGAGCTGATATAGATCAGCCAGATGGGTGATTGGCTTTAGTGCAAGTGGGAGATTGATAGAAATGTATGCCCTACAAGCCAATCATATATGATATGATTCGACATTTCTAGAAATATCTTATTCAATTAATTAGGCAAATCTTCATTATAAGCTCTTATTAGATGCGAATATAATAATGAAGTCCTTGATCAAATACAATGATGATTAAATCATGATGAGATCATGATAATGAGATTGATCATCTAGAGGTATTTGATCTAAATGTTCCTAGTCATAGGATACTTGAGACGGGACATCAAGGATCCGGATAGACTAGTGTATGTGATGTCTTCTCATGTGATGAGGATGACCGATCTCATGGGTCATTAGTGTGGAGACACTGAGATACACATACGTGCTCATTAGTTGAATGAGTTCACCGAATCGACCGAATTAGAAACCCTGAATGGTATCTTACCAAACTGTCTATCAGGGTTTTCTATCATCACGGTTGCATAGTTGGACCTTTGACCTGTGTCGCCAAAGATGCCTTGTTGGGTGGAACTTGTGCTTTGACCATTGACTTATGGATCACAATTTAGATGGTCCTATATAGCGATGGATCGGGTACAAGGAAAATCCGATGGAGGCAATTGAGCGGACAACAAGGGATCGTCCACTCTCGGTAAGTGAGAGTGAATGTCCTATGGGATAGTACTCTAAATCCCTGGCCAGGGTAGATAGGATAATTGGAAAAGGAGTTTTCCAATTGATCCAATTCCGAGTACAGATCCTATAGAGTCGGTACACTAAGGAGTTGACAGTCGATGCCGTACTCCTTTCCGACCGGGACATTGGATGGATGAGGGTTTATATCCATGTGGTAACTGATGATGGAAAGGCTCAATGGAGATGAGATTATCCCCATAGCCATTTGGGATCATGGGATGTGGCTTGTACCCTTCATGATCGGTAGGCCGATTAATCTGTTATCGGATAACGGATTTAATTAGAATTAAATAGAATTGTTCTATTTTATTTAGGCCTCAACCAAATAGGTTATTGGGCCTAGTGGGTCACACACAAAAGGACTTATCCACAAGTACAGGGGCAAGGGCGTAATTTATAGAGATTTTGGGTTTTTATGAAAAATTCCATAATTCTCTATAAATACTAATGGTTTCAGCCAAACCCAATCAAGCCAAGGGTGAAAACCACGTCCCAAGCCTCCTCCCTACCTCCTCCTCTCTCTAGAAGGTGTCCATGGTCGATGGAGCTCCGTTCGGGAAGAGTTCTCGAGGCCGGCGCGAAGGGAGAACCTGCTGTGGATGAAGTTCGTGTGGATACTGCTGGAGACCGGACACTTGAACGGTTTGTAGAGCTTGAGAAGCTCATCTCCTTCCTATCCATGGGATTATATGAATCCCTATCAGGTATATTCGAACCCGATTTGATCGGTTTTCGGTTTTCGTCGTTCGGTTCTGATTGAGACGGATTCTAAAGGAACCCATAGGAATCGTCGCTTCCGCTGCACCAAATTTTAATGGACGATTCCTTACAAGCAGCACCACCACCAGCAGCAGCTCAGATCAGGGAGGAGGTCCGCCGTCCATAGCTCACCCTTCCAGCACCTCCTCAGCGTCAGGTACCCCAGCAGCAGCCCTTTGTGCCCCAGCAGCGACCAGTGCCACCTAGGAGGCAGTTTATAGCACCTCGGGCACCACGAGCACCACAGCCACCACCACGGAGCGCTCAAGCTAAGGTATTTGCTATGGAGTGCCAGGATCTTCCAGAGGCAGCCAATGCGGCAGAAGGTACTCTCTTAGGTGCTGGATACCATGCTAGAGTATTATTTGATTCTGGTGCTACGGATTCCTTTGTTTCCTTCCGGTTTGCTACTTTCCTGTTCAAGTATTGCAAGCATGAGGTTATTGAGTGTAGTCCAGTCAGTGTTAGCATGCCATCTGGGAAGTCAGTAGATGTATCTTTTTGTATACCCCAGTGTGATATAGATGTTAGTGGTTATATCTTGAGGGCACGGGTATTTGTGATTGAGATGGAGGGCTTTGATGTCATCCTTGGGATGGATTGGCTGGAACATCACCATGCCATCCTAGACTGCTTCAAGAAGAGGGTGATTTTCCAGATACCTGGGGGTGACACTTTCTCTTATAAGTGTCATAGCTATGGCAGGTCCAAGATGCTGATTTCTGCCTTGAAGTCTTCCAAGTTGATTGGTGCCCAGTGTGAAGCTTACTTAGCTTGTGTTACCAAAGTAGAGGAGTCTGGAGATAGTCTAGCATTGGGGGATGTGGCTATAGTTAATGAATTTGTAGATGTATTTCCAGATGAATTGCCAGGTTTGCCGCCACCTAGGGACATTGATTTTGCCATTGATCTTGTCCCTGGGGCTGCTCCTATTTCTATTGCTCCTTATAGGATGGCACTGGTAGCTGAGAGAGCTGAAGAAGCAGTTAGAAGAGTTGCTAGAACTGGGTTTTATTCGCCCTAGTGTGTCACCTTGGGGTGCACCAGTGTTGTTTGTCAGGAAGAAGGATGGATCACTGAGGTTATGTATTGACTACAGGAAGCTGAACTAGTTAACCATCAAGAATAAGTATCCCCTTCCTCGCATAGATGATTTGTTTGATCAGTTGCAGCATGCCAAGATATTTTCTAAGATTGATCTGAGATCAGGTTACCACCAGTTGAGAATCAAGAAGGAGGATATTCCCAAGTCAGCATTCAAGACCCGGTATGGCCATTATGAGTTTCTAGTGATGCCTTTTGGCCTTACCAATGCACCTGCAGCATTCATGGGTCTAATGAACCAGATCTTCAGAGAGTACCTGGATCAGTTCGTGGTTGTCTTTATAGATGATATTTTGATCTACTCTACTAGTGATGATGAACACTGTCAGCATCTAAGGACTGTTTTGCAGACTTTGAGGGAGCAGCAACTCTATGCCAAGTTCAATAAGTGTGCCTTTTGGCTCAAGAGTGTTAACTTTTTGGGTCATATTATTTCTGAGGCAGGTGTGCAGGTTGATCCAAGCAAGGTGGAGGTAGTGCAGAACTGGGAACGGCCTACCAACCCCACTGAGGTGAGGAGTTTCCTTGGTCTAGCAGGATACTATCGCAGGTTCATTGAGGGGTTTGCTTCCATATCAGCCCCATTGACTGCTCTGACCAAGAAAGGAGGATTTAAATAGACAGAGAAGTGTGGTGAGAGCTTCCAATGCTTGAAGGAGAAGTTGACCACGGCACCTGTTCTTGTGCTACCTTCTGGTTCAGGAGGTTTTGTGGTCTACACTGATGCTTCTAGGGTTGGTTTGGGCTATGTGCTTATGCAGCATGGTAGAGTTGTTGCCTATGCTTCCAGGCAACTGAAGCCCCATGAGAAGAATTACCCTGTTCATGACTTAGAGATGGCAGTTGTGGTTCATGCCTTAAAGGTGTGGAGGCATTACCTGTATGGTGAGATTTTTGAGATGTTCACAGATCACAAGAGCTTGAAGTACATATTCACTCAGAAGGACTTGAATCTGAGGCAGAGAAGATGGGTAGAGTACATGAAGGACTATGACTTTAGCCTGAACTACCACCTAGGGAAGGCTAATGTTGTAGCTGATGTACTTAGCAGGAAAAAGATGATGGCTATGCAGTTGCACCAGACATGGGAAGGAATGGAGTTATTAATTGGTTGTGCACCCAGCAGGGAAGTGGATAATCTAACATCCTTCTTGGCACAACTTTCTATTGGGTCAACTTTGGTGGACAGGGTGAAATAAGCTCAAGTTGGGAACCAGGCAGTGCAAGAATTAGTCAGAAGGTCAGATGTCTCTAAGTATGAAGATGGTACAATCAGGCACCAGGGAAGGTTGTGTGTGGCAGAGGATGCAGAGCTAAGGCAGGATATATTGGCAGAAGCTCATAGATCTCAATATGCTATTCATCCAGGGGCAAACAAGATGTACCAAGACCTTAGGAGGCAGTTCTGGTGGGAAGGCATGAAAAGAAATGTGGCTGACTATGTATCCAGATGCTTGATTTGTCAACAGGTGAAGGCAGAGCATAGGAAGCCAGCAGGACCACTTCAGCCACTGGAGATCCCAGAATGGAAGTGGGAGCATCTCACCATGGATTTTGTCACTGGTTTGCCAAAGACCAAGAAGCAGTGTGATCCTATATGGGTAGTGGTGGATAGACTCACCAAGGCAGCTCATTTCTTACCTATTAAAGAAGCCCAACCTACAGAGAGCTTGGTGAGATTGTACTTTGATGGGGTTGTCAAGTATCATGGAGTACCTGTTTCTATAGTATCTGATAAAGATCCCAGATTCACTGGAAGAGTATGGAAAGGATTGCAAGATGCTTTGGGTTCTCAGCTCAAGTTCAGCTCGGCATACCATCCCCAAACAGATGGTCAGTCAGAACGCACTATCCAGACATTGGAGGACATGTTGAGGGCTGGAGCACTGGAATGGCAGGACAGTTGGGATTTGCAGTTGCCGCTCATTGAGTTTGCTTATAACGACAGTTTTCACTCCAGTATCGGCATGGCACCGTTTGAGGCCTTGTATGAGAGGCCGTGCAGATCACCTCTTTGCTGGGAAGAGGTTGGAGACCGAAGTCTAATTGGGCCAGATTGGGTGCAAGATAGCAATGAGAAGGTCAAGTTAATCTGCCAGAAATTGCTTACCGCTCAGAGCCGCCAGAAGAGTTATGCTGATTTGAAGCGCAGAGTTGTTCAGTTCGAAGAGGGTGACCATGTGTTCTTGAAGGTTTCTCCTTCGAAGGGAGTTATCAGATTTGGTCGGCATGGAAAGTTGAACCCAAGGTATGTGGGTCCGTTTCAGATTGTGCAACGGATTGGTGAGGTTGCTTACAGGTTGGCGTTGCCCCCGTCAATGGCGAGGATACATCCGGTTTTCCACGTCTCTCTACTTCGGAAATATGTTTCAGATCCAACCCATGTCATAGATTTCCAGGAGATCAACGTACAGCCGAATTTGAGCTTTGATGAGAGGCCGATCCGGATCACAGACCGAATGGTGAAGCAATTAAGGAGAAGGCGAATTCCGATGGTCAAGGTCCTTTGGAAGCATCACTCGTCGGAAGAATCGACGTGGGAAGTAGAAGAGGATATAAGGCGTCTGCACCCGCAACTATTCGGTTAGTTAATTTAATTTAATTTTCGAGGACGAGAATTTTTATTAGGAGGGTAGATTGTAATGTTAGGTTAATTTTTAGTTAATTAAAAGAGAGAAAAAAAATTTTTAGTTAATAATTATTTATTAATATTTTATTTACTTCCTCCCCTATTTATTTCCCTTTTTCCTCCCCCGGGAGACACCCTCCCCGGCGCTGCTTTTTCTCCCCCTCCAAACCCTATTTCCTTCTCTTTTTCGCTCGGACGCCAGCCGCCTGCAACCCCTCCAGCCGCGACCGCCACCTCGCGGGTGACGCCGCCGCAGCCGCCGCGTGGCCCCGCCACACCAGCCGCCACCTCGTACCGCCTCGGCCGCCGCGACGTCGCCGCCTCGGCCCCCGCATCGCTGCGTCTCCCCCGTTCGACACGCCGCCCCCGTTGATCCTTCCCGCCGCCTCGCTGAGTGTGCCACCCGCGCTCGCGACCGCGCGCGCCGTCCCCGCCACCTCGTACCGCCTCGAGCCGCCGCGCCGCCGCCTCGTTCCGCGCGCCCGCGCGCTCGTGCGCCCCCGCCGCGGTGACGCCGTCCCTGCCACGTCACAGCACCGTGCACCGCCTGCGCCACCCGCGCCCGCGCGCGCTGCCGCCGTGCGCCGGCCCCTCTTCTCTCTTCCGCGCGGTACTCTCTCATCCTCTCTCCTATCGCCCTCTCTCCTATTATCCTCTATCAAGCTCCCTAGTTTATTATTTCCCATCTACCGGCAGATTTTAAGAACACCTACCCGGCTCGATTTTTCGTCACCGACGCAACCGCGGCAGTTTCATCGCCAAATTCAATTTTCTTGGAATTCCGTGCGCCGTTCGCCGTCGCCGTCAAGGTAGGCGTCTCGGCTATCCTTAGCACTCTATATATTTAAATTAAATCGTAAAAATTATGTTTAGATCATCATGATTGATAGGTTAGAAATAATGGGCTGTTTTTGATTTATTTGCATATTTAGATAGAGTTAGACTAATTTGTTTAAATTGTGCATGCTTAGATTAATTTGGTTATTCATGTATGTTAGACATCATGGTAGGTTGAGTATGTTTAAATTTAGCTAGTTTAGTATGTTTGCATCGCGATTAACCTTAATCATGTATATCTCGATTTGATAAAAAGCCGCTGTAAGGTTTAAGCATAATGTTGTTAGAATTTAATTTGTTGTCTTTTATATGATAGGTAGTTCTGTTTAAGCATGTAAGTGTCATGGTTAGGTTGTATATTGCATGATCTTATTTATATGCATCAGTTTGTGATAGACTGTGGTATGGTATGCAAATATGTGGTGCATAGAACCATGGGTGTTCATCTATGTATTTCATGTTTGATTGTCAATTAAATGTTCATGTGTATACTGTCTGAGTTATTTATATACTTGCATTGTGTGGAATGTGGTTAGTGTAGTGAGCTGCATTGTGGTTGTTTTGTACTTCACCAGACTAAATTAGTGGCCCGTGGGCAGCGGAGATTAGTTGAATCTGGAGCATCCTTCGATCCCAGATACCGCGGTTTATCCTAAGTACTCCACTGCCTAGGGGTACTATGAGATTTAGTTACTATATGTTACTTCTTACTATATGGTAAATCTGGTGCTAGTTTTGTGATGTGACTACATTTTATCAGATGGAGCATGGTATTTACTCAGACAGGTGTTTAGTTGTGTATGTTGGCATAGATGTTAGTGTTCTAGATGTGTCATTGGTTTTATGTCAGGTCTGTGTGTTCTGGGCATACCTAGAGTAGTCTAATGTGTAGGGTATGTTGATTTTAATGCATATAGAGTCTGGTTATCATATGGGGTAGTTGTATGACTTTGTAATCAATTAATTAAAGATATATGATTAGTTTAATCCTATGTATTAAATCTGATTTTTAGGCTTAATATGTATTGTATACCACTAGAAATCACTAGTATAGTAGGGTAGTTCGGGTGTAAGACCTACTGAGTCTGTGGTGACTCACCCCTTCCCATTATTAAATTTTTCAGCAGATTTCGAGGAGCCTCTTCCTGAGGAGGACTTTGGAGAAGATTTCGAGGAAGACCTTGGAGTTGATCCAGAGCCGTTCGAGGATCCTGAAGAGGAGGAGTTTGGTGACGAGTGATCACCTCATATCTTCTAGGTTGCTTGAGTTTTTCCTTTCTATTGTTGGTTTAGTAATTGTTTGGTGTGATTTTCAGAGGTTGATTGGACTATGTGTTAAGTCCTTTTAGTTGTTTAGTTGTGGTTATTTGTAGTGTTTACTTGGAGTTTGAATTTAATTGGATCATTACAGGTTGTTTTAATTATTCAGATTTGATGATAGTGTGAATTGGATTTTGTGTTCTCCTAAACTGTCCCGATATTCCGAATTTATTTTCCGCTGCACAATTGTATATTCCGGGTCGTGACAAAATCCATAGGTTCTCTTTGGTGTGGCGGTTTGGGTGGTTTGGTGCACACCCCGGGTTGAACAATACAGAAACTTATTCTCGTGATGGCAAGCTGTGGTTCAGACGTTGGGGCACATCAAGCTCCCCTAGCTCCTTCCTCTTGCCTAGGAAACTTTACTGTGTTTTTTTTTACACACTCTTAAATGCTCTCTCTCTCTAGTATTTTTGACAATTTTTTTCTAAAATTATTCTAATTTGTTGATTTTTCGCTATAATTGAAGACTCTCTTATGGGGTGTTTGGTTGCATGATAATTTTTTGTACACTTTCATGATAAAAAATTGTATTAAAATAAAAAGTAAACCAACTCATGACATAAAATTATTATGTTTGGAGAGATGTGATTACAAAAAAAAAGTAATTACCACACATGACCAAACAAAGTGGGGGACCACAAGAAAAAAGAAAGAGGTGAAACCCTCTTTTTTTGTTTAAGAAGAAAATCATTTTTAAAGCATAAAATTATCATGGTTACCAAACACCTCTTTTAACAAGTTTTCTTACAATTTTTAAAAATTAAAACAAAAATCTTCATTATCATGCAACCAAACACCCCATTAGTGTGTGTTTTTAATTGTGTTACTAACTTGATTTTGGTAAGTGTTATTTTTTATTGTTAATTTTTTAATATAATCTTTTCAAGATACATTTTCTAATTCGTGACATCTACATTTTTGTTGAATAGAAATGATAAAATCTTTTAGTTAAATTTTGAATTTTTTTATACAGACTTATTTTTTTGACTATGTTTAAATTTTTTATCTTAATTAGGTCCGAGTCAACCTAGTCTTGTCGAGTTAGGCCGGACCGACAACACCCCCCCCCCCCCTTCTTTCCTTGAACTCGGTAAGCTTGCTCCACACATGGACCAAGATTCCTTCAACGTAGGGCATGCTATCCAACGAACCAACTCCTTCACATGGGTTGCTTCCCACCAATTATATGAGAGAGATAGAGAGAGTTAAGTCCAAGAAGAGTCAGGACATGCTTCCACCACTAATTGAGAGAGAGAGAGAGAGAGAGGGCGCTATACATATACAGAGAGACATATTTGGCCGGCTGAGAATTGATAATATAGGTGGTTTGGGTCTAAACTCTCGTTCGGTGACAGCTTAGACATTTGCCTATGTTTGTCAATATCTGATCGGACCACTTATATCTTAAAAAGCTCTTCAAGGTTCAATGTAGGGATATAACTTTTCATCCTCGGACAATGACTGTTCGGTTGCCCCATGCGTATGTCATAAGTTACGGCGAGAAGTAACCTTGCTTCCTTTTTTTTCTATATAATGTTGCTGGTTTCCTCTTTGTAAATTCATTCAATAAAATAATTTATTTAAAATTTATCTTTTTATTTAAAATAATTTTAAAATATTAAATTTTATAGAACATTTAGAATATATATTAATATTTAATAAAATATTATGCATTTCAATCTTTTTATAGTTGGTATATAGTCTAAATTGTATGATGCTAATGCACACTACATATTGACATATATATTATAATATATTAATTAACTTGATGTCAATTCATTTTATAAGATACATTTTATCACACAACATTAATCATTTATATTATAATCAAGCTACGTACTTCTTACCATTTGTTAATAAGTTGGATATGAAATTAATAATTTAGATGATAAGATTAAGTCAAATAAAATGCCATTTTAGACTCAAAAAATTAATTAATTAATTAATTAAATTAAATTTATTCTCAAACTCAAATAAAAGTTCTCCCAGATTTATGTTCAAATTTATTTTATTGTTGTTTATTAAATTTGAACTTTAAGTCGGTTAGAGTTTATTTATAAAATTTAAATTTCATCTCGTCTATAAAAATTGCACTCAAATTCAATGAAACTTGAAATAAACTAGACTTCATCATATAATATATAATTAGCACTATAAAATTATTAAGTTTTTCTAATTTACTTTTTTAAAATATTCGATCAACTTATTAATTGAATACTGCACACGAGTTTTATAAAAGTTAAGCAAAGTCCCGCTCATAAATAAATTAAAATGTATTGTTATTTAAAACTACTTAATAAACATGGTAATCAAGCAGAATCAAGTTGGTGTGTCGGCTGATTTGCTTCTCTTAAGAGGATAAAGTGTCGTTGACAACGACTTCAAGACCGCAGCAACTAAACGACAGACGATGCATGGCGGCCATGTAACCTTTAAAATTACTTAATAAACATGGTAAAGAAGCAGAATCAAGTTTGCGTGTCGGCTGATTTGCATCTCTTGATAGGATGAAGTGTCGTTGACAACGACTTCAAGACCGCAGCAACTAAACGACAGACAAGGCACGGCGGCCATGGAGCCGACTCCCGACTTCACTTGCATTCGTTTCGTCTTCGTTCATAAAATCACGTAAAAAACGTCGGAAGAGTATGATTTGATAAGAAACGAGCATTCTTCGGACATATTATCACCGTGAATGCCTAGATGGAGAGGGGGTCCCCCGTATCATCCTAGCCGATAATATTCAAAGACGACATTTACCTAACTAAAAGCAACCGCATTTTATTGAGAAGTCCTCGACAACATCAAAATGTCAAAAACAAACTTTTTAACACTAAACAGCAGCTTCTTAACTTTTTTTTATTTTCTTAAAATTTAATATTTTCAAATCATTTTACTATTTTTAATGATAATTTCGAGAGTTGAACACATGCACCTAGATCTCAATAAGTTGTTTAAACCATCAAACCTGCACCAAACCAGTTTGTTCGGTTTGATTTAAATTTTATTTCAATTTCATCAATTTGAAATGCTCTAAAATTGAATCAAATTGGGTCAAACTATTTAAACAAAATTTAATAAAAATATTATTAAAAATATATTATTAATAAAAATAATATGTATATAAATTTTATAATAAAATAAAATTTTAAATTATTTATAACAAAAATTAATATATATTAAAAAAATAATTATTTAAATATTTTATCTATTATCAATATAAAAAATTAAATTAAATTAGTTCAATTTAAAAACCACGCCCAATGATATTTGGCTTGAAAAAACATAATCTCAAATCAAATCAAATTAAATCGTTCGCTACTTATTTCTACTTGTAGTCTCACGTGGACACATCACATGGCAGCCAAAGACGTGCCTCAGGGCTGTGGAATGGTTCACGATTATTTTCGTCGAGAAATTTCAATACCCCTCCACCTGTTCATGGAACAAAATAATTCATATTTGTTTTTAAGAAATATCTCATTTAATTAAATTGAAAACAAGGGGGTATACTCATCACAAAAGAAAGAATGTGTATATATATTTTATAGATGACAATTCCTTCTTGGGTCAAAGGAGTAGGATGCGGTGTGGTAGACTCACCAAACTTTGGAAAAGAGTGGTTGAGAGTTTTGACAAACAAGCGAGAATTATCGTGTCGTTAACTCAAATTTGCTAAATCTTTGCCATGTGATATCTGAACTACTCTATAATAACATGAGTTAGTCTTCAAAAGTCAAGAACATACATGCTCACGACAGCATAACAATTCTAATGTACAAACGAAAATAAGTAAATATTACACTAGTCGACAAATATTGTAGTAACACACACTTGTATTATATAGAAAATTACTAACAAAAGATAGACGTAGGACAATGACCCAAAAAGAAAATGGTCAGTCCATGTAGCCTTTGCTTAATTAATGATCTAACATTTTTCTATGACATTTATTCTTAGTATAAACGAGCAAATCCAAGACCTTTGAGCAAATTGTAGACCTTCATCCAAACTACACCTCAATATTCTTTGATAAGTCTAGTGACATGTGTTATTGTCGCGTTCAAACAAGATGGAGTGACTTATGAATTTAGTATTACAATAGAAAAGATACAAAACAATTCGGAGAACTGGTGTGGTTGAGCTCATGGGACACTCAACGCACCACTATCCATACATTTTACTTTAGAAAAACTTATGGGGTGTTTGGTTGCATGATAATGAAAATTTTTGTTTTAATTTTTAAAAATTGTAAGAAAACTTGTTAAAAGAGGTGTTTGGTAACCATGACAATTTTATATTTTAAAAGTGATTTTCTTCTTAAACAAAAAAGAGAGTCCCACCTCTTTCTTTTTTCTTGTGGTCTTCCACTTTGTTTGGTCATGTGCGGTAGTTACTCTTTTTTTTGTAATCACATCCCTCCAAACATGATAATTTTATGTCATGAATTAGTTCACTTTTTATTTTAATATAATTTTTTATCGTACAAAAAATTATCATGCAACCAAACACCCCCGTTACGCTTTCACACTTTAGAGTAGCTTTCACACTTTAGAGTAGCACAGGTCGGCACATCGACGACACTGTACAACATGTACGTGATATAACCTAGCACATTGCGACACTGACACGACACATATATGACATGCGCGATCCTTACATATATGACATTCGTTCTTGGTTTCAAGTTTTCTCAAGTTCACTGGCAATTTCACCGTAGTCATTTTGAAGTATAATCTAAACCTATACTCCGCGTATCTCCCCGGCGCAGAACGAGTAACGGATGTTGCCCCGCGGGTGATCGCACCAATGTCGAGTACGGTACGGCGTCGATAAATCAATCACTCCCGTTTGAAGCGAACTAGTGAATGCCGACGTATCATTTTTATTAATAATATTTATCTCTTATCTGAATAAAGCCCCAGAGTAAATGTTGCCTTTATTGTCTCTTATGGGCTGCCGCCAGCTCCCCGTGAACCCAGAGCATAGTGAAGCGAGCTTCTCCCAGTGACACGGCCGTACATTTCTCCCCGTTGTCTTCCAGGGAGATCGATCCCTCTGCAAAACAGCAGAGTTCGGTCGCCTTCGGCTCTCGGCCTCCTCCGGCTGCCGCGATGGCGGAGATGTGTGCGGAGTTATTCTTTGCTTCGGCTTGGTAGTGGTGAGTCTGGCTTTCCCGTGCCGCGGCTTTTCCTTTTTGTCTGTCGATTCCGTGCGGTTCCTTTCGAAGGCTATTGGGGACTTAAATGGCCTGGTTGAGCCTTCACCGGCGTAGGCGTTTGCAACTGTCGAAGGTGCGCACGGTCTGGGTCGAGTGGCGAAGCTCGGGCTCTGCTGGTGCTTTTCTTTAGTTTATTTTATCATTCATTCTCATTCTTAGGCTTATGAATATTTTTATATTATTTATTTGTTTTTTTTTCACTTTCTTCATGGATAAACTTTCTTACAATCGGCTGCCAAAAAAAGTCTGGAGTCATCTTTGATAGAAAAACGTAAGAGCAGTCGCCCGATTTTCTTGTATGTGTTTTCTTACTTATTTGTTTTTTTTTTTTTGAACTTCCCAGAGTTACCAGATACCAGTTTTGCTGCCTTTTGAGTTTAGGGATGCTTAAATGTTCTATGATAAACTATAATGAATGTTAATTTTACTCTATTACTGTCTTCTTGATTCTCCTCTGTCATAAGTAAACAATTTGATCCATTCTGAACTCAAGCCCTTCGTTCCATGTCTTAATCAATAAAAGAACGCTTCTAAGGATATTTTTACATTGATCATGCTCTCTCTCTTTTCCCTTCCTCTCGTCGGTAAAAGGACTGGGAGCAATGCTGTCTTGTCTCTGTATTTTCCAGTCTTCCGCGTCATTTACATCAATAAGAACGGTAAGCAGCGGGTTTCCTGGGCATAATTGATATCTCAGGTAAAACCCTTCTCTTCTTTAAGAAAATGGAAAAACACTAACATTTTTCCCCTTCCTGGAGTCTGTAGTACCTTCCACGTTTAAGAGCTTTAATATTTCAAAAGAAACTTAATTATTTTTTTCTCTTCTGGATATGGAATTAGAAGTAACTCCCTATCTGAAAGTATTTCTATTTTAATCCCTGTAAACTTTTAAAAAATTATATTTTACCCTAACATGGAGTTTTCTGCTTTAAAACAAATTAGAAGTACTTCCCGATAGGGGATCTATACCAAACATTGGTAGGTTTACATGGCCGAAATGTAAATGTCCAAGATACGGAGTCATTTCCGATTCCCAATATTTTTCTGAAATTCAAAATTTTTTCTTTATGTTGCTTATTTTAATGTTTTCAATGTGTTAAAGTTGTTTGTACTTCTTCTCCCACAAATTTGGTGGACCAAGCACCTTTCTTTAACAACAGGGATTCTTGCTTTGTAAATTCTTTGTTATTTCTTTTGATTAACCTAAAACTGATCAGTGTTTGCTGTGCTATCATCTTAATTCTTTCTGAGCAACTAACTTACTGAGCTATATAATTTCATCCTCAGCTGTACCTCAATTATCTAACAAACCATTATGGCTATTGCTGTTTTTGTGTTCTTTCTGTCTTTTACCAGGGTATTTTGAAGTCTGAAGCCAATTTACCATCAAGAGATGTTTCACATGGAGCTTGTATTTGTGGTTCTGTTAGTCATCGGTCTTCAAATTGTAGTGAAAGGAGAGATTTTCATTGTTACTGTAGAGGGGGAGCCAGTAGTGACCTACAGTGGTGGGATTGAAGGTTTTGCTCCAACTGCAGCAGAGCTAGATGATGAATTTGACATTACCAGGTGAGTGGCAGCTTTGCAAATTTTACTTTATTTGCAGTTACCGATGCTACCATTTTACTAGTTCTCATTCTCTAAGTTTGTTGAATATACAACCTCAACTTAACTAAACTCACCTCCAGCCTTAATCCCAAATTATTTGGAGTCAGTCATATAGACTTTTGAGTTATTTCTTCATAGATTTAAATCATCCAATTCATGTTGAATTACTCTCTTCTAAGTTGGCTTAGATCTACCACATCTTTTTTTATGCTTCTAGTATTTTGATATTTTCCCCATTTCTACCAAGAGTTGTTTTAGTTATGTGTTTAATATGTTCAAACCATCTCACTTTCACTTATTTTGATTTGTCTACAATTTCTACTACTCTTACATTTTCTCTAACGACTATCATATAGTTAGAGGCGAGAGGTGCGCGAGGCGAGGGGGGCCTCGCCTCGTCTCACCTCACCTCGCCTTGGCTTAGGCACTTGAGGTGGGCTCCTCAAGCATCTGGCCCGAGGCATTATTATTAATTATACATTTTGGAGTTATATAAAAGTGAAAAAAAGAAAATACTTCTAAAAATATCAGAAGCACATGTAAAGAAGTATGAAATACATTTAAAAATCTAGGGAAGAATCTCAAAAAGAATAATCTAAATACATTGATGTCTAATGATCAAACTTAGTTGAACTAAGTAAAAGAAACTCAAAAACAATCCCAAAAAATTGGAAATATACCTTTCCGATGAGGTGTGGCTTCCCAATATTTAAAAAAACTAAATTGGTGTGGTAATAAACCAACTAAGGTGAACTAAGTAAAAAACATCCATAAAAAGCTCCAAAAAACTAAAAATATGCCTTTCTGATATGGTGTGGTTTCATTGGATTCCGGAAAAAGAAATCGATCTGTGCTAATGACCAAAGTAAGTTGAACTAAACAAAAAAGATCTAAAAATAGGAAACAACCGAAAAAGTATATGCGTTTGAAGTAAAGAATCTCATATGAATGCATTTTCTTTCATTTGAAGAGGGGAAAAGGATGGTATCATATGTGAACTGCATATGACTGATGGGAATTTCATTCCTTCATAGGTGAACCCAACTCTTAGAAATAACACGAAAGACTATATGTAATTTATTAAAATTGAGTTTACTTTTTAGATCATGACCAATAAAGTAAGTTCCTAGATATGATCTTAAACTGAACTAAATTACAAATTCATAAATAAATTTAAAAATAAAAAAATGAAAAAGCATATGCTTTTGAGGTGGTTGAGGCGACTACTTAGGCGGTTGAGGCTGAAAAGACGACCACTTGAGGAGGTTACGAGCAAGATGAGGCGTTGAGGCCTCGCCTCGCCTCGCCTCAAATAACATAGAAAAACCATCTTCTCCACTCATTAGGGCGGGGCATATGTAGGGGCAGCGGGCGTGCCCATCAATCTCAAATCGAGTTTACGTCCCTCGGATCAGAATTCCTTGTCCTTCATTGTTCAACATTCATGGTCATATAACATTGTAGGTTTTATAGCTACACGATAAAAAACTCTTTTAACTTTTGTGGAATCTTACAATCGCATATGTAGTCAATCTCCACTTTATCTATCATACTTTAATCATATGATTAGCTTCCTTATTGTATTTTCTATCTTTTAAGATAATTGAATCAAGATATCTAAATTGAGTATTTTGAAATCATTTTATTTTATGTAAACTAATTTTTTTTATCTTTTCCCCTTTGGCTTTCAATAAATTTAGGCTTCAATGTGTTTTTCAAAAGTTGTAGTTTCTTATTTACTCTTCGTGTTTCATCTATCAATATAATATTTTTTGTAAACATCATGCACCATCGTATGTGATCATATATATATTTTGTTAATTCATTCATAACAAATGCAAAGTGGTAAGAATTTATTATAGATACTTGATAAGCCAATTGAAATATGGAAGTCTCTTGTTTTTCCTCTAATCACACAAATCCTAATTATTTCTTCATCATACATATCTTTATCATTTGTATATATTTAACAAATACCATTTTTTATTCTAACACCCACCACAAGATATCTCTTGAAACTATATTCTAAGTAACTTTCAAGTCAATGAACGCATATAAATTTTTCATCTCTATGTTTCGCCATCAGGTTTTTAATGAGAAAAATAGTTGCGAGATGGTGGTGGAGGGGGCATATTTAGAACATTTATGCATTCCTAATATTGTGAAAAGTTAGAAAATAATGTTCCAATTTCCATTCTATAAAATCTTATTTTACATAATTAATTAAGACACTAATTAATTAAGTTAAACCTTTAAAATAATTTTAAAGCTTAACCATGAGTGAATCTATGTAAATAAAACTTAACATCATTTAACATGACATTAAACACTTTAAAAAATGTTAAATAATATTATAGAATTTTTTAGAGATTTTAATTTTTTTGGCATTTTCTTGAATTTTCTATGATTTTAAATAATTTAAAATCATAAAATAAGGTGTCTGGCGCATTATACCGTGCAATCCGGTGCATTTCACCATGCCCGCATGTGCCACTGGGTGTGCCGGCATCTATTGGTGCCTGCGTCGACCGCCGTGCGCCGGCCGCCATTCTCGACAGTCGCGTAATGCATTGTTCATCTGGGAGAAAGTTGATCTTATATAATCGAACTTATCTCCTTATCGAGGGCTCCAAAAAATCGAAAAAAATATGTGTTTGAATCCTCATATAATAGGAAATACATAATAGTCAGCCTCATGTCTAGAGAAAATCACAACGAACCATAAAATAAGAAAGAAGAGGTGGCGATTGTCTGGATTCCATAGCAGGAATCACCATCTTGCAACGAAGATACTCCTTATACTGAAAGTCAAAAATTCTCCAAAAATATAATATAGAATTATCATCAAATGACGTTTAGACCACGTGACGACGAAGATGAAACTTGGCGTGCCACCCTAAGCACTTCTTGCTTGCTTTGCTTGCCTTATGGACAAGCATTGTGAGAAGACAAAGACATGACATCTGAGTTTCTCGACACCTAGTTAGGACTTGCTACGGCCAGCTATGGCTGTTTACGCACTGTCATGCGTGTTCCGGTGTGGGCACGACCCCTCATGGCGGTTTATGATGAGTTGGCCAAGTTGGTTCTTAGTTGACCAAAACTTCACACTGTGCATGACCCGACCCAACTGGGTCTCGAAATTGGTTCAACCCAGACTACCCAGTTCAACAGGTAGTCTGCTAGTTTAGCTGGTATAATGGCCAAACCAGCTGGTTCAAGCGGTCTGAACCTGATTTAGGGCCTTCTAGGCCGATTTGACCTAGTTCATGATCAGTCAAATCTAGTTCAATGGATTTCAAGCTGGTTTGGAGCAGTTTTAGCCTGGTCCAGCAGATTTTCAGTTTGTTTTAAGTTTGGTTCATCACCGTTTGATCTTGTCGGAGTTATTTTAGCGATTGGGTATCATCTTTCTTTTGCCCACTTATGCATAAAGATGGCATCTTCACTTTTATCCTACGTCAGAAGATATCTTAAAAAATTATATAATAATAAAACTAACACTTAACTCAGTCAGCTTAGTAACACATTTAAACAAAAAAAATATGTTTAGAGAGATTTAGAATGTCTTGAGAAATTAAAAATTTTAGGCAACTTTAAAGAGAGAGAGATTACCGAGAATGCTAGAGCAAGACCCTTTGGGGGGGGGTATTTGGAGTGCCCCCAACGGCTAATTGGGTGACCTGGTTGCTGAATCGCGCGACCCCAGGCCAGTAAAAATCATCGGGTCAGGTCAGCGGAATCATGATTTGGCTGGTTGGCTGATTTTCCAACTTTGCCGGCCGAGTCAACCAACCCGACACTGATTTCTCCTTCTATACCAAATTGGCAAGGATTGGTCCCCGTATCTACCCTGTGGTGAATGATGTCCTTGCTGTAGGGAAGGTCCATGCGAAGTCAAGATTTTTTGGCGAGATGGTTTTTAAAGGATTGGTTAGGGAGAGCATGGACATGCGAAGGTGTTACAATGGCAATCATTGGGTGATAGTGTCGGAATGGGTTATGGCGTCGAACATGCTAGGGAGTGGGGCAGTGGGAGAGGTAGTATCCCATGAGGATGAGGAGTGTCAATACCGGGTCCAGAGGTCTCTGGTGAGTGCGAATTCACTGTTAGGTTTTCTTGGTGGGCCTACTATCATTCACTTATCTCCGGGGATGGATCCGGGGATGGACGACAAGATGAATCAGTTGAAGTGGTACTAGAGGGTGACCACCTTTGGGGATGGAGATCTAGAGGATCAGAGGGCGATGTTGGATTCCTTCCTTGAATTCAATTGGCCAGAGACTCGATCATGGTGGATTGATTCCTCTATACCAGAGTGTTTACATTGTTAGGAAAAACTCCTTTTGGAATTGGCTGGATGCGGTGGAAGGATACAATTTCAATGTTCAAGGGGCTAATGGTGCAGTGTGGTTGATTTAGGTGCGGCTGTGGAAAGATGTTATGCCATTTATTGTAGCGGATGCCTCCCTACATTCCATATGGATTGAAGTGATCAAGGATTCTTCATTCTTTTGGAAGCTTTTTGTTTGTGGACAGATTGAAGCTTTGGTGGTCGGCCGACGAAGGTTTATTTGTTCTGATGGAGACCAACCTAGACTTCTCCTCTGGAATTTTCTTTTCTAGTTATTATTGGGGCTGAGTAGTTCAATATTAGTCTGTCTTCACATCATGGTGTCAGTGACCAGCGACTCCATCACATGTTCGAGGATGACAGATGGCCCATTTGAGTTAGTATTTGAATTGTTCTCATGGGGGAAGATAGAAGAAGAGATTGGCCTGGGCAGCTGATCGGTTAATTTTAGTAAGTTTCTTGGTAGTTATGACAAGGAAGGCCGAGTATTATGTTGTGTGATTTGCATGAAATGCTCTGCTTATCGGGTGGAGATCATGGGGCTCGCTGAGTGTTACCGGGTGCTTTGGGTCCGGAGCATGGAATGCGATCTCCCGAGAATCTCTCGAGATCTCCCGAGAATCTCTTTTCTTCCATGCGCCCGAGAAACGAGATCGCCGAAACGAGAATATCTATGTAGTACATGCCTTGATCTTCTCCGCCTATTATTATCCCCAACTTATTAGATGATCTTGTTAAGTTTCTTTCTTATATTGTCAATTTTATTATGGAATCCATCCAAATATTCATCTAAACATTATTGTTTGGTAAAATTTCATAGCTTAATATTTTAATAACTATATATGTACAATTGACTCAAAATGTTATCAATCTCCTATCTATATTGTTCAAGATGAAACTTTGGTCTTACATAAGATCCTTTGTATGTCTCATGCTAACAAATAACAATAGTTCACCATCTCTGTATTACGTTTTTAATTCTCTCACAGCTTATTTTAATATTTAATATGAGTTCTCTTGTCCTTTTTAAAGAGATTATGTGACATTTCGACATTTAAACATGCACATGGATTGGTATTTCCAAAATCTAATCCTTTGAGATTTTTTCGAGATATTTTATTTTCAATCTCCGTGAGATAAAATATAGATGTGAGATGACAATCATGAGGTAAAGTATACCCTGCATAAATGAAATTCGAGATTCGATCTTCCGAGATTTTTCCAAGAATCTCACGAGATCTCTTCTCTTTCACGCTTCGGAGACGAAGCCGAGATCCGAGACGACAATCCTTGGTACGGAGGAGACCCGTTATGCATTGGATCCAGGTAACTTATTTCCAGTTTGTGACCGAGTCACTAATAGACTGGTCCGGATGACTATTTGGACCGGCTCAAAGTGTTCGGCTTGGGATATTCACTATTCGCTTGCCGGTTTGCTGTTGGGTCTGTGCCATGAGCTGGCCGGTCTGTCGTGTCCCGGTTCAGAGGTTGGCGGCCCATCTCAACCATTGTCTTTTTCAATCTGTGTCCCTACTCAAGTGGCTTCAGACATGGTGGAGCCAGAAACCTATGGTGATCCGATGGTCCTGGATAGGGGTGCCCTGTTTGGAGATGAGGGGTTGTAATTTGCTCTAATCTCAGCCTCTTCCGTTGATCAACAATTGATATCTAATGTGGTTGATCTCCATGATCATAATTTGGCTATTGTACTGTTTGTCAAGAATGCTGAATGCGAGTACTTTGATGCTCAAGTGGACAAGGATGCATGGCACATATGTGATGAAGCAATAAAGAAAAATATTGGGGACCTTATTGGCCTTAGCTTCTTGGCCCGGGAGCAAGATGTGAAGACTTTTTTTACATGTTGTGTCTGGACTTTTTGGGTGTGTGGAGCTCCACATCAGGAAAGAAGCTTGTTCATCAGAGTTGGGACTAGGAAGATGAATTTTATTCTGAACAATGGAGTGGTTATGAATAGTAGAAGGAAGAAAGAGGGATATGTGTTTATCATTTTCTAATGATCAGTCTAGTCAGTGGGAACTGTTGAGGTATCACAAGTAGAGAGAAAATTAGGGAGTTGATCATTGCTTTATGTAAACCAGACGTGATCATTTTGTAGGAAACTAAATCCAACTTTGAGAATCCTTTAGATAGGTAAGTTGGGAAAGTGTGGCAAATTGACTAGTTTCTCGTGCGTACCTACAGGGAGGAGTAAAGGTCTGACTGCATTAAGGAATGAGAGCTATTTTTCAATTGAAGAAATAGTCAAAGGCAGGCATTTTCAGGATCTCAAATTCACAACTATAGGTATAGTGAGACAGTAATTCCTTTGTAATGTGTATGGTCCGGTATCTAATGTTGGGAAGGCTATTTTCTTTAACGACATGAAGATGGTGTTGGATGAGTATAACAATGTGGTCTGATGCATTTGTGGTGATTTCAATGCAATTTTAGGACCTAGGCAGAGAACAGGGCAAGGAAGGTTGATTTAAGAGATGACTCTTAACAGGGCAAGGAAGGTTGATTTAAGAGATGACTCTTCTTTTTAATGAGTGGGTCAATGATTGCTGTCGCATAGAATTTTCTAATTTTGACATCGAATAACATGGTCTCAATAAAAGCTAAATAGATTTTGTCTTATCTTCTTGGGTGCGTGCTTTTGGCTGTCCCGAGAGATTTTGTAATCCTAGAGTGGTTTTGGACCACTTCACACTTGACATTTCTTGTGGCAGGGAAATCCAAGATGTAGTCAAAAAATTTCAAGTTTGAATTAGCATTGTGCAGGGAGCCTAACTTTAAAGAACTTATAAACAGGTGGTGGAATGAGTAGAACATCAAATTCTCCTATGCAACATGGAATGAATTTGTAAATTGAAATGGGTTAAAGGATGTCTTAAGAAATGGGCACGCAATTCTTTCTATATTTATGCTAAAGACAAGGAGGGGTGGATGTCTAATATATATCCTTTTGAGTAGTTGAACTGATGGGGACGATTTTAGCATTATATTGAATAGTCTTTTAATTTTGAGAAAACTTACGTTTCTGGTTCTGATGTACACGAGGACAGATTTGTAAATAGTTCTTTTATCAGTTTTTTTTTTCTTCTTCTGGTTCATCGTTCCCGTAAATAGTCAAAACAAGGGGTCCTTTTTTGTAATTCCATGGGATTCTCCTCTTTATATAAGAGGGAGTCATGTACGCACAGAACAAGTTGGAATTGAAATTTTTGGAGCTTTCGGGTCTCTCCCGTGTATGCAGGGCTGTGGCCCGGTTTCCCTCCTCTGTCTTCTCCGATCGACCAGTAGGGTCTTCCCCTTCCATCCTCCGCATCCGGCGGTAGCCGATCCTCTTCTCGCCTCCTCATCCTCCGGCCTCCGCGCCGTTCTTCCAACCCTCCCCTTCTCGGTTCTTCACCGACGGCAACGCAGCCTTCATCCGGACGTCTTCGGATCCGGACGGCACCACCGATCGACGACGACACGGATCGTCGCCCTCGGATCTAGTCCGCGCCGTCGAAGACAGATTCCGGCGATTCCCGGATCCATCGACGCCACGCTCGTCGCCGTCCTCCTTCGCTGATCCTTTCCCTCCGACGGCTGAAGACGATATAGCCCATCGGGCTACGGAAGAAGCAGAATCGACGATCCCCGGTCTCGGCTCCCTTTCCGCCCAGTTCTCTCCTTCCGCAACACCTCCTCCGAAGCCGTCCGCACAAGACCGCCCTGTCAGGAATCCTTACTCCAGACGACAGAGAAGAAGGAGACGGAAGTAAAGAGTCGATGGCGGCGGCGATCCCGTTCCGTCCTCTGTTCCCTTCTCCGGCCACTAGCACCAGATCGACGCGGAACCTCACGAATCCCGCCCAGAAATGGACAGAACTGGTGGTATCCTCGTCCGAACGCCGGATTGCTAGGAAGACGACGATCGAGGGCTGCAGGCCACGAGGTCTCGCGCGTGTGGGATCCAGAAGCATCCGAAGTGCCTCCCTTTGCTTGCGTGCGTCCGGAGGTATGCCCCAGTGGGCCCTGCTGATCCCACGTGGGCGTTCGCCACCGAGGCCTCCAGATGGATTATATGCATGCGTATACGGGACCCCAAAACACGTGCACGTAAGCCATTCAAAATGGGCCGCGGGCTCATCTGTTAACCTGTCCCAAGGATTCCGGAATTGGATTCCGATTCCGATTCCAGGAATCGGCCGATTCCTGGGAAGGGAATCGATTCCGGATCGGTCCGGAATCGGGTTTTTTTTTTGAATTTTTTTTTCGTCAAAAAAATTCAAAAAATTCAGAAAAATTCTAAAAAAATAGGAAATGAGTTAGAATTTTTTTTTTAAAAATAACCAATGCATTCATCCACATGACCACATCGAATAAATACTAATGAACTCCAATTGAAGACTTGAAGTTAAGTACATATTCCAATTCCATTGATTCAAAAATCAAAGAGTTGATACATCATAAAAAAAATTACACCATATCAATCTACTACCAATATCCATGATATAGATATGAGTCTTCCTCCTCTCCTCGTCGCTCGCGATGCTCCTCCTCGTGCTCGCCCTTGTATCTTGTCCGGACCATATCCATATGAAAATAATGCCGATGCCATGCCATCGAGGTCGTATGGATCGGACTGCGGGACGATCGGGACGTAAGCGAGAGGATGGTGGAGGCTAGTGGTGTAATCCACCGCCGGTCGGCTGCCAAATGCTTCGATCTGTGGCTCCATAATATAAGAATGTGGTGTCTGCTCATCCAGCGTGTAATACGGCTTTGGAAGCCGCGAATCGAGAGACTCGCCCATCGCCGATGGCCGCGTCGCCGGTACGCACTCCTCGTCATCATCACCGAGGAGTGAGAAGGAGCACGCGTCTTGTCATTTGGGCCGACAGACGCCCGACCTCTACCTTCCTTCTCTTCACCTCTTCACCATCTCTCGAAGTACCGTAAGGACCGAACACGTTTTTTTCAACTTTGCAAATCCTCCCATTTTCCGTGCGGTCACCTTTGTTTTCGTTTTCCCGGACGCGAATGGGGAGTAGCGAGCTGGCGGGGGGACTAGAGGGCGGGCGGCTAAGGCGGTGGGCGCTCATGCTGGCAGGGCGAGAAGAAGGCCATGCACGAGCACGAGAAGTAGATGGAGGTGGAGGCGGAGCATCCTCCTCGGCTTCAACACCATCCAACTCTCCTTCGGCCCGTGCACGGTCATCGGGATCAAACTCACCGTACGATCCCCGGCTTCCCTCTCCTCTATCCAGAGGCAAGTGCATGCTCCTCCCGGATTATCCGGTCCACGTCCACCTCCTCGGGTGGTGGTGTGGCGGAGGAATGCCTCTCGCTCGTACGAGCCACCTCGCGAATCGTGCAAATCGTGCCTCGCCGATCTTCTCGTCGATCCTCGATGTTCTTTATGCGCGGCCCTCATTTGTAATGACGAGAAGACCGGCTTCTCCACTCGGTCCGAGGTCAACCTCGTTCCTCCTTTTCGTATGTATCGGGTTGAATGTACTCCGGTTCCTCTCACAATGGGAGGAACCGGTGCTCTGGCCGAGTATCCCGATACCGATGGCAGCAAGTGGATTCCATCCACTCCTGGTGTTCACCTGAACCCACCACTCAGCTGCAAGAAAAAAACAAGAAGAGAAAAGGTAAACAATTAGCCCATCATCTACCATAACTTATATGAAAACAAAATAAAATCTTCATCAAGCTATTACTATACCAGGTGACACTTTGTCAACTGAATATTTAAGGTCAGCATCTGAGTATACCCCGACCCTCATCTTGTACTTCTGCATCTGAAAAATTTATAAAAAAAATATTAGTTGCCTGGTAAGGCTACTCTAAGGTATTTAATGAACTCTAACTTACTTCTATCTCAGCCTCTATCCTGTCCTGCTGAGATCGGCACAGACGCTGAATAACTGCAAGTGTACCCCGCATCACCTCGTTGTCGTTCACCACCTGTCCTCCATCTTGGATGCGGGGGTTCAAAAAATATCCTGCAAGATTTTATTAGTTAACACTGTGCATATAAGACAATTATACAGCAAAAATAAATTTTTAACCAAGTTACTGCAAGACGTGGACATCGTGGTGCAAGGTCTTGTCCCATCGGTCATCTATGATCTTCCACCACTTCTTGTAACCTTTGAGATTTTTTTCTTTGATTTTCAGCTTTGCTCGGTCCATGGCATCATACAACGTGCCCATCTGGTCCCTGTCATCTGAGTCTACCAACCTCAAGACAACTACCAGTGGCTCAATGATTGCCAAGTAGTAGGCAATCCTCTCCTAAAACCTCTTGTCAGTGAGCTGCTTCTCGGACCGACAAGAATCTCCAATCGTTCTTTCTTGTCGTACGGGTTGTCCACCATATAGTTGTCATACTCCTCGGACTGCGTGAACCTAACCAATGCATGCCTATGCCGGTGTAAACTCTCCAGCGCAATGAAGTTCGTGGCAAATCGTGTTGGACCGGGCCTAACAAGATCGTGCCTGACAAGTATGTAGGAGGCGGGGATACGAATAAATAAAAGATGTGATGGTCTGCGCCTGCCTGACAAGTGTAGATACACCCTCCTCCTTGCCTATATCCTCTAATATGAGATCTATGGAATGTGCTGCACAGGCACCCGTAAGATGTGCTTCCTCTTCTTCATCAACTTCCTCCAGCCGCCTTATATGATGGTTCGTTGTCAGTGACAACCTGAACCACATTGTCCTCCCCGATCTCCTCCACCACCCCATCCATCAGAGAAAAGATGAAGTCGGCATTTTTAATCTTCCCAGAAGCATCTACCGACTTCAAGAATGTAGTCTCCTCAGAACAGTACACCAAGAAGTTTATCATACTCCTCTTGGTGATACCTGTCCACCCATCGCACATAATTGTGCAACCCCTCTCCTTCCACACCAACTTAAACCCATCCATCCACTCCCTCAACTCCTGGACCTCCTCATCTGTGCCGCCGTATACGTGTCCGCTGCCCGGGGCTTGCAAACCCGGTCCCGGCTCACCCACGCCACCCACCATCGACTGGAAGTAGGGGCTGGTGGCAGCATGTGCTGGGATCCCTACATCAAGTTAAAAAAAATTGCGATCAGGCTAAAATAAAGTTTGAGTAAATACAACTCACTTAATGTCAATTTTAATTGAAAAAGTGATACCTCGTACGTAAAAACCATTTCACAATGTGGCGAACGACTCTCTTTGCAGCCGTTCCTGTTGCCTTCACCCCTTTCATTGCCTGTTTTATCCCCATCTGCCCAGCACTCTGTTTCCTAAATAAATACTCGTCACTCGGTGTAAATCGAGTGCTGGTAGAAGTGGAACGGCGGTATGGCTCCTGTCTCCTGGGGTCAGTCTCTCGGTCCCGGTCCGGGCGAGCCGATGCTGATCGGCCCAAAGCTGGGTCAACTCTGGACCCAGACCCTCGTGCTCCCCTCCTCCCCTCCTCCTCCTCAGCAAATGCACGCTTGCTAGCGTGCCTAGCACGTCTAAGCTCGGAGTCTGTGGACTCGTCCTCGCTCTTTGGCTCCGGCTCAGCTGGTGCCTTCCCCTTGCCTTTCCCTTTGGAGGTAGGCAAATCGCGGTCCCTCCTCCTCTGGAGTAGCTCGTCGTGCAACTCCTCCCTCTGCTCGAACCTAACAGCCCGTTGAGAGGCTCTACCTGTCTTGTAGCCTCTCATCTCCTCACTCTTCTCCCCGGGCACCTTGTCACATTTCTTGACATTCCCACCTGTTCCGGCAATATGTTGTTTCCGCCGGAACACCACCCCGTTCATCTCCTTCCCACACCATTTGCACTGTACCCTCTTCCTGACTAGGTCTACCATCTGCCCGTGTTTCCAACCCACGTCGGAAGCACGTGCTGCTGCTGCATCACCTTGATCGGCCATCGCTTGTATCTGCAAAAATTGTAAACAATGCACTAAAAATGATTAGATAATATAAAAATTGATTTAGACGCTGTTCGGGAAGCAGACAACCCAAGTAACACACCATTCGGTATGTTTAAAGGGTTACGTATTTGCCGGAAATGGTCGTAAATTAACGTACGGGATATCCGGAATTTTTCTCGTGCAAAATGGACTTAAACGGATAGTTTAAAACTTGGACGGACTTGTTCGGTCGGAAATCACAACGTTTAACGACGCTCGGACTCGTCGGAAACGCGTAAGAATGGACGTACGAAGCTTTCGGCGAAGAAATCTTACCAAAAACCGGTCAAAGATCGAAGAAGAGGTTGATTCGATGCCGGTCCGAGTTTGAATCGGCGGAATCCCTTGAAGACCTAGCTTGGAATCGCCGGAATCGCCGGAATCGCCGCCAGAATCGCTGAAATCGGTGGAATCGGGCAGGAATCGGCGCTGGATCGATGGAATCGGCCGGAATCGACGCTGGATCGACGCTGAATCGCCGGAATCGCGCCGGAATCGCCTGCGCCTGCTTCTGCTGCTGCGGGATCGAGAGAATCGACCCCCGCGGGTCGATTCCGGCCCTAAAAGGGCCAAAATCGGTTCGATTCCCGGTCCAGAATCGAACCGGGGCGGTTGACCCGGTCTTCCGAAGGAATCGTCGACCGATTCCACAAGGAATCGCCTAGAATCGGATCGATTCCGATTCCGACCGATTCCAGGCGATTCATACCGATTCCGCGGAATTCTTCCCGGAATCGGTCCTTCCGCCAGGCCGGAATCGGTCGGAATCGGACCGATTCTGCCGATTCTGCAATCTATGACCTGTCCAATAGGACGCTGTGGAGGTCTCGCGCGTGTGGGATCCGTTTCAGACGCAGGAAGGAGCTGATTTGGACGTAATAATTAGGTGTCTATGCATTTTAGATAGTTTTAATTAGTTTCGCATCGGTTTGATCGACTTAGTTGTTTGAACAGCTTTAAATCGATTTTGTCCTGCATCAGTTTGGTATCAGAGCTCGGGATCGGCTCGTTCTCACGAGTCGAGTCTTGTGTGTTCCCGACCGTATATAAATAAATCGGAGTTAAAACTCGAGGTCGAGTTTTCTCCCAGTCGGAGAGAATGATGGGGACGATTTTAGCATTATATTGAATAGTCTTTTAATTTTGAGAAAACTTACGTTTCTGGTTCTGATGTACACGAGGACAGATTTGTAAATAGTTCTTTTATCAGTTTTTTTCTTCTTCTTCTGGTTCATCGTTCCTGTAAATAATCAAAACAGGGGGTCCTTTTTTGTAATTCCATGGGATTCTCCTCTTTATATAAGAGGGAGTCATGTACGCACAGAACAAGTTGGAATTGAAATTTTTGGAGCTTTCGGGTCTCTCCCGTGTGTGCAGGGCTGTGGCCCAGTTTCCCTCCTCTGTCATCTCCGATCGACCAGTAGGGTCTTCCCCTTCCATCCTCCGCATCCGGCGGTGTAGCCGCTCCCCTTCTTCCTCCTCATCCTCCGGCCTCCGTGCCGTTCTTCCAACCCTCCCCTTCTCGGTTCTTCACCGACGGCAACGCAGCTTCATCCGGACGTCTTCAGATCTGGACGGCACCACCGATCGACGACAGCTTCTGGATCGTCGCCCTCGGATCTAGTTCGCGCTGTCGAAGACAGATTCCGGCGATTCCCGGATCCATCGACGCCACGCTCGTCGCCGTCCTCCTTCGCTGATCCTTTCCCTCCGACGGCTGAAGACGATATAGCCCATCGGGCTACGGAAGAAGCAGAATCGACGATCCCCGGTCTCGGCTCCCTTCCCGCCCAGTTCTCTCCTTCCGCAACACCTCCTCCGGAGCCGTCCGCACAAGACCGCCCTGTCAGGAATCCTTACTCCAGACGACAGAGAAGAAGAAGGAGACGGAAGTAAAGAGTCGATGGCGGCGGCGATCCCGTTCCATCCTCTGTTCCCTTCTCCGGCCACTAGCACCAGATCGACGCGGAACCTCACGAATCCCGCCCAGAAATGGACAGAACTGGTGGTATCCTCGTCCGAACGCCGGATTGCTAGGAAGACGACGATCGAGGGCTGCAGGCCACGAGGTCTCGCGCGTGTGGGATCCAGAAGCTTCCGAAGTGCCTCCCTCTGCTTGCGCGCGTCCGGAGGTATGCCCCAGTGGGCCCTGCTGATCCCACGTGGGCATCCGCCACCGAGGCCTCCAGATGGATTATATGCATGCGTATATAGGACCCCAAAACACGCGCACGTAAGCCATTCAAAATGGGCCGCGGGCTCATCCGTTAACCTGTCCAATAGGACGCTCTGGAGGTCTCGCGCGTGTGGGATCCGTTTCAGACTCAGGAAGGAGCTGATTTGGACGTAATAATTAGATGTCTATGCATTTTAGATAGTTTTAATTAGTTTAGCATCGGTTTGATCTACTTAGTTGTTTGAACAACTTTAAATCGATTTTGTCCCGCATCATGAACGACAGAGACCAGATTGATGACAGTCAAAAGGAAGAATGGAACACTCCAAAAAACCTATACAAAGAATGGAGTCTTAGGGAAGGATTTTGTAAACAGAAATCAAAGGAGCTATAGCCGATGGAGGGCAATAAGAACATGAGATATTTTTATACACAAGCTTCACTAAGGAAGAAACGGAATAACATACACAAGCTGAAGGTGAATGGGTCTAATTTCACAGGAACAGATGAGATTGGCATACAAGTTGTCGAGTTTTATAGTGATCATTTTAAAGAAGACACTTGTCGTTGGTCGTTTATTAATTTTAATACAGATAGGATCCTCGAGGAAAAAAACTCGTAGTTCTTTGTATACAACATTTCAGAACAAGAGGTCTTCACAAAAAAATAAAGAATATGGACCCCTACAAAGCTCCAGGTTTTGCTCTTGCCTGTTTCTTAGCCGGTTTTTATCTTCATTGTTCGGAGGTCATAAAGGATGATTTCATGGCACTTAATAGGGAATTCGAGAATGATCCATGGTGTATTGAACTTCTCAATTCTACCATGTTGGGCTTGCTTCCCAAAAAGGAGAATGTGGAAGATATTAAAGATTTGAGATCGATCATCCTCTTGAATTGTACCTATGAAATTCTTACTAAAACACTTACTACTAGACTTAGCAGATATGTGGATAGGTTAACAAACTTTTCACGGTCTCTTTTTATTCCATGCTGATATATCTTGGACAACTTTATGGTAGCATATGAATATTTACGTGACCAGAGGTAGAGGCATAAAGAGTGCATTCTACTACAGTTGGATTTTGAGAAAGTCTATGACAAGGTTAGATTACTGTGTCTTATCAGAATCATGTAGTAAATGGGTTTCAATAGTAAATAAAATAGGTGTATCAGGCAAAATGACCCTATATCTCCCTTACTTTTTGTTCTCGTTGGTCAAGTGCTAATCCTACTTTCGTGGGAAAGAGCAAAGCATGTAGGTTTGATTGAAGGAATTGAGGTAGGTGAGTTACTCATATCTAATTTGTAGGTGCCACTTTACTTTTCTCTACAGGGAACATGGAGAAATGTTTTCACTTAAAAGTTATTCTCTATTTCTTGCAATCGGTTGCTAGTTTGAAGATCAATGAAGATCTACGTTATTCGAAGCATGAGGTGCCTGATGCGAGGTACCTGACATCACAAATAAATAGTTGAAATAATATATCTAATATAAATAGTTGAAATAATTCTAAATGTACTTGTAAAATTGAAATAAATGCAACATTTTAATAAATATGTATTGTAGCCAACAAATAAACAAAGTTATAACAACTAAAGAAGGCCAATAACAAATATAACATCATAACAACTAACATAAGTACAAATTAAATATAATATAACATCTTAACAAGTACAAGCATCATAATTAAAAATAGCCTTAGAGTACAAGACATACAAGTGTTAATAACTATTTGAATCAAGATTTGGGGCAATATTTTGATCATCATTGCTGGCATCGTCCGAATCTTCTTCAGAAATGTGAATTCCTTGTTCAAAGATCTTGGAATCGATGATGTAAACATGTTAAAAAAAATCAAAGAACTAACCAAATTGGACTAAGAAGTAAAGTAAGATATCTTAAAAATTAAAATACAACCTTCTACTCGGACCTTCCTCTTCAGCAATTCTTGTTGCAATATCCACGTCTCTTTTTGTCAAGTCTTGGTCTTCATAGACAATGTTTTCATCTTTATTTGTAATTTATTCACTTGATTTATTAATGTCATCTAAGGAGATTTGATTAAGATTTGATTTCTTCAACTTTATATATATTTTTCTGAGCCTTCAGTTATATTGCATAAATTCTAAATCATTCAATTTCTTTTGTTCAAATCTTTTTCTTTTTTTTTGTACGAGTCAGGTAACCTCAAAAATGACAATTTTATTTTTGGAAAAATAAATAATTTTTTGGTTTGAATTAGCTTTGAACAACTAGGAAAATAGGTGGTACACCATAGGTGTATAGCCAATTCAATGTTATTGTATAAAAATATATGTTGAGGTTGTAGGATTCTTTCAAAATACTTTATTTTGACATCTCCTTATCTAATTTGTGAAATACTGATGTTAATTACATCGAGTAATAACTCAAAAATCATTAATATAGTAATTCATGAATAGAAAACATACATTTGCAAAAATAAACACATTCGAGAGCAATGCCCCATGAACTTGATGGCATGCAAGCACTTTGTGTTTTGAATGTAATTTGATTTGATTTTTTTGCTTGGGAATTTAAATTTCATCTTTGGGATGTGTTTCATCTTGATTAAAATTTGACTTCGTTTGTAGTTACAGTTGTCTTGAGTTTAGTTTGAGTTATTTAGGGTCCATTTGTGGGGTTTGGTTTTGGTTTGTGACTTTGTCTTTTATGTTTAAGATTATTTTTTGGATTTAATCCGAGTTGATTAAGATTTATTTGGAGATTTGATCTGGTTTTTTTATTAATACTTGATGTCTTTTGATTTGAGAAATGTTTTTGAATTTTGATTGAGTTTGTTCGAGATCTTGTTTGTGATGTATTTTATTTTGATTTGATTTTGATTAAGACTTGATGTCCTTTACCTTAGGGGTTTGTTTCGAGGATCTCAATGACTTTGAAAATTTGTGAATCTTCTCATTTGGGATTTTGATTTTTGGATTGAAGTCTCTCAACGATTTTGGAAATCAGGTTTCAGACTTTGAAGAATTTTTTAAACCTGAGATTTTGTTTTCCAGCTTCAGATTTGAGGTTTGAAATTTCTTGAAAAGTCTTTTGGGTTGGTGTTTATTGTTCTCTTTGATTTTAAACTTAGACCCTTGATATTTGAAATTTTGGCTCCAGATGTGATCAATTTTCTTTAATTTCTATACCTGGGTGATTTAACTCTGGTCCCAGTTTGTAATAACCACTGAATTCAGACTTAAGATTTTGGGCTTGTTATCTTTTAGATTGGGATTTTGTTACTCTTAAAGGGTGGATGTTTGTCAAGCCTTAGATTGGGGTATTTGGGCAATTCAACTTCAACCCCTTTTTTTAGATTCAGATTTTCCATTTCAGATTCTTTCCAATTCTCTATATTATGAAACTCTATGATTTCTCGCTCTCTCACATCCTGGATATCCAGATCCAGTTTTCAGACGGTTGAATCCTATGAATTTTTTGAAGTGTTTCAGATTTTTTCTACTTACAATAATCTACATAATTAAAGTTTATGTAAGTCCCAGATTCTGTTCATGTTCAGGTTTACTGAGTGACTGGTTTCTAGTATGGTTTCGGGCAAATGTAGGACTGGTTTCAATATCTGGCTTATGGACTGGGTTAAGACTGTTTGAGGGGTGATCTAAGACTGACTCAGAACTTATTTACACCATAATTTTTAGGCTAACTTTGGGTTGATTTGTGGCTAATCTTGATAACTGCCTTTAAGCTCAACTTTGATTGATTTAGTGACTGATTTTCGGTATTGTTGGAGATTGATTTGAATTTTTAGATCTCGAGACGTGGGTCTGTTGAGTTTTAATCACCCGATGACTGATCTAATTTCTCTAGTTTAGTTTGCATCTCTTCAAGTTCATAGGGTTGTTTATGTCCCTCTGTTGACACCCATATTTTTGAATTGAAGGTCTGAGGAAGATCGAATGTCGATAGCCAGTAGGATGTCCAACAATACCAATAAGCCAAAGAATCAAACATGTAAGATGTGACTAGTCTGTGCAACCAAGCACAAAGAGGAACCAGTGGAGGCGTCAAGCTTGTTGACCAGATAGACAAAGTTTCAGATTGTAGCTGTATGGTGCATTTCCTTCACATCCTAGCAGCCATGGGATTCCTGCTGTCTAGTTCTACATGAAGTTGGGTTGTCCGATTTTATAGTATCATTCTGATTGATAGCAGGAAATCAACTTCCCAGCCTTTAAGCATCCCGATGGATGCTAATAATGTTGTCATGACAGCCGATGTGGCAAACAAGACACCCATTTCATGTCTAAATGTAGTTCTACATAAAGAACAAGCATAAAAATGTAAGCTTATCACTGGAACTGCGTGCGGTGGTTAAGTACATCTGCTAAAAAATAAATAACAAGAAGTAATCTTCAAATTGATCAAGTAGTCCAATGGAGTGGCCTGTTTGATGCAATGACAGCAGAGCAGTCTCACATACTTGAAGATGGTGGAAAGATCCGTCGGACGGGGTAAGGGGGGGGTCTCATGGATGTAAAAACATAGCAGGTGGAGGCCATATCGAGCAACATGAAGAGGAAAAAAATGGAAGAGCAAGCAAAGGCTTCGGCAGCAGAATCAACCGCCGATCGGTTCTCACATTGGGCCGGACTCATCCGAGGGTAAGAAGTCTTATAGAAACGGGAAGGCTGCCTAAACGAGTGAATCAGAGTCATTGAGGGTAGGGGAGGTCAAATCCCGCATGTTACAAACCCGTCTGAGTTCATCTCAAAGAAGAATCTTTTGTTTAGGAAGGTTTCCGATACCGAAGGGGAAGACGAAGGCCTATATAAACATCGGCAAGGCTATCGTAGAGAAAAAAGAAGGGTGAGGAGAGTTACCCAGAAGAAAGAAGGAGCTGCCGTAGCCTGCTCATCTCCGTTGCTCTCCCGTTGCCTCCTGTGTTCATGTCAAAGGTTTTCGTTACTGTCAATCTTGTTAGTCGACACCAACAGGGAAATCAGCTACTGCCGGAGAACCTGCTACCATCAGAAGCCCCGTTTGCCATCGTCGTGGAGAGCCTTGACCCCTCTATCTCCATTTGGAACTTCCATGCTCACTGTAACCGTCGAGGTCAGCTGTTCCAGTAGGAAGGAGCCATCGGGGGCTCCAGTTGCAGACAGCGTTGTCTTCTGCTTCTGCTGATAGGGTTGTCTCCACCGAAGCCTTCAGCTATCCGTCGCGGTTTTTGTCGTCATCAAGGATACCCTGGGAGAGCTTCCGCCAGAACTGGTGAGAACCGTCATTATTCCTTTGTTGTCGAGGTCTAGGGAGCAGCCAAGGGACGCAGGAGCTGTTGGGTCAAGGCGAACGGGCTCACACGGGGTTCGGGTCTTTCGCAGCTGAGCTACTATGATCAATCAACACCGCGGGGGCCCAATGATCCGTGGGTCAACTTCGAGTGGGGCCTACCTTTAAAAGGGTGTTGAAAAAAAAGAGAAAGGAAGGGGAGCAGCTGGGCGGATGTAGTCGATCGGCCGGGAGGCCCACTAGGCCTATTGGGCTCCAAGTCGACAGTGGATAGAAAAGATCTTAAAAAAAATCAAACAATCAATTGAAATTGAAATAAAAAAATTCATTAACATAATTTAAACAAATAGAGGTGAGCATCGGGCCGGCTAAAAACCCACTCCATGGTCTCGGCTTAACTTATAAGAATTCCAAAACAAATGGGTAACCAAGAGGCTGGCTAAAAACCCACCTCTTGACCCTTAATTTAAAAAATAATAATAAAACAAACAATAAACAGAAATCTAAATAAAATTTACCAAATTAATTTCACAAATTGAGACAACCATCGGGCCGGTTCTAAACCCATCCCATAGTCTTGGCTTAACTTAAAAGAAGTATAAAACAATGGGAAACCAAGGGGCTGGTTCTAAACCCACCCTTTGACCCTTCTTCTTAAGGTAGACATCAAAAAGTTTATTAAGAGACCCCAATGTCTTACCACTCTGTGACAATGGGTGATTTATTCCCCAAATGATGAAGAAACGTGGATGATCAACATGAGCTATCCCTCCATATGTCTATCAAAGGCTGGTCTATGCTCATTCTCGAATTGATGGGACAAATGTCATAATGCCTATCAAAGGCTAAAGGATTTGATTCGGGAATCATGGCTGTTATGCCTTTCCTTTATTTGTAATTGGGTTCCAAGCAATACAATTTCACGTTCTCTGTACACGGATGGTGGTATTGGGAGCACAAACAGTCATGACATGAACTTGGAGAGGATGCAAACACATAAAACTTAAAATTTGAAACACTGAAACTGAGCAAGTTTGATGGTAAAATCTGAATATGAAATGGTTCTGAAATTTATTTAGCTGGAAGATGTCAGATAGCATAGGATCTGACAAACCTGAGGTTCTACAGGTTTAAGAATCAGTCACCGAAGGGTCTGACTGTAAACTTGGACATGGACAGAATAATAAAGGGCAAAAGAGTCCTGGTCTATCATGAAGGATTCTGCAGGGTTGGAAAACCAGCCAGCACAAGAGCTTGTGGATCTGTTCAGGCTGAGGAGGCAAACGTCCGAATGCCAGGAGATTCCCCAGGGAAATAAACTTCGAACCTCCAAGGTCTGAAAGATGGCCAAAATCAAAGGAATACAAAGCCTTAAAGCAAGATCAAATTTGAAATTTAATTGCAACAGATTTAAATTCCAAGTTTCCAATTGAAGCCCTTCAGAATCTCAGATCTTACCAAATGGAGAAGTACATTAAAAAAAGTCATAAGCATTCAAACCAAAAAAAAAAAGAGAAGAGGGGAGGCATTAAAGTCTTAAAACAGATTAAATCAAACCAAATTTAATTCAATCCTAATAACAAACCTCCAAATTGAATTCCCCTTGAATCAAATCAATCCAAGTCAAAATCCAAATACAAAGAAATCAAAACTTTCTCAAATGAAAGGTCCAGCGCAATCAAGCCAAACCGCCAACCGGAAATCAAAGTCTTAAGAGATTCCCAGTCAAAGCATTTTCAAGTTCACAAACAGAATCCCAATTGACTAATCAAGATATGATGATGTTAAATGGACTTTCAATCAGAGGAAAACTTCAAGTTGGGATAAGATAAGCAAATCTAATACAAATCAAGTTTTAAAACCAAGGTCGTGATTAAATCAAATGTTCTTACCAGATATAAAACAAACTCCAAGATGAGTTCAAACTGATTAAATCATTCAAATCAAATGACATCAAACCCTAATCAATTCTTGAATCAAATCAAGTTAAACCTGGAATCTGGAACATATCATTAAAATAAACATGATTCAATTTTAGACAATTCCAAAAATGAAAGTTACCACCTGTCAAACAACAAACTCAAATCAAAACCCAAAGAAACCTGAAATTCATGCAACCTGAAATCTTAAAATCCTAAAATCTAGAGAGATATAAACCCAAATTGAGTCATTCAAATTAAAAGATATCAAGAGTCCAAGTTAAGTTAACTTGAATCAAATTCCAAATCCTGTTAAAAATCTTAACCAAATCTTAATCATACCAAACCCAATTTCAACTGAAATCTCAATCATGGTTTTCCATCTCGCCGAGATCTCACGAGATCTCGCGAGAATCTCGGTCTCTTCAAGGGGCCGAGATACGAGATTGCCGAGATCTCACCCTATATAGATTGGTCCATAAAGAATTTTTCTCGGTCAATCTGCGACTACTTTGCGTCCCGTTTATAATAGTGTAAACATATTTAATATATTTCACTATCACTTATACTATCACATGAAAATGTGTCACAAGTTTAATACCATATTAGTATTTAAATAAGATTGTATACAAGTTTAAATCTTTTAGAAGCACAAAAATCAACTTTTTGGTATTGAAAGTGCTTTGTAATTGTTCATTCACACAGTTAATATATAAAATGTGTTATATATTTTCATGTAAATTCATTGATGTACTCCTATTTTTATAAGATATTATGTTATATTTCATACATATATACATTTTGATCCAAGATCCGATCTCCCGAGATTTTTCCGAGATCTCTCCGTTATCTCTTCTCTTTCACCCCCCGAGACGAAGTCGAGATCCGAGATGGCAATCCTTGATCTCAATCAAAACTTTATCTCAAACAGATCATTAAAATCAACCCAAACCAATAATTCTGAAGATGAAACCACAAACCACAAACTCAATCAAATCCGTAAACAGAGTTTAAACCAAGCAAGACGTGATAACATCCTAAAAGAGAATTCCATGCCTTGATAAAAAAAAGATTCAGCAAATATTAAGCAATCAGAAAAGAGTCTTGAACCATAAATTGAATCAAAATCTCATAAGAAACCAAACAAAATCATCCTAATATGAAATAAGCAATATCCGGTTCTCCAAAGAAACCCATAAAACAAGTTTAAATCAAACAAGAATAAAGCCAATTCTAATCAATTCAAACTAAACTTAAAACACATTATGTTTTTGCATTCCCTCATGTTCATGGGGTCGTTGTCCCTATATGTATATTTATTTTTTGTGGATGCATATTTCTTCATTTCATGGATTGCTATGACAGATAATCAAGGGTCTTTGAGTGTTCTTGATGTAATTAACATCAAATCTTCGCACCATCTGATGGGGAGAGGTCAAAATAAAATTTCAAAGAACCTAACAATCTCATCTTATATTTTATACACATCATGGACCTAGCTAATACCTTTATGGAATATCATTTATTTTCCTAAGGAGTCAGTGCTAAGTTAAATCAAAAAATTAAAATGGAAAAATAATTTTCAAACAGAAAATTTGAAATTTGGAGGTTACATCACCCTCATGACATCGCATGTGCACCGAATATGACATTGTATTGCTTGAATCAAATTACAAATAGATAAGGGAAGGCATGAAAGCCACAATTCCTACGAGTTAATATTAAATCTATTTGGCCTTTAATAGACATTATAGAGATTATTCCAATTGGCTTAGAATAGGATGCATATAGGTTTTAATAGGTATGTGGGGATCCTTCCCATTGATTTAGGATAGAGTACATCCAGTCTTCAATAGGCATGTGAGGGCTCCTCCCTTTTGTTTATGATAGAATAAACCTGGCCTTTTATATGCATGTGAGGATCCTTTCCTTTGATTTAGGATCAAGTTTACCCCAACCTTGGATAGGCATATGGGGACTTGGCCCATGGTTTATGTATCTCTCGTGGTTCGACATATCAGCTTGTTAAACATGCACATCCTTTTCATGGCCTAATGGGGATGTTGCTCCCTATTGGGGTATGGTATAACATTGGGCAATTTAATCGACCTTTGTATGTCTACCTTAAGGACGTAGGGACGGGTACAAGGCTGAGCCCCCAACAAGTACACATGTTAAAATTCTTTTAAGTTAAGCCAAGATGTAAGGGTGGGCTCAAAGTCGACCATCCAACTAGTCTTGGTTGTTGAATTATTTTATGATTTTTTATTTAAATTTGGTTGCGGAATAGAGTGTGTTCTTGAACTCCAGTATCATTCTCAATATCTTGATTGTTTATTTTTTTAAATTTATGACCTCTTGATCTGATTTAAGCAACGTCCGGGTCGACAAACCTATTAATAGTTATGTGATGCTTGAGCAGCACGTGACCCTCACCTAATTATCCTCAGACAAAGCTTCTCTTTTTTTTTAAACAACTCTTCTCCAGTGGGTCCCACATGGTATTAAAAGAAGATGAGCCCCAATCACTTGTTCGATGTCATGGCGAGAAGCACAACGAACCGGGGGGAGGCTTCAAGCTTCTAGGAGAAGGGTTTGTGGGCCCCTTCGATGACAATGACAATTGGGGAAGCTAGGAGATCGCAACAGTGGTGAATGATCCTGTGGATCTCGACCATGACGACAAAGGATACGGCATGGGGTCTGGATGGAAATGGAAGTGGAGACTTCTAATAGTCTCGTGGTGTGTTTGGTTCCGGCAGATGTGGCAGCCAGCTTCGATAGCTTGACTGAGGGTAGTGGTGATGTTGACATCCATGTAAGGGGAGAGCTTTGACAACTGTGGATGATGTCGATGCCCCTGCTAGTAGAAATAGGGAGTAGGGAACTAGTAGAAGAACTAGACAGATCGAGGGAGTTGACGATGTCTACAATCGTGGTTGGTGGTGCGGGTGTTCTCAATGATGGTGGAAGACCATAGCTTTGACGATGATTGCGGTGGTAACAAGGGAAGTAGGGGATGTGGATGGCGATGGAAGGGAAAGGGGCTCCACTGGCCGTGTCTGATGAAGCAGGTGACTCCAGCTGTGGAAGAGGCAAGTGACTGCGATTCCCACCCTCTCTCTTCTCTTCCTTGTTCACCTCTTTACGATGCCGCAAGTGGTTCTTTTATAGTCCGATAGGCCCTTGGCCATCGAGAAGTCAATCCATCTCCGAGCGGGAATCATAGTGCTCCGTGATACTCGGGATAGCATTGTATTCTCTTTGTGATCCCATCAGACTTTGTCCAAGAGGGTTTATGAAGCTGAGGAGTCTGACTGGGAGTAAACCTCTCCTACGATGACTACGGTAGATAAATGGAGCCGCGAAGATCCCGTGATCCTCTCATGATCCTCTGAGGATGTGTTGGGAAGGCCGTGGCTCTACTCTGATGTGGGTATCGATCTTCGGTTGTGTAGGGGAGTTCTAGTAGAAATCTCATTGGGAACTCTCGATGGCATCTTCTGTTGTAGAAATCTGAGTGAAGCCCGGTCTTTGAAGACTCTGATTTTGTTTTTGATACCAACTTGGACTTTGCCAATTTTAAAAGGATGTCCTGTAAGGGCTGGGCTTTTTCAGAAGATACTTGTTGACACACAGATTTTGAAAAAAAATGCATATCATGATATCAGTCTCAGGATAAGAAGTAAATTCAGTCCGGATAAGTTTTCATTAGATTATGAAAAAAGAAGAAGAGAGAAATTCAAAAGTAAATAAGGCAGGGTGACATAAAATCAACAGGGAATTATCGAAGATAACATGAGAGATGATGTTAAATGATAGAAAGAAAAAAAAGAAGAGAAGAAGAAAGAAGGTTGAGCGCCTTACAAGGCTGGTCGGCTGCTGCAAGACGTCAAGCTACGAGACCTGGTCAGATGAAGAAATCGGTGCAGCTAACAGAAGGTGTCGACCCAGAATCAATGCTAAATAGAATGGAAGATCGCATATAATGAAAGATAGAAGGGCGAACCGTAGTCAAAACAGGGCCGAGACAGGCTTGCTCCGGAGGGAATTCGACTCCAAGTAGGACTAGGTTCGTAACAAACACGTCGGGAGCTTTTGGCCGTGGCCACGACTCTTCCAGAGTTGGTTTCCGGTTGGGCAATCCTTCCGGAGTAGGCGCCGAGTCTCACGGACAGCTTCCGAGTCTCTCACGGAAGCGGACTAGCATTCGACGGCAAGTCCCTTTGTATAAATTGGGAGCCACGGCCGGCGCCGGAAAGGAGAGAGATCCCTGCTGAGAAAGCAAACGAAGAGAGGAAAGAGAGATCGCGGCGGCCGTGAGATCGATCAACAGAAAGGGGAGAGGAGAGATCGTAGCGGTCGTAAGATCGTTCAAACAGAGAAGGGCGGCGAGGGTTACCTCTTCCCGGCGCACCTTCGGGACCTTCTCCTTCCCACGAAGCCGGCGAAGCCCCCTCCTCCGCCCGACGACGCTATCAGAGTTGCTTTCCTCCGCTCGTGCCACCGTCAAGCTCCCGGTCCTCTTCCAGTGCGGACGTCGGGGCTCTAGCCCTCCTTGCGTCGTCAAGCTCCTTCCGGCAAGGTCTTCTTCTTCTCCCGCCGCCGAGACCCCCGCTAGCCGTCGAGAGCCTGCCGCAATCGCCGTCGGGAGGAGGGGCCCGAGTTGCCCGCCGTAGCCGTTGCCGTCGGAGGGAAGAAGAGAGGAGGGTTGGGGGATTATTTTCCCCCGACATACATCCACGGAGGATGCATGAGCAGGGGAGGGGCCCGCGTGAGAGACGCCGCGGCCGCGAGGGCCGCACGTGAGGAGTGTTGACCCGCGGGTCAAAGGTGGTGGGGCCCACCTTCAAAAGTTGTTAAAAAAAGGAGAAGAAGAAGAAGAAGAAGAGGAGGAGGAGGAGATCCGCGAGGGCCCATTCCCCCCCCTGATGAACAGTGTCATGGCCTTAAAAAATTAAATTTTTAAATCAATTTAATTTAAACCAACCGAGGCAAACATAAGGCCGGTTCTAAACCCACCTCATGGCTTCGGCATAACTTAAAAAAAAAAAATTCAAAAACAATTGGGAAACCAGGAGGCCGGTTCTAAACCCACCTCCTGATCCATGATTAATTTCAAAAATAAAATAAAACAAACAATCAATTTAAATTAAATAAAAATCTATTTAATTTAAACAAACCGAGGCAAGCATAAGGCCGGTTCTAAACCCACCTCATGGCTTCGGCTCAACTCAAAAGAATTCAAAAACAAGGGGAAACCAGGAGGCCGGTTCTAAACCCACCTCCTGACCCTCTTTTTAAGGTGGACATACAAAGGTCATTAACAAACCCCAATGTCTCACCGATTTGACAAACAGCTCATCAAGGAGTTGGAGGAATCGACATGAGCTAATTTCCCACAAGTCTATCAAAGACCGGGACATGCTCAATTTCAAGACATTGAACAAATTCCGGGATGCCTATTAAAGGCTGGACATGTTCAAGACAAATTCAAATTGATCTCAAGATCAACAGATGATTGATAGCAAGTTGATAGAATGGATGTCATGATATTGTATTATGTTCGGTGCAAATTCAATGAAAAAAGGGAGTGCAATGACCTCATGAAATGATCGGAATGCAAACATAAGAAATGTGAATTGAATGGGGGAAAAATCTGTAATCCGAAAGCCTGAAAACTGTAAAAAAATTCTGAACATGAATTAAGTCTGAAATCTGTCAATCTGTAAAAATCACAAACCGAAAACAGACTTGAAACTGAAATCTAAAACAGAATCTGAAATCTGAATCACCTCTGAAATTCAGAGATTAAAAATCTGAAATTTGAATTTGTGCAGAACCCATTTAAAAAATCTGGAAATCAATTAAGGGTGCAGAACTGCAGGCTCTGGAGTCTGAAATTTGAAGAGGATCAAAAATCTGAACTTTGCAGGGAGCCGAGGGCTGTAAACAGGTCTCTGCACAAGGTAAAAAAACCGAAATCTGAAATTTGAATAAAAATTTGAAGTCTGAATTCAATCCACTTTAAAATCTGTAATCTGAACTTAACCCACATAAAAATCTGAAATCTGCAGGGGATCTGAACATCCGAAATCTGCAATCTGAAAATTGAAGCTTCAACAAAATCTGAACTCCACATTTCTGAAATCTGAAACATACAACAACAAAACAAAAAGAAGAAAAAACTGAAATCTATAAGATCCGGGGTTTTAAAATCTGAAACATGTGTAAACAATCTGGAGCCTGGACCTGAAAATTTTGGAATCTGAATTTAGATCTGAAATTTGGAGCAGAATATGAATTCAGAATCCGAACTTCACATTTAGAGATAAAAATCTGAACCTTACTCAGGTAAGAAGCAGAAAATTCTGAAAGGTGAACCTGAATTGAAATTGGACTATTGGAGAAGCATAAACCCCAATCCGCAAATTTCCAATTTGTCCCAAATACCATCTTCAACAAAATCAGATGACAAGCCATAATCAAGACCTTCAACAAAAATCCGAAATGGGAAGTGCAGCAAGATCCGGAAACTGTGAAAATTCAGAAAGGAAGTCCAAACATAAAGAAACCAAATGAATCACCAATCTGAAATTCACTGAACCCTCAAACCAAATTCAAAACAGAACTCAAGCCAAGTAATTGAATAAGTCAGATCCTAAAATCTACACAATCCACACAGAACTAAAAAAATATGCAAATTGAAAATTCTGAAAATTAGAAATTAGAAATCTGAAGTTTGAATTGGTACAGAAGGCCTGCAAATCTAAAAAAATGCAGAAATCTGGAGTTTGATATTCTGAATGTGCAGTATTTGAACTCCAGGCTGGCTAGCCGAAATCTGTAAATTGCAGAATCCAGAATCTGAAAATTTTATGAAATCTGGGAACTTGAAATCTGGAATCCGCAGAATTTAAAATCTAAGGTCTGCCAAGTCTGAAATTCAAAAATCAGATCCCTTAAATCAGAAGCTTGAAATCTGAATCAGAAAATGCATGCGCCAAGTAGAATCTGCCAATTGTGCAGAAGTCTGAAATTGAAATCCCAGCATATTCAAATTAAAAAATTCAATCAAGATTTGAACCTCACATCTAAACAAGAAACCGAAAATTGTGGACCTGCAGAATTCTAAGTAAGAAAAGAGAATCTGAAATTCGGAAGCACCAACCAGATTCAATTAAACTCAAACTAATTTAATCCAACAAAACTTCATCAATCAATTCAAACAGATTGACTTCAATCAAACAAATCTTGTAATCAACCCAACTCAAATTAAATTCCCCAAATCCAGCAAAACTCAACTGAATCCTAACAAATCCATTAAAACAAACTCAAGCCAAATTCAAATAAATTCTGAACAAACTCATTCCAAACAAACTTAAATCAAACTCCAATCCAGACCAAAAACAATCAACAAACTAAAACATATCTAACTTCAACCCAAACCAAAAGCAATTAAATTCAACCAATTAAACTCAAGTCAAATTTAATAAAACAGATCCAAATTCATCAAACAACCAACAAACTGAATTTAACTCAAACAGAATCTAAATTAGCCAAACAAATCTAAAGAAAAACTGAAATTAAAGCAATCCCTAATAAATTTTCAAACTCAAATCTTAAAACAGATTGCTTCAAACTCGAACCAAAATTTAATTCAACCAATTCAATCAAATTCAAACTAAAAATTGAGTGTTTGCATTCCATCAATTTCATGGGATTGTTTTTCTCCCATGTCCATATGTGTGTGAATGTTTATTTTTGTGTATGCATGTTTTCTATTTTCATGGATTGCTATGACGATAATCAAGGGTATTCGAGAAATTTCGATGTAATTAACGTCGGATCTTCGCACCATCCGACGGGGAGAGGTCAAAACAAATTTTCAAAGAACCTAACAACCTCAACATATAATTTTGACTTTAGCTGGTACTTTTATGAAATATCATCTATTTTCTTACAAAGTCAATGCTAAGGTCTAATTCAAATTCAAAAGAAAAATGAATTTCCAAAATAGAATAAATCTTTAGATTTTTGAGGTTACATCAATACTCAAGGATTTTTTTTTTCCAGAAGGTTGTTGCGACATGCTCCTGCTATGGTCTTGGCCTTTTGTTTTAATTCATCAGGTATAACCGTGAACCTTCGGCGTTGTTGTTTGAGTCTGCCTTGCCGCTGCGGAGTGTTGCTTATCCTTGCAATATTGTGCAAAGCTGTTGGCTTATACAGACATACAGACTACTCCGGTAAGTTTGCACTGGCCTCTCCAGGTGCGACAAAGCCGCTATTTCGCTTTCGGGTACTTTTTCCTCATGTCGCATAGATGCTTGGGTTCCCAACTGGTTGTGCATGAGAGGTTATGGGCCCTTATCAATGTGCACAGGCCAACAAGTGCTTGATGGTCCTAGTTTTAAAGTATTTTCTAGCCCATTAGGCTCTCTTTCCCTGAATGAAATTAATGGGTTGGTTGTTTAACTACAATGGGTTTATCCTGTGGGCATTGCTCTTTTTGAAAATGCATTGGCGGACTCATTTTGACTGGAGTTGACCATTTGTCAACCTGCTGTCGAGGTGGCATGATGTCCTTATACCTTGCCTACAATCCAAGCACTTTCATACCCAAGCCCCTCCTAGTTTCATAGCTGTCAGCAGATAAGCCTGCACCAGGGACTCCTTCCCTTCAGCCATTATCATTGTAAGGCATGTTCTATTTCATTCATCTTCTGGGCATTTTAACACCTCTGATAGTGTTAATACTTAGCCTTACATCTGCCCTCTTTTCTTTAATATCCTTAACCCTGTTGGTGTTCGTATTACCTTCCCATAGTTTCTGACTGGCTATTTATTGCGAAAATTCACAGGCTATGCCATTGTATTCCCACCTTGTATGGAAGCCTGTGAAATTTTGACTCTATCATAGCCATAAGTACATATTCTCTGTGCATATGCCTCTTTTCTTTTCTCTTCCTTTTCATGCTCTTTGTTTTGGATCTTCAGTGTCAACATCTACACTTTAATTCTAAAGCGGCTCTGGTTGAGGTCTGGAAAATGAAAATACCTAACATGAACGTAGATGTTAGAACAAAAAAAGGGATATGCTACAAGCCTATTGCCTATGTTAAATATTACCAATTTTTTCAAATAACTCACCACAAAGGCTATGATGTCACTGATGATAGTTTGGAGATGTATAAACTATGAACTGATTGGAAACCTAATAAGTTTTGCAAAATACCTAAATGTAACTAAGCCCGGATGTTAAACATAATAATAACTTATCTAGATGTCTACATATTTAGAAGAAGAATAATAAAAAAAAATACAATTAAAGAACTCACCGCCGCCGCTTTACGAATTGGACCTATGTTGAAAGAATGACAATGCATGGTCGTACATGATATATTATAAGCCTAAAACCGGCACTAACAATAATATGACATATTTAGAAGTAGATGGCATTAAAAGATGTGAAGAAAAAGTAAATGGAAAAAAAACTTGATCCCGTTTCTTTTGTTTGCGAAGGCACACGGGAAGAAGACGTACATGAGGAGGAGGATTGGTAGGAGAATGTCTTTCTAGGGGGAGGGGGGACCAATGTATTGGGTATTCTCCACTTGCTAACATGTTTTTTGTCTCTTACAACTTATGTTGTGAGCCTCATGCCATGATTAATGGCACCTAAGATGTCAAATTGAATTGGTTTATTGCTTGTGGTAGCAATCTTAAAGATGATAAAATTTGTGAATTGTCTAGCTTGCTTATGTTTCTTGATAAGGAGGATAGATCGGTATAATTACCTTGTAAAAAGTTACCTTTATTGTTAAGTCTGCAACTCATAAATTATCTTTGAGAGGAGTGGTAGTCCATTGACATGATGTTATTTGGTAGCCTTGCATAATGTGGGAACCTCGAGAATTCTTTTTTCAAAGTTTATTTGAAAAGAGATTTGTTTTTTGTGTTTGAAATATCGTTATCCGCTTTTTTAGTAAAATAGGTGATAGTTTATAAAGATACTAGATAGTTGGGTGATATTATAAAAGTATAGAACCGAGATTCGAGTTCTGTGAAAATTTTGTTTTGACCTCTCTGTATCGGATGGTGCGAATATTCGACGTTCATTTATATCAAGTAATTGTTCAAACACTTTGATTAACTACCATAGCGATCTATTTATTGTGAGCGTGTACACCCACCACATGAAAAAAACACTAAAGACTCTGGTCTTTTGAGCCCAATGAGATGCAAGCAAGCTTTGTTTAGTTTGAGGTTGACTTTAGTTATATGGTAACCATGTTTCAGTTTGATTTGTATTTGTTGAATTTTGATTTTAATTGAATTGCTTCATGTATTTGTTTTGTTTTGTTTTAACTTTGGAATTTTTTGACGTGTCGAAACAATTTGATTTGCTTAGGTTTAATTGACATGAGTTAAGTCATTTTCATGTTATTTTCTTATGTCGGACGGTACTTTAATACCGATTTGAGTGTGCTCGGTATGTTTTAATTGATTTCAAACTTTAGTTCAACTTGGTTAAGTTCAACTTCAGATTGTTATATGATCTGATTTTTCATGTTTTGAGGTGGCTTTTAAGAGTTTTGAAGTGTCTTTGATGTGTTTTATTTGTCCTCTTTAAGAAGTTAACTTTCACTGGATTGAATAAATTTAGTTAGAACTTTCAGATTATGTTAAGTTCTGATTCGTATTATACGTTCATATTTGATTAAATGTATTCTTCCGATTTGGTTAAGTCTTTCTTCATATTTGGTTAAGTATTTCAGACTTAGTTTTTTTTATGGTCAGTCGGGCTAGCATCAATGCCTAGACACATATAGTTGAGTCGAAACTTGAAGATTTCAATGCATTTGTTCATGCTAGGAGTACAAAGTTGTTGACAATTTATATTCTGTGTTGTTAGTGCTGGCTAAATGTGAATAAATGTATATTCTTGACTTGTCAAAGTTAGATTTCCTTCCTATGGTGTTAACTCCCATGGGATCACGAAAATTTTAACAGCATATCGTCTTAGTTTCCAATCAATGTGGAAATTTATCTGTCCTATATAGTTAAGTTTTTCAACTTTTTCCACATAGTGAGAAAGGGTCTGTCCACATAGGAAACGTGTCTCATGTGTACGTTTGAGTCAACATACTGAAAGTGTGTCCGGACTAGTCACCCAATTGTAGAACATCCAGTGGTGGATTATCTCTTTAACTTAGTTTTGTTTTTTTAAGTCTGAGACAACATCCAATGGTGGATTAACTCTCTAGACGTAACTTTTCTTGAGCTTCGAAGCCTAATGCCCTGTTTAGTTAGAGTTTCATTTTTGGTATTATATCAATATTGATATTAATATTTTCAAATATTAGAGTATCAATATCAAAAGTAATACAAGTTGACACTTATATTACATAATATGTTTTGTTTGTACTACAAATTTTAAAATTGATATAATTAACCAAACACCTCTTAATGGTTTCTATCAATATCAATTTTAAAATTGATAGTGATAGAGATACTTAATAGTGTTACCAAACCGGGAGTAAGGCAGTGCCCAGTGGTGGGCTAATTCCCAAGACTTATTCATTTTTTGAGCTTGAAGTCTGAGACAGCACCTAGTGGTGGGCTAACTCTGCATACCTAGTTTTTTTTAAGTGTGAAGCTTGAGGCAGCACCCAGTTGTGGGCTAACTTCTTAGACTTGATCAATTTTTAGTTTAAAGTTTGACATGTCCAGGGCAATGTCTAGTTGTGGATTAACTCCCCAAACGTAGTTATTTTTGTGTACAATAACCGGTGGGCCAGTTCGCATAATGAGCTGGTCTTCAAGTCCTTGGGCCAGCAATGCTTGTTTTGAGTTTCAAGGGCCAACAATGCCTGTTTTGCAGCCTGCGCCTTAGTTTTTTTTTGGTTCTTCTTGTTGCAGCAATAGGTGGTGCGAACCTCAGAGGGGAGAGCTGAAATGAGACTTGTTTTGGTGCTGTTTGAGAGAGCTATCAAATGACTGCATAAAGAGCAACAACATGACCAATCACATGTTGTGCTAAGGAGCCAACAGAGGGGCACACAAGGACCTGTTTGGGGGCTGTTCTGATGGGCCAAACAAGGGCTGTCATGGGCTCTGCTCGGCTGCTACATAGGTTGACAGAAATGGGGTTAAGCCTATGACCAAAAGGAGAAGCCAAAGGGGGCTGTTCACAGGGCCTGTTCAGGTGGTCTGATGGAGACTTGATTGAGGACAGAATTTAAGGCACTCAAAGGGGGCCTGATTGGGGACAACGAGGGCCTGGACATGGGGTCAACAGGGACCAGTTTGATTGTTGGATAATGGCCAAGGAAGGGACAACACAAAGGACTGATTGAGGGCCTGAAATGAAGGCTGAACATAGGCTGTTGCTGAGGCTTGTGTAGGTGACAACAGTTGGTTGAACATGGGCTGTTTATGGCATCTCTAAAGGCTTGATTGGTTGTCCAAAAGGGTGCCCAGTTGGACTAATTTCTGCCTTGCTAAAGGGACAGATAGGGGGAGGGTCGAACAAGGCCTGATTGGGGACATCAAAAGTGCTCTTTGGATGGCCTAAATTGGGTGCATAGGGTGCTGGTTTAAGGAGGCAGCAGGGGGCTGTGTTTAGAGGCCACAAAGGGCTATGGGGCATCTTGAATGCCCAAAAGGGAGGCTGAAGGGAGGAGAAGAGATGGAGGAGGAGAAGAAGACAAGAAAGATAAATAGAACTACATCTTGCTTTCCTTTCTCCTACCTTCTTTGTGGCGTGCAGGTCCTGCTATGGAAGAAGGTGCTGCTACTATTGCTTGGAGAAGATGGCTGGCCTTCTTCCTTTGGCATGCAGGTGCTGCTGGAGGATGAAGCGGAGGCTGCATAAGGGAGACCTCTTGTTGGTGTTGCTGTCATTGGGAGGAAGGCTGACCTTCCTCTTCTTCTTCTTCTCCTTATTACAGGTGTTATGGAGGAAGGAGAAGCCCGTTGCTGGAGTTGGCACACCAGAGAGAGGAGGAGGAAGGATGCCTTGCTGCTGCTACTGCTGGAGAGAAAGGCGCTTCCTTTTGATGATGTTTTTGCTACTTGAAGAAGATGTCTTGCTGTTTAGAGAAGAAGGCTGCGCACTACGCTGAAGAGAGGGAGAGAGAGAGAGAGAGCTGGCAGATGGTGCTGCTGTGTGCAATCTAATGGTGAGGAGAGAGAGCAGGTTCGGCTTGGGCTTTTTGTTGGCCAAGTCTCTCTTCCAACAGGGAGATTAATGGATCAGATCTGATAGGAGATAAGGTTGAGAGTCCCCGTGTAAGAAGAAGTCTTTCAGGTGAGGTGTTCTAACTAAGGGGAGTCCCACCAGAAGGGGAGTCTTGCATTGGCGCACCAGCTCCTATCTTGTAGGTGTTAGTGCACACAAATGAGGCTGGAAGAGAGTTTTTGACGCAACTGGACTCATCTTGATCAACCTTCTACTGACCGGGGAGTCTAAGTGATAAGACGGATAGGAGATAATGTGATAAGATGAGATGGGATAAGGGTAAGAGTCCCATCTTATGAAGAAGTCTTCCCTGGAAAATTTTGAACTGAAAGAGAAGTCTAACCTAGTTGATATGCACAAGCTGATCCAGTTTGTTGATCTAAATGCTCTCAATCCGACGGTTATCGTTAATTTCGATCAGAATCAATTAAATAAACTCCAAATTTATCTGGAAAAATCCGTAATTTGCATCTATGGCCTGTTGATCTTATGCTCCACCAAGATTTGTGGCCAAGATGTCCTAAATTGTATTAAATCTCCGATTTTGTCAATTTCTCCAATCGGTGCGATCTCGGTCATTGGTAATAGCAAGCATTGCAATTGAGTGCAATTAAATCATTCCGTTGGTTGAATTTTATTTTTTATGTATCAATATACTCAAGACTAAAATCATGGATCGAGAAATTGAAGTATTCAGCCTGTAGGTTGATTTGGAAATTGTCTAGACCATCATGCCCTCGAGGTGACGAAGTACGGACTTTTGTCTAAATTTGATCTTTTCGAAATAACTTTCCAACATGTGGTTAGATTTTGATCTATTTCAAGTGTTGTTAAACTCTGTCTTGTACTGACAATGTGGTGAAGTTGGATCTTTCCGATAGAGTTCCAACTTGTCTTGAAGTGTTGGCGACAAAACGATCATTTCGGCCTTCCAGTGTCTATTTTCTATGTTTTGGACACGGTTGCAAAGTTCTCGACCAGGATTATGCAATGAACTCATTATCTTAACCTTTTGGAGCCTATTAAGTCATACCGTGACATTTTCAAAACTTGTTTATACTATCTGGCCCTTGTTTTACCGAATATGGGTTAGATTTCTTGAGCAACATCGGCATTGCTCAAATCTGAATTGATCGAGCTGAACAAAAAAATTTAGTGCCAACACATACCCACCAAAATCAAGTTTTTTCTGTGAAAGATTGGCAAGCATAGGCTCCTAACTAGATGTCATTTATTGAAGAAATTTTCTACATGTGTCCACAGTCTGTATCTTTTGTGGCTGCAAGGATGAGATTATCGGCTGAGAACATAGTTGTCAAGGCGACAAGGCGCCCAAGGCGTTGAAGGGTACCGATTCCGCTTAGGCGACAAGGTGGCCGCTTAGGCGTCGCCTAGGCGGTCAAGGTAGTATTCAAGGAAGGCTGAGTCGGGAGGTTGTTATATATAAAAAAAACATAAATATAATTATATTTGTTATGTTATAATTGAATATGAGTGTTTAATCAATGCACATAAGTAAATATGACGTGTGTGTGAAAGAGAAGAAAGTTAAATAAATATTTATAAAATTTAAGTATATAACTCATTTATGATTATAAAATTTATATATGTGCAATAGTATAAGTGATGGCAAAATATTGTTATAATATTATTAAATGGGGGGGCGCAGAGTAGTCGCGGATCGACCTGTGCGGTCAGGTCGCGGGGGTCAAGGGGGCCCTATTTCCTAAGTCTGTTTTGGTTTTTAATTGCCCTATTTTGTCAAGTGTTATTTTTTGTTTTTTTAAATGTTTTTCAAGATATCTTTTCTAATCCATGACACTCAAACTTTTAGCACGACTTAGAGCGATCCGACTTGGTTTCATTGTAACTTGATTGGCACGATGGAAATAAAAGTTCAACAAAGTATTGTGAAAGATCATGCACGGAGAAATATACTAGTTGAAGTATCACCTTGTCTAGGTGAATGGTAATGTTCTCCTAGGCACACAGATTTCACATAATTTCATAGATATTTACAATCGATGAAGCATACGAAGGGAGCAACAAAATGACATAACGACACCGTCTGAGGAAAATTTATCAACCTTCCAGTTGTGGAGTTCATATATACGAAATTGGACAAAAATGCTCGATGGTTTATAGTACCTTTGTAGAAGATTTTGTTGACGGTATGTTGCTTTTAATGCATGATAACTCACATAAATATCAAGACATTGATATTTAATATTTATTCTTATAAATAGAAGAAATGATATGTGCGACGGAGGCAAACTTTAAGTCCTTTGTAGTCGAAGACATGTATCAGCATACTGGTCGACTCATGGGGTTGATGTCCCAGAAGTGGTCATGGTTCATGAACTGGAAAGGGATCCAAAAATGGGTAAGAAGAAGAGATTCATGATTTCACAAGAGATGATGACGTAGGAGTGGTCCCATCATAATCACAAGGCCAAGGCAAAGACAAACTACGATCACAAGAGGAATGAAGAACTTGAAGGTGTAAGGAGAAATTTGGGTGCACGACATCCCGATGGTTCTATAGTAGCATATCGTTGAACATTACAAATGGCTATATTACAAGTCTATGATTGACACCATAGCTAACATTGATAAAGACATTTTTGGACTAAATCCAAAAGGAAATTTACAACACTTAATGTTTTTATAAGAGTAGAAGATATTAAACAATACGTCAAATTATTTGAATGTATTTGATTGGGTGTATTTGGCAAGAAAGATGTTGCACTGTGATGATGGACGGCGGGACAAGTATGCTAAACTTTATTTTTCTTACTTATTTGTTGCTTCTCTTTTTATACTAAGAAATTTATAAGTTATACATGATTTCTTTCTTAAGATGTATAATTAGGAAGATAATGTTCATATTTGTATTATATTGTGAAATTGGGACTATATGCTGGAAGTTAGTGGATGTGCCCAGACATATAAAGAATGCCAACTACTTATTCAAATTAATCGATGGTGTTATTGATGAGATAAAAGAAGATTAGGTTATTCAAGTAGTAACGGACAACGTAACTACCTACAAAGTAGTTGGACAAATGTTGATGGTTAAAGACAACGTTTGTGTTAGGTTCCATACTCCACTCATTTCTTAGACTTGATGCTAGAAGATATATACAAGGATCTTTGGATTGACTAGGTAATTAAGATGGCCTAACTCATATCATCTTTCATTTATAACTATAATTTTATTCTGAACCTAATGTGGGAGTATATGAAGGGTCGAGAGCTCTTATGACACAGTGTAACTGGTTCGCTTCACAATGCACCTCCCTAGAGAATTTAATGTTGCAGAGACGTTATTTTACCCAAGTGATCATTTCAGCAGGGTGGTCAAGTTGGATTGTTAAGGTAAGTCATTTAGATAAGAAAAAATGGATGAAAGTAGAGAAGACATTAGAGAATGACAATTTTAGCGAATTGTAAAGGAGACATTTATTGCAATCATAGTAAAAATTTTTACAATAGTTGATGGGGGCAAGAAGATAGACTTGGGATATTTGTAGAATGAATTTGAATGGACAAAGAAAGAAATCTCAAAGACGGTGACAAACTTCACCAAGTGGTGGAATATTATTGACCATTACTGTGTGCGGGTGTATTATCATCCTATACATGTATCAAATACTTTTTATTGCCATTAATGGTATACTTTTTTTAATGTTTAGTTTTCTACTGACATGTATATTAAGTTACATATTATTTTTTTAATCCTAGATGCGTTTATAGTTCTTTCTTGAACTCATGTGATGAGAGCTTCTAGAGAGTGTCAAATTGACATTTGTACAGTGCTCAAAGACGATAGTTGGTCAATTATAATATATAATAAGATGTATGATTATAGATTGAGGTTAATTCACTTTGGGACGTCAAGAACAAAACAAACAATTATGCTCCTAAGTCTTACTTTGTATCCTTCATTTTTCTAAATCTGACAGTGTCTTATCAAACTTATGTTCTAACATACAATAATCTTATGTAGTTGAGTGATGGATGGATGATGGCAAGACAACAAGGTATAAGGACACAACGAGCATTGCAATAAGAGTATTGAGTCAAATCACATTCAGGTAGTGAAAGGAATTAGTTGATATTCAACATATTCCAACATGAATTCAATGTAGAAGGTCGAGAATGGACTGAAGGAGAGTTGGACAACATATTCCTATGTGAGGAATTTTGGATTTTTTCTTCACTGGATAAGAGACAGAATATTAGAGAATCTTCTCGTCAAGGAATGAAGTCATTTGGTAAAAAATAACAAGTTGTAACTGGTTCATTGGACATTGTAGATTAAGAAATGATTGCTGTTGGATGGGAAGTTTCGCTAAAGTTGAATATCTGAGTTCAATTTTAGGTGTTGGATGATTCAACTTCGAAGAGTAGCAACATTGGAGCATTTGACGATGAAAGATCGACTATTGGTTCAAGGAGGTCTATAGATTTAGAGATGTATTCTACAATAATACGCTTCATGGGTGGAGACTAGTATACACATGTGACACAAAATTATGATCATGGTGCTCGGTCGTAAGGTGGAAAAGAGCAACACACAATGAGGCGGAGGTCAGCACTAGCACTATTATAGAGTTGAACCATCTCAAGACTCTTGGTTTCTTACGTATGATTAAGAGAGTTATGGTATGACTCAAGGTAGTTATGAATCCTCATCAAACACTTTCATGCATTTCACTTATGGTGGTAATCGTGGATCTTTGGAACTTATCCTATGATGATTGTAAGAGGGAGTGCATAGTATAATGAGCATGTATACACTTTTAACACTAGGTAATCTTCCCAAATAACTTTGGGAGAGTATATAAATTATGTAGAGTAACAACAAAATGTATGATTCACATATAAATGAATAAAATTTTTATTGTTGTCATATTCTCTAATTTTCTAGATCTTTTTCATTTTTATTTGAATTTTTCCTTTTTCAATTTTTGATTCTTATTGGGTCCGGTCGAACTCGGGTTGGCTTGGGCTGGGTTGACCCAGTTGCAACTTGAGACTTGAGACCCACCCAATTGCAACTTGAGACCTAAGAGCCGACTTACCTTTGTTGAAATATCGGAGGTTGCTAAAGGAGGTTGTACAGCAGGGGAGAAATGAAGAGGACACGAAGGCTCAATGACTAACCAGTGTTTGAGCCTGACCAGTGACCATGGTGAAGAGAAAGGGGGTAATCAGGGCAGCCCCACAATGGTTAAAAAATTCACTTTATTCTACTCGAGTTACAAGATAGGCTCTCAAAATAGAGCCAAATGCACATTTAAACCATTCAATGAAAACTAAAGTCCCTTACAAAATGACTTTTCAAACATAAACGTCTTCAAAAAATTGCATTTAAACTGATAATAAAAATGTTTTTCATGTCATTTTGATCGCTATCTCATCAATTCTTTAACACTTTTGTCACGTGAATCACAAACACAGGGTGCACGTCTGAAGTTTATTTTCTCACCTACCACTTAAGTGTGTTCACTCTTCAGTTCAGCCCGATGAACCGAACCAAATCGAACTAGAATAGTTTGGTTTGGTTTGGGTTGGATAGCCCTTTTGTTAGGGTTTGGATTGAGAAAAAACCTTCCAACCCAACCCAAATCAAACCATGAACACCAAAACCAAACCATGAACACCTACTTGTCACCTCACACATCAAATTCAAAAGGAAGAAATACGTGGAGCAAAACTACTAGCTAATCAAAGAAAATGGAAGAGGTGAAATCAGTGCTGACATCTTGGACAACATCTCTCTCCTTTTTTCTTGGTGGAGCTGAAAGGACAAAAGGAAGGAAAAAAAGAGAGACATCATCCACAGCTCGTTCATGATGATAGTAAAAAATGATAAAAAATTATGTACCTCCATCTAACACTCTTAAATGTGGCTGCCACCCTAATTAGAGGGTGATGAAACGTGAGTACACCTGTGTGAGTAAAAGGACTGGGGATGACTGCTAGGGAGGTCCTACGGAAGAAGACATGGATGAAGCAAATTCCTCTGCTGCAGTGCGGCCTTGCTGTCTGGTGGTAAGGTCCATGCGCACCTGATCCCATAGAGGTTGCCTGGCTCAAATGGACAAAGGAAATGAGGCCTGACAGCCCTGTAGATGCCACAAAGAGAGAGAGTGAAGAATCCCTTATACAAAGAAATTTGAGGAGGAGGAGAAAAAATAAAAGAGATGAAGGGGTAAACAAGAAGCTTATCTTTGTTTCTCTCACACAAAAGAGAATAAAACAACTGGAGATGGGGAGTAAAGATAGTAGGAGCTAAGAGAGAAAGAAGGGGAGGATGTTACCAGTGGCCCGCTGCCCTGGTGTTGGTGAGGAAGTACACCGGCAACTCTTCTGCCCCAAGGCAGGCTGGGTGTAGAGAAGAGCTCCAATCTACAGTTTTTTTGTGCTTAGGCGATACACTGAATGCTTAGGTGGGAGCACAAATTCATTGAAAAGAAAAAATCTTCGAGGCACGATGGTGAGAGCTAGATTGACCTAGGTCCTCTGTATGGGGGAGAGCAGCAGTAAAAAAAGTGGAGGAGAGGCTACCAAGAGGTCAATGAAGATGGCTGTAGCACTCAGACTGCATAGTGGGAGAGAGAGAAAGAGAGAGGAGAATGCTGAGCTCCCAAGTGCAAATTTGGTAGGAGTGAAGGGGAATGCAAAGGCTTCTCCCATGTGCAGCATGAGGAAGGAGAAGTGAGCTCAATGTTTGCAGCACCTATGGGGTGATAAAACAGGAACATATCATACATTGTGCTAGGAGCCGTGCATCCACTGGAGGGAAGGGGTAAAAGAGGGGAATAAGATGCAGGAAGGGTCCGCCCAGAAAATGGGAAGAGACGGTCTAGAAAGGACCTAGGAGACAGAGCACATATGGCCCAATGAGGGTCGGATACAGCATGGCCCTCTGCGCCAAGGATTGCCATCTCGGATCTCGATTTCGTCTCGGGGGGGGGTGAAAGAGAAGAGATCTCGGAGAGATCTCGGAAAAATCTCGGGAGATCGGATCTCGGATCAAAATGTATATATGTATGAAATATAACATAATATCTTATAAAAATAGGAGTACATCAATGAATTTACATGAAAATATATAACACATTTTGTATATCAATTGTGTGAATGAACAATTACAAAGCACTTTCAATACCAAAAAGATGATCTTTGTGCTTCTAAAAGATTTAAACTTGTATACAATCTTATTTAAATATTAATATAGTATTAAACTTGTAACACATTTTCATGTAATAGTATAAGTAATAGTGAAATATATTAAATGTGTTTACACTATTATAAACGGGATGTAGAGTAGTCACGGATCGACCGAGAAAAATTCTTTATGGACCAATCTACATGGGGTGAGATCTCGGCGATCTCGTGTCTCGGCCCCTTGGAGAGACCGAGATTCTCGCGAGATCTCGCGAGATCTTGGAGAGATGGAAAACCATGCTCTGCGCACATATCTCTGTAGTAGGGGATGCTGCCAGCATCCTGGAGAGAAGGAGCTTTGACCTAGGTTGCCATTGTAGCAGAAAAGCGGTGCTGCCCTGATGACCCTAGCACTAGAAGTCTAGAAGCCTGCCTGCCCACCTGTGGGAGGGGTGAAAGGGGAATAGGAAATGAGACGGAGAAAAGACATGAAGAGAGGTTAGGTCCAGCAAAGAAATAAAAACAGAAGGGACGGTCCAAAGGAAAAAGCAGGATTTGTAGGACACATGCATGGGAAGGTTGTGACATCTTAGTGCACGCACCTTCACCATTGATAAAAAACAATCACTCCTGGCAGAATGGAAGGGCATGAGGAGAAAGCTTCTTTGATGGCTCGGCCGCCGACAGAAAAGAAGAGAAGATGTAATAGGGAGAGGAGGACCGTACAGTCTTTTGCAGCAGTGAAGTAGAGGGAAGTGGGTTGTGCCCGGGTAAGAGGGATGGAAAAGTAGATCATATGACCCATATGTGAGCCAACGGTTGACCTGCCTGTTGTATTTATGGGACAAAAGAAGGGATGAAGGGCAAGGGAGAAAAAAACAGCCATCTCTATGGCCGACAGAAAATGGAGGGGTTAGTGATGTTTTCAGGACCAAAATTCTCCTGTGCTCTCCTATAAGAGAACCCCATTGCTTCTTATTCAGGGAGAGATCAGCTGCCGGTGCCTTAGACAAATATCGTGCGCTTGCCCACCTGAAGGAAGAAAGACGTTCAGTTGTTGAGTCTGCCATGCACATAAGACAAAACCCAGCTCTTGTAACTGGATTGACTGAACCCAAGCATCCCACATAGCTAAATAAAAGGAAAAGAACAGAAGGGGATTGGCAAGTAGCACTCTGCAAGAGAAAAGTTTCCTATGCAAAAGAAAAAAAAACCAAGTCCAGCATTTTCAACATGATCAATCAAGGTAAGGTAACACATATAGACAAGAAAGGATAAGGGGAAGGGAAAGAAGGGATAAATAAGAGAGGGAAAAAGGTGCCCAAGTGTTGAACCAGAAATGGAATGAGACCGAAAGGACCGACTGGTCCAATACCTACGAATTAAAGGACTGGTACATTGCTAAATGGGTTAATACTTAAGAATCAATTGTCCAAAATATTTGGCTCAAACAAACTTAACTGATATGAAGTGGAGTTTTCAAGGTTGACTTCAAGTTAGCATATCATCCAATCCTCTGGACGAATCAAGTTAAAACGGGCCAACCATCCAAATCAAAAAATTGACAGCCTACAAAAGGTCAAGAAGCAACCGAATGCTGATGAAAGCTACTGTGTCATGTAGATCGATTGCCAAAAATAGAGACCGACGAGCAAAAGGCCGGTGTCAGGCTGTCAGCCATGTCTAAAGCTTCAGACAAAAGGATCAATTGAGTTTGAATGACTGGGGGTTAACTAGATGTAAAACCTTAGTCCCCTCAATGTGGTCCTGATTGCGACTTTGGCATCCTTGGGCTAGAGCCTTACAGCTGATGTTGGTCGACCAATAGTCAACCCCAACAACTTGAAGAAATATGACCCTCTCGCACCTCCCTCTCCCCAACCCCTGAAATGCTTAACTTGATAAATGTGCCATCCCTCTGACTTTTGCACATACTCATGTTTCCTTTTCTTTCTTTCTTCTTGTGTATATGTGCTGTCATCTATGCCATGCATTTACATACTACGTGTACTAGAGTTAAAAAATCAAATCTGGTAGTTGGATTAAGAAGCATATGTTCGTTCTTTGTATGCGCATCCGATGTGGATCTTAAATCTCACTTTGTGTCATGTGTTGCCTTGGTAGATGATCAAGGGTTGTTGAACTGTTGCTTAGCATACTTAATGTTGGTTTATTCACGAACTGATGGGGAGATGATCGACTTTGACATCTATTGGCACACAAATTTGTCATGTAAAAATGAAAGTAAAAGAGTCCTTACGTCAAGAAAAAGAAAAGAAAAAGCTAAGTACAAATTAGAATTAAATCTAATGTTATGGCATTGTCGCAACACTCTTTTGGCCCACAGACGTGTCAATTTTGGCCCAACCCAATGGCCAATTTGTGATTCCTTTCTTTGATAACTATAGGCCATGTATCTGTTTTGCAATGGGCCCATCGAAGACGTAGCCCATGAAGGCTGGCAACGTCATCCATTCTACCTGGGTGGGTTTGAACCGGCGGGAGACAGGCCAGACAATTCCGGTTGATGAAAGAAGAGTTGAAGACCTTCTGTCCAATGGAGATTGAGGCAGGCACCTTCGCCTAATCGGAATGGGAGACAAAGATTTCCTACGGCAAGGGGATTTGCTCTCGATCAAACTCCACCCTTAGTCAGACTTCTCCGGATGGATAGCTTTCTTGGACTGGCCCCACGTATTCGAGAGGTATATCTGGCTTCATCCCGGATATTGCGGAGCTTCCACGGTGAAGAAATTGACCCCTAGAAGGACCCCTCGACAGCTAGCAATTTGTGGTAAGTCCTCCCAAATCCAGAAAAGGATTCCCAATTCTGGCTCGGACCCGAACCTTCCTCTGAGAGTTCCCGAGATCGCCGAGGCCTCTCAACCTATTAAAAAGGGACCCGTGGCAACCGCAGAAGAGGATCGGAGACCAAGAGAGAGAAAAAAGAGGGAATTGGCTGGAGAGAAGGAACGCAAGGGGGTGAGTAGAGTCGTTACCTATCGAGCCGGAGACGCCACGACCTTGTGCTGGAGCCGCCACCGTCGCCTTTGCCACCGTGATTGCCTCCGCTCACCTTAGCCACTGTCGGAAGGGTCATTCAGGCCATCTGCCGCCGTGGAACTTGTCGGATACCTTTGTCAGCACCATTGAAGCCCCTGCGGCATCCACAGCCGCCAAATTCGCCTCCAAGTGGCGCCGTAAGCCTTTGTTCCTTCCGGTTGCACCACAAGCCACCTTTAAGTGATGCCAAAACCGCCTTCTCCTCCGCCCAAGATCATCGTAGCCACCATCCCCTCTGTTCGAGCCGACATGAGCTCCTCTTGGTGCTTGCGGTCATTGTTTTCTACACCGCCACAGTCGAGAGCAAGTGAAGAGGTTGCGGCTGAATGCCGATTGGGTGAACAGTGCGGGGTTTATTTTGCCCGTAACCTACGTCCACGGTGACACATACGACGGGGCCCACAAGAAAAGGAAGGGAAAAGGTGGCCCGGCCGTGCAAAGCTTGGGCTACGGCTGTGATGGGCCGTGGTGGCTACCGAAGGCCCAATGTTGCCTCGGTTTGAACAGTGCCCGGAGGACACAAATAAAACAAAAAAACAGTTTAAAACAAGCATTCAATGAAAAATAAATACAAATATACATTTAATTCAACAATCCGGACTAGTTGGGGGTCGACTAACCATCCGCCCCTATGTTTCGGCTTAACCTAAAAGAAAACTAAAATCCGAACTAGTTGGGGGGTCGACTAACTATCCGCCCCTACGTCTTTAAGGTAGACATACAAAGATCTATTAAAAAGATCCCAATGTCTTACCATACTCATTAAGTTATGCAAGGCTTGGGCATATTTTATATGCCGACATGGTGGTCATATACTAATGAAGTTAAAAAAACAGTGGGAGGAATGTTTATAAGTCTATCAAAGCCCGGGTGTTTTCCATCTTGAATTGATCAAACAAGTTTCATGCCCATCAAGGACTCAAAGGACCTGATTTCATGTCATTTAAGTTGTAGAATCATGTCCGATGTTGAGCAGGGTATGAGAAACTTTCATGTTTGGTGCATACTTGGTGTTGAAGGGAGCATTAATGGGCCCTTCCCTGAGATTGGTGGAATGCAGGCATACACAAAAATATGAAGGCCTGTAGTCTGGTAACAATCAATAATTGGAGTCTTCATGAATAAACATTTTAAAGATTAACAAATCTGGGGTGTCCAAACATGCTTCGAGCTAAGGTGATCAAAAATCCTAAATCAGAGGCTTCAAGCTCGTGTGTCAAGTTGAATTATGAATGAGGGCAAAGGAATTCCAATCTGGACATGTGTTCCCAAGACCCACAGAATTCTCAAGATGAACATAAATCTGAAGACTTTACCGGAAGCTTCAAGTAATTGTCAAATCTCAAAACTTCAAATCAAAGCAATTCAAAAGGAAAATATCATGCCAAGCACTTGAATTCTTGGGAACCAACAACTACAAACTCCCTTGAGTGCAATTCCTCAATTCAAGGAAAAATCATAAACCTGAAAATTGGGACGTTGAGTATAAATAAATCTGAGTCAGGAATTGAACAAGAAATCTTTGAAAAATCTGAAATGCGGGATTGAGTATAGGAATTTAATCCCGGAGCTTTCATGCTCACAATTGAAATAAAAAGAGTCAAGTCTGAAATCCAATATCAACAGATTCTAAATCAAGAGATAATAAAATTCAAATTTAAACCAAAAGAAAAAGCTCCAAATAAACATGCACTCGAACCAGGGGGTAAAAGCATCAAAGTAATCCTTTAAACAAAATCAAATCAAAGCTATGTTGTGGTCCTGTCAAATCCAAGATAGTCATGTCCATGATAATAAGACTAACCGAAGGTCATCAAGGAGGCAAACCTAAAACATATCTAAAGCCAAATTCTAATTAATCAACATAATCAAGCTTAATAAATTTCCCAGCATACCAAATAATGAATAAACAACTCAAATCCTCACAAGAAATGAAATAAGCTTCAAAATAAATCTTAATCCAATCAACATCAAATCTAATCCAAACATCAAGCAAACCTCGACCATGATTCAAATCAAATTGACCCAACAAATTAAACTAACTTGAATCAAATTTCTTAAATCAAACTCAGAATCCAAAATTTCCAAAACTAAATTCAAAACAATTTTGATCAAATAAATTCAACTCAAATCAAACATGAGCCTGAAAACAACCCATCAAACAAATTCAAATAAACCCAAATCAAAATTCAAACGAATCTTAAAAAAAAGAAAAAAAAACACCCTGAGCATCTCAAACTTAAATTAAAACAAATCAGCAGATAACATATTTTAATAAATAGTCAATAAATAGTTAATAAATAGTCAAGTCTAAATCAAAACAATCCATTGAACACCAACCCAAATTAAACCTACCAGATTCAACTCAAATTAAATTAAAACTTTCAAACAAATCCAAACAAATTCAAATTAAACTCAAATAAACTCAAATACAAATCAAACTTCCCAAATCAAATCCAAGTCAAACTTAATAAAACAAATCCAAATTAATCAAACAAGCCAAAATTCAAATTAATTCCAATCAATTTCAACCAAACAAATTCAACTTAAATTAAATTGAATTTAAATAATTCACAAACAAATCTATTTCTAATAAATTCAAATCAATTTTAATTAATCAAACTTAAACCAAGTTCAACTCAAAATAAACTCAAATCAATTCAACTTAAATCATACGGAAATGAAAACACATTAAGTGTTTGCATTCCATCAAGTTTATGGGGCCGTTGTTCCTATGCATATGTTTATTCGGATGTATGTCTTTTATTCCATGGATTGCTATGGCAAATAATCAAGAGTATTCGAACATTCTCGATATAATTAACATCGGATCTTCGCACCATCCGTTGGATAGAGGTCAAAAATAATTTTTTAAAGAACTTAACAACCTCAACCTAGATTTTTATACATATCATTGACCTAGTTAGTACTTTTACGAGATTACATTATCTTAAGAAGTCAATGTTAAGGTTAAATCAAAATAAAAAGTTCAAATAGAAAATGAATTTCCAAAACAAACAAGATTTTTAAAATTTAAGGTTACATCAGTTGGCACACCCGGTGGGATCTCTCCTTCCCTTCATCTCTCTGTCATAGCAATTTAAGAAGACATGCATCCCAAATTTCATACATATCTAACATATGCTTCTCATAAACCCATGTTGTAATCTCACATCTTTGGCATAAATGCACAAGATTTTTTTTACACTCAACTCAAGTTTTATTCCCAAATTATTTCCGGTCGGTCATATGGTTTCTCTTTCTTCACTTATATTGATTTGGAGTTACTTTTCAGAGATTTTTAGGCTATCTAAATCATATGGAATTTTCCTTCTCCAAGTTAACCATGTAATGCAACCTCTTGATAACCTCTCGGATCTCTTGAAAATCTTTCACCATACCTTTGAGAATACAAGATCTATTTAATATATATTATCATTTATTTTTCACTATATGTTGATAGCTCAAACTTTAAAGCTTCATGCTAATACAAAATGTCTATAACATTTATATTATCGTTCATTTTTCTTATTATTAATTCAATTAGATGACTAAAGTTTTCACATGTTAACAATTTTATTGTTGCATCTAAAGTCTTGTCTTGGTGTTGCCAACTTATTTCTAGTATATTTTATAAATTAAGATTTTTTAATGACTATATATGTAAATGTGATTCAAATTGTCACACAATCTTTCAAATTTTAATGAGATCTCTTCTTTTGATATTGTTCGAGAAAAACCCTAGATTTATGTTAAAGCCTATTGTTGTATATCCTATTAACAATGATCATTCTTTCTTTAGCTATCATAATTCCTCTTGTCAACTTGTCTAGTATTGGTCCTCCGGTTTTTGTCCCATTTTGAAGAAAGTATTATATCATTTTACAATGACATGCCAATATATAGTCTACTGGGATTTTTTTAAGATATCTCCCAAATCTCTTCTCTCTAATCATCTTGAGACAAAATTGAGATGCGAGATGATAATCCTCGAACTTAACTTTGGTCTACTTTGGGGTTGGCTATATAGGTTCTCTTTCTTCATTCACGTCCATTTTGAGTTACTTTTTCGAAGTTATTTAAATTATTCAAATCATATTAAATTATAATTTTCCAAGTTAACTTAGGCCTACCACATGTTTTTTTGTTTATATTTTGTTTATGTTTTCTACTTTTCTAACTGGAACATCCTTAAGTTTATGTTTATTATGTCCAAACCATCTCAATCCCCTTCTTTCAATTTGTCTACACTTGTTGTTCTCTAATATATTTATTTATTATTCTATCTTTTCTAGTATGATCACTTATTTAGTTTAACATTCTCATTTCAATAACACTTATTTTGAAAGTAAATTTTTTTATTGTCTATTATTCACTACCATAAGGCATTGCATGTCTTATAGTTGTACGATAAAAATTTTCTTTCAGCTTTAGTGAAATCTTATGATTGTATTTTCTCAAATCTGACATAACTATAGTACCATATTGAACTTAATGGGTTCAATGATTGCCATCTCAGATCTCGTCTTCGTCTCGGGGGGGGGGGTGAAAGAGAATAGATCTCGGAGAGATCTCGAAAAAAATCTCTGGAGATCAGATCTCGGATTCTTAGATCAAAATGTATATATGTATGAAACATAACATAATATCTTATAAAAATAGAAGTACATCAATGAATTTATATGAAAATATATAACACATTTTGTACATTAACTATGAATTAACAATTACAAAGCACTTTTAATAGCAAAAAGATGATTTTTGTGCTTCTAAAAGATTTAAACTTGTATATAATATTATTTAAATATTAATATGGTATTAAACTTGTAACACATTTTTATTTGATAGAATAAGTGATAGTGAAATATATTAAATGTGTTTACACTATCATAAATAAGGCGCATAGTAGTCGCGAATTATCTAGGCAATCTCATAACTTGGCCCCTTGGCGAGATTGAAATTCTCGCGAGATATCGGCGAGATGGAAAATCATGATTGGGTTCATCTGCAAATAGAGGTGCAAACGAGCCGAGTCGAGCCGAGTAGTATGGTGTTCAAGCTTGGCTCGTTTATTTTACACGAGTTCGAGTTTGAACTTGAATTTTAACGAGTATGTTAAATCTGTGTTCAAGCTTGGTTCGTTTATTAATCGAGCCGAGTCGAGCTCAAACTCGAGTAATAGCTAGACTAAAATTCAGTTCACATTCAAGCTTAAGCTATATACAAACTCATTTTTAAAACTCAAAATCAATGAAAAGTCATTTGTAAAATCTAGATTTAACTCATTTATGAAACTCAATCTAAGTTTAAACTCATTTTTTGAATTATTTAATATATTTAAGTGACAATATATAATTATTAATACTCATAAATTAATATTTAAAAATAAATATATAATATAATATTTAATCGAGTTACTCGCGAGCTTATCGAGCCGAGCAGTAGTCTATTCAAGCTCGACTTGTTTAATGAGTCGAGCTTTATTGTTTGTTCAAGCTTGTTCATTTAACATAATAAACGAGCCGAGTCGAGCTTTTATCGAGCCGAGCTTCGAGCTACTTGTCGATTGTATTGGTTCGTTTGCACCCCTATCTGCAAAGCATGTTGGGTTCATTTGAAAGGTGTGGTGTCAAAGGTGAAAAGCTTTGTCATGCGTGTTGCTTACGATTTTATTTAAGTTGATATTGGACTATCCCCATTTTCTAACTCTTTAACATGGTTGTTAGAGTTGGTCAATCCAGACCACAGTTGATGATTTTGGGTCTACTGGACAGGAATACAACTAGTTGAATTAGCTTGACTCAGCTAGAAGCATAGTTTTTAAAATTGGCTGATCTGGATTGGGATTGGCCAATTTTTGGATCTGATTAGCCTTTGTTTACCCAATTCTCGGCTGTACTACCAATCCGGAAAAAAGATATGGAAAAATTGTCCTATTTGGTCTGAATCGGGGCAGGAATTCCAGATCGAATTTGGCGATTCCTTGCTGGAATTGACTTGGAGCTTGAGGCCAATTTTGGCCCCAAAATGGCTTAGATCTGATCGGAATCCGATTCAGGCCCTTAAAATAATTTATTTTTTGTTTTGTTATGGCTTTTTAAGGACTGATTCATGCACTGTCCATGGCTTGAAGCCAAGAATCAGCTGGTATCTATTAATTTGCAATATTGACCCTAAACTGAGACAAATTATTTTCTATTCTGATTTGTCCCTGCCAGCTGAGCTTTGTGCTTGTAGTTAACTATAATTCTTAGACGGAAGAAATAAAGTTCATGTTTAAGTTGAAATATTTTGATAAGGAACTCCAGTAAAGACTGTTGCATGGACGATATTGATGCACACATGCTAAATGGGCATGATAACTTTTTGGTTGTCTTGTCTTGATGTTCTGTTTCATATATTTCTTTGACAAAGATATGATGGTTCTCGAGCACTGTCAACCTTTCCCATGTTGTCTAATCCGTTAAGCCATCATAAGTATTTCTCAGTGTTCCTGGGGATCAGCACCTTTCTTTGCTTATTTTTATTTTTTCAACTGCCTTTTACAGTGAATCAGTGACGTCTTATTCTCTTTATCTTGAGAAGCAACATGACATGCTTCTTGAATCACTATTTGAAGCTGGGACTTATAAGAAGCTTTACAGTTATCGGCACCTTGTTAATGGTTTTTCTGTCCACTTGTCTCCTGAACAGGTAATTTAAATGCCAAATGTTATCTCACACCCCCAGTCTCATTTTCTTGTTATTAATATTACGCTTTTGGTCTGTTTTCCTTTCCTTTGACTTGGGTGTTGACATTCATGCTTTTCTTCTGTAGGCAGAGAGCCTCAGTGGGGCACCTGGTGTGAAGTATGTTGAAGAGGACATGAAAGTCAAGAAATTGACAACGCATACTCCACAGTTTTTGGGTCTTCCAACTGGTGTATGGCCCAATGGTGGTGGTTATGAAAAAGCTGGAGAAGATATTGTGATTGGCTTTATAGATTCTGGAATATTTCCTCATCATCCAAGCTTCTCAACATCTGATTCTGAGCCGTATGAACCTGTTTCTCATTATAGAGGAAAATGTGAAGTTGATCCTGACACTAGAAGGAACTTCTGTAATGGCAAGATAATTGGCGCACAGCATTTTGCAGCTGCTGCAATTGCAGCAGGGGCATTTAATTCTGAAGTTGATTTTGCATCCCCTTTGGATGGTGATGGACATGGAAGGTTAGGTTTTAAGTCTATCCCACATTTAATCTTTTTTAAACGGATGTGTGAAACCTCGAAGATCATTATATATAAAAATATTGGAATGTATAGGTCGTATGACCTGGTTTTGAAAACTCATTTGACTTCTGTTTATTTGGGAAATGAACTTCCATTATCTCACCTTTGGCTACTATGAAAGTATATGATATTTCATAGAAAATATTAGCCAAAATATGTGGTATTCATGTAAAAATATATATATGTCGAGGTTAGGGTTCATAAAGTTTGTTTTTGGACCTCTCTCCATCGGAAGTTGCGAATTTCCGATGTTAATTACATCGAGATTCTCGAACACCCTTGATTAACTGTCGTAGCAATTTGTATATGAAAGAAAACATTCATCCACAAAATATTAGTGTAAGGGGATTATGGCCCATAAAATCAATGGAATGCAGACTTAAATTTGACACATAATGACCATATAAGGTCACATGTCAAAATAAAGCTTAGTATCTAAGCTTAAGGGTAAGGGCAAGGATTTTAACAATATCTTGCAAGAGATTAGTCTCTCGACTCAGTGTCTTATATCAAGACATAGGTTGAATTATTAAGGCTAATCAAGATCTGAGTATATTCAGATCAAGATCTATATTGATTTCGTTCATATATATGAAATCTAGTCCCACATATGGACTCATCAAAGTCTATCACCTTATATTGAGGATGAAGACAAGTATGCTTAGATTTTAGAAAAGGATCATGATTTTTCCCTTTATGCTTTAACCATGGAGTTATTGATTATACCCTAGGCTTAGGTAATTGGACATTCTCTAATTTTGAGTCTTGATATCTTAGACTTAGTAAAATTAATAAAATGGTATATGCGCCTAAAGCCAATCACCCTGTATGCGAGACTGGGCCTAGGGTTTGGCATGTCATGGAGCAAATATATCACTCCCTCTCCCTCTGGGCTCTATCTTAACCCAGCCGGAGATGGATCCTGATGAGGATATTGACATTAGATAACAAGAGATATGTCCTCTGGGTACCGCATGCATATGTCTGCTTATCGAAAGCATTCTTTCAAATTTTTGGATCCTGAATCTAGGCTAATAAGTCAGTTCCTCCCCCCCAAACACCCAAGATCTCTATTTAAGGCAGGCCTTGGATTGACTACTATCCTGACTCGGATCTGGTATTAGGATCTGTCATGTGATAAACATCAAATCAACCCTATGATGGGTATGAAATGGGGCCTTTACGATCCTGCACTGCCTACCACCCAGGCCACTTATGCCCGGCTACAGGTTTGCCATACAGGCCCTCACTTTAACATCCTGCTTAGGTCACTCACTGATCTCATCATCTTCAGATCCATATCTACCCGAATTCCTCTCTTTATTCACCCCTTGGATGAATGGGGTCTGGGGTTAAAATCCATGGAGCTGGATCTATAAGTCAGAGTAAAAAAAAAAGAACCCAGAAATGCAGGTTTCGGGGAGGGGAAGGATCTTTGAGTCCTGTTAATAAGATTGGGGCTCCAAAGTTTATGGAATCATGGGTGTCATTATGATAAATCTGTGGTCAGAGGTTGGTATTCAACAAAAATCTGGCCCGAGATGTACATGCTAGGATAGCTAAACCCGGCTCTAGGTCTATTGTACATAACCTGCAAATATGTAAGCCAGAGGATATTTAGTTTTGCCCTCCTACATGAGTCCTAATGTCCTGAACATATCTAGGTCAAGGTCGGCTAAAAATCAACCAATGCTTCTGGTCCGGCTGGAATTAGGGTCAAAAATCCGGGGCTGACTCATATCATGAGAGTCTCATTCAGTATAACTCCAACAGGGCCATCAGAAATCTATCATGCAAATCCTTTACTTAGGCTATGGAACATCTTTTAATGATCTGATTATGGTCCAGGTCAGTCTAGCTGAAAATCCTCTAACTAGATGGCTCAAGGCCGGGCTGTTCATGTGGGGGTCCTATTGTTAAAATGGGAACTCTTCGGCTCAATCTTAAAACTTTCCTTATAGCTTGATTGGTCATATGATCAAGCTCCGAAGTCCAAGTAATTTCTAAGCGGGGCACATATGAGGGCCCTGGATTGGGTCCTCCTACCACCATACATTTGATGAGAATCATACCAAATAGGGCCTGCCTCGATTAGACTTTGGATTCTCATGATTTTAATGCCCATGACCCATTAGCCAAAAATATCACAAGGATCCATGGCGGACCCAAGGCAAAAGGTCAATCCCCTCTTATTCATTTTCAATGAATAGATCAGAACCTAAAAGCCTAAAATCAGGTCCATATGCCTGAAACCCGAGGGTTAAAACTCAGTCAATCTATTGTGGGACTATATATATATGCCTTGTTATCTTATATTCAGATTTAACCTCCCAATTTGCCTCATAATTCTCATAAACTGTGTGCGGATATATATATAATGATCATTGATTATGAGCTTTCCAACATACATGTTTAATTGTACCATTTGGTGACAGGACATGTTTAGATATGATTATGACTTTATCATATTGGGCTCGCCTTGTCCCTATTGGGAGAATCAGATTTGTATATATGTAAAAAAAAACATCATTCCCTCTTCCTATGTCCCCCGGATCAACTATAACTGGAGTAGAAATCTTGGGGTTAAACCATGCTATTTATGGTTAGGAGTCTCATTTTATTGAGATCATAACATCAATTAATATCAGAACTTCCAGGATATAGGCCTCTGGGATAGGGGTCTCTGAGTTTTGACATTCTGCCTTGAGGGTAAGTCCCACGACTTTTCCTCCTTCTCATTGTTATGGAAACCCCCCCCCCCCCCCTGGTCTGGGCCTAAGGTCCTGCTTATAGTCCAAACAGATTGATTTTCATACTCCATTTTAGGCTAAAATCCATGCTCAGCCTTCAATTGAGAATAGCCTTCTCCTTTTAATGGATAAACCAGAATCTAGATGTATAGATCCTGCAATCGGATTCACCATATGTCTTGTTTTCAAACCCGGCTTCCCAATCAGCCTTGGCATTATACATGGACCTCATAGATTGTACATGATGATCCTTGGTCACCAATGGTAACATATATGTTCTTATCCATGCCATATACCACATATCCTTGTATGGTAGGATATACATACAACCATAGCCTCATTATGTCGAGACTATCCTTCCCCTCTAGGGAGTACATATGGAGATGGACCAAAAGGACTGTATATCTATGCTTTCAGTCCTGTCCGGGATATGCTCAAGGAGCTAGGCCCAAAATTGGGCTCCAATTATGTTCTTGGCCTTCTGATTTTATAATCAGAGGGTAATTCATTATAATATGTTCCTTCCATGGTCGGATATCATATCTTTCTCCAGGCCCGGTTGGCCATGTCTTCTTCCTATGTCCAAGGCTACCCGGGGAATCTTTGGTCCATCATGTGGGTTCCAAAGAGGCCGGGTATAACCTCATCTTCATACTGTGGCTGTCGATTCCCATTCAATTCCTGCTGAACCTGTCAGATTTTTGAACTTTTATCTTCATAATTTCAAGGCCCAAGGGGAGCTCTGGTGAGGGGGTCGAGAAGGGGTTCAGAGTCTGCCCATGTATGCATAGAGATAGGCTTCATATGGTGCTGTAGAACTGGCCCTCAGGAGGAGACAGAAATGGACTCACTATTGGGGCCCAATGGTATATCCGAATATGGTTTATAAGATGATTATGAAATTGACATTGTCATAACCAAATGAAGTCACCTAGGACCTGCCCCTGGATTGGCTTTATTGTTGTCCGGGGAAAGGAGGTCTCTTATGGATCTATCCTCTTGGAATATGTGGGGAATATAAGGGTGGATTTCAGATTTGGCATTGGGAATCATATGGGCCCGCGAGATTCTAACACTGTCCGGGAATTTCTAGGCACTACAAGGTGACATTTTGGTGAAATTGGACAGAGATCCTGGGCATTGGGCTCTGAATAGGCTTAAGACTTTGAGAGGGGCGGATGAAGAGGTGGATTCTAAGCTGAAATGATAGACACCATGTCTCACCTTCTAGCTTTTGAGAATTACCCTGAACTCTCTGCAAAATAGTGGCCGCGAGACCTCCCCTTGGATTGCCTTTCTTTGCTTGATGCTCCGGTGGTGGACTTGACCAAGAATGATGTCCTCCTTGCTGCTGAGATGATCTTGACAGAACTTCCACTCTTTCTTCTTCCTCTCTCCCCCTTTTCATAGGCCGCGGGATGGCTTTTTATAGGAGATGAAACCCCTCCTTGCCCCGGTAGTGGGGGTGAGTTGTGTGCGCATGATTGGAAGTGGGGAGAGTGGGAGATCATGGGGGGACAGGTGGTAGTCCCCATCCCCTATATTCCCTCTTGCAAGGGAGCATTCAATGAGACATATCCCATTGACTCCCGGCCCTCTATTTGATGTTGATGGGCATACTTGATCGACCGGTGGCCTATCTGATCATGGCCCTCTATCTTGTTATTGGACATTAATCCCACTAAGGATCCGGTTGATCCCTTATGCTATACCGCTGACTATCCAGGAGGATTATGCTCCATTTGACCTGTTCAACATTTGATCTCGGCCCTTGAGCATGTGCCTCTCTATTTAATCCAAGCCATTGATCCCTTATTAGACATTAATCCTATTAAGGATCCGAGAAGACCTTGACAGTCGATAATTACTCTTGCTAATGATTTGTCCATCGGATATCCCATTAAGGTGGATCCATTGGACATTATCCCATTAAGGATCCAATAGGGTCACTTCAGTGGACCGGGGAGGATCCATCCTTCAATTAATCTGTCGATTGACCAATCCTGTCTATTGGATGGTCCCGGATCTATTTTGAATTATCTGGGTTGTTTTCCTCCCTCGCGGATTATCCCTCTCCCCCTCTTTTTGTTGTTTCTGTTAAGTCTTCCATTGGGAGACAGATTTGTACGACCGCGGGCTCTTTTTAAACAGTCCCTCTTCCTTCTTCTGTCGCAGCCCTCTCTCTTTATAAGTGTAGCAAGCCTCTGTCCCTGCCAAGAGAAGCTGCCGGTCCTCTGCCATTAGGAGTTCTTGGGCATCCTTTCCTCCTACTTGGGGTCAAGCCGAGGAGGTGTACATCCTCCTAGCTATTCCCGGGTAAGTAAAGCTCTAATCATTCATAGTTCATTCATCTATGCTATGCACTTCTTTCTGTTTTCTGTTGACAACATGCCCATTGCCCCAATTATTCCATATCACACCATAAATGCATGGCCGGTTGCATGGAGATGCATGTTTCTCAATCTCCCATCTGTTTTGTGTTAATTTGCATATGCATGTGAAGACCCATCTCTTCAATATATTGAATTGGGCCTTCTTCCAATTCCCGGGCCAAATGGCTGCCCTCCATATGTTTATCTTTGGACAGCCGGACAGGGGTCAGTTCTGGCTCCTGTTTACTATATTTCGGTCCCTCTCTTCTTCAAATTTCTGTTAGGGACAGGAGACATGTTGCATGGATTTGGGGACCCGGCCCTTCAATGTGCTAGATTGGGTCCTTTAGGATGGGTCTGTTCGGATGCCATATGCTCACCTATAAACATGTCCCTCTATGAGCATCTCCGAGGCCCTCAAATAAAAGCCAATTTGGTTTGTACAGGCTGCCTCCGATCTCCCCTTCTTCTTAGCTAGATAGGAGATATGTCCACTAACTATACTTGAGGACCCGGCCTCTTCTTAGGCCAGATTGGGTCCTTTTGAGTGGGATCCACTGGCATGCCCTCTCTCTTTTCATATACATATATCCGGCTATGAGCCCTTTATTGACAGCATATCACCTAAGTGATTATAGCCGGGTTTGTCTAACTTGGTTTCTGTTTTGTGATTCCCGGCCCTCCCCCTCTTTCAGATTTTGTTGGGAGCATGTCTTCCTATCCTTCATAAACCTGTGTCCAGCTGAATGCGTCTATCCAAGGCCTTCACACAGGAGCTGAATTAGCCTCTACAGCTCATATCCGGCCTTGCATTATTTGAGCAGGAGTCTATGGGCTCCCGGCTGTCTACATCTTTCTGAATTTCCACTAGGACATGAAAAAAGGGGGGGTGACTGGACATGTCTCATTATCAGCCTTATTATCCCCCTTCTCTTTTGAACCGAGGGGCAGCCGGTGGTCTCCTTATGTGTTTAAACCATATCCAGCCTTGAATATATGACCTTGGGCCCTCCCTTAGACAGGATGGGCATTGAGTCCCATTTGTGTTCCTCTCTGATCCTGCACATCCAGTGTTAGGCATATGGGCTTGATCCCTCCTTTGATTCATATGCCGAGGGTAGGCCATAGGGAATTAAGTATTTTCATTCCCCATTTACATATGCCTAAATTTCATATAAAAATTTTGAGTGCCAACAGGATGCTTTTTAAGTAAGAACTAAGACACCACTGTACTCCAAGCTTTTATCTATCCTTTTACCAACTTTGTCTCTACTCTCAGGCTGTAAGGCGTGCGGCATGATGATTTTCATGGCCATTTATTCTGTGAGAAGAAAAATGGCTTTTATTTTATTGATGGCACTTTTTCAGGGACAAATTTACACCATTAATGTTTTAGAGCTTTGTTCTTAGTTGTAATATTTGTAGAATATATGTTATAAATTTGGTGTAAGTATACCTTTCATACTGACATGATTTTAGTTGTAATATTTGTATAATATATGTTATAAATTTGGTGTAAATATACCCTTCATTCTGCCATGCACTCATCTTGTTAGCTTTATTTTCCGCTTAACAGAACTCTTCTCTTCTTTCACATTATTGTTTTTCTCAACTTAGTATCAACTGTACCAAGAAAAACTGTGAAAATATAACATCTCTTCTAAAAGCTTGCTATCAAGGTCATCAAAGTATCTATCAACTATAATAGATCTTATGATGACCTAGGTTTTTGTTTTTTATGGTCCTCTGTGCTTTTGCTACGTTCATACTTAAATGTGATACAAATTGTATTTCCACTAAAAAAAATTGCAGTCCTTCAATTTCGATTGAATTTTATTTTGGTTTACAGTCATACAGCAGCAATTGCTGCTGGAAACAATGGAATCCCTGTAAGGATGCATGGGCATGAATTTGGTAAAGCTAGTGGCATGGCTCCCCGTGCCAGGTATGAATATGTGCTCTGCATTTGAATCTTTTGGTATAAGTTGTCTTTTATTTATCAATTGAATATGATCTACTTCATTTACTACTCGTTGTTGAACAGAATTGCTGTGTACAAAGCTCTATACAGGCTTTTTGGTGGTTTTGTCTCAGACGTGGTTGCAGCCATCGAGCAGGTCCATTAATTTCTACCAGACTGACATGCTATGTTTTGATTTCCTTATTATAGCATCATATGTTCCATGATGTTCCTTCAAAAATCTTGGTGATTATCATGTTTTTATTTTCTCATTTATGGCCATATGTGAGCATTATTTCATTAAATATGAGTGGATAGAACTTTATTAAATGATTGAGCAAACTTGGATTAGTCCATGGCTATTCTTAGTACCATACTGATGTATCCTTATTTCTTGTCAACAACACTGATGGCACGCATTCAATCAATGGTTTGCAGGATTAGCAGATCCCGTATCGGGATCGACATAGGATGATCCCAAAAGATGGCCCCCAATCCCAAAAGAGCCTTCTGCTGGGATCGTCTGTAAGGTGCCGTATTGTGATCAGATCAGTGATGCGGGATGGCACATAGGTGTTGCTACCATCACCCTTGTAGTGTGGAATAGATGCTCATTTCTGGGGATATTGGGTCCATCAGAGAAGGCGGTGCTGCCTTCCAGTGTCAAATTCAGATTGGACCAGAATTAGCTTCTGGTCCATCCTGCTCATCATTATATATATATATATTTTTCTGTTTTTGGAAGAGCGATCCAGGCTTCCAGGATTGACTTTCCTTGTTCCATATTGGCAGATCTGATCCTGACTCAGAAATCCTTGATCCAAGCTGAATTTTCCTTTTATGCCTTGCTCACATTTTTCACAATCCATTTGTGTTCTCAGTGGTTGTATGATTCTGAAACTTGTCCATGAATCTGGGATATTTTATTTTGATTCTTGTAAGCTTCAAAAATTAGATATAACTCTGTTTTGGAAGTTTCCTGATTTGGCCAGGGTTGAGGTTTTGGTTGAGTCCTTTGATGTTTAACTTGAAAATGGAAAAGTCTTAATTACTATTGAGAGAGAAGATAAATCCCTTCTTTCTCCTGGTCACCATCCACGGTGCTGCAGCTGCCTCCTCATCACTGTGCCTCTCTTTTTCCTTCCAATCGCTGCTACATGTTCTGCTGTTGTGTTCCACATTGTCATTTCCACATGTCTCAAACTCACAGCTTCACCAACATCCTCTTTGCTGCTGCAGCAGTGCCTTAATGATCCAGTTAAGAATTCACTGATCAGGATCATACCCTGGACTGGCTGGGGCTAACCTGATTCAGATCTGGATTGGATGGATGGATCATCCAATCTACCAGAAATCCAAAATTATCAAGATTTCCCAACTCTATCCAACTCGGCTATAACGCAGTCTGTGTCCGCTTAAGTCTGGCCGAATCGGCCAATCTGGGCAATTCCACTACTGCTACTGTGCCATTGTGCCTCACCTTGTCATTGCAGCATGGTTTTGGCCCACCTTGTCAACATGCTTCCTTCTAGTGGACTATTAATATACCCCCACCTTGCTGGTAGTGAGATGACGAAAGGGTGCTATAGGTAGTTGGGAGGGGAGCAAGTAAGAAGAATGACATTGATGGTTTCGATTCATCCTTCTGTATTAGGTACAAACGATTGTTGTGCATGTTCATAAGATTGGTTTGTTTTGGTTAGAAATGGGCTTGAATTTTGTGATATTTTCATGTTCTATGTGATGTATCATTAGCTATAAAATCATTGTGTTTCTGAACAAGTTTGCTATCTTTTGTCATTGATGATTTTTATGGTTTATCTTTGCAAGCAGGCAGTTCGTGATGGTGTTGACATTATCAATCTGTCTGTTGGACCAAATAGTCCTCCATCAACTACCAGGACCACATTCTTAAATCCTTTTGATGCAACCCTGCTTTCAGCTGTTAAAGCAGGAGTCTTTGTTGTTCAGGCTGCTGGCAATGGTGGTCCATTCCCAAAAACCATCGTCTCATTCAGCCCTTGGATAGTCTCTGTTGCTGCTGCAATTGATGATCGAAGATATAAGAATCATCTCATCCTTGGAAATGGCAACATGATACCTGGCATCGGATTATCACGTGCGTTACTTATTGGTGTTAAATTGGTTCACAAAGTGATGATCTTTTTTCTTTTTCCAATCAACTTATTTCTACTGTTAGATTATTCTGCGTTATGTAAATATTAATAAACTGTGAAAGTCTCTCATGTTGGCTTTTAGCTCCTCTAATTAAAGTTGGGATTGTGACAACTGATGGATTTTATGTATGCCTTGTCAGTTAATGTCCTAATCCTACCACAGTTGGCAAGGATTGCATAATCGGAATCATGGTCTAGATCGGCCATACCTGAGTTCAATTTCATTTTTAGATCGGATTGGCCAAATCAGCCAATCCACTTGACTTAAACTGATCGGATCAGTTTTATTTTTATTTTAAATTTAGAAAAACCTGACAGATCAGAAAAGTTTGGAAAAGTTGAAAAAATAGTAATGTGATAAGAACATTGTTTACATAGCATCAAGGAATTACATACTCATCCTAGCACATACACATCAATTTGAAGAATATGAATTACACAAATGTAAAAACATGAAATATGTTATCTCTTATATTTCAAATTACTAATGATACAGAAGTACAACCTTTACATTGCCAAAATGTTTGATACATATTCCCGATGTTGCGATGTTGACTATGAAGTTGAAGTCATAATGTCTCCATATCCATATCAAAAAAATTGTTGAGCTATTTATTTAACTGACTGTATATCTTCTTGGCATGCAACATTTTGCTTAATCGGGTTTGACTAATTCTTAGGATATATTGGATAGCCATTGTAATATGTGCCCAATCACAGTGTGCCTACTGATGCTGATGATCACCATGATGTTGGCCCTCTTCACCATCCATGTTCTTGATGTTGAACTTCTGAATATAAGCTTTCTCCTAGTGTGTATCAGCTGTAACCCGTCTAACTTATACCTCTACGTTTTGCTACATCTGACCCGCTGCTAGGCAAAGGTAGTGCGTGAGTACAATTATTTTATCTCATTGGTCCTCTCCTGACTTCTATTTTCTTTTTGTTATTTTATCTTCTTCTGTTTCTCTGTTTTGATGATGGTGGTGGTACTGGTGGATCAATCATTGATACACTTTCTTCAAGCCTTCAAGCCCCCCTCTAAAATTCTGATACTAGTGTTTGCCTTCTCTTTATCTTTATCTTTTGAAGGAGGTGAAGGTGGAACACCTCCATGTTGAGTATATTGTTGAAGCTCTGGATCTTTGACTTTTGCATCATCAAGCTTTTCTTCGGCCCAAGTACAATCATTTGGGTCGAACTCTCTATCCTCTACCCAAGTTGCCAATGGGTGCTCCTATTGGAATAAAAATTCTATGTCAATGCATGTATCTTCCTCTGCACTTGTGCTTCTGCCTGAGCTTGGTAAGGTGCACTAATAAATCTTGAAATTCTTTGATCTGACAATCTTTGGTGTTTTTTTTTTGATTCTCAATGTCATATTATAGTTGAAGAACTACAAATTTTCCAACTTGACACTTGACAACTTATTTCTCCTTTGTGTGAATAAGACTGAACTAGTTCCTCTTGCATTGCGAGGAATTTGAAATTCGAATAGTAATTTGAGTCAAAAGATTCTACCCAATTCTAATGTTGACTTGAATTCACTGTTCCGCTGCACCAGGTAGAACAAAGCACATAAGCAACATGACTCTTCCAATGATATGTAGTTCGAACATATAAAACACTAATATACTTACTCAGACTAAAATTGTAAAATAAATATGTGGAACCGATCCTTCCATTTTTCACAAATACATGTGTTCATATTATGGAAGATGTTTTGAAGTCTATTAAGATTATATACCCACGGGTGAGAAGACAATTTTTAGCCCATTATAAATCAGAGGCTAATTGGTTTATTGATCAGTCCCAGAGGCTACTCAACCTACGAGGACAAATCCCCTAGGTCCATAGTTAGCAGAATTGACACTTGTTGATCCAAAATTTCCCCTGAACAACAGATCCAAGGTAGATTCTTGGAGAAATCATCTTGGATTGGGAGAATCCACTTTGGATTGACTAATCCTGGAGGATCAAATACGGAATCAGCTGATTTCTCGGGAACTTGAAAAGACTGAAATCGGGTCCCATTCTGATATGATTTCACCCCTTAGGGGGACGGGTGGAATTGGTCGATCCCCCTTTCTCACCCCGATTTCACCCACCATTTAAGGCACCCCCTTTCCGGCATTCCCTTTGGAGAAGAGCACCCCCTCTCTCTTCTTCTCTCTCTCCCCTTGATCCTCTTTATCCACCCCTTGAGGGCTGAGGCCTAAGGCTGATTGGGGGGAGACTTCCCTCGCCCCCTGGTGGCTGGTTCCTTATCCGTATGGGGACCCCTGCTGAAGTCACCACTAAGGGGTGATTTGTCTCCCGTGGCTGTCCTTTGGGAGCTTGAAATGGATCCTTGTCTTGTTTCTCCCATGCTTGGAAATCCTTATTTAATATGAGTTTTAATTTTTGTTTTATTTCTCCTGTGTAGGGAAAACATTGGATCAGGAGCAAAGTGTCCCTACACATCGTGATATTGGATGGCAACATAAACACATGCTAGATGTTGAGAAGAAGAGTGAAATGTAAGTGGTGTAGGAAAGAAATGAATGGAGATGTTTACATTATCAAATAACACATGTGGGGTTAGTGAGAATGTGAAAAAGTGTGACAAGATACTGATGGAGCTTAAACAAGAAAGGAGGGTATTTGTAACCAAGAGAGCATTAAGAGAGAGATACATGTTGAGCAAAGAGTTGACTTGCATGATGAGTTGCTTGGATGAAGAGACACAAATGTCATGTCTGAAAGTTGTAAAAAGGTAAATCACATACTCGCATTGAGGTCGAGTCCTCAAGTTCAGATGATGAAGAGGTGACACAAGTCAAGAGAGCAATGCATGAAAGTAAGGATTAGACCTGTGAAGATGAGAGAAGGGGGCAAGAAGATCTACTACCATATGTTCAAATGTGGAAGTCACTCGGCCTACACATCAATCGGGTCGAGATAGTGAGTTTCGTCAGTGATATTCAGTTCGGCCGATAGACATGTCCATGTATAAGTAGAGTGACAGAGGTCAAATGACGATCAAGCAGGCCTTGAAAAGAGTTAAGGATATGACAAAGGCTACAAAGAAGGTAGTCAATCACATTTTTAAATAGTTTTTACATATAGGTATATAAAAACTTAACTTCTTTTAAATGTCTTACATGTTTTTGAAACAAACATTAATAAGTATATCTTATTTTTTCTTGATGTACGTGTTCCAGCCCTTGCAACTACCCGTTCATACTTTTAGACGATGATTGATGCTATTGGTGAGGTTGGACATTGGACCGGGATTAAAAGTACATATGCTCAAGTATGGGTTGGTTGGATGTAGAGGTAAATGAGTTAACCTTATGGATAGATGGATTCAAAGCGCAATGGAAGGAAAGGGGTTGTACTGTAATGCATAATTGAAGGATATAAATTACATGGAGATCTATGATCAACTTTTTTTGTCAACCCCCGAGGACATCAGGCTCATGTATCCTCCTGTTTCCATCTTCTTCCTGTTGCGGTCCTCTATTCTCACCAGCAGAATTATCAGGCTCAAATGTTGTTACCCAAGGTGTCCAATCAAGCATCTATTGAGCCAGATTTGAAGGAGAATGGCTGCTTCAACATTTAATCACTCATCGAGGCAATCAGCCAACAGGTTTGATGTCATCCATTTTTTGACAATTCTTGTGCAAGAGCAATCTATCAACCTAGATCTTTCTCTTCTTCTTTCTTCTCATCTTTCTTCACCGTGGCTATCTATCTCTGTTAGGGAGATCATTTCTTTCTAATTCTGCCATTCCCGAGAGTTTAAACCACCATTGCTGGATCTGGTTTCAAGGAGGAGCATGACTTGGAAGGTTTATTATTTCAAACTATCCGGTATGCACATTATTTCTGTTTTCTATCATCCCAACCGTATCCATTTTCATCTGAAGGGGGAAGAACATTGTCTAAGAATTCCATCTTGCCATTCTGATTTGGAGAGGAATCATTGTCCCAAAGCCTTGCCTTTCCATTGGGACTATCAGGTATGAACATCACTCCTTTCATCTTCTTCCTCTTACTCATGCTTGGACGATACAAAGATAGTCTTGATCATCTGGGAATATTGGCATCCCTTTTAATTATTACATTTATACGCTGTAAGGCCTCATCAAGCTCTCACTATTATTGTGCATGGGTCTGCCAGGCCCAACATCGACTTTCTGGCTCCAGATTATATTATATTCCAAGGGTCTCACCATCTTTCTTTTTTTTTACATGGATAATGCTTAATGGGCTCACCAATCTTCATACCTTGCTGCCTTGATACTGATGAGCATCTTAAGTGCCTGACTTACTCAATTCTCAGCCATTAACGGCTTTCGGTTTGTTGTGATGCTACCTTGGTTGTAGGTTTAGACCTTCGCCTATTCCTCATCTTGGTATCTGAATATGATCTCTTAGGAACATGTTTAAAAAATCACCATACTAAAACTGAAGGGGCTATCCCTTCTGACCTGCTCATTATATTGCAGGCCTGTTTTGTCTTTCCCCACATCATTCAACCATCTGCTGTGTCTTGTGCATATTAAACATTTATCACACCTGATCAGACCCTGGACCTACCAAATTGTTATTGTTCTTGTCTCGAATTTCAATCGAGATATACCTTTCTGTCTTGATCATATCATGGTCTAGGTCTACACAAACATATTTCTTTGCTTTGTTTGCTATGGTCTTAATTAGATTCATGAATGATGTATAATCCGGAGAGGGGAATAATTCATATATTCTTTTGCCAATGTCCTGTCTCAAGCATGCTCCAAACTGTCTCCCTTCCATTTTAGATGCCCACACTCAATTTTTAGGAATACACTACCCTGCTGGCTGTGCATGCTTGTATTCACATAGACATCTTTTTTTGCTAATCCCATGATCTCATCCAGTAACATACCAGATTGTAAAGAAAGGTTTAACTTTCCTGTTGCTTTGGCAAATCCTATGTATTTATTTATGGAAATCCCTTGCTTTTCCCATATTTCCTCTCATCATGTACCCTTGTATTTTTATTTGAATCATATAGGGGTGTTATCATCTGACCAAAATCATGTGATTGACATGCCTCTAAATTGAAGAAGACATTCTCTTTCTTTCCTCTTGTCTGGGGCAAACTCCATATATATTAACTCCTGCAGAAACTCTTGCTTCATGAGTTTCATGTCATTTGTAGGTGTCAACAGGTATCAAGGTGGCTGAGTGCTCTTTTAAAGATCATTATTTTGAGCCTAAAAGAGGCCGGTCCTACATAGAGAGGCGTAGTAGTGACATATGAGCTCTGTCATGTGACCCACATATAAAGGTTGGACAAGAGGGTACAAGGACTATTATTTAGTTCGAGGGGGTTGAACATAGTTTATATTGGATGACCATAGGAAAGACATGTAGCCTTGAGATGAGGGTCAGACAAGGCCATGTGTATGGGCTGTCATGCGGCGGGACATAGGCATATGTTGATTGGCATATAATCCTAAGATAGGGTCGGACAAGGCCATATATAGGGGTAGAACATAAGTACACAAGGGGAGCTGTCATATGACCCTGTAGTGGAGGTCGGATAGGGGATGATGTGGCCTTCTTGTAAGTATGAAGGGAAGGCGGAGCATAGGAGATATTTCGCACGGGATTCATTGGGTATGGATATAGGCATGTCCTGTGGATGGGGTATTATTAGGCTATGGAGGAAGGCACCGAGCATGGGACTATATGAGTCTATGCATAGGGTTCTGCTGTGGTCATGGGAGGGGTATCCTATAGAGCCTCTAGACATGAAGATAGGACGAGAAAACGCCGAACATGGGTTAAAGGGGATTGTATAGACATAAACTATGTAGAGGAGGGGGAATTTGCTCACTGTGTGAACCTCTTTTTTACGTCTGTTCTTTAGAAAGAAAGACATCCCCGGACTTATCTAGGAAAATAGATGGTATCTAAGATATTAGGTAGTCCGGTGATAGTTTTAAAAATATTAGAACCGAGGTTCGGGTTCTTTGAAAATTTCATTTTTTACCCTTCTCCACCGGATGGTACGAGTATCCGGCGTTAGCTTACATCGAGCAGCGGCTCGAACGCCTTTGATTAACCATCGCGGCAACCTATTTTTGGAGACATGCACATCCACAAAAAGTAAAGAACTCAAAAGGGCAGCGGCCTTTTGGGTCCGATGAGATGCAAACCGATTTGTTCGGGTTGATTTCATTTGTTTGTTGGTTGACTTTTAGATCGACTTGAAAGTCGATTTTGAGTTTTGGGGTTTGAATTAATTTGTTTGATTGGTTTGTTCATTGTTCATTTTGGTTTCAGTTTGACCAGTTGGGGTTGCTTTGAACCTGTTTTGATTTGATTTTGATGTGCTTAAAGTGTTTTAAGCAATTTTGGTATTTATTGTTTGATTGGTTTGTTGAATTTTCAGATTCTGGATTTTCGGTTTTGAGTTGGTTTTTTGATCCATTTTGGGTGTTTGGAGTTGTTTATTTGATTTATTTTGGGAGAAGTTTAGTGGGTTTTAAGTGAATTTTCAGATTGCCAAAAATCAGATTTTGAAGTCGGTTAGAATCTATTTTGATAGATTGTTCAAATCTGGATTTTTTGGTTGCAGATTTAATTGGAACCTGGTTTGTTGTGGTTGACAGATTTTTATCTAAATCTGAATTTTATCTGTTTTGATTTGATCAAAATCTGATGTTTTGTAGCTGATCTGTTTTGATTTGATAAAAATCTGATTTTGATTTGATGTGTTTCAAAACCGGTTCAATCTTGTTGAAGATCGGTTGTTGGTTGAACCGGAACAAGTTGAATTTCAGATTTCTTTAAATTCTGATTTTTTTTAATTTGACTTTCAGATTTGATTTCCTGTTTTTAATTTTCTGTTTGAATTTCCAGATTTGATTTTTAAATGGTTTTATTTTTTGTTTGGCGGTTTGCATCGCCTCCGACCCATCGGGCTGCCATTGGGCGCCCGGTTTCATGCATTCCAAATCGACATCGAACTTCATTTCATTGAAAGATGGGGTGAAGTACATCGGTGTACAATGTGATTGACCCTTCCCCCAATATAGGTTTCTTTTCACTACTTTGGAAAAATTTTGGCATTACGACAGCATGCCGGCTATTTTTCCAACTTAGTGAAAATTTACCCGTCCAAAATAGCCAGCCTTAGCTTAGCCATATTGGGGGAAGGATCGCCGGCTACGGGAGCATGCCCGCGCCACCGTCCGGATCGACATTCCGGGGCAGACCCGAGGGGAGTCGTCCAAGGTTGGATCCCCCGCGAAGGGTGGATCTCCTTAATTTAATATTGCTTTCGCATTCTGAATTTTTTATTTGTTCATTTTTTTTGAAACAAGGCCATGGAGGCCGGTTCAATTTCATCGGCGTTCCGAGCCGGCCTTCAATCTTCATAGGCCCGCCGGGCCTGTCTTGGACTGTTTTGGGCCGGAAGGGCCTGTTGAGAAGCCGCTGCACTGCTGGAACTGCCTGGTTGGACCGACTTGGAAGGCCACCCGGTTGTACCCTTGGCCCGTCGGACGGTTTCCAAGGGGTGCCGGGCCGTCACCTTCAAGTCGGCCCACCTTCAAACCGCTGTCTACCGCTTCATTGGACCTCTGCAGAACCTGTTTTGGGAGTTTTTCTCCCCTGTTGCAGCGGCCTGGAGTGTGGGCAGAAGAAGCTGGGACATGACCTGTGTAGGGGTCTGATTTGGAGACCGAACAGGACCTGGTTGGGGTCTGATTTAGGGACCGGACAGGGCCTGTGTAGGGGTCTGATTTGGAGACCGCTTGGGACCTGTTTTGGGCCTTGGAGATGGGCCGATCATAGACCTATGTGGGGTCAACTTAAGGAGCCTGCAGGTGAGCTGGAACCGGGTCACAAGGAGACCTGTTTTTTGGGCCTGGATTGGGGGCCGGATTTGGACTGGCAATGGACCTGGATTGGGGTCAGTTTGAGGCTCCTGCATGTGGGCTGGAACCGGGTCACCAGGGGACCTGTTTTGGGGTCTGAACGTGGGCCTGCAGGTGGGCCGAAACATGGGCCTGGGGATGGGCCGAACATGGGCTGTATATGGACCTGGATTGGGGCCGAGTATGGGCTGGAAATGGACCTGTTTGGGGACCTAAAAATGGCCTGTCCAGAGGTCAGTGTAGTCCACTCTAAGGGGGTTTAGTTGGGCCGAGATGAGGCATTTTCTGCAGATGAATAAAAGGCAGAAGAGGGCTGCTAGAACAGGTTGAAAAGAGTGCCCTTAGAGGGCTACGTAGCTAGTATGTATTACTCCTTCCTACCTTGTCTTCTTCTTCTCTTCTTCCTCTTCTTCCTCTTCTTCCTCTTGGCTGCGGGCAGCAGGTGCAGTGGGTAGCAGGAACGCAGTGGGCAGCAGGTGCAGTGGACAAACCGGCAGCCTATCGGCATCTGAAGAAGCCCCCCTCTGGCTGGCGCGCCCCTCCTTTTATAGAGAGTGGGGGGCAGATGAAAAGCCAGCATGTGTGTACGTTGGTGACCTTTGGCCTCCCCCATGGAGGTTACTCTATTTAATCCCATTGATTGACTGGCTGTCCCTTCATCTCCCCCCTCCTTCAACTGACTGATGGGAGGCTGAGGTGGCAGGATGGTGCGCACAAAGATGCTGAGGTGGCAGGTGGTGCGGCTGGGCCTGTTCACATTGGAGTTGAAGTGGGCCTGGCCCAACTTGGGCCTGGTTTCTGGGCCAGCAGGAGGCTGCGGCCCAAGCCCTCCTATGGGCTGTGCACAAGGCCTGAATTTGGCTGAAATATGTCAATTATGGGCCAGGTAAATGAGGCTCCTACTGGGGTGCCCAATTGGGCCCAATTGTGGCTGATCTATGGGCTGTTGGCCCAGCTCCTAAGCCAGCCCATCTGTTCTCCTTTTTTTTTTTTTTTGAAAAATGTACGCCAACACTCACCTTTTATTTTTTTCTCTTTTCTTTTTGACTCCTCTTTGCACTGATGACAACAATAACAGCAACTTCAGCAGTGGCACCTGGCGACTGGTGTGCAGATCTGCAGTAGCAACAGCAGCCGGGCCTCCTTCCTTCTGGTGATTGGACCCGTAGGCATAGTGGTCCTCCTTATATAGAGGAGTTGGAGTAGGATCAGTTCCGATGGGGAGTTCTTAACTTGCACGTGAAGGGAAGAAGCGGAAGGACCAATTCTGCATTCCTATATTCCAGCACCTCTTGTGGCCTTATATGAAATGTTGTTGTCTTTGCATTGCTGGCCATTCCCTATTGGTTGAGAATTCTCTAGAGTAGAGATGACTTTGTCAGACCTTTGAGGAGGTGGAGAATGTGTGTTGGATCCATCTTTCTCTCTCCCTCTTTTGCAGGATTTTCTGATGGGGGCTTTGGCTTGGCGTTCCTGCAGCTATAGGAGGGAGGCTCGTGGCTGTCAGGTTGATCGGCAAAAATCCTCTTCATGAGGACTGCATGGCTGCTAAAGCTTTGACATAGGATCTCATTAAATATTACACAATTCAAGAGTGCATATCAATCATTTGATTCTATATCTTAGGATCATTAAATAAATGCTTAAATAACTATGAAATGGGATATATTTAAGCACTAATTGGGCCTCATTTTCATTCATTTTTATATCTCATGAACATAAACATGTTAATTGTGTCGAGACCATGGCAAATTGATCAATCCTTGAATCTTGCGCAAATAATATCCCATGTGCATCATCTTCTTTAAATTTGATCCAATCATACTCCATTTATGATATAAGTAGGATACAGATCCTATCAAGGACCCAATAAGAGTCGGGTCCACTCATGGATTGCAGAATCAGCCAATCCGGATCGGGATCGGCCGATTCTTGGATCGGATCAGTACCAACCGATCCGATTCCAGCCGGAATTAGCGATCCAGCCGGGAGTCCCGGCTGGATCGGTCGGATCGGTCGATCCCGGACTGATCCACCCGGATCGATCCCAAAATCGGTCGATCCGGACCGATTCTCCGGAAAACCGGAAGACCCGGAATCGAACCGATTCCGGGATCGATCCGGACCTGTTTTAAGGCCCGATCACCCCCAATTTGGGGTCGATCCGGACCGATTCTCCCCCCAGCCGCCCTCCTTCTGCTTCCTCTCCTCCCCCCCCCCCCCCGCCTCCTTGGAGATCTAGGGCATACTTCACCGGCGATCCAGCTGTTGGAGGGCCGATCCAGCCTTCCCAAGGGCCGATCCACCCTACACAAGGTTTGTAAGGGGGGGGGGGACCTTCGATCCCCTCTTCCCCCCACCCCCCCTAGGCCGGCAGGCCGCAGGCCTTGGCTGGCTGCAGGTTTGGGATCCCCCATTGGGGGTGGAATTGCACAAGGGGTGATTAGCACCCCTTCGGGGGTGTTGAACAATCACCCCGAAGGGGTGACTGTTTTGACAGTCCCCCTAGGTGGGGGGGGGGGGCTGGTATGAAATCCCCCCATTGGGGGGATTATTTCACCCCCAACGGGGTGGAATTGCACCCCCGAAGGGGTGCTAATCACCCCTTCGGGGTGTTGAACGATCACCCCCGAAGGGGTGACTTTTTGACAGCCCCCCCTGGGTGGAGGGGCTGGTATGAAATCCCCCATCGGGGGATTATTTCACCCCCAACGGGAGCGGAATTGCACCCCCGAAGGGGTGCTAATCACCCCTTCGGGGTGTTGAACGATCACCCCGAAGGGGTGACTGTTGACAGCCCCCCCCCCCTGGGGGGGGGCTGGTATGAAATCCCCCCATCGGGGGATTATTTCACCCCCAACGGGGTGGAATTGCACCCCGAAGGGGTGCTAATCACCCCTTCGGGGTGTTTGAACAATCATCACCCCCGGCGGGGTGACGTTGGCCCCCCCTAGGCGGGGGGGCCTGGTATGAAATTCACCCCCCAATGGGGGTGGATTTAATTGGCCTAATATTGTGTATGGTTTTATGTGTTGTAGATAAGATGTTGGACGAGGAGCATGGCACCGGTCCTGCGGAATTTCGTGACATTGGATGGCAACATAGCTATCTTCTTAATTTAGAGAAGAAGAGAGTTAGATGCAAGTGGTGCCAAAAAGATATGAATGGAGGTGTGTATCGGCTAAAGCAACATATAGCCGGGATGGGTGGCAATGTAAAGAAGTGTGATAAAGTACCGGCTGAGCTGAGGGAGGAGATGAGGGGTTATTTAACCGGAAGGGCATCACGAGAGGGAGGTGAGAATCGGTCGAGAGACAAGAGCTACATGACGAGTTGCTAGGTCGGAGAGACGCCGATCTTATGGCCAGAAAGAGCAAGAAAGGGAAAGGGCCAACACATGAAAGGGTCCAAGTTGATTCTTCATCTTCATCAGATGAGGAAGAGGCTCAGGTCAGGAGAGCCGTACATGAGAGTAGGGCTCAGGCTCGTGAGGATGAGGAACGAAGACGAGGGGCAGGAGGTTCGGCTGCCAGACGATTTGATGTGGGGGCGGGCACACGCCCTGTTCGAGAGCCTGAAATCCGGAGGACACATTCTGTTCGACCGATGCCGACGGGAGACACTGCCATGTATGGGGAGAGTGGCAGAGGTCAGAGGGGTATAAAACAAGCATTTAAAGGGCTGAAGGCCTCGACTCCAAGCAAAGAAAGAAAGCCCTAAAGCATATGGTCAAGTTCTTTCTACATGCAGGTAAAGATTTATTGAAGTTGTGGTTAGCATTTGCTTGTTGATATGAATTTCTTGTTAGGTTAGTTATTATTAACAACCTTCTCTTCTCCCTTATCTTGTTTTTGAATTTGTAGGTGTCCCGGGACATGTAGCCACGAGTCCGTATTTCCAGACTATGGTTGATGCTATTGGTGAGGCTGGGCCGGGGTTGAAAGCCCCCACATCAAAGTATATATATGAAACAGGCTTGGATGAGGAGGTCGATGAGTTGACCTCATGGATAGATGGATTCAAAACCATCTGGACGGAGAGGGGGTGCACTGTAATGTGCGATGGGTGGACTGGAATCACAAGGAGGTCACTTATAAACTTCCTTGTGTATTGTTCTGAGGGTACCATATTCCTGAAGTCGGTTGATGCATCAGGTCAGGTGAAAAATACATATTACCTATTTGGCTTGATGAACACTGTGGTGGATGAGATAGGGGAGGCCAACATTGTGCAGTTTGTCACAGACAATGAGGTCTCATATAAGGCTGCAGGAAAGAAGCTCATGGAGGCTCGACCTCACTTGTTTTGGGTGCCCTGTGCGGCACATTCTATTGACCTGATGTTAGAAGATATTGGTAGGGATGCTAATGTCAAGTCCTTGGTCAACCAAGGACAACTGATCACCTCATTTATCTATGGCCATCCACGACTTTTACATATCACGAGGCGACACCGATGGTCATGATTTGATCAGACCGGGTCCCACCAGATTTGCCACCCATTTTATTGCATTAGAGAGCCTATACAGGTACAAGGCTAGTTTAAAAAGGTTCATCCTCTCCACTGCTTATCAGGAGTATATGGATACATACAGGAGCTCCTTGGATCAGTATGAGATACTGCTAAAGATGGAGCAGCTGATAGAAGATAACAGGTGGTGGGAGAAGGTGTAGTACTACTTGTCTGTCATAGAACCTTTGGTGCAGGTACTTAGGTTGGTGGATTCAAATGACAAAAATCAGATGGGGTACCTGTATGATGCTATGGATAAAGCTAAGTTGAAAATTAAAGAGAAGAATCCCAAGGGTTACAAAAAGTGGTGGAAGGTGATTGACAACAGATGGGACAAAACCCTATACCACGACATTCATGCTGCAGGTATACTTTAGTAGTGTAATATAATTGTATTACAAGCTACATTTTTTGTATTACCCCCACTGTCTTTATACTAATGGAGTATTAATGTCGTTACAGGGTACTTCTTGAACCCAATGATACAGTATGGTGGCCAAGTATGTAATGATGGTGAAGTATTATCAGGCACATTATCTGTAATTAAACGACTATGTAAGACCCAAGAAGACAGAACGTGCGCTGAGGTTGAAGTAAGTAATACGTTTCATATCAATTAAACTTAGAACTTTATCTCAGGAAGAGAAGATAACTGATTTATTTTGGATTTTCAGATGACTTCATACAGGCACAAGATTGGGGTGTACGGGGATCCAGATTTGTAGTACTCACATGATAGGGTCCCCACTAGTAATATGCTTACCCGAATTAATGACTCTTTGGTTACTTGATTTTTTTTACATAAGGTTACTGATGCATATAAATGTCTTCTTTACAATTACAGCTGAGTGGTGGATTATGGTGACAAACAGGATTGGATGGAATCCACTCGCATCCATTGCAATTTGGGTGCTAAGTCAGAGCACATCGTCTTCCCAGTGCGAGAGAAAATGGAGCACCTTCAACCTTATTCACACGAAGATGAGAAATAGGTTGAAGACAGAAAGATTGGAGAAGCTTGTCTACTGCCATTACAATACGAGGCTGAGGATCAAGAATATCAAAGATAGGCAGAAGACAACGGAGCAGAGATTTGCACAGTTTGCAGGTGGATTGTACCAAGAAAGAGCACAAGCCCAAGCTACTCAGGGCTTGTCCCAGGCAGATGTGGACTTGGAATATCTATTCCAAGAAGAACATCCACTTGTAGCATGGGTGGAAGACAAGGATGCTGAGGGAGAGCCAGAGTTCGACCCGAACGACAGATCATGGGCCGAAGGAGAGCTTGACAGCGTCGTTGGTGAGGATGAAGACATGCAGGAAGTTGAAGAAAGTCAAGTTCCGTGCACAGCTCCACTTCCCGATCCACCCAGGACTACAGCTTCTCCAGAGAGACATCCAGCTCCCCCCCGGCTGCTACAGCTCCAGCTCGGATTCCAGTTGCGGGTTGCGGGTCCATCTACCACCACCACCACCACCAAGAAGAATGGTGGATTATTCAGAGCTTTAAAGAAAGTATGCTTACCTTCACAGCAAAGTAGTCAAGGAGATCCTACGTTGAAGAGGAAGAAGATAAGTATCAAACGGCGACATCATCTCCTTGACACCGAGACCACTCAGCCACCTTCATCAGATGAGGATGAAGAAGAATTTGTCCCACCCACACAACAACAGCGTACAGGGGGTGGAGGTGGAGGTGGGGGTGGCGGTAGCATAGGTGGAGGCGACGCCACCTATTTTTTTCACCTTTTTTCTGAGTTCTATGTATTTTTATTGATTTTTTGGCGATTTTTACCGTTTTTTTCACAAAGCAAAAAAAAAAAAAACCCGATCCAGACCAATTCTGGATCGGTCTGGCTCCAAGAGAATCGCCCTGGATCGGACCGATCCGATCCGATCCGGATCGGATCGGACCCCACCGATCCAGGGTCCAATCCCGATCCCGCGATCCTTGGGTCCACTACTTGTTAGAAAATTCTATCCATCGGATCTTGTACCAATCATTAACTTATCATCTCATCCATTTAAGTAACATCTAATCATAGACAATCATTGCTTAAGTAAGATCCAGATCCTATTAAGGACCCATTAAATAGAGGATCCATAACTTAAGTTGCCAAAGGATCATGACCTACAGATCTTGCATCCTCATCATCATCTCCTTCATTCAGGTATAGCCAATCATAATTAAGTAGGGTCCAAATCCCATTAAGGACACAATAAGAGTAGGATCTATAACTTAAATAATTAGAAATCCTAGCCATTGGATCATATGCCAATCATTGACTCCTCCATTAAATATTTATTTTATCCTACTTCCATTGGGACAAGCAGGTGGCAGTGCAAGACCCTTTAGGTTTGACTTAGTAACAGAGCTCTCTTTGACCCCAAAATCTGATTCAAATAATTTGTTTATGATATATAAATCTGTCCTTTGAAGGTTGCGGCACAAGAACATCCCATTCAGACTGCTCTTTCTCTTTCTCTCCTTTCTCCACCGTGGCTGCCTTTCTCTGCCCGGAGGTCTTTGGGATTTGCTTCTTGCTCTTCTGGTGATCATTGGTCTCCTTCTAGGGCTGTATTGGAGGAGAAATAAGCTCCTACAATCCCAATCATTCATCGGATCATCAGGTTTTCTACTCTCTTCTTTGTCCCATCTTTTTCTCCCTTCCTTGCCACGATAATGCCCTCCTGTTTCCAGGTCTATTAGTCTCTTCATACGCTGGCCCAAGCACCCAATTGAGTATCTGCCAGGCCTGTATTGACGAGGATCCATTGCCCTGTGATTCTATACCCCCATCGGGGCAAGCATGTGAGTTGATTTCCTGATTTTTCATTCCTCTTCTCCCCTTCTCAGCAGCAATCGTCAGTCCATCTGCTTACAGGTCCATTGAGCCCTGTTCTTGTTGACTCCAGTGTGTAATCAAGCACCTGTCGAGGCTGGCTTGAAGAACATACATCCAATCTCTGATTTGTAAATCATCTGGACTTGCTGAGCCTTGCTATTATCAGTTTATCACATCCGGGGTTCAATTTCTTGATCACCCAGCCTTCGATACAGGTATTTATCCCATGCTTTCATATTTTGCCACCGTGGCATTATCAGATATCCTAGTCTATTGAATCATTCAATTCTCAAACTGTGTAGGCCATCGGCTGAGCAAGCTTGGATAAAGAGAACTTCTATTCACCTTCTTGGTGTCGGCAATTGTAGGTATTTTTTTATTGCCCTTGCCTTGTAGCCATAACATATCAGATGCATGGTTAGGCATTTATGATTTTAAAACTGAAGAGAAGACATGTTCCTTCTAGTCTTACCCTATTTCAGGCCTGCTTGGCGTTGATCTTCACATTCCCCATTTAGCGGACTCCCTTCATGCACACATCTGCACATGAATTATCTCAAATCTTCATTGAGATGTATTTTTATTGCCACGGGTTGTGTTCATCAGTACAATTTGCATCAAGTGTATCCATGTTGTCGTATGTGTTCTCTGATACTCATCTTGTACTAAGTGACTTTGACCAATTTCAATGACTTCGCATTTTTGGTGCTAAGTGTTAATATCCATGTGCTATAGCCATCGGTTGCCCAATTACGTAGGTAGGATACCCCCTAAGCTAAAAAATGTACATCCTAATTCATTTAGGACTTACAGAACATATATGCAAATTTTGGGTGCCAACATCATCACACTTAGATAATCTTTTATACCAATCTCTCTTATTTTTATTGCCTTCTATACTTCTTCATTCCACCACCATGTCTTTTTTTAAATGAAGCATATCCTTTGAACTTTCCAAGCAATTCTTCAGCTATTTCTTAAATTTTTGCAATTATATTCATCCACATAGTATTGGCTTCTATGTTTGACTTGCAATTATTTATCTTGCAAAGTTCATTCTTAAATATTATTTGTTTTACTTTTTTTAGTTCCTACTATTTTATTCTAGGATTAATATTTTTTAGATGCACTTGTTTGTTATTTGATCTTGTTATGTAAAGCCACTAACCTATGTTGGATTTCCAAAGTTTCATTAGGAATAAATTTACAATAGTTACAAGGATGAAGGAACACATTTATTCTTTCTTGTAAGAATAGTCAATTTGTCTTTTATTTTGTCAGTCTATAAATAATATTAAATGAAATTCTCTTTTAATAAAATAGGTAATTGTTGGTATAAGATCATAGGTCATAACAATATCTACAATATTTTTTCCTTCATTTAAATTTTTATATTCAAAACTTTTGTAGACTTTTAATTTCTACATTGTCATTTCTAACCATGATTCACATAATCAACTGATCATGATCAAGATAGGACGATTCTTGAATCAGATTGGCCCCCTTGGAACAATCATTGCTGGATCGCTCAATTCTCCTTGATCGATCTAGGAGTGTTTGATCCAGGAGGATTCCCCAAAAATCGATTACTTCGGGAATCAGGTCTTCTGTTGAACCGATTCCGGTCCAATCTCTGTCCTATAAGGGGGGAGATCGGACTGATCCTCCCCTAGTTGATCCTTCCTCCTACAGCTCCCCCCCATCTAGGGGTCCCCTTTGGTGACACTGGTGATCTCTAGCGATCAAGCATCCCTTTGATTGATCTAGCCCATGTATGTTGCGATCCATCCTCCCCTCCCCCTTTGCACCCCTTCGGGGGTGGCCTTTCTCACCCTCGAAGGGTACAATCACCACATAAGGGGTAATCAATTGTTTACCCCTTCGTAGTTGACCTATTCTCACCCCCGAAGGCGAGGGAGATCACCCCCTTTGGGGGTGACTATTAAATTTTATTAAGTTTGATTTAAAATTTTAATTATACTTGTTGTATGTGTAGATAAATATCTGACAAGGGCTGGATAGAGGGACATTAAAGGCAACACAAGTACTTGTTAGATATGAGAAAGAAGATGGTAATATGTAAATGGTGTTAGAAGGATATGAATGGAGGTGTTTTCCGCCTCAAGCAACATATAGCCAGTGTGGGTGAGAATGTGAAGAAGTGCAACAAGGTCCAGTGTTTCTAAGGCGTCGCCTAGGCGACAAGGCGCTGCAGCCATGGTAAGGCGTTCGAACGCCTTGGCGACCATGAGAACAAAGCGTCCGCCCAGCCCGCTTTGCCACCGCCCAGCTCGCCTTGGTCCGCCCAGCCCGCCTTGGCGATAACGGTGTTCGCCTAGGTAAACACCCTCGGACTAAAAAATTTAGTCGACGGGCCTTTTGGACGACATTTTCGGCTGGCCGACCGACGACGTTACGACTCCCCGACGACGTTACGACTCCCCGACTCCCCGTCTCGACGAGGCCCTGCAAGGAGAAGTGGAGAACGACATCGGCTCGGCTGTTCCGTGACGCTACGGCCACGACGATAGCTTGTGGGCTGAAGATCGACGGCAATGACCGGAAGAGGAAGCGGCCCGCGGTCTCCGTAGTCAGGTAATGACCGTATACGGTATACCTGATCATCTTCCAACCTCCCGATGCCTTCTCCTACGGTGCCTGCCCCTCCATCATCACCGCGACACCGCGACGCCTTCTCTTCCATTCCAGCATTTGTGTGGGGCTTCTACGACACGGACACCGGACATCGTCGTCGGTTCCGGACCTTCCGGTCCCTTCCGGACTGCATCGTGCCGGCGGTGCACATCTGCGATGACTGCTCCGGCTTCGTGGGGACACCGTGACGACGCCTCTATCTTTCCTGGTCAGGTTCCGGGCCATCCGGCACACCACCGGTCGCTGCAAGAAGGTACGGAGCTCCCTCCCCTATTCTCCCCTATTTTGCATAGCTGGACCGGGACCGCCGCGCACTGCACTGCGCCTGGTGACGGGGGTGCCACCGTGACGGCGACACTGTACAGTACAGTGTACTGTACAAGTGTACAGTTTACGTAAGTTGTTAACTTGTTATTTAAGTTGTTAATTTAAGTTAAATAAAGATTACATAAGTTGTTATTTAACTTGTTTAAATTTTATTTAACTTGTTTATTTCAGTTATACTAAGTTTATCTAAGTTGATTATTTAACTTAATTACATTTTTACGGCGACACTGTACAGTACAGTGTACTGTACAAGTGTACAGTTTACGTAAGTTGTTAACTTGTTTTTTAAGTTGTTAATTTAAGTTAAATAAAGATTACATAAGTTGTTATTTAACTTGTTTAAATTTTATTTAACTTGTTTATTTCAGTTATACTAAGTTTATCTAAGTTGATTATTTAACTTAATTACATTTTTATTTAACTTCAAAACTTGTTTATTTAAGTTACTTAAATTAAGTTTATATAAATCGGTAATTTAACAAAAATTACGTTAAATTTTGTTTAAATTGATTATTTAAGTTAACTTAAGTTAGGTAATCTAATGTAATATAAATTTAACTAAGTTGGTTATTTAACTTAATTGAACTAAGTAACTTAGTTAACTTAAGTTAGTTAATCTAATGTAATATAAATTATTTAAGTTGGTTATTTAACTTAATTAAATCTTATTTAGGTTGTTTACTTAAGTTAATTAGTTAAATTAAGATTATGTACATACTAAGTTGTTATTTAACTTGTTTAAATTTTATTTAACTTGTTTTTTTCAGTTATACTAAGTTTATGCAAGTTGATTATTTAACTTAATTACATTTTTATTTAACTTCAAAACTAGTTTATTTTAGTTACTTTTTGAGTTTAAATAAATCGGTCATTTAACTTAAATTAAGTTAAATTTTGTTTAAATTGATTATTTAAGTTAACTTAAGTTAAGTAATCTAATGTAATATAAATTTAACTAAGTTGGTTATTTAACTTAATTAAACTAATTAAGTTAGTTTACTTAAGTTAGTTAATCTAATGTAATATAAATTTATTTAAGTTGGTTATTTAACTTAATTAAATCTTATTTAAGTTGTTTACTTAAGTTAATTAGTTAAACTAAGATTACGTACGTACTAAGTTGTTATTTAACTTGTTTATTTCAGTTATACTAAGTTGATGTTGATCTAAGTTGATTATTTAACTTAATTACATTTTTATTTAACTTCAAAACTTGTTTATTTAAGTTACTTAAATTAAGTTTATATAAATCGGTCATTTAACTAAATTTAAGTAATTTATCTAGGTTGGTTATTTTACTTAATTAAATCTTATTTAACTTGTTTACTTAAGTTAAATTTATTTTATTTAAGTTGGTAATGTTGCTGTTAGTTATTTTTGAGTTCAATTTATGTAAGCTTGTGTTGCTAACATGCTGTTGGTTATTTAATGTAAGTTTATGCTCTTTTAATCTTTTGCAACCAGATTATCTACAATGTCAACTTCACAAGGTCATGAAAACATGTCCAATGAATATGCTAGTGAAAGCCAAATAAAGCTAAAGTCAAAATCAACTGACCCAGGATGGAAGTATGCCTTTTGGCCAGATGCAAATGATAAAAATAAGGTGCAATGTGAGTTATGTGGTTTTGTCTCCAAAGGGGAATTAAAAGACAAAAACAGCATCTGATTGGAGGATTTGGAGATGTTGCAAAATGTGCCCACACAAACTTAGCTATTGCCACAGAATTACATAATTAAATGATGACAAACAAGAAAAAAAAACCGCAAGTTGACTTTCTAGATGGAGTTGAAAAGGAAGTAGAAGATATTAGTGATGATGAGCAAGATCAAACTACAAAATCAACAAAATTAGTTGAATTGAGTAAGAAAAGAAAGTCACATATTCGAGGCCCAATTGATTCTTTTGTGAGACTAAATCCAGAGGAAGTGGTAAATATGAGAAGGAAAAATTCAAAGCATCAGACAACAATAGAAAATCGATACAAAAAATAAGATAGAAAGAAAGTGGATGAATATGTTGCAAGATGGTTTTATATGGCTGGGATACTTTTTAATACAGCAAAATTAAAATTATTTGAGGTGATGATAGAAGCTATTGGACAGTATGGTCCTGGATACAAACCTCCAAGCATTCATAAATTAAGAAAACCCCTCTTGGAAAATGAAGTGAAGAGTACAAAAACATTGTATGATGAATATAAGGCATCTTGGAAGACTTATGGATGTACATTAATGTGTGACGGGTGGACTGATAAGAGAGACAGACATTTAATCAACTTTCTTGTTAATTGTCCTGATGGTACCTTTTTTATAGACTCATTTAATGCTTCAGGGGAAAGAGAAGATGCACAGTTAATATTTCAATTACTTGACAAACATATTGAGGAAATTGGAGAGGAGTTTGTGGTACAAGTTGTCACAGATAATGCATCTGCTAATGTTGCTGCAGCTATGTTATTTTTTCTTTATTAATTATGTTTGATCTATTATCTTCACAACTTATTATTCTTATGATGATGTTTGAATGGTGTGATGCAGGGAACCTACTAATGGAGAAAAGAAAATCACTATATTAATCTCCTTGTGCAGCTCATTGCTTGGATTTGATGTTAGAAGACATTTGTAAATTGAAGAAATACAAGAAAACAATCTCTCAAGCAAGGGCAATCACAACATTTATCTATAGTTGTCACGACCCGGATTTTTAATATGCACAGCGGAAGATAATTCGGCGACGTAACGGGAAAGGATATCGGTATGGAGCCAAATAAGACTAAAATCTCAATCCAAATAAATTATTCCAAACTTTACAACATAATATCACCATAAACAAACACCTATCTAAACAAATTAAATACCAATATTGAATGAGAAATCCACTAGCTCCTCGTATTCCACAATACCACTACGCTTCTGCTGCGCTAAACCTGTAATCCTGAAACTATTAACAACGGAAGGGGTGAGTCACCACAGACTCGGTAGGACTTACACCCGAACTACCCCACTATAATAATGATTTTAGTGGTATAAAATACATATTAAGCCTAAAAATCAGATTTAATACATAGGGTTTAAACTAATCATATATCTTTAATTAATTGATTACAAATCACACTACTATCCCAAATGATAACCAGACTCTATATGCATTAAAACCAACATAACCTACATATTAGACCACTCTGGGTATGCCCAGAACACACAGACCTGACATAAAATCAATGACACATCTAGAACACTAACATCTATGCCAACATACACAACTAAACACCTGTCTGAGTAAATACCATGCTCCATCTGATAAATGTAGTCACATCTCAAAATTAGCACCAAATTTACCATATAGTAGGAAGTAACATATAGTAACTAAATCCCATAGTACCCTATAGGCAGGGGAGTACTTAGGATAAACCGCGGTATCTGGGATCGAAGGATGCTCCGGATTGTTATAATTCATATGCTGCCCACAGGACCGAACTATAGTCTGGTGAAGTACATTTCCATCACAATGCAGCTCCCTGCACTAACCACATTCCACACCATGCAAGCATATAATTAACTCAGACAGTAAACATGAACATTTAATTGGCAATCAAACATGAAATACATAGATGAACACCCATGGTTCTATGCACCACATATTTGCATACCAAACCGCAGTCTAACACAAACTAATGCATATGAATAGGATCATGCAATTTACAACCTAAACATGACAATTACATGATTAAACAGAACTACCTATTATATAAAAGAAAATAAACTAAACTCTACCAACATTATGCCTAAACCTTACATCGGCTTTTTATCAAATCGAGATATACATGTTTAAGGTTTATCGCGATGCAAACATACTAAACTAGCTAGGTTTAAACATATACAAACCTATTATGATGACCAACATACAAGAATAACTAATTTAATCTAAACATGCACGGTTTAAACAGATTAATCTAATTCTATCTAAACATGCTAATAAATCCAAAACAGCCCCTTAATTACAATCTTCTAATCCTGGTGATCTAAACATGATTTTTATGGTTTAATCAAATATATTAGAGTGCTAAGAATAGCCGAGATGCCTACCTTAACGGCAACGGCTAACGGCGCACGGAATTTCAAGGAAATTGAATCAGGCGACGAAACTGCCGCGGTTGCGTCGGCGACGAAAAATCGAGCCGGGTAGGTGTTCTTAAAATCTGCTGGTAGAAGGGAAATAATAAACTAGGGAGGTTGATAGAGGATGATAGAAGAGAGAGCGATAGGAGAGAGGAGGGAGAGATACCGCGCTGGAGAGAGAAGAGGGGGCTGGCGCACGGCGGCGCACGGCGGCAGCGCGGGCGCGGGTGGCGCAGGTGGCGCACGGCGGCCGACGTGGCGGCGGGGTGACGCGGCGGCGGCGGCCGCGTGGCACGCGCGCGGGGCGGCGTCGGCGGTGACGCGGCGGCGTCACTCGGGCGGGCGAGGCGGGTCAACGGGCGAGCGGCGACGTGGCGATGGCGGCGGGCTCGAGGCGGGTTGCAGAGGCGTCGGCCGCGAGGCGGCGTCAACGCGGCGGGCGGCCGTGCGAGCGCACGCGTGGGACACGCGGCACGCCGCGCGACGGCGGAGGCGAACGCGCGGCGACACGCGGAACGAGGCGGTGGTCGGCGTCACCGCGGCGAGCGCGGGCACGAGGGCGGCCGCGGGAGACGAACGCGCGGGCACGCGGGACGAGACGGCGACGCGTGCGTGGCGACGGCGGCGTCAACGCGCACACGCGCGGCGGAGGGAAAAAGGCAGGAGGGGGCGAATAGGGTTTCACGGGGGAGAAAAAGCGGCGCCGGGAGCTCGTACGGGGGAGGGAGAGAGGAGCGAGGGGAGGATATATAGAGAGAGGAAAGGGGGTAAAATAATAATAAACTATTTATTAACTATATTTTTTTTTCTTATTTATTTAAATAACCGGGGTATTACAATAGTCACTCACGTTTGCTTGAGGCGATGAGAAAGGTGACCAATAGAAGAGATCTTGTTTGGTGTGGTGTAACTAGATTTGCCTCTGTTTTTCTTACACTTCAAAGCTTATATACCTTTAAGGACAAATTGGGGCAACTATTTGTATCTGATAGTTGGAACAATAGCATGTGGTCAAAGCAAAATCAGGGAAAAAGAATAGCAAACATTATTTTGACAGTAGAGTTTTGGCAAAGGGTTGAAGATTCTTTGAGGGCATCTCAACCTTTAGTTCAAGTTTTGAGATTGGTTGATGGAGATGAAATTCTAGCAATGGGATACATTTATCTTTAACGATGGAAAAGGCACGAGAAAAGATCATTGACTACTTTGATAGTAAAGAAAGGGACTACAAACCTATTCTTGCCATCATTGATAGGTGTTGGGAGACACAGATGCATCGTCCATTACATGCAGCAGGGTTTTTTCTCAATCCATCTAAATATTATCCTGCAAAAGAGGGAGATAGCATAATGGTTGCAAAATTTGAGTTGGCATTTCTTGATTGTCTTCAAAGAATGGTTAAAGATCAACACGTACAAGACAAGATAAGTGACGAATTGGATGTATACATGGGTTGTAAAGGATTGTTTGGTAGTCCTTTAGCTAAGAGAAATCAAGATAAAAAACAACCAGGTAACTTTATTATGTAACTTTTATTTTATAAGTTTGTTAAACTACTCACATTTATGTATGTCACTCATTAAAATTTTAAATATTTAGTTGAATGGTAGCGTACTTATGGTGCTGAAACTCCTGAATTGCGTGCATTAGCATTTCGTATTCTTGGTCTTTGTTGTAGTTCTTCGGCATGCGAACGAAACTGGAGTACATTTGAATTTGTAAGTATGACATTACTAAGGTGCATTTTTTGCTTAATTTATAAGATGCATTTTTTGATTTAATTCAATATATTTTCAGATTCACACAAAGAAGAGGAATAGGCTCGAGCAAAAGAGGTTAAATGACCTTGTTTATGTTCAGTATAATCACCGTCAAGGAGAGATTTACGGAAAGAAAGATGTGTCCGGAGAAATATGATCCTATATGCTTTGATGAGTTGGGTTGGTCAAGTGAATGGATGACAGGAAGGCCGCTACAAGATGACTTAGTGCAAGGCACTGATGATCTTACATGGGTTGATGTAGACACTGCATTGGGAGCATCAGATGCTATTACAGGTATAAATCGAGCTAGAAGGTCTAAAGTACGTAGAAGTGGGACAAGTAGTGCAATAACTCAAACTTCTACAATGCAAGTGGATGATTTGGAAATGACATATGAGGAAGAGATTGAAGAAGAATATTTAGTTGACTTTGAAGACGACATTGATGATGATAACAATGATGTGGCTGAAAATGAGGAAGATGAAGATAACAATGATGATGAGGAGAGAAATCATGGGGATCCAATTCTTTGGAGCTTCTCTTAATGAGGATGTTGGTTTTGGGATTATAATTTAGATGTTTATTTTTATTTCTCTTTTTTGAATGTTGGGACAATGAACATAATGACATATCATATGAGTGTTTGATGACCTCTTCATTTTGTGACTTTTGTCAATATCTAAAATGTTATTATCTTTCTTTTCATTTGTTGTTGACTTATTACCGTCATGTTGGTTTTGTGACATATCATCTCATTCTCTTTTTCTTGACATCTTCAACAAGAAATAATTAGTCACCTATCAAAAGCTAAGCTCATGGAACTGTATGGTACATTTGTTTTTCTCTTTTACAATTATATTTATTCTTTTTGTTCCAATCTAGTTATTGACACATTATGTTTGTTTGCTTATTGTCATATTTTTTTTTCAATGTAAAACAATGTTTTGTACAATTATTAGAACCATTAATATTATTGCAATCTGTCTTTTAGTTTCTTCTTTGAATCATTGACAATCTCCAATTGAAAGATTGTATATAATATGCATATTTGCAACTTGGACTTGTTGTGTATATAATGTGTATACAGATTATGTAAAACTGGTCATGGTTTCTTTTTTATGTTTATATGTCCAGCCATATCTACCAAGAGTGTATTTGTACTTCTTGCGTCTATAATATGAAAAAAGGCGTCGCCTAACGCCTCGCCTTATCGCCTAAGCAGTAAGGCGGTACTATGTCGCCTTGGTCGCCTTAGTCGCCTTGAAAACTATGACAAGGTCCTAATTGAGTTGAGGGAAGATACAAGAGGATATCTAATTGGGAGAGCATTATAGAGATATTAGAATTGAGCACTGAGTTGAACTGCATGATGAGTTGCTCTAATAGAGAGTCAGATATAATGTTTGGAAGGGGTAAGAAGAGAAAGTCACAAGCTCATGTGTATGTTGATTCATCATCTTCATACGATGAAGAGGAAGTAGAGATGAGGAGAGTCATCATGCTAATAAGGCTCAAGCTAGAGAGGATGAGGAAATAAGGGAGGGTAGAAGGTTTAGGTGCTAGAGCCAGACAGTTAGATGAATGCAGCCCACACAAGTGTCATAAAGAGATAGTGAGTTTCGTTAGTCGTAGTAAGTTCAGTCGACAGACATCACATACATAGGTAGAGTGATGGAGGGTAGAAGTCTATCAATCATGCCTTTAAGAGAGTGAATGATACTACATGGGCCACAGAGAAGGCAGTTAAACATATTTGTAAGTGTTTTCTACGTGCTTGTATATGAGAGTTAAGTTTTTTTAACTGCATGTGTTGTATGTTTTTCTAATAGACATTAACAATGATGTGATCATCTTCTTTTATGTAAGTGTCCCAATGCATGTAATGACTAGTTCATATTTCTAAACAATGGTAGATGCCATTAGTGAAGTTGGACTAGGGTTGAAAGTCCCCACCTCCAAATAAATTTATGATAAGTGGTTAGATGCAGAAGTCAATAAGTTGACCTCATAGATAGATGGATTCAAATTCATATAGAAGAAAAGATGTTGCACTATGATGTGCGATGGGTGGACGAGAATCACAAGGAGGCTATTTACCAACTTCCTTGTGTATTGTTTTGAAGGCACCACCTATATGAAGTCCATTGATGCCTTGGGCCAGGTGAAGAACATAAATTACTTATTTGGTCTGATAAACACTACGGTAGAGGACATTAGGAAGAACATTGTGTAGTTTGTTATTAATAATGAGCCTTTATATAAGGTTGCAGGTAAGAAAATGATAGAAACAAGACCTCATTTGTTTTAGGTGCCATATGTTGCGCACTCAATTGACTTGATGTTGGAAGACATTGGGAAGGAACCAACTATGAGGTCCTTGGTGATTCAATTGCAGCTTATTTGTCTTTCATTCATGGACACCCCAAGTTGCTCTCCATTATGAAAGAACACACCGATGGTAGTGATTTAGTTCGACCTGGTCCAACTAAATTTGTCACACAATTTATTGCATTGGAGAGTCTTTATTGATACATAAATAATTTGAAAAGATTCATAATCTCTACAATTTATTAGGAGTATATGGATACAACGCGAGTCATAATGGAGTAGTATGAGACTTTATTGAAGATGAAGAGTTTTATTGAGGATTTGGGTGGTGAGAAAAGATACAGTATTGTTTGTCAATCATAGGACTCCTAGTGCAAGTGTTGAGATTGGTTGACTCCAATGACAAAAATCAAATGTGGTATTTGTATGGTGCCATGGACAAAGCCAAGATGAAGATCAAAGAGAAGCATTGTTACAAAAAATGGTGGAAGATTATAAACATTAGGTGGGATAAAACACTTGACCATGATATTCAAGTTGTGGGTATAATTTTAATTGTTTAATATCATTTTATTGTAGTAGTAATTTGTTAATGTCTTAATGATTGGATCGGGATATGTTTTGTTAGGATATTTCTTAAGGATGCAATATAGTTTCCAAGTATGTAATGATGTAGAGGTGTTGTCAGTCACATTGTCAGTGATCAAACGTTTGACTACATATGATAGAACAAAGGTTGAGATTGAATTAAGTACTTGTTAGTTATTTATTGATTATTGAGCATTGAAGAGGAGCAATGAACTTAACTACATTTCATATTGTATTTCAGATGACAGAATTGGGGTCTATGTAGATCTAGATCTTGCCTATTCACATGACAAAGTTTCTCCTAGTAGGTTATTGCACACATTATACATGTTAAACATTTTTACATAGAAGTTTACTAGCTTTACTAATTACTACACTATTGATCTTTTTATAGTTGATTGGTGGATGTAAGTGAATAACATGAGTGGATGAAATCCATTGTAGTTAGGGTACTTAATCAAAGTACCAGCTCTTCCTAATGTGATGAAATCAAAGCACCTTCAACCTCATTCATGAAAGAGAAATAATAGGTTGAAAATTGAAAAATTGAAAAAAATAGTTTTCTGCCATTTCAACATGAAGTTGAGAATTAAAAATATCAAGGATAGGCATTAAGATAACTGAGTAGAGATTTGTTATATTTGCGGATGGCTTGTACCAAGAAAGAGCTGAAGCTGAAGCCAATCAGGGCTTGATACAAAATGATGTGGATTTGAAATATCTCTTTCAAGAAGAACATCTACTTACAATATAGATGGATTAGAAAGATGCTGATAGATAGACAGAGTTCAACATTGATAATAGATTCTAGGCCGAAAGTGAGCTTGATAGCGTCATTAGTTAGGATGAATAGATGGAAGAAGGGCAATAAACTTAGGTTCCTTGCACAACTCAAGTTTCATAGCCAACTTCAATTTCACAAAGTGCAACTCTAGCTCATATTCCAAGTGTAGGACCTAGCACTAAAAAAAGTGGTCCCATTGGAGGTAGCGTTTGAAGAGTAGTACAATGCAATGTTGGTATGGGTATACAACAAGAAGAAATAGCGAAGCAAAAGAAGCTAAGTATCAAACGAAGACATTTAATTTCTACGTATAGTACCCTTGCACCTTCCTTAGATGATGATGAGGAGGAAGAATTTATTTCAGTCATACAACAACAAGGTGTGGTAGGTTCAGGTGGAGGTGGAGGTGGAGGTGGAAGAAACGGTGGTTCTAATAGTGCATGTACGGGTGGAGTACATGCAGAAGATTTAAGTGAGAGACATCATTCTAGTGAAATGAGTTAAATATTGAATCATATTTGTTTATTTAACGAGTGCGTTGCATCACATTATTCAGTACCTGCTTCAGATTTCGAGTCTTGTTATCCACCCTCACCTCCATCTTTAGGTGTAGAAGATAGTATATATGATTTTAACCACATGACTCAGTTACCATTTTCATATGGATATGTCCCAATCATGATTGATCAAAGTCGGTGAAACATCCAGGACAATAAGAATGAGCAGCAGGATAAAAATTACGAGAGACAATTTTGTGGTTGGTAGTGAGAATGTATCTTTTTAGTTGTATTTGAATTGTACTTGTATCATCTTTTTTATTGTATTTGAATTTGATTTCTACTTATACTTATACTGGCTTCTTTATTTAATAAAATGGATGTTAAATTTCTTAATAAAATGAGAATTGGAACATGTAGGTATCATAAGAGACTTGTCTGTTATGATGTCAATGTTTTCTGATATCATAACAGTTTTAAGTTTTTTTATGACTTTTATGTATTTTTATTTTTTCTAATTGATTTTTTTATTGGAAAAATAAAAAGACTGACTTATTCGGATCAATTCCGAATTGGTTTTTGTTCTAGAAGATTGGTCGGGATCAGATTGATCCATTCCTATCTGAATCGGATCGGTACCTACCGTTCGCAATTCCAATTTCGATACCGTGATCCTTGTTTCTAATATGCCTATTAAGATCTCATCTAATAAATATATTATATTCATTGGTATGCATTGCATAAGATCATTCGTATCCTTTTATGTTTTTTCTTTAATCTCACTTCCTAATCTAATTTGTGGAGCACACACTAATTGTATTACTTATCTTTTTTTATAATCATTTTTATCATAATAATTATATCTCGTACTTTTTTCGTTGACACCATTGCAAAATTCAATTAATAACAATGATATTACTTATCTATCTTTCTATAATCATTTTATCTCATACTTTTTCCATTGACACCATTATATCATTCAATGTTTTTTCAATGATGATATTTGCTTTATTTTTATTTCTTCCTTTCCTACGTACCATAGATTATATCATTGCTCTAATGTTTATATTATTTGAATCCATATCATGAGATGTAATGATATTTTTTATGTTGGTTGTCAATTACCAGTCATGACAACTCTTTTCCTTTCTTATCCAAGTTTGGGATCAGCCATGCAGAGTTCATTTATCAAAAATCATCCTACTTTTTCCACTTGCAATTTTGCATCACTAGCTGCCACTTTTATGTGCAGAAGCTATTTTATTCTTTATAGATGCTTGATTCAAGAACCAAGGCATTAATAATCTTATGCTTTTAGTTGATTTACCTTCTTTGTGTATTAATTGGACAATTTCAGCATTTAAGTAATAAATAAGAGGGCTGTGAATTTATCTGACCCTTTTATATTTTATACCTTCGTCTACTGCAGCCTCTACACCCTCAAATAAATCATTCAGCTTGATTGCTGCAAATGATGTACTGTTGGATCCGTCTGTCATGAGATATAACCCTTCAGACTGTCAGAGGCCAGAGCTTTTGAAGAAGAACATGGTGACAGGAAAGATTCTTCTTTGTGGTTATTCGTTCAGTTTTGTTTCCGGCAGCGCATCTATCAAAAAAGTCTCTGAAACAGCAAAAAGCCTTGGTGCAGCTGGTTTTGCTCTTGTAGTAGAGAATTCTTCTCCAGGAACCAAGTATGATCCTGTTCCTCTTGGTGTTCCTGGAATCCTCGTTGTAGATGTGAGCAAGTCGAAGGTACATAATCCTCTTAGTTTTTCTCTCCGTAGAAGTGAATGATTTTATGATTGATTAATGAAAAGTAGAAATGTACATATATTATGTTCACGAAAGGCCTGTTCAAAAGATAGTTTTAAATGGTATGTAACCCATAATGTATCCCAAGTAGAAATAGGAGAGATATGAGGACGTAGGAGAGTCAAGTCAGCTTTGTATTAGGAACTAATCAGGTGAATGGTTGACACTGCTTTGTGGACTGCTGAAGAACCGATCACAATTTTGAAAATTTCTAATCTGGCATTAATTCTTGAAGCACTATAGTAGTAGCGATCAGAAACTGAGACTTGTTGTCTAACACTTCTTTTTTTGTATACTTATCCAATATCCAGATTATCCTTTTCTTCTCTCTGAAAATGTTTACTTCTTGATACTGCATTCTTGTTACTACATGTTTCTTTTACCTGGCACTCCCTGCACACGTGGATCAAGATAAAAATTACTTTGAAGAATTTAAACATCACCTTCTATCAGAATCAAATTGCTGAAAACTCGGAGCCAACAATGTGACATCCATCAAGTTAAAAATATGAGGATTCATTTTATATGAGTCAAGGATGGCAGGATCAGAATTGGGGTTTGGTTCAGTTAGTGACAATTCCTATCAGATCCGTACCAAGGGAGAGAAGCCAATCCAGAATCAGTTCTTCCAAACACAGAAAAAGTAAAACAACATTTTCTTACATAGAACGAATGGTCCATTGATTCTGCTGCAGAACTGACCCTGGGTCTACTTTAGTGACTGGATCTGACGGTCTTCCCCACCCTCAGTTGGGGATATGCAGCCCCTGCCACCGATTCTGGCCCAATTCTGGTGGAATCAGCAACCCAGACAATCCGGTACTGATTTGGGCCGGAATCAACCGATTCAAGAGAGGATCCTCTCTTGGATTGGAGTACTCCCCTAAATTGAGTCAGCATAGATGGTATAAGTGCTTTTTTTCATAGATGTTTTTTTTTCTTATTTTATTTTCTTTTAACCTTTCTGGGGTTTGTTTAATAGGTCCCTACCAGCTTGTTGGAACTCTCAGCCCATAAGCTTCTGATTTCCTATTCTCTACTTAGAAAACTCACCCCAATGATGTTGCCTATAGACCTGACATCATCACCAGAGATAGACGATTTCTTCTCTGATTCCTCTGACCATGGCAGTTGGGGAAAATTCTCAGTGATGACAGGAATAATCACTAACTGCATATTCCCTGGATCATCAAAGTGCTCAACTGAACTTAATCCTTCCTACTCCTTTCTTACTATTGTGACTGTGTTAATGTGCCCATGTTTAGTTTCTGAACACTAGCTACAACCGGGGCTGTCTTCTCAGCACAAGAGTGGACACCCTTCAATTCAGGTTTGTCTTGAGCATGTGGAGTTCCAAAGTTTAACCGTACGCTTGCCTCCGTGTTGGAGCAGATAGAGTGTCTCATTAGAATCACCGAGGTAGGTGGACTTGATGGGGGCCATATGCAGGTGCAGTCCTTTTTAGCTGAGCGATGCCAAGATGAGGATCGCATGGGATTGGAATTGGGACCTAGATAGGTGGGTGTATTTTTTTTAAATTGATTACTTTAAAACATTATAAAAATCATGATAAATCACAAAAATATGAAAGCTCCTAAAAATGTTAAAAATATAGATGTGACATACAACACTTTCACGTTATTATGATTCTTATGAGACATTTTAAGACAAATAGATATAAAATAACATCAATATTCATTCTAATAAAGAAATAAAATGATACAACTTATATAGCATAAAAAGATATCTTTCTAACACCACCATCTATGGAATTGCTCTTCATAGTCTTCTTTCTCTTGATTCTCTTGAATGCTCCATTGAGAGGCTTCTTCCAAAAACTCAACTTTATATTCCATTCAAGTAAGGAGGACCTCCTCTTATAGAGGAGTCAAAATACAAAACATCCACTTAAGACTCTATTTACATAGATGTCCTTCTAAGGACAAAAGTTTAAAGGAAATAACTTAAAAGCAAACTAAAATATTTACAAATGAGTCCTTTAAGGGCGAAAGCACAAGATAAATTAAAATGGACTGAATCAGTTCCCCATCAACCTGCAATTGAAGTGGAAAGAGAAGCTAGACCTGGAGTTGTGGTTGGAGCTTTGGTGTGAGGTGGATCCTAGACTAGAGCTGTACAAGGAACCTGAGTACTTTCTTCTTTTTGCATCTGTTCATCCTCACCAACTACACTATCAAGCTTTCATTCGACTCATGCACGATCATTGAGGTCTAACTCTAGAGTTGGTTTAGCATTATTGTCATCTATCCAAACTGAAAGTGGATATTCTTCTTGGAAGAGATATTCAGAGTCAACATCTCCATGTGACAATCCATTACCACCTGCATTGTGTCTTTGCTCATAAAGGCTATTGGAAAATCTTGCAAACTTTTCTTCAAATTTTTTTTTCCGGTCCTTAATGTTCTTGATTTGATTCTTAACGGCATATTGAAATGTTAAAACACTAGTTTTTCTAATCTCTCACTCTTTAGCCTGTTTCTTCTTTTTATGTGTATCAGGAGATGAAGGTGCTCTAGTTTCTCTCACATTATGATAAACTAGTGCTCTGACTCAATACACATACTACAATAATAGTTAGTGGATTTCATCTCCTTATGTTGTTCACTTGAATCCACCACTTAGTTGTAAAAAGATAGATAATATAGTAAATGTGTAATCTTTTTACAAAAATGTTTAACAGATACCAAATATTATTAAACATACTAGGAGAAACTTTATTATATGCATACTATAGATCTAGATTTTCATATACTCTAATTCGATACTTATATGATGTCATCTAAAATATGATACGAAATAAAAACTAATTTCTTGATAATTAAAACTCTTTAAGTATCACGCAACAACTTACTTCAATGTGGAGTCTCAGTTAAACGTTGTATATTTTATCTTGCGGAGTCCTAATTAAACGTTACATCACTTATAATGTACCACATATAACCTCTGCGTCATTAGATACTTGTCCGCTACATTGTATCCTTTAGATCAAAAAATAACATGCCAAAAGTGGAAGACAACCATTAATGATAGTAACACATTGCTGTAAGACTTAAATGAATAATAACATATAGATAATTACCAACAATATTAATATCGTAGTGAAGTGTCTTATCCTATTTGATGTCTGTAATCTTTCACTATTTCTTATAATCCTTTGGATGTTTTCTTTAATTTTCAGCTTGACTTTATCCATTGCATTATATAAGTATCACATTTGGTTTTTGTCATTAGAATCCACCAATTTCAGCACATATACTAGGGTTCTATTATCAATAAATAATATTGAATTCTCTCCCATTATTGTTTGTCTTCAAACAGATGCTCCATCCTAGCAGGATGTCAAACTGGTCTATTCTGTCATGTATGTCATGTATGTTAGCCATGTAATCGATATATGTTGATGAAAGTATGAATCTCTTTAAGTCATGCCAATGTCTCACCGGCCTTTCTAATATAATTAAATACGTGACAAATCTCGTTGGACCAGATCACACCAGATCACGACCTTTGGTATGTTTTCTCATGATGTGTAAGAGTTTAGAATGCCTATATATAAATGCTGTAACCAATTGTCATTGACTCACCAATGACCTGACATATGGCTCCTTCCTAATGTTCTCCAATATCAAATCTATGGTGTGTGAGGGTACCTAAAACAAGTGTGGTTTGGCCTCCATTAGCTTTCTCCCCGGAACCTTATAAGATATTTTGTTGTCTTTGACGATTTACACAATGTTGTCTTCACTTATTTCTTCGACAACATTGTCAATGAGACCAAATAAATAGTCAACATGGTTTATATGGTCTAATGTAACTCTTCAAAAGAGTTGTGCTATCTGAAAAGTAGACAATAAAGTTAATCATTGATCTCTGTGATTTCAGTCCATCCATCGCATATTACAGTGCAACCTCTTTTCTTCTATGTTTCTTGAATCTATCTATCCACAATGTTAATTCATTGACCTTTGCATCCAATCCACTCATCTATTTTGAAGTTGGGACTTTTAATCTCGATCCAACCTCACCGATAGGATCAATCATTGTTTAAGAGTATGAATTAATGGCTGCATGGGTTAGGGCACCTACATGAGCAAGAAAGAATATACAATTATTAATATTTATTTTAAAAAGATGTAAGACATATTTAAAATAAGTACTTGCATGTAAAAACTATTTGCAAATATGCTTGGCTACCTTCTTTGTAACCTATTTCATGGCATTCATAGCTTTAAAGGTTTGCTTGATTGTCGTTTGACCTCTATCATTTTATCTATACATGGAGGTAGCCATCACCCGGACTGGTTGTGACTGACGAAACTCACTATCTTGGCCTATCTCAGGTGTAAGACGAGCAATAAGGTTCACAACCCTACTTGCATGCATTCCTTTTCTTACATGTGTCTCTACTTCATCCTCTGAACTTGATGCATCACCTCAGCTTGAGCATTTCCTTTACCTTTTTTGCTCCTTTTGGACATGAGATGTGTCAACTTTTAAGCAACTCTTCGTACAAGTTAGTTTTATGCTCAATTCATATCTCCCTATATGATACTTTCATAGTTAAATACATTCTCATTTATTTTCTCAATTCTGCTGATACTTTGTCACACTTTTTCTCATTCCCACTCACATTATTAATGTGTTGTTTGAGATGGTAAACATATTTTCTTCCCATCCACTTACATTTTACCCTATTCTTGTTAACTTCTAACATGTGTCTGTGTTATCATCCAATGTCATGATGTGCATGGGCATCGTCACCATGTTCCTCATTTGACATTTTTTCTACACAAACAAGAAAATAGAGTTCATATTAAACAACTAGTGCCGGTAGTGGGGAGGGAAACAACAGAGCAAAACCGAACAACTCACCCCTTCAGGTGACTGTGCACCCTACCTCTACATAGTCAACCCGAGGGAGTGAAGCGGAGTTCCCCCTAGGGGAACCCCATAACAGGTGGAAAATCTGAGAAGAAGGATAAGGGAAGAGGGAGAAGAGGGAAGGGGAGAAAAGAGGACAAAACATATCTTCGGAGGGGATTTTTTGACCTCACCATGGGGATTGCTGGAGGGGAGCTGGAGTCCTATATCGCAAGGGGGCTGCAAGAGGGGAGAGGAATCGGAGGGAGGGGGAATAGACTGATTTCTTCCCGTAATGGGGGAAATCATCCGAAAGATCAGATTTCTTAGAGGATCAACTTGGATCGGCCGATTCTCGATTTGATCCTAGAGAATCAGCTGATCCAGGTTGATACCTCTGGGAATTGATCCTTAATTGGTTATCCAATGCATGGTGCATAGTTTGTAGAATCAGCCGATCCTATTTATAATCTAGGCAATAAGTGGTCCCCTCAAACCGGCACTTGGATTGACATGGAACAACTCCATTTCAGCGGAAGAATCTAGGCCCTAAACCTGAAGCATTTGAACCAGCTCTGGTTCACATAGCCGTAAGTTTATTGGATCCTGACTGAGCCTGAATCTAAGCAGGTCCCTGGTATCAAGATACGGACTGCCCTGTTTATCTTTACTGCCTAAAATGACCTTTTGAAGACGATGTGGAAGACAGCTGCCAATGAAGAAAATCACCCCTCAACTTACCAAAAGTAGCCAGGCCACTGCTAAAAGTGGTAATCATTTTCAAATCATTGCTGAAAAAAGTTGCTTCTGGGAGCGACAGGGAATATGCCATTGTGAAACCTTGTTTTTACTGCCATCCTTAAAATAGTAAAACATTATTCATGAAAAAACTAAATTGATTTTCGTTAGTTTGAGAAAAGAACTTCACTGTCTTTAGTATACATATATTATTTTGAAAACATGTGATATCTTGTTGGAATATTAGCCAAAATACATGATACGCATAAAAATATAAACACATTGAGATTTTGGGTTCATTAAAATTTGTCTTTGGACATCTTTCTATCGGAAGATGCGTAATTTTGATGTTAATTACATCGAGACACTTAAAGTGTCCTTGATTAACCGTTATAGCAGCTCATGACATGGTTACATATATTCACAAAACATAGACACATACACATGTGAGAGCTGCAATCTCGTAAACTCAACGGAATGCAAATTTAGTGTGTTAAATTTGTCTTGAGCTTCATTATGTATTATGGAAGTTATAGAAGTGTATTATTAAGATTCTAGCCTCTTAAGGATATGTTCCTTAGTGGATTCTTAAATATATTTGACTTAAATGAGATCAACATTGATTGATAGGTACTATTAAGGTTGCATTTGATATGTGGATTTAACTCTTTTAATTCAATATCTTAACATTTAGCCATTTTGAATTATTAGAGTTCATTAGGATCCAAGATCTAGAGAAGACATGGTTCGGATCAAATTTTATTATATAATCATGTTCTAATCATGAAATTTCAATTTCAATTCCATTTTTTATGTTTATGTCTTGACATTTTAGACTTGGTGAAAAATAGTTATATTAGTTTTTTATGACATCTAATCAAAGTCTTGTTCTTTTTTTCATTTTTTTTTGTTTTATGTCTTAACATTAAGCACTTATATTCATCGTGTCTTTATTTCAAGTCTAGTATCTTGAACTAAAATCAGATTTTTATGATGTCCGATTAAAGTGTATTCATTGTCAGTTCATTCCATTTCTTATCATGCAATCTGAGCATCAGAAATCTCAAGACTACCTAATTTGCGGAATTCACATTTATGAGCCATTATGTTTTTAATTTCTGATTCTATATTGCATATCTGACCCTCCAAAAGGATCAAACCTGGAACATATTACATATTCCCGGAACCCCCGCTTTCGGAACTGGCATTCCTATCTACTCATGATCTGAAAATCAGATCCTACCCAAATCTGAAATTGGTATTAACCTTTCGGATGCAAGTGATTAAGATTCCATTATATTTTATCATGTTCTGAATTATGGTTTTCTGATTTGATATGTTTAAGTATTAGTTGTCTTAAATCTGAAAGTTAACATCTTGATATCCTTGAGATTATTTTTTGATTTAATGATTTAAACTCATTCATATTATGTTTGCATTCCATATAAACCATGTGGGATTGGGTTATATAAATGCTCCCTAAATCATGACATGAGACATTTCATACATAAATGCCATTCAATATAATTGGGAATATATTCAATTGCATCAATATGAGGACTGGGAGGCAAGGATCGCGGGATCGGGATCGGGATCGGTGACCACCGATCCGATCCGGATCGGCCGATCCTCCGGAAGAAGGGCATCCTGGATTGCTCCGGATCGGGCAAATTTTTTTGATTTGTTTAAATCATAAAAATCCTCCAAAAATCAGAAAAAATCAGGAAAATCATAAAAATAAATAAAAATTTAAAAAAATAAAAAATAATGTGGATGACATTCTATCAAATAATGCCATACAACGTAAGTTCTTTTCAAAAAACTATCATATAAGTATAAATTATTATATAAAAGAGAGAGAAGAGAGTTAAATAGATCTTTATGTAAATTTAAGTATATAATATATATTTATGATTATGAATCTTCTATATATGTGATAGTATAAGTGATAGTGAAATATATTAATATGTTTACACTATCATCAGCGGGACGCAGAGTAGTCGCGGATCGACCCCCCCTAAATTATTTTTATGGTGGTAAAGGGAAGGGGGAAGAAGGGATCGGACCCCCCCTAAATTTACCTGTTTAGGGGGGATCGGCCAATGTTTAAGGTGGATTGTTGGGGGGAGGGGTCTAGGGGGAGCCCTAGACAATGAAGGGGAGGGGGGAAGTGAGAATGAGGGGTGGGAAGGGGGAATCGGTCCGATCTCTCCCTTATTGGGGGGGATCGGACTAGAAAATGGTCCGGAATCGGGTCCTGAATCGATCCGATTTTGGACCCTTCCGGGTTCTTTAGAATCGGTCCGGATCGACCAATTCCCGGATCGATCCACCTGGATCGGTCCAGGATCGACCGATCCGGTCGATTCAGACCGATCCAGCCGGGACCGATCCAGCCGGGAGTCCCAGCTGGATCGGTAGTTCGGGCTGGAATCGGATCGGTGGGTACCGATCCGATCCAAGAATCGCCCGATCCCGATCCGGATCGGCCGATTCTGCAATCCATGCTGGGAGGCTTATATAGCCATGATCCTTTTAAAATTATATCATATGGAATATCTCTATAGTCTTATGTAGGCATATGATTTATTGTTGTTCACCACTTCTTGTGGTTCACCACTTCTTGTGGTTCACCACTTGGATGTTGTGGTGACGTGCATAATCTTCTCTAGTGGGTGGTGTATGTACTCTTCCTACATTAGAAAGGATCGATGTATGGTGGGGACATACACACACCTGTCTAGGATTGATACACCTTGGAAACATTGTCCATGTGTTCGTCCCAAGTGAGGAGTGGAGTGGATCTAACTTAATAGGCTTAGTCTCTTAAATAATTTCATTTGATTTCAATATTTAAGAAACCTATTTATTGTAGTCATTTGGCCACTTTGGCCCATCATCAAGTCATTGTGTCATCTTGGCCTCATATGGCCCCATAAGGCATCATTTTGACCTCATGCGGCCTATAAACACACAATCTCTGGTTTCATATGGTTCTTTTTTATATCATTTTGGCTTGGATGGCTTATCATGTCGTTGTCTTGATCATCAATTATCATAAACTACACGTTCGGCCTGTCTTGACATACCTGACCTTCTAAGCTTGCTGATTTCAGACTCATGCAAACCTCTTGCCATTCATATAGGCGTTGAGGGGGGCTTATCGGATGTAGATATGGGGCTGAACACAGGGACTATCTGGGGGAGGAGGGTAAACATAAATCATAAGGTAGGTTTCATGTCAAGGAAAGGTCATGAAAGAGTTTCATATGGACATGGTACCAAGGCTACCCAGGTGGCTCTTGTTGAGCATTAGAGGGTCTGGGATGGCCTGATTTCTATGGCTTTAAGTGTATAAGCATGTGTGAATAAGGGATTATTATATAGATATGGGAGGTAAGCTGAATAAGACTCTCATAGTTTTATCATGTTACTATAGGATATAGGTTGGCAAGGGGTATATAGGCTGTCATGTAGCCATGGAGAGGAATATAGGGACTGTTATGTGACTGATAGAATAGGCCGAACAATGCCATGTAAGAGATGCTATGTAGCCATGAAGTATTGGCCGAGTAGTGGGTATACATAGATTACCATTTGGCCATACAGACAAACAAATAAGGGGGACTGCACGGGGACTGTTATGTGGCCAATATAATGGGCCGAGCAGTGGGCTAAAGGGGACTGTATGCATGTTGTCATCTAACCATATGATGTGGTCGGACAGGGAGTATATAGGCTGAACATGGGGTGACTGGTTTGCATAGACAAACAAGTTGAACATGGCTCATTTGCATTGGTATACTATTACCAGGCTATGGGCATTGCATGGGCTATTATGGGATCATCATATGACTGTGGAGAGAAGAACAAACATGCGATGTGAGAGCTGTTATAAACTTGGTACATAGCCATGGAAGAAGGGGTCGAACATGAGCATGAAGAGGGCTATGCATGGAGCTTCGGCCTTAGGTATGGTAGGAGATAGTTACCAGAGTATTTGAGGATATAGAAAAAGAGATTGGGGAGGGTGGAGTAGGGGTTGTATGGGCCTCGTGGCTCACCTTCTCTTCTTCTTCTTCTTCTTCTTCTTCTTCTTCTTCTTCTTCTTCTTCTTCTTCTCCTCCTTGGCCTTCTCTTCTTGAGCAGCACAACCGCAAGTGCTTCCTCTCCTCAAGCCTCTCTTCTCTCTCTCTCTCTATGATATCTGGAAGCCCACATGGCCCCTAGTGGACTCTTGATGAGGGACAAAGTTAGTAAAAAATGGAATAAACGACTTGAAACAACTAAAACTGCTAAAATGTTAAACTAAAATCAACAACGACCAACTACGGTTTATTTTTTTAACATTCACGTTCAAACCACCTTGTTTTGAGCCATGTATATGCACGCGTCATCGACTCAAACTAGTTGCACCGTGGTGACGGGGCCCATCTGGAGGCATTGGTGGCAGATGCATGTGAGCGACCAATAGGACCCATTGGAGAATGTCCCCAGACACCTGCTAGCATAGGGATGAGCCTCGGAAACATCTAGAGACCTTCACACATGAGACGTTAGCGCGTAGTGTTTGGCCCCAGTCCGTGGGATTTCCAGTCGCACCATGGCAAGTCGAAGGCGGAGGAAGCCGTGGGCAATGAAATCTTCTCGCGGTCGCCACGAGGTCATCTAGACAGCATGGTTGCAATGCTTGGGAGATACCATCGGCGAATCGGAAGATCGCGGAGACTGCGAGAAGCGTGCGCTCAAGTGTCTAGGCGGCAGGCTCTAGCGGAGGGGCTGCCGGGAAGAAAATGTTCAGGAGGCCTTCGAGCACCGCCATCGCCAGATCTGAAGGGTGACGGCTACGGAAGACGGTCAGGTTCGGGGATCGTTGGATGTAGCATCGAGGAAGAGGATGACCAAGGCCAAACCGCTCACGCCGGAAAGTGTGGAAGAGATCTACCAATCGATGAGATGACCTTCGGAGGTTGAAACCAACTGTGAAGGGGATGGCACTGAGGATGGCAGCATCGGGGATTGCCGATTTTGTCATCTCCAACATTTCAGATCTGAAGAGGCCTAGGAATCGCCGTGTCAACATTGACGATGCAAAACAAATATGAAAGACACCATCGTGATGTCGTCGTAGCGGAATCGAGAAGGTGAAGAGGGAGGAACGGCTTGGAGGCCAAAGGGTGAGAAGGAGGAAAGGGAACGGCGATCTCCCCAAATCTGGAAGGTGGAAATGGGAAGGCCTCGGCCGATCGGAGAAGACAAAGGAAGAAGAACACGGGCCACAACCCTTCTCTGCGAGAGAACCCCAAATCGAAAATTTCAAAAATTTTAAATCATTGATACTTTATGTAGAAGGACTTCTCCTTATATAACGAGTCCTGGCTATTTGCAAAAGGACCCAACTAAATTGACTAAATACAGTAAACAATAGAAATATTTTAAAACGAGTATTTACATATTCATAAACTCAAAGGAAAACAATGTAAAATTTGTTTTTAAATCCTCAAATTATGGAAAGAATTTTTTTCTAATTTTCATCCCATCATTCTCTTTGACCGGGAGAAATCTCAACCTTGAGTTTTGACTGTATAATTTTTATTTATCTACAGTCGGGAACACCCAAGAGTCGCCTCGTGAGGATGAGTCGATCCCTAGGCTCTGATACCAAATTGTTGTGGGACAAAATCAGTAAAAAACGGAATAAATGACTTGAAACAACTAAAACTGCTAAAATGTTAAACTGAAAATAACAACAACCAACTACGATTTATTTTTTCCACATTCGCGATCAAACAGCCCTATTTTGAGCCATGTATATGCGCGCGTCTTCGACTCAAGCCAGTTGCACCATGGTGATGTGTTCCATCTGGAGGCATTGGTGGAGGACGCATGCGAGGGACTAGCAGGACCCACTGAAGAATGCCCTCGGATGCACGCGAGTAGAGGGATAAGCCTCGTAAACTTTTGAAGACCTTCGTACATGAGACGTTCGCACGTCGTGTTCGGTCTCGTTCTGTGGGATTTCTAATCGCGCCACGGTAGGTTGAAGGCAGAGGAAGCCGCGGGCATCGAAATCTTCTTGCGGTCACCGCAAGGTCATCCAAACATCATGGTCGCAATGCTTGGGGATACCCTCGGCGAATTGAAGGGGAGCAAAGACTGCGAGAGGCACGCGCTCGAGTGTCCATGCCACAAGCTCCAGCAGAAGGGGTGCCGAGAAGAAAATGTTCCGGAGGACTTCGAGCACCGCCATCGCCAGATCTGAAGGGTGACGACTACGGAAGACGGTTGGGTTCGGGGATAGTCGGATGTAGCATTTTGGAAGAGGATGACCGGGGCCAAACCGCTCACGCCGGAAAGTGTGGACGAGATCTACCAATCGACAAGATGACCTTCGGAGGTTGAAACCAACTGTGAAGGGGATGGCACTGAGGATGGTGGCAACATCGGGGATCGTCGATTTTGTCGTCTCCAACATTTAAGATGAAGAGGCCTAGGAATCGCCACATCGACATTGATGATGCAAAACAAATCTGAAAGACACCGCCGCAATGTCGTCGTAGCGGAATCGAGAAGGTGAAGAGTGAGGAACGGCTTGGAGGCCGAAGGGTGAGGAGGAGGAAAGGGAACGACGATCTCCCCAGATCTGGAAGGTGGAAATGGGAAGGCCTCGGCCGATCGGAGAAGACAAAGGAGGAAGAACACGGGCCGTAACCCTTCTCTGCGGGAGAACCCCAAATCGAAAATTTCAAAAAATTTAAATCATTGATACTTTACGTAGAAGGACTTCTTTTTATATAACGAGTCCTGGCTATTTGCAAAAGGACCCAACTAAATTGACTAAACACAGTAAGCAATAGAAATATTTTAAAAGGAGTATTTACATATTCATAAACTCAAAGGAAAACAATGTAAAATTTGTTTTTAACTCCTCAAATTATGGAAAGATTTTTTTTTCTAATTTTCATCCCATCATTCTCTCTGACCGGGAGAAATCTCAACCTTGATTTTTGACTGTATAATTTTTATTTATCTACAGTCGGGAACAGCCAAGAGTCGACTCATGAGAATGAATCGATCCCTAGGCTTTGATACCAAATTGTTGTGGGACAAAATCAGTAAAAAACAGAATAAATGACTTGAAACAACTAAAACTGCTAAAATGTTAAACTGAAAATAACAACAACCAACTACGATTTATTTTTTCCACATTCACGATCAAACCACTCTATTTTGAGCCATGTATACGCGCGCGTCTTCGACTCAAGCCAGTTGCACCGTGGTGATGTGTTCCATCTGGAGGCATTGGTGGCGGACGCATGCGAGGGACTAGCAGGACCCACTGAAGAATGCCCTCGGATGCACGCGAGTAGAGGGATAAGCCTCGTAAACTTTTGAAGACCTTCGTACATGAGACGTTCGCACGTCGTGTTCGGCCTCGTTCTGTGGGATTTCTAATCGCACCACGGTAGGTTGAAGACAGAGGAAGTCGCGGGCATCGAAATCTTCTTGCGGTCACCGCGAGGTCATCCAAACATCATGGTCGCAATGCTTGGGGATACCCTCGGCGAATTGAAGGGGAGCAAAGACTGCGAGAGGCACGCGCTCGAGTGTCCATGCCGCAAGCTCTAGCAGAAGGGGTGCCGAGAAGAAAATGTTCCGGAGGACTTCGAGCACCGCCATCGCCAGATCTGAAGGGTGACGACTACGGAAGACGGTTGGGTTCGGGGATAGTCGGATGTAGCATTTAGGAAGAGGATGACCAGGGCCAAACCGCTCACGCCGGAAAGTGCGGACGAGATCTACCAATCGACGAGATGACCTTCGGAGGTTGAAACCAACTGTGAAGGGGATGACACTGAGGATGACGGCAGCATCGGGGATCGCCAATTTTGTCATATCCAACATTTCAGATCTGAAGAGGCCTAGGAATCCCCGCGTCGACATTGACGATGTAAAATAAATCTGAAAGACACCGTCGCGATGTCGTCGTAGCGGAATCGAGAAGGTGAAGAGGGAGGGACGGCTTGGAGGTCGAAGGGTGAGGAGGAGGAAAGGGAACGGCAACCTCTCCAAATCTGGAAGGTGGAAATGGGAAGGCCTCGGCCGATCGGAGAAAACAAAGGAAGAAGAACACGGGCCGCAACCCTTCTCTGCCGGAGAACCCCAAATCGAAAATTTCAAAAAGTTTAAATCATTGATACTTTACGTACAAGGACTTCTCCTAATATAAGGAGTCCTGGCTATTTGCAAAAGGACCCAACTAAATTGACTAAATACAGTAAACAATAGAAATATTTTAAAAGGAGTATTTACATATTCATAAACTCAAAGTAAAACAATGTAAAATTTGTTTTTAACTCCTCAAATTAAGGAAAGATTTTTTTTTTCTAATTTTCATCCCATCATTCTCTCTGACCGAGAGAAATCTCACCCTTGAGTTTTGACTCTGTAATTTTTATTTATCTACAGTCGGGAACACCCAAGAGTCAACTCGTGAGAACGAGTCGATCCTTAGGCTTTGATACCAAATTGTTGTGGGGCAAAATCAGTAAAAAACGGCATAAATGACTTGAAACGACTAAAACTGCTAAAATATTAAACTGAAAATAACAACAACCAACTACGATTTATTTTTTCCATATTCGCGATCAAACCACCCTATTTTCAGCCATGTATACGCGCGCGTCATCGACTCGTTCCAGTTGCACCGTGGTGACGTGTTCCATCTGGAGGCATTGGTGGCGGATGCATGCGAGGGACTAGTAGGACCCACTGAAGAATGCCCTCGGATGCTCGCGAGTAGAGGGGTAAGCCTCAGTAACTTTTGGAGACCTTCGTACATGAGACGTTCGCGCGTCGTGTTTGGCCTCATTTTGTGGGATTTCTAATCGCGCCACAGTAGGTTGAAGGCGGAGGAAGCCGCGGGCATCGAAATTTTCTTGCGGTCGCTGTGAGGTCATCCGAATAGCATGGTCGCAATGCTTGGGGATACCATCGACGAATCGGAGGGGCGCAGAGACTACGAGAGGTACGCGCTCCAGTGTCCATGAGGCAAGCTTTAGCAGAAGGGTTGCCGAGAAGAAAATGTTCATGAGCTCTCCGAGCACCGCCATCGCTAGATTTGAAGGGTGACAACTATGGAAGACGGTCGAGTTTGGGGATCGCCGGACATAGCATCGAGGAAGAGGATGACCGGGGCCAAACTGCTCACGCCAAAAAGTGTGGACGAGATCTGCCAATCAACAAGGTGACCTCCGGCGGTTGAAACCAACTGTGAAGGGGATGACGTTGAGGACAACGGCAGCACCAGGATCGCCAGTTTTGCTGTCTCCGACGTTTCAGATCTGAAGAGGCTTTGGAATCACCTCGTCGACGTTGACAATGCAAAAAAGATCGAAAAGACATCATCGCGATGTGGTCGTAGCGGAATCGAGAAGGTGAAGAGGGAGGAACGACTCAGAGGCCGGAGGGTAAGGAGGAGGAAAGAGAATGGCAACCTTGCTGGAACTGGAAGGTGGAAATGGGAAAGCCTCAGTCGATCGGGGAAGACAAAGGAAGAAGAACACGGCCCGCAATCCTTCTCTACGGGAGAACCCCAAATCGGAAATTCTAAAAAATTTAAATCATTAATACTTTGCATACAAGGACTTCTACTTATGTAAGGAGTCCTGGCTATTCGCAAAAAGACCCAACTAAATTGACTAAATACAGTAAACAGTAGAAATATGTTAAAAGGAGTATTTACGTATTCATAAACTCAAAGTAAAACAATGTAAAATTTGTTTTTAACTCCTCAAATTAAGGAAAGAAATTTTTTCTAATTTTTGTCCCCATCATTCTCTCTGACCGGGAGAAAACTCAATCTTGAGTTTTGACTCTGTAATTTTTATTTATCTACAGTCAGGAACACCCAAGAGTCGACTCGTGAAAATGAGTCGATCCCTAGGCTCTGATACCAAATTGTTGCAGGACAAAATCAGTAAAAATGGAATAAATGACTTGAAGCGACTAAAACCGATAAAATGTTAAACTGAAATCAACAACAACCAACTACGGTTTATTTTTTCCACATTTGCGATCAAACCACCCTGTTTTGAGCCATACATATGCACACATCATTGACCCAAGCCAGTTGCATAGTGGTGACGTGGCCCATCTGGAGGCATTGGTGGCGGACGCATGCGAGGGACCAGCAGGACCCACTAGAGAATGCCCTCGAACGCACGCGAGTAGAGGGATGAACCTCGGAAACTTTTGGAGACCTTCGTACATGAGATGTTCGCACGTCGTGTTTGGCCTCATTCTATGGCATTTCCAATCGTGCCACGGCAGGTCAAAGGCGGAGGAAGCCGCGGGCATCGAAATCTTCTTGCGGTCGCCGCGAGGTCATCCGAACAGCATGGTCGCAATGCTTGGGGATACCATCGGCGAATCGGAGGGGCGCAGAGATTGCAAGAGGCACGTGCTCGAGTGTCCAGGCGGCAAGCTCTAGTAGAAGGGCTGCTGGGAAGAAGATGTTCACGAGGCCTCCGAGCACCGCCATCGCCAGATCTGAAGGGTGACAACTACGGAAGACGGTTGAGTCTAGAGATCGCCGGACGTAGCATCGAGGAAGAGGATGACTGGGGTCAAACCGCTCATACCGGAAAGTGTGGATGAGATCTGCCAATCAACAAGATGACCTTTAGAGGTTGAAACCAACTATGAAGGGGATTGTGCTGAGGACGACGGCAGCACCGGGGATCGTCGGTTTTGCCATCTCCGACGTTTCAGATTTGAAGAGGCCTTAGAATCGCCACGCCGACGTTGACGATGCAAAATAGATCTGAAGGACACCGTCGCAATGTTGTCATAGCGGAACCGAGAAGGTGAAGAGGGAGGAATGGCTTGGAGGCCGGAGGGTGAGGAGGAGGAAAGGGAACGGTGACCTCGCAGGATCTGGAAGGTGGAAATGGGAAGGCCTCGGCCGATCGGGGAAGACAAAGGAAGAAGAACAAGGACCTCAGCCCTTCTTCATGGGAGAACCCCACACCAGAAATTCCAAAAAATTACAATCACTGATACTTTGCATACAAAGACTTATCCTTATATAAGGAGTCCTGCCTATTTTCAAAAAGCCCCAACTAAATTGACTAAAAACAGTAAACAATAAAAACATGTTAAAAGGAGTATTTACATATTCATAGACTCAAAGTAAAACAATGTAAAAATTGTTTTTAACTCCTCAAATTAAGGCAAGAAATTTTATTTTCTAATTTTCATCTCCATCAACTGTTTATATTGATTTGTGGAGGAAGCAGTCCTGATGGTGCGAAGGGAGCACGGGGGGGGGAGTAAGATGCGATCAAACCTTCTTTTTCTCAGCATTTTTTGAATATTTGTTGAGTTGCTGGCAGTCGAAGAAGACCCAATCAAGCTCCGGATGGTGGAGGATATATGTTGCCTCCACTCTTCTCTTCTTACATTGTAGGGGCTTCCGATGGGAAGCTTTGGCTTCAAGTTCCCTCATGATTATGACTGATTTGTTGGCCTCCTTCGATGGCTGCCGAATGACAATAAGATCCCATTGGGTTGTCTTATATTCTCATATCTTTTAGCTGTATCCAATGGAGATATTTCGGCTCCAACTACATGCGGTTGCAAGGAGAAGAGACCAAGGCTGCCAGATGGATATATACTCATTGGCTAGGCCTATTAGTTAGGAGCTCTTAGCGGCTGTAACTTGACCTATCAGAGCATCATCTTGGGGGATAATCTAGGTCATCCATTGGTCACCAGATGCTACCTTTTAGGATCATTAAATTGTTGCACAAATGAGCATTAAATGGGCCATTTTTCAGATCTGATTATGAGCCCAATTACATGCTAACATACGGCTTATCTTATATGATATTTAAACTTGCCCAATTGGCTTCCATCCTTGATCAAATTGAGCTCATATTTGGGCTTGTTCTTTCATTGATACTTAGCCTATTCATTAAATATCTAAACTTGGGTAAATGGGCTCTGATAATCCATTGGTATCTCCATTACATTAAGCCCATTACCATCATATTTATTAATGTGAAAATATCAAACATGGTTCTCACTATCAATAATGAGTCCATCTTCTTGTATGCTAGGAACAGGTTAATCCCATTCTTTTTTATCTTTGATGCGTCAGCTACCATGCCAAGATCATGTATTTGGTTTAACATATAGTGAACATCTGAAACCTTGGAAGATATCACATAATTCAGCTCTCATGTATTATTTGAACTTCCAATTGGGCCTAGTTATTATTGACATCTGCCTGTTTGCATATAATTTGTATCATGTGCTATTGCTAACTTGATATTGGGCCTTATCATAGGCAAATCGAGTCCATTAAGGGACTGGCTAACTTGATATTGGGCCTTATCATAGGCAAATCGAGTCCATTAAGGGACTGGCCTTGGACCACCGTCATTTAATTATCCTTGGTGCAATATTTATTTGCATGTCATCAAGTTCCAAACCAATTAGGACTAAGAAGAGGGGGCAACATCCATTTTGAATATGAATGGAATCTGGATCCTATTAAGGACCTAGTAAGGATATGATTTATCACTTAAGTCAACATAAGATCTCATCTATTGGATCTTATGCCAATCATTGCCTCACGATCATCTTATCAATTAGTAGCATCCATTACTTTAGTTATAAATGCATCTTGATTATTAGATCTTGCTCCCTCATCATTATAACATCTCATCACTTTCATTTAAATACAATCAACCATAATCAAGAAGGATCTAATATCTTGTTAAGGACATATTAAGCATAGGATCTATATCCTAAGTCATTGACATATCCTGGCCATTGAATCTTGTGCCAATCATTGCAAGATCCTCTCAACATTCAAATGTAGTCAACCCTAGTCCAACTAGGGTCAAAAGGTGGTGGCAACATCTTCTTTGGGATCAACAAGTACCCTAAACATTCTTTTGACACCAAAGAGGATTCAAAGGTCCTTTGACCTCTTTAAGGGCTTCTTTGCATATTTCGATGTAAGAAAAAGCCCAAACCCCCTTTATTCCTCTGCTTCTTTTCTCCCCACTGTGGCATTATCTTCTGTTGAAGGAACCATCGGGCTTCCACCCTGTTGCCATCAGAGAAGAATTGTCCCTCCTCAATTCTAAGCATCAACCGGACCTATCAAGTATGTGAATTCTTCTTTCCTCCTTTTCTCAGCTACAGTCATCACCTGCCAACGTTGAGTTCATCATACCCCAGTTCTTTCATCTTCGTGGCTTGATCGACCATCCCCCGGTCTTGAACTGAAGGGGGCTCATTGCTCTACAATTCCGCATAGGCATCGATGCAATCTGAGCGAGCGAATTTACTGATTTCTACCTTCTCCCATAACTGCAATCATCGTAGCTTGTTTGCAGACCCATCAGGCTTCATTCTTGCTGCCTCTGATGTGCAGCCAAGCTTTCTTTAGGGCTAAATTGAAGAAGGCATATCCCTAGTAGTTTCAACCATCCATCTGGATCAAAAGTTGTGTATTCCTTGCATCATTTTTATCTTCTCCCGATCCATGCTCAGATGCTTTAAGAGCATTGCCATCTGATTGGAACCATGTGAATTTCACCATTATTATGGGCTGTATTTGCCACCTGTAGGTGCTAAAACTGGGAGCATATTGTTTCCTTCAATTCGATCAACATCATTGTCTGATATACCTCTAGGGCATTCAATTTGTATTGGATTTCATCCAGATTTCCTGCTTTCCTTTCTTGGGTATCGGCAGTGATTGGTTGGTATGCATCTCACGTTTCTATTTCGTGTTGCCCTTGAATTACCGGACGTCCTATATATCTGAAATATTCTATTTTCAGGCTCTACAGCTCCTTGGCTGAGCAAGAACAGGTGAATAAGCTTTCCGTCTTCTTTTCTATCCTCGACAACAACAGTAGATATCCATTCTATTGCTCTTGCTTTGCCCTTATGATATACTAGATGCCTAGTTAAGCATTTTTGATATTGAGATCAAAGCGGAGGCATGTCCTCCTAATCTTAACATATTTTGGACCTACTAAACATGCATATTCTCCTTCCTTGGATACATTCACGTAAGTGCATATATGCTTAAACCGAACCCACACATATATGTTCAATTCAAACCCATGCTTACCTGATTTCTTCTTTGGATATGTTCCATTGCATGTAATATTAGGGGCATATGGCCTGTAGCATGTCATTATCTGGACTTGTATTGCTAAGTGTATAATTGACTCTGTAGGGATCCTCATCTTGATGCTAACTGTTAGCACTCATGTATTATAGCCATTGGTAGTCTACTTCTGCATATAGGACATCCCATAGATTGAAAATACATAGATCCTAATTCATCTAGGACTCAGATCCATATAAGATAGTATATTCTTGTATGTAAAGTTTAGGTGCTAGCAACCACCACTCTGCAACATGAGGAAATTTGCCGCTGCAAAATCCTTCCCTTTCACAAGCTCTTCTGGGATAAGGCTCGAGCAAACAACATACTGAGTTCTCTCGATGATAACATGGATTGAGAAGTCCTTCGTGAAGTCGATTCTACTTTCCACACAAGCTGCAACAGCTTCCAATGACGATGTCTAAAGAAGCTTTCTATCAATTGAGATCAAATTCTCCAAAGGCTTCATGATGGCAAGGATAGTAGATGATAGGCGAGCGTAGACAGAGACCAAAGATTTTGAGTCAAACACTATTATCCTTGTTAACAGCAATAGAGCCGGATGCCTCTTCTCACAAGGACTGATCGAATGTCCAGAACGGCATCCCTATTACCTCGAACAAAGTACTTCAAACCTCCCTTTCAGCCCAACCAATTAGTAAAGGAATTGTTATGGACAAAGAAATCCCTGCCAGCTGTAGACCCGGTCCACCAAGCACAGGTCTCTTGCCTATTCCTCCTAAGAAAGGAATTCAGTACCTCCTTCACATTGAACGAATCCAGAACGAATCCAGACCACCCACAAACACACCCTCCGGCATTGTTTCAACTTTCAACCACTCCTGCTTCTCCCTCATCTCACTAGACAAAGGGAGAGAGATGAAACTTGTAGCCTGTCTGATAGGATCTTGAGGGTGAGAGAAGGTGTGCATGGTAGAATGTGAACCCACCGGAACAACAAAGCCGTTATGCTCCCCATGTCCGATGCCACCACACTTATGGCACCGCAACCCATTCCTGCATCCTATTTGGACGTGATTGTGTACACAGCAACACCCACATGTCCATCATTTGGAACGTCCCAACCCCCCTCCTAACAAGAGAACCTCACGATACGACACATGATGTTGAACACCTCCTAGTGTGGCAAGGATGTCCCTCCTTACACCATGGTTCGGGATATTAGTCCTGACCACCGGGGAAAGGGACACAAGGTCTCCCACAAAGCTAGTCTTACTCCTATCACCTCGAAAGATCTACCCTAGACATCGGATATCGCCTTGAGCATCCTTTTGAGCAGCAATGGCATGAGAGCCTTTGGGATCACCAAAGCTTGTTGACATCCTTCTAATCTACTTTAATATTGATTCTTCTCTAAAAATAATTTTCCATAATTAGATGTTTTATTTGGGCCAATGTTTCACATTGATCTTGTTTGTTAGGTAACTCATCCATATAATCTATATATTCAGGTGCATGAATAAAACAACCTAATGCATTCCTATATTTGCTTAAACTATATATGACCATAAAATTTGTAGTGAATCGAGTTCAAGTCTAATCAGATCATATCCGCCTATGTACATCCTCATGATATGAAACAAGTGAAGATAACTGTATATGAGTGATATGATCATTTAAGCTTAACTAACTAATATATTGACAAAAGTTTTCTTCTCAATATTTTATAACATAAGGTCAATAGAATGTGTGGCACATGATACCCAAAACAAATATATTTTTCATCAAATTTATGCCTATAGTTTTATAGTATTATTCATTATCCGTCACCATTTGAACAATATTGTTCTCTCCAATTTTCTTGGCCATGGCATCTATTAAAGAAAATAAGTAATTTTAATTTTTTATGTGACTAGATGTATTCATAGATTTTAAAAAGATTGTTCGATAAAATAATACACAAAGAAATTTATCATACTATGCGTGATTTCTATTTATCCATCACACATTATGGTACACTCTTGCCAGATTAGGTGGGACCCATCCATCTAGGATTTCAATTTATCAATCTCCTCAAGTCTAGTTTCATAAATATACTTTGAGGTCAGGGCATAGTTTTAATAGCTTCTCTATTAACATCAATCATACTTGGAAATATGAATTAGAAGTTGTATGAGTTGGGATGCCTACATAAACATGACATATAATCAAGTATTAATTTCACTTTGACAATGACATATATAGTAATAAGAGTCAGAGTTGCAAGTTATCAAAATACATATAGAAATCACTTGCAAATTTACTTTACTTTCTGCGTTGCAGTTTTAATAGTATCTTTGGCTCATTTAAATGGTTAATTTGTTATTTGTTGTGAAGATTTTATTTTCTAAACATTGATTCATCCATAAGTTGAATCGACTGCAAGTGATGAAACCCATAAACCCCAGGTCTAGGTTGTGTAACTTGAGAGGGCTCAGCAGATGAATGCTTAGTCCTTGATTCTCCTGCCCCTTTCTCTCTTCATATTCCTTTTGGGAAATTTTACTTTCACCTATTGGTGCCTTCATCTTTGTATTTTCTTCATATTAATTAGATAAAATATCATCAATTAGTTGTTCAATTTTCCTTTGCTATCTGTCATTAAATTAATATCTTTGCTTCCTAGTAGCTCGGCATGTCTCTGCTACATAATCTTTATTTCTTTTTGAGATATTCTCATCTCCTCTTAGTTCTTGAAGGATTTTATCACTTTTTTTTTCCATTTTTATTGACCCCACCACCATGTTTTTCATACTACTTACATTGTATTTTTTGTAACAGGCACCATAAATTCATGATTCTATCTAATATTATATGACACATTAAATAAAACATTAGCACCAAATTTACGTAAATATGACCCAAGTGGATCCAAACTAGACCCAGTAAATTTAGAATCGGGGACCTAGCATATCTGGGTGCATATTAGCTAGATTCGAACTGGATCAGCCAATATGGAATGAAAATAAGATGGAAGTAGCGGCGGAGATCATCGTTCCAGCAGTGGCAACCCTCAAATGTGACGATGGCTGTCAAAACAGACTTTTGACACTTCAAAAAACCACTGAACTCTGTGGCAACACTTTCGAAAACTATCAAAAAGCTGGCAATGGTGACAACAATTCTGGTGGAAGAACTCAACGATGGCCAAGGAGCATAAAAACTGTTTGATTCTGGGCATAGGGGAATCTTATCTAGTGACAACATTGATCAGCTGCGGTGGCACAGGAATATGATAGCTTTTAAGCTGTATTTTGGCAATCTCTGCCAGCAGTGGAGAGCCTTCAATCTCCTCTAGCAGTAGGGGTATCAGGCATAGGGTTAGAAGGCGGATGAATCATGAGTTGGGACTCAATCAAATTCTATGTGTCTTTTTTTTTCCATCAGAATCACTTGATTCCAACTGGGATTCAGGGAGGAATCAGTCTTCTCTTGAAATCAGCCTATTCCGATTCGGTTTGACCGATTCGGGAATCATGAGTAGGGGTGCAAATGAACTGATATACTTGACAAATAGTGTGAAACTTAGCTTGTTAAACACTCAGCTTGGCTTGGCTTATTTAATATGCTGTTGGCGTCAGATTTTTCAGAAAAAAGGAAAAAAGGAGGGGCAGCACAAAAAAATGGGAGAAAATGGAAGAATTGGTCCGGGCCAATTTCCAACTGGATCGGCCCTCAATTGGGTCAAATCAGGCCCAATCAGACCTTAAAACAGGTCCATGGGCGCATATGCCAGCTGGTCCAAGCTTTATTCTGATTTAAATGAAATGCCCCCAGCCCATTTGGAGTCATGTACGTACAGCCCATGGAGGAGGAGCTGGGTGGGCTGCGGTCAGTCAAACAGGCCCAATTCAGGCCCAATCAGGCCCCAGCTGCACCAGCCTATCTGCACACCTGCCACCTCACCAGCCAGGTCACTATGCCCAATTGATGAAGTGGGGAAGCTGAGGGGACAGGTCAGATGGGGAATTCAAGGGTCAGTCAAGGAATTAAGCACGGGGAAACCCAAAGGTCTGGCCAACGTAGGAGAATTCAAGAGATTAAATGGGATTAATTGCATAGGACAAGCCAACAGCCATCTTACGTGAATGACCAGTCCCTTGGCCTCCCCTCTCATCCCTATAAGAAGACCATGTGCGCCCATCCAGGGAGGGGGCTTCTTCAGACGCCTATAGGCTGCAGGTTTGTCCACTGCACCTGCTGCCAACTGCGCCCCTGCACCTGCTGCCTGCGGCCAAGAAGGAGAAGAGAAGAAGAAGAAGAGAAGAAGAAGACAAGGTAAGAAGGAGATATACGTACATAGCTATGTAGCCCTTCAAGGGCACTCTCTTCAGCCTGTTCTAGCACCCCTCTTCTGCCTTTTGTTCATGTCCAGAAAATCCCCCTGGACAGACCCATTTTTTTTGCCGCATGTTCGGCCCCAATCCAAGCCCATGAACAGCCCCTGTTTGGCCCCAATCCAGGTCCAGAAACAGGTGCATAATCAGCCCATTTTCTGGTCCTATCCAGGTCCAAAACTGCCCTTCGTTCAGTCCACATCTGAACACTTAAACAGGTTATCAGCACCCCCTTTGAGGTTATCTTTGTTACCCCATCTTAGCCCCTTTGTGACACCTACTAGAGCCCTAGGTGATGGTGATGACCCAGAGATTCTTGGAGACCGTCCGACAGGCCAAGCCTACTCCGGGTGGATCCTCAATTCTCCTACTCAAAACAGCCCCCTTGTGGCTATCTTTGTTACCCCATCTTAGCCCCTTTGTGGCACCTACTAGATCCCTAGGTGAGGGTGATGACCTGGAGATTCTTGGAGACCGTCCGACGGGCAAGTCTACTCCGGGTGGATCCTCAATTTTCCTACTCAAAACAGCCCCCTTGTGGCTACCTTTGTTACCCTATTTCGGTCCTCCTTGGAGCACTTTCATATGACCCTGTTTCACTGCCCTTTGAGCAAACCAAAACAGGTTCAAAAACTCTCCTTTGAGCGGTCCCAAAACAGGCCAGTTTCAGCCCATTTTCTGCCCACACTCCATGCCGTTGCAGCAAAAAAGCCAGAACAGGTCCTGCAAAGGCGAAATGGAAGCAGAGGGCAGCGGTTTGAACATTGGCCGGCTTGAAAGTGATGGCCCGGCACCTCTTGGAAACCATCCGACGGGCCAAGGGCATAGCCGGGTAACCTTCCAAGTCGGTCCTACCAAGCAGCTCCAGCAGTGCAGCAGCTCTCCAGCAGGCCCTTCCGGCCCAAAACAGTCAAAGACAGGCCCGTTGAGCCTATGAAGATTGAAGGCCGGCTTGGAACGCCGATGAAAATTGAACCGGCCTCCATGGCCTTGTTCCAAAAAATGAACAAATAAAAATTCAGAATGCGAAAACAATATTAAATTAAGGAACTTCTCTTACCGGGAACTCCAACCTTGGACGACTCTCCCCGGGTCCGCCCCGGAATGTCGATCCGGACGGTGGCGCGGGCATGCTCCCGTAGCCATCGATCCTTCCCCCAATATGGCTAAGCTAAGGCTGGCCATTTTGGATGGGTAAACTTCATTAAGTTGGAAAATGACCGGCATGTCGTCGTAATGCCGAAAATTTCCAAAGTAGTGGAGAATCTATATTGGGGGAAGGATTGACCATATTGTACACCGATTTACCCCTTTCTTCAATGAAATGAAAATTTGATGTCTACATTGGTGCATGAAGGCAGGCACCCAATAGTAGCCCGATGGGCCGACTGAGATGCAAACCGTTAAACAAAATAAGCAACATAATTAAATCTGAAAATTCCATGTCAAAACAGAAAAAAAACAGAAAACAAAATCTGCAAATTCAATAAAAAACAGAATTAAAACAAATCTGAAATTATACTTAAAAATCATCCCGGCTTCAACAAACAACCGAACCTCAACAAAGATTGAACCGGTTTTGAATCAAATCAAACCAAAAATCAGATTTTGATCAAATCAAAACACATAAAAATCAGATTTAAACCAAATCTGTCAACACCAAAAAAATTCAGATTTAAATAATCTGCAAAAAAAAAACCAGATTCTAACCGACTTGAAAACACACCCAAAAAATCTGGTTTTGAAAAGTCTAAAAATCTACCAAACTTCATCCCAAAGAAGAAACCAAATAAGCAACATTTCAAACATCAAAGCTTGTCAAAAGTCAACCTAAAACAGAAAATTCAAAAATCTGAAAATTCAAAAAACCAACCAAATGAAAATCCAAACATGCTTAGAAAACACTTCAAACACATCAAAATTAAAACCAAAACAAATTGAATCAAACAAATTCAAAATCACAAACCAAATAGCCAAACCGAAACCAAAATAAACAACAAACAAACCAATCAAACAAATTGATTCAAAAACCCAAAAATCAACAAAACCGATTTTCAAGTCGATCCAAAAATCAACCAACAAACAAATGAAATCAATCCGAAAAAATTGGTTTGCATCTCATCGGACCCAAATGGCCACTGCCCTTTTGTGTTCTTTATATTTTGTGGATGTGCACGCTCTCCGAAAACAGGCTGCCGCGACGGTTAATTAAAGGCATTCGAGCCGTTGCTCGATGTAAGGTAACGCTGGATACTCGCACCATCTGGCGGAGAAGGGTAAAAAATGAAATTTTTAAAGAACCCGAACCTCGGTTCTTATACTTTTTAAACTATTATTGGACTACCTAATATTTTAGGTATCATCTATTTTCTTAGATAAGTCTGGGGTATTAAAATATCTTTCTTTCTAAGAATAGATACGTAAAAAAAGAGGTTCACACATATGCTAAATGAGCAAGTTTGAACAAGAAAAAAAAATTCAATTTGCTAATGAGTTGAGTTTGAGCAAACCTTTGCTCGACACCATAAAACTTAGAAGCAACTTGATTAAATATTCGATTAACTATTTAATCAAATATTTATTAAAATTACATTATGATTATTTATAGTTGTATGTTGTCAATCAAATCTATTAAATTAGTTAAAATGTAATTTACTTTAAAACTTAAATTGAGCCCCAAATTCAAGCTTGAACTCAGTTTGAATGAGGTAAGCAAGTGGTTTGACAAGTTGACCTCTAAATTAACGAGTTCTTGAGAAGTCAAGCCTAAAGATGGGTCGAGCTTGCTCATCAAGGCTTGAGTAGAAATAAATTAGTCAAAGTTTGAACAACATCCTACTCAACTCAGCTTGTTTGCACCTCGACTTTGTAATCATGTTCATCCACACAACATTGGCTTCTACCTTTATCTTTCAATTAATTATTTTGAGAAGTTCATTCTTAAATTTGTTATACTTCACCCCCTTTTAATTTTCACTATTTTATTCTAGTTGAAATCTTTCTTTTGGTTGTGTTTGCTCTTCTCTTGATCTTAACATCTAAGACCAATAACCTATGTTGACATATCCATGATTTATTAGGAGTAACTTTATAATCTTCTCAAAGAGCATGATTAGTCTTTTGTAAGAATGAAGTTGATTCGTTTTTTATTTTGTTCACTTTAAATGTTATTAAATGTGAATCTTTTTTGATAAAATGGATATTTTTAGTATAAAATCATATGCTATACAAAAATTAAGATATTATTCCCCTTCTCATTTAAAATTTTGTAACCTCCATGGATTGGATCTGGGTCATGACCCGGTCGGTTTTTAGGCTGATTGACTTGGTGCTGACCCCAAGACCCCTACCTAGTGGATGTTTAAATTAATTTTTTATTATGACCCCGCCCACCCGAGTCCTGACCCAGGTCTCAACCTCGACGGACCTAGGTTTTGGCTCAACCAACCTGCTCCTGACCTCTGAATCCACCTACCTTGTTATAATATCCATTTTCAACTTGTTGAGATCTCATCTTATATATATTCTTGTGTAAAATCATCCATACCATCCAAAACTTTCTTTAATCTCACTTTCTAATTCAATTTGTGGAGTATATGCACTAAGTACATTTGTTATCTCTACCTCTATAATAATTTTTCAAGAACAATCATCTTACTTTTTTGATGGCACAATTGTATTTGTCAATGTTTAATAGCAGTGATACCTACACCAAGTTTATTTCTCCATTTCTTGTATGTCATCGTTTATAACCTGGATTTATTTCTTTACAAAGATATGACCTATCTAAACAATGCTACATACATCACGTATATACCATAACAATTCAAATTCTATAAGATACATAGGACAATTTTTAATTGAGTGTTTGGTTGCATGCTAATTTTTATATGCTTTCATAATAAAAGCTTATTTTTAAATAAAATCTAAGCTAACCAAAGACAAAATTGTCATTTGGTGAGATGTGATAACACAAAGAGTAAGGATTATGTATAACTGAAAAAGATGGGAGACCACAAGAATAAAAGATAGTTGCATCTCTTTTTTAGTCCAAGAAAGAATTTCTTTTAAAAATGTGTTTTTGTAATGATTGCCAAACACTTTTTAAAAGCATTTTTTTTTACAAAACTATAATTTTTTAGCAAAAGCTCAATTTATAGTGCAACCAAACACCCCATTAGCATTTACACGCTTGCCATCAACTATCATAGGGAATATGACATTTGTCTGCTTTGTTCTTATTCCATCATTTTGTTTAGAAGTGACTAAGTGTTTGCTGCAATTTCAGGAGCTAATAGATTATTACAATATCTCAACAAAGAGAGACTGGGCAGGCAGGGCAACTAGATTTGATGCAATTGCCAGTATTGAGTACGGTTTAGCACCTACACTTCACAAGTCAGCCCCTCTGGTTGCAGCATTCTCCTCCCGTGGCCCAGATGTAAAGGACTTCAGCTTTCGGGATGCTGATGTACTCAAACCAGATATACTAGCTCCGGGCAACCTTATATGGGCTGCGTGGTCACCCAATGGTACAGATGAAGCCAACTATCTAGGTATGTCTTCTTTAAATTCTGGTAAGGGTATTTAATTGCAGTATTACCTTGAGACTGCACTCAGTGACGGTTCTGGCTTGTTTGTAACTGTGATCTACTTTTTGTGGAGCCTAGTCCAATTTTAACAGCAACTCTCTCTAAGACTCATGCCAGTGTGAGACCCAGACTAGCATCAACTGCTTGTTTATTCTTAAGTCAAGCCAAACTCTGCCCGAGAATCCAAGCATGCATATGTAACTATATCCTGGAAAAGGAGATGGAATGAACCTAAATAGCTTTTCAGCCTCCAGTTAAATACTGAAGTCTGAAACTACAGCTTTTGAAGCATTCCCCTACAAAATGAAGAGAAACTACATGCTTATCTATGATCTCCATGAACAGGTGAGGGGTTTGCTATGGTGTCTGGTACCAGTATGGCGGCACCCCACATTGCAGGTATCGCAGCACTTATAAAGCAAATACATCGTGATTGGAGTCCTGCTGCCATCAAGTCAGCATTGATGACGACAGCGAGTACCCTAGATCGAGGTGACAGGCCTATCCAAGCTCAACAGTATTCTGACAGTGAAGTGCTTACCTTGGTGCCTGCAACACCATTTGACTATGGGAGTGGAGCAGTAGACCCAAAAGCAGCATTAGACCCTGGCCTTATCTTCGACGCAAGTAAGTGATTCATTCCTACAATGGTTCTTAGGTGTTCTCCAGTTCTCTATGCGGATTCATAATTAGTCTATCGTTCACCATTAGACTCCAGTAATCAATTAACTCTGCAGATATATGTTTCCGTGTCATTTTCTGAAAGCTAATGTAATTCTAGTTAGCAGGGAAATGAAATCAAGTTGCTTTTGGCTTAGATGTGTGCGATGCATTTTTTTCATGGGCTAACGACCAGCCTTTTATGAGTTACATTTTCCCATGCTCTATCAAAACTAAATTTTAGAATTTACTATTTTGTGTGAGGCAGGGTATTGGGTCACGAGCTGGGTCTGACTGGACCCTCCAACCCAGTAAGAAGAAAAGGAAAAGAAATAAAAAATCATAAAAAAGGGAAAAATGCAAAAAATTGTATAAAATTAAGGAATATGACAAAAAACCTTCATAATTATGCAAATTTTACATTTCTTGTTATACATAATTTATATCCTCTCCCGTAGACATTTTGAAGCAGTACATAGCAGTGAAAAGTGTATAAATGTTCATCATACTTGTCACTACTTCCTACAATCATCCTACAATAAACTCCCCAATATCCATTATAGCTATCATAGGTCGAGTACATGGAAGTGTACAATGAAGATCCATAAGTAGGTTGAGTCATCTCAAAACTTTCTTAGTGATACGTAGGAGTGAGATGACACAACTCCATAAAAATACTTGTAATGTGTGTGTGTTGCTCCTTCACCTTGCGACTGTACACCATGATCTTGGTCTTGCATCACTTGTGCATATTGCTCTTCTCTCGTGAAATACATTGTTGTAGGGTTCTTTTGTTGTCATATGCACCATTGCTATCACTCTTTGAAGTTGAATTATCGTATGTCGAATATGAAACTTGGATATTCGGCTCTAGCGTGTCTTCTCGTCACTCAATTGTTTCTTGACTTACAATGTCTAATGAAACAATTACAACCTATTTACCTTTACTAGGTGACTTCTTTTATCTTGACGAGAAGACTTTCCGATCTTCTATTTCTTGGTCAGTGAAGGAGGAATATAGAATTCCTTGTCTAGGGGCACATTGTCCAGCTCCCTTCCACCCATTCTCGATTTTCTACATTGAATTTAGATTCACTTAGTCCTTCATAATGATTGATTAAAGCTTGTAATACATTTTGCTTGTCGAATATCTCACCCAAGTCTATGCCCTCATCATTTATGGTGATCGACTAGCTTTGGTGTCCCATTGCTTCATCTCTCCACCTCTGTTACTCCTCTTGATTGTCACTCATCCTTTACAAGTTGTTCGGCTTCAGCCTAATCCATCAAAACATTGGAGCATATTTCTCTATTTTGTATGGATTATGTTGAACATAGACAAATTATTTTCAAATCTTAAAGCTGATATGATTTGGCTCACAACTCTTATTGTAAGTTGTTTGGCTTCAACCTAATCCATCAAAAGTTGGGTGCATATTCCTCGATTTTGTAGGGATTATGTTAAACGTCAACAAATTCCTTTCATATCTTAAAGCCAATATAGTTTGGCTCACGACTCTTCTTGTAAGTTGTTTGGCTTCAACCTAATCCATCAAAAGGTTGAAGCATATTCCTATGTTTTGTAGGGATTATGTTAAACATGAATGCATTAAACTCTTTATTAAGATGTAATAAGAAGCGAACTTAGTTGTAATGAGTTGTAGGAGCTCTTAGTCCTTTGTATACTCCCTCATTAGGTTCATGATAAAGTTATGAATATAAATGAAAGATGATACAAAATAGGTCATCTTAACCTACCCGGTCAATATGAGGATCTTTGCATGTATTCTTTAGTATCAAACTTATAGATTGAGTGAAGTATGGTAGTCGATACAATCATAGTTTCTTAACTATCAACATTTGTCTAGTTGCTTTATATGCATATGCATTATTCATTACTACTTAAACAAGTTGATCCTCTTCTTTCTCATTGATAGCATTGTATATTAATTCAAACAAATAGTAGATATTCTTTATTTGTCCAGATATATCCACTGACTTCAAAATATGGTCTTAGTTTGATAATATATCAAGTAGTTAATCATTATCTTATTAGTTATACATACTAAGAAAGATATCATGTATAAGTTACAAATTATTAAAAAGAAAAAGGTAACTAACTAGTAACTACAAAAAACAAAGTTTAGGATGCCTTTCTAGCCATCTGTCATCAAAGTGCATCTTCTTTCCTGTCAAATACGTTCGAATAATTTAATGTATTGTTTAATATCTTTCACTTTTATGGGAAGAGAAATATTGTAAATTTCATCGAGTACATGGAAGTGTCCAATGAAGATCCTCAAGTAGGTTGAGTCATCCCAAAACTTTCTTAGTGATACGTAGGAAATCAAGAGTCGTGAGATGACACAACTCCATAAAAATACTTGTGGTGTGTGTGTGTTGCTTCTGTCGACTGTGCACCATGATCTTTGTCTTGCATCACATGTGCATATTTCTCCTTATGAAATACATGGTTGTAGGGTTCTTTTGTTGTCATACGCTCCATTGCTGCTACTCTTTGAAGTTGAATTATCTTATGTCGAATATGAAACTTGGATGATAGGCTCTAGCATGTCTTCTCATCACTCAATTGTTTCTTGATTTACAATTTCTAATGAAACAATTACCAACCTATTTACCTTTTCTAGGTGACTTCTTGTGTTGACGAGAAGACTTTCCGATCTTCTATTTCTTGGTCAGTGAAGGAGGAATATAGAATTCCTTGTCTAGGGGCACATTGTCCAGCTCCCTTCCAACTCATTCTCAATTTTCTACATTGAATTTAGATTCACTTATTAGTCCTTCATAATCGTTGATTAAAGCTTGTAATACATTTTGCTCGTTGAATATCTCACCCAAGTCTATGTCCTCACCATTTATGGTGATTGACTAGTTTTGCCGTCCCATTGCTTCATCTCTCGGCCTCTGTTACTCCTCTTGATTGTCACTCATCCTTTACAAGTTGTTCGGCTTCAGCCTAATCCATCAAAATGCTGGAGCATATTTCTCTATTTTGTATGGATTATGTTGAACATAGACAAATTATTTTCATATCTTAAAGCTGATATGTTTTGGCTCACAACTCTTATTGTAAGTTGTTTAGCTTCAACCTAATCCATCAAAAGTTTGGAGCATATTCCTCTATTTTGTAGGGATTATGTCAAACGTCAACAAATTCCTTTCATATTTTAAAGCCAATATAGTTTGGCTCACAACTCTTCTTGTAAGTTGTTTGGCTTCAACTTAATCCATCAAAAGGTTGAAGTATATTCCTATGTTTTGTAGGGATTATGTTAAACGTCAATGCATTAAACTTTATTAAGTTGTAATAAGAAGTGAACTTAGTTGTACTGAGTTGTAGGAGCTCTTAGTCCTTTGTATACTCCCTCGGTAGGTTTATGATAAAGTTATGAATATAAATGAAGGATGATACAAATTAGGTCATCTTAACCTACCCAGTCAATATGAGGATCTTTGCATGTATTTTGTAGTATCAAGTCTAAGGATTGAGTGAAGTATGGTAACCGACACAACCATAGTTTCTTAACTATCAACATTTGTCTAGTTGTTTTATATGCAGATGTGTTATCCATTACTACTTAAACAAGTTGATCCTCTTCTATCTCATTGATAGCATTGTATATTAATTCAAACAAATAGTTGATATTCTTTATTTGTCCAAATATATCTACTGACTTTCAGAATACGGCCTTGGTTTGATAATATATCAAATAGTTGACCATTGTCTTCTTAGTTATACATACTAAGAAAGATATCATGTATAAGTTACAAATTATTAAAAAGAAAAAGGTAACTAACTAGTAACTACAAAAAACAAAGTTTAGGATACCTGTCTAGCCATTTGTCATCAAAGTGCATCTTCTTTCTTGCCAAATACGTTCGAATAATTTAACGTATTGTTTAATATCTTTCACTTTTATGGGAAGATAAATATTGTAAATTTCATTTGGATTTAGTACAGGAATGCCCTTTTGGCTATGATGTTGATTATGAATTTGTAATATGGTTCCTTCGCAACATTTACCAATATGCTACTGTTGAATAATCATTAAGATGTCGCCCAACCGACCTTTTTCTTACATATCTTCAAGTTCTTCATTGCCATTGTGTTCATACTTTGTTAGTCTTGGCCTTGTGATTATGGGATCTACTTATAGGCCATAATCTCTTATAAGATCATGTATCTCTTATTCTTACTCATTATTGAATCATTTTCCAATTTTAAAACCATGATTGCTTCCAGAATCTTGACTTATGAGTCGACTAGTACACTAATACACGTCTTCGTCCGTAAAGCAACTTGTCTCCATTGCACATATTATTATTTTTGTTAATAAGAATAAGTCTTAAATATCATTGTTATTTGATATTGACATAAGTTACTAAGTTCTAATAATATTATACTGTCATTGAAACTTTTTGCAAAAGGAATACAAACTTCACAGTACGAAGATTGAGAAATTTTTTTCTAGACAATGTCTGTGCCGTTTTGATGCTCCCTTTGTTTGTTTCATAAAGTGTAAATGTCTACGGAAATGTGTTCTTAGTTCTGGTGGAGTCCGAATGTATGAGAGAATGTTATCATTCATCCCAACGAAGTTATATTTTGGCGGGTATATTCTCTCATGCATGATCTTCTCACAATACTTGCATTAGAGTTTTTTAGCCATACTAATCAAGTTGCATTGAAACGAAGCCGAATTGTTCTGGGTTGTGCCGAAGATTTGAATGACACATCTTGGAGAAGATATCTTGAAGAAAATTTAAGAAAAGAAAAATAACACTCAACAAAATAGAGTAAGTAGCACAATTAAACAATAAACAGGCCTTAGGAAGTCTTGAAACAAAGTGACAAAATCAAGAACTTTAGAGTATTTTAGAGAGAGAGATCACTTTGAATGCTAGAGAGATGCTCTTAGAGTAAGAATGATAGAGAATTAGGGGACTGGGTGGCCCCTTGGGGATCTTACATAGGCCCCGAGAGCTTGGGGGCCTGTTTGGTACCATAAAATTTTGAGGATAAACTCAGGTTATCTCCTAAATTTTAGAGATAACCCGGGTTTACCCCCAAGTTATCCCTGTACCAAACAGCACCTGAAAGATCTCCAATGACTGTTGGGTAGCTGTTGGCGACCTGGCCCCTGGATCCTGCTAGGTCAAGGGCTTCGGGTCGTGACCATTTCTGACTGAGTCAGGCCAGGTCCCACGACCCAGCCGCAATCCGGCTTTCCATGATTGTAAGTATAGATATCACAGTGCCATTGGTGTGGGATTCATAGCCACTTTCTTTTAAAAACTCACCCGGAGAAAGGGTTTTTTTGTGTTAGGTGCGTCCATACCCGTTCAAAAGCAATTGCTAACATATTTCCCATCAACAGCCTATGGTGATTACGTCAGGTTCCTGTGTTCGATACCTGATGTCGATCCACATGAGATCTTGACGCTTACAACTGCAGCCTGCAACAACAACAACAAAGACCATCCAGCTAACCTCAACAGCCCTGCAGTCACCATATCTCATCTGGCAGGAACACAGACGGTCAATAGGGTTGTGAGGAATGTAGATGAGACAGAAACTTACGTGATCACAAGCAGAATGTCACCCGAAATTGCATTAGAGGTGCACCCTCCAGCGATGACACTTCGATCAGGTGCCTCTCGAGAGCTGCTGATAACACTTACAGTCAGGTCGGTGACTGGCAGTTACAGCTTCGGGGAGATACTAATGAAAGGCAGCAGAGGGCACAAGGTGAGGATCCCTGTGGTAGCCATGGGTTACAGCTAGGCATGGTGTTGAGCCTTTGGTTGTGCCATTCTTTGTAGTACGATGGAATAAAGTAGAACCGGGGTGATGGAGGCAAGCATTCTGAACCATCAGATACACTGTAGGACTCAGAGTTCTACTGAGCGGAACTCGTTCCCTCTGTACAGATGTTTCTTCACAAGGCCCTGTACCGACGTGTACTACCGAGGTTACTTTTAGTGAGCCGTCCAGCAATAGTTGTACGAGCCGTCATGTCCATTTCTGCTACAATATGTTGTATTCTGATGTTTTTTTTTCTTTTTTGGTTTCGACGGCAATATGCGCAATCTGACTTTCCAATTGTGCTGTCTACCGTATTGCAAAGCTTATGGCTACTGTTTAGCCATGAGGGGCAGAGTACATTTGAAAAGTAACACACAGCTAAGGTTAGGCAGAGCAACGAAATATTTAGGATTCTATTTGTGGCATTTGGCATTTTGGTATGATTCTTGCTTAGATCTCGAGTTCAATTCTCGGAATACCCCTGCTGCGTTTAAATTTTGATATCCCTTTCTTCTAGAAATTGGGGTGGATTCATTTGCCGTTAGGGTAGGCGGAGATCTAGTCTAGAAATTAGGGCTTACTCTTCTTACCGATAGTGATAGTGATACGGCTAGCAGAAATTAATTTGAGATAGGCGTCTAGTTAGGGGGTGTAAATGGTACTGTTTGGGTTCGATTTATACTTTTTTTTCGCCAAATCAAAACTGTCGAAAATCAAACTGAATTGAATTGAATCGGTGTTGTTGAACCGAATATAAATCAAAGGGTTCGGTTCGTCAATTTAACATATATTTAAATAAAATTCTACTTATAATAATTAATTAAATTCAACATGAAATTGATGTTTTTATAATAAATAATTATATTTTATATTAATTAATTTAAATTTATACTAATACACATACTTAAAATTAGTGTAATGTAATATATAAATAATGTAAGTTAAATCCAGTCAGCTACTTTACAGGGTGTTTGGTTTGACTTTTTTACACTTTTTCTTCCTAAATTTTAAAAATAAAATGAAGTTTTCAAGGGTAACGTTTGAGTGGTGTGACCTATTTTTCAAAATAGCGTCCGCCTCTTTTTGTAACTGTTCTCAAACAAAAAAAAATGGGTGATACCTGTTTTACACTCAAGAGAGACACGGAACACATTTATCGAATCTCAATATTTACCTTTATATCTTTTTCTATCGTGCTACCGCAAAAAGTTAGGTTGATGCTCGCGCTTTTGCTTAGCACCTGTGATAGATTTATTTCCAAGTTATTTAACCTATTGACGATGAGACCATACATTTGCATTGGCATATTGTAATACCCCGTATTTTAAAAAAATAAATAAATAAATAGTTAATATTTATTAATATTTTATTTCCCTCCTCTCCCTATTTATTTTCCCTCGTCCTCCCCCGTGAGAAAACCCTCCCCGTGCGAACCCGCGGCGTCCTTCTTTTTCCCCGAAACCCTACCTTTTTTTCCTCTCCCGGACACGCAGCAGCCTCTCCCTGCTTTTCTCTCTCTTCTCCGCGCGCGCGTGCGCCCCGTCAGCCTCCTCGTACCGCCGTCGCCTCGGCGCCGCTGCGCGCGTCACCAGCGCCGTCTTCCGCCTGCCATGTCGTCGGTCGCCGCCGCCGCCGTGCGCGACCGCGTCGCCGGCCGACCGGCCTCGAGCTCGCCACCCGCCCGCGCGTCGGCCCCGCCCTCGGTCGCCGTGCGCGCCGCCGCCCGCCGCGGTGGACGCCGTCACCGCCACCTCGTACCGCCTCGGTCTTCCCGCGCGCCCGCCGCGCTCGCGGCCGCCCGCCGCCAAGCACCGTTGACCCCCGCCGCGTTGACGACCGCCCGCCACCGCCACCTCACCCGCGAGCGCCGCCGCCGCCGTCGGCGCGAGACGCCCCCGTGGACCGCCGTGCGCCGCCCTCGCGGCCACCCGCGCCCGCGCGCGGTGCCACGGTGCGCCGCGGTGCGCCGCCCCTTCTCCCCTCCGCGGTATACCTCCTCTCTCCTCTCTCCTATCGCCCTTTCTCATATCATCTTCTATTAAAATCCCTAGTTTATTATTCTTCTTCCTCCGGCAGTTTTGAAACCACCTACCCGGCTCGGTTTTTCGTCGCCGACACAACCGCGGCAGTCTCGTCGCCAAATTCAATCTCCTTGGATTTCCGTGCGCCGTTCGCCGTTGCCGTCAAGGTAGGCGTCTCGGCTATCCTTAGCACTCTAATATTTTGATTAAATCGTAATAATCATGTTTAGATCACCAGGATTAGAATATTGTAGTTAATGGGCTGTTTTGGATTTATTAGCATGTTTAGTTAGAGTTAGATTAATTTGTTTAAATCATGCATGCTTAGAGTAATTCGGTTATTCATATATATTAGGCATCATGATAGGTTATGTATGTTTAAATCTAGTTAGTTTAGTATGTCTGCATCGCGATTAACCTTAATCATGTATATCTCGATTTGTTAAAAAGCCGATGTAAGGTTTAGGCATAATGTTGGTAGAGTTTAGTTTATTTTTCTTTTATGTGATAGGTAGTTCTGTTTAAGCATGTGATTAATGTGTTTAGGTTGTAAATTGCATGATTCCTTGTATATGCATTAGTTTGTGTTAGATTGTGTTGTGGTATGCAAATATGTGGTGCATAGAACCATGGGTGTTCATCTATGTATTTCATGTTTGATTGCCAATTAAATGTTCCTGTTTTACTGTCTGAGTTAATTATATGCTTGCATGGTGTGGAATGTGGTTAGTGCGGTGGCCGCATTGTGATGGAAATGTACTTCACCGGACTACGTTAGTGTCCCGCGGGCAGCGGAGGTTAGTTGAATACGGTGCATCCTTCGATCCCCGAGATACCGCAGTTTTATCCTAAGTACTCCCCGCCTAGGGGTACTATGGGATTTAGTTACTATATGTTACTTCCTACTATATGGTAAATGCGGTGCTACTTTTGTGATGTGACTACATTTATTCAGATGGAGCATGATATTTACTCAGACAGGTGTCTAGTTGTGTAGATTGGCAAAGATGGTAGTGTTATAGATGTGTCATTGGTTTTATGTCAGGTCTATGTGTTCTGGGCATACCTAGAGTGGTTTAATGTGTAGGTTATGTTGGTCTAATGCATTTAGAATCTAGTCATCATGTGGGGTAGTTGATTGATTCTTTAATCAATTAATTAAAGATATATAATTAGTTTACACCCTATGTATTAAATCTGATTCGTAGGTTTAATATGTATAGTATACCACTAGAATCATTATTATAGTGGGGTAGTTCGGGTGTAAGTCCTACTGAGTCTGTTGTGACTCACCCCTTCCGTTGTTAATATTTTCAGGAGTGCAGGTTTAGCGCAGCAGAAGCGTAGTGGTGTTGTGGAATTCGAGGAGCTAGTGGATTTCTCATTCAATGTTGGTATTTAATTTGTCTAGATAGGTGTTTGTTTATGGTGATATTATGTTGTAAAGTTTGGAATTATTTAATTGGATTGTGATTTTAGTCTTATTTGGTTCCAAACCGATATCCTTTTCCGTTACGTCGCCGGATTATCTTCCGCTGTGCATGTTAAAAATCCGGGTCGTGACACATATTTTGTGTTCTGTCATTGACCAAGTTGAATTATCTTTATATAATTAAGATCGGTGTTGAAACAAAATATAAAAAAACAAATATTCATTATAAAAAATATAAAAAAATATTTATTTATTTTTTATAGAATTAAAGTTTTTTAAAGTTTTTTTATTTTTTATTTATATATTACTTTATGTAATTTATTTTCTAATATTTTTACTACATCATCCACTGATATCTTGATAAATGATGTTGATTGATGTTTGTAAATAATTTGACATTTTATTTAGTAATTTATCATTGTGTTGATATACATCATTTTTTATTTTATAAATATGTTGGAGTAAGTTTTAAATTTAAAAATGTTGCCAAACACTACTCTACAATTTTTAAAAATTAAATCATTTTTGCCAAACGCCTAAAGTACATATTTTTGTAATTTTAAAAATGATACTAAGATATAATATGATCATTATTTTAAAAATAAGATGACCTTGATTTTGAAACAACAACCAAACACCCAATTATTAGTTTGGTTCGATTCGGAATGGTGTGGATTTGAATCAAATCGATAAAAACATATCCGTTCGGTTATAAACCTCCTGAAATCAATTTTTTTTTCAGTTCGGTATAGGTTACCTGTTCATCGATCTTTTCGTTTAACCCTAGACCAATCTTCTCTACTGTCCCCACTTTCCGATTTCCAGTATGTGGTCAAATGAAGCACCATCAAAGCTGACTCAAAAGGACCTCTAGAATAAAAGTGCTATTACTGAGAGATTCAACGCTGAACAAGATGGAAGCTAGAAGGTAAATTAATTCTATAGGACTTGAAAGAACTGATATCGGTTAAATACATGTAACTATATAATCTTATTAGCATTAGATATTTTTTAGATTTTGGTTAAGACACCATATAATTTATCAAGGATGTGTAATCTTATTAATATTAAAATCTCGTCACCTCCACCGTTATAATTTGTCCTCCCTGACTTTAACACTGTTAATTTGGATAAAAATTGGACTCACCTCTCAAAATAAAAATATTATTTTATTAAGTTTTTTAGGTACTTTCTCGTTATTTTTGATATATATTATTTTTTAGAAAATAATTAGATAGTTAAAAGAATTAATCATTCTTGTACTTAATTCCTATTAATTATTATTGTATTTTGACTCCATTAATACATTTTCATGTTACTATGTATGATAGTACAAGTTTATTAGTATCATATCAATTTACTATCCTGACGTCACTATAGGAAACATGCTCACTGGCGACTAGGGGTGTAAACGGAATCCGATATTCCGATATTTCGATTCAATTTCGATAAAAATTAATGGGTTTGGAACTTGTTTTTGTATCCTATAAGCTATTGGAATCGGAATCGGATATTCTGGTAGCTTATCGGAATCGGAATCGGAATCAGTTGGTTCCGTTTCCATTAATCCGATTTCGAAAAAATAATAATTATATATAAATAAAATTAAATAAAATGAAGTTAAATAAATTATAAAATATGATATATAAATTGATAAAATAATAATAAAAAATTTAAGAAGATTATATCAAATTTTAATAATTATATGTAAATTATTGACTCACTTTTGAACACAAATTAATATTTAATATGCATTTCGGATTTTATCGGATTCGGTTCCGATTTCGATAATGGAATCGGAATCGGATCGAAATCGGAACATAGTGATTCCGAAATTATCAGAATCGGAATAGGAACCCCTTAACCCTTATCGGAATCGGAATCGGATTCTGGTGAATCTGTTACCGAATCCGACCTGTTTACAGCCCTACTGGCGACGGCTTTCCGCCAGCGCTAATGATCCAAAAGCTGTCGCCAAAAGGTAATGACGATAGCTTATAAGCCATCGCAAGACTGTCACAAATAAGTCCGTCGCCAACAATAATGGTGACGGCTAAATGTCAGTTGTCGCTATAACCGTTATTGGCAACGGCTGAAGGCCGTTGCAAATAAGTTAATAGGGATGGCTAAAGTCGTTGCCAACATCTTATTAGCAACAGCATTTAACCGTCGAAAGTAAATTTTAAAAAATTGGCCAACTATTAGCGACGGCTGGAAGCCGTCGCAAAATCAAAAATTTGCACTGTTGGAATGTTTTCCGGGGTGCAAATTTCTACTTTTGCGACGGCTTCTAGTCATCGCCATTAGGTCCATAGCCGTTGCTTAAAAAGATTTTAGTGAACTAGAAGGAGCCGTTGCCAATAACTTGCAGTTTAAAAAAAAATGTCCCGCACACCAAATGTATTAAAATTCACGTAGAAACACATCCATACGTGAATATACAATCTTTTCTTGTACTACATCCATATATATGGACCGACTATTACAAATCAACACATTGAAATAAAACACTCCCGAATTTAATACATTCATGTTCATTCATTCATAAACAACCACACTTTCATCCATACATTCATAGAATCATAACCATTCACATTCATAAATAAGAAAGATTCACATTCATAAAATTTGTTCTATACACAATAATGACCTCAAGTATAAACAAATAGTAATATGGGGAGAGAACTCTCTCACTCATCCTCCCCAAAGGAACACTCCTTGTCATCCTTGTCCTCATCGTAATCCTCCTCCTCCTCCTCTCTCCATGCGGCTCTCTGTGGTGGAGGTGGCCTCGAACTCGACAGACCCACAAGTGGGAGGTGTCTACTATTTAATTAGGCTAACAATTCTTGTGTTAGCTGTGTCATCGACTCCTGAAATTGTTGTTATTCAGCATTCAGTTATTGTTGGAGCAAGTCAATCATCGAGTTTTGTTTCTCAATTTGACTAGCTTGGGCATCGACTTTGTCCACCAACTCCTGATAGCCCAAACCCGCAGAGGTACTTGCACCTCCACCGCTTACATCATACCAAGTGTTGCGGGTCTGTCCTCTCCCCCCACATCAGATTTGTCTCGGCTTGTCTCTGCCGAACACAGTGATGAATGAATCCTCAGGAGAGAATGAATGCTCAGAATTCCGAGCATACGATTCCTCTGACTGGGGGGCATTCATCAACTGGCGCATATCATCTTATATAATGTAAATATAAAGTCAGTTGATATATGAAATGAAAATTGTCTAATGATACAAATAAATTATATTTTTACCATAACTTGACGACTTTCCTCGTTGTGTCATACAAGGGATCCATCCTCTGCCTCACGCATCTGGGTCATCTCAAAGATCTCTGGACGGGTAGGACGGCGCCCTTGTTTTTGTGTTTGTTCAAAGAAAATCATTATTTTAATATTAGTACTATTATTGACATACTCAATAGTAAATACGAAGAATTTTAAAAACTTATAAAATCTATCTCAAGCTGATGAATGTTGGTTCTTCCTCGCCTATAAGGCATGTTCAAATTAGCCATATTTGTTTTATTTCTTTGGCTAAGTGCCTGCAAACAAGTTTTTAACACGTTAATTTTTTTAAGAAAAAAATTGAGTTATCAGATGTGAATAACTTTTAAATTAAACCAATTCTTTACCTTATTTTCATCCCTCTGCCATATCTCATACATATGATGCCACTGGTCTAAATTGCATTGTGGTGGCACAATGACAAGTGCCTCCTCCAGTGAGCGTCTTGTAAAATACTGTATGTCAAAATTGTATTAGTTTTAGTACACAATCATTTACTAAAAAAATAAATATGAAAATGTTACCTTCTTCTTTAGATGACCTCTTTATTTTCTTTACATCTCCTCCATTTGTCTTAAAATTTTCGCATCTATGGATGGAGATCGCCCAAATGTAAAATACTGTTGCAAGCATGAACAATATATAAATTAGTATTTTTCAAGTAAGAAAAACAAATAAGCCGAAGTATTTTTATTTACCTCGAGATCTCTAAAGATCGCCTCTTTCTTGTCATCTGGAAGGGTGATGTGATCCTGTTGCCATAAATTACAATGTACCCTATTGCGGACTCCAAGATACAAGGTGAATTCCTGGCCATTCGAGCCTACACCCGATCCTCCAATGACCCGGACGTTCAATGTCTACCCAGGCGCTAATGTCCGCACATTATACGCCTTTGCAAGACCTCTCCCACGTGTAGCAACTGTAGCTACATGCCAAAAATTTGAACAAATTTAGAATTTGATATTTATAAATATACATAATAGAAAAATTAAATATTTACCTGAGGCGGAAGAAGATGAACAGTCTGAAGGGGGCATCATCGTAGTAGGGAAAGTGTCAACTGCCCGGGATGGTCCACCTGATGGCATCGCATCCCAGGTAGGCTGAGATGTGCCCTGAGAACCACCAGACTGATCGGTGGATCCACCGATTGTCCCACTCCTAGATGTACGTCGGCTCTTGCTACATTTCTTCATCTGCAATATAATAAACTTGATAAAGCAACTTGAAATTTGACAAATCTATACTAACATGGCTGGTTTGGCCAATCCAAGCCGATTTCCAGCTTGGATCGGGAAATTGGCCTTGGGGGTGGGGTTTCTTGCCTTTTTCCAATTTAATTGGTCGATTTGGCCAATCCAAGCTGAATTTTGGCTTGGATCGGCCAAACTGCCTTGGGGTGGGGTATCTTGCCTTTTTCTAATTTAAACAGCCAGTTTGACCAATATAAACTGATTTCTAGCCAATCACATTTCCACTTCTACATGATAGGTTGCTTGTAGTTGTACATCTTCATCAGCTACACCAAATGTGACTGGTATGCTCACAAGTTCGTCTTGATATGGTTCTACTTCATCATTGCTACCTTCCAATAAGTTATAGTAGTTATGGGGTAGTGATTTCACCGGTATCTCCCATCCCTTACTCCTGTTGTCTTCCGCATAAAAAACCTATTCAACTTGATTTGCAAGTGCAAATGGTTCATCCATCCCTAATTGTCTTTGTGTATTCAATGAAATAAATTCTTAATCATTAATCTTAAATCTTCTATCCTTATTATACACATCCCACCATTGACATTCAAACAATACTAAACGACTATTCCTATCAAACGATAACTCAACCATATCTAAAATTCGTCCATAATATCCATCACAACCAGATGGAAGTTCTGTGTTTACAATGACACCACATAGTTGAGTTGAATTGGTTGAATCCGAATTCATCGTTCGGAATCTAAATCCATTGCAAATATATCCAGCTAATGAAGATGCAAATAGGGATGGACCAAGAGATAAAATCTCTAGATCCTTACTGTACCTAGAAGACCCTGTGTTTCTCAATTCTGTAACGTGTGCTCTAAACCAAACCGAAAAACTACGCTCGCTCCTTCCTCTGTTAATAAGAGCATCATTATGTTTCTGACGAATAATCGATATCATCAATTTGATTTATCACATATGAGTGGATTAAATCTTGTTATCTTTTTGTCAACATTCTAGGGATACGGGTGCATCTCAACGTACGTTCAACTGCCTTAAACATTGAACCCTCCTCATGATCATCATCATAGGGACCATCATCGTAGTTCCGATCTCTTCCATCTTCATTTTCATGTCGTATGTACAAAGAAGTAAACTGCGTGCATTACTCTACCAAATAGCCCTGGGCAATGGAACCTTTAACTCTCGCCTTGTTGCCAACATAATCTTTCAACCTCTTTAAATATCTTTCAATCGGATACATCCTTCATAAGAAAATGCACAATAAGGTGAACCATAACATCAAACAATGATGGTGGAAAGATTTGTTTTAACTTACACATTGTGATTGCAATCTTTAATTCCCAATCCCTTAAAATACTAGTATCTAAAACCTTAGCACAAATGACTTTAAAATACTAGTATAACTCTACAATGGGCTTGAGTACGTCCTTTGGTACAATCCTTTGAAAAGCCAGAGGAATAATCACTTGTACCATTATATGACTATCATGACTTTTTAGTCCACTAATGATCCTACTACTTAGATCTACGCGCCTAGTCAAAAATGATGAATACCCATCCAGCACTCGAATGCTCCTTACAAATTCGAGGATGTGAGTTTTTTGTGCGTTACTCAGCTTATAAATAGCATCTGGAAACCTAGATGAACTCTCATATGGATGAAACTCTGGACAGATTCCTAACTCTACCAAGTCTTTTCTCGAGTTCAGGTTGTCTTTATCCGATCCTGATAGGTTAAACATATCTAAAATATTGTCACACATTCTTCTCGATGTGCACGACAACTAAATGATGTCGAACAATCAGGGACGTCCAATATGGCAGTCGCTCATAGAAGATACTTCTTTTCTTTCAATTCTTGTTTTTTGCCAAATTCTTTCTCAAGCTCTTTAAATATTTCTTAAATGTTTTTCCGAATCTTAATGGGTTAATATCCTGTTGTTGTCTCCAAATCTCATGTTCGATTAGCATCTTTGGTGTACCCCTCTCACACCGTCGGCCATCAAATAGATGTCTATAATGATTCTTTCTTCACCGATGTGCTATGGGTAAGAATTGCCGATGTCCTAAATAACATTGTTTTTGACTATGAACTAGTCAAACCGAATTTGTTTCCTCATTACATAGTGGACATGCTAATTTTTCCTTAGTACTTCATCTGGATAGGTTGGCATAACCCAAAAAAATGTTTATGGTACCCAACAATATGGCCCTCAATAGAAAATTCTTTTTCGCTAAAAATTGTATGTCTCCAATCTGATCTCCCACAAATACGTTAACTCTTCCACCAACGGCTGTAAGTATACATCAATATCAATTCCGGGGGCTCTTGGGCCCGGTATTAAACAAGAAATCATCGTGTTAGCCGCTTTCATACACATCCATGGTGGTAAATTATAAACCAATGTAACTATAGGCCACACACTATACATTGAAGACATGTTGCCAAATGGGGTTAAAACCATCGGTGGCCAATCCAAGCCGAATGTTGAATTTTTCCAACGCAAAATCCGGATAAAGTTCATCCACTCTTTTCCAAGAGGAATCGACAAGATGACGTATTTCACCTCTCGATATGTACGAATGTTGCTCATTATGCCATGACATCCACTTAGCAGTGTTCGTTGATATAAACAAATGCTACAACCTATCTTTTAAAGGAAAGTAATGCAATATCTTCCATGTCACCTTCTTACTCTTATGTTCTTGATCATCTTTGTATCTGGGAGACTCACATTGTGGACAAGTAATTCTATGTGCATTCTCTTTCCAAAAGAGAACACAATCATTTTTACATGCATCTATCTTTTCATAACTAAGTCCTATGTCCTTAACAATTTTCTTAAGTTCATACCTCCTTACCAATTTTCTTAAGTTCATACTAAGTGTTAGGAACACTTGCATCATTGGGCAATACATCCTTAAATAGAGACAATATACTATTCATATAGTTTTCAGTCAAACCATTTACTAACTTTAACTGAATCAACTTTAAAATAAATTTTAACTTATATATTTCTGTGCATCATTTATATAATGGTGTTTCCGCATCTCTTAATAGCAAGAAATGCTTGTGTGTTTCTATACTTGGTTCACCTTCATGATGTATAGATGGTCCTTGAATATTTTGAATGTTTTTAAGCATTTCTATCACCTCATCATTTAAATTCTCATGTTGTGGTTCATCTAATTGAACTTCATTATCGATACTTAAACTATGTTCTATTTCCCCGTGACTTATCCACGTTCGATAATTGGACCATATGCCATCACATATTAGATGTTCTTTAACTATATCTCTTTTTAAAGAAAATGTGTTACAACACCATCTACATGGACATTGAATCAAAGTTTTGTCTAGTCCATGTCTAAATCGAGTCCTACATTCATCGAAAGCATAATCTAGAAATTCTTCTACTCCTCGAAGATACCTAGGATTTAATCTGTTAGGAATATCTATCCAAGACTTGTTTAAGCTACTCGTTATGTGACTATTTTTGGGTTCATATATATATAAAGATATATATGCACAAAAGTAAACAATGATAAAAATGAAAGAAAATAACCACAAACCGAACCACCTCCAAGAGAAGAAAGTCTCGAACGAGAATGTCGTTTGAAACTACCTGAAAATAAGAAATAAAGCTGACATAAGATAATGTCGTTTAGCAATTAATGTATGTCTAACGCCATTTTGGGAGAAATCAAACCATTTTTCTGGTTTGAGTCCATTTCCATGACATTTAATTTGTCCAAATTAAACAAGTTTGGGAAGTCATTGACTTATAATGCCAATTTGGGACAAATCAAACCAACTTTCCGGTTTGAGTCGGTTTCCACAGCATTTTGTTCAATTAAAACAAGTTGATTGGCCTATGATGCCAATTTTGGTCAAACCAAACTGGAAAACCAGTTTGACTTGGTTTTCCATACCTTCTTAGCCAATTTAAACTCTCTTGGCAATTAATGTATGTCTAATGCAATCTTGGGAGAAATCAAACCATTTTTAGGATTTGACTCTGTTTTCAAGGCATGTAATTTGTCCAAAACAAATCGATTTGGGAAATTCATTGACTTATAAAGCCAATTTGGGACATATCAAACCGACTTTCCAGTTTTAGTCAGTTTCCACGTAATTTTGTTTAATTAAAACAGGTTGATTGGCCTATGACACCAATTCCAGTCAAACCAAACCAGAAAACCAGTTTGAGTTGGTTTTCCATACGTTCTTAGCCAATTTAAACCCTCTTGGCAATTAATGTGTGTCTAATGCAATCTTGGTAGACATCAAACTGTTTTTTCAATTTAAGTCCGTTTTCACGGCATGTAATTTGTTCAAATCAAACTAGTTTGGGAAATTCATTGACTTATAAAACTAATTTGGGACAAATCAAATTGGCTTTCTGGTTTTACTTGGTTTATAGGTAATTTTGTTCAATTAAAATAGTTTGATTGGCCTATAATGCCAATTTCGGTCAAACCAAACTGAAAACCAATTAGAGTTGGTTTTCTATACCCTTCTTAGCCAATTTAAACCCCTCTTGGCAATTAATGTAAGTCTAACGCCATTTTGGGAGAAATCAAACCATTTTTTTGATTTGAGGCCATTTCCAAGGTATTTAATTTGTCAAAATCAAACCGGTTTGGGATATTCATTGACTTATAATGCCAATTTGGGACCGGTTTGATTTGTTCCATTGGCATTTTAACCAATTCAAACCGATTTGAGACTTCCATTGCTCTACAACCACATTTTGGGACAAATCAAATCGGTTTTCCAGTTTGAGTTGATTTCCATGGCCTTTTGTTCAAATCAATTTGGTTTAGAAATTTGATTTGTCTCTAACGCAAATTTCTCTAACACAAATTTTATTTGCATGGTATTTTACCCTATTCAAACTGGTCTTGGAATTTAAATTGTTTCTAAATTAGTTTTTTGATACAAATCAAACCAAAAAACTAGTTTGACTTTGTTTCTTAATCTAAAGCTGTCATAATTAAAATACTACATTAACCCTAAGCTAACATGCTTAACCCTAAAATAAACATTTTTATAAATGCTTAACACACCAAGTTATAAACATGCATGGTACCTAGCAAAATCTTCAGTAGAAACTAATAAATGAATTTCTTAAGGTTATAATATACCTAGAGATGGAGGAGGCCGGGCATATAGGTGTAGGAAGAAGGAGGGCACCGGCAGTGGCAGCGGCGGCGCAAGGAGGTAGCGGCGGCGCAACGAGGCGGTGGCAGGCTGTGGCAGCAGCGACAGCGGTAGCGGCGGCGGTGACGTCGAGAGATAGACAGAGAAGTGTTCACGAAGTGGGTGGAAGAGGGAAGGGGGTGGGCGGGTTTTTGGTGAAACCCTTGACTTATTGGTGACGGCTGGAGCCATCAGCCATTGTCATTGGTACGTTTAAGTACAATAGCAATGGTTGAAGCCATCGCGAACACTAGCCAACCGTTGAACATTCAAAAAAATTTATCGCAACGGCTCAAAGACATCTCTATTAACTATATTGGCGACGGCTTTAACAAGCCGCCACCATTTACCCAATCCGACGGGTTCTTTAGTTGCTTATTTTGGTTTGGCAACGGTTCTGACCATAGAGGATATGCTGGAAAAAGCATAATCTGGCACACCACTAAGAGTATCTTGTCCGGCAAACACGAATTTGATTAGAAATTAGCAAATCATTCTCATATTTCCAATAAGCACCTCGGCTCATCCAAAAGGTGGTTCATCATGATTTTGATGGTCTAAAAGAGATGTTGCCAATGGAATAATGGTTTAAGCTCTAAATAAGGCCAAATTGGCGTGTCTACAGCTTGCCTCGCCTTGATGTCGGCTTTGCAAGGGAATGGCATGTAGCGTAGCGGAGTGAAATGTAGAGAAAGCATAGAGAAGCGAGATGGATTGTAGTAGAATGTAGTGGAGCAAAATGGCGATGGACTGAAAAGGTGGCATCAAGGTGTAGATATAGACACGCTCAATGACTAGATTCAGCAAGACGAATCTCCTCGAGTCTCCTAGTTAACCGCCATGTTTCATCAAGTCTTCCTATGTTCGATTGGTAAAAGATGTGCCATTGGCACGAGAGAAGAATAGCCAACCCCCAACGCGGTGGGGAGTCCCCGAAACATGGGTTAGTAGGTTCATCATCAGCCGATAACCCGATCTTTGCGGTGTTCCTATACTGTGATGGGCTAAAATTTTAAAAGAGATTTGTTTTGAAAAAGTAAAAGAATACCAATTGAGCACATTCAGGCTCTTAGATTCATTTAAGTCTTCCAAGAGATAAGATTTGATTCAGAATGGAATGATCTCAAATACCAAAAGGCAAATGTTGAAGCTCAGACCGTGAAGATAGTGACGGTGTAAGTTCTGATTGAATAGGAGTCCCTTGGCGGGATAAGTTGACTGCCACGGTGAGATAAATAGCAAGAAGGGTGTTGCAGTGGCCACTGTGGTGACAGAAATGAAATAGTTGGAGGCACAAGGTGACTACCGAACACAGTGGGATTAACAGACATGTGGGATATTAGAAGGGTCGGTGGGACTAGAAAACACGTTGGGATTAGAAAACACAGTGGGATTAGAAAACATGATGAGATTCAGAATGATCGGAATTATGATACAAGAGGGTGAGAAGGTGAAACTTTTGAAAGGATGTATGCAACGATAATAAAAAATGCAATGCAACTAATACTATATGATGCATGCTAGGCTCAAGAAAACAAAACAAAACTTGTATAACAAATAGTTGAAGATATAGATTGTCTATGAGGTCAAGATACCCATTCGGGAACTATCGTCCCTCACTACACAATTTTGGCTTATCCGTGAGCACAAAGAATGACCCCACCGTCGTGGATTTTGATGAAGGGGATCTCGGGCCTGGTCTTCTTTGCATTCACGGTCTTCAACATCAATGCATAAAATAAATAGCAATGCACCTAACATATGCTAAGAAAGGAAATGATAACAGTGAGTTTGCGGTGTGATGACATGCATTCTCACAAAAGAGTTCATGTGTCTTAATGAGGACATAGAGTGAAAGTTTCTCGGCAAAGTTGAGGCCGAGGTTATGATGACACCTCCTCTTGAGAATCCTCAGGGGAGGGAAGTGGTGAGCATTGACTTATTGAAATTTTGAAAAAAGACTCCTCAGCAAAGTTGGGGCCGAGGTCATGGTGACACCTCCTCCTAAGAATCCTTGGGGGAGCGAAGTGGCGAGCATCGCCTTGCTGTGCAATTCTCCTTGTTTGTTCTTCGTGCCTAATACACTCAGAAAAGGACATTAGAATGACAAGATAGCTTATCCCTCTTGCAAGTTGCAATCTGCATTGACCTTTGTCAAGGGGTGATAAGTTCTCTTTAAGGGTGTAAAAAAAAACTAAAGCGGCAAATATGCCATGAAAAATTTGAAACATGAGAGACTGAAAGCAAATATGAATGTAAAGATGAAAATTAAAACCAAGCATGGTAATGAAAATTTTTGAAATTTTGAAATTTTTTGTTGGAATGAAGTTTTGTGAACAAAAAAAAAAATATTTTGGAAATATTTTTTTTTTTGGAGTTTTGAAAATACTTAATTTTTTTGGAGTTTTGAAGATATTCAACTTTTTTTTGGGGTTTTTGAAAAAAAAAATTTTGAGAGAAAAATCAGTATTGACACAAGTTCTCATTACTTGGTTGTTTTTTCTAGGTTCGTTGTTAGACACCATGTGCAAAATGGGGTTCCTTATCCAAAATCTTTCCGACCTTCAACCTTTGATCGGCTAGAGTTTAGCTTTGATTTGGTTGGTTCACCCACACCTTAGGGGTAAGAATGAAGAATTGTGGGAAAGTCCTTGATAGGCTTTGAAGATGTCGAGAGGGATTTCTCTACTCACACCCAATTTTCCGTTGGGGTTCGGCCTCTTCGGGTCTTTTCTTCTTTGTTGACAAACATATTTTTGTGGCACACGTTTGGATAGGTGCTTTGACCTGTGGGGTCATTGCCCATCTTTTGGTGCCCCTTTTTTTCATTTTCTACATTTTTGGGTACTCATTCAGACAGGCCCATATTTGTTTAAACCTATGGGGTTAATTGCCCATCTTTTGGCACCTCTTTTTTTTATTTGAGAATTTGGACCTTCTGAGACGGCCTCCTACTAGGGCGGCAGATGCTTTCGATACTCTCCCCCTCTGATCCCCTTCACTTATCTTGGACCGAATAGAAGAGAGTAAGGTAAGGGTTTTCCTTCCATCTCTAAGCTTTGTCTAGATTCTCTCGGGTGTTAGGTCATCCAGATTCTAGGATCGGGATGTGTTGTGTATGTAGAATAGTATCTACCCTCGACTCCTAGACAACAACCTAGAACTGTGGACTTAAGTCATACTAGTAGTTCTCTCCATTTTTTAGGTAGATTACATTCCATAGGTGAATCAATTGAAAACATGTCTTGCATTGTAAAGAATTCATTAGGATAAAACAAAAAGTAGTTATCATCAATCATAAATTTCTCTCAAGTAAGATTGTCATGTGAGATTAAACATCATTTAAAAAAAATTATTGCCTTGCGGATGCCGTAATGATGATGAATGCAATTTCATGTAATACCTGAGAGAAGGAAAAGTTCATTGTTGATGACAGCTTTACTTGTACTTTCCCTGACTTGCCTGCCATGCCTTGCCTTGCCTTGCCCAACTGCTTCCACTGTTGATATGTTCCACATTGAATCAAAGAGTAAGAGTCATACAGTGAGGTGCAAGATGGGGTAGATTTGATTTGGCATGGCGGAGTCAAAATTAATGATGTAAAAGGTAAAGATTGTGGTATCACCCAAGAAATTTCTCTACCCTTTATTTTTGTTGAAAGTAAAACTTGGAAAAAGAAAGAGAATTCAAAAAGGAAAGAAACATGCTTGGAAACAAAAGTGAGTTAACATGGGCTCTTGGGCCCGTGAGTTGAAAGTAGGCTTGAAGGCTTAGGAGTAGTCGGAATCAAGAGGCACGTGAGCCTAAGATTTGAATGTGGGCTAGAGAGGTCGGCTGATGTTGATGGGCATGAGGGCTCGATTGGAGGTGATGGGCTCAAAGACCCGATTGGTGGTTGATCCTGAGGGACCCAACGAAAAGAGCGGGCACACCAGCCCGATTTAGATGGTTGGGAGAAAGATTGTGATTTGTGATGGGCTCGCTGGCACCATTGAAGAGTATGGGTGCGCAAACCCGAATTCGAAGAAGTGGGGGCATGGGGGCCTGATTTCGAAGAAGTATGGGCACGCGGGCCCGATGGTGAAGAAATGGGGGCATACAGGCCCGAGGTTGAAGGAGTGTGGGCATGTGTGGCCTGAGGTTGATGGAAGGTGGGCACGTGGGCCCGATTTAGGAGGAATTTGGGCACATTGGCCCGATTGCAGAAAAACATGGGCATGTGAGCCCGGTTGAACTGAATTGCGTGCACGTGGGCCCGATTGAGGTGAATTGTGGGCACGTGGGCCCAATTTAGAAAAATTAAGGGCACATGGGTCTGATTGGGGAGAATTATGGGCACGTGGGCTTGATGGAAGGAAAGGGGCATGTAGGCCCAATTGGGGAAAAGGGGCGCATGGGCCCAGTTGAAGGAAAGGGGCATGCAAGCCAGATTGATTAAAAGAGGCACGTAGGCCCGGTTGAAGAAAAGGGGCATAAGAGCCCGGTTGATTAAAAGGGGCCGGTTGGATAAAGGGGGCATGTGGGCCCGGCTGATGGAAAGGGGCACATGGGCCCAGTTGATGAAAAGGGGCATAAGAGCCCGATTGACGAAAAGGGGCATAAGTGCCCGAAAATGGGGCATAAGGGCCCAATTGAGTGGGATGGGGTGTGGGCCATGGCCCTAATATTGACAAATTTTGGACCCATGGGCTTGATTGATGGTTGTAAGAAGGATAAAGAAAGGGCAGTGGCCCTAAGATTGAAGAATTGTAGGCCCATGGGCCGAATCGTTGATTTGGAAGAGAATAAAGAAAGGGTCGTGGCCCTAAGATTGATTGATCGTGGACCCATGGGCCCGATTGTTCTTTACAAGGAGAATGGGGCAAGGGTCGTGGCCCTAAGACTGATTTCGAGGATTTTGCCTGCCTAGCTGGAGGAGGTCCTAGTATCCCTTTGCTAAGGTCTACATCCTTCATGAGGCTTGTCGATTCATTTCCCATTTCACTAACCAATTCGGTCTCCTTACTTCCCAGTTCAAGGGTTAATTCAATCTGACTATCTTCATTGATCAATTCCAATGATGGTAACAGTTGATCAATGCTAGACAAATCCTTACCTAGTCTATCATTGGATTGACAATCAACTAAGTTTATGATTCCTTCATCATTCATTAGCCCTAACCCCTTTTTTGGTTTTTTATGATGTATGAAATGATGAAAAACTGAATAAAAATGATGCTTAAATATGATCTAAATGATTTGAATGAAGAGTTAGCAACGAGAATATGAATGGTTAAAGACAACACAACCTAAGCAAAGTGGCAACCGGGTTGGACAGATTTAATGTAAACTGCATGGCTCTGATGCAGAGACCGTAACGAATAGCACCAATGTCAGAATAAAGTGATATTTGTTTCAAAATAAATATAACTCACCAAGGCTTGTTTTATATGAAGAAAAGTTAGCTTTAATCTTATGATAAGTAATCTTAATTTACCTGATAAGCCGGATCTTAGACAATGACATTATAGAAACTCCCAGCACAATGTTAATGTAGGAGGTGCTATGGGCACCACATATATCTAAATTGAATGATTCTTGTTTTAGATAAAATAGGACTCACCAGGGAACAATTTCTATGAAGTATTTATAGGCTGAATCCACCATTCAATGTACTTAAATTGACTGAGAAGATGATGACTTAGAAGAGAAGACTTCGGATCTGTCTGTGCAGCGCCGGTGTTGAAGCCATAACAAGCTGAGGGAATGTCAGAATTGATATCCTTTTATTGGAGATGAAATATATCTTGATGAATCACACTTCTTCTGAATGAATTCAGGCCTGAAAATGACCATATAGATCTGTAGAATCCGATGATCAGCAATGCAGCATGTTGGAGCATAGACCGGCTTCTTTCTCACTTTGGGACGATCTCCGAGCACCGGGACGAAGAGAGAACGATTTGAGGAGGTTGGGACGAGCTTAGGGTGGCTGGAGGATGAGGAGAAGAGTGCTGGAGGATGGGGATTCCCTTATTAGGTCGTTCATATGAGTCTCCCTTTATAGGGGATGAAAAACAAGTCAAAAAATAGCAAGTTTTGATACATCCGACCATAGGTTAGATTTTTTTCAATTAATGTTGCTTATTTTTATCCTGAGGCATATATAAACTTACCCAAATGATTGAGAGGGATTTTAAACCGTGGATCATCTTCCCCATGTTCAAAATATGTCTCCACTTGAAGAGGAAACAAATCTGGTCTAAAAATGGCAAGTTTTGATGTATAAGACAACAAGTTGGATTGCCATCATTAGATGATGCTAATTTCAACCATGAAGCTTCCAGATACTTTACCAAGTGATATGGAGGAAGAAAAAGGAAGTTAATATCATGAATTGGTTAGATATGTGCCCAATGGGCTGGGCTTGCATGCAATTGGGCTTGATCGGTGCTGCTTGCGGACAGAACTGCACATCTGTCTTCCAAAAGGCGTTGCGGAAAAATGGGAGAGCAGAATTGAATGTTGTTTGTTGAAATGGAAAGATAACTCTGAGAATAAGATTATTCATGTTGAATACCTTTTCATTAGACATCCATATAATCCTGTGAGAAATTTCCAAATAGAGGATATACTGGGAAAAGCATAATCTGGCACACCACCAAGAGTCTCTTGTTCGGCAAACACGGATTGGATTATAAATTAGCAAATCATCCTCATATTTCCAATAAGCACCTCGGCTCATCCAAAAGGGTGGTCCATCATGATTTTTATGGTCTAAAAGAGATGTTGCCAATGGAATAATGGTTTAAGCTCTAAATAAGGCCAAATTGGTGTGTCTACACCAGGGACTGACTCTTAGACTTTAGTCCGGTGCTGCTGCCCACCCATGTACCGCTCTACTTTGCATGTCATGGAGAGTGGAACCTTCGGGCAGGCAAGAGGCCTGAGAACAGGGTGTATGTCGACCTTTGCTTGAACAAATGACGGTTAAGGAATGATCCACGTGATCACTTCACACCATCAAAGCACTACAATCACCATAATCTTTTTTTTGAAGATGTGCCTCAACGCAATCACCATATTCTAGATATTATATATATATAAAGATAATCTTATAGGATCATTAAAGAGAATAAATTATAAGATAATCTCAGATATGATGATTGAAATCTTTTCCGAATCCCAACCCAACACACCAATATTTGTGCGTTCTCACTGAGATTTTGCCAAGAATGGAACCAGAGTCTTATATGTTTTTATATGATGAAAGATTAATTTAATAGCACTACAATAATATCCTTCTTTGATATCATGAGATCAACGGTGCCCAACAGAGTTACTACAATATCCTTATACAATACTACTGGGGATTTTAATTCCTTCACATTGATCGATCTTTACACATTCACACAGTGGCGATTTGCCACATCTAATTAAGGTGGTACCTGCAAGAGCCGGGAGATGATGCCCCTAGCTAACTGCTCAGGAAACTGCTTGTTTGTGTATAGATATTATCATATCAATGATGGAAATATATGGCATGCATTTGTTGCCTATTCGTTAAGGTTGTCAACAGTTACCGATTATCTAACCCGTTCGTTAGTTAATGAACAATTAAAGGATAATTGAAAATTTTTGAATGAGGTATCTGTGTTTGTTCACTGATTAACCATTATCTTAGTAAATGCGATCATGGATATACTACAAACTAAATCAAAAAACCGTTATCTGTATTCATTAATCAATACATAATACAACGATTCACATTCTATGACATCTAAGCATACACATATGTCCTATTAGGAAAATCTTACTATCCCTAACTCTCTGGTAAACCCTCCTCCATCGAGCCTCAACATTGGATAAGTCTTGCCCTGACATCTAATAGTGACATCTTCTTCTTCTCTCGCTTCTAATTGTGCAGTCCACATACACGATGATAGCTCCTTCCCCTCCCTAGTTTAGCTACCGTTGAATTTGATATCCTGAGAGACCTACCATACTAGAGAAAGCAGTCAACCGTGTGTAGGGGAGCAAACAAACCAATATACTTAACAAGTAGTTTGAAACTAGGCTCGATAAAAATTTGAATTGGCTCATTTATTTTGTTAAATGAACAAGCTTCAACAAAAAAAATAAAGCTCGACTCATTAAACGAGACGAGCTTGAACAAACTCCTACTCGATTTGATAAGTTCACTAATAGCTCGATTAAATATTTATTTTTAAAAATTAAATTATGAGTATTAATAATTATATATTGTTATTTAAATATATTAAATAATTTAAAAATTGAGTTTAAACCTAGATCAAGTTTTATAAATGAGCTAAATCTAGAGTTTCATAAATGACTGTTCATTGATTTTGGGTTTTATAAATGAGTTTGTATAGCTTAAGCTTGAATGTACTACTACTCGAGCTCGAACTCGACTCGACTCGATTAATAAACAAACCAAGCTTGTACAAAGGTTCAACTTGAACTTGAACTCGTTAAAACTCGTTAAAACTCGAGTTCGAACTTGAACTCGTGTAAAATAAATGAGTAGAGCTTGAACACCATACTACTCAGCTCAGCTCGGCTCATTTGCACCCCTAACTATGTGATCCACCGGATAGTTGATGGTAATACAAAATAAGAATAGACACTGCAGTCCCATAAGAAGGTATTTCACTTTTGTTGTAGATTGACTATCTCATGTTTTGTCTTGGACATGTATTATTTTGGATATGTAACTGAGAATTTTTTTCTTTCTCATGTTTTATGTTGGACATTTAACTATTTACTGTAGCCTCAAAATTTATTTTTACCGAAACTCGTAAATCATTTTTTTCTATCTCATGTTTTGTATTAGGCATGTAACTAAGAATTTTCTTTTAAACATTGATATAAGTGGATGCTTCTAATTGTAATATGTATTTTTATGTGTGTTTCTATTAGTAAAATTATCTTTACTTTTTATTTTGCTAGGTTAGATCATAGATATGTCATCTCTTTATATATTCATTAACCATCCATTATCTGACCATCAACCATTTTTAAGTGGATAGAACAATGTGGTTCGCTGAAAATCTCAATATTGTTAGTTAATAAACAGTAAGTAGATACACATTTTTCCTATAGAATTTAGATATAGATAATATTGTTATTCGACCCGTATTTGCCCGTTGACATTCCTACTATTCATAGTACCCCTTGATATAAATATGGATGTTGTGTTGCCTTACACATGCGGGAAGGAATCCTTGTGTGGACACCTTGGAGATTCAAGTAATTCATGGATCGAAATCAGAAGAAGTTGTAGGCGATTAAATCTGAAGTAGGTCATTGTGGAATTGTCATCACCATATATCATGGGGGAGGGGAATTAATTTCATGCTTGAAGCTAAATTTACTGACATTTTCTAGGGATGTTCAAGTCAACATGTAAAATAGGTAAACTGATTCGAATTGAATTAAAATGACCATTTTAGTGTGATTCGAATTTGGTTTTTTGAACTGAACTGTACTGGTAAAAATTTATTGATTTGATTTGATTTGGCCCTTCTCTAAACTAACCAGACTGGTTTGGCCCACCCTAGCGCATTTGAGTTGTCTAGAATCTAGTCTGTTGGCACTGAAGCTTTTGACCTATGTCATTGATACCCAGATGTAGCTAGGCTGTCTAGACAGCTACTAGCCCAACCTAGTAGTGACTCTATGGCTATGTTGATAGCTTTGAGCCACTGAAATCTTAGGTGGCATTTGATTTGACTTAATGAAATGTTTAAGTTCTTAATTTTATCTCTAATCTCTCTTGTAGATGCTACAATAAAAATGTTTAATGGCGATGGCCAGAAGTTGTCGCCAACACACCAATAGCCATCTTAAAAGTATATAAGGGATGCCTTCAATGCCATCGCTAGAATGTTAAAAATAATCTTGTTGCTAATGTTATTGGCGACAACTTCAAAGATGTCCTTGCTAGTAAAACATAACCCATGACTTAATAGCTATTAGCGACAGCTTTAAAGCCATCCTAAGAAATTATACTAGCGACCTCAAAGACATCGCCAATCTCTCTACAAGTAAGAGCACGATTCTAGTTGTCGCCAATGTTTCTAAGCCATTGCAAAAATGTATTTTAATGAAAGTTGATGTCATTGCCAATCATTCTTATTAAGAGAAAAATATTTTTAAATTATAAAATAAAAATTCATGAAAAACTACAACTATACATGATTAAACAACCACATGTATATTTTCATTCACAACCCCCAAAGCACAAAATTAGAGAATATTGTGTATGTTCGCATCCACAACATATATACCACAAACCAAATTTTTATTCACAACAAATTATATCATTTTTTCCACACACAATCAACAAATCATAAGGTGTACAATTTCATCCACCCTTTCATTCACAAAAACATAAAGCACAAAACACAAATCATATCATAGTTATAGAAATATAAAAAACTATATCAAATATATAAAAACTACAAAATACACCCACATTGTGGACAAACTACATTGCATATACATACAAGATAAGTAAGAGTTATGTCAAAAAAAGGTATAACACTATTTGTCAATCATCATCACCAAATGATGCCTTATCCTCCTTGTCCTCATCGACCTCGCCCTTGTTGTCATCCTCTCCATTGTCATCCATACGTCTCGGTGGTGGCATTAAACTTGATGGATCAACTAGTGGAGGGAGTTTCTGATAAATTTTCGCTAATATTTATTATGGTAGCCATTCAGTTGTCTCTATAAAGTTTTTTTCTTGGTTGGACAATTATTTCTTAGGAGAATCAGTCATTGTATTTTGATTCTTGCTTTGGCTATTTTACTTCTCAATCTTGGTGTAATGCTTCTCCATTTTATCTATCAACTTTAGGACTATTGGATTCATGTAGGTACTAGCACCTCCACTATTTATGCTATACCAAGTGTTGCGAGTCAATCATAACCACTCACATCGGATTTGTCATAGTCTACCTTTGTCGAAGATAGTGATGAATACCTTCTTAGTAGTGGACAAATGTTTAGATATCCTGGCATCTAATTCCTGTGATTTTAGGACATTTACCCTCGACAAGGGCCCAGTTGAAGGAAAGGGGCAGCAAGCCCGATTGATTAAAAGGGGCACGTGGTCCCGGTTGAAGAAAAGGGGCATAAGAGCCTAGTTGATTAAAAGGGGCACATGGGCCCGGTTGGATAAAAGGGGAACATGGGCCCGACTGATGGAAAGGGGCACATGGGCCCAGTTGATGAAAAGGGGCATAAGAGCCGGATTGACGATAAGGGGCATAAGTGCCCGAAAATGGGGCATAAGGGCCCAAGAAAGGGGCATAAGGGCCCAATTGAGTGGGATGGGGTGTGGGCCATGGCCCTAAGATTGACAGATTTTGGTCCCATGGGCCTGATTGATGGTTGTAAGTAGGATAAAGAAAGGGCAGTGGCCCTAAGATTGAGGAATTGTGGGCCCATGGGCCCAATCATTGATTTGGAGAAGAATAAAGAAAGGGTCGTGGCCGTAAGATTGATTGATCATGGGCCCATGGGCCGGATTGTTGCTTAGGAGAAGAATGGGGTAAGGGTCGTGGCCCTAAGATTGATGCTAAGGGATTTGCCTGCCTATCTAGAGGAGGTCCCAGTATCCCTTTGTCTATGCCCTTCTGGAGGCTTGTCGATTCATTTTCCATTTCACTGACCAATTCTATCCCTTTATTTTTTTGTTCAGGGGTCAATTCTATCTCCCCAACTTCAGGGATCAATTCTAATGATGGCAAAATTATACCTAGAGAATCCTTCCCTAGTCCTTGACAATCAACTAAATTTGTGATCCCCTCACCTAAGCTCCTTACAGTAGGCTTCTCCTCAAGTTGTTCTAGGGAAGAGGGCATGCCTAGTTTAGAGGATTCTAAAAAGATAGAAGAGTTTGGTTCGACATCCCCTACTGGATGACTTTGATCTTGAGAGAGAGCAAGAATATGTTGAGGAGTTGATTCCTCTGCTAGGGTAGGAGCACAAATGGTTGGAGTGATTGATTCCTTCGCCAGGGCAGGAGCATGAAGGGTCAAAGTGACTGAATCATCTGCCATGGCAGAAGCATGGATGATCGGAGTGACTAGTTCCTCTACCATGGCAGGAGCATGAACGGTTGAAGTGAATAAATCATATGCTGTAGTATGAGTAGGGATGATCAGATTAATTGGTTCCTCTGCCGGGGCAGGAGCATGAATGATAGGAGTGACTAGTTCCTCTTCCAAGGCAGGAGCAATAGAAGAAACAAGGGCCTTAACCGACTTAGGGTGAAACCTATTTTGAGGGGTTGATTGAATAGCCAAGGGTTGTTCGATTGGTGTCGGCATAGAAGTCAGTTCAGGCTGAGGATCTATTGGTGAAATTGGTTGAGGGGCCAAGGCTTGTGTGGTTGGCCGAGGAGCTATTGGTGAAGTAGACTGAGAAGCTAAGGGCTGGATGATTGGCCGAGGGGCCTTTGGAAATGTTGGTAGAGTCGAAGGCGGGGGAGCCGGTTGAAGTAATGGAGTATTGACACAATTGACAAGAGGAGCTTGATTGTGCGTGGTTGGTTGTGCCATTGACTCGGGTTGTATGACTGGCTGAGGTTGGGGCATGGGTAGCCTAATCAATTGGCGGTGAGGAATCAGCCGATGAAGATGATCAGGATGGGATTGGGGAGGACTCCTAGGTTTATGCATAGCATCAATGCTCCTCTCAAGCCTGGGCCTCAATTCATCAGAATAATGAATTAATTCCACATCTTCTTTTACTTCCCCAATTATTGAAAAGCCTGGCCCATATCGTTTCAAGAATTTGGCCTTGACAATTTCAAAATCCCATATCTCTACTTCGTTTAATGAAAAAAACCAATCTAGGGCTGTACCCTCTAAAGATCTCCTAAAAAGAAAGGTAAGAGTCTTTCTATCATTCTGCCATCGAGATGATTTGCTCAGGAAATCATTGACATGGGTGAAGGGATCACCTGAGCCATTGTAGCGATGGTAGGTTGGCATTTGTGATTGGGGGATGTAGATAGTATAGAGGGGAAATTCAAGGGTTTCCTTATCCTTGGCAGCAGGTGGGGAGGAATTCACTAGGGGGTGTGCATGTGGCACTCGGATGGGAGGGGGTTGGGTTGGTGTGCAAGCTAAAGAATGACCCACAATGGGGTGAGTAGATGAAGTAGCATGGCAGGACTGCCCAGGTGGGGTTATGGTAAGAGGTTGAACTGCCAATTGGGGAGGTGAGGTAGCTCGGTTGACTTTAGCTGGACCTTGATTGACAGGCATCTTGCCCTTTGCTAGGGACTGCACAATTGAGAAGGATTTAGGATCAATGTGGAGAGATAGACCCTGAAGGAGTTGCTCCATGCTGAGCGGAGCAGGCTGATGGGTGGGATCTTGAATTTTGGGTTCCCTGACGGCATTAACATGTCCTTCTGGTTGGACCATGGGTTGTTGTTGAAGCTTGTAGAGACCCGTCTGGTAGTAGTCATGTAAGGAATCAATACATGACAGTGGAAAAATTTTGATTCCATAAAACCATGATCTTTGCCTTGATCGATGCCGAACGAGTAAAACCGAGAACCGAATATGAAGTAGAATGAGAGTACCTCATGGGATTTCTAAAATCCCTCACCATGGATGAAGAGAGGACATTCCTCCTTGCTGAAAACCGTTCAAGTGTCCGGTCTCTAGCGGTATCCATACGATTTGCTTCAATAGACGAGTTCTCCCTTCCTTCGGGCCTCTAGAAACCTTCCAGATCCAAGCTTGACCATGGGAGATCACCTTCTAGAGGAGAGAGAAGGAAGAGAGGAGGCTTGGGACGTGCTCCAACCCTATGGCTTGTTAGGGTTTGGCTTCATAAGCCATTTATATATAGAAGATAGATTTTTTCACAAAAACCCAAAACTTCCATAAAATTGCATCCATGCCCTCATCTTATTGACCAGATCTATTGTGTGTGACCCACTAGGCCCAATAGTCAATTTGGTTGAAGCCTTAATTAATTTAAAAGAACAATTCCTTTAAATTAAATTAAAATCGTTATCTGATAACAGTTTTTATGGCTTTCTGATCATAAAGGGTACAAGCCACATCCTATGATCCCAAATGACTTTGGGGAGTTAAATAACATCCATTGAGCCTTTTCATCATCAATTACCACACGGATTTAAATCCTCGTTCATACAATGTCCCGGTCGGTCAGGGGTTCGGCACTGACTGTCAACCCCTAAGTATTCCAACTCTATGAAATCTTGTACTCAGGAATGGATCAACGGGAAAACTCCTATTCCAATTATCCTATCTACCTTGGCCAGGGATTTAGAGTACTATCTCATAGGACATTCTCTCTCTCCTACCGAGAGTGAACGATCCCCTATTGTCCGCTCAATTGCCTCCACCAGGTTTCTCATATACCCAATCCATTAACTATATAGGACCACAATACTAAGTGATCCATCAGTCAATAGTCAAAGTACATAGTACGCCTGGCAAGACATCTTTGGCGACTCAGGTCAAAGATCCAACCGTGCTATTGAGATGTAAGAATAACCTGATAGACAGTTCAGTGTGATACCGATCAAGTTTTCTTAAATTGGCCAGTTCAGTGAACTCATTCCACTAATGAGCACCTGTGTGTGTATCTCAGTGTCCCCACACTGATGACCAATGAGATCGGTCATTCTCATCATATGAGAAGACATCACGCACACTAGTCTATTCGAATTCTTGATGTCCCATCTCAAGGATCCTATGACTAGAAACATTTAGATCACATACTTCTTGATGATCGATCTCATTATCATAATCTCATCATGATTCAATCATCATTGCATGTGATCAAGGACTTCATTATGATATACGCTTCTAATAAAAGCTAGTAACGAAGTTTTGCCTATTTAATTGAATGAGATATTCCTAGAAATGTTGAATCATATCATATATGATTGGCTTGTAGGGCATATATTTCTATCAAGTCTAACATCCCAACGTGTCTCTCGGACCTTAGCATCATGGGCATCAAGTCGATCTTTCTACAAAGATGGTTAAAAAGAGAGCAAGCAAACCACACAATTGAAGATTTTTTTTATGTTCTGTTTTGTTTGAATTTTTTCTTTTAATTTGGTTGTTTGAAAAACAAGTTGAACACAAAATTAAAGAGGTTTTTTTTTTGTTTTTTAGGTGTTTTTCAAGAGGAAATTTTTGGTTGTTTTCAATTTTTGGTGAGCAAGCAAGTTATGCAAACAAGTTTTTAAAATGACTACTCGACAATTTTTGGGTTGAAACCTTAGATTAGATAGATTGTTAACAATTGTTCACTCAAGTAGGTATGGTTCCTATTGCTTCAATCTTCAAAACCTATGGTTTATCACTCAATCACCACGAGTAGGTACTTGGGTTCTTTGGGTTTTGGAAAAGTGGTACAATCGGCCCAATCGTGCGGAGAGGAATACTCCACGGATGGGGACTTACGGAGGTCTTGATGGAAACCACCAAATCAACTAGAAAGGAGTATCCCTGAAGAGAGGTAAGAATCAACCAAGAAGGTGTTTGAAGGGTGAGGGTGTGTTGGGAGAGAGAGCCCCCACCTCGAATGCCCTATGGATCATTACAAGTCCGGTACCCGATACAAAAAGCTAATGCAAAAGTAAAAATGGAGGGTAAGAGGAGAATAAGCAATCAATATGCAAGAACATGAAATGAAAGGAAGCTAACAAATCAAGCAAGTGAATGCAATCAAGACAAGCAATGATAAGGTAAAACAAGTAACTAGCAACTAGCAACTAAAAGGTGGTTCGCGCGGGAACCGGTTTGTTTGATTGGAAAAAAGGGAAGGAGGGCCACGTGGGGCCAATCTGAAGGTGCTGCAAATGAGTGGTCCACGCGGGGACTGATCTTAAAATAAGTTGGTTCACGTGGGAACCAAGTTGGAAAGAAAAGTGGTTCACGCGGGAATCGGTTTATAAGAAGAAAAGAGTGGTTCACGCAGGAACCGGGTTGAAATTAAAAACAAGCAAGTCAAGTCCACATGGGGAACAATCTTAAAGAAAGAGTAAACAGCAAGTTTAAAAGTAAATTGACATGGAAGAGGTGAAGGACAAGCTTGTTCACGTGGGAACCAAGTCAGAAAACAACTAGTTGCACGGATCCATCAAGCTAGCACGGTTGAAGACATTGGTTGTCCCACCGTGGTCGCCAAAAAACTGTCGACTCCAGAAACGGGTTCCGGATCTGCACCTTAAGAGAAGGTGAAAGATAGAATAGGATAAAGAGGGGAGTGAATCGAAAAACACTCAAAAAGCAGTAAAAGGTCCTCACCTCGGTCCCACACTCACATTGATCCCCGAACTTTCATCTCACAGTGTCGCTCGAGCACCGGAGATGGTTCGGGTCATGTGGGAGGAGAGGTATGAGGATAATGTCTTAGAACATAAAAGAGGTGATCGCCAGGAGCCGCGGGCTCCGCTTTATGAAATAAAAACAAGCTTGAGTTGATTTGACCGTGTGTACCTTAGCGTGGGAGATTGGGACGTGGGTTCAACCTTCTTCTTCTTCGACCGACCGATGAAGAAGAGTCCAACCGATGCTAGCTTGATGTACCTATGCAACTAGTAGACAAATAAGACAAGAAAACAAGTGAAGGGTGGATTAGAACTGTGTGAAGTGTAGTAACTGTAAAAACAATAATACAAAATGAAAATTTAAACAAACTCACCGGATTCGGGGTTAGCCCTAACTTCTTTTTTGGTTTTTTATGATGTATGAAATGATGAAAAACTGAATAAAAATGATGATTAAATATGATCTAAATGATTTGAATGAAGAGTTATAAAAGAGAATATGAATGGTTAAAGACAACATAACCCAGGCACAGTGGCAACCGGGTTGGACAGATTCAATGTAAACTGCGTGGCTCTGATGCAGAGATCGTAACAAATAGCACCAATGTTAGAATAAAGTGATATTTATTTAAAAATAAAGATAACTCACCATGGGTGGTTTTATATGAATACAAGTTAGCTTGAATCTTATGATAAATAATCTGAATTTACTTGATAAGAAAGATCTTGGACAATGACATTATAGAAACTCCTAGCACAATGTTGATGTAGGATGTGCTATGGGCACCAGAGATATCCGAATTGAATGATTCTTGTTGAATATAAAAGAGGACTCACCTGGAAATAATTTATATGAAGGATATATAGGCTTAATCCACCATTCAATGTACTGAAATTGACTGAGAAGATGATGACTTAGAAGATAAGACTTCGGATCTGTCTGTGCAGCGCCGGTGTTGAAGCCACAACAAGCTGAGGGAATGTCAGAATTGATCTTTGTTTGTTGGAAATGAAATATATCGTGATGAAGCACACTTCTTATGAAGGAAGTAAGGCCTGAAAATGACCATATAGATCTGTATAAGCCGATGATCAGCAGTGCAGCACTTCGAAGCATAGATCGGCTTCTTCTTCACTTTGGGATGTTCTCCGGGCACCGGGACGAAGAGAGGATGATTTGGGGAGGTTAATATGAGCCAAGGATGACTGGAGGGTGAGGATAAGAGTGCTGTAGGATGGGTATGCCCTTCTTAGGAGGTTCATATGAGTCTCCCTTTTATAGGGGATGAGAACCAGGTCAAAAAATAGCAAGTTTGGATACATCCGACCATAGGTTGGATTTCATCCATTTAATGTTGCTGATTTTCATCCTGAGGCATCTAGAAACTTACCCAAATGATTGAGAAGGATTGGAAACCATGTAAAACCTTCCCCATGTTCAAAATATGCCTCCACTTGAAGAGAAAACAAATCTAGTCCAAAAATAACAAGTGTTCATATACAAGACAACAAGTTGGATTGCCATCATTTGATGATGCTAATTTCAACCATGAAGCTTCAAAATACTTTACCAAGTGATATTTATGTGTAAAAAGGAAGGTAAGGTCATGAATTGATCAGAGATGTGCCCAATGAGCTGGGCTTGCATGCAATTGGGCTTGATCGGTGCTGCGTGCGGACAGAACTGCACATCTGACTTCTAAAAAGTGCTTCATACAAATGGGAGATCAGAATTGAATGCCGTTTGTTGCAATAGAAAGATAACTCAGAGAAGAAGATTATTCATGTTAAATACTTTTTCATTAGACGTCCATATAATTTTGTGAACAATTTACAAATAGAGGATATGCTGGGAAAAGCATAATCTGGCACACCACCAAGAGTCTCTTGTTCGGCAAACACGGATTTGATTAGTAATTAGCAAATCATCCTCATATTTCCAATAAGCACCTTAGCTCATCCAAAAGGGTGGTTCATCATGATTTTTATGGTCTTAAAGAGATGTTGCCAATGGAATAATGGTTTAAGCTCTAAATAAGGCCAAATTGGCGTGTCTACAAGAGGTAGGGATGAATTTTGCAGCCTTCGCTTGTGGGGCTCATGCTCAATTCGCTATTATATAGAAAATTTGTATTTTTTTACAAAACTCCCTCCTTTCTCTATATTTACACCCTCGCTCCCAAACTTATGGATTAGCCCTTATGTGTGTGACCTACTAGGCCCAATAGCTCATTTGGTTGAGGCCTAATTAAAAGAACAACTTTTTTTAAATTAAATCTATTATCTCATAATAGATTTAATGGCCTACCGATCATAAAGGGTACAAGCCACATCCTATAATCTCAAACGACTTCGGGGATGAACTCCTCTCCAAAGAGCCTTTCCATCATCGGTTACCACATGGCTATAAAACTTTGTCCATCCAATGTCTTAATCGGATAGGAGTACGGCATTGACTATCAACTTCTAAATATACAGACACTATGGAATCTTGTACTCGTAATTGGATCAATTGGAAAACTCTTTTCCAATTATCCTATCTATCTTGGCCAAGAATTTAGAGTACTATCTATAGAACACTTTCTCTCTCCTATCGAGAGTGGACGATTCCCTATTGTCTGCTCAATTGCCTCCACTGGGTTTCCCATATACCCAATTCATTAACTATACAGGACCACAATACTAAGTGATCCATAAGTCCAAAGTACATGGTATGCCCGGTAAGACATCTTTGGTGACTCAGATCAAAGATCCAACCATGCAACCGTGATGATAGAATACCCTGATCGACAGTTTGGTAAGATACCTGTAAGCACCCGAAATGGGGAATCCATAGATCTCCCTTTTTCGGCCCCTACGCTTGCTTTGGGGTCTTAGTGGATGGGATGTTAGTATTTGTGGTCGCCAGGAGCCAAAGGCTCCAAAATATAGTAGAAAGAAATGAAAATGAAGAATGAAAATGATCGCTGTACCTTTGGAAGTGGGGAGATTGTTGGGTTTCGACTTCTCCTCTCTCGGCTGGTCGAAAGAAGAGAGCTTAGTGAGTCCTTCATCTTTGATCCGGTTGAAGCTCCGCCTCGGCCAGATTTACCTACAAATATCCATATAAAAACATAGAAACAAGTGAAAAGATCATTGGTTCTAGTGAAAGTGTAGAATCATGCTCAAATTCGAACTTAAACATGCAAAATGGAAGGAACTAACATGATTAAGACTAAATCCCAACCCCTATTTTTGATAGGTTTTTAAAGAGGTACGAAGATGCAAAGATGTGACTTAGTGCATGGTAAATGACATGTTAATGAAAGTTAAAATGAAAGGGGGGAGTAAAGGATCAACCGGAAAGGTAAATAAACTCAAAAAAATGCGAAACGAGGTCTGCCACTGCTAGTGCCCCATATGGGGTGCTAGCTGTAGGTGTCTCCTTGATGGGGCGCGTTGACCAAAGTCAAAGCGCTCTATTTATGGGGCACCAGGGACTGGTTTCAACAGATTTTCTTCCCTTCTTCACGGCGTCGCCCTGGAGTGTAGGAAGACCTCCAAGATGGAAGAAGGAGTTCTTCCAGCAGCCAATACTCAAGTGAAGCTAATGGAAGAGTGTTTTGGCACTAGATGTAAGTGAAATGGAGTGTAGAGGCCCTCAAAGTCGGAGAAAAATCATATTTCTGAAGAAGGAAACTACAGGTTTTTGGGGTTTTTGGGAGAGGGTTTTGGAACGGTTTGAGAGCTTGGAGAGGGGTTGTAAGGCCTTAGGAGTGTTATGGTGGATGAGAGAGTTTGGGGGGGGTGCCCTTGGTGTCCTCAAGCCTCCAAATGGGGGTCCTTTTATAGCCAAGAAGAGGGCAACTTTATCTGTAGAACTATTCCATCAATCTGTCCAGTCAGTCAGACCAGGTGCAGGTGCCCTATAAGTAGGGCGCCTGGTGCCCTATTTATAGGGCGCCTGGTGCCCTATAAGTAGGGCGTCAGGTGCCCTATATATAGGACTTCAGGTGCCCTATATACAAGGTGCCTGGTGCTTGTATATAGGGTGCTTTGACCCTGGTCAATGCCTATTGATTTTCTTCAAAATGTGCCGAAAAACTTGATTTTTCCGGAAAACTCAGTTCCCTTGAAAGGTTACTCAATTATTATTCATGAAAATAAGAATTCAAGCTCTTTAATTAGACTAAAATTGCGTGTCTACAGCTTGCCTCGCCTTGGCATTGGCTCTGCAAGGGAGTGACATGAATGAAGCGTAGGCGAATGTAGTGAAGCGTAGTGAGACGTAGTGGACTGAAGTGGTAACAGACTGAGAAGGTGACGCCAAGGTGTAGATTTAGACATGCCCTCGTTGTCCTAGTTGAGTGGAATAAAACTTTATCGGACTCTGATATTACCCTTTGTCTTATCGAAACCTTCCCTCTGGTTGATTGGCTAAAGAGAAAAACAGTACTTAAAGTAAATAACTAAAATCCCACGTGGGAGAGAATTGTTACCAGCCAGGACCTGAACTGCATGGTGTGCTGGAATCGGTAGAAATGCAGTAAATTGAGAAAAGTAAAGAGGACACAGCCAATCAACCAAGGTTAGGTTCTTCAAATTCATAAGGTTTTACTCAACAATATTGGTTCAGTTCAACATGGAAAAACCTCTTGTTTTGACGAAATCATTGTTAAAACTTTATCAAGACCTCCTCTGGGGCTATAAAAGGCCAACTTTAAAATGTTCATAGTGGACTGGAAAGAGGTCACGGTAGGATTATGATGGGGTGATGCATGTATGAAATGATGCATGCTGGGTTTAAAGAAATTCAACTAAGTATAAGAAAATAGTTGAAGATATATGTTGAACATAATGGGTCAGGACATCCGTAAAGAAACCATTGTCCCCGTATATTCACCTTTGGCCTATCCGCAAGCCTAGAGAATGACTGAGCCCTCACTGATTTTGTTGAAGGGGTTCTAAGGCTCAGCCCCCTCTAGACTTGAGGTCTTCAACATCTCAAATATTATTTATTTTGATAGATGCAATACTAAATGCAAGTCCTAATAGGGGTCGGGGTAGTCCACTTTTGTTTTTTAATTTTTGATGTTTTTGTTGCTTCCTCTAAGTGTCTGGGGATATGAAGTTGGCATGCCTTCTCCTATTCCTGCATCCACTTGAGAGAAGATATCAGAACTTTATTTTGGCTTAGTCCCTTGCCTTGATCTTTTGTCAAGGGACATAGGCCTTATCAAGGTAAAGATAACAGAAAAACATAAGTATGCATAAAAGGAAATATGCAAGACTAAAATTAAATATGAATGCAAAGGCAACTAGTCAGTTAGAAAGCAAATTTTTAGGTGTTTTGAAATTTTTGATTTGTTTGGGTTTTGATGGTTTTATAATGTTTTTGATGTTTTGTAACTTTTATGATTTTTTGGTGTTTTGATTATTTAATTTTTAAGATTTTTGATTTTATGAATTTGTTTGGTGTTTTTTTTGAAGTATTTGATTTTTTTGTTCGGTGTAAAAGAAACGACCATCTCATCTTTTGCCTTGCTTGCCATAGGTGCCCCTCATTGTTACCCAAGGGTTAAGAGTAGGCATCACGTGTAAAAAAGTGCCTTGATCGGAATCTTCTAACCTTCCGCCTTTGATAGGCTATGGCTCTTCTTGGACCCAGTCGGTCAACCTTACCCGCAAGGTTAAAAAGGGAAGAGGATTGATGGTAAGTCCTTAATAGAATTCAGGGGTGTCGAATTTGTTTCTCTACTAGTGCCTGCGTTGCCTATTTGGGATTTAACATCCTCGGGTCCTTCCTTCTAGCCCTTTTCTTTGATGGCCCAAATTCAAACATGTCTTTTTTTCTTTTGCTTGATTTTGACTTGAGGGGTTCATTGCCCATCTTTTGGAGCCTTTTCTTTTTTGGGCTTTTGTTGGTACACATTCAGACAAGTCTATTCTTTGGCCGACCTGAGGGGTCATTGCCCATATTTTGGTACCTTTTCTTTTAAAAAGTCAGACCTTTAGAGGCATCCTCCTACTAAGGCAATGGGCACTTTTGATACTCCTTATTCTAACCCCTTTCATCCCTTCTGGACCGAAATAAGAAGAGAATAGGACAGGGTTGACCTTCTATTGCCAAGTGTTGCTTACCTTTCTCTCTGACTTCCAACCATCGGATTTCGAAACCTAGGCATGTAGTGTGTGCAGTATGATGCCAATCCTTATTTTCCTAAGTGACAAGTTGGGGCACCGAACAAGCAAGCATTAGATGTTATCATCATTCTTCACGCCTTTGGATTTTATATATTTTTTGTGATTTTTGCTTTTCTTTTAAGGGAAATATTTTTTGAGGTATACCCCATTCCAGGGATGAGCTAGTTCTTCACCCTCTGCATTAGTTAGCTTGTACGAATTACCAGGGTAAATTGTTGAGATTACATATGGACCCTCCCAATTAGGTTGAAGTTTGGAGCGGGGACCGCCCGGCTTAATGAATATTCTTTTAAGCACAACCTCACCGATTTCAAATTTTCTCTTCACCACCCTCTTTTGATAAAATCTTTTAAGTCTATTATGATAAGATCTAGCATGTTCGGTAGCGGCCAGCCTCCTTTCGTCCAAGAGTTCGAGTTACGCGAGAAGGGAACCTCGGCGTTCATTTATCGAGATGTCTCGATCGATCTAGACTCGGAGGGAAGGAATGAGTACTTCATATGGGACTACCGCCTCCATCCCAAACGTCAGGGCGTAGGGAGTTTGACCTGTTGGGGTTCGAATAGAAGTGCGGTAGGCCCATAGAGCATCAACTAACTTATCCGGCCAGTCCGCGAACTTGCTAGACTTACAAGTTTTCTTAATGATTTTTATCAGAGTTTTATTTGTGGCTTCTGCTTGACCATTGCCTTGAGGATAATATGGAGATGAATGATGCAATTTGATGCAATACCTGTTACAAAGGTCACGCTGCTCCTGAGAGATGATTTGTGGTCTATTGTCGGTGATGATGTCACCTGGGATCCTGAACCTGGCAATGATGTTGCATTTGATGAAGGTGCAGACTGTTGATGCCTTGATTTCCACGGGAAATGGTACATCAGCGGACATAGATTGTCCTAACCTGTCTGCCTAGCGGGACAGATAGTGAAGATGCCAGAGAAGTAAGAGCATCGACAAGAATATTTTGAGCCCAAGGAACATGAATGAATTTGTGTTTGGAGAATAGCTTCATGTAACAGGCAGTTAGTTCTTGATATGGTCTAAGCTCAGGATGAGATGTGCGGTATTTGGCAAGCACTTGGCGGAGAATCAGCTGACTATCACCGATCACCCTCAGTTCGGTGGCACCATAGAAGTAAGCGGCCTCCAGTCCGGCCAACAAGGCTTCATACTTAGCTATATTGTTTGTTGCTGGAAAATAGAGCTGAAAAGCCTGTGGAATGGTGACACCTTCGGGTGACAGAAGAACAACCCCTATCAATATGAAATTAAACTAAGATGGAAGAAAGTATAAATTTAACTAAGCATGCTTTGAAAGATTTGCTAAAGGAAAACTAGGCTTAGAAGGAAATAGACAAGTATACTTAACAAGGAATGAACGAAGATGATATCTAAAATGCTAAGGTGAAATAAGTTGATAATCAAAGCTAGAAATCAGATCATATGCTTTTAAAAGGACCAACGGAAGGCAAGTAAATCGGATAAAACAAGATAATGCTTCAAGAAAATAAACAAGCATGTAAGCAAGCAAATAGAAATGCAAAGAAATAGAAATGGCTTAAATGAGAACTAGAGTGAAAATAAGCATGTTTTCAAGTGGACATTCTTAGGAAAGAAGAGAAGAACTCACTAAAGCAAAGTCGGTCCCACCATGGTCACCAAAAGGTGTAAGCACCCGAAACGGGGAATCTGTAGATCTCCCTTTTCCGGCCCCTACACTTGCTTTGGGGTCTTGGTGGATGGGATGTTAGTATTTGTGGTCGTCAGGAGCCAAAGGCTCCAAAATATAGTAGAAAGAAATGAAAATGAAGAATGAACATGACCGTCGTACCTTTGGAAGCGAGGAGATTGTTGGGTTCCGACTTCTCCTCTCTTGGCTGGCCGAAAGAAGAGAGCTTAGTGAGTCCTTCGTCTTTGATCCGGTAGAAGCTCCGCCTCGGCCAGATTTACCTACAAATGTCCATATGAAAACATTGAAACAAGTGAAAAGATCATTAGTTCTAGTGAAAGTCTAGAATCATTATCAAATTCGAACTTAAGCATGCAAAAGGGAAGGAACTAACCGGATTGGGACTAAATCCCAACCCCTATTTTTGATAGGTTTTTAAAGAGGTACGAAGATGCAAAGGTGTGACTTAATGCATGGTAAATGACATGTTAATGAAAGTTAAAATAAAAGGGGGGAGTAAAGGATCAACCGTAAAGGTAAATAAACTCAAAAAAATGTAAAATGGGGTCTACCCCTGCTAGTGCCCCATAGCTGTAGGTGTCCCCTTGATGGGGCGCATTGACCAAAGTCGGCGCCCTATTTATGGGGCACCAAGGACTGGTTTCAGCAGATTTTCTTCCCTTCTTCGCGGCATCGCCCCAAAGTGTAGGAAGACCTCCAAGATAGAAGAAAGAGTTCTTCTAGTAGCCAATACTCAAGTGAATCTAATGGAAGAGTGTTTTGGCACTAGATGTAAGGGAATAGAGTGTAGAGGCCATCAAAGTCGGAGAAAAATCATATTTTTTAAGAAGGAAACTGCAGGTTTTTGGGGTTTTTGCAAGAGGGTTTTGGAACGGTTTGAGAGCTTGGAGAGGGGTTGTAAGGCCTTGGGAGTGTTGTGGTGTATGAGAGAGTTTGGGGGGCGCCCTTGGTGTCCTCAAGCCTCCAAATGGAGGTCCTTTTATAGCCAAGAAGAGGGCAACTTTATCTGTAGAACTGTCCCATCAATCTGTCCAGTCAGTCAGACCAGGTGCAGGTGCCCTATAAGTAGGGCGCATGGTGCCCTATATATAGGGCGCCTGGTGCCCTGTATATAGGGTGCTTTGACCTTGGTCAACGCCTATCAATCTTCTTTGAAATGTGTCGAAAAACTTGAATTTTTCGGAAAACTCGGTTCCCTTGAAAGGTTACTCAAATATTATTCATAAAAACAAGAATTCAAGCTCTTCAATTGGACAAAAATTGCGTGCCTACAATACCATTCAGGGATTCTATACTGGTCAATTTAGTGAACTCATTCCTCTAATGAGCTCATGTGCATGTATCTTAGTGTCCCCACACTGATGACCAATAAGATCGGTCATTCTCATCATATGAGAAGATATCATATACACTAGTCTTATCGAATCATTGATGTCTCGTCTCGAGGATCCTATGACTAAGAACATTTAGAGTACATGCTTCTAGATGATTGATCTCATTATCATGATCTCATGATGATTCAATCATCATTGTATGCAACCTAAGACTTCATTACGAAAGACGAATCTAGATAGTGCAAGTAATAAAGATTATGCCATTTATACTGAACAAGATATTACAAGAAATGTAAAATCATATCACATATGATTGGCTTGTAGGGAATGCATTTCTATCATAAGCCACAACCTAAGATCCCAAACAAATTGCAGATAATCTAATATCCATTGAGCCTTTTCATCATCGATTACTGTATGGATAGAAATCTTGTCCATCCAATGTCCTAGTCAAATAGGAATATGATATCGACTATCAACTCCTAATTTTTAGATCGGATCAGATCATATCAATTGAAAAACCCCTTTCTCAATTATCCTATCTACCTTGGCCTAGGATTTAAAGTACTGCCAATGGAACATTCCCACCATATTTCTCATGTACCCAATCCATTAACTATACTAAACCATCGAATATGACAATCCATGAGTCACAAGGTACAATTGGTAAGACATCTTTGACGACTCAAGTCAAAGATCTAACTATGCAACTGTGATGATAGAATACCTCAATTGACAATTTAAAAAGATATCATTCAGAGATTCTCAACCGATCAATATAGTGAACTCATTCCTCTAATGAGTACATGTACATGTATCTCAGTGTCTTCACACTAATGACCAATGATATTGGTCATCCTCATTATATGAGAAGATATCATACACACTAGTCTATTCGGATCTTTGATGTCCTATTTCAAGGATCTTATGACTAAGAACATTTAAATCACATGCTTCTAAATGATTGATTTCATTATCATAATCTCTTCATGGTTCAACCATCATTACATTTAACTTAAGTCTTCATTACAATAGACGTATCTAAATAGTGTAAGTAATGAAGATAATGCTATTATGTATTAAATAAGATAATACAATAAATTTAAAATCATATCACATATAATTGACTTGTAATACATATATTTCTATCAATCTTCCAATTACAATAAAGTCAATCACCAACATGTCTAATCCCCATCAACTCAAAGTGACCCTCAAACACACTTTGAGTCAGGGCCATAGTTAGTGGAACCGCAATGTTGTTAGATTTTATCCTTAGTTGGTAATGTCACATAATGTGTTTTGACTTCTGATGGGACATTGGCTCCTTTGCTTGTGCGATATCTCTATTGTTGTCACAAAACAATGGAACTGGATCAGAGATGGAAAGAACAACTCCAAGGTCTTAGATGAACTTATTTAACTAGACAACTTCCTTGGTAGCTTCGATATCAGCAATGTACTTCACTTCAGTTGTAAAACCTGCAATGGTTGCCTACTTGGAACTCTTCCATCTCAATACACCACCATTCAAGGTAAATACATACATTGAAGTTGACTTGTTGTCATCCTGGTCTAACTAGAAACTTGAGTCTATATAACCTAGAACTACCAAGTTCACTCTTCCATATCCTTTGTCCTTCTCAAGTATTTAAGGATGCATTTCATAGCAATCTAGTGTCGACTCCGAAAATGGGTTCCGGATCGGCACCTCAAGAGAAGGTGAAAGATAGAAAGAAGGGGAAAGGGAGTGAATTGAAAACACTCGGAAAGCGGTAAAATGTCCTCACCTCGGTCCCACACTCACATTGATCCCCGAACTTTCATCTCACGGCGTCGCTCGAGCACCAGAGACGGTTCGGGTCATGTGGGAGGAGAGTAAAGAATAGATGACTTAATGCATGAGAAGATTGAAGAAGTGATCGCCAGGGGCCGCGGGCTCCGCTTTATGTATTGAAAATAGAAAGAAGTTGACCGTGTGTACCTTAGCGTGGGAGAAAGGGATGTGAATTCAACCTTCTTCTTCTTCGGCCGGCCGATGAAGAAGAGTTCAACCAGTGCTAGCTTGATGTATTTGTGCAACTAGAAGATAATAAGACAAGAAAACAAGTGAATAAGGATTAGAACTGAGTGAAGTGTAGTAACTTGTAAAAACAATAACATAAACGACAACTGGAAACAAACTCACCGGATTCGGGGTTAGCCCTAACCCTTTTTTTGTTTTTTTATGATATATGAAATGATGAAAAACTGAATAAAATGATGCTTAAATATGAATTAAATTATATGAATGAAGTGTTAGAAAAGAGAATATGAACGGTTAAAGACAACACAACCCAGGCAAAGTGGCAACCGGGTTGGACAGATTTAATGTAAACTGCGCGGCTCTGATGCAGAGATCGTAATAGACAGCACCGATGTCAAAATTGAGTGCCGTTTGTTTCAAAATAAAGAGAACTCACCTAGGGTGGTTTGATATGAATAAAAGTTTGCTTGAATCTTATGATAAGTAATCTGAATTTACCTGATAAGACGGATCTTGGACAATGAAGTTCTGGAAACTCCCAGCACAATGTCGATGTAGGACATGCTATGGGCATCACAGATATCTGAATTGAATGATTCTTGTTGGAGATAAAAGATAACTCACCGGGGAACAATTTCTATGGAGTATGTATAGGCTGAATCCACCATTAAATGTACTTAAGTTGACTAAGAATATGATGACTTAGAAGAGAAGACTTCGGATCTGTCTGTGCAGCGCCGGTGTTGAAGCCATAACAAGCCGAGGGAATGTCATAATTGATTTACGTTTGTTGGATATGAAAGATATCTTGATTAATCACACTTATTATGAATAAATTAAGGCCGTAAAATGACTATAAAGATCTGTAGAAGCCGATGATCAGCAGTGCAGCACGTCGGAGCATAGACCGGCTTCTTCTTCACTTTGGGATGATCTCCGGGCACCGCGACGAAAATAGAAAGATTTGGGGAGATTGGTAAGAGCCTAGGGTGGCTTGAGGACGAAGATAGGAGTTCTTGAGGATGGGGATGCCCTTCTTAGGTCGTTCATATGAGTCTCCCTTTATAGGGGATGAGAACCAGGTCAAAAAATAGCAAGTTTTGATACATCCGACCATAGGTTGGATTTCTTCCATTTAATGTTGCTGATTTTCATACTGAGGCATCTAGAAACTTACCTAAATGATTTAGAGAGATTGGAAACCTTGTATAACCTTCCCCATGTTCAAAATATGTCTCCACTTGAAGAGGAAACAAATCTGGTCCAAAAATGGCAAGTTTTGATGTATAAGACAACAAGTTGGATTGCCATCATTTGATGATGCTAATTTCAACCATGAAGCTTCCAGATACTTTACCAAGTGATATGGAGGAGTAAAAAGGAAGGTAAGGTTGTGAATTGTTTAGATATGTGCCCAATGGGCTGGGCTTGCATGCGATTGGGCTTGATCGGTGCTGCGTGCGGACAGAATTACGCATCTGACTTCCAAAGGGCGCTGCAGACAAATGGGAGATCAGAATTGAATGCCGTTTGTTGCATTGAAAATAGGACTCATAGAGGAATATTATTGATGTTTAAGACTTCTTCATTATATTTCCACATAATCCTGTGAAAAATTTTCAAGTAGAGGATATGCTGGGAAAAGCATAATTTGGCACACCACCAAGAGTCTCTTGTTCGGCAAACACGGATTTGATTAGAAATTAGCAAATCATCCTCATATTTCCAATAAGCACCTAGGCTCATCCAAAAGGGTGGTTCATCATGATTTTGATGGTCTAAAAGAGATGTTGCCAATGGAATAATGGTTTAAGCTCTAAATAAGGCCAAATTGGCGTGTCTACAGCTTGCCTCGCCTTGATGTCGGCTTTGCAAGGGAATGGCATGTAGCATAGCAGAGTGAAATGTAGAGAAAGCGTAGCGAAGCGAGATGGATCGTAGTAGAATGTAGTGGAGAAAAATGGCGATGGACTGAAAAGGTGGCATCAAGGTGTAGATATGGACACGCTCAACGACCAGATTCGGCAAGACGAATCTCCTCAAGTCTCCTAGTTAACTGCTATGTTTCATCAAGTCTTCCTTTGTTCGATTGGTAAAATATGTGCCATTGGCACGAGAGAAGAATAGCCAACCCCCAACGCGGTGGGGAGTCCCTGAAACATGGGTTCGTAGGTTCATCATCAGCCTGTAACCCGATCTTTGCGATGTTCCTGTACTGTGATGGGCTAAAGTTTAAAAAGAGATTTGTTTTGAAAAAGTGAAAGAATACCAATTGAGCACATTCAGGCTCTTAGATTTATTTATGTCTTCCAGGAGACAAGATTCAATTCAGAATGGAATGATCTTGAATTCCAAAAGGCAAATGTTTAAGTACAGACCATGACGGTGCAAGTTTATATCGAATAGGAGGCCCTTGTCGAATACCATGACGGTGCAAGTTATTTCTTAGGAGGGCCTGGTCTTCTTTGCATTCACGGTCTTCAACATCAATGCATAAAATAAATAGTAATGCACCTAATATATGCTAAGAGAGGAAATGATAATGGTGAGTTTGCAGTGTGATGACATGCATTCTCACAAAAGAGTTCATGTGTCCTAATGAGGACACAGAGCAAAAGCTTCTCGGCAAAGTTGAGGCTGAGGTAATGATGACACCTCCTCCTGAGAATCCTCAGGGGAGGGAAGTGGCGAGCATCACCTGCAAAAGGTTTCTCGACAAAATTAAGACAAAGGTTATGGTGACACCTCCTCCTAAGAATCCTCAGGGGAGGGAAGTGGCGAGCATCGCCTTATTGAAATATTGAAAATGCTCCTCGACGAAGTTGAGGTCGAGGTCATGGTGGCACCTCCTCCTAAAAATCCTTGGGGAAGGAAGTGGCGAGCTTCGCCTTGTTGTGAAGTTCTCCTCATTTGTTCATCGTGCCTGAAACACTCGAAAAAGGAGATTAGAATGCCAATATGGCTTATCCCCCTTGCAAGTTGCAGTATGCCTTGACCTTTGTCAAGGGGTGTAAAGTTTTTCTTGTGCCTGAAACACTTAGAAGAAAGAGATTAGAACAACAATGTGGCTTATCCCCCTTGCAAGTTATAGTATGCCTTGACCTTTGTCAAGGGGTAATAGCCTTCTTAAGGGTGTAAAAATAAAGTAGCAAATATACAATGAATGTAAAGACAAGAATCCAAACCAAGCATGGTGATGAAATTTTTTTTTTGAAAATTTTGTTGAAATTTGAAAATGAAGTTTTCTTTTTTTTTGAAAAGATTTAGCTTTTTGGGATTTTTTAAAATATTCTATTTTTTTGAGTTTTTGAAAATATTTATTTTTTTGGAGCTTTTGAAGATATTAAACTTTTTTTGGAGTTTTTTTTTTGAAAATATTCAACTTTTTTTGGAGTTTTTGAAATGTTCAACCTTTTTGTGAGAGTTTTTTTTTGAAAATATTTTTTTGGAGAGAAAAATCATTATTGACACAAGTTCTCATTACTTGGTTGTTTTTTCTAGGTTCGTTGTTAGACACCATGTGCAAAATGGGGTTCCTTATCCAAAATCTTTCCGACCTTCAACCTTTGATCGGCTAGAGTTTAGCTTTGATTTGGTTGGTTCACCCACACCTTAGGGGTAAGAATGAAGAATTGAGGGAAAGTCCTTGATAGCCTTTGGAGATGTCGAGAGGGATTTCTCTACTCACACCCAATTGCCCGTTGGGGTTCGGCCTCTTCGGGTCTTTTCTTCTTTATTGACAAACCTATTTTTGTGGCACACATTCGGACAGGTGCTTTGACCTGTGGGGTCATTGCCCATCTTTTGGTGCCTTTTTTTCATTTACTACATTTTTGGGTACTCATTCAGATAGGCCCATATTTGTTTAAACCTATGGGGTTAATTGCCCATCTTTTGGCACCTCTTTTTTTATTTGAGAATTTGGACCTTCTGAGACGGCCTCCTACTAGGGTGGCAGATGCTTTCGATACTCTCCCCCTCTGATCCCCTTCACCTATCTTGGACCGAATAGAAGAGAGTAGGGTAAGGGTTTTCCTTCCATCTCTAAGCTTTGCCTAGCTTCTCTCGGGTGTCAAGTCATCCAGATTCTGGGATTGGGACGTGTTGTGTGTGTAGAATGGTATCTACCCTCGACTCCTAGACAACAACCTAGAACATGTGGACTTAAGTCATACTAGTAGTTCTCTCCATTTTTTTGAGGCATATTACATTCCATAGGTGAATCAATTGTAAACATGTCTTGCATTGTAAAGAATTCATTAGGATAAAACAAAAAGTAGTTATCATCAATCATAAATTTCTCTCAAGTAAGATTGTCATGTGAGATTAAACATCATTTAAAAAAAAATATTGCCTTGCGGATGACATAATGATGATGAATGCAATTTCATGTAATACCTGAGAGAAGGAGAAGTTCATTGTTGATGACAGCTTCGCTTGTGCTTGCCTTGCCTTGCCTGCCATGCCTTGCCTTGCCTCGCCTTGCCCAACTGCTTCCACTATTGATATGCACCATATTGCATTGGATTGAAGATTCATAGTCATAGGATGAAGTGAAAATGTGGAGGATCTGATTTAGCATGGCGGAGTCAAAATTAATGATGTAAAAGGCAAAGATTGTGGTATCACCCAAAAAATTTCTCTACCTTGATTTTTTTGAAAATAAAATTTGGAAAAGGAAAGGGAATGCTTGAAAAGAAAAGTGAATTAAAGTGAGATCTTGGGCCCATGAGTTGATAGTGGGATTGCACGCCCGGGAAGGGTTGGAATCAAGGGGCATGTGGGCCCAAGAGTTGAATGCGAGCCAGAGGGCCCAATTGATGTTGATGGGCTTGAGGGCCTAACTAGTGGTGATGGGCTCGAGGGCCTAACTAAAGGTGATGGCCCCAACGAAGAATGGGCATGTGGACCCGATTTAGGTGATTGGAAGTATGATTGTGATTTGGAAGATTTGTGATGGGCTCGTGGGCACCATCGAAGAGTATGGGTGCACAAGCCCATAGTTGAAGTGGGGGCATAGGGGCCCGATTTTGAAGAAGTATGGGCATGCGGGCCCGATGGTGAAGAAATGGAGGCATACAGGCCATAGTTGAAGGAGTGTGGGCATGTGTGCCCGAGTTTGTTGGAAGGTGGGCACGTGGGCCCAATTTAGAAGAAATTTGGGCACATGGGCCCGGTTGTAGAAAAACATGGGCATGTGAGCTCGGTTGAGGTGAATTGCGGGCACGTGGGCCCGATTTAGAAAAAGTAAGGGCATATGGGCCCAATTGGGGAGAATTATGGGCACATGGGCCCGATTTAGAAAAATTAAGGGCACATGGGCCCGATTGGGAGGAATTATGGGCACGTGGACGCGATGGAAGGAAAGGGGCATGTAGGCCCAGTTGGGGAAAAGGGACATATGGGCCCAGTTGAAGTAAAGGGGCATGCAAGCCTGATTGATTAAAAGGGGCACGTGGGCCCGGTTGAAGAAAAGGGGCATAAGAGCCCAATTGATTAAAAGGGGCACATGGGCCCGGTTGGATAAAGGGGGCACATGGGCCCGACTGATGGAAAGGGACACATGGGCCCGGTTGGATGAAAGGAGCATAAGAGCCCGATTGACGAAAAGGGGCATAAGTGCCTGAAAATGGGGCATAAGGGCCCAAAAATGGGGCATAAGGGCCCAATTGAGTGGGATGGGGTGTGGACCATGGCCCTAAGATTGACATATTTTGGACCCATGGGCCTGATTGATGGTTGTAAGAAGGATAAAGAAAGGGCAATGGCCCTAAGATTGAGGAATTGTAGGCCCATGGGCCTAATTGTTGATTTGGAAAAGATTAAAGAAAGGGTCGTGGCCCTAAGATTGATTGATCGTGGGCCCATGGGCCGAATTGTTGCTTAGGAGAAGAATGGGATAAGGGTCGTGGCCCTAAGATTGATGCTAAGGGATTTACCTGCCTAGCTGGAGGAGGTCCTAGTATCCCCTTGCTATGGTCTGCATCTTCCTTCTATAGGTTTATAGATTCCTTTCCCATTTCACTGACCAATTTGGTCTCCTTACTTCTCAGTTCAGGGGTCAATTCAATTTGACCAACATCAGGGATTAATTCCAATGATTGTAATGGTTGATCTATACCTGGTGAATCCTTGCCTAGTCCTTGACAGTCAACTAAATTTGTGATCCCCTCATCTAAGCTCCCTACAGTAGGCTTCTCCTTAGGATGTTTTATGGAAAAGGACATGCCTAGTCTTAGGGATTCCAAAATGGTAGAAGGGTTTGGTTTAATTTTCCCTACTGGCTGACTTTGATCCTGAGATATAGCAATGACATGATGAGAAGCTAATTCCTCTACCATGGCAGGAGCACAAATGGTTGGAGTGATTGATTCCGCTGCCAGGATAGGAGCTTGAGGGGTCGGAGTGACTAAATCATCTGCCATGGCAGGAGCATGAATGATTGGAGTGGCTAGTTCCTCTACCATGGTAGGAGCAATAGATGAAACAAGTGGTTTGACTGACTGAGGGGGAATCCTATGTTGAGGGATTGATTGAAGTGGTGCTGGCATAGAAGTCGGTTCAGGCTGAGGAGCTATTAGTGTAATTAGTTGAGGAGTCATGGCTTGGATGGTTGGCCGAGGAGTTGTTGGTGGAATTGGCTGAGAAGCCAAGGAAATAGGCTGAGAAGCCAAGGGCCGTATGATTGGCTGAGGGGCCTTTGGAAATGTTGGTGGAACCGGTTTAGGTAATGAAGTATTTGCATGAGTGACAAGAGGAACTTGATTGTGCATAATTGGTTGTGCCATTGGCAAGGGTTGCATGACCGGCTGAGGTTGTGGCATGGGTGGCCTAATCAACTGGCATCGCGGAATCGGCCGATGAAGATGATCAGGATGGGATTGGGAAGGACTCATAGGTTTATGCATAGCATCAATGCTTCTTTCGGCCATGGGCCTCAATACATCATGATATTGTATTAATTTCATGTCACTTTTTGCTCCCCCAATTATTGAATAGCCCAGCCCATATCGTCGAAAGAATTTTTTCTTAACAATTTCAAAATCCCATATTTCTATTTCCCCTAGTGAAAAGAACCATTCTAGGGCTGCACCATCCAATGATCGCTTAAAAAGAATAGCAAGAGCTCTTCGATCATTTAGCCATCGAGATGATTTGCTCAAGAAATCATTGACATGGGTGAAGGGATCACCTGAGCCATTGTAGCGATGGTAGGCTGGTGTTTGTGATGGAGAGATATATGGGACTGGGAAAGATGGAGTAGATATTTTAGGGATGGCCTTCGAGTCCAAACGATGCCTCAGCTCTTCAAAGTGCTCATCCATTTGGTTGAGTTTGTCCATGAATGCTTGAGTGAGGCAGGGTTCCTGAGCCACTGGTGCAAGGTATTTTGATGAACGGGCTAGAAGAGGTGGGTTGGAAGTAGGAGCTAGCATGGAATCAGGTGAGTGACCTACAACAGGGTGAGTAGGCAAGGTAGCACAGCAAGATTGTGCAGAAGAGTTGATGATGAGGGGCCTAGCTACTGATTGAGGTGGTGACAGAGCTCGATCTCTCCTGACTGGATCTTGATTGGCGGGCATCTTGCCCTTAGTGGCAGATTGGATGACTGCAATGGTCTCGGGATCAAGGTGGAGAGATAGACCATGAAGGATTTGTTCCACACTAAGTGAAGTAGGTGGATGAGTGGGATCTTGAATTTCGGGTTCCTTGATGGCATTAACATGGCCCTCTGGTTGGACCATGGGTTGCTATAGCATGTAGTGACCCGTCTTGTAGTAGTCCAGCATCCCGACGTGTCTTTCGAACCTTAGCATCATGGGCATCCTGTCGATCTTTCTTCAAAGATGGTTAAGAAAAGAAGGGCAAGTCAAGCACACAATTAAAGATTTTTTTGTTATGTTTTGTTTTGTTTGATTTTTTTGGTTTCAATTTGGTTGTTTGGAAAACAAGTTGAACACATAATTAAAGAGGTTTTTGTTTTGTTTTTTAGGTGTTTTGCAAGAAGGATTTTTTTTGGTTGTTTTCAATTTTTGGTGAGCAACAAGTTATGCAAACAGGTTTTTAAAATGACTACTCGACAATTTTTGGGTTGAAATCTTAGATTAGATTGATTGTTAGCAATTGTTCACTCAAATGGGTATAGTTCCTATTGCTTCAATCTTCAAGACCTAAGGTTGTCACTCAATCACCACGAGTAGGTACTTGGGTTCTTTGGGTTTTGGGAAAGTGGGACAACCAGCCCAATCGTGCAGAGAGGAATACTCCACGGATGGGGACTTACGAAGGTCTTGATGGAAACCAACAAATCAACTAGGAAGGAATATCCCAGAAGAGAGGTAAGAATCCACCAAGAAGGTGTTTGGAGGGTGAGGGTGTGTTGGGAGAGAGAGCCCCCGCCTCGAATGCCCTACGGATCGGAATGTGCAAAAGCTAATGTAAAAAGTAAAAATGGAGGGTAAGAGGAGAAGAAGCAATCAATGTGAAAAAACAAGAAATGAAATGAAGTAAATAGAGCATACGATATGCAAATGAGACAAGCAATCATGCAACAAAACAAATAGCCTAGTGACTAGAACTGAATTAGAATGAAACTAGTTGCACAAACAAATCAAGCTAGCATGGTTAAAGACATCAGATATCCCACCGTGGTCGCCAAAAAGCTGTCGACTCCGAAAATGGGTTCCGGATCGGCACCTCAAGAGAAGGTGAAAGATAGAAAGAAGGGGAAAGGGAGTGAATTGAAAACACTCGGAAAGTGGTAAAATGTCCTCACCTCGGTCCCACACTCACATTGATCCCCGAACTTTCATCTCACGGCGTCGCTCGAGCACCGGAGATGGTTCGGGTCATGTGGGAGGAGAGTGAGGAATAGATGACTTAATGCATGAGAAGATTGAAGAAGTGGTCGCCAGGGGCCACGGGCTCCGCTTTATGTATTGAAAATAGAAAGAAGTTGACCGTGTGTACCTTAGCGTGGGAGAAAGGGATGTGAGTTCAACCTTCTTCTTCTTCGGCCGGCCGATGAAGAAGAGTCCAACCAGTGCTAGCTTGATGTATTTGTGCAACTAGAAGACAATAAGACAAGAAAACAAGTGAAGAAGGATTAGAACTGAGTGAAGTGTAGTAACTTGTAAAAACAATAACATAAACGACAACTGGAAACAAACTCACCGGATTCGGGGTTAGCCCTAACCCCTTTTTTGGTTTTTTATGATATATGAAATGATTAAAAACTGAATAAAATTATGCTTAAATATGAATTAAATGATATGAATGAAGAGTTATCAAAGAGAATATGAACGGTTAAAGACAACACAACCCAGGCAAAGTGGCAACCGGGTTGGACAGATTTAATGTAAACTGTGCGGCTCTGATGCAGAGATCGTAATAGACAGCACCAATGTCAAAATTGAGTTCCGTTTGTTTCAAAATAAAGAGGGCTAACCTAGGGTGGTTTTATATGAAGACAAGTTTGCTTGAATCTTATGATAAGTAATCTGAATTTACCTGATAAGCCAGATCTTGGACAATGAAGTTCTGGAAACTCCCAGCACATTGTCGATGTAGGACATGATATGGGCACCACAGATATCTTAATTGAATGATTCTTGTTGGAGATAAAATATAACTCACCGGGGAACAATTTCTTTGAAGTATGTATAGGCTGAATCCACCATTAAATGTACTGAAATTGACTAAGAAGATGATGACTTAGAAGAGAAGACTTCGGATCTGTCTGTGCAGCACCGGTGTTGAAGCCATAACAAGCCGAGGGAATGTCATAATTGATTTACGTTTGTTGGATATGAAATATATCTTGATTAATCACACTTCTTATGAATAAAGTAAGTCCGTAAAATGACTATAAAGATCTGTAGAAGCCGATGATCAGCAGTGCAGCACGTCGGAGCATAGACCGGCTTCTTCTTCACTTTGGGATGATCTCCGGGCACCGGGACAAATATAGAACGATTTGGGGAGAATGGGAAGAGCCTAGGGTGGCTGGAGGACGAAGATAGGAGTGCTGGAGGATGGGGATGCCCTTCTTAGGTCGTTCATATGAGTCTCCCTTTATAGGGGACGAGAACCAGGTCAAAAAATAGCAAGTTTTTATACATCGGACCATAGGTTGGATTTCCTCTATTTAATGTTGCTGATTTTCATACTGAGGCATATAGAAACTTACCTAAATTATTTAGAGATATTTAAAACCTTGGATCACCTTCCCCATGTTCAAAATATGTCTCCACTTGAAGAGGAAACAAATCTGGTCCAAAAATGGCAAGTTTTGATGTATAAGACAACAAGTTGGATTGCCATCATTTGATGATGCTAATTTCAACCATGAAGATTCTAGATACTTTACCAAGTGATATGGAAGAGGAAAAAGGAAGGTAAGGTTGTGAATTGTTTAGATATGTGCCCAATGGGCTGGGCTTGCATGCGATTGGGCTTGATCGGTGCTGCGTGCAGACAGAACTACGCATCTGACTTCCAAAGGGCGCTGCAAACAAATGGGAGAACAGAATTGAATGCCGTTTGTTGCATTGAAAAGAGGACTCAGAGAGAAAGATTATTTATGTTTAATACTTATTCATTGTATGTCCACATAATCCTGTGAAAAATTTTCAATTAGAGGATATGCTGGGAAAAGCATAATCTGGCACACCACCAAGAGTCTCTTGTTCGGCAAACACGGATTTGATTAGAAATTAGCAAATCATCCTCATATTTCCAATAAGCACCTCGGCTCATCCAAAAGGGTGGTTCATCATGATTTTGATGGTCTAAAAGAGATGTTGCCAATGGAATAATGGTTTAAGCTCTAAATAAGGCCAAATTGGCGTGTCTACAGCTAGTATATCTCACCTAGATCTGCCTAATATATGCTCGTAATACTTAGAGCAAGTGCCACATCAGGACATGTACATATTATACTATTCATGATAGACTCCATGGCTGAAGCATAGGGTACTCCACTCATGTGTTTTCTTTCTTCAGGAGTTTTATGGAACATCTCCTTAGAAAGGAAAACTCAATGTCTTATAGGAAAGAGACCTCTCTTAGAGTTTTTTATGTCAAACCTTTTGACAATGGTTTCTATTTGGGTCAAGCCAAGTAGCCTCCTTGATCTATCTCTATAGATCTTCACCCCCAATACATAGGACACATCACTCAAATCTTTCATGGAGAAGTTTTTAGATAGCTAGGCTTGAACTGATGATAACATACTTACATCATTCCCAATGAGTGGTATGTCCTCCACATACAATACGTAAAAGATAATAGCACTCCCACTAACCTTCTTATACACACATGGCTCATCTTCATTTTGAATGAAGTCATAAAATCTAATAGTCCCATCAAATCTTTTATTCCAACCATGGGACACTTGTTTTAGTCTATAATGGACCTCAACAACATGTACACTTTCTTTGGATGTTATTGGGATTCATATCCCTGAGATTGTATCATATGCATCTCTTCCTCAAGATCACTATTGAGAAATGCAGTCTTAATACCAATATGTTAAATCTCTTAGTTATATTGTGTAGCAATGGCAAGAAGTATCTAGTGGACTTGACCATAGCAACTAGTGAAAAAGTCTCATCATAGTTAAAACTTTACCTTTGACGATATCATTTAGCAATCAATCTTGCCTTGAAATTCTCCACCTTTCCATCTACTCCAACTTCCTTTTCATAGATCCATTTACACTCTATGGGTATAATACCCTCAAGTGGATCTACCAAGTTCCAAACATGGTTGGAGTACACATAGAGTCCATCTCAGATTTCATTGCCAATTGCTATTCTTTGGAATCAATATTAGATATTGCTTCCTCATAAGTCTTAGCATCATCATTTTCTTTATAATGTTTCTCCCTTCATCCATCAAAGATGTGACCTATATATTAAGTTGGATGGGCACACGAGAAGACCTACGAGGAGCCTACATGTTATCCCCTTTAGGTACCCTATTAGTAGTGTCCTCTGACTGTGGATTTGGAATCTCTTCTGGTTCTACTATGCTTCTACTATTTTTCTTAAGGAGAAACTCTTCCTCTAGAAATACAACCTTTTAAACAACATAAACCCTTTGCTCATCAGGGTAGTAGAAGTAATATCTATGGGTTTCCCTAAGATATCCCACAAGCCAACACCTTTCAGTCTTTAATTCCAACTTATCAAGGTTATGCCTTTCCACATGGGTTCGACAACCTCAGACTTAAAAATGCTTAAGGTTAGACTTTCTGCCCTTCCATATCTCATATGGTGTAGTTAGAGCATACTTAGAAGGTACTTTATTTAGGATGTAAGCAGTTGTTTCAAGTGCAAAGCCCCAAAGAAATAGAGATAGTCCAGCAAAAGATGTCATTGGCCACATCATGTCTAACAAAGTACGGTTCCTTCTTTTGGCCACTCCATTAAGATGAGTGGAAGGAGGTGTCCATTGAGATAGAATTTCATTGTCTTTCAAATATTGTGTGAAGCTAGTACTGAAGTATTTTTCTCCTCGATTTGATTGAATAGTCTTAATATTCTTTCCTAATTGTTTCTCAACTTCATTTTTGAATTCTTGAAATTTTGCAAACACCTCAGATTTGTACTTCACTAAGTACACATATCCATATCTTGAGAAATCATCAATGAATGTAAAGAAGAGAATCCTTCTTTAGCTTGAGTTGACATAGGACCACATACATCGGTATGTATGATTTCTAACATCTCACTAGCTCTTTCTCCATATCCACTAAATGGAGAGTTGGTCATTTTTTCCATGAGACAAAACTCACAAGTGGGCAAAGATTCAAGATCACTTACCCTTATACATCCATCCTTATAGAGCTTCATGAGACTTTTGTCATTGATATGACCAAGCCTATGGTGCCAAAATAGGGTTTGATCAATATCAACCCTTCTCCTCTTATGAGGAGTATCCACACACATAGTAGGAGCTTCCATATCTAATATGAATAAACCATTCACTAAGCTCCCATTGGCAAAGCTTTTATCATTCAAAATAGGAGAAGATGAATCATGTCCAAAACTCACAACAAATCCTAATTTGTTTAAGCAAGAAATAGTTAGAATGTTATTGACAATTAAAGGAACATAATATCACTCAATAAAACTAAGATATCTTAGGAAGGATAAATGAGGCTCGCATCTCTTACGACTAACTCTTGCACAATTTCCCATCTGCTGTTCCATCTCACCTCTAAGCCCTCTGCTACTTGTCAAACCCTGCAAGTCATTGCAAATGTGAGATGCACATCCAGTATCTAATACCCATGATTTGGATATAAATGACAAGTTGTCATCAATGGAAAAAATACATGAAGCTTCTCCAAGTTTCCCTTTTGCCTTCTCTTCAAGATAGAGCTTACAATCCCTCTTCCAGTGGCCATCCTTATGGTAGTGGAAGCATTGTCTTTTGTCATTCTGTTCTAATAAACCCATAGAAATTGTCGCTTCCGCTGCATCAAATTTTGTAGGATGATTTCTTACAATTTCATTAATATACAACATTTCAGAAATTTATTTGAAATTAAGATACAATCTTTTATCTTAATTTATGCTCACTAATTTTTAACAAATTTGCATAACACTCATTATGTAAAGATGGGATATCTTGATGAATCTTTGTGGGACTAAGATTCTATTAACCTTATGATGATGTCCTTGTAGGAAACATAACAAATCACCACATCCTTAATAGATAAGAAACTTTTACCAATTTCAACCCTTAAAACTCTTAGTCATTCAATCTCTAGAGTTATAACTTTGTGAGAAACACAACAAGTTATATACTCTAGTTAGGTTAAATTCATTTGTTACATTATGAGAATGAATTCATAACATAGCTCGTGTGGGGAATACAACAAGGCCATGTAAATTGTCCACCTCAAAGTTTGACAAATATCATGGTCATGATCACTAATTCCTTACTAAATGAGTCTTGTGCGAAATATAACAAACTCATTCAATTTAAGATGTACATAGTACAAATGCACAATATTAATATGGTATAACATTTATACCATAAAATATAATTTATAATTTCTTAAAAATATTAATTTTAATATTGTCAAATTTTTCATGAAATGATTAACATAAAAATGGCATATAACAATTTATATGAAACAAATAAGCAATACTAAACAATTAAAAGTAATCATGCACTCCAAAAATGGAGCATAGTGTCAAATTAATGTCCTAATCACAATTATTATAAATAATATTTTAAAGAATTAATTATGACATTAATTTTACTAGTTTGGACTTTAAAACAATTTTAAAATCAAACTATGAATGATTCTATAACAATAGAGTTAAAAATCATATAACAGATCACTAATTTTTTTAATAATCTAATATATAAATTTCTAAAAAAATTTAAAAATTTTAGGGAAAATTGTGTCAATTTTAACAAATTTTTATTGATTTTAAACATTTTAAAATTAAATATAATAATATAATAATATAATAATAAAATCACGCACAACACAACACTACGCGTTGTGTATTATGTGCGACGTAGTCAAATCATGTACTTGTGCGCCCGACAAGCCCAGTCATACAGGGCGTCGGTCAAACGGCATGCCCTTGTTAAGAAACCAGATCCAAATTGATATAACACTTATCATGTCATTGTCGACTCCAGAAACGGGTTCCGGATCGGCACCTCAAAATAAAGTGAAAGATGGAATAGGGGGGAAAAAGGGGGAGTGAATCGGAAAACACTCGGAAAGCTGTAAAAGATCCTCACCTCGGTCCCACACTCACATTGATCCCCGAACTTTCATCTCACGGTGTCGCTCGAGCACCGGAGATGGTTCGGGTCATGTGGGAGGAGAGTGAGGAGGAGATGAAATTAGCACATAAGTAAAAGGTGGTCGCCAGGAGCCGCGGGCTCCGCTTTATGGAATAAAAACAAGAGATGAGTTGATTTGATCGTGTACCTTAGCGTGGGAAATTGAGATGTGAGTTCAACCTTCTTCTTCTTCGGCCGGCCGATGAAGAAGAGTCTCCAACCAATGCTAGCTTGATGTATTTGTGCAACTAGAACAATAAACCAAGTGAAAGAAAATGATTAGAACTATGGGAAGTGTAGTAACTGTAGAGAGAATATGAGAAAGAAGCAATTGGAATCGAACTCACTGGATTGGGGGCGAGTCCTAACCCCTTTTTTGTGTATTTTTGATTATGTAAAAATGATGTAAATGAACTAAAATATGCTTTAAAACAATAAATAAACTGAGTTAAGGGAGTTTAGAAAGCTTATGGAATGGATCGGCTTGAGTTGAAGCCGAGTTGGTTGAAGAAGGTCGGTTCAGGTAGCCTTTAAACCCTTCTGGTGCGACTTTGGTGCAGAGAATGCTACAGACGACCCCGATGTCAGAATCAAGTTCCTTTTATCGGAGTAGACATAGGACTTAGATAGGAAGAGTTCCTATGTTGATAATTTCTCCGAAATCCTCCTGTATAAGTCTGTAAAAAATTTGAAAGTAGGCGGATATAGAAAACAGAACCTGGATGCGTGCCCTTGGTGAAGCAATTGCCACGAACGAATGGCAAGTCGGAATTGAGTGCCGTCAGGTGGAGATGAAAGAGGACGAAGAGATGAACATCTTCTATGTTGAAGACTTTTGCAGAAGAAGTCTCAGATTTTCTGAAGAAGTCGATGAAGTTGGCTGATGCAGAACACCCGGATCGTGCCTTCTCCTTCACCTCGGGATCGATCTCTTGACTTCGGATCGCCTTTGGACGTCGGGACAGCTTTGGAGAAGACCTTGGATCACCTCTGGACGAGCTAGGCACCGGGGATTAACCTTGGGTTATTGAGAATGGCCCTCAATTTATAGGGGAAGGAAGCCGGTGCAAAATTTGGAAACTGGACCATCCGTGCCCCCGCTTTTCAAAGGAGACGAGGGCGCGCAGGGCGCGCCCCCACTTCGGGGGCGCGGTCTGCGCGCCCCCCTATTTCAAAGGTAGCGGGGGCGCGTTACGCGTCTCACTGCTAAAAATCGACGGAAACTTCTGGAAATTGCTAAAAATTGACTTGACATACGTAACGCGCTCCCGAACCGGGGGCGCGGTACAAATAATCGAAAATCACCATCCGAAACTTTCCAAAAATACGGTTTAGAAGGTGCTAATCGGGGTAATTTGTGATTTAAAGAAACTGACCGCGCCCCCGCTTTTCAAAGGAACCGGGGGCGCGCAAGACGTGCCCCCGGTTTGAGGGTGCGTAGGGTGCGCCCCCGGGTTGAGGGCGTGCAGGGCACGCCCTCCCTTTTCAAGGGGAGCGGGGGAGCGGTAGACTCTCTCTCCTGCGTGCGCATTCCACAAGCCGTATCTTGCAAACGGGATGTCTGATTCGGCTCCCGTTTGTTGCGTTGGAAAGAGGACATTAAGCCGCACCTCCTCAAGTTAGTAAATCAGCTGGCATGACTCCCGAGACATTCGCACGGGGCTTTCTACCGGTTTACCCTCTCGCGGAAAGCCAAAACCCGTGGCGAAGATCCGAAAGAGCACGGTTCCGGCCGAGAAATCTCGGGTCAACTCGGGATGACTTAAAATGATGACCGAACAAATCCGGTACGACCGGAAAACCCGAAGTCATTGAAAAATTTGATATTAACCCGGTAAACGTGAATCGAAACTCGGTAAAGCCAGGAAACCCTAAAATTGACCGAAATGGCCATATTGCCCCGGTTGATGAAAATATTCTGCTAGAATCGACCCGGATTACCTGAAAAGACCCGGTGATGAACGGAAAGGCCTAACATGTGGTCCGGGATAGCCGTGTCAGCACAGATCGAAAAAGCCATAACGAAAGCCGTCATTGACCGACGCCTACCAAAATGACTTCTTGGAAACCCTGAATGTTACGGAACACATGCGGGACTCCCGAGACCTTTAATTATGGACCATTCAAGGTCAGTCATCGAGCAGGCTTCGTGTTTTTACAGTTCACGTGCGGCTCTCGCTTGAAGGTTACGACAATATTCCGGAAACCATTGGTCCATTCTCCACTTGCGAGGGGCTCCACCAATGTCCTTAGCTCATCTCCACGAGGTAATCCGGATCAGATAATGGTCAAATAAAGGATATCGCCTATGGAATAAGAGTATGGGGCTCCGAATAAGGCCAATTTGGCGTGTCTACAGCTTGCCTCGCCTTGATGTCGGCTTTGCAAGGGAATGACATGTAGCAGAGAAAAGTGAAACGTAGAGAAAGCATAGCGAAGCGAGATGAATCGTAGTGGAGTGAAATGGTGATGGACTGAAAAGGTGGTATCAAGGTGTAGATATAGACACGCTCAACGACCAGATTCGGCAAGACGAATCTCCTCAAGTCTCCTGGTTAACTGCCATGTTTCATCAAGTCTTCCTATGTTCGATTGGTAAGAGATGTGCCATTGGCACGAGAGAAGAATAGCCAACCCCCAACGCGGTGGGGAGTCCTCGAAACATGGGTTCATAGGTTCATCATCAGCCGGTAACCCGATCTTTGTGGTGTTCCTGTACTGTGATGGGCTAAAGTTTTAAAAGAGATTTGTTTTGAAAAAGTAAAAGAATACCAATCGAGCACATGCAGGCTCTTAGATTCATTTAAGTCTTCCAAGAGACAAGATTTGATTCGGAATGGAATGATCTCGAATTCCGAAAGGCAAATGTTGAAGCTTAGACCGTGAATATAATGATGGCGCAAGTTCTAATTGAATAAGAGGCCCTTGGTGGAATGAAATGACTGCCAGGGTGGGATGAATAGAAAGAATAGTGTTGTAGTGGTCACAGTGGTGATGGAGGATTTGGAGGCATAAGGTGATTACCGAACACGGTGGGATTAACAGACACGGTGGGATATTAGAGAGGTTGGTGGGACTAGAAAACATGGTGAGATTAGAGAACACGGTGGGATTCAGAATGATTAGGATGAAAGGTTTAAAGATTAGGGTGATAAGGTGAAGATTATGAAATGACAAAATCAAAATGTAATGCAACTAATGCTACATGATGCATGCTGGGCTCAACAAGACAAAACTTGTATAACAAATAGTTGAAGATATAGATTGTCTATGAGGTCAAGATACCCATTCAGGAACCATCATCCCTCATAGCACAACTTTGGCTTATCCGTGAGCATCAGAGATGACCCGACCGTCGTAGATTTTGATGAAGGGGATCTCAGGTCAAGTCTTCTCCATACTCATGGTCTTCAACAAATAATGCATAAGATAATAATACATGACTAACGACATATATGCTAGTCGTCAAGTTATGGGGGTTTCCCATGTCGATTCTTCCGCTTCTGTGAGCAATTCCTATTGGCAAGATTTCCCCCTTTTTGACTTGTGTTTCTTTCCTGAAATACTTAATAGAGGGGTTAAATCTGCTCTATGGCTTACCCCCTTGCCTATTGTCATTTTGCCTTGCTTACATGTCAAGGGGGGTAGCCTTATTAACAAGGTAACATAAACAAAATGACTAACAAGATAAGCAAGGAAAAGTTAAGAGAGCTTACCTATTATGGTGAGAGTTACTCCCTTCTTGATCTTAGAATCCTGAAACACATGATAAAAGGGGATTAAATCTTCACCATGGCTTATCTCTTTGCCTATTGCTGTCTTCCTTGACTTAGGTCAAAGAGAGGGGCCTTCTTAACAAGGTGTAATAACCTAAATGACCGAAATGAAATGGTTAAGAGAACTTACCTATCGCTGAGAGAACCTTCTCCTCTTATTTTAAAGTCCCTGAAAACACTTGATAAAAGAGGATTAGATCTTCACAACGACTCATCCTTTTGCCTATTATGGCCAACTTTGACTTAGGTCAAAGGGAGGAGCCCTCTTACTAGGGTGATAATGAAGGTAAATAAGCAATGTGGAAATGAAACATGCAAGACATAAAGATAAACATGAATGCTAGCAAAGGCAAAAATCAAGGTTATGACAAGTTAGATGATGCATTTTTTTAGATTTTTGGAAAGTATTCAATTTTTTATTTTTGAAGATATTAGATTTTTAAAAATATTCAAATTTTTTTTGAATTTTTGAAAATATTTGATTTTTTTTGGATTTTTTTTGAAAATATTCATTTTTTTTATTTTTGTGGAGAATGTGCCGGTATTGAGACCATTCATCGATCTTTGAGTGTTGATCAAGATTCAAGCAATAAGCACTACTTGTGAATAAGGTTCCTTACCCAGAATCTTTCTTGCCCTCTTCTCTTGATCGGTTTGGATCCCCCCTGAGTTTGGACAGTTTACCCTACCCTAGGGGTTTTAAGATGGAAGAATAATAGAGGAAGTCTTTGATAGGATTTGGGGGTGTTGAGGAGGGTTTCTCTACTCATGCCTGTAGATACGCGAATTCGGCCCGATTGTAGGAAGAGCAATCTCGTTTCTATAGTTAACACTTGTTTTCTCCCGATCAGAGAGGTCGGTTTAACATAAAGACGATCAAATTTCAGGAAATTTGGAGGCGTCCCGACGCCGCGACGCCTGGAGTCGCAACGTCAGAGCGCCTGGCATCTCCCGCCTTTTCACCTTTTTGACCGGCCGGACGACCACCGTACCCAGAGGCGTACAAAAGTACAAGCGCTCCTCTGCCGGAGCGCCTGCAATTCCGCCCGTGACAGCCGGCTTTTCGGACGGTCGGCGATGCGTTGTCGAAATCGTACCAAGGGTCCGGGCGCTCCGCCGTCGGAGCACTCGTATTCCCGCCGACAACCGTCACCGCAGCTCCGCATGCGCCGAACTTGCGGTCCGGCAGCCCGACGGGCGTAGGTCGTAGGTGCTCCCCTGTCGAGCGCCGGGATTTCCGCTGACAACCGCCGCCTGACACGCAGGGTGGTAGGTGGCGACAGGTATGGTCGGACGTGCTGACCCGCCGACTTGTCGGCGGATTTTCAGGCGCTCCCATGCCGCGACGCCAGGCGTCGTCAGGGCGGAGCGCTAGGGTCACTTTTGCGCATCTATAAAAGGAGACCCTTCTCCCACATTTAAGAGGTTCCAACCTTCCAAGCTCCCAAGAGAGAGGTTCCAGGAGAGATTCCAAGGTTCCAAAAAAAGATTCCCAGAGCCATAGCTCCACAGAGAGAGTCTTCTTGAGCATCCCAACACCCTCCTATCATCTTCCAAGCCACACTAGAGCCCACAATCACATCTCCAAGTTATTCAACCTCTCATTACATCTCTTCCACTCCGTCCATTCCACATAACCAAAAGACCATCCCAAACCCCCTCATACCATTAAAAGCCATTGAAAGCCATTCCAAAGAGCCTCAAGAAGTCTCCAAAATAGGCCAGGAATCCGATCTCTCGTCATTGGAACCGGGAGAAGATTGCATTGAAGGCTGCCGCAGTAGGACTGGAGCGCTCCCCCGACGAGACGCCAGGCGACCTGTCGTCGGAGCGCCTGCAATTCCCAGAAGCCAGAAACACCGGGCTTCTCTGCGATCTTCTTCCTTACTTTACTCTCCTCCTTTCATTTTCTGTTTGGGTTTCATCATGCATATTGCACTAGCATAACTTAGCGCATCTTATTTTTAGGTCATTTAGATCTTCCCTTGAGAAGGGGTTAGGAGTTAGTCCTAATCCGGTTCGTTCAACCCCTTTTGTCATTGCTCTTCTTTCTTACGAGTAGTTACTGCTCTATCTTTAGTTCTAATCGTCGTGCTTTCATCCATACTTTCTTTTCAGGCAAGCGAGTTTCTCCAAGGCTCTTCTTCCCCGGCCGGCCGAGGAAGGAGAAGATAGAACCCCCGCAATCTCCCAGCTTATCGAGGTAACCGGTCACTCTCACTTCCTTTACTAGTTCATTTCTTTTACTTCTATCATCGGAGCCTCTTTGGCTCCTGGCGACCACACCATCCCTTCCTCTTTCGGTCTATAGGTTAAGTTAGTGTTGAAAATGCCACTGGCTATCTGATCTTCTTTCCCTTCGATTCTCCTCACGACCCGGACCGGTCCTTCGATGCCCAAGTGACATCAAGGGTTGAGTAGTCCGGGGATCAAGGTGAGTGCGGAGAAGGAAAGAAGGAAGAAAAGCAGGCAATAGATCGGTCCGTCGGAATCATCCACGACCGTGTCTATGGCGTGATCAACACGAACCCACCCTATCAAGACCGTAAGAAAGGAGCACACACGCCACACGCGCGAGGACGTATCTCTCGCCTCCTCCGCGGGCTCCCCCTCTCTTTCCCGGCGTCCACATCCTTTGGCGACCACGGTGGGACATCTAAAGCTAAGGGAAAGTCGCTTGCCATATTTCTTCGAATGAAAGCCCCTTCCATCAAGTAAGTCTTCTATTCACTCTCTTTATCTCCACGTTTATTCGTATTTAGTTCTTTTCCCTTTAAAGTTGGAACCTCTCTTGCTCACCGCGTGGGCCCCAACTCCTTGGCTCCCGCGTGAGCCACACCCCCTCATTTCCCCACTCACCGCGTGAGTGGTACATCATCGGCCCCGCGTGGCCCTCCCTTTTCGTTGATCCTATCAAAGGGGCACCAGCGCTACCCTTTGCTAGGACGTTTGCAAACCGAGCTCCGCGAGCTCGAAGCATCTACAAGCACCGACTCCCGCGCGAGTCAACTCTACTTTTAATACCTTTTCATTTAAAAAGCATTGTCATTTATTGCTTTCTCAGCATCATATCACCTTTATGTCCCCGCGGGACCCTTGCTTTATAGCTTTTCTTAAAATTTGCTGATTTCCGTTAAAAGCGTCCTGATACCGCGACGCCTGGCGGCGCGGTACCGGAGCGCCTGAAATTCCACGAAATTGCTTTTAGTTCCTGATTCTTGTTTCACTTCCAACCCTTATCACTCTTACTACCTTCTAATTTTCAGCATGCACACCTGTCTTAGTGTTTAAATTTCTTTGTGCACCATCATCTCTTAAGTTCCTTTGTACTTTTCTCACGTTGTGTTGCTTTTATTTTATCTTTATTCTGCTTGCTCCTTTATCCTTGCTCATTCTCTTGCATTAGCTTGCATCGAGGTACCGGTTCCATCCGGCCTCGTAGGTCATCCGAGAAGGGGGCTCACTCTCCTCCCAAAGCCATACACATCCAAAACACCATTCTTGGTGGATCTCGACTTCTCTTCCGGGGATTCCCTCTCGGTTGACTAAGTTGGTTTCCGCCAAGGCCTCCGTAAGTCCCCAGACGTGAAGGATTCCCTCTTCACCGATCGGGCTGGTTGTACCATTTCCCAAAACCCGAAGTTTACCCATTACCTAGCCGTGCGAGAAATTGTTCCACCTTACGTTGCTCGGCGTTGTGTGAGCATAGGGTCCCACCCATTTATTTGAGTGGACAATACTTTGCTAAACAAGCCACTAATCTAAGGTTGGAACAAAAATTTGCGCTAAGCATTCCAAGTCTTTGCTCTAACTTGTTTGTGTAACCAAAAGAAAAGAAAAAGGAAGGAGGAGACTCTCTCCTACAAAAAAAAATCTAAAAAAAAAATCACCAAAAGAAGTTGTTCCTTTGAGGTAAAAAAAAACTTCTCTGATCACGACAATCAAAGAAAATAACCTCTAAGAAGCAATCCAAAAAAATCTTTGTTAAAGAAAATTTTGCTTTCGGATAAAAACTGGTCTTCTAGAATTAAACGACCCAAAAAGAAAAATCTGCTCAAAAGAAAACACCCAAAAAGAAGAAAACTTCATCTTTCTTTGCTTTATGCCTGTGTCGCTCAGGTCCGGACGAGTCATCATGGATCAACATTGCGAGCAAGCAGAATACGAACAGGCCTACTTTGGGGCGGAAGGCGAGCCGTCACTCCTCCCCGACGCTGTCTATGCCGTTAACGAACCAGGAGCTCCCGCTGAGCTGGATCAAGCTTCTCCTCCACCCAACACGGGTTCCCTTTGGGAGGCATTCTCTCACGCCGACCCCACCCAACTTCAAGCCATCGAGGCTATTCTCAAGGGCAAGTCGCCCATCGATCATAACCCTCTCACCGGTGGTTTACGTGTTTCTACCCCTCGCTCAGTAGCACGTCGACCCGATGCGGCCGCCCAAGGCCATTCCTATACCGGGCCATCACCCCCGAGTTCTCCTCATCCGGTGGCTATCCTAAACCACCCGGATCCAAATTTGGCCGCACCATCACGGCCACCAGTCTTCTCTTCTAATCATCTTAATCTTCCCCGTCAAGCGACATGTCCACCAACCCACATTCCATGTCCGGCCGCTTCGGCCTACTTAGCCCCCCTCCGGTGTATCAAACACCCCCTCCTCCCCCAATTGTTCGAGAGCCCTCTATTGACCGAGGCCATGCTAAACCGCCTAAGTCGGATGGAGGAGCGATAAGGAAATCCGCCGTCTAGTTGGCACCAAAGTCGCCCCTGAGATATCTCTCCCCTCGCTCCCTACTTTCCATCTTCCTCATTCCGAAATGCCGGTGTTCCGCCGCTACAATGGGTCCGGCAACCCCTTCCTCCATGTCAAAGACTTCCTATACGAATCCGTCACATGGCGAAAATGATCCGAGAGCCCTTGCTTTTCTATTTAGAAGATCATTGGAGGGCTCGGCGCTTGAGTGGTTCTATTCACTTGATTCAACGGAGGCCGGTAACTTCGATGTTGTCAAGTCCAAATTTTTGCAGAGATATCAAGATCGAGTTGGAATAGCCTACTCCATCACCGACCTTGTGGCTGAAAAAATGAAGGCGGATGAGGATTTTATCAGGTATGCAGACAGATGGAGGGCCATGGCAGAGAAGCTCACGGATCCAATGTCGAACAAGAGCGAGGTCAAGCCGATCATAACGAATGCAACTCCAGCCATGAAGAACATGCTTGCCCTTCACCATCCCACCTCCATGAGTGAGTTATATGAAAAGGCGCGGTACATCCGGACCCAACTTCGGGATTCACCTATTATGATCTTATTTGATCCCCGATCTCGGGTTACCAAGAAAACCTTTCCTTCCCCCTCCGGACCAGTACCTGAGGGGATAGTGAGCCGTGAGCATGTTAGTGTTGTGGGGAATCCCCCTAGCAATTACCCAAACCAACATAGAAACCCTCCTCCTAACAGAATGCTCCGACCCTCCAGCACCAGTCTCGACCTCAACTTCCCCCACGGCCTCCCCAATACCAAGTCCAACAATATCGACCCCAGAATCAACAACCCTTGATGCCCCGAGCACCACAACCCAGGGCCCCAGAAACCTACCACCAGGCCCCTCCTCCAGTTGCAAGGAAAACCGGTCCCCGACGGGAGAATTACCCGCCATTGCCCTACTCACTCACAGACATCTTTAATGCCTTGATGGCCGCACAACAGATAGAGCTCCCAAAAGAAAGACCTGTCTGGCCAGGCACAGCAAACACTGGACGGTATTGCATGTATCACCGCTACCCGGGTCATATGATCGAGGATTGTTTTCAATTCAGAGACTACATTCATGATCTTCATGACCAAGGGAGTATTGATTGGGCACAAATGGGGGTATATATTGAGTCGTTGAAGACGCAACAGTCAAGACCTCGAGGGCAAAGAATAAAGCAACAACAGCAACACCAGCAGCAACAACAACTGCAACAACAACCGCCACATGATCAGGGCCTCGGGATAGTGCGCAATCCTTTGCCAAACCATGCGCCCGCTCCAATGGCAGCACCACCTCGCCATCCCATCAATCCTATCCTAACCCCGGCCGAAGAATCGTCCCGCCGAGGACAAGATTGGCAAATGGACCCAGCCACCGCCTCCTTCCACACATACACCCCTCACCACCCTAATAGGGCCATCTTGTCCATTCCCCATACCTCTCCTAACCTACCACCTATCATTCGTACAATGCCGCGACCTGCAGAAGGGTCTACCACCGCAACCCCTCCCCCCTTCGGGCCGATTATCCGACCCCGTGCTCCGCCTCCGTTAGCCACTACACCTCTACCGCCCATCATTAGACCAGCACCCCCATTAACCAATCCCGTACCCATCATACCGCTAAAAACACCACAACCATCGCCCCTCCCCATTCGGCCCATTAGCCCAGTAATAACCCCGCTTAACCCCTGTCAATACCCCACCACCGCCACCCGGGCATATACAGTCCCGTCGCTTAGACCACATGCCAGTCTTCGTCGAAACATCATCCGCCGGGCCTACACCACCTCTTGCTGCCATCCTACGGAGCGGACGTATGGTCCAACGCGTCTTTCCCCAAGCCGGTGCAACACAAGCAGCCCGAGAGATCAAGGAGGAACCGGTCGAGGAACCGATACCGGGAACTACATATGATCCGCCGAAACACCTTGATAAAACACCAGCCGAGAATTTCTATTCTAGAATTAATCAAGCGGTCCAAAATTCACCAAGAGGTACTTCGGCGGTATTTACAAAAGGTACTTGTCGGTGAAAGCCTCCCGCCCGAGAGAATCACCGCCGTCCTGGCTCCCCGGAGTGAACATCCAGCCACGACTTTCACCGATGAGGAGTTGGCAGCCCTGAAGTCAGGAGGTGTGCATTGTGCTTAACAGTAAACATTTGAGGCACCCCGATAGACTCATGCTTGGTAGATACCGGTGCCTCCTTAAACATCATACCTCCCGAGACATTGAATTGTTGCGGCATTTCAGAGACGGAAATCCAACCCTCTCGCATCACTGTGACGGCATTTGATAACATGAAGCGGCCCGCTCACGGCACCATTCTTCTTGATGTCGAGCTCGGTCCCAAGACAGTCACAGTCGACTTCCATGTACTGGAGATGGATCCCACCTATCGGGTCATTTTGGGCCGTCCTTATCTCGAAGCATTAGAGGCAGTTGTAGACACGCCAATTTGGCCTTATTTAGAGCTTAAACCATTATTCCATTGGCAACATCTCTTTTAGACCATAAAAATCATGATGAACCACCCTTTTAGATGAGCTGAGGTGCTTATTGGAAATATGAGGATGATTTTCTAATTTCTAATCAAATCCGTGTTTGCCGAACAAGAGACTCTTGGTGGTGTGCCAGATTATGCTTTTCCCAGCATATCCTCTACTTGAAAATTTTTCACAGGATTATGTGTACATCTAATGAATAAGTCCTCAACATCAATAATCTTCCCCTATGAGTCCTATTTTCAATGCAACAAACGGCATTCAATTCTGATCTACCATTTGTCCGCAGCGCCTTTTAGAAGTCAGATGCGCAGTTCTGTCCGCATGCAGCACCAATCAAGCCCAATTGCATGCAAGCCCAGCCCATTGGGCACATATCTGACCAATTCATGACCTTACCTTCCTTTTTCCTCCTCCATATCACTTGTTATAGTATCTGGAAATTTCATAGTCGAAATTAGCATCATCTAATGATGGCAATCCAACTTGTTGTCTTGTATATCAGGACTTGCCATTTTTAGACTAGATTTGTTTCCTCTTCAAGTGGAGACATATTTTGAACATGGGAAAGGTGATCCACGGTTTAAAATCTCTCTAAATCATTTAGGTAAGTTTCTAGATGCCTCATTATGAAAATCAGCAACATTATATGGAGGAAATCCAACCTATGGTCGGATGTATCAAAACTTGCTATTTTTTGACCTGGTTCTCATCCCCTATAAAGGGAGACTCATATGAACGACCAAAGAAGGGCATCCCCATCATCCAGCACTTCTCTCTTCGTCCTCCAGCCACCCTAGGCTCTTCCCAATCTCCCCAAATCGTTCTATCTTCGTCCCGGTGCCCGGAGATCATCCCAAAGTGAAGAAGAAGCCGGTCTATGCTCCAACGTGCTGCACTTCTGAGCATCGGCTTCTACAGATCTTTATAGTCGTTTTATGGCCTTACTTCCTTCATACGAAGTGTGGTTCATCAAGATATCTTTCATCTACAACAAACAGAGATCAATTCTGACATTTCCTCTGCTTTTTATGGCTTCAACACCGGCACTGCACAGACAGATCCGAAGTCTTCTCTTCTAAGTCATTGTTTTCTCAGTCAATTTCAGTACATTTAACTGTGGATTCAGACCATACATCCTTCATAGAAATTGTTACCCGGTGAGTTATATTTTATCTCCAACAAGAATCATTTAATTTAGATATCTGTGGTTCCCATAGCATGTCCTACATCGACATTGTGCTGGGAGTTTCCAGAACTTCATTGTCCAAGATCCATCTTATCAGGTAAATTCAGATTACTTATCATAAGATTCAGGAAAACTTGTCTTCATATAAAACCACCCTCGGTGAGTCCTCTTTATTTTGAAACAAGTATCATTTTATTCTGACATTGTTTCTGCTTGTTATGGTCTCTGCATCAGAGCTGCGCAGTTTACATTAAATCTGTCCAACCCGGTTGCCACTTTGCCTGGGTTGTGTTGTCTTTAACCATTCATATTCTCTTTGCTAACTCTTCATTCATATCATTTAGTTCATATTTAAGCATCATATTTATTCAATCTTGCATCATTTCATACATCATAAAAAAATTAAAAAAAGGGGTTAGGGCTAACCCCGAATCCGGTGAGTTTGTTTCTAATTGCCGTTTTGTGTTATTATTTTTACAGTTACTACACTTCACTGAGTTCTAATTCTCCCTTCACTTGTTTTCTTGTCTTATTTGTTTAATAGTTGCACAAATACATCAAGCTAGCATTGGTTGGACTCTTCTTCATCGGCCGGCCGAAGAAGAAGAAGGTTGAACTCACATCCCTTTCTCCCACGCTAAGGTACACACGGTCAACTTCTTTCTCTTTCCATTACATAAATCGGAGCCCGCGGCTCCTGGCGACCACACTTTATTTTTATTCATGTTCTAAATTCATATCCTCCTCACTCTCCTCCCACATGACCCGAACCATCTCCGGTGCTCGAGCGACGCCGTGAGATGAAAGTTCGGGGATCAATGTGAGTGTGGGACCGAGGTGAGGAGTCTTTACCGCTTTCCGAGTGTTTTCCGATTCACTCCCCTTTTCTTTCCCCAATTCCATCCATCTTTCACCTTTTATTGAGGTGCCGATCCGGAACCCGTTTTCGGAGTCGACAACTTTTTGGCGACCACGGTGGGACAACCAATGTCTTCAACCGTGCTAGCTTGATTGATCCGTGCAACTAGTTGTTTTCCGACTTGGTTCCCGCGTGAACCGGCTTGTCCTTTACCCTTTTCCATGTCAATTTACCTTTAAAAACTTGCTGATTACTCTTCCTTTAAGATTGTCCCCCATCTGGACTTGATTTCTTGTCTTTAATTTCAGCCCGGTTCCCGCGTGAACAACTTTTCTTCTTATAAACCGGTTCCCGCGTGAACCACCTTTCTTTTCCAACTCGGTTCCCGCGTGAACCAACTTACTTTCAGATCGGTCCCCGCGTGGACCACCCATTTGCAGCACCTTTAGATTGGCCCCACGTGGCTCTCTTTTCATTTTGTCAACTCTTACATCGGTTCCCACGTGAACCACCCCTTTTTTCATTAAAACTGGTTCCCGCGTGAACCAAACCCTTTTCTAAACCGGTTCCCGCGTGAACCAACTCACTTTCAGATCGGTCCCCGCGTGGACCACCCCTTTGCACCAATTAGATTGGCCCCACATGGCCCTCCTTTCCTTTTTCCAATCAAACAAACCGGTTCCTGCGTGAACCACCCATTTTCCCTTCAAAAACCGGTTACCGCGTGAACCACCTACTTTTCCAAAACTCGGCTCCCGCGTGAGCCACTTTATTTTCAAATCTGTCCCCGCGTGGACCATCCTTTTACCTTCACTTCAGATTTGTCCCCACTTGGACACTCCATCACAAGCCGGTTCCCGCGTGAACCTCCTTTTAGTTGCTAGTTGGTAGTTATTTGTTTTACTTTATCATTGCATGTCTTGCTTGCATTCACTTGTTTGATTTATTTAATAGCTTTCATTCATGTTTGCATATTGATTGCTTCTTCTCCTTCTACCCTCCATTTTTCATTTTTGCATTAGCTTTTGCATCGGGTACCGGACTCGTTCCGATCCGTAGGGCATTCGAGGCGGGGGCTCTCTCTCCTAACACACCCTCACCCTCCAAACACCTTCTTGGTGGATTCTAACCTCTCTTATGGGATATTCCTTCCTAGTTGATTTGGTGGTTTCCATCAAGACCTCCGTAAGTCCCCATCCGTGGAGTATTCCTCTCTGCACGATTGGGCCGGTTGTACCACTTTCCCAAAACCCGAAGAACCCAAGTACCTACTCATGGTGATTGAGTAATAACCTTAGGTCTTGAAGATTGAAGCAATAGGAATCATACCTACTTGAGTGAACAATTGCTAACAATCTATCTAATCTAAGGTTTCAACCCAAAAATTATCGAGTAGTCATTTTAAGACCTTGTTTGCATAACTTGCTTGCTCACAACAATTGAAAACAGCCAAAAAATTCTTCTTCTTTCAAAACATCTAAAAAAAATCCCTTTTAACTTTTGTGCTCAACTTGCTTGCCAAACAACCAAAGTGAAACCAAATCAAATCAAACAAACAACCATAACCAAACAAAAAAACTCTCTTTGCATTTACACCCTTCATTTGCTTTCTTTCAACCATTTTGTAAGGAAATTTGACAGGATGCCCACTCTAAGGTCTGGAAGACACGTCAGGATGTCGGACTACTACGGCCAAGAAGAGGAGTACGAGACGGGTCACTACGAGCTTCAGCAACCCATGGTCCAACCAGATGGCCATGTTAATGCCGTGATGGAACCTGAGGTCCAAGATCCCGCTCACCGATCCGCTTCACATACTATAGAACAAGCTCTCAAGGATCTATCTCTTCACCTTGATCCCGAGACCTTTGCAATTATCCAATCTGCCACTAAGGGCAAGGTGCTCGCCAATCAAGCTCCGATCGAGGGAAATCAAGCCCCCTCACCACCCCAACCGGAAGTCAGGCCCTTGATCATCTCTTCTCCTGGGCAACCTTGCCGTGTCTCTACTCACCCCGTTGTGGGGCATTCACACAATTCTGCAACAGTTCCTGTTTCCAACCCACCTCTTCCAACCCAATCAAGTAAACACTTTTTTTCCGTGGCTCAGGAATCCAGCCTCACCCAGGCATTAATGAACAAACTCAGCCAGATGGATGAGCGCTTCGAAGAGATGAGGCACCGCCTCAATTCTAAAGCCATCCCTGAAATCTCTGTCCTATCCTTCCCAGTTCTGCACCTTCCTCCTTCAGAGATACCAGTCTTCCAACGTTACAATGGGACTGGTAATCCTTTCAACCATCTAAAGAGCTTTCTCTACGACTCCGCATTCTGGAAAAATGACGAGAAAGCCCTTGCTTTCCTATTACGTCGGTCATTGGAGGGATCCACCCGGGATCGGTTCTATTCTCTTGATTCCATTGAGGCGGCGATTTTGACATCGTCAAGGCAAAGTTTCTACAGAGGTACAATGATCGGGCCTACTCGATAACTGATTTGATTGCCGAAAAGAGGAGGCCGGATGAGGACTTTGCCAGATTTGCTGATCGGTGGAGCGGAATGGCTGAGAGGCTAGTAGATACCATCTCAGAGGGGGAGCAGGTGAGGATGCTCATAAGGAACACCACGCCCAATCTTCGCAACCTCCTGATCATGCACCGCCCAATAACCATGAGTGAGTTGTGTGATAGCACCCGCTACCTCCAAGCCCACTTTAAGGACGCATCCATGATCAACCCGTTCGACACCAAGCCCCGTAATACTAGAAAGCCTACACCTGTAGGACCCACCACTGAAGGGGTAGTAAATAATGAGAGCATCAATGCCATGGGTAACCAGGGTGGGTACCGTCAAAGCCAATACCGTAACCCACCACCCAATCAACAATACCGCCCAGCCCCTCAACCAGCTCCTCAGCCACAACAACAACTTGCATACAACCGAGCACCACCACAGCAACCCACCTACAACCGAGCGCCCCAGCAACCAAATGCCTACAACCGAGCGCCCCAGCCACCAAATGCCTACAACCAAGTGCCTCAACAACAACATATCTACAACCGACCCCAACCACAACAACAAGCCTACAACCAAGTGCCACCACCAGCCAACCGACCTAGGAGTGGGGGACCTAAGAGAGAGTATTACCCTCAACTGCCATTCCCCCTCACCGATATTTTTAATGCATTGATGGAGGAACAACAGTTGGAGCTTCCAAAGGAGAGGGAAGGATGGCAGACCAATGTTGACACAACCAAGTACTGCGCTTATCATCGGTATCCTGGGCACACGGTGGATGTATGTTTCCAGTTTAAAGACTACATCCATGACCTTAATGATCAAGGGAACATTGACTGGGTACAAATGGGGGAGTCTATTCAAGCAATGAAGGCACGTCAGAATCATCCACGGCGACAACAAGTACAGTAGCAGCCCAGCCTAGGCATAGTCCAAGATCCGCTCCCGGTACATGCACCCGTACAAGCACCGGCACCAGCACCACCAAACCAACGACTCGGCCTCGTCCACTCCGCCATCGAGGAGTCAACCCACCATTCCCAGGGTTGGCAGGTCGAGGATCAAATCACCTCCATGCCCGCCATACCAATCCCACCTACAAACCGCACCATACTCTCCATACCGAGAGCTGCCCCCAGCCCACAAACTATCCAAACACCACTACCCTCACCAACCATTAACCCTCCACGACGCTTAATCATTAGACCGCCACCCGTCTCCCAACCAGCACCCCAACCATCACCCCAACCTAACCCACCAAACACCATTAATCCTCCACGGCGTCTAATCATTAGACCGCCACCAACACCCCAGACATCACCTAACCCACCAGTCACTGTCACCCCACGACCCCTCATCATTAGACCATCACCACCAACACCCCAACCATCACCCAACATACCGGCCTCCACCAATCCACGACCCCTCATCATCCGATCCTCACCACCCCTACCTACCACGGGCTCCTCAACTTACCAACCAACCCTACCATCACTATCATCACCACTTCCCCCTACCACGCTGGCGCCGGTACTTCGTAGCGGGAGGATGTTCCAAAGGGTCTTTCCCCGAGGTCGGGATACAACCACGAGAACGAGCGAAGAGGAGGTGGTAGAAGAACCGTTGCCCGGCACGGCATATGACCTATTGAAGCACTTGGACAAAATGCCGGCACAGATTTCAATTCTGGAGCTAATAAAGAGGTCAAAGAACCATCAGGACATCCTACAACAATATCTGCAGCGGGTCATGGTCAATGAGGACCTCCCGCCTGAGAAGATCATTGCTGTCCTGACCCCGAGGAGTGAACATCCGGCACTCACCTTTACACAGGAGGAGTTGGCACGGCCAGAGATCAGAAAGTACGCCTTGCGCGTTGCAGTAGTCATCCGAGGCGTGGAGATCAAGTCCTGCTTGATTGACACCGGAGCATCCATAAATGTCATGCCGCCAGAAACATTGCAACTCTGCGGCATCTCCGATGAAGAAATCGAGCCTTCTGCCGTCACGGTGACCGCATATGACAACTTCCGGAAGCCGGCACGAGGGGTGGTTACATTAAAAGTAGGGCTCGGGCCGTGTGCCATCACCACCGAGTTTCACGTTCTAGAACTGGACCCTACATTCAAAGCTATTTTGGGACGCCCGTACCTTGAGGCAATAGGAGCTGTTGCCTCCACTAATCATCAGTGTCTGAAGTTCCCATACAAGGGCCAGGTGATCAAAGTAACCAACATCCCCATTCTGAATGACGTGGATGACCCCTCTTCTGCACTACCAATATCAAAATCTGTCCAGCCGGTGGTTTCAACTACAGAGCTACCTGAGGTCATGGTATTGACGACGCCTCCGGATACCGTTGCATGGCGGATGATGAAAGGGATGGGCTATCAGCCAGGAAAGGGGCTGGGAAAGGAGCTGCAGGGGGTTGTGCACCCCATTGAAGCCGTACAAAGACCAAAGAGACACGGGCTTGGCTATGAGCCCAGTTTCACTCCGCGGATGGTCTACCGACCAAAAAATGCCATGGGACTCCAAAAATTCTTTATCAAAGGGGAGACCATGATGATGGCCGGGGACAAAGAAGAAGAACCAGTCAAGAGGAAGAAGGCACCAGAGCAAGAAGAGGAGGTGGACAACCTGAGTTCATCTTTGGCTCGGTTGTTCATAGAGGAGGTAGAACCAGTCAAGGGCAAGTCCATCTTTAAACAACTTGTCCACTCGAACCCACCTCCAAACAACATCCCGCGTGAGCCGTATCCTACGGTCACGTATTTCAAAATCCTCACTCTATCCCTCTTGGATTCGCTTGATGGGCTATCTAGCCCAATTCCCACTTCTGGGCCAAAATGGCCACCTGAACTGATCAATGGGCCTGAGAGCCCATTCAAATCTTCTTACTCCACTGGGCTTCTATGCCCATTCCAATCCAACAACCTTGGGCCCGCGTGCCCACCAGTCGGGCCCACGCGCCCTTTAGATTTATTTTCCTGCTTTGGGCCCGCGTGCCCACCATTTGGGCCCACGTGCCCTTTAGATCTTTTCACCAGCTTTGGGCCTATCTGCCCATTTCTTGTCATCATCGGGCCCGCGAGCCCATTTTTCTCCCATTTACTTAAGCTTTCGATTTCTGCTCCGGCCCCAACGGCTCATTCCCTTTTTGTTATTGAAAATACCAAAAATACCCAAAAAAAACGTCCTCTCACAAACTCAGTTTTCCATTGAGGAGACGTCGCTACTTGTCTCGGAGGGTGCTCCCAACCAGAGACCCCTCTTCTCCAACTCACTGATCGATCTACTCGATCCTTCACCCATTGAAAATACCACTTTTTCAATTCCGTCTTCTTTAGGAGTAGTTAGGATAGAAAAGAAGAAAATTCGAGGTAAACGTGTGCCGGAAAGATATCTCCAACAAATAGCTCAAAAATTCAAGGAATGTGCGAGGCTGCCAAGGTTTTTGGAAAATGCTATCCAGCTTAATGAAATCCAATATGAGGATGAATTCAACGTAGATCATACACTGGGAGTTTACGAGGTCTTATCAGAAAAAGATCCTGATTTCGAGGATGGAATTGAGGATTTGGCTGATGCGTATGCATATGGACTTAAAAGATTTGAAGAACCATTAGCCACGGTGGATGAACCGACAAAAGAATTGAATCTCGGAACACCGGAAGATCCCAAGACAATCCTCCTAAGCGCAAACCTCACTCCCACTGAGGAACAGAGTTTGATTAAGATTTTGGAAGAATATAAGGACACGTTCGCATGGACATACGAAGACATGCCGGGGTTAGACAACTCGTTAGTTGAACATCGTCTAACTTTGAAACACAGAGTTACCCCGGTCAAGCAAAAATTAAGGAGATTCCACCCTGATGTTGCACTTAAAATGAAAGAGGAGGTCGACAAGTTACATCAAGCAAGATTCATTAAGGTCGTCCTTTATCCGCAATGGGTGGCAAACATAGTCCCTGTCATGAAGAAGGATGGCCGAGTTCGGATCTGTATAGACTTCAGGGACTTGAACCGAGCGTGTCCTAAAGATGACTTTCCTCTACCTCATATTGACGTACTGGTTGATAACACTGCTGGATTCGATATGTTGTCGTTCATGGATGGCTATTCTGGATATAATCAAATCCGGTTGGCCGAAGAGGACCAGGAGAAGACCTCGTTCACCACACCTTGGGGAACCTACCGCTATGTCGACATGCCCTTAGGACTGAAGAATGCCGGTGCTACCTATCAGAGGGCAATGATGGCTATCTTCCATGACATGATGCATACCCTTGTAGAGGTGTACGTGGACGACCTGGTCGTTAAGTCCAAAAGCCGAGAAGATCACCCGGAAGTGTTAAGAAAGGTCTTGCAAAGGACTAGGGAATATAAATTGAAAATGAACCCAAAGAAATGCACGTTTGGAGTATCCTCAGGAAAGCTGTTGGGGTTCATAGTGAGCAAAAGGGGCATAGAGATCGACCCAAACAAGGCCAAGGCAATCATTGGTATGCCTCCTCCGAGAAATATGAAAGAACTTCGAGGATTAATCGGGAGGCTACAGTTTGTCCGCCGGTTCATCTCACAACACTCCCAAAGGTGTAAACCTTTCTATGAGTTGACCAAGGCGGGGGCCGAGTTCAAATGGGATTCGAAGTGCCAGAATGCATTCGATGGTTTGAAAAGATACCTGGCTAGTCCCCCTGTGCTTAGACCACCAGTCCCTGGCAAGCCCTTAGTTTTATATATCTCGGTTTTGGAGAATTCTCTTGGGGCAGTCCTTGCACAAGTCGATGAAGAAGGGAAAGAGAGGGCAACTTACTATTTGTCAAAGATCTTTGATCCATGTGAGCAGAGGTATACTGTAGTGGAGAAGACCTGTGCTGCACTAGTCTGGGTAGTTCAGAAGCTTAAACACTATTTCTTAGCTCATGAGGTCAACCTTATTGCCCGCATCAATCCCATCAAATTCCTTCCGGAGAAAAGCTGTTCTAACCGATCGGTTAGGTCGTTGGCGAGCTTCCTCTCCCGGTTTGATATCACCTATGTCCCCCAGAAGGCGATTAAGGGCTATGCCATTGCCGAACATCTAGCCCATCACCCTATACCCCTCTTTGACCCGGTCCAATCGGAGCTCCCGGATGACGAACTAATGTTGATCCGATCTTCCCACCTTTGGAAATTATATTTTGACGGGGCTCTGAATTCACACGGTAAGGGAATAGGAATCGTCCTTCTATCACCCGAGGGTGTCACCATTCCACAGGCATTTCAGCTTGACTTCCCAGCAACCAACAACATAGCTGAATATGAAGCCTTGCTAGCCGGGCTGGAGGCTGCTCATTTCTACGGTGCCACGGAATTGAGGGTGATAGGTGATAGCCAACTAATTCTTCGCCAAGTCCTAACCAAATACCGAACTTCTCATCCGAACCTCAAACCTTACCAAGAACTCACCTCTTGCTACATCAAACTCTTTTCCAAACTTACTTTTGTCCATGTGCCTCGAGCTCAGAACATCCTTGCTGATGCCCTTGCCTCCTTAGCTTCATCTCTATCAGTCCCGCTAGGTAGACAGGTGCGGACTATTCATGTCCGTAGAAGGTCGATACCGGCGATTAAGGATGGTCGATTTCTGAAAGTTAAGGAGAGATTTGGCAGGAAGGAGTATCTAGAGCAGAAGGAGAAAGTTTCTCTAGTCGAGTTGGAAGAGTTAGATGAGGGTGAGAGGCCTTGGTTTGATGAGATAGCAAGGTATTGTCAAGATCAGACATATCCACCTGGATCAAATGCAAAAGAAAAGAAGGCCATCAGGAGAGTATCCCAGAGGTATACCATCCTAGGAGGGGTGCTCTACAAGAGGAGCCTAAGCGGAATTTTATTGAGATGCGTTGATGAAGAAGAGGCGAAATTGGTGCTTAAGGAAGCACATTCCGGGTCTGTGGGGGCCATGTCAATGCTCAAGCTCTTGCCAAGAAAATCATCAGGCAGGGGTATTATTGGCCAACCCTAGAAGAGGATTGCTCCATCTTTGTCCGGCACTGTCATTCTTGCCAACTCCATGCCGACAAGATCCATTCTCCCGCATCTTCCCTTCATCCTATTCATGCCCCATGGCCCTTCGCCATGTGGGCTTTCGATATCATTGGCCCTCTAAGTGATCTTAACTCTGAAATCCGTTCCAAATCGTTCATCCCGACGGCAACAGAGTACTTCACCAAGTGGGCAGAAGCGGAAGCATTCGTGGAGATCAAGGCATCAACACTATGCTCCTTCATCAAACGCAACATCATCGCCAGGTTCGGGATACCCAGCGACATTATCACCGACAACGGACCGCAATTTCTCTCTCAAGATCTGCGTGATCTTTGCAACAGGTACCACATTGCATTGCATCATTCATCTCCTTATTACCCGCAAGGCAATGGTCAAGCGAAGCCACCAACAAAACTTTGATTAAAATCATCAAGAAAACCCGTAAGTCTAGCAAGTTCGCGGTGGCCAGATAAGCTTGTAGATGCCCTATGGGCTTATCGTACTTCTGTACGGACCCCCACTGGTCAAACCCCGTATGCTCTTGCATATGGGATGGAAGCGGTGGTCCCGTACGAAGTACTCCTTCCATCACTCCGAGTTCAACTCGATAGGGACATCCCTGTCGATGAGAGACGAGAATCTCTCCTTGCACAACTTGAACTCCTAGATGAAAGAAGGTTGGCCGCCTCCGAGCATGCCCGGACTTATCAGAACCGATTGAAAAGGTTTTATCAAAAGAGGGTGGTAGAGAGGAAGTTCGAAATCGGTGAGATGGTAGTTAAACGCATATTCGTTAAGCCGGGTGGTCCCCGCTCTAAGTTGCAACCTAACTGGGAAGGGCCTTTTATTATAACTGAAAAATATCCAGGCAATGCATATGAGCTAACCAACGCCGATGGAGAAAAATTGAACCATCCATGGAACGGCGTTTACCTCAAAAAATATTTTCCTTAGAAAATAAAATGGAGAATTTCTGGTATGATATCAAGTCATCGATCCAAGGGTGTTAGCTAGAAGTCAAGGGTAGACATCACCTTGCACACACAACACCTCCCGATCCCAGAATCTAGATAGCCCAACACTCAAGAGAGGCAAGGCAGAACCCTGAAGGCAGAAAGGAAACCTTACCATATTCTCTTCTATTCGGTCCAAGATAGGTGAAGGGGACTAGAGGAGGATAGTATCGAAAATGCCCGCCGCCTTAGTAGGAGGCCGTCTCATAGGGTGCAAAAGGGTGCCAAAAGATGGGCAATGAACCCCACAGGTTTAAACAAATATGGGCACATGCGAATGAGTACCCGAAAGAATAGAAAATGAAGAGAAGGCACCAAAAGATGGGCAATGACCCCACAGGTCAAAGACTTGTCTAAATAAGTGCCATATGTAAAAAAGACCCGAAGAGGCCGAACCCCAACGGGCAATTTGGGCATGAGTAGAGAAACCCTCCTCGACACCCCCAAATCCTATCAAAGACTTCCTCTATTATTCTTCCATCTTAAAACCCCTAGGGTAGGGTAGACTGTCCAAACTCAGGGGGAATCCAAACCGATCAAGAGAAGAGGGCAAGAAAGATTCTGGGTAAGGAACCTTATTTTCACGTGATGTTTATCACTTAAATCTTGATTAACACTCAAAGATCGATGAATTGTTTCAATACTGGCACATTCTCCACAAAAATCCAAAAAAAAATGAATATTTTCAAGAATCCAAAAAAAAATCAAATATTCTTAAAAATCCAAAAAAAAATGAATATCTTCAAAAAATATATATATATAAAAAATTTTGAATACTTTTCAAAAAATCTAAAATCTAAAAAAAAAAAAAATGCATCATCTAACTTGGCATAACGTTGATTTTTGCCTTTGCTAGCATTCATGTTTATCTTTATGTCTTGCATGTTTCATTTCCGCATTGCATATTTACCTTCATTATCACCCCATTAAGAGGGCTCCTCCCTTTGACCTGAGTCAAAGTTGGCCATAATAGGCAAAGGGATGAGTCGTTGTGAAGATCTAATCCTCTTTTATCAAGTGTTTTCAGGGACTTTAAAATAAGAGGAGAAGGTTCTCTCAACAACAGGTAAGTTCTCTTAACCATTTCATTTCGGTCATTTAGGTTATTACACCTTGTTAAGAAGGCTCCTCTCTTTGACCTAAGTCAAGGCAGACAACAATAGGCAAAGAGATGAGCCATGGTGAAGATTTAATCCCCTTTTATCAAGTGTTTCAGGATGCTAAGATCAAGAAAGGTGAGACTCTCACCATAGCAGGTAAGCTTTCTTAACCCTTATCTTATTCATTTTCAGTCATTTTGTTCATATTACCTGGTTAATAAGGCTACCCCCCTTGACATACAAGCAAGGCAAGATGACAATAGGCAAGGGGGTAAGCCATAGAGCAGATTTAACCCTTCTATTAAGTATTTCAGAAAAGAAACACAAGTCAAGGAGGGGGAAATCTTGCCAATAGGAATTGCTCACAGAAGCGGAAGATTCGACATGGGAAACCCCCATAACTTGCCGACTAGCATATATGTCGCTAGTCGTGTATTATTATCTTATGCATTATTTGTTGAAGACCATGAGCATAGAGAAGACTTGACCCGAGATCCCCTTCATCAAAATCTACGACGGTCGGGTCATCTCTAATGCTCACGGATAAGCCAAAGTTGTGCTGTGAGGGACGATAGTTCCCGAATGGGTATCTTGACCTCATAGACAATCTATATCTTCAACTAATTGTTAGACAAGTTTTGTTTTTGTTTTCTTGAGCCCATCATGCATCATATAGTATTAGTTGCATTGCATTTTTCATTATCATTGCATACATCATTTCATAATCTTCACCTTCTCACCCTCTTGTATCATAATTCTGATCATTCTGAATCCCATCATGTTTTCTAATCCCACTGTGTTTTCTAATCCCACCGTGTTTTCTAGTCCCACTAACCTTTCTAATATCCCACCGTGTCTGTTAATCCCACCTTGTTCGGTAATCACCTTGTGCCTTCAAATCTTTTATTTCTATCCCCACTGTGGCCATTGCAACTTCTTTGCTATTCATCCCACCATGGCAGTCACTTCCTCTCGCCAAGGACCTCCTATTTGATCTAAACTTGCACCATCACGGTCTGAGCTTAAACATTTGCCTTTTGGAATTCGAGATCATTCCATTCCGAATTGAATCTTGTCTCCTGGAAGACTTAAATGAATCTAAGAGCCTGAATGTGCTCGATTGGTATTCTTTTACTTTTTCAAAACAAATCTCTTTTTAAACTTTAGCCCATCACAGTACAGGAATACCGCAAAAATCGGGTTACCGACTGATGATGAACCTACGAACCCATGTTTCGGGGACTCCCCACCACGTTGGGGGTTGGCTATTCTTCTCTCGTGCCAATGGCACATCTCTTACCAATCGAACATAGGAAGACTTGATGAAACATGGCGATTAACCAGAGACATGAAGAGATTCTTTTTGCCGAATTTGGTCGTTGAGCGTGTCTATATCTACACCTTGATGCCACCTTTTTAGTCCATCTCTATTTCGCTCCGCTGCATTCCATTACAACTCATTTCGCTTCTCTACATTCCTCTACATTTCACTCCGCTCCGCTACATGCCATTCCCTTGCAAAGCCGACATCAAGGCGAGGCAAGCTGTAGACACGCCAATTTGGCCTTATTTAGAGCTTAAACCATTATTCCATTGGCAACATCTCTTTTAGACCATAAAAATCATGATGAACCACCCTTTTGGATGAGCTGAGGTGCTTATTGGAAATATGAGGATGATTTTCTAATTTCTAATCAAATCCGTGTTTGCCGAACAAGAGACTCTTGGTGGTGTGCCAGATTATGCTTTTCCCAGCATATCCTCTACTTGAAAATTTTTCACAGGATTATGTGTACATCTAATGAATAAGTCCTCAACATCAATAATCTTCCCCTATGATTCCTATTTTCAATGCAACAAACGGCATTCAATTCTGATCTACCATTTGTCCGCAGCGCCTTTTAGAAGTCAGATGCGCAGTTCTGTCCGCATGCAGCACCAATCAAGCCCAATTGCATGCAAGCCCAGCCCATTGGGCACATATCTGACCAATTCATGACCTTACCTTCCTTTTTCCTCCTCCATATCACTTGTTATAGTATCTGGAAATTTCATAGTCGAAATTAGCATCATCTAATGATGGCAATCCAACTTGTTGTCTTGTATATCGTGACTTGCCATTTTTAGACTAGATTTGTTTCCTCTTCAAGTGGAGACATATTTTGAACATGGGAAAGGTGATCCACGGTTTAAAATCTCTCTAAATCATTTAGGTAAGTTTCTAGATGCCTCATTATGAAAATCAGCAACATTATATGGAGGAAATCCAACCTATGGTCGGATGTATCAAAACTTGCTATTTTTTGACCTGGTTCTCATCCCCTATAAAGGGAGACTCATATGGACGACCAAAGAAGGGCATCCCCATCATCCAGCACTTCTCTCTTCGTCCTCCAGCCACCCTAGGCTCTTCCCAATCTCCCCAAATCGTTCTATCTTCGTCCCGGTGCCCGGAGATCATCCCAAAGTGAAGAAGAAGCCGGTCTATGCTCCAACGTGCTGCACTTCTGATCATCGGCTTCTACAGATCTTTATAGTCGTTTTCTGGCCTTACTTCCTTCATAAGAAGTGTGTTTCATCAAGATATCTTTCATCTACAACAAACAGAGATCAATTCTGACATTTCCTCTGCTTTTTATGGCTTTAACACCGGCACTGCACAGACAGATCCGAAGTCTTCTCTTCTAAGTCATTGTTTTCTCAGTCAATTTCAGTACATTTAACTGTGGATTCAGACCATACATCCTTCATAGAAATTGTTACCCGGTGAGTTATCTTTTATCTCCAACAAGAATCATTTAATTTAGATATCTGTGGTTCCCATAGCATGTCCTACATCGACATTGTGCTGGGAGTTTCCAGAACTTCATTGTCCAAGATCCATCTTATCAGGTAAATTCAGATTACTTATCATAAGATTCAGGAAAACTTGTCTTCATATAAAACCACCCTCGGTGAGTCCTCTTTATTTTGAAACAAGTATCATTTTATTCTGACATTGTTTCTGCTTGTTATGGTCTCTGCATCAGAGCTGCGCAGTTTACATTAAATCTGTCCAACCCGGTTGCCACTTTGCCTGGGTTGTGTTGTCTTTAACCATTCATATTCTCTTTGCTAACTCTTCATTCATATCATTTAGTTCATATTTAAGCATCATATTTATTCAATCTTGCATCATTTCATACTTCATAAAAAAATTAAAAAAAGGGGTTAGGGCTAACCCCGAATCCGGTGAGTTTGTTTCTAATTGCCGTTTTGTGTTATTATTTTTACAGTTACTACACTTCACTGAGTTCTAATTCTCCCTTCACTTGTTTTCTTGTCTTATTTGTTTAATAGTTGCACAAATACATCAAGCTAGCATTGGTTGGACTCTTCTTCATCGGCCGGCCGAAGAAGAAGAAGGTTGAACTCACATCCCTTTCTCCCACGCTAAGGTACACACGGTCAACTTCTTTCTCTTTCCATTACATAAATCGGAGCCCGCGGCTCCTGGCGACCACACTTTATTTTTATTCATGTTCTAAATTCATATCCTCCTCACTCTCCTCCCACATGACCCGAACCATCTCCGGTGCTCGAGCGACGCCGTGAGATGAAAGTTCGGGGATCAATGTGAGTGTGGGACCGAGGTGAGGAGTCTTTACCGCTTTCCGAGTGTTTTCCGATTCACTCCCCTTTTCTTTCCCCAATTCCATCCATCTTTCACCTTTTATTGAGGTGCCGATCCGGAACCCGTTTTCGGAGTCGACAGCAGTAGCATCAACTAATCATCAGTGTATCAAGTTCCCTCACAAGGGGCAAATTGTGAAGGTAACCAGTTATGTAACAGTAACACCAGCTACTGGATTACCAAGCCAGCCAGTTTTCACATTAATAGAACCACCAAGGAAAAGATGGCAGCCAAAGCAAGAGAAGAAAAACACAGAAGAACCGATAGGATGGCACATCATGAGGATTCTGGGGTATCAAGAGGGCCAAGGATTGGGCAAATTCTTGCAAGGCATCACGGAACCTATCAGTCCCGCCAACCGACTCGCCAAGGCTGGCCTGGGGTACGATGGGACAATCCAAAACGGCAAGAGGCCCGGACAACAGCGGTGGCGAAGGACTTGCAAAATACTTTCCGAGAGGGGAAGTGATCCAAATCAAAGAAGAGGGGCCGAGGCTATCTCAACGACATCAACAATCGTCCACGGAAAAGGCGAGAAGATCGAAGAAGGTGAGGATGAATTGTTCTTACCTTTATCGTTATTATTTCCGGTCGAGGAAGAAGAATCAAGGAAAGAACCGCTTAAGTCGCCAAGGATCGGTAAGCACCCCGGCGGTCAAATTTGCCATTCCCCCTAATCATTCCGCGAGGGCCTTCCCTCAACCTCTCATTCTCCAGGCCGAGCCCCTCTTTCAACTAAGTCTATCCCATGGGCTCCCAATGCCCTTCTATGACGGGCCCTTCTCGGCCCACGCAAGGAAAGAACTACCCCACCTTCGCACAATCATCACCATTAAGCCCGAGAGCCCACTCCATTCTACATTAATCAAAGCCTTTGCCACTTTGGCCATTGAGCAAGTTCAATCCCGGGTCGGCCCCGATGACCCACTCAATTCACCAGATTCCCCCCTCCTAAGATCAACCAACTCATCTCTAACCAGAGAGGGTCACAACCCCATCCAAAATCTTTCTCAAATTTTCACGTTCCTTTCCCTTCGTAATGAAAGCGGTGCCGTAACACGTCCCGTACATATGGTTGGCACTGCCCAAAAAAAAACGTCCTTCTCACGACTCGCATTTCGATCGAGGAAACATCCGTCCTTGCCCCCAAGGACCTTCCAACCTCAGAAACCGAGTCCTTGAGCGAATTGCTCTATCCTTCACCTCCTGTAAATATCACCCCTCCTAATCTCTCCCTTCCATCATCATCTCAATCATTCCCCCTAGGATCAGTGTCCAAGAGATTCCAGGCTAAGAGGGTACCAAATCGGTATCTATATCAACTGGCTGACAAGAGTTTAGAATGCGCGAAATTGCCAGGATTTTGGGATAATAACATCCGGCTGGATGAAGTCTTCTATGGAATTTCCAAGCTTGTAAAAGTCCTAAAAGAAGGGAAATCAATCCTAGACTTTTTAGAATCCATATTTTCTATTTTTATGCAAAATCATTGCAATAATCACTAGGAATAGGGTAAACAAATTATCACCGCCACGGTATATATTATATATAATAGATAATAGGATATAAATATCATAATAGATTAATAGGATATAAATCATGAAAGGTACCAGGCACATCCCATAATCTCAAATGACTTTGAAGAGGATCTTATATTTATTGAGTATTTTTATAATCAATTACTGTATGGATATAAATCCTCATCTATCTAATACCTCGGTTGGATACGGATATAGCATCAGCTCTCAATCCCTTAATAGACCAAAGCTTTGGAATCCTAATCTCAGTATCAGAACAATTGAAAAACTCTTTTTCTAATTATCCACTCTACCATGGCTAAAGATTTAAAATACTATTACATAAGACATTCACTCTCACTTAACGAGAGTGGATGATCTTTTGTTGTTCGCTCAATTATCTCTACCGAGTTTCTCTTGTGCTCGATTCATTAATCATACTAGACCATCAGACATAATGATCTATGAGTTAATAATCAAAGTATAAAGTATGCCCGATAAGACATCTTTAGCAACTCATATCAAAGATCTAACTGTGTAATCATGATGGTAGAAAACTTTGATAAGCAGTTAAGTAAGATGTTATTCAGAATTTCTAATTCAGTCAGTTTAGTGAATTTATTTGTCTAATGAGTATCTGTATTTGTATCTTTACGTTTTCACACTAATGACCAATGAAATAAATCATCATCATCTCATGAAAAGACATCACATATATTAATCTATCTAGATTTTTAATATCTCATCTTAAGAATCTTATGATTAGAAATATTTAGATCATATACTTGTAGATAATTAATCTCATTATCATGATCTCATCATAATTCAATCATTATTACATTCAATCAAAGACTTCATTAAAATATATGCATCTAATTATAGTAAGAAACAAATAATTTTAAGTTAATTGAATAAGATATTTTAAGAAATGTCGAATCATATCAAATATGATTTATACGAGCATACATTTCTATCAATATTTAGGTTCCACTTTACATATTTGACTAAATAGTTTAAAATGTTTATAGAGTACTGTTCGATTGTACAATAAATTTTTATACACTTTTATGATAAAAAATTGTATTAAAATAAAATGTAAGTTAGTTAATGACATAAGATTGTTATGTTTGTAAAGATAAGATAACTAAAAAAGGTAGGAGGTGAGGAACCACCAAATAAAATTTGTCTAAAAGTGAATCTCTTCACAAATATAAATTTGTATGGTTGTCAAACATTTCTTTTAACAAGTTTGTTACAAAACATAAAATTGTAGCATAAACTCAACTTATCATGCAACTAAACACCTCATTAACCTCAACTGAGCCAAAGATTGAATATTTTACCGAATATTATCTGAATTTCTAATCAACTTAGAGATTAGACATGAGTTCAGCCCCCAAAAAAAACACATTCTTAATAATCTATTTTAAAATGTCTGAAAATCAAGTTATACGTTTTAGCTTTTTTAATATCGAGCCTAATATTATTCATACTTGAGAAGGAAAATAAGTGATGTGTGTCAATATTGTGATTTTTTTCTCGCAATTTAAATTGATCATCAAATATACATCTGAACTTCTTTTTAACACAAGATAAAAAGTTTAGAGAACTGAACTTCAGACTGACAGTTAAGATGTAGTTAGGATGTATTTAGTATAAAGCTGTACAGAGATTTCAATTATTTGAAATCTCTAATAGATGAATAGTCTAACCAAATGCAACCATTTTTATGGGTTTGCCTGATGTGTGAGGATTTGACAAAAGAAGGGAGAGATGACTAGGGTTGTAAACGGGTCAGATTCGGTAGCGGATTCACCAGAGTCTGATTCCGAGTCCGATAAGGGTTAAGGGGTTCCGATTCCAATTCCGATAATTTCGGAGTCACTATGTTTCGATTCCGATTTCGTTATCGAAATCGGAACCGAATCCGATAAAATCCGAAATGCATATTAAATATTAATTTTTATTCAAAAGTGAGTCAATAATTTACATATAATTAATAAATTTTGATATAATCTTCTTAAAATTTTATTTTTATTATTTTATCTATTTATCTATTATACTTTATAATTTATTTAACTTTCTTTTATTTAATTTTATTTATATATAATTATTTTTTTATCGAAATCGGATTAACAGAAACGGAACCAACTGATTCCTATTCCAATTCCGATAAGCTACCGGAATATCCGATTCCGATACCGATAATTTATAGGATACAAAAACAAGTTCTAAACCCGTTAATTTTTATCGAAATCAAATCGGAATATCGTAATATCGGATTCCGTTTACACCCCTAGAGATGACACAAAGTAAGAATGTATCCATGCGAAACCAAAAGAGATTTGCTGCGTCCGAGGTTCACTTGAATTTTAATAAAGAAAGAAATGTTTGTTCTTTCTCTTTTACATCTTTCACATTTATGTTTATCTTTCTCTAACACCGGCATTCACCTTTTTTTTGCTCTCCAAAAGGCTTAAGAGTCACATTGGGAAAAAGAGAGATTTTATAAAGAATGAAGTAGCATTTCTTATGTTCCGAATGAGACTTTAAAACAAAAGTTTCCGATCAGCAAACTCGTCGAGTTGCGCTAAATAAAAACTACGTACGTGCAAAAGATTTTGACAGAATCCGCCTTCATCCAACAATCTGATCCAATCACAACCTTGTTACAAGGTAAATGGAGCTAATACACTGAAGTTTTTTCACATGATCAAGCATATCAAATTAAAGAGGGCCATCCTCGTCTGTTTTGCATGGGAAAACTGTCACGACCCGGAATTTAAATAACATAACCACAAATACGCAGCGGAAATACACAATGTCGTGACAGTGGAATGAAACCCAACACTTGGATTCCACAACCCAAACTTAAACAATTAATTTTTTTCTAAGATCCATCAAAACAAGATAATAGAATCATACTTCTAAGTCTATCCACACTCTTGTTCAAAAACAAGCAAGATCATCTACCTAAGTATAGAACACCAACAATCTCCATGTGCAAATGACTCTGATTCCTTTGGTTCCACCTGATCCTCATCTTCAAGCTCTTAAATCTTCAAAACCTAATGAAAAATTTAACCCACAACGGGGTGAGTCCGGGACTCCGTAGGATTTACACCCTTCACCCATCAATCGGGTAATTAACATATAAACAAGCAATGGTACGTAACATATCTAGATTGAGATGTAATGTAAAAGTATAGAATGTCTTCTATATTAATCTCACAACCCATATCTGAACATAATTATCTTCAAAGAAAAGATTATGCCAAAGTCAATTAATTCTAGACCAATGCACACAAGACCATACAAGCTAGACAAATATCATCTAAATGACCTCTGGACTTAACTCAACATGACCAAATTAAAACAGACAAATCTGATTTTTCTAACATGACATGGTTTAACATCCATACATGACACACAAGTAACATATTTCATATCCTTTCCAGAACACATAGCCAAAGAGCAAGGAATTGGTCGTCTTGCTTCACATGTACAAAATGCATTCACCAGCTCTAATATATATATAGAAGTAACATATACTAAGCTAGCCCAAAGTGCACCTAGGCAGTGGTGACACTAAGGGAAAAACCACGGTAATCCGGGATCTGTGGGAGGGCCGGATTCATCTAAGTTACCCGCTGCCCACGGGCGATTGTCTAACATAGGCTGGTGAAGCCTTCATAGCACGTCATATCAAGAATTCATAACATTTTTTCATATCATGACATACCTGACCATACCATGCATACATGACATAAACATCTAATTTCATAGCCTTTCATGCAAGACATAGCATTCATAACGAACTTGACAAGACATATGATAACCCGACTTAATTGAACTTGTTCTCAATGACAACTTGTACTAATCATGACCAAATTGACATAACTAACTATGCATAGCATAACCCATGATTTGAAACCAAATTAAACATATTTCACCATAACTAGACAAGACTTGTACTAACCGACTTGGTTGACATATTCTAAATCAAACATATACCAAACTTAACCATATGAACATAATCATATCATGCATGACATAATACATAATCTGAAATCATACTAATCAAAATTTACATGATCCCCACACATGCAATGACAAACCGAACTAGACATACTAAAACATATGTACAAGACACTTAACTTAAGTCATGCTTGGCATAAACTAAACAAATTAAGATCTCATGTAATCAATCATAATCTGGCCAAAACAGGTTCTAAAAGGTATCATTTGATGACCTAAGAGTTTTTCAAGTCTACACATAATTAACTTTCAATTCTTGTTCCAAACTAGCATATAATCACTTACATGGTTTTCATAAGATCAAATTTGATAGAAAAGGCTTCTACCCAAGCATAATCAAGCTAAACATGTTCCATAATATACAAAATATCATTTTCAAAGTTCTGGATTCAAGAATTTTTGAGAAAATTCACTCATCATGAGTCAAAAGTCTAAACTAGTCAAATCAAGGTCCATAAGTTAAATCATGCATATTTTCTAATCAAAATGGGATCAAATACATAGACAAGCTTGAGAAACCTACCTGGAAGCTCCTGTGAATTTTCCTTATTTTTCTGGATTTTTCCTGCTATTTTTCTTGGCCTTTTTCTAATATCCAGATTTAATAAATCCGAAAAATCGGAATTTCCTGGACCGGCTGAACCGGGCGGGTTCGACCAGCTGAACCGGGCCGGTTCGGAGGCGCTGGACCGCGGCTGGACCGGCGGCTGGACCGGCGGCTCACGCAGCGGTTCGCGGGCGGCGGAGGCGGCGGCGGCTCGCGGCGATTCCGGCCGGAACAGGGGAGATCCGGCGAGGCGATCGACGGCGACGGAGGGGCTCACGTCGATGGCGGCGGCGGCTGGACAGCGGCCGAACGGCAATGGCGAGGGTGAGGAGGAAGGAGGGGGGGGTACCGACAGCTAAGGGGAAGGTCGCACGGACACACGGGAAGATGGGGCACGACGCGGCGCACAAGACCGGCTAACCGGAGGTGGGTCGCGCGGACAAGGTGGCGGCGGGGAGGCGGCCGGGGTGGAGGCGGCGGCCGCGGAGGCGCACCGCGTCAACGCGCGGGGGGGGGGGGGGGGGGTTTGCAACAACAGCGGCGGCCGCCGCGGGTCTACGCTGCGGCTGGCCATGAAGACAGAGGCGGCCGGACGGCGCTTCACGCGGCGCGGCTCGCGCACTCGCGCGCGTAGGCGAGAGGAGGGGGGGAGTCCATGGGGGAGGAAGACGGCGTGTCGACAACGAGAAGAGAGGGAGAGAGAGCTCGACAGGGGGAAGGTTTCACGCGGTGGCACGGCGATGGCTGGCTCGCAGCCGGTGGTGGACACGCAGCGAGGCAACGGGGGGGGGGTCAAGGCGGCGGGGTGGCGCGGTGAGTCAACATGGGAGGGGGAGTTGATGGCGGCGGGGCTGATGCCGCGGCGGGCGGCGGCGGCGTCGCTTGGGAGGGCGGCGCCGGGTGCGCAGCGACGATAGGAAGAGAGGGAGAGAGAGAGCTTCCGGCGGCGGGGGGGGGGGGAGGGGTTGCGTAACCGGTGAGGGCCGGGGGGGGGCGGTTACGGCGGGGATGGTGGCGAGGAGTCCGGGACGGGAGGGAAAGGGGGGGGGGCATTACCAAAATTGAATTTTTTTTTTTTAAATGTCAGATATTACATTCTTCACCCCTTAAAATAAATTTCGACCTCGAAATTTCAAATTCTTACTATTAAGTCGAAAAGAGGAGTCAAGATGCTTCGATTCTCATGAACTCAATAATAGATTCTCAAATCATGATACACAACATATTTGCCAAAATTCTCATCATCCACTAATATTATCCATATCAAAATTTCTAGACATACACTCTTCCTTCTATATCTTATCATTCATGATAATCTAATTATTGTATCTCGATTTCACAAAAATTATCACATTCAACTCTCTCTAATTTATCATATCTCTATACCATTCTTTCATAGTAAATAACTCTCCAGTCTCTAACTTTATCTAAAATTTTGAACTTCAAATATCATCACCAATCATCCTTTACAATTCTAATCTCCTTATACATCAATATTCTTCAATCTTCTTAGCAATTATAATACTTAAATCTCATCCTTATTATCATATCTCAAACATGCCATACTCATCATTGAAAATTATCTAAAACAATGAAGATTATATTATCCATATGAGACAAGATTATCAACCTAGTCCTGTTATCCATGTTTTTTTTTCCAATGATAATCCTCTAATATCTTCTAAATAATTATCAAGTTTTCACAAAGATCTCTAATCTTTTCTTTCCAAAAGATTTGGGATCCGTTTGTCATGCATCGCACTTCCTCAACTATCAATTCATTCCAAATCTTAAGGAACCATAACTATTCTATTGTGATTCTTACATACTCATTTAATCTCCACCAGCTGGAACTCAATCTCTAAACACTTCAGATGTTTAATAAATTTATCAAATTCCAATCACTTTCAAACAACTAGTAAGATATCACCAACTTATTCTTCTATCTATATTTGACTTGAAGATTTTCTCAACTAAACCAAAGTCTGAACTTAATATTCACAATCATCTGACATAATCTATATTCATTCAAAACATAATTCCACTTAATATTGACAAATCAGGGATGAGTGGTAACAAGTACTCCTAGATTGGAGAGGTTATGCAACGATGATGATAGATAGAATAATTCTCAAGTTCATGATTCGAAAAGAATAAGGTTATAATCTTGGATGCCATGCCATATCATCAAATGGATTTTTGATAACTTACAAGTGATCAGAACCCTACTAAAACAAGTACCAATCCTCAAAACTTATACTACAATATCTTATTTTTAATAACACAAGAATACTACTGATACAATCACACTAAACAATTTAATTCTTCTTCAAAGTTTAGATTTATAACCTCGTTTCCATATCCAACCCTTCCATCCAGACCACTTAATCAAGTAATATTCCAATCATCATCGTTATTTTAGATACACCGGCATCCTACTCCAAGTAATACATGTCATTCTAACCTCAGACCGCATATAAGTATTATTCCAAATACATACGCATAAATCAGATTATTCTCACATAGACAAAATTGAATAATTCATACTATTCCACATATATTACCCAATGTAAATCCTTATAATGATTCAACAATCTCTCTTCCATCAATCTATCAAATGATATCATCCTCATATCATACATATCCGACCATTATCTAAAACAACCGAACTTCTATTATCCTTCTAAAACAAGAGTATCAATCATAATTCATCATTCATTTTCTTTTTATAAATGATAGACCTAAACACCATTATCATCAAATTATCACCAACATTCACTTTCTTATAATTTGAAATCTAGATTCTGATCATCTTAATTAACAATCAAATTATTCCCATGCTTAAAGAGCCACAATCTAATGCCAAAGACATCCAATTCTCTTAAACCTCAACAAGTATATTACGATCTCTAATTACTTTCTCAATAGAAGTTAAATCACAATTTCCAAATTACATCAAACAACTTGAATGATACCCTCAATAAGAATTAAAGTCTTAACAAATCTATATCTAACCAAAATGTCCATGATACAAAATTAACTCATAATCATCAAGCTAGATCACCTAGAGCCTATATACTTCCTATGATTCAATAATTCAAAGATGAAAGATTTCAAGTACTTAAACAAGGATATTGATTGGGAGAGTAATTACTCAGATTCTAGATCGGCAATTAATAAAAGAGATTCTAGGTACTATGGTCATAATATAAATTAGATTGTGATATCTTATAAATATCTAAGCAAAGCACCACCTAAACAACCTGATATACATGATCTTCTAAATATCTCATCCTCAATTTTTATGATTAATTAATCTCATTCCTTCCAATAATACATGATATATCCTCTTATCATAAATATATTCTAATTAACTTACACCAATAATTCAATTATTCTCATGAAGATCATCCTATGAAATCATTATAAAACCCACCTTACTTATCAATATGAAAATCTACCGATCTAACTAGCTTTCTATCTTCACTTAAATAAGAAATCATATCATCATGACTTAATCATATTCATTTAATCAATACAATTCACCCGTTACATAAAATTGGAACTTCATCTCATAAAGATACTAAACCATATGATATCCATCAACTATTAAACACTAAAATTCTCTACACCAATGACGATAAAATCTTGCCTTAATTGATAAATTGATTTCTATCAATCTGAACTTCAAGATCAACCAAATCTAAAAGTTGATTATCATATATTGATTGATCATCCGATTTGAATCTCTACATATTAAATCATCATCTAATATCAAAATCAAATTGACCCAAATTGATAATCTCCTCCTATTGTCATAAATTGAAGCTTCAAGATTCACCAAAATCTGAAAACTGATCCTCATAAATAGATTCAATCCATTATCCAATCTAGGCATCCAATAATGTAACCTTCAAAGTCTAAAATCAAATCCAATTGATTCAAATAGATAATCCAAGTATCAAATCTGACTCATTCAAACTGAAATCAACCACCCAGCCAGGAGACTATAGACCTTCCGGCCGGGTTAATGCTCTGATACCACTCCTGTCACGACCCGGAATTTAAATAACATAACCACAAATACGCAGCGGAAATACACAATGTCGTGACAGTGGAATGAAACCCAACACTTGGATTCCACAACCCAAACTTAAACAATTAATTTTTTTCTAAGATCCATCAAAACAAGATAATAGAATCATACTTCTAAGTCTATCCACACTCTTGTTCAAAAACAAGCAAGATCATCTACCTAAGTATAGAACACCAACAATCTCCATGTGCAAATGACTCTGATTCCTTTGGTTCCACCTGATCCTCATCTTCAAGCTCTTAAATCTTCAAAACCTGCTGAAAAATTTAACCCACAACGGGGTGAGTCCGGGGACTCCGTAGGATTTACACCCTTCACCCATCAATCGGGTAATTAACATATAAACAAGCAATGGTACGTAACATATCTAGATTGAGATGTAATGTAAAAGTATAGAATGTCTTCTATATTAATCTCACAACCCATATCTGAACATAATTATCTTCAAAGAAAAGATTATGCCAAAGTCAATTAATTCTAGACCAATGCACACAAGACCATACAAGCTAGACAAATATCATCTAAATGACCTCTGGACTTAACTCAACATGACCAAATTAAAACAGACAAATCTGATTTTTCTAACATGACATGGTTTAACATCCATACATGACACACAAGTAACATATTTCATATCCTTTCCAGAACACATAGCCAAAGAGCAAGGAATTGGTCGTCTTGCTTCACATGTACAAAATGCATTCACCAGCTCTAATATATATATAGAAGTAACATATACTAAGCTAGCCCAAAGTGCACCTAGGCAGTGGTGACACTAAGGGAAAAACCACGGTAATCCGGGATCTGTGGGAGGGCCGGATTCATCTAAGTTACCCGCGGCCCAGGGGCGATTGTCTAACATAGGCTGGTGAAGCCTTCATAGCACGTCATATCAAGAATTCATAACATTTTTTCATATCATGACATACCTGACCATACCATGCATACATGACATAAACATCTAATTTCATAGCCTTTCATGCAAGACATAGCATTCATAACGAACTTGACAAGACATATGATAACCCGACTTAATTGAACTTGTTCTCAATGACAACTTGTACTAATCATGACCAAATTGACATAACTAACTATGCATAGCATAACCCATGATTTGAAACCAAATTAAACATATTTCACCATAACTAGACAAGACTTGTACTAACCGACTTGGTTGACATATTCTAAATCAAACATATACCAAACTTAACCATATGAACATAATCATATCATGCATGACATAATACATAATCTGAAATCATACTAATCAAAATTTACATGATCCCCACACATGCAATGACAAACCGAACTAGACATACTAAAACATATGTACAAGACACTTAACTTAAGTCATGCTTGGCATAAACTAAACAAATTAAGATCTCATGTAATCAATCATAATCTGGCCAAAACAGGTTCTAAAAGGTATCATTTGATGACCTAAGAGTTTTTCAAGTCTACACATAATTAACTTTCAATTCTTGTTCCAAACTAGCATATAATCACTTACATGGTTTTCATAAGATCAAATTTGATAGAAAAGGCTTCTACCCAAGCATAATCAAGCTAAACATGTTCCATAATATACAAAATATCATTTTCAAAGTTCTGGATTCAAGAATTTTTGAGAAAATTCACTCATCATGAGTCAAAAGTCTAAACTAGTCAAATCAAGGTCCATAAGTTAAATCATGCATATTTTCTAATCAAAATGGGATCAAATACATAGACAAGCTTGAGAAACCTACCTGGAAGCTCCTGTGAATTTTCCTTATTTTTCTGGATTTTTCCTGCTATTTTTCTTGGCCTTTTTCTAATATCCAGATTTAATAAATCCGAAAAATCGGAATTTCCTGGACCGGCTGAACCGGGCGGGTTCGACCAGCTGAACCGGGCCGGTTCGGAGGCGCTGGACCGCGGCTGGACCGGCGGCTGGACCGGCGGCTCACGCAGCGGTTCGCGGGCGGCGGAGGCGGCGGCGGCTCGCGGCGATTCCGGCCGGAACAGGGGAGATCCGGCGAGGCGATCGACGGCGACGGAGGGGCTCACGTCGATGGCGGCGGCGGCTGGACAGCGGCCGAACGGCAATGGCGAGGGTGAGGAGGAAGGAGGGGGGGTACCGACAGCTAAGGGGAAGGTCGCACGGACACACGGGAAGATGGGGCACGACGCTGGCGCACAAGACCGGCTAACCGGAGGTGGGTCGCGCGGACAAGGTGGCAGCAGGGAGGCGGCTGGGTGGAGGCGGCGGCCGCGGAGGCGCACCGCGTCAACGCGCGGGGGGGGGGGGGGGTTTGCAACAACAGCGGCGGCCGCCGCGGGTCTACGCCGCGGCGGGCCATGAAGACAGAGGCGGCCGGACGGCGCTTCACGCGGCGCAGCTCGCGCACTCGCGCGCGTAGGCAGAGGAGCGGGGGGAGTCCATGGGGGAGGAAGACGGCGTGTCGACAACGAGAAGAGAGGGAGAGAGAGCTCGACAGGGGGAAGGTTTCACGCGGTGGCACGGCGATGGCTGGCTCGCAGCCGGTGGTGGACACGCAGCGAGGCAACGGGGGGGGGGGTCAAGGCGGCGGGGTGGCGCGGTGAGTCAACATGGGAGGGGGGAGTTGATGGCGGCGGGGCTGATGCCGCGGCGGGCGGCGGCGGCGTCGCTTGGGAGGGCGGCGCCGGGTGCGCAGCGACGATAGGAAGAGAGGGAGAGAGAGAGCTTCCGGCGGCGGGGGGAGGGGTTGCGTAACCGGTGAGGGCTGGGGGGGGGGCGGTTACGGCGGGGATGGTGGCGAGGAGTCCGGGACGGGAGGGAAAGGGGGGGGGGGCATTACCAAAATTGAATTTTTTTTTTTTAAATGTCAGATATTACAAAAACTGCACTGTGCCAGCTACCCCTAGTCAAATAGCGTCGGAGGAAACATCCATCCATGCAAGGAGACGAGATTGGTCGATTGGTCTTCGCGAGCTGACGAAAGAAGATGCTGCATGCACCCAGTGAGTAGACGAAGAATCAGCTTTTATTTATTGTCCACAACCAGCATATGAGAGAGAGAGAGAGAGATTAAAGCCGCTGGGCGGCCCGATTCCCTAATCGCCGCATCCTCTTTTGCTTTTGGCAGGCAGCTTCTTTTCTTGTCTTTTTCAAAATTCGTTTACCACCCACTTCAACCTCCCATCACGCGGTTCGTTCACGCGTACATGAATTTTTTTGCTGGAATGAACTGCAAGGTGAATTTACCATCTTGGCTCCCTACCCGACCCATTAAATTTCTAGGTTGAAGTGCCGATCCGGATGACGCGTTTTTCTGCTCATGTTTGATCGAGCTTTCTTAGCTTCCCCTCTTATCTTTCGGTGGCCGCTTCTATTGCGATGAAAGATTTAAGGTTCGTTCAGTGGAAATTGTGTCGGAGATTTCTCTCAAAATCTTCAAAATCTCATTTCATCGTATTTAAGAGATTTGTCTGACATACATTTTCTAACCCTACCACTCTTTATTTTTCAAAATCTCCTCTATTTTTTAAGTACCGAAATTAATATGAATATACTGTACCTGGTTGAAATTTGGAGTTGACAGGTTTTTGACAACAATCTCCTCCCCGTAATCTCTACCAAATGTCCCTTTTAGATTGGATGCTTCATTTTATTTATTTATTTATTTTTCTCATATATGACACCAAGTTTGGTCGAGTGTCAAAAATGAACATATATTAAGTTTGATATTGATATTTTTTTTGAGGACGGAGGAATAATAACAAAATTGATAGTGTGGACACTTGTAACTTGTATTACAATGTATACTTTTATTTGTGTTTCAAATTTAAATTTTAATATTAATAATAAAATAAGTAATATTAATACTAATTTATATTTTAACAGTGTTAAATATTTAATATCATTACCAAACAGGTTGTAAGTTAATTGCGCCCTACTTTTTTGCTATTCAACATGGTGCACAAGACAGTAATTCTTTTTATTTGACAACCTTCTCGAGCGAGTATCAAAGATTGCATTTGTTTGAGTTTAATTCAAAAATCTAAAATCTTAATTTTATATCTAATTTGTGACAAAGATAAGTACTTAATTGAATTAAAATGTTATCAATAAAAAAAAAGAATTCCACTTTGAAGTGCATCAGCGATGACTCATGTTAGAGCTCTCAACCTCTAAACAAATTTTTTTTTCACTTATTTTTAAAAGATTTTTTTCATATTTGAAAGGTATATTTATATGATACTTAAGAGATCTATGATCTATCCAAACACACTAAAAGATCAATCGAATAACTTTGTTCTTTTTTGTTGAAACGGATTAACTTTGTTAGACTTTATCAAACAGCCCCTAAGATTTCGGTCCTATTAAAATATTCATGCTTTTTCATCCTTTATAAGTAATCCTAGATATGCAAGAAGACAGCGAACCAAGATGAAATAGGGAGAGTAGAAAGAGTAATTTATAGTAAGGAGGAGGTCTGACGAAATTTCGATAATTAATAAAAGATGAGATCCAACGAAATCCCCGAGAAAGATGGAATTACAAATGCTTCTACGGCCCGTAATTTATGGCACGACACTTCTTCATAACCTTTTCAAAAAAAAGACACTTCTTCATAACCGTTCCATTGAGGAACTAATTTCTGTTTGAAATTTTCAAAAAAATAATAATTAAGCAAGCGTACGCAGAGGGGCATTTCCGTCACTTAGTACAAGTTGCCGGTCCGTTGGAATTCCTTTACCCCTGGGGTCATAAATGGGCGGATCAGGGTGTCACGGGAGAATCTCTGATTGATGCGCCCGTGTCGACCGTTTGATCGGTGTATCTTAAGGAACCACGGAATCCACGGTGGAAAACGGATCACGGAAAATCACCAGCCCACCCTGTTGACCGTTGCTTACACTCCCCCGTCCCTCTTCTCACACCAATACACCTCTCCCTCTCTCCTGCAGTCAGCAAATGAGCAAACCCGAACCAGCAGCATCAGTCTTCTCTCGTGGTCTGGCCCTCTTGTTCTCTCTCCATCTTCCCCAGCTGCTTGCTCTTCCGCTGTTCTTCCCGCTGTGAAACGGCAGGTGCGTCTCTGAAATCCCTTCATCATGCGAAAATGCTTCCCTCTGTAGTTTGATTTCCAGTTTGAGTGCCCACGTGGTGCGGGATCCTTATCACCTCTTTTTCTTTCGTTCTCTTATTTTGTTTTTAGCTCTTTCCGTGTTGTTGAGAGGCCAAGCGGTTTGTTTGGATCTGCAAACTCTCATTTTCGCAGATAGCACCGGGTTCTCTCCGTTGATTTCTCTTCTCTGCTTGCCGACTCCTAACAACGACGTCGCGAGCAAACATTTGGCACCATTGTTGTTCGATATCTCCGGATTATCAGCGTGATTTCCTCGCACGATTTCCTCTAAGCATCTCGTGAGGAAAACGGTATTTTTTTTCCCTTCTCCCACCATTTTCTTTGTTTTTCAATTCCTGCAATCACATATTACTCTGATCCCGAGTGGCCCTGGTAAATTTTGATCCTCTCATTCCTGGTAGCCAGCAAATGTGATTGCACCGGAGGGAACCCATTTTCTTTTACGATGTGATTATGACATTTTACATACTCCTGGAGCCGGATTTTGTTTTTTTTTCTCCTCTTTTGTACTCTCTTCTTTTACTTTTCGACAGGAATTCGTGTCTTCGGACAATGTGTCTTCACTTTAATGGTTCCCGATGTGGTCTATCACGCTCATCAGCGCTTTAGAGTGCAACCGCCCTGTAGAAGTTCATCATGGTACTGCTTTGCAGTATGTCGTCATTACGACTACATTTGGTCTTAAAATTCGGAACTACTCTCTGGGTGCAGTGAGAGACCTTTGTCTTTCATCACAGGATGATCACACGCATTCAGAAATATCTCTTCCTTCTCGGTTATTGGATTTTTCTTCTTTTCTGTTTAATCATTTTGAAGTCTCGACTTTTTCCCGTTCTCACAATTTCCCTGATTTTCTGCTTCCCTCCTTTTATCACCTATAGAGTGATTTAAAAGCAAAACCCAATTATATATGATTACGCTTGATTTTCCTCTCTGAAGAAGAGACGTCTAACTTGTATTTTCTTCCTATCCACCTCTCTCTGAATACAGGAAGCAGCTTTCACTCTTCGTGAAAAATGCTCAGGTGAATGCCGTAACTCAAATTTCTGCTCTGAGTTCCAATTATATGCATGTTTTCCATAAGAAACTAGTGGGTGAAATTCAGAATAACTTAGTTGGTTCAGCAAGAATTCCTTCCCGTGGAGCCTGATCTTGCGGAGTAACGTCTCTCAGATATCTTCCTCGAGCTTTTCTTGCAAAGTTGTCTCTCTTATCTAAAGGTCTTGAACATTGTGGGTGATCCCTATGAGTTTGCCAAAACTCTTCACCATCGATCCCTTCAAACTCTTCACCATTGTTCCCGTCTTGGATCCAAGTCTGAAGAAACCATAGGAAGGTTCTAAACAAGAGATGGGATGCTCCGCATCCAAGCTGGATGATGAAGAGGCCGTTCAGCTTTGCAGGGACAGAAAATGTTTCATCAAGCAGGCAGTAGAGCAAAGAACAAGGTTTGCTACTGGGCACGTAGCATACATTCAGTCCTTAAAGCGAGTCTCTCATGCTCTTCGCAGTTACATTGATGGAGATGATCATGATTTCTTCTCTGATTCGTGCTCTTCTCCACCTTTTACCCCTGTGAAAAGATTGAGCCCAGAGATCGTTGGAATTCCTCTAAAACCCTCGTCACCAGCATTGGAACTACCTCATAAAGGTTCCCGTACTGTACATTACTTGAGATCAGGTGGTAATCCAGCAGTATCTGTTGAGGAGAGGCCTCAATCACCAGAAACTGTGAGGATTAACTCTTACTTCCCATCAGATCATTATGGAATAGATGGTTTCTTTACCATGCAGTCATCTTCTATGAATACTTTTTTTTCGCCATCCCCTCTCAATGCTCCTAACTATCCACCACCATCACCAGAATATTCACAGTGGGACTTTTTCTGGAATCCATTCTCTTCTTTGGATGGGTATGATTACCCTTCTCGTAACAGCCCTGACAGGACTGCCATTGACGATGAAGTGGCAGGTTTAAGGCAGATTAGGGAAGAGGAAGGAATACCAGACTTGGAAGAAGAGGAGGATGCTGGGCTAGAAGATGCTGCTGAGACATGTAAGGTTGATACTACCAAAGCTGAAGAAGTGGTTAACCATCATCGTCCAGATGAAAAGAGCAGTAAACCTGATGCAACACATCATACGAAGGAATGCCGGTCCCGTCAAACTGACAGTGAAGTGTCAGAAATGCGAACAGCAGGAGATCTAGAGGTCAATAACAAACAGGAGCTCACTGAAAATAGAGAAACTGTAGAGCAAACACCTGGTTTCACTGTTTATGTGAACAGAAGACCAACAAGCATGGCAGAGGTTATAAGAGACATTGATAATCAATTCATAAGACTGTATGATGCAGCTCATGAAGTTTCCATGATGTTGGAGGCCAGCAGAGCACAGTATTCAACTTCAAATGAGCTGACAGGTGTGCATCATTAAACCACTACTAAATTCATGCTTACGGTAAAGTATATCAAGAATTTTCAACTTTCCTGTCTACTGCAATACTTGATAGAAAATTACTCCAAAATAATGACATTTATTTTCCTTAATGCAGCTGTCAAGATGTTGAATCCTGTTGCACTACTTCGTTCTGCATCATTTCGTTCAACATCTTCTCGATTTCTCCCATCTGCCTCCTCCCTCAAAGATGATGGCTATGAGAGTACTGGTGATCAGTCTGAGGAATTTTGCATGATGTCAGGAAGCCATCAATCAACCTTGGATAGATTATATGCATGGGAGAAGAAGCTTTATGAAGAAGTGAGAGTAAGTTCTGTGACAATGTAAAAATTAAACATAATATGATACTTGTATTGTAAAATTTTCCATTTCATGTTGCTGACAGTCTGGAGAACGCATCCGAATAGCATATGAAAAGAAGTGCATGCAACTGAGAAATCAGGATGTGAATGGAGAGGACCCTTCTATCATGGATAAGACAAGGATAGCTATAAGGGATCTCCACACTCGGATGAAAGTATCTATTCACTCTGTTGAAGCCATATCCAAAAGGATTGAAACATTAAGGGACAAGGATCTACAGCCACAACTTACCGAGTTGATTGAAGGGTATTGTTATTGAACTTCTACTTTGTAATTTTCTTACTTGAGACAATTATGTTTCTCCATGAAGCATTACATATTGCTTCTAAACAGTGTTGGCAAAACTGGGTCAACAGACAAGACAGTGACAGAATTTGAACACTAAATTTTGCATAAATTGTAGGGCATGTTCAAATATTAGGGGACAAGCATAACTAACTCCTTGTTGATATGAGGAAAAAGCATGCATCTAAAATGTGTCTAATTGGATATAGATTTGTTCTTACATATACGTGTGAAAGTAGCTTTCCCTTTAGCATAACCTTGGATATTATCTGATAATCAACTCCAAGGATTCAGTAGTGAGTGAACAAATGAACTTGCTTTTGGCTAAGCTGAGAATGTCGGGTACAGGAAGAACGCAGAGAAGTGAAATTCATCAATATTTTGGTGTAACAAAAATCAAATTTGATAACAGTGATCTGGATACAAGTTCCAGGAGAAAAACAGGAATATTGCTAGGTTCAAAACAGAAAATGCAGACGCAAAACAGGGACAACAGCTGAAGGGAACACCAACAGATCATTAGATTAATAGACCTCCAGACTCCCACAAGTAGACAAAATAAAAGCAACCAATGCTTTGCTTCCTGTCATTACTTCACGCTTGCTTACAAACCTTTTAGCCCGTTTCCTCATAAAAGAGTATATTCTAAGGGCATCTTTACCAGTGGTGGAGACCCAAGAAACATTCTTGTGTTTCTGTCGAAGAATCTAACATGCTTCTATTGCAGGTTGGGGAGGATGTGGCGGACAATAGCGGATTGCCACCATATCCAGAAGCGTACGATTGACGAGGCTAAGCTCCTCCTCGCCACCAGCCCCAAGATCCTGGAAGCTCCGCGACAAGCAAGGCTGTACCGGCCGGCTGCGAGGCTCGAGATCGAGCTCCGTCACTGGAGGTGCTGCCTCCACAACTGGATGACCGCTCAGCGGTCCTATGCCCGCGCTCTCGTCGGGTGGCTCCTCCGCTGCGCCCACGACCCTGGAAACGAGGACGCCCGGATGCCAGCGCGGTCGCCTCTCTCCCCTCCGCGCTCTACCGGGGCCCCAGCCGTCTTCGCTCTCTGCATGCAGTGGTCGAGAATGCTCGACGCCGTGGGCGAGGAAAGGGCTCTTGAAGGACTGGACTTCTTTGCTGCGGGCGTCTTCACAGTGGCGGCGCAGCAGAGGGAGGCGGAGGAGGCGGTGAGGCGGGGCGCTAGGGTCGTACTGGAGGGCGAAGAGGTGGCGGAGGGTGGATGCGGAATTACCCCCGAGAAAGCGGCGGAATTGGCAACCAGAGTGCTTTGTGCAGGGATGTCGGTAGCTTTGACGGCGCTGACGGATTTTGCCGCCGGGTCGCGGGACGGCTACGAGGAGCTGCAGCGGAGGTGCTGCGCGCGCGGCGGGGATGGGAGATGATGATGGTAGCATGGAGGGGGGAAATGTAATTAATTGTATTTAATTAGGCGGAAATATTTTGGTTTTTGCGATGTTTTAATCAGTTGTCATGGGTAGTTGTGGCAATTTCTTCCATTATTCACTTATATTTTCTTCACAAATAATATCGAGGGGGATCTAAGAAAGGTTTAATAATCATTTATCGTCATGGTTATCTTGTTTTCCCGGGTTGAAAAAGTGCAATCTACGTGAAATATTCCCATCTTAAATTTAGCCACCGTTTGCATACAGCTATTACAAAGATAATCGCTGAAATTTCGGATCCAGTATGGATTGATGTTTGAGTTTTGAGGTGAAAAAATTATCAAACTCAATTTCGAAGTTTTAGTCCCAAATGATTTAGATTGATTACATGAATTTGTCTTTTCATTCTTTATAATCTTATGCTAACTTCTTCCGATTGTTTAGTTTTTACTAATCATATCAAATATATTTACACTAATGGTAATGGGGTGTTTGGTTGCATGATAATTTTTTGTACACTTTCGTGATAAAAAATTGCATTAAAATAAAAAGTGAACCAACTCATGACATAAAATTATCATGTTTGGAGGGATGTGATAACAAAAAAGAGTAACTACCATATATGACCAAACAAAGTGTGGGACCACAAGAAAAAAGAAAGAGGTGAGATCTTTTTTTTTGTTTAAGAAGAAAATCACTTTCAAAACATAAAATTGTCAAAGTTACCAAACACCTCTTTTAACACGTTTTCTTACCATTTTTAAAAATTAAAATAAAAACTTCCATTTTCATGCAACCAAACACCCCATAAGTTTACTTGGTTCTACCTCTCCGTCTCTTAAGTATCAACAACATCATGATCTCAATTTGTAACACTTCAAGAGAGCGTCATAACTCACTTTACTCTCATTGCAGATTCTATCTATCCGTGTGTGACTGCATATCTATCGCAGCATTCGTATTTTAGTTATACTCAATTTGTCAATATGTTTCTTCTTAATTGTTCAACACTTACTACCATATAGTATGACACGTCTTATACACTACAAGAAATAAAGTTATTAGGGACGGTTTAATGGCGACGGCTTTACTAAGCCGTCTCTATAAGAATTAATTGCGACGGCTAAAGCCGTCCCTATTAAAGCCGTCGACAAATACAAAGATATAAGCGACGGCTCTACGAAGCCATCGCAATATCACTTATTAGCGACGGCCTAAGCCGTCGCCAAACCAGAAAATGCACCCAGAACACCCATCGGTCCGGGTAAATGGCGACGACTACGGATAGCTGTCGCCAACTTAGTTAATAGCGACGGCTCAAAGCCGTCGCAATAAAAATTTTCGACCGTTCAATGGTCGACTCATTTTTGCGACGGCGTCAGCCGTCGCTGTTGTACTTTAACGTACAAAATGCGACGGCTTCAGTCGTCGCCAATACATTAAGGGTTTACAAAACCCCGTCGGCCCCTTCCCTCTTCCCCCCTGCTTGCTCCTCGACGCGCTGCCGCCGCCGCCTTGCTGTCGCCACCGTCACCGCGCCGCCGCCTTGCTGCCACCGCCACGCTGCCACCGCCACGCGCCGCCGCCGCCGGCCGCGCCGCCGCCGCCGCGGCCGCTGCCTCCTTGCGCCGGCGCCGCCGCCTTGTTGCGCCGCCGCCAGCCTGCCCGCGCCGTCCCCTCGCTACATCAGTACGGGCGATCTCCTCCAAGGTATATTTTAACCGAAATTATTTTATTCATTAGTTTCTATTTGAATTTTATTTAAAGTCTTATGAAAAGTGGATGTTTATTGATAAATCTTTCATTTCATATCGGCTAGGGTTAGTTGTGTGGTCAATCATCTAGCACTTGTGTGTTTTAAGACCATGTAATTTTTTTAGGAAATCATGATATATGTCAAATTAAGTAGAAAGCATTTTATTGTAATAAATTGTTTAGAAAGATAGTCATATTGTAGTGTGTATTAGGTCTTTTATAATTAGATTATGCTGATTTCTTTAAAACATACATCAGCATGAATCAAAAAGATCACTCGTATAGCTAAACGATCCGGCTTCTATGGTTCGGTCTGAACCCCTCTTTCGATTCCATCGATTCGGAAGGCTCACAAATCGAATCAAACCGGACTAAACTGCTTAGATCGAATTGATTAAGACATTACATTATTATTAAGAAAAATAATATGTATATAGTTTGATTCGGTTTGATGGGTTATCTATTTGGTTTTTTGAACCGAACCGAACCGATAACTTCTTATCAATTTAGTTCGGTTCGGCACCTCCCCAAACCGAACCGAACAGGCAAACTAGTTGACCCAATTTGACAAAGTTTGACCCACTTTATTTACATATTATGTTAAATTTAAATATATATTACATCAATTTTAAATATATATTATTATAAATTTAAGTTAATTAGTATAAAGATATAATTATATATTATAAATAAAGTATTAGTTTTCATATTAATCTTAAATAATTATTATAATGTATATTTTATTTTATTTTATTTTTATTTATTTAAATATACATTAAACCGATGAACCGAACCGAACCATAATCGGTTCAAAGTTCAACGAACCGGTACGATCCGGTTCGGTTCCCCTTATCAGTTCGGTTTTGGTTTGGAAAAAAAATGACTAAACCGAACCGAACCGAACCGTTTACACCCCTAGTCGCGGGGCTCCGGAACTGGAAGTCCGCATGCCATTCATTGTTGCGGCTGGTGATCACCGTCTGATGGGGTGTATGTAGTTGGATTTTTCTTTAACAAGGGTAGAAGATAAAAAAATTTATAAGAATTTTTTAATGAAACTCAATGTCATTAATATGTTTATCTTATGTCGGCTTTAATTCTTATTTTCAGGTAGTTTCAAACGACATTCTCGTTCGAGAATTTCTTCTCTTGGAGGTGGTTCGATTTGTGTTTATTTTGTTTCGAGACTTTCTTATCTCATTGTTTATTTTTGTACATATATATCTTTATTTATATTAACACATGGCGAGGAGCTTAGATAATTCTTGGATAGATATTCCTAACAGATTAAGTCCTAGTTATCTTCAAGGAGTAGAAGAATTTCTAGATTATGCTTACGATGAATGTAGGACTCGATTTAGACATGGATTAGACAAAACTTTGATTCAATGTCCATGTAGACGGTGTTGTAACACATTTACTTTAAAAAGAGATGTAGTTAAAGAACATCTAATATGTGATGGCATATGGTCCAATTATCGAACGTGGATAAGTCACGGAGAAATTGAACCTAGTTTAAGTATCGTTAATGAAGTTCGATTAGATGAAGCACAACATGAGAATTTAAATGACGATGTAATAGAAATGCTTGAAGACATTCAAAATATTCAACGAGCATCTATACATCATGAAGGTGAACCAAGTATAGAAACACACAAGTATTTCTTGCTATTAAGAGATGCAGAAACACCATTATATGAAGGATGCACAGAAATATCTAAGTTAAAATTTATTTTAAAGTTGATTCAGTTGAAGTCAGTAAATGGTTTCACTGGAAAATGCATGAGTAGTATATTGTCTTTATTTAAGGATGTATTACCGAAGGATGCAAGTGTTCCTAACACTTGGTATGAACTTAAGAAAATTGTTAAGAACTTAGGACTTAGTTACTAAAAGATAGATGCATGTAAGAACGATTGTGTTCTCTTTTGGAAAGAGAATGCACATAGAATTAGTTGTCCACATTGTGAGTCTCCCAGATACAAAGATGATCAACAACATAAGAGTAAGAAAGTGGCATGGAAGATATTACACTACTTCCCTTTAAAAGATAGGTTACAGCGTTTGTTTATATCAACAAACACTGCTAGGTGGATGTCATGGCATAGTGAGCAATGTTCGTATATATCGAGAGGTGAAATGCGTCATCCAGCAGATTCCCCCGCTTGGAAAAGAGTGAATGAACTTTATCCGGATTTTACGTCAGAAAAACGCAACATTCGGCTTGGATTGGCCGCCGATGGTTTTAACCCATTTGGCAACATGTCTTCAAAGTATAGTGTGTGGCCTATAGTTACATTGGTTTATAACTTACCACCATGGATGTGTATGAAAGCGGCTAACACGATGATTTCATGTCTAATACCGGGTTCAAGAGCCCCCGGAAATGATATTGATGTATACTTACAGCCGTTGGTGGAAGAGTTAAGATATTTGTGGGAGATCGGATTGGAGATATATGATGTTTTAGCGAAAGAGAATTTTCTATTGAGAGCTATATTGTTGGGTACCATAAACGATTTTCCAGGTTATGCCAACATTTCCAGCCGAAGTACTAAGGGAAAATTAGCATGTCTGATATGTAATGAAGAAACAAATTCGGTTCGACTAGTTCATAGTCGGAAACAATGTTATTTATGACATCGGCGATTCTTACCGATATCACATCGGTGGAGAAAGAATCATTACAGACATCTATTTGATGGTCGCGGTGTGAGAGGGGTACACCAAAGATACTAAACGGACATGAGATTTGGAGACAACAACATGAGACTGACCCTGTAAGATTCGGAAAAACATTTAAGAAAGATTTGGAGAGCTTGAGAAAGAATTTGACAAAAAATAAGAACTGGAAGAAAAGAAGTATCTTCTTTGAAAGACTGCCATATTGGGCATCCCTGATTGTCCGACATCATTTAGACGTGATGCACATCGAGAAGAATGTGTGTGACAATATTTTAGATATGTTCAACCTATCCGGATCGGATAAAGACAACCTGAACTCTAGAAAAGACTTGGTAAAGTTAGGAATCCGTCCAGAGTTACATCCACATGAGAGTTCATCTAGGTTTCCAGATGCTATCTATAAGCTGAGTAACGCATAAAAGACTCGCATCCTCGAATTTGTAAAGAGCATTCGAGTGTCGGATGAGTATTCATCAAATTTGAGTAGGTGCGTAGATCTAAGTAGTAGGATCATTAGTGGATTAAAAAGTCATGATTGTCATGTAATGATGTAAGTGATTATTCCTCTTGCTTTTCAAGGGATCGTACCAAAGGACGTACTCAAGCCCATTGTAGAGCTATGTCAGTATTTTAAAGTCATTTGTGCTAAGGTTTTAGATACCAGTATTTTAAGGGATTGGGAATCAAAGATTGCAATCACAATGTGTAAGTTAGAACAAATCTTTCCACCGTCATTTTTTGATATTATGGTTCACCTTGTTGTGCATTTGGCTTACGAAACTAGAATGTCCGGACCAGTTCAATACCGGTGGATGTATCCGATTGAAAGATATTTAAAGAGATTGAAAGATTATGTTGACAACAAGGCGAGAGTTGAAGGTTCCATTGCCCAGGGCTATTTGGTAGAGGAGTGCACGCAGTTTATTTCTTTGTATATGCGACATGAAAACAAAGATGAGCGAGATCGGAACTACGATGGTGGTCCCTATGATGATGATCGTGAGCAGGGTTCAATGTTTAAGATAGTTGGACGTCCGTTGAGATGCACCCGTGTACCTAGAATGTTGACGGAAAGAGAACAAGCTTTAATCCACTTATATGTGTTAAATCAAATTGAAGATATCGAGGATTTTCGTCAAAAATATAATGATGCTCTTATTAACGGAGGTAGGAATGAGTGTAGTTTTTCGGTTTGGTTTAGAGCACACGTTACAGAATTAAGAAACACAGGGTCTTCTAGATACAGTAAGGATCTAGAGATTTTATCACTTGGTCCATCCCGTTTTGCATCTTCATTATCCGGGTATATTTGCAATGGGTTTAGATTTCGAACAATGAATTTGGATTCAACCAAGGCCACTCAACTATGTGGGGTCATTGTAACTGCAGAACTTCCATCTGGTTGTGATGGATATTATGGACGAATTTTAGATATAGTAAAGGTATCGTTTGATAGGAGTAGTCGTTTAGTATTGTTTGAATGTCAATGGTGGGATGTGTACAATAAGGACAGAGGATTTAAGATTAATGAGTATGGATTTATTTCATTGAATACACAAAGGCAATTAGGGACAGATGAACTGTTTGCACTTGCAAATCAAGTCGAACAAGTTTTTTATGTGGAAGACAATATGAGTAAGGGATGGGTGATACCAGTGAAGTCACTTCCACGTAACTACTATAACTTATCGGAAGGAAGCGATGATGAAGTAGAACCATATCAAGATGAACTTGTGAGCGTACCCGTCGCATTTGGTGTAGCCGATGAAGATGTACAACTACAAACAACCTATCAGATAGAAGTGGAAATGTGATTGTCCGAAAACCGGCCGGTTAGCTTGGAAAAAGGCATAACCCCACCCTAAGGCCGGTTTGCCCGATCCAAGCCGGAATCCGGCTTGGATCGGGCAAACCGGCCGGTTAGCTTGGAAAATGGCATAACACCCCACCCCGAGGCCGGTTTGCCCGATCGAAGCCGGAATCCGGCTTGGATCGGGCAAACCGTCCGGCTAGCTCAAAAAAATGCATAACACCCCACCCGATTAAATTTTAAAGATTATATTGCAGATGAAGAAATTTAGCAAGAGTCAACGTACATCGAGGAGTGGAACAGCCGGTGGATCCACCGATCAGGCCGGTGGTTCTCAGGGCCCATCTCAGCCTACCCAGGATGCAATGCCATCAGGTGGACCATCCCGGGCGGTTGACACTCGCCCTACTACGGCGACGCCCCCTACAGACTGTCCATCTTCTTCCGCCTCTGGTAAATATCAATTTTTTATATTTCGTATATTTATAAATATCAAATTTTAAATGTGTTTAAAATTTTGGCATGCAGCTACAGTTGCTAGACGTGGGAGAGGTCCTGCAAAGGAGTATAATGTGCGGACATTAGCGCCTGGAGAGACCTTGAACGTCCGGGTCATTGGAGGATCGGGTGTAGGCCCAAATGGCCAGGAGTTCACCTCATATCTTGGAGTTTGCAACAGGGTACATTGTAATTTATGGCAACAGGATTACATGACCCTTCCAGATGACAAGAAGGAGGCGATATTTAGAGACTTCGAGGTAAATAAAAGTACTTCAGCTTATTTGTTTTTTTTACTTGAAAATTACAAATCTATATATTCTTCCTGTAACAACATTTTACATTTGAGCGGTCTCCATCCATAGATGCGGAAATTTTAAGGCATATGGGAGAGATGCAAAGAAAACAAAGGGGTTATCTGAATAAGAAGGTAAAAATTTCATATTTATTTTTTTAGTAAACGATTATGTACTATAACTAATACAATTTTGGCGTACAGTATTTTACAGGATGCTCACTGGAGGAGGCACTTGTCGTTGTGCCTCCACAATGCGATCCGGACCAGTGGCGTCATATGTGTGAGATATGGCAGAGGGATGACAATAAGGTAAATAATCTATTTAATTTAAAAGTAATCCACATTTGAGAACTCATTTCTTTAGCTTGACTTATTACAAAACTAATGTGTTAAGAACTTGTTTGTAGGCACTTAGCCAAAGGAATAAAACAAACAGGGCTAATTTGAGCATGCCTTATAGGCGAGGTAGAACCAACATTCATCAGCTGCAGATAGATTTTGTAAGTTTATAATTTTTTTCTTATTCACTATTGTATATCTCGATAATAGTACTAATGTGTTCATAATGTTTTCTTTTAACGTACAAACAAAGAAGGGCGCCGTCCTACCCGTCCAGAGGTCTTCGAGATGACCCAGACGAAAGAGGCGGAGGATGGATCCCTCATATGGCGCAACGAGGAAAGTCGTCAAGTTATGGTACGCAATATATTTATTTGTATCAACATTAGACAATTTTTATTTCATATAACAACTGACTTTATATTTACATTATGTATGATGAGATGCGCCAGTTGATGAATGCCCCCCAGTCAGAGGAATCAGATGCTCGGAATTCCGAGCATCCATTCTCTCTTGAGGATGCATTCATCACCGTGTTCGGCAGAGACAGGCCGGGGCGGATCCGATGTGGGGGGAGAGGACAGACCCGCAACACCTGGTATGGTGTATGCAGTGGAGGTGCGAGTACCTCTGCGGGTCCGGGCTACCAGGAGTTGGTGGACAAAGTCGATGCTCAAGCTACACAAATCGAGAAACAAAACTCGATGATCGATTCGCTCCAACAACAACTGGACGCCCAACGTCAACAGTTTCAAGAGTCGATGACACGGCTAACACAAGAAATGTTAGCCCAATTAAATAGTAGGCTCCCACCTGCAGATCCGTCTAGTTCGAGGCCACCCCAAGGCCATAGAGGCGCACGGGGAGACGAGGAGGACGACGACGACGACGATGACGACGAGGAAGCGGACGATGAAGAGCGTTCATTTGGGGAGGATGAGTGAGAGAGTTGTTTACTCTCTATTTTACATATTCTGGTTTTGTATTTGAGGTACTTGTTGTATACATAATACATTTTATAAATATGAAATTTTCTTATTAAAGAATGTCAGTGTTTCTTGTGTATGAATGAATGTCAATGGCTATAAGATTGTATATTCACGTATGTATGTGTTACTACGTGAATACAATAGTGTGCAAAAAATAATTTTTTTTAAAAAAACTGTAATTTAATGGCGACGGCTCCTTAAAGCCGTCGCTAAAGTCAGTTTAAGCGACGGCTGTGCATGTAACGGCGACGGCTCTAAGCCGTCACAAAACCAGAAAATGCACCCCCGCGGGCGTTGCCGGGGCTGAAAAATGGGTTTTAGCGACGACTACTTAAAGCCGTCGCTAAAGTTAGTTTAAGCGACGGTTGTGCATGTAATGGCGACGGCTCTAAGCCGTCGCAAAACCAGAAAATGCACCCCCGCGGGCGTTGCACCGGCTGAAAAATGGGGTTTAGCGACGGCTGAGAGCCGTCGCTTATAATTACTGTCGTTTACTAGCGACGGCTCCAGTTAGCCGTCGCAAAAACGATTTAGAGCGACGGCTTGTACGCCGTCGCAAAACCAAAAAACTGCGCCCCGGAGGTGCAAAAATTTAAGTTTTGGCGACGGCGAGAAGCCGTCGCTAATAACTTTTACGGGTTTAAGTTTATTTGCGACGGCTTAGAGCCGTCGCTAAAAGCCTTATGAGGGACGGTTACAGCCGTCTCTAATAACTTAATTGCGACGGCTTTGATCGTCGCCAATAATGCTAACAGCAATGGCTTCTCTTTAGCCGTCGCCATTAAAATTGGCGACGGGCTTATTTGCGATAGCGTTGCGACGGCTTAAGAGCTATCGCTATTAGCTTCTGGCGACGGCTTTTGTATTTTTGGCGACGGCGATCAGCCGTCGCTAATGAGCTTATTTCCTGTAGTGATAATTGTACAATAGAAATTTTCTTTCAATTTTAAGGAAAATTTTAAGATCACATATGATCCTCGTCACCTACCTTTATTTTAGCCAACCCATTTTAATCTTATGATTAACATCTTCATCATATTCTCTACCTATATGTAATGTTGAGCCCAAGTATTTAAATTGAGTACCCAGTTAGAGGACATTTCCATCCAAAGTTATTTCCACCTCTTCAACTCTCAGGGATTCACTAAATATGAAGTGCATATATTATGTTTTCGTCCTACTAATTTTGAATCTCTTAACTACTAACATGAATCTTGTCAATTAGGACAATATCATCTGTGAACATTATACACTAAGATAAACTATCTTATATATCCTTAATTATTTCATCTATGATTAGGACAATAGGATATAGGCTTAGAGCAAATCCTTGGTGTAGTTCAATTGACATGGAAAAGTCTCCTGACACCTCTCCAAGGGTGAAAGCTTGGGTGGTTGCACCTCGTACATGTCCCTGATGATATTAATAAATTCACTATATACTATTTTCTTTCTTAACACTCACTAAAGAATCTCTCTTGAAACTCAATTACAGATTTTTCTCTAGATCGATGAAAATCATTTGAAGATCTCTGTACTTTTCTACTAAAGATGTATGTAGAAAGATGGTCCCCGTAATCGATCTACCTAACATGAATCTAAATTAATTTCTTAAATTTTCAATACACTCTCGAAGTCTCCTCTCTATAACCTTCTCCTACAACTTCATAGTTTGACATATGAACTTGATACGTCTGTAGTTTCCACAATTGTGAACATCTCTTTTTCCCTTAAATAGCGGGATGATGATGCTCTTTCTCTATTCCTTTGACATCCTTTCATAGGTAACTATTTTATTAAAGAGAAGAGTTAATCACTCAACTCATCTCTCACCCAAACACTTTCAGATTTTAATCGGAATGTTATCAAGACTACACATCTTTGAGATCCTCATTCTTCCTAGTGCGAGACACATTTCTAGAGGGATAATTTTTTAGGAAGACTCCTCCCCTTACCTCCAATCCCCTTTTGACTCCACTATACTTTATGAAATAGACTCATAGAAGAGCATTTCAAAGTAACATTTCTACTATTCCTAGATATCTACGTCCAAGGTAAACACCTTTCCCTTCATATCTTTGATACACCGAATTTGTTATAGGTTTCAAGATCTCCTCTCTCTCAACTTGGCCAGTTAATAAATATCATTCTCATCTTCTTTTGTGCCCAAATTATCATATAATCTACTACAAGCTAACTCTTTAGCTCGTCTAACTGCCATTTTGTCTCACTCTTAGCTCTTTTATAATGTTCAAAGGCCTCGCCAATGTTATAGTTGGACAATTTCTTAAACTATTCTCTCTTGCTCTTCACTGCTCTCTACACTTAATCATTTCACCACCATGATTTCTTCATAGGTGAACCATGCCTAGTAGACTCGCTAAAGACATTCTTTCGTATCATCTTAATCTTTGATGTCATGTTAGCATATTGACTCGGCATCCCCGTTTAAATCTCATTCCTTAAGCTTGGAGGTCTCATTCCTAAATATGTCTGACTTGCTTCCCCTTAGTTCATGCCATTTGATCTTTGGGGCACACTTTTGCAATACCATTTGTAACTACTCTAGGACCTTAAAATTCATGACCAAGAGTTTATGCAGGGTTATGAGTGCCTCACTAAATATGACTTTGCAATCCTTACATAGAGTGTGACTCGTTTTTGTAATAAAGATAAAATCAATCTACCTTCTATTCCTCCTATTCTTAAACTTTACTAGGTGGAAGTTTCTTTGATGAAGTGGGTGTTCGTTAGGATTAGGCCATATGCCACTGCAAACTCCAAGATATGTTTTCTCTCTTTGTTTTACTCTCCATACCCAAAGCCATCATGGACACTCTCAAATTCCCTTCCTTGGGACTTGACGTGACCATTAAGATCACCACCAATTAGGATACTATCCTCATTCATTATCTTTTGCATGATATCGTCCATGTCCTCCTTGAATTGAAACTTTAATTTACTAATGGCCCTTACTTGGGGTGCATAAGTGCTAATTACATTGATTACCTCATGTTGAATCATCATCTTAGCTATAATGATCCTATCCCCCACTCAAACCACATATACCACCTTGTCCTTGAGAGTACCATCCAAGACGATTTAAACTCTATTTTTATTAAATGTTTGCTATGTTAGCCAAAGTTTAAATCCTAACCTTCTTACATCTTTGACTTTCTTCCCTTTCAATTTAGTTTCCTAAATGTAAGTGATATTGATCTTATGCCTCTCTATTGTGTCAACCAGTTCCATCAATTTAGCGACTTAATATAACTAGGGTTCAGTATGCACACTCTCTTACTCTGACGATTACGGGATGGCCGATCTGCCCCACCCCTCTTAATCAAATGCTCTCTCTTCCTTAAAAAGCCCTCACCCAACAAACTCCCTATTCTGCAACCCTACGTGAAAGTTTTTGCCCTAACCCAACCCACAATACCCATATCCCTTGAGCTCCAACTTGGTCTATCACAAGAATAAATAAGGTTTGAATCCATGAAAATAGAATTGACATATGTTTTACGCTAGTTGTCACTACTGCAACTCTCTCTTTTTCTCATCCAGACTAGGGATCGACAATGGCAAGAAAACTAAAAATATAATACAAATAAATATATAATAAATATGAAGCCCTTGGAACCAATATGAACTAAGTCAAGCTAAAAATAAAACACTAACAATATGCAACATTTTTATTTAAAAATTAAATAGACATAACAAATTTATATGATTTGATGAATTATATATTCACTACAATTATATTAACAAAATGTGTATTAACAAGTACTCAATCAAATGATTAAATGTACACTCAATCAACTAAGGACTTAATTAAATAAGATAAATGCAACACAATTTTATTGAAGTATGCACGAATCTCTAATTATATACGGATATAAGAAATAAGCTTAATTATTACCTTATATAAAAAAGGATGGATCTCACCATAAAATCACAACGACACTATCGAAAGGAGGTGATGGGTTTTCGTCTATGCAGATAAGAACTCGATTGAGGGGCTTCCTCTCCACTCCCCTCATAGCACTGGCATAGAAAAACCCTGCTCTAGTGGACACAAGCGCAACTAGGCAATGGGCTTGGAGTTGCTTGCTCTCCACAACCTTCCTTCCAATCGAGTTGCTGCCTCACCTCACCTAGTCACCCATGTTACCTGACTAGTTGGATGATGGAGAGCAGCAAACGTGCGGCAAGAATGTTGGTAGTTAAAGGAGCTCTAAAAATTCAGGTTGTTCCATGCAAGAAAGATAGAACTTTAGGTCCAATCTCATAGAACAACTCACTGTAGTAGCTACCTGGATCCTCCCTTTGAACTCTTGTAGCCGAAACCAGAAGAAGACCCAAGAGCCACAAAGGATAATGGTCAAGAACAACGAGAACAACTAGATCCGTGGGGGTAGTCGACAACGATAGAGATTCTCTTGTTCTCGTATTCAGAAAAGTGAGTAGTTTTCTTGCCAAAGTCATCGACAACTTGCTCGCCCCCCCCAACACCCCGTTCCTAGCTCCAACATCACAACCACGATGAACTCAAAAGCCAAATAGAGATTATTGACGGTAGAAGCTAGTGAAGAAGATCATATGTCTCTCTAGCGAAGGAGAAAAGAAGAGACAAGGAAGATGGCGTCGGGAGCTGAGTTTTGAAGATCAAAAGCTCTTTCAATCATGGTTCGCCGGGTCGCGACCTGGGTCGCGACCCGGACCCGACCGGGTCGGTTTTGGGGCCGACCGACCCGGTCGCGACCCCAAGACCCCGACCCCATTTTGATTTTTTTATTATTATTTTTTGCGACCCGGGCCGACCCCGTCCCGACCCGGGTCGCGACCCCGGCCGACCCGGGTCGGTTTTGCCCCCAACCGACCCGGTCCCGACTCCCGACCCCACGTTCCTTGCTTTCAATCACAAACTTTCGATATGGAGTTGTTGACAAGAAGGGCTCCACAACCACACTCTGCTTGCAGCAAGCTACTTGTTGACTACAAACAGAGTCACAATGTTTGCCTGCCGCCAACGAAGTCTTGTAGAGATGGATGCGGCGATAGTGGAGCTCTTTTGGGTAGCGAGCATTGTGCAAATGAGAAGGTGCACTTTGGGACCCCCCCTTTTGTGTAAACCCAATCAAATGAGGTAAATATTTTGAAATAGCAAGATCCTTGGCAATCAGATGACCATAAAGGTCTACCAGAATGATGGACCCTGGAAGACCTTCGGTCTCACTCTCACGGATGTAGAGCACAATGACCACGAAGAAACAAAGAACAAAATCGACGAGGATGATGAAGGGGTGACACAAGCTTTAGAGAGTAACAGGGAGAGAAGCCGAAGTGAGTGTGGGATAGGATTCATTGAGAAAAAAATGTCAATGTAAAATAAAATTTTCTTTAAAAATTTTATAAATGTTAATTTCCATGTCTACCTAATTTTGGTAGTTTTTAGATTCTTTTGAAATTTATAATATTTTTAAAATTTGCGTACTTTATTGACTTACCCCCAATAGGACAATACCGTAGTTCTGCCCCCTTCCCCCATTTTCCATCGTTGCGCTACTTGCTCCCACACTCCCTTGGTCCCTCCTGCCGTCGAGTGTCATCATCGCCCCTAGTCCCCACCAGTGTGGAGGTTTTGCACCTAGGTTAACATTACTTCGCCCGATCACGACAAGAGAGTGACTTTTGAGATAGATGAAGATATTTAGCAATTTAATGATTTTATGTTACAAGTAACAAACTAACAATTAAAATTAATAATATTTACACCAAATTAGATATAGAAATAAAGTGTAAACAAACGGATCAGGCAACCAAACACCCCATGACTACTAAGAAAGAAAAACGTGCACACAAACTATCATGAAAGCCTTTTACCCAACAGTTCAACTGACTACACATAAACAATGTTATGTTCATTTATAATGCTATCATAAGATGTCCAGAGTTTTGTATACAACATTGGTAAAAAAGAAAGTGTGTAAGAAATACATCAAAATGCATGTGTACGTTGAGTATGCTTTCGTCGTCCATTAAAATGGAAATGTGTGGGGATATGTATGTACTTGGCCTCCTCTCTCCAGCTCCCTCAACTGTTACCCCAAGTTCAATTGCATGTCCGGCCCTATCTCCCCCGCCGCCGAGAACTCCTGGGGACAGGGTATGTTCAGCTCCGAGCAGACCATCTTTATGATGCTCCTGGTGACGCCGCCCAGTGACATCTTGTTCACCGTCACCGCAATCGCGAAGTCGTGTTCTACGTCGCAGAAGCCGGTTGATCCGCCGACGCCCGAGTGACCGAAGGCCGTCACCTCGCCGTCCAATCTTTCGAATCTTCTAAACCCCAGCCCAAATTTTCCGTCCGCTAGGACCAGATGCGCGTAGTCGCCCAAACCCATGCACGCATCGTGGATCTTGGGGTTTGTCAGCATGTTGGGGCGGATCTGGGTGCCGCCGCCGTTCCTGTCCAAGTCGCCGCCATTAACTCCGTTCTGTTCACGACCAGAGCCGTAACCCCTAGAGTTTGCGCCGTTTTGAGCACCGACTGTGCCGCCGTCGGGCTCCGGCGAGTCCTTGCCCTTGCTGCATTTCTTCTTGTGCTTTGCCGGAGTGGGGAACACGGGAATGTGACGGTGGCTGCCGAGGAGCGGGGTGGAAGAAGATGAATGTGGTGGAGGAACCACGCCTCCGGTGGCAAGGGCCGCGTAGTAACGCGCCAAGGCCCGTGCCGAGCAATGTCCGTTGGCGGCAGGAACGACGGCGCGGCGAACGTTGAGCGTGTTGAAAAGAACAGGAAGAGTAGATGCCGTCTCCACTATCTGTCTCAAGCTGTCCGGCATCTCCGGTCTACTGCTGATAGCAGAGAACTTGCTCAGATCATCCATGTCCGGTGTCAGCGTTGCCAATCGAGACTCCACACCTGCACAAATTTATCTGATAGGTAACACTACAGAACAATAACAAATCTTTTAGGCAACGAGCCAAGGTAGTCTTCACGGTAAGAACATTTCTCCGGTCTTCTAAGCCTAATGCCATGTATGATTTAAATCATTTCGATTTTAAAATTAACTGTGAGAGACATTTAATATTGTTACCAAACATGCCGTAAGATAGCATGTAGCAACCTCTTTCGAATTTTGACAGAAAACAAGAACAGCATTGATGCGGACTGCCAAGGCACCAAGCGTCGACTACACAGAATAAACACAAGTTTTAACGATTTCTTATAGTAGTAAACAGTGTACGACATACCTGGAGGAATTCCAATATATAACTCTCCCTGGATATTGAGTGGCTGAACTATAGCTTCCTCCAGAACCTCCTGAAACTTCTTTCCTGATGCTTGCTGTTCATCAATTAAAATGCACAATAAGATGATGCTGTCAACAATAAGGATGAAGTCGACATCAGGGTGAGGATATAAAACAGAAAGAATAGAAGGGCCATCAAGACTAATACAGGAGAAAAGAAGTACGATCTTGTACAGAAAAATAGAGTAAAATGATTGAAGAGAAAAATCAAGCCATGCGTGAGAAGTGGAAGTGATGAGTATCTTTCATTTTGGATAGTCTAATTGTAATACTGGATGTCTCTATAAATAGAGCTCATCTCGTGCGTCCAAAATAGTGGAATAGTGAAAATTCTTGGAAATCGGTTCTTGGTCTGCATGGGATGCTGCCCAGTAGGTTCCCCCCTCACCACCACCTGTTCGGCCAAGGGCCTTCTTTCTCCACCCTTGTTCGGCCAAGGAGGCCTTCTTCCCTTCATTCCCAGCCAGCCTTCATGCCTTCATCCATCGTCCCTTTTTGGTTCTCTCCTGCTTCATCGTCATTCTTATACGTTTCAATGATCTGCACAACAACAGGTTCTGGTCGTACAAAATTCTTGGCGCCTCCCAAACTCTTCTTTTGTCTGATAGGCGGCAGCAATACAAGGTGATTTCCGCAGTTCCAGTGATTTTTGGGACCGTGAGAACTGCATGGAACCCTCAACGGCAGGATTGTCTCAACGACCACGCCTCCAGTCGTCCAGTGATCCTCAAACAGATTGCAGAACCTCCATGGTGACTGGATGATTCCAGCACAGCATCCTTCTTGATTGCATCTGGCAATCCTCAGAATTTGACATGCCATGAGGTTCCTTCCGCAAGCATCTTGGAACTGTCTCTCCGGCTTCCCTTTTCTGATCGAAAGGGGCAGGTATCTGACAAGTTCCCTCCCTGCAGCAGGACTGTCCAGCAGCTGCAGCTCCATTCAATAACAGCACCACCAGAACATCACCTCCAACTCCAACCCCCCGACACAGCTTCACCGAGTTTGTTCAATGTCATCCATGTAACCCATTTTGCCCGCAGCAATGTGGGTGTTGCCGCCTTTCACCTTCACCCCCATCACCTTCACGTGAATCCTCCAATGACAAATGAAGATGACCCTGAGACAAAGCTACACAATCCATCCGATGAAGTTACAGTTTCTATCATTTCTCCTCCTAACGTGAACACATCACGCCTCATGTGAGACCACTTCACCTGTCACACTCAAGAGGTCCCATCCAAAGGATCCAGAAGCCCCCACACACTCAGCCATTCATGCCATCAATGCGATGCAGCCCTGGTTCAAGAAATGCCCAAACAGCTGCCCACCAGGTCACTTGATCAGTTCATTCGGTTTAGATAGATTCAGGCAACTTTAAGACCAATTTAAATGGGTTTGGACTTTGTACACTCTAATTCGGTCTAGTTTAGTTTGTTTACTGTTGGCACCTGATGTTTCAGAAACTGTGGTGAAGACATGGGGGTAGACATCTCAATCGGGCCTGATTTTCATCTAAATTGCCCCCCCCCTTTTGAGCCACGTCATTTGCCTCAATTGGATTAGAAGTAATCTAATTCAATCCCTAATTGATACACAATGTTTGATCTCAATTTGGCCCAAGCTTGTTGATGGGGACATATTTTGGGCTTTCTTTTATTTGTGTCCTTACGAGGACAAGTTTGTAAATAGAAGTCTTAGAGGGTGTTTTTTTTAATTTGGTCTTTTCTCCCTCTTTAAAAGAGGACCGGATGTACATAGCTTTAAGCAATCAATAGAAGGAATTTTTGGAAGCTTCGGCTGAGTGTCTCCCGCGTAGGGGCTGCGGCCCCATTCCCTCTCCCACCCCCGGCAGTGAGGCTGGCCCCCTCCTCACCTCCGGGGAGGACTCCCGGTCTCCCTTCCACCCTCCGGATCCGGCGAGGTGCGCCGACCTACCCCCTTCCTCCTCATCCTCCGGCCTCCGCGCCGTTCCCCTCTTCCCCCCTTCTCGGTTCGACAGCAACGGCGTGCCAGTTTCGGACTCGTCTCCCGATTTCGATTAGGACCTGCCGTTTCTTCCTCCTGCTCCCAGTGGAATACGCGATCTCCCCTACGGCAAGGGGGTCCGGTCGATCGAGAGAAGCCATCCGCTCCTCTGTGCAGCACACCACAATACGTAGTGAAGCCACCGCTTCAGTTTGAACGGAGGACGAGCTCGCCGGCAATCCCCGGTGTAGCTCTTCCCTCGGCTTCCCTCTTCCCGCAGCTCCATCCTTAGGATCCATCTTCACGGAACAGTCCAACACCCAGGCAACACAGAAGAAGAAGGGGACGAGAAGAGAGAGGGCCGGAAGGCGACTCCGATCTGGCCCTCATCGCGACGGCGGCGACGCCCTCGCCTCTGCGAGGTCGTTGGTGGCGTCGTGATCGCTCTGCGGCAGCAACCGGACGGCGATGACGTCGTGCTCGGCTCCCTCTGTCCGGACGACGGATGACGACGGCGCGAAGACGTCGCTGCCGGGCCCCGTCGACGGATCCTCACGCGCGCCTCCGTCACGAGCTCCATCGGGTTTTGTCCGGACGCGAGTCCCTCGCGTGCCCGGGCGTCGCTGCGGCATCGCCATGGAGATGGCTTCGACGGCGGAGATGTGGCCACGTGGCCCCGGACGGCAGCACCCTCGCGCGCCACGAACCCCCGTCCGTCCGGTGTACCCCGCGAACGAACATGCGCACCCGCGCGGGTTACGGCCCGACCGGCTCGCGGCTAGTCCGGTTCGCGGTCCGAACCGCCCAGGGGCTGTTCCAAGCCGGTCCAACGCGCAAATAGGCCGGTTTGAGGTGATTCAAGGCGGTTCGGCCCATCCTGGAACTGTTTCAGCCCAGTTCAGCTCGGTTTAAGACCGAATTGGACCTGTTTGGCTAGTTTGAGTCGGGCCGTTCCATTTTGGGTTCGTTAGGGTCTTTTAGAGGCGATTAGCGCCGGTTTATTTCGTTTTCATTCGGTTTAGCCTGGATTAGCCGGTTTGTCCCGCATCAGTTTGGTATCAGAGAACGGAATCGGCTCGTTCCCACGAGTCGAGTCTTGGGTACGTCCGAACCGGTTCTTAAAACTCGAGGTCGAGTTTTCTCCCGGTCGGAGAGAATGATGGGGACATATTTTGGGCTTTCTTTTATTTGTGTCCTTACGAAGACAAGTTTGTAAATAGAAGTCTTAGAGGGTGTTTTTTTTAATTTGGTCTTTTCTCCCTCTTTAAAAGAGGACCGGATGTACATAGCTTTAAGCAATCAATAGAAGGAATTTTTGGAAGCTTCGGCTGAGTGTCTCCCCTGTAGGGGCTGCGGCCCCATTCCCTCTCCCACCCCCGGCAGTGAGGCTGGCCCCCTCCTCACCTCCGGGGAGGACTCCCGGTCTCCCTTCCACCTTCTGGATCCGGCGAGGTGCGCCGACCTACCCCCTTCCTCCTCATCCTCCGGCCTCCGCGCCGTTCCCCTCTTCCCCCCTTCTCGGTTTGACAGCAACGGCGTGCCAGTTTCGGACTCGTCTCCCGATTTCGATTAGGACCTACCGTTTCTTCCTCCTGCTCCCGCGGTGGAATACGCGATCTCCCCTACGGCGGGGTTCGGTCGATCGAGAGAAGCCATCCTCTCCCTCTGTGCGGCGCACACCACAATACGTAGTGAAGCCGCCGCTTCGGTTTGAACGGAGGACGAGCTCGCCGGTGATCCCCGGTGTAGCTCTTCCCTCGGCTTCCTCTTCCCGCAGCTCCGTCCATCCTTAGGATCCATCTTCGCGGAGCAGGTCGATCGACACCCGAGCAACACACGAAGAAGGGGACGAGAAGAGAGAGGGCCGGAAGGCCACTCCGATCTGGCCCTCATCGCGACGGCGGCGACGCCCTCGCCTCTGCGAGGTCGTTGGTGGGGTCGTGATCGCTCTGCGGCAGCAACCGGACGACGATGACGTCGTGCTCGGCTCCCTCTGTCCGGACGACGGATGACGACGGCGCGAAGACGTCGCTGCCGGGCTCCGTCGACGGATCCTCACGCGCGCCTCCGTCCCGAGCTCCATCGGGTTTTGTCCGGACGCGAGTCCCTCGCGTGCCCGGGCGTCGCTGCGGCATCGCCATGGAGATGGCTTCGACGGTGGAGATGTGGCCACGTGGCCCCGGACGGCAGCACCCTCGCGCGCCACGAACCCCCCCGTCCCGTGTACCCCGCGAACGAACACGCGCACCCGCGCGGCTCTGGCCCGACCGGCTCGCGGCGTGTCCGGTTCGCGGTCCGAACCGCCCAGGGGGTGCTCCAAGCCGGTCCAGCGCACTGTGAAATAGGCCGGTTTGAGGTGATTGAGCGGTTCGGCCCATCCTGGAACTGTTTCAGCCCAGTTCAGCTCGGTTTAAGACCGAATTGGACCTGTTTGGCTAGTTTGAGTCGGGCCGTTCCATTTTGGGTTCGTTAGGGTCTTTTAGAGGCGATTAGCGCCGGTTTATTTCGTTTTCATTCGGTTTAGCCCGGACTAGCCGGTTTGTCCCGCATCACTCGTAGCCCATTCTGACATTAATCTATTGGGCTGCACTTTCACTTCACAAGCAGGCCCATTAGATCAAATTTTTGATAAGGTTCATCATGAAGTGGAGATTGGCTTCAGGGGTTCTATGTGATCATAAAATTTCATTAAAGTTGAAAATAAAATTTTATCGTACAAGTATAAGACCCGCAATGTCGTATGGTAGTGAATGTTGGACAATAAAAGAAAAATATACTTTTAAAATAAGTGTTGCCGAAATGAGAATGTTAAGATGGATGAGTGGTCACACTATATTAGATAAAATAAGAAATGAATATATTAGAGAAAAAGTAGGAGTAATGAGAATCGTAGACAAATTGAAAGAAGGGAGATTGAGATGGTTTGGACATATTAAACGTAGACCTAAAAAAGTTCCAGTTAGAAAGATAGAAAATATTAAAATGACAGAAACAAAAAAGGGGCACGGTAGACCTAAGTTAACTTGAAGGAGGGTAATTCAATATGATTTAAATGGTTTAAATATAAGAAATAACACAAGATCGACATGTGTAGAGAAAGAGAATCCATATGGCTGACCCCAAGTAATTTGGGATAAAGGCCTTAATTGAGTTGAGTTCATCATAGGCCCTGTTATACATGAGGAGTACTAGAATTTTAAGAAATTGAAGATCGATGACTCATCTGCTGTTCGAAGGAAGAAGAGCAGTACAAGGAAATTACCCTCATGATAGACTCTCTGTTTCCCTTGATAGACGGTACCAAGACCCAAGTTCTTCTTAGCCCAATGGAAGATTAATTGGCAACCAGAGCACGCCCGGCAGAGTGGGGGCAGGTGGTCAGACCAGACAGACTGCTAAGAAGGGAATAGCAAGCAAGAATTCAAGCGCCTACAAGTTCAGGTATGGTCAGGCAAGGGGAACAGAGAGAATTCAACCTTCTCTAAGGCACACCGGTGGAGGGAAACTTGGCTCGGTTGCAACCATGGAATGCGATCTCCCGAGAATCTCTCGAGATCTCCCGAGAATCTCTTTTCTTCCTTGCGTCTGAGAAACGAGATCGCCGAAACGAGAATATCTATGTAGTACCTGTGATATCTTGATCTTCTCCGCCTATTATTATCCCCAACTTGTTAGATGATCTTGTTAAGTTTCCTTCTTATATTACCAATTTTATTATGGAATCCTTCCAAATATTCATCTAAACATTATTGTTTGATAAAATTTCATAGCTTAATATTTTAATAACTATATATGTACAATTGACCCAAAATGTTATCAATTTCCTATCTATATTGTTCAAGATAAAATTTTGGTCTGACATAAGATCCTTTGTATGTCTCGTGCTAACAATAGTTCACCATCTCTGTATTACGTTTTTAATTCTCTCACAGCTTATTTTAATATTTAATATGAGTTCACTTGTCCTTTTTAAAGAGATTATATGACATTCTACATCTAAACATGCACATTGATTGGTATTTTCAAGATCTAATCTCTTGAGATTTTTTCGAGATCTTTTATCTTCAATCTCTGTGAGATAAAATATAGATGTGAGATGGCAATCATTGGGTAAAGTATACCCTGCATAAATGAAATCCGAGATCCGATCTCCTGAGATTTTTCCGAGAATCTCACGAGATCTCTTCTCTTTTACACTTCCGAGATGAAGCCGAGATCCGAGACGACAATCCTTGGTTGCAACAGTCTGAAAAAGGGAAACACAGCTCGAAAGAATTGTTCTGTGCAAGAACCTAAGGAAGAGAGCTCGAGGAGGCTTATAAAGGGATTAAAAGGAATTTGAATCCAAATTGGATACAAAACCCACTCAAATCAGCATATCCCCACAGTGTCCCTCCCAATCCACTAACCCAATTGGAAGATAGGTATGAGAATTAATAATTCAGTGATATGGGCCCACTATGTTGACCCTGCCTTGATCTAAGAAGGCCCACTTGGGATGCCGCCCACAGAGAATCGGCCACACCTTATCCACATGCCGAAGTCCCATCAATCACTAGGCAGGTAGGCAATCATCGTGAAGACCCTGGGGGTGCCAGCCAAGTAGGAGAATAGCTTGGGATCTCTGCAAGACTGGGATTACCTTTCTGAAGGAGGCAGAGGTAGGTGGCGTATCTTCAAAGCCTTCTGGCTCGCCCACAGAAGCATAGAACCATCAAGGCACCGAGAGGACACACCCACAGTCGATAGGGGCGCCTAACGGCCCAAATTTATAACAAGGGGATCACCACGGATGAGCCGGTGAGCCAAGAGGTGCGTAACCTGCCCCAACTGCCGGAGTTGCCGTCTAGGAGCTTGTGGCATCGTGCCACCTTCCCGATAACAAAGGAGCCGTCTCCAAGTATCCAGGGAAACCCCGTTTTGTCAAAAATAGAAAGAAAAGGGTCACAAGGGGTCTGAGCACTGTCCGGAGAGGCTTATGATGGCAATTGAACACTGGCCTCCCCGATAGCATGGGATATACTTCAACGGCCGCCCTCCGATGCTCTGCTGGCAGCAAAATCCCAGAAGATGGAAAGAACAAGATCGCGGCAAGCTCGGAAGCCTTTCATGGCTTCCACAATTGCCATCCAGGCCAGCTGTTGCCACCGGGACTTCCTCCCCACGGCATGAGGGCTCTCCGCCTGTAAGAACGGCCCAACAGCCACAAGCGAAGAGGGCGAAGAGGGATAGAAGTTGGACAGAGAGGTGGAGAGGAGGAGATGACGATGAAGGGAAGTCCGAGTTGCTCCGTGGTGATCATAGTTGTTATTGTAGTGGAGAGGTAGCGCCGGAATTGCACTGCAACGATCCCAAACCCCTTCGGTGGAAGCAGCAGCACTGTTGCTGTAGAGGCGACATATTGGGACCAGCCACGGTGCATCGAACACAGCCAGTTGAAGGTCTGCTTACCGCCAGAAATAGAGCACCCTTCTGAGAAGAAGGCAGCAAGGAAGGTGTTCCTCGAGCACTCCTCTATCGTGAAGCCGTCCAGAGAAATGGTGAGGAGGCACCATTAAAGCTGTAACCCAGTCTGCACTCTCTCTCTCTCTCTCTCCCAGATGCCTTCCCCTACTTCTCCAACCTGATACAGTCCACCTACGATGCCTACCGGTGATCAGGACCCCCTCCCCTAGATCTAGAGGACTACCCAGCCACTTCATTTCATGCTCCATGCTCTGACAACACCAACTACAGACTAGGTCCCTCTGCTAGGCCAACAGAACCATCCGGTCTTCACAACTCATATGCCATGTGTCTGGTTCCACCATGACCAAGTTCTACCATGGGTTCATATCATTGAAAGATCAATCTAGGATAGGATTCATACAAACAAGAAACTGACAAAACCCTAACATGGGCACCGCACAGTAGTTCAGAAGGGCTCGACATGTTCAAAGAAGTATGATCCGCAGACCATTGACATGACAAAAGGCTTTAAGACCTTAACTTAGGCTCCATTTGGAACCCCATAAATTAGGCAGCATGCACAGTGTTTTCCCGATATTTTTTTTCAACCCCTCCATTTGTTTGCATGTGAAAAAGTAATCAATTGAAAAGCATTTTAGTTGACCTCCTAAAACCCCGATTTTAACATCCCGCTAATTCAGCCGAATGCCATTGTCCGAAAAGACGCCGAATGCCACCAGGAAAGACAACAGGAGAAGTCTCTCTCTCTCTCTCAACATGGTGGACAACGATGAATAAATTAAAAGTATTTAACACAAACTAAATAATATTTATTTATTATAATATAGTTAAAAATATAGAAACTTATATTAAATTCATTATCAAAGTAAATTATAGTAATTAAGGGGCTAACTATTTTAAAATTTAAAAATTATAATAAAATGTTTAAGTTATTTTCAGAAACTTTAAATAATAATGCATAATAAAACTTTATAGTCATGTGGATCAAAATGCAAAATAATATGATAATATTTTACAGCAAACCAAACATTGGAAAATATTTTCAAAACATTTATTTTCAAGTGTACCAAATAAGATATTTGGATTTAGTTTTCCATGGAAAACTAAATCTATGTAAAATATTTTCATCATTTTTCTGTTTACATGCAACCAAATGGACCCTTAATAAAATTTATAATCAACCTAGATTGAGACTAATTGGGGTCAGTCTAACAAGGCATGTCCTAGGTCTCAATTAAATTTAAATAAAAATTTATTTTGAGACTAATTGGGGGCTGCTCTTGTGCATGCCCTATGTCTTTGGGAAATTAATCCATCAATCAAGGTTAATTGGAGGCCAAACTTGTGCACTCCCTGCGCTTTGGCATAATCTAAAATAATTACAATGAAAGGCTAATTGGGGGCCAGCCTTGTGTATGCCCTATGCTCTACGAGGTTGGCATACAAAGGTCTAATAAAAACCTCAATGTCCATACCATGTGCCCTCTAAGGGAAAATATACTCATTGAGCTATGGTGAGGCTAGGCAATTACAAGTTCATACATGTTAAACCACAAGCTGACGAAGGTGATAAATCAATGGGAAGAGCTCCACATGCCTATCAAAGGCCGGGTATACTGCATCCTAAATTAATGGGATAAATTTCATAACGCCAGTCAAAGGCTAAAAGGAATTTAATCTTAACTCACTAAAATTCATAGGAATTATGGATTCCATGTCTTCCCTTGATGCATATGTATCTCAATCAAGCATTTAATGAAGGATGTCATGTTCGGAATATGTGAATGTTGAAAGGAGCATTGACAGCCCCATGATTTGGGGAATGCAAACAAAAAGGAAGATGAAGTTCAAAATTCATTAAATCTTAAGAAAGTTTGGAAATTGAAGTAATGTGGAAAGAGGAAAAATCTGAAACCCAGATAATCAAAGGACATGAGATCCTGAACTCATCAGAGCATCTGAGGATCTAGAAAATTTCTGCAAAATTACATATTAGCAAAATTTGAATGATGAAAAAGAAAGCCAGAAAGAGAACTCTGACATTGCAACAACTATACAGATTCTGGAAAAACTAAAAATAGCAGTCAGGTCAATCTTTATCACTCAAAAAACTTCAAATTCGGGACTCTCAGGTTCACATAACCTAGATCTTGTCCAGTCTATTAATTAGGGGTGCAAACGAACCAATACGCTTGACAAATAATTCGATACTTGGCTCATTAAAAACTCGGCTCAAATTATTGAATAAGTTAAATAAATAAACTTGAACAAAAGAAAGCTCAACTTATTATGAGACATATTTATTATATATTTAATATTATTTAATAATATATTTTTAGTTAACCAAATATATTAATACTCGGCTCGGTCTGTTGATCTTATCATATTAATGTCAAAACCCTAGCACACCAATGGCGTGACCACTGCCACAGCTGCAAGAGTAATCCCCTCTCTCTCTCTCTATCTATCTATCTATCTATCTATATATATATATCACACGTACCGCAGCCACAGGAGTGACCACGGCAACAGCACCCTCTCTCCTTCGAGCACACCAGCGGTGGCATCCTCCTCCGAGTGAAGCATTCCTCAGCAATGCACAGCAGCCTCCTCCGAGCGATGCATACCTGCAGCGGCATCCTCCCTCCCCCTCCTTCAACAATGACGACTGATGCACATATTTGGCAGCCTCCCTTCTCCGAGTGATGCACACAGGTTCAATCTTTTCCCTGGTTCCTTTCCTCTGTCCATAGAAATGTAGCCCCTTCCTCTCTTTATAGTCCTCCTGCCGGTTCAAGTAAACACTGTCATCCTTGTGTAGAAAACAAGCTGGAATAGGACTCGGATTCGAGTGTTAAATAAATGAGTTCAATATCGAGCTCAAAATTGAGTTTGAATATAACTATGATTCGAGTTCGAGCTAAAGTTGGCTTGTTTAAGTAACAAGTGGCTCGATGTATTGAGCTCAAACTCGTAGAACTCAAGATAAGTTGAGTTCAAACATGACACTTGGAAGCTCGTCAAGTATCGAGCTGAGTTCGAGCATTGATATAAAGTGTCGAGCTGAGCTCGAACAGAGCCCTACTCGGCTCGACTCAGCTCCATTTCACCAATACTATTAATCAATGTTCGGAGAAGATAATAACCAAAAAAAAATGAAAGGGAACAGGATTCTGCAAAAATCAGAGCACGTAAGGTGTTGCTTATAAATCATGATCCTAAACAAAAAAGGAAAAAATATAAGAGGGAGAAAATCCTATTCAAATCAGAAATTTAAATCAAAATATTTTCAAACCTAATCCAGTCCAAAGAAAGCCCTAATTATGAACTCGCATACCCCCTCAAAGCACCAAACACTTGCCCCAAAAATTGGAATTTGGAAAAAAAAATCTAAGAATAATCAAACTGCAAACCGGAAACATGGAGGCTCAGATTAAAAATAAAAAATGTCAAGACTGGAATCCAAGATCTAAAGCCCTTCTCAAAACAACAAACCTAAACCCCATGTAATTTCGAAATCTCAGATCTCAAAATCTAAAAGAAAAAAAAAGTTAAAAACCATCAAATCCAAAATGCAAGACCAAAGTTCCTAAAAATATGAAATTGAAGAGAACAAAATCCCAAGACTTCTAATTCTAAACTCAGATCCAAGAAGCATCGAAACCCCAAGTTCTCAAGTCCTAAATGCCCCCACTTTTCAAATCTGAAAGTTGCGGGAGCTGAAACTTGAATTAAAAAATCAATGAAACATACCAAGTCTAAAGGATGACTAAATGTTTGTGTTGGCACCTAAAAATTTCAACTTATTTGAGATGGGTCAAACCCAATTCAATCCCTATTAGCTTCCCATGATCAATTCTTAATGTTGGCACATGATCCAATGGATAGGATCTTATATTATTCTAAGTATTGGATCATTAATGGGAGATAATGAGAGGATAAGGGGAGGTGCAAGATCTTAGGGCCAGGACTTGATCATGGATTAAGTTGTGGACCTAGGCTTAATGATCCTTAATAAGTCCGGATCTTACTTGTATGGTGAGATTATAGATTCCATAATTGGCCAATTTTTGGATTGGATCGGTCATGGACAATTTTATTCTCTCCAAAATCAATGATACAACACGAACTTCCGGCTGGATTGGTTGAAATTGGTAGGATCGGTCCCAGATTGACCAATCCTACCTGTTTGAATCACGAATAGGTCGATCTCAACCGATTCACTGGAATCCAAAAAATGTCCAGAAATGGGTTGATCCGAGACCCGATATCAGTCCGAATCTCTCCCCATCCCCTTGATTCTAGCTCTCCCCTCCCCCTAGGGCTCCCCTCCGACGATGTTGGGCTCCCTCTAGTGATCCCCCCTGAAATAGGTTTTTACCCCTCCCCCATCCCCCCGTTTCCCCCCTTCCCCCAAGACCCCTACCCCCGAATGCACAAGCAACCCTTCAGTCATTCCCAAAGGGATGGTTGTGATCAGCCCCTTCTCAGCCACCCCTTCGAAGGTGATTTTTTAATTTTCTCACTCTCGAACAGAGGTGACGATCACCCCTTTGGAGGTGATGCTTAGTCAACCCCGAAGAGGTGATCATGTTCCTTATAATTTTTAAATTGTTGTATATGGATGTAGATAAAATGTTGGTCGAGGAACAAGATACCATTGTATATCATAACATTGGATGACAACATGTACTTACTGGATGTTGAGAAGAAGTGAGTAAGATGTAAATAGTCTCAAAAAGATATGAATAAAGGTGTATACCGTCTCAAACAATATATAGTTGGCATCAACAGTATTATGAAGAAATGTGGGAAGGTCCAGGGCTTCAAGTTGAGCTTGAGGAAGAAATGAAAAAATATTTAACTAAAAGAATAACACAAATAGATGTTAGAATTGGACAGAAACAATATCTTCATAATAAGCTGCTAGAACGGATAGACACCGATCTCATATCTGTAAAGGGTAATAAAGGAAAAGGACAAGCTCATGTCAAAGTTGATTCATCATCTTCAGATGATAATGAGTAGGCTCAGATCAGGATAGGCACAGATACTAATAGGGCTCAAGTCCATGAAGATAAGAAAAGAAGAAGGGAGGCAAAAGGTTCGGGTGCCATTGCTAGACGGCACACGGCATGTCCGGGGTACTGATTTTCGTCGATCACATTTAGTTCGGCCGACGACAGACACTACCATTATAAGTAGAGTGATAGAGACCGGAGGTTGATAAAACATGCCTTAAAGGGAGTTAAGGCAACAACAGATGTTGCAAAAAAAAGCAATCAAACACAAAGTGAAATTCTTTCTACATATAAGTATACGAAAATGTTAAGTTTTATTAAGTTTATGTTTTAAGGCATTTTTAAAAAATTATTAACAATGATGAATTTATTTTATTTCATGTAGGTGTCTCAACACATACAACTACCAATCATTATTTTTAACCAAGAGTAGATGCCATTGGTGAGGCTAGGCCAAGATTGAAAGCATACACCTCTAAATACATATACAAGGGTGGGTTGGATGAAGAAGTTGATGAGTTGACATATTAAATAGATAGATTCAAATTCATTTGGAAAGAGAGGAGCTACACCTTAATGTGTGATGGGTGGACAGAAATCACAAGAAGATCTCTTATAAACTTCTTTGTGTATTGTTCCGAGGGAACTACATTTTTAAAATCCATTGATGCATCAGACAAAGTGAAAAATGTAGATTACCTGTTTGGCTTGATGAACACTAGGTGGAGGAGATTGGAGAAGAGAACATTATGCAGTTGTTACTGACAACGAAGTATCATATCAGATTGCAAGGAATTGATGGAGATTAGACTCACTTGTTTTGGGTGCTCTGTGTTATGCACTTTATTAGTCTTATGTTAGAAGATATTAAGATAGATCCATCTATGAAATCATTGGGGAATCATTGGTCAATTAAGGATAATTGATCACATCTTTTATTTATAGGCATATTAGACGATTACATATCATGAGGAAACACATTGATGGTCATAATCTAGTTCGACCGGTCTAACCAGATTTGTTACATATTTTATTACATTAGAAGCCTCTATAAATATAGAAATGATCTAAAAGGTTCATACTTTTTATAGCTTACCACGACTATATGGATGCCCATAGAAACATCATAAACTAGAATGCAATTCTATTGAAGATAGAGAACCTTATTGAGGATACAAGTGGTGAGAAAAGGTACAATGTTACTTGTCTATTACAGAACCCTTAATACATGTCCTTAAATTGGTGAACTCAAATGATAAAAATCAAAAAGGGAATTTGTACCATGCTATGGATAAAACAAACATTAAAATTAAAGAGAAGCATCTTAGGGGTTATCAAAAGTGGTGGAAGATGATTGACAACAAATGAGACAAGACACTTCACGTCATTTATGTTGCAAATTTAAATTTAATTGTTGCTTTTGAGTTTATTTTTATAGTAATGTGTTAATGGCTAATGCATTAACTATGAGATGTGTTTCATTGAGATAAGATATTTCTTTAGCCCGAAGATCATGGTGGGCAGGTATGCAATGAAACCGAGGTACTCTCCGGCATATTATTGGTGATAAAGAGGTTGTTTATGACTCCACGACATAGAACCGAAGCTGAGGTTGAAATGAGTAATGTTTAATAATTTAGTAAACATTAAAGGTAAATAGTGACAAAAAATTTAACTATATTTCAAATTGTATTTCATATGGCATTATATAAGCACAAAATTAGAGTCTATAGAGATCTAAATTTGCAGTACTCGCATGATAAAGTTTCTCTTAGTAAGCTATTATACATTTAGATGTTAAACATTGTTATAAGAACATTACACACTTAATAATTTTAGGTCAATTTGTGTTTTCACAGCTGAGTGGTGGATACAAGTGAACAACAAGAGTGGATGAAATCCACTAATAGCTATAGCAGTTCGGGTGCTAAGTTAGAGTACCAACTGGTGAGGACACCCGCGGTCGAGACCGGTTCGACCCCACCCTTGTTTATCGACGACGTCGACGACCGGTTGTGTCACTTTGGATTGACGATTAGGTGCTATTTTGTTTATTTTGTGTAGCACACACTTCATTTTGGGTTTGTTTTGGGACACATTTTGTATGTATTTTGGGGATCTTTATATGTTTTGGATGTAGACACCGTACACTTAGAGTTGGGGGCATTTGAAAAATAGGTGTCTTTTAAGGGTATACTTGTAATGGGCTTAGTTTATTTATACGCACACTTGTAAGTTTGTGCTATGATGGAATGAAATGAAAGGATCAATGGCAAACTTGTGATTTCTCTTCACCCTTCTCCTCCCGATTCTCCCTCTCTCTCGGGCGCGACGGCAGGCCGCTCGCTAGGTCGTGACACCGGATTCCTCCCCTTCCTTCCGGCGGCATCGGCCTTCCCTCTTGGTGTTCCTCCTCATTTCCTCTGGTGGGGACGGCCCTACCTGCACCTTTGGCACCTCCGGCAGCCGCTTCTTCCTCCTCCTGTCTCTTCCTCTCTTCCCGGTGGCCTGGAACCGCAAGGGGCTCCCGGCAATTCCCCCTGCATCCGGCAACCCCTCCTCCTACTCCTGGCCTTCCAACTAGGTTCGTCCGGACCTATCCTTCCCCTTCAGCACCTCCATTCCCTGTTGGACCGATTTCCCCCTCTCTTTCACCCCCCTTCACCTGGTCAGTGCGCCACTTACACCCACGCCAGACAGACCCTCCCTTCTCTCACCTCTACCACCAATTAACCTCAGCCCTAGCCCACTTGCTCCCTTCCAACCAAGGATCGCGGGATCGGAATTGGAATCGGGATTAGTGAGTACCGATCCGATCTGGATCGGATCGGATCAGACTGATTCCGACCGATCCAATGGAAGAAAATCGATCCAGAATCGGTAAGAAAAAAAGAAAAAAAAAACGATCCGATTCCGATTCCGATCCGATTTCGGACCGATTCCGGCCGATTCGGACCGATTCTGGCCAATCCTAGTCGATCCGACTGGAATAGCAAAAAAAGAAAAAAAATGATCCGATTCCGATCCGATTCCGGACCGATTCCGACAGATTCTGCCGGAATTTTTTTCCGGATCGGTTCTTCAGCCAAGAATCGGATCAGCAATGGCCGATTCGATCCAGGAATCGGCCGATTCCGATCCGAATCGGCCGATTCCGCGATCTATGCTTCCAACGGACTGTCTACACCCTCCAGCACACCCTAGCTGCGGTCTCCTTGCGTCGACAGGTTATCTTATAGCGATACGGGCAACGTGGAGACTTGGACGACTCAGCAAATGATCCGTAAGGAGCTAGGAGGCGGTGGTACGATTGCCGACGGATGAACGTGTGCCGCGACTAGCCAAGTTGAGGACTCCGACGGTGGTCGACACCCACGCTTAGGCGTGGAGGTATATACTTTGATTGCCGTGTCGTAAGCGATTAGGCCTCCTAGCTATTTCATTTAATCGCTGTCAAATGTGAGTGGAGTTCCCCATCCCGAGCTACTTAGATCGGTTACGTTGGAAGTCGGTAATGTCCTATCTCGGTACCACTCATGGTATCCGGTCCTCTCACTAGTTGGGATCGCTTCTCGGGCTGGATAAACTTGATATAATAGTCTACCGAGGTGTTCTTAGCTAGTCAATTGTGTAGTCAACGTGCTGCTAGGTCTCCATAACTAGTTGTTAACTTGGTGCCCGATCGGTCCCGCATCACCAACTCAAGTCAACATGAGAGAAATTTAAGTACTTTCAATCTCATATACAAAGAGAATGAACAAGTTGAAGAGTGTGAGATTAGAAAAACTAGTCTTCCGCCACTATATAACATAAGGTTGAGGATCAAAAACATCAAAGAAAGGTAGAAGATATCCAAGATCATGTTTGCCAAATTCACGGGTGGATTGTACTAAAAGAGATCAAGCCAATCAAGACTTTTCACAAGGAGATGTAAACTTGAAATATCTATTTCAAGAAGAATATCCACTCTCAGTATGGGTGGAAGACAATGACATTGAGGGAGAGCCAGAGTTCAACCCGAATGATAGATCATGGGCTAAAGGTGAGCTTGACAACGTCGTTGGTGACGAAGAAATACAAGACCAAGACACCCAGGTTCCATATACAACTTCAATTCTTGATCCACCCCAAACTACAGCTGAGTTACATATTGCTCCATCCCCAGCTCCAACTTGACTTCTAGGACCTTCTACCACCAAGAAGGGTCCTTCATTGTTTAAATAGTTGTCAGGCGGACGCCTAGGCACCTTTGCTCGGGTACCTTGCCAGGGCACCTTTTAGGGAGCCCAAAAAGGCGTCTGTCTAAGCACCCAGGTAAGGTGCCATAGGTATTTTTACATGATTAAAAAATAATTTTTGGAGGTTTTTCCCTTGATACCCCCCACAAGGGACACCTATTTAACGATAGTTTGAATATATTAATATATTTCACTATTACTTATACTATCATATATATTTAAAATTTATGATTATAAACATATATTATATATTTTAAATTTATAAAGTTTTCTTTTAGCTCTCTCTCTCTTCTCCCTCTCTCTATCACACTTAATTTATCAAAATTAACTCGTTTTCCAAAAATAAATACCCACACTTTCATAATTACATATCTAAGATCACTTATACTATTACATTTTTTTTTCTTTCAGGGGGCTCCGCCCCCGACAACCCCCCACAAGGTCGATTTGCGACTACTCTGCGCTCTCTACTTAATAATATTATAACCATGGTTCGCCGGGTCGCGACCCGGACCCGACCCAGTCGGTTTTGGGGCCGACCGACCCGGTCGCAACCCCAAGACCCCGACCCCATTTTTAATTTTTTATTATTATTTTTCGCGACCCGGGCTGACCCCGTCCCGACCCGGGTCGCAACCCCAGTCGACCCGGGTCAGTTTGGGGCCAAACCGACCCGGTCCCGACTCCCGACCCCACCTTCCTTGATTATAACAATATTTCACTATCACTTATACTATTGCACATATATAAATTTTATAATCATAAATGTGTTATAGTTAAATTTTATAAAAATCTATTTTAATTCTCTTCTCCTTCACACACACATCATATTTACTTATATACATAAATAAAATATTTATATTCAATTATAACATAAAAATATAATTATATTATGCATATTTTTATGTATACGACTCCTGACCCAGCCTTCCTTGAATACCACCTTGACCACCTAGGCGACGTCTAAGCGGCCACCTTGTCGCCTAAGCGGAATTGGTACCCTATCAACACCTTGGGCATCTTGTCACCTCGACAACTATGGTTTAAGACATTGAAGAAAGCATGCAAGGCATAGCATCAAAGCACACAAGAAGAAGAAACTAGCAAGAGACGAAAGTTAAGTACAAAATGCCGACATCTTCTTAATATAAAGACTACTCAGCCACCATCCTCATCTGATGTTGAGGAAGAGTTTATTCCACCCACACAAAAATAAGGTGTGAGAGGTTTAGATGGAGGTGGAGGTGAAGATGGAAGGATGGCTCTAGCTGCTCTACTAGTACTGCACACACGAGTGGAGTAGGTCTAGATAATTTGACTAACAAGAGACATTCAAATGGAAAGAGCAGCGGGCATTGGAATAAGATGAATGTCTTCAATGACAGCACATTTGGAGCCTGTTTCAGATATGAGCCTTATTGTCCACTCGCTCCACCACAAACCGAGGGTGAAGTATATGACTTTAGTGAGATGACCCAGCCATTATTTTCATATGGTTACGGGTCAATCATGAATGATCAAACTCAGTGGAATTCAATAGGGTGAGGAGCAAGAAAAACATTATGAGAGATAATTCCGCAGTTGGTGGTGATTGAATTGGAATGTATAATTTCCTATACATATAATATGACTTGTAGTGTTGTACCATCTCCTTTTATTTCATAGAATGTAGTGATGTTAGTTTGTATCCATTTGTGTTTTTGTGATAGAATCTCATAGTTACAAGACAATTTATTGTATTCATGTTAGTTTGTATGACATTATGTGGTAGATGGCATAATTTATTGTTTTCCGTTTTTTTAGAAGTTTTTCCTCATTTCTTTGATTTTTACTAATTTTCCTGATTTTTATAATTTTTATGAAATAAAAAAAAATGGTCAATCCGAACCAATTCCAAATCGCCACTTCTCCAACGGATCAGATCGATTCGATTAGATTCAGATCAGATCGGTGGGCAACAGTCCCAATATCGATTCCAATCACATGATCTTTAGATGAGATCAAGATGGCAGGAGATCCAATGGTCATGATGCTTGAACCATTTAAGTTATGGATCCTCATCTTAATGGGTCTTTAATAGGATCTGAATCCTACTTAAATAGTGATTGGCTATGATTGGACATGATGAAGATGACATAAAATGCAATAGATGAGAACTCATAATGGGACTCGGCTCTCGCTAAAGTTATGATTAATATGAGCCCTCGGATCTTGCACTATTTGATGAGATGCTAGGTTAAATGCTGCAGCCGCCACATCACCCATTAGGTGTGCCTACATGAGACCAAGTCAAAGCTCCCATGAATGAAAACCTAAAAGTCAGGGAAGGTGGGGTTGGTTCTACTCTTCACGATGCCCATCCTACCAGGTCTATCATTTCTTAGCAGTGAAGATCCTGGAAACCAAGAGGTGGTGCGCACACTTACTCATAGCCAGAACTGTCAAATCTTCTCCCTATGCCCTATAAGTCATCAGCCTATGAGTACAAGTTCTGGGCAACAAGGGCAAGAGGTTGGGAACCCTCAATACACCCCCACCCCCAGCCACCACCGTTATTTCCTCTTTGTCCCACCTGCTGTGCACATGGAAGAAGAGAGAGGAGATGAAGCCAATGAAGTCTCCTGCCGTTGGTTGTTTGTGGCCTTGGCAGCAAGGGCAACAGCCACTGCTAGGCTTATCGGCTTCAACAGCAGCCCACTGATGCTCTTGAACACCCCCCCCCCATTCTGCTGCCAACCACTCCAGCTCTGCTGATGCTTCCTCTTGTTGGGGGCGCACATGGAAGGAGGAGAGGCCGATGCCTCATCCTCCTATTACCATTGATATGCTAGATGTTGCAGATCCTAATGGAGGTGAGGAGATGTTGTGCAACATAACTAGTGCTCTTCTACATATGATACTGCTATCACTGCTGAAGGCCAGCCAGAGCATATCTAAGGTGCTTCCATACCATCCCCAAGTTGCTGTGCGTCAAAGAGGCATCAAAATTCCTGATGTTGCCGCACCTCATGCCGTGGCTAAGGTACTGCACATGCTGCCAAGCCTACCATGGTGCTGATGCTGCCTAGGTGTTACATCAGAAAAGCTACGATGTTAATGCTATGCATGTTGCTGTCAAGATGATGCCCATGCTTGCACTCTGAAGATGCTGCAGGTGCTCTCAAGCATATGGCAGATGTGACATGCACGTCCTGCTTGGTGGTGGGGGGGGGTATGCCAGGAAGATGCTCCCTCATGCCCCATAGTGCTGCAACCTGTCATGCTCCCTGCACCCTTCCCTATTTGATGCTGTGGCAGCTTATAAAAGTGTTCATGCTACTGCCCCTAATGCCTGTATAGGCTGTAGGGTTGAGGGTTGGCTGGTGTTGTCATTGATCATATCCAACAGAAAGATAAGAAAGGATGGTGGATAAGTGAGAAGATTCAAGTCCTCTCCACGCACACCAATACCCTCTCCATACATATCTATGTTCCATCCCATGACTAATGCATATCCGATAACCCATGCTCAGCTCCTATATTCACTTGGAGCTATGTAAAATCAGATGGAACAGGTTCTTTCCATGCTAAAAAATGGTGAGCTTAAGAGGGGTACCCGAACCACTTTGGTACCATGCCTATATATACCCCCCTCCATGGCATCTCTCCTTGATATGAAGCTATCTCGTGGTCCATGTTCAGCCCCTAAATGGGACCTGTTTTGACCCCAAAAACAGTCCCTCAATTCACTGTTTGGACCATACTATAAAACTGCTATATGGCTCGAATCTTATGGCAACAGAAGGCCAGATTTGATAAAAGCAGCCCATTGGGATTTGATAAAAGCAGCCCATTATGAAGGAGATGGGCCAACTGGGCCAAGATGGTACACAATGGGCCAAAATGAGGCCGAGATGACTCAATGACTTGATGATGGACCAAAATGGCCAAAGGACATAAAATGAACCTCTTAAATGTTTTAATCATATAAAAATAATTAATAGGCTGGACTCTTAAACTTAGACCCCCTCATACTGGCGGATAGACACTTGGGCAAGTCTTTGGAGTGTATTGATCCTGGATGGGTAGATGAATAAGCCTCCCATGCTATACTGATCATTTCCCCCCAAGTAGGAAGTATCAAACTCTACCTATTAAGGGAGGGTAATCTCACTAATTTAAGAAGGATGTCATGCACGTCACCATGCAATACTGAACGTTAGATTAAGTGTGGGTACTAAGAAATTGTCATGATTAGGTAGAATCATAGAACCTACGTAGGTCATATGGAATGCAGATATAAAAGATGACATTGAAATAATCAAATCTGAGATCTGAAATCAGATTGACATAAATCTGAAAATGGTCAATCTCATAAGTTACAAATCTGAAAATGCTAAAAACAGATCCTGCATATGGCCGAATTTAAATGATATCATAATTAAAATGTGTAATGTCAATTTTGAAATACCATAAACCTGGGCATAGCTTGAGCATAGATAGGTCGTTGAAGAGTATCATCTGAGAAGTCATAAGAGGTAGGGAGATCTAAACATACATTTGAAATCATAGGAATTTAGGACCATTTCTAATATATCCTAATCTTGAATCTTGAATCTGATACTCATCATGATATGAAATCTGAATGCATGTGATCCGGAATGAACTCCAAATATCCAATCTTATGTCTTATTATGACTGAACCCACTCTAACGCTCAATTCAAATGAGGGGAAAACAGATTTGTTGGGACATAATTTCATATTTGATTAATCCTAATGAGAAGATGGTATTAATCATGGTCATTTGGGAGAAATGCAATGACATGTCAATTGCGGATCCATCAAAACTCCCAAGTCTAATAATTAATGCCAAGACTTAAAGGGAAGGATAACATAATGAATTTTAAGTCTAACATGCTTAATGGCAAGTTGGCAACATTTAAAATATGAAATCTGATTTTAAATGATGGTCCCAATGAGTCCTAAATCTAATGTGCTAAGACTTGGAATAAAAATGCAATGAGCATGCCCATGATCGGATATCATAAAATCTGATCTTAAGTCTAATGCTAAAACTTAAAATGAATGCAAAAATGAATCCTAAATCTAATGTACCTAATGAAAAAACTAAGAACATAATAAATAAAATAATAATGAAATGTTCCAATCGGATATCAAGAAAATCTTATCTCACTAATTATAAAAAAATGTCAAGACTTAACTAAAATGTCAAGACTTATGATCGAAATACATAATAAATTAAATCCGAAATAGGCCTTTAATAGTCCTCAAAATTAATGAACTTTATAATTCAAAATATGTCTATTATTAAGACTTCGAATTAAAAGAGTTAAATCCATGATAATCAAAATCTGATTTCATTAAGTCTAAGATACTAGGACTGTGGGAACTTCGATGAAATATTTTTTTAAAAGTGTTTAAAAGATTTGTTTTTTGAATGTTGAAATATCATACTCGAATTTTCTAGTAAAATAGATGATAGACTATAAAAATACTAGATAGTTTGGGTGATATTAAAAGATTATAGAACCGAAGTTCAGGTTCTGTGAAAATATTTTTGACCCCTCTCTATCGGATGATGTGAATATCCAATGTTCATTTACATCGAGCAAACACTCAAACACCATTGATTAACTGCCATAGCGATCTTGTTTGACGAGAGCGTGCACATTCACAACGTGTAAAGAACACAAAGGGCCCCGGCCTTTTAGACCCGATGAGATACAAACAATAACAAGTTTGTTATTTAATTTGTTGAAAAATATTTTATTTGGTTTGAGTTTGATTTCATTTGGTTTGAAATATAAATTTCAAGTTTGATTTGAATTTGAATGTTGATTCATTTTGATTTGACTTGTTTCGGTTGTTTTTATTTCAATTGGTTGAATTTTGTTTTATTTTGTTTTAAGTTTGGAATTTTAGATGTGTTGAGACAATTTGACTTATTTAAGTTTAGTTGGCATGAGTTAAGTCATTTTTATGTTGTTTTCTTATGTCAGTTGAGATTTTAATATCGATTCGGGTGCATTCGGTATGTTTTTAAACATTTTGAACTTTGGTTCCACTTGATTAGTTTTGATCTTTAGATTGTTAATGATCTGAATTTATGTTTTAAGATGAATTTTAGTTGTTTTGAGGTGTAGTTAACATGTCTTATTTGATTAATTGTGAATTATTTGATTTCCCCTTGTTTAAGGAGATTAAGTTCCAATAGTTTAGATGTTTTGAATTTGAATGTTTAGACTGTATTAAACCTGATTTTTATTATACTTTCAGATTTAATAACATGTTTTAACGTGTATTTTAAGGTTGATTTAAGTGAGATTTCAAATTTGAATTGTTCTTATTCGGTTCGGTTCGGTTCGCATCACATCCAGTCCGTTGGACTAGTATCAATGACCGGATACATGTCAAGCCAAGTTGGCACTTGCATCTTCATTGAATTGCAATATTCATATTGATGTACATAGTTCAATTGACAGTTCATATGCCGTCAATGATGTTGTCCAATGTGAATATGTCAATGTATGCATGCCCTTCTCTTGGTGGAAAATCTCACTTGACCGGGAAAATTTTGGCAGCATGCCGCCTTATTTTCCAATCAATGTGAAATTTTTACCCGTCCTACATGGCATAGTCTTTTGACTTTCCAAGTAGTGGGAAGGATCCGTTTGCACTGGGAAGCATGTCCCATGCCTACGCACTGGTCAACAAACTAGAAGCATGTCTGGGCTAGTAGTCGCCCAATGGAGCATCCAATTGTGGACTAACTCCTTATTTAGTGTTGGCATTTTGCCCTCAGATTTAATTAAGTGATTTTATCCAAGGTCCAATAGGGCCAGCTTCATGTCAATGGCACAATGGGTCGATCTTCAAGTCATGTCAGCCTGATAAAGCCGGTCTTCAAGTCCTCTTGGCCCGGTTGGCCTGTTTTGAACATCTTGGGCCCTGGCGGCCTAATTTGCTCTTCAAGGGCCAGCATGGCTTGTTTGTAACACCTATTTTCTTTGCACCTTGTCCTTGTTGTAGCAGTGAGCTAGGTAGGCTTCAAAGGGGCTGGAATGGGTCAATTTAGGTGATGTTTGAGTGAGCTTTTGATGGGACTGCACAAGGGGCAAGTTTAGGGACTGATTTGAAAGGGCTGTCAAGGGCATTTAATGGGTGGAAATTAGGGCCACACGGCTTAACTCTTAGCCCTTCCAGCAGATTCCAAGAGACCCAGGCCGTCATCCTCACTCCCACACATCAAAAGGGTGACCGGTTTATATGGGGGATGTTGTAGGAGCTATTTTGGTGGATTGTTTGGATGACCTGATTGGGGACAGGTCTAAGACCACACAGGGGGCCTGATTAAGGGGAGATTCAAAGGCACTCGGGGGGCCTGATTGGGGTGCGCAGAGGGTTTGAACATGGGACACGTAGGGAGCCTGATTGAGGTGGCAGCAGGGGCTGGTCTTTGGAAGATGCTCAGGTGGCCAGCAAGGGGGCTAATCAGGTATTGATTTGGGGAGTCTGATTGAGGGGCCAAAAGGATTTGCACAAGGTGCTGATTTAAGGGACAGCGAAAGGGCTATCTTTGAAGGCCAAATGGGAAGGCCAAAGGGGCTGTTTATAGGCCATCTAAGGACTGTGCACGAGGGACAGCAAGGAGCCTGATTGGATATGTCCCAGGGCCTGATCAGGTTGGCCAAAAGGGGGGAGCCAAGGGACTCTATAGAGTGGCCAAGATGAAGGTCAGACCAAGGCTGTGGCTGAGGGCATATTGAATGGCCAAAAGGGAGGCCGAAGGGTGGAGAAAGAAGTGGAGAGGGAGAGAACATTGAAAGGCTACTTGATAACACTTTTACTTACTCTCCTTTCTCTTTTTACTCCTCAAAGTGTAGGGACTGATGCTTTTGCTGGAGAAGGTGGCAGCCTCCTCCTCCTCCTCCTCCTCCTCCTTCTTCTTCTTCTTCTTCTTCTTCTTCTTCTTCTTCTTCTTCTTCTTCTGGAAGAAGCTGATGCTGCTGTCAGCTGTTGGGGTTGGCACACTCCTACAGGTGCTGCTGATGGAGTTGGCACACCAGCCAATGGAGGGTGCCTTCTTCTCTTTGTTTCTTCTTCTCCTTGGTTGCAGGTGATGTTGGAGGAGACCTGAAGGTAGGGGTGTAAACGGGTCAGTTCGATTCGGTTCGGTTCGGTTTGGTTTGGTCGTTTTTTTCCAAACCGAACCCGAACCGATAAGGGGAACTGAACCAAACAGAACCGGTTCAGTGAACCCTGAACCGATTGTGATTCGGTTCGGTTCGGTTCAATTTGGTTCATCGGTTTAATGCATATTTAAATAAATAAAAATAAAATATACATTATAATAATTATTTAAGATTAATATGAAGATTAATACTTTATTTATAATATATAATTATATAATTATATTAATTAACTTAAATTTCTAATAATATATATTTAAAATTGATATAATATATATTTAAATGTAATATAATATGTAAATAAAGTGGGTCAAACCTTGTCAAACCGGGTCAACCAGTTTACTGGTTCAATTCGGTTTGGGGAGGTGCCGAACCAAACCAAACTGATAAGAAATTATCGGTTTAGTTCGGTTCAAAAAACCAAATGGATAGCCCATCAAACTGAACCGAACCGATCGGTTCGGTTCAGTTCGGTTTGATTTACCGGTTTTTTGGTTTTGCATGAACACCCCTACCTAAAGGTGCTTGGCTGCTGCTGGAGTTGGTGCACACCAGAGGAGCTGGAGGGGCTGGAGCAGCAGGGCGGGAGCAGGTGCAGGCTGGTGTCGTATGCCCATGGCCAGATGAGGGGGGTTTAAATAAAGGCTGGGGGCGCCATTTCCAGGAGGGGATCAAGCTGGAAGATGTTAAGGGGAGATAAGGATAACTCAATAGAGGTTGAGGATGATAACGATAACCATAGTTGGTTGAGCTAGAGGTTGTTGAGGGGGTGCACACCAACTTAAGGAGAGCATGTTCGACCAGCCTCCTATCTTCTAGGGGATTTAGCGCACCATGCAAGTGAGGAGGTTGGTTCGGTCAACCATCAGATGGGGATAGGTCATGAGTTGTTGTAGGGTTAGTTGGGATAGAGATAAACCTAGAGAGTTAGGGTGTTTGGAGGATAGAGCTCATCTCTAGGAGGTTGGAGATAAACTAGATGGGAGATAAGGATAGAATAGAGTGGGGATGAATTGACGCACCAACTCCTAGATTATAGGGCCTTGTGCGCACCCAGCAATGAGAGGATGAGCTAGGTTCGGCCAACAGTAACCTACCCATCTCAAGTTAGGTTTAACTCTGGTTTGATCAGAGTACTCCTGATCCAACGGATGCGGTAAATTCTGACCAAAACAAATTAAATAAAGCACAAATTGACTCAGAAAAATCTAGAACATGCCCTGATGGCCATTAATCTTATGCTCCATCATGATGTGTGGTTAAGATCGCTTGATTTGCATCAGATCTCTGATTTTACCGATTTCTCTGATCGGTGCGATCTTAACTGTCAATATCCCAAAAATTGCAATTAAATCCAATTAAATTATTTCGTTGGTCCAATTTTAATTTTCATGCATCAATATTCCCGAGACTAAAATCTTAGACCGGGAAATTGCAATGTTAAGCTCGTGGGCCGATCCGTAAGTTGATTGAACCATTATACCCCTGGAGCGATGGCATACGGACTCCCGTCTAGATTTGATCTTTCTTGAATATCACTCCAATCAATGGTCGGATTTTCGATCTATCTTAAGCATTGTGTAGCTCTAACATAGACTAACATTGTGATGAAATTGAATTTTTCTGAAGGAGTCTTGATTTGTCCCGAAATGTTAGGGGCAAAACGGTTATTTTGACCTTCTGGTGTCCGTTTTACGTGTTTTGGGCACTGTTGCGAAGCTTGTGACCGGAGCTATACAATGAGCTTAATGTCTTGGTCATTTAGGACCTATCAAGCCATGCAGAGACATTTTCCCAGTCTGTTTACATCATTTGTACTTGAATTTTTCAAATCCGGGTTGGATTTTTACAACCGACTTTGGCATTGATCAAATCTGTGTTAAGTAGGCTAAGCGAAAATTTTTGATGCCAACAAGGACTTAAATAAAAAGAAACTTGATCTGAATCATGTTTGTTCTCAACCTTGGATCCAAATGAACTCTAATCAAAGTTAAGTCCATATAAAACATGCTAATCTATTAAGGAACATGTCCTTACGATGTTGGAATATTAAAATAAAATATAAATGAATCACAAGTAAAACTTAATATACTAATTTTTCATTCCATTGAGTTTATGAGATTATAACTCCCATATATGTGTATGTTTTATGGTTGTATGTTTCAATTTCATGAGTTGCTTATGACGGTTAATCAAGGATATTCAAGTGTCTCGATGTAATTAACATCGAGACACTTGATCTTCCAATGGAGAGAGGTCCAAAGATATTTAAATGAACCTCAAACCTTGACATATTTATACTTTTATGTATATCATGTATTTTAGATAATACTCCTATTAAATATCATGTGTTTTCATAAATAGCATATGTTAGCCAAAGATAATAAAAAAATCCAAATGAATGGAAATCAAAATGAATTTTCAAAGCGCACACATTTTTATATATTTGCCTATGATGAAAGACGAGGTTTCATATTTTGCAAATAAGATCTGAAATGGAAAGACCCTTAAGTCTTGGTGAATCCCCAATCAAAATCACCCAACTCCAAACAAATAACCTAAAATGCATCACACAGAATTCAAGTCTGAAACGATAACTTTTAAGTCTTAGAATTTGAGAACCGTCAGATTTAGGAAATCAGAAGTCCTGGTCATCAAAGCCGAATAAAATGCCCAGAGTTTCGGAAACCTGAAAGTTCAAACCTAAAACTGGAACTAAATATACAAAACAAACTTAATCTAAATTCCTTAAGAAACAACTAAAAATATAGATCTGAAGAGTCGGGTTTTAAATGCAAATCTAAATATGAAATTTGAGAGCCAAACAAAAGTCAGGAGTTCTGAATCCCAATCTGAAACAAAAAAAATAAAAATAAAAAATTAATCAAACGTGAACTGGCACTATAATCTCTAAAACATCCAACCCATTGAGTTCCAAATCAAAAGTTGGATGAATAAATTCCTGGCTCGAAGGATGGCTTCCAAAACCCCAAAACTCAGACTAAAAGGAAAAATAATAAATAATAATACCTGGAACATAAACCAAAAAGATCCTAAGTCCTACAAATCATTACCCATAACTCGAACGATTGAAAACTCAAATTTGAATAAAACAGAAATTGCAACCCAAGCTCCGCTGGAAAAGCAAAACAAAAAAGCTATGCAAAAAGATAACCCAACGTAAAAGAGGATAAGACGGAGATTCCGGTCTCAAGGACCCTTTGGACCTAACATCCCAATTCAAAGAAATCACAAATCTAAAAGAATATAAGTTTCCAATGAGAAGTCAAATCTGAAATCCGAAAGTGTCTAAGTCTGAAAATTCGCTAACTTTCCAACTCAAAAATAAGAAAAGTAATACCCAAAGCAAAAGAACGCATTCAAACTAAAATCAACACATGAGGATTAATTCAAAAGATTCTTAAGTCTTGACAAAAACAAATAGTCAATCAAACAACACACCAAAAAAATCTAAAAGAATGGAACGTTAATCAAACCCAAAGTAAATCCCAGTCAAAAGGACATCAAGTCTTAATCTAAAGGCAAATCAAACCCTCAAACAAAATGAAATAAAAAAAATTCAAATCAAACTAATACTAGGTGGTTGCATTCCATCAAGTTCATGAGACCGTTGCTCTTATGTGTTTATTTTGTGGATATGTCTTTCACGCATGAATTTATGTGGCAGTTGATCAAGAGTGTTTGAATCCTTGTTCAACGTAATGACATCAGTAGTTCGTAAGTCCAATGAAGAGGGATTAAATTTTTTTTAAAAGAATCTAACAACCTCAATACATATTTTATACATATCATAAATTAGCTAATACTCCCATGGAATACCACATATCTTCTTAAGTTGTCGAAGCTAAGTTATAAAATAAGTTTTTTCCAAGGAAGGTCACAATATTTAAGATTTTTTAGGTTACATCATTTACATCTTCTAATTTTGGCTTTTACCCATTTTGTTTTGCATCGATTTTGGTATCGGAGTCTAAGATCACCAAATTCTAATAGGTTGACTCCTGAATCTTTAGGTCTGACTTCATTGTATGGAGCATAAATAATGAAGTCAAAAGTGTGGTATTCTGAGCTGATGGATGATTTTTCTGTTAGCAAGGAGTTTCTTTTACCATTAGAATATGTTTATAAATATATATTATTTTACAGGGTCAAATAGTAATATTACCCCTATCTATAGATATAGTTCATCTCTTATACTCTCGAAGTAGTGAAACAGCGAAAATTTTTAGAAATCAGTTCTTGGTCGCGTGGGAGGTGCTGCCCCGATAGGTTTCCCCTCACCATCTCTTGTTCGACTAAGAAAGCCTTCTTCTTCCCTTCACCCCCAATAAGCCTTCATGTCTTTGTCCATCGTCTCTTCTTGGTTCCCTCCAACTTTGTCTTCATCCTTGTTAAGTTCTAGTGCTGTGCACGACAACAGGTTTTGATTGTACGCGACTATAGAATTCTTCTTCTATCTAACAACACTGGGAGGTGATTCTACAGTTTCGACAATCCTTGGGATTCTGCAAAATTCACGTAACCCTCAACAAAAGGTTCCCTCATCGATGACACGTACAGACTTGTCCGATGATCCTCTGATAAATCATAGAACCTCCACGACAACCAAACGATTCTAGTGCAACATCCTTCCTGACGACATTCAACGATCCCATGAATCCAACACGACTGGGTCGTTTGACCTACTTGGATTTTTGGCCAACTGGACCAGCCGTGTCCTTGGGTTCATGACCCGGTGTCGAAGCTGGGCTGGATTGGGCAATTTGGTGACCCAATCGGGAATCCACTTGACCACGTCGCCAACAGTTAGTCGCGGAGTACATTTTAAACACTCCCAAAGCCCTTAAGGCCCCCAAGAGATCTCCCATTCCCGTCACACCTCCCCCATTCTCTCTTAAGCTCTCTTCTCGCTTTAATATTGCACATTTTTTGTATTGTTTCAAGATTTCTTAAAGATCAATTTTTGTTTAATTGCATCCCTAACCCTTTTTTTAAATGTTATATTCTTTTAAGCTTTCTTCAATATGTCTTTGTCTTCTCCAAACTGTAACACTTGAATTTCCAACGCGGCCCAAAATGATCCAACTTAACTACAATGTAACTTAATTAGCATGTCAGAAAGGAAAGTTCAATGTGAGTATTGTGAAAATATAATGTATAGGAGAATTGATCAATTGAAACATCATCCTCTACACACAGACTCTATCCGAGATAAAAGCTTAATTATATAAATATCTACAAGCAATAAAACAAACAACGAGGGTTTCAAAGTGGTATAACGATACCATCTGAAAAGAAATTTCCGAACTTGCAAATCATTTGGTTAACGTATATGCGACCAAACAGGAGTTCTCGACATTTTCTAGACATGAAGGTTTTATTGATGATACATTATCATTAATATTTACTAAGACATATCAATATCGCTACGACATTAATATTTAATCATTGTTATTAAAAACAAATGACTTGATACAAACGATGGAGATAAGTTGCAAGTCATTTGCAGACAAAAATATATATCGACATATTGGCCAATTCACGAGCTAAAGTTCAAAAAGTGAGAGCGGGCATAAAAGTGAGAGAGGATAAGATAACCAAGAAGAAGATGAACATATTCATGATTTCACGTGAGATGATGACCCAGTACATCTCGTGGATCTCGTCGTCACACACCCATGGCAAAGACAAACTATCATCATGATGGCAATAAAAAATTTGTAGATGTGCATGGAGAAGATCGGAAGGGGAGACATTAAGATGGTTCTTCGTAGTAGCAGATCAGTGAATGTTGCAAATGTGTCGTATTATGAGTACATAATCGACACCATAACCAATGTTGATAGAAGAGTGCCTAGATCAACTCCGAAGGACATACATATCTTCCTATGAAGTCAGAAGATATTAAGAAATATGTTAATTCATTCAAACATATTTGACAAGAAAGAGGATAAAAGTTGATGATGAAAGGTTGGACAAGTCAACAAACTTCATTTTTCAAACTCAATACATATTAATCTCTTAAACTTTAAATTTTAAAACTTATGCAAGACCTTCTTCTTATTATGTGTAATTAGAAGGACAATGCTTAACTTCTTAGTATCCTGTCAAGTCAGGATCATGTTCTAAAAGTCCGTGGACACATCTGGACAGATAAAAAATGTAAAATATTTGTTTGAATCAATCGATCGAGTAGTTGAAGAGAGGAGACGATCGAGTTGTTCAATTGGTGATAGACAATGTAACTAAATATAAAACAGCTAGAGCAATACTGATAGTCAAAAGATCACGTTTGTATTAGGTACCATACTTTGCCCATTCTATAGATTTAGAGTTGAGGATAAATGCAAGAATCCCCAAATTGACCATGTAGTCAAGACAACCTAATTTATATCATTATTCATCTACAACTATAACTTTATTATAAACTTAATAAGCAAGAATATGAAGGGCTGAGAGTTCCTACAACTCGGTGCAACTGGGTTCACCTCTCACTATGTTTTCTTAGAGAGATTAATACTACAAAGGTGTCCTCTTTACCCTAATGATACTTTCATTGGGATGGTCCTAGTTGAATTGCTATGGCTGTTTCTTTGGATAAGAAGATAGGGAGGAAATTTGAGGAGATGTTAAAAAGAGAATATTTCTGGCGAATTGCAAAGAAGACCCTTCAGATAATGCAAGCCATAGTCAAAGTTCTCATAATAGTAGAAGGGGATAGAAAGGTGACATGGATGGAAGAATTGGATCGAAATCTATGGTGCACCGATGTGATCCAAATTGAATTGAATCGGTCAGAATTGGTCAATTTTTTAGAAAGAAAACTGATCTAGAATCGATCTGGATTGGTCAATTTTTTTATTTTTTCGTTGCAAAAATAAAAAATATCATTAAAAATCCTAAAAAATTTAGAAATAACCCTAAAAATTGTTAAAATAAAATCACGGATTTAACATAATTTCATGTCATTACAATAGAGTTTAAGACAAGTAAATATATTTTAATGACAATTATCATTTCATTAAACCAAGATAATATGATGAAAATGATAGATTAACAAACAATATAATGTAATATCTTTTTTCACCACCATTTATGAAACTGGCCTTCTTTTACCTTCTCTGAATTCTCTTAAATGCTCTACTGAGAGATATTTATAATGATTAGCTTGTATCCATATAAAAACAATGAACGGGCTATATGAGAAAAATCATAGACACCGTCGTATACTGGAAATGTAGCTAGAATATATAGCTAGAAGTCCTGAGGGGGTTCACAATAACTTGTTGCCACGTACTAATAAAAGACCCCTGATTCCAACGCTGACTCCTCTCACTGAAATGATATCTATAACCCAAATCATCGGCCCCTACCCCATTGGTGTGTGCACTGCTGAAAGACCATCATTCTCCTCCACCTCCACTCCATCTGAACCATTTGCCAACTGCTGTTGAATTAGTGAAATGAACTCTTCCTCATCATCATCCAAAAATGATGCTTGGGTATTGTCTATTGGACTGATAGGTCCTCGCCTAATTTTTAGCTTTTTTTTATTGTTGCTTCCTCTGCTTGTAATGAAGAACTCCCAATTCCTTTGCCACGTTGATATACTTTTCTTTTCAATTATGAAAAAAATATCCCAATTTGCTTGCCATGGTCTTTGTTTCTATCTTGGTGAAAGTTGGTTATGAAGATGGGGCTAAAGTTGGTGCTTGGGCTGAGGCTGCAACTAGAACTGGGTCTAAAGCTGAGATTGGAGGTGGAGTAGCAGGAATTTTCTCTTGCATATGCTCAACTTCAACCTAAACATCATCAAGTTCCCTTCATCCCATGTACGATTCTCAAGATCGAACTGTGGTGGTGCTTTGCTTGCCTTCTCCTTCACCCATGTAAGTGGATGCTCCTCCTAAAAAAAGTAATCCACATCAACATCTTCAATAAGTGGTTTATATGTTTCTACCTTAGCTCTTTATTAATATGGTCCACCTACAAATTTAGTGAATCTCTATTCTACAATTTTTTGGCGATCTTTGATGTTCTTTATCCTCAGTAGCATGTTGTAATGGCAAAACACTAATTTCTCCAACCTGTCAGATGTTAACATATTCTTTATCCTTGTATGAATAAGGCTAAATATACTCAAGTTCCTCTCACATTAGGGAAAACTTGTACTTTGACTCAGAATCCGAATGACAATTGCAGCAAATGGATTCCATGCACTTCTTGTGTTCACTTGCATCTACCACTCAACTGTAAAAAACAATAATAGAACATGATGTTACTATCACAGTAAGAGTTTGTGTATCATAAAATAAAATAAAGTTTGTTTCAATTTCAACATACCAGAAGAAATTTTGTCAAATGAATACATTCCTTGTGATCCCAACCCAAGACCCTACCTTTCTTGTGATCTTGTAGCTATAAAATAGTAAGACCGGACCGAAATAACTTCCGGAACTTGCTGCTGATGTGGCTTGTTGTGCTATGGGTAAGAATTGCCATCCGGTGAGCCTGTTTTGCATTTGAATCTCATCCCATTAACAATATGATTATTGCTTACCAAATTGGGCCCATCTTTACTCAGCACATTATCTTCTTTGTAAGATGGTCCGAACAAGGCTCTTCATCTTGGACTCCTTTAATTGGATAAAACCAGGATAACACTTAAACTATCGGGACCATTTTATAGCTCCACTTGTGGGCTATGTATTCAGTTTGTTCCAAATAAATTTAAATTAAGTCTTGATAATGGGCCATTTAAATATATATCTCATGCACAGCACATTATTTAATCCAAATCCAAGTTGGATTAATTAGTCCCAATCTCCTAATCCTAGTAGGACTAGGACCCGCGGTGGTAGCCACATTAGGTTTAATCAAAAATCCTGCCCAGACTCCTTTACAAGCCTTTTCTTCTTGTCCTCTGATGTCAATTGCGCAACCAGCCCTTTGTTTCCTCTTTTATCCATTTAATCCTACTCCTAGTAGAACTTAGAAGGCTACTGCCAGCAAGTTTGGTTTTTGAGTGGATTTCTGAGGCTGACTCAAAACACTTCCTAAGTTTTCAATAAGCACAGTTAACCTATCCTTCTGAGTCAATTGCACAAGAAGCTTCCAGTTTCCACTTTGAATGATCCAATCCTACTCTCAGTAGGACTAGAAGGGTGCCAAAAGTGAGTTTAAATTTGATTGGCTTTTTGATGCGGGACAAACCGGCTAGACCGGGCTAAACCGACCGAAAATGAAATAAACCGGCGCTAACCGCCGCTAAACGACCTAATCGAACCCAAAATGGAGCAAACCGGCTTCGAACCGGTCGAAACAGGTCCGAACCGGACTCGAGATGGACTGAACCGGCCCAGAACACCCTGAACCAGCTTGAACCGGCCGGTTTAGTGCCTAAACCGGCCTGAACCGGGGTGAACCGGGTCTGGACCCGGTCGAACCGGCCGACCGGGCGGTCTGGGCCGCGAACCGGCGAACCGGCGCCGGCCGCGCGCGTCACCCGCGCTCGCGGGCCCGAGCGAACCCCGGGGGGGTCGTGGCGCCTTTCTGGACGCTGCCCGGGGGGTTGCGTGGCCGCGCGATGGCCGTCCCCCGGTTGTCCACTTGGCGCCATCGCGGAGCACCCCGCGAGGTCACGACAAAGGAGGCAAGCGCGGAGGCGCTCGCGTCGTCTTCGCGACGTCGTCGTCGCCTCGTCCGGCGACCGCAGCACGTAGGCGGCGGAGCAGGCCGAGCGGAGGGCGGGCGTCGTCGTCCTCCGTAGGCGTCGTGCACGACGCTTCGCCTGTCGTTGTCGTCCCGTCCGGACGGAAGCGAGACCGCGGAGAAGGGGGTGAAAGAGGTGAGGCGCGGCGTTGTCCGGGCCGGTGCAGGGAAGCAAGCGGGGGAGGAGGGTCCGGTGGCATCTTCTCGGCAGGCGGATGGCTGACGGGGCACGGAGTAGGCGGACGCGAGGGGCGCTGGCGATGGCGACGGCGGCCGAATGGACGAGGAGGGGAAGGGACAGGTCCGGGGATCGCCGGACCTTCCCCTCCGTCCCGCTTCTTCACCGTCTTCTTCTCCCGCTTCTCCTTCTACTTCTTCTCCTCCTTTCCTCATTATCCGTCGAGGTCCGCTCGAAGGAAGACGGAGGGGCGCTCGATGCTGTCGAAGGGGAAGAAGAACCGAGAAGGGAAGGTCGGAAGAATGGCACGGAGGCCAGAGGGTGAGGAGGGGGATGGGGAATGGCAACCCGCCGGAGGATGGAGAAGAGCAAGGGGATATCGCTCGGGGGGTGGGGAGGAAGAAGACGGGGCGAGCCCCCGCTCGGGACACCAGGCCGCAGGCTTTTCCAAAAATTCCAATCGATTAATCAATATGTACATCGGACCCCTCTTTATATAGAGGATGGACAAATTTAAAGAAAGGACCTCTAAGCAACCTATTTACAGACTTGTCCTCATTTGGACAAAAATAAAAGAAAAAACCAAAATATCAAAAATATGTCCCCATCTTTCTCTCCGACCGGGAGAAAACTCGACCTCGAGTTTTTAAACCAGTTCGGACGTACCCAAGACTCGACTCGTGGGAACAAGTCGATTCCGCGCTCTGATACCAAACTGCTGCGGGACAAACCGGCTAGACCGGGCTAAACCGACCGAAAATGAAATAAACCGGCGCTAACCGCCGCTAAACGACCTAATCGAACCCAAAATGGGGCAAACCGGCTTCGAACCGGTCGAAACAGGTCCGAACCAGACTCGAGATGGACTGAACCGGCCCAGAACACCCTGAACCGGCTTGAACCGGCCGGTTCAGTGCCTAAACCGGCCCGAACCGGGGTGAACCGGGTCTGGACCCAGTCGAACCGGCCGACCGGGCGGTCTGGGCCGCGAACCGGCGAACCGGCGCCGTCTGCGCGCGTCACCCGCGCTCGCAGGCGCGAGCGAACCCCGGGGGGGTCGTGGCGCCTTTCTGGAAGCTGCCCGGGGGGTTGCGTGGCCGCGCGACGGCCGTCCCCCGGTCGTCCACATGGCGCCATCACGGAGCACCCCGCGAGGTCACGATAAAGGAGGCGAGCACGGAGCCGCTCACGTCGTCTTCGCGGCGTCGTCGTTGCCTCATCCGGCGGCCGCAGCACGTAGGTGGCGGAGCAGGCCGAGCGGAGGGTGGGCGTCGTCATCCTACGTAGGCTTCGCGCACGATGCTTCGCCTGTCGTTGTCGTCCCGTCCGGATGGAAGCGAGACTGCGGAGAAGGGGGTGAAAGAGGTGAGGCGCGGCGTTGTCCGGGCCGGTGCAGGGAAGCAAGCGGGGGAGGAGGGTCCGGTGGCATCTTCTCGGCAGGCGGATGGGCTGACGGGGCACGGAGTAGGCGGACGCGAGGGGCGCTGGCGATGGCGATGGCGGCCGAATGGACGAGGAGGGGAAGGGACAGGTCCGGGGATCGCCGGACCTTCCCCTCTGTCCCGCTTCTTCACCGTCTTCTTCTCCCGCTTCTCCTTCTACTTCTTCTTCTCCTCCTTTCCTCATTATCCGTCGAGGTCCGCTCGGAGGAAGACGGAGGGGCGCTCGATGCTGTCGAAGGGGAAGAAGAACCGAGAAGGGAAGGTCGGAAGAATGGCACGGAGGCCAGAGGGTGAGGAGGGGGATGGGGAATGGCAACCCGCCGGAGGATGGAGAAGAGCAAGGGGATATCGCCTGGGGGGGTGGGGAGGAAGAAGATGGGGCAGAGCCCCCGCTCGGGACACCAGGCCGCAGGCCTTTCCAAAAATTCCAATCGATTAATCAATATGTACATCGGACCCCTCTTTATATAGAGGATGGACAAATTTAAAGAAAGGACCTCTAAGCAACCTATTTACAGACTTGTCCTCATATGGACACAAAAATAAAAGAAAAAACCAAAATATCAAAAATATGTCCCCATCACTTTTGGGTTTGATTTTAACTTAAAACCCCTCCCTCCTAAACTCTTAAATAAGCACAATTGACTTGTCATCTTGTGTCAATTGAGCCAGCAGCCTCTAGTTTCCATTTTGAATCACCTAGTCCTATACCCTGAATAGGACTAGTCCTTCTTCGGATAGGAATATGATGAACACCAGAAGTTGACTTGGAATTAAGTGAGTTTTGGATTTGCTTTTGATTCAAAACCCCTCTTAAACTCTTCCACAAGCACACTTAACTTATCCTTTCAAGTTAATTGTTCAAGAAGCTTCTGTTTTCCATTTTGCATCAATTGATCATAATCCTAGTAGGACTTGAAAGGGTGCTGGAATCAGACTAAAATCTTGTATGATTTCAGATTCAATTTGGCTCAAATATTGTCCCGGACCTTTTAGTACAGTCACCAGGCCTCTTCTTCACATGTTCCTGTGCAAGGGGTTCCCTACTGACCTGCTCTCTCCTTCCTGACTGCCTCAGCTAGCTTGGTTCTATCATCACCCTCTGGAGCTTGGATAAAGGCCATCTAGTGACTGTTTAGTCACTACCAAGCCTCTCTCAACCTACTGCTTCCTGCTCTAACTGCCAATTGCCCATTTGCCATCCGTCTGCTACCGGACTTGAGAAGGGATTGGACCCTTGCCTGACCATCGGTGGTGACAGGGACTGATAACAGTGTCCCTATTTCATATTTCTCTCATTGGAAACCTCAGGTATGCTGATTTTCTTTCACTTATGTTCATACTTGACTCCTCCAAAGGCATGAGAATCTGAACTCCCCCCTTTATAGGTGTTGTTATACCCTCAGCTGAGCAAGAGTTGAAGTGGACACCTTCCATTCAACTCCCATCTGCTGTCAACAAAAATGTTGATCTTTTTCTTGATGTCATGATGTTCTTCGGTACACTAAGCCATAGATTGCCTAATTGTAAACCTCCTTTATTCATGTTTATCTGTTTTTCCCCGAGTGTTTAGACCACTACCCACTTCCATCTTAGATAATACTAGACTGTTAGGTCCTTGGGTTAACAGCTAGTCCCCGAACCCCACTGGTTCCTGGGGTTTGCTTCCATTACTCTGATGGGCTTTTATGGTTATCATAGCCACCCTACCAGATAATCATAGTGATCTGTGGGAACCTCGATTAGAAAATTCTTTTTATGTTTGAAGTGTTTTGAAAAGATTTTGTTTTTTGTATATTTTGAAATATCGTACCCGGATTTTCTAGTAAAATAGGTGATAGATCATAAAAATACTAGATAGTCTAAGTGATATTAAAAGAATACAGAACCGAGGTTCGGGTTCTGTGACAATATTTTTGACCTCTCTCCATCGGATGGTGCGAATATCCGATGTTGATTTACATCGAGCAAACACTCGAACACCCTTGATTAACTACTATAGCGATCTTGTTGACGAGTGCGTGCACATACACAACGTATAAAGAATACAAAGGGCCCTGGCCTTTCAGGCCCGATGAGATGAGAACAAGAACAAGTTTGTTATTTAATTTGTTTGAGTTTAATTTCATTTGGTTTGAAATGTAGATTTCAAGTTTCATTTGAATTTGAATGTTAATTCATTTTGATTTGGGTTGTTTCAGTTGTTTTTATTTCAATTCGTTGAATTTTATTTTATTTTGTTTTGAGTTTGTGATTTTAGATGTGTTGACACAATTTGACTTATTTAGGTTTAGATGACATGAGTTGAGTCATTTTTATGTTGTTTTCTTATGTCGGTTGAGGTTTTAATACCGATTCTGATGTGTTTGGTATGTTTTTAAACATTTTGAACTTTGATTCTACTTGAATAAGTTTGATCTTCGAATTGTTAATGACTTGAATTTATGTATTTTTAAGATGGATTCAAGTTGTTTTGAGGTGTAGTTAACATGTTTTATTTGATTGATTATAAATTATTCGATTTCCACTTGTTTAAGGAAAATTAAGTTTCAATGGTTTAAGTGTTTTGAATTTGAATGTTCAGAGTATATTAAACCCGATGTTTATTACACTTTCAGATTTAATAACACATTTTAAAGTGTATTTTAAGGTTTATTTAAGTGAGAGTTCAAATTTGAATTGTTCTAATTCAGTTCGGTTCGGTTCACATTACATCCAGTCCATTGGGCTAGTGTCGATGTCCAGACATATGTCAAGTTGAGTTGTCACTTGAAGCTTCATTGAATTACAATATTCATGCTGATGTACATATGATATATGGCAGTTTATATGCCATCAATAATGCTTGTCAAAGTGTAAATGTATCAAAGTCCTTCCCTTGGTGTAAAATCTCACTTGACTGGGAAAATTTTGATAGCATGCCACCTTATTTTTCGATCGGTGTGAAATTTTTACCCGTCCTACATAGCATAGTTTTTTGACTTTTCAAGTAGTGGGAAGGATCGTCTGCAATGGGAGCCGACCCGTGCCTACGTCCGGGTCAGCGTTCCGATGCAAGCCGGATGAGCCGCCTAAGGTGGAACGCCCACGTAGTGGTGCTAACTCCTTATTTACTTTTGCTTTCACATTTTGATTTTTATTAAGTCAATTTTGTTGTCCAAGGCCCAATGGGCCAACTTCATGTTCCATCGGCACAATAGACCAGTCTTCAAGTTATAGGGCCGGAAGGGCCTATTTTCAGATTCTCAACGGCACAGCGGGCCGGTCTTCAAATCCGTGGGCCAGGGGGCCTGTTTTTTGAGCTTCTTGGGCCAGGAAGGCCCGTTTTTGCCGCCTGCATGTTTTAGCCTTATTTTGTTGCTGCAGCGCCAACTGATGCACACCTCAAAGGGGTTGAAAAGGTGCTGTTTAAGGTTTGTTTGGGTTGATATGATGGCCATCAAAGGGGCTGATTAGGACATGCTTGTTTGGGTGACCAGCAAGGGGGTCAAACAAAGGGGGCTGGCCAAAAGGGCCAGCAAAGGGGTTGATTGGGACTAACTTAGGTGACCAGCAAGGGGGTCAAATGGGGGATGTCTGAAAAGGCCAGCAAAGGGGCTGATTGGGACAACCTTAGGGGGTTGTTAAAGCGACAAGAAACTAGAGTTTTCATGGCCACAAGGGGGCTGTTTTAGGATGTAGAAAGAATGTCAAACAAAGGGTACTGTTTTGGCAGAATTGAAAGCCCACCTGGGGAAGACTTGGCCCGTCGTACGGATTCCAAGAATGCCCAGAACATCACATTCTTTTCTAACCAAAATGAGGGATTGGGAGCCCATCCAGGGGAGACTTAGCCCGTCGTATGGATTCCAAGAATGCCTGGGATGTCACTCCCTCCTCACTGCACAAAAGGGCTGACTAGGGGAAAGTAGAGGACTATTTTTGGGACCTGTTTTAATGACCAGCAGAGGGGTTGCTTGGGGGCTGTTTTATTGGGTCAAACAAGGGTTGATAGAGGACAGCATTGAAGGCACTCAAAGGGGCCTGTTTGAGAGGTGGAAAGAGGTGCTTCCAGGGTCCCATTTGGCTGATGCACAGGTGGGCAGAACTTGGGCCAGCAAGGGGCCTGTTTTAAATGCCATTCAGGGGCTGATTAGGGAAGGCCAGAGATGTGTGCTCAGGTGACCATCAAGGGAGGTCGAACATGGCCTATTAGTTGTAGGTTTTAGGGCCTAATTGGAGAGCCAAACGGGTGCACAAGAGGCTGGTATCAAGGATGGCCGTCTTGGATCTCGATTTCGTCTCAGAAAGGTAAAAGAGGAGATCTCACGAAATTCTCGGAAAAATCTCGGGAGATCGGATCTCGGATTTCATTTACGTAGGGTATACTACGTAATAATATAAATTTGAAAATACAAGAAAAAAAACTTAAAAATAAACCCACAGATAGGTTTCTATGGAGCTTACGGTCTGATTGGACTCATTTTTTGGTCACATTGGCATTGTATTCCGACGCCGAGGCTGCACAATCGCCGTAGCACATCGCTGCGGCTCTTCCCCACCCTAAACCCTATCGGGCGAGGAAGACGTTCATACCGCGGGATCCGGTCACTTAAGTGACTGGATCCTGCAGTGACTGGATCCTGCTTTCAAGAGATATCGAGTCAAGAGGACCCGATATCTCAAGATCCGGTCACTTAAGTGACCGGAGTGACCAGATCCCGCTCGTACCGAGTCCAAAGGACCCGGTACGAGTGTCTTCCCCGCCTGATAGGACGGGGAAGAGCCGCAGCAGAGCTGCAATGGCAGTTCTGCTGTCTCTTGGCCGATGCTGGCCCTTGGACTTCCGAAACAGCCTATTTCGGCTGTTCTGGATCTCGTATGGCCGTCGAGACCGAGATTTCACGAGAATCTCACGAGATGGCAAATCATGGTTGCTATAAGGAGACAGCAGGGGGGCTGTATTAGAGGCCAGCAGAGGGGACCAAAATGGATTGAACAGAGGGGTCTTCAAGCAACCAGTAATGGGGTTGAACAAAAGGGTGCACAAGGGCTGAAGCATGGCAGGTTTGGACATGGAAAGAGATGGAGAATAAAAAGGGAAAAGAAGGAGATTGAAGGACTACATTGGAGCACTCTTACTTACCCTCTTTTCTCTTCTTTTTGTGCTGCATGTGAAAATGAAGGTGGTGGGCTGAATGTGCCACCAAATCCCTCTTCTCTTACTGTTGGATGAGAAAAGGGGTCTTTTTCTTGCTGATGTTGATGGAGGGAGCAAGAGGATGAAGAGAGCTTCATCAAAGGATGAAACTTGCTGCTGTTGACTGTCTGCACTTGCTTCTGACGCACCTGCTAGAGGTAGCTTGATTCCCCCTTCTTCTCCTTCACTTGGCACACCAAAAAAAAGAGAGGAATAGCTTGATAACTTGTTGTTGAAGACATCCACACAAGAGGAGGAGAGGCATGGTTCGACCAGAGCTGGTGAGGGGAAGGAGAGGCAGCCAGGCAGGGCTTCCGCAGGGTGATCACTTTGGGTCGAAAATGGCTAGCTGAGGGGGTTTTTATAGGGGCTGAGGGGCACCATCTGTAGAAGGGGTTAAGGCCAGGGCTGTTGAGGTTGTTGAGTGGAGTAAGGCAAGATGGTTGAGGTTATTGAGGTGAGTACGCACCAGCTAGAGAGAGGGATGGCATGTTCAGCCAGCTCCCTATCTTCTAGGAGATTGGGCGACACAAGGCATAGGGAGAGGTTCGGCCAGCCATCAGATGGGGAGTTCGGCCAAGGGTTGTTGAGGTTGTTCAGGTGGTTGAGGGGGAACAGGGCAGGGTAGTTCGGCCAGGGGTTATTAGAGTTTTTGGGGTTGTTGAGGTGGTTGGGGGGAATAAGCTAAGGTTGTTTATCCATGCCATCAGATGGGGAGTTCGGCCAGCTCTCTAACTTGTAGGGGATTGTGCGCATGGTAGACAGGGAGGAGTTCGGCCAGCCAAGTGGAGGGAAGAGATAGAGAGAGATCCAATCTAGACCGTTAATCTAAAAGACTCCCGATACAACGACTATCGTTAATTCCGGCCGGAAGTTGATTAAACACACCAAAAATTAAATCAGAAAAATATGAGACAATCATTGATGACCATTGATCTTATGATCCATCCAAATGTGTGGTTGAGATCTCCTGAATTGCTCTAGATCTCTGATTTTACCGATTTCCTCGATCGGTGCAATCTCGGCCATCGATAATGCCAAAAACTGTAATTGAATGCAATTACCTTCTTCCATTGGCCAAATTTTATTTTTCATGCATCAATATTCATGAGATCTATGTTTCAGGAAAATAAATTGAATTTTTCAGCCCATGGGTCGATCCAGAAGCTGATCGGACCGTTATGCCCTTGATGTCATTTAACATGGACTTTAGCCAAATTTGATATTCCTTACATATCTTTCCATCCAGTGGTTGGATTTTTGATCCGTTTCGAGCATTGTCTAGCTCTATCAAATATTGACAATGTGGTAAAGTTGGAATTCCATGTTAGAGTCCCAACTTGTCTCAAAGTGTCGGGGCAAAATGGTCAATTCGACCTTCCAGTGTCCGTTTTCTATGTTTTGGGCACCGTTGTGAAGCTCTCGACCGGGGCTATGCAATGAGCACATTATCGTGGCCCTTCATAGCATGTCAAGCTATGCCAAGGCATTTCCAAAGCCTGTTTGCATCATTTATTCTTGAATTTTTCAAATCTGGGTCAAATTTTCTACACCAGCTTCGGCATTGCTAAAATCTGTATCAAGTAAGCTAAGTAGAAAATTTTGGTGCCAACATGATCCTATGCTGATAATCTCCATGCTTTCCTTCCATTTTGTCTTGGTACTGATGCCATGTTGACAGCCTAGGGCATTTGAGGTGAATACCTTCCCCTTGCTTAGTGAAATTTTAGGTGCCAACTGCCAACATATTCATAAGCTTCATTATTTTTACATTTAAGTATTCTTTTATACTATTGTCTCTCTCTTTTTATTGCACCTGGCACTTCTTCATTCCATAACTAGCTCTCCTTGTTCAAACAATTTATGGAAGGTGTAAAGTTGGAAAGGACACTACTGTTGTAAGTGAATGACAAAACAACCTCAACAACTTTAGTGCTGCAGCTTCTTTGGTTTAGTGTCCTACAAGGAATGGTCCAACTCTTTAAGGATCAGAAAATACCTCTATAATTCCACCGCAAAGCCAGCCAAAGGATAAGTAGTGGTATTGCTGTTTGCAACCTGGCTCAGACTCCGGGCATGACTTAGCCATTTGTTTCAGTGACTCATCCCATTCACACATCAGAAAAGGATTTTCCTTCATGGCATCAGCCATTGCATTCTGCAGGCCTGATGTATGATTAAGCACATGATGGACCTGAAGAACATAATGAAGTTAAAAATCGTGAAGCAAGGAAAGCATTGTGATATATATAGATTGAAAGTGAAGCATGAAACAAATGCATTTCCTTACCTTTATTTGTTCCTTAGATTCAGACCCAAAATTAGGCCAAATATTTGCAACAGGCTCATCATATGTTAATTTTCTGCAATTGCAAAAAGAACAAGAGAATAATCCGTCTGTTTTACAAAAAAAATATAAGTAAAAGAAACAACTTTCAACGAACAGTCTAGAACAGGGGGAATTATTGTCCTGGCATCAAGGGAGGCCTACTACACCCGGCCATTAGAGAATCTAAAAGTGGAAAATAAAATTTCAGTTGGTTCTTTCCCTCCAAAAATAACATCTACCTACGCACTAAATTGTAGGAGTTTGACCTCACTCATTCCCCCCTGCATTTCAAACCCAAATCAATAGCAGATAGAATTCACGTAAACAGCCATCATAATCAGAAATTAAAAAAAGGAAGAAAACTAAAAGAAGACTAGTGGCTCCCTCTGAGAGTCTTGGCAACTTCTTTATTAAGTTACTACCAAGTAAACTTTTTTGATGAGATCGTGTTCAGACTGAAGTGCAAATAATTTTTATTATTAGTTTAAATGTAATTTTGTGAAGATGTTTAAGTTTGAACAGTCTATAATTAGGTTTTTGTTAAAGGGTTTAGATATGCATGCTGGTTATAATTAAGAGAGAGCCTATCTAGTAACTCCAGACAAGTAGAAAGAAGATTTTTTTGGAAATTGAAATCCCTTGGGAGACTGACCCGGTTATCTCTCCCTCTCCCCCTTTGGTCCGCCAGGGAGACCATTACTCCCTTTCTCCTCCTTCCTTCCTCACCTTGGTGATAGGCACCATTCACTCTCTCCTTCCTCTTCCACCAGCCCTCTCCTGTCTCTTCCTTTTTCTAGCACCATACAACTGCACAGCTCATCATCCCCAGCAATCGGCTCCTGCTGCCCAAGCCATCGGGCAGGCCTGTGCAGCTGGGCCTCCTGCAGCGGCCACCATCCGGCAATCCTCAGGCCTATCCAAGGATTTCCGAATCAGAATCGGTCACCGAATCAGTGGGGACCGATCTGATTCGAATCAGATCGGATCGATCTGATTTGGACTGATTCTCAGGATGAGAAACCAATCAAGAATCGGGATTTAAAATATATATATATAAAAATCCGATTCCAATTCTGATTCGGACCGATTCAGTCTGAATCTGGCCGATTCAGCCTGATTTTTTTAAAAAAAATCAGGAATCCGATTCCGATTCCGATTCCGATTCCGATCCAATTCGACCTATTCAAGGCCAATTCTACCAATTCAGACAGAACTGATTCCAGAATCAGCTAATTCCGATCCAATTCAACTGATTTTGCAATCTATGGCCCTATCAGCCCATTGTTGATGCACCAGCAAAGTCCTGAGCTTACAGTTGCCAAGCCCCTCAGACAATCTCCATAGTGGTATCAGCGTTAATTCCTCCCAGCTAAGTCCCGTGCTCCCCTATCTGTGCTAGTCTGTGATGACCCAGCATTCTCACCTGCTGCGGCATCTGCCATCCCCACCGCTCAACTGCATGTTGGGTTCCAATATACCACTGTCTTCAACCCTGTGGGTGCCCTCACACAACTGCCTTCGCCCATGATGGCCCTGCTTACAGCCACTGCTAGGAACTGCCCTTACAGACCCTCCTGTCGTGCCAGCACTCAAGCCACAAAAACCTTCATCACCACGCACAGCACTAGCCTCCAGTAAGCTCCTGAAGGTCTCTCCGTAAGAACCCAGCACCTGCAAGTGCTCTCACCTCCTCTTCAGCACCCCCTAGAACTACCTGTCAGAACCACAAGTCCCCTACCTTCCCCCTGTTCGTTGCAACCGCCCGACTGTTATGTTCAAATTCTTTCCACATCAGACCTGCCTTTCCCTTGCCCTCTTCTAGACTGCTGGAGGTGCAAACACTCCCCTCCTTTCTTCACCTTGCCGTGGGTCGTACCCACCACACCACCAGCTCCCTTCGGTTGGTGGGATTGGCAGCCACCCTTCCCAATATGCAGAGGTCACTGTCCGACAAGCAGCATCGCTAGTCACCGTCCCCTTCTTCCATTACAGAGCACTCCTAGTCCCCATCATAGTACATCCATACAAATGTCCCCCCCCCCAGCTGCCCAAGCTCCTGCACCAACTCCAAGGCATGTCAAAGCTGCCCTACCTTAGGGAGCTGCCGGTGTAGGCTTGACCCATGCCTCCATGACTTACCACCCATCTCTCTCCCTGCTTATGGCCACACCATCCCCTCCTCAGGTGCATGTGCTTACCACCCATAACATCCATTCCCTCCAATTTCCGCACATTGCCGAGACCAGCCTTCATTAGCCCTACTGTTATCCTATGCTCTACTGTTCAGCCACCCATAATGCCCTGGCAACAGGGAATCGGCATCCTTACTGGCACTAACTGATCTAAACCATCACATCCTTCCTGATAGGGTGTGTCAAGACACTACGATTTGCCTGCACCATTTGATGTCTCACTTGCTAGGGTGATTAATTATCATAAGCATGGTATGCCGGGTCGCGACCCGGGTCGCGACCCGGCCCCGACCCGGTCGGGTTTAGGCCCGACCGGCTCGGTCGCGACCCGGTCGGGGCGACTCCCCCGGCCGGGTAGCGGAGTCGTGGCCGGGTCGCGCGAGTCGCGCTACCCGGCCGACCGGGTCGCGCGACCCGGCCGGGTCGCGCGGACTCGGTCCGGCAACGGTCACACGATGACCGTTGCCGGACCGTTGGCAACGGTCTCAAGACCGTTGCCAACGGTCTCTGGGGGCGCAGCCCCCATTCAGCCCCTGGGGGCTATTTAAAGCCTCCCGGGGCTCTCCTTACTCCCACCCCCACTCTCACTCTCAACCTCTCATTTGTGCTCTCATTGCTCTCATTGCTCAAATTTTTTTCTCATTTACTTAATTATTTCATCAAGCATTTCATTAGTTCATTTAGTATATTTATTTAATATTAGTTCCATTGATTAGTGGGTTAAGTAGTTTATTCTTTTTAATACTTATTTGCTTACTTGCATAGTTAGTTAGCTAGAAGATTAGTTAGATATTTAGTTTAGTAGTTACTTAACACATCATTAGTAGTAAGGAATATTAATTACTTACTTAATCCTATATTTAGTTAATCATTCAATTTATATAAATAAAAATATACTTACATTAGCATACTACTAATTAAGGTTATTAGCTATTTAAATAATTATTTACTTACTTAAGTAATTATTTACTTAAAAATGTCTTCTCCAAGCCAAACAACCCAAACTACCGGCGCGACCCGGAGTGATCCCGGCTTGGTTGCATTGCAATTTGATCTCCACATGCGGAGAGAAAAGTGCAATGTAAATATTGCGACAAAGTAATATTCGGTGGTATTTATCGTTTAAAATTTCATCTTGCGAGGGCATGAAGGGAAATGTTCTTCCTTGCACACGGACTCCGCCGGAGGTCAGAGCTCAATTTCGTAGGCACCTACAAGCGATGGAGCAAACGAAGGGAACTAACAAAAGACATAAAGAGACCGTCCGAGAAGAATTGCAACAACCGGAGAGACGATCCGTACACATTTACGGAACCGGACAAAAGAGGCCGGATATTTTTGGAGACGAAGAGTACGAAGGTATGGGAGGTGTTACTCATAAACGTTGTTCATTATTCTATTTTAAAGGATAATTAAGTAGCCTTGATACTTAAATGTTTTTTAAAAAGATGAACTCTCACGAGGATGGAAGAAGTCGAAGATCATTCGCCGAGGAAGAGTTCTATGCATACCGGCCGGCCGAATGATGGGTCAAGGGTCTGGAAGTGGGAGTGGTCGAGGTAGCGGAAGAGGATCCAACAACCAACCGCAAGATCAGGTTCATGATCTCACACAAGACAACGACCCGGCAGTAGGTCTCGTGGATCCCGTAATCACCAGACCACGACAACGTCAAACAACAATCACGACGGCGATGAAGAACCTCAAATTATGTAAGGATAGGATTGGCCGGGCAAGGTCATCGTAGCCATGGAGCTGGAGCAGAATACCACGATGCCTCCGACTATGTGTATGATTCATCCCAAGGCTCTTGGTTCCCTACATACGATCAAGAGTACTGTGGAATGAATTATGTGGAGTCATCGGATACTTCGATCCAATCGACCTATAGTTATGGTGACTCGTTTGGATCAAGTCTTGGGATAGTTTCTAAGAGGGACGGACGAATATGATCGTCGTACGTGTACACGTATCGAGCTTTGTACTCAACCCAAATGACACGGGGAGAGTACATCAACTACCTACAAAGTGTACAACACATCATGTTGGAATAAAATTGATGCATTATTCATTTAAATCATGTCATTTAATTTATCCAATTTTTCAGTATTTTTTCAGATTTTTTTTCGCATTTTTCTTATTTTTTTGAATTTTTCAAAAAAAATAATAATTAAAAAATAGGGTCGCGACCGGGTCGGCCTGGGGGTCCCGCGACCCGGTCGCGACCCCCGACCCTACCCTCCTTGATCATAAGCATATATATATTATATGTGATGGGGACATATTTTGGTAACTTTGAGCTTTCTTTTAATTGTGTCCCTACGAGGACAAGTTTGTAAATAGAAGGTTAGATGGTCTTTTTTTTAATTAAAAGTCTCCTCCCTTCTATAAAAGAAGGGCCAATGTACATACGAAAACCAAGTGATATACATCGAATTTTTGGAGCCTTTCGGAGGTTGTCTCCCGCGCAGGGGGCTGCGGCCCCCATCTTCTTCCCCCACCCCGGACAGTGAGGGCCGTCCCTCTCCCACCTCCGGCAGTGAGGCCGGTCACCCTTCCACCCTCCGGATCCGGCGAGGTCACCGTCTTCTTCCTCCTCCTCTTCCTCCGGCCTCCGAGCCATTCTTGGTGAGGACACCAGAAATAAAGACCGATTTGAAAAGACTTATCGGCGTAGAAGACGCCGACTGGAGTCTATTTGGCTGGGAGAATAATTTTCTGAGATTATATGATGAGCAGAATAATTTTCAGAGGCATTTTAGGAATTTCCTGGAATTTTAGAGGCTTTAGTAATTGTTTTTTTTTAATTACTGATGTCCTGGAAATTTTCCTTTAATTTTTTGATGCAGGTCTTGTATTTTTTGGCATTTTACGTCATTTTATGATGTTTTTTCCATTTAGTGGGTATTTTCTCACCCATTTGTTGATTTTACTCCTATAAATAGGAGCATACCTTGTAAATAGAGGAGGAGGATGCAATGAAATTTGAAATCCCGTTTGATTCCACATTTCGCTTCCTCGCGGTTGGCTTTCTTGTTGGCTTCGGCGGCTTCCCGTTTCCGTTTGCCCCTCGGTTCACTTAACCCGCGACACCCTCTCTCTCGGGTGACGACGCCGATTCGAGCCGCGTTCTCCTCCCTCTCCGCGATGGCGAAACCCTAGCTCCTCTTTCCCTAGCTTCGATCTCTCTCTCTCCGTGCTCGAAACCGTTAGCTTCTTTCGAGAAAAGTGTTCCCCTCCTCCCCGATCTACGTTTCCCTCTCTCAAATCTTCTCGTTTCGAGCAAGATCGATGGGGTTCCGAGCTTCCGTAGCTGCCGTTTCTTCGTCCTCCGAGTCAGATCTTCCTCCTCTTCTACCTCGTCTCTATCCGAGGCTGGATTTGGTAGCGGAAATCCCTACTGCGGAAGGTGTTGATCGGATTACGTCCCTCCCGACAATGATCCAAGGAGGATCTTCTTCCAAGTCGTCTCCGATGCCGCTTCGTCTATCGGAAGTCCCGATCTCGCTCGTATTTAGCCGTTATTCAACTAGTTTCGAGCTATTTCTCAACTACAACCGGTAACCCTATCTCTACGATGCCGAGTCCGGTTTTCAAACAACGTATCCGAGGATCTAAGATCCGATCCGAGCTATTTCGTTATCAAGCTGTGAGTTTACATCAACTTTCTAAGCAAGATTGATAGCTCCTAAGAGTGTCGTCCGGATTTGCGTTCCGTTTGGTAGCCTCCGAGTTTCTCTTCCACGGATATCATATTTTTGAATAGTCTTCAAGGAGCTTATGTTTATGTCATCCCATCGCATTAGTCGATTGATGATATACGATGTAACCGGTCCGTCTCCGTTATCGAACCGATTATTTGAATGGACGAGAGTCCCGTCTACCGTTTCGACGCTTGCGTTACGATGAGTATGTTTGATATCACGACCGGTCCAGCCTCCGCCTTACCGGTCATCCGGCTGACAACGAGCTCACCATCAAGTTTTATTGGTTCCGTTTTCATACCATCAATTGGTCCGTCGATATTGATCCTATTTTCATATCATCAATTGGTCTCGTCGATATCGGTCCTATTTTCATACCATCAATTGGTCCGTCGAAGTTGGTTTTGTTTACATATTACCAATTTGTCCGTCGACCGGATTGTTTAAAATCCATGGACGTTGTCGGAATTTACGGGATTTCGTTGGTTACATTTTCTCGAAAATGATGACTAATTTTCCCAGGTTACCCCGGGCGTTCGTATACCCCATACAAAATGCCGGAACTCGTTAAATCTATATTCTCTATCGATTGGTCATTCAACCGACCTTACTTGAAGAGAAAGGGAAAAAGGTCCGATTCCAGGCCTATTTCGGGCCTAATCGGTTTCCATCGTCGATCTGGTTCTCCGGGATTTTTCTGGAATTGTGGTATCTTCTCTTCAATTTCGACAGTGGTATAATCAGATATCTCGGATATTTTAAAGGGAAGAGAATTACTATTCCTAAAGTGACAAGGTATTTCTTGAATCAGTTTTTCTCGCATAAGTGATTTTGTTTGTCTATTATGCCATATCAAATTTCGCCATGCTTTCGAGTGGTAGGAATCTCTAGCCACTTTACACGTGTTGTTGGCATACATTGTTGGAATGCAGTAGCCACCCCGTTTGCTACCGTCCGGTTATTAGTTGTCGGAATCATCTCTCGATTAGTGTGGATTATTATTTTCGATTACATATGCTTATCGCCAAATTCCCGAATTACTTTAATTAGCCGATCGTTTCGTCGGTCCAATTTCTAGTTATAACCGATTAGAATTTCGTTTCTTTACCCCGATTTTTCTGAAGTGAAACTGATATAATTCTCTAATTGTGCATTGGTTCCTTAAGTAAAACCCTAGGTCTAGATCCTTGTCCCGCATCAATTCTTCTCTTCTTCCCCTTCTCGGTTCCACAACGACGCAGCCGCATCGATCGTTTCCCGCACACATCCCCGGCGCCCCCCCCCCCCAGCAACGACGCGCCAGCCGGCGATCTCCCCCCCTGTCTCCCTCCTCCGGCGGTCTCCTCCCTCGATGAGGGCGGCGGGGCCTTCCTCCCTTCGCGGTTGCAAACGACAGGAGAAGAAGAAGCGGAAGAAGAAGTTGAAGGAGTTGTCGGAGGGCCAGATCCGGCGATCCTCGGATCTGTGTCCCTCCTCCTGGCCGACCTCCTTCCTCAGCCGCCGACGCCATCGACGGGAGGTCCTCTGCGGGCGCGAGAAGATGCCTCCGGATCCCTCCCCTGCCTCCTCTGCACCGTCGCCTGCACGCGGTTCCATCCGGACAGCGACGACGACGCGAACGGGCGGGCGAGGACGACGCGAGCGCTGCGCAGCTTTTTGTCGCGGCCCGCGACTTCACAGGACGGCTGCGATGCCGCCACGGCGACGGCCGGCGACGGTCCTCGCGCGGTCACGCGACTGCCCGCAGGGTCCAGGAAGGCTCCACGATCCCCCCCCCTTCGCGCTCACCCGCGGCCACACGCGGGACTGGTCACAGCGGTTCGCGCTGGCCAGTTTGCGGCCCAGACCGGCCTCAGACCAGTTCGACCGGGTTCAGAGCCGGTCCAGACCCGGTTTAAGCCGGTTCGGCCCGGTTCAGGGTGTTTTGAGCCGGTTTGGGCCAGTTCAGGCCATTTTGGGCCTGGTTCGGGCTTGTTTCGACAGGTTCAAGTCCGGTCCGCCCCATTTTGGGCTCGTTTAGGTCCTTTAGCGGAGATTAGCGCCGGTTCGATTCGTTTTTCGGTCGGTTTAGCCCGGTCTAGCCGGTTTGTCCCGCATCAATATGTATACATAACATTCAGGTATTGTCAGATTTCAGCTAGGTGACCCAAGTGAGCCAGCCCCCCTGTACAGCAAACAAGCCCTGCAGATTCAAACAGTCCATGCTACTTAAACTCAGGTCAGTGGGTTCAAGCTGAATTAGTCTAACATTTAGATGGGGGTTATCATGCCATCCTGCATCATTCTCTCCGGGCCCTCATTCATTCACCAAAAATTTTACTGAGTCAAACACGGTATGGGAACTAGAGACAAATTTTCACACACCAAGGATGAGGATTCATTTCTTTTATCTTAGAGCAGAAACGGGAAAAGCAAGATTTTTATGGGCTTGGAAGTTTCAGTAATGTTATAGCACATTCAAACTTAAATCATATTTGTATTGCTGCAAACTAACATCAGTCATCTGATCCATCCAAAACAAACTTCAAGTCAACTGTAGCCTTAAATCCTAAATTGTTTGGGGTTCACATCATGGAATGCCATCTCGCGAGATCTTGCCGAGATCTCGCGAGATCTCGGTCTCGCCAAGGGGGCCGAGAAACGAGATTGCCGAGATCTCGCCCTAAGTAGCCTAGTCTAGAAAAAAAATTCTTCAGGGGACTTTGCCCCCTTGATACCATAGTTGTCAAGGCGGACGCCTAGGCGACAAGGCACTACTTGACCAGCGCCTTTTGGGAAGTCCCCCAAAATTTATACATAATATACCAAAAAATTTCTTTCGGGGGACTTTGCCCCCCTGACAACCCCCCATTTATGATAATGTAAACATATTAATATATCTCACTATCACTTATACTATCACGGATAAAAATGTGCTACAAGTTTAATAACATATTAGTATTTAAATAAGATTGTATACAAGATTAAATCTTTTAGAAACACAAAGATCATTTTTTTGGTATTGCGAGTATTTTATAATTGTTTATTCACATAATTGATGTATAAATGTGTTATATATATTCATGTAAATTCATTGATGCACTCCTATCTTTATAAGATATTATGTTATGTTTCATACAATATACGTTTTGATCCGAGAATCCGAGATTCGATCTCCCGAGATTTTTCTGAGATCTCTCCGAGATCTCTTCTCTTTCACCCTCCCGAGACGAAGCCGAGATCCGAGATGGCAAACCTTGGTTCACATATGGATTCGCTTTCTCCGCTCAAGTCAAATTTCACTTTGTTCTTTAGAGATATTTAAGTTGTTCAAATCATATTGAATTACCTCCCTTCAGATTGGTTTGATGATCTATCACATCTTTTTTGTTTTAACTACTTTTAATAATTTCCACTTTTCTAATTATACCTTTCTTAACTCTATATTTAATATGTTCAAACTATCACAATCTTCTTTCTTTGATTTATCTAAATTGCTACTACTCTCACATCTTCTCTAATTTATTTATTATGTACTTCATCTAATCTAATAGGGTGTTTGGTTATGTTTTAAAACAGTTTTTTATCTTATTTTTAAAACTAATACTAACGAACAGAATGCACCCTGTTTGGAATGAGTTCCCTCATTTTTAGGGGTGCGTGCTTATCAACCCCTGATCTCTCTTGAAAAAAAAACATGGTCTGACTTCCTTTTTCTCTGAGAGAAACGTGGACTGCCGGTGGAGGACATGCTCATCGAATCTGAGCGGTGGCATTGCAGTACTGCCAGATTTGGAAAGAAGGCTGCTTTTTCTCCTGTAGGCCATTATACAAGCTTTCCTTTGTTACGAGAGAACCTTGCCTAAAGAAACCAAACAAGCAACATTTCAAACATCAATGCTTGTCAAAAATCAAACTAAAGCAGAAAAATCCAGAATCTGAAAATTCAGAAAACCAACCAAATAAAAATCCAAACATCAAAATAACCAAAACAAATTGAATCAAACAAATTCAAAATCACAAACTAAAAGGCCAAACCGAAACCAAAATAAACAACAAAACAACAAATCAAACAAATTGATTTAAACCCAAAATCAACCAAACCGACTCAAAGTCGATCAAAAATCAAAAATCAACAAACTCAAACAAATCGGTTTACATCTCATCGGACCCAAAAGGCCACTGCTTTTTTGAGTTCTTCGTTTTTTTCTGTGGATGTGCATGTCTCCAAAAATTGGTTACCGCGGCGGTTAATAAAAGACGTTCAAACCGTTGCTCAATGTAAGCTAACATCAGATACTCGCACCATCCGGCGGAGAAGGGTAAAAAATAAAATTTTCAAAGAACTCGAATCTCGATTCTTATATTTTTTAAACTATCACCGGACTACCTAATATTTTTAAGATATCATCTATTTTCCTAGATAAGTCCGGAGATGTCTTTCTTTCAAAAGAACAGAAAGGTAAAAAAAAGGTTCACACATGTACCTAGGAGTTTTATTCTAGACAACTCTATGTCGCCTATGAATACTTACATGATCAGAGAATTAGATGCAAAGAGTGTATCATTCTGAAATAGGACTTAAAAAAGTTTATGACAGAGTGAGATGGTCTTGTTTATTAAGAATTATGCAAATTATGTACTTAACCAATAAATAAATCAAATAGATTAGATGTTGCATCAACATGGCCAAGTTTTCAATAAATATTAATATAAGAGCTTTTGGCTTTTTTGTATCCTCGAGAGGTCTCAGACAAAAAGATCCTATTTCTCTATTATTTTTTAGTTTAGTTGGTCAGGTACATGGCACAATATGGGAGAAGACTAAAAAGTTAGCTTGATTGAAGGGATTGAGATGGGGACCAGTGGTAATGGGTTACCCACCTTCAATTTGTGGATGATACTATGTTGTTTTCTATGTTATCCAAGACGCGAGGCGCCTGGGGCAATGGACTAGGCCCTTCATCTCAAATGCATGGGGCGGGCGCCTCATGCAACTAAGGTAATTTTTATCATTTAATTATTATTTATTTTAATAATACATATAATTTAAATAATTTAAATAAAACCAAAAAATACTTGTAAAATTGAAATAAATGTAACATTTTAATAATTGTTTATTGTAATTACAAATAAAAAAAGCTAAAACAACAAAAAGAGTAAAATTTAAGAATACAAATCAATAACAAAATAATACAAACATCAAAGAACTCACCTCTACCACTCTACAAGCTGGACGTATGCCAAAAGAACGACAATATGGTTGTATGGGGCTAGTTAGAAGCTTAAACTGACACTAACAAGAATAGAACATGTTTAGTAGTAGATGGCATTAGAAAATGTGAAGAAAGAAAATGAAATAAAAACCTGATCTACTTCCTTCCGGCCGGGCAGCTGCATAGGAGAAGGTGTATAGGAGAAGTATGACGACAGTGTCGACAGCGGACAGCGTTGACAGTGATGGCGGCAACAAGGCCAACAGCAACGTGACTGAATGGGGAGGGAGAATGGGGTCGAGGGTTTTATCTGCGGGGTTCCGTCCGCCATTGGTTCTATTGTGGCATTAGGGTCTCGAGAGAACAGGGGTTCAGGGGGTATAAATTAACTGGATCCGGTTAGCATTGATGTGGGTGAGGCATCCGCCTCGCCCTGCCTCAAGTGTTGCGGTGCCGAAGGCAACCACCTTGGGCAGAAATGGGCAAAATGATGTAGTTCTGAACCATCTTAGCTCACCTCACCGCCTAGGCAGTTGAGGTGACTACCTCTAATAACATAGGTTGTTTCCCACGGGGAAGATTAACTAATACTTTCTTTTAAAGATCATGCTCTTTCTATTGCACGCAATCATGGAATTGAAGATCAACAAGGAGAAATGTGAGCCCATTGGCCACGACTTAAATGACTCAACATCATAGTTTGCACATGATTTTTGATATGTCTTGGGCCTCTCTTTCTATTAAATACCTTGACCTTTATTGTTGAATAGGGGAACCAAGAGCAAGAACTAGCAGTGTGTGGTCCAGAAGATGGAGAACAAACTTCAAGGCTACTAAAGTATAATGTTATCTGCATGGGGGATAGGTCTGATCTAAGATCATGTTGCAAAGCATACCTTTATTCTTTTTCTCTATCCTAAAAGTACCCAAGGACATCAAGCTAGAAGACATCATAGCAATTTTTTTTTTGGAAGGCACTAATGACAAGAATGCTTTACACCTCATCTGATGGAACCATGTTTGAAAGCCTACCAATGAGGGGAGAGTGGGGTTGGCCCCTTCGAAAGCTATTAAAAATACCCTTTTATCTAAGTGACTATTGAAGTTGAACCCTGGAAAGTCATCTCGCCAAAATCTCGCGAGATCTCTTTTTGGTTTTGCTAAGATACCAAGAAACAAGATCGCTGAGATCTCGCACACATGGACTGGTCTACAAAAATTTTTCTTCCCACAACTCCCAAGCATCCATTTATGAAGTGTAAACATATTAATATATTTCATTATCACTTCTACTATCACACATACATAAGATTCAAAATCATAAAATATATGATGTATACTTAAATTTTATAAAGATCTATTTTAACTCTCCTCTCTCTTACACACATCAAGTTTGTCAAGATTAATTATTTCCCAAAATAAATATATACCTATCCATACATAATTACATAAATGAAATCACATTTAAATGTATGAACACATAAACATACACATTCAATTATAACCTAAATCAAATAATGCTCTTAATCTATTCAAATTTTAGATTTAGATATTAATCATCAATAATATTGTACAAAGATTATATCTTATGTAATAAACATATTATATCAATTCAATTTCATAAATATTTAACCATCAATTTGTAATAAACAATAAAAAACAAGAACATAAAAAATGCTCTTAATACCACATTAGTATTTAAATAAGATTGTATAAAAGTTTAAATTTTTTAAAAGCACAAAGATCATCTTTTTGATATTAAGAGTGCTTTGTAATTGTTCATTCACATAGTTGATGTGCAAATGTGTTATATATTTTTATGTAAATTCATTGATGTATTCTCATCTTTATAAGATATTATGTTATGTTTCATACATATATGTACCTTTTGATCCGAGAACCCGAGATTTTCTCAAGAATTCTCTGAGATCTCTTCTTTTTCACCCCCCTGAGACGAAGCCCAGATATGAGACGACAATCATTGAGCTAAACCTTAACAAAAATTCTCTTTAGGCTAGAATAGCCTACTCTAAATATAGCCTCCGGGAAAATGAATCGTGGATCAAAGATTTCAAAGTAAGAGATAGACTTCCTAATATTTGGAGAGGTATTATATGTAATTGAGACTTTTTTCAACTCATTTTCGTCTATTGAATTGAGTGATGGCAAGAGAATCTCTTTCCAGGAGGATCGATGATCACTAGGTTGGACATGCCCCATTATCTAACATGTTTCCATCTTTATTCATTCGAAGCAACAACCCTCAAGCCAAGGAATGGTGCTATTGAGACAACAATGCAAGGTGGTGTTTTTCTTTTAGACGGGACCTTAACGAAGAGAAAATATCCAATCTTCTATTTATAATTTAGATGATTAACTTATTTCAATTGTCTTCTAACATGGAATGCGATCTCCCGAGAATCTCTCGAGATCTCCCGAGAATCTTTTTTTTTCACACGTCCGAGAAACGAGATCGCCGAGACGAGAATATCCTTATAATATCTTTGGTACCTTGATCTCCTTTGCCTATTACTATTCCTAACTTGTTAGATGACCTTAAGTTTGATTCATATATTTTCAATTTTATTATGAAATCCATACAAGTATTTATCTAAATATTATTGTTTGATAAAATTTTATAACTTAATATTTTTATGACTAAAGATGTACAATTGACCCAAGATGTCATCAATCTTCTATGTTCTATCCATATTGTTCAAGATGAAGTTTTAGTCTAACATAAGATCTCTTATATGTCTCATGTTAATAATAGTTCACCCTTTCTGTATTACACTTTTAATTCTCTCATATCTTATTTTAATGTTTATTATGAATTCTCTTGTTCTTTTTAAAGAGATTACATAACATTTTACATCTAAACATGTTCATTGATTGTTATTTTCAAGATCCAATCTCTTTAGATTTTTTCGAGATCTTTTCTATTCAGTATCTATGAGATCAATCTAGATGCAAAATGGCAATTCTTGAGTAAGACATACCCTATAAAATGAAATCCGAGATCTGATCTCCCGAGATTTTTCCGAGAATCTCACGAGATCTCTTCTCTTTCACCCTTCCGAGATGAAGCCGAGATCCGAGATGGCAATCCTTGCTTCTAACATATAATGATATCATGTAGCTGACAAGTGGATGAACCACGACAAGGCACTAGGATACGAGGACTTGGCGTATGTTGCAATAAAAGTCTTGAGTCAAATCACATCAGTTTTAAAATGTAAAAGGAATTAGTCAACGTTCAACCTAATTCATACAAAACAGAGAAATATGATGACGTCAAGAAGAATGAAGTAGTTGATGCATTATTATTATAACATGAGATTAAAGTTGAAGAATTTGGAGAGAATAGGGAAAAACCAAAAGGAGAAACATAGGTGGAAAGAGGAAGCTTCTAGACAACAAAGTGAGATAGTGACTATACAAGAAACTGACATCGATTTGAAGATCTTTGACGAACAAAATATGGTGCAAGGTTGAATAAAAACAATCAAAGAGGATTAGATGAACCTAAGTTCTACTTAAAGATCGAGAATTGGCTCAAAGGAGAACTCGATGACATGCCTCTAGCCAAGGAATTCCATATTGCTCCTTCAATGGTAAAAAGATAGAAGTCTGAACAATCTTCTAGCCAAGGTAAGAAAATAAAGGGTAAAGGTAAACATATTATAACTAATCTATTGGATATTACACATGAAGAAATGATCGACAAGGGATGAGAAGACACACCGGAGCCGAACATCCAAGTTCAATGCCAGATGTCGAATGATATAACTTTAAAAAGTCGTAGCAATTAAGCATTGAAAGTGGAAGGAAACATTGCTAGTCCAAGGAGGTCAACAGATCCAAAGATATACTCTACAATGATGTAGTTCACTAGAGAAGAATCGTACACATGCAAGATGGATCATAGTGCACGAGGTGGTGAAGATCAGTACACACAACGGGGCAAAGGTCAGTACTATGGGCAGTCTTATAGAGTTCATTCATGTCAAAACTCTTGATTTCATACATATCATCAAGAGGTTTATGAGATGACTCAACCTACATATGGATTTTCATTGTACAGTTTCATGCACCCCACGTATGATAGTCATGGTAGATCTTTCATATCTTATTTTGGAGTGATTGTTCAAGAGAGTGACGAATTCAATCAATATGTATACATTTTCAATGTTATATATTCTTCTTAAATGCCATGAAAAGAATATATAAATTATATAAAATATAAAATATAAAAATTGAATAGAAATGAATAAATAAAATTAAGTCATATTCCCTATTTTTTCCATATTTTTTGACATTTTTTCTATTTTTTGTATTTTTATATATTTTTACCTTTTAAATATTAAAAAAATAATTTTCCAACTCAGTTCAACTGACTCTATTTTGGGCTGGACCAACCTCGGTCCGACCCTCAACTTAGCCTTTCTTACTTGATTAACCACCTGTATAGTAGGGAATTCATGGATTTTCAAGTAAAGAACACCCCTAATGATAGAAAACAATTTTAGTGAATTTTTAGTCTCTTTACGATTCATCCCCTTAAAAAGACTTGTTCGTAAATATCTCGTTTGGTAAGTCTTTTGTAATAAGAGACCTCTCTATAGAAAGTAGGCATATGTACCCTGATACAAAATGAATTGTGAAATTTTTTGAACACTTTAGCATAAGTCCATTCGTAAGAAGGGGTTAGGCCCTTTTTCCACTTTCTTCCCCCTCTTCCCCTCCTCCCCACCCCCCTCACAGGTTTAGCCCCATTCCAACTTCCCCTCTCGATCTCCCTCCCTCAGTTAGAAGGGTCGTTCTTCCCTTTCCCATTCTTCTATCCTCCGATCCTCCTCTTTCTCCCATGTTTCCCCCTTCACATGGTAGATCACCAGTGCATCTCCTTCAATGGCTTTGACACTTTCTTCCCTCTTAGATCCAGTCGACCAAAGGGGTTTTGTCAGGTAGTTTGGCGATCCTAAGACAGATCTAGCAAATCCACCATCAACAACATCATACAGTGTCATAACCCCTACAATGCTGGATTCCTTCCGCAACAGCCTCACATCTTCTTGCATTGCATCGGAACCCACACAGCACCCTCCAACAATCTACAGTGCAAGAGGAAGAAGATCTGGCTTTGGCGATTCCCAAATTTGCACATCCGATCTTCCCCTTTGTCTTCGTTGTCTCCTTGCTTCCATGCCATTCTTCCTCTTCTTCCTGTCCTCCCCTCTTGCGTTTCCTCCAACGCAACTCAAATCGGAAACTGAGTCCAGTTATAGCAAATGGGTTCCTCCTTCCCATGGGCCATCCTACACGCTCCTCAATTGCAAGGCATGTCCAGAAGCTTCCATGACGCCACGTCTCCATTCATAGTGGCTTCACGCACACGGCAACAAAGAAACTCCACAAGTCCCAGTGGAACTCCTCTCATGCACCAACAGGTTCTCATTTCCTCCCAGGCGCCTAATTGGTGGATCAATTCCCAACACATCAATGGCCACAGTTAGCTTGCTGTAGGATGCTCCACGTCCCCCATCCAGCATCCACGTAACATGCCATGCCAGGTTAAGTAGGGGCGGGTGCTGCTGATTAAACAGGACTTCAATCATTTTAATTTGTTTTCAACATTTAAATTTCAGTTTCTCTTCCCGCCGTTAACAGGCCTCAAAGTAGGCTGGCTTTTGGCCTTGAATGGGCCACTGGAATGAGTTGACAACATGCCCTCGCGTTGCTGATGGGCAAAAGATTGGCCCTGAGCAAGGTGGGTTGATCATAAGCCTTGAGCAAGGCCCACACTGGCCATCAGGTTGTCCTCAAGTGGGCCAAAAACAGGTCCTCTTAATAGGTCATGGAGTTGTCCCTAGTGGACAAAAAGGTCTTCACAACAAGCCCACTAACCGCCAATAAATGGGCTGCATACAGGCCCAAGATCAATTCTATAATTGTCCACAATCAGGCTGAAAATTGGTTATCCATATTCCTGTAAATAGGCCTTGAGATGGCCTCAGCAGTCACGTCTAAAACTCTCTTTAAATGGGCTGAAAAAGGGCCTAAATGGGCCTGTTTGTAAGGCTTCCAAGCTCCTCTTTAGATGGGCAGAAAACAGGCCTTAACCCTGTCCTTTAGGTCTTAATTGGGCTTCTAAGAAATCTTCAAAACAGGCCTTGAGAGGTTAAAAATTGTCCCTCGACCAAGCCGCCAATGGGCCTGTAAATTGGGCATCAAGATATTCCTTAATGGGTCAGAAGTGGCCCCCTGAGATGTCATATACAGACCCCTCAAATAGGCCCAAGATTGCCCTTTAGAATGATCCTCAATTGGGTTGACTCGGCTGAGGATAGTTCCCACTTGGGCCATGTTTTTTGAGCCTCCCTTAGAGGACAGGCTTCCCCAAGTGTTACGTACTTGGATATTTTTTGTACCATCTTTCAACGAGCAAAACTTTTGGGGTTAACATACATCTAACTTGGTTAATATCTTAAGATCTGTCTCATTCTTGATACTTTATAAATATCTATTTTGCCTTATTTAGTTCCAAACTTTTCATACATCCATTTGAAATCCTCGTCTCCTGCTTGTCAAACAGCTATCCTTGCTCCAATTTTTGCTGTCTTATATTGTTTATAAGCTTCATTGCTATCACACTAGGGGAACTTTTATAACAATTTCTCTTATTATTTACCATCTATTGTACTCCATTCAATCATCATCTCTCTTTTTTATGTGAACTTGACCTTTAGACTCTCCAAAACAAACTTCCACAAGCCAAATTCTTAAGAACTAAAAAGTGACATCACAATATTAGATGTCACTAGTTATAAAAGATTGTGGCTGCATATATTCACCAAATGATAAAAATTAGAAATATAAAGTAAGTTTACCTTCTGTCTACTATCCAATGAAGCATTCCAGCCGTGACACCTTTTGTGGCAGAAAAAACTGGAAACAGGCTATCAAGCTCAACGGGCCTAGGATCGTATCTGCCAAGCACACCAGCAGCAGTGTCAATCACAACTTCTCCATTTTTGTAAGCACATACCTGAAAGATAGCAGACATTTTTAACTTGCTCATTCTTTTACATAAATAAAGAACTAAAATTCCAAGAACGTTAAATTAAACTACGAAGATAATGCCTTAGGGCCAAGAAGAAGAAAAAATAGAAAGACCATGAACATTAGAACTGCACTGCCAAAATCATCTGCCTACAATCTAATTCTTATTTTCCATTACATAATAGAAAATAAGAAAACAGGAATGCCAAAGCAGAAGCATCCTTTAGAGGCCCATTTCATTTTAAGTATTAACATGCAAATTTCAGTAGATACTGTAACGTTACCATTTTAAAAAAAAAATTTATTAGTTATTATATTTATTATTACTATTATTCCCTATTCCTCCCATAAATTTCTCCTTCGGTTACTCTCTCCCCATCAAACCCCGGTCCGCCGTTTTCCCCCTCTCCGAAACGCCCTATTTTCCTTCTCCTTCTCCGTTTCCGCGCGACGTTTCCCTCCCCCCCCAGGTTGATCTCGCCGCCGCCGCGGCCACTGCGCGCGTGCCGTCTCCGATCGCTGTCCTCCGCGCTACGGCAGCGCCCACCGCCGCGCCGTCCCGCCGCCTGGGTCACCACGCGCGCCGTCTCCCCCGTGGACCACCGCGCCCGTCCATGGCCTACGCCGCCTGCCACCCGCGCAACCGTCGCCCCGCCTCCCCCTCGGCCGCGCTCGCCGCGCGCAACCGCCCGCAGCCTCGCCGTGCGAAGGCGCCGCCGCGCGCATCTCTTCCCCCCCCTCCGTTGGCCGGCCCTCCCCGCGCGCGTGCAGCAGCTTTGCCGCCCGCCCACCGTCTCTCTCTCCCCCAGTTGCTCTCTACGCAGCTGCCCGCCGGCCGCGTGCCTGCATGCCAACCCCCCCTCGGTCGCACTGTCGAGCGCCGCCCGTGACCAGCCGCTGGGTGCTGCATGTCCGCCCGCGGCTGCAGCAGCGCCGAGCCCTCGCGCCACCGCCTCTCGCCGCCCCCCCCGGTGCACTGCGGCCGCCTGCCGCTGGTCCGCCACCGTATGCCACCCCCCTCCATCCGCCGATACGTCTCCCCACCGCGTTGACCGGCACCTCAGCGCGAGCCCGTGGCCCGCCGCCTCCTTCTGCGCGCCGCGCCTCCTCTGTCCCACGGCAACCGCCACCGCCCCCTCGTTGACTCTCTGCGCGCCGCCCGCCCGCTCGCCGTCGCCCCCCCTGCTGCGCGCGTTGGCCGCCTCCTCTCACCCGCGCGTGCCATGCGGCTGCCCCAGCCAGCCGCCTGCCCCCGGTTGACGCCCACCCGGCCGCGCAACGCCGTGCGCCGCCGTGCGCCGAGCCCCCTCCGCGCGGTACACCCCTCTCTCTCATATCCCCTCTCTCCTATCGTCTCTCTCCTATTCTATCCATTTGTTCTTGTTAGATCATTCATCCTCTTTGTTTTAGCAGATTATCAGGTTACCGTTTGGTTCGGTTTTTCATCGCCGTCGTGACCGCGGCATATTCTTCACCCGGATCGACTCCGTTGGAATTCTGTGCGCCGTTCGTCGTCGCCGTTAAGGTAGGCGTCTCGGCTATTCTTAGCACTCTAATATACTCGATTAAACCGTAAAAATTATGCTTAGATCATCAGGATTAGAAGATTGTAATTAATGGGCTGTTTTGGATTTATTAGCATGTTTAGATAGAGTTAGATTAATCTGTTTAAACCATGCATGTTTAGATTAATTTAGTGTTCATGTATATTAGTTGTCATGATAAATTCTGATAGGTTTAAACCTAGTTAGTCTAGCATGTTTGCATCGCGATAAACCTTAAACATGTATATCCCGATTTGATAAAAAGCCGATGTAAGGTTTAGGCATAATGTTGTTAGAATTTAGTTTATTTTCTTTTATGTGATAGGTAGTTCTGTTTAAGCATGTAATTGTCATGTTTAGGTTGTAGATTGCATGATCTCATGTATATGCATTAGTTTGTGTTAAAGTATGGTATGATATGCAAATATGTGGTGCATAGAACCATGGGTGTTCATCTATGTATTTCATGTTTGATTGCCAATTAAATGTTCATGTTTACTGTCTGAGTTAATTATATGCTTGCATGGTGTGGAATGTGGAATGTGGTTAGTGCAGTGAGCTGCATTGTGATGGAAATGTACTTCACCAGACTATAATTCGGTCCTGTGGGCAGCAGATGAATTAGAACAATCTGGAGCATCCTTCGATCCCAGATACCGCGGTTTATCCTAAGTACTCCCCTGCCTATGGGGTACTATGGGATTTAGCTTACTATATGTTACTTCCTACTATATGGTAAATCTGGTGCTAGTTTGTGATGTGACTACATTTATCAGATGGAGCATGGTATTTACTCAGACAGGTGTCTAGTTGTGTATTTTGGCATAGATGTTAGTGTGCTAGATGTGTCCTTGGTTTTATGTCAGGTTAGGTGTGTTATGAGCATACCTAGAGTAGTCTAATGTGCAGGATATGTTGGTTTTAATGCATATAGAGTCTGGTTATCATATGGGGTAGTTGAATGACTTTGTAATCACTTAATTAAAGATATATAATTAGTTTACACCCTATGTATTAAATCTGAATTTTAGGCTTATTATGTATTGTATATCACTAGAAATCATTATTATAGTGGGGTAGTTCGGGTGTAAGTTCTACTGAGTCTGTGGTGACTCACCCTTTCAGTTGTTAATATTTTCAGGATTGCAGGTTTAGCGCAGCAGAAGTGTAGTGGTATTTTGGAATTCGAGGAGCTAGTGATTCAATTGTTCAATGTTAGTATTTATTTTGTTTAGATAGAAGTTTGTTGTACTCATAGATGGATGTTATTATGAATCTTGATTATAATTTTAATCTTATTTGGTTCCGAACCGATATCCTTCCCCGTTATGTCGCCGGATTATCTTCCGCTGTGCATGTTAAAAATCCGGGTCGTGACAGCTTGGTATCAGAGCATTAACTCGGCCTGAATGTCTATATTGACATGCCCGGGTTTATGATATCAGTTTGGATTAGATGGAATTGATATCCGGAAGAACATGATTTTGGGCAGAAAGAATAATTTAGATTTTCTATTGGATTGAGAATCCTATATGACATAGAAATTTGATGATAGATTATTGGAGGTCTATATTAGATATTTGATAGTGTCATTTTATGATGATTCAACTTTCGATTTAGTGGATTTTGGAGTTTAGATTTATGATTATGGGATAAGACTATCACTTTAGATTTGTTAGATTTTAATATTAGATAGTGATTGGGTGATTAGAGATCGGATTGAATAATTAAAAATGCAATGACCAATTTTTAGATTGGGTGGATATTGTAGTTTTGTTTGATGAAGAATTATTTTCACTAATCTTAAGACACAATCAAGATGTACATATTGGATTATTAAATGTTTGATATATGATGCTTGATCATTACTAGGTTAGTTTATGCTTTAAGAAAGAATTTTCAGATTTAATATAGTTAGTGATCTTGACTAAGGGTGAATTTAATGGTTAGAATCATATTGATACCCCGTGATTAATAGATGGAAGTTAGAATGTTGAATTTTTAAATTGATTTAATTGGATAGCTTATGTGAGATAATTAGAATGATTCATTTTGAGATTAAATCTGATTTATTTATGAGATGATTAGAAGGATACTTAAGGGTGGTATAAGGATAGGATGAGATAGGTTAGTTAGAATTTGGCATTGGGCCTATCCTGCATGAAATGAAATGATGATTGAATTATTATTTGAGTATATGGTTTTAAATGAAAAGGAAGGTGATATAAGAATGAGATTATGAATATGAAATTTTAGAGTAAGATCAATATAATTTTAGTATGTTTTGAATAAGTGGTATTTTTCGTGCTATCAAGGATGGATGCAGAACAAGTGCAAGTTTTGAAGGATGAGATACTTAGATTATTTAGTATAAGTTTAAGAATTAGAGATGATTTGAGTAGTATTATAGTAAGTATTAGTAGGGTGCTATCTATTAATTATTGCTATAGTTATGTTCTTCCCGATCACAATCTTTGATTTTCATTATCTGATTTTAAACTTATTTATCTCTTCATATCTTGTCTAGTCAAATTTAACCAAATGTTGATTGTGGATGATTTTAATTATATGTTATGTCTAAGCATAGGTTCATTTTATGTGGAGTTTGGACCTTAGTTCATTAGATGTGATCTTTTAGACTGGAAAGAGATAAGATGTGCATCTTGCTAATTGTTTGGGAATGATTAGAATATGAAATTAGAAAATTATTTTAAGGAAGCAATGAGAACGTATCTTGCACGAGTGGTAGAGATTCAAATATATTAGGAAAGTACGAGAGAGAATAGGAGACTTAAGAACTCATTGAGAATGAGAATCATTTGCTATTTATATGTGATTACAATTAGATATTATTCATATGATGGAGTTTAGAGACAAATTTCTTGGATGATAATTTGATAGCAAGTACTTTATACAAAGAGATAATGTGATTGATACGATTGATTAAAGTTTGAATGAAAGTGATAATAAGAGGATGATTATTGTTTAAGTGATATTAATAGTGTTAGGAGTAGTTGACTCATTAGAAATATTTTGTTGGAAGTTAGAGATTTGGTAATCTTGTGAACTTATATCATAGAGATGGTACGAGGTGATTATATTTTGAAATCATATGTATATGAATGATATAGAGGTTAAGAATAATTACATTGTTTGGATTAGTGGAAAAAAAAATTGGAGATATATTTCATCTTAAGGCATCATTCTTTTGTGAAGCTTAGCTATGAGATTTAATGGAAACAAAGTATTGATATCAAACTATTTTGAGTTAATTGAATCTATGAGAAAGATGAGAAGATATTGGATTTAGTGAATGAATTACCGATATGAATTTTGGAATATGTTTATGAAAATATAGACATTATTGTAAAGTTGTAATCTTTTTGATATTGAAGATGAGATATTTAGAAGATTAGATATTAATCTTAGAGGTTAGACAATTATTTAGGACGGGCCTACTATTAGTTTATACTTTTGGCAATACTGATTTAGATTATGATCATATCATCAGTTATCCTCCATTATCTATTGATCTAGAACTCTAGTCTTATTCTTTCTATCCGATCCCTGAATTTTGCTTTATCCGTTTGATGGCTCATTCTCTCTTCAAATTGTGATTTGCAAATTTTAATTAGGGTAGACTTTGTATGCTTGGATTTATACTTGAGTAGATGGTGATGGATTAATTTTTGGATTGTAATTTGATCTCAACTTTTTGGAAATGGTCTTTAGATAGAGGAATAGTTAAAGAATTTTCTATCTTTATTTGTGGATAAGATCAATACCTATAATCCTTCGATGATATACATTTAGATTTTTGTGGATCAAGTCACTTGGAGTGATGATCTTTAGATAAGATATTGATCAATTAAATTTGATATTTAGATTATGATTAGATCATCAATTAGATGATTATATTGAGTCATTGATGGCATTTGATATGTTATGATGTTAAATTTTCAGATTTAGTATGTTTGAAATTTAAGATAGATGATGAAGTTTATCAAACTTAGACATGATTATTAAGTTCGTATCATGTAGGGACTATTGGATTATTGAATATTTTTGTGAAGGATATTTGATCCATATCATAATGGTCTATAAAATTTTTTAGATTTGGTATATTGATAATTTCGATTAAGGATCATCATAATTAAGGTCTTAAGGTTATGTGATTGGATGATATATATGATATATAGATAATTAGATTACCTATTAGATTGAGAATCTTAGATAGTATTGAAGATTGATATTATATATATTAGAATGATATAGATGGATAGATAATAGGTGGGTAGATTGATGAAGGAATTGTTAGTTAGTGTGTTAGTTTGTTAGATAGTTTGATAGATTGATGATAGATAGATATGTAGATGGATAGATATGTTTAGATAGAGTGGTAGATGGATGGATAGCTTAGATGGAGGAGAACAGTTAAATAGATTGAAGGATGTAATTCTTCGGTGAGATCGGTTGAATTTTCGAGGACGAAAATTTTTGTTAGGAGGGTAGATTGTAACGTTACCATTTTTTTAAAAAAAAAATTTATTAGTTATTATATTTATTATTACTATTATTCCCTATTCCTCCCATAAATTTCTCCTTCGGTTACTCCCTCCCTATCAAACCCCGGTCCGCCGTTTTCCCCCTCTTCGAAACGCCCTATTTTCCTTCTCCTTCTCCGTTGCCGCGCGGCGTTCCCCGCCCCCCCCCGGCTGATCTCGCCGCCGCCGCGGCCACTGCGCGCGCGCCGTCTCCGATCGCTGTCCTCCGCGCCACGGCAGTGCCGTACCGCCGCCTAGGTCACCACGCGCGCCGTCTCCCCCGTGGACCACCGCGCCCGACCGTGGCCTGCGCCGCACCGCCACCCACGCAACCGTCGCCCCGCCTCCCCTCGGCCGCGCTCGCGCGCGCAACCGCCCGCAGCCTCGCCGTGTGAAGGCACCGCCGCGCGCATCTCTTCCCCCCCCTCCGTTGGCCGGCCCTCCCCGTGCGCGTGCAGCAGCGCTGCCGCCCGCCCACCGTCTCTCTCCCCCTGGTTGCTCTCTGCGCAGCTGCCCGCCGGCCGCGTGCCTGCATGCCAACCCCCCCTCGGTCGCGCTGTCGAGCGCCGCCCGTGACCAGCCGCCGGGTGCTGCATGTCCGCCCGCGGCTGCAGCAGCGCCGAGCCCTCGCGCCACCGCCTCACGCCGCCCCCCCCGGTGCACTGCGGCCGCCTGCCGCTAGTCCGCCGCCGTATGCCACCCGCCTCCATCCGCCGATATGTCTCCCCACCGCGTTGACCGGCACCTCGGCGCGAGCCCGTGGCCCGCCGCCTCCTTCGCGCGCCGCGCCTCTCTCGTCCCACGGCGGCCGCCACCGCCCCCTCGTTGACTCTCTGCGCGCGCCGCCCGCCCGCTCGCCGTCGCCCCCCGCTCGCGCGCGTTGGCCGCCTCTCTCGCCCGCGCGTGCCGTGCGGCCTGCCCCCGGCAGCCGCCCGCCCCCGGTTGACGCCCGCCCGGCCGCGCAACGCGCAGGTGCGCCTCGTGCGCCGAGCCCCCTCCGCGCGGTACGGCCCCCCCTCTCTCATATCCCCTCTCTCCTATCGTCTCTCTCCTATTCTATCCATTTGTTCTTGTTAGATCATTCATCCTCTTTGTTTTAGCAGATTATCAGGTTACCGTTTGGTTCGGTTTTTCATCGCCGTCGTGACCGCGGCATATTCTTCACCCGGATCGACTCCGTTGGAATTCTGTGCGCCGTTCGTCGTCGCCGTTAAGGTAGGCGTCTCGGCTATTCTTAACACTCTAATATACTCGATTAAACCGTAAAAATCATGCTTAGATCATCAGGATTAGAAGATTGTAATTAATGGGCTGTTTTGGATTTATTAGCATGTTTAGATAGAGTTAGATTAATCTGTTTAAACCATGCATGTTTAGATTAATTTAGTGTTCATATATATTAGTTGTCATGATAAATTCTGATAGGTTTAAACCTAGTTAGTTTAGCATGTTTGCATCGCGATAAACCTTAAACATGTATATCCCGATTTGATAAAAAGCCGATGTAAGGTTTAGGCATAATGTTGTTAGAATTTAGTTTATTTTCTTTTATGTGATAGGTAGTTCTGTTTAAGCATGTAATTGTCATGGTTAGGTTGTATATTGCATGATCTTATTTATATACATTAGTTTGTGATAGACTGTGGTATGGTATGCAAATATGTGGTGCATAGAACCACGGGTGTTCATCTATGTATTTCATGTTTGATCGCCAATTAAATGTTCATGTTTATCGTCCGAGTTAATTATATGCTTGCATGGTGTGGAATGTGGTTAGTGCGGTGAGCGATTGTGATGGAAATATACTTCACCGTACTATAATTCGGTCCCGTGGGCGCAGATGAATTAGAACAATCTGGAGCATCCTTCGATCCCAGATACCGCGGTTTATCCTAAGTACTCCCCTGCCTATGGGGTACTATGGGATTTAGCTTACTATATGTTACTTCCTACTATATGGTAAATCTGGTGCTAGTTTGTGATGTGACTACATTTATCAGATGGAGCATGGTATTTACTCAGACAGGTGTCTAGTTGTGTATTTTGGCATAGATGTTAGTGTGCTAGATGTGTCCTTGGTTTTATGTCAGGTTAGGTGTGTTATGAGCATACCTAGAGTAGTCTAATGTGCAGGATATGTTGGTTTTAATGCATATAGAGTCTGGTTATCATATGGGGTAGTTGAATGACTTTGTAATCACTTAATTAAAGATATATAATTAGTTTACACCCTATGTATTAAATCTGAATTTTAGGCTTATTATGTATTGTATATCACTAGAAATCATTATTATAGTGGGGTAGTTCGGGTGTAAGTTCTACTGAGTCTGTGGTGACTCACCCCTTCAGTTGTTAATATTTTCAGGATTGCAGGTTTAGCGCAGCAGAAGCGTAGTGGTATTTTGGAATTCGAGGAGCTAGTGATTCAATTGTTCAATGTTAGTATTTATTTTGTTTAGATAGAAGTTTGTTGTACTCATAGATGGATGTTATTATGAATCTTGATTATAATTTTAGTCTTATTTGGTTCCGAACCGATATCCTTCCCCGTTACGTCGCCGGATTATCTTCCGCTGTGCATGTTAAAAATCCGGGTCGTGACAGATACTCTTCAACAGGATAGATCAAACTGATTTCAACAAGCTGTATGTAATGGCTAAAAGTCTTCAAACACACATTCATGATGTGGGACTGAGAGGAGAAACCAAAATTTAAATGCCAAGGAATTAAAATGATTGAAGTCCTCTTTATTCAGCAGGACCCACCACTACTTATCCCAGCAGGTTACATAGACATTAGATGGGAGATGTGGAGCATCCTGCAGCAAGCTGACTGGGGCCATTGATGTGTTGGGAATTGATCCACTGATCGGGCAGCTGGGAGGATGCAAGAACCCATTGGCACGTGAGAGGAACCCCACCGGGATTCATAAAGCTTCTGCATTCCTGCGTGTGTGAAGACGATCTGAATGGAGAGTGGAGACATGCATGGAAGCTTTGGGACATGCCTTGCAATCGAGGAGGGGAGTGTGGGATGGCCTGCGGGAAGGAGGAACCCATTCGCCATCACTGGACTCAGTTTCCGGTCTGAGTTGCATTGGAGAAAAGACAAAGGGAAGGACAAGAAGAAGAGGAAGAATGGCACAGAAGCAAGGAGACAGTGAAAACGAAGGGGAAGACTGAATGCACAGATCCGGGGATCGCCAGAGCTGGATCTTCTTCCTCTTGCACCGTAGACTGTCGGAGAGCGCTAAGTGGGTTCCAACACTGTGCAGAAAGATGTGAGGCTGTTGCAGATCTCTGCTGTTGCCAGATGGTCCAGATCCATCCGAGAATCCAGCTTTGCCGGGTTACGGCACTGCATGATGTTGCCGTTGAGGGTGGAGCTGCCAGATCTATCCGGGATCGCTAGACTGCCTGACAGAACTCCTTCGGTCAACTGGATCTGAGAGTGAAGAAGGTGTCAGAACCGTTGAAGAAGACTCACCGGTGATCTACCATGGATGGAAACCTGTGAAGGAGGAAAAGAAAAAGAAAGAGGAGGAGGATTGGATGACAGACGGAGAATGGGAAAAAGAAGAGCGGCCCTCCTGGCCAAGGGAGGGAGATCGAGAAAGGGAAGGTGGAATGAGGCTGAACCTGTGAGGGGGGAGGGGGGAAAAGAGGAAATGAGGCTGAGGCCCTCTTACGAATGGACCCGGACTAAAGCGCTCCAAAATTTTCACTATTTGATTTGTATCTGGGTGCATATGCTATGCCTCCTTTATATAAAGTGGCCACTTATTACAAAAGACCTACTAAAAAAATATTTACAAGTAAGTCCTTTTAAAGATTGAGCTGCAAAAAGGCTAAAAACCCACTAAAATTGTTTCCCATCAATTAGCATGAAAAATTTATGAACAAGCCTTCCACAGCATAAAAATGTGATTTAACATTAGTGGCCCAAAGTCATGAAATATAATATTCAAATAAGTGAAACTGTCTAAAATTTACTAAACCGAACACCTATGTACTGAACTCCAATAGTTATCCAAATTTATCTCCCAGACATTGAGTACTTGAACAATTTTAATATCCTAGTGAACAGTAAATCAAGGGTACTTGGCCTTTTGACAATGTAATTAGTATTGATTGAGATCAGAGCGGGGACAAGCTTAACAACCTATGATGTTTGTCATAACCGCACAGTGAGAATTCTTTAGATCATAAGGTGAAAACAAGGATCCTCCTTTCAAAGCGTGGTTCTTGGAATGAAAAGTAATAGCATTAAAAAAATGTCATGAAAAAGTTCAATAAATTTCATAGTGTGCTACCTGTATACCAAGTATTCTCTCTCTTCCAAGCTCAACAAGAAGTTTTCTCAGTTTGGCTTCCACATCAGAGTGAACATAAGAATCATGAATCCACTGTGAACTCATGAGGGATCCAGCACCAAGGTAACTGTATGAAGAACTGATTCTTTAGATTAACGAGGAAAACACAATGGTAGATAACCCAAAAAACACATTAAAAACACCAAGATCACCCTTTCAAAGTAGATTCTGCAAATGGCCTCATAATCTCTTGGTACACTATCCTGACATTAAGAGAGGAGGAAAGACCTGCAAGCATGTTCGATCCCAACATTTAAGAAGATACGGTCATATTTCCAAGAATGTTGTCTCAGGGTTTAAGAATATTTTATAAGATGCATTCAAATAACAAACAACACAAATATGATAAGAATATACCTCGAAGAAGATTCAAGACCCGGAAAAATATAACAGCATCACCAGGAAAAGCATCAACCTATTTAGCAATTTATTACCAACAACCCTCGTTAGTTTTTAAAGGATGCCAATCTATGAGGAAATCAACAGTGTTCTGATGAAATGGTAAAGGCCTACAGGATTAAAGCGTGACATTTCCTTTTTGCTAAGTTTCATCTTTTCTTGAATGACCTTCATATTTTTTGTTCTTTGATCAGCTAAAGCTTTCATGTTTTCCTTGAAGAAAAATGACATATATAGGTCAATATGTAATGTTATGAAAGAACCATAAAACAAGTAAGCAGACTTCTGGGATTGGCTTACAAGTGCTTCATTAGCTGGTGTAGTTGCCCGGAATATGGCATTTGTTACATCCATGGCTTGCTCTGGCATGTCAAGCCGCAATTTAAGACCCATCTCTGCAAAGGCAGACAACAGTGCCACATGATCCCCCTGTAAGAAGACATTGGACGGTACATTATATCATACTCCTTATAATAAGTTTATCAGACAAGTTAACCATGTTACAGATAAATGTGAAATAGTTTCCCATATGGTGTTTTACACATGAAGCAACTACACAATCCCACGTTCATTTCTTTGAACTGTGCAGCAGGTATGTGTAGTATTTCACATCAGCAAAGATTAGGAATTTGACAGTGAGTATCATTCAAAAAGAGAACAATTGGATTTATTATACTACAAAAATAAAATGTTCGCATATACCAGATCTATACCCTTGGGCATCTCTTAATGTACTATTTTCTCGTTGATTTTATTTCTAACAAAGCAACAAACATTCCCTATGAATATAGTGCATACTGTTGAAACCTCAATTTATTTTTCCTTTTTTTAAATAAAAGCCTTATTTTATCTTCTAGCATTGACAACTGTGAAAATCCATGGCATTCATATAAATATTAGCTAATTCATGTGGTATTTAAATATAGAGACACAGATGATCTGAACAGGATTTTTTTATATGTTGACGTTATATAAGTTCTCTGAAAATCAATTTTAACCTCTCCCCACGGGACTTGCAATATTCCAATGCTAATTATATCGAGCAACTACATGAACACCCTTGATTAACCGTCAAGGCAACACATTGATTGGAAGTCATTCATCCACCTAAACATAAGACTATAAGACAACCCCAAAGGCTTATGAGATTGGGTTTTGTTTGTATGATTTGATTGGTTTTGGGTTTGAAGATCATCTTAATTAAATATTAACATGCTTTGATAATATTTGATTTATGAAGTTTGGTTGATTTGCTTATTTCACTTAATTTCATTTCATTTTTTGTGACATTTATCATTAATTTGACTTAGACAATGCGGGTTGAAATTTTGTATGATTATTTTAGTGCTTTGTGCATTTTTTAGGTTTTTATAAGAATTAATTTCCGATTTTTATATGTCTTACTACTATTTTTCTATGATTATATTGAATGTTGCTATTATGTTTTGATCTTATTAACATTATCCACTTAATTTAATAATTAAGTTTGATCCAACTAAATATGTTCTGTAGTCTTTGGTAAATATTTTTTACATAATATTTTATGAAATAATTTAAGATTGATTATGTTAACATTTTGTTAATGTTAAAGTTATTATTTGATTTGGACTTATTATGTTTACTTATTTAATTAAGTAGCATTATTCACTTGATTTCATAGTTAAGTTAAACTTAATATGTTTTGTAACCGTTGGTAGTTAATTTTTATGTATTATTTTATAGAGTGAAGTTGGTTCCATTATCTTGACATTTTACTAATGATTAAATTATTATTTAATTTAAATTTAATTAATTTTATTTGTTTGATAGATTTTTAAGTCATTTATATGATTTATTTATTTTTATCTATTTGTTTAAAGTCCATAGGGATTTCATGTCACTTTGAAACAACACATCAAGTCAAGTGAACTCAAATTTCATTTTTTTCTAACTTGAGACATGGAAATACAATAAATGAGGAGCATGAAAGACATGTTCCTAAAAGAAAGAATTAATTTTCATCCCTGAAAAGCCGTAGGGTTTATATGCATATTTGTTATGTATTACTTTATCCTTTTTTTAAATTTCGGTAACACTTCGACCAGACCAAGTTGTATTTATTGTTTATATCCATAATAGCTTTGTTTGCATGTAAATGCAGTTGGTGTGAGCTCATCCAATTTCAGCAACATTTCAATTGGACTGAATTGGGTTTGCTTTATATATGCCAAAAATATATTTATTTGCATTTGAAATGCATATGTTTTGGTCCAACATTTTTGTTGGAAAGGGGAATGAAAATTGGAATTTCGGCAACATCTCAGTTGAACCGAATGAATGGCTCTATATATATCTTAAATAGCATAATTTGCATATAAATGCAAATTATTCATTCCCCATTTTTTTAAAAGAAGGCAAAACAAAAATCATGAGCGAACTTCACTGCCAAACCAAATTTCTTACCTTCTTTCTAATAGGTTGAAGTGCCTCAAATGAACTGGATCAGAGCTTCTCTCTCCTACTCCAACTCTCTTCTTCAAATAAACCAACCTCCTCACATATACACCATTGAAAACCATTTATAGAGAATTTTTAGAGACATTTTAATCCTAAAAATTAGTCCCACTAACCACATTTTCGAGTTAGTGGAGGGTGACCCAAGCGGAAGTGAATTTACCCCATTTCTCATTTTTTTCCTCATTTTTTTTAGATTTTTTTAGGGTTGTTTGACCAGCGGTCAAACTAGGGGTAAGGACACAAGAGTGACTAGATCACGCACATGGACACATGCACTTGACGTCTTTAAGCGGTTGCACAGCACTGAGGGCCGGGCTTTGACTTAGTCCTCATTTCATTTTCTATCATTTTTGGCTAACGACATGACCGTGCCCCCCTCTACTTGTCCTTCTCTCTCCCTGACAAACCTACACGTATGAACAAGGATCGGCATAGGGGCTTCATGGTGGCAACCTCTAACAGTCTTCTCACAGCGTCTCCCAATGATGGCGGTAAGAGGAGATGACAGCGGCAAAGGAGTCTCCTCCCCCTCCCTTTTTGTCCTCTTCAGCACAAGAAACCCCCGCAGGTTCCTTCTTCTTTGGTGGCTCCCCTTTTCGGCAAGGCTTCTTTCAATGACGATGATCCAGCAGACAAGGGCAGTAGCAGTAAATAGAAGACTACAACGACAATGGCTCCAAGGTCTTCTAGTCCCACTCCCTCTCTCTCTTCGTCTTGACCCAACAGAAACCTCGTGGCTTCTTTGGTGGGTTCTCCCATGGCGGTGATCCCTAGCAACAGGGATGGCCAATGGCGACGATAACGGGAGGTTATCCTTCTCCTCCTGCTCTTTTCCTTTCTCAGATGGCGGCATGGTTTGCAGAATCGCCAGAATCGGATCGGAATCGGCCGATTCCGGAATCGGATCGGTCCATGTGGAAGGACCGATTCCAGCAGGAATTCCGTGGAACCAATCGGAATCGATCCGATTCCGGCGATTCCGTCTGGAATCGGTCGATCCCGACCGATTCCACGGAAGACCGGTCCGGTTCGATTATGTCTAGTCCGGTTCAATTCCCGATTCGATTCTGGAACGGGAATCGAACGCCGCGGTCGATTCCGACGATCCAGGGGGCGGCAAGCGATCCAGCAGCGATTCCAGGACGATTTCAACCTCGAAATCAAGGATTCTGGCGATTCCGACATCGATCCCAACTCTATGCGGCGATTCTGGTGCGATTCCAGCGATTCCGACGGTGATTCTGGCGATTCCAAACTAATTATTCAAGGGATTCCGCCGATTCAAGCTCTGATCGGCCTCGATTCAACCTCTTCTTCGATCCTTAGAAGGTTATTGATAAGATTTCTTCGCCGAAAACTTCATACGTCCATTCTTACGCGTTTTCGACGACTTCGAGCATGGTTAAACTCAATGATTTTTGATCGAACAACTCCGTTCAAGTTGTAAGAACATCGATTGGATGTTCTTTGTACGGGAAAAATTCCGGATACCCCGTAGGTTGATTTACGACCATTTCCGACAAATACGTAACCCTTTAAACATACCAAATAGTGTGTTTGATGGGTTGTATGCTTCCCGAACAGCGCCTAAAGCAATTTTATGTTGCCTAATAATTTTTTATGCATTCTTTACAATTTTTGCAGGTCTAAACAATGGCCGATCAAGGTGATGCAGCACCAGCACGTCCTTCTGACGTGGATTGGGAACACGGGCATATGGTAGACCCGGTCAGAAAGAGAGTGCAATACAAATGGTGTGGGAAGGAGATGAACGGGAGAGTGTTCCGGCTGAAACAACATATTGCCGGAACAAGTGGAAATGTAAAAAAATGTGATAAGGTGCCGAGGGAGAAGAGTGAGGAGATGAGAGGCTACATGACAAGTAGAGCCTCTCAACGGGTTGTTAGGATTGAGCAGAGGGAGGAGTTGCACGACGAGCTACTTGAGAGGAGGAGGGACCGAGATTTGTCTACCTGGAAAGGGAAAGGCAAGGGGAAGACACCAGCTGAGCCGGAGCCAGAGAGCGAGGAGGAGTCCACGGACTCTGAGCTTAGACATGCTAAGCACGCTAGCAAGCGTGCATTTGCCGAGGACGAGGACAGGAGGAGAGGAGTATGAGGGTCAGGGTCTAGAGCTGACCCAACTTTTGGCCGATCAGCATCGGCTCGCCCTACCCGGGACCGGGAGACGGAGGGATGGAGACAGGAGCCACACCGCCATTCTGCCAGTACTCGGTTTACGCCGAGTGATGAGTACTTATTTAGGAAACAGAGTGTTGGGCAGATAGGGATTAAACAAGCTATGAAAGGGGTGAAGGCAACAGGAACGGCTACAAAGAAAATCGTTCGCCACATTGTGAAGTAGTTTTTACATGCACGTATCATTTTTAAAATGGCATTTATGTGTGTTTTATTTACTTAAGCTTAATTTTTGCTTGATCCAAAAATTTTTTAATTTAATGTAGACATACATCCCAACACATACAACCATCAGCCCCTACTTCCAGACGATGGTGGATGCTGTGGGTGAGGCTAGACCAGGTCTGCAAGCCCCGGGCAGCAGGTATATATACAGCGCTGGGCTGGATGAGGAGGTCTAGGAGTTGAAAGAGTGGATGGATAGATTTAAATTGGTGTAGAAGGAGAGGGGTTGCACAATTATGTGCGACGGGTGGACAGGTATCACCAAGAGGAGTATGATAAACTTCTTGGTGTATTGTTCTGAGGGGACCACGTTCTTGAAGTCGGTGGATGCTTCTGGGAAGATTAAAAATGCCGACTTCATTTTTTCTTTGATGGATGCGGTGGTGGAGGAGATCGGAGAATTGAATGTGGTTCAGGTTGTCACTGACAACAAACCTTCATATAAGGCGGCTGGGAAAAAACTGATGGAGAAGAGGAAGCACATGTTCTGGGTGCCCTGTGCGGCACATTCTATTGATCTCATATTAAAGAATATAAGCAAGGAGGAGAGTGTATCCACCCTTGTCAGGCAGGGGCAGACGATAACGTCATTTATTTATTTGCATCCCCATCTGCTACATATTATGAGATCACACACAGGAGGGCATGATCTGGTTAGGTCTGGTCTGACTCGTTTCACCACGAATTTCCTTGCATTGGAGAGTTTACACCGGCACAGGCATGCATTGGTTAGGTTCACGCAGTCCGAGGAATATTATAACTATATGGTAGACAACCTGCACGACAAGAAAGATCAGTTGAAAATTCTTGTCAGGTCTAAGAAGCAGATCACTGACAAGAGATTTTGGGAGAGGATTGCCTACTACTTGGCAATCATTGAGCCACTGGTAGTTGTCTTGAGGTTGGTTAGCTCAGATGACAGGAACCAGATGGGCACGCTGTATGATGCCATGGACCGGGCAAAGTTGAAAATAGAAGAGAAAAATCTCAAAGGTTACAAAAAGTGGTAAAAGATCATAAATGACCGATAAGATAAAACTTTGCACCACGATGTGCATACTGCGGGTTAGTAGGTTAAAAAAATATAAAATGAGAAGTAAACGGCTCAATAAATATAAAATGAATTAATAAACATAAAGAGAACCAATAAAAAAGGGAGATGAACTGATAAAAATGTACTGATAAAAAAGGAAAAACTGAAAGAAAAGAGAAATTAAAATGGTGAAAGTAGGCAAATGGCATTAATAAGGATAATAACAACAAAAAAATAATTCACATCCAAAACAGGGGTAAACATCAAAGTAAACAGAGAATGGAGTAGCAAAGGATAAGGTATATTGGCTGAAAGTCAAAAATAGGATTAAAAAATAACCAGTCCATAAATAAATGATAAAAATGCAGAACCAAAAGAAACAAAAATGAAACATAAACAAGAATATGAACATAAAACCAAAAAATAAAAATAAAAAATATTAAACTATATAAACTAAAACATAAAATACAACATGGCCAGTTTCATAAGTCAAAACAAAGAAACTGGTAATGAATAAACCAAATCTGGAAAAAGGAGAACAAACACAAATCAAGAATCAAAAGAAAAATGGTAATCAAATATGAAATTAAAAAATAACTGACAGTTAAGTCTAATCTAAAATAATAATAATAAATCAATCAAAAAACATAAATAAATGAAATGGGAAAAAAATATCCATATACAAAAAAATCTCATCAACATTCAAAAGAATTCACGACTTGATAACCCAACAATCCCACAAACAAAAAAATCAAATCAGAAAACAATATTTAAATCCAAAAATAAATGCAAACAAAATAAAAAAAATAAAAAATCAAATCTCATAAGGCCATGGGTGATGTCTCCTCAAATTTCATGCCTTGTGTAAACTTCTATGTGGATGAATGGCTTCATGTGAATGGGTATCCATGATGGTTAACACTGGAGTATTACAAGTCTGGTGAAGAAAGAGCAAAAAAATTTACTATACCCACACAATAACCTCAAGATATTAAAATGTGATTGGATTTTCAAGTTATAGGGATTTCCATATCTGAACACTTGGAAGATTTTGGGACTCAAATTTCATGTCCCTACCTATACATACCACCCCAAATTTATATATACTTCCATACCATGGCATGTATCATATATTTTCAGAAAAAGGTTTCCACAAGTATCTTCGTAGTCAATCGCAAGACTTCTGTCTTCATTGGTGCCTAAGGGCAGCAAGCTCTTCAGGCAACAAGAGCTTGAGCAGCCGGCTGCCTCATGGCTGTTTGCTGTGATACCGACCACAACAGCTTCCACAAGGACCTATCAGCCATGGTTGAAAGATCCCAAATAGGCTAAATGGACAGATCCCAGAGCCAGCAGCAATTGGGCATGACTGTACTAACCTCAGAACTTGACTAAATAAGTTAAGTGCGACAGTCAATTGAGCACAAACCAGTAAACAAAATAACTTCAGACTGATCAGAATATATATAAAGACTTGAATGGTTATGGACCATGGGCTGACATGACTGAACTTCTTGGCCAATACGATGACCAGCTATGGGATTACCCTGTGATTTGGTTAGGGGCAACAGACCTAACCATTCGATAGCCAACTAGGCAAAGAATGATATGAATATCTAATAAGCCTTGATTATACCACTTTGAACTGAGCCACCCGTGATAGCCAGCAATTAGAGTGTTGTTTTTTCATTCCAAGACTACGGGTGATGTGGGTCTCATTGACGCTCCAACCAGGAATCCTTGGTGACCGGCATTGAGCTTCACTGATTGGGAGGTTTCCTCCTAGTTGGACTTTTAAAAAAAAATGCCCAGAGCCAAAAATTCATTAATGCAAAAGAGAGTACAGCAAAGACACGAAAATAAAAAAACTAGGAAAACTAGTTTCTAGTTTAAATCTAGTGGAGGAGGCTTCCTTCTTGTTGGTCTTCGAGTGGCAAAAACCTTAAAGTGCTCAAGTCAGCCCATAATTCAACTTGAGAATTATATCGGCAGCATCAACAAATCATTGACCAAATAGACTATTAAAAGATGTGTCAAAACTTGAGACATCAAGGAGCATGCATCCAGTCCATGGAATGCCATCTCGCGAGATCTTGCCGAGATCTCGCGAGATCTCGGTCTCGCCAAGGGGGCCGAGAAACGAGATTGCCAAGATCTCGCCCTAAGTAGCCTAGTCTAGAAAAAAAATTCTTCAGGGGGCTTTGCCCCCTTGATACCATAGTTGTCAAGGCGGACGCCTAGGCGACAAGGCACTACTTGACCAGCGCCTTTTGGGAAGTCCCCCAAAATTTATACATAATATACCAAAAAATTTCTTTCGGGGGACTTTGCCCCCCTGACAACCCCCCATTTATGATAATGTAAACATATTAATATATCTCACTATCACTTATACTATCACGGATAAAAATGTACTACAAGTTTAATAACATATTAGTATTTAAATAAGATTGTATACAAGATTAAATCTTTTAGAAACACAAAGATCATTTTTTTGGTATTGCGAGTATTTTATAATTGTTTATTCACATAATTGATGTATAAATGTGTTATATATATTCATGTAAATTCATTGATGTACTCCTATCTTTATAAGATATTATGTTATGTTTCATACAATATACGTTTTGATCCGAGAATCCGAGATCCGATCTCCCGAGATTTTTCTGAGATCTCTCCGAGATCTCTTCTCTTTCACCCTCCCGAGACGAAGCCGAGATCCGAGATGGCAAACCTTGATCCAGTCCCAGTTAACTCACCACAATCAAAAACCTTAAAGTGCTCAAGTCAGCCCATAATTCAACTTAAGAATTATATCGGCAGCATCAACAAATCATTGACCAAATAGACTATTAAAAGATGTGTCAAAACTTGAGACATCAAGGAGCATGCATCCAGTCCCAGTTAACTCACCACAATCAATCTTTCCATTCTCATGTTGTGTTGTTACCATACTTGAACCGATGTAGCTCCCAAGACATGTCCATACAACGGTGTTGAACCTTGAAGGGCCAGTGTATGAAAACATTTATTCATGGAGCAACCTTAGACAGGAAAGCCATTTGGTATATCAATGTCCTTTTTTATGAACATTTAGGATCAACACTCTAGAATCTAATTATTTAAAAAATAAAAATATATGAATAATAACAAGATATATAAGATACATTTTATCTAATATACTGATTCACTAGAATGAGTTGTGACAAGAATAACTCATTCCTGAAGGTATACGAGACATAACTAACTCTTCCTCCCAAATCTTTTGTACCAGAAATAAGTGGAATAAGAGGTTTATTCCACCCCTTATTCCATTGCTAAACGGAGCCTAAATAAATAAAAATTGTTAAATTAACTAAAAAAATCAATCAAATGAAACAAATAAATGATAAAAATCCTCAAATCAGAAAATAAATAAAAAATTAGATAAAATAAATAAAAAATTTTAAAAAATAAATAATTATAAATTCATCATAAAATAGTAATGATATTAAATTAGTAACATGTATTAATAAAATGATAGCAAATAAAATAGATAAATAAAAAATAGCAATTATCAGAAAGTTGTAAAACTCATGCAAACATAACAAATCATACCACAGAAATAAAAATAAATAAAATGTATTCCTACATGTCATTATACATGTTTGATTTGAATCAATCTCTTGGTATAAAAGGGAAACCAAATGGTGCTCCTTGAATATGCTGTATGTGACAGTGATGTTTTGCATATGGTGATGCCATGATGACCTTGAAGATGATGGCATAGAAGATAACAAAACGAGTTAAACAGTGTGAAAATCATCTACCACGTCCTCTGCAGGATAGGTTATTTGACATATAAGAAAATCTACAAGAATGCTCCATTGAATGGGCATACATAAAGTACACAATTGAATGGATACCCACCTTCAGTTGAAGCAGAAAGAGCATGGTTTGATATGGAGCACGTAGACAGAGAAGTATAACCAAAAATAACACAAGAGAGCATTGGCAAATATGCTGCTGCTATGAATGCCTACACTTCTCCAAAGTTCTGAATGATAATTTTTTCTACATGCAAGTACAAGAGTTAAACTAGTTTTTCTTGGGTAAATATATGTTAAAAATCCATAGGTGAGAACCACTGAGATATAGCTGCAATTAACAGAAAAGTCGAAGGGGACCTCACAGGTTGTCCCGTGTAAATGTGAACAATTGTTCTTCATAAAGAACTTACATTTCTCTGTATAACATGTGATAAAAAAAGCACGTCCATTTATATAGCTTGATACACATACTATCAACGAAAGAGAAAAAAAACAAACCTCTGTGGATGCCAGAAACATTTTTGCTAGTGCTTGTTTCATTGAGCTTGAAATAGACTTTGTAAGGCCAAAATCAAGTAAAATTGGGTGATGAGGGTGCTCCTTACTTACAAGAAAATTACCTGCAAAGAACATCCAGAAATATGACACCATATATATGATATGATATGGCCATAAAAAGGATATGATCAGCATCTCATTTGCCATAGAATGACAAATAGGTTCACTTACATTGCTAATTCATTTGGAGAAAGATGGAAAACAATTGCATACCAGGGTGAGGGTCACCATTGAAGAAACCATCAACATATATCTGATGAGCATATGCACGAGTTATTTCTTCAACAAGCTTTTGTTTGTTAACACCAAAGGCTTCTAAAGAGTTGTAATCATTTAGACGAATGCCATCCATGTATTCTAGAATGAGCACCTTTTCAGACGACTGGTTCAGACAAGAAGAGCAAGCTCAACAAAAGAAACTGTCACGATGCTTAATAGGATTGTCTACAGGATGATAGAATTTACAAGGTACCAGGATGACTTCAGGAATCAAGACATCCACATGATTGTCAAGTGTGATGTTGCTGTGGTTATTCCCACAACTTAAGTTCTTCGAAACTGTTTGAGTATTTTCTGCAACAAGGAGGATACAAAGAATCATGTGGACAACAGAAAATGGATCTTGATTGTTTTAAGATTAAACCAAGAACACACTTACCTGCTTCAATATTAAAATCAAGCTCCTTTGGAGCTTCCTTGCACCATTCATCGATCATAGGATTAAAATCATATTGTGGCTCTGCCCATGCTATCCAGTCGATAATTGACTTTGCATTCTTCAAATCCTGAAGATAATGAATAGTCAGGAAATAGTTAAAAGCCTCTAAGCTATCCTAGTTGCATGGAAATTACAATGAGAAAACCTCCAGTATGACTTCTTTGATGCCTTCATGTTGGACTTTGACCACTACTTCTTGCCCACTTCTTAATGTTGCACGATGTACCTGGGCAATCTACAGCCAATAAAAGTTTACAAAGGCAAATGAGAAAAGAACTGATCTATCATCAATATCACTCCCCCCTCTTAAAAAAATGAGAAAATAACTGCTTGCTACTGTAACTAATTGGTACATTGTCGTAAACAAAAAGGAAAATGCTCATAATGATGACAATTGCATAGTTCCACCATGGGGGCAATTATGTAACTTCTATGGAAGCTTTTGGATTCAATAAGTTTCACTTACAGATGCTGTTGCAAGAGGTGAATTGACAAAATTGGAGAAGAGATCATTGACTGACTTTCCTAGCTCCTTTTCAATAGTTTGCTTAACCTGCCAAAGTACATACAATGCATATGATGCACAGAACCACCTTTCTTGAAAAGAATTCAGGTGCATGAGGAAACAAGACTTCAGGGATCTATAAAGAGGTTCAGCCTGACTCTTAATGAAAGAAAATGGCATGAAGGATGTCTTGTCAGACAATTAAAAAGCAACTTCCAACATAAGATTGAAATCATCACAAGATGCTTATTTATACCCTACTTGACAAAGCAAGCATGTGGCATCAATAAAATGCAATGCAAGATGACCAGTAAGGATATTGTTATAAGCTATAGTGGTGCTTAGAACTCAAGAAACAACACAAATTAAAGCCAACATGCTTATTTTTACCTTGATAAAGTAAGTTCTTAGCATCAAGAAAATGAGTTCTGAGATGTTTAAGTGGCCATTATCATGAACTAAAGTAACACTAAGAGTTTAAAAAGTAATATAGATACCCAGATGATATCCATGCTTAATTCCAACTCTTAATCAAGACACAAGAACCCAACTTTTGAGTTAAAGAACAGCAAGGTACCTCATTCAAAGGACGAGGAGGAAGAGAGTCCTGAAGCTGCCTCAAGAAAAAAATGTATGCCTCTGGCAGCACATCTGCCCGAGTAGATAAGTACTGTCCAAGCTTCACCCACAAGCCTTCCAACACAATGATTAGATTGAGCACACGTTTAGCATTCCTTTCATGTGTTTTCTCCCAAATTGCAGCTCTTCGACTTTTGCTGATCCACTTCACTCTCTTCTGCACAGTCTAGAATTACAAAATGAACATGGATTAACATGCAGCAGATGAGAAACCAATAGCAGATGAGAAACCAACTACAAACAGGGAGTCATCTGAAAGTTACAAGACCTTGTAGTCCAAGTAGATCACCAACGCAAGGGTGAACACCTTCAATCGTCTCTTGTAAATGTTTCCCCAACCCATAAAGAAAGACTTGAAATTATCTACTCTTGGATATGCTACTTCTGGCTTCTCCTTTATGTCTCAAAACCTGCTAGGCCGAGCCAGGATGGAAATCAAGTACCAACGTATGCTGCCCAACGAAACAGCAGGATGAAGGTCAGAGACCATACACGTAAATTGACAATTCTTCTACCCACTGTATCATGACGAAGTCAACGGACGATCAAAACAACATTCAGACGGATAAGAAAACTTCATAGAGGAAGCGACCAGAAATCCAATCTTGACAAATCTTCTGCTAGTAGAATTGACCGCGGATAGAGAAAATTATAGGGATAGACATGGACTTTCCCCTCTTTGTTCTTGTTCTCTTTTCTAGCTATTAAGAAAAAAGAAAAGAAAAGAAGGATGACAGCTACAGAATACGTCACCCGATAAAAAGCTTCGGGATCAAGCATGCACCCATTGCACAGAGCCAGCGAAACATCGCAGTATACAGAAAACAAGGCAAGGCATCGACGAAGGAGAATTTTCAATTGGCAATACGGTCCAAATCTTGTCAAATGCTAAAACCGATCGCATACAGTAACTGGAAGAACCCCCCCCCCCAACCCCCCAAACCCCAACCCAAGACCACTCTTTTTCCGCTTCCAGCAAAATTAGAGGCACTGCAAACGTAAAATTACACAGAAGAAAACTGTTTAGCGGAAGATCCCGCCGTCGAACATAGATGAACATCCGACGCCCTTCCCGAAGCCCAACGAGAGTTAAAAACGGTCCCAAATGCCGTATACCTTTCACTATCGCTCCGTCCCTCTTTCTCACTAGCTTCTAGGATGGAATGCACTCCTTGCCGCACACAACCGGCCGCAGCAGTACCGCCGCGTGAAAAGCAACGAAATTTCCTCTGAAGAGCCTACGAATCTCAACAGTCCGAAAATGGGAAAGAGTTGCGAAAAGTGCAGGGGCACAGACGAAGCTTCCGTGGAAACCGGATGAGGGGGAATGTCTACTTTGCTAGGCCACGGGCATACTTCTTTTCCATTTCCCTTTTCACGAGATTTTGACTCCTCCCGAGGAATTAGATTCTCGTGCTGATCCCACACTTCTAGAAAAAGAGCAGAGTGAACAAGAAAAGCAGCGCCCACACTTCTAGAAAAAGAGCAGAGTGAACAAGAAAAGCAGCGCCGTGTCAGAGACCCGTTTCTAGATATTCAAAGAAAAAGAGAGAAGGGAGGAATTGGGAACACGCAGAAGTCATAGAGCGAAAATTGGAAAACAGCGGATTGTAGAACGACAGCTGGGGCGGGGTGAAGACGGACGCGCAGAAATGCTGTCTGTAAAGTGAAGGCGAACAGCAGCTCCGTCGTACGGTTAAATATCCAAGTTAGTCTCATTCATTTTATTAAATTTGAATTCAATCTTCGGTTATTCCTGATAATGTCGTTCTTATTTTATACATGTTAATTAATCACTCAAATTCAATTTATATTCAAGTTTAAATTTACTATAAACCCATTAATAAAAATTGAACTTGATTTAAATTCATATGTAAAAGAGTCAAATTTTAACAAGTTCGATTTAAGTTTAAATTTAAATTTAAATTTTTTAACTTATTTTACATAATCAATTTATTATATAATTTTTAATATGTATTATCAAATTTTCAAATACTTACTCAATTATTTAATCGATATACTTACAAGGTAACCTAACTTTGTTTAAACTCTACTTATTTATAAATTAAAATTTATTTGTGTTAGAATTTATTTATGATAATAAATAATTTGACTCTTACTTTTATTAAATTAATTTCGCACAGCGGCGGACGAAACTTGGCCCGAAGCAAAAGAACAACATGAGTGTTCCTCGTCCCTGTGAGTAGTTGAGTCTGACATCACCCCTGGAAGATTTCATGGAGGTTATTTTTATTTAATTAATTTTGCAAAACACACATAAAATGTAAATAAATCATGTGATAAAATGTTTTTATGATTATATAGTTTTTATTTTGGTCTTTCTTCTTATTATTAATAATAAGAACGGTTACATGTTAGAAGTGTCAATATCCTCATTGGCATTTATATTCAAAAGGAACAATGTAAAAAGAAAAAAATGACAATGATAACGATTACATAATATTATGCAACTTTAATTAGTCCATGTGAGTTCCTTGATGCCTCCTTGGTCAGTGGCGGGTGTGAGGAGGTATTGTCACATGATAGAACACGTGTGGTGGGACTGTTGGAGTTGAGTCCCTCATTTGGTCAACCCATTTCAATTAGCCAATATGTTTCTTTATTTAAAAAATTAATATTAAGTAAAAATGACTTTAACACTAAGTTCATTTTTAAAAATACTTTAACACTAAATTCATTTTCACTTTGTCTCCGACCTTATCTTCGTTCTATTATAAGAGTCATCCAATCCATTTAGATTATTTTGCAACAAAAATGCCTATGGCACTACGTTCAATTTTAGAAATACTTTAATACCAAGTTCTTGATCTATTCTTCATCATCCACTGCTTGGGCTCCTATCGGAGGTTCGCATACCATCAACCATTTTCTCTCTCCCTTGTTCTCTCACTCTCTCTCCACAATTTGGCATCAACATCTTCCTCGCCACTATTGACACCCTCGCCCTCGCTACCGTTGTCGATAGCTCCTCACCTAGTTGTCATTGGCATTGCCCAACACTTCCTTTCAATTTTAGCTGGCACAACATAGACCAACAACACCTTTTAATTGCTACAATACCACCCAATGCCTCTTCAACCGCACGTCTCACACCTCCCTAGTCAAGCTAAGCATCTCTTACCCTTGCAAACTATCTTCACTGCTTTGCTCGTGGACAAACAAACCATAGGAAGGAGAGCTCATCGAAGAAAGACCTTTAAATCATGACAAAGGAGGCATTGTGATTGGCAAAAAGGAGGCATCATGATTACGCATAAAGAAGGCAAGGTCTTCTTTAAAAAAAAATCAATTTAAAGTTGAGGTGATGCTAGTCTTCCTTAAAAAAGAGGAAAAGCCAACTTTTCAATCATGTAAATTGATGAAAATGTATCTTTTACAAATTAATCATAAATGATATGATTTGAAATTTTTTTAAATATTCCATTTAATTAGTTAGACAAATCTTTATTACTAACTTTTATTAGATATGTACATCGTAATAAAATTTTTGGTCACATATAATGATTATTGAATCATGATGAGGTATGTAATATAAGTGCTTATAATCATATAAATCTTGAGATCATATATCAAAGGTCCGAATAGACTAGTGTATATCTTTTCATGTGATGAGAATAACCGATCTTATTAGTTATTAGTGTGGAAGATACTGAGATACACATATACGTGCTCATTTGTCAAATAAATTCACTGAACTAACTGAATTAAAAATCTAAAATAGTATCTTATCAAACTATCAAGCAGGATTTTCTGTCATCATAGTTGCGTAGTTGGACCTTTGACTTAAGTTGTCAAAGATGTCTTGTTAGGTGAAACTTATGCTTTGATCATTGACTTATGGATCACTGTATAGATAATTAAATATCACGATGGATTGGATGTAAGAAAAACCTGATTGAGACAATTGAGCGAAAAACAAGAAATTGTCTACTCTTAATAATTGAGAGTGAATTTCACATGAGATAGTACTTTAAATCATTGACCAAAATAGATGGAATAATTAGAAAATGAGTTTTTCAATTGATCTAATTCCGAGTACATGACCCTATAGAATCGGTATTTAAAGGAGTTGACAATCAATGACATACTCATTTTCAACGGGACATTAAATAGATGAGGATTTATATCTATACGGTAATTGATAATAGAAATACTCAATGAAGATAAGATTATCTCCATAGCTATTTGAGATCATAAGATATGACATATACATTTTTTTGATCGACAGACTGATTAACCTATCATCAGATAATAAATTTAACATAATTAAATAAATGTATTCTATTTTAATTAAACCTTAACTAAATAAGCTATTGGGGTATAGCGGGTCACACACATAAAACTTATCCATAAGTACAGTAGCAAAAATATAATTTATGGTGATTTTAGATTTTTATAAAAATTATAAATTCTTTATAAATACTAATGGTTCCAACCAAACTCTATCAAACTAAAGCTGAGAATGACATCCTCAACCTTCTTCCTACTTAGTCCTCTCTTTGGAAGATGTTCATAGATGATGCAGCTCCGTTCGAGAAGAGTTCTCGAACTTGGAGTGAAGAGAGAATCTACTGTGAATGGAGTTCATGTGAGTACTATTAAAAATTAGACATCTGAATAGTTTGAAGAGTTTGATAAGTTATTTCTTTTACTCTTCAAAGGATTAGATGAATCTTTATATGTTATATTTGAATATGTTTTAATTAACTTTCGACTTTCGTCTCTGAATTTCGATTGAGACAAGATCAACATAAACTCATGCAAATCATCACTTCTGCTACACTAAAATTTATTTGACGATTCTTTACATAAACAAGATTTAGTTAACAATGCAAACAAAAAAGGTAACATAGTCATTTTACTTTTCTTTTAATCTAGAAGGGCAAAATAGTCTTTTTACTCATCCTCTAATAGCAACGGATTGTGTAGAAATTGGAGTAAGTTTTAAAGAATTTTGAAAATTTTGATTTTGCATTAAAGTAAATATTTTTAAAATTTGATATTGTATTAAAATAAATATTTGTTTGGACCTTGTGTTAAAGAATATATTTTTAAATGGACCTTATTTTCGTTTTTTTTTCTAATTTGCAGGTGCAGACAATCGTCACTCGCTCAAAGTGGCCCATTGGGCTTAGTGTGATTACGCCTTAAGAAGATCAGATACTATTTGGTAAAAAAATTGAATTAACGTTTTTATTAATGATTAAAATCACCTAAATCTAAGTAGTTTACCATAAATTTATAAAACGTCCAGTAGTAGATGTTTATTTTTTACAAAATAAAATATGGAAGGTAGAATTAAGATGTCTGAATTAAGTAAAATCAAGTATCACATATGACTTTTTAATATCTGCCGTAAAAATGTAATTTCAAATCACAATTTCAAAAATATTAATGAGATGTTTGGTTGCATAATAAATTGAGTTTTTTGTATAAATATTTTATAACAAAATTAGTTAAAAAGGTGTTTGACAAATATTATAAATTTATAATTTTGGATAAAGAAACACGTGTGACTCTTTTTTTTATGGTGTACACCTCTTTCAGCCCTACCCGATTTCTACTCTTTTATGTTTTCACATCTTCTTAAACATAAAAATTTTATGTCATTAATTAGATTTAAATTTTATTTTAATAAATTTTTTCATGAAATGTATAGCGCAACCAAACACCCTATAATTCACGGTTTCGAACTTCTCCTGTAAAATTCTACCTTTGAATAAAAGTGAATTATGACTACAAATCACATTTTTTACTTATTATTTAATTTGAAAAATTAAAATATAAATTTAATTTTATCTTAACGTATTATAAAATAAAAAATAAAAATAAAAATAAAAATTTAATTTTTTTAATTTAAAAAATAAAAATAAAAATTCAATTTTATTCTAACATATTATAAAAAATAAAATATTAAATATATAATTCGAGTCATTTTATTGTTACTAATTATATTTTATTTAAAGTAAAAATATCATTTTGTCATGAAATTATTCAAAAAACATATAAATATTAAATCATTAAATATAAACAACAAAAACTCAGGCATTTTACCTATCAAATATTGTATAAGTCCGTAGATATCTCATATGTCATACCATTACATGGGGGACCAATACTATCATGGTAGTGGAAATTTCCAATTACTTGAATTTCATGGATGTAGTCTCAATTAGAATCGAATGACGTAACAAAAAAATCAGATTCAAACGAAATAAAAACATACTTTATTGGTATTTGATAAATCACTTTTGTATGCGGAAAATGGAATGTTTCCTAGAGTTCCAAGCTATGCAAGTGCATGGCCTTTATCACTATTCTTATGAACCTTCTCCATAGATAAGTTCTCTTGCATGTCATACATTCTAACTAGACCTAGATGGAGTCCCACCGGCCATTGATGACCTCAAGAGTGGCAGAATGTGAAGGAGAAGACTGAGTATGAAATTTAGCACTTTTGGCTTGACGTGGTTTGGCCGAATTCACTTCTATTTATAAAAAGTAATTTTTTTTACAAAAAATTATCAATTTCTATAAATGATACACATGCTCTCATACTTATAGATCAAATCTTATGTTTGTGATCCACTAGACTCAATAATCTATTTGGTTAAAATCTAATTAAAATAATAACTTATTTTAAATTAAATCTATTATCTAATGACTAATTTAATGACTTTTCCAATTATGAAGAATACAAATCACATCTTATAATCCTAAAAGACTTTAGGGGTAATATCATCTCCATTAAGCATTCTTATCATCATTTTACCACACAAATATAAACTATCGTCCATTCAATACCCCGGTCGGATAAGGATATGACATCAATTGTCAATCTCTTAGTACACTAACACTTTTGTATCCTGTACTTAGAATAAAATCAAGTGAAAATTTCATTTTTTAATCATCCATTATACTATGGCTAGTGATTTAAAGTTCTTTTCCATAGACATTCACTTTAATTGGCCTCTATTGGTTTTTCTATGTATTTAATCTATTAACTGATAAAAATATATGCTCTACAAGTTAATCATATTTGATAGGATTCACCATTTATTGAAATATCTCATTCAATGAAATAGGCATATCTTTGTTACTTGCTTTTATTAATGCATATATCATAATAAAATCTTTGATCACATGTATTGATGATTGAATTATAATGAGATCATAATAAGAAGATCAATTATTTAAATATGTATGTTCTAAATGTTCTTAATCATAAGACTCTTAAGATGGAACATCAAGTATCCAGATAAACTATTGTATGTGATGTCTTCCCATAAGGATTATTGATTTCATTGGTCATTAGTTTGAAGATACCAATATACATATACATGTGCTTATTAATGAAACGAGTTTACTAAATTAATTGATTTAGAAACCATGAATGGTATCTTACCTAACTATCTAATAGAATTGTTATCATCATGGTTGCACAGTTAGACATTTAACCTGAGTCACCAAAGATGTCTTACTATGCATATCTTGTGTTTTGACTATTGACTTATGAATCATCAAGACAATGGCCAGTACAATTAATAAATTGGGTACAAGAGAAACCCAGTGGAGACAATGGAGCAGAGAACATAGATTGTTCACTTTCGATAAGTGAGAGATAATGCCATATGGGATAGTACCCTAAATCCCTAGCCTAAGTAAAGAGAACAATTGCAAAATAAGTTTTCTAATTGATCTGATTTCAAATACAAGATCTTAAAGTGTTAGTATATTAAGAGATTGCTAGCCGATGCCATTTCCCTTTCTAACTGGGGTATTAGATGGATGAGTGCTTATATCCATATGGAAAGACTCAATAAAGATGAGAACATCCCTAAAGCCATTTGAAATCATGGGATGTGACTTGTACCATTCATGATTGGAAATCAATTAAATTTAATATTCGATAATGGGTTTAGTTTAAAATAAGTTGTTATTGTAATTAGGTTTTAACCAAATGAATCATTAGACCTAGTGAGTCATACATATAAGGATTGATTTATAAGTATGTGGGTATAGATGTAATTTATAGAAATGTAATGATTTTTATAATTTTTTTAATATTTATAAATAGGAGTGAATTTGGCCAAACACTATCAAGCCAAAGGTTCAAAATTTCATGCTTAGCCTCCTTATGCTCTTTCTTCCTTTTTAGAGGTCACTAGCAACTAGTGGAGCTTCATTTGGGATGAGTCAGAAGATCCTTTCTAGAGGTCACTAGCTTCATTTGATTTATGGTCTTTCATTCTAATTTATACTTTCCCATTAATTTTTGATGAATTTACATAACACTCATTATGTAAAGATGGGATATCACGATGAAATTTTAGTGGGGACTAAGACCCTATTAACTTTATGGTGATAACCTTGTGAGAAACACAAAAAGTCATCCCATACTTAATTGGCAGGTAACTTTTACCAATTGTAACTCATGCAACTTTTAGTCATTTAGCCTCTAAAGTTATAACCTCGTGGGAAACACAACAAGCAATGTACTCTAGTTAGGTCAAATTCACTTGTTACGTTATAAGAATGGATTCTTAACATAGCCCTTGTGAGAAACACAACAAGGCCATGTAGTGGTCCACCCCAAAGTTTGACAAATGTCTTAGCCATGATCACCAATCCCTTACTGAATAAGTCTTGTGGAAAACACAACAAACTCATCCAATTTAAGATTGGCTCATCAAGACCATAACAATGAAAGACTATGTGAATCATTCTTAATGTCTCACGTTTAATAACCTAGTTAAAATAAGGAAGGATTTTATTTTAGTCTCGTTAATATAGGTGCTAAGTATGTATGATACCTTTGGAATATCATATATATAAGGTATAACCTGTAGCACACAACCACATATCAAATATGCATAAAAAATGGGTGATCATGGACTTAGCCTTATGCATGCACCTAAGGAACCCTATAGGTGCAAATCCTTGCTTCAAAAGTTTGAGTTGACATGTTCCCACTTCAGAAGAGTGCTTTTCCAAGTGGCCTATCAACTTCGAAAATGGGTTTGTCGTTATCCGAATCGCCACCTCAAGAGGAGAATGAGAAAGATAGGAAGGAAACACAAAAAATTACTCTCACCTCAGTCCCGCACTCACATTGATACCTGAACTTTCATCTCCCGGCGTTGCTCGAGCACCGGAGAGATGGTTCAGGTCGTGTGCAAGGAGAGTGAGAATGGAAAGAAACTTAATGCATGAAGGAATGAAAGTAGGTGGTCGCTAGGAACCGTAGGTTCTGCTTTATGTAATAGAGATAAAAGATGATCGTGTGTACCTTAGCATGGGAAAGAGTGTGTGTGGGTTCAACTTTCTTCTTCTTTGGCCGGCTAATGAAGAAGAGTCTCCAACCAATGCTAGCTTGATAAACATGTGTAACTAGTAGACAAAGAAGACATGAAAACATGTGAAACAAAGATTAGAACTGAGTGAAGTGTAGCAACTATAAAAAAGTGGCATGAAGAAAAAGCAATCAGAAAGAAACCCACTGGTTTCATGGTTAGCCCTAACCCCATTTTTTTGGTTTTTTATGATATATGAGATGATGCAAAAACTAAATAAAAATGATTTATAAATGATGCTTGATAAATGACAAAGAAGTAGAAACTTGAATGGCTCAAATCGGAGCTAAAATGGGTGAGATATCACCGATCTGGCCGGGCAGTGCACTTGTGTGACTGCCCCCTTGACTTGAGGGCGCGGTGGGCGTACCTTGGATCCGGGGGTGCAGTGGCACTGTTTAGCGCGACTTTGATGCAGAGCTTGCCACAAACAGTCCCTATGTTGGAATTGAGTGCCATTTGTTGAAATAGACATAAAACTTAAAGAGGAAGAGTTTCTATGATTACAACTTCTCCTAAATATGGCCGTACAATTTTGTAAAAATTATGTAAGTAGACAAAACTAGAAATAGTACCATATTGCGCATCTTTGTTGAAGCGATCACCACGGATAATACAAAAATCAGAATAGACTCCCGCTTATTTTAAAATAAAGAAGACTTGCAAAGGTTTATTTAATATGTAGACACTATGGATTGAATTTATTTATAAGTGATCTGAATTTATCTGATAAATTGGATTTTAGATAGTGAAGTTCTAGAAACCACTAGTGTAATGTCGATGCAAGACGTTCTGTGGGCACCACAGATATTAGAATTGAATAATTTTTGTTAGAGATAAAATAGGACTCACCAAAAAATAGTTTCTATGAAGAATGTATAAGCTGAATCTACCATTAAATGTACTAAAATTGACTGATAAGATGATGACTTAAAAGAGAAGAATTCAGATCTGTCTGTGCAGTGCCAGTGTAGAAGCTGCCACGAGCCGAAATGATGTCAGAATCAATCTATGTTTGTTGCAGATGAAAGATAGCTCGATTAGGAACACTTCTTCTAAAGAAATCTTGTCTGTAAAATGATCAGGGAGATCTATGGAAGCCGATGATGAGCAAAGTAGCACGTCAAAGCATAGATCGACTTCTCTTTCATTTCGGGATGATCTCCAGGCATTGGGACAAAGAAAAGACGATTTGGAGAGGTTGGGATGAGCCTAGGGTGGCTGGAGGATGAGGAGAAGAGTCTGGATCATACCCAATGGCTAGAATTTATAGAGGATCAAAACCGGTGCAAAACATAGAAATTGACCGACCGCGCCCTCAGGTTGGGGGCGCGCAGGCTGCACCCTCAACCCAAGGGCGCATAGGCCGCACCCTCATGTTGAGGGCACGGTGAGCGTGCCCCCACTTCGGGGGCGCGTTTGGCGTATTATTGCTAATAAATCACAGAAAATTTCAAAAAATTACTAAAAATGTGGTTGACAAGATGAACACGTCCCTGACTCGGGGGTGCGGGTAAAATAAATGTTTTAAGAGGAGGAAACTTCTCAGAAATCAGTTTGGAAAGCCTAAATCGGGGAAAATTTTTAATTTCTGCAACTGATTGTGCCCTCTGACCGGGATGCACTGACCTCACCCTCGATTCGGGGGTGCACATACCGCACCCTCAAAGTGAGGGCACGCAGACTGTGCCCCTAGTTTGGGGGCACGCTCCACTCTCTCTCCTGTGCGCACTCCATTCGCAAGTCGTAACTTGCAAACGGGAGGTCCATTTCGACTCCTGTTTGTTGCATTAGAAAGAGGACCTGCAAACACAACTACCGAAATGAGTAAACTAGATGGTACACATACCAAGACTTTTGTACAAAGCTATAACTTCCGGTTTATCCTCCCGATGGCGCCTAAGGCCTGGATGGTGATCCAAAACTCGGAAAAGCGACGACAATGCAGAAAACTATGGAATGACCCATAAAGTTGGTGAAAACCCATACAACTTAGGTTGATGACTGTAAATGATGGGAATGACCCTAAAAGCCCGAAAAGGTACTCGGAAGAATCGAGGATGACCCGGAATACTCGGAATGACCAAAAAGGCTAGAGGCAATGTGTACAACTCGGGTTGATGACCGAAAATGATGGGAGGAACTCAAAAAACTCAAAGAAATGCTCGTAAGAGACGGGGATGAGACGGAATACTTAGAATGTCTGGAAAAGTCATCGGTAACCTATACAACTTGGGTTGATGACCGAAAAGAATGGGAGGAACCCAGTATACTTGGAGAGATGTTTGGAAAGGCCAGGGACGACCTAGAATACTTGGAATGACCAGAAAAGTCAGCGGCAATCCGTACAACTTGGGTTAACGATCGAAAATGATGAGAAGAACTCGAAAAACTTGGAGAGATACCCAGAATAGCTAGGGACAACCCAGAGAACTCGGAATGACTAAGAAAGCCGACGGCAACCCATACAACTCGGGTTGATGACTAGAAATAATTGGACAAATCTGGTATGCTCTATGCCACCCCATTATTGATCGGAATGACCTGATGGCAACTAGGAAACCCTAACGGTAAGCAAAAAGTATATGAAGACTTGACGAAAAGACACGACACAATGGTCCTCGCTCGACACACCCAGATTCCACCCGGGATCAACAACTCATCTTTAGATTTCCAGTAAGCTCCTAAGCTCATCCATAAGGGTGGTTCAGCTTGATTTTAATGGTCTAAATGAGATGTTGCCAATGGAATAAGGGTTTAAGCTCCAAATTTCATTCAAATTGGTGTGTCTACATGGCCCTGCTCTCCAACCTTCCACGAACGACTTCTAACTATTACAAGCGGCTTAAGGGTACATAGACCCACAAATGCACATAACTTAATAAGAAATCTTAGTTTTAACCAAGAGGAGTACACTAATGGAGGGATATATAATGTACAATTAGATTGTATATAGAGAGAGAGAAGGCACATGTAGGCCCCATTTAAGAACATAACCAACACAATTAAATAAGCAATCACCAGTCGTGCCCATTTAGGTCCATGATCACCTCCATACATACATTATATGAGATATATCATATATATCAATATAAAATTATATATTGTAATTTTGAAATTCTCAATTTCATGCATGCCGAATTTTCATGAAATAAATAGTATGAAAACATCATATTAATAATTTAGATAAAATAAAAATGTATATCTAAACTATTTATAAAATTTATGCATTTCCATTACTATGAAAAGTCAAAAGTCAAAAGTCAAAAGTCAATGTCCCTAATTTATATTATGTAAAATCTCATTTTACATAAATTAATTAAGACACTAATTAACTAAGTTAAACCTTTAAAATAATTTTAAAGTTTAATATGAATGACTCTATGTCAATAAGACTAAATATCATCTAAAAAGTCATTAAACACTTTAAAACATGTCAAATGATGTTTTAGAATTTTTTCATTTTTTTTAAATTGTTATGATGATTTTTTAAATTTTTATGATTTTAAACTAATTAAAATGAAAAAATATAAGATCCGGTGCATTGTGCCACCCACAAGGCTGGCACTTTGCACTGTCGCCCGTGCTCCTATGGCCTCCCCGTCTGGTACTTTGCAGCGCCACCCGTGCACCTACGGCCTCCCCTTCCGTGCACGGTTAAACCGGCCTCATCTCCTTATCTTGATCTCAAAAAAATCAACAAAAATATATGTTAGTATCCTCTTCAAATGAGGATTCTGGAAAAGTCAACCTTATTACCAGAAAATGGAAGTTGACTGTAAAAAGAAAAATAAGAGGAGGTGGCCGTTTGGATTTTGTAGCAAAAATTACCATCTTGGAACTTGGATAACTCCTTATCTCGGAGACCAAAAGATCTACAAAAATACAATATGGAATCATCATCAAAATAAGTTTCCAAATATCTGTGTATAATATCAGAAGAAAATTCTCTATTTATAGGATATCAGGGAGAAACAGGACTGCACTGCCGACCCATCTGAGTCCTAGTTCACCGAAAAAATCTCAAATTCTCTTCTTCTGCCGCCGTTCGAAGTAGGATATCATGGATAAATGTTTGGTAATCTCATTACACATCTTTTAAAGCATTTTCTAAGCTTCAATTCTCTCCATGGACGGAGATTTTACAAAATCCCCAAATCTGGGTGTGAGCTCAAGCATGAGAGAAGCACCAACTTTTGGGGCTTCTCCTGGACGCTACAAAGCTCAAAAATTCAAACGGTTTGTGGTATTAGAAAGCCCTATATCATGAGATTATACTAGTGCCAACCAATCTCTTATCTAATTCACATATGGATTATGGTGGCCGCGAAAAAATAGACGTTTGCATAAATGCAGGAACACATAAATTACGTGAAATAGCATCGATTCAAATTTGGTTTCAACTAAGATTTGAACATGGCTTTGACACCACTGTAAAGAATTATCTTAAAAAATTTGGTGCCATGGAGGTGATGATTCCTATGGGTTAATTTAGAACTTGTCTCAATTGGAACCGAACAACGAAAACCAAAAACTGATCAAAATTGGTTTGAATATACCTAATAAGGATTTATCTGATCCTATGGAGAAGAAGAAGATGAGCTTTTAAGAGTCAAAAATTTGAACGAGTGTCCAGTCTCCAGTGGTATCCACATGAGCTTCATTCACAATAGCTTCTCCTTTTGCATGGGCCTCGAGAATTGTTCCCAAACGGAGTTCTATCACCCATGGATGCCTTCTCGATAGAGAAAGAGGTAAGGAGAAGGCTGAGGATGTGATTTTAACCCTTATCTTGATAGGTTTCGGCTGAAACCATTGATGAGATGATCAACCATCTCTCTCATTATCTTGGCACCAATTCCTCTCTCCTCACTTGATATGGGCACACATTAGCTGGCTCAAACTTCTTCTTTGATTGGAATTCTTCTAGGACAAGGCTTCTTCCTGAGATGGGACTCTTACCCTTATCCTATCTCATCTTATCACATTATTTTCCATCCATCTTATCATCTAGACAACCCGATTAATAGGAAACTAAGTAAGATGATTAGGTGCGCCAACTCTCTCCCTCACCCTAACCTTGTGTGCACTAGCAGCTACAAAATAGGGTTAGGTGTGCCAATATCTTACTCCATGCACACATCCAGCTGGTGAGACTCCTTCTTGCATGGAACTTCTTCTAGAGAAGACCTCTTCTTGCACTAGGACTCTCCCCACCTGGCCTTATCTTTGTCTCCCTCGGTCTTATCATCACCTAAATATCATACAGGCCAGCATCTATATAAACCCATGCTCTTTGGCATGCCAACCCTTCCCCCCAACTGCAGGTGCGCCAGCTCCAGCTCTCCCTCCTCTCTCTATAGTGCGCCAACTCCAGCAACATCAACATCCTTCCTTACTTGTAGAAGAAGAGGAAGAAGGAGAAGAAGATGAAGGAGAAGAAGGGAACTAATCTCCAGCAGCAGTAGAAGCCTTGCTTATTTTGCTTGTGCAGCCTACCATCTCCAACACCACCTCACCACCACCAGTAGCAGAATCCTTGCTCATTTTGCTTGTGCAGCCTGCCATCTCCAACACCACCTATAGCATAAGGAAAAACAAGTGTGGGAACCTCAGGAATCTTTTTGATTCTTTAAAAATATTTTTTTTTGTTTTTGTATGTTTTGAAATATCGACATCCGAATTTTCTAGAAAAATAGGTGATAGACCATAAAAATACTAGATAGTCTGGGTGATATTAAAAGAGTATAGAATTGAGGTTCGGGTTCTGTGAAAATATTTTTGACCTCTCTCCATCGGATGGTGCGAATATCCGATATTCATTTATATCGAGCAAACACTCGAACACCTTTGATTAACTGCCATAGCAATCTTGTTTGACGAGAGCGTGCACATCCACAACGTATAAAGAACACAAAGGGCCCTGGCCTTTCGGGCTTGATGAAACAAGCTTGATTAGATTTGGTTTGGAGTTGATTTATGTTGATTTTGATGTGGTTTGAAATGTTGATTTCATATTTGAATTTGACTAGGATTTGAATGTTATTTGTTTTGAGCTTGTTTGAATTGTTTGGTTTGTTTTACTTCAATTGGTTGAAATTTTTTTTTTTTTTTGAGTTTTGAATTTTAGATGTGTTGATCAATTTTGACTTGTTTAAGTTTAATTGACATGTGTTGAGTCATTTTCATGTGATTTTCTCATGTCGGTTGGTGTTTTAATGCCGATTCAGGTGTGTTCGGTATGTTTTAGATGTTTTGAAGTTTGGTTCAAATTGATTAAACTTGAACTTTAGATTGTTAATGAATCTGATTTACATGTTTTAAGATGTGCTTTAGATGCTTTAATGTGTTTTAAATGTGTTTTATTCAGTTGGTTGTAAATTATTTGATGTGCACTTTTTTAAGCATTTGAATTCCAATGGATTAATTGTATTGAATCAATTTTTCCAGATTGTATCAGATCTGGTTTTTATTGAATGTTAAAGCTTTAATGATCTATTTTAATCATGTTTTAAGGTTGGTTTAAATGTATTTTTAGATTTAATTAAGTTAACTTCAGATTTGGTTAACTCTTGTTCGGTTTGCATCACATCCGGTCTGTCAGGCTGGTGTCGATGCCCAGTCACATGCAATCAACTCGGCACTTGAAATGTTCATGTTTAAAATATTCCATGTCAATGTACATCAGATGTGACAATATATATGCCATGTTCAATGCTGTCAATGGTGCAAATGTGTGAATGTCCTTCTCTTGGTGTAAAATCTACTTGATTGGGAAAATTTTGGCAGCATGCAACCTTATTTTCTAATCGGTGTGGATGTTTACCCGTCCTACATGGTATAATCATTTGACTTTCCAAGTAGTGGGAAGGGTCCATCTGCAGTGGAAAGCGTGTCCCATGCCTACGCTCGGGTTAGTGTTCCGGTGCATGCCAGATGAGCCGCCCAATGGAGCGTCCAGTTGTGGACTAACTCCTTATTTAATTTTGGCATTTCACCTTCAGATTTAATTAAGGTTTATTTTAAGTGTCCAAGGCCCAATAGGCTAGCTTCATCAGCATAATGGGCTGCTATTCATGTCTCATGGCTTGAGATGGCTGGCTTCATGTCATGTCGGCCCGGTTGGCCCAATTCAAGCTTCATGTCTTCATGGCCTAGTTGGCCTGTTTTACACTTCATGACCTGATGGGCCTGATTTGCATTTCCATGGCCCGGTTGGCCTGATTTGCACTCTATTTTTGCACCATGACATCTTGTTTTGCAGCGGGATAGGTGAGCCTCAGAAGGGCTGGAATGGATTTGTGGAGGTGCTGCATGGAAGAGTTGGAAAGGGGACTGCACAAGGGGCAGGTTTAAGACAAGTTTGGAAGGGTTGATTAGGTGCTGCACAAAGGGCATGTAGATAAGGATTTCAATGCCTTAAAAGGGCTGTTTGGTATTGAAATGAAGAAGGCCACACAAAGGGGGATGTCTTGGTTGAAGTTGAGAATCCGCCTGAGAGAGACTTGGCCTGTCCTACGGATTCCAAGAATTCCCAAGACATCACCCTCTCCTCCAGCTAAAACAAGGGATCAAGAGCCCACCCGGGGGAGACTTGGCCCTTCTTGTGGATCCAAGAATGCCCGGGACATCACTCCATCCTCCTCAATGGGTAAGGGGGATGTGTATAGAATGAAATATGGCTGTTTGGGTGTTGCTTAGATGGCCAACAAGGGGACTGATGGCAGGCTATGCAAAGACCTGTTTGGGTGGCCAGCAAAGGGGCTGTTTAGATGACCTAATTAGGGACATGTTCATGGGCACTCAGGGGGCCTGATTGCTAAGGGTTTTAAGGCACACAAGGGGCCTGATTGTGGATGTGTTTAGGGGCACTCAAGGGGCCTGGTTATGGGTGAGTTTCAAGGGGGCACATAGGGGTTGATTGAAAAGACAGCAAGGCTGGTTTTCTAGAGCACATTCAGATGGCCAGCAAGGGGCTAATTGAGGGGATGCATGTCACGACCTGGAAATTATAGCGCAGCGGAATATACCGTAGTCGAGACAGTGGAATTAAAATTCCAAAAAGTAGGAGAACAATATAAATTCCAAACTGACACTACAATTTAAACAAATGACCTATGGTGTTCAACCTAAAACAACCAACTACTAAATACTAACTAAATAAACTCTATTACATTTACAAGAAATAAACTCAAACCACCTAGACAAAAATAATCACTCTTCGCCAAACTCTTGATCTTCTGGATCCTCAGGTGGAGCGAGATCTCCTTCGAATTCCTCCTCAAACTCTTCTTCAGGCAAGGGTTCCTCGAACTCAGCTAAGAATAATCAATAAAGGAAAGGGGTGAGTCATGAAAACCCAGTAGGACTTACACCCAACTAGCCCACTATATTAGACAAGTCCTACTGATAATAAAGATATAAACCCCAACAAAATCAGAGTATAACAACTATAAATAAAGCTAATTATCAAGATTCAATTAATTAAATAAGATGCTTTTGTACCCATTGCATAGATTAACATGATTCACCAAATGCATACTAATACAACTCTATATGCACCTACCACATAAAAGATGAATTAAATACAATACTTCACTAATCTACATGCAATAATGGAAGCAAAACTAAATTATTTGTCTGAGTAAAACACATGCTTCACTTGGACATTGTAGCTATGTTCCAGGACTAGCACCGTTACCATATAGTAGAATGTAACATATAGTAACTAAATCCCATAGTACACCTAGGCAGGGGTGTACTTAGGATAAACCGCGGTATCCGGGATCGAAGGATGCTCCGGACTGTTCTATTTCATCCGCTGCCCACGGGCCACTAACCATAGTCTGGTGAAGTGCAAATCACATTACAAAATGCAGCACATTGCATCAACTACCTCTCACAAGCTGAAAGCATATATTACTCAGACATACACCAATTAATCCAAACCGTCATAAAATACAACTATATGCAACCCTATGCAATGACATAATTAAAAAGACATCTACACTTACATGCATGACTAACCAATCTATTACATAACTAATAAGGCAATGCACTATTCTAAATCATGCATTCTACTATGATTTAATATGCAATTAGTAATATTAGGTTAATTACATACTAAATCAACTATATATTTCTTACTAATTAACTCTTAACAATTATAGTTGGTTCATAGCTTAAACTTCGTAATATACATAGGTATATAAAATCATGACATGCTACAATTTAAATTACATAATTAAATGCACTCAAACTATCTAAACATGGTATTATTTATATTAAATAACCATCTAAGTAAAAATACCTAAATTAACTTCTAATTGAAATCAAGCACACAACTAACCCATCTAACTAACTAAATATATTTTTCTAACCAAAATTGACTAATCATATTTTTAATAGCTTAATTAATATATTAAAATGATAAGGGATAGTTGAGATGCCTACTTGATTGACGACGAATTAATTTAAAATCCAAGAAGAACAGGTTAATAATCTGTCAAAATAAATAAGTGACAATAAAACAAAGATTAGAAAAAATGATAATAGATAGAAGAGAGGGTATTGAGGAGAGAGAGGGAGATATGCGAATAGGGGGGGAGGGATAGATAGGAGAGAGATATGAGAGAGGAGAGAGAGGCCACGGAGGGGGGGGGCGAGTTGGCGCACCGGGTGGCGCACCACGCGGGGTGGCGCAGCGGAGGGGGCGTCGGGCGCCGGGCGGGCTGGTGCCGGGCGGGCGTCGACGGCGGAGGTGGCAGCGGCGGTCGCGCGGGCGGCGGCGGCGGCCGATGGCGGGCTGGCGGCGCTGGTGTCGGAGCTTGGTGCGCGGCGGGCGACGGCGCTGCGGGCGGCGGCGCCGGTGCTGCGGCCGAGAGGGGAGGCGGCGGCCGCGAGAGAGGGTGCGGGGCGGTGGTCGTGGTCGCGAGAGGATGGCCGGCGGTGTCGCGGTCGCGGGAGGGCAGCCGGAGGAGGGACGGTGCTGCCGCGGGAGGCGCCGGAGAGCTCGCGAGGGGGGGTCCGGATGGCGCGGAGAGAGGGGGGCTGGCCGGCGGTGGTCGCTCGCAGTACGCGGGAGGCTGGCGGCGGCGTCCTTCTGCGCGCTCGTGGAAGAGAGGAAGAAGGAGGCGAGGGTGCAGGGCTAATGCGTGGGAAATAAATAGAGGGGAGGAGGGGGTAGTCCGACCGGGACTGCGAGGAGAAAAATAGAGTTCGATTAGGAGAGGGTTTCTAATAGAGGTAGAATTCGATCGGGAGAGGAGAAGTCGAATCCGATTGGGAGAGGGAAGCAGAGTTCTAATGGGAGAGTAAAACTAATTAAAATATTAAATATTCAAATTATAATAATAAAATAAAATAAAAAAAATAAAATCAAAATATTACAATGCACATGGGCTTTTAAAGGGAGCAGAACAGATGGGTTTTGAGGCATTTAGAATGGCCAAAGGTGAGGCTGAAGGGTAGAGAAAGAAGAGGGGAGGAAGAGAAATGAAGTGCTACATCTTTTATTTCTCTACTCACCTTGTTTCATTTCTTTTTTTTGTGCTGTAGGTGGTGCTGAAGATGGAAGGATTGTATGCCCTTATTCTCTTTCTTATTTCTTCTTATCCTTGTGCAGATGGTGCCGGAGGAGGAAGATGAATGTCCTGTTGGTGTTGAAGGCCTCACCAATGATGAAGAAGCCTACTGCTCTTGCTGAAGTTGGTGCACCAACCAGGTGGGCTGGTTGCAGTTGCTGCTGGTGCACTTGCTGGAGCTAGCCTGATTCCCCCTTCTTCTCCTTAACTTGGCACATCAAAGGGAGGAAGAAAAGCTTGCTAACTTGATGTTGAAGTCGTCCAAGAAAGAGGAGGCGAGGTCTGGTTCGGCCAGGTTCGGCTAGAGATGGTGAGGGGAAGGAGAGGCAGAGCTTCTACAGGGTGTTCAGCTTGTCCTGAACATGGCCAGCTGAGGGGGCTTTTATAGGGGCTGAGGGGCACCATCTGCAGAAGAAAATAAGTCATGGGCTGTTGAGGGTGGATAAGGATAGGCCATGGGAGAGGTTGAGAGTGATAAGGATAACCCATAGTTGGTTGTTGAGCTGGTGGTTGTGCGCCAACTAGAAAGAGAGGGAGAGAAGGGTGCACACCTTCTCCTCCTTTCAAGGAGGTGTGCACACATGTGGCAAGGAGGCTGGTTTGGCTAGCCCTTATATTATAGGGGATTGAACGCACAAGGGAGTGGGAAGGATAGTTCGGCCAGCCATCAGATGGGGATAGGCCATCGATTGTTGAGAGGGATAAGGATAAACCATGAGGTTGTTGAGCTTGTTGAGGTGGTTGAGGAAGATAAGCCAAAGCTGCTAGCCATGCCATCAGATGGAGAGTTCATCTAGCTCCCTAACTTGTAGGGGATTGTGCGCGTGGCAGATGGGGAGGAGTTCGGCCAGCCAAGTGGAGGGAAGAGAGAGAGTGATCCAATCTAGACCATTCATCTAAAAGACTCCCGATCCGACGGCTACCATTAATTTCAGCCAAAAATTGATTAAACACGGCCAAAATTAAATAAAAAAATATGGGACAATCATTGATGACCATTGATATTATGATCCATCCAAATGTGTAGCTGATATCTCCCAAATTGCCCAGGATCTCTGATTTTACCGATTTCTCTGATCGGTGCGATCTTGGTCGTCGATAATGCCAGAAACTGTAATTCAATGCAATTACCTCCTCCCATTGGTCAAATTTATTTTTCATGTATCAATATTCATGAGATCAATGTTTTGGGCCATTAAAATTGAAAATTTTGGTCCATGGGTCGATCCGGGAGCTGATCGGACCATTATGCCCCTGATGCGAGGACATACGGCTTTTCGTCCGGATTTGTTCTTTCTTGCATATCTCTTCATCCGATGGTCAAATTTTCAATCCGTTTTAAGAATTGTCTAGATCTATAAAACCTTGACAATGTGGTAAAGTTGGAATTCCATGTTAGAGTTCCAACTTGTCTCAAAGAGTCGGGGTCAAAATGGTCATTTCGGCCTTCCGATGTCCGTTTTCCATGTTTTGGGCACCGTTGCGAAGCTCTCGACCGGAGCTATGCAATGAGCACATTATCTTGGCCATTTGTAGCATGTAAAGCCATGCCAAGGCATTTACAGAGCCTGTTTGCCTCATCTATTCTTCAATTTCCTGAATCTGGGTCGGATTTTCAGCACTGGCTTCTGCATTACCAAAATCTGTATAAAGCGTGCTAAGCAAAAATTTTTGGTGCCAATAACAAGAAAAAAAGAAAAAAGGAAAAGTAAGTAAAGGTGTTACTATGTAGCTTTTCAATTATCTCTCCTTCTCCACTTCTTTCTCCTCCCTTCAGCCACCCTTTTGGCCATTCAAGAGACCGCATTCCAGCCATCAGCCAGCCCATGTTCGACCTGCCCCTCTGCTGGTCTTATAAACCATTATAGATCAGCACTTTGGATGCCCCTTTTGGCTACCTTGATCAGGCCCTTAGACAAAGCCAACCAGGCCCCCCTGTTGTCCCTTGTGCACAACCCTTAGATGGCCTGCAGATAGCCCCTATTCAGTCCTTCAAAGCCCTTTGGATGCCCCCAATTGGCCTCCTCAAAAGCCAGCCCTGCTGTCTCTTTAAATTAGCCTTGTTGATCTCCTTCAAAGCCTATGTACGCCCCCTGTGGAAGACCCATTTGGCCACCTGAACATGCTCCAAAAAAACCAACCTTGCTATCTATGGGAACCTCGAGAAACATTTTCTCTTTGATGTGTTTTGAAAAGAGTTTTGTTTTGGTGTGTTTGAAATACCGACATTCAAGTTCTAGCAAAATAGGTGATAGCCTATAAAGGTATTAGATAGTTGGGTGATATTATAAAAGTATAGAACGAGATTTGGATTTTGTGAAAATATTTTGTTTTGACCCCTCTCCATCAGATGGTATGAATATATGATGTTTATTTATGTTGAGCAACTGTTTGAATACCCTTGATTAACTACCATAGTGATCTGCTTGTCGAGAGCATGCACATCCACAATGTGAAATGAAAAGAACACAAAGGGCTCCAACCTTTTGGGCACGATGAAAGAAAAAGTTTGATTTTGTTTGAAATTATTTTATGTTTTGATTTGATATATTGATTTTGATGTGGTTTGAGATGTTGATTTCAAACTTGGATTTGAATATTGTTTGTCACGAGTTTCTTTGAATTGTTTGGTTTGATTGTTTTACTTCAATTGGTTAATGTTTGATTTATTTTGTTTTGAGTTTGAAATTTTCTGATGTGTTGGAATAATTTAAGTTTTTGATGTTTAGTTGACATGTATTAAGTTAATTTCATGTGATTTTATTATATTGGTTGATGTTTTAATGCCAATTCAGGTGTGCTCGGTATGTTTTAGATATTTTGAAATTTGGTTCAAATTGATTAAACTTTGAACATCAGATTGTTTATGATATGATTTCACATGTTTTAAAATGGATTTTAGATGCTTTATTGTCCTCATTATGTGTTCTTTTCGATTGGTTATGAATTATTTGATTTGTACTTGCCTAAGAAATTGAATTCCATTAATTTAAGTATGTTGAATTTGAATTTCTAAATTGTATTAAATTTGATTTTTGTTAAAAATTAAGGTTTATATGACCTATTTTAAATGTATTTTAGGATTCATTTAAGTATGTTTTTAGATTGATTTTATTAAGTTTTCAGATTTGATTTTTTTATGTTTGGTCTGGTTCGGTTCGCACCTCATCTGGTCCGTCAGGTTAGTGTCGATGCCCAGCCATATGCAATCGACTCGGCACTTGAATCTTCATTGAATTTCAATGTTCATTCTGGTGTTCATATGGTGTGGCAGCTGATGTACCATGTTCAATGCTATCCAAGCTAAATGTGCGCACGTGTATGTCTTTCCCATGGTAAAATCCCACTTGACCAGAAATTTTTTGGCAGCATGCCGCCTTGTTTTCCGATCGGTGTGAAAATTTTACCCGTTCTACATAGTATAGTATTGTGAGTTTCCAAGTAGTGGGAAGGGTTCGTCTGTAGTGAAAAGCATGTCCCATGCCTACACCCGTGTCAGCATACCAGAAATATGTCTGGGCTAGCTGCCCAATGGAGCGTCCAGTTGTGAATTAACTCCTTAGTTTTGGCATTTTGCCCTCAGATTTAGTTATGCTTTATTTTTAAATGTCCAAGGCCCAATGGGTTAGCTTCATGTCTTATGGCCTGATAAGACCGGCTTTATGTAATGTCAGCCCGGTTGGCCTAGCTTCAAGTTCATGGGGCCCTGGTGGCCTGGTTTAGTCTTCAAGGGCTAGCAAGGCCTATTTTGAGCTTCCATGGCCCGCAAGGCCAGATTTGCACCCTATTTGGACCCATCTTAGCCTTTGACCCATCATGTTAGCCAAGGAAATACGGCTGCCAACCCGGTCCTCACAAGGATTTGCTGTTGCCTTGATTGGATCAGCACCTGTTGTGACTTTGATCCAGCATCAATTTTGGGACCGAACTAGCACTTGTCTTGAACTTCAAGCCAGCACCTATTTTTAGCACCTGTTCTTGCACTTTGTCTTTGCTATAGAAATGGGCTAGGTGGGCCTCAGAGGGGCTAGAATGGGCTGGTTTAGGTGCTGGTTTGAAGGGGTTGTTAAAAAGGATTAGTTTGGTGGTGCACAAATGGCAAGGGATTGAGGGACTGCCCGAGTAGTCTCAGCCCACCTGATGGATTCTGAGAGTCTCAAAGTGTCAACTCTCACCTTACGCTCAAAAGAAGAAGAGAAAGAGACATTAAGGGTTTGTTTTTGGGGCAAGCATAAGGGCTGATTGAGAGGTAGCATAGGGGCTGTTTGGGTGACTTGATTAGGTATAGGTTGAAGGGCACATTGGGGGCCTGATTGAGAGAAAATTTAAGGGAACTCAGGGGGCATGATTGAAGATGGTTTTAAGAGCACTCAGAGGGCCTAATTGTGGATGTATTTAAGGGCACTCAAGGGACCTGGTTGTGAAGGGTTTTAGGTGCACTTAAGGGACCTGATTAAAAAGACAGCAATGCTAGTTTTCCAGAGCACATTTAGGTGGCCGGCAAGGGGCTTATTGAGGGTGAACATGGGCTTTTATAAGAAAGTTCAGAGGCCTAATTGGCTGATAGAGGGGTGGAAACAAGGGGCCTGATGTTGGTGATAGAAGAGGGCTGTTTGGAGAAGGCCAAAGGGGCTGTTTATAGGCCATCTATTTGGGACAACAAAGGGTCTAAAATGGAGGCTGAATTGGAGTGTTCATGGGGCAGTCTAGGGAGGCATGCTGGAAGAGATTTGGCTGATCTAAACAAGAGCATGATCAGGTGGTCTTCAGGAGCTATGGCTGAAGGCTTGGTGATGGTCAAGGAGGAGGCCAAGGGAAAGAGAAAAAAGAGAGAAGGAAGGGACTTTAAAAAACTACATCTCTCCTCTGGGCACAATTCTGGCTAGAAATTGAAGGAGAAGATGGCTAGCCTTCTTTTCTTTTTTTTCTCTTTCTTCTTCTTACACCAGAGAAGGAAGATAGCTGGGGCTTCTGATGGAGTTGATGGTGCTCCAAGATGAGGCTAGATTGGAGCAGAGCTTGTGCAGGGTGTAGCTGGACTAGTGTTGGCCAATGCTCGATGGGGGGCCTTTTTATAAGGAAAAATGGTGCCATATGAAGCTAGGGATAAGGCTGGGAGGGTAAGAGTCCTAATGCTCAAATATTTTTATTTTTACTAACTTCTAGTTGGGCTAGACATCCAACCAATGTGAGGTGTGTGTAAGATGCAATCTAGCACTCCCTTCCCTACCTTTTAGGTGAGTGTGTGCAAAACTCAGGTGGGAATGGGTTGATGTTCGACCTAAAGATGCCCATATAATGATTAAGATAAGCCTTACATGATAAGGCTCAGATAGTATATGAATAAATGTAAGTTGGGGAGAATCCTAGTGCAAGAAGACCTCCCATCAGCTTGGTTTGTGTAAGGTGAGAGCTAGTGCACCCTGCCCTACTTTGTAGGGCATTGAGTGCACAAACCAGTTGGACATGAACTGAATTTTGGCCAATGGATAGTCATCTAATGGGGTAAGATGATATTTGACAGATATTGTTGAATTAAAATGAAGATAATGCTCATGGAGATAGTGATAAGTTGGATATAGGATAAGAGAGCAAGAGTCCTATCTCATGAAGATGTCTCTAGTCAAAAGAATTTGTTGGCATCAAATTTTTCCGTTTAGCTTGCTTGATACAAGTTTCAGCAATGCCGAAGCCGGTGCAGAAAATCTGACCCAGATTCGAAAAATTTGTGAATAGATGATGTAAACAGGCTTTGGAAATGCCTTGGCATGGCCTTACATGATACAAATGGCCAATATAATGTGCTCATTACATAGCCCCGGTCAAGAGCTTCGCAACGGTGCCCAAAACATGAAAAATGGACACCGGAAGGCCGAAATGACCATTTTCCCCTGACACTTTGGGACAAATTGGGACTCTAGTATGGAATTCCAACTTTACCACATTGTCAAGGTTAGATAGAGCTAGGCAACGCTCGAAACGGATCGAAAATCTGACCCCCGGATGAAGAGATATACAAGGAGCAAATCCGGATGGAAAGCCGTATGTTCTCGCACCAGGGGCATAATGGTCCGATCAGCTCTGGATCGACCCATGAGCTGAAAATTTCAATTTTTATGACCCAAAACTTCGATCTCATGAATATTGATGCATGAAAAATAAATTTGGCCAATGGGAGAAGGTAATTGCACTCAATTACAGTTTTCGACATTATCGACGGCCGAGATCACACCGATCGGAGAAACTAGCTAAATCAGGAGGTCCGTTGCAATTCAAGTGATCTCAACCACACATCAGGATGGAGCATAAGATCAATGGCCATCAGGTCATGATCTGGAATTTTTTTAAGTCAATTTGGGATTTATTTAATTGGTTTTGGCTGGAATTAATGCTAGCCGTTGGATCGGGAGCACTCTGATTAAACCAGGGTTAAACCTAACCCAAGATGGGCTAACCCAACCTGTCATGGCCGAACCTACCATCCTCCCTCATATGATGTGTGTGCAAACAGCCCTAGAAAGTAGGGGAGGGTGCGCAAGGCTTTCCCAACTCTCTCCATCTCTCTTTGGTTTATCTTTATCTCATCCTCAACCACCTCGACTTCCCATGGCTTATCCTTATCACCCTCAACCACTCTCTTGGTTTATCTTCATCCTAACTAATCCTACAACTAACCAAGCCTATCCTCATCCAAGCCCTGGCCGAACAAGCCATCTTACCACATGTCATGTGCGCACATCTCCTTGAAAGTAGGAGAAGGTGCGCACCCTTCTCTCCTTCTCTTTCTAGTTGGCGCACAATCACCTCAACAACCTCCCTTGAGTTATCCTTATCATCCTCAACCTCTCTTGTGTTATAATTATCTTCCCTCAACAACCTCCAGCCTTATCTCCTCTTGCAGATGGCGCCATCAACTCCTATATAAACCCCCCTTGCTGGCCATGTGAGGACAAGCTGATCACCCTGCGGAATCCCTGCCTCTCCTCCCTCTACTCTACTCCAAGATAGATTCTCCTTGCTTGGACGTCTTCATCAGCAAGTCAGAAACCTCTCCAGCCCCCTTGTGGTGTGCCAAGTGAATAAGAAGTAGAAAAGGCCTCCCTCAAGCAGGTGCACCAGCAGCAGCCCAATCGGTGGTGCACCGATTCCAACAACAGGTGTTCCTTCTTGGAGCACTGATTCCAGCCCCATTTTCAGCAACAAAAGAAGAATAAGAGGAAGGGTATAAGGCCAGCCATCTTCTCCTTCAAATCTCCAACAAGGATTGTGCCAAAAAGGTGAGGGAAGATGTAGTACTTTCTAGTTCTTTCCCTCCCTTCTTCTTTCTCTTCCCCTCGGCCTTCTCTATGGCCATTCAAGAAGCTCCAAAAACCCAGCCTTGTTGGTAACACCTAAAGCCCATGTTCAACCTCCAAGCCATGCCAAGGCATTTTCAAAGCCTGTTTGCATCATCTGTTCTTAAATTTTTTTGAATCTAGGTCGGATTTTCTGCACCGATTTTGGCATTGTTGAAATCTTTATCCAACGAGCTAAGTGAAAAATTTTGGTGCCAACATTCCACCATGTCTTTCATATTTATCCCATAATGGCCTCTTGCCCCACTATCTTTACACATATACTACTATGGTGGTCATCCCATTTTCATCTCACCACGGGCATCCATTCTCTTTAATCCCTTCATGATTGTAGGCTTGCGCTACATTCTGGTGCAAAGATGCAATTCGCGATGTCTCGATGGCCTTTTAACGAGCTTTAGCATTTACCCTTTGGAACTTGAGGTCATTTCATTACAAATCAAATCAAGTCTTTTAGAAAACTCAAATGAAGCTGAGAACCTAAACATGCTTGATTGGTATTCTTTTTACAAAACAAATCTTCTTTTAAACTTAAGCCTATCACAGTACAAGAACACTGCAAAGATCAGGCTACTAGCTGATGATGAAACTATAAATCCATGATTCGTGGACTCCCCATTACATTGGGGGTTGGCTACTCTTTTATTTTATCTCTCTCGTGCCCGTAGCACACCTTGTACCAATTGGATATAAGAAGGCTTGATGAAGCACAACAGTGATACAAGGATGTTGAGGAGATCTACTTTGCCAAATACGGTTGATGAGCGTGTATTACACTTTGATGCCACCTTTTCAATCCATCACTATTTTTCCCAACTACATTTCTTTACATTTCATTCCACTATGCTACATATCATTCTGTTGCAAAGCTGACAGCAAGGCAAGACAAGCTATAGACATTTAAAATTGTCCGAATTCTGAGCTTAAGAATATTCTTTCCATGTGATATATCCTTTATTAGACCATTAGAAATCAAACTAAACCACCTTTTGGACAATTCAAGGGTACTGGGTGAGTTAGGAGCTTACTAGGTCATTTGAGGATGAGTTACAAATTTCCTAACAAAGTTGTGTTGACCGAGCAAGGGCTATGACTAACCCAATGACTGATTAACAATGGTTAATTTTTGTAGGTTATCATGTTTTTCGTTATGTTGTGTTCTTCTGTGATCATTGTGTGGTCACTTTCGCTCCTTCACTTACTATCATGGTTTCTCAGATGTTGTCAAGTCATTCCAGTTAGTACCGGGGGGCTTTAGTGCATGTTGGCTTTGTCCCATTATTTCTAGACCAATAGGTTAGCTCGGATAGCCACTAAACATCTATGGGTCACTTGGTCATTAATTCCAGTCTTTCTAGTCACTGTCGGGCTTTTTTAAGTTTTCCAAGTTACTCACATCATTTCTGGTTCTAGTTCGAGTTGAACGGCTTACCATCACCTTTTCTAGGATTTCTTGAGCTTTTTGGGTTACCCCATATTTTCCAGATGCCTTCCCATGTTTTTCAAGTTTTCCCTGACTTTCCAATTTTCATTCCAAGTTTTCTAGGCTACCCTCATCTTTCTAGTCATTCTAAGTCTTATAGATTATATCTGACATCTGGTCTATGTCCCGAGCCTTTTTGGTTGTCCGCCAATGTCACGCCCTCCATATTATCACCAAGAAGGGGCGTACCCAGTGCACCCCGAAACCTAGGGTGTGATGATCATCCCTCATCCTAAGGGAACAGTGAGCACACCATACACCAAAGGGCAAAGTGAGAGCGCCCCTAGATATAGGGCATGGTCACCATGCCCTTGATGAGGGGCATGACCTATCTTGTAGGTCCACTGTCCCTCCTCATGTTGGGACTTTCTAAATCATATTTGGAAAGCCTTCATCTTAAAAATATGTGATTTGGGTCACACCCCAAGTTTGAGGCGCATTGGTTCTAAATATTTTATTTTTTTTTTGAATTTTTTTAGAAGGTTATGTAGTGAAAATGGCAGGTTTTTCAATTTTTCCCCTAGGTTGAGGGCGCAGACACTGCACCCTATTGACCATGCCCTCGAACTAGGGGCATGTTTACCTTAGGCTGACCAGTTTCTCTTCTCCTATACATTCAGTGGCATTATCAACAAAACAAGGTTAACACCCTTTCTGAAGCACATTCCCAACATTCCAAGCTCTTATCCTAGGTCTCTTCCATGTTCTACCTCATTTTGATAGTGAGAAATTGATCTCAAAAGAAGGAAGCCCGGTTTGTGCTATTCGGCATCACCTGTCTTCATTGCCTTCCACAGACTCCTTGGAACAAATGTTGAAAAGGTCATCATCAATAAAAGTTTCTTCTCTGCATCCTCATTCATTTGCAACAAACAGTAGTTGACTCTGGCATGCATTTTTTTCATGGTGATCATTGCATTGAGATCACGCTGCCAAATTGTGCTTCTCTACATTTTTTTATTTTCAAACAATTTTTACAGATTTCTATGGATGCATTCTAATAAAAGCATCAACATAAAAAATCTTTATCTTTGAGTCCTCTTTCTACTAAAATAAATGGAATCTCATTCAAACATGTGGATTATCCATGGTGATCTCTACACCAAGGTCATGCCCAAAGGAGTCTACCACACGCTCAATCCAAGGGTGTGCTGACCATGTCCCCGCACCCAAGATGCACTGACAGTGCCCTTGCATGTGTTTCAAGCGATCAAGATTAGTGATTACTCCTTCATTTTAGCTCCGATTTTAGCCATTTTAATTCCTACTTCTTACTTATTCATTCCACATCATTTATACATAACTTTTATTTAGTTTTGCGTAATTTTATACATTAAAAAACAATAAAAGGAGTTAGGTTTTGCCCCAATCTAATGAGTTCTAACCTAAATGCACCTTTCACATTCTCTTCTTTACATTTACTACTCTTCTCTTATTTCTAATCATTTTCTTCACTTGGTTACTTGTTTTTTGTGTTGCATATGACATCGAGATAGCAATGGTAAAAGGCTCTTCTTCATCAGCCAGTCAGAGAAGAAGAAGGTTGAATCCGGATGCCTATCTCCCATGCTCAGGTACACAAGGTCATCTCTTGCATACTTCATACATTCATACATTTAATTTCGAAACCTACGGTTCCTGGTGACCACATTCTTCTACCTCATCCCCTATTCTTTATCTTATATCTTTTAGTTTTATTTTTTTATTTTCCTCCCACATGACCTAAACCATCCCTTTGGCACTCGAGTGATGTTAAGAGCCGAAAGTTCAGGGACCAATGTGAGTGTGGGCCTAGGTGAGAGTTCCTTCTTACTTCAATTTTCTAAGGTGCCGACCCGGATCCCATTTTTGGAGTCAACACCAATGTAAATTTCTTTTGAGTATCAACACTCAAGACCACTAAGCCCTCAATTAGACCTTTAACCAACTCAAATCAAACACATAAATAGGAAAGGCATAATCAAAATGACAAATCAACACCAAAATCACTAATTGACCAAACAATCTAAACATTAACCAAATGATAAATGAAAGAAAACACATCCTTATTCAAACAAGTATATAAAAAATGTATATAAGGCATATATATATTAACTTTTTTATATATGTTTAAATGTAGTGGTCTTCATTTAATAGATTAAAAGGGACAAAACCATAAGATAGGCAAAGAATGCAAAAAATACCCCTCTCTGACTGATGTTGACAACTTGCTTGCAACCAAAGACCAAAGTCCTAACTGTCAAAATTGGTAAAGAGGAGTCAATTATTTGTATGAATCCATATGTAAACTTGAATTTTATAATGTGTATGAATCAAAGTGATGATGAAATTTATGTACCTTTTAAAAAAAATTCTAAAGTTTTGCCATTTTGGATTCTAAAAGTTGCAAGCATTCATATATGTTTTTGTCCTTTTCATATTGTGACATTTCAACATTGTTGCCCCAAAGATGGTGTGGTGAAGGCCCAGTACCAAAACCCCTGACGCTGCCATGAGTGTCAACCCCAATAACTTTAGAGTAGACATCGGATTTGGATGCCAATGAAAAAGTACTAGTAGATGGTTAAGATTCTTTGTAGGCATTAAGTTTGCCCTATGATGGTGAAAAGTCCAATTAGAAAAGATATATCATGGAATACATTAGAAGAATAACAAACTTAACTTTATACTTAAAATTTCAATGGCATTCATCATTCACTACCTTTTTTAGTGTGTGTGTGTTAATGAATATATCCATTCTATCTAGATTTTTACCACTTTTGGTCACCTGAAATTTTAACAATTATTATTTATGCATTAGCTCTAAACAAGTCTACCAAAAAATGTTATTAAAGCACAGTGATAAGCTAATTAGTATTAACATCTATTCTCTTAATATTTGCAAATGACTTATTGCCAACACAATGATACATCTTCTATTCTCCTTTGTTCTTCTAGTTGACCTCACTATTTTTTAAAAAATAAAAAGCTTTAAAATTAAGCCATGTATTGGATTATGATTGACTTTGCATGAAGAAAACAAGGATTTACCTTAAATCTAGTAAAACTCCATGATGACTTCACTACATCCCACATATCAGAAGAAATATGTAGTCCATGAGGTGGCTCGTTGACATATGTGTACTTATTTCTTAGAGAATATTTATGGTATTTCCATTTTTGTCCAAGATCTTTCATAACAAAAAATCTTTGGAGTTCATTTCCATCAACAACATCACACTTTCTCTACAAAAAATAGTTAAATATACAATTTTTTAATTAACAACGTATGGAAGGAAAGTGTGACATAAGATTTAATAATTTCACCTTGATAAAACCTCAACAACATTTGCTTGATGCATCTTGTCCTAAGATGCAATGTTGATGGGACTTTTTTGGCATTCCTTGCAACTGTCCCCAAGAAGGTCCTTGATAACCTTCCACCATTCTCAATAGGTTGTCCAAATTCATTCCACTCCACAAAAATCAGTTTGCCATCCTCCAAAGTATGCACATCCTGACAGTACATGTGGCCCGTGTTTTCTTCCTTTCAACATCACCAAGAACAATGTTTTCCTTTGAATTACTTTCTAGTTTGGGAGCATTTTCATTGGTATCATTTGATGGTGTTGAAGAGGGTATTGAAGACTTAGCCAAGGAGATCAACAAGTCTCCTTGTCGACTATATGCAACAACTAAGCTATTAAAGGTATCCGAATCAGCATAACTAAACCAGTCTTATGTCATCTACAATTAAAACATCATATATCACCAAATGATGAATGTTGGTAAACTAGGAATCAGAACTTTTAAAAGGATGAGTTCACAGTTAGCATGAAGTATGGACATTTTGATCAAGAGAATGTAAGTAGAGCATTCTTTACAAAAACATATGTATAGTAGAGTGTGAAAACCCACACTCTAGGTCATCCCATTATTGAGGTACCTAATAGATGCTAATGTTAATACTACATTTAATTACGAAAGTGGATCTACAATATATGAAGGAAAATACATGAAAGTACTACCTAGGGTACATTGAAAGGAATGGAGGTAAGACTCTTCTTGCTAACCATTTTCCTTCGAACTGGTACAAGTCCTTCAAAAACTGAAAATAGGGTGTTGACACCGAAAACAGGTTTGTCATCTTACGGATCGCCACCTCAAGAAAGGGGATGAGAAAAAAGGAAGAAAACGTGGAAGACTACTCTCTCACCTCGGTCCCATACTCATATTGATCTCCGAACTTTCATCTCTCGGCGTCACTCGAGCACCGGAGAGAAGGTTCGGGTCATGTGGGAGGAGAGTGAGGATGGAATAAAAAGAACTTAATGCAAAAAGGAATTAAGAATGTGGTTGCCAGGAACTGTGGGTTCCGATTGAAATGAAATAAGAGAGAGATTTGACAGTGTGTTCCTTAGCGTGGGAAAGAGTGTGTGCAGGTTCACCCTTCTTCTTCTTTGGCCGGCCGTTGAAGAAGAGTCTCCAACTGATGCTACCTTGATGTATCCATGCAACTAAAAGACAATAAAACATGGGACAAGTGAATAAAGTTGATCAGGACTAGGTGAAGTGTAGAAACTGTAAAAAGAAAAATAAGGAAATGATCAATTAGATTTGAACTCACCAGATTGGGGCGAGCCTAACCCCTTTTTTGTAATTTTGGATGATAAAAATGATAAAAAATGAAATAAAATGATCTAAATATTCTTTAAATGAAATAGAAAATATTAAAGAGTAGGATGGCTCGGATCAGAGTCAGAACAAGCAAAAGAAGCCAGTTCGGATGGCCTGCTCTCAGGTGAGTGCACTGTCCAGCCGGCGCGACTTCGGTAAAGAGAATGCTACGGTGAACCCCGATGTTGGAATTGAAATATGTTTATTTCCAAAGACAGATAACTTGGAGTGGAAGATATATTATGTTGACAACTTCTCCAGAATCTTCTTGTACATACCAGTATAATTTATGACAGTAAATGGATGTAAAATCAGAACTAGGTTGTGCGTTCTTGATGAAGCAATCACCACAAACAAACGAAATGTCAGAATTGAGTGACGTTAGTTGAAAATGGAAGAGAACATAGAGATACAGCTTTATTATGTTAACCACATTGGCATCATGCATCTCAAGAATTTTGTAGTGGTCGATGAAGAATGTCGATGTAGAGAGTACGAATCAAGCCTCCTTCCCCACGTCGGGGTCGATCTCTCACCACCGGATCGGAATAGAACGTGAAAGAGAGCTTGGAAAAGAGCTTGGATAACCTTTGGACATGCTGGAGCATGTGTGGTATCCCCCGGTCATTGAGAATGGCTCTCAATTCATAGGGGAAGCAAGACCGGTGCAAAACATAGAAAGAAAATGACCACGCTTCCGGGTTGGGGGCGCGGCTGGCCGCACCCTTTGGTTGAGGACGCGGTCAGCATGCCCACACTTTGGGGGCACATTTGGCTCATTACTTCTAAACATCGACAGAAAATTCTAGCCCCCGACTTGGGGGTGCGGTCAAAATAAATGCTTGTAAGTGGGAAAACGTCTCAATAATCGATTTAGAAACTCCAAAATGGAGTAAGTTTCCGGTTTTTTGGAACTGACCACACCCTCAGGACGGGGGAGCGCTGACTGCACCCTCGGTCTGAGGGCATGCAGACTGTGTCCTCACAGTGAGGGCATGCTGATCGTGCCCCCAGATCGGGGGCACATTCAGTTCTATCTCCTATGCGCCCTACATCCGCAAGCCGTAACTTGCAAACGGGTTGTCCGTTTAAATTTTCATTTGTTTCGTATGAAAGAGGACTCGCAAACATGGCTCCCCAAATTAGTAAACCCTCTGGCCCATTTCCCAAAACTTCTGTATGGGATTTTAACCTCCGGTTTATGGTTTTCGAGGATGCCAAAAGCCAGAGCCGTGAACAAAAAAGACATAGTTTTAATCAAGGAGACTAAGGTCAGGTCTGGATGAATTAAAATGATGACCGAACAAGTCCAGTATGATTAAAAAACTTAGAATCATCAAAAAATCCAAGTAAATGTGAAATGAACCTCGGAAAAGCCGGGAATAACCTAGAAACCCTAAAATCAACCGAAATGACGGCACGACACCGGTTGGTGACAATATACGGCTAAGCTTGACTCGAAGCACCCGGAAAGGTCTGGTGATGACTAGAAAGATACAAAATGTGGTCCGGGATAGCCGTAGCGATATGGATCAAAAATCCAGGATAAAAGCTGTTATAAACATGCGACTGCCGAAATGACTTGCCGGAAACCCAAATGTTCCAGAATTCACATGGGAATTCCAAGACCTTCAATTGTTGATCATTAAGGGTCAGTCATTAAGTAGGCTTCGTGTTTCCACGATTAATGTGCAACTCTCGCTTGAAGGTTATGGCATTGCTCCATAAATCTTAGGTCTATTCTCAACTCACGCAGCTCTCTATTGACATCCTTGGCTCATCTCCACAAGGTGATCTGGATCAGATAATGGTCAGATACAGAGTATTGCCAATGGAATAAGGATTTAAGACCTAAATAAGGCCAAATTGGTGTGTCTACATAGGGTAATGTTGTTATCGCATGTGTAGTTGTAAAGAAGAGACAATAATTTGACATAAGCAGTTTTTACCTCCTTATGACTGCCTCTTGCTTTTTTGGCTTAGTCATCAGAAAATAATCCAAAATAATCATACAAGGTTCCAAGTTAGACTCAAATGAATTAACAAGATTACATAGGATTAGCAACCTCTAATGTCTCTTATAATATACTTCTTGTTAGTAACTAAGAAAAAAAATTAAGGAACTAACATCAAGTAACAACCACTTACCCATCAACTAAGGAGACAATGACATAAGTTTTTGTGAACACCTCTTAGCTCCATATTGTTTGTACAATCTTGTGACTACCATTTAGGTACATAGAAAATAATAGGTAATCTACTTTTGCTGCACTAATAATTTAAATCTTGCATAGTTGGATCCACATATGACTGTAAAATTAGAAGAATAAACAATTATAAAATTCTTATTCATCAAATCTATCCAAACAACTAGAAGAAGATCGAAAGTTGTGAATCTTGATCTTTTTCAAATTTGTCCAAACAATCGAAAGAAATGATTAACATGCATTGGTGTAAGTAATAACAAGGAGTGCAATGAGCTAATCCAAGTAATAAACATACAACCCTTCAAATTTTTCATAAAGGACCCTTGCATAAAAAATAAAAAGCAAATAAGATTGTCAGCACATTTTCGATAAGTCCATGCAACTTAACATAACATACCAAATCAATTTTTCATTTAAATAGCCCCATCACAAAATTCCAATTTGGACTACCATGCCATATGAAACATGAACCTCAATTTCATGGTATTTACAATAGATGTTTAAAAGTCACATTTTCAATCACATGCATGTATACTAATCATTTTGTTCCACAATAAAATACATCTAAACCAATTCCAATGTAAGACATTGAGTAAAGATTAGTTGAAGATAACATACTTCATAAAAGATTAGAATAGATTAGAATTCATCTTGTTTCTTATTGACTTTGGTAGATCATAAATGTCTGTGATGTTCTTGATCTTTTTTGGGGGTTTGATAACATTTTCGTCTCCCACAACCCTTTATCCTTCGAGCTTGCAACATCGGACTTGTAGGATAAATTCTATATAACCTAATTTCCTATCTTTTCATTAAACAATATAGAACAAGTAATAACAAATAGCAATATGTTTGAAATTATACATAATAGATAATAGAACAAGTAATAACAAATAACAATATGTTTGATAATTATAGATAATATACAAAGGAACTATAGATACTAGAATAATAAAAATAGCACTACGTTTTACTTTCCTCCGAGTAATCTTATTTCAGGTTTTTTATGTGCTATTGCTATGCCATCTCTTTGGAGTCATAACAAGCAATTGGTTAAGTTGAGGATTGAACTATAGCAGTCCCCATGCACTCCATTCCTTGTTATTGGTATTTTATTTGCTCCCTAGTAGCAATGAGGGAACCTCGATAAAATATTTTGTAAAAGTTGTTTATTAAGATTTTTTTATTTTTATATGTTTTAAATATCGACATCTAAGTTTTATAGCAACATAGGTGATAGCATATAAAAGTACTAGATAGTCGGGTGATATTATAGGAGTATAGAACACATGTTTAAGTTCTGTGAAAATTTTGTTTTGACTACTCTCAGTAGGATGTTACGAATATCAGACATCCATTTACATTGAGCAACAACTCAAATACCCTTGATTAACTATCATAGAAACCTATTTGTCAAGAGCACGCACATCCACATCATGTAAAGAAAAAAGAGCTCTAGCTTATCAAGTCTGATCAAATGCGAACAAGTTTGTTTAAGTTTTGAATTTGTTAAAAGATTGCTTTGTTTGGAGTTCTTTAAGTTTTGGTTTTGAAATGTTGATTTCAAGTTAGAGTGTTAAATGTTGGTTTTGTGTCATTTTTGTGTTCAAGTTTAAATACTTGATTTTGACTTAGTTAAATTTTGAATCAATTTTGATTGTTCTTTTTGATGAAATTGTTGAAATTTAGATGAGTTGTAGATGTTTTAAGTACTCTAATTTGTTTATGTTTGGTGGGCATGTGTTAAGTCTTTTTTTCATGTCGGTTGATGTTTTGATACTGATATGAGTGTGTTTAGTAGATTTTAAGTGCTTTTAGACTTCAACTCAACTAGATTAAGTTTAAGTTCAGATTGTGAAGATTTGATTACTCATGTCTTGAGATAAATTCTAAGTGTTTGACCTATTTTACTTGTTTTCTTTAAGAAGTTAACTTTTACTTAAGTTATGTTTTTTGATTTGTATGTTTCAATTTCATTAAGTTTGTTCTTATGATTTGGCTAAGTTTTTTTAGACTTAGTTTTTTTTCTTTTATGTTAGGATTTGATTAAATCCATCTTTAGATTTGGTTAAGTGTCTGCTCTGCAATTGGGTCTCCTTGCATTGGTGGACATTTTATCCTAAAAAAACTATCCGGGTACCCTTCCCACAATAACGGCTCTATTGTCTTGGGGAGTGTTGTGAATTTCAACTCCTCGCTATAAAAGACTAAGCAGCAAAAAGTGAAGCTTTATCCCATCGCAAGCTTCACTTCCCATTGGGTCCATCAAGCTAGCATCAATACCTGATCACATGCAATCAACGCAGCACTTGAAATGTTCATTGAATTTGTCCATGTCTAAGTACAAAGTGCATAGGTAGTTCATATGCCAAGTCCAGTAATGTCGGCAATTCATATGCCATGTCAAGAATCTTTTCCAAGTATGGATGTCTACAACCTATCAAAGTGAAGTTTCCTTTCCATGGTGTAAACTCCCATGGATCAGGAAAATTTCGGCAGCATGTCGCCCTATTTTTCAATCAGTGTAGAAATTTACTCATCCTATATAGTTAAGTCTTTCATATAGTGTGAAGGGTCCATCCACCTAGGAAGCATGTTCCATAAGTATGCCTGGGTCAACATACTGAAAATTTGTTTGAACTAGCTACTCAATGGAGCATCCAATTGTGGACTAACTCCATAGCTTAGTTTTTCCCCAAGTCTGAGGCAGCATCCAGTAGGTGGACTAACTCCCCATAATTAGTTTCTTTTTGAGGTTTGAAGCCTGAGAGAGCACCTAGTGGTGGGCCAACTCCCCAAACCTAGTTTTTTTAAGACTAAAGCCTGAGGCAGCTTTCAGTGGTTGGCTAACTCCCCAAACTTAGTTATTTTTTAGTGTGAAGCCTAATACCCTGTTTGGTTAGAGTTTCATTTTTGATACTATATCAATATTGATATTAATATTTTTAAATATTGGAGTATCAAAATCAAAAGTAATACAAGCTGACACTTGTATTACATAATATGCTTTATTTGTACTCCAAATTTTAAAATTAATACAATCAACCAAACACCTCTTAATGGTTCCTATCAATATCAATTTTAAAATTAATAGTGATAGAGGTATCTAATAGTGTTACCAAACAGGGCGTAAAGTAGCACCCAATTGTGGGCTAGCTCCTCATACTTAGTCAATTTTAAGTTCAACTTTGAAGTGCCCGGGGCAACGTCCAGTTGTGGATTAACTCCCCAAACCTAGTCATTTTGTCCAAAGCCTAATGGGCTAGTTCATGTCTTATCAACACAACAGGACGATCTTCAAGTCTTTGGGCCAACAAGGCTTGTCTTGGTCATCATGGACCAGCAAGGCCTACTTTTGCAACCTAAATGAACCTGTTTTGCATGCTTCTTTTCTTGTTGTACCAATGAGAAAATGGAGGCTCAGTGGGGCTATAATGACTTACGGAGGTACTACAGCATAGGTTGATAGAATTAAGGCCAATTAAAAGATCAAAAAAGAAGACAAGAGGGTTGTTTTAACGGCCAACATGGGGCTAGATAGTAGCCTAATCAGGAGACATGATCAGGGACAAGTTTAAGGGCACATAGGGGCCTGATTATGGATGGGTTTAAGAGCACACTAGGGGCCTGATTGAGGTGCTTAGAGGGTCTGAATGTGGGACACACAAGAAGCCTGATTGTGGACAAATTTAGGGGCACACAGTGTCAACTTTGAAAATAGGTTTGTCGTTATCCGGATCACCACCTCAAGAGGATATGAGAAAGATTGGAAAGAAAATATGAAAAACTTTCAACTCGGTCCTACACTCACATTGATCCCCGAACTTTCATCTCTCGGCGTCGCTCGAGCACCAAAGAGATGGTTTGGGTCGTGTGGGAGGAGAGTGAGGACAGAAAAAACTCAATGAATAAACGAATGAAAATAGGTGGTCACCAAGAACTGTAGGCTCTACTTTGAAATAAACAAAGTGTAGATTAAGAAAAAATGACCATGTGTACCTTAGCGCGGGAAACAAGTGCTCGGGTTCAACCTTCTCCTTCTTTGGCCGACCGACGAAGAAGAGGCCTCAACCACTGCTAGCCTGAAAAACCTATGCAACTAGAACAATAAATTAAGTGAAAGGATCTGATTAGAACTAGGCGAAGTGTAGAAATTGTAATATGAAAGATGAGAAAAGAAGCAATTGGATTAGAACTCACCGGTTGGGGGTAAGTCCTACAACTTTTTTGTATTTTTTTGTTGATATAAAAATGATGCAAAATTAAATTAAAATGACCTAAAATGCTTTAAATGAAAGAGGGGAGACTTAGAGAGTGGGACGGCTCGGATCAGAGCTGGAATGAGCAAAAGAAACTAGTTCGGATGGCCTGCACTCCGGTGAGCACGATATCCTGCTAGCTTGACTTTGGTACAGAAGCTTCTATAGTTGACCCTGATGTTGGAATTGAGTGACGTTTGTTTCTACGGACATAAAACTTGAAGAAGAAGAGATTCCATGTTGATGACTCCTCTGAAGTATGCCTATCCATACCTATACAATTTTTGGAAGGAGACGGATGTAAAAACAGAACATGATTACGCGCCCCTGATGTAGCAATTGCCACAGACAAATGACAAGTTGGAATCGAGTGCCATCTATTGAAATGAAAGAGGACACAGAGAAGAAGCTTTCCTATGTTGACCACTTTCACATAATGCATCCCAAAAATTCTGTAGAATCTGATGAAGAACGTTGATATTTAGAGCATGAGTCGGGCCTCCTTTCTCACATCGGGGTCGATCTCTCACCAATGGGAAGGAATAGAACGTGAAAGAGAGCTTGGAGAAGAGCTTAGACGACCTCTGGATGTGCTAGAGCATGCGGTCCCCTGGATCATTGAGAATGGCCCTCAATTTATAGGAGAAGTAAACCCAGCACAAAATAAAGAAGAAAACTGAATGAGCCCTGGGTTGAGCACGCCCTCACCCTGAGGGTGTGCATACCATGCCATCGGGTGAGGGAGCATATACACACCCTCTCCCCAAGGGCGTGTTCAGCAGGAGTTGCCAAAATCCAGTTGAACTAAATTGGAATGTTTTTAAATGGATTTTTTTTCTAATATGAAAGTGCCCCTGGGTCGAGGGAACGTTCAAAATAAGCATTTTTATAAAAATAAATTTTAAAATCAATTTGGAAAGTCAAAAATTGGAGGAAGAAACTGGATTTCAGAATTGGACGCACCCTTAGAAGAGGGCGCGCATACCGTGCCCTCACCTAGTGGACACACATATTGTGCCCTCGTGTGAGGGCACAATCACTGCACCCTCGACTTGAGGGTGTGCATACTGTGCCCTCAGGCTGAGGGCGCATTCACATCTCTCTCCTACGCACGTACAGATCGAAAGCCATAATTTGCAAATGCGACGTCCATTTCGATGGATTTTTCGATGATTTTAGGTTTTTCAACCATACCATACTTGTTAAGTTATCATTTTAAGTCATCCCGAGTTGACTCGAGATTCCTCGACCCGAACTGTGCCCTTTTGATCTTCGCCACGGTTTTTGGCTTTTCGTAAGAGGGTAAACCAGTAGAAAGCCCCATGTGAACGTCTCAGGAGTCACGCTGGATGGTTTACTGACTTGAGGATCTACAGTTTAATGTCCTCTATCTAATGCAACAAACGAGAACCAAATCGGATGTCCCATTTGCAAGTTACGGTCCATGGAACACTCGCGTAGGAGAGAGACTGTACCACGCCCCTGCCCCCCTTGAAATGGGAGGGCACGGTCACCACACTCTCACACTGGGGGCACACCCTATGTGCCCTCAGTTAGGGGGCACGCCTTGCGTGCCCTCACTCCCTTTGAAAGATGGAGGCACGGTTTGTTTTTGGAAATTGGAAATTACCTCGATTAACGCCTTCTAAATCAATTTTTAGAAAGTTTCCTTCGCTAATTATGATTTATTTTGACCGCACCCCCGAGTCGGGGGCACGTTCATCTTGTCAAGTCCAAATTTTAGCAATTTCCGAAAGGTTCCGATGAATTTTAGCAATGAAACACGTAACGCACCCCTGCTCTGCTTGAAAAGGGGGGGCATGCAGACTGTGCCACCAGGGTGAGGGCACGGTCTACGCGCCCTCATCTCCTTTGAAAGGCAGGGGCGCGGTCGGCCTATTTTTCTACTTTGAACCGGTTCTCCGTCTCTATAAATTGAAGACTATTCCCAATGAACCAAGGTCAACCCCCCATGCCTAGCTCATCCTGAGGTCGTCCAAGCTCCCTCCTGAGGCCGTCTCGATATCCAAAGCTGATCTGACATTGAGAGATTGATCCTGAAGCGAAGAGGAAGGCCCGATCCATGCGCTCTATATCACAGAACTTCATCGGCTGCTAAAAAGAATTTAGGGCTTCTTCTACTAAAGTGGTCAACATAAGAATCATTCCTCTCCTCGTCCTCTTTCATTTGCAGCCAGTGGTACTTGATTCTAACTTTCCGTCTATCCATGGAGATTGCTGCACTGAGAGCATGCATTCAGGTTCTATTCTTCCATATCCGTTCACTTTCAGATTTTCTACAGTCTTGTACGGACATGTTTCAGAGAAGCGATCAACAGGAGATCTCTTTCTCTCTGAGTTCTCCATCCATAGAAACTAACGGCACTAGATTTCTACATCAGGGTCGTCTGTACAATTCTCTACACCAAAGTCGCACCAGAAGGGTGCAAGGCTACCCGAACCGGCCTTCTTCAACCAACTCGGCTTCAACTCAAGCCAATTCACTTCATAAGTTCTTCTTAACTCATTTAATTCAGTCTATTTATTTGTTAGAACATATTTTAGTTTAGTTTGCATTATTCTTTACATAACCAAAAACACAAAAAAGGGGTTAAGGCTCACCCCAAAGCCGCTGAGTTCGGTTTTCATTGCTTCCTTTCTCATCTTCTCTTTACAGTTACAACACTTCCCACAAGTCTAATCCATCCCTTCACTTGTTTCTTTGTTTAATAGTTGCACAGATTGATCAAGCTAGCATTGGTTGGACTCCCCTCATCGGCCAGCCGAAGAGGAGGAAGGTTGAACTCACATCTCAATCTCCCGCGCTAAGGTACACACGATCATCTAACTTAATCTCTTGTTCAATTCCATAAAGCGGAGTCGCGGCTCCTAGTGACCACCTCTTTTATTCATGCTTTAAGTCAATTCATTCCTCACTCTCCTCCCACATGACCCGAACTGTCTCCGGTGCTCGAGCGATGCCGTGAGATGAAAGTTCGGGGATCAATGTGAGTGTGGGACCGAGGTGAGGATTTACCGCTTTTCGAGTATTTTCTGATTCACTCCCTTTCCCCTATTCTATCATCACCTTTTATTGAGGTGCCAATCTAGAACCCATTTTTGGAGTCGACAGGTGGCTCGTGAAGGAGTCCTTTACTTCAAGTTTATGTCAACAATGTGGCATCAGCTTGATCGTGTCGGTGATCAACTTCGGCGAGTTTTAAAAGACCGTGTTACTCTTGGACCGGCTTGGCACTATCTTGGAGTCACCACCTGCTACTGAGGACATATCAATGCTACACCTCACTTGCTACTCCATATTGCATCTCTGATGCTTGGCCTAGCCATTGCTAAGTTTCTTCTAGAAAATGTCCTATCGTCTCTCCCACATAAGACTTTTATGGTGAATCAGATCACCATTGAATCTGGGCCCGCGCCAGCACCCACAGTCACAGTACCTACTCCACTTGTTGCCCTAGCACCTACTATGCCCACCACAACATTTGTGCCTGCACCTGCTATTAGGAATCATTACATGGTAGCGAAAAAATATTTGATTCTTTTAAATCATGGTCTTTGCCTTGGTCGATGCCGAACGAGTAAAACTGGGAACCGAATATGAAGTAGAACGAGAGTACCTCATGGTATTTCTAAAATCCCTCACCATGGATAAAGATAGGACATTCCTCCTTGCTTAAAATTGTTTAAGTGTCCGATCTCTAGCGGTATCCACACGATCTGCTTCAATAGATGAGTTCTCCCTTCCTTCGGGCCTCCAGAAACCTTCCAGATCCAAGCTTGACCATGGGTGATCACCTTATAGAGAAGAGAGAAGTAAGAGAGGATGATTGGGACGTGCTCCGGCCCTATGTCTTGTTAAGGTTTGGCTTCATAAGCCATTTATACATAGAAGATGTATTTTTTTCACAAAAACCCAAAACTTCTATAAAATTACTTCCACGTGTAGGCACGCCAAATTTGCCTAATTTAGAGCATAAACTCATATTTTATAGGGTGACATGTGTGATTTACCTTATAATGTTGCCAGGTCTTTTAAAGTTCATTTGGAGCTTCGCCGAACAAAATTGGATGTTTTCGAAAGTTTTCCGCAAAAAGCCATAATTTTCCAGCGAAAGCCACACGTAAATCATGTAAACACAGGAATTTGCTGAATGACCAATGCCTAATGATTATTCATTGATGGTTACGGTTATATTCACACTTCGGACAAGTTTTGTTGCATACCGTGCCTTTTCGGTTGCCGTCGGAGTCATTTTAACCAGTATCAGATCTTCTGTTCACTGTCCTAACTTCCGAAAAAAATTCTTAAGTTTAGGAGGGTTTGATAGCTGATATAATTCTATATATAGCTTCTTCATGCTGTTATCTTTCCAACGCAATAAACGGCGTCGAATTCTGAGTTCTGGAGTGTTCGCAATGGCTTCCGGAAGAAGGACGCGCAAAACAGTCCCATGTGCCCGGGTCCGTGGGCACATGGGCCCAGGACCCAAGGCACGTGCCCATGCGCGCTACCCCTGAGGCACGTGGCCTTGTGTCCCTGATCGAGGGCACGAGGGAACTAGTTTTTCCCCAGGACTCTACCTCTGAACAGATCGGATCGGATTTTTCGACTGGATAAGACCGAAAATTTTGAATGGATTGGATGTGCCCCCACTGGGAGGCACATGCGCCCCTCAGTGGGGTGCATGCTCCCTGCACCAGGGTGCATGTGCCCTGGGGTAGAGCGCAAGGTGCCCTATTTTGTAGTATGGATCGCGACGTTCGTTCTCCTATAAATTGAGGCCGATTCCGATCGTTCCAGAGGCATGTACACGACCCCCCAGGCATCTCAAGATATCCAACCTCCCTCCTGCATCCATTTTGTGATTTTTAGATAGAGAATTTTGAGTTTTTAGAGAGAGAAAAGTTGGTTCAAGAGAGAGGAAGGTAGTCTACAGGTGATCTATCAAGTCTCTTTTCTTCGGACTCTACAGCAGCGTGTGGACATCTGCTGCCTGAGCTCTCAACATAAAAGTTCTTCCTCTCCAAGTCTTCTTCAGTTTGAAATTGTTGGCACTTGATTCTGAGGTCGGGGCTGGTCATGATGAGTGCAGAAGAAAAGTCGCAATTGGCAGATCCTGGACTGCTGCTCGGCTTTTCGACAACCCAGATTTGGCCATATCTCTCTCTATTCTATTCAGAATCTTTCTGTTCTTTTTCCTATCTCTTTGTTTCGTGATTCTCCATCTTATTATTATTTTTTACATTTTTTATGTATTATTTTTAGTCTGTTAATCCGAAAATAAAAAAAGAGGGGTTAGAGATAACCCGAATCGGGTCAGTTTTTAGTCAATTGTGTGTTTCATGCCATTTTCCTTACAATTGAGTGCAGAAGCAAAGTCGCACCTGGCAGATCCTAGACTGCTGCTCGGCTTTTCGACAACCCAAATTTGGCCATATCTCTCTCTTTTCTATTCAGAATCTTTCTGTTCTTTTTCCTATCTCTTTTTTTCGTGATTCTCAATCATATTATTTTTTTACATTTTTTCTGTATTATTTTTAGTTTTTTAATCCGAAAATAAAAAAGAGGGGTTAGAGATAACCCGAATCGGGTCAGTTTTTAGTCAATTATGTGTTTCATGCCATTTTCCTTACATATACTCCACTTTGTTTAGTTATAATTGTCATTTTCACTTGTTTGTTTGTCTAGTTTCACAGAAAATCAAGCATCCACACGTTGAGGACTCTTCTTCATCGGCCGGCCGAAGAAGGAGAAGCTTTGACCTGCACTCTTCACGCTAAGATACACACGGTCATCTTTAATTTCATAAATAGGAACCCGCGGTTCCTGGCGACCACATGTATTAATTTCTTTCTTCTCATCTCCTCCCACATGACCCGAACCATCTCTTTTGTGATCGAGCGACGCCAAGGGATGAAAGATTGGGGGTCAATGTGAGTGTGGGACCGAGGTGAGAGTTGCTTTCCATGTTTTCTTCCTTTCTTTCTCATCCCCTCTTGAGGTGATGATCTGGATTCACGGACTTCCCTAAAAAGGAGAGGCCCTATCAAATTTTCAGAGTTGACAGCTTTGTGGTGACCACGGTGAGAACAACAATGTCTTCAACCGTGGGTGCTTAGTGTTTTGTTTGCAACTAGTTCTTGTTCTAGACCGGTTCCCACGTGAGCCTTTCCTTCTTTCCACCTTTCTTAATTTCATGCCATCTCAAAATTTCTGATTTCACCCATCTTTCATCAGATCTGAAGAGTCAAGTACCTCATTTAATTTCTGTCATTGTATTTCAGCCGGTTCCCACGTGAACCTGCCTTTGCTTTAAAACTAGTTCCCGTATGAACCAACTCTCTTCTACAAACCGGTTCCCACGTGAACCAAAATTTATTTTCAGTCATTCAAATCAGATTTTTTCCCTATTTACTACAGGTTATCACCCTCAAATTGGTCACCGCGTGACCCTCTTTTATTTTTTAGATGTCATTTAAACCAGCTCTCACGTGAACCACCCTTTTCCTTTTAAACCGGTTCCCGCGTGAACCAATCTCTTTCTTTACTTCGGTTCCCACGTGAACAAAATCACTTTCCTTCAGATATATCACCACTTGGATCAGATCCTTATTTACCTTTAATTTGCTCCATGTGCCCTTTTCAATCATTCAAATCGGTTCCCGCATGAACCACCCCTTTGCTACCCAAAACAGGTTCCCGTGTGAACCACCTTTACTTTTTACCCCGGTTCCCATGTGGACCAGATTAGTCTTACATCGGTCCCCATGTGGACCACCCTTTTGCTTGGCTATCATATCTGAACCCTCTTCTTTCCATCACCTTTCACTATCTCCATTTGGCTCCCGTGTGAAACAAGGTCTAGATTCTAGTTTCTAGTTGCTTGTCTAGTTTCTAATTGCTTATCTTGTGTTATTGCTTGTTTATTTTAGTTTATGTTTTGCTTATTACTTAATTTATTACTTGATTAAATTCTTTGCTCCTTCTCTCTACCTCCTTCTTTTACACTTTTTTTAGGCGGGAGCTCACTCTTTCATTTACCCCTCCCATCCAAAACACCCTCTTGGTGGATTCTGACCTCTCTTTTGGGATATTCCTTCGTAGTTGACTTGGTTGGTTTTCATCAAGGCCTCCGTAATTCCTCATACATGGAGTATTCCTCTTCACGATCGGGTTGGTTGTACCACTCCCCAAAACCTGAAGCATCCTATGTTACCTACGCGTGGTGAGATTGAGTGAAACCTAGGTCATTGGAGATTGGAGTTAGGATCCTAACCCATTTGTTGAAAGAACAATTCTTAACAATTCCATAAACCTAAGGTTTAATCAAAAAAAATCATTGCATAATTTTGTTTTCAAGGCTTTGCATCACTTGTTTGTCAAACAAAAATTCAAACCCCTAACATTTTTGCAAGATACTAAAAAAACTAGAAAAGAGTTCATTGTTTGCTTTGCCAACTTGTTTGTTTTGCCTTCTCCTTGAATTTGAAAGGTGACAATGCAATTAAGGTCTGGAAGGCACGCTGGTATGGCGGAACAAGCTTAACATCAAGAGCACGAGGTGGGTCACCAACCAATTCCATCAAGCGGTCATGTTAATCCATTGTTTGAGTCAGAAGTGCAAGAGGTCCCTCAACCATCTGCTCCTCGTGATGTTGAACAACTCTTTAGGGAGTTGTCTCTCTATACCGACCTAGAAACCTATGCCTTCATACAATCCATGGTGAAGGGCAAAATTGCCTCAGATCAGGCTGAAGCCAACCAAGTTGTCTCATCTCCTTGTCCTCTAGTTCGACCACCACTCATTCAATCCCCCTTTCTTCAACCACCTGTTGTTCAACAATCTGTGATTGAACCATCATTAGCCCAACCATCTGTAGTTCAACCATCTATAGTTCAACCATCTGTGGTTTAACCATCATTTGTTCAACCATCTTATTTCAACCATGTTGCTCTCTTGGCCCAACAAGTCATGGGACAATCTTCAGTGAATTTGCCAAGTCGAACTCAGGTTTTTCTCTCTATTACTTCCGTCAGTTTCTAGCAAACCTCGAGTCATTCTGGTTCAATTTATATTTTTACTTGAAAATCCCAAAATAAAAACATCTTCTCTGAAACTCACATTTCCATCGAGGAGACATCTCTACTCATCCCAGAGGGTGCTCCCAATCAGGGATCCCTCTGTTCTGAATCATTGATCGATTTACTCGATCCTCCCTCCACTGTAAATACCACCTTTCTAGCTTTATCTTCAGTAGGTTAGGGTAGGTTAGGAAATAGGAAAGTCAGAGGTAAACAAGTTCCAAATAGGTATCTGCAACAATTGGCACAGAAATGCGTAGAGTGTGCAAGGCTGCCAAATTTTTTAGAGAATACCATCCATCTAGATGAAATACGATATGAGGATTAGCATAACATAGATCATACTTTGGGAGTATATGAGGTGGTATCAGAAAAGGATCCTGAATTTGAGGATGAAATTGAGGATTTGGCTGATTCGTATGCATCTGGGCTTAGAAGATTTGAAGAACCATCAGCCACAGGAAATGAACCAACCAAATAACTGAATTTAGGAACCCTGGAAGATCCTAAGACTATCCTTATTAGTGCAAACCTCACTCCCTTAGAAGAACAACGTTTGATCAAAGTTTTGGAAGAATATAAGGACACATTCGCATGGACATATGAAGACATGCCGGGATTAGATAATGCACTGGTTGAACATAGATTAACCTTGAAACCTGGAACTACCGTGGTTAAACAAAAGCTCGAGAGATTCCACCCTAATATTGCACTCAAAATGAAAGAAGAGGTCGACAAATTACACCAAGAAAAATTTATTAAAGTTGTTCTATATCCGCAATGGGTGGCTAACATAGTCCTTATTATGAAGAATGATGGACGAGTTCGGATTTGCATAGATTTCAGGGACTGGAACCGAGCGTGTCCTAAGGATGATTTACCTTTACCTCATATCGATGTTTTGGTTGATAACACAGCTGGATTTGAAATGCTCTCTTTCATGGATGGTTAGTCTGAATACAATTAGATATGGTTAGTTGAGGAGGACCCTTAGGGAACATATTGCTATGTTGTCATGCCCTTTGGGTTAAAGAATGCTGGTGCTACATATCAGAGGGCTATGATGGCTATCTTTCATGACATGATGCACACCCTTATAGAGGTGTATGTGGATGATTTGGTTATCAAGTCCAAGAGTCAGGAAGATCATTCTGAAGTGCTAAGGAAAGTTTTGCAATGAGCTAGAGAATACAAGCTAAAAATGAACCCTAAGAAGTGCACATTTGGAGTTTCATCCGGAAAGCTACTAGGGTTCATAATAAGAAAAAGGGGCATAGAGATCGACCTAAACAAGGCCAAAGCAATTTTGATATGCCTCCCTTGAAGAATATGAAAGAGCTTCGAGGATTGATTGGGAGGCTACAATTTGTCCGCCAGTTTATCTCACAACATTCCCAAAGGTGTAGACCTTTCTATGAGTTAACCAAGGCGGGGGCCGAGTTTAAATGGGATTCGAAGTGCCAAGAGGCGTTCGATGGGTTGAAAACATACCTGGAAAGTCCCCCTGTACTTAGACCACCAATTCCCGACAAGCCCTTGGTCCTCTACATTTCGGTTCTTGAGAACTCTCTTGGGGCAGTCCTTGCACAAGTTGATGAAGAAGGGAAAGAGCAAGCTACTTACTACTTGTCTAAGATGTTTGATGCTTGTGAGTTGAAGTACATTGTGGTAGAAAAGACCTGTGCTGCTCTTGTTTGGGTGGTTCAGAAACTCAAGCATTATTTTATTGCTTACCAAGTCAAGCTCATTGCTCGTATCAATCCTATCAAGTTTCTGTTAGAGAAGACAATATTGACTGATCGGTTAAGACGATGGCAGAGTTTCTTGTCCCAATTCAATATCACTTATGTTCCACAGAAGGCAATCAAGGGCTATGCTATTGCTGAACACCTTGCCCATCATCCCATACCCATCTTTGACCTAGTCCGGTCGGAGTTCCCGAATGACGAACTAATGTCAGTCCGATCTTCCAATCTTTGGACATTATATTTTAACGGGGCTCTAAACTCTCATGGTAGAGGGATAGGTATTGTTCTCTTATCACTTGAAGGTGTCACCATTCCACAGGCTTTTCAGCTCAACTTTCCAGCAACCAACAACATAGCTAAGTATGAAGCCTTGCTGGCCGGATTGGAGGCTGCTCATTTCCATGGTGCCACCGAACTAAGGGTGATAGATGATAGTCAATTGATCCTATGCCAAGTCCTATCCAAATACCGAACTTCCCATCGAAACCTCAAACCTTACCAGGAGCTCACCACCTGTTACATTAAGCTATTCTTCAAACTCACCTTTGTCCATGTCTCCCGTTCTCAGAATATCCTCGCCGTTGCCTTAGCTTCACTAGCTTCATCTTTATTTGTCCTTCTAGGCAGGCAAGTGCGGACTATCAACATCTGTAAGAGGTTAATTCCAGCAATTGATGATGGACATTTTCTGAAGATTATGGAGAGGTTCAACAGAAAAGAATACTTGGAGCACAAAGAAGAAATCTCCTTAATTGAGTTGGAAGAATTAGAAGAAGGTGAGAGACCTTGGTATGACGAGATTGTGAGGTATTGCCAAGATCAGTCATATCCGCCTGGATCAACCACCAAGGAAATGAAGGCAATTAGAAGAGTATCCCAGAGGTATACAATCCTAGGAGGAGTGCTCTACAAGAGGAGCCTAAGTGGAATCTTACTCAGGTGTCTTAATGAAGAAGAAGCTGAGTTGGTGCTCAAGGAAGCACATTCTGGAGTTTGTGGTGGTCATGTGAATGCCCAAGCCCTTGCTAAGAAAATCATCCGACAAGGGTATTATTGGCCAACTCTAGAAGAAGACTGCTCCATCTTTGTCTGGCACTGTCATTCATGTCAACTCCATGCCGACAAGATTCACTCTCCCACATCTTCCCTTCATCCTATTCATGCCCCATGGCCTTTCGCCATGTGGGCTTTTGATATCATTGGCCCCTTGAGTGACCTCAACTCCGAAATGCGCTCAAAATCATTCATTTTGACGGAAACAAAGCACTTCACAAAGTGGGCTGAAGCATAAGCATTCATGGAGATTAAAATGTCAACAGTTTGCTCTTTCATCAAGCGTAACATCATGGCAAGGTTCGGGATCCCCAGCGACATCATCACTGATAATGGGCCACAATTTCTCTCTCAAGATCTGTGTGATCTTTGCAACAGGTATCGCATTTCATTGCATCATTCATCACCATACTATCCTTAAGGCAATGGTCAAGCATAAGCCACCAACAAAACCTTAATCAAGATCATCAAGAAATATTGTAAGTCTAGCAAGTTTGCCGATTGGCCTAATAAGCTTGTAGATGCTCTATGGGCTTATCGTACTTCTGTAAGGACTCCCACTGGACAAACCCCGTATGCTTTGGCATTTGGGATGGAAGCAGTGGTCCCCTATGAAGTATTACTTCCATCTCTCCGAGTTCAACTCGACAGGGATATTCCTGTTGATGAGAGACAAGAATCTCTCCTTGCATAACTTGAACTCTTGGATGAAAGAAGGCTAGCCACCGCCGAGTATGCCCAAACTTATCAGAACATACTTAAAAGGTTTTATCGAAAGAGGGTGGTTGAGAGAAAATTCGAGATCACTGAGATGGTTACTAAAAGAATTTTCCTTAAGCCGAGGGGGTCCCCACTCCAAATTGCAACCTAACTGGGAAGGGCCTTCTGTAATCACTGAAAAGTATCTAGGCAATGCATATGAATTGACTAATGCAGATGGAGAAAAATTGAATCATCCTTGGAATGGAGTTTACCTTAAAAAGTACTTTCCATAAAAATAGAGAAACCACTGGTGTAATCTTATGGTGTAATCTCAAGTCATCGATCCTAGGCTTTTCGTGAGAAGTCAAGGGTAGGTACCATCCTTCACACACAACACCTCCCGATCCTAGAATCCAAACAACCTAACAGTTACGAAAGGCAAGGCAGAAATCTAGAAATGGAAGGAGTACCCTTACCCTATTCTCTTCTACTCGGTCCAAGATAGGGAGAGAAGATTAGAGAGAGGTAGTATCGAATAAGTACCCAGGTAGGCTATCTTAGAGGGTGCAAGAGGGTGCCAAAAGATGGGCAATGAACCCCTCTGGTTAGAAAAGAAAAATGATCAACCTGTCGGAATAAGTACCTAGAATGATAGTCAAGGCAAAAGGCACTAAAAGATGGGCAATGTCCCCACGAGTCAATAACCTATCTAAATATGTGCCACACAGAAGAGCAAAAAAATAGGAAAGACCCAAAGAGGCCGAACCCCAATAGGCAATTTGAGTGTGAGTAGAGAAATCCCTTTCAACATCTCCAAACCCTATCAAGGACTTTCTCTATACTCTTCCTCCTTAAACCCCTTGGGTAGGATACACCGACCAAATCCAAGTGGAATCCAAGCCGATCAAAAGAAGAAGGTTAGAAGGATTCTAGGTAGGGAACTTTATTTTGCACATGGTATCTACCACTTGAGTCTTGACAAACTTCAAAGACTGATGAACTATCTCAAATACCAGCATTTTCTCCATAAAAATGTGAATATTTAAAAAATCCAATTTTTTTTTTACATATTTTTAAAAAAACAAAAAAATGCATATTTCAAAAATCCAAATTTTTTTTGAATATTTTGAAAATACAAAAAATGAATGTTTTCAATAAAATACAAAAAAATGCATCATTAGCTCAGTCATGATCATTGCCTTAGTTGCATCCATGTTTAATTTTCTATCATGCATATTTCTATTGCTGCATTGCATGTTCATTTCTGCTTTAATTACCTTGTTAAGAAAGCTCTTCCTTTTGATCTAAGTCAAAGTTGACTGTAATTGGCAAAGGGATGAGTCATGGTGAAGATCTAATCTCCTTTTATCAAGTGTTTCAGGGATTTCAATGTTGGAGAGGAGAGGATTCTCACCACAGCAAGTAAGTTCTCCCAACCCTTACCACCATTTCATTTAAGTCATTTATCTTATTCCTTCTTGTTAAGAAGGCTCCTCCCCTTGACTCAAAATCAAGGCAAACGATATGCAGGCAAACGGATGAGTCATGATGAAAATTTAATCATCTTTGCTAAGTGTTATTAAGAGCTGAAGAAGCAAAAGAGAAGGACCATCAGGTACAATTTTTTTGCAAAAAAAAAAAAACAAAAATTGGCCCAAGGCGCATGTGCCCTCATCTGGGGGCACATGGCCAGGTGCCCTATCCCCAGGGCGCATGGGCACGTGCCCCCGATCGGGGGGCACATGTACTAAACATTCCAAAAAAAACCCAGAAAAATCTCAGAAAAATCAGAAGTTGGCCAGAAGGTTAAAAAGAATGGCCCAGGGCACATGTGCCTGTTGGCATCAAATTTTTCCGCTTAGCTTGCTTGATACCAATTTCAGTAATGCCGAAGCCGGTGCAGAAAATATGACCCAGATTCAAAAAATTCATGAATAGGTGATGTAAATAGGCTCTGGAAATGCCTTAGCATGGCTTTACATGCTACAAATGGCCAAGATAATATGCTCATTGCATAGCCCCGGTCAAGAACTTCGCAACGGTGCCCAAAACATGGAAAATGGACACCGGAAGGCCGAAATGACCATTTTACCCCCAACAGTTAGGGACAAATTGGGACTCTAACATGGAATTCCAACTTTACCACATTGTCAAGGTTAGATAGATCTAGGCAATGCTCAAAACGGATCGAAAATCTGACCCTCGGATGAACAGATATGCAAGAAAGAGAAAATCTAGACGAAAAGCCGTATGTTCTCTCACCAGGGGCATAATGGTCCGATTAGCTCCGAATCGACCCATGGGCTGAAAATTTCAATTTTCATGACCCAAAAATTTTATCTCATGAATATTAATGCATGAATAATAAATTTGGCCAATGGGAGAAGGTAATTGCACTCAATTACAGTTTTCGGCATTATCGACGGCCGAGATCGCACCGATCGGAGAAACTAGCTAAATCAGGAGATCCGTTGCAATTCAAGTGATCTCAACCACACATCAGGATGGAGCATAATATCAATGGCCATCAGGGCATGATATGGAATTTTTTGAAGTCAATTTAGGATTTATTTAATTGATTTTGGCCAGAATTAATGCTAGCCATTGGATTGGAAGCACTCTAATCAAACCAGGGTTAAACCTAACCCAAGATGGGCTAACCCAACCTGTATTGGCCTAACCTACCATCCTACCTCATCTGATGGGTGCACAAACAGCCCTAGAAAGTAGGGGAGGGTGCGCAAGGCTTTCCCAACTCTCTCCATCTCTCTTTGGTTTATCATTATCTCATCCTCAACCACCTCAACTTCCCATGCCTTATCCTTATCACCCTCAACCACTCCCTTGGTTTATCATCATCCTAGCTAATCCTACAACTAACCAAGCCTATCCTCATGCAAGCCCTGGCCGAACCAGCCTTCTTTCCACATGTCATGTGCGCACACCTCCTTGAAAGTAGGAGAAGGTGCGCACCCTTCTCTCCCTCTCTTTCTAGTTGGCGCACAATCATCCTCAACAACCAACTATGGCTTATCCTTATCATACTCAACATCACTTGAGTTATCCTTATCTCCCCTCAACAACCTCCAGCCTTATCTCCTCCTGCAGATGGCACCATCAGCCCCTATAAAAGCCCCCCTCAGCTGGCCATGTGGAAGGCAAGCTGATCACCCTGCGGAAGCCCTGCCTCTCCTCCCTCTACCCTGCTCCAAGACATCTTCTCCTTACTTGGAAGACTTCATCATCAAGTCGGCAACCTCTCCATCCCCTTTGTGGTGTGCCAAGTGAAGAAGAAGAAGGAGAAAAGACCTCCCTCCAGTAGGTGCGCCAACAGCAGCCCAACTGGTGATGCACTGATTCCAACAGCGGGTGTTCCTTCTTGGAGCACCAATTCCGGTCCCATCTTCAGCAACAAAAGAAGAAGAATAAGAAGGAGATAAGGCCAGCCATCTTCTCCTTCAATCTCCAACAGAAACAGTGCCAAAAAGGTGAAGAAAAATGTAATTTTAATACTCTTCCTCCCCTCTTCTTTCTCTTCCCCTCGGCCTTCTCTTTAGCCATTCAATAAGCTCCAAAAACCCAGCCTTGTTGGTACCACTTAAAGCCCATGTTCAACCTCCCTATGTTGGTCCCACAAGCCATCAAAAATCAGCCTCTCTCAGCCCCTCATTTCAGACCCCTTTCTGTCCTAATTCTGGCTCCTCATTGCCCATGTGTGCACAGCCCATAGGTGGCCTGTAAATAGCCCATTTTGCATCCCCAAGCAACCCCATGCTGTCACCTAACACCATGCCCCTTGTTGCCATCCCTCTAGCAGCCAATTAGGCTCCTGAACATGCTCCTAATCAGGCCATGTTTGACCATCCTTGCTGCCCAAGTGGACAGACTTCAGAACATACCCAAATCAGGCCCCACTGCTGGCCCTGAAATCAGGCCCCTTTGATGGCTTCGAAACCAAACACCCTCTTTGATGTGTGGAAGGAGGGGTGACAGCCTGGGCCTCTTGGAATCCGCTGGACGGGCCAAGAGTTAAGCCGGGTGGCCCTGATTTCTACATGTCAAAATGCCCTTGTGAGCACCCATGTCAGGCCCCTTTGATGGTCATCTAGTTTGCCCTATGTGCAACACACCCAATACAGCTCCTATAGCACCCCCAAACAAATCAATCATCCTCTTTGATGTGTGGAAGGAGGGGTGACAGCCCGGTCCTCTTGGAATCCGCCAGATGGGCCAAGAGTTAAGCTGGGTGGCCCTAATTTCCACTCATCAAATGCCTTTGTACAGCCCCTTGACTTCCCTGTTTGGCCATCCAAATAATCCAAGTTCTGCCCACCTGAGTAGCATCCGAACATAAGCTCCCTTTCAGCCTATGTTTGGCCTATCAAAACACACCTTAATCACGTCCTTGTATGCCCCCTTGATGGCCCTTCAACATCGCACCTGAATGGCAAAAGAAGTCAGCTCATTGGCAGCTCTCAAAACAGCACCAAAACAGGCCCTTCTTCAGCTCTCTACATGGAGACTTGCACCACCTGCTCCTGCTGCAAGAATAGATAAAAAAATGGCAAAGGAATACAGGGTTTGAAGCTGGCCATTTTGGCCTTGAAGTGCTGCAAACAGGCCATGCTGGCCCTTGAAGAACAAATCAGGCCGCCGGGGCCCAAGATGTTCAAAACAGGCCAACCAGGTTGACATGACTTGAAGACCAGCCTTACTAGGCTGACATGACATGAAGACCAGCCCATTGTACTGATGAAGCTGGCCCATTGGGCCTTGGACACTTAAAATAAACCTTAATTAAATCTGAAGGTGAAATGCCAAAATTAAATAAGGAGTTAGTCCACAACTGGACGCTCCATTGGGCGGCTCATCCGGCATGCACCGGAACGCTGACCCGGGCGTAGGCATGGGACACGCTTCCCACTGCAAACGGACCCTTCCCACTACTTGGAAAGTCAAATGACTATGCCTTGTAGGATGGGTAAAATTCCGCACCGATTGGAAAATAAGGTGGCATGCTGCTAAAATTCTCCCAATCAAGTGGATTTTACACCAAGGGAAAGACATTCACACATTTGCACCATTGGCAGCATTAAGCATGGCATATGAACTACCACATCTAATGTACATCGACGTGGAATACTTTGAACATGAACATTTCAAGTGCTGAGTTGATTGCATGTGACTGGGCATCGACACTAGCCTGACAGACCGGATGTGATGCAAACCGAACAAGAGTTAATCAAATCTAAAGTTAACTTAATTAAATCTTAAAATTCATTCAAACCAATATTAAAACATGCTTAAAACATATCATTAAAGCTTTAACATTCAACAAAAATCAGATTTAATACAATTTGGAAAAATTGATTCAATACACTTAATCCATTGGAATTCAAATGCTTAAACAAGTGCACATCAAATAATTCATAACCAATTGAAAAGAACACATAAAGAAAACATTAAAGCATCTAAAACACATCTTAAAACATGTAAATAAGATTAATTAACAATCTGAAGTTCAAGTTTAATCAATTTGAATCAAACTTCAAAACATTTAAAACATACCGAACACACCCGAATAGGTATTAAAACACCAACTGACATGAGAAAATCACATGAAAATGACTCAACACATGTCAACTAAACTTAAACAAGTCAAAATTGATCAACACATCTAAAATATCAAGTTCAAACAAAAAATAAAATAAACTTCAACCAATTGAAATAAAACAAACCAAACAATTCAAACAAGCTCAAAACAAATAACATTCAAATCTAAATCAAATTAAAATATGAAATTAACATTTCAAACCACATTAAAATCAAACATAAAACAACTTCAAACAAAATCTAATCAAACTTGTTTGCATCTCATCAGGCCTGAAAGGCTAGGGCCCTTTGTGTACTTTATACATTTTGGATGTGCACGCTCTCGTCAAACAAGATCGCTATGGCAGTTAATCAAGGGTGTTTGAGTGTTTGCTCGATATAAATGAACATAGGATATTCGCACCATTCGATGGAGAGAGGTCAAAAATATTTTCACAGAATCCAAACCTCGGTTCTATACTCTTTTAATATCACCCGGACTATCTAGTATTTTTTATGGTCTATCACCTATTTTGCTAGAAAATTCGGATGTCGATATTTCAGAACATACAAAAAAAAAAAAATTTCCAAGAAACAAAAAGATTCCCGAGGTTCCCACAGTGCCCTCATATGGGGGCACATGGCCAGGTGCCCCACCCCTGGGCACATGGGCACGTGCCCCCGATCGGGGGCACATGGACAAAAAATTCAAAAAATTCAGAAGAATCTCAAAAAATCAGAAATTGTATAGAATGTTGAAAATGACATTTTGCTAAAGGAACCATCATTAAAAACATTTTTTTGACCTCCAAATGATGGTTTTAATAGTAAAAACTTTAGTTGTTTATTTTGAGAAAAATCTGCTTCATATAATAATTTCGTCTGTTGGGTACTAACCAGAAATGTGCAAGCAACCTTTTAAGTCCAACAGGTGAATTGGTGAGATCGGTGTTCTGGAAGGAACGTCATGTCAGCCCTGGGCAAAAAGAAAGGGAGCGCCACCCAGTCAAGTATTATGATGGTGCTAATGAATTAGGCGGTCGATACAAGTTGATAAACCATGACTTAAGACTTCACTCAGTTTCACATCAATCTCACATCATCACCAGCATTCCATTTTGCACTTCACATCACTCCTACCATTTGTCATTTAGTAATGTTAGGTTCATTTGATATGTTGTATATGCATTAATGTTGAAGACCTTGAGGGTGAAGGTGACTGGACCTGAGATCCCCTTCAACAAAATCTACGACGGCTTGGTCATTTCTTCACACTCAGGGATAAGCCAAAATTGAACATTGGAGGGATGATGGTTCATAATCAGGTGTCTTGACCTCAAATAGACAATCTATATCTTCAACTATTTTCTACATAATTTTCTATGTTTTACATATCCATCTCTTTTCATTTTTCATCTTTTATGTTATCCCACCATGTTTTATTTTTTCCTTTCTTTTATTCTACTATGTCTTTTATGTTATCCCACCATGTCTTTTATTTTATCATACCATGTTTTACTCTTTTATCCCACCGTGTCTTTTATTTTATTCCACCATATCATGGCAATTGTCATGCCATTGTTTCTTCTTTTCCATCATTCTATGTTAGTCCCACCATTATCTTTCAATCCCACTATGGCTTAAGTCTATTTTTTCGTTTTCCGAATACTCGATTTTCTGCCAGAGCATGATTCATGGTTTTCACGATACCCGAGCAATTTTGTTATGCTTAAATGAACCCCTTTAGAATTTGAGGTTATTCCACTCAGAATTAAACTAAGTATTTTGGTGAAACTTGAATGAACTTGAAATTACAAATATGATGGATTGGTATTCTTTTCGTTTTAAAATCAATTTCTCTTTTAAACTTTAGCCCATCACAGTACAAGAACACCGCAAAGTTTGGGTTCTTTGGCTGATGATGAACCTACGAATTCGAGGACTCCTCACCATGCTGAGGGTTGGCTACATCCTTTATTTTTTATTTTTCATCTCTCATGCCAATGGCATGTCTTTTACCAATCAATTATATGAGGTTTTGATGGAACATGAAAGTGATATAGAATACTAAGCAAGATTCATTTTGCTGGATTGGGTAGATAAGCGTGTCTATATCTATGCCTTGATGCCACCTTTTTAATCCATCACCATTCCATTCTGCTACATTCATCTATGAACACTTGCATTCCATTACAGTTCACTACGAATCACTCTGCTTCATTACATGTCATTCCCTTACAAAGCCGACATCAAGGCGAGGCAAGTTGTAGACATGCCAAATTTCCCTAATTCAGAGCATAAAACTCATGTTTTATAGGGTAATATGTGTGATTAATCTTAGAATGATGCCAGATCTTTTAAAGTTTATTTGGAGCTTCACTGAATGAAATCGGATGTTTTCTAAAGTTTTCCGCACAAAGTCGTAATTTCCAAGCGAAAGCCACACGTAAATCGTGTAAACATGGAAATTGGCTGAGTGACCAATGCCTAATGATCATACATCAAAGGTTATGGTCAGATTCACATTCTGAACAAGTTTTGTATCAAGCCGTGTCTTTCCGGTTGGCCGTCGAAGTCATTCCGACCAGTATCAGATCTTCTGTTCACTGGCCCAACTTTCAGATAAATTTATGAAGTTTTGGACGGTTTTATGGCTGATACATTGCTTTAGAAAGCTTCTTTAGCCTGTTATCTTTCCAACGCAACAAACTGTGTCAAATTCTGAGTTCGGGAGTGTCCGCAATGGCTTCCGGAAGAAAGACACGCAGAAACAGTCCCATGTGCCCTGGTCCTTGGGCACATGTGCCCTGGAACTAGGGCACATGGCCATGCGCCCCGCCCCTGAGGCACGAGGACATGTGCCCCCGATCGGGGGCACGAGCTAACCAGTTTTCAACTGGGACTCTACCACTGACCGGATCGGATCGAATTTTCGGCCAGATCAGACAAAATTTGTAGGGTGGATAGCATGCGCCCTCAGGTGATGGCACATGCGCCCAGCACCAGGGTGCAAGGTGCCCTATTTTTTAGGGTGGATTGTGACATTTTTCTCCTATATATAGACTCTGATTCCGGTCATTCCAGAGGCTGGTTCACAACTCCTCAGGCATCTCAAGATGTCCAAGCTTTCTCCTGCATCAATTTTGTGATTTTTAAAGAGAGAATTTAGAGTTTTTAGAGAGAGAAAAGTCGGTTCAGGAGAGAGGAAGGCTAGTCTATAGGTGATCTACCAGGTCTCTCTTCTTCGACTTCTACAGAAGCGTGTAGACTTTTGCTGCCTGAGCTCTCAACACAAAGTTCTTCCTCTCTGAGTCTTCTTCAGTTTGCAATCAACAGCATGTGATTCTGAGGTTGGGGCTGATTGTGATGAGCGCAGAAGAAATATCGCGCCTGGCAGATCCTGGACTGCTGGTCGGCTTTTTCGACAACCCAGATTTGGCCATATCTCTCTCTATTCTTATCATAATCTTTCTGTTCTTTTTCCTATCTCTTTGTTTCGTGATTCTCCATCATATTATCATTTTTTTACATTTTTTATTATTTTTAGTCTGTTAATCCAATAAAAAAAGAGGGGTCAGAGATAACCCGAATCTGGTCAGTTTCTAGTCAGTTATGTGTTTCATGTTATTTTATTTACATATACTCCACTTTGTTTAGTTCTAATTGTCTCTTTTACTTTTTTGTTTATCTAGTTGCATAGGAAATTGAGCACCCACGCATTGAGGACTCTTCTTCATCGGCCGGCCGAAGAAGGAGAAGCTTTGACCCGCACTCTTCACGCTAAGGTACACACGGTCATTTTCACTTCATAAATCAGAACCCGCAGTTCCTAGCGACCACATGTCTTAATTTCCTTCTTCTCATCCTCCTCCCAATGTGAGTGTGGGACCGAGGTGAGAGTTGCTTTCCGTGTTTTCTTCCTTTCTTTCTCATCCCCGCTTGAGGTGACGATCCGGATTCATGGACTTCCTTGAAAAGGAGAGGCCCGTCGAATTTTTGGAGTCGACAGATGTTGCCAATGAAATAAGAGTTTAAGCTCCAAATAAGGCTAAATTGGCATGTCTACACTAACAAACACCAAGATGTATGAGTTCTAACAACTAATTAGCCCATATTGCAAGTCTACATCAAGCTAAAGGGTAGATTGACCTAAATCAATTCATTTTCTCTAAAGAGGAGTATTCACACATTTCATTGGAGCTTACATATCTAATATATTTACACAATTTATTAAGCTTCCATTGACAAACACTTTGTCATTTAATATCTTAAAACATCTTTTATTTTCATGGCTCAGAATAAATCATCATTTATTCAAGAAAAAAATAATAAAATGTTTCTTTAGAAGGATATAATAGCAATCTTAATAATTAAGATATCTCTAGAAGGCTATTAAAGATAGGTAAATCCCACTAGTAATGATGCAAGTTTTGTACCATTTCATATGTAGGACAACAATTTATTTATTAAGCCTTCATTTACTTATCATCATCTACAACTCCTTGTAGATATTAGATGCATATCTGGTATCTCATACTGCTGTTGCCTCTCTAGTATCTAATACTATGATATTTACATATAGTATCTAATAGTATAATGTGTGTATTTAATACAAGTAAACATTAGTGACTTAGATGCATGAAGCTTCTCAAGATACACCTTTGCATTATGTGCAATACACTTTGCACTTCCTCTTCCACTTATCATCATCATGGTAGTAAAATAATGTTATGTCTCATTTTGTGCTTTTATTTTCTTGATTATCTTCATTGATTATTAACCATCTCCTTCTATTTCTATCTAATAATCTTATTAGTCCCACCAACAAGAAGTATTTAGTATGTAGTATTGTTCTAACATGCCTTTACTTAGCTCTGTAGACACACCAAATTGGCCTAATTCAAAGCCCAAGACTCTTATTCCATTGGCGATACCTTCTATCTGATTGTGGTCCAATGAAAATCATGTTGTGGAGATGAGACGAGAATGTCGATAGATGAGTCAAGAGCTTACCATGTGAATTGAGAATGAACCAAAGATTTTCGAGCAAAGACGTAGCCTTCAAGTGAGAGCCACACGCTAATTGTGGAAACATGGGAGCCGCTCAATGACTGATGCATATTGATCTCCAATTGAAGGTCACGATAGCACCGAATGCATTCCGGGCCATTCCACAATGTGTCAGTTTCCATCAGATCTTCCTGACTATCATACAATTATTCTGGCTCCTATCACGTCTTTGAAATTGGTGTTTTGAGCATTCACAATCATACCAGACCTTAAATCACATCTTTCTAGTAGTCACCAGATTTCCAAATGATTTACGGATGTTTTGATCGTTACCATGTCTTTTTGGATCACCGTTGTAGACACGCCAAATTTGCCTAATTCAGAGCATAAAACTCATTTTTTATAGGTTAACATGTGTGATTGATCTTATAATGATGCCGGGTCCTTTTAATGTTGATTCAGAGCTTTGCCGAATGAAATCGGACGTTTTCCGAAGTTTTCTGCACAAAGCAGTAATTTCTGAGCGAAAGCCACACGTAAATCATGTAAATATGAAAATTGGCTGAATGATCAATGCTTAATGATCATGCATTGAAGGTTATGGTCAGATTCAAACTCTGAACAAGTTTTGTTTCATGCCGTGTCTTTCCGGTTGGCCGTCGGAATCATTTCTATCAATATCAGATCTTCTGTTCACTATCCTAACTTCCAGATAAAATTATGAATTTTGGAGGGTGTGATGGCTGATCCATTGTTGTAGAAAGCTTCTTTGGCCCATTATCTTTCCAACGCAATAAATGGCATCAAATTCTGAGTTCGGTAGTGTCCGCAATGGCTTCTGAAAGAAAGACCCGCATAATCAGTCCCATGCACCCTGGTCCCTGGGCACATGTGCCCTGGATCCAAGGCACATGGCCATGCACCCTAAACCTAACGCACATGGCCATGTTCCCTTAATTGGGGGTACGAGGTAACCGGTTTTCGACTAGGAATCTACCTCTGATCAGATCGGATAGAATTTTTCGGCCAGATCGGACTGGTTTTTTAGGGAGGATTAGATGCACCCTGGACCAAAGGCTGGTTCACGACTCCCCAAGCATCTCAAGACGTCCAATATCCCTCCTACATCGATTTTGTGTTTTTTAGAAAGAGAATTTTGAGTTTTTAGAGAGAGAAGTTTGTTCAGGAGAGAGGAAAGCTGGTCTGTAGGTGATCTGTCAGGTCTCTCTTCTTCGGCTTCTACAGCAGTGTGTGGGCGTCTGCTGCTCGAGTTTTCAACATCAATGTTCTTCCTCTTAAGTCTTCTTTGGTTTTCAATTGATGGCGCGTGATTCCGAGGTCGGGGCCGGTCGTGGCAAGTGTAGAAGCAAAGTCGCACCTGGCAGATCCTAGACTGTTGCTCGGCTTTTTTGACAACCCAGATTTGACCATATCTCTTTCTCTTTCCTATCTCTTTGTTTCATGATTCTCCATCCTCCTATCATTTTTTCATATTTTTTTTCATTAGTTTTAGTCTGTTAATCCGAAAAAATAAAAAAGGGGTTAGATATAACCCGAATCCGGTCAGTTTCAATTCAATTGTGTGTTTTATGTTATTTTATTTAGACATACTCCACTTTGTTTAGTTCTAATTATCTTTTCATCTATTTGTTTATCTAGTTGCATAGGAAATCAAGCACCCACGCGTTGAGGACTCTTCTTCATCGGCCGGCCAAAGAAGGAGAAGCCTTGACCCTCAGTCTTCCTGCTAAGGTACACACGGTCATTTTTATTTCATAAATCAGAACCCACGGTTCCTGGCGACCACATATGTCGTAATTTCATTTTTCTCATCCTCCTCCCACATGACCCAAACCGTCTCTTTGGTGATCGAGCGATGTTAAGGGATGAAAGTTCGGGGATCAATGTGAGTGTGAGATCTAGGATGAGTTGCTTTCAGTGTTTTCTTCATTCTTTCTCATCCCTTCTTGAGGTGGCGATCCGGATTCACGGGCTTCCCTGAAAAGGAGAGCCTCATCGTAGTTTTGGAGTTGACAACTTTGTGGCGACCACGGTGGGACAAGCAATGTCTTTAACAATGGATGCTTATTGTTTCTTTGCAACTAGTTCTAGTTTTAGTCCAGTTCCCACGTGAGCCTTTCCTCCTTTCCACCCTTCTTAATTTGATTCCATATCAAATTTTATAATTTCACCCATCTTTCATCATATCTGAAGTGCCAAGTACCTCATTTAATTTCTGTCATTTAATTTCAGCCGGTTCTCGTGTGAACCCACCTTTGCTTTTAAAACCGGTTCGCGCGCGAACCAACTCTCTTCTACAAACCGGTTCCCATGTGAAACAACATTTATTTTCAGCCATTCAAATCAGGTTTTTTTACATCTTTGCTGCAGGTTATCACCCTAAAATTGGTCACCACGTGACCCTCTTTTATTTCTAGTTGCCATTTAAACCAGTTCCCGCATGAACCACCCCTTTTTCCTTTCAAACTGGTTCCCACGTGAACCAATTTCTTTCTTTACTTCGGTTCCCACGTGAACCAAACCACTTTCCTTCAGATCTATCCTCACTTGGATCAAATCCTTACTCACCTTTAATTGGCTGCACATGGCCCTCTCTGATCATTCAAATTGGTTCCCGCGTGAACCACCCCTTTGCTACCTAAAACCGGTTCCCACGTGAACCACCTTCACTTTTACCCCAGTTCCCACGTGAACCAGCTTATCATCGGTCCCTGCATGGACCACCCTTTTCGCTTGGCAATCAGATATGAACCCTCTTCTTTTCATCTCTTTTCACTATCTCTATTTGGCTCCCGTGTGAAATAAGGTCTAGATTCTAGTTTCTAGTTGCTTGTCTAATTTCTAGTTACTTTCCTTGTGTCATTACCTATTTATTTAAGTCTATGTTTTGCTTATTACTTTCTTTATTACATGATTGCATTCTCTGCTCCTTCTCTCTACCTCCTTCTTTTACACTTTTTTCCTTTTGAGGCGGGAGCTCACTCTCCCATTTACCCCTCCCATTCAAAACACCTTCTTGGTGGATTCTGACATCTCTTCTAGGATATTCCTTCCTAGTTGACCTAGTTGGCTTTCATCAAGGCCTCCGTAATTCCTCATACGTGGAGTATTCCTCTTCATGATCGGGTTGGTTGTACCACTCCCCAAAACCCGAAGCATCCTATGTTACCTACATGTGGTGAGATTGTGTGAAACCTAGGTCATTGGAGATTGGTGTTAGGATCCTAACCCATTTGTTGAGAGAACAATTATTAACAAATCCATAAACCTAAGGTTTAATCAAAATCAGTGCGTAATCTTGTTTTTAAGTCTTTTCATCACATGTTTGCCAAAAAAAAATTCAAAACTCTAACATTTTTGCAAAATACTAAAAAAACAGAAAAAAGGCTCTTTGTTTGTTTTGCCAACTCGTTTGGTTTACCCTCTCCTTGAAGTTGAAGGGTGACAATGCAATTAAGGTCTGGAAGGCACGTTGGAATGGCGGAACATGCTGAACGTCGAGAGCATGAGATGGATCACCAACCAACTATGTCAAACAGTCATGTTATTCCCTTGTTTGAGTCAGAAGTGCAAGAGGTCCCTCAACCATCTACTCCCTATGATGTTGAACAACTCTTTAGGGAGTTGTCTCTTTATACTGACCCAAAAACTTATTCCTGTATACAATCCATGGTGAAGGGCAAAATTGCCTCTGATCAGGCTGAAGCCAACTAAGTTTCCTCATCTTCTTGTCCTATGGTTCGACCACCACTCATTCAATCATCCTTTGTTAAACCACCTATTGTTCAGCAATCTGTGATTCAACCATCACTAGCACAACCATCTGTAGTACAACCATTGTAGTTCAACCATCTGTGGTTCAACCATCATTTGTCCAGTCACCTTATTTCAACCATGTTGCTCCCTAGGCCCACCAAGTCATGAGACAATCTTCAGAGAATTTGCCAAATCATGCTCCTCAATTCCAGAATCACACATCTAACCATATACCCCCACTAGTAAACCAAGAACCTGCTCTCACCCAAGCAATCATAGATCAGCTCACCTAGATGAATGAACGCTATGAAGAGCTGAGATGTCGCTTTGCCAGTTCTTCACCTGCCACCTTCTGAACTACCAGTTTATCGCTGCCACAATGGTACTGGCAATCCTTTTCTCCACCTAAAAGATTTTCTCTACGAGTCCTCCTTCTGGAAAAATGATTGTAGAGTTCTTGCTTTCTTGTTCCGCCGATCACTAGAAGGATCTGCATTGGAATGGTTCTACTTGCTTGACCCCTTTGAGGCAGGAGATTTTGATATTGTCAAGACCAAATATTTGCAAAGGTATAGAGACCGGGTGGCACCATCATGCTCCATTACAGATTTGATTGCTGAGAAGATGATGCCCGAAGAAGACTTCATAAAGTTTGCTGATCATTGGAGGAGAATGGCAGAGAAACTAACAGATTTTATTTTAGAATGTCTTGATTAGAAGGTCGGGAACAGGTAAAGATGCCCATTAGAAACACTACACCTGCCCTGAGGAATGTCTTGATTATGCACCATCCTACCACCATGAATGAACTTTATGATAGTGCCCGATACTTGCAAGCCCACTTCAAAGATGCCACAATGATAAATCCATTTGATCCCAAACCTAGGAACATCAGGAAGACCCCCTCTGTACCAGTTGGGCCTACAACCAAGGGAGTTGTCAACAACGAAGCTGTAAAAATTGTTGAGGGAGGGAACCGTCAAAACTAGCTTAGGAACCCACCACAGAACCTTTCTTGCCACCCCCCTCAACAACAGGTTAGGCCACAACAACCATGAAAACCACAACAACTACCTCAGCCAGTAGCGCAACCCCAGTGTGGGAACCTCGGGAATCTTTTTAATTCTTTGAAAAGATTTTTTTGTTTTTGTATGTTTTGAAATATCGACATCCAAATTTTCTAGCAAAATAGGTGATAGACCATAAAAATACTAGATAGTCTAGGTGATATTAAAAGAGTATAGAATCGAGGTTCGAGTTCTGTGAAAATATTTTTGACCTCTCTCCATTGGATGGTGCGAATATCCGATGTTCATTTATATCGAGCAAACACTCGAATATCCTTGATTAACTACCATAGCGATCTTGTTTGACGAGAGTGTGCACATCCACAACGTATAAAGAACACAAAGGGCCCTGGCCTTTCGGGCCCGATGAGATGCAAACAAGCTCAATTAAATTTTATTTGGAATTGATTTATGTTTTATTTATGAATGGATTTTGATGTGGTTTGAAATGTTGATTTCAGATTTCCATTTGACTTGGATTTGAATGTTAATTATTTTAAACTTGTTTGAATTGTTTGGTTTGTTTTACTTCAATTGGTTGAAATTTATTTTATTTTTTGTTTGAACTTGATATTTTAGATGTGTTGATCAATTTGACTTTTTTAAGTTTAGTTGACATGAGTTGAGTCATTTTCATGTGATTTTCTTATATTGGTTGGTGTTTTAATACCGATTTGTGTGCGTTCGGTATGTTTTAAATATTTTGAAGTTTGGTTCAAATTGATTAAACTTGAACTTTAGACTTTTAATGATCTAGATGTGACATGTTTTAAGATGTGTTTTAGATGCTTTAATGTGTTTTAAATGTGCTTTATTTAGTTAATTGTAAATATTTGATGTGCACTTGTTTAAGCATTTGAATTCCAATAGATTAAGTGTATTGAATCAATTTTTCCAAATTGTATTAAATATGATTTTTGTTGAATGTTAAAGCTTTAATGATTTGTTTTAAGTATGTTTTAAGGTTAGTTTGAATGTATTTTCATATTTAATTAAGTTAACTTCAGATTTGGTTAACTCTTGTTCGGTTTGCATCACATCCGATCTGTCGGGCTGGTGTCGATGCCCAGTCGCATGCAATCAGCTCGGCACTTGAAATGTTCATTGAATATTCATGCTCATGCTGGTGTACATAAGATGTGGCAATTCATATGCCATGAATAATGCTTGTCAAAGTGTAAATGTATCAAAGTCCTTCCCTTGGTGTAAAATCCCACTTGACCGGGAAAATTTTAGCAACATGCCGCCTTATTTTCCGATCGGAGTGGAATCTTTACCCATCCTACATGGCATAGTCTTTTGACTTTCCAAGTAGTGGGAAGGATCATCTGCAACGGAAGCCGGCCCGCGCCTATGTCCGGGTCAGCGTTCCAGTGCAAGCCGGATGAGCCGCTCAAGGTGGAGCGCCCACGTGGTGGTGCTAACCCCTTATTTAATTTTGGCATTTCGCCTTCATATTTAGTTAAGTGTGATTTTTAAATGTCCAAGTCCCAATAGGACAGCTTCATCAGCACAATGGGCTGGTCTTCATGTCATGTCAGCCTAGTGAGGCCGGTCTTCAAGTCCACTTGGCCCGGTTGGCCTGTTTTGAACATCTTGGACCCTGGCGGCCTGATTTACTCTTCAAGGGCCAGCATGGCCTGTTTGTAGAACTTCAAGGCCAAAATGGCCAGCTTCATAACCTGTATGCCTTTGCCATTTTTTTGGTTTTTTTCTTGCAGCAGCAGTAGGTGGTGCAAACCTCCATGTAGAGAGCTGAAGAAGGACCTATTTTGGTGTTGTTTTGAGAGCTGCCAATGGGCTGACTTATTTTGCCATTCAGTTGTTGTGTTTAAGGGACATCAAGTGGGCACACAAGGACCTAATTAAGGTGTGTTTTTATAGGCCAAACATGGGCTGAAAGGGGGCTTATGTTCAGATGCTGCTCAGGTGGGCAGAACTTGGGCCAGCAAGGGGGCCTGTTTTGAATGCCATTCGGGGCCTGATTGGGGGAGGCAGGAGGTGCATGTTCAAGTGACAATAAGTGGGGTCTAACAAGGCATGATAGTAAAATGTTTATGGGCCGAAATGGAGGGCCAAAAGGGTGCACCAAGGGGCTGGTTTTCAAGCCATCAGAGGGGCCTGATTTCAAGGCCAGCAGAGGGGCCTAATTTGGGTGTTTTTCTGAAGATTGTCCACTTGGGCAGCAAGGATGGTCGAACATAGCCTGATTAGGAGAATGTTCAGGAGCCTAATTGGCTGATAGAGGGATGGAAACAAGAGGCATGGTGTTAGGTGACAGCATGGGGTCGCTTGGGGATGCCAAATGGGCTGTTTACAGGCCACCTATGGACTGTGCACACATGGACAGCAAAGGGGTCTGAAATGAGGGGCCTAAAAGGGCTGATCAAATAATGTTTATGAAGTCAACATTGGGAGGTCGAACATGGCTTTAATGGTACCAACATGGCTGGGTTATTTTGGAACATTTGAATGGCCAAGGAGGAGGCCGAGGGGAAGAGAAAGAAGAGGGGAGGAAGAGAACTAGAAAGTATTACATCTTCCCTCACCTTTTAGGCACAATTCTTGTTGGAGATTGAAAGATAAAATGGCTGTCTCTCTTTTCTTCTTCTACTTTTTATTTTCTTTCTATGTATGGGGCTGGAATTGGCACACCAAGATGGAGCACTTGCTGTTGAAGTTGATGTATCCCAGATGGGCTGCTGCTAGCACACCTGCAAGAGGGAGAAGATTTCTCCTTCTTATTATTCAATTGGAGCACCACAAATGGGATGGAGAGGTTTCTGACTTTCTGCTGAAGACGTCCAAGAAAGGATAAGATGGCTTGGAGCAGGGTAGAGGGCGCACCACAGAGAGGAATGGGGTGGAGCAGAGCTGGCGCACAGGTGGGCTAAGCTAGCTTTGACCAAGGCTAGATGGGGGGCCTTTTTATAGAGGATTGGAGACCCATGTGAAGCTGAGGACGAGGATGAGAGGTTGAGAGTCCTAATTCCCAAAGATTTCTATTTTTACTAGACTTTTAATTGGGCTAGACATCTAACCAAGGTGTGGTGTATGTAAAATGCAAACTGGCGCACCAGCTCCTACCTTTTAGGTGAGTGTGCACACATGGAAGGTGGGAATGGATTGAAGTTTGATCAAAGCATGTCCATCTAATGGTTAAGATAAGCCTTGGATGATAAGGCTCAGATGGGATATGGATAAAATTCAGTTGGGGAGAGTCCTAGTGCAAGAAGACTTCTCATCAGCCATGTGTGTGTGAGGTGAGAAGCTGGCGCACCTACCCCTACATTGTAGGGTGTTGGCACACCCAATCCTATATTTTAGGGCATTGAATGTTCCATGAATGTGGGAAAGAGCAAGGTTAGTGCAGCTTGGGTTAGCCCATGGGTTGTTGAGAGGGATAAGGATAAACCATGGGGGTTGTTAAGCTTGTTGAGGTGGTTGAGGGAGATAAGCCAAAGCTGCTAGCCATGCCATTAGATGGGGAGTTCGGCCAGCTCCCTAACTTGTAGGGGATTGTGAGCATGGAAGATGGGGAGGAGTTCAGCCAGCCAAGTGGAGGGAAGAGAGAGAGAGTGATCCAATCTAGACCGTTCATCTAAAAGACTCCCGATCCAACGGCTATCATTAATTTCGGCCAAAATTTGATAAAACACAGCCAAAATTAAATCAGAAAAATATGGGACAATAATTGATGACCATTTATCTTATGATCCATCCAAATGTGTGTCTGAGATATCCCAAATTGCCCAGGATCTCTGATTTTACCGATTTCTCTGATTGGTGCGATCTCGGTCGTCGATAATGCCGAAAAATGTAATTCAATGCAATTGCCTCATCCCATTGGCCAAATTTATTTTTCATGCATAAATATTTATGATATAAATGTTTTAGGCCATGAAAATTGAAATTTTCAGCCCATGGGTCAATCCGGGAGCTGATCGGACCATTATGCCCCATGGTGCGACGACATACGACTTTCCATCCAAATTTGATCTTTCTTGCATATATCTTCATCCGGGGATTGGATTTTCGATCCGTTTTGAGCATTGCCTAGCTCTATCCAACCTTGAGAATGTGATAAAGTTGGAATTCCATGTTAGAGTCCCAACTTGTCTCAAAGTGTCGGGGGAAAAATGGTCATTTCGGTCTTCCGATGTCCATTTTCCATGTTTTGGGCACCGTTGCGAAGCTCTCGACCAAGGCTATGCAATGAGCATATTATCTTGGCCATTTGTAGCATGCAAAGCCATGCCAAGGCATTTTCCAGAGCCTGTTTGCAGCATCTATTCTTGAATTTTCCGAATTTGGGTCCGATTTTTGGCACTGGCATCGGCATTGCTGAAATCTATATCAAGCAAGCTACGAGGAAAATTTTGGTGCCAACACCCAGCAACCTCGTCAACCTACCTACAATAGGGCACCACCACCACCCAATCAAGCACCATGAAGGGGAGGTCCTAGGAGAGAGAACTACCGACAACTCCCGTACTCCTTGACTAACATCTTCAATGTACTCATGGTAGAGAAAGAATTGGAATTGCCCAAAGAAAGAGAGGTTTGGCCAGAAAATACAAATATGTCTTGATATTGTGCTTACCACCGGTACCCTGGTCATACCTGGCAAGTCCCCCTGTACTTAGACCACCAATTCCCGACAAGCCTTTGGTCCTCTACATTTCGGTTCTTTAGAACTCTCTCGGGGCAGTCCTTGCACAAGTTGATGAAGAAGGGAAAGAACGAGCTACTTATTACTTGTCTATGATGTTTGATGCTTGTGAACTGAAGTACATTGTGGTAGAAAAGACCTGTGCTGCTCTTGTTTGGGTGGTTCAGAAACTCAAACACTATTTTCTTGCTCACCAAGTCAAGCTCATTGCTCGTATCAATCCTATCAAGTTTCTATTAGAGAAGACAGTCTTGACTGATCGGTTAGGGCGATGGCAGAGTTTCTTATCCCAATTTGATATCACCTATGTCCCACAGAAGGCAATCAAGGGCTATGCTATTGCTGAACACCTTGCCCATCATCCCATACCCATCTTTGACCTAGTCTGGTCGGAGTTCCCAAATGATGAACTAATGTCAGTCCGATCTTCCAATCTTTGGACATTATATTTTGACGGGGCTTTGAACTCTCATGGTAGAGGGATAGGTATTGTCCTTCTGTCACCTGAAGATGTTACCATTCCACAAACTATTCAGCTTAACTTTCCAGCAACAAACAACATAGCTGAGTATGAAGCGTTTCTGGCCGGGCTGGAGGCTGCTCATTTCCATGGTGCCACTGAACTGAGGGTGATAGGTGATAGTCAATTGATCCTACGCCAAGTCCTATCCAAGTACCGAATTTCCCATCCAAACCTCAAACCCTACCAAGAGCTCACCACCTGCTACATCAAGCTATTCTTCAAACTCACCTTTGTCCATGTCCCCCATTCTTAGAATATCCTCGCTGATGCCTTAGCTTCATTAGCTTCATCTTTATCTATCCCTCTAGGCAGGCAAGTGTGGACTATCCACATATGTAAGAGGTCAATTCCAGCAATTGAGGATGGACATTTTCTGAAGGTTAAGGAGAGGTTCAACAGAAAGGAATACTTGGAACACAAAGAAGAAATTTCCTTAATTGAGTTGAAGGAATTAGAAGAAGGTGAGAGACCTTGGTATGACGAGATTGTGAGGTATTGCCAAGATCAGTCATACCCGCTTGGATCAACCACCAAAGAAAAAAGGCAATTAGAAGAGTATCCCAGAGGTATACAATCCTACGAGGAGTGCTCTACAAGAGAAGCCTAAGTGGAATCTTACTAAGGTGTCTTGATGAAGAAGAAGCCGAGTTGGTGCTGAAGGAAGCACATTCTGGAGTTTGTGGTGGTCATGTGAATGCCCGAGCCCTTGTTAAGAAAATCATCCGACAAGGGTATTATTGGCCAACTCTAGAAGAAAACTGCTCCATCTTTGTCCGTCATTGTCATTCATGCCAACTCCATGCTGACAAGATTCACTCTCCTGCATCTTCCCTTCATCTAATTCATGCCCCATGGCCTTTCACCATGTGGGCATTTGATATCATTGGCCCCTTGAGTGACCTCAACTCTGAAATGCGCTCAAAATCATTCATTCTGATGACAACGGAGTACTTCACAAAGTGGGCTGAAGCGGAAGCATTCGTTGAGATTAAAGCGTCAACAGTCTGCTCCTTCATCAAGCGCAACATCCTGGCAAGGTTCGGGATCCCCAGTGACATCGTCACTGATAATGGGCCACAATTTCTTTCTCAAGATTTGTGTGATCTTTGCAACATGTATTACATTTCATTGCATCATTCATCACCATACTTTCCTCAAGGCAATGGTCAAGCAGAAGCCACCAACAAAACCTTAATCAAAATCATCAAGAAATCTTGTAAGTCTAGCAAGTTTGCTGACTGGCCTGATAAGCTTGTAGATGCTCTACGGGCTTATTGTACTTCTATAAGGACTCCCACTGGACAAACCTTGTATGCTTTGGCATATGGGATGGAAGCAGTGGTCCCCTATGAAGTATTACTTCCATCTCTCCGAGTTCAGCTCGACAAAGATATTCCTGTTGATGAGAGACGAGAATCTCTCCTTGCACAGCTTGAACTCTTGGATGAAAGAAGGCTAGCCGCCGCCTAGCATGTCCGGACTTATAAGAATAGAGTTAAAAGGTTTTATCAAAAGAGGGTGGTTGAGAGAAAATTCAAAATTGGTGATATGGTAGTCAAACACATATTCGTTAAGCCGGGGGGTCCCTGCTCCAAGTTGCAACCTAACTGGGAAGGGCCTTTTGTAATCACTGAAAAGTATCCAGGCAATGCATATGAATTGACTAATGTAGATGGATAAAAATTGAATCATCCTTGGAATGGAGTTTACTTCAAAAAATACTTTCCATAAAAATGGAGAAATCACTGGTATAATCTCAAGTCATCGATCCTAGGCTGTTCGTGAGAAGTCAAGGGTAGGTACCATCCTACACACACAACACCTCCCGATCCTAGAATCCAGACAACATGACACTTGCGAGAGGCAAGGCAGAAATCTAGAAACGGAAGGAGTACCCTTACCCTATTCTCTTCTACTTGGTCCAAGATGGGGAGAGAAGATTATAAGGGTAGTATCGAAAACACTCACCACCCTAGTAGAAGGCCATCTCGGAGGGTGCAAAAGGGTGCCAAAAGATGGGCAATGAACCCCTCAGGTTAGAAAAAAGAAAAAATGATCAACCTGTCTGAATGAGTATCCAGAATGATAGTCAAGGCAAAAGGCACTAAAAGATGGGCAATGTCCCCATGGGTCAAAAACCGGTCTAAATATGTGCCACATAGAAAAGAGCAAAAAAATAGGAAAGACCCCAAAGAGGCCGAACCCCAACGGGAAATTTGAGTGTGAGTAGAGAAATCCCTCTTAACATCTCCAAACCCTATCAAGGACTTCCTCTATACTCTTCCTCCTTAAACCCCTTGGGTAGGGTAAACCGACCAAATCTAGGTGGAATCCAAGCCGATCAAAGGAAGAAGGTTAGAAGAATTCTAGGTAGGGAACTTTATTTTTGCATGTGGCATCTACCACTTGAGTCTTGACAAACCCCAAAGACCGATGAACTGTCTCAAATACCAGCATTTTCACCACAAAAAGTGAATATTTCAAAAATCCAAAAAAATGAATATTTAAAAAATCCAAAAAAATGCATATTTCAAGAATCCAAAAAATGCATATTTCAAAAATCTAAAAAAATTTACATATTTAAAAAATCCAAAAAAATTGAATGTTTTTTGAAAATAAAAAAAAAGTGAATATTTCTAAGAAACCTCCCAAAAAATGCATTATTTGCTCAGTCATGATCATTGCCTCAGTTGCATCCATGTTTATTTTTCTGTTATGCATATTTCCATTCCTGCATTGCATATCCATTTTTGCTTTAATTACCTTGTTAAGAAGGCTCTTCTCCTTGACCTAAGTCAAAGTTGACCGTAATTGGCAAAGGGATAAGTTGTAGTGAAGATCTAATCCCCTCTTTTATCAAGTGTTTCAAGCATTTCAATGTTGGAGAGGAGAGGATTCACACCACGGTAGGTAAGTTCTCTCAACCCTTACCTCCATTTCATTTTAGTCATTTATTTTATTCCACCTTGTTAAGAAGGCTCTTCCCTTTGACTCAAAATCAAGACAAACGATATACATGTAAAGGGATGAGTCATGATGAAAATTTAATCATCTTTGTTAAGTGTTTTTAAGAGCTGAAGAAGCAAAAGAGAAGGGCCATCAGGCAACCTTTTAAGTCCAATAGGTGAATTGATGAGATCAGTGTTAATCCCCAAGGAGTGCCATGCCAACCCTATGGTGAAAAGAGAGGAAGCGCCACCCAACTGAACATTATCATGGTGTTGTATTCCTTCAGAAGGCAAGACAAGGATGGAATAGAGATGCTGATGAATCAGGCAGTCGATGCAAGTTGATAAATCAGGCCTGAAGATTTCATCCACATTCTCATCAATCTCACATCATCACCATCATTCCATTTTGCACTTCACATCACTTCTACCATCTGTCACCTAGTTATGTTAGGTTCCTTTAAATATGTATTATATGCATTAATGTTGAAGACCTTGAGCGTGAAGATGACTGGACCCAAGATCCCCTTCAACAAAATCTACGACATCTTGGTCATTTCTTCACACTCACGGATAAGCCAAAATTGAACAATGGAGGGACGATGGTTCCTAATCGGGTGTCTTGACCTCCAATAGACAATATATATCTTCAACTATTTTATACATAATTTTCATTGTTTTCATATCCATTTCTTTTTTATTCTTCATTATTACCAATTTTATCCCACCATGTTTACTCATTTCTATTATCCCACCATGTTTTATTCTTTATCCCACCATGTCTTTTATGTTATCCCACCGTGTCATGTTTGTTATGCCATTATTTCTTATTTTCCATCATCCTATGTTAGTCCCATCATTATCTTTCAATCCTACTATGGCTTAGGTCTGTTTTGTCATTTTTTGAATACTCGATTTTCTGCCAGAGCGTGATTCATGGTTTTCACGATACCCGAGCAATTTTGTTATGCTTAAACAAACCCTTTTAGAACTTGAGGTTATTCCACTTAGAATTGAACTGAGTATTTTGGCGAAACTTAAAGGAACTTGAGATTCCAAATATTATGGATTGTTATTCTTTTCATTTTAAAATCAATTTCTTTTCTAAAACCTTAGCCCTTCACAGTACAAGAACACCGCAAAGTTCGGGTTGTTGGCTGATGATGAACCTACGAATTCTAGGGCTCCTCACCGCGCTAAGGGTTGGCTACATCTTACATATTTTATCCTTTATTTTTCATCTCTCATGCCAATGGCATGTCTCTTACTAATCAATTATATGAGGTTTTGATGGAACATGAAAGTGATCTAGAATACTCATCGAGATTCATTTTTGCTAGATCGGGTAGATAAGCATGTCTATATCTACACCTTGATGCCACCTTTTCAGTCCATCACCATTCCATTCCGCTACATTCATCTATGCTCACTCGTATTCCATTATAGTTCACTCTGAATCACTCCGCTTCATTACATGCCATTCCCTTACAAAGCTGACATCAAGGCGAGGCAAGCTGTAGACACGCCAAATTTGCCTAATTCAGAGCATAAACTCATGTTTTATAGGGTGACATGTGTGATTGACCTTATAATGATGACAGGTCTTTTAAAGATCATTTGGAGCTTCGCCGAACGAAATCGGATGTTTTCCATAAAAAAGCCATAATTTTCAAGCAAAAGCCACACGTAAATCGTGTAAACACGAAAATTGTCTGAATGACCAATGCCTAATGATCATGCATTGAAGGTTACGGTCAGATTCACACTCCGGGCAAGTTTTGTTGCATACCGTGCCGTTCCGGTTGCAGTCGGAGCCATTTTAACCAGTATCGGATCTTCTGTTCATTGTCCTAACTTACGAACAAAATTATGAAGTTTTGGAGGGTGTTATGGCTGATACAATGTTATATAGATATTCTTCAGCCTGTTATCTTTCCAACGCAACAAACGGCGTCGAATTCCGAGTTCGGGAGTGTTCGCAATGGCTTCTAGAAGAAGGACGCGTAAAATAGTCCCATGTGCCCGGGTCCCTGGGCACATGGGCCCAGGACCCAAGACACGTGCCAATGCGCCCTACCCTTGAGGCACGTGGCCTTGTGTCCCCGATCGAGGGCACGTGGGAACTAGTTTTTCACCATGACTCTACCTCTGAACGGATTGGATCAGATTTTTCGACCGGATAAGACCGAAAATTTTGAAAGGATTGGATGTGCCCCCACTGGGAGGCACATGCGCCCCTTAGTGGGGCTCATGCGCCTTGCACCAGGGCACATGCGCCCTGGGGTAGAGCGCAAGGTGCCTTATTTTGTAGTATGGATGACGATGGTCGTTCTCCTATAAATTGAGGCCGATTCCGGTTGTTCCAGAGGCATGTGCATGACCCCCAGGCATATCAAGACATCCAACCTTTCTTCTGCATCCATTTTGTGATTTTTAGAGAGATAATTTCGAGTTTTTAGAGAAAGAAAAGTTGGTTCAAGAGAGAGGAAGATTGGTCTGCAGGTGATTTGTCAGGTCTCTTTTCTTTGGTCTCTACAGTAGCGTGTGGATGTCTGCTGCCTGAGCTCTCAACATCAAAGTTCTTCATCTCGAAGTCTTCTTCAGTTTTCAATTGTCAAAACTTGATTCTGAGGTCAGGGCTGGTCGTGACGAGCGCAGAAGCAAAGTCACGCCTGGCAGATCTTGGACTGCTGCTCGGCTTTTTCGACAACCCATATTTGGCCATATCTCTCTCTATTCTATTCAGAATCTTTCTGTTCTTTTTTCTATCTCTTTGTTTTATGATTATACATCCTCTTATTATTTTTTTACATTTTTTCTGCATTATTTTTAGTCTATTAATATGAAAATAAAAAAGGGGGTTAGAGATAACCCGAATCCGGTCAGTTTTTAGTCAATTATGTGTTTCATGTCATTTTCCTTACATATACTCCAATTTGTTTAGTTCTAATTGTCCTTTTCACTTGTTTGTTTGTCTAGTTTCACAGAAAATCAAGCACCCACACGTTGAGGACTCTTCTTCATTGGCCGGCCGATGAAGGAGAAGCTTTGACCCGCACTCTTCACGCTAAGGTACACACGGTCATCTTTAATTTCATAAATCGGAACCCACAGTTCCTGGAAACCACATGTCTTAATTTCTTTCTTCTCACTCTCCTCCCACATGACCCGAACCATCTCTTTGGTGATCGAGCGGCGCCAAGGGATGAAAGTTTGGGAATCAATGTGAGTGTGGGACCGAGGTGAGAGTTGCTTTCCGTGTTTTCTTCCTTTCTTTCTCATCCCCTCTTAGTGATGATCCAGATTCACGGACTTCCCTGAAAAGGAGAAGCCCCGTCGAATTTTCGGAGTCGACACCATGCCCTCATCTTATTGACCAGATCTAATGTGTGTGACCCACTTGGTGCAATAGTCCATTTGGTTGAAGCCTTAATTAATTTAAAATAACAATTCTTTTAAATTAAATAAAAACCACTATCTGATAACAGTTTTTATGGTTTTCTGATTATAAAGGGTACAAGCCACATCCTATGATCACAAATGACTTTGGAGAGTTAAATAAAATCTATCGGGCCTTTCCATCATCAATTACCACACGGATTTGAATCCTCATTCATATAATGTCCCTGTCGGTCAGGGGTTCGGCACTGACTATCAACCCCTAAATATTCCAACTCTATGGGATCTTGTACTCTGGTTTGGATCAATTAGAAAACTCCTTTTACAATTATCCTAAGTACCTTGGCCAAGGATTTAGAGTACTATCCCATAGGATATTCTCTGTCTCCTACCGAAAGTGAACGATCCCTTGTTGTCCGGTCAATTGCCTCCACCGGATTTCTCTTGCACCCATTACATCAACTATACTGGACCATCAAGATGGTGATCCATAAGTCAATAATCAAAGTATAAGATATATTTGTCGACTCTGAAAAGGGGTTCCAGATCGGCACCTCAAGAGAAGGTGAAATATAGAATGGATTAGGGGGAAGGGAGTGAATCGGAAGACACTCGAAAAGTGGTAAAAAGTCCTCACCTCGGTCTCACACTTACATTGATTCCCGAACTTTCATCTCACGGCATCGCTCGAGCACCGGAGATGGTTCGAGTCATGTGGGAGGAGAGTGAGGAGGAAATGAACTTAGAACATGAATAAAAAGAGTGGTCGCCAGGAGCCGCGAGCTCCGCTTTATGGAATAGAAATTAAATATAAGTTGATTTGACCGTGTACCTTAGCGCGGGAGAGAGTGTGTGAGTTCAACCTTCTTCCTCTTCGGCCAGCCGATGAGGGAGAGTCCAACCAATGCTAGCTTGATGTACCTGTGCAACTAGTAGACAAAAAAGACAAAAAAACAAGTGAAGGGAGGATTAGAACTGAGTGAAGTGTAATAACTGTAAAAATAATAACACAAAACGGCAATTGGAAACAAACTCACCGGATTCGGGGTTAGCCCTAACCCCTTTTTTTGGTTTTTTATGATGTATGAAATGATGAAAAACTGAATAAAAAATATACTTAAATATGAACTAAATGATATGAATGAAGAGTTAGCAAAGAGAATATGAATGGTTAAAGACAATACAACCCAGGCAAAGTGACAACCGGGTTGGACAGATTCAATGTAAACTGCGCGACTCTGATGTAGAGATCGTAACGAACAGCACCAATGTCAGAATAAAGTGATGTTTGTTTCAAAATAAAGAGAACTCACCTAGGGTGGTTTGATATGAAGACAAGTTTGCTTGAATTTTATGATAAATTATCTTAATTTACCTGATAAGCCAGATCTTAGACAGTGATGTTCTGGATACTCCCAGCACAATGTCAATGTAGGATGTGTTATGGGCACCACAGATATCTAAATTGAATGATTATTATTGTAGATAAAAGAGGACTCATCGGGGAAAATTTTTTGTGAAGGATGTATAGGCTGAGTCCACCATTAAATGTACTGAAATTGACTAAAAAGACGATAACTTAGAAGAGAAGACTTTGGATCTGTCTGTACAGTGCTTGTGTTGAAGCCATAGAAAGCCGAGGGAATGTCAAAATTGATCTCTGTTTATTAGAAGTAAAAAAATATATTGATGAAGCACACTTCTTTAGAAGGAATTGAGACCATAAAGTGACTAGAAAGATCTGTAGAAGCCGATGATCAGGAGCACAGCACGTCAGAGTATAGACCGGCTTCTTCTTCACTTTGGAATGATCTCCGGGCACCAGGATGAAGAGAGAACGATTTAGGGAGGTTGGGATGAACCTAGGGTGGCTGGAAGACAAGGATAATAGTGCTGGAGTATGGGTATGCCCTTGTTCATATGAGGCTCCCTTTATAGGGGATAAAAAATAGGTCATAAAATAGCAAGCTTTGATACATCCGACCATAGGTTGGATTTCCTCCATTTAATGTTGCTAATTTTCATCCCGAGGCATCTAGAAACTTACCCAAATGATTTATAGGGATTGGAAACCATGTATCACCTTCCCTATGTTCAAAATATTTCTCCACTTGAAGAGGAAACAAATCTGGTCTAAAAAAAACAAGTTTTGATGTATAAGATAACAAGTTGGATTGCCAACATTTGATGATGCTAATTTCGACCATGAAACTTCTAGATACTATAAAAATTAATATGGAGGAGTAAAAATTAAGTTAAGGTCATGAATTGGTCAGATATGTGCCCAATGGGCTGGGCTTGCATGCAAATGGGCTTGATCAATGCTGCGTGCGAACAGAACTGCACGTCTGACTTTTAAAGGTACTGAAGACAAATGGTAGATCAGAATTGAATACCGTTTATTGCATTGAAAAGAGGACTCATAGAGGAAGATTATTGGTGTTGAAGACTTCTTCATTGGACATTCACAGAATCCTGTGAAAAATTTTAAAGTAGAGAATATACTGGGAAAAGTATAATCTGGCACACCACCAAGAGTCTCTTGTTCGGCAAACACAGATTTAATTAGAGATCCATAACTCTTCCTTAGATTTCTAGTGAACTCCTTGGCTCTTTCAAGAGAATGAATCAACTTGATTTTGATGGTCTAAAAGAGATGTTGTCAAGGGAATAAGGGTTTAAGCCCCAAATAAGGCCAAATTGGCGTGTCTACAATATCCGATAAGACATCTTTGACAACTCAGGTCAAAAATCCAACCGTGTTATTGAGATGTAAGAATAACCTGATAGATAGTTCGGTAAGAAACCAATAAGGTTTTCCTAAATTGGTCAGTTCAGTGAACTCATTCCACTAATGAACACCTATGTGTGTATCTCAGTGTCCCACATTGATGACCAATGAGATTGGTCATTCTCATCACATGAGAAGACATCACACACACTAGTCTATCTAGATTCTTGATATCCCGTCTCAAGGATCCTATGGCTAGGAACATTTAGATCACATACCTCTAGATGATTGATCTCATTATCATGATCTCATCATGATTTAATCATCATTGCATGTGATTAAGGACCTCATTACGATATATGCTTCTAATAAAAGTTAGTAACGAAGTTTTATTTATTTAATTGAATGAGATGTTCTTAGAAATGTTGAATCCTATCATATATGATTGGCTTGTAGGGCATACATTTCTATCACTTGCTGCCGTGATGACACCTACGATGGCACCCCTTAGCCTAAGGAAGAACAAGAGTGAGTGAGAATACTACTGGCACCTCAACGTCAGCAACATGTGTTGCCCATAGGACCACACCCACCTAGTGATGGCTAACAAGACTCTTTTAGAGCTTATGGAAGAGAAGCGCAGATGACTGCAGCCCATCATCTTGCTACTTGTCGATAGTTCTCCACTCTGGAGTGGTTAGACTACAACAGCGGGGCCCTTACTGCGCCCAATGCTGATGCACTAGATGCAAAGGGAAGTGTAGACCTTCTATCAGCCCTGGAAGTCCAATCAACTAGTGGCTGGAAATGCCATGGAGAGGGGGCAGCCCTCTCTTTTGAACTTAGAAGACCCGAGCTGACAAATGGCTCCAAAAATGACAATCCAGGTGAAGGACCAGCCCTTAGCCTGGCATACTTTATTGGACCCAAGTAGAGGTCCTAGATGACAATACCCTGTTGGTGCCACAAACTGTTGAACAAAAAAATTCTATGTGAATGGTTGGTTCTCTGACCACCCTTCCAATCTTTAGCTTAGCTGACTGGGGGTAGCCTTTCCATCAGATTTGGCCTTTATCCAGCTGACTGATCAGTGGTCTGGCCTATGAGGGCTCAACAACAGTTTCCTACCATAAAAACAAGAGAGACATCAGTAGTCAGCCATGACACTGAATCACCTTGGCACTCAATTCTACTAGCTAGGGGCAAGCCCCATACAAACTAGTGTTGTGGAGACGAGGCAGTCCTCACCTTTGAGTTTTGAAAGCAAGGGCTGGTTAGTAGTTCCAAAAATGGCAGCTTGGGCAAAGAACCATCCCTCAGCTCGCCTTCTCTCATTAGACCAATCAGTAGTCCAAGCTAAGAAGAACTGGTAGGTGCCACCACCTGTAGACACGCCAAATTTGCCTAATATAGAGCATAAAACTCATGTTTTATAGGGTAACATGTGTGATTGATCATAAAATGATGTCGTGTCCTTTTAATGTTGATTTGAAAGTTTATCGAATGAAATCAGATGTTTTTTGAAGTTTTGCGCATAAAGCCATAATTTCCAAGCAAAAGCCACACGTAAATCATGTAAATCACCAATGCCTAATGATCATACATTGAAGGTTATGGTTAGATTCACACTCCAGACAAGTTTTGTTTTATGCCGTGTCTTTCTGGTTGGCCGTCAGAGTCATTCTGGCCAGTATCAGATTTTATGTTCACTAGCCTAACTTTCAGATAAAATTTTGAAGTTTTGAAGGGTGTCATGGATGATCCGTTGCTATAGAAAGCTTCTTCGGTCTGTTATCTTTCCAACTCAACAATCGGCGTCGAACTCTAAGTTCGGGAGTGTCCGCATTGGCTTCCAAAATAAAGACGCATGGAACCAGTCCCATGCACTTTGATCCCTGGGCACATGTGCCGTGGATCCAGGGCACGTGGCCATCTGCCCTAACCCTGAGGCACATGGCCATGTGCCCCCGATCAGGGGCACGAGGTAACTGGTTTTCAACAAGGACTCTACCTCTGACTGGATCAGATCGAATTTTTTGGCCGGATCAAACCAAATTTTTAGGGTGGATAGGATGTGCCCCCTCCAGGGGGCGCATGTGCCCAGGACTAGGGCGCAAGGCCCCTAATTTTTAGGACTGGATCACAGCATTCGTCTCTTATAAATTGAGACCGATTTTGGTCATTCCAGAGGCTGGTTCATGACTCTCGGGCATCTCAAGATGTCCAAGCTTCCTCCTGCATCAATTTTGTGATTTTTAGAAAGAGATTTTTGAGTTTTTAGAGAGAGAGAAGTTGGTTCAGGAGAGAGGAAGGCTGGTCTGCATGTGATCTGTCAGGTCTCTCTTCTTCGGCTTCTACATCAGCATGTAGATGTCTTCTGCCCAAGCTTTCAACATAAAAGTTCTCCTTCTTTGAGTCTTATTCTGTTTGCAATTGACAACACGAGATTCCAAGGTTGGGGCTGGTCGTGGTAAGCGCTGAAGCAAAGTCACGCCTGGCAGATCCTGAACTGCTGCTCGGCTTTTTCAACAACCCAGATTTGGCCATATCTCTCTCTATTCTTATCAGAATCTTTATGTTCTTCTCCTATCTCTTTCTTTCATGATTATCCATCTTCTTATAAATTTTTACATTTTTTTATATTAGTTTTAGTCTGTTAATCCGAAAATAAAAAAGAGGGGTTAGAGATAACCCGAATCCGGTCAGTTTCTTTTCAGTTGTGTGTTTTATGCCATTTTCCTTACATATACTCCACTTTGTTTAGTTCTAATTATCTTTTTCATTTGTTTGTTTATCTATTTGCATAGGAAATCAAGCATCCACGCATTGAGGACTCGTCTTCATCGGCCGGCCAAAGAAGGAGAAGCTTTGACCCGCACTCTTCCTACTAAGGTACACACGGTCATTTTTATTTCATAAAGCGGAACCCGCGGTTCCTGGAAACCACATGTGTCTTAATTTTCTTCTTCTCATCCTCCTCCTACATGACCCGAACCGTGTCTTAGGTGATCGAGCGACGCCGAGGGATGAAAGTTCGGGGATCCATGTGAGTGTGGGACCTAGGATGAGTTGCTTTCTTTGCTTTCTTCCTTTCTTTCTCATCCCCACCTGAGGTGGCGATCTGGATTCACAGACTTCCCTGAAAAAAAGAGCCCCATTGTGTCTTTCAGAGTCGACAGCTTTTTGGCGACCACAGTGGGACAAGCAATGTCTTTAACCGTGGGTGCTTAGTGTTTCTTTGCAACTAGTTCTAGTTCTAGACCGGTTCCCACGTGAGCCTTTCCTTCTTTCCACCTTTCTTAATTTCATGCCATCTCAAAATTTTTGATTTCACCCATCTTTTATCAGATCTGAAGTGCCAAGTACCTCATTTAATTTCTGTCATTTTATTTCAGCCGGTTCCCGCTTGAACCCACTTTTGCTTTTAAAATCAGATCCCGCGCGAACCAACTCTCTTCTACAAACCGGTTCCCACATGTACCAACATTTATTTTCAGTCATTCAAATCAGTTTTTTTTTCTCTTTTGCTGTAGGTTATCACCCTTAAATTGGTCACCGCGTGACCCTCTTTTATTTTAAGTTGTCATTTAAACCGGTTCCCGCGTGAACCACCCTTCTCCCTTTTAAATCGGTTCCTGTGTGAACCAGTCTCTTTCTTTACTTCGGTTCTCATGTGAACCAAAGCACTTTTCTTCATATCTATACCCACTTGGATCAGATCCTTATTCACCTTTAATTGGCCCCACGTGGCCTTCTTTCAATCATTCAAACTGGTTCCCGCGTGAACCACCTTCACTTTTTACCCCGGTTCCCACATGAACCAACTTATTCTTACATCGGTCCCCGCATGGACCACCCCTTTTTCTTGACTATCAGATATGAACCCTCTTCTTTTCATCACTTTTCACTATCTCCATTTGGCTCCCGTGTGAAACAAGGTCTTGTCTAGTTTCTAGTTACCTTCCTTGTGTCATTGCTTGTTTATTTAAGTTTATGTTTTGCTTATTACTTGCTTTATTACTTGATTGCATTCTCTGCTCCTTATCTCTACCTCCTTCTTTTACACTTTTTTCTTTTGAGGTGGGAGCTCACTCTTCCATTTACCCTTCCCATCCAAAACACCCTCTTGGTGGATTCTGACATCTCTTCTAGGATATTCCTTCCTAGTTGACTTGGTTGACTTTCATCAAGGCCTCTGTAATTTCTCATACGTGGAGTATTTCTCTTCGCGATCGGGTTGGTTGTACCATTCCCCAAAACCCGAAGCATCCTATGTTACCTACACGTGGTGAGATTGTGTGAAACCTAGGTCATTAGAGATTGGAGTTAGGATTCTAACCCATTTGTTGAGAGAACAATTCTTAACAAATCCATAAACATAAAGTTTAATCAAAATCATTACATAATCTTGTTTTCAAGTCTTTGTATCACTTGTTTGTCAAACAAAAATTCAAAACACTAACATTTTTGCAAGATACTAAAAACCAGGAAAAAGTTCTTTGTTTGTTTTGCCAACTCGTTTATTTTACCCTCTTTTTGAAGTTGAAGGGTGACAATGCAATTAGGGTCTGGAAGGCACGTTGGAATGGCGGAACACGCTGAACGTCAAGAGCACGAGATGTGTCACCAACCAATTCCATCAGACGGTCATGTTAATCCCTTGTTTGAGTCAGAAGCGCAAGAGGTCCCTCAACCATTTGCTCCCCATGATGTTGAACAACTCTTTAGAGAGTTGTCTTTTTATACTGACCTAGAAACCTATTCCCATATACAATCCATGGTAAAAGGAAAAATTGCCTCTGATCAGGCCGAAGCCAACCAAGTTGCCTCATCTTCTTGTCCTATGGTTCGACCACCACTCATTCAATCATCTTTTATTCAACCACCTATTGTTCAGAAATCTGTGATTGAACCACCACTAGCACAACCATCACTAGCACAACCATCTGTAGTTCAACCATCTGTGGTTCAACCATCATTTGTCCAGCCACCTTATTAAAACCATGTTGCTTCCTTAGCCCACCAAGTCATGGGACAATCTTCACGGAATTTGGCAAATCATGCTTCTCAATTCCAGAATCACACCTCTAACCACATACCCCCACCAGTAAACCAAGAATCTGCTCTCACCCAGGCAATCATGAATCAGCTCACCTAGATGAATGAATGTTATGAAGAGCTGAGATGTCGCTTGGACTCCAAGTCAATTCCTGAGGTCTCTATTCCTTCTCTGCCAGTTCTTCACCTGCCACCTTCTGAACTACCAGTTTATCGCCTCTATAATGGTACTGGCAATCCTTTTCTCCACCTAAAAGATTTTTTCTACGAGTCCTCATTCTGGAAAAATGATCGTAGGGTTCTTGCTTTCTTATTCCACCGATCACTAGAAGGGTCTGCATTGGAATGGTTCTACTCACTCGACCCCTTTGAGGCAGGAGACTTTGATATTGTCAAGACCAAATTTTTGTAAAGATACAGAGACCGGGTGGCACCATCGTGCTCCATTACATATTTGATTGCTGAGAAGATGAAGCCTGAAGAGGACTTCATAAAGTTTGCTAATCGCTGGAGGGGAATGGCAGAGAAATTGACAGATGTTATTTCTGAAGGGGAACAAGTGAAGATGCTCATTGAAAACACTACACCTGCCTTGAGGAATGCTTTGATCATGCACCGTCCTACCACTATGAATGAACTTTATGATAGTGCTCGATACTTGCAAGCCCACTTCAAAGATGCCACAATGATAAATCCATTTGATCCCAGATCTAGAAACATCAGGAAGACCCCCCTTTGCACCAGTTGGGCCTACAAGTGAAGGAGTTGTCAACAATGAAGCTGTAAACATTATGGAGAACCAGGGAGGGAGCCGTCTCCGCAGAACCTTTCTTACCACCCCCCTCAACAATAGGTTAGTCCACCACAACCATGACAAACACAACAACCACCTCAGCCAGTGGTGCAACCCCAGTAACCTCATCAACCTAGCTACAATAGGGCACCGCCACCACCCAATCAAGCACCACGAAGGGGAGGTCCTAGGAGAGAGAATTACCAACAACTCCCTTACTCCTTGACTGACATCTTCAATGTACTCATGGCAGAAAAACAGTTGGAATTTCCCAAGGAAAGAGAGGTTTGGCCAGCAAATGCAGATATGTCTCGATACTGTGCTTACCACCGGTACCCTGGTCACACCGTAGAAGTGTGTTTTCAATTAAAGGATTTCATCCACGATCTGAATGACCAAGGCAACATTTATTGGGCTCATATGGGAAAATGCATACAAGCAATGAAGGATAGACAGCAGCAGCGACAACGTCCACCAGCTCAACCTCAACAACAACTTGGCTTGTGTATTGTTTAGAATCCTCTCCCATTACATGCTCCCACTCTGGCACCAGCACCAGCACATCTAAACCCAGGAATTGGTCTAGTACACTCCATTGTTCAGAAAGATGTCAGTCGTGCTCAAGGTTGGCAACTAGAAAACCACAATGCAACCATCCTAATCAACCTAGCTAGGCCTCCTGCTAGGAACCCTCCTAGACATATAATCCGTGCACCATCTACTCCACAACCACCACCAAGCTCAATAACCCAACCACTGGATGCCACTTCTTCTCGCCAACTCATCATTGTAGACACGCCAAATTCACCTAATTCAGAGCATAAAACTCATGTTTTATAGGGAAACATGTGCGATTTAACTTATAATAATTCCGGGTCTTTTAAAAGTTGATTTGGAGCTTCGCCGAACGAAATCGGATGTTTTCTGACGTTTTCCGCAAAAAGCCATAATTTCCGAGCGAAAGCCACACGTAAATCATGTAAACCCAGAAATTGGCTGAATGACCAATGCCTAATGATCATGCATTGAAGGTTATGGTCATATTCACACTCCGGACAAGTTTTGTTGCATTTCGTGCCTTTCCGGTTTGCCGTCGAAGTCATTTTGACCAGTATCGGATCTTCTGTTCACTGCCCTAAATTCCGGACAAAATTCTGAACTTTTATATGGTGTGATGGCTGATCCGATGCTATAGAAATATTCTTCAGCCTGTTATCTTTCCAACGCAACAAACGGCGTCGAATTCCGAGTTCGGGAGTGTTCGCAATGGCTTCCGGAAGAAAGACTCACGAAACCAGTCCCATGCGCCCGGGTTCCTGTTCACATGCGCCCGGGACCCAGGGCACGTGCCCATGCGCCCTGCTAGTGAGGCACGCGACCTTGTGCCCTCACTTGAGGGCACATGCGCCCCACCCTGGAGGCACGAGGGACCCGGTTTTTCACCGGGACTACCACTGAACCGCCGATCGGATAAGATCAATTTTTCGGGATTTGTGCCCATGCACCCTCACTGGGGTGCACATGCGCCCCTCAGTGGGGCGCATGAACCCTGCACCAGGGCGCATGCGCCCAGGGGTGGGGCGCAAGGCCCCTATTTTTTAGCCCGGATAACGCCGTTCATTCTCATATAAATTAACTCCGATTCCGGTCATTCCAAAGGCATGGGCATGACCCCCCAGGCATATCAAGACGTCCAACCACCCTCCTGCATTGATTTTGTGATTTTTAGAGAGATAATTTCGAGTTTTTAGAGAGAGAAAAGTCGGTTCAAGAGAGAGGAAGGCTGTTCTGCAGGTGATCTGCCAAGTCTCTCTTCTTCGGCCTCTACAGCAGTGTGTGGACGTCTTCTGCCTGAGATCTCTTCATCAAAGTTCTTCCTCTCCAAGTCTTCTTGAGTTTTCAATAGATGGAACTTGATTCCTAGGTCGGGGCTGGTCGTGACGAGTGCAGAAGCAAAGTCGCGCCTGGCAGATCCTGGACTGCTGCTCGGCTTTTTCGACAACCCAGATTTGGCTATATCTTTCTCTATTCAACTCAGAATCTTGCTGTTCTTTTTTATATCTCTTTTTTTAGTGATTATACATCCTCCTATAATTTTTTTATATTTTTTTTCATTACTTTTATTCTGTTATTACGAAAATAAAAAAAGGGGTTAGAGATAACCCGAATCCGGTCAGTTTCTAGTCAATTGTGTGTTTTTATGTTATTCTCTTTACATATACTCCACCTTGTTTAGTTATAATAGTCTCTTTCACTTGTTTATTTGTCTAGTTGCACAGAATATCAAGCACCCACCGCGTTGAGGACTCTTCTTCATCGGCCGGCCGAAGAAGGAGAAGCTTTAACCCACATTCTTCACGCTAAGGTACACACGGTCATTTTAAATCTATAAATCGGAACCCGCGGTTCCTGGAGACCACATTTATTTCTTCTCACCCTATTCCCACATGACCCGAACCGTCTATTTGGTGATCGAGCGACGCCAAGGGATGAAAGTTCGGGGATCAATGTGAGTGTGGGACCGAGGTGAGAGTTGCTTTCCGAGCTTTATTCCTTTCTTTTCTCATCCCCTCTTGAGGTGACGATCTGGGTTCACGGACTTCCCTGAAAAGGAGAGGACCCCGTCGAATTTTCAAAGTCGACAATCATTAGGCCAGCCCCTGCCTTGACTACACCCCCTCAACCATTGCTACACACTGGCCCTTGCTCATCCGGCCACCACAATCAACACCAAACCTGAGCCCCCAACCTATAAACTCCGTCACCCCAAACCCCAACCTATCACACCACCAACCCCACATCCTACCACCACTCTTGCACCCCAGCCTCTTCTTATCAGGCCACCACCATCACCATCACTACCACCCCAAATCCTACCCCTCTGCCCACGAACCCAATCATCTTAGATCCACCAATCCCTTTACCCACCATACCTTTACCTACACCTGTTCTACCACATCCCACCCCAGTTAACCCATCACCTCTAACCGACTGCCAAATAGCCTCGGTGCTTCAGAGTGGGAGGATGTTCCAGTGGCACTTTCCCCAAGCCAGGACTCAACCACATGATCCAGTAAAGGAAGAACAAGTGGAAGAACCTTTGCCGGGCATGGCCTATGATTTGTTGAAATATTTGGATAAGACACCAGCCCGTATCTCCATACTTAAGTTGATTAAAGGATCAAAGGTGTATCAGAAAATTTTACAGCAGTATTTGCAAAGGGTCATTATAAATGAGGATCTCCCACCAAAAAAGATCACTATAGTGTTAGCCCCTAGAAGTGAGCACCCAACACTCACTTTCTCTCAGGAGGAATTAGTAGATCCAAAGGTCAGGGGATACGCCTTACATGTGGCTGTTATTGTAGACACGCCAAATTTTCCTAATTCAGAACATAAAACTCATGTGTGATTGATCTTATAATGATGCTGGGTCTTTTAATGTTGATATGGAGCTTCGCCGAATGAAATCGGATGTTTTCTAAAGTTTTTCGCACAAAGCCATAATTTTCGAGCGAAAGCCACACATAAATGATGTAAACATGAAAATTAGCTGAATGACCAATGCCTAATGATCATACATTGAAGGTTATGGTCAGATTCACACTCCGGACAAGTTTTATTTGATGCCGTGTCTTTCCGGTTGGCCGTCGGAGTCATTTCGACCAGTTTTAGATCTTCTATTCATTGTTCTAACTTCTAGAGAAAATTCTGAATTTTTGGATAGTGTGATGGCTGATCCATTGTTATATAAAGCTTCTTTGGCTTGTTATCTTTCCAACACAACAAACGACGTCAAATTTTGAGTTCGGGAGTGTCCGCAATGGCTTCCGGAAGAAGGATGTGCAAAAACAGTCCCATGTGCCTTGGTCCCTGGGCACATGTGGCCATGCGCCCTGCCCCTGAGGCACGAGGCCATGTGCCCCCTATCGAGGGCACGAGGTAACCAATTTTCAATCGGGACTCTACCTCTGACCAGATCGGATCGATTTTTTCGATTGGATCAGATTGAATTTCTAGGGTTGATAGCATGCGCCCTTTGGTGGAGGCACATGTGGCCAGCACCAGGGTGCATGCGCCCAGGACCAGGGCGCAAGGTGCCCTATTTTTGAGGATGGATCGCGACGTTTTTCTTCTATAAATAGACTTTGATTTTGGTCATTCCAGAGGCTGGTACACGACCCCCCAAGCATATCAAGACGTCCAAGCTCCCTTATGCATCCATTTTGTAATTTTTAGAGAGATAATTTCAAGTTTTTAGAAAGAGAAAAGTCAGTTCAGGAGAGAGGAAGGCTTGTCTGCAGGTGATCTGCTAGGTCTCCCTTCTTCGGCTTCTACAGCAGCATGTGGACGTCTTCTACTCGAGCTCTCAACATCAAAGCTCTTTCTCTCCGAGTCTTATTCAGTTTTAAATCAACGGCACATGATTCTGAGGTTAGGGCTGGTCATGACAAGCATAGAAGCAAAGTCGCGCCTGGTAGATCCTGGACTGCTGCTTAGCTTTTTCGACAACCCAGATTTAGCCATCTCTCTCTATTCTTTTCAGAATCTTTCTGTTCTTCTTCCTATCTCTTTGTTTCGTGATTATACATACTCCTTTCATTTTTTTTACATTTTTTGCATTAATTTTAGTCTGTTAATTCGAAAAAAAAAATAGAGGAGTTAGAGATAATCCGAATCCGGCCAGTTTCTAGTCAATTGTGTGTTTCATGTTATTTTCCTTACATATACTCCACTTTGTTTAGTTCTAATTGTCCTTTCACTTGTTTGTTTTTCTAGTTGCACAGAAAATTAAGCACCCACACGTTGAGGAATCTTCTTCATCGGCCGGCTGAAGAAGGAGAAGCTTTGACCCGCACTCTTCACGCTAAGGTACACACGGTCAATCTTATTTCATAAATCGGAACCTGCAGTTCCTGGCGACCACATGTCTTAAATTTTTACTTCTCATCCTCATTCTACATGACCCGAGCTGTCTCTTTGCTGATCGAGCAACGCCAAGGGATGAAAGTTTGGAGATCAATGTGAGTGTGGGACCGAGGTGAGAGTTACTTTCCATGTTTTCTTCTTTCTTTCGCATATCCTCTTGAGGTAGCGATCCGGATTCATGGACTACCCTGAAAAGGAGAGCCCCGTCGAATTTTTAGAGTCGACAGCTTTGTGGCTACCACGGTGGGACAAGCAATGTCTTTAACCGTGGGTGCTAAGTGTTCCTTTGCAACTAGTTCTAGTTTTAGACTGGTTCCCGCGTGAGCCTTTCCTTCTTTCCACCTCTCTTAAATTTATGCCATCTTAAAATTTCTGATTTCACCCATCTTTCATCAGATCTGAAGTACCAAGTACCTCATTTAATTTCTAACATTTTTCATCCGGTTCCCGCGTGAACCCACCTTTGCTTTAAAATCGGTTCCCGCGCGAACCAAATCTCTTCTACAAACAAGTTCCCATGTGAACCAACATTTATTTTCAGTCATTCAAATCATATTTTTCCTCTTTGCTGTGGGTTATCATCCTCAAATTGGTCACTGCATGACTCTTTTTTATTTCTTGTTGCCATTTAAACTGGTTCCCGCGTAAACCACCCTTTTTCCTTTTAAACTGGTTCTCGCGTGAACCAATCTCTTTCTTTACTTCGGTTCCCACGTGAACCAAACCACTTTCCTTAAGATCTATACCCACTTGGATCAGATCCATATTCACCTTTAATTGGCCCCACGTGGCCTTCTTTCAATCATTCAAACTGGTTCCCACGCGAACCACCCTTTTACCAAAAACCGGTTACCGCGTGAACCATCTTTACTTTTTACCCCAGTTCCCACGTGAACCAGCTTATTCTTACATCGGTCCCTGCATGGACCACCCTTTTTGCTTGGCCATCAGGTCTAAACCCTCTTATTTTTATCACTTTTCACTATTTCCATTTGGAACAAGGTCTAGATTCTAGTTTCTAGTTACTTTCCTTGTGTCATTGCTTGTTTATTTAAGTTTATATTTTGCTTATGTGGGAACCTTGGGAATCTTTTTGTTTCTTAGAAAATATTTTTTGTTTTTGTATGTTTTAAAATATCAGCATCCGAATTTTCTAGTAAAGTAGGTGATAGACCATAAAAATACTAGATAGTTCGGGTGATATTAAAAGAGTATAGAACCGAGGTTCGGGTTCTGTGAAAATATTTTTGACCTATCTCCATCGGATGGTGCGAATATCCGATGTTCATTTACATTGAGCAAACACTCGAACACTCTTGATTAACTGCCATAGCGATCTTGTTTGATGAGAGCGTGCACATCTACAACGTATAATGAACACAAAGGGCCCTAGTCTTTCAGGCCCGATGAGATGCAAACAAGTTTGATTAGATTTTTTTTGGAGTTTATTTATGTTTGATTTATGAATGGATTTTGATGTGGTTTGAAATGTTGATTTCATATTTTTATTTGACTAGGATTTGAATGATATTTGTTTCGAACTTATTTGAATTGTTTGGTTTGTTTTACTTCAATTGGTTGAAATTTATTTTATTTTGTTTTGAGTTTTGAATTTTAGATGTGTTGATCAATTTGACTTGTTTAACTTTAGTTGACATGTGTTGAGTCATTTTTATGTGGTTTTCTTATATTGGTTGGTGTTTTAGTACCGATTCGGGTGTGTTCGGTATGTTTTAGATGTATTGAAGTTTGGTTCAAATTGATTAAACTTGAACTTCAGATTGTTAATGAAACTAATTTACATGTTTTAAGATGTGTTTTAGATGCTTTAATGTGTTTTAAATTGTAAATTATTTGATGTGCACTTGTTTAAGCATTTGAATTCCAATGGATTAAGTGTATTGAATCAATTTTTCCAGATTGTATTAAATCTGATTTTTGTTTAATGTTAAAGCTTTAATGATCCGTTTTAAGCATGTTTTAAGATTAGTTTGAATGCATTTTTAGATATGATTAAGTTAACTTCAGATTTGGTTAACTCTTGTGTTAACTCTTGTTCGGTTTGCATCACATCCGGTCTGTCAGGCTAGTGTTGATGCCCAACCACATGCAATCAACTCGGCACTTGAAATGTTCATTGAATATTCATGTTCATGCTGGTGTACATCATATGTGGTAGTTCATATGCCATGTTCAATGTTGTCAATGGTGCAAATGTGTGAATGTCCTTCCCTTGGTGTAAAATCCACTTGATTGGGAAACTTTTGGTAGCATGCCGCCTTATTTTCCAATCGGTGTGGAATTTTACCCGTCCTACAAGGCATAGTCATTTGACTTTCCAAGTAGTGGGAAGGGTCCATCTACAGTGGGAAGCGTGTCCCATGCCTACACCTTGGTTAGCGCTCCGGTGCATGTCGGATGAGCCGCCCAATGGAGTGTCCAGTTGTAGACTAACTCCTTATTTAGTTTTGGCATTTCACCTTCAGATTTAATTAAGGTTTATTTTAAGTGTCCAAGGCTCAATAGGCCAGCTTCATCAGCACAATGGACTAGTCTTCCTGTCTCATGGCCTGAGAAGGCCGGCTTCATATCATGTCAGCCCGGTTGGCCCAATCTTGAGCTTCATGGGCCCTGGCGGCCTGTTTTGAGCTTCATGACCCAATGAGCCTGATTTGCACCTCCAAGGCCCAGTTCGCCTGATTTGCACTCCATTTTTGCACCTTGACATCTTTCTGTAGTAGCGGGGTGGGTGAACCTTAGAGGGGCTGGAATGGATGCTAAGGTGCTGTTTAGGTGGACTTTTGGAAGGAATGCACAAGGGGCAGGTTTTGGTGTGAACTAGGACTGGTTTTGGAATGCACAAAGGGCATGAGAATTGAAGGCCCGCCCGAGTAGTCACGGCCCGTACGGCGTATTCCGAGAGTCTCAAAGCATCGACCTTCATCCTATACTCTAAGGGGAGGGAGAACAAGACACATGGGGTTTGATTTAGGGATAGCACAAGGGCATTTTGATATGTAGAAATCAGGGCCACCCGGCTTAACTCTTGGCCCGTCCGGCGGATTCCAAGAGGCCTGGGCTATCATCCCTCCTTCTACACATCAAAGAGGATGTTTGGTTTGTTTGGGGGTGATGTAGGAGCTGTATTGGGTGTGTTGCACATAGGGCAAACTAGGTGACCATCAAAGGGGCCTGACATGGGTGCTCACAAAGACATTTTGACATGTAGAAATCAGGGCCACCCGACTTAACTCTTGGCCCGTCCGGCGGATTCCAAGAGGCCCGGGCTGTCACCCCTCCTTCCACACATCAAAGAGGGTGTTTGGTTTGTATGGGGTTCTGTTTAGATGGCCATTGGAGGGGTTAAGTAGGTGCTGGTTTCCAAGCCAACAGAGGGGCATGATTGCAAGGCCAACAGAGGGGCCTGGTTTGGGTGTTTTTCTGAAGATTGTCCACTTGGGCAGCAAGGATGGTCAAACATGGTCTGATTAGGAGCATGTTTAGGAGCCTAATTGACTTCTAGAGGGATGGAAACAAAGGCCATGGTGTTAGGTGACAGAATGGGGTTGCTTGGGAGTGCCAAATGGGCTGCTTACAAGCCACCTATGGGCTGTGCACACATGGACAGCAAAGGGGTCTGAAATGAGGAGCTTAAAGAGGCTGATCAAAGAATGTTTATGAAGCCAATATTGGGAGGTTGAACATGGATTTAATGGTACCAACAAGGCTGGGTTGTTTTTGGACATTTGAATGGCCAAGGAGGAGGCCGAGGGGAAGAGAAAGAAGCGGGGAGGAAGAGAACTAGAAAGTACTACATCTTTTCTCAGCTTTTTGGCACAATTCTTGTTGGAGATTGAAGGGTAAAATGGCTGTCTCTCTTTTATTCTTCTCCTTCTTATTTTCTTGCTATGTATGGGGCTGGAATTGGCACACCAAGATGGAGCACTTGCTGTTGAAATTGATGTATCCCAGATGGGCTACTGCTGGCGCACCTGCAAGAGGGAGGGGATTTCTCCTTCTTTTTCTTCACTTTGAGCACCACAAATGAGATGGAGAGGTTTCTGAATTGCTTCTGAAGACGTCCAAGCAAGAGGAGGTGAGGTCTAGTTCGGCCAGAGGTGGTGGGGGGAAGGAGAGGCAGAGCTTCCACAGGGTGATAAGCTTATCTTCCACATGGCCAGCGGAGGGGGGGCTTTTATAGGGGCTGAGGGTGCCATCTGTAGAAGGGGATAAGCCATGGGCTGTTGAGGTTGTTGAGTGGATTAAGGCAAGATGGTTGAGGTTGTTGAGTGGAGTAAGGCAAGATGGTTGAGGTTGTTGAGGTTGTGCGCCAACTAGAAAGAGAGGGAGAGAAGGGTGTTCGGCCAGCCCCTATCTTCTAAGAGATTGAATACACAAGGAAGTGGGAAGGCTGGTTCGGCCAGCCGTCAGATGGGGATAGGCCATGGGTTGTTGAGAGGGATAAGGATAAACCATAGGGGTTGTTGAGCTTGTTGAGGTGGTTGAGGGAGATAAGCCAAAGTTTCTAGCCATGCCATTAGATGGGGAGTTTGGCCAGCTCCCTAACTTGTAGGGGATTGTGCACATGGCAGATGGGGAGGAGTTCGGCCAGCCAAGTGGAGGGAAGAGAGAGAGAGTGATCCAATCAAGACCGTTCATCTAAAAGACTCTCGATCCGACAGCTATCATTAATTTCGGCCAAAAATTAATTAAACGCAGCCAAAATTAAATCAAAAAATATGGGACAATCATTGATGACCATTGATCTTATGATCCATCCAAATGTGTGACTGAGATCTCCCAAATTGCCCAGGATCTCAGATTTTACCAATTTCTCTGATCAGTGCGATCCTGGCCGTTGATAATGCCGGAAACTGTAATTGAATGCAATTACCTCCTCCCATTGGCAAAATTTATTTTTCATGCATCAATATTCATGATATTAATGTTTTGGGCTATGAAAATTAAAAATTTCAGTCCATGGGTAGATCTCGGAGCTGATCGGACCATTATGCCCATGGTGCGACGACATAAGAATTTCCGTCCAGATTTGATCTTTCTTGCATATCTCTTCATCCGTTGGTCAGATTTTTGATCTGTTTCAAGTGTTTCCTAGATCTATCCAACCTTGACAATGTGGTAAAGTTGGAATTTCATGTTAAAGTCCCAATTGGTCCCAAAGTGTCAGGGGAAAAATGGTCATTTCAGCCTTCCGGTGTCCGTTTCCCATGTTTTGGGCACCGTTGCGAAGCTCTCGACTGGGGCTATGCAATGAGCACATTATATTGGCTATTTATGGCATATAAAGCCATGCCAAGGCATTTCCAGAGCCTATTTGCATCATCTATTCTTGAATTTCTGAATCTAGGTCAGATTTTCTGCACCGGCTTCGGCATTGCTGAAATTTGTATCAAGCAAGCTAAGCGGAAAAATTTGATGCCAACAAATGGCCCCCATGGGCATTTCCTTGGAGATGGGAGTCGAGAAGGGACTGCCCATGTAAGTTGGCCTCCGGTATTTGTTCTGCTCTGTCCCTGGCAATCTATCCATTGCTTCTGCTACATGAGCTTCTTCAGGACTGAGAAGGGCTTGGGCCCTTGTAAATGACCAGCCTTGGCTTCTTTTTTTGTTTGGTCACCCATCCTCCATTCAATAGGCACATTTGATGGTGTTAATTCTTGCATGCTCCCCAACAAGCAAGCTCTCTGAATGAGCCACTCTTTTATTTTCTTTGTGTTTTCTCTTATTGATCTAACTATCTCTTGCAAGATTTTCACCTAGAGCAGCGCCCTTGATGTTTTGCCTACACGCCACTAGAGAGGCTTTCATGTAGCGGGGTTACCTAATTTTGCCTAGAGTGCCCTTTCAGGTTTTCACACAAGCCACATTTTCTCTCTTCTTTTCTTCTTTTTCTCTTTTCTTCTTTTTATTCTTTTTTTTACTTTCTTTTCTTTCTCTTTCTCTGTTGTATAGGAGATTAAGGCTTCCCTCAAGCTGTATGCAAATAGAATGAACCAGGTTGAGATTAGTGATAACTCAACACGGGGGTTCAACCAAAGTTGTGAAACCAATCAAGGGGCTTCGAAGAAGTGAGTGGAGAAACCAACACAGAGGGGGTTCCTGACAAGGATAAGACCAATCCAAGTGCAGAAGGCAACTTGGCATGAGGGATTAATCAAATAGGTGTGAACCAACGTAAAGGAGGTTCCGAAGAGGATAAGACCAATCCAAGTGCATAAGGCTGCTTGGCATGGAGGACTAATACTGAAACTATCTCAAAGGGGTTTCAAACAAGATAAGACTAATTGAAGTGCCAAAGGCAACCTAGCATAAGGGTCAAAATTTAAAACTAACACAGAGGGAGTTTCAATCAAGGCAAGACCAATCCAAGTAGGGAAAAGCATCTTGGCATGAGGGTGAGTGAATGTGAGACCAATCCAAGTGCTAGGGGCAACTTGGCATAAGGGTCTAATGTACATGAGACCAATCCAAGTACAGAAGGTGACTTGGCATGGGGGCCTAATAAGGTTGTAAAACCAACACAATGGGATTTCAAGCTTGCCTACAAGGCAAAGTTTGTGGACTACAAAGGGTCTGATAGGAAACCTCAAAGGGTTGGTTTCCTAGGGGTCTAAACAAAGGGTAGGAGTAAAGTGCCACAAAGGGGCAAATGGGAGCCTCAAAGGGGTTGGTTTCCCAAGGGTCTACACAAAGGGTAGAACTAAAATACTACAAAGGGGCAAATGGGAGCCTCAAGAGGCTGGATTCCCAAGTGTCTACACAATGGGTAGGACAAAAGTGCCACAAAGGGGCAAATGGGAGCCTCAAAGGGGTTTATTTCCCAAGGGTCCACACAAAGGGTAGGACTAAAGTGCCACAAAAGGGCGAATGGGAGCCACAAAGGGGCTGGTGTCCCATGGGTCTACACAAGGTGTAGGAATAGAGTGCCACAAAGGGGCGAATGGGAGCCTCAAAGGGGCTGATTTCCCAAGGGTCCACACAAAGGGTATGACTAAAGTGCCACAAACGGGCGAATGAGAGCCACAAAGGGGCTGGTGTCCCATGGGTCTACACAAGGTGTAGGAATAGAGTGCCACAAAGGGGCGAATGGGAGCCTCAAAGAGGCTGATTTCCCAAGGGTCCACACAAAGGGTAGGACTAAAGTGCCACAAATGGGCGAATGGGAGCCTCAAAGGGGCTGGTGTCCCATGGGTCTACACAAGGTGTAGGACTAAAGTAGGGCTATGGAAGCCAAAGTGGCATTGTAGAAGCCTTGTTTGGAGCCTCAAGAACAACTAGTCAAGGCAACTAGTTGTGTAGGCTACTGAGATCGGGATGATCAAGGTAGTGAGAGTTTTAAGGCCATATAAGACCAACCTAGTCAAGATGGTTAGTTTTTTGTTGAAGATTGCCTAGAATGCTAGTCCAGATGATGCATGTTTTGTGGGTCATCAAGGTCGGAGTGGTCATGACAACGTGGAAGCTTATAGACCAATAAGACCAGAATGGTCAGGGTGGTATGGGTTTGAATTAATTTCAAAATTGTTCAAACCAAGAAGGGTCATGACAGTATGAGTTTTTATGGGACACGTGGGCTGAATAGCCAGGATTGGAGAAAGTCTTTGTTTGTGGACCATCAGGATCGGAATGATCAAGATGGTGGGATTTTCAAAGTCAAAAGAATGACTGAAGGGGTAAGAATGAGTGAGAGTAGAGTAGGGTATTACCCTTCGTCCCTTTCAAGATGGAGTGTGGGAACTTCCCTCAAAATTTAAAGGCGGGAGATGGTCTTCCTCGTTGCCTCAAGTATGGTGTCCCTGACATATTTCTACTACATGGTAGATGAGCCTATGAGAGCCTTTTCGTCATTGGCAACTCGGACCTCCTCCCTAATAAAATTAGGGGGATGAACCCACCCATCTTGTTAGGTTGGGGCCTCGCCCTAGTTGATTATTTTTTGTTTTATTTTTATTTTTTATCAACCTGATTGCTCCTTTAGGGAGTTTTCACCCAGGCTGACCCCTTTTCACTTTTGCCTGTGCGTCCCATTGTGAGATTTTTACATAGCAGGGTTATCCAATTTTTCCCAAGGTGCCTTTGCAAGTTTTCTCCTTGAATGGATGTTTTGACATTTTTGCCCTTGGCCATCCATTGTGCATGATCGGCCAAGTCTGTCGGGCATCTCCATTTTTAGCTCCCTTTTTCCCTTTCTCTTTCTTTTTTGGAATGAAGTGAGAAAAGACTTAGCTTTCAATGTTGGTGGCCTCTATGTGGAACTCATGGTCAGGGGCATAGTACCTTTTAAGGTGTTTTCCATTGAGCGGTGGGAAAGGAGTTTCCCCCTTGCTGTCCACTATCGCATAGGCTCTGCCTTCAAAGACCCGATCAACAATGTAGGGTCCTAACCAGTTCGGGAGGAACTTATTCTTGGGATGACCAGCCATGGCATCCTTATGCTTGACCATCACAAGGTCACCTTTTTGGAATGCCTTATCTTTGACCAGCTTGTCATAAGCTTGAGTCATCCTGGCCTAATAAACTTTGAGATGTTGGTAAGCCTTGAGCCTATCACCCTCCAGCTTCTCAAGTTCCATGAACCTCCTGTGCAGTTCATCGGGCTCATTGGTTGGGAGGCCATGATGGACGAAAATTCGGTAGGAGGCCAGCTCTATCTCCACTGGAACAACAGCCTCACTCCCATACACTAGGGAGAATGGAGAGAAACCCGTGGGGGTCTTGTAAACTGTACGGTATGCCCAGAGTGCTTCTTGCATTTTTTCATCCCAATTTCCTTTCTTGCTTCCGACCACCTTGACCAGAAGTTTGCAAAGAGTCTTGTTGAAAGCCTCTACTAGGCCATTGGCTTGAGGGTTGTAAATGGTTGAAGTCCTCCAATCAATGTGGAAGTTAGCTGTCATCTTGTAGACTGTCTGATTCTGAATGGGGTCCCATTGTCCGACATGATTCGACTAGGAACGCCATATCTTGGTGATGGATTCTTTAGACAGATTGTAACTAAAATCAATATTAAATATTTATGATTATTCTTTTATAAAAAATAAATATTTGCATATAGTGAAAATTTTAGAAGCATGCTATTGTATAATTTATGGAACACTTGAATTTTTTCAAGGAAAATAGTTCAAGTCCAAATAATAAATATGTGCTTCCTTTTCCTAAACAACTAATTCTATGTATAATATTTTCAATTTTTTTACTCTGAACCAAATGCACATGGATGCCTTCTAGAGAGATAAGGAGGTAGAGAGGAGGCTGAAAACGTAGTTTTCACCTTTGATGTGATAGGGTTTGGCTGAAACTATTATTATTTATAGAGAATTTTAGAATTTTTATAAAAATATAAAATCTCCATAAATTACATTCTTGCTTTTATACTCATAGATAAGTCCTTATGTGTGTGACCCATTAGGCCCAATAGTCTATTTAGTTGTGGCCTATATAAAATAGTGAAGGAATCATATGATAAATTTTGGTGTAGTGGAAGCGATGATTCCTATGGGTTCATTTAGAATTTGTCTCAATCAGAATCGAACAATAAAAATTGAAAACTGATCAAAATAGGTTTGATAATACCTAATAAGGATTCATCTAATTCCTTAGAGATGAAGAGTATAAGCTTATGAATCTCTACACATTGTTTAAGTGTCCGATCTCCAGTGGTATCCACACAAACTTCATTCACAGCAGGTTCTCCCTTTGCGCCAACCTCGAGAACTGTTCCTGAACGAAGCTCAACCTCCCATGGATGCTTGCTAAAGAGAAAAGTTAGGGAGGAGGTTGAGGACGTGGTTTTCACCATTGTCTTGATAGGGTTTAGCTGAAACCATTAATATTTATAAAGAATTTTAGAATTTTTCATAAAAGCCCAAACTTTCTATAAATTACGCCCTTGTTCATGTACTTATGGATAAGTCCTTATGAGTGTGACTCACTAGGTCTAATAGCCTATTTGATTGAGGCCTAATTAAAATAGAACAATTCTATTTAATTTAATTAAGTCTATTAGCTGATAACAAATTAATCAGCCTACCAATCATAAAGGATACAAGCCACATCCCATGATCCCAAATGACTTTAGAAATAATCTTATCTCATTGAGCCTTTCCATCATTGGTTACCGCATGGATGTAAACTCTCGTCCATTTAATATCCCAGTCAGAAATAAGTATGGCATCGACTATCAACTCTTTAGTATACTGACTCTATAGGATCATGTACTCGAAATTGAATCAATTGAAAAACTCCTTTTTCAATCATCCTATCTACTCTGACCAGGGACTTAAAGTACTATTCTATAGGACATTCACTCTCACTTACTGAGAGTGGATGTTCCCTTGTCATCTGCTCAATTGCCTCCATCATATTTTTCCTTGTACTTGATCCATCACTATACTGGACCATCTAAACAGTGATCCAGAAGTCAATAGTCAAAGCAAAAGTTCCACACAACAAGGCAACTTTTGTGACTTAGGTTAAAGGTCCAACCATGCAACCATGATGATAGAAAACTCTGATCGACAGTTCGGTAATATACTATTCAAGATTTTTAATTTGGTCAGTTTAGTGAACTCATTCGACTATTGAGTACTTGTATGTGTATCTTAATGTCTCCATACTATTGACCAATGAGATCAGTCAACCTCATCATATGAGAAGACATCACATACACTAGTCTATCTGAATCTTTGATGTCTTGTCTCATGTATCCTATGACTAGGAACATTTAGATCGCATACTTTTAGATGATTGATCTCATTATCCTAATCTTATCACGATTTAATCATCATTATATGTGATAAAGTACTTCATTACGATATTAGCATTTAATAAGAGCTAGTAATGAAGATTTGCCTAATTATTTGAATGATATATTTCTAGAAATATTGAATCATATCATATATGATTGACTTGTAGGGTACACATTTCTATCAAATAGAACAATTATATTTAATTAATTAAATCCATTATCCGATAATAGAGTAATCGGCCTATTGATTATGAAGGGTACAAGCCAATGTTGGGAATCGGTCCAATCAGATTGGCGCAGCAAAAAATTTTCGATTCCTCATATATCATTGTCTTAGTCTTAATCGAAACCGAACGACGTCGTCAAAATTGATATTCGAAATAGTTTCGAACATGTACCTCTGTGGGATTCAAATAATCTCTAAATACCGGAGAAGATCGAGCATTCTCATGCTTGTTCAGCCACTCAAGTGTGCGGCCTCTAGTCGTATCCACACGAGCCGCCTCCATAGTCGGGTTCTCCTTCGCGTCGGACCTTCCGACTCGCCCCGGATAAAGTCCCATCGACTCTCGATGGCCTCCAGCATAGGTAAACGTGAAGGAGAGAGGTAGAGATGAATTTTGCAGCCTTTGGCTTGTGGGGCTCATGCTCAATTCGCTATTATATAGAGAATTTGGAGTTTTTCACAAAAACCCCTGCTTTCTCTATATTTACACCCTTGCCCCCAAACTTATGGATTAGCCCTTATGTGTGTGACCTACTAAGCCCAATAGCTCATTTGGTTGAGGCCTAATTAAAAGAACAACTTCTTTTAAATTAAACCTATTATTTCATAATAGATTTAACAGCCTACCGATCATAAAGGGTATAAGCAATATCCTATGATCCCAAATAGCTTCGGGGATGAACTCCTCTCCAAAGAGCCTTTCCATCATCGGTTACCACACAAATATAAAACTTCGTCCATCCAATGTCCCTGTCGGATAGGAGTACGGCATTGACTGTCAACTCCTAAATATACCGACACTATGGAATCTTGTACTCATAATTGGATCAATTGGAAAACCCTTTTCCAATTATCCTATCTACCTTGGCCAAGGATTTAGAGTACTATCCATAGGACATTCTCTCTCTCCTACTGAGAGTGGATGTTCCTCTATTGTCTGCTCAATTGCCTCCACCGGGTTTCCCATATAACCAATCCATTAACTATACATGACCACAATACTAAGTGATCCATAAGTCAATAGTCAAAGTACATGGTATGCCCGACAAGACAACTTTAGCAACTCAGGTCAAAGATCCAACCGTGTAACCGTGATGATAAAATACCCTAATCAACAGTTCAGTAAGATACCATTCAAGGATTCTATACTAGTCAGTTCAGTGAACTCATTCCTATAATGAGCATCTGTACATGTATCTCAGTGTCCACACACTGATGACCAATGAGATCGGTCATTCTCATCATATGAAAATATATCATATACACTAGTCTTACCGGATCCTTGATGTCCCGTCTCGAGGATCCTACGACTAGGAACATTTAGAGTACATGATTGATCTCATTATCATGATCTCATTATGATTCAATCATCATTGCATGCAACCTATGACTTCATTACAATAGACACATCTAGATAGTGCAAGTAATGAAGATTATGTCATTTATACTGAATAAGATATTACAAGAAATGTAAAATCATATCACATATGATTGGCTTGTAGGGCATACATTTCTATCAGCCACATCCCATGATCCCAAAGGGCTATGAGGATTATCTTATATTCATTGAGCCTTTTCATTATCAGTTACAACATAGATATAAATCCTCGCCCATTCAATGTCCCAGTTAGAAAGGAGTACAGCATCGACTGTCAACTCCTTAGTATACCAACTCTATAGGATCCTGTACTTGAAATTGAATCAATTAAAAACTCTTTTGCAATTATCCTCTCTACCTTGGTCAGGGATTTAGAGTACTATCACATAGGACATACACTCTCATTTATCGAGAGTGGACGGTACCTTATTTTTCTTGTACTCGATTCATCACTATACTAGACCATCTAAACAGTGATCCATAAGTCAATGGTCAATCCAAAAGTTCCACCCAACAAGACATCTTTGGTGACTCAGGTCAAAGATCCAACCATGTAATCGTGATGATAAAAAACTCTGATCAACAGTTTGGTAAGATACCATTCAGAGTTTTTAATTTGGTCAGTGTAGACACGCAATTTTGGCCTAGTTGGAGAGCTTAAATTCTTGTTTTCATGAAGTATATTTGAGTAACCTTTCAAGGGAACCGAGTTTTTCGGAAAAATTGAAGATTTTGAAGAGGGCAGAACCCTGTGTGTAAGGGCACCTGGCGCCCTACTTATAGGGCACCAGGCGCTCTATAAATAGGGCACCAGGCGCCCTGTTTATAGGGCACCAGGCGCCCTATAAATAGGGCACCAGGCGCCCTGTTTATAGGGCACCAGGCGCCCTATAAACAGGGCACCTGGCGCCCTATATACAGGGCACTAGGCGCCCTGTATACAGGGCACCAGGCGCCCTATAAACAGGGTGCCTGGATCCAAATCTAATCGATGTGACAGGTTGATTTGACCCCCCACAGTGACTTGACTTGTCGATTTGACATATCTCATGATGCTGGCGCCCCATATATAGGGCGCTATGCCACATGGCACTGCTTTTCAGAAATGGCCAAAGTGCCCTCTTTTGGTCTATAAATAGACCCCCATTTGGAGCTTGGAGGAGGTTCCAACCTCGTGCCACCCTATAGCTCATCCAACACCACGTTTCTAAGCCATTCTCATCCCCCACAAGCCTTCAAATCGATCCAAAATCGTCCACCAAAAACCCTAAAAACCTTCTGTTTCTGTCACCCAGAAACATGATTTTTCTCCAACTTTGAGAGCCTCTATCCGTCTCTCCTCTTACATCCAGCATCCAAACCACCTTTCATTAGCTTCATTTGCATATTGTCTACAAGGAGAAGCCCCTACTTCATCCCGGAAGCCTCCCGGCCTCCGGAGCGGCGCCCCGAAGAGGAGAAGAAAATCTGTTCGGGCCGGACTTAGTGCCCGTATACAGGCGCTTTGACTTGGTCAACGCGCCCTATAAAGGGGCACTTTCTCCCGGCGCCCTATATACGGGGCACCGGGAAGGACGAAGCTTGTTTTGTTATTTTTGGATTCCGATCGTCCGTTTAATCGAGTTTTTGTCTTCCTTTTTCATCTTAGCACTGTTCATCAAGTTATTTAGCATGTCTTAGATCATTTTGCATCACATATATATATTTAAAACCTTCCAAATAGGGGTTGGGATTTAGTCCCAATCCGGTCACTTCCTTCCCTCTTTCATGTTTACATTTGAATTTGAGCATGATTCTACACTGTCACGAGAACTAATGATCTTTTCACTTGTTTCTATGTTTTCTTATGGACATTCTTAGGTAAATCTGATTGAGGCGGAGCTTCAACCGGATCGAAGACGAAGGACTCACTAAGCTCTTTTCTTTCGGCCGGCCGAGAGAGGAGAAGTCGGAACCCAACAATCTCCCCACTTCCAAAGGTACGACGGTCATTTCTCTATTTCATTTCTTTTCATTCTACTATATTTTGGAGCCTTTGGCTCCTGGCGACCACACCCACTAACATCCCATCCACCAAGTCCCCAAAGCAAGCGTAGGGGCCGGAAGGGGGAGATCCGCGGATGTCCCGTTTCGGGTGCTTACACCTTTTGGCGACCACGGTGGGACCGACTTTGCTTTAGTGAGTTCTTCTCTTCTTTCCTAAGAATGTCCACCTGAAAATATGCTTATTTTCACTTTAGTTCTCATTTAAGCCATTTCCATTTCCTTGCATTGCTATTTACTTGCTTACATGCTTGTTTGTTTCCTTGAAGCATCATCTTGTTTCTTCTAAGTTTACTTGCTCTCTGTTTATCTTTTTAAAAGCATATCGATCTGATTTCCAACTTTGTTAATCAACTTATTTCACCTTAGTATTTTAGATATCATCTTCTTTCATCCCTTGTTAAGTATACTTGCCTATTTCTTTCTAAGTCTAGTTCTTCATTAGCAAACCTTTCAAAGCATGCTTAGTTAAATTAGTGCTTTCTTCCATCCTAGTTTAATTTCATATCATTGTCTTGTTCACTTGCTTCCTACAACATCTCATTAATCATTGTATGCTTTTATTTTCTTCTTGCTTACTTCTTATTCCTTGACATTTCACTTGCATTTAGTTTGCATTGGAGTTTCGGGTTCGCCCGTCTCTTTAGGTCATCCGAGAAGGGAGGCTCTCTCCTCCCAAAGCCCCACACATCCAAACACCCCTCTTGGTGGTTGCCAACTCCTCCTCCGGGGATTCCCTCTCGGAAGGACTGGGTAGCTTCCATCAAGGCCTCCGTAAGTCCCCAGACGTGAAGGATTCCCTCTTCACTGATCGGGCTGGTTGTACCATTTTATCCCAAAACCCGGAGTACCAATTACCTATCGTTGTGAAAGGAGTGACAACCTTAGATTGTTCGGCGTTGTGAGAGCATAGGGTCCTACCCATTTATTTGAGTGGACAATATTTCTCTTAACAAGCCATTAATTTGAGGTTGAAACAAAAAAAAAAATTTGCGTTAATCATTCCAAGTCTTTGCTATTACTTGTTTGCAAACAAAAACTGAAAATTAAACAAAAATCCCAAAATCACCTAAAAAGAACCAAAACAAAAAATTTTCTTGAGGTTAATTTGCTTGACAACTTGCTTGTCCGACAAAAGAAAATAAAAACAAAAAAGGGGGTCCAAAAATTAAAACTAAAAAAATCCTTAAGCTTTTATTTGTCAACCTTCTTTTTCTATTGTGTTTATGAATTTAAGGTCAGGTCGAGTTATCGGAATGGAGGATCAAGGATACGAGCAACTACAGTTGGAGTATGACCAATCTTATTTCTATCCTAATGCCGTATGTACCGTCATTGAACCCGAAGTTCTCCCCGAACCTAGTCAAACTTCTCCTCGACCCAATCCAAATTCACTTTGGGAGGCATTTTCTCATGCTGACCCTACCCAAATTCAGGCTATCAAAACCATCCTCAAGGGCAAGTCACCCGCTGACCACATTCCTCCCGAAGGTGGCCTTCACATCTCTACCCCTCGGTCGGTAGCACATCAACCCAATGTGCCCACTCATGGCCATTCTTATACCGGGCTCGTAGCCCCAATCTCTCCTCATCCGGTAGCTAATCTAGATCACCCTGATCTGAATGCCGTTGCTCCTTCTAGGCCATAGTTCATTGCTCTAATCATCTCAACCCTACTCACCCTTTGGTGCATCCCCCAATGTACCCTTCTTATCCGGCCACTTCGGCCCATCAAATCCCAATTCCGGTGCACCAAGCACCCACTTCTCCTCCTCCTCTTAGGGAACCTTCTGTCGATCAGGCCATGATTAACAAGATCAATCGCATGGATGAGCAGTATAGAGAGCTTAGACGTTTAATCGACACCAAGGCAGTCCCCGAAATTTCTCTTCCTTCTCTCCCCACTTTTCATCTACCTCCCTCTGAGATGCCGGTATACCGTCGCTACAACGGAATCGGTAATCCCTTCATTCACATCAAGGACTTTATTTATGAGTCGGTAATGTGGCAAAATGATCCAAGGGCCCTTGCTTTTCTTTTTAGAAGATCATTAGAGGGATCAGCTTTAGAGTGGTTCTACTCGCTTGACTCTTTGGAGGCAAGTAACTTTGAAACTGTCAAAGCTAAATTTTTGCAGAGATATCAAGATAGGGTCGGACCAACATATTCCATCACCGACCTCATGGCTGAAAGAATGAGAAATGATGAATATTTTACCAGATATGCTGATAGGTGGAGGTCCATGGCAGAAGGGCTTACTGATTCCATTTCAGAACCGGAGCAAGTGAAGATGATCATCACCAATGCCACTTCGGCCTTAAAGAATATGCTGGCTTTACATCACCCCACCTCCATGAGTGAACTTTATGAGAGGGCACGGTACATTCAGACACAGCTTAGGGACTCACCTATCATGAACTTGTTTGATCCTAGACCCCGAGCTGTCAAGAAAACCACTTTTACCACAACCGGCCCAGTGACTGAGGGCGTAGTGACAAGTGAAAATCTTAACATTGTAGGGAACCCACCTATAAATTATCAACACCAGTTCAGGAACCCTCAACAAAATCAACCATTTAGAAACCCTCATCAACCTCAACCTCAACCTCAATTCCAGCCCCGTCAGCAACAAGCCCCGATCCCTCAGCGACCGCAAGCCCCAGTTCCCCAACCAGCGCGACAACAACTGGCCAACTACAACCAAGCACCTCCTCCCATGGCCTATGAACCCCTAAAGGTTGGACCCAAGAGGAACCATTACCCGCCTTTGCCGTACTCTCTCGTGGACATCTTTAATGCACTCATGGCGGCAGGGCAAATTGCATTGCCAAGGGAGAAATTGGAGTGGCCTCAGAATGCCAACACAGAGCGATACTGTTTGTTACATAGATATCCTGGGCACACCGTGGAAAATTGTTTTCAGTTCAAAGACTATATCCACGACCTTAATGAGCAAGGTAGTATTGACTGGGACCAGATGGGGGAATACATCAGAACAGTGAAAAATCAACCTCAATGGCAGCATGCACCAGCTCAGCAGCAACAACAACAGAACCCCGGCCTGGGGATTGTCCAAAACCCTTTACCTCTACATGCACCCGCGCACAGGAATCAACACGTTAATCCCATCATGATTTCTTCCGAGGAGTATCATGATCGGGGCCAGAATTGGCAAGTCGAGGGAGCTGCCTCCTCCATGCACATCAACTTACTTCACCCTCCTAACCGAACCGTCCACTCGATACCCCGAACAACTATGTCACATAATCCCATCACATTAAACAGAATTCCCATCATCACACCACCAGCCATTCAACTCCAATCGGGACGGACCCTAACCCACCCGGCTAATCCACCACAAACATCACCACCACTAGGACCTATCATCATCCCGCCTCGTGCAAACATACCTACCTACTCTACCATGCCTCAAACCACCATCATTACGCCCGTCCCAAGAGCTCCCATCATTCGACCTAACCCGCCACCCACCACTACCACCCCAGCTATAGCTCCTCAACTTTCCACAGTACTCAGGAGTGGGCGCATGTTCCAAAGGGTCTTTCCCCAGGCTGGTCAGTCAGGGTTGGTACCGAAACGAGAAGAAGAACACATCGAAGAACCGTTGCACAGGACATCCTATGACTTATTGAAGCATCTTGATAAAACCCCGACATGGATCTCTATCTTAGAGTTGATCAAAAGATCCAAAGTCCATCAAGAGGTTCTCCAACAATACTTACAGCGGGTGATGGTGAATGAGAGCCTCCCCCCAGAAAAAATCTCATCAGTTCTGGTCCCGAGAAGTGAGTACCCGGCCCTTACATTCTCAAAGGAAGAGTTGGCCGACCCGGAAATAAGGAAATGTGCCTTGTGCATCACAGTCCACATCAATGGTGTAGGCATTAAGTCATGTTTAGTCGATACCGGAGCATCCATTAATGTTCTGCCACCAGAAACATTACATCTTTGTGGATTCTCCAAGGAAGACATCCGGCCATCTCAAATAACAGTGACTGCATATGACAATTCGAAAAAGCCTGCCGATGGCATGATTACATTAAATGTGAAGCTTGGACCTCGAACAGTCACTGTTAACTTCCACATACTTGAGATGGATCCAACCTACAAAGCTATTCTTGGACGACCCTATTTGGAAGCACTAGAGGCAGTCGCCTCCACCAATCACCAGTGTCTTAAATTCCCTCACAAGGGACAAGTGATTAAGGTGACTAGCATGCCCCTAGATCATCCACCTTCTACTCCACCACCCCTTGGGTTGCCAAATGAGCCAATTTTGACAATCTTGGATCTTCCAGAAATAAGTAGGCAGCCAAGGCAAGTGTGGAGAAGGAAAAGAGAGGAAAATGAAACCATTGGATGGCACATAATGAAGAGTTTGGGATATCGAGAAGGCCAAGGACTAGGCAAAGAACTGCAAGGCATAGCTGAGCCAATCAATCTAATGAGGTTACAATCAAAAAGCGGGGTTGGGTAAGATGGAACGACAGCGAATGGTCAGAATCTCAGAAGCAGATACTTTTCTGGATGCTTACAAAAGTTTTTCATCAAGAAAGAAACCATTCAACTGGCTGAGAACAAGAAAGAACAAGAGATGGAGCAAGAGAAGAGAATAAGAACCAACGACCCTGAAGATGACTTATATCCAGAAATATCTCTTTTTTTTTCCACTGATGAAGAAGGGTCAAGCAATGAAACACTCCAGACTGAACCGCCTGTTGACCCACTCGAGGGTCATATTGCCAAACAGACTCAAGAAAAAGTCCAACCAACTCCGCAAGGGCCTTCCCTCATTATCTCCTCTTTTGGGGCCGATGCCCCAACTCACTATGACGCTCTCCCCGGGCTTCTTGGCCCGATCCCTATTTCTAGGCCCTCAGGCCCAACTTATGGGTCCACGAACCCACTTGTTGCTTTTGGGCCACCGAGCCCCTCTACTAAATCTGGGCCTTTGTGCCCGTCTTTTCTAACTCTTGGGCCATCAAGCCCCTCTATTGAATCTGGGCCTTTGTGCCCATTTTCTCCAACTCTTGGGCCATCGAGCCCCTCTATTGAATCTGGGCCTTTGTGCCCTCTATTGAATCTGGGCCTTTGTGCCCATTTCCTCCAACTCTTGGGCCATCGAGCCCCTCTATTGAATCCGGGTCTTTGTGCCCATTTTCTCCAACTCTTGGGCCATCGAGCCCCTCTACTGAATCCGGGCCTCTGCGCCCATTTCATCCAATTCTCGGGCCCTCAAGCCCATCTCCTAAACCCAGGCCCTCGAACCCACATCCTCCTCTTATTGGGTCCATGAACCCACCTTATTCCATGATCATCCGGCCTACTGGCCCATCACCTCTTTCTGTCAACATTGGGCCCGAAAGCCCCCTTTATCAAACATTACTTGAAGTCTTCCCCTCTTTATCAATATCTTCGCCTACTCTGACTCCCGTAGTTGATCTCAACCCGAATCGGGCACCCAAAGCCCATTCCGTCTTTATGTTTAGCACTCCCCAAAAAACAATGCCCTCCTCGAAACTCAAATTTCGATCGAGGAAACATCTCAACTTGCCTCGGAAGGGCATTCGACCCAAGGAGCCACCAGATCCTTAATTGACATTCTTTGCCCTCCATCGTCTCCAATAAATTCCACTCCATCCACCTCCTCTTCCTCCTCTTATTTACCTCCTTATTCTTTAGGTTTAGTTTCCAATAAAATAGGACAAAAAAATCAGAGGTAGGAGAGTTCCAAAAAGATACCTGCATCGGTTAGCTCAGAAAAGCTTAAAATGTGCCAAGCTACCGAAGTATCTAGAAAATGCGATTCAGCTGGATGAAATTCGATATGAGGAGAAGGATAACATTGATCAAACTTTGGGGGTTTCTTTCTCTCTCAATACGACATCACCTACATCCAACAGGAGGCAATCAAGGGCTATGCAATTGCTGAACATCTTTCCCATCATCCTATCCCAATCTTTGACCCTATCCAATCAGATTTTCCCGATGAAGAATTGTTGTCCATTCGATCTTCAAATCTATGGACTTTGTATTTCGAGGGCGCATTAAACTCCCAGGGTAGAGGGATAGGGATTGTTCTTCTATCACCCGAAGGTGTCACCATTCCACAGGCTTTTCAGCTCCATTTTCCAGCAACAAACAATATAGCTGAGAATGAAGCCTTGTTGGCCGGACTGGAGGCCGCTCACTTCTATGGTGTCACTAAACTAAGGGTAATCGGTGATAGTCAGTTGATTCTCCGCCAAGTACTAGCCAAATACCGCACGTCTCATCCCGGGCTCAGACCAAACCAAGAACTCACCACCTGTTACATCAAGCTATTCTCCAAACTCGAATTCATTCATGTTCCTCGTGCTCAAACTATTCTTGCCGATGCTCTCGCTTCTCTGGCATCTTCACCATCTGTCCCACTAGACAGGAAGGTTAGGACGATGTATGTCCGCCGACGTACCATTCCGGCAATAGAAGATGCACGATTCTTGAAGGTTAAGGAAGAGTTTAAAAGGAAAGAGTACATTAGACAAAAGGAGGAAGTATCTTTGGTTGAATTGGAAGAATTAGAAGAGGGTGAGAAACCATGGTATCATGAGATTGCAAATTACTGTCAGGATCAGATATATCCACCAGGATCAACTGCCGAAGAGAAAAAAGCCATAAGAAGGGTCTCCAAGAGATACACCATCTTAGGCGGGGTGCTTTATAAAAGGAGCTTGGCCGGTGTTCTATTAAGATGCGTAGATGAAGAAGAGGCTGAATTGGTGCTTAAAGAAGCACACTCCGGAGTATGTGGGGGGCATGTAAATGCTCAAGCCCTCGCCAAGAAGATCATCAGGCAAGGGTACTATTGGCCTACTCTGGAAGAAGATTGCTTGATCTTTATCCGGCACTGTCATCAATGTCAACTTCACGCCGACAAAATTCATTCTCCCGCATCTTCCCTTCACTCGATTCACGCCCCATGGCCCTTCGCTATGTGGGCCTTTGATGTTATCAGACCCCTCGGTGACCCAAACTCCACAAACAAAACCAAATCCTTCATTCTAACTGCAACGGAGTACTTCACCAAGTGGGCGGAAGCGGAAGCATACGTGGAAATCAAGGCATCAACAGTCTGCACCTTCATCAAACGCAACATCATTGCCAGATTCGGGATCCCAGGCGACATCATCACCGACAATGGACCGCAATTCATCTCCCAACTACGTGACCTTTGCAACAGGTATTGCATCAGATTGCATCATTCATCTCCATATTATCCTCAAGGCAACGGTCAAGCAGAAGCCACCAATAAAACCCTGATAAAAATCATTAAGAAGACTTGTAAGTCTAGCAATTCGCAGACTGGCCAGATAAGTTAGTTGATGCTCTATGGGTCTACCGTACTTCTATTCGAACCCCAACGGGTCAGACCCCCTATGCCTTGGCATTTGGGATGGAGGCGGTAGTTCCATACGAAGTAATCATTCCTTCTCTCCGAGTCCAGATCGATCGAGATATCCCAATGGATGAACGTCGAGATTCTCTTCTCGCGCAACTCGAACTCTTGGATGAAAGGAGGCTGGCCGCTGCCGAACATGCTAGATCTTACCAGAATAGACTTAAAAGATTTTATCAGAAGAGGGTGGTGGAGAAAAAATTTGAAGTCGGTGAGGTTGTGCTTAAAAGAATATTCGTTAAGCCGGGCGGTCCCCGCTCCAAACTTCAACCTAATTGGGAGGGTCCATATGTTATTTCGGCTGTTTATCCCGGTAATTCATATAAGCTGACTAATGCAGAAGGAGAAGAACTAGCTCATCCCTGGAATGGCGTATACCTCAAAAAAATACTTTTCTTAAGAAAAACAAAAATCTATAAAATCCAAAGGTGTGAAGTATAATGATAGCATCTAACGCTTACTTGTTCGGTGCACCAACTTGTCACTTAGGGAAATAAGGATAGGCATCACACTGCACACACTACACGTCTAGTCTTGAGATCCGATGATCGGAAGTTAGAGAGAAAGCTAGGCAACGCTTGGCAAAGGAAGGTCAACCTAATCCCATTCTCTTCTTGTTTCGGTCCAGAATAGATAAAAGGGGTTAGAATGAGGAGTATCGAAAATGCCCATTGCCTTAGTTGGAAAATGCCTCTGAAGGTCTAAGTTTTTATGAAAAGAAAAGGTGCCAAAAGATGGGCAATGACCCCTCAGGTCAGCAAAAGAATAGACACATGCGAATGTGTACCAACAAAAGTCCAAAAGAAAAAGGCTCCAAAAGATGGGCAATGACCCCTCAGGTCAAAATCAAGCAAAAAAGAAGAAAGACCTTTCTGAATGTGGACCATCAAAGAAAATGGGCTAGAAGGAAGGACCCGAAGAGGTCAAAACCCGAATGGGCAATGTGGGTATTAGTAGAAAAACAAGTTCGACATCCCTGAATTCTACTAAGGACTTACCACCAATCATCTTCCTTCTTTAACCTCAAAGGATTAGGTTGACCGACTAGGTCCAAGAAGAGCCATAGCCTATCGAAGGCAGAAGGTCAGAAGATCTCGGACTAGGCACTTTCTTACACGTGATGCCTACTCTTAACCCTTAGGTAACAATGAGAGGCACCTATGGCAAGCAAGGCAAAGGATGAGATGGTCATTTCTTTCACACCAAACCAAAAATTAAAAACTACAAAAACATAAAAAAAATCTATAAAGTCAAAACTCTTAAAAATTAAATATTCAAAACACCCAAAAAAATCATAAAAATACCAAAATACCAAAAACATTATAAAACCATCAAAACCCAAACAAATCAAAAATATCAAAACACCTAAAAGTTTTCTTTCTACACTGATCAGTTGTCTTTGCATTCATGTTTAATTTCAGTCTTGCGTATTTTCTTTTATGCATACTTTTGCTTTTTCTGTTATCTTTACCTTGATAAGGCCTATGTCCCTTGACAAAAGATCAAGGCAACTTTGCCCTCTCCTTGCAAGGGACTAAGCCAAAATAAAGCTCTAATATCTTCTCTCAAGTGGATGCAGGAATAGGAGAAGGCATGCCAGCTTCATATCCCCAGAAACATAGAGGAAGCAAAAACAACAACAAAAATCCAAAATTGAAAAACAAAAGTGGACTACCCCGACCCCTATTAGGACTTGCATTTAGTATTGCATCTATCAAAATAAATAATATTTGAGATGTTGAAGACCTCAAGCCTAGAGGGGGTTGAGCCTGAGAACCCCTTCAGCAAAATCAGTGAGGGCTCAGTCATTCCCTAAGCTTGCGGATAGCTCAAAGTTGAATATGCGGGGACGACGGTGTAGACACGCCAAATTCGCCTAATTCAGACCATAAAACTCATGTTTTATAGGGTAACACGCATGATTGATCATATGATGATGCCGGGTCCTTTTTAAGTTGATTTGGAGCTTCGCCGAACGAAATCGGATGTTTTCCGACGTTTTCCACAGAAAGCCGTAATTTCCGAGCGAAAGCCACACGTAAATCGTGTAAACACGGAAATTAACTGAATGACCAATGCCTAATGATCATGCATTGAAGGTTATGGTCATATTCACACTCCGGACAAGTTTTGTTGCATTCCGTGCCTTTCCGGTTTGCCGTTGAAGTCATTTTGACCAGTATCGGATCTTCTGTTCACTACCGTAACTTCCAGATAAAATTCTGAAGTTTTGGAGAGTGTGATGGCTTATTTGATGCTATATAAAGCTTCTTCGGCCTGTTATCTTTCCAACGCAACAAACGGCGTCGAATTCCGAGTTCGGGAGTGTACGCAATGGCTTCCAGAAGAAGGACGCGCGAAACCAGTCCCATGCGCCCGGGTTCCTGGTCACATGCGCCCGGGACCCAGGGCACGTGGCCATGCGCCCTACCAGTGAGGCACGTGGCCTTGTGCCCTCACTTGAGGGCACATGCGCCCCACCTTTGAGGCACGAGGGACCCAGTATTTCACCCGGACTCTACCACTGAACCGACGGTCGGATAAGACCAAAATTCTCGAGATTTGTGCCCATGCGCCCCCCCTGGGGGGCGCATAGACCCTATTTTTTAGCTCCGATACGACCTTCTGTTCTCCTATAAATGGACTCTGATTCTGGTCGTTCCAAAGGCAGGAGCACGACTCCCCAGGCATCTCAAGACATCCTATCACCCTCCTGCATCGATTTTGTGATTTTTAGAGAGAGAATTTCAAGTTTTTAGAGAGAGAAAAGTCGGTTCAAGAGAGAGGAAGGCTGTTCTACAGGTGATCTGCCAAGTCTCTCTTCTTCGGCCTCTACAGAAGTGTGTGGACGTCTTATGCCAGTGGTCTCTTCATCAAAGTTCTTCCTCTCCAAGTCTTATTCAGTTTTCAATCGACGGCACTTGATTCCAAGGTCGGGTCTCGTCGTGACGAGCGCAGAAGCAAAGTCGCGCCTGGCAGATCCTGGACTGCTGCTCGGCTTTTTCGACAACACAGATTTGGCTATATCTTCCTCTATTCAACTCAGAATCTTTCAGTTCTTTTTCCTATCTCTTTTTTTAGTGATTATGCATACTCCTATAATTTTTTTACATTTTTTTGTCATTACTTTTACTCTGTTATTCCGAAAATAAAAAAAGGGGGTTAGAGATAACCCGAATCCAATCAGTTTCTAGTCAATTGTGTGTTTTTATGTCATTATCTTTACATATGCTCCACTTTGTCTAGTTCTAATTATCTCTTTCACTTGTTTATTTGTCTAGTTGCACAGAATATCAAGCACCCACACGTTGAGGACTCTTCTTCATCGGCCGGCCGAAGAAGGAGAAGCTTTAACTCACATTCTTCACACTAAGGTACACACGGTCATTTTAATTCTATAAATCGGAACCCACGGTTCCTGGTGACCATGTTTATTTCTTCTCACCTTCCTCCCACATGACCAAAACCGTCTCTTTGGTGATCGAGCGACGCCAAGGGATGAAAGTTCGGGGATCAATGTGAGTGTGGGATCGAGGTGAGAGTTGCTTTCCGAGCTTTATTCCTTTCTTTTCTCATCCCCTCTTGAGGTGACGATCTGGATTCACGGACTTCCCTGAAAAGGTGAGGACCCCGTCGAATTTTCAGAGTCGACAGAAGGTTTCTTCATGGATGTCCTGACCCGTTCAACCTATATCTTCAATTATTTTCTTATACTTATTTTTATTTCTTTAAACCCAGCATGCATCATGCATCATCACATGCGTTATCCCACCATAACCATTCCCCGCTTCCTAATAATGCTATAACCTCCTTCCAGTAGCATCATGCACCCTTTTAAAGATGGAGAAGGTCTTGATTTTTCAGAGAATCGGTTTCCAACGGGTTTTAACAGTGATTTCATCAAAACAAGAAGTTTTTCCATGTCGAACTAAACCGGTATTGTTGAGTGAAACCTTATGAATTTGAAGAACCCAACCTTTGTTGATTGGCTGTCTCCTCTTTACTTTTCGCAATTTACTTTTCAATGCATTTCTACCGAGTCCAGCACACCATGCAGTTCGGGTCCTGGCCGGTAACAATTCTCCCCCACGTGGGATTTTAGTTATTTACTTTCAGTACTGTTTTTCTCTTTAACCAATCAACCAAAGGGAAGGTTTCGATAAGACAAAGGGTAATCTCGGAGTCCGGTAAAGTTTTATTCCACTAAACTAGGCCAATGAGGGCGTGTCTAAATCTACACCTTGGTGTCACCTTTTCAGTACATTACCACTTCATTCCGCTACGCCTCATTACGCTTCGCTACATTCGCCTACGCTTCATTTGTGTCACTCCCCTACAAAGCTGACGCCAAGGCGAGGCAAGCTGTAGACACGCAATTTTGGCCTAGTTGGAGAGCTTAAATTCTTGTTTTCATGAAGTATATTTGAGTAACCTTTCAAGGGAACCGAGTTTTCCGGAAAAATTGAATATTTTGAAGAGGGCAGAACCCTGTGTGTAAGGGCACCTGGCGCCCTACTTATAGGGCACCAGGCGCCCTATATACAGGGCACCAGGCGCCCTGTTTATAGGGCACCAGGCGCCCTATAAACAGGGCACCAGGCACCCTGTATACAGGGCACCAGGCGCCCTATAAACAGGGTGCCTGGATCCAAATCTAATCGATGTGACAGGTTGATTTGACCCCCCGCAGTGACTTGTCTTGTCGATCTGACATATCTCATGATGCTGGCGCCCCATATATAGGGCGCTATGCCACATGGCACTGCTTTTCGGAAATGGCCAAAGTGCCCTCTTTTGGGCTATAAATAGACCCCCATTTGGAGCTTGGAGGAGGTTCCAACCTCGTGCCACCCTATAGCTCATCCAACACCACGTTTCTAAGCCATTCTCATCCCCCACAAGCCTTCAAATCGATCCAAAATCGTCCACCAAAAACCCTAAAAACCTTCTGTTTCTGTCACCCATAAACATGATTTTTCTCCAACTTTGAGAGCCTCTATCCGTCTCTCCTCTTACATCCAGCATCCAAACCACCTTTCATTAGCTTCATTTGCATATTGTCTACAAGGAGAAGCCCCTACTTCATCCCGGAAGCCTCCCAGCACTCCGGAGCGGCGCCCCGAAGAGGAGAAGAAAATCTGTTCGGGCCAGACTTAGTGCCCCGTATACAGGGCGCTTTGACTTGGTCAACGCGCCCTATAAAGGGGGCACTTTCTCCTGGCGCCCTATATACAGGGCACCGGGAAGGACGTGCTTGTTTTGTTATTTTTGGATTCTGATCGTCCGTTTAATCGAGTTTTTGTCTTCCTTTTTCATCTTAGCACTGTTCATCAAGTTATTTAGCATGTCTTAGATCATTTTGCATCACATATATATATTTAAAACCTTCCAAATAGGGGTTGGGATTTAGTCCCAATCCGGTCAATTCCTTCCCTCTTTCATATTTACATTTGAATTTGAGCATGATTCTACACTGTCACGAGAACTAATGATCTTTTCACTTGTTTCTATGTTTTCTTATGGACATTCTTAGGTAAATCTGATTGAGGCGGAGCTTCAACCAGATCAAAGACGAAGGACTCACTAAGCTCTTTTCTTTCGGCCGGCCGAGAGAGGAGAATTCGGAACCCAACAATCTCCCCACTTCCAAAGGTACGACGGTCATTTCTCTATTTCATTTCTTTTCATTCTACTATATTTTGGAGCCTTTGGCTCCTGGCGACCACACCCACTAACATCCCATCCACCAAGTCCCCAAAGCAAGCGTAGGGGCCGGAAGGGGGAGATCCGCGGCTGTCCCGTTTCGGGTGCTTACAGTCAGTTTAGTGAACTCATTCGACTATTGAGCACCTGTATGTGTATCTTAGTGTCTCCACACTAATGACCAATGAGATCGAATATCCTCATCATATGAGAAAATATCACATACACTAGTCAATCTAGATCCTTGATATCCTATCTCAAGGATTCTATGACTAGAAACATTTAGATCACATACCTCTAGATGATCAATCCCATTATCATGTTCTCATCATGGTTCAATCATCATTGCGTGTGATCAATGACTTTGTTATGATGTATGCATTTAATAAGAGTTAGTAATGAATATTTTTCTAATTAATTGAATGAGATATTTCTAGAAATGTCGAATCATATCATATATGATTGGCTTGTACGGCATACATTTCTATCAGTGTGATCACATGCAATTAAAAAATCTAAGTTTTATATCATTTGTCTTTCATTTAGGTATACAAATCTAGTTTGTTAGAGTTTTTAATGAAAATAATGGCACCATGTATAAAATCTTGTCTATACTAGGTGATGGTCCACATCATCAATTTTGAGGCATGTTTCTTCTTTATCATTCAATGTCTCTTGGCGGTTTCTCCAAAAGGACCAAAAGGGAAAGCAACCAGTGTAATGAACCATAGATCAAAGGGCAGTTGTTTGTTGGACCAAAAGTAGGTAGCAATTTATTGTATACTTTTTTTCTCTTTGTTCAAATATACTCTGGAGAGGATTGATTTTTCTATGTAAAGAGGCATGATAAATGTGTTCGATTGCTAACACTTAGTATCCTAAATGATCGTATATTTAAATATTTTCTTTGTAACTGTAGTAGGAATGTAAAAGGATTGTGTTGATTTTACTAACGAAAATTCCCTTGCTCATGACATATCTTTACCTTATTTTGGTTGTATCAATCGTAGGGAAGGATGAAGAAAGTGAAGTTGGCAGATCTTGAAGGAGAGAAAGTGGCAGAGAGTTTTCTCATTAATGATGACTTAGAAAAGATAATGATGGAGAGATTACTATTGGATGCCAATTATGCAGTATCCGTCACATGCATTAACAAGCCAGATGCCCCCCTCTTTGTGAAGAATGATCATAGAACAAGAATGAAGGATGCCATTGAAGCCATATAGTATAGTTGAGAGATTATGTAAGTTATTATGATTTACATATTTAAATTATTGATAATAATTATATAGTTATTATTTTCTTAATTTTGATCTTCTCATTGCAGGTGGTTTTTAAGGATAAATGAATGAAGATTCCCCTTGGGTTGTCCAGTAATATTTGACCTCATGTACGCGGAGTTGTGTAATTCACAATTGCTATGGTTGTGGTGACAAACAAACAATGATCCCTTGCATCTGGATGAAACAATGATTCTTTGGTTGTGGTTGGAACTTGGAACAAATGAAAATGGTGTATATTTATATATCAACTTTTTCATACTTTATGTAAACTATTTATGTTTTAGGTTTTTAATTTATTCTTGTAGATCATATACTTTATTATTGTGAAACCAAGCAAGTTATGAATGTTTGAATGTTACGAGACTTAAGAAATGTTGTTTAGATGTAGGCTGGCCTTGTGACCTTAATCTATGTAAGTGTATGTATGTGTTGGATGTCGATTGTTGTGACTATAGTAGGATAAGTAAATTGAATGAATTGTGAATTGGTTGTATGAAGAGACGTGGATTTGTTGTGACTCCAACATGTTTGTAAATTGAATGTATTGTGAATTAGTTGCATGTAGATTGTAGATTGTGCATGCATGGTTTGTAATTCTACACATTTACCTATGGATAATACTTCCCGTAGGTAAATGTAATCCCTACAATTTATGCTATTTTTTATTTTCATATGCATGATTTATTTTTGGGAGGGTCCATAGGTATAAGTAGCTTCAAATGTGGGAATAGATGCTTTTACTTGCAAGTAATTGACCATACGAATAGGTCTAAATCGAATATTGGACATTTACCTACAGGTGTCAATTCGTAGGAATATGTTGATACTATACTTATGGGAGTATGTTCATCCGTAAGTATAGTACATGTCTTATACCTATGGGTCTGCTTGTAAATAAATGTTTTTTACTTGTACTAGGCTTACGGACCTCCCTACAGGAGGGTTTGTGGGTAAATCAATTTTCTTGTAGTGATATTTGGGTCAACGTTGGCTAGTTGGCCCGATCCTTACTCACCCTGACCTAATTGAGCAAATGGGTCGAGCACATTGTCTGAATGATTGGGTCAAAAGCCATTTTATGTGAACTAATGTAACATAATTAACATATAAAATTAACTAAATGTGCTTGACAACATAATTAACATAGTTTCAAAAAGGATCACGAGCATAATGCTTCTATTTTACATCTAATACTTCATTAAAATGTTTACAAACTAATAAAAGATAGTTTCAAAACTAAAAGGTTGAATTGACAAAAACTCATCTATTCTCAATATAACACTAAAAATATATTCTTATCATTCATAGAGTTCTTAGGTTTTTTTAACTTAAATCATAATAAAATTGCCATAGAATCCTTTACTTATAGTGAATATACTAGACTACTAACAACTTGTTTGTATAATTTCTACCCCTAGTTAGACTTTCATTCGACTGTAGTTTGGAATTTCAAATGCTTTAAGACATTTATATGGTGTGTAAGACACTAATATCAACAACTTAAACATTTTAAGCAAATTTGAAAAACAACTTGAGCCTTCACAAATTTAACATTGAGACTTACCTATTTTGGATACTCTCAAAATATTTTTAAATTACCATGTAATTTCACTGTTTATAAACTTCAAATTTTCTTGATATGTTATACATAAATAACAAAGTAAACTTATTTTGATATAAACAATGTCAATAAATCATCTCTCACACTAATAAAGTCGACTCTCCATCCTGTAAAAAGAATGATGATTTATAGTTTTGACATTTATCTTGTTATGATATTTATCTTAATCAACCATATTGAACATTGTTCAAAATCCGGCAGAAAAATTGTTCTTTGAAGTTACCAAAAAATCTCAGAAACTAGACCCTAATACACTTGAAACTTTACGAATATTCTAGAAACTCAATTAGAGGTAATATCCACCATCCAAATATATCTAGACATTTTCAAAACCTATCAAATCATATTTTACCGATATTTACAACGGTTTGGCAAAAGTCATAAAATTTTTAGTACTTTGTCGTTTTGTTACTAAATGATTAAATGATCTATAACCATCCTGAAACTTTGTCACTCATGGTTAAATTTTCACATTCATATTATTAGTTATTGACCAAATAACTTATTAATTTTATAAAATTATCAAAATATCCCTACTTTTAAACACGTGCCTTTATGAAAAACAAAGTAAAAGAGCACGTGAGTAAGATGATTTTGCAATTATAACATGTTTTTGTTCTGGTTTTTACCCTCTTCATGTAACTTAAAAACACTTATTTTAAACTACATTTTTTTTATGTTTACCCAAAAAATGTTTCTCCTCTGCATGCCATTTGAACCGTTTCCAAGTAGGTAGGTCCAACGAGAACTGGGACCAATTGATAGTGAATAAATAATTGCGTCAGATGGATCATTCTTTAATAGACATTCTGCACAAGTAGATGTATACGAGAGATCATGATTCATCGTCCACCTTCTATCTATGGCCTTTTTTTACCAGGTATTAAAAATGAGACGATATCAACATTGATTTTAATACTTTTAGGGTATAGACTATCAAAACAAAATTGGTACGCGTCGATACCTCTCCCTCGTGAATGGACAGAGCATCTCGCACACCGAACGATTACAGAAACAACGCGTATTGGTTACGACTGACAGACACAACAGCGCAGGTGTATGTTTGAAAAGAAACGCCCCATCCCCAGCTCTTCCTTGCATGTTGGCTAGCTCCTGGAATCCAAAGCCCTTGGGCTTCAAATTGCGGCGTTTCCATGGTTTCCTTTCTCCAAATGGGTCCTTTCGGACTGCTGCCTCTTGCAAAACCGACACGCACCCACTCGTCGCCTGCTGCAGGTTATGAGAACCCTAGCTACTTGGATGATATCCTATGCATGGGAGGGTGAAGGCTTCGAACAGGCATCGGCGGAACGCATGCATGCATTTTTTTCCCCTTTTATTCTTGGGGATTCAGTACGTACGTACTTTCGTCAGTTTGTCCGGTCCGAGTTTATCTCCGCTGCCAGCGGAGAGAGGTATCGTCGCCGGGAACTGACACGATGAATTCGTTATTAATTTAAAAAATATATGCTTGCTGCAGACACAGAGAGAGAAGGTTTTGAAAGGCAAGTAGCGGATCCAACTAGCGCAAGTGGCCCGAGTTAACGGATGGACAGATGAGGGGATGCGAATATAATCGAAACTGATCTCCTACCAGAAGATGCCGTTGAAGTCCCTGTATAATTTGGCCTGGTTGTATTTTGCTGTCACCATCTCTGCCTGCCATGGAGTCCAGATCCCCTTAGGTGGGCGGAGGACCTCGATCAATGCCTGCACCCTGGACATCCCACCCCACGGTAGCGCGGCAGTTTTTTTTTTGGCGAATTTAATTGGAGACCCAGTTTACAAATATCAGTTTAGTGATAAGTCCAGAGACCGAAATGTTCTAATAAAAAACCCAATGTATGAAATTTTTATAACTTCCGCCCCAACTTGGATGACAAGTGTTAGATAGAGGATGAAAAAGTCGCTTATACCCTTGGAAGGGGACTCCGGCTCTGCGGGAGGGGGGCTCTCCACAGCGGGGGGCGACGGGGTCTCCGGCGGGGGGGGTCTCTCCGCAGCGGGGGGGGGGGGGGGGGGCGACGGGGCTCTCCGCAGCGGGGGCGACGCGGTCTCCGGCGGGGGGGGGGGGGGGTTCTCGGGGGCGACGGGGTCTCCGGCGGGGGGGTCTCTCCGCGCAGCGGGGGGGGGGGGCGACGGGGCTCTCCGCAGCGGGGGGCGACGGGGTCTCCGGCGGGGGTTCTCTCCGCAGCGGGGGGCGACGGGGTCTCCGGCGGGGGGGGCGGTCCTCTCCGCAGCGGGAGGGGGGGTCTCTCCGCAGCGGGGGGGGGGGGCGACGGGGCTCTCCGCAGCGGGGGGGCGACGGGGTCTCCGGCGGGGGTTCTCTCCGCAGCGGGGGCGACGGGGTCTCCGGCGGGGGGCGGGGGGCGGTCCTCTCCGCAGCGGGAGGGGGGCGACGGGGTCTCCGGCGGGGGGGGGTTCTCTCCACAGCGGTGACGGGGGACTCCGGCGGGGGGGGGACCGCGAGGAAGCCGCCGCGAGAAGGCTCGGGCGGATCTCCGTCGGGTGAGGGGTAGAAGGGGAAAAAAAAATGGAGAAGACGGTCACTTAACGGCGGACTCGACGGACAGGACTTTACATTATAAATTTTTTGTTGACTGGGTTTATCACAAAGGATATTGGGTCAATGGGTTTTTGATTAAACTCATATTTATAATTGGGTCTGTAATTAATTTTCCCTTTTTTTTTCCTGCCTGAGGCGTTATGGAGTCGCTGCCCCCGTGCTAGGATGAGAGAGAATGAGTGGTACAAACCGTCTGATTTTTTTTTAAATAACATAGTATTTTATGAAATTGGAGGAATAACACAATAAAAATAAATTTTCGCAAATAACACACTCAGACAAGTAGTTGGTGTCTCCATTGCCGACTATGGGACGTAATAGCGAAAAGTTGGATTCCCTCAATCCGACTTAATCAAAAAATAAAGTCAGTTAAGCTACATCATCTTTATAAACTCGAAGTAAAGGTTAAACACAAAACTTAAAAGTTGTGGTCTAAAACAAGTTGGTTAAGTCTTTACCGACTTGCTGTTTAAGGGTAAAAATCGTAGAAGTGTAAACCATGGTTCGCCGGGTCGCGACCCGGCCCCGACCTAGTCGGAATTGGGCCCGACTGGCTCGATCGTGACCCGGCCCATGTGACCATTGCCAACGGCTAGGGGGGTTCCACCCCCCCACTACGCCAAATTCGTCCTTTACCTATGCGAGAAAAATGTAGGTAAAGCCAATTTTCCCGTAGGTATTTCAATTTACCTACGGGACCCCCCGTAGGAAGTCGCATCGGGCTAGGACATGTTGGTAAATGTTTTACCTACGGTAGGTCCCATAGGTATAGTACATGTACTATACCTATGGGTCAACAAACACCCATAGGAGTGGGCGCATGTTCCAAAGGGTCTTTCCCCAGGCCGGCCAATCAGGGTTGGCACCAGAAGCAGAAGAAGAACACATTGAAGAGCCGTTGCCTGGGACATCCTATGACTTATTGAAGCATCTTGATAAAACCCCGGCACGAATCTCTATCTTAGAGTTGATCAAAAGATTCAAAGTTCATCGAGAGGTTCTCCAACAATACTTACAGCGGGTGATGGTGAGTGAGAGCCTCCCCCCAGAAAAAATCTCATCAGTTCTGGTCCCGAGAAATGAGTACCCAGCCCTTACATTCACAAAGGAAGAGTTGGCCGACCCGAAAATAAGGAAATGTGCCTTGTGCATCACAGTCCACATCAACGGAGTAGGCATTAAGTCATGTTTGGTCGATACCGGAGCATCCATTAATGTTCTGCCACCAGAAACATTACATCTTTGTGGAATCTCCGAGGAGGACATCCGGCTATCTCAAATAACAGTGACCGCATATGATAATTCAAAGAAGCCCGCTGACGGCATGATTACATTGGGTGTCAAACTCGGACCTCAGACAGTCACTGTCAACTTTCACATACTAGAGATGGATCCGACATACAAAGCTATTTTGGGACGACCCTACTTGGAAGCACTAGAGGCAGTCGCCTCCACCAATCACCAGTGTCTTAAATTCCCTTACAAGGGACAGGTGATTAAGGTGACTAGCATGCCCCTAGATCATCCATCTTCTCCACCACCACCCCTTGGGTTGGCAAACAAACCGATTTTGACAATCTTGGATCTTCCAGAAATAAGTAGGCAGCCCAAGCAAGTGTGGAGAAGGAAAAGAGAGGAAAATGAAACCGTTGGATGGCATATAATGAAGATTTTGGGATACCAGGAGGGCCGAGGACTAGGAAAAGAACTGCAAGGCATGGCTGAGCCAATCAATCCAGTGAGGTTACAACCAAAGAGCGGGGTTGGATATGATGGAACAATAGCCAATGGTCAAAATCTGAAAAGCAAATACTTTTCAGGATGCTTACAAAAGTTTTTCATCAAGAAAGAAACCATTCAACTGGCTGAGAACAAGGAAGAACAAGAGTTGGAGCAAGACAAAAGAAGAAGAACCAACGACCCTGAAGATGACTTGTATCCAGAAATATCTCTTTTGCTTTCCACTGATGAAGAAGGGTCAAGCAATGAACCACTCCAGGCTGAACCGCCTGTTGACCCACTCGAGGGTCATATTGCCAAACCGACTCAAGAAAAAGTCCAACCAACTCCGCGAGGGCCTTCCCTCATTATCTCCTCTTTTAGGGCCGATGCCCCAACTCACTATAACGCTCTCCCCAGGCTTCTTGGCCCGATCCCTATTTCTAGGCCCTCAGGCCCAACTTATGGGTCCACGAACCCACTTGTTGCTTTTGGGCCACCGAGCCCCTCTACTAAATCTGGGCCTTTGTGCCCATTTTCTCCAACTCTTGGGCCATCGAGCCCCTCTACTAAATCTGGGCCTTTGTTCCCATTTTTCCAACTCTTGGGCCATCAAGCCCCTCTATTGAATCTGGGCCTTTGTGCCCATTTTCTCCAACTCTTGGGCCATCGAGCCCCTCTATTGAATCCGGGTCTTTGTGCCCATTTTCTCCAACTCTTGGGCCACCGAGCCCCTCTACTAAATCTAGGCCTTTGTGCCCATTTTCTCCAACTCTTGGGCCATCAAGCCCCTCTATTGAATCTGGGCCTTTGTGCCCATTTTCTCCAACTCTTGGGCCACCGAGCCCCTCTACTAAATCTGGGCCTTTGTGCCCATTTTCTCTAACTCTTTGGCCATCAAGCCCCTCTATTGAATCTGGGCCTTTGTGCCCATTCCCTCCAACTCTTGGACCATCGAGCCCCTCTATTGAATCCGGGTCTTTGTGCCCATTTTCTCCAACTCTTGGGCCCTCAAGCCTATCTCTTAAACCCAGGCCCTCAAGCCCACATCCTCCTCTTATTGGGTCCATGAACCCACCTTCTTCCATGACCATCCGGCCTACTGGCCCATCACCTCTTTCTGTCAACATTGGGCCCGAAAGCTCCCTCTATCAAACATTGCTCGAAGTCTTCCCCTCTTTATCAATATCTCCGCCTACTCTGGCTCCCGTAGTTAATCTCAACCCAAATCGGGCACCTGAAGCCCATTCTGTCTTTATGTTTAGTGCTTCCCAAAAAACAACGTTCTCCTCGAAACTCAAATTTCAATCGAGGAAACATCTCAACTTGCCCCGGAAGGGCATTCGACCCAAGGAGCCACCAGATCCTTGATTGACCTTCTTTGCCCTCCATTCTCTCCAATAAATTCTTCCTTCCCTTATTTACCTTCTTTTTCTTTAGGTTTAGTTTCCAAGAAAAATAAGACATAAATTAGAGGTAGGAGAGTTCCAGAAAGATACCAGCATCGGTTAGCTCAGAAAAGCTTAGAATGTGCCAAGCTACCAGAGTATCTAGAAAATGCGATTCAGCTAGATGAAATCCGATATGAGGAGAAGGATAACATTGATCAAACTTTGGGGTTTCTTCCTCTCTCAATATGACATCACCTACATCCAACAGAAGGCAATCAAGGGCTATGCAATTGCCGAACACCTTGTCCATCATCCTATCCCAATCTTTGACCCTATCCAATCGGAATTTCCCGATGAGGAATTGATGTCCATTCGATATTCCAATCTATGGACTTTGTATTTCGATGGGGCATTAAACTCCCAGGGTAGAGGGATAGGGATTGTTCTTCTATCACCTAAAGGTGTCACCATTCCACAGGCTTTTCAGCTCCATTTTCCAGCAACAAACAATATAGCTGAGTATGAAGCCTTGTTGGCCGGACTGGAGGCCGCTCACTTCTATGGTGTCACTAAACTAAGGGTAATCGGTGATAGTCACTTGATTCTCCGCCAAGTACTGGCCAAATACCACACATCTCATCCCGGGCTCAGACCATACCAAGAACTCACCACCTGTTACATCAAGCTATTCTCCAAACTCGAATTCATTCATGTTCCTCGTGCTCAAAATATTCTTGCCGACGCTCTCGCTTCTCTGGCATCTTCAGTATCTGTCCCGCTAGGCAGACAAGTTTGGACGATCTATGTCCGCCGACGTACCATTCCGGCAGTGGAGGATGCACGATTCTTGAAAGTTAAAGAAGAGTTTGAAAGGAAAGAGTACATTGAGCAAAAGAAGGAAGTATCTTTGGTTGAGTTGGAAGAATTAGAAGAGGGTGAGAAATCATGGTATCATGAGATTGCGAATTACTGTCAGGATCAAACATATCCACCAGGATCAACTGCCGAAGAGAAAAGAGCCATAAGAAGGGTCTCCCAGAGATACACCATCTTAGGTGGAGTTCTTTACATAAGGAGCTTGATGCGTAGATGAAGAAGAGGCTGAATTGGTGCTTAAAGAAGCACACTCCGGAGTATGTGGAGGCCATGTAAATGCTCAAGCCCTCGCCAAGAAAATCATCAGGCAGGGGTATTACTGGCCTACTCTGAAAGAAGATTGCTCGATCTTTGTCCGGCACTGCCATCAATGTCAACTTCACGCCGACAAGATTTACTCTCCCGCATCTTCCCTTCACCCGATTCACGCCCCATGGCCATTCTCTATGTGGGCTTTTGATGTTATCGGACCCCTCGGTGACCCAAACTCCACAAACAAAACCAAATCCTTCATCCTAACAGCAACGGAGTACTTCACCAAGTGGGCAGAAGCGGAAGCATACGTGGAAATCAAGGCATCAACAGTCTGCACCTTCATCAAGCGCAACATCATTGCCAGGTTCGGGATCCCAGGCGACATCATCACCGACAACGGACCACAATTCATCTCTCAGGAGCTGCGTGTCCTTTGCAACAGGTATTGCATCAAATTGCATCATTCATCTCCATATTATCCTCAAGGCAACGGTCTAGCAGAAGCCACCAATAAAACCCTGATAAAAATCATTAAGAAGACTTGTAAGTCTAGCAAGTTCGCAGACTGGCCAGATAAGTTAGTTGATGCTCTATGGGCCTACCGCACTTACCCCAACGGGTCAGACCCCCTATGCCTTGGCATTTGGGATGGAGGCGGTAGTTCCATACGAAGTAATCATTCCTTCCCTCCGAGTCCAGATCGATCGAGATATCCCGATGGATGAACGCCGAGATTCTCTTCTCGCGCAACTCGAACTCTTGGACGAAAGGAGACTAGCCGCTGCCGAACATGATAGATCTTACCAGAATAGACTTAAAAGATTTTATCAGAAGAGGGTGGTGGAGAGAAAATTTGAAATCGGTGAGGTTGTGCTTAAAAGAATATTCATTAAGCCGGGCGGTCCCCGCTCCAAACTTCAACCTAATTGGGAGGGTCCATATATAATCTCAGCAGTTTATCCCGGTAATTCATATAAGCTAACTAATGCAGAAGGAGAAGAGCTAGCTCATCCCTGGAATGGTGTATACCTCAAAAAAATATTTCCCTTAGAACAAAAATCACAAAAAATCTATAAAATCCAAAAGTGTGAAGAATAATGACAACATCTAACGTTTGCTTGCTCGGTGCACCAACTTGTCACTTAGGGAAATAAGGATAGGCATCATACTGCACACACTACACACCTAGTTTAAGATCTGATGATCGGAAGTCAGAGAGAAAGCTAAGCAATTCTTGGCGAAAGAAGGTCAACATAATCCCGTTCTCTTCTCGTTTCGGTCCAGAATAGATGAAAGGGGTTAGAATAAGGAGTATCGAAAGTACCCATTGCCTTAGTTGGAAAATGACTCTGAAGGTCTGACTTCTTAAAAAGAAGAAAAAGGTGCCAAAAGATGGGAAATGACCCCTCAGGTCGGCAAAAGAATAGACCTGTCTGAATGTGTACCAACAAAAGCCCAAAAAAAAGAGAAAAAGGCTCCAAAAGATGGGTAATGAACCCCTCAGGCCAAAATCATGCAAAAGAAAAAATACCTGTTTGAATGTGGGCCATCAAAGAAAAGGGCTAGAAGGAAGGACCCAAGGATGTCAAATCCCAAACGGGCAATGCAGGCACTAGTAGAGAAACAAATTCGACACCCCCGAATCCTATTAAGGACTTACCACCAATCCTCTTCCCTCTTTAACTTTGTGGGTAAGTTTGACCGACTAGATCCAAGAAGAGCCATGGCCTATCAAAGGCGGAAGGTCAAAAGATCTCGGACTAGGCACTTTCTTACACGTGATGCCTACTCTTAACCCTTAGGTAACAATGAAGGACACCTACAACCAGCAAGGCAAAGGATGAGACAGTCGTTCCTTTCGCACAAAAAAATTTAATGCTTCAAAAACACCCAAAAAATTCATAAAATCAAAAACTCTAAAAATTTAAATATTCAAAACACCAAAAGTCATAAAATTAAAATAAATACCAAAAACATTATAAAACCATTAAAAACCAAACAAATCAAAAATTTCCGAAAACACTTAAAAATTTGCTTTTTAATTGACTAGTTGCCTTTACATTAATGTTTAATTTTAGTCTTGCATATTTCCTTTTATGCATACATATGTTTTCCTTATTATCTTTACCTTAATAAGGCTTATGTCCCTTGACAAAAGGTCAAGGCAACTTTGCCCTCTCCTCGCAAGGGACTAAGCCAAAATAAAGTTCTAACCTCTTTTCTCAAGTGGATGCAGGAACAGGAGAAGGCATGCCAACTTCATATCCCCAGACACTTGGAGGAAGCAAAAACAACAAAAAAAATGAAAAATTGAAAAACAAAAGTGGACTGCCCCGACCCCTATTAGGACTTGTATTTAGTATTGCATCTATCAAAATAAATAATATTTGAGATGTTGAAGACCTCAAGTCTAGAGGGAGCTGAGCCTGAGAACCCCTTCAACAAAATCAGTGAAGGCTCAGTCATTCCCTAGCCTTGCGGATAGGCCAAAGTTGAATATGCGGGGACGACGGTTTCTTCATAGATGTCCTGACCCGTTATGTTCAACCTATATCTTCAACTATTTTCTTATACTTATTTGTATTTCTTTAAACCCAGCATGCATCATTTCATACACCAACATTCATCATCCCACCATGACCATTCTCCGCTTCCTAATCCTGCCATAACCTCCTTCTAGTCCCATTATGAACATTTTAAAAATGGTCTTTTATAGCTCCAGAGAAGGTCATCATTTTTCAAAGAATCGGTTTCAAACGGGTTTTAACAATGATTTCATCAAAACAAGAAGTTTTTCCATGTCGAACTAAACCGGTATTGTTGAGTAAAACCTTATGAATTCGAAGAACCCAACCTTGGTTGATTGGCAGTCTTCTCTTTACTTTTCGCAATTTACTGCATTTCTACCGAGTCCAACACACCATGCAGTTCGGGTCCTGGCCGGTAACAATTCTCCCCCACGTGGGATTTTAGTTATTTACTTTCAGTACTGTTCTTCTCTTTAACCAATCAACCAGAGGGAAGGTTTCGATAAGACAAAGGGTAATCTCGGAGTCTGGTAAAGTTTTATTCCACTCTACTAGGCCAGTGAGGGCGTGTCTAAATCTACACCTTGGCGTCACCTTTTCAGTCCAATACCACTTCATTTCGCTACGCCTCATTACGCTTCACTACATTCGCCTACGTTTCATTCGGGTCATTCCCCTACAAAGCCGACGCCAAGGCGAGGCAAGCTGTAGACACGCAATTTTGGCCTAGTTGAAGAGCTTAAATTCTTACTTTCATGAGTAATATTTGAGTAACCTTTCAAGGGAACCGAGTTTTACGACACATTTCGAAGAAGATTAATATGCGTTGACCAGGGTCAAAGCGCCCTATATACAGGGCACCAGGCCATGGTGCCCTATAAAAAGGGCACCAGGCCCTGGCGCCCTATATACAGGGCACCAGGCGCCCTATATACAGGGCACCAGGCGCCCTACTTATAGGGCACCTGCACCTGATCTGACTGATTAGACAGATTGATGGGATAGTTCTGCAGATAAATTTACCCTCTTCTTGCCTATAAAAGGACCCCCATTTGGAAGGTTTAGGAGACACCAAGGGCGTCCCTCACCTCCTCTCATCCACCACTACACATCCCAAGCCATGCAACCCCCCTCCAAGCTCTCAAACTGTCCCAAAACCATCTCCCAAAACCCAAAAAAAATCATAGTTGCTTCTTGAAGGGATATTCCAGCAGAATGAACTTACCCTCTTCTGTGCTGTAGAAAAGCCCCCATATGGAGGTTTTTTGGACACCCCAAGTCCGTCTCCCACCCCAAGCCTTCGTAGCACCCTCTCAAGCCCTTAGATTATCCCAAAATCCTTCCCCAAAAACCCAAAAACCTGCAGTTTCCTTCTTCAGAAATATGATTTTTCTCCAACTTTGAGAGCCTCTACACTCTATTTCTCTTACATCTAGTGCCAAAACACTCTTCCATTAGCTTCACTTGAGTATTGTCTGCTTGAAGAAGTCCTTTTTCCGTCTTGGAGGTCTTCCTACACTCCGGGGCGACGCCGCGAAAAAGGGAAGAAAATATGCTGAAGCCAGTCCCTGGTGCCCCGTATATAGGGCGCTTTGACTTTGGTCAACACACCCCATCAAGGGGACACCTGCAGCAGGCGCCCCATATATGGGGCACTAGTAGGGGCAGAACCCGTTTTGCATTTATTTGAGTTTATTTACCTTTCCGGTCGATCTTTTACTCCCCCCTTTCATTTTAACTTTCATTAACATGTTATTTAGCATGCATTAAGCCACTCATTTGCATTTTCATGCATATCTAAACCTTCTAAATAGGGGTTGGGATTTAGTCCCAATCCGGTTAGTCTCTTTCCTTTTGCATGTTTGAATTCAAATTTGAGCACAATACTATGCTTTCATTAGAACTAATGAACCTTTCACTTGTTCCTATGTTTTCTTATGGACATTTTTAGGTAAATCCGATTGAGGCGGAGCTCCAACCGGATCAAAGACGAAGGACTCACTAAGCTCTTTTCTTTCGGCCGGCCGAGAGAGGAGAAGTCGGAACCCAACAATCTCCCCACTTCCAAAGGTACGACGGTCATTTCTCTATTTCATTTCATTTCATTCTACCATATTTTGGAGCCTTTGGCTCCTGGCAACCACACCCACTAACATCCCATCCACCAAGTCCCCAAAACAAGCGTAGGGGCCGGAAGGGGGAGATCCACGGATGTCCCGTTTCGGGTGTTTACAGCCAAGTGGTGGGATATCATAGATTGCCGCTGGGAACGTATGTTATATCAACCCATACATGCAGTAGGTATATTTTCTTAAACATTTACTAAAGTTTTTTTTAATGTCAGATATGTATAAGTTGTTTACTAATGCTATTTGGTTCATAGGTTACTTTTTCAACCCAAGGTATTGCTATAGTCCACAGTTCAAGGCAATGAACGAGCTATTAGATGATGTGAAGAGTATCATCCGACGGTTGCTTGGTGATGACGACCGGGCTATTATCGCCTGCAACAAGATGTACGATTATAGAATGCGGAGTTTTCACTTTGGAACGAGCAGAGTTGAATGAGCTGTGATGCTACTAAGTTCGGGTACGTAGCATTGTTTTTCATCACTTAATTAATCAAAGTTTACTTAGATAATAATGTAAGACATTCAATTTATGCAGCTGATTGGTGGATGGACCATGGTAAAGTACCAGGGTACGAGGACTTGGCGGACGTAGCCATCAGGGTCCTAAGTCAAACCACTTCGGCTTCGGGCTGCGAGAGGAATTGGTCTACATTCAGCTTGATTCACACGAAACAAAGAAATATGTTGACATCAAGGAGACTTGAAGACCTTGTGTACTGTCACTACAACATGCGGTTAAAGTTGAGGAATTTGGAGAGAATGCAGTAGAACTAGATGGAACAAAAGAGTTGAATATCACAGGCGGTAGGATGTTCGATCGAGGAGCCGCAAATTGAAGAGGAGGACATCGATTTGGATCAAATATTCTATGAGAAGAACTCCTTAGAAGCTTGGGTCAATGACCGAGAAGGGTTGGGAGAACCAGAGTTCAACCCAGAAGATCGACAATGGGCTGAAGGAGTGCTCGACGATGTCTCTTTGGCCGAAGAATTCCAGATCCCTCCCTCTCTAGCAAAGCGACAGAGGACCGGAGAAGGAACTAATCAAGGTACGCAAAGTAGGAGAAAAGGTAAACAAGTTATGACTGATCCTTTTGATATTGTAGATGCTGATACGGTCGAAGACGATCGAGAAGATACGCCAGAGCCAAACATCTGAGTGCATTACCAGATGTCCGAGGATTCGTCATCAAAGAGTAACAGTGATGTTGGCGCTGGATACGAGGGCGCGAACATTTTACAAGTACAAGGGACCCCAGATCCTCCCATATCTCCTACAACGTCGTTACACTTTACCGGCGAGGAGCAATATACTCATGTGACCCAAGACGCCGATCATGGTAGAAGGCCACAAGGTAGAGGAGGTCATCGTAGCCATGGAGTTGGAGCAGAATACCATGATGCCTCCAATTATGCATATGATTCATCCCAAGACTCTTGGTTCCCTACATACGATCAAGAGTATTGTGGAATGAATTATGTGGAGTCATCAAATACTTTGATCCAATCGACCTATAGCTATGGTGACTCGTTTAGATCAAGTCTTAGGATAGTTTCTCGAGGGACTGACGAATATAAGCGACATGTGTACATGTATCAAGCTATGTACTCAACCCAAATGACATGTGAAGAGTACATCAACTACCTACAAAATGTAGAACACATCACATTGGAATAAAGTTGATGTATTATTTGTTTAAATCATGTCATTTATTTTCCTTGAGTTTTCTGTATATTTTTAAATTTTATTCACATTTTTATTAATTTTTTTGATTTTTTTTAAAAAAATATAATAAAAAAAATGGGGTCGCAACTCGGTCGTGACCGGGTCAGCTTGGGGGTCTCACGACCCAATCGCGACCAGTGACCCAGCCTTCCTTGGTGTAAACCAAGCTATAGTTTTGGATAAAAGTCTTATAGGGTGTTTGGTTACGTTTTTCTTCCTCTTTTTGATCTAAATTTTAAAAATAGAAGAGATGAGGTGTTTGGTTGCAACTTTTAACTACTATCTCATTTTTAAAAGTGAGATACTCTATGTACATGATCTCTTCTGAAATAAAAACAAGGCAGACGTTGTTTTATTTTTGAGATGGACGCGGAACGTTGAGGCGTGACGCGAGACGTGGAGGGGGCTTCGCGGGGGAGGGGGGGGCGCTCGGTGCGCCGGGGGAGGGGAGGCCTTCGTGGGCGGGGGGGAGGGGTGGTTCGCGGACGGGGCAGTGCGCGGGGGGAGGGGCTTCGCGGGCCGCCGCCGCCGCCGCGGGGGGGGGGGGGGGGGCTTCGCCGGCGGGAGGGTGCGCAGGGGGAGGGAGGAACGCCGCGGGGGAGGGCGCTCGGTGCGCCGGGGGAGGGGAGGCCTTCGCGGGCGGGGGGGGGGGTGGTTCGCGGACGGGGCGTGCGCGGGGGGAAGGGGCTTCGCGGGCCGCCGCCGCCGGGGGGCGGGGGGGCTTCGCCGGTGGGGCGGTGCACGGGGGAGGGAGGAACGCCGCGGGGAGGGCGCTCGGTGCGCCGGGGGAGGGGAGGCCTTCTTGGGGGGGGTTCGCGGACGGGGCGTGCGCGGGGGGAGGGGCTTCGCGGGCCGCCGCCGCCGCGGGGGGGGGGGGGCTTCACCGGCGGGGCGGTGCGCAGGGGGAGGGAGGAATGCCGTGTGGGGGAGGCCTTCGCGGGCGGGGGTGGTGTGCAGCGGGGGATGCCTGTGGGGGGGGGGCGCTTCGCCGGCGGGGCGGTGCGCGGGGGAGGGAAGGAACGCCGCGTGGGGGGAGGCCTTCGCGGGCGGGGGCGGTGCGCCGGGGGGCTTCGCCGGCGGGGCGGTGCGTAGGAGGAGGGGAGGAACGCCATGTGGGGGGAGGCCTTTGCGGGGGGGGGGGGGGAGGGGGCTTCGCGCACGGGGCGGTGCGCGGGGGAAAGGATTCGAGGGCCGCCGCCACCGGGGGGAGCACCGCCCGGGGGGGCGTTGCCGGCGGGGAGGCCTCGCGGGCGGGGGCAGTGCGCAGCGGGGGAGGGGCTTTCGCAAACAAACATTACTGTTTAATTTTTAAAATTTACGATAATTTTGCCAAACACCAAATAATTAGACTATTTTGATTTTAAAAATAAAATTAAGAAGTCAAATAATTTTGATTTCAAAAATAAGGTTATCTTAAAATTAAAAACGCTACCAAACACCCTATTAGATACATTCTCCACTTTGCTGTGGTAGTGGCCGTCTGCCTCTAAGTCGTACCAGTCTTGGTTGACTTTACAGTTGGATAGTGCACTTCCGACTTTACTAGCAGGTTATTGTGGTCTGCCGTTAAGTCATAACATTGCATGCCAACTTTAAAGTCGGATGGGGAAACTATGGCTTGCCACAAGTCAAACTGGTGGTCTACGACTTGCATCCATAGTTAAAAAAAGTAAATTTTTTTATATAGGTGAGATATTATTTTTTAAATCAATCATATTCAAAATTGATAACACATTTCTCAATCAACATAGTTTGACAAAAAAAATTAAGTTCTTTAACAAAAAAAAGTTGTGTAACCAAAACCAGCAAGATATCATATCTAACATTCCAAAATAAGTCTGTCACATGCAAAATAAAGAATAATCAATCATGTTCAAAATTGATTACACACTATATTTCTCAATCAACATTCTTTGGCAAAAAAAGTTCATTCCACAACAAAGAACTGCCACATGCCAAACAAAGAACTACCACATGCCAAACAAAGAACAACAATAATATACCATGTCATATCTAACGTTCCAAAATAACTGCCACACACCAAACAAATAACACAAGTCCAAAACAAGCCACACACCATATCAAACATTTCAAACACGACATATATAGCATCTTCTTATGTCCAAACAGAGAGCAACATATTAGAAGTAGTTCATTTCTAACAAAGAAAACCATGACATTAAATTTAATACAAGAAGTCCATACAGGAAACAAGTTCTCTGTTTGGACATTCTACCATCTTCCACTACTTGAGGGCCCTTTACTCTAATAACCCTTTATTCTTGATCTTCAAGATGTTGTAAGTCAAATCTAGTTGAATGAATTGGAGCTGCTAGAGTTGCACCATGCCTACTAAGAGGAAGTGGAGCCGGTGGAGTTTTATCAGTGACATGAGATTGTTGAGTTCGATGTAAGTCCATTAGAGTAATTAGTAAGGATTCTTGTCCTTGTAGGCTTGGCTACACTAGTATAATAATGGTCTTGTTGTCGACTCAAGAAATGGGGTTCTCTAGTTGTCACCCCTCAAAGATAGAGAGAGAGGAAGGAGGATATCCCTTCATTACCTACACTCACATTGATCTCTGAATACTCGACCTTCGACATCACTAGGATATTGAAGGGACTATCCAAGTCATATGGGTAAGAAAGGATAGAAGGAAATTGATGTATGAAATAAAGTAAGAACATGTCTCTAGGAATTGTGGGCTCTGCTTTATGTAATAAAATTAAATAAGAGATTGACCGAGCGTGTGTACCTTAGTGGCAAAGTGGGCAGGTTTTAACTTCTCCTTCTTCAGCCGACTGATGAAGAAGAGTCCTCAACACGTAGGTGCTTGATTTCCTATGCAAATAGACAATAAAATAGGTAAAATAACAATTACAACTAGATGGGGTGTAGTAGATGAAAATAAAATAACATAAAACAGACAATTGAAGAAGAACTAACTGGATTTGGGTTACTCCTAACCTTTTCAGTTTTTTAGTTAAAAGACTAAAACTAATGCAAAAACACAGCAAATAGATGAATAATGACAAAATAAAGTGATAGGAAAAAAATGGTTCAAATCTAAGCCTGTTTGGAGGAGATATGGGCAAATTAAGGTGTGTCGAAAAAGACCAACAAGAACTGAGATTTGTTTGGTGTAACATTGCTTCAGAGATCACGACAACCAGCCATGACTTCAGAATTGTGTGTGTCCATTGCCAACGAAAAAGGACTAGGAGAGAAAGAACTTTGCTTTAGATAGCTTGGGCAGCAGACGTCTTTAGCCTTCTATAGAGACAAAAAATACAACCTTGGCTAGATGAGCTCGAACAAACTTTTCCCTCTCTAAACATATAAATTTCTCTCTCTAAAAATCACTAGAAAATAATGGGAGGGTAGAAGGATGTCTTGGATTACCTAGATGGTCATGTTCCAACCCTTGACATGTCAGAAGTTGGCTCAATTTATAGAAAAAACTGATATCTATCCATTTCTAAAAATTTTGGACAATGTGCCCCCTCATGGAGTGTATGTGCCCCCTCTGGGGGCATGTGCATATTCGCTGATAATTCTAAAAAATTGAAAATAATAAAAAATGGTATTTTCAAACTTATTCGAACGAAATTAAGATCGAAGATGAAAATTGGTGCCATATGCCCTGGGTTGGGGTCGCATGGGCATGTGCCCTACCCCTGGGGCACATATTCACGTGCCCTCGATCGGGGGCACCTGGAAATTCAGAGATAATTCTCAAAAAACTATAAAATTTATCTGAACGAAGCTTTCGGACCAAAGATTGGAATTAGAATCAAAATTGGAGCTAGGTACCATGTGCCCTTGGTCGGGGTGCATGGCCATGTGCACCCTGGGAGGGCGCATGTGCCCCAGCCTAGGGTGCATGGTACTACATCTGCACGTCTACATTCCAGAAGCCACTATGTGCACTCACGAACTCAGAATTCGATGCTATTTGTTGCGTTAGAAATATAACAAGTTTAGGAAGCTTTCTATAGTGGTGCATCAGTTAGAACATGCTCCAAGACTTCAGAATTTCATTTGGAAGTTGGTGTAGTGAACAAAAAATCCAACACTAGTTGAAATGAACCCAGTAGCAGTAAGAAAGACACAACATGAACCTAAACACATCAAGAATAAAGATTCGATCATAGCCTTCAATGTTTGATCATTAGACTTTGATCAATAAACTGATTTCTATGTTTTCATGTTTTACATGTGGCTTTCACTCGAGAAATGTAGCTTCATTTGGAAACCTCCAAAAAACGTCCAACTACATTTAGCAAAGCTTTAAACCAACACTAAATGACTCGGCATCATTCTTAGATGAATTACACATATTACTCTATAAAACATGAGTTTTATCCTATAAATTAGGCAAATTTGGCATGCCTACAAGTTGCCTCGCCTTGATGTCAGCTTTGTAAGAGAATAACATCTAATAGAGTTGAGTGATTTGAGGTGAACTGTGATGAAATGTAAGTAAGCGTAGATGAATGTAGTAAAGTGAAATAGCGATGGAGTGAGAATGTGACATCAAGGTGTAGATATAGACACACTTATCAACCTAATTTTGAAAAATGAATTTTGCTAAGCATTCTAGATCACTTTCATGTTTTATCAAAATCTCATATAACTGATTGGTAAAAGATATGCCATTGACATGAGAGAGATAAAATAAAAGAGGTAGCCAACCCTCAGCACAATGAGGAGTCCCCAAATTTGTAGATTCATTATTAGCCATCAACCCGATCTTTACGGTGTTTTTGTACTGTGACTGGCTAAAGTTTAAAAGAGAAATTGTTTTGAAAAAGAAAAAGAATACCAATCAACCATTTCTAGAATCTCAAGTTCACTCAAGTTTCACTAAAATACTCAATTTGACTCTGAGTGGAATAACCTTGTGTTTTAGAAGGGCTTACATTAAGCACCATAAAAACTTGCACGGGTGTCATGAAAGTAGTAAATCATATTTTTAAAAAAACCTAGTTATTTGAAAAGTGATGAGACAACAAAATGATGGGATGACTAAAACCCATGTTACGGTGGGATTGAAAAACATTTGTGGGACAACATTGCAATGATGGTGGAAAAGATGAAAAAGAAATTGTGAGACAAAATATGAGACAATGAATTGACAACTTAATAAAGGAAAGTCCATAGTGGGATATGGCCATAGAGAAGACAAAAGATATGGTGGGACACAGAGAAAACAAAGTTGAGAAGAAAGACCCAATGGGGCTCAGAAGTTATCTATGAAGAAAATGTGGATGCTATGTAACAATGCCTATATGATGCATGTTGGGATAGAAAAATAAAAAATAATCTAGAACAATTTTATTTAATTTAATTAAATTTGTTATCTGATAACAGATTAATCGACCTACCAATCATAAAGGGTACAAGCCACATCCCATGATCCCAAATGGCTATGGGGATAATCTCATCTCCATTGAGCCTTTCCATCATTAGTTACCGCATGGATATAAACTCTCATCCATCCAATGTCCTGGTCAGAAAGGAGTACGGCATCGACTGTCAACTCCTTAGTGTACCAACTCTATAGGATCATGTACTCGGAATTGGATCAATTGGAAAAATCCTTTTCCAATTATCCTATCTACCCTGGCCAGGGATTTAGAGTACTATCCCATAGGACATTTACTCTCACTTACCGAGAGTGGACGATCCCTTGTTGTCCGCTCAATTGCCTCCATCGGGTTTTCCTTGTACCCGATTCATCACTATACTGGACCATCTATACGGTGATCCATAAGATAATGGTCAAAGCACAAGTTCCACCTAACAAGGCATCTTTGGTGACTCAGGTCAAAGGTCCAACCATGCAACCGTGATGATAGAAAACCCTGATAGACAGTTCGGTAAGATACCATTCAGGGTTTCTAATTCGGTCAGTTCAGTGAACTCATTCAACTAATGAGCACCTCTATGTGTATCTCAGTGTCTCCACACTAATGACCAATGAGATTGGTCATCCTCATCACATGAGAAGACATCACATACACTAGTCTATCCGGATCCTTGATGTCTCATCTCAAGTATCCTATGACTAGGAACATTTAGATCAAATACCTCTAGATGATCAATCTCATTATCATGATCTCATTATGATTTAATCATCATTGTATTTTATCAAGTACTTCATTATGATATTCGCATATAATAAGAGCTTATAATGAAGATTTACCTAATTAATGATATTTCTAGAAATGTCGAATTATATCTTATATGATTGGCTTGTAGGGCATACATTTCTATCAATCTCCCACTTGCACTAAAGCCAATCACCCATCTAGCTGATCTGTATTGGCTCGAGGTGAAGGTCAAACACTCTTTGTGTAACTGCTTTAGTTAATGGATATGAAATGTTATTAGCGGTAGATACTCTTATCTTTAATTATATGTCTATAAGTTGCAATCTCTCTAATTTTATGGTATCACCATAGAAGTTTTAAACTTCTGATGAGACATCGGCTCTACCCCATTATTTTCTTAAAACAATGGTACACTTTCAAAGAAAATTGGGACAATCTCATATCTTAGATGAAAACTTCATCTATACTACTTCTCAAGTAGTGTGCAACTACTATGTAAACTTGTTTACATATGTTGTAGAATTTATAGTATTCTATCGCATAGAACTCTTGCAGCTCATTGCACCACCATTATTCTGACTTAATATCAAACTTTTTTGATTAGAAGCTTATGTTTGTAAAATTACAAGACTTCAAGTCTTATCCTCCAGTGTATAGAGATACATTCTCAATACTTCTCAAGTACCAAATGATATATCTCTAAACTATCTAGTGATTCTCACCTAGATCATCCTGATAAATGCTCATAACACTTAGAGCATTTATCACATCATGTACGTAGCATCACATCAATGATAGACCCTATGACAACGGTATCAGGGCTCTATTAATGTGATCTCCTTATTGTCGACTCCGAAAATTTGATGGGGCTCTCCTTTTCAGGGAAGTCCGTGAATACGTATCATCACCTCAAGAGGGGATGAGAAAGAAAGGAAGCAAACACGGAAAGCAACTCTCACCTCAGTCCCACACTCACATTGATCCCCGAACTTTCATCCATTGGCGTCGCTCGATCACCAAAGAGATGGTTCGGGTCATGTGGGAGGAGGATGAGAAGTAGAAAATTAAGACATGTGGTTGCTAGGAACCATGGGTTCCGATTTATGAAATGAAAATGACCATGTGTACCCTAGCGTGAAGAGTGCAGGTCAAAGCTTCTCCTTCTTCGGCCGGCCGATGGAGAAGAGTCCTCAATGCGTGGATGCTTGATTTCTTGTGAAACTATACAAGAAAACAAATGAAAAAGACAATTAGAACTAAACAAAGTGGAGTATATGTAAGAAAAATGACATGAAACACACAACTAGCTAGAAACTGACCGGATTTGGGTTATCTCTAACCCCTCTTTTTTATTTTTGAATTAACAGACTTAAAATAATGAAAAAATGTAACAAAATGATATAAGGATTAAGAATCATAAAACAAAGAGATATGAATAAGAATAGAAAGATTCTGATAAGAATAGAGAAAGATATGGCCAAATCTGGGTTATAGAAAAAGCCGAGCAGCAATCCAGGATCTACCAGGCGCGACTTTTCTTCTGAGCTCCTTGCTACCAGCCCCAACCTCAGAATCATGTACCGTTGCTTGAAAACTGAAGAAGACTTGGAGAGGAAGAATTTTGATGTTAAGAGCTCGGGCAGAAAATGTGTACATGCTGCTGTAGAAGTCAAAGAAGAGAGACCTAGTAGATCACCTGCAAACCAACCTTCCTCTCTTTTGAACCGACTTTTCTCTCTCTAAAAACTCGAAATTATCTTTCTAAAAATCATAAAATTGATGCAGGAGGGAGCTTGTATGTCTTGAGATGCCCGGGGGGTCATGAACCAGCCTCTAGAATGACCAGAATCGGTCTTAATTTATAGGATAAAAACGTCACGATCCAAGCTAAAAAAAGGGCACCTTGCGCCCTGGTGCTGGGCGCATCCTATCCACCCTACAAACTTGGTCCGATCTGGTCGAAAAATTCGATGCGATCCAGTCAGTGGTAGAGTCCCGGTTGAAAACTGGTTATCTTGTGCCCTCGATCGAGGTCACATGGCCACGTGCCTCAAGGGCAGGGCGCATGGCCACGCGCCCTGGGTCTAGGGCACATGTGCCCAAGGACCAGGGCGCAAGGGACTATTTTTGCGTGTCTTTCTTCTGGAAGCCATTGCAGACACTCCCGAACTCAGAATCAACATTGTTTGTTGTGTTAGAAATATAACAGGCCGAAGAAGCTTTCTACAACAATGGATCAGCCATACACCATCCAAAACTTCAGAATTTTTGTGGAAGTTAGGATAGTGAACAGAAGATTCGAAACTGGTCGGAATGACTCCGACGGCCAACCGAAAACACATGGCATGAGACAAAACTTGTCCAAAGTATGAATTTGACCATAACCTTCAATGCATGATCATTAGACATAGGTCATTAAGCCAATTTCCTTGTTTACACGATTTATGTGTGGCTTTCACTCGAAAATTATGGCTTTGTGTGGAAAACTTCGGAAAACATCTGATTTCATTCAGCAAAGCTCCAAATCAATATTAAAAGGACACGGCATCATTCTAAGATTAATCACATATATTACCCTATAAAACATGAGTTTTATGCTCTGAATTAGGCAAATTTGGCGTGTCTACACTTATCTCTCAAGAAGTCTTCAAAGATATCACTTTAGAGAGATCAACTCCACAACACATAGGCAAGAAACCTATCTTGGAGTTTATCATGTCAAACTCTTTGACTATGGTGACTACGTATATTAACTGAGCATTGCTTTTAGATCTATCTCCATAGATCTCAAAATCAAAATTATGTTTGGAGGATTAATTTGATAGCTATGCTCACTTATAATAACACACCTACTTCATTCTTAATGAGTAATACGTCATCCACATAAAATGTCAAGAAAGTAACATCACTCCCACTTATCTTATTGAATACACAAGGCTTCTCTTCATTCTTAACAAAGTCATAAGATTTAATCTCATTCAACCTTATATACGATTTATGGGAAGTTTTACTTCAGTTCATAAATGAACTTAATACACACTCTTCTTGGATGTTATTGGGACTTGATTCCCTATAGTTTTTTCATATACACATGTTCCTCAAAATACCTTAGAGGAACATTATCTTAACATCCAATTAGCATATCTTATAATCATAGTGTGTAACAATCAAGATCCAAATGGATTAATCCATGGAATAGGTAAAAGATCTCATCATAGTCAACCATTTGACTTTGATGATATCCTTTTCAACTATTCTCACCTTTGAAGGTCTCTACCTTCTAATCCACTCCTATCTATTCTTTAGTGATCCATTTATTCCTTATGGATACTATACCCTTAGGTGGATCTATCAAGTTCTAAATTTGATTAGAATAGATAAAGTTTATATCGGATTTTATTGTCTCTTCCCATTTATGAATCAATATCTCATATTGGTTCTATATAGATCTTAGGATCAATATCCTTATTATCTTATGCCTCATTTCATCTATCAGAGATATGTCTCACATATCTCTTAGGTTGAATAGACATAAGTAAAGACCTATAAATTGTCCTTGTGTAATTATTAATTAGTACCTTAATAGAAGTGTTATTGGGTTGTGGGACTAGAACATCTTCCCTATATATCTTTCTCCCACTATCTTTCTTAAGAAGGAATTTTTCTTGTAGAAATATAGTGAGCTTAGCAACACATACCCTTATTCATAAGGGTCGTATATTTAATATCTAAAAGTTTCCTTTGGATATCCCATAAGCCAACACTTCATAGTCTTATATTCCAACTAGTTAGAGTTATACTTCTTCACCAGGTCGGACATTCCAAAACCTTAACTTGCTTAAGGTCAAGTTTTAACCCCTTTTCCATATCCTATATGGAATAATCAGAACAGACTTAGAAGGTACGTATTAAGATCAAGCGGTTATAACGAGTAGAAAGCCCCGTGTGAACGTCTCTGGAGTCATGCCAGCTGGTTTACTGACTTGAGGAGCTACGATTTAATGCCCTCTTTCCAACGCAATAAACGGGAGCCAAATCGGACATCCCGTTTGTAAGTTACAGCATGAGGAACACGTGCATAGAAGAAAGAGTGTACCGCGCCCCCGCCTCCCTTGAAATGGGAGGGCGCGGTCGCGCCCTCACACTGGGGGCACGCCCTACGTGCCCTCAGTCGGGGGGTGCGCCCTGCGTGCCCTCGCTCCCTTTGAAAGAGGAGGGCAAGGTCAGTTTCCGAAAACTAGAAATTGCTCCAGTTTACACTTTCTAAACCGGATTTTGAAAAGTTTTCCCCACTAATTATCAATTATTTTGACCATGCCCCTAGGTCGGGGGAACGTTCATCTTATCAAGTACTTTTTTAGCAATTTCTGGAAGGTTTCAGAGATTTTTAGCAATGAAATGCGTTACGCGTCCCCACTTCGCTTGAAAAGGGGGGCGCACAGACTGCGCCCCCAGGGTGAGGGCACGGTTTGTGCACCCTCAAGTGGAGGGCATGCCCTGCGCGCCCTCACCTCCTTTGAAACAGGGGGGCACGGTTGGCTAGTTTCTCCCATTTGCATTGGTTTTCCATTCTCTATAAATTGAGGGCTATTCCCAATGAACTAAGGTTAACCACACATGCCTAGCTCATCCTGAGGTTGTCCAAGCTCCATCTCGATGTTCAAATATGGTCTGATGTCAAGGAATTTATCCTGAAGCGAAGGAGGAGCCTGATTCGTGCATTCTACATCAACCGAATTCATCAGTTTCTATAGAAAATCTGAGGCTTCTGCTACAAAAGTCTTCAACAGAAGAATTGTTCATCTCCCCGTCCTCTTTTATTTGCAACTGGTAGTATTTGATTTCAACTTGTCATATGTCTGTGGTGATTGCTTCACCAAGGGCGTGCATCCAAGTTTTGTTCTTTTATATCTGTCTAATTTTAGATTTTCTATAGGCTTGTACGGATGGATTCCGGAGAAGTCATCAACAGGATATCTATTTAACTTCAAGTTCTCCATCCATAGAAACAAACAGTACTCAATTCTAGCATCAAGATCATCCATAGAATATTCTGCACTAAAGTTGCGCTAGAAGGGTGCATGGCTATCCGAACCGGCTTGTTTCAATCATCTCGGCTTCAACTCAAGCTGATTCACTCCATAAGCTTTATTCACTCATTTCATTTATTTGTTAGAACATATTTTAGTTTATTTTTCATTATTTTTACATAACCAAAAACACAAGAAAAGGGGGTTAAGGCTCACCCTGATGCCGATGAGTTCGGTTTCAATTGATTCCTTTCTCATCTTCTCTTTATAGTTACTACACTTCACACAAGTCTAATCCATCCCTTCACTTGTTTCTTTGTTTAATAGTTGCATAGATTGATCAAGCTAGCATCGGATGGACTCTCCCTCATCGGCCGGCAAACGAGGAAGAAGGTTTAACCCACATATCATCTCCCATGCTAAGGTATACATGGTCAACTCAATTTTTTTTTATTCCATAAAGTGGAGCCTGTGGCTCCTGCGACACTTCTTCTCTTATTCATGTTCTAAATTATTTATTCCTCACTCTCCTCCCACACGACCCGAACCATCTCCGGTGCTCGAGCGACGCCGTGAGATGAAAATTCAGGGATCAATGTGAGTGTGGGACCGAGGTGAGGATTTTACTGCTCTGAGTGTTTTCTGATTCACTCCTTTTCCCCTATTCTATCTTTCACCCTTCTCTTGAGGTGCCAATATGGAACCCGTTTTTGGAGTCGACAAAGACCTATGATTTGTCTATGTGTAACTCTTAACTAGTACCTTGGTAAAACTATTCTCATATTGTTGGACTAGAACCTCTTCTACCTCTACCTTTTTCCCTCTATTTTTTTAAAGAAAAACTTTTCCTCTAGGAATACAACATGATAAGAAATATAGACCATTCATAAACCAAGGTGGTAGAAATAATATTCATTAGTTTTTTAGGATATCTCAAAACCTATTCTTCTTAGTTTTATATTTTAACATGTTAAGGTTATGCCTCTTCACAAGGGCAAGGCTAACTGAAACCTTAACAAGCTTAAGGTCAAGCTTTAAATCCTTCTATATCTTATATGGAATAGTTGCAGTAGACTTAAATTTTACACTATTTAAGATATTAATGGCAGACAAAGACAAATTAGCAAAAGTCGTTATTGCCTGCATCATGTCCCATAGAGTACGATCTCTCCAATCAACTACTCCATTCAACTAAGAAGTATAAGGAGGTGATTGCTAAGATAAGATTTTATTGACCTTCAAATATTGTGTGAAGTCTATACTCAAGCATTCTCTTCCTTGATTTAATCAAAGACTTTTTAATACTTTGTCTAATTTGTATCTCTATTTCATTCTTAAACTCTTGAAATTTCTCAAAGACCTCTAATTTGTATTTTATTAAGCACATATATCCAAACCTTGAGAAAGCATCAATAAAAGTAATAAAGTAGAATATCTGATAGAAATGTATGCCCTAAAAGCCAATCATATATGATATGATTCAATATTTCTAGATATATCTCATTCAATTAATTAGGCAAATCTTCATTATAAGCTCTTATTAGATACGAATATCATAATGAAGTCCTTGGTCAAATGCAATGATGATTAAATCATGATGAGATCATGATAATGAGATTGATCATCTAGAGGTATTTGATCTAAATATTCTTAGTCATAGGATACTTGAGACAAGACATCAAGGATCTGGATAGACTAGTGTATGTGATGTCTTCTCATGTAATGAGGATGACTGATCTCATTGATCATTAGTGTGGAGGCACTGAGATACACATACAGGTGCTCATTAGTTGAATGAATTCACTGAACTGATCAAATTAAAAACCCTGAATGGTATCTTACCGAACTGTCAATCAGGGTTTTCTATCATCACAATTGCATGGTTGGATCTTTGACCTGAGTTGCCAAAGATTCCTTGTTGGGTGGAACTTATTCTTTGACCATTGTCCTATGGATCACTATATAGATGGTCCAGTATAGCGATGGATCGGGTATAAGGAAAACCCGATGGAAGCAATTGAGTAGACAATGTAGACATGCCAAATTGCCTGATTCGGAGCCCCAGACTCCTATTCCATTGGCAATATCCTTATTTGACTGATATCTAATCCATATTACCTTGTGGATATGAGCTAAGGACGTTGGTGGAGCCCCTCGTGCGTTGGGAATGGACCGATATTTCCAGAACAATGCCATAACCTTCAAGCGAGAGCTGCGCGTTAATCATAGAAACACAAAGCCTACTCGATGACCGACCTTGAATGGTCCTTAATTAAAGGTCTCGAGAGTTCCACATGTGTTCCATAACATACGGGATTTCCGACAAGTCATTTTGGTAGGTGTTGGTTTATAACAGCTTTTTGTTATGGCTTTTTCAATATGTACTGACACGGCTATCCCGGACAATGTGTTAGGCCCTTTCGGCCATCACCGGGTCTTTTCGAGTCGTCCGGGTCGATCCTAGCCATATATCTTTCATCAACTGGGGCCATACGACCGTTTCGGTCTATTTTAGCGTTTCGCGGCTTTTTCGAGCTTCGATTCACATTTACCGGGTTAATCTTGGATTTTTCGATGATTTCAGGTTTTACGACCATACCGGACTTGTTTGGTCATCATTTTAAGTCATCCCGAGTTGACCCGAGATTCCTTGATCGGAACGGTACCCTTTCGGATCTCCGCCGCGGTTTATGGCTTTTCACAAGAGGGTAAACCGGTAGTAAGCCCCATGCAATCATCTTGGGAGTCATGCCAGCTGGTTTACCAATTCGAGGAGCTGCAGTTTAAGGCCCTCTTTTCAACGCAACAAACAAGAGCCAAATCGGACGTCCTATTTGCAAGTTACGGCCCGCAGAACACGCACGTAGGAGAGAGAGTGTACCGCGCCTTCACTCCCCTTGAAATGGGAGGGCGCGGTCACCGCGCCCTCACCCTGGGGGCGCACCCTGCGTGCCCTCAGTCCGGGGGCGCACTATGCGCACCCCTGCTTCCTTTGAAATGCGAGGGCACGGTCTATTTCCAAAAATCAGAAATAACCCTGATTTACACCTTTTAAAACTGGATTTTTGGAAAGTTACTATCGCTAATTTTCGATTATTTTGACCGCGTCCCCGAGTCGAGAGTGCGTTCATCTTATCAAGTCCGAATTTTAGCAATTTTTGGAAGGTTCTGGTGATTTTTAGCAATAAGACGCGTAACGCGCCCCTGCCTTCTTCGAAACAGGGGGCACGCGGACCGTGCCCCAGGGTGAGGGCACGCCCTGCATGCTCCCAGGTGGAGGACGCGCCCTGGGTGCCCTCACCTTCTTTGAAACGTGGGGGCGCGGTCTGTCCAATTTCCATATTTTGCACCGGTTTCCATTCTCTATAAATTGAGAGCCATTCTCAACGACCCAAGGTTGAACCCCCCATGCTTAGCTCATCCTAAGGTCATCCAAGCTCCCTCCCAAGGCCGTCCTGACGTCCAAAGCCGATCCGACGTCGAGAGATCGATCTCGAAGTGAAGGAGGAGTCCGATCCGTGCGTTCTACAGAAACCAAACTTCATTGGTTTCTGTATAAAATCTAAAGCTCTTACTGCAAAAGTCGTCAACAGAAGAGTTGTTTTTCTCTGCGTCATCCTTCATTTGCAACTAACGGAATTCAATTCCAACTTGCCGTTTGTCCGTGGTGATTGCTGCACTGAGGGTGCACATCCAGGTTTTACTTTTTCATATCTGTCCACTTTCATATTTTCTAAAGGCTTTTAGGAACGTATTATAGAGGAGTTATCAATAGGATATCTCTTCCTCTCTGAGTTCCCCATTCATAGGAACAAACGACGCTCAATTCTTACATCGGGGTCAGCCATAGAGTTATCTTCACCAAAGTCGCGCCAGGTGGGTGCATGGCTACCCGAACCGGCTTGTTTCAACCAACTCGGCTTCAACTCAAGCTGATTGTTGGCATCAAATTTTTCCGCTTAGCGTGCTTATTACAAATTTCAGCAATGCCGAAGCTGGTGCAGAAAATCTGACCCAGATTCGGAAAACTCATGAATAGATGATGTAAACAGGCTCTAGAAATTCCTTGGCATGGCCTTACATGCTACAAATGGCCAACATAATGTGCTCATTACATAGCCCCGGTCAAGAGCTTCGCAACGGTGCCCAAAACATAAGAAACAGACACCGGAAGGCCGAAATGACCATTTTGCCCCTGACACTTTGGGACAAATTGGGACTCTAACATGGAATTCTAACTTTACCACATTGTCAAGGTTGGATAGAGCTATGCAACACTTGAAACGGATCGAAAATCCGACCCCCGGATGAAGAAATATGCAAGAAAGAGCAAATCCGGACGGAAAGCCGTATGTTCTCGCACTAGGGGCATAATGGTCCGATTAGCTCCAGATCGACCCATGGGCTGAAAATTTCAATTTTCATGACCCAAAACTTTGATCTCATGAATATTGATGCATGAAAAATAAATTTGGCCAATGGGAGAAGGTAATTGCACTCAGATACAGTTTTCGGCATTATCGACGGCCGAGATCACACCGATCAGAGAAACTAGCTAAATCAAGAGATCTGTTGCAATTCAAGTGATCTCAACCACACATCAGGATGGAGCATAAGATCAATGGACATCAGGGCATGATCTGGAATTTTTTGAAGTCAATTTGGGATTTATTTAATTGGTTTTGGCCGGAATTAATGCTAACCGTTGGATCGGGAGCACTCTGATTAAACCAGGGTTAAACCTAACCCAAGATGGGCTAACCCAACCTGTCATGGCCGAACCTACCATCCTCCCTCATCTTATGTGTGCGCAAACAGCCCTAGAAAGTAGGGGAGGGTGCGCAATGCTTTTCCAACTCTCTCCATCTCTCTTTGGTTTATCTTTATCTCATCCTCAACCACCTCAACTTCCCATGGTTTATCCTTATCCCTCTCAACAACCAAGTATGTGTTATCCTTATCATCCTCCTTATCTTCCCTCAATAACCTCCAGCCTTATCTCCTCCTGCAGATGGCACCATCAACTCATATATAAAGCCCCCCTGCTGGCCATGTGAGGACAAGCTGATCACCCTGCGGAAGCCCTGCCTCTCCTCCCTCTACCCTGCTCCAAGACATCTTATCCTTGCTTGAACGTCTTCATCAGAAAGTCAGCAACCCCTCCAGCCCCTTTGTGGTGTGCCAAGTGAAGAAGAAGAAGAAGGAGAAAAGACCTCCCTCCAGCAGGTGCGCCAGCAGCAAGTGTAACCAGCCCACCTGATTGGTGTGCCAACTTCAGCAAGTGCAGCAAGCTCTCTTCATCTCTTTGCTCCATCCATCCAACAGAAAGATAATAAGGGTTTGGTGGCACCTTCAGCTCATCATCTTCAACACCGCCTGCAGTGCAAGAAAGAAGAAAAAACAGTGAGTTGAAAAAGTGTGTTCTGATGTAGCCTTTTAATTCAACTCTTCCCCTTCTCTTCTCTACCCTTCTCCATGGTGGCATACCCTCTGAGTAATTCCCATTCATCCCCTTTGAGTGCCCTTCACGTTTGTCTACAGAAAGCCCCAAGTGTACCCTCTATTTGGCCATCACAAAAAATAGCCCCTTGCTACCCCTTGAAACAGGCCTCTGAACCAGCCTCTTTGTGCACCCTTTTGGCCCTCCATGTTGGCCTCTAAACCTTCTACTATCATGCTTGGTTAGACCCCACTAGTGGTCACTTGGACATGCACCTCTTGCCTCCCCCAATCAGGCCCTGAATGGCATGAAAAACAGGCCCCCTTGCTGGCCCAAGTTCTGTCTCCTTGTGAGCACCCATGTCAGGCCCCTTTGATGGTCACCTAGTTTGCCCTATATGCAACACACTCAATACAGCTCCTACAGCACCCCCAAACAAACCAAACATCCTCTTTTATGTGTGGAAGGAGGGGTGACAGCCCGGGCCTCTTGGAATCCGCCGGATGGGCCAAGAGTTAAGCCGGGTGGCCCTGATTTCTACATGTCAAAATGCCCTTTGTGCATTCCTAAACTAGTCCTAGTTCACACCTAAACCTGCCCCTTGTGCAGTCCTACCAAAAGCCCACCTAAACAGCACCTTAGCCAACCCATTCCATCCCCATTGAGGCTCACCTACTCCGCTGCTACAGCAAGATGTCAATGTGCAAAAATGGAGTGCAAATCAGGACAATTAGGCCATGGAGGTGAAAATCGGGCTCATTGGGTCATGAAGCTCAAAGCAGGCCACCAGGGCCCATGAAGCTCAAGATTGGGCCAACCGGGTCGACATGGTATGAAGCCGAACTTCTCAGGCCATTCGACAAGAAGACCAGCCCATTGTACTGATGAAGCTGGCCCATTGGGCCTGGGACATTTAAAAAGCACACTTAACTAAATCTAGAGGCGAAATGGCAAAATTAAATAAAAAGTTAGTCCACAACTGGATGCTTCATTGGGCAGCTCATCCGGCATGCACCGGAACGCTGACTCGGGCGTAGGCATGGGACACGCTTCCCACTGCAGACGGACCCTTCCCACTACTTGGAAAGTCAAATGACTATCCTTGTAGGATAGGTAAAATTTCACACCGATCGGAAAATAAGGCGGCATGTTGCCAAAATTCTCCTGGTCAAGTGGGATTTTACACCAAGAGAAGGACTTTGACACTTCGACAAGCATTATTCATGGCATATGAACTGCCACATCTGATGTACACCAGCATGAACATGAATATTCAATGAACACTTCAAGTGCCGAGTTGATTGCATGTGACTGGGCATCGACACTAGCCCGATAGACCGGATGTGATGCAAACTGAACAAGAGTTAACCAAATCTGAAGTTAACTTAAATAAATCTGAAAATACATTCAAATCAACCTTAAAACATGCTTAAAACAGATCATTAAAGCTTTAACATTCAACAAAAATCAGATTTAATACAATCTGGAAAAATTGATTCAATACACTTAATCCATTTGAATTCAATTTCCTAAACAAGTGCAAATGAAATAATTCACAACCAATTCAAAAGAACACATGAAGAAAACATTAATAGATATGAAATTCATCTTAAAACATGTCAAATTCATATCATTAACAATCTTAAGTTCAAGTTTAATCACTTTAAACCAAACTTCATAACATCTAAAACATACCGAACACACCCGAATCGGTATTAAAACACCAACCAATATAAGAAAATCACATGAAAATAACTCAACACGTGTCATTGAAACTTAGGCAAGTCAAATTTATCAACACATCTAAATTATCAAGTTCAAACAAAAAATAAAATAAACTTCAACCAATTAAAGTAAAACAAACCAAACAAATCAAACAAGCTTAAAACACTTAACATTCAAATCCAAGTCAAATGGAAATCTGAAATCAACATTTCAAACCACATCAAAATCCATTCTTAAATCAAACATAAATCAACTTCAAACAAAATCTAATCAAACTTGTTTGCATCTCATCGGGCCTAAAGGGCCAGGGCCCTTTGAGTTCTTTATATGTTGTGGATGTGCACGCTCTCGTCAAACAAGATCGTTGTGGCAGTTAATCAAGGGTGTTCGAGTGTTTGCTCGATGCAAATGAACATTGGATATTTGCACCATCCGAGAGAGAGGTCAAAAATTATTTTCACAGAACCCGAACCTCGGTTCTATACTCTTTTAATATCACCTGGACTATCTAGTATTTTTATGGTCTATCACCTACTTTACTAGAAATTTCGGATGTCGATATTTCAAAACATACAAAAAGAAGAAATCTTTTTAAAGAATAAAAATGATTCCCGAGGTTCCCACACTGATCCACTCCATAAGATTTCTCAACTCATTTCATTCAGTTTATTTACTATCTTAGAACATCTTTTAGTTTAGTTTGCATCAATTTGCATAACCAAAAACACAAAAAAGGGGTTAAGGCTCACCCTGAAGCCGGTGTGTTTGGTTTCAATTGCTTCGTTCTCATCTTCTCTTTACGGTTACTGCACTTCCCACAAGTCTAATCAAACTCTTCACTTGGTTCATTGTTTTAAGTTGCACATATCAATCATGCTAACACCGGTTGGACTCTTCCTCATCGTCCGGCCGTAGAGGAGGAAGATTGAACTCACACATCAAGCTCCCGCGCTAAGGTACACACGGTCATCTTAATCTTATTTCTATTCCATAAAGCGGAGCCCGCGGCTCCTGGCAACCACTTTTTCTTTTATTCATATTTTAAGTTCATTTATTCCCCACTCTTCTCCTACATGACCCGAACCGTCTCTGGTGCTCGAGCGACGCCGTGAGATGAAAGTTAGGGGATCAATGTGAGTGTGGGACCGAGGTGAGGATTTATTGCTTTCCGAGTGTCTTTTGATTCACTCCCTTTCCCCTATTCTATCTTTCCCCTTCTCTTGAGGTGCCGATCCGGAACCCATTTTCGAAGTCGACAAAGAACAAGGGATCATCCATTCTCATTAAGTTATAGTGAATGTCCTATGGGATAGTACTCAAAATTCCAGGCTAGGGTAGATAGGATAATTGGAAAAGAAGTTTTCAAATTGATCCAATTCCAAGTACAGGATCCTATAGAGTCGGTATACTAAGGAGTTGATAGTCGATGATGTACTCCTTTCCAATAGGGACATTGGATGGATGAGGGTTTATATCCATGCGGTAACCGATGATGGAAAGGCTCAATGGGGATAAGATTATCCCCATAGCCATTTGGGATCATGGGATGTGGCTTATACCATTCATGATTGGTAGGTTGATTAATCTATTATAAGATAATAAATTTAATTAAATTAAATAGAATTGATCTATTTTATTTAGGTCTTAATTAAATAGGCTATTGGGCCTAGTGAGTCACACACAAAAGGACTTATCCACAAGTATAGGGACAAGGGCATAATTTATAGAGATTTTAGGTTTTTATAAAAAATTTTAAATTCTTTATAAATATTAATGTTTTCAGCCAAAACCTATCAAGCCAAGGGTGTTAACCACATCCTCAGCCTCCTCTCTACCTCCTTCTCTCTCTAGAAGGCGTCCATGGCCGATAGAGCTCCATTTGGGAAGAGTTCTCGTGGTCGACGCGAAGGGAGAACCTGCTATGGGTGAAGTTCGTGTAGATACTTCTGGAGACCGGCCACTTAAATGGTTTGAAGAGCTTGAGAAGCTCATCTCCTTCCTCTCCATGAGATTATATGAATTCCTATCAGGTATATTCGAACCTGATTTGATCGATTTTCGTCGTTCGGTTCTAATTGAGACAGATTATAAAGGAACCCATAGGAATCGTCACTTTCACTACACAAAATTTTTATGGACAATTCATTACAATATCTACCTTTGTCCTAAATATACAATGGCCCATGTACAACATGTATAAGTTTTGATAATTCATTGGCTCTCTTTCTATGTCAACAAAATAGAGAATTGGTCATGTTTCCCATGAGCTAAGACTCATATATGAGTAATGATTCAAAATCATTTTCCTTGCTAATCCATCCTATTGTGAATAGTTTCACAATAAAATGAATAAGTATATAATTCCAAAGAAAGGTTTGATCCACATCATTCCTTCTCCTTCAAAGAGGATCATTTACACACCTGATAGGAGCTTCCACATCTAATATGAATAAATTATTTATCAAGCTCCTATTAGCAAACACTTTGTCAGTAAAGTAAGAACAATTATCATTTTGAAAACTCACAATAAATCATATTTTATTCATAAAATAGAGATAACATTCTTGAATTTAAAAAGGCATAATATTAATATACCAGATCTTAAACATCTCTTGAAACAACTTGAGGTTTACCTTTTCTACGACCAATGCTACAACTTTTACATCATTTCTCATCCATAGGTCAACCTCTTATTAATGAAGCCTTCAACTACTTATCAACTTCAATCAACATCTGCAACTCCTTGCAAACATACAATGCACATCCATTATATAGTAGCATAATGTGTATATATATGACATGTATAAAACAATGACAAAGATACTTGAAGCTTCTCCAAGCTTCACCTTTGCTTTCTTTGCAAGATACAACTTGTAGTTTCTCTACCAATGACCATCATTATGGCATTGGAACCATTTTCCTTTGTCTTTCTTAGGCTATTACTTCTTGGCCACCTTGACTTTAGCTTTAAGTTACTTTCCCATGTAATGAACTTTTCACTTTCCATTGGTCCTACCTACATGAAGCACAAGAGAGTACTCATCATTTTATTGAGCCCTCAACTAACTAATCAAGATGAGTTGTGATTGATCTAACATCTATCTTGTCATGTTGCCTCAACGACTAACTAATAGAGGGTAATATATAGTATTGGGAAAACAAATTATCTTTTTAATACTTTGGTAAGGAGAAGATCTCATCTTCTCACACATCATATATGGTTTAGAAGGGACCAACTTCTCAAGTATGTAAGCCAACTGCCCAACCATGAGAACAATTCTCAAGTACCTGAGCTAGTCAAAGATATTTGGGCCAATGAGCCAGTAGGAATCCCGTATGCCACACCACAAGTGGTTTATCATCTAGATCTACAAGATATAATCAACAACATGGTAGACATTTAGTTTTAAATTAAGATTTTGTCTTTTATTCTAATTTATGCTCTCACTAATTTTTGACGAATCAACATAACCATTAATATGCAGAGACAGGACATCATCATGATATCCTAGTGGGTACTGATACCCTATTAATCTTATGGTCATGACTGCGTGGTAGCAAAACAAATCACTCCATAGTTTATAGGTAGGCAACTTTTACAAGTTGCAACCATTCCAACTCTAAATCAAATTTAGCATCTAGAGTTATGATATTGTGATATCACAACAAATCATGTACTCTAATTAGGTCAAACCCACTTATTATGCTGTGAGAATAGATTCTTTATATAACTTTGTGGTAACACAACAAAGCCAAGCAAATTGTCCACCCTAAAGCTTAGAAATTGCCTTAGACATGATCACCATCCTTTGCTAAATGAGTCTTATGGTAGCACAACAAATGCATACAATCTAATGTTGACTCATTAAGATCATAACAATGTAAGGATATGTGGAATCATTTTTAATACTTCACATTTATTAGCCTAATACGAGAGATCTTTATTCTAATCTTGTCAATATGTGCTGCATATATATGATTACATTTAAAATATTATATGTCTATTGTATATTGAATAGCACACAACCGCATATCACAAATGCAAGAAATAAAATAGATGATCATGAACTATAACCAAAATTATGTGACACCAAAGTAAGAATGGTGTGCACAAAAAGTGCTAGCATCTAATGCTTGTGTAGGCATGCATTCACTTCTTGAAGAATACTTCTCCAAGTAGTCCAACTCTCTCCTCCTTCATGAGCCATCTGCTTGTCATTACAAGTGGTTTAGTGGTACACAAACCCACAAAATACACACATTTCATTAAGAAATTTTGGTTTTACTCAATGGGAGTACATAGCATCGAGAGAGATAGAATTTACAATTAAAATTAAGTAGAAAGTGAATGGGTACACATGCCAAAATAAACACATATACAACAAAGCCATCATCACATGATAATTAACCAAAGTCTATGATCACAATTCATCCACATATCAAACAGCACATGTAAATAGTGTGATTTAGTGATAATTATATGATATAACATTAATACCAAAAAAATATTGCTTATAAATTTTTAAATTTTGTATTTTTTTCTGAAGTGAAAAGCATGAATAGAACATTTAAACAATTTATATGTTTCTTACCAGCATAACTAAACAATTTAGAACATTTAGCATTCACAAAATTGTACTGAGGATCAAACTAATGTTCTAATCACTATTATGCAAAATCATATTTCACATAATTCATTTAGACATTAATTTCACTATTTAAGATTTTTAAAAAATTAAGAACAAACTATGATATATTAAATGAAAACATGACTTAAAGTTATCTATTAGACCATTAAAATATTTAATAATCTATTAAATAATTTTCTAGATTTTTCATAAAATTTTTGATATTTTCAAAGAAAAATTAGATTTTTTATTTTGTAAACATTTTAAAAATTAAATAAAATGATAAAGCACTTATTAGATCTAATTTGATTCCAGCAGACTAGATCCAATCTAACCGGTTCCAAATGGTTTTTTTTTTGTTTCTGACTGACACTGTATGCCACCCTTCCCAGGGCTCTGCACCAACCCGGCCTAGCGCAGTGCAATGTTCACCCGGTGGCACGGACTTCTGCAAGTCCGCCGGTGTGCCCTCCCAAGTCAAACCTTCCCTCATTGTTCTAATTTGGCTGGTCGGCCTGTTTGGTTAGAGTATCAAAATTTATACAATATCAATTGTGATATTGATATTTAGAGTATTAATGTCAAAAGTGAGTATAAAATCTCCTTAGGTGTTTGATAATACAATATCAACATCAAAATCATTATTAGATATTTTGATTGATTAGAGTCAAAACTATCATTATTATTATCAAATATATTATTAAAATATAAAAATATTTATACTATTTAAAAAAATATAAATATATTTTAAAAAAATAATTTAAATAATAAAATTAAAACAAAAACTAAGAAAAAATGATACAAAGTTGACTACTTCCTACAAATTGAAATGTCAAAATCTCATATTTTGTTGGCCATACTCTGTATAGACATAGCATAACAAATTGATATATATATATATATAACAATGGTAAGAGTCTCCTAGCAATTAAAGGGGTCTATTTTTTATTTTTCTACATATAAACAACAACAACAGTTTGAAACAAAGGACTCTACTTATATAATGTTAAAAATATCCTGATCTTGAAGCATAGTTCCATCCAATTGGAGGAAGCAAGATCACCTGTATTTGACATTTTTAATGAAACTTTTGTAATATCATAAACATCAATCTACTAGCAAAGAATAAACATAATTGCAAACAACATAAAATTTTACAATTTACTAAATGTATTGACGTTAGTAAAATATTCAGGCATAGAGAAGGATCCATGTATAATCTCCACTAAAATGATTACATAATTCGATACAAAAGTCAACAAGGAATTATTGTATTGGACCTAATTTCTTATGAACAATAAGCACAAAATGGCTTGTGTAGCAACATCTCTTGCACCATCTCTCTTCGCCTCAAGCATGGAGACTAATAAAGGTACACATCTAGACCTGTAAACGGGTTAGATTTGGATCGGATTTATTAAGCTCCGAATCTGAATCCGATAAATTTTACCTGAATCCGAATCCAAAATCAAAGGTGATCGAGTTCTCGGATCGTGTCACTACCCTGCATCCGAACTATTTTACGGGTTTCGAATTTGACAGAAACCTCCGCGGCGGTGTCCCAGAGCTAGCAGAGGCAGGGACAGGGGGAGGGGGAGGGCGAGGGGCGAGCTCACCGGCGCTGTTCCGGTTCCGCCTCCCCGCGGTCCCAATGGAGAAGCCCTCGATCGTCGCCCTGGACTCGCGAATGACCTCCTCGGCGTCAAGGGACTCCATCTCTATGGCCTCCTTCCCCATGAACCAGGCCAGCGAACGTGGGAACCGCCGTAGATCGGGTAGATCGAAGGAGCCCTCCGATTCTTCTCCACCAATAGAGAAAGGAGGCCTTGGCGGAGGAAGGAGCCGACGTTGAGCTCTGCGGCAATGACGGAGGCGCCAGCCGGCACGATCGGCAATCGAGATCGTGCCTTGGCGAGGTCCATGAGATCTCGGTAGAGGGCGGTGATATCGGCTATGACGAAGGGGTCAACCGGGTGACCTCCCTCAGCAATGGTGACGGCGTCGCGCGGGAGACCGTCCATGAGTTTCCAGGGGGTTGCCGACCGCAGCGCGCCGATTCGGTCGGCGATGTGGTAGACGGGGCTGCCCCCAATGCCGTGGATCCCAGCAAGCATGGCACCCCCTGTGGCAGAAGCAGCAACCTGACTTGGATCCCAGCAAGCACGGCAGGACGGCCGTCGATGCTCGAAGGGGCTGGTTCCCGGCAGTCTCGCTAGCGGGTTTTCGGGTACTCCGAAATGAAATTCTCCCAAACCCGGAGGAAGATGTTCGGATTTACTCCGGTGAAAGAGAAATTTAATTCGAAGGAGAGCAAAAACGGGCTTGCCGTTAAAAGCCCAGACCCGATGATATTTTTCGGATTCGGGTGAAATTTTCGGTTCAGTAAATCCACTTACAGGTCTATACACATCCACATTTGCCTATCAGCTTCTGTCTCTGAAGAACCAGAAATGGCTCACAAGCCATAATCTATTTTCTTGCATGATGATGTTCCTAGTTGTACCTCATTGGAGCAATAAAATTGATCTGGTATAGCCACCAATTAAAACCTACCAAAAAAATGGCAACTACATAGTTTTCAGTTGGGCACTTGGTAAAATGGAATTAATGCATATGCAAACCTGAGAGGCCAACTCCATTGTCAACTTGCTCTGCACTACTACTTTTTTTATACAATGATCAAAATCATGATAGTATCAATTTGTCTAGACTTTGGTATGCATGACATGCTCAAAATGTCAACTTCATGTTCATGACCATCCAAGTGACCAGGTGTCACTAGCATTGGCATTTGAACCAAGCCTAAGAGAGAGGTGACCATCTTCACTCATGCTTTCCCCAAAGATATCAACTATCAACATCGGAGCATGATAGAATTTCTTAACTCAAAAAAGCTGATCTTTGTAATCTACTATATGATGAGAGTTGAAAGACTTCGTTCTCCCTCTTACTAGAGTAGATTTTGCATGGTATAGTTCTTTAAGATTGAACAAAGATAGAGATATACTTTCATAAGGTTTGTTGACAAACACCCACACCATCGCAATAGATGCCTTTGCCCTACAATACTTGTGTGAAGCTGAAATGGCACAGTATTCCCCAAAAAAATTTGACCATGCATAACATGCATTATCCTAAACCACGGATCATATGATTTGGGTGTGACATCCTTTGTACTTAGCAGTTAGCACACTGCAAATATCCACATTCTAGACTAGAATAAACTAACAGGAAAGGACCACAAGCATTGTATATAAAAATACTTGTTAAAACTAGAATTGATGCATAGGAAAGGACCAGAAATGTTTGCAATAGGCCCAGCCACTACATGGTTCAAAGCTGCTATAGCAAATGATGATGATGATGGCGCTTATTACTATTAGTACCATATATATCTTCTAATTAATATTAATTAACATATTAGTAACAACCCGACAATCCAACTCAACAACCAAATGGCCTGACCACATTGATGAACAGTGCTATGCTAAACAACCTGGTTCTGACATCATGATTTTTAGCAGAAAGTAGACCTTTTGGATCTCCTGGACAGTTGACAATAGAACTATCTTTTCTATAATTGCATTATAGTTCTATTATTTCAGAATTAGGACACTTCCATCTTAATAACATTATCTCTATTCTACTTGAATGGGTGAAGTAAGAAAACAAATAGATAAAAATAATGTAATCTATACTGATATATAGAGAAGCCTCATTCCACATAAAATATAAGTTTTAGGTTGTTGATTCAATGCATTAATCTAATTACTACTGTCGACTCCAAAAATGGGTTTCATATCGGAACCTCAAGAAAAGGAGATGATGGAATAGGGGAAAGGGAGTGAATCGAAAAACACTCAAAAAGTGGTAAAATTCTCACATTGGTCCCACACTCACATTGATCCTCGAACTTTCATCTCACGGCATCGCTCAAGCACCGGAGATGGTTCGGATCACGTGGGAGGAGAGTGAGGAATGAACTGACTTAAAGCATGAATAAAATAGGTGGTCATCAGGAGCCACAGGCTCCACTTTATGTAATGAAAATAAAAGATGACCGTGTGTACCTTAGCACAGGAAAGAGTGTGTGCGGGTTCAACCTTCTCCTTCTTCGGCTGGCCGATGAAGAAGAGTCTCCAACCAATGCTAGCTTTATGTATTTGTGCAACTAGAAGACAATAAGACAAGAAAAAAAGTGAAGAAATATTAGAATTGATTGAAGTGTAGTAACTTGTAAAAACAATAACATAACGACAACTGGAAACAAACTTACCAGATTCGGGGTTTGCCCTAAACCCTTTTTTTGGTTTTTTGTGATATATGAAATGATGAAAAATAGAATAAAAATAATGCTTAAATATAAACTAAATTATATGAATGAAGAGTTAGCAAAGATAATATGGATGATTAAAGATAACACAACCCAGGCAAAGTGGCAACCGGGTTGGACAGATTTAATGTATACTAGTGTGGCTCTGATGCAAAAACCGTAATATATAGCACCGATGTCAGAATTGAGTTATATTTGTTTCAAAATAAAGATAACTCACCGAGGGTGGTTTGAGATTAAGACAACTTTACTTGAATCTTATGATAAATAATATGAATTTACCTGACAAGACGGATCTTGGACAGTGAAGTTCTGGAAACTCCCAGCACAACGTTGATGTAGGACATGCTATGGGCACCACAGATATCTGAATTGAATGATTCTTGTTGGAGATAAAAGAGGATCACCGGAGAATAATTTTTATGAATTATTTATGAGTCGAATATTCAATTAAGTTCAGTGAAATTTATTGAGAAGATGATGGCTAAAAAGAGGAGACTTCGGATTTGTCTGCGCAGCACCGGTGTATAAGCCGCCACGAACCAAGGTAATGTCAGAATTGATCTCCGTTTGTTGGAGATGAAATATATATTCATGAAGCACACTTATTATGAAAAAAGTCAGGCCGAAAAATGACCATAAATATCTGTATAAGCCGATGATCATAAGTGCAGCACCTCAGAGCATAGACCGGCTTCTTCTTCACTTTGGGATGATCTCCGAGCACCGGGATAAAGAAAGAACGATTTGAGGGAGGTTGGGATGAGCCTAGGGTGGATGGAATATGAGGATAAGAGTTATGGATGATGGGGATGCCCTTCTTAGGTCGTTTATATGAGTCTCCCTTTATAGGGGATGAGAAACAGGTCAAAAAATAGCAAGTTTTGATACATCCGACCTTAGGTTAGATTTCCTCTATTTAATGGTGCTAATTTTCATTATGAGGCTTCTATAAACTTACCCAAATTTTTGAGAGGGATTTAAAATCGTGGATCACCTTTCCCATGTTCAAAATATGTCTCCGCTTGAAAAGGAAACAAATCTAGTCTAAAAATAGCAAGTTTTGATGTATAAGACAATAAGTTGGATTGACATCATTAGATAATGCTAATTTCGACCATGAAGCTTCCAGATACTTTATCAAGTGATATTTAAGAATAAAAATAAAGGTAAGGTCATGAATTGGTCAAAGATGTGCCCAATGGGCTGGACTTGCATGCAATTGGGCTTGATCAGGGGTGCGTGCGGACAGAATTGCGCGTCTGATTTCTGAAGAACGCTGTAGACAAATGGAAGATCAGAATTGAATGCCATTTATTGCATTAAAAGGAGCACTCATAGAGTAATATTGTTGATGTTGAAGACTTCTTCATTAGACATCCACAAAATCCTGTGAAAAATTTTCAATTAGAGAATATGCTAGGAAAAGCATAATCTAGCATACAACCAAGAGGCACAACCTTAGTGCAAAGATCACCAAGAGCAACATAGAAGTTAGAATAGACTCTTATTTGGGAAAAATAGATTTGATTAGAGATCAACAAATCTTCTTTAGATTTCTAGTGAACTCCTAGGCTCGTCCAAAAGATTGATTCAACTTGATTTTGATAATCTAAAAGAGATATTGCCAATGGAATAAGGGTTTAAGCCCCAAATACGGCCAAATTGGCGTGTCCACAACTACTAGGGTATTTTATTTTCTGATGGAGTATATAAAATGTAATTGAGCAAGCTAATTAACCTAACTAGAATGTCTTTCCCCATCCAATGCTTACCATGTTAGATCACTAATGCAACAAAAACCCCCATTGTGGCTCTCATAGATCCCAACTACTGTGATAGTCTTCTAAAATTGCAATTAGATCACAAAATACTAAAAAAGGCATCAATAGAACTTTGTAGAAAACATCAACAAATGAAATCTTCAACTACACATATGAAAATGATCTGCTTGTTCATGTCATACACACCACATCTTTGCATTGTTCCATGTTTCCATTTCCCTGCATATTTGTATGGACCTTTTTGCCTATGTTTTAGACAGATGAAGAATAGCATGAACAAACCCTCAGAAAAATAAAGAGCAAACATAAGCTAAAAGAGACAAATGTTTACGATTAAGGAAAAATTAGACATTCTGCAGTTGGCAAAATATACCATTTGCATCAAAATTCTTAAATACTACTTCTATGAAGACCTATAAGCTCTTATTAGAAGTTGTCATTCCTTCACTCTGTGATCTAGCCAAGGCTTTCTCTCTCACCCCGCCCCTCCCTATTTTTTGGTCGGTCTCTTCTCCTTCTCTCACTATAAGATAAGCAGAGTGTAGTCGCTTTCTATATGTGTTGTTGATCAATCAGGTGGGACAAATGAGAGTGAAGAAGAGTGGCGGTGAAGAGGGGCTTTACCTTTACCTATCTTCACGTCATGCCTAGCACCGAGAAAAAGCATCTTCATCATAGAGCAGAGTAGAGGCAACTCTTCTCTTCCGAAGGGAACTTTGGCTGTGGAGGGGCCTTCTGACAGGAGCAAAGCTTCGGCTGTCAAGGGGCTTCCAAATGAGAGAGGAGCTTCGGTTGTAGCAGGGCTTCGACTGGGAGAGGAGTTTCCATTTCTAGTGGTGAGGGCTATTGAGAGGTGCTTCAGGCGGAGAGGGTTGCGAGGGCTTCTGTCGGGAGAGTTCTATCATTTTCAATACATGTCAGGACCTGTATTGAAGTTGATGATTTTTTTTTAGTAATTTTAAAACTAAAAGTAATACCCAAACATAATTTTATCACCTCTGCTACTATCAATATCAAAATTGTTATTGATATCGACCACTGATAGCATTACCAAATAGGGCATAAATAGGTCAGATCCCAATCAAAACTAGAATTGAAACTCGGATACCCGAGTCGGGACCCGGACCCGACCCGGTCAGTTTTGGGACCGACCGACCCGGTCATGACCCCAAGACCCCGACCCTATTTTTAATTTTTTATTATTATTTTTAGCGACCCGGGCCAACCTCGTACCGACCTGGGTCGCGACCCCGGCCAACCCGGGTCGGTTTGGGGCCAAACTGACCCGGTCCTGACTCCCGACCCCACCTTCCTTGCCTACAAAGATTGTCATCGCTGCCCGATAAGAGCATCGTGATGATCAAAACTACTGTAGTTCAAATCCAATCTCCCTAGATTGAAAAAAAAATAAAAAAATAAAAAAATGAAGTATGGCTAAATAAGGACACCAAAATTTTCATTTTAATTCATAAAAATGGCGACAATAGCTAGAAATAGGGGAAACAAGATGTCATTGTCGGGGAGGCTGCCACCGTTAGAAAATGCACAAATTTACTCTCCTCCACCATTTGATGTTGGAAAATTTAAAAAAAACTATTAGAAATCATACTTTCTATTTTTTCAAGTCTCACAGGGCCTCCCATGCCTTCAAGAAAGTAGGAAACTAGAGTTTTCATATTATTATTGGAGGCACAAAATAGATTGGAATGCGATCTCCCTAACATCATACTGGAATCTTTGGTGATTCAAAATTTTCATGGAGGGTGATGTTGGAAAACTGTACATCACAAGAATCAAACTCAAGCAACTGTTCATGATAAGGCATCACATACATACCATAGTTTCATTATCAAAAGATGACTTTGTATATTTTCGAAAACACAAAATCTTAAAAAAAATGAAGTTGAAATGACACTAGACATTAGTTTCGACCAAGAATTTACTAGGTTTTGATACCCTATAAAAGATCAATATAATATAAGCGAAAAGAGCAATCCATAGATTTCAATGTCACTCTTCAATCAAAACTGAACAGTGTTACAAAAAAAAACTAGATTTAAACATTTTCAAATATACTTTCTTGGGATTTTATGACTAATTCTTTAATACTACAGAAGAATAAGCATACCACTACTCTCCAAGCCATAAAGTGTACGACTTGTAGTGGTATTCACACATACTTTCTCTATGGACAGATTCTCTTACATGTTGGACTTTCTAACTCGTCCCCGATGGAGTTTTACCATGTAATTGTGACCTTTATTCTGTTGGGGGTCTTCTTAAGCCTTCCTTTGTCCCTTTGGGGCCCCCAAGGGACCATCATTCACTCCCACCCCTCCCTCAACAACTCTCTCTTACTCTAAGCATTTTTCATTCTCAAGCTCTCATTTAAGCATTTTTCACTAGTTTTTTATTTTTAGTTATTATTTAGTGCATTAGTAGTTGCCTTTTAATTATTCTAATTATTTTTAGTTGTTCAATTAAATTCTTCATTAGTGTAACTAAGTATGTCTTTTCCAAGTCGTGACACCCAACCTTCCTGTGCAACTCGAAATGATCGGCTTGGTCACATTGCATTTTAATTTCTATGGTAGGAAGAAAAGTGCAATGTAAATACTATGATAAAGTTATGTATGGTGGTATTTATAGATTAAAACGTCACCTCGCCGAAATGAAGGGCAACGTGCTATAGTGCTTTGTCAGAGGTAAGAGTGCAATTTCATAAGCATCTATAAGCCATAGAGCAAGAGAAGGGAGCTTCAAAGGGGCACAAGGATACCGCTCGAGAAGAAATTGTGGAACTAGCAAGGCATTACATATGCATATATTGGACTAGACAAGGTATCAGGATATTCATCATGATGTAGGTTTCAAAAACAATACGTATCTCTTAGTCATAAAAGTAGTTGGTTGCATTCTTTACTTACCATTAGTAAAATAGTTTTTATAAATAGATGATCTCTACGAGCTATGCAAGCAAGTTGCATGTCATTCGCTAAATAAGACTTTTTCAATGCACATGTTCATCAATGGGTGAAGGATCATGGAATTAAAGGAGATCAAACTGGTTAGAGGTGGAGGAAATCCATGATCTCACTTAAGACAACAACCGAGGAGTGGGTCCAATTGATCCCCTCATTGCCCGACCATGGCAACTTCAAACAACAATAACAACGGTAATGAAGAACTTGAATCTATGCAAGGAGAGGATCGGATAGGTAAAATCATGGTGGTTTTTCCACCATTGCATACCCATGAATGCTGCCAAGGGACCCAACTACGACAACGTTGTTGACACCATCACCACAGAAGAGGAGTGCTCGAACTTAAACCAAGAGAAATCTAGAATGTATGAAGGTGAAAGAAACAAAGAAGTACGTCACATTCTTTGAAATGATTTTGGACAAAAGTGGTTGTACATTAGTGACGGATGGTTGGACAAGTAAGTTCACTTTACTTAGTGTCTTACTTACTTTGTTATATATTAGAGTTTATTCATTCCTATTATTCTTAACTAGTATAACTAGTAAGATGATGATAAACTTTTTAGTATATTCTCAAGCCAGGACCGACTTTTCAAAGTTTGTTGATGCATTTGGAAAGGTAAAGAATTATGAATATTGTAAAGAATTGTCAAACAAAATTTGGTGTAATGAAAGTGACGATTCCTATGGGTTCATATGGAACTTGTCTCAATCAAAATTGAATGATAGAAATCGAAAACTGATTTCTATGGGTTTGAATATACTTGATAGGGATTCATCTAATCCCATAGAGATAAATAAGAAGACCTTCTGAAGTTCTTTAAACTGTTCAAATATCTAGTCTTCAGTGGTATCCACACGAACTTCATCAACAGTAGATTCTTCCTTTGCACTAGCCTTGAAAACTCTTCCGTAATGGAGCTCCATCACCCATGGACACCTTCTAAAGAGAAGAGGAGGTAGTGAGGAGGCTAAATATGTGGTTCTCACCCTTGTCTTGACAGGGTTTGGCTGAAACCATTGGTATTTATAAAGAATTTAGAATTTTTTATAAAAACTCAAATCTATATAAATTATGCCCTTGCCCCTGTACTTATGAATAAGTCCTTGTGTGTGTGACCCACTAGACTAATAGTCTATTTGGTTGAGGCCTAAATAAAATAAAACAATTCTATTTAATTTAATTAAATCTATGATCCGATAACAAATTAACTAGCTTATCGATAATGAAGGGTACAAACCACATCCCATGATCCCAAATGGCTATGGGAATAATTTTATCTCCATTGAGCCTTTCCAACATCGGTTACCACATGGATATAAACCTTCATCCATTCAATGTCCCAATCAGAAAGGAGTAAGGCATCGACTATCAATTCCTTGGTATACTGACTCTATAGGATTTTGTACTCAAAATTCAATGTCCCAATCAGTACACTCCTTTTCCAATTATCCTCTCTACCGTGACTAGGGATTTAGAGTACTATCCCATAGGACATTCACTCTCACTTACCAAGAGTGGACAATCCCTTGTCCACTCAAGTGCCACCATCAGGTTTCTCTTGTACCCAATCTATCGCTATGCTGGACCATCTAAATCGTGGTCCATAAGTCAATGGTAAAAGAAAAAGTTCCACCCAACAAAGCATCTTTGGGGACTCAAGTCAAAGGTTCAACCATGCAACCTAGATGATAGGAAACCCTGATTAACAGTTTAGTAATATACCATTCAGGGTTTCTAATTCAGTTAGTTTAGTGAACTCATTCGACTAATGAGCTTCTGTATGTGTATCTCAATGTCTCCATACTAATGACTAATGAGATTGGTCATCTTCATCATATGTGAAGACATCACACACACTAGTCTATTTAGATTCTTGATATCCCATCTCAAGGATCTTATGACTAAGAACATTTGGATCACACATCTCTAGATGATCGATCTCATTTTCATGATCTCATCATGATTCAATCATCATTGCATATGAACAAGGACTTCATTATGATGTATGCATCTAATATAAGTTAGTAATGAAATTTTTCCTAATTATTTGAACGAGATATTACTAGAAATGTTGAATCATTTCATATATGATTGTCTTATAAGGCATACATTTCTATCAATCTCCCACTTGCACTAAAGCTAATCACCCATCTAGCTGATCTCTATCAACTCAAGGTGAATCTCAAACACACTTTGAGTTACTGCTTCAACAAGTGAATCTACAATGTTATTAGTGATAGATACTTTATCTTTAATTATATCTCTATAAACTACAATCTCTCTAATTCTATGTTATCACCACAGAAGTTTTAACCTTTTAATGAGACATCGATTGTACCCTATTGTTTTCTCAAAACAATGGTACACTTTTAGAAAAATTTGGGACAATCCCATATTTTAGATGAGCATCTTCATCTAAACTACTTCTCAAATAGTGTGTAGCTATTATGTAATCTTCTTTACATTAGTTGTAGATTTTGTAGTGTTCTATTACATTGAACTTTTCCGGCTCACTGCACTACCATTATTTTGAGTTATTATCAAACTTATTTGACTAGAAGCTTGTATTTGTAAGACTACAAGACTTCATGTATTATCCTCCATTGTATAGAGATACATCATTAGTGCTTCTCAAGTACCAAATAACACATCTCTAAACTATCTAGTGACTCGCACATGGATCCACTCGATGAACACTCATAACACTTTGAGCATTAATCAAGTCATGTACATAGCATCACATATATGATAGACCTAATGGCAAAAGTATAAGGACTCTATTCAAGTTCTTTTTTTATCTCTCAAGAAGTCTATGAAGACATCTCTTTAAAGAGATCAACTCCACACTACATAGGTAAGAAACCTATCTTGGAGTTTACCATGTCAAACCCTTTGACTATGGTGATTATGTATATTAACTGGGTAAAGTCAAGCAACCTTAAAATCTATCTCTATAGATCTTATAACCCAAACTTTTTTTGGAAGATTAATTTGATAGCTAGTCTCAATTATGATAACATACCTACTCCATTCTTGATGATTAAATGTCATCCACATAAAATGTCAAGGAAGTAACAACATTCCCACTTATCCACTTAAATACACAAGGCTCTTCTTCGTTCTTAATGAAGTCATAAGATGTAATATCATTAAACCTTTTTATACCATCTATGGAATGTTTTAGTTCAGTCTATAAATAGACCTTATCCACACTCTATTTGGATGTTAATGGGAATTGATTCCTGAAAAGTTGTATCATATACACATGTTCCTCAAAATACCATAGAGAAACACTATCCTAACATCCAAGTGACATATCTGTCGACTCCGAAAACGGGTTCCGGATCGGCACCTCAAGAGAAGAAGGTGAAAGATAGAATGGGGTAAAAAGGGGGAGTGAATCGAAAAACACTCGGAAAGCGGTAAAGACTCCTCACCTCGGTCCCACACTCACATTGATCCCCGAACTTTCATCTCACGGCGTTGCTCGAGCACCGGAGATGGTTCGGGTCATGTGGGAGGAGAGTGAGGAGTGAATTAACTTAGAACATGAATAAAAAGAAAGGTGGTCGCTAGGAGCCGCGGGCTCCGCTTTATGGAATGTAAATCAAGAGATGAGTTGAATTTGACCGTGTGTACCTTAGCGTGGGAGAGAGAGTGTGAGTTCAACCTTCTTCCTCTTCGGCCAGCCGATGAGGGAGAGTCCAACCAATGCTAGCTTGATGTATTTGTGCAACTAGAAGACAATAAGACAAGAAAACAAGTGAAGAAGGATTAGAACTGAGTGAAATGTAGGAAGTTGTAAAAGCAATAACATAAAACGACAATTGGAAACAAACTCACGGATTGAGGTTAGCCCTAACCCCTTTTTTCGTTTTTTGATGGTGTATCAAAAGATGACAATATAATAAAAATGATGCTTAAATATGAACTAAATTATTTGAATGAAGAAAAAAATAATCTAAATCCTTAAAGACAACACAACCTGCAAAGTGGCAACCGGGTTGGACAGATTTAATAATCGCGCGGCTCGATGCGTAGACCGTAGGACAGCACCGATGTAAGAATCAAGTAAAATTTATTTAAAAATAAATATAGCTCACCGAGGGTGGTTTGATATGAAGACAAGTTTGCCTGAATATTATGATAAGTAATCTGAATTTACCTGATAAGCCGGATCTTGGGCAGTGAAGTTCTCTAAACTCCCAGCACAATGTCGATGTAGGACATGCTATGGGCACCACATATATCTAAATTGAATGATTCTTATTGGAGATAAAAGATAACTCACCGGTTAACAATTTCTATGAAGGATTCATAGGTTTAATCCACCATTAAATGTACTGAAATTGACTTAGAAGATGATGACTTAGAAGAGAAGACTTCGGATCAGTCTGTGCAGCACCGGTGTTGAAGCCATAACAAGCAGAGAAAATGTCAGAATTGATCTCTGTTTGTTGGAGATGAAATATATCTTTATTAACCACACTTAGTATGAAGGAATTCAGGCCATAAAATGACTATAAATATCTGTAGAAGCCGATGATCAGCAGTGCAGCATGTTAGAGCATAGACCGGCTTCTTCTTCACTTTGGGATGATCTCCGGGCACCGGGACGAAGATAGAACTATTTGGGGAGATTGGGAAGAGCCTAGGGTGGCTGTAGGACGAAGAGAAAAGTTCTAGAGGATGGGGATGCCCTCCTTAGGTCGTTCATATGAGTCTCCCTTTATAGGGGATGAGAACCAGGTCAAAAAATAGCAAGTTTTGATACATCTGACCATAGGTTGGATTTCCTCCATATAATGTTGTTGATTTTCATCCTGAGGCATCTAGAAACTTACCCAAATGATTGAGAGGGATTGTAAACCGTGGATCACCTTCCCCATGTTCAAAATATGTCTCCACTTGAAGAGGAAACAAATCTAGTTTAAAAATGGCAAGTCTTGATATACAAGAGAACAAGTTGGATTGCCATCTTTAGATGATGCTAATTTCGACCATGAAGCTTCCAGATACTATAAAAAGTGATATGGAGGAGGAAAAAGGAAGGTAAGGTCGTGGATTGGTCAGATATGTGCCCAATGGGCTGGGCTTGCATGCAATTGGGCTTGATCGGTGCTGCGTGCGGACAGAACTGCGCATCTGACTTCTAAAAGGCGCTGCGGACAAATGGTAGATCAAAATTGAATGCCGTTTGTTGCATTGAAAATAGGACTCAGAGAGGAAGATTATTAATGTTGAAGAATTCTTCATTAAAAGTCCACAGTTCCTGTGAAAAATTTTCAAGTAGAGGATATGCTAGGAAAAGCATAATTTGGCACACCACCAAGAGTCTCTTGTTCGGCAAACACGGATATGATTAGAAATTAGAAAATAATCCTCATATTTACAATAAGCACCTCAGATCATCAAAAAAGTGATTCATCATAATTTTTATGGTCTAAAAGAGATGTTGCCAATGGAATAATGGTTTAAGCTATAAATAAGGCCAAATTGGCGTATCTACAATATCTTATATTCATAGTGTGTAACAATCAAAATCCAAATTGATTAAATTATGGCATAGGTAAAATTGTCTCATCATAGTCAATTACTTGACTTAGATGATATATTTTTCAACTGCCCTTACCTTAAATGTCTCTACCTTCTAATCCACTTCAATCTATTCTTCAGTGAACTAGTTATACTTTATGGATACTATATCGTTAGGAGGATCTATCAAGTTCTAAACATGATTAGAATAGATAGAATTTATTTTGGATTTTATTCTTTTCCTATTTTAGAAGCAATATCTCATATTGCTTCTATATAAATCTTAGGATCAATATCCTTTCTATCATACGTCTCATTTCTTCCATCAAATATGTGTCCTACATATCTCTTAGGTTGAATGGATATAAGAAAAGACCTATGATTTGCTCATAAGTAATTATTTTCTAGTACCTTAATAGAAGTGCCCTTTGGATGTGGGACTAGAACACCTTTCATATATACCTTGCTCCCACTATCTTTTTTAAGGAGGAACTCTTCCTCTAGAAATATGGTGAGCTGAGCAATATATACCCATCTCCATAAGGGTGGCATATTTGATATCTATAAGTTTTCTTATGATATCTCACAAGCTAACACATCAAAGTCGTATATTCCAACTAGTTAGGGTTATATTGCTTCACTAGGTCGGATATTCCAAAATATTAACTTGCTTAAGGTCAAGCTTTAACCCTTTTCCATATCCTAAATGAAGTAATCGAAACAGACTTAATAGGTACCAATTAATTTAAAGTGGTTGTATCAAGTGTTTAGCCAAAAATAGACAAAGAGGAATTTTGCAAAGGTTGGCATTGTCTGTATTATCTCCTACACAATATGGCTTCTCATTTTAGATACTAAACTAAGTTAAAATCTGTAAAGAGTTGTCTATTAAAATTAGATTTTTTTATTCTTTAATTATGTGTGAATTATGTGTAAGGAATCATCTTACCAAATTTGGTACAGTGGAAGTGACGATTCCTATGGATTGATGTAGAATTTGTTTCAATCGGAACCAAATGACGAAAATCGAAAACTGATCAAAATGTCGAGTGACGATTCCCATGGAGACGAATAAAATGAGCTTATAAATCTCTTCAAATCATTCAAGTGTCCGATCTCTAGCAGTATACACGCAAACTTCATCCACAGCAGATTCTCCCTTCGCACGAGCCTCAAGAACCCTTCATGAATAGAGCTCCATCACCCATGGACTCTTTCTAGAGATAGAGAAAGGTAGAGAGGAGGTTGAGGACATATTTTTTATCCTTGGCTTGATAGGATTTGGTTGAAACCATTAGTATTTATAAAAAAATTTAGAATTTTTCATAAAAATCCAAAATCTTCACAAATTACGCCCTTACCCCTATACTCATGGATAAGTCCTTTTGTGTGTGACCCACTAGTCTTAATAACCTATTTTGTTGAGAATTAATTAAAATAGAATAATTATATTTAATTAAATTAAATTTTTTATTAGATAACAAATTAATCGATATACCGATCATGAAAGAAACAAACCACATCCTATGATCCCAAATGGCTATAGGGATAATATTATCTCTATCGAGCATTTCCATCATCAGTTACCACATGGATATAAACACATCTAATGTCCCTGTCAGAAAGGAGTATGACATTTATTGTCAACTCCTTAGTATACCAATTCTATAGGATCATGTACTCAAAATCGAATCAATTGGAAAACTTCTTTTTCCAATTGTCCTATCTACCCTACCTAAGAATTTAGAGTACTATTACATAGGGTATTCACTCTCACTTACCAAGAGTGGATGATCCCTTGTTGTCTACTCAATTACCTCCATCAGGTTTTTCTTATACCCAATCAATCACTATGCTGAACTATCTAAATGGTGATCCATTAGTCATTGGTCAAAGTACAAGTTCTGCCCAACAAGGCATATTTTGCAACTCAGGTCAAAGGTTCAACCATGCAACCATGATGATAGAAAACCCTGATTGACAGTTCGATACGATACCATTTTGGGTTTCTAATTTGGTTAGTTAAGTGAATTCATTCGACTATGAGCACATGTATGTGCATCTTAGTGTCTCTACACTAATGATCAATGAGATCGATCATCCTCAACATATGAGAAGACGTTACATACACTAGTATATTCGGATCTTTGATGTCTTGTCTTAAGAATCCTATGACTAGGTACATTTAGATCATATACCTTTAGATGATTGATCTAATTATCATGATCTCATCATGATTCAATCATCATTATATATGATCAAGGACTTCATTAAGATGTGCATATTTAATGAGAGATAGTAATGAAGATTTGCTTAATTATTTGGATGAGATATTTCTAGAAATGTCGAATCATATCATATATGATTGTCTTGTAGGGCGTACATTTCTATCAATATGTACGTAAGTATTCCACTTCTTGATCTTATTAAAGAGTTATAATACCATTTTCATTGGAGTGTCTATTTTATTCTTAATCTCAAATAATTTTTCAAAGGTCTCGAATTTGTAATTCATAAAGTACATGTATCGATTCCTAAAGACATCATCTTTGAAATAATAAAGTAGAAATATTCTCCTTTATGTAAGAAATCGTCCAAAAGGATATGGTGCAGCAAAAGTGACGATTCCTATGGGTTTCTTTACAATCTGTCTCAATCGTAACAGAACGACGAAAACCAAAAACTGATCAAATAGGGTTCGAATATACCTAATAGGGATTCATATAATCCCATAGAGAGTAAGGATATGATCTTCTTAAGCTCTTAAAACCATTCAAGTGTCCGGTCTCCAGCAGTATCCACACGAACTTCATCCACAGCAGGTTCTCCCTTCGCGCCGGCCTCAAGAACTCTTCCCGAACGGAGCTCCATCGACCATGGACACCTTCTAGAAAGAGGAGGAGGTAGGGAGGAGGCTAGGTATGTGGTTTTCACCCTTGGCTTGATGGGGTTTGGCTTAAACCATTATGGGGTGTTTGGTTGCATGATAATTCAGGTTTTTATTTTAATTTTTAAAAATTATAAGAAAACTTGTTAAAAGAGGTGTTTGACAACCATGATAATTTTATGTTTTGAAAGTGATTTTCTTCTTAAACAAAAAAAGAGGGTCTCACCTCTTTCTTTTTTCTTGTGGTCCCCCACTTTGTTTGGTCATGTGCGGTAGTTACTCTTTTTTGTAATCACATCCCTCCAAACATGATAATTTTATGTCATGAGTTGGTTCACTTTTTATTTTAATACAATTTTTTATCATGAAAGTGTACAAAAAATTATCATGCAACCAAACACCCCATTAGTATTTATAGAGAATTTTGGAATTTTTCATAAAAACCCAAAATATTCATAAATTATGCCCTTGCCCCTGTACTTGTGGATAAGTCCTTTTGTGTGTGACCCACTAGGCCCAATAACCTATTTGGTTGAGGCCTAAATAAAATAGAATAATTCTATTTAATTTAATTAAATTCGTTATCTGATAATAGATTAATCGGCCTACCGATCATGAAGGGTACAAGCCACATCCCATGATCCCAAATGGCTATGGGGATAATCTCATCTCCATTGAGCCTTTCCATTATTAGTTACCGCATGGATATAAACTCTCATCCATCCAATGTCCCGGTCGGAAAGGAGTACGGCATCGACTGTCAACTCCTTAGTGTACCGACTCTATAGGATCATGTACTCGGAATTAGATCAATTGGAAAACTCCTTTTCCAATTATCCTATCTACCCTGGCCAGGGATTTGGAGTACTATCCCATAGGACATTTACTCTTACTTACCGAGAGTGGACGATCCCTTGTTGTCCGCTCAATTGCCTCCATCGGGTTTTCCTTGTGCCCGATCCATCACTATACTGGACCATCTATACGGTGATCCATAAGACAATGGTCAAAGCACAAGTTCCACCCAACAGGGCATCTTTGGTGACTCAGGTTAAAGGTCCAACCATGCAACCGTGATGATAGAAAACCTTGATAGACAGTTCGGTAAGATACCATTCAGGGTTTCTAATTCGGTCAGTTCAGTGAACTCATTCAACTAATGAGCACCTCTATGTGTATCTCAGTGTCTCCACACTAATGACCAATGATATCGGTCATCCTCATCACATGAGAAGACATCACATACACCAGTCTATCTGGATCCTTGATGTCCCGTCTCAAGTATCCAATGACTAGGAACATTTAGATCAAATACCTATAGATGATCAATCTCATTATCAAGATATCATCATGATTTAATCATCATTGTATTTGATCAAGGACTTCATTATGATATTTGTATCTAATAAGAGTTTATAATGAAGATTGCCTAATTAATTGAATAAGATATATCTAGAAATGTCAAATCATATCATATATGATTGGCTTGTAGGGCATATATTTCTATCACTTTAGTCTTAATAGACATGAGCTATATACACCTAGATGTATGAGTTCTAACAACTCATTTGCCCATTTTGTATATCTACATTAAGCTAAAGAGTATATTGATCTAAATCAACTCATTTCTTCTTAAGAGGAGTATTCACATATATCATTAGAGCTTATATACCTAATATGTTTAAACAATTTATTAAGTTCTCACCAGCAAACACTTTTTCATTTAATGTCTTAGAACATCTATCATTTCCATGGCTCAAAATAAATCATCATTTATTCAAGCAAGAAATAATATAATGTTCTTTTATAAGGATATAATAACAATCTTAATAGTTAAGACATCTTTAGAAGACTATTAAAGATATGTAACTCCCACTAGTAATGATGCATCTTTTGCACCATTTCATATGTCGGCCAACAATTTCTTTATCAAGCCTTCACTTACTTGTCATTATCTACAACTCCTTGTAGATATTAAATGCATATCTGGTATCTTATACTATTGATACATCTCTAGTATCCAATACTATGATATACACATATAGTATCTAATACTATTAAGTGTATATTTAAGAAAAGTAAATATCAATGACCTAAAAATATGAAGCTTCTCGAGCTCAATTTATGCACTATGTGCAATACACTTTGCACTTTTTCTTCCACTTATCATCATCATGGTAATGAAAGAATGCTACGTCATATTTGATCTTTTATTATCTTGACCTTCTTCTCCAACTTTCAACTATCTCCTTCTATTTCTATCTAATGATCTTACTTCTTTCTATTAGTCTGACTAACAAGAAGTATTTAAGATGTATTATTATTCTAGCATGTCTTTGGAATATCATATATCTAAGGTATAAAAGGTAGCACACATCCACATATCAAATATGCAAGAAAATAGGTTATCATGGACTTAACCCTAAGCATCACCTAAAGCACCCCAATAAATGCAAATCCTTGCTTATCCAAGTGGTCCCACTCTCCAATATTCCACAAATTAGTTTTTAACTATTACAAGCGGCTTAGGGGTACGTAGACCCGCAAATGTACATAGCTTAGTAAGAAACCTTAGTTTTAACCAAAGTGGTACATTAAGGGAGGGAGATAGAATTTATAATTAAATTGTATAGAGAGAGAGGAGGCACATGTATTCCCCATTTAATAACAAAAGCCACACATTTAAATAATTAATCACAAGCCAAGCACATTTAAGTCCATGATCACCTACATACACATACTAACATTCATCATATGAAAATATATCACATATGTGCTAATTATATGAGATCTATTATAAAAACTAGCATAAAATTATATACTAAAATTTTAAAATTATCAATTTCATGCATGTTGAATTTTTTTATGAAAAAGATAACATGAAAGCAACATTTAAACAATTTATTGAAATCATACAAGCTCATCTAAACTATTTATAACTTTTATGCATTCCCAATACTATGCAAAGTCATAAATTAATGTCCTATTTTATATTCTATACAATCTTATTTTAAAAAATATTTAAGACACTAATTAATTAAGTTAAACATTTAAACCAATTTTAAGGCTTAACTATAAATGAATCTATGTAAATAAGGCTTAACATCATTTAACATGCCATTAAATACATTTAAACATGTAAACTAATATTCTAGAATTTTTTAAAATTTTTCTAATATTTTATAAAAAAATTTAGATTTTATATGATTTTAAAAATTTAAAATAATTTAAAATAAATCTTCTAATGCATTACGCCACATGCGTCAGTGCACTACACCAGTCCGGCGTATGCCCACGAGTGCCGTCAGGTGCACCAGCCTTCCACATGCCTTTGCCACCTCTCATGCATACGTCAGGTGCACTAGCCTTCGACTATTGTAGCGACCAGTCTGAATTAAACCCGGTACGTCTTCTTTTCCACCTTATAAGATGCTGCTAGCAACCGAAAAAGGAAAGGAAAATCACCACAACTTTCGGGTGGTAAATCTCATATCTTGGGCTCCAAAAAATTATTTGTTAGAATCCTGATCAAACGAGGATTCTAAAACAGATGGCCTTCTCTCTAGAAAAAATTGCAATCAACTAGAAAATGAGGAAGAAGAGGAGGCAGTTGACCGGATTTCTTAGTAGAAATAACCATTTTGCAAACAAGATAACTCCTTATCCTAGAGACCAAAAATTCTTTAAAAATACATTATGGAATTCTCATCAAATGAAGCTTCCAAATATGTATATATATCTTCATATGAAAATTTTAAATCGACGAAACATCAAGGAGAATCAGGATGGCATCGCCAAACCCTACAAAAACCTAGATCATTGAAAAAAGCTCAATTCCTCTTCATCTACCACCATTCATGGCTGGATATCATAGAAAAACTATATTTAATCATATTACCCATCTTCTAAAACCTTTTTAATGCTTCAATTTTCTCCATGGACAGAGATTTCACAAAATCCCCAAATCTGAGTGACTATTCGGGCATGGCAGAAAAGCAAAATTTTGGGGTTTCTCTCAAACTCTACATAAATCCAAAATTCAAATGGCTTGTGATGTTATAAAGCCCTATATCACAAGATTCTACAGCTACTAAGCAATCTCTTATCTACATCACATACAGAATATGACGGCCTTCACAAAACATATGTTTGAACAAATTCAAGAACACATAAAATACATAAAATAACATTGATTAAATGTTGTTTTTGACCAAGACTTGAACGTAGCTTTGATACTGCTGTAAGGAATCATCATACATAATTTTATCTAGAAAAAGCAACAATTCCTATTGGTTCATGTAGAACTTGTCTCAATCGAAACCAAATTATGAAAACTAAAAACCAATATCCACGAGTGAGGGAGGAGGATGAAGATGTGGTTTTCACCCTTGTCTTGAAAGGGTTTGGCTGAAATCATTGGTATTTATAGAGAAAAAGGAATTTTTCATAAAAACCCAAAATCTCCATAAATTATGCTCTTGCCCTTGTACTTATAGATGAGTCCTTATGTGTGTAATCCCCTAGCTCCAATAGCTTATTTGGTTGAGGCATAAATAAAATAGAACAATTTTATTTTATTTAATTTAATTTATTATTTAATAACAGATTAAATGACCTACCGATCATGTAGGGTACAAGCCATATCTTATGATCCTAAATGGCTATGGGGATAATCTTATCTCTATTGAGCATTTTCATCATCAGTTGCCACATGGATATAAACCCTTGTGCATTCAATGTCTCAATTGAAAAGAAGAATGCAATCCACTGTGAACTCTTTGGTATACCAACTTTGTAGGATCATGTACTCTAAAACTCCTTTTCCAGTTATCCTTTCTATCTTGACTAGAGATTTAGAGTACTATCCTATAGGATATTCACTCTCACTTATCAAGAGTAGATGATCCCTTGTTGTCAACTCAATTGCCTCATTTGGGTTTCCCTTGCACTCAATCCATCGCTATGTTGGGCTATCTAAACGGTGATCCATAAGTCAATGGTCAAATTATAGGTTCTGCCCAACAAAGCAACTTTGGTGACTTGATTCAAAGATTTAACCATGCAACCATGATGATAGAAAACCCTGAATGACAATTCGGTATGATACCATTCAAAGTTTCTAATTCGATTAGTTCAATGAACTCATTCGACTAATGATCACATGTATGTGTATCTCAATGTATGCACACTCATGACCAATGAGATAGGTCATCCTCATCATATGAGAAGACATCACACACACTAGTTTATCCATATCCTTGATGTCCCATCTCAATGATCCTATGACTATGAACATTTAGATCACACAGCACTAGATGATCGATCTCATTATCATGATCTCCTCATGATTCATTCATCATTGCATATGATCAAGGACTTCATTACGATGTATGCATATAATAAGAACTAGTAATGAAATTCTGCTTAATTATTTGAATGAGATATTTCTATAAATATTGAATCATGTCATATATGATTCTCTTATTGGACATACATTTCCATCAAATACATTTTTGATTTGATAAATAAATAGAGTTATCTAGGATATAGAGAATGACCAAGTTGTCTAAGTGGTCACATACAATGCGGCTGCATAGAAAGTGGTTTGTTAAATATTGATGGTCAAAAGTCCTAAGTTGCATTGGACACCATGCTCCATGCATTTCTTAGATTTAATGTTAGATGAAATCAGCAAGGATCTCAAATAGATTGGGTTATAAAGTTAGCCCAATTTATCTCATCATTCATATACAAGCACAATTTTCTCCTTAACATAATGAGGGAACATACCAAGGGGAGTGACCTTGTATGACCTGGTGAAAACCACTTTGCCTCTCACTATATTTTCCTAGAGAGTCTAATGACTCCTTGGAGAGCTCTATGTCACATGGTCTTCTTACCAAAGTGGGGTACTTGGTTAGCTAGATGTAGCCCTACATATAAGTGGAATGGGAGGAAGGTACAAGAAACATAGAGAGAGGGAACTTTTAGAAGGTAGTGAAGAAGACATTGAGCATGATGCAACCTATATAGTGAAAGTGCTTAGGATCATTGGCGGTGATAATAAAGTGGACATGAGATAACTCTATGATGTAATTAGGTGAGCTAGGGATGAGATTGCAAGGACTGTGTTTGACTTTGACAAGTCATGGGCATTATTGACTGTCGGTGGGAGTGAACATTATATCAACCAATATATGCAACAAGTATATTTCATTAGTCTTTTACTTTATTCATGTGTATTTTAGATATATGTTTTAGTTGATTACTAATATGTGTATCTTGTTAGGTTACTTCTATAACCCTTGTTATTGCTACAATTAATAGTTTATGGCAACAAACAAGTTACTTATTGATGTCAAGAGCATCATAGGTAAGATTCTAAGTGATGAAAACTAGTCAATTATTACATGTAACAAGATGTATGACTACAGGATGTCAATTTTCATTTTGGTACAACAAGAGTGGAGCGAGGTATCATGCCCCTAAGTCTGGGTACATATTTATTAGTGCCTTAATTTGAATTCAGAGATCCTTAAACATAATTATCTTTTAACACTTTGCTCTATTTCATGTAGCTAATTGGTGGATGGACCATGACAAAGCATTGGGCTATGAAGACTTAGCAGATGTGGCTATCATAATGCTTAGTCAAACCACTTTAGCATCCGATTGTGTAGACACGCCAATTTGGCCTTGTTTGGAGCTTAAACCCTTATTTCATTGGCAACATATCTTTTAAACCATTAAAATCATGCTGAACCACCATTTTGGATGAGCTGAGAAGCTTACTGGAAATTTGAGGACAAGCTAGAGCCCATTCTTACATCCATGTTGCTCTTGGTGGTGTGTCAGATTATGCTTTTCTTGGCATATCCTCTATTTAAAAATTTTTCACAGAATTTTATGGTTGTCTATTGAATAAGTCTTAAACATGAATAATCTTTTTCTCTAAGTTCTCTTTTCAGTGTAACAAACGGCATTCAATTATGATCTCCCATTTGTCTGCAACACTCTTCGAAAGTCAGATGTGCAATTCTATCCGCACGCCCCCTAATCATGCCCAATTGCATGCAAGCCTAGCCCATTGGGCACATACCTGACCAATTCACGACCTTACCTTCCTTTTTCCTTCTCCATATTACTTGGTAAAGTATCCAGAAGCTTCATGGTTGAAATTAGCATCATCAAATGATGGCAATCCAACTTGTTGTCTTATACATCAAAACTTGCTATTTTTAGACCAAGTTTGTTTCCTCTTCAAGTGGAGACATATTTTGAACATGGGGAAGGTGATCCATGGTTTTCAATCCCTCTCAATTAGTTGGGTAAGTTTCTAGAAGCCTTAGGATAAAATTTAGCAGCATTAAATGGAGAAAATCTAACCTATGGTCGGATGTATCAAAACCAACTATTTTTTGACCTATTTCTCATCCCCTATAAAGAGAGACACATATAAACGACCATAGAAGGGCATCCCCATCCTACAGCACTCTTCTCCTCATCTTCCAGCCAGCCTAGGCTTGTCCCAACCTCCTTAAATCGTCCTTTCTTCATCTCGGTGCCCAGAGATTGTCCCGAAAAGAAGTGTGCTACATCGAGCTATCTTTCATCTCCAACAAACGGAGATCAATTCTGACATCGCCTCGGCTTGTGATAGCTTCTACACTTACGCTGCGCAGACAGATCCGAAGTCTCTTCTTCTTGGTCATCATCTTCTCAGTAAAATTCACTGCACTTACTTGCAGATTCAGCCCATACATCCTTCATAGAAATTGTTCTCCGATGAATTCTCTTTCATTTAAAATAAGAATCATTCAATTCAAATATCTGTGGTACCAGTGGTACATCTTGCATCAACATCGCGCTGGTGGTTCCCGGATCTTCACTTCCAACAATAGAATTTTCTGGTAAATTCATACCACTTCTAAAAGGATTCAAGAAAACTTGTCTTAATATAAAATCACCCTCGGTGAGTTCTCTTTATTTAAACAAATGGCACTCGATTCTGACATTGGTGTTGTCTGCTGTGGTCTCTACATCAGAGCCACGTAGTTTACATTGAATCTGCCCAACTCGGTTGCCACTTTGTTTGGGTTGTGTTGCCTTTAATCATTCATATTCTCTTTGCTAACTCTTCATTCATATCATTTAGTTCATCATTTATACATCATTTTTATTTAGTTTTTGCATCGTTTCATACATCATAAAAAAACAAAAAATGGGGTTAGGGCTAACCCCGAATCCGATAAGTTTATTTCCATTTGTTGTTTTTTATGTTATTGTTTTTTTATATAGTTGTTACACTTCACTTAGTTTTAATCCTTCTTTCACTTATTTTCTTGTCTTCTTTGTTTACTAGTTGCACAGGTTTATCAAGCTAGCATCTGTTGGAGACTCTTCTTCATCGGCCGGCCGACGAGGAAGAAGGTTTAACCCACATATCATCTCCCGCGCTAAGGTACACACGGTCAACGTCTCTCTTGTTTCTATTTCATAAAGTGGAGCCCGCAGCTCCTGGCGACCACAATTTCTTTATTCATGTTCTAAGTCATTCTACTCCTCCCTCTCCTCTCACATGACCCGAACCATCTCCAATGCTCGAGCGATGCCGTGAGATAAAAGTTCGAGGATCAATGTGAGTGTGGGACTGAGGTGAGGATTTTACCACTTTTTGAGTGTTTTCTAATTCACTCTCTTTCCCCTATTCTATCATCGCCTTTTATTTAGGTGCCGATCCGGAACTCATTTTTGGAGTTGACAGATTGTAAGAAAAACAGGTCAACATTCAACTTGATCCATACAAAGCAAAGGAACATGATGACTTCTAAAAGACTTGAGCACCTTGTGTATTGCCACTACAACATGAGGCTCAAACTGAAGAATTTGGAAAGAATTGAGCAAAATTAGAAGGAAGAACAAATGTGGAGAGAAGCTACTTCAAGATGTCAAGCTGAGTAACCAAAGATCTAGGTTGAAGCGTGGGTGATCAACCAAGAAGAGATGAAAGAACCTGAGTTCAACCCAAAAGATCAACAGTGGGTTGAAGGAGTACTCGATGACATCCCTCTCACCCAATAATTTTAGATTCTGCCTCTATGATGAAGAGACAGAGATCTAGCAAGGGTACAAAAAATATGAGAAATGGTAAGTAGGTTTTAACTAATCCTTTTGACATAGTAGATGCAGGGATGATTGTTAAGGATCGAGAAGACACTTCAAAGCCAAACATCCAAGTGCAGTACCAGAATTAAGAGGATTCTTCTTTGAAGAGCAACAATGATGATAGAGTGGGACATAAGAGAGGCACAGCTTCAAGTAGACAGAGATCCACAGATGTGGGAAAAAGCTCTTAAAATAGCTCAACATTTCATAAAAGAAGAGCAATACACCCACACAACCAAAAAATGGACCATGGTGCAATGCAACAAGGTGGAGGAGCACAACATACCTAGTAGGGTAAGGATTAGTACTATGAACAATCCACATATAGGTATAATTCATCCCATGACTCTTGGTTCCCTACATATGACCAAGAGTGGAGTGGGATGAATTATGGATCATCATTGGACACTCCTATCAACTTTCCTTTAGCACTTGATTCTGATATTAGGGTAATTCTATAAGGGACTACAGAGTATAATATTCATGTCTATATGTATCATATTATGTACAATAAAATGACATGGGAAGAATATATTGCTTTTATAAAAGATGTAGAAGAAATAAAATTTATGTAAAATGAATGATTTTTTGTGCATGTCTCCTATTTTTTCAAATTATTTGTAATTTTTTTGATATTTTTACATTTTTTATTTTTTTAAAAAAATAAATTGATGGGTCACACTAGGTTGTGACCCGATCTATCCAAGTCGACCTAGACTGTGCCAACCTGGTCACGACCAGGACCCAATTTACCTTGGGTCCATTAATACATCTATCGCGACTCAGGTTAAATATCCAACTATGCAACCATGATGATAGAAAATCTTGATTGATACTTATGTATGATATCATTCAAGGTTTCTAAATTGAATTTATTTCGGGAACTCATTGATAAGTCTTTGTATGTGTATCTCAGTGTCTCTACACCAGTGATCAATGAGATTAGTTATGCTTATCATATTTGAAGATATCACATATACTAGTCTATATAGATATTTAATGTCCCATCTCAAAGATCACATAACAAGAATCATTTAGATCACATATCTCTAGATAATTAATCTCATCATCATAATCTCGTTATGATACAATCATCATTGTATATGATTAAAAACTTTATTACAATATATACATTTAATTAGTGTAAAAGAGTAGAGATATGCAAATTAATTAAATAATATATTTAAAAAAATATTGAATCATATTAAATATAATTGATTTATAAGACATACATTTCTATCATGGACACCCCATGACTCGCAAGATGAATGGTTCAGTTAGTGCTAGAGTATAGTTCTTTTAAACTTTTGGGTAGGTTGGCAACCAAGGGCCCAAGTTTCTAATTTTGTACGGGCATTCCTAGCACTCCATAGAATAGAATAAGTTCATTAAAATCATATTAATCAATAACTATCTCTACTTTGAACCATTTATCATGGAATTATTTTACATATATTCTCTTTAATATATAGTTTATCATTATTTGAGTTCCAATATATTATTATATAGTTCTAATTAATTGCATTTATAAGAGCATGCTATTCAATGTGATATTTATGTGTTTTATTTTATTGTGTTTTACACCAAGTGGTAAAAGTATTGCCAATACCAATTTATTAGTATACATTTTTTGGAAGAAAAGTTAAAGATATGAGTAAATTAATCATTAATTAAATGTCTTATTAGTTGAGTTTTGAATAGCTATATATCTTAGAGCAAACAAGTCTACTCTTGTAAATAATTCAATTATATAAATATTAACTTTGGCACTTGTGGGAACGATGATTAGAAAAATTCTTTCATGTGTTAAGTGTTTTGAAAAGAGTCTTCTTTTTGTGTGTTTGAAATATCAACGTCAAAGTTTTCTATCGAAATAGGTGATAACCTATAAAGATACTAGATAGTCGGGTGATATTAAAAGAGTATAAAACCATGGTTCGGGTTCTGTGAAAATGCTTTTGCCCCTCTCCATCAGACGGTGCAAATATATGATGTTAATTTACATCAAGCAACTACTTGAATACCCTTGATTAACTGTCATAGCGATCTGTTCGGCGAAAGCATACACATCCACAATATGTATAAAGAACACAAAAGGGCTCTGACCTTTTGGGCCCGATGAGATGAGAACAAGTTTGATTAAGTTTTTTTAGGTTGATTTCTATTTTGAAATGTTGATCTTGATGTCGTTTAAAATGTTGATTTCAAGTTTCAGTTTGATTTGAATTTGTTGAGTTTTGATTTGGTTTGTTTTAGTTTTATTTCAAATGGTTGAAATGAATTTTAGATGTGTTGAACAATTTGACTTGTTTAAGCTTTGTTGACTTGGATTAAGTCAATTTCATGTGGTTTTCTATATTGGTTGATGTTTTATACTGATTCGGGTGCGTTCAGTATGTTTTAAATATTTTGAAGTTTGGTTCAAACTTAAAATTGTTAATGAACTGATTTTACATGTTTTAAGATGGATTTCAGATGCTTTAATGTCTTCTTTATGTGTTTTTTTCAATTGGTTACGAATCATTTTATTTTCACTTGCTTAAGCAATTGAATTCCATAGACTTAAGTGCATTGAATTAAATTGTCCAGATTGTATTAAATATAATTTTTTTTGAATGTTAGGGCTTTAATGACCTATTTTAAGTGTGTTTTAAGATTGATTTGAGTTTATTTTTAGATCTGGTCAAGTTAACTTCAGATTTAGTTAACTCTTGTTCAGTTTGCATCACATTTGGTTTGTCAGACTAGTGTCAATGCCCAGTCACACCAAGTTGAGTTGACACATTAAATGTTCATTGAATATCCATGTCAGTGTACATCTGATGTGATAGTTCATATACCATGTTCCCTGCTATCCAACATGCATGAATATATGTTAATGTCCTTCCTATGGTGTAAAATCCCACTTGACAGGGAAAATTTTAACAGCATGCCGCCTTGTTTTCCAATCGGTGTGAAATTTTTACATGTTCTACATGGTATAGTCTTTTGACTTTTCACATTGTGGGAAGGGTCCATCTATAATAGGAAGCGTGTCCCATACCTATGCCCAAGTTAGTGTTCCAATGCATGTTGGATGAGCCGCCCAATTGTGAAGAGCCCACGAAGTGGTGCGAATCTCCTTATTCAATTTTGGCATTTCACCTTCAGATTTAGTTAAATGTGCATTTAAATGTCTAAGGCCCAATGGGCCAGCTTTTTATCTCATGGCCTGATAAGGCCGACTTCATGTCATGTTGGCCCGGTTGGCCCAATTCAAGCTTCATGGGCCGTGATAGCATGTTTTGATCTTCAAAGGTCATCAATGCCTATCTTGAGCTTTCATGGCCAGCAAGGCCTGATTTGCACTCTGTTTGGACCGGAATTGAGAGCTACCTTCTCAAGCCCTTGACCCATCATGTGAGCCAAGGGGGATTAGGCCATCACCCTCAACCTAGTCCTCACAAGGACCTGCCGTAGCCTTGGCTTTTTACAATTGCTTGCAACACTTGTTTTGAGCTTGTGTTTGCAGCTTTTTTTCTTCTTCTTTTTTGCACTTGCATCTATGATGTAGCAATGATCAAATGGGGCCTTAGAGGGGCTGAAATGGATTGACTAAGGTGTTGGTTGGAAGGATTAAGAAGGGGACTACTCAAGGGACATGTTTAGAACAAATTCAAAAGGACTACACAAGGGGTAGTAAAATGGGAATTTCAATGCCACAAAGGGGATATATTTTAGATGCAAATGGAGAAGGCCACATAAAGGGGGCTGTCTTGATTGATGTTGAGAATCCACCTAGAGAAAACTTGGCCCATCTTGTGGATCCAAGAATGCCCGAGACATCACTCCCTCGTCCCCAAGGGACAAAGAGTCTGTGTAATAGATAAAAGTAGAGCCAAATAGCTACTATTTATATGGCCAACAAGGGGGTTGGAGGCAGGTTATGCCGAGACCTGTTTAAGTGGCCAGCAAAGGGGCTGTTTAGATGACCTGATTAGGGACAGTTAGGGGTGTAAACGAAATCTGATATTTCGATGTTCTGATTCGATTCCGATAAAAATTAATGGGTTTGGAACTTTTTTTGTATCCTATAGCTATCAGAATCAAAATCGGATATTCTGGTAGCTTATCGGAATCGGAATCGGAATTAGTTGATCATGTTTTCGTTAATCCAATTTCAATAAAAATAAAATAATTATAATTATAATTAAATAAAACAAGTTAAATAAATTATAAAATATATTATATAAATTGATAAAATAATAAAAATAAAGTTTTAAAGAGATAATATCAAATTTGTAGTAATTATATGTAAATTATTAGCTCATTTTTGAATTAAACTTAATATTTAATATGTATTTCAAAAATTATACGATTCGAATTTGATTTCGAAAAAAATTGGAATTGGATCAAAATAGAAACATAGTGTTTCCGAAATTATAGGAATCGGAACCCCTTAACCCTTATCGGAATCGGAATTGGATTCTGGTGATTCCGCTACCGAATCTGACCCGTTTATAGCCCTAGGGACAGTTTCATGGGCACTCAAGGGGCTTGATTGTTAAGGGTTTTAGGGGCACTCGAGGGGCCTGATTGTGGATGTCTTTAAGGGCACTCAACCTGGTTGTAGATGAGTTTCAAGGGGGCACATAGGGGCTGATTGAAAAGATAGCAAGGCTGGTTTTCTAGTGCACATTCAGGTGGCCAGCAAGGGGCTAATTGAGGGGATGCACATGGGCTTTTAAAGGGACCAGCAAGGCTGGGTTTTGGAGCATTTTGAATAGCCATAGGGGAGGCCAAATGGTGGAGAAATAAGAGAGGAGGAAGAGAAATGAAGTGCTACATCTTTTATTTCTCTACTCACCTTGTTTTCTTTCTCTTTTTCTTGTGCTCCAGGTGGTGATGAAGATGGAAGGATTGTGTGCCCTTCTTCTCCTTCTTTTTTCTTCTTCTCCTTATGAAGATGGTGGTGCAGGAGGAAGATGAAGTTGCTATTGGTGTTGAAGGCTGCCCTAAGGATGAAGAAGGCCTGCTGCTATTGCTAGAGTTGGTGCATAGACCAGGTGGGCTTGATGCACCTGCTACTAGCGCACCTGTTGGAGGAAGAACTTTTCTTCTTCTTCTTCACTTGTCACACCCAAAATGGGCAGGAGAGATTGCTGACTTGATGCTAAAGACGTCCAAGCAATAAGAAGAGGAATCAGGGCAAGGTTGATGATGCACCAAAGAGAGAAGTGTGCTGGAGTAGAGTTTCCGCAAGGTCGGCTTGTGTTGTCTTTGGCCAAGGCTAGCTGGGAGGCTTTATATAGAGAAGAATGGTGCCATCTACAAGAGAAGATAAAGATGAGGGGTTGAGATTCCTAATAGCTAAAGATTTCTACTTCAACAAGGTTCCCAATTTCTCAAGAAGACTTAGCCATCTGATAGGTGTAAGATGAGAGCAGCTGACGCGCCCTTCCTTAGATTGTCGGTGAATGTACGCATAAACCAACTTGGAATAAGCCAAAGTTTGGCCATACCATGCCCATATGATGGTTAAGATAAGCCTTAGGTGATAAGGCTCAGATGGGATATGGATAAAAGTCAGTTGGGTAGAGTCCTAGTGCAAGAAGACCTCCCATCAGCTAGGTGTGTGTGAGGTTAGAGCTGGCGCACCCTTCCCTACTTTGTAGGGTATTAAGCACACATGGAAGGTGGGCAACGGCTGAATTTCAGACAAGAATGACCATATGATGGGATATGGTTATGTGTCAAGGATATTGTTGAATTAATATGAGATAATGCCCATGGGAATAATGATAATTGGGGATAGGATAAGAGAGCAAGAGTCCTATCTCATGAAGACATCTTTAACCAAAAGAAATCCAACCAAAAGATAAGTGTGGGCAAGTCTGAATGTCACCAAAATTAGGTGAGGATGAAGGAATTTCGGCCAAAGGATGAGGTGTTGTATGCAGCAAATGAAGCACAATCCAGTCCATCCATCTAGTTGCTCCCGATCTGACAGCTATCATTAATTTCGACCAAAAATTGATTAAACGCACCTGGAATTAAATTATAAAAATATGAGATAATCCATGATGACCATTGATCTTGTGCACCAACAAGATGTGTGGCCTTTATGTCTTGAATTGCATCCGATCTACTGATTTTATCAATTTTTCTAATCAGTGTGATCCCGGCCGTTGATAATACCGAAAACTGTATTTGGATACAATTAAATTTATCCATTGGCCAAAATTTAATTATGATGCATAAATATTCCCAAGACAATAGTCCTGAATTGAGAAACTGAAATTTTTAGCTCATAGGCTACTATGAAAATATTTGGACCATCATGCCCCTTATGTTATTTAACACTAACTAACTTTGGTCAGATTTGATATCTCTTGCACATCTTTCCAACCGGTGGTCGGATTTCTAATCCATTCAGAGCATTGTCCAACTCTATCTGACACTGACAATGTGATAAAGTTGGAATTCCATGTTAGAATCCCAACTTGTTCCGAAGTGTCGGGGGAAAAATGGTCATTTTGACTTTTCGGTGTTTGTTTTCCATGTTTTAGGCTCCATGGCGAAGCTCTCGACTAGGGCTATGCAATGAGCACATTATCTTGACCATTTTTAGCCTATAAAGCCATGTTGAGGCATTTCCAGAGCCTATTCACATCATATGTACTTGAATTTTCCGAATCTAGGTCAGATTTTTCGTACCAGTTTCGACATTGCTCAAATTTATGTTAAACGAGCTAAACAAAAAATTTTGGTGCCAACAACACTTAAGTAGGTTCTACTATTTTTTTCATTATAATCTTTGAATGCAAATGAATGTTGTGGTGATTTAGTACTTAAAGGTTTTCCTAAAACAAAAGATCTTAGAAGAATCATAGGACAACTAAAGAGAGCCAAACCAGAGTTGTTACAATCGATGTATTATGTTAATACATGTGCCATGGATAAATTTTATATAAGGGATGACTTTTTGAATCTCTTAGATGTGTCTATGTTTAGATCTCATCTCGATATTCAAAATATTTCATGCATTGAAATTACATATGTAACTCTTGATGCATTACACATTGAATATGATATAACCTCAACTTGTGATGCTATATTGGATTAATGGATCTAAATATATTAAATATGATAATGCGATTCCTACTAGACTATTTAGTCCAACCCGTTGTCTATGGAGATTAGGCCAGTCTGGTGTGTCATTCGATGTCAGATACCACAATTTAATTTAGGTACATTATTACTTGGAAGCATTCTAGATTTAGTTTAATTATGTAATATTTCTATATATGCTAGATCTAGTACAAGTGATGTGATTGCAAGATGACCAATTTCTTATGAACATATAATGTGAAAAATAGATGCTCAATAATCGCAGGTCATGTAGGCTTTTCTCTTTACATTTGTTAAAAAATTTGGAAAGTCTTCCATCAAGTTATTGTTAAATAGTAGTCATCGCATTTGTATAAGTTAGAAAGATCCATTTGCCGAGAGGTCAGTCAAATGTATTAGTATATAAGGAGATTTTTCACTTAATTACATAATTATTTGTGTCCTTGATTTACAACCAAAGTGTTGGTCTTTCAATTGTTTCATTGATGATTACCCTTCTCATGTTATCATGTCTGATTGTGAAAATATTATTTTATACATATTTGACATTTTATACTGTGAACTTGTTGTAGGAAGACTATTAAGTCATATGTGACTCATTCAAAGCATTTGAAAATTTTCATGTACTCGAAGTAGCATACAGGAAGTGTAGTGCATCACATCATCACATTTGAAGACTTGAAGAGTAGATTAATGTTTAAATTGATATTTGAGTTATCCGAATTATAAACTTTTGAGACCTATACAATCTTTTGATTATCAATTTAGAATTATCTTAGCTAATTCCCAAATCGATGTGTTTATGACTTTTTGGGAAAATTGATTCCCGATCCATTTAAGAAATTCAGTTTCATGATAGATCCGTCGACCAAATTTTCTTTGCTGGTAGTCTGTAAGTGAAAATTTCTTCAATGCATGATCCCTTCCGTCAACTTCGGCTTGTCTCAATGTTACGTAAAATTTTCTAATGCCACGATTGCCCTTCCGAATACTACGTAGATTTGAGAGGATGATGCTCTTTTTCTTGCCATTTGGACAGAAGAGACAATACTTGATGCCCGGCATGTTATTTAAATAAATTAATAAATAAAAATTTATTTATTACTTCATTTTAAAATAATACTATTTTTTAAAATAAAAATTTTGTATCTTATTTATTTAAAAATTAATTCTATTACAAATTATGTTAAAAGTTAATCTATTAACTATTTTCTTAAAAATTAAAATCGAATACAAATGTTGTATCGTATACAAATATTGTTAAAAGTTAATCTATTAACTATTAACTTAAAAATTAAAATCTAATACAAATGTTGTATCATATTAATTATATTTAATTTATAATTCCAAAATATTATTATGTTTTGAAAAAAAATATGATGGTTAAAAATTTATTTAAAAATTACATTTGATTTATGACAATGAATATTAATATATTTGAATAAAATATACTATATTTAATTTATATTAAGTTTTAAATATAATGTGAAAGATATAATATTAACTTGGCTATTTCTACTTTATGATTTATTATATCTAATTAATATCTAAGATTTAAATCTAATGTAAATTATTAAATATTAATCTATTTATTATGTCATATTGATTAGATCTAATTTAATCACATATTCTTTAAGAATTTTTTATACATTAGAAGTATTATCATATAGATAATTTAGCCGATGAGATGTTTAAAACTTACATGGTTAATAAAATCATTTTACTCTAAGTTTAACACGTCTCCGGCTATTTTTGGCAATTTTGGAGTGGACGTCAAAAAATTTATGAAAATTGAACCTTTGGTTAAGATGTAATACTAACATAATCTTCTATTTAAGAGGGTCCATTGAGTAGGACCCTCTGGTGATTTCGCCAACATAGAAGTTTCTATTTACATGGGTGTCAAGAGGTCCTAAAGGGTATAATTTAATATTTTTTAAATATTATTCTTATTTGAAGTTGAATTAATTTAATTCACTTAAGGGTTTTAGATCATTTACTGGATATTTGAAGTTAAATAAAATTTAACTTATTGGATATTTATAGCTGAATACATTTGATCATTTATGACTTCATTAATATCTTAATTAATTTTCTTATTATAAATTAGTCATACATATATGTATTTCACACATGAAATTTTCTTCACGTAACAATCATCCAAGGGCAAATAGGTCATTTCATTTTTCAGGCAACTTTTTCTTGACAAGTTTAGCTAAAATTGGAGCGGTTGTTCTAAAATTTTGAAAAATTGGGCCGGACATTAAAGAAATTTAGCAAATGGACTATGTGTTGAGGTGAAATTTGGAAAATGAATCGGAAGTCAATTTCCTTTTTTTTAAGTTGTATCATCGAATGTGCCCGCTACATGTATTCCATTAACCCTTATCCTCTTTTTTATTATTTTGTGTTGTACAATTTCATAGGATCCATTTGGGAATGATCCAAAAGCATTTGTTTTTACCTTCTCCTATGAGAAGTTCTTCTTATATTTGTGGAACGTTTGGATATATCCTTGGATCCACTTCTCCTCCGGATAGAAGGAGGAAGTAAGGAGTAAATATCTCCTTAAGAATCGAAAATCACCCCCGATAACCACCCCTCCTATCCCATAAGCATCAACCTCCCACGAGATGGGCTTCGTGACATTCGCTACTCCTCGCACGGTAACCTTCGTAGTGCAGACTTCTCCCCCGACAGAGACTTGCCACCATCCTCCTCCTCCTCGCACAGCCTCCCCTTCGCGAGTGCACGGAAGGCACCCATCCTCCCACCACATCCTCCTCTCGCAACCCCCCTACCTCACTGTATTACGACCGATGGAGCTTGCGTGGACAGTCCCCCTCATGTAGACTGCCCCTAGTCTAACATTCGCCGCACCATCCTCCTCCTCCTCATGCAGCCTCCCCGTTGCGAGAGCCCTGACGGTCTCCCCTCCCACGACATTCCTCCCGCAGCTTCCTCCTCGCATGGCCCATGCTTTTGAACTGCCCCCTCGTGTGGACATACGCTCGCCCTAACGCGGGCCCCCCGCTGTGCCATCCTCAGCCGGCGACGCTGTGATCCCCAGCCACTATTCGAGTGTCCCTGCTCGGATGTGATCCGCTACTTCAGCCGGCAACGGCAGTGGCAAGGGGGAGCCAATCCGCATCCTAATCATCGACCTCGGTGGGCAGGTGGGGGCGGCACCATCGGATGGTGGAGAAGCAACTCTACGTCAAATCCCTCAAGATGTACGAGGGGTTGCCACTCAGGATAGTGAAAAGGGGGGTGTCGGACGCAACAACAGGGAGAGTTCTCCCATGAAGTAGTCATGTTTTTTTGATAAAAGAAGGAACCAAACATATTTTGCTTCGATAAATAAAAAGTTCTTCAAAAAAATGTCTTCTCAGAAGAAGTTCTTCTAAGTAGAACTGTCATTGGGTCGGATCCGAGTCAAGTTCATTGACATCCTTACTCGGATCCAATAAATGTGATCCGAAATCAAACTGAAATCCATGCATGTCATGATATTCGAATTCAGATTTATTCTAAATATTTCGGATTCAAATTTACCTGATAGCCCAGTCCGTCCAAGCATGTGTGAACTTCCTGTTTCGTGGCTTGGTGCCCAAGCCTCTTCAAAAAGAGCATGGAGGATCTCAAGGTCGACTGCCCTGCACCTGCAGCAGCCTGACCTCACCAGCTCTGCACCTACCATGACCGTTCAGTAAAAGCAAGGGCATGGTAGGTCTAGTCCGATTCCTCCACTTCGACCCTTCGCACCATAGTAGGCCTCTGTCCGCTCACAGCAACGTCTTTACTCTCCACCGCCGCCGCTCTCGGGCGCACTGCCGTGGCCTCCGGCAAGGAAAGCATTGCTACCATTGTCCTCACGACGAGGAAGATTGTACATTGCGCGGACAACAGCGACACCATGGAGAAGGACTTTTTGGGCCCGTCGGAATAGTGGCGGCGGCTTGACCGGCAAGACGTGCTCGTTGGCTTGGGGGCCTCTTTGCCGCCAACACTGGCTTCAAGGATGCCCTTGCCACACCCATCTAGGCCCCCGACCTGTCCAAGTGTGGGCCGGCAGAGATCCCCCCGGCCGGCGCCGTCCACACCAACGGCTGCCCGCCGTATAGCGCCGCCGAGATCGTGGACTATAAGTTTCGGCCATTGGGACGGCTCCGGGTGCGGCGGGCAGCGCATCTAGTTGTCAAGGAGTACATTGCCAAGTATGAGAATGCGGTGGCGCTGATGAAGGAGCTTCCCACTGACAACCCTCGCAATTTTCGACAATAGGCCAACATACACTACGCCTCTGATGCTTAGCCCCCTTCTATCCTCCGTGTAGACAGAGAAACTGAGTGTCACCAGAACTGATCTGACTGCCTCCGCCGCCTCTGATGCTCAGCCCCCTTTAATCCCCCTCCTGGCCTATTTCCTGGCGATTGAAGGCTTGCTGCCAACCAGGTCCGCTTCTGCCTGCAACAGTCTTCAAAGCTTATTTCGGGTAACCCGAAATCAGCTTTTGAATCCTGAAAATCCTATTTTGGGTTACCGGTCATTGTCGAACCCAAAAATTATATTATCAAATTCTGTTCTCAAAACCTGATATGTTATTCAGATGCATGTCAGGTTATCAAGGTTGTTGAATCCATTTACAGTCCTACTTCTAAGAGAAGTCCTCCTCCCGGATTGCCAAATGCACCCATAGTTTCTGATATCATTTTGAGTTATATACATAACAGATTGTTACATATACATATCTCGGATAAGTGAACATTTTATGAGGTTTTCAACTTTCAGTCCTAAAGTTGTCCTTTAAACCATTTCTTGTTCCAACTATTAAAAAATTATTTTTTAATTTCAAAGGTATTACTTTTAAAAATTTTAAACCTTTCGGTCAGCATTTAGCGTGATTTCTACCTTTTACCCTCCCAACGCAAGACTTTAACTTCCAATATAAATCTCAGGCTGTTAGCATCTTCTTATAAAAGTAGTAAGTTGGAGAAACTATCAAATTTTAACAAATTACTAAAAGAAAATAAATAATGCACATTTTTAATATTATTAAATTATGACTTATAACAAATATATATTTAACTTTTAAAATTAAATTAAATAATCTAAGACATTAAATAAAGTTGGAAGCAGATAGAGATATGAGCTAATTACAAACATAGGACAAGTTAAAAGTTAAGAACTAATGGGGTGTTTGATTGCATGATACTTTTTTGTACACTTTCATGATAAAAAATTGTATTAAAATAAAAAGTGAACCAACTCATGACATAAAATTATCATGTTTGGAGGGATGTGATTACAAAAAAAGAGTAACAACCACACATGACCAAACAAAGTGGGGGACCACAAGAAAAAAGAGAGGTGAGACCCACTTTTTTTGTTTAAGAAGAAAATCATTTTTAAAACATAAAATTGTCATGGTTACCAAACACCTCTTTTAACAAGTTTTCTTATAATTTTTAAAAATTAAAACAAAAACCTTCATTATCATGCACCCAAACACCCCATAAAGAGCTGTACCAGATTAATTTGAGAATGAACTTGACTAAAATTTAAGTGATAAACCTGATTTATCTTCTAATAATATTATGCCATACAAGCCATTAGTGTATAATATCTAATGGGGTGTTTGGTTGCATGATAATAAGTATTTTTATTTTTATTTTTAAAAATTGTAGTAAAAGTATATTTTAAAAATGTTTGGCATGTGCTACAATTTTTTATCTTAAAATTTTTTTTACCTTCCTCCACATGATAGAGAAAAAAAGAGATATTGAGCATTTTTTTTTCAAAAGTGCACACCCATAGCACATAGTGGACAAGCCTAACCCCATGTGCTACATAAGTGACTTTTCATTTATGCACCAAACACCTTATCATCATTTTTAAAAATGATAATATTTTTGCCAAACATTATATTTTTATAGTTTTTAATTTTAAAATTTGTCAAGTTTCAATGTGTGATATCATTTTTAACCTGAAATCATATAAAAAAATAAAATGCAACCAAACACCCCATAAGATGGGAAAAACATTTAAAACTGTCAAATAAAAAATAGGAATTTTACCAATCTAACAGGTGTAACTAACGGTGTCACATGATAATAGTGGCGTAAATTAAAATAGATTCTTTTCTGAAAATAAATATTAATTTAAAAGATCAGTGTAAAAAAAAAAATGTCTATGAAAAATTAGGGACAAAAGTTGATTTCCACTTGCTAAAAAGTTTTTCTTACAGTCTTTCACCTTTTTTAGTCATGCAGGACCCTCACTCTCTTAGTATCGCACAAAACTTTATTACTTTATATCTTCAACAATTTTATGCTTTAAGAAATTGTATAAAAACTGTATTGTGCAACCTCAACACTTTTCGTCCGTTTGATATTTGGGGGTGAACGGATGTGTGTAACCTCTTGGAATGTTAGATGTTTCAGAGCGTTTATAAAATTTGAAATTAGCACTGAATTAACATCTAATGTCGGTAAAAAAGCCTCTTGTTTTTTTAAGATACAGCCGTCGCATTTCTTGATTATAAGACATGAACTGGCGGAGCTTTTAGTAAGGAGCATGGAGTGCACTTTTACGGCTTCAACTATTGCTATCCATTCAAATTTCATTTCATTTTCACATTTTATCTTTATTTAGAAAATGAATACATTTTTATTGATTGAGGAAATAATTATATTGAAATTATTTGTTTAATAAATCAATAATTTTATTTATTTATGGTTTTAAGGATTAACTATAATATTATGTATTTTTATAGTATTATTTAGCACGTTATCATAATGTTTTTAATTATTTACGTAGTACTTAAATTATTTTTAAGATGTTTACGTAGATAAGTAAATATTCTAAATTAAGCCTAGAGTGCACTTTTAATTTAAAAGAAATGACTGCATTTTATTTGTATCAGGTGCTTAATTTTAAATTATTACGTGTGTTAATTTTATTTATTTGTGCGTCTTTAATCGCCCCCCTTTGATTGGCCTATTATTATCCTAGTTACTCTTCCATAACCCTTATATTTTTCCCTAGGGGCGGCAATGGACAGGGCTGGCCCGCGGGCCCTCGGGCCGGGCCAGCCCTGGGCTTTGTTTCGGGGCAGATCAACCAGCCCTTATGCATTAGCCGGGCCAAGAAAACAGGCCCGCGGGTCTTGTTCTACGGTAATATCTATTGTCCAACGTCCTTGGTCCGCCAGCACACATGCAAAAATCTTGTTATTTTATTTCTATAGAAGTTTTTACGTGCATGAATTGGAACAAGGTACGCAAACTATCAGAAATTTTTTTAAAAAAATAATATTTTAAAATAATAAAATATATACTTAGTTTTAACTACGATTACATATCTATGATTATTTGGGTGTTAAACAATATGCTTTTATCTATGTACTTATTTTTATTTCTAAATTCAAAATTTCTTTTTGGTAGTTGGTGTGATGTTTAAAATTTTTAAAAATATGATATGTATTTTATTATATACTAAAAAATTTAAGCGATTCAGTCAAATTCATATACTTTATTATAAATTAAAAAATTATGAATACGTAGTGCATCTACTATTCTTATTTTAATCATGTTTCAAATTGTTTATCAAATTCATCGTATCTTAATATTTCAAAAAAGAATCTTAGTTTTAATTTTGTATGTCATATCAAGACTTTGGTAGGAGATATTTTAAAAATTAAAAAAATTATATATATTTGAAACATCGAGCTGGATCGGGCCAAATCTATATTTTATTATACAGGCTGAGCCGGGTGGGCCCAATGACATAAAGTGGGTCGGGCCAGGCCGACCCATTATATATTAGAGCGGACCTTAGTTGGGCCATCTGCAGGGCGGGCCCAGAATGTTTACGTTGATGGATTATAAATGCAGCAAGTTGGGACAAATATTTTTTTATTTTCAAATTAAGCAAGTGATAACGGTTGAGTGATAACTATTTTTTATTTTCAAATTAAGAGGTGTTGAGTGGTATTTTCATCACATGAACATGAATAATTATGCTATATCATATTATAAATATTTATACAATTTTTGTCATATTTATAATTTTTTATTATTTTTTTATTATTTTTTATTTTTAACTTTATATATATATTTATATTAGAAAGATCGGGTCGGGGCCGGGTCGGGCCAGGCCAAATTTACTTTTTATGCGGGTCGGGCCGGGCGGGCAAGAATATAATGCGGGCCGGGCCGGGCCGGCCCGTTATAATTTGATTTGGGCTTTTATTGGGTTGGCTTCAGGCCCGGCCCAACCCGGCCCATTGACACCCCTATTTTTCCCCTCTTTACTTCTCTCTCTCCTCCCTCATATCCACCAAGCATCCCCTCCCTCTTCCTCCCTCAGTTCTCCTCCCTTCTCTCTATTTTCTCCTCTTTTCTCCCTTTTTTTCCTCCTCCCTGTACTGTCTCTCTCTCTCTTCTTCCCTCTCTCTGTCGTGTGAGGCACTGCACAGGCGTCGCCGCTGACTATCGTTTGGCATCGCACCCACGTCAGCGTTGCCCATCTCTGCCTCGGCCGCGCCCGCACCCAGCCAGTGACCGCCCGGGTCCCATCAGCCCGCGAGCCGCCAAGCCACCAGGCCCGAGCCTGCCCAGCCACCTGACGTGCCACGCCACCTTACCCAGGGTGTCAACTGGACGGACTTAGGGCCATTTGGTTTCATGTAAAATCAAAATCAAAGAAAAAACTCTTCATTGAGTACTATTTCCAGGGAAAATGAAAACAACGCTGGTCATTTGGTTACTTGTAGTTGTCTTTCTACAAAATTTTATCAAACATGTTAATGAGAACATAACAACCATAGATAATTTTATCAATATTTATATAATTAAATTATTTAATTATAAAAAAATATTTATGCAAAATTAAATTAAGAAATTATTTTATACAAATGTAATTTTAGTGAAATTAAAAACACAATTTATTTTTTAGATATTAGTTAAATATTTTTTTAAAAAAGACGAACTATTATTTTTATTTTTAAATTATTTTTTTTAAATTCTATGTTAAGTTTTACTATAGTACCACATTTATTTACTAGGAAAAATTATTGATTATTATGCTTGTATTTTCAAATTAAGTATATGATAAAATATTTTTAAACTAATTTTTTTATAAAATTTTTATTTACTAAAATTCATATTTTTAAAATCTAGAAATGCACAACTAAATAAAATATATACTACATAATAGTGTTTTTGTAATTTCTATATAAAATAATTTGATTAAAAAATAGTTCAAACACTTGCAAAATCAAATTTAGATTAACATTTTACTAATAATTCTATTAAATTAGTGATTTGTATGATAAAATAACTTTTTGATAAAGTTATTTTATTTTCAAAACAAATAAGAATAAAATAATTTTTAAATCTACTGATATGTCTTTGAAAACTTAATTTTAATTAGTTTACTGATTGAAAATAGTAATTATTATTTAATAATAATTTTATTCAATAAAATATAATTTAAAAATTTCCACCGATCATTCGCGATAAACGGCGTCCGTCACGTTCGCACCGATGTCAAAATCCAAATTGTTACGGAACATCACGTATTTTGTTTTATCGTATTCATGTTTTACGTGTAACCAAATAATTTGGTTGATGATGTTTTCCAGAAAACTGGGTCACGCATCATGTTTTCCGTGCAAACAAACAGACCTGGCTCGGTCCAAACCTAACTTATCCCATTGATAAAAAGTTTAATCCCAAATTAATAAAAATTTTTAACTATCTAAATAGGCTTTTGGCCCAACAGGTCACAACAACCTATCTACGGCCCAATGGGTCACTTCGATGATCGACAGGTCACCGAGTTGGGGAGGGAGAGAGCTGACGAAGGGGAGCGAATCCTCTATTTACTATCGTGTGCACCTCTATACATACCGTATCCTCATTTATCTATGTATCTAGTTGTTAAAAAGTGAAAACTGCCTCGTCGCTAAATCAGCGAGGGATGAAAAAATTTAAAAAATACAATCTGAGGAATTAGGAGAACAGTGATTCTTTTATCTCTTTTCTTAAAAAAATAATAAACTTACAACTTCTATAATGGTCCAATTGATTTAAAAAGTATGTTCTATATTAATTTACTTTTTAGATATAATGTATGAGCAAACAAATGAAAAGACAAAGACATCATAACAAATTAGATATATGCATGAAAAAATTTAAATTTTTTATCAATTTTTAACGAGATAAGGATGAAGATATTCGGACAAAAATAGAAAATTTTATTTTTTTCCATTTTTAAAAAAATATATTTTAAAAAAATATTATTTTTGTGTACTTTTTTAAAAATGTTGTGAACTATAATATTTATATTAATAAAATAATTACATGGGCGATAGGTAATTGAATGAGGCATAATATTTATCTTTATTTTTAAAAATATTATGTAAATCACCCGTGGCAATTGTGCAATTGAAATACGTTGCGAGGCATAATTCTTCTTATTCCATTGTCTATATTTTATCTCTCAATTTAGCAGTCGACAGTTTTTCACTTTTTAACATGGGGATACATGGACAAATGAGAATGTACCATGTACATGAGTACGTGTTCTAGTAAACAAACAGAGGATCCGCTCCCGAGGTTGCACACCACCAAGTAAGCATCTGACAGATATCTCGGTTGAAATTGAAATAGGTGCGATGTGAGAAAGCGGGCCAACGGGCCTGAGATTAGAAGCCCACTAATCAAAAATAAAAGGACATAAGCCCGCTTTAACTCGACGAAGTTCACATAGGGCCCAAGCCCAATCCATGGCGGGCTTTTTGATGGGCTGTTGGGCTGGCCCAGTTCATTTGACAGATTTAACCCTATCGGGTTTGTCGCCGTGCACTGCCCTGCACCATCTAGGCCCAATGCCGTCATCGCCCCTCTATGTGCCGCCGATGCCACCGTTATACGCCACACCCCGACCCCGATGAGCTGCTGCCCGCCTCCTCTCTCTCTCTCTCTCCTTGCTACAGTAAGCTAATAATGCCCCTTTTCCCTTATTTTTCTTTTTCTCTCCAATCCTATCATCTATCCTCTCTTCCTCTCTCATATCCTCTCTCTCTCTAGCATATTCTCTCTCTTTCTTATCTCTCTCTTCTCTCCTATTTATCAAGAACTGAAGAAGGAGATTCTGTCCGATTCAGTTCATTCACACGGTGCCATCATCGTTTGACATTTTCTGACGTTGATCCATAATGTAATTTTTAAGTGCCAATCTGGTAGACATCATTAACGTCTCTATTATCATTAAATTTATTCATTGAAAGTCTTCAATGCTTTGTAAAAATTTAACCTTGTTGAGTTATTGGCATGTATGGTTATGTGGTGGTAAATTGGTGAGATAGTATGTGTTAATTGGTTAGATATGTTATGTGTATGTTATAAGTGGTGATTATTTTATTTTATTGTCCTTTATGATAAGTAAAGTATTATTGTTGAATTAGCTTGCTATTTGGTTAATATTGGCATGCGTAGGCTATGTTAATCTAATTAATCATGTTGTGGTAGGTTGTTTAGCGGGTTTGGTGGTTATTTTTCCAACATCTAATTAATCTCTTGTTTAATCATGTCAAGGTGGTTATGGTTGGTTATGTCTCATTCTTAATTCATATTGAGCATGGTTATCTAGAATAGCATTGTTTAAGTATATTGCATATAGAGATGATGTGTTGGACATATATAGTATGTCATGTGGTATCTTATATTGTTTAATGGCATTGTGTATGCATGTGTCTATGTGATTATCATGATTGCATGATGTATGTGTTTTTGTGGATGTAAGTCATTGCATGGCATATCCTGCATTGTGAATGAGATGATGTGAATAGCTCATGGCAAGGCATGAGATGAATGATGGACTTATGGCACGGCATGAGTGAATGTAAATGCAAGTGTGCATTGAAGTAAATATGAAAACTGAGTTACACTAGACTACTTAGTCATGTCCATTGGCAACGGGGATCAGAACTAATATTTTTCAGTAAGTCTTGAAGGCAAGGTTCCTAGAGTTTGGTTTGAAGAGAATCATGACGTTGGGTTTGAAGAACATGTGGAAGAATTGGATTCTGTAGATCCGAGCGATGTATGACTTCATTTTGTTTAAGTGCTTTGTTATGTTTTTAACAAAGTGGCTATGTGTAATCAACTACCAGTTTGCTTGTGGTTTGCTTTGATATGGTGCTTAGACTCTTAGTTTTATTTTGGTTGGAACTATGTTGTCTTGCTTTGATGGTTGAAATTACCATCACGGAACATGTTACTTTTTAAGTGGTTGAACCTTATGAAGTTGTGAAAGTTGATATGTTTTATTTAGTGACGTGTTTTTGTTGTCAAACCTCTTTTAATCAAGGTTTTATTCCATTGTTACACTTTTGAAAAACAGAACTCCACTACGTTTTGCTAGGGCGTGACATTAGTTATGATTGTTCTAAAAAGTGCACATGACATTTTGATTTAGATGCTGATTTTGATAATTTATTCAACATATTTTTAGATTATCTTAATTTTATTTAGAAGTTGATTTAGAGAAATTATCTAACATATTCAATTATAATGTCTAAATAAAACTAAGAACTTTTCCAACTGGACTTAACGTCTAAAAATACCTCTTTTATTTAAGGAAAATCTCGTAAAATTAACTTGTTAAGTATAGCATTTTAGTTTATAGACATAAACTAATTATAGGGGATAGAAGTAACCTATATACTATAATTTTACTAAATACTAAATTTATTAATTTTTAAATATCTTAATAAAATAAAATAATTATTTTTTCACAAAGTAAAAAGTTAGACATGAAGTTAAGAGTTCAAATGTTTAGATTAAGCCAAAAAAATATAAACTAGGGTGTTACACGTTTACAGGTTGTTTAATTCACACTTTTATGCTAAAAAATTTTATTAAAGTAAAATTCACACTAACCAATGACAAAAAAAATGTGGCACTTCGATAGATGTGATAGCAAAAAAACTGCGGATCATGTATATTTAAAAAGGTGGGAGGACCCTAATCAAAAAAGAAAGAAAGAAGAGAATAGAACATAGTTTTTAGTTATCAAATCTTAATGTTTGTCAAATATTCTGATTAATAAATTTTGCTACACGAACATATTTTTGCAGCAAAAACTCAATTCGAACTAAAACAAGCACCAATCCTCTCTTGTGGCGGACGGAGGATACAGCCGGCGGACGACGCCGGGATCATCTGTAAATGGGCTTCGGCGGGTGATGTGATCGGGATCTCGCTATATCAGCCTCAGACGAACAGTAGCCGGAGGCCTCCTTATTCTCCTCGACGGTCTCCAGTATGTTTTCGAACACAGAGACCTCGCAGGGTATCCTGAGGACGCCTTCGTTCTGGAAGCCGAACTCCTCTTCTGCTTCCCTGAGGAGGGTGACGAAGGCCCTGTGGCTGAGATGCTCCATGGGGATCACGTACCTCTTCATCTCCTCCCCCACGCACACGGCGAGGAACCCCTTCGGAACGTCGCCGGAAACCGCGGACGAGGTGTCGGAGAAGGAGAGCGTCCTCTTGAGGAAGCCGCCCATGCCCTTCTTGCCGTTGCTCTTCGGCGCCGCCGCCAGCTTCTTCCACTTCTTCAGCATCTGCTGAAGCCTCACAATCTCGGTGATCTTGTTAGCGGACTTCCTTGTATCTACGGATTGCTCCATGGTCCTCGTAGCTGGTTTGGAAACAAAATTTCTAATGACAGAGAAAAAGGTGGAAGGGAGGAAGCCCGTTGATGGATGAACGGACGTCGTTTGTCTTGGCGGAGGTCGGAAGGGACGCCGGCCTCCGGGGTTTTAAAGACGGCGGTGGTTGGACTTGGACTTGCTTCTTTTGCGATTCGTCCAGTTTTAACGATCCAACCACCGTTAAATGATTGTGATCGCGTCATGAACCGGGGCCACCTTGGGAACTGCTACAGGATCCAAATATTTAGTACTTGGTTTGTTCTCCGATGCATCGTCAGATCTGTTTACTTTTATTTATCGCTATCTGTTATGTATTTAACAATGGGACACCCATTTAAGTTCGGATCGTCACCTCACAGTCCCTAACAAAATTAAGTCTAAATCGTTCCCTCCCCCGAGGTGCCCCCTTCCCTGCACCCACCTGATGAAGACCTCCCAAAAGCATGCGACTGTAGCTTAGTGCACTTAGGCACTATCAGCCTGCAAGTGGCCGTATCAAAGTGGTGACGAAAAGGTTACTGGCATCATAAACATGCCCATAAACAATTAGTTGTAGGAAATGTTAACTGCATTTACCAGGAATAACAGACCGCCACAGGATGGTATATGAGATATGTTTAGTGAATATAAAAGCAGTAAAACTTTGTATTACATTTAGGAGAATAGGGATGTGGGAGAATATATAACTTCATATGGCTTCTATAAGATTGATGAAGTTTGATATTGGCAATGTGTTCAGAAATATATATAAATGTATGCCGTTTATACCCACAATAAAACTCTCCACCTTTTCAGCCCTCCTTGACACTTCTTTCCCATATGGCTAAATTATCCGTCTGAGGTTGTTGATAAACTTTGATGTTGCATCAATCTGTTTTCATAGATATAGCAACAGGCATTTCTGCTTATCTTGGGGACATACAGCTGATCAATGAAAGGATTGCAGAATTTTAGGGGCACATGAGATTGGACATGTCATATCCCTATGAAGATCAGGATTATTCCTAGAACTGGCTTGCAGTTTGCAGATTATACACAATCTAGGCTGATCTAAACTAAAATTGGGATTGAATTTCACATCAGAATTGGACCTAAATAGCTGCATTCATGGAGCGGCGGGCCACACAGTCCAGGGCTGTTGTCGGTGAAGGCCTCACACCAAATTTGTTATTACGGAAGCCAGGAAGTGCACCCGTGAAGTCATTGTGCGAAAGGTTTAGTCTTTCTAGGTTAGTGAGGCCGGCGAGTGAGTCAAGGATCGATCTACACGGAGAAAATGTTTTTGCTGGGGTCAAGCTCCCAAAGGCTGCGGAACCCAGCAAGGAACATCGGGAACCCACCCTAGAGGTTGCTTCTGATAGATTTGCAGCTAAGCTTCACGAACTGACATATTTGGTGAAGACACTGCAGACACTGAAGAAGAGCAGAAGCAGAGAGGAGTGAGCGGGAAAATGCAGAGTACTTCAATTGAAGTCTTTGCACCCTTTGTATTTCATATATATACTGATGTGATTACATTGCGGTTCAATTGAACCGGACAGTGTATACAAATGTATGTAAATGAAATTTCACAATTACAACTGTATTCCCATCTCATGTCAACCAGGATGCCACGTATGATTTGTACGGTCAATACCCCCCCTCAAGTAAAGCGGGGAACTGACGCTTAACTTGGACCTGAACTGTTCAAATTGTTGAATAGCCAATGGCTTAGTGAAAATGTCCGCAATTTGATCTTTGCTGGCAAGATGCTTGATCACAATGACTTTTTCTTGAACTAGCTGCCTAATGAAATGATAATCAATCTCAACATGACGCGTTCTAGCTCTGAATGCTGGATTTGCACTAAGGTATATAGCCGAAATATTATCACACCACACAGTCGGTGAAGACAAGAGAGAAATCTTTAACTCTTTGGTTAACTGAAGTAACCATAGAAGATCAGTGACAGCAAGAACAAGAGCACACATCTCAGCCTCAGTGCTGGATCTTGCTAATGTTCTCTGTTTCTTGGCGGACCAAGAGATAAGATTATCTCCAAGATAAATGCCATATCCTCTAGTGGATCTCCTATCATTAGGACACCCGGCTCAGTCTGCATCCGAGAACACTTGAAGACTAAAAATAGTTGGTCTGATTAAAAGACCATACTTATGTGTTGCTTTTATGTACCGCAAAATTCTTTTCACAACAGTTAAATGTGTAGATGAAGGAGCTGCCAAGAATTGGCAGACCTTATTAACAGCAAAGCTAACATCAGGCCTGGTTAAGGTAATGTATTGGAGAGAACCTACCAGGCTCCGATAGTAAGTAGGATCTGATAAAGACTCTCCATCATGCTGTGAAAGTGATGTCCGAGATGCAATTGGTGTAGACAAGGGCTTTGAATCAAGTAATTCTGCCTTTTTCAACAGATCCAGTATATATTTGGTCTGTGTAAGATGAAGACCACTAATGGTCCTAGTCACTTCTATGCCAAGAAAGAAATGAAGATCCCCCAGGTCCTTAAGGGAAAAAGTATTCGAGACATCTGAAATAAACTTTGAAATTGCTGCAGCACTGTTTCCGGTCAATATAATATCATCCACATAGATCAATAGGTAAAGTGAAATACCATCCTTGGAATATAAAAACAGACTCGGATCACATATTGAAGCCTTGAATCCCACTTTGATAAGATGAGAATATAGCCTGTGAAACCAAGCTTTAGGAGCTTGTTTAAGACCATATAGAGACTTTTGTAATTTGCAAACATGAGTGGGATAATTTCTGTCAATATAGCCTGGAGGTTGAACCATATAGATGTCCTCAGTGAGATTACCATGTAAAAAAACATTATTCACATCTAACTGTTTGATTTTCCACTGATTGGTAACAGCCAATGATAAAACTAACCGAATGGTAGAAGGCTTGATAACAGGACTGAACGTATCAGTATAATCAATGCCATATTCTTGGTTGTACCTCTTGGCTACTAATCTTGCTTTGTACCGAGCAATAGAGCCATCAGAATGCCTCTTTATCTTATAAATCCATTTACATCCTATCACATTTGCACCAGACGGTGGAGGAACAAGCACCTATGTGCCATTAGTTTGTAAGGCCATAAACTCAGTAGACATGGCCTGTCACCAACATAAGTCTTTATTTGCTGAAGTAAAACAAGTGGGTTCAGTTTCAATCACTTGAACATTCAGAGCATATTTGCTGGTTTTAGGACAGTCAGTTGGTTTGGACATGATGTCTTTCAACGACCTGTATTTCTTCGGAGGAGAAGAACTTGCAGAAGACAAAGAAGCATCTGAACTTCCACTTTCATTGAGTAAAGGAGAAGTGGGTGAAGAAGACTCAGAATTAGATGCAATAGGACTAAAAACAAAACTATCAAGCTGCTGACCACCATTATCTGAACTGGGCATATCCTGTACATTATCTGAAGATTGATGTACAGGCGAACTATCAAGCTGCTGACCAACAGAACTTGGCAAAGAAATATTCTGTTTGCCAATAGGACTTGTCCGAGGAGTAGGTAAAATAGATGTCGGCAAGGTAACATTATGACCCTTGTGTTTGTCAAAATCAGATTGAGAAGATTGAACCAATGTACTGTATGGAAAAGAGTGTTCAATGAACACAACATGTATGGCAACATATGTCCGTCCTGTGCGTAGCAAGTAGCACTTAAACCCTTGTGTTTTTCACTATATCCCAAGAAAACATAGCACTCTGAACGAAATGTGAACTTATGGGTGTTGTATAGCCTTAAGTGAGGGTAACAAGCACACCCAAACACTTTAAGCATAGTATAATCAGGCTTTCTGTTAAATAATTTTTGAAAAGGACAGATGTTACCCAAAACAGGCGTGGGTAATCGGTTTATAAGATAAACCGCACACTGAGCAGCTTCTTCCCAAAAACTATATGAAAGTTGAGCATGACTAATAAGACCCAATGTTGTTTCCACGATATGTCTATGTTTACGCTCAGAAACACCATTTTGATGATGTGAATGAGGACAAGCCACACGATGAACAATGCCAAACTTAACAAACCAAGAGGTCAAGGACTGAAATTCACCACCCTAATCACTTTGGAAATACTTGGTTGAGCATGAAAAGATGTTTTCAACTTGTTGTTTAAAACTAAGAAACACTTTAACCACATCACTCTTAACCACAAGAGGGTATAACCAAGTGAAACGACTATAGTGATCAACAAAAATCACATAGTATTTACATCCATTGTTACTAGGATAAGGTGAAGGAGCCCACAAATCTGAAGTAATTAACTCTAAAGGACTCTTGGAAATATAATTGGAAGAAGGAAAATGCAGTTTATGACTCTTAGCTACTGCACAATCCGAACAAAAGTAATGTGAATTACTAATATATGATTCACCAAAACCATGTAGAACTTTCTTAACTACTTGCAAAGTAGGATGCCCAAGCCTTTGGTGCCAAACGTCCACAGCTTCAGCTTGTAAACTTGTTGGATGTAGATGATCTTCATTTGCCAAACAATACAGTCCATTAATATTGTACCCTTGTGCCAAAACCTTCTGATTCTTGATATCCTTAACAAGACAACAGTTAGGAAAGAACTCAAGAGATACATTGTTATCTTTTGTAAACTTGGAGACTGATAAAAGATTTTTCGACAAGGAAGGAACATATAATGTATTGAGAAGATGAAAGTGTTTATAACCTGAAGTGCCCACTTGGGAAATGTTCAAGCCATCACCGTTGCCAACTAAGACTTTTTCCTGTCCAGTATAATTCATAGCATTCTGAATCAAATTTGCATTCGGTGTCATGTGACTGTTTGCACCACTATCCGGATACCAATTAACATCTTGTTGAGTATGCTGAGGTGAATTAAAATTTGCTGTATGAGCTTGAGGAGAAGAAACAGAACTACCCTGACTAACCGTGCCATCAGGTCTGAAGTAAACATCAAACCTTTTCCAACAATTTAATGCACTGTGCCCCTTTTTGTCACACAATTGACAAACCATAGAATAATTTGTCTGAGGTGATGAAGACTGAAATGGACTGTAATTGTAAGAACCATGAAATCCCTGATTTCCTTGAGCTAAAGACCTATCATTACCATTGTAATTGTAATTTCTATCAAACCTGCCTCGGCCACCAGACCGACCTCTAAAATTTATACCTCTTCCTCTGTAACTAGTGCTATTAGTAGATTGCTGATTTGAATTCACATTGACCCGAGCCATATTGGCTGTAAGCTCAGTAAGAGCACTCTGTCGCTGAGTTAAAAGTATTTCCTGATTTAACAACAGACCTTGAACAACATCAAGAGACAAAGAACCAGCATCCGATCTGTTAGTTACTGCTGTAACAAACGCATCATATTCTAGACCAAGTCCAGTCAATACATGAAGTAGAAGTTCACTATCAGATATCGGCTCATTAGCCATGCTTAAGGCATTAGCTATATTCTTCACCTTGTGAAGATATTCTGTAACTTTCATTGTTCCTTTCTTCAGTTGCTGTAACTGAAGATGGAGCTGAAGAGCTCTAGTTTTAGAGCTTGATCCATACACAGCAGTAAGACCTTTCCACACCTCATATGAGGTTTCCAAACCAACAATCATCGGTAGTATAGAATCACTAACCGAAGACATGATAAGAGTGATAATGAGATTATCATATTGTTTCCATATATCGGCATCTACATTAGGTATGTCTATAGTAGGATCCGACGGATCTATGATAAATTCAGGAGGACAAGGTAGAGTATCATCTACTAATCCCATTAGCCGATAGGTTTTGAGAAAAGGGATAAACTGTCCTCGCCATATGGTAAAATTCTCAGCATTAAGCTTAATGGAAAACCGATGAGAAATGCTTGGAAGTGAAGCAAACACAGATCCAGAAGCAAACAGGAGCTTCGAAACAGAAAAAGGAGAATTGGACGATGAACTAATCCCCGATTCATCCATCACAACTGAAATCGACCAAACTGACAATCCAGAAAAACAGAATTGAGATCACAAAGATGATTGGATCTGACCGGAGCTCTGATACCATGATAGAATTGCAGCTAAGCTTCATGAACTGACAGATCTGGTGAAGACACTGCAGACACTGAAGAAGAGTAGAAGCAGTGAGGAGTGAGCGGGAAAATGCAGAGTACTTCAATTGAAGTCTCTGCGCCCTTTGTATTTCATATATATACTGATGTGATTACATTGCGGTTCATTTGAACTGGACATTGTATACAAATGTATGTAAATGAAATTTCACAATTACAACTGTATTCCCATACAACTGTATTCCCATCTCATGTCAACCAGGATGCCACATATGATTTGTATGGTCATTAGCTTCCTCCCAGATCTAACACCCAAAGACGATTACAGATGGCACCACAGATGTCCAGCTATAGCAGTGATCTCATGAGGTTGTTCCCAAGGAGTCAAAGCAAGATGAGGTGGCCGTAGAGGTTCCACAAAGAGGGAGATCTCGGACAATTGCTGAGCTCCAGCAGGTAATCTCCCATTAGTAAGTTGCCCGAGCACACGGTAGCACTTGATGGATCTAAGCAGCCCTCCTCGTCGACCTCTCTTGATGTCCCTAGAAGGTTGATGTCTTATTTGGTAACACTATTAAGTACCTCTATCACTATCAATTTTAAATTGATATTGATAAGAACTATTAAGAGGTGTTTGATTAATTGTATCAATTTTAAAATTTATAGTACAAATAAAGTATATTATGTAATACAAATGTCAACTTGTATTAATTTTGATATTGATACATCAAAATTTGAAAATATTAATATCAATATTAATATAGTACCAAAAATGAAACTCTAACCAAACAAAGCATAAAGTAGAAGACCCTAATTCCTTGCACCGTTGAAGATGATACCTTCTATTTTGCATAGGGTAGTAGTTTCTACTATTAATTTCGAAACTGTTACTATTATCCAAACACCTATTACTTTCATGCATCAATATCAATTTTAAAATTAATACTAATACGACTAATTAATACAGTTACCAAACATGCCATAAAATACTCACTTAACAAGATGAAATAGTGTCCATGAATAAACAGAATTCATCTTCTATCTTTTATGTTGCTAACCCCACTAAAAACCTTTTATATATAATAATAACCTTCTACAATTTAACCTTTTTAAACATATAACTAATTCTTTATCTATGTTACTAACTCTCTAAATTCTTTAATTCTTTTTAGAGAGTGAAGATAGGTGTTTGGATAGTTGTACAAATTGTAAAATTAATAGTACAAGATTATTTCAAAATCAATACAGATTTATACCTGTTTTAAATTTAATACTAGATGGTGGCAATCAGGTGCCCTAGGTCTCTGTCCTCTCCCCCAATCACGCTCCCTCCATCGACCTCGGCAGAATTTGGAGGGGGACCTCGGTAGAAGTTGGCAGAAGTCGGAGGGATCGTGGTGGTCATCTCTGCTCCGTCGTCACTTCCTCCTCCACTCTCACCCGGTGGGCACTCCCCTTCTTCATCCTCCGCATTGTATTCCCCTCGCCTTTGCCCCCACCAACCTCCCTCCCTCCCTCCATCTTCTGTGTTCATCTGTCGTCAAGGTGGTCGATTCAATTGTTTCTCACGAGTAAATAACTACAACGTTCTGGGTATCTCCATGTTTGAGGAATCTGACAGGTCCATCTCACTCTAACTGATCATCTCCTTGTTTCCGATTGTGGAACATTCAAGTTCAATGTAGTAGCTCGACGAGTCGCCGGCAATTTCCAATAGAGAACTTGTGCCAATTTTGGAACATCTCAAGTGCTTTTGTTTGTCTATGATTCCTCGTGGTTGAACTCGCCCCTGTTTTTTCATCTTTATGTTCATGCTTCCCTAAATACTAAATTGTGGTAGGATCTCTTGCGAGATTTCTGATGAGATGTTTTCTGCAACCATAGATTTTCGATTCTTCACACCGTGCATCTCTCCTTTTCACCATTGTAATTTTTGTTTACCCTGTTGAATGCTTGGTTTGCACAAATATGTGCAAATTGTGACATATATGAATGGATTATATCTACTCAATGTAATGAACATTCGTGCTTGATATGTCAAAAAAATTTAATCATATTTCTATAATAGCAGCATAGGTTTTCCAATCCTTACTTGGATATATTGCCATAATCATTTTTTTGAAATCATCTAATGAAACTAGCATTTGGAAAGGCATTTAATAGTGAAAGTGTTTGTATTTTGCCAAGTAAAATTATCTACTATGTGCAACTTGTTCCTATTGATATATGCTGTGTTTTTTAAATAATTTTTAGATGTGATTAGTGGAATGTATATATATTAAGAAGTTTTTACATTGTTCATTATGGTGTTAGTGCTCTCCTGCTACCTAGCGATTATGTATAAGCTTTTCCCCTTTTGCTATTTTACTATTGCATCTTTAGGTCCCTCTTGCAGTTTTTGGTTGATTACAGGAAGAAGAAGATTACTTAGTCTCAGATTGGTTTTTGAAGCTGACAAAGCTTTATGGGGTGTTTGGTTGCATGATAATTGAGGTTTTTATTTTAATTTTTAAAAATTGTAAGAAAACTTGTTAAAAGAGGTGTTTGACAACCATGACAATTTTATGTTTTGAAAGTGATTTTCTTCTTAAACAAAAAAATAGGGCCTCACCTCTTTCTTTTTTCTTGTGGTCCCCCACTTTATTTGGTCATGTGCGGTGGTTACTCTTTTTTGTAATCACATCCCTCCAAACATGATAATTTTATGTCATGAGTTGGTTTACTTTTTATTTTAATACAATTTTTTATCATGAAAGTGTACAAAAAATTATCATGCAACCAAACACCCCATTATCTTCAGAGATTTTTAGTACTTCAGTAGCATAGACAAGGCAGTCATCTGGATCATTTAGGAGGCATTCAATTTCTGGCCCTTCAAAGATGAGCAAAAGCGGCCAATTATGGCGGAGGGTAGAGGCTTCTCTGGGAAAAGCATGAGCGAAGATGGTCGCCTCTCTCTCAGGCTTGGTTCAAATGCCAATGCTAGTGACACCAGGTCACCTGGATGGTCATGAACATGAAGTTGGCATTTTGAGCATGTCATGCATACCAAAGTCTACATGAATAGATACTATCATGATTATGATCGCTGGATAAAAAAAACAGTAGTGTAGAGCAAGTTGACGGTGGAGTTGGCCTCTTAGGTCTGCATATGCATTAATTTCATTTTACCAATTGCCCAACTGACAACTATGCAGCTGCCATTTTTTAAGAGGTTTTAATTGGTGGCTGTACCAGATCAATTTTATTGCTCCAATGAGGTACAACTATGACCATCATCATGAAGAAAATAGATTGTGACTTGTGAGTCATTTCTGGTTCTTCAGAGACAGAAGTTGATTAGCGAATGTGGATATGTACCTTTATTGGTCTCCATGCTTGAGGTAAAGAGAGATGGTGCAAGAGATGTTGCTACACAAGCCATGTTGTGCTTATTGTTCATAATAAACTAGGTCCAATATAATAATTCCTTGTTGACTTTTGTATTGAATTATGTAATCATTTTAGTGGAGATTATACAATTGATCCTTCTCTATGCCAGAATATTTTACTAACATCAATACATTTAGTGGATTGTAAAATTTTTATGATGTTTATAGTTATGTTTATTCTCTGTTAGTAAAGATTAAATTGTTTCTTACTAAAATGTGCTAGTGAGAGCATTTTATAACTAGATTGATGTTTATGATATTGCAAAAGTATCATTAAAAATGTCAAATACAAGTGATCTTGCTTCCTCCTATTGGATAGAACTATGCTACAAGATCATAATCTTTTTCACACTATATAAGTAGAGACCTTTATTTCAAATTGTTGTTGTTGGTTATGTGTAGAAAAATAAAAAGTAGACCCCTTTAATTGCAAGGAGGCTCTTACCATTGTTATACATACCAATTTGTTATGATCAGTGCTTATGTATGTCTATACAAACCATGACCAACAAAATATGAAATTTTGACATTTCAATTTGTTAAAAGTGATCAACTTTGTATCATTTTTCTTAATTTTTTTAATTTTTATATTTAAATTTTAAAAGTTTAAGTATATATTTATATTTTTTAAAATAGTATAAATATTTTTATATTTTAATAATATGTTTGATATTAGTAATAATTTTGCTTCTAATAAAGCAAAGTACCTAATAATGATTTTGATATTGATATTATATTATCAAACACTTAATATCAATTTTAATATTGATATAATATTATCAAACATCTAAAGAGATTTGATACTCTCACTTTTGATATTGATACTTCGTCATTTTGAAATATCAATATCAAAATTGATATTGTACTAATTTTGATACTCTAACCAAATAGGCCGTTATATAATACTAACTCTAAAAATAAATTAATATTAACATCAAAGTTTTTTTTGAAAATCACATAATCACTTATTAAGTCATGTTCTCTCAGTTTTTTTTATTATCAACTTTTAATTTATATTGCTAATTCTGTACATATACCAGTAAATCTTAAGATAAATTGATATCAACACAAAAATTCTAAAAATTACTTAATCAGTTATTAAACTTTGTTTTCCTTGATTTACTAATTACTAACATTTTATATATATCACTAATTTTTATATATAATATTAATACTGCATATAATACTAATTCTATACATATATTGTTAATGCCCTATTTGGTTAGAGTTTCATTTTTGGTACCATATCAATATTAATATTAATATTTTCAAATGTTAGAATACCAATATCAAAATTAATTCAAGTTGACACTTGTATTACATAATATGCTTTGTTCATACTATAAATTTTAAAATGGATACAATTAATCAAACACCTCTTAATAGTTTCCATCAATATCAATTTTAAAAATGATAGTGATAGAGAGGTACCTAATAGTGTTATCAAACGGGGCATAAACCTCTTCTTACGTTATACCAAATTTGACCCTTGGCTACTGATATTTACTTACTCACTAGGTATACGTACCTTTTACCTACCATTTTTGTTTAATCAACGGTTTTTTGGTAAATATATCAATACTTAAGGATTACACACGAACTTATCTTATCAACCAAAATTAATATTTAATATATCAATCTCAATTGTTCAATTAAATATATTAATGGCTATCATTAATCTATCATATATTAATAAAAACAAATAATATTATAATATAAATAAATAATATATTAATATATTAATATAATACTATTTTAGAAATAATATATTATTAATATTATTAATATAAAATATTATATTAATATATGTTAATATAGCATGTCTTATATATTGTAGAAATTAGCTATTCCTTTCATCTTTCTATTTCTTATATTTAGAAGGTAGATTAATTGTAGATTGATTGTCCTACTATTATTGTAAGATGATGTACTTGTATAAATATTGATGTTAATAGAATGATAATAGCATTCGCTCTTGATTCGTTACATGGTATCAGAGTCTTTGCTTTTCTTCGATGCCCCGCCATGCAGGTTTCCGTTGACGCTTCAGATCCCCAGCGCCACCATGTTGACTTCCCTGACGTGAAGGATTTGGTAGACAGGGGTGTTTGGAAGTTCAAGTAACCCCCCTCCCTGGTGGATCCGATCACCACTCATCAGATAAGCGAACTTTCACCCCTATTTTATAATTATGAACAATCAATGTTCAATTATGGTGGATATTCCGAAAATGGATATTCAACTTAAAGATGGTAGCAACTATGTTGTTTAGGCTGCCACAGTTCGGTCAAATCTATTGTAGACACGCAATTTTCGCCTAGTTGGAGAGCTTAAATTCTTGTTTTCGTGAAGAATATTTGAGTAACCTTTCAAGGGAACCGAGTTTTCCGGAAAAATTAAGATTTTTGGCACATTTTAAAGAGGGCAATGCCCTGTGTATAAGGGCACCTGGCGCCCTACTTATAGGGCACCAGGCGCCCTGTTTATAGGGCACCAGGCGCCCTGTATACAGGGCACCAGGCGCCCTATATACAGGGCGCCTGGATCCAAATTAAATTGATTTGACAGGTTGATTTGACCCCTTGCAGTGACTTGTCTTGTCGACCTGACATATCTCATGATGCTGGCGCCCCATATATAGGGCGCTATGCCACATGACACTGTTTTTCGAAAATGGCCAAAGTACCCTTTTTTGGGCTATAAATAGACCCCCATTTGAGACTAAAAGGAGGTTCCAACTTCGTGCCACCCCAAATCTCATCCAACACCACGTTTCTAAGCCATTTTCACCCCCATAAGCCTTCAAACCAATCCAAAACCCTCTCCCAAAAACCCCAAAAACCTGCAGTTTCCTTCTTCAGAAATATGATTTTTCTCCAACTTTGAGAGCCTCTACCCTCCATTTCCCTTACATCTAGTGCCAAAACACTCTTCCATTAGCTTCACTTGAGTATTGGCTGCTTGAAGAAGTCCTTTTTCCATTTTGGAGGTCTTTCTACACTCCGGGGCGACGCCGCGAAGAAGGGAAGAAAATCTGCTGAAGCCGGTCCCCTGGTGCCCGTATATAGGGCGCTTTGACTTTGGTCAACGCACCCCATCAAGGGGACACCTGCAGCGGCGCCCCATATATGGGGCACTAGCGAGCGGACCCCGTTTTGCATTTTTTTGAGTTTATTTACCTTTCCGGTCGATCTTTTACTCCCCCCTTTCATTTTAACCCTCATTAACATGTCATTTAGCATATATTGAGCCACTCATTTGCATTTTTCATGCATATTTAAACCTTCTAAATAGGGGTTGAGATTTAGTCCCAATCCGGTCAGTTCCTTCCCTCTTGCACGTTTACATTTGAATTTGAGCATGATACTACACTTTCATTAGAACTAATGAACCTTTCACTTGTTTCTATGTTTTCTTATGGACATTTTTAGGTAAATCCGATTGAGACAGAGCTTCAACCGGATCGAAGACGAAGGACTCACTAAGCTCTCTTCTTTCGGCCGGCCGAGAGAGGAGAAGTCGGAACCCAACAATCTCCCCGCTTCCAAAGGTACGACGGTCACTTCTCCATTTCACTTCTTTTCATTCTACCATATTTTGGAGCCTTTGGCTCCTGGCGACCACAACCACTAACATCCCATCCACCAAGTCCCCAAAGCAAGCGTGGGGTCCGGAAGGGGGAGATCCGCGGATGTCCCGTTTCGGGTGCTTACACCTTTTGGCGACCACGGTGGGACCGACTTTGCTTTAGTGAGTTCTTTTCTTCTTTCCTAAGAATGTCCACTTGAAAACATGCTTATTTTCACTTTAGTTCTCATTTAAGCCATTTCCATTTCCTTGCATTGCTATTTACTTGCTTACATGCTTGTTTGTTTCCTTAAAGCATCATCTTGTTTCTTCCAAGTTTACTTGCTCTTTCATTAACTTTTTAAAAGCATATCGATCTGATTTCCAACTTTGTTAATCAACTTATTTCACCTTAGTATTTTAGATATCATCTTATTTCATCCCTTGTTAAGCATACTTGCCTATTTCTTTCTAAGTCTAGTTCTCCTTTAGCAAATCTTTCAAAGCATGCTTAGTTAAATTAGTGCTTTCTTCTATCCTAGTTTAATTTCATATCATTGTCTTGTTCACTTGCTTCCTACAACATCTCATTAATCATTGTATGCTTTTATTTTCTTCTTGCTTGCTTCTTATTCCTTGACATTTCACTTGCATTTAGTTCGCATTGGAGTTTCGGGTTCGCCTGTCTCCTTAGGACATCCGAGAAGGGAGGCTCTCTCCTCCCAAAGCCCCACACATCCAAACACCCCTCTTGGTGGTTGCCAACTCCTCCTCCGGGGATTCCCTCTCGGAAGGACTGGGTAGCTTCTATCAAGGCCTCCGTAAGTCCCCAGACGTGAAGGATTCCCTGTTCACTGATCGGGCTGGTTGTACCATTTTATCCCAAAACCCGGAGTACCTATTACCTATCATTGTGAAAAGAGTGACAACCTTAGATTGCTCGGCGTTGTGAGAGTATAGGGTCCTACCCATTTATTTGAGTGGACAATATTTCTTTTAACAAGCCATTAATTTGAGGTTGAAACAAAAAAAAAATTGCGTTAATCATTCCAAGTTTTTGCTATTACTTGTTTGCATACAAAAACTGAAAATTAAACAAAAATCCCAAAATCACCTAAAAAGAACTAAAACAAAAAATTTTTTTGAGGTTAATTTGCTTGACAACTTGCTTGTCCGACAAAAGAAAATAAAAACAAAAAAGGGGTAAAAAATCAAAACTAAAAAAAATCCTTAAGCTTTTATTTGTCAACCTTTTTTTTCTATTGTGTTTATGAATTTAAGGTCAGGTCGAGTTATCGGAATGGCAGATCAAGGATACGAACAACTACAGTTGGAGTATGACCAATCTTATTTCTATCCTGATGCCGTGTGTGCCGTCAATGAACTCGAAGTTCTCCCCGAACCTAGTCAAAATTCTCCTCAACCCAATCCAAATTCACTTTGGGAGGCATTCTCTCATGCCGACCCTACCCAACTTCAGGCTATCAAAGCCATCCTCAAGGGCAAGTCGCCCGCCGACCACATCCCTCTCGAAGGTGGTCTTCATATCTCTACCCCTCGGTCAGGGGCACATCAACCCAATGTGCCCACTCATGGCCATTCTCATACCGGGCTTATGGCCCTAATTTCTCCTCATCTGGTGGCTAATCTAGATCATCCCAATCCAAATGTTGTTGTTCCTTCTAGACCACCAGTTTATTCTTCTAATCATCTCAACCCTACTCACCCTTTGGTGCATCCCCCAATGTATCCTTCTTATCCGGCCACTTCGGCCCATCAAATCCCAATTCTGGTGCGCCAAGCACCCACTTCTCCTCCTCCTCTTAGGGAACCTTCTGTCGATCAGGCCATGATTAACAAGATCAATCGCATGGATGAGCAGTATAGAGAGCTTAGACGTTTGATCGACACAAAGGCAGCCCCTGAATTTTCTCTTCCTTCCCTCCCTACTTTTCATCTACCTCCCTCTGAGATGCCGGTATACCATCGCTACAATGGAACCGGTAATCCATTCATTCACATCAAGGACTTTCTTTATGAGTCGGTAATGTGGCAAAATGATCCAAGGGCCCTTGCTTTTCTTTTTAGAAGATCATTAGAGGGATCAGCTTTAGAGTGGTTCTACTCGCTTGACTCTTTGGAGGCGAGTAACTTTGAAACTGTCAAAGCTAAATTCTTGCAGAGATATCAAGATAGAGTCGGACCAACATATTCCATCACTGACCTCATGACTGAAAGAATGAGAAATGATGAAGACTTTACCGGATATGCTTTGATAGATGGAGGTCAATGGCGTAAAGGCTTACTGATTCCATTTCAGAACCGGAGCAAGTGAAAAGGATCATCACCAATGCCACTCCGGCCTTAAAGAATATGCTGGCTTTGCATCACCCCACCTCCATGAGTGAACTTTATGAGAGGGCACGGTACATTCAGACACAGCTTAGGGACTCACCTATCATGAACTTGTTTGATCCTAGACCCCGAGCTTTCAAGAAAACCACTTTTACCACAACCGGCCCAGTGACTGAGGGTGTAGTGACAAACGAAAACCTTAACGTTGTAGGGAACCCACCTATAAATTATCAACACAAGTTCAGGAACCCTCAACAAAATCAATCATTTAGAAACCCTCGTCAACCTCAACCTCAACCTCAGTTCCAGCCCCGTCAGCAACAAGCCCCTATCCCTCAGCGACCGCAAGCCCCAGTTCCCCAACCAGCGCGGCAACAACTGGCCAACTACAACCAAGCACCCCCTCCCATGGCCTACGAACCCCGAAAAGTTGGACCGAAGAGGAACGATTACCCGCCTTTGCCGTACTCTCTCATGGACATCTTTAATGCACTCATGGCGGCAGGGCAAATTGCATTGCCAAGGGAGAAGTCGGAGTGGCCTCAGAATGCCAACACAGAGCGATGCGCTTGTTCCATAGATATCCTGGGCACACCGTGGAAAATTGTTTTCAGTTCAAAGACTATATCCACGATCTTAATGAGCAAGGCAGTATTGACTGGGACCAGATGGGGGAATACATCAAAACAGTGAAAAATCAACCTCAACGGCAGCATGCACCGGCTCGGCGGCAACAACAACGAGAACCCCGGCACAGGGATTATCCAAAACCCTTTACCTCCACATGCACCCGCGCACAGGAATCAACACGTTAATCCCATCATGATTTCTTCTGAGGAGTATCATGATCGGGGCCAGAATTGGCAAGTCGAGGGAGCCGCTTCCTCCATGCACATCAACTTACTTCACCCTCCTAACCGAACCGTCCACTCTATACCCCGAACAACTATGTCACATAATCCCATCACGTTAAACAGAATGCCCATCATCCGAACACCATCACGACCCATCATAACACCACCAACCACACAACTCCAATCGGGACGGACCCTAATCCGCCCGGTTAATCCACCACAAACATCACCACCACTAGGACCTATCATCATCCCGCCCCGTGCAAACATACCTACCTACTCTACCATGCCTCAAACCACCATCATTATGCCCGTCCCAAGAGCTCCCATCATTCGACCTAACCCGCCACCCACCACTACCAACCCAGCCATAGCTCCTCAACTTGCCACAGTACTCAGAAGTGGGAGCATGTTCCAAAGGGTATTTCCCAGCCGGTCAATCGGGGTTGGCACCGAGCGAGAAGAAGAACACATTGAAGAGCCATTGCACAGGACATCCTATGACTTGTTGAAACATCTTGATAAAACCACGGCACGGATCTCTATCTTAGAGTTGATCAAAAGATCCGAGTCCATCAAGAGGTTCTCCAACGGTACTTACAACAGTAATGGTAAATGAGAGCCTCCCCCCGGAAAAGATCTCATCGGTTTTGGTCCCAAGAAGTGAGTACCCGGCCCTTACATTCACAAAGTAAGAGTTGGCCGACCCAGAAATAAGGAAATGTGCCTTATGCATCACAGTCCACATCAACGGAGTAGGCATTAAGTCATGTTTTGTCGATACCGGAGCATCCATTAATGTTCTGCCACCAGAAACATTACATCTTTGTGGAATCTCCGAGGAGGACATCTGGCCATCACAAATAACAGTGACCGCATATGATAATTCAAAGAAGCCCGCTGACGGCATGATTACATTGGATGTCAAACTCGGACCTCAGACAGTCACTGTCAACTTTCACATACTAGAGATGGATCCGACATACAAAGCTATTTTGGGACGACCCTACTTGGAAGCACTAGAGGCAGTCGCCTCCACCAATCACCAGTGTCTTAAATTCCCTTACAAGGGACATGTGATTAAGGTGACTAGCATGCCCCTAGATCATCCATATTCTCCACCACCAGCCCTTGGGTTGCCAAATGAGCCAATTTTGACAATCTTGGATCTTCCAGAAATAAGTAAGCAGCCCAGGCAAGTGTGGAGAAGGAAAAGAGATAAAAATGAAACTATTGGTTGGCACATAATGAAGAGTTTGGGATATCGAGAAGGCCAAGGACTAGGCAAAGAACTACAAGGCATAGTTGAGCCAATCAATCTAATGAGGTTACAACGAAAAAGTGGGGTTGGGTATGATGGAACGACAACGAATGGTCAGAATCTCAGAAGCAGATACTTTTCTGGATGCTTACAAAAGTTTTTCATCAAGAAAGAAACCATTCAACCGGTGAGAACAAGGAAGAACAAGAGCTAGAGCAAGACAAAAGAAGAAGAACCAACGACCACGAAGATGACTTGTATCCGTAAATATCTCTTTTGTTTTCCAACGATGAAGAAGGGTCAAGCAATGAACCACTCCAGTGTGAACCACTGTTGACCCACCTGAGGGTCATATTGCCAAACCGACTCGAGAAAAAGTCCAACCAACTCCACGAGGGCCTTCCCTCATTACGTCATCTTTTGGGGCCGATGCCCCAACTCACTATGATGCTCTCCCCGGGCTTCTTGGCCCGATCCCTATTTCTAGGCCCTCAGGCCCAACTTATGGGTCCACGAACCCACTTGTTGCTTTTGGGCCACCGAGCCCCTCTACTAAATCTGGGCCTTTGTGCCCGTCTTCTCCAACTCTTGGGCCATCGAGCCCCTCTATTGAATCTGGGCCTTTGTGCCCATTTCCTCCAACTCTTGGGCCATCGAGCCCCTCTATTGAATCCGGGTCTTTGTGCCCATTTTCTCCAACTCTTGGGCCATCGAGCCCCTCTACTGAATCTGGGCCTCTGCTCCCATTTCATCCAATTCTCAAGCCCTCAAGCCCATCTCCTAAACCCAGGCCCTCGAGCGAACATCCTCCTCTTATTGGGTCCATGAACCCATCTTCCTCTATGATCATTCGGCCTACTGGCCCATCACCTCTTTCTGTCAACATTGGGCCCGAAAGCCCCCTCTATCAAACATTGCTCGAAGTCTTCCCCTCTTTATCAATATCTTCGCCTACTATGGCTCCCGTAGTTGATCTCAACCCAAATCGGGCACCTGAAGCCCATTCTATCTTTATGTTTGCTTCCCAAAAAGCAACGTCCTCCTCGAAACTCAAATTTCAATCAAGGAAACATCTCAACTTGCCTCGAAAGGGCATTCGACCCAAGAAGCCACCAGATCCTTGATTGAACTTCTTTGCCCTCCATCCTCTCCAATAAATTCTACTCCATCCACCTCCTCTTCCTCCTCTTATTTACCTTCTTCTTCTTTAGGTTTAGTTTCCAATAAAAATAAGACAAAAATTAGAGGTAGGAGAGTTCCAGAAAGATACCTGCATCGGTTAGCTCAGAAAAGCTTAGAATATGCCAAGCTACCAGAATATCTAGAAAATACAATCCAGTTGGGTGAAATTCGATATGAGGAGAAGGATAACATTGATCAAACTTTGGGGATTTCTTCCTCTCTCAGTTCAACATCACCTACATCCAACGAAGGCAATCATCATCACCGACAACGGACCACGAGTTCATCTCCCGGGAGCTGCGCGACCTTTGCAACGAATATTGCATCGATTGCATCATTCATCTCCATATTATTCTCAAGGCAACGGTCAGCGAAGCCACCAATAAAACCCTGATAAAAATCATTAAGAAGACTTGTAAGTCTAGCAAGTTCTTAGACTGGCCAGATAAGTTAGTTGATGCTCTATGGGCCTACCACACTTCTATTCGAACCCCAACAGGTCAGACCCCCTATGCCTTGGCATTTGGGATGGAGGCGGTAGTTCGATACGAAGTAATCATTCCATCCCTCCGAGTCCAGATCGATCGAGATATCCCGATGGATGAACGCCGAGATTCGCTTCTCGCGCAACTCGAACTCTTGGATGAAAGGAGGCTGGCCGCTGCCGAACATGCTAGATCTTACCAAAATAGACTTAAAAGATTTTATCAGAAGAGGGTGGCGGAGAGAAAATTTGAAATCGGTGAGGTTGTGCTTAAAAGAATATTCGTTAAGCTGGGCGGTCTCAGCTCCAAACTTCAACCTAATTGGGAGGGTCCATATGTAATTTCGGCTGTTTATCCCGGTAATTCATATAAGCTGACTAATGCAGAAGGAGAAGAACTAGCTCATCCCTGGAATAGTGTATACCACAAAAAATACTTTCCCTTAAAAAAGTCACAAAAACAAAAAAATCTATAAAATTCAAGGTATGAAGAATGATGATAACATATAATGCTTGCTTGTTCGGTGCACCAACTTGTCACTTAGGAAAATAAGGATAGGCATCATGCTGCATACACTACACGCCTAGGTTTCAAAGTCCGATGACTGGAAGTCAGAGAGAAAGCTAGGCAACACTTGGCAAAAGATGGTCAACCCTGTCCCATTCTCTTCTTATTTCGGTCCGGAATAGATGGAAGGGGTTAGAATAAGGAGTATCGAAAATGCCCATTGCCTTAATTGGAAAATGCCTCTGAAGGCCTGACTTCTTATTAAAAGAAAAGGTGCCAAAAGATGGGCAATGACCCCTCAGGTCAGCAAAAGAATAGACCTGTCTGAATGTGTACCAACAAAAGTCCAAAAGAAAAGGCTCCAAAAGCTGGGCAATGACCCCTCAGGTCAAAATCAAGCAAAAAAGAAGAAAGACCTGTCTGAATGTGGGCCATCAAAGAAAATGGGCTAAAAGGAAGGACCCGAAGAGGTCAAAACCCAAACGGGCAATGTGGGTATTAGCAGAGAAACAAGTTCGACATCCCTGAATTCTACTAAGGACTTACCACCAATCATCTTCCTTCTTTAACCTCAAAGGATATGGTTGACCGACTAGGTCCAAGAAGAGCCATAGCCTATCGAAGGCAGAAGGTCAGAAGATCTCGGACTAGGCACTTTCTTACACGTGATGCCTACTCTTAACCCTTAGGTAACAATGAGAGGCACCTATGGCAAGCAAGGCAAAGGATGAGATGGTCGTTTCTTTCACACCAAACCAAAAATTAAAAACTTCAAAAACATTAAAAAAATCTATAAAGTCAAAACTCTTAAAAATTAAATATTCAAAACACCAAAAAAAAATCATAAAAGTTCCAAAACATAAAAAACATTATAAAGCCATCAAAACCCAAACAAATCAAAAATTTCAAAACACCTAAAAGTTTGCTTTCTAGACTGATCAGTTGTCTTTGCATTCATGTTTAATTTCAGTCTTGCGTATTTTCTTTTATGCATACTTTTGTTTTTCTGTTATCTTTACCTTGATAAGGCCTATGTCCCTTGACAAAAGATCAAGGCAACTTTGCCCTCTCCTTGCAAGGGACTAAGCCAAAATAAAGTTCTAATATCTTCTCTCAAGTGGATGGAGGAATAGGAGAGGGCATACCAACTTCAAATCCCCAGGCACTTAGAGGAAGCAAAAAAAACAAAAAAATCAAAAATTGAAAAACAAAAGTGGACTACCCCGACCCCTATTAGGACTTGCATTTAGTATTGCATCTATCAAAATAAGTAATATTTGAGATGTTGAAGACCTCAAGTCTAGAGGGGGCCGAGCCGAGAACCCCTTCAACAAAATCGGTGAGGGCCCGGTCATTTCCTAGGCTTGCGGATAGGCCAAAGTTGAATATGCGGGGACGACGGTTTCTTCATGGATGTCCTGACCCGTTATGTTCAACCTATATCTTCAACTATTTTCTTATACTTATTTTTATTTCTTTAAACCCAGCATGCATCATGCATCATCACATGCGTTATCCCACCATAACCATTCCCCGCTTCCTAATAATGCTATAACCTCATTCCAGTCGCATCGTGAACCCTTTTAAAGATGGTCTTTTATAGCCCCTAGAGAAGGTCTTGATTTTTCAGAGAATTGGTTTCCAATGGGTTTTGACAATGATTTCATCGAAACAAGAAGTTTTTCCATGTCAAACTGAACCGGTATTTCTGAGTAAACCTCATGAATTTGAAGAACCCAACCTTTGTTGATTGGCTGTCTCCTCTTTACTTTTCGCAATTTACTTTTCAATGCATTTCTACCGGGTCCAGCACACCATGCAGTTCGGGTCCTGGCCGGTAACAATTCCCCCCCACGTGGGATTTTAGTTATTTACTTTCAGTACTATCCTTCTCTTTAACCAATCAACCAGAGGGAAGGTTTCGATAAGACAAAGGGTAATCTCGGAGTCAGGTAAAGTTTTATTCCACTCAACTAGGCCAATGAGGGCGTGTCTAAATCTACACCTTGGCGTCACCTTTTCAGTCCATTACCACTTCATTCCGCTATGCCTCATTACGCTTCGCTACATTTGCCTACGCTTCATTCGTGTCACTCCCCTACAAAGCCGACGCCAAGGCGAGGCAAGCTGTAGACATGCAATTTTGGCCTAGTTGGAGAGCTTAAATTCTTGTTTTCGTGAAGAATATTTGAGTAACCTTTCAAGGGAACCGAGTTTTCCGGAAAAATTAAGGTTTTTGGCATATTTCAAAGAGGGCAATGCCCTGTGTATAAGGGCACCTGGCGCCCTACTTATAGGGCACCAGGTGCCCTATAAATAGGGCACCAGGCGCCCTGTTTATAGGGCACCAGGCGCCCTGTATACAGGGCACCAGGCACCCTGTATACAGGGCACCAGGCACCCTATATACAGGGCGCCTGGATCCAAATTAAATTGATTTGACAGGTTGATTTGACCCCTTGCAGTGACTTGTCTTGTCGACCTGACATATCTCATGATGCTGGCGCCCCATATATAGGGCGCTATGCCACATGGCACTATTTTTCGAAAATGGCCAAAGTACCCTCTTTTGGGCTATAAATAGACCCCCATTTGAGACTAAAAGGATGTTCCAACTTTGTGCCACCCCAAATCTCATCCAACACCACGTTTCTAAGCCATTTTCACCCCCCATAAGCCTTCAAACTAATCCAAAACCCTCTCCCAAAAACCCCAAAAACCTGCAGTTTCCTTCTTCAGAAATATGATTTTTCTCCAACTTTGAGAGCCTCTACCCTCCATTTCCCTTACATATAGTGCCAAAACATTCTTCCATTAGCTTCACTTGAGTATTGGCTGCTTGAAGAAGTCCTTTTTCCGTTTTGGAGGTCTTCCTACACTCCGGGGCGACGCCGCGAAGAAGGGAAGAAAATCTGCTGAAGCCAGTCCCTGGTGCCCCGTATATAGGGCGCTTTGACTTTGGTCAACGCACCCCATCAAGGGGACACCTGCAGCAGGCGCCCCATATATGGGGCACTAGCGAGCGGGCACCCGTTTTGCATTTTTTTGAGTTTATTTACCTTTCCGGTCGATCTTTTACTCCCCCCTTTCATTTTAACCCTCATTAACATGTCATTTAGCATATATTGAGCCACTCATTTGCATTTTTCATGCATATTTAAACCTTCTAAATAGGGGTTGGGATTTAGTCCCAATCCGGTCATTTCCTTCCCTCTTGCACGTTTACATTCGAATTTGAGCATGATACTACACTTTCATTAGAACTAATGAACCTTTCACTTGTTTCTATGTTTTCTTATGGACATTTTTAGGTAAATCCGATTGAGACGGAGCTTCAACCGGATCGAAGAGGAAGGACTCACTAAGCTCTCTTCTTTCGGCCGGCCGAGAGAGGAGAAGTCGGAACCCAACAATCTCCCCGCTTCCAAAGGTACGACAGTCACTTCTCCATTTCACTTCTTTTCATTCTACCATATTTTGGAGCCTTTGGCTCCTGGCGACCACAACCACTAACATCCCATCCACCAAGTCCCCAAAGCAAGCGTGGGGTCCGGAAGGGGGAGATCCGCGGATGTCCCGTTTCGGGTGCTTACATCTATGGGTTGCAAAATTTTGGGGTTATATTGATGGCACAATTATTTATCCAACAAGTGATAGTTCAACGAGTAAAATTTTTTCTGCAAAAGTATGGAAAGATGGTGATGAGATTGTTATAGGATATACATTCCGTTTTGTGGATCCATCTATTCGTCTCGACTTATTGGAGTTTACCATGTCTCAAGCACAATGAAAGTATCTTGCTAAGCGTTATATTCAATCTAGCGGTGCTCGAGAATATCAAATTCGTAGTGAACTTGATAATATTCGTCAAGGTGAGCTATCAATTCATGAATTTTATAGCCGCATTCGACGTATTTGGTTAGAGTTAGATGCTATGCATTCTTCTAGTCGGATTTGAACATGCTCTTGCAATGGTCAACGAGATTGACAATACCTCTACCACTTCTTAATGCGACTTCATCTTGAGTATGAGGCACTGTGCGGCCAGCTCCTTCATCGATCTCCTCTACCAAATCTTGATGATGCTTTGACTGAACTTATTGCTGAGGAAACATGTCTTCGTGCTATGGGACGTCCTAGTACTCCTATTGACACTGTTCTTGCAACTACTTCAAAGTCTCACTCATTATCTGACAACTCCACATAGTCTCGTTATAAGGACTATACATCTCAAAATAGTGGGGGTCGAAGTACTCCAGGAATTCAATACTGTCGCTATTGCTACAAGACATGTCACTCTATTGACTAATGTCAGAAACTTCAACGACATCAAAAGCAAACTCGTCCAACTGCTATTGTAGCAGAGTCCTCTACACCAACACCTTCATTAACACCTCAAACAGGAGATTCATTAGATATGACACAACTTGAAGGACAAATACAATAGATTCAACATCTTCTTCATAATGCTGGCTTATTTTCTTAACCTTCTACGATGTCTGCCACTGTTGGTAAAAGTTCAGCTTAGATTTTAAACTCTGGGGCATCTCACCATATGACATTTGATGATACTGTTCTCCTTAATTGCTCTTCTGTTCCATCTCACCTTCGTATTCATACTGTTGATGGAACTCCATTGCCCGTTTCTAAGCAAGGCTCAGTTATCTCTAAAGACTTCACCATTTCTTTTGTTCTTCATGTTCCTAATCTTTCAGTAAATCTTGTTTCTGTTAGTAGCTTAGATTGCTCTAGTTACCACATCTCATTTTCTTCTTCTTCTTGTGAGGTGCAGGATCCTCGTACTGGTGTTCGAACCTCGCGATTTACTTCATCCATCGTTTAAGAATATATATAGGTATGGAAATATGTATGGATGATTTTTGTTTGTTGTGGCGCGGACATCTCTTTTTGACAATAACAGCAACATTGCTTCCGGCCTGATTATTCTCTCCTTTTTTTTTACATACACATTTAGCGAGGTTGTAGTGAGTTCTTTGAATTTGATCGGACCTCTCTCCACCAATCCACGAATGGATTCGGTGTTAATTACACCGAGCGACGGCTCAGTAACCCTTGATTAACTGCCATAACAACATATCTGCAAGACGAATTTGAATGTTGAAAAATGATCGTATGTTCAATCTTTCTTTTTCTTGATTGAATGAATATACATGCCAACTTTCTTGACTTTTGTTTCTTTTGTACATGTATTTCCTTGAATGAGCTTTAGGGCCAACTGACATTTCCCCGAAGTGGGACTTGACCGACTTAACGGGGCTTCATGATTTGACTGACTTGATATCCATCAGGCAACATTTCCTCGGAATGAGGCTTGGTCGACCTAACGGGTCTTCATCATCCGCTAAGTGGTATTTTCCCAAAGTGGGACTTGACCGACTTAACGGGGCTTCATGATTTGACTGATTTGATATCCATTAGGCAACATTTCCTCGATGTAGGGCTTGGTTGACCTAACGGGTCTTCAACATCCGTTAAGTGGCATTTTCCCGAAGTGGGACTTGACCGACTTAACGGGGCTTCATGATTTAACTGATTTGATATCCATTAGGCAACATTTCCCCGAAACGGGGCTTGGTCAACCTAATGGGTCTTCATCATCCGTTAGCGGTATTTTCCCGATCGGGGATTAACCGACTTAACGGGGCTTCATGATTTGACTGATTTGATATCCATTAGGCAACATTTCCTCGGAATGAGGCTTGGTCGACCTAACGGGTCTTCATCATCCGTTAGCGGTATTTTCCCGAAGTGGGACTTGACCGACTTAACGGGGCTTCATGATTTGACCGATTTGATATCCATTAGGCAACATTTCCCGAAACGGAGCTTGGTCAACCTAATGGGTCTTGGACTTTTGTTCGTCGGCATTGCTCGTTTGGGAGCGAGCCGATTTGATGAACTTGGGTTTTTCATCCATTACCCGGTATTTTCCGATCGGGGATTAACCGGATTAATGGGGCTTGGAATTTTCATCCATTACCCGGTATTTCCCGATCGAGGATTAACCGGATTAATGGGCCTTGAAATTTGTTCGTCGGCGTTGCTCGTTTGGGAGCGAGCCGAGTCGATGAAATTGGGTTTTCATCCATTACCCGGTATTTCCCGATCGGGGATGAACCGGATTAATGGGCCTTGGACTTTTATTCGTCGGCATTGCCCGTTTTGGGAGCGAGCCGAGTTGATGAATTTGGGATTTCGTCCATTACCCGGTATTTCCCCGATCGGGGATTAACCGGATTAATGGGTCTTGGACTTTCTTTGTCGGCATTGCTCGTTTGGGAGCGAGCCGAGTTGATGGAATTTGGGATTTCATCCATTACCCGGTATTTCGATCGGGGATTAACCGGGTTAATGGGTCTTGGACTTTGTCGGCATTGCCCGTTTTGGGAGCGAGCCGAGTTGATGAATTTGATGTTTTTCATCCATTACCCGGTATTTCCCGATCGGGGATTAACCGGATTAATGGGTCTTGGACTTTTCTTTGTCGGCATTACTCGTTTGGGAGCGAGCCGAGTTGATGGAATTTGATGTTTTTCATCCATTACCCGGTATTTCCCGATCGGGGATTAACCGGATTAATGGGTCTTGGACTTTTTGTCGGCATTGCCCGTTTTGGGAGCGAGCCGAGTTGATGAATTTGATGTTTTTCATCCATTACCCGGTATTTCCCGATCGGGGATTAACCGGATTAATGGGTCTTGGACTTTTCTTTGTCGGCATTACTCGTTTGGGAGCGAGCCGAGTTGATGGAATTTGATGTTTTTCATCCATTACCCGGTATTTCCCGATCGGGGATTAACCGGATTAATGGGTCTTGGACTTTTTGTCGGCATTGCCCGTTTTGGGAGCGAGCCGAGTTGATGAATTTGATGTTTTTCATCCATTACCCGGTATTTCCCGATCGGGGATTAACCGGATTAATGGGTCTTGGACTTTTTGTCGGCATTGCCCGTTTTGGGAGCGAGCCAAGTTGATGAATTTGATGTTTTTCATCCATTACCCGGTATTTCCCGATCGGGGATGAACCAGATTAATGGGTCTTGGACTTTTTGTCGGCGTTGCCCGTTTGAGAGCGAGCCGAGTTGATGACTTTGGGATTTTTCGGGTGAGCCGTTGGGGCTTTCTCTCTCATCCACTGACTGGTGCTTCCCGATCGGGGATTGACCGAATCGGTGGGTCTTCATGGTCCGTTGGGGGTTTCTCTCTCATCCGCCAGTCGGTATCTCCCGATCGGGGATTAACCGAGCTGACGGGCCTTGATGGTCCGTTGGGAGTTTTCTCTTTCCTCCACCAACCGTTGGGAGTTCTTTTTTCAACCGTTGGGGGTTTTCTCTTTCCTTCACCAACCGTTGGGAGTTTTCTTTTTTCAACCGTTGGGGGTTTTCTCTTTCCTCCACCAACCGTTGGGGGTGTTCTTTTTCCAACCGTTGGGGGTTTTCTCTTTCATGGTGGAGTTGGGTTTTTGTTCATGTGGGTTCAATTGGAGTTTGATCATCATGGACTTAATGGGCCCACTTTCCATGTTAATGGGCCTTGGGTCGATCTCATGCTCATCTCGGTTGAAACCGGATTGGGCTTGAATGGACCGAGTTTGATGCACTTGGAATGGAGTCACATGCCATTGAGCTTCCTTTAAGAATGGTGAATTGGGCCTTGTAGACCTTAATGGGCCTAAGTCCCACCTTAATGGGCCTTGGACCGGTCTCTTGTTCATGTTGGTCAAAGCCTAATTGGGCCTTAGTTGATTGGACTTGGTTCATTTGAGATGGGAGCATATGGTCTTGCACTTCATTTGAAGATGATCAATTGGGCCTTGAAAGCCATAATGGGCTTTGATGAGTGATTTCTCTCCTTAGGGCCTTAGTTAATTGAACTTGATTTATTTGAAATGAGGTCACATGATCTTGATCCACATGGATGGTGGCTAATTGGGCCTTGAGAGCCTTGATGGGCCTTGATGAAATGGGTGATATTCCTCCTTGCCTAATGGACCATTGATTGCTTGATGCCTCACATGCCATCATGGTATGAGATGATGTGATCTCCACATGCTATCATGATGTGAGATGATATGATTAACCCCATGGTATACCTTGGGACTTAGCCAATTCCATGAGAAATGAACCTTGGACTTCCTTCTCTCCTTGCACTCTCTTGGACAATGGGGTAAAGGGGAGAGCCTTGTGCTTGGCGTAGGATGAACCTTGGGGTATGTTGCCTCTCTCCTCTCCAAGAGGAATTCATGGGTTTTTATATGCCAAAAGAGGGGGGTATTTTGGTCCACAAAATGCCCCAACTTCTCCTTGTTTTTGAGGGTGTGAGAAGAGGGGAGGGTAACTTTGGAAATATTTTATTATGCCTTTTGCTTTTGGGTAGGTGTGAGGGAAAAAGGTGGGGGCATTTTGGGCTTTGGTCACCTTTATGGAGGGTTGGGGTGGCCAATTACACAAAATGTCCCTCAAATCACTTTTCAAGAGGATTTTCGCATGGCCTATTTGGGACAACTTTTGGGCCCTCCCCTCTTGAAAATTCGAGGCCCAAATGGCCAAAATGAAGGCCCAAATGTATGTGCATGGGTCCAATGGATAAATCAACATTAATTAAGCCCATTTGGGGCTCATTAGAGGGATCTTAATCTCTCTAAAAAAAAGAATTTCAACAAACTTGGATAGTTTAAGAAGAAAATTCGGCCCTCTACATATTTTTTTTATTTCTTTTTCTTTGCTAGCTTTTTCCCATTCTACATTTTTTCTCCTCTTTTTTCTGCTTTTTTTTTATATATATCCTCCTTCTTTTTTTTCTGTTTTCTTGATTTCATCTCCTTCTTTCTCTCATTTTTCTTTCTTCTCTTTTTTTGTCGAAACCATCTCCCTCTCTCTTTTTTTCTTCATCTTTTCTCTTTTTTTTTCTTTTCTCACCCCCTTTTTTTACAGGGGTTTTCTCCTCCCTCACGTATTGTAATTATCGTCCTCTCTCTCCTATCCCTTTTTTTTTTTACTTCATCTATCATTTTTTGTTTTCTCATTTCTTCTCTTCTTTTTTTTTGCTCCTTTTCATCGTCATTAACCTTATAATTAATGAATGAGAGAAATACAAAGGTTTAATCTGTCGCCCTTTATCTACTGCGCCTTTTATCAACATTATAATCGTCAGAGATTCTTTTGATCACTTCGGGACAAATGATCCAATGCCCCTCCATTCTCTATTTTGACCGCGGTCAAAATTGCCCCATCTACACTTTAACGTGTGTATGGTCTCGCGGTGGATCAATCCCATGGGTGTACATGAAAACATATATATATCATTTGTACGGGGGGTCGTGGCATGGCTTTAGCACAAGCCCACTTGATTTTGACTTTGGTCAAAATTGGTTTGGGCTCTCCCGTCCCGACAGGGCAAGCCGCGGGCGTTCGGCGGAGGAAGCTTCGCGAAGGGCGAGGGGGCAGCTCGGACCTTTCACCCCTCTGCCACTCGCCCCTGCCCTCTCTGGTCCGCGTGAGGACAGCGCCCGCCGTCTCGGGTCTGTACGGCGGCGCCCAACGGCGCAACCGGTCTCCATCGTCTTCCTCCGCGACGAGCCTTCACGGCTCCTCCTTCGGTGGCTTGCTTGTTCCATCGGGCCTCGCGCGAGGGTGCTCCGCCTCTTCTTCCCGCGGCCTGCCTCCTTCACCGAGCCGCTGGTCGGCGCGAGGGTGCTCCGCCATCTTCTTCCTGCGGCCTCTTCCTTCTTCACCGAACCACGGCGCCCGGGCGACTCTCTTCGTTGTCGAACGGCTCGAGCGGGTCCGGCTGCCCGGTGTCTTCAGCCCGGCGATCTGCGGGCCTTCGGCGGTTGCGCCCATTCTCGCTCTGGAGAGGCCTTGCGCCTTCTTTTTTTCTCTTTTTTTTTCGGTCGGCACCTCCTTTGGCGAGTTCTTCCTCCCTCGCGCACCGCCGGTCTTCCGGCCGTCGACCACGGTGAGGGGCCTTCCTCCGCGCGGTCTTCTTTGCGGCTGGCCAACACCTTCTCGGCTCTCTCTCTCGGCGAGGCTCCTCCACATCCAGCTTCGAGGGAGCCCTCTCTCTCCCTCCCTTCACTTCGCGCTGCCAGGTCCGAGTTGCCAAGCTGTTGCGGAGGGCTCTTCTCCGTTTGGTGTTTCCGGCGTGGCCGGCTGTTCCACGGCACCCGCCGGCGAGGCATCTTCTCCTTCGCGGGCCGCCTCGCAGCCGCCGAGCCTCGTCACCCTCCGGTTCCTCTGCGGCGGTCATAGCGAGGGCCCGCCTTCCGGTCGAGCTTCGCGGGAGCCGCCTCCATTTGATTTGCTCGGCGCTTCGGCTCCCGCCGGCTTCTTCCGCCCGCGCACCTTCGTTCCGGAGGCGTGCGTACAGCGAGCGCGTCGACGGAGCCCGACCATCGCACCCGCGGGACTCCATCTTGCCGGTGTTTACATTATCGCCTTCCTCGCTTATTGTTATTTTTTTTTCGTCTCCCCCTTTTTCCTCTCCTTCTTACCGGACGACTCCGGCATTTCCTTGGCTGCTGGCTCGTGCCCCATCTCACCCGCCGGTGCCGCACCGGCCGGAGACAACGGCTGCGCGAACCCGTGGTTTTGATTCCTCTTGCGCACGGCGTAACAACGTCTCTGCAGGTCCTCTAGGGGTTCCGACGGGAGCAGTTTTGCCTCGGCGGTGCTGGCTCTCGGCGGTAGCCACTTCATCCATAGACGGGAAGCTCAACACGGTGAGATCCTCTCTTCACCCCCCTCGTCTTCTCCTTTTTCTTTTTTTTTTTGACAAAACCTTTCGATGACCTGCAGGACTCGGGTTTAGAACTGTCGGATGGTCTCTTTGCCTTCCTGTCATCATTCATTCATCATTTTTTCGAATCATCTTATGTTCATGCTTCATTTGTTTCATCTTTTCTTTTGACGTCAGAATCTTTGTGCGGCTCTGTGTGCTTTAAGCTCACTCTTGTTTTACTAAGACATGACATTGTATTGGTGTATCTGGCGTGGGACCGAGATCGGTTGGCTGCGATCTTGGATAGACCGGACTGATTGACACATGACAGGGTTTAATGAATAAACAAGGTCGTCGTCGACCCCTCCGTTGGGGGATCGTTGGCGTTCGACCTAAAGAAGATGACATTTGTCTCCGACCATCCTTCCGGGGAGCCATGGCCGGTTGACTTAAAAAAAATGATAATTATTGAAAAAGGCAGTCGTCAACCCCTCCATTGGAGGACCGTTGGCATTCGGCCTGAATGAAGATGACATTTGTCACCGACCACCCTTTCCGGGGAACCATGGCCGGTTGACTTAAAAAAATGATAATTATTGAAAAAGGCAGTCGTCAACCCCTCCATTGGAGGACCGTTGGCATTCGGCCTGAATGAAGATGACATTTGTCACCGACCACCCTTTCCGGGGAACCATGGCCGGTTGACTTAAAAAAATGATAATTATTGAAAAAGGCAGTCGTCAACCCCTCCATTGGAGGACCGTTGGCGTTCGGCCTGAATGAAGATGACATGTGCCGTTGGCCACCTCTTCGGAGGATCATGGTCAATCGGCTTAATGAATAAACCATAAGCATAAGCTGCCCAGTCTGGTTGTGTGCTTAGCGACCAATTTTTTTTATGACAATTGCTTCGCTTGTAGTCGCTTTTTTTTCAATTCTCACGTTATGCATAGATTTCTCATTTTTCTGTCTCATAGCACCATGCTAATTTAAGCTAATCAAACCTGATCACTTCAATATATGCTGCATTTTTTTCTTTTGCCCTTTTGCCAGAGTACTTTGGTCAGCTTCCCTTTTTTTGCGGGGTTAACAATTGCCCCCCACGGGAGATTTCCCATAGACAACGTCGGAGGGGAGTGTCCCGTGCACGGATTTTGGGTCCCTCTTCATGTACATCCTTGCGGGAATCATTCTCGCGCTTGATGTCGGATCCTTCTCCACTTTCTTTTCAAAGAATATTGCGGGTTTACTTATTTCGATTTTCTCTTTTTTTTTCTTTTTTTTCGTTTTTTTTTTTTGCGTCCTCCGCCTCTTCTCTCTTTTTTTTTCTTCTTCTTCTTTTTTTTTCTTCCTTTTTTTTTTGTAAGGGAATCTAGGCTCTCTCAAGCCGCAAAGCATTTGCATTGCGAGGAATTAATGCTTTCTTTGAGTCATAGGATTTGACCCTTTTTTTTGGAGATTTGTGGAGGCTCAAGATTTTCTATCAGGTCATGACTTTTGGTATTTGAGTTTTGCCGAGCTTTAAGGCTTGTCTCCAAGCTATGAAAATTTAGTTTTGGGAGTTCGTGGGGTTTAAGGCGTGCCCCCAGGCCATGAGTTTGATTTTTGTGGAGGGTTAAGGCTTGCCTCCGGGCCATGAAATTTTTAAAGTCGGTGAGGAATTGAGGCTTCCCCTGGGCCATGGGGTTTTTTGGGATTTTGGATTTGATATTTGTGGAAGGTTAAGGCTTGCCTCCGAGCCATGAAAATTTTTTAAAGTCGGTGAGGAATTGAGGCTTCCCCTGGGCCATGAGGTTTTTTGGGATTTTGGATTTGATATTTGTGGAGGGTTAAGGCTTGCCTCCGAGCCATGAAAATTTTTTAAAAGTCGGTGAGGAATTGAGGCTTCCCCTGGGCCATGGGTTTTTTTGGGATTTTGGATTTGATATTTGTGGAGGGTTAAGGCTTGCCTCCGAGCCATGAGATTTTTAAATTCGGTGAGGAATTGAGGCTTCCCCTGGGCCATGGGTTTTTTGGGATTTTGGATTTGATATTTGTGGAGGGTTAAGGCTTGCCTCCGAGCCATGAGATTTTTAAATTCGGTGAGGAATTGAGGCTTCCCCTGGGCCATGGGTTTTTTTGGATTTTTGGATTTGGTATTTGTGGAGGGTTAAGACTTGCCTCCAGGCCATGAGTTTTTTAAAGTCGGTGAGGAATTGAGGCTTCCCCTGGGCCATGGTTTTTTTTTGGGATTTTGGATTTGATATTTACGGAGGGTTAAGGCTTGCCTCCGAGCCATGAAATTTTTTTAAATTCGGTGAGGAATTGAGGCTTCCCCTAGGCCATGGGTTTTTTGGGATTTTGGATTTGATATTTGTGGAGGGTTAAGGCTTGCCTCCGAGCCATGAATTTTTTTTTTTTAAATTTGGTGAGGAATTGAGGCTTCCCCTGGGCCATGGATTTTTTTGTTTCTTCCATATGCCACATAACACTTATCGGTGTAGTAGACATGAATGTATGAAATATGACATCTTTCGGATTGTCATGGCATGGAAACCATATAAGCCTGGGTGTTGACTTTTCCTTTGTGGGGCTATATCAGCATAGGCCTTAGATCCAGAAGGGCACAAAGTCTAAGTGCCATTAGGCATGATTCATCTTTCTTTTCTCTTCTTTTTTTTTTTCAGCCATCCGACACGCGAGCCTTGTGGGTGGGTAGCATTGGCATCTTGTAGTCACAAATGCCTTGAAAGCATGGGCTTTTGTAGCCGTGGGCAGCGGAATGGTGCGGGCATGCCAGCCATGTAGGCGCACAAAAATGTTCCCTCTAAGGCCTTCCAACATGTGAGTTGTATAGGCATAGAAATTTGAAGATATAAATTCTTTTCTTTGACGGTCACCGAGCATGTAAGTCATGCATACATCTGATCCCCTTTTCTTTGTGAGTGATTTGGCACACTGGCCACATAGAATATATCTTTCTTGAGCCATATGGGCATGCTTGTTTTTCTCTCTCTTTTTTTTTTTGAAGCTATCCGGCAGCTACACTGTCACGACTTCTTTGAATGACATCAGGCGCGTAAGCCATGTAGGCATAGAGTATTTCTCGAGCCACGCGGGCATACAAGCCAAGCCATGAGAGTTTTAGAGCCATCAGGCATAGAAGCCACATTAATGTGAGAATTTTGAAACCGTTGGGCTCGAGAGCCATATGAGAGCTTTGGAGTCACTCTTGATGCAAGAGCCATAGCTATGTTGGCACAGAGCATTTTGAAAATCATCTTGAGATGTCGAAACCATCTGGACATGGAACCGTCACGCCTGAATTTTTTTTCCTTCTTTTTGTTTTTTATTTTTAGCTATCAAGCACAGAAACCATATATACATGAAGTCTCTCATTTGGGAGCCGATAGGCATGTGAACCTTGCGGGCACGTGACTTCTCATTTCCTTTATTTCAATGCCATCAGACAAGACGACTATATGGATATACATTCTTCTTAAGTTGTATAGTATGTAAGCCATGTAAACATGAGAATTTTGAAGCCATCATGAGACATCAGGTCCATGTAAGTGTGAATGTCATATAGGCATGATCTTTTTTTATTTCTCTTTTTTTTAAGAGCCTTTGGGCATGTGAGCCATATAGGCATAAAACTTTCTCAGGTTGTGCGGGCATACAAGCCATATAGATGTGCCCCCTTTAGCCATCTTGTCACATCTTAATCCCAAACATCCATTTTTGAATGTGTGCTTGCTGACAGGCCATTGCCACAGTGAGGGTCACAATGTATTTCTAATGTGACAGTTGATTACTTTTAACCCCATCTGATAAGCTTTGAACAAAGTGTCAGTTAGGTCGTCTTTAGAACTTTGTCAAGTCAGTTGACTGGTGGCATATGAAAGCTTGCATTTCACCCCTATGTAGGGATTTTTTCTTTTGAAGACTAAGGCCAACTCGAGCAAACGAAATGCCCGAAGACTAGGCAATACATTCAAGGAAATTGGAACTCTGTGCTCTTTAGAATGTGCCACTTTCCCCCCTTCTTGGATGGCTCTGAAAGCTGACCGGAATAGTTGATGTTATCCATGTTAAACAACACCAAGGTCTTTCCTTCTTTGACTTTGATCATTGTGGATCATACATACCCATTCTACGATTAGCGTGGAGGGTAGGGTGGGCATTAACATGAGTATCTTTATCAGAACACTTCAGGCATCAACTCGATCCTATTGTAAGTGCTGAATAGGCTCTTTCTTAAGATGGAGCTTGAGGCATCTTCAAATGTTTCTTCGCACTTGACCTTCATGTACCACCTCTGAACAATTGAACTTGTTGAGGGAGGGATGGGTCGGGCACCAGAGCTTCAAATGCCATTATCACTCTCATTTGAGGTCGACGACTGACCATCTTGCATAGGACTTATGGCAATAAGTTGGCATGAGATTAAATGCTTCATTCCTTCGACTTGCCATTCTTTCCTCCGTATTTGTTATATTTGGGGGTGTACTGGGATATTTCAGATAATCCCCTCCTCTTGACCTTCAAGGTGCTGATATTTTTGAAATTTGTTCTCCCCTTGGTCTTTAGAACATTTAGGGTCTGCTGAAATAATCCTAGGAGCTTTTTCCCCTAGAATTTGAGACACGTGTATATTTCAAAAATTCATTTCCCCCATCTTTTGTACCATTCAGAACTTATAGGAATATTTTCAAAAAGCCTTTCCCTCATGATCTTCGTGGCATTCGGGCTCACTAGGTTGCTTCCATAAATTTTTCTTGAGTGGATTTCAGAATTTGAACTGAAAATCAATTTCCCTTTGTGATTCTCTCAACTTGCTAGGCTGAGTGCGTGGTTTGCATGAATTTCTCCTCCCTAGTCTTCATAACCTTTGGCTTGAGCATGCACAACAATACTTTCCATTCGAGTTTTGCATTTTCTAGGGTCTAAATTGGTGTTCGGCACCAAGCATCCCCCACAATCCTTCTGACCCTTGAGGTTTGAAGATGTACCTAGAATAGAGCATTCTCATTAACCCTAAGGTAGACATCTGTCATTGCATTTCTCCCTCGCCCTTGCGGCCATTATAATTTAAGTAGGAGCATGGTAAGAAATGTGTTTTTTTTCCTTTTTTTTCAGGCATGATGGCTTTTGGAGGTGACGTGAATGATTAGAACATAAGTTTGTTCCTGACTATGGTAGCTCCCAGAGATGAAGTAAATGTTCAACGTTGAAATTTGCCCCCAGTCTTGATGACCTTCTGGGGGGGTGACTATTGGATTTGACCCCCCTTTTTTTTGGTGGAGTTCCCTCCTTTTTGACATTCTGCTAGAGATGACATATCATGCTCTTTTGTCTATGTGTGAGACAGTTTGCCCCCTGTCGGCATTCTTCCTCTCATACTATGAAACCGGTGGAAAGTTGACCAAGGTAAGATTTCCCTGGTGCTCGTGGCTTCCGTAGGCAAGGTAGATGTTTGACATCAAATTCCGCCATAGGTCTTTGGCATTCTTGACTTTTCTTTTTGAAGGTGACATATCATCCCCGTGGAGCATTTGTAAAGTTGATTGGGGAGAAATGTCCCATGTGTTTCTGGCTTTGGGTTTGAGACTAGTTTTTTTCTGGAGTAGCCCAACTCCTCTTGTTTTGGCAACATGCTTTGAATATCATTTTTTCTTTTGCCCTTGCTATAATCAAGATGTGTGCATCTGCTTGAGAAAATATCTCCCTCTCTATCATTTGTAGTCTTTAGGGTCTACATGACTTCCCTTGAAAACTTGCCCCCCATCCTTGGTGGCATTTGGCGTGCTACTGAGCATATGATCCAGATAGCATGCCCTTGGACTTTTATAGCCTTTGGGAGGTATGGCGGATATTTGACATGAAAGTTTGCCCCTGACCTTGATGGCCTTTGGAGGTGTGATGGATGCTTAACATAATAGCTTGCCCCCGATATTTGCGACTTTTGGGGGCAAATTTCTTTCTTTTCAACATTCCCTTGGAGGTTGGAGAACACATTTTGTTTTCATTCAGGACCGCTGCCCCCAGTTGGTATTCCTCCTCCAAAGCCATGAAGTGATCAGAAAGTCAACCAAGATAGCATGCCCCAATATTTGCGGCCTTTATGGTCCAAACCTTGTTCAAAGTAGTCCATCTCCTTTGGCTATTCTAATTTTTTGGAACATGTATTGGCATATATATTATTTCTTCTCTTTGTCTTTGTGACTTTTGGAGTTTCAGCACATGCTATACCCAGGAGAATATCTCCCCTTTGTCACTTATAGCTTTTTGAAACTTGAGTTGTTTTCCTTGGACATTTTTTTTTTCAACCTTGGTGGCCTTTGGGGTTGCTGAGCAAATGATTTGAATGACATGCCCCCAGCCTTAGTGATTTTTTTGGTGTACTAGGATATCTCTTGGAGATGGGATATCATCCCTGTCGCTTTTGCCTACAACATTCATGCTTTGCCATAGAATCCCTGCACCTCGTAATGATTAAAGAGCGCCATGAAAGGCTTGGGCATGCACAAGGTACCCTGTCATGTGCTGGCTTGCCATTAATGTAAGCCATCAAGCATTTGATGGTGGAGGATTCACGTGATGTTATCGTGACAATCTTCCATTTTGGCAACCGCCAAGTCTTCGGTTCTTGGTGGCATATGGTGGCCGTGTTGATGATGAAGGTAACTTCCTCGGCCACAAGCTTTGGTCCATCTTTGGCTTCATCTTTTGACAGTTGGACAGGTCCTATTACAAGAGCTCAAAATGCAAGCTGCTTCATTGGGTGGTGTTCGCCTTTGCTTCAGTTGAGACAACCGAGATGGCTTCCAGGAATTTAGCTCCTACATGACATCCTCCATTGAAGCTCATAAAATAAGTCAAGATTTGCGGCAGTTGCCGATCAACGTGTTCGTCTTGCAATGTCATTGTGGCAGAGAGATGAAGGGAGAGAGAGGTCCCACCGGGCGTGCCATTTGTTCGAACCTCGCGATTTACTTCATCCATCGTTTAAGAATATATATAGGTATGGAAATATGTATGGATGATTTTTGTTTGTTGTGGCGCGGACATCTCTTTTTGACAATAACAGCAACATTGCTTCCGGCCTGATTATTCTCTCCTTTTTTTTTACATACACATTTAGCGAGGTTGTAGTGAGTTCTTTGAATTTGATCGGACCTCTCTCCACCAATCCACGAATGGATTCGGTGTTAATTACACCGAGCGACGGCTCAGTAACCCTTGATTAACCGCCATAACAACATATACGCAAGACGAATTTGAATGTTGAAAAATGATCGTATGTTCAATCTTTCTTTTTCTTGATTGAATGAATATACATGCCAACTTTCTTGACTTTTGTTTCTTTTGTACATGTATTTCCTTGAATGAGCTTTAGGGCCAACTGACATTTCCCCGAAGTGGGACTTGACCGACTTAACGGGGCTTCATGATTTGACTGACTTGATATCCATCAGGCAACATTTCCTCGGAATGAGGCTTGGTCGACCTAACGGGTCTTCATCATCCGCTAAGTGGTATTTTCCCAAAGTGGGACTTGACCGACTTAACGGGGCTTCATGATTTGACTGATTTGATATCCATTAGGCAACATTTCCTCGAAGGGCTTGGTTGACCTAACGGGTCTTCAACATCTGTTAAATGGCATTCTCCCAAAGTGGGACTTGATCGACTTAACGGGGTTTCATGATTTGACTGATTTGATATCCATTAGGCGACATTTCCCCGAAACGGGGCTTGGTCAACCTAATGGGTCTTCATCATCCGTTAGCGGTATTTTCCCGATCGGGGATTAACCGACTTAACGGGGCTTCATGATTTGACTGATTTGATATCCATTAGGCAACATTTCCTCGGAATGAGGCTTGGTCGACCTAACGGGTCTTCATCATCCGTTAGCGGTATTTTCCCGAAGTGGGACTTGACCGACTTAACGGGGCTTCATGATTTGACCGATTTGATATCCATTAGGCAACATTTCCCGAAACGGAGCTTGGTCAACCTAATGGGTCTTGGACTTTTGTTCGTCGGCATTGCTCGTTTGGGAGCGAGCCGATTTGATGAACTTGGGTTTTTCATCCATTACCCGGTATTTTCCGATCGGGGATTAACCGGATTAATGGGGCTTGGAATTTTCATCCATTACCCGGTATTTCCCGATCGAGGATTAACCGGATTAATGGGCCTTGAAATTTGTTCGTCGGCGTTGCTCGTTTGGGAGCGAGCCGAGTCGATGAAATTGGGTTTTCATCCATTACCCGGTATTTCCCGATCGGGGATGAACCGGATTAATGGGCCTTGGACTTTTATTCGTCGGCATTGCCCGTTTTGGGAGCGAGCCGAGTTGATGAATTTGGGATTTCATCCATTACCCGGTATTTCCCCGATCGGGGATTAACCGGATTAATGGGTCTTGGACTTTCTTTGTCGGCATTGCTCGTTTGGGAGCGAGCCGAGTTGATGGAATTTGGGATTTCATCCATTACCCGGTATTTCCCCGATCGGGGATTAACCGGGTTAATGGGTCTTGGACTTTTTGTCGGCATTGCCCGTTTTGGGAGCGAGCCGAGTTGATGAATTTGATGTTTTTCATCCATTACCCGGTATTTCCCGATCGGGGATTAACCGGATTAATGGGTCTTGGACTTTTCTTTGTCGGCATTACTCGTTTGGGAGCGAGCCGAGTTGATGGAATTTGATGTTTTTCATCCATTACCCGGTATTTCCCGATCGGGGATTAACCGGATTAATGGGTCTTGGACTTTTTGTCGGCATTGCCCGTTTTGGGAGCGAGCCGAGTTGATGAATTTGATGTTTTTCATCCATTACCCGGTATTTCCCGATCGGGGATTAACCGGATTAATGGGTCTTGGACTTTTCTTTGTCGGCATTACTCGTTTGGGAGCGAGCCGAGTTGATGGAATTTGATGTTTTTCATCCATTACCCGGTATTTCCCGATCGGGGATTAACCGGATTAATGGGTCTTGGACTTTTTGTCGGCATTGCCCGTTTTGGGAGCGAGCCGAGTTGATGAATTTGATGTTTTTCATCCATTACCCGGTATTTCCCGATCGGGGATTAACCGGATTAATGGGTCTTGGACTTTTTGTCGGCATTGCCCGTTTTGGGAGCGAGCCAAGTTGATGAATTTGATGTTTTTCATCCATTACCCGGTATTTCCCGATCGAGGATTAACCGGATTAATGGGTCTTGGACTTTTTGTCGGCATTGCCCGTTTGAGAGCGAGCCGAGTTGATGACTTTGGGATTTTTCGGGTGAGCCGTTGGGGCTTTCTCTCTCATCCACTGACTGGTGCTTCCCGATCGGGGATTGACCGAATCGGTGGGTCTTCATGGTCCGTTGGGGGTTTCTCTCTCATCCGCCAGTCGGTATCTCCCGATCGGGGATTAACCGAGCTGACGGGCCTTGATGGTCCGTTGGGAGTTTTCTCTTTCCTCCACCAACCGTTGGGAGTTCTTTTTTCAACCGTTGGGGGTTTTCTCTTTCCTCCACCAACCGTTGGGAGTTCTCTTTTTTTCAACCGTTGGGAGTTTTCTCTTTCCTCCACCAACCGTTGGGGGTGTTCTTTTTCCAACCGTTGGGGGTTTTCTCTTTCATGGTGGAGTTGGGTTTTTGTTCATGTGGGTTCAATTGGAGTTTGATCATCATGGACTTAATGGGCCCACTTTCCATGTTAATGGGCCTTGGGTCGATCTCATGCTCATCTCGGTTGAAACCGGATTGGGCTTGAATGGACCGAGTTTGATGCACTTGGAATGGAGTCACATGCCATTGAGCTTCCTTTAAGAATGGTGAATTGGGCCTTGTAGACCTTAATGGGCCTAAGTCCCACCTTAATGGGCCTTGGACCGGTCTCTTGTTCATGTTGGTCAAAGCCTAATTGGGCCTTAGTTGATTGGACTTGGTTCATTTGAGATGGGAGCATATGGTCTTGCACTTCATTTGAAGATGATCAATTGGGCCTTGAAAGCCATAATGGGCTTTGATGAGTGATTTCTCTCCTTAGGGCCTTAGTTAATTGAACTTGATTTATTTGAAATGAGGTCACATGATCTTGATCCACATGGATGGTGGCTAATTGGGCCTTGAGAGCCTTGATGGGCCTTGATGAAATGGGTGATATTCCTCCTTGCCTAATGGACCATTGATTGCTTGATGCCTCACATGCCATCATGGTATGAGATGATGTGATCTCCACATGCTATCATGATGTGAGATGATATGATTAACCCCATGGTATACCTTGGGACTTAGCCAATTCCATGAGAAATGAACCTTGGACTTCCTTCTCTCCTTGCACTCTCTTGGACAATGGGGTAAAGGGGAGAGCCTTGTGCTTGGCGTAGGATGAACCTTGGGGTATGTTGCCTCTCTCCTCTCCAAGAGGAATTCATGGGTTTTTATATGCCAAAAGAGGGGGGTATTTTGGTCCACAAAATGCCCCAACTTCTCCTTGTTTTTGAGGGTGTGAGAAGAGGGGAGGGTAACTTTGGAAATATTTTATTATGCCTTTTGCTTTTGGGTAGGTGTGAGGGAAAAAGGTGGGGGCATTTTGGGCTTTGGTCACCTTTATGGAGGGTTGGGGTGGCCAATTACACAAAATGTCCCTCAAATCACTTTTCAAGAGGATTTTCGCATGGCCTATTTGGGACAACTTTTGGGCCCTCCCCTCTTGAAAATTCGAGGCCCAAATGGCCAAAATGAAGGCCCAAATGTATGTGCATGGGTCCAATGGATAAATCAACATTAATTAAGCCCATTTGGGGCTCATTAGAGGGATCTTAATCTCTCTAAAAAAAAGAATTTCAACAAACTTGGATAGTTTAAGAAGAAAATTCGGCCCAATGAGACCCAAATTAATGGCCCATTTGATATAAGATGAAAGATAAAAATCTTTCTTTATGGCATAACTCAATGTTTCTTTTTTTTCTACATATTTTTTTTATTTCTTTTTCTTTGCTAGCTTTTTCCCATTCTACATTTTTTCTCCTCTTTTTTCTGCTTTTTTTATATATATCCTCCTCCTTCTTTTTTCTGTTTTCTTGATTTCATCTCCTTCTTTCTTCATTTTTTTTTCTTCTCTTTTTTTTGTCAGAAACCATCTCCCTCTCTCTTCTTTTCTTCATCTGTTCTCTTTTTTTTTCTTTTCTGGCCCCCTTTTTTTTACAGGGGTTTTCTCCTCCCTCACGTATTGTAATTATCGTCCTCTCTCTCCTTTCCCTTTTTTTTTTTTACTTCATCTATCATTTTTTGTTTTCTCCTTTCTTCTCTTTTTTTTTTTGCTCCTTTTCATCGTCATTAACCTTATAATTAATGAATGAGAGAAATACAAAGGTTTAATCTGTCGCCCTTTATCTCTCGCGCCTTTTATCAACATTATAATCGTCGAGATTCTTTTGATCACTTCGGGACAAATGATCCAATGCCCCTCCATTCTCTATTTTGACCGCGGTCAAAATTGCCCCATCTACACTTTAACGTGTGTATGGTCTCGCGGTGGATCAATCCCATGGGTGTACATGAAAACATATATATATCATTTGTACGGGGGGTCGTGGCATGGCTTTAGCACAAGCCCACTTGATTTTGACTTTGGTCAAAATTGGTTTGGGCTCTCCCGTCCCGACAGGGCAAGCCGCGGGCGTTCGGCGGAGGAAGCTTCGCGAAGGGCGAGGGGGCAGCTCGGACCTTTCACCCCTCTGCCACTCGCCCCCGCCCTCTCGGTCCGCGTGAGGACAGCGCCCGCCGTCACAGGTCCTGTACGGCGGCGCCCAACGGCGCAACCAGTCTCCATCGTCTTCCTCCGCGACGAGCCTTCACAGCTCCTCCTTCGGTGGCTTGCTTGTTCCATCGGGCCTGCGCGAGGGTGCTCCGCCTCTTCTTCCTGCGGCCTGCCTCCTTCACCGAGCCGCTGGTCAGCGCGAGGGTGCTCCGCCATCTTCTTCCTGCGGCCTCTTCCTTCTTCACCGAACCACAGCGCCCGGGCGACTCTCTTCGTTGTCGAACGGCTCGAGCGGGTCCGGCTGCCCGGTGTCTTCAGCCCGGGGCCGATCTGCAGGCCTTCCCGGCGGTTGCGCCATTCTCGCTCCGGAGAGGCCTTGCGCCTTCTTTTTTCTCTTTTTTTCAGTCAGCAGCCCCTTTGGCGAGTTCTTCCTCCCTGCGCACTGCCGGGTCTTCCGGCTGTCGACCACGGTGAGGGGCCTTCCTCCGCGCGGTCTTCTTTGCGGCTGGCCAACACCTTCTCGGCTCTCTCTCTCGGCGAGGCTCCTCCACATCCAGCTTCGAGGGAGCCCTCTCTCTCCCTCCCTTCACTTCGCGCTGCCAGGTCCGAGTTGCCAAGCTGTTGCGGAGGGCTCTTCTCCGTTTGGTGTTTCCGGCGTGGCCAGCTGTTCCACAGCACCCGCCGGCAGGCATCTTCTCCTTCGCGGGCCGCCTCGCAGCCGCCGAGCCTCGTCACCCTCCGGTTCCTCTGCGGCGGTCATAGCGAGGGCCCGCCTTCCAGTCGAGCTTCGCGGGAGCCGCCTCCATTTGATTTGCTCGGCGCTTCTGGCTCCCGCCAGCTTCTTCCGCCCGCGCACCTTCGTTCCGGAGGCGTGCGTACAGCAGGCTGTCGACGGAGCCTGACCATCGCACCCGCGGGACTCCATCTTGCCAGGTGTTTACATTATCGCCTTCCTCGCTTATTGTTATTTTTTTTCGTCTCCCCCCTTTTTCCTCTCCTTCTTACCGGACGACTCCGGCATTTCCTTGGCTGGTGGCTTGTGCCAGATCTCACCCGACATTGTAGCACCGGTCGGAGACAAGGGCTGCGCGAACCCGTGGTTTTGATTCCTCTTGCGCACGACTGTAACAACGTCTCTGCAGGTCCTCTAGGGGTTCCGACGGGAGCAGTTTTGCCTCGGCGGTGCTGGCTCTCGGCGGTAGCCACTTCATCCATAGACGGGAAGCTCAACACGGTGAGATCCTCTCTTCACCCCCCTCGTCTTCTCCTTTTTCTTTTTTTTTTTGACAAAACCTTTCGATGACCTGCAGGACTCGGGTTTAGAACTGTCGGATGGTCTCTTTGCCTTCCTGTCATCATTCATTCATCATTTTTTCGAATCATCTTATGTTCATGCTTCATTTGTTTCATCTTTTCTTTTGACGTCAGAATGCTGTGCGGCTCTGTGTGCTTTAAGCTCACTCTTGTTTTACTAAGACATGACATTGTATTGGTGTATCTGGCGTGGGACCGAGATCGGTTGGCTGCGATCTTGGATAGACCGGACCGATTGACACATGACAGGGTTTAATGAATAAACAAGGTCGTCGTCGACCCCTCCGTTGGGGGATCGTTGGCGTTCGACCTAAAGAAGATGACATTTGTCTCCGACCATCCTTCCGGGGAGCCATGGCCGGTTGACTTAAAAAAAATGATAATTATTGAAAAAGGCAGTCGTCAACCCCTCCATTGGAGGACCGTTGGCATTCGGCCTGAATGAAGATGACATTTGTCACCGACCACCCTTTCCGGGGAACCATGGCCGGTTGACTTAAAAAAATGATAATTATTGAAAAAGGCAGTCGTCAACCCCTCCATTGGAGGACCGTTGGCGTTCGGCCTGAATGAAGATGACATTTGTCACTGACCACCCTTTCCGGGAAACCATGGCCGGTTGACTTAAAAAAATGATAATTATTGAAAAAGGCAGTCGTCAACCCCTCCATTGGAGGACCGTTGGCGTTCGGCCTGAATGAAGATGACATGTGCCGTTGGCCACCTCTTCGGAGGATCATGGTCAATCGGCTTAATGAATAAACCATAAGCATAAGCTGCCCAGTCTGGTTGTGTGCTTAGCGACCAATTTTTTTTATGACAATTGCTTCGCTTGTAGTCGCTTTTTTTTCAATTCTCACGTTATGCATAGATTTCTCATTTTTTTGTCTCATAGCACCATGCTAATTTAAGCTAATCAAACCTGATCACTTCAATATATGCTGCATTTTTTTCTTTTGCCCTTTTGCCAGAGTACTTTGGTCAGCTTCCCTTTTTTTGCGGGGTTAACAACTGGCCAGAAGGTTGGAGCAGGTCATAGGAAAGGTGGTCTCTACTGTTTGGATACACTGCATCTTCCATAAACCGCCTTTACTATCTTCCGATCACCTGAACGCACCCTCCTTACTATTGAGCTTTGGCATCGATGTTTGGGTCATCCTTCAACTACTCGTCTTCAATCCCTTTTTCAGTTTGGTGTTTTAGGACGAAATACATCTTCCTTTTCTTTAAAACATTGTGAGGCTTATCATCTTGCTAAGCAAACTGCTATTCCATTTTCTCTAAATAAAAGTATTTCCAAAGCTCCTTTTGATCTCGTGCACTCCGATATTTGGGGACCTTCTCCTCTTCCATCCATGATAGGTTTTTTTTTTACTATGTGAGTTTTGTGGATGATGGTACTCGCTTTACTTGAATCTATTTGCTACATAAGCGGTCTGATCTTCTTTCTACCTATCGCCAGTTTACTAAACTGATTCTTACACATTTTCATTGTCGCATCAAAGTTCTTCGAACTGATGGTGTTCGAGAGTATATCTCCTCGGAGTTTCATCTACTTTTGGCTTCACATAGTACCCAACCACAACTATCATGTCCTTATACACCTCAACAAAATGGGATTGCTGAACATAAACATCGTCATATTCTTGAAATTGCTCATAGTTTACTTATTTCTACGTCAGTTCCCAAAGCATTCTGGGCTGAAGCAATTGTTACTTCTGTGTTTCTTATTAACATTACACCTTCTTCTGTCTTATCAGGGGTAACACCTTATGAGTGACTTTATTCTACTCCGCCTAATTACAATTGTCTTCGTACCTTTGGTTGTACTTGTTGTATCTTATTACCTATGCATGAGCACACTAAACTTTCACCTCGTGCCAATAAATGCATTTTTCTTGGATATAGCACAGATTACCTTGGGTATCGTTGTTATGACCATGTTACTCAATGTCTTTGCATTTCTCGTCATGTTACTTTCATTGAACACATTCCTTACTTCTCCACTAGCTCTCAAGACATTTCTTTTCTATATGAACCTAACTCATCCTCTACCACCTCTGTTATACCAGGTATTCCCAATGCTTTACCTATCATTGACCCCATAGCATCTACTTCTTCAGAGCAATCTACCATTGCTCCCCCTTCTCGGAACAATATTTCAAGTGCTCCAGTTTTGGAAGATGCCTTAGAATCCTCCAGGGAGGTTACACCACCTTCTGCTCCACATCATTCTGAGTCAGTTGTTGCGACTCGACGCTACCCTCAGCGCTCACATCGTCCTCCTGATAGACTTGGCTTTGATCCTACTAACTTCTACTCTGCTCAGTTTTCTGCCTTCCTTACAGCTATTCACAATCATTAGGAGCCCCAAAGTTGTAAGCAAGTTACTCAAATACCAGAATGGTGTCAGGCAATGCAATATGAGCTTCAGGCCCTTGAACGCACTCATACATGGGATCTTGTGCCACTACCTCACAATGTCTCTCCTGTTAGTTGCAAATAGATGTATAAAATCAAAACTAAGGCTGATGGTTCTATTGAACGGCACATGGCAAGACTTGTAGCATGAGGTTTTACTAAGGAATATGGCATAGACTATGAAGAAACCTTTGCTCCTATGGAAAAAATGACTACTGTTCACAGTTTATGATAGAAATGTATGCCCTACAAGCCAATCATATATGATATGATTCGACATTTCTAGAAATATCTCATTCAGATTAATTAGGCAAATCTTCATTATAAGCTCTTATTAGATGCGAATATAATAATGAAGTCCTTGATCAAATACAATGATGATTAAATCATGATGAGATCATGATAATGAGATTGATCATCTAGAGGTATTTGATCTAAATGTTCCTAGTCATAGGATACTTGAGACGGGACATCAAGGATCCGGATAGACTAGTGTATGTGATGTCTTCTCAAGTGATGAGGACGACCGATCTCATTGGTCATTAGTGTGGAGACACTAAGATACACATGCAGGTGCTCATTAGTTGAATGAGTTCACTGAACTGACCGAATTAGAAACCCTGAATGGTATCTTACCGAACTGTCTATCAGGGTTTTCTATCATCACGGTTGCATGGTTGGATCTTTGACCTGAGTCGCCAAAGATGCCTTGTTGGGTGGAACTTGTGCTTTGACCATTTACTTATGGATCACAATTTAGATGGTCCTATATAGCGATGGATCGGGTACAAGGAAAATCCGATGGAGGCAATTGAGCGGACAACAAGGGATCATCCACTCTCGGTAAGTGAGAGTGAATGTCCGATGGGATAGTACTCTAAATCCCTGGCCATGGTAGATAGGATAATTGGAAAAGGAGTTTTCCAATTGATCCAATTCCGAGTACAGGATCATATAGAGTCGGTACACTAAGGAGTTGACAATCGATGCCGTACTCCTTTCCGACCGGGACATTGGATGGATGAGGGTTTATATCCATGTGGTAACTGATGATGGAAAGGCTCAATGGAGATGAAATTATCCCCATAGCCATTTGGGATCATGGGATGTGGCTTGTACCCTTCATGATCGGTAGGCCGATTAATCTGTTATCGGATAACGGATTTAATTAAATTAAATAAAATTGTTCTATTTTATTTAGGCCTCAACCAAATAGGCTATTGGGCCTAGTGGGTCACACACAAAAGGACTTATCCACAAGTACAGGGGCAAGGACGTAATTTATAGAGATTTTGGGTTTTTATGAAAAATTCCATAATTCTCTATAAATACTAATGGTTTCAGCCAAACCCCATCAAGCCAAGGGTGAAAACCACGTCCCAAGCCTCCTCCCTACCTCCTCCTCTCTTTAGAAGGTGTCCATGGTCGATGGAGCTCGGTTCGGGAAGAGTTCTCGAGGCTGACGCGAAGGGAGAACCTGCTGTGGATGAAGTTCGTGTGGATACTGCTGGAGACCGGACACTTGAACGGTTTGTAGAGCTTGAGAAGCTCATCTCCTTCCTCTCCATGGGATTATATGAATCCCTATCAGGTATATTCGAACCCGATTTGATCGGTTTTCGTTTTTCGTCGTTCGGTTCTGATTGAGACGGATTCTAAAGGAACCCATAGGAATCGTCGCTTCCGCTGCACCAAATTTTAATGGACGATTCCTTACAGTTTAATCACGATTGCTACTGCTTGTCATTGGCCTTTATATCAACTTGATGTAAAGAATGTCTTTCTTCATGGAGAGCATTCAGAAAAAGTCTACATGCAGCTACCTCCTGGGCTTACCACTCCACCCAACCATGTGTGCCTTCTTCGCAAGGCTATTTATGGGCTCAAGCAAGCACCACGAGCCTGGTTTGAATAGTTTCGTTGCGTTGTTCTTGCAATTGGCATTCAAGAAAGTAATGAAGACTATTCACTGTTCACTTGCAACTCACCACGTGGACGTGCCATTCTTCTTCTATATGTTGATGATATAATTGTCATTGGTGATGATTCGACTATTATTACTTCTCTTAAAGCACATTTGAAACAGGAGTTTGACATGAAAGATATGGGTTTCCTTCGTTACTTTCTTGCACTCTAAGTCTCCCTCATGTGTTCTCTGATGAGAAATTAGCCGATCTTTTTACAAAATCACAAACTACCCTAAGGTTTCGTGAATTGGTTGGCAAACTTTTAGTCTATGATCTGACATAAGTTTGAGGGGGGATGTTAATATAGCATGTCTTGTATATTGTAGAAACTAGCTATTCCTTTCATCTTTCTTTATCTTACATTTAGAAGGTAGATTAATTGTAGATTGATTGTCCTACTATTCTTGTAAGATGATGTACCTATATAAATATTGATGTTAATAGAATGATAAGAGCATTTGTTCTTGATTTGTCACAATATATAATAAAAATAAAAATAAAAATCCAAAGAATATATAAAAATAAATAATTTTATAAGTATTAAATATATACTTAAAATCTCTCTTATTAATCTCTTGTTTGATCATCTAGTATAACAAATAGTTTTATTTTCCTATTAACTACTGCCTATGGAATTATCTAAATAAAGAAAAGCAATGTATGAACTTATCTAAATAAATAAATGCAATGTTAAATAGATCAATCTCAACTATTCAAGTTCAATTGATCAATTGCTATCATTAGTCCATCATCCATTAAGAAAAAAGCAATAATATAAATAAAAATATAAAAATATGATAATAATAATATAATATTAATATTAATATAAAAATAATAAATTAATATAATATAATAATATAATATATTAAATAGTATATAATATAAAAATAAAATAAAATAAATATTAAATAAAAATACAAAATAATAAATATCAATATTAAATATTAAAATATATTATGAAAAGACATTCTAAACTCTCCCTTGCCCCCTCCATCTCCCGCTCTTGGAATCCATCTCCCTCCCATTTTCCCTCTCCCACTCCTCTTTTCCCCTCAACGTGAAACCTAGCCCCAACTCCCAAAATCCATTTCCCTCCTATTTCTCCCTCTCACTCCTCTTCCCCGCCCCCATCGCTGAACTAGCCCCGCTCCTCTTCACCCCCCTTGCACTGCTGGATAATCCATTGACAAGCACCTTCGACCGAGGAGACATACCCCCGAGCTTTGTGGATGAAGGATCTAAAAGGAATAGTTTTGCTCCTTTCTACTCTAATGCCTTCCTCCCATGGCCTGGCATTCACAGACACAGGTGGCGACAGGCAAGGGTGACACCAACCCATGTTGGCAGCATGGGAGGAGAAAGCACCAGTGGTAGATTGGGATGGGGAGCAACAGAGCAAGTGGGTGCTTCTCTTGTCTCTTTGTGATGGAACATCATCCGCCCCTTCGTCAAGCCAGCCCTAATGGTCCTTTCATGGTGCCTTTGGACCAAAATGATCCCATAGAAGCCGTTGGAGATGCAACTCTCTCTATGGTAGATGACAGCTTACAAATGGTGAAAGGTCTTGCGTCCTTTCTACCTGCTCGCTATCGAGCATGAATGGTGGGCTATAATTTAGGAGGATGTGAGTTAGTAACTTATTATGTGACCTTTTAGAATTTTTTTGAGGTTAATATCGATTTATCTTAAAGGTTAGTAACATAGGTAAGAGATTAGTAAATGTTAAATTTAAGTGAACATAGGTTAATAACTAATTACATGATTTTTAAAAAATTATTTTTAGTTAATATCGATTTATCTTGAGAGTTAGTAATATGTCTAAATGGTTAATATGTATAAATATAAGAGAACATGAGTTAATAATTGATTATGTAATTTTGTAAAATTTTTGTAGTTAATATCAATTTATCTTGAGGGTTAGTAATATACGTAAAATATTAGTAATATATGTAAAAAAATTACTAATTAGAATTTTCAAAAAAATGTTGATTAATAATTGATTATGTGTGAATTTTTAGATTTTTTTGATTAATATTATTTATCTCGAGAATTTGTAATATTTGTTAATTAATAACTGAAAATTTTGGGAAATTAATAATATACTTAACTGGTTAATAACGGGGTTGGTAAAAAAGAAATAGAAGGTGGCTTCCATTGACACAGTTCAATCCCATCATACGAACATTTTAAGTGATGAAGTATCGCAACTATTTTATAGAGATTGTGGTGTTCCCTTCTTTCGTCGCATGAGACCATCGTAGCTTGATTTTTAAGCTTTCATGATTTGATTCTCTTCTACTTCAGACTTATTCTGCTGCATGGCAGAACGTGGAAGGTGAGTGACATCTGCGCACTGCCACGTGAAGTGCTCTCTGCCCGGATAATAGAAAAATGGGATTAGGTACAGCTTTGACTCGCGTTCATCCCATCAAGGGTCATCATCTTCTGCTCATCTCCGCCTGAGATCATAGGGATAGATGCATCGTACAGGGGTACAGTTAATTTTTACGCTTACATTTCCGTGTTTCTTTGCTGCTTATTGATTACCCCTTGTGGACGCATCTATATAATTCAATGCATGCTAATCTGCGACTGTTTCGTACATGAAGCATGCGTATTTAATTCACAAGGTGGTCAATTGAAGGTGGCCTCAGTTGGATCGAGGGATTTTGTTCATTTACTAATAAAATTTTCAAGTTAACATTCTACATTTAATTAATTCAAAGTGTATATTAATTTATAACAAGTAATAAGTACTTCAACAAAATTTATCAACCCCATTATATTCATATTTTATCTAACTGATCTCATCTATATTTTATTAGTCGCATCTATATTTCAGTAATCTCATTCATATTATACTTATCCTCTTCATGTTTTCTAACCCAATTTACATTTATTAGTGTTCATAAATATATTGTTTGAATTAAAAGGTTAGTTGTAAACATGATTCAAACAGAGAGACCTCGTTCGACCAAATCCGATCTAAACTCGAGCAATACACAGTTAGCCGCTTCATCGCTAAGGAAACATGAGTCGGTAATAAGTTTAATTTCATCATAGGATTCCAAGCAGTAAGATCATGTTACGGCAGCGTAGAAAATTATAAAGGCACGCATCCATTGATGCCGCACATGGCACCTGCGCCATAGCACTTCACCAAGAGAAATTTCTGACTAGCCTGCGGAATAAGTTATAAGCACGGATTATACGGCATGGCCTGATTGATATACATACACTGTCACAACAATATAATATAGTTTCTCTGCACCTTCCTGAAGCAGATTCTCTGCTTGCGCCCATAGGTTAGAGATGTACGATGCTGTTGTAAGATTGGCGTTCCCAGGTGGGTACACAGCTGTGTTATCTCCGGACGGAGCTCACTGCAAGCTGTGCATCTTGGTACCATACTAAGTACAAGAGGAAGTAGTCGACCGCCGTCCACCCTGATTGATACAAGAGAAGGCATGACGATCGCTAGTTAGTTTGTAGGTGAGAGCTACCCTTGAAGGAGAGGGCAAGACCGAAGACTCTTGTTTCAGCAACTGTTCGAAGAGAAGCAAGTGATCATATGGTTCTACTGTATCACAGCTAGCTATTCAAAGACGAGGCTTCATCGGTCCTTTTACTCCTCGAACACCATATGCATGGCATCATACTGTTCAACGTCGTCGCGCATCTCGAGGGGGATTACCTGCTTAGTCAAATCTTACAATATGAGACATAACTATAATAACGTTTTGGAGGAATAGCCAACGGTTTTTTAGTTATATGGCCTTCTTAAAAACTAACTGGGATCAAACAAATAATTTGTTTAATGTACTGTACCCTCAATAATCTTGTCTCTCCTTGTTAGGAACAAGATATCTGAAGTGGACCCAGGAATATAGGAGTGACAACTGAATTTTGTGCTATGTAAAATCCATGTTATTTCCATCTCATCATTTTATACATTGTAATTGGATCACTGTAAATATATATACACATTGTGCTGCACAGTATGTGCGAGCATTCTCTTCCCTCAATCTCTCTGTCCCTCCTCTTTGTTTTCTATGCTGACTCTTTTCCAGTTTCTTCTGGATCTTAGATCTCTCACACTTGGAGCTCTCACTTTCCTACAATCAAATTTGCTACGTGTATGCCTGAAAAACTACATGCCCAGTTACAGGTTATATATTACGCTTCTTTGTGATGGCAGCATGCTAGAATAGAAAACATCTCACCATTGCCCAATGTTGGCATCAAATTTTTTTGTTAAACTTGTTCAATACATATTTGAATAATGCTGAAGTCAATCCAGAAATTTGACGTAAATTCGATAAAACAAGGACCAAATAATACAAACTGACTTTGAAAAAGTCTCGGCAAGACTTGATATGTTCCAAATGGTCAAGATAACAAGCTCATTGCATAGCCTTGGTTGAGAGCTACGTACAGTACCCTGTTGGCATCAAAATTTTCCGCTTAGCTTGATACAGATTTCAGCAATGCCAAAGTCGACACAAAAAATCTGACCCAGATTCAGAAAATTCAAGAATAGATGATGCAAACAGGCACTGAAAATGTCTTGGCATGGCTTTACATGCTACAAATAACTAAGATAATGTGCTCATTGCATAGCCCTGGTCGAGAGCTTCGCAACGGTGTCCAAAACATGGAAAATGGACACCAGAAGGCCGAAATGACCGTTTTCCCCCTAACACTTTGGAACAACTTGGGACTCTAATATGGAATTCCAACTTTACCACATTGTCAAGGTTGGATAGAGCTAGGCAATGCTCAAAACGGATTGAAAATCCGACCACCGGACGAAGAGATATACAAGAAGGATCAAATATCTACGAAAAGTCGTATGTCGTCGCACTAGGGGCATAATAGTCCGATCAGCTCCGGGATTGACCCATGGGCTGAAAATTTCAATTTTCATGGCCTAAAACATTTATCTCATGAATATTGATGCATGAAAAATAAATTTGGCCAATGGGAGGAGGTAATTGCATTCAATTACAGTTTCCGACATTATCGACGACCGAGATTGCACGGATCAGAGAAATCAGTAAAATAAGAGATCCTAGGCAATTTGGGAGATCTCAACCACACATTTGGATGGATCATAAGATCAATGGTCATCATTGATTGTCCCATATTTTTTTGATTTATTTTTGGCTGTGTTTAATCAATTTTCTGCCGAAATTAATGGTAGCCATCGGATCGTGAGTCTTTTAGATGAACGGTCTAGATTGGATCACTCTCTCTCTTCCATCCACTTGGCTGGCCGAACTCCTCCCCATCTTCCATGCACACAATCCCCTATAAGTTAGGGAGCTGGCCGAACTCTCCATCTGATGGCATGGCTAGCAACATTGGCTTATCTCCCTCAACCACCTCAACAAGCTCAACAACCCCCATGGTTTTTCCTTATCCCTCTCAACAACCCATGGTCTATCCCCATCTGATGGCTGGCAGAACCAGCCTTCCCACTCCCTTGTGTGCTAAATCCTCTAGAAGATAGGGGCTGGCTAAACTAGCCTTCTCACTCCCTTGTGCGGTCAATCCCCTAGAAGACAGGGGCTGGGCCGAACACCCTTCTCTCCCTCTCTTCCTAGTTGGTGCACAACCTCAACAACCTCAACCATCTTGACTTACTCCACTCAACAACCTCAACCATCTTTCCTTACTCCACTCAAAAACCTCAACAGCCCTAGCCTTATCCCCATCTGCAGATGGCGCCCCTCAGCCTCTATAAGAGCCCCTTCAGCTGGTCTTGTTCCAAAAGGGTTGATCACCCTGTGGAAGCTCTGCCTCTCATTCCCCTCACCAACTCTGGTTGAACCAGGCTCCTCCTCATCTTGTGTGGACGTCTTTAACAGCAATTTAGCAAGCTTTTCTTCTTCTCTTTGGTGTTCCAAGTGAAGGATAAGAAGGGTGAATCAAGCTAGCTCCTGCAAGTATGCCAGAGGCAAGTGTAGACAACCAACAACAGCAAACTTCATCATTTGGTGGAGCTCTCTTCATCCCTTTGCTCCCTCCATCGACATTAGCAAGAAGAAGACTCCTTTTCTCATCCAACAGCAAGAGAAAAGGGGTTTGATGGCACATTCATTCCATCATCTTCATCTCCACCTGCAGTGCAAGAGAGAAGAAAAAATGGTGAGTAGGAGAAGCGTGCTCCGATGTAGTCCTTTAATTCTACTCTTCCCCTTCTCTTCTCTACCCCTATCCATGGTGGCATACCCTCTGAGTAATGCCCATTCAGCCCCTTTGAGTGCTCTCCATGTTGGTCTATAGAAATCCATCCTTTAGCCCCAAGGGCACCCTTCATTTGGCCATCACAAAAAATAGCCCCTTGCTGTCCCCAAAAAAAAGGCCTCCGAACCAGCCCCTTGTGCATCCTTTTGGCCCTCCATGTTGGCCCCTAAGCCTTCCACTATCATGCTTGATTTGACCCCATTGATGGTCACCTGAACATACACCTCCTTTCTCCCAATCAGACCCCGAATGGCATATAAAATAGGCCCCCTTGCTGGCCCAAGTTCTACCCCCTTGTGAGCACCCATGTCAGGCCCCTTTGATGGTCACCTAGTTTGTCCAATGTGCAACACATCCAAGATGGATCCTACAGCACCCCAAACAAACCAATCATCTTCTTTGATGTGTGGAGGGAGGGGTGACAGCTCGGGCCTCTTGGAATTTGCCGGACTAGCCAAGAGTTAAGCCGAGTGGCCCTGATTTCTATATATCAAAATCCCCTTGTGCTACCCCAAAATCAAACTCCATGTGTCTTGTTTTCCTTCCCCTAAGAGTATAGAGTGAAGGTCAACGCTTTGAGACTCTCGGAATCTGTTGGACGGGCCGAGACTCCTCGAGCGGGCCTTCAAGTTTTATGCCCTTTGTGCATCCCTAAACCAGTCCTAGTTTACACCTAAACCTACCCCATGTGCAGTCCTACCAAAAGCGCACCTAAGCAGCACCTTAGCCAACCCGTTCCAGCCCCTCTGAGGCTCACCTATCCCTCTGCTACAGCAAGGTGTCAAGATGCAAAAAAATAGAGTGCAAATCAGGCCAACCAGGCCATGGAGGTGCAAATCAGGCCTATTGGGCCATGGAGCTCAAAACAGGCTGCCAAGGCCAATGAAGCTCAATATAGGCCAACTAGGCAAACATAGCATGAAGTCCGGCCCATTGTGCCATTGATATGAAGTTTCCCATTGGGCCTTGGACATTTAAAAATCACACTTAACTAAATCTGAAGACGAAATGCCAAAATTAAATAAGGAGTTAGCACCACCATGTGGGCGCACCTTGGGTGGCTCATCCGGCTTGCATTGGAACGTTGACCCAGACGTAGACGCGGGCTGGCTCCAGTTGCAGATGATCCTTCCCACTACTTGTAAAGTCAAAAGACTATGCCATGTAGGACGGGTAAAAATTCCACACTGATCGGAAAATATGGCGGCATGCTGCTAAACTTTTCTCGATCAAGTGGGATTTTACACCAAGGGAAGGACTTTGATACATTTACACTTTGACAAGCATTATTCATGGCATATGAACTGCCACCTTTGATGTACACCAGCATGAACATGAATATTCAATGAACATTTCAAGTGCCTAGTTGATTGCATATGACCGGGCATCGACACTAGCCTGACAGACCGTATGTGATGCAAATCGAACAAGAGTTAACCAAATCTGATGTTAACTTAATTAAATCTGAAAATACATTCAAACCAACCTCAAAACACATTTAAAGTAAGCCATTAAAGCTTTAACAATCAACAAATATCATATTTAATTCAATCTTGAAAAAATGATTCAATGCACTTAATTCATTGGAATTCATCTTTTTAAACAAATGAAAACAAAATGATTCCTAACCAACTGAAATGAACACATTAAAAACACATTAAAGCATATAAAATCCATCTTAAAACATGTGAAGCCAGATCATTAACAATCTGGAGATTAGACCTAATCAAGTGCAATCAAAGTTTGAAAATGTTTAAAACATACCGAACACACCCAAATTGGTATTAAAACACCAAGCAATATTAGAAAATCACATAAAAATGACTCAACACATGTCAACTAAACTTAAACAAGTCAAATTGATCAACACAAGTAAAATATCAAGTACAAAAAAAAAATTTCAACCAATTGAAGTAAACACAAACCAAACAATTCAAACACGCTCAAAAGAAATAACATTCAAATCCTGGTCAAATTAAAATATAAAATTAACATTTCAAACCACATCAAAATCAATTCATAAATCAACATAAGTCAACTCCAAACCAAATCTAAATAAACTTGTTTGCATCTCATCAGACATGAAAGGCTAGGGCCCTTTGTGTTCTTTACACGTTGTGGATGTGCACACTCTCGTCAAATAAGATCACTATGGCAGTTAATCAAGGGTGTTCGAGTGTTTGCTCGATGTAAATGAATATCGGATATTCGCACCATCCAATGGAGAGAGGTCAAAAAATATTTTCACAGAACCCAAAACTCGGTTATATACTCTTCTAATATCACCTGGACTATCTAGTATTTTGTTATGGTCTATCACCTACTTTACTAGAAAATTTGGGTATGATATTTCAACATTAAAAAAACAAATATTTTAAATACATTTAAAAACAAAAGATTCCCGAGGTTCCCACATACCCAAAACATAGAAAATAGATACTAAAAAGGTCAAAATGACTATTTTGCCCACGACACTTCAGGACAAGTTATGACTCTATCAGAGAGGTCCAACTCCACCATATTGTCAATATCAGATAGAGCTGGACAATGCTCAAAATAGATCAAAAATTCGACCACTAGTTGAAAAGTTATTCAAGAAATATCAAACTTGGACAAAGTCTATGTTCAATTACATTTGGGGTATGATGGTCTAGATAATTTTCAGATAAGCCTACAAACTAAAAATTTTAATTTCTTAGTCCATGACTTTAGTCTCGAAAATATTAATGGGTTTTTAAGTTTTTGGGAGAGGATTTTGAGATGGTTTTGATAGAAATGTATGCCCTACAAGCCAATTATATATGATATGATTCGACATTCATAGGAATATCTCATTCAATTAAATAGGCAAAACTTCATTACTAGCTTTTATTAGAAGCATATATCATAATGAAGTCCTTGATCACAAGCAATGATGATTGAATTATGATGAGATCATGATAATGATATCGATCATCTAGAGTTATGTGATCTAAATGTTCCTAATCATAGGATCCTTGAGACGAGACATCAAGTATCCAGATAGAATAGTATGTGTGTTGTGTTCTCATGTGGTAAGGATGACTGATCTAATTGATCATCAGTGTGGGGACACTGAGATACACACATAGGTGCTCATTAGTGAAATGAATTCACTGAACTGATCAATTTATAAAAACTTGATCGCAATCTTACTGAACTGTCTATCAGGTTATTCTTACATCTTAATAGCATGGTTAGATTTTTAACTTGAGTCACCAAAGATGTCTTACCAGATATATTTTGTGTTTTGATTATTGACTTATGGATCACCATCTTGATGGTCTAGTATAGTTGATATATTGATGAAAGAGAAATGCGATCAATTGAGCAGACAATAAAGGATCATTCACTCTCGGTGAGAGAGAGAGAGAGAGAGAGAGAGAGAGAGAGAGAGAGAGAGAGAGAGAGAGAGAGAGAGGATGTCCTATGGGATAGTACTCTAAATCGTTGGCCAAGGTACTTAGGATAATTGAAAAAGGAGTTTTCCAATTGATCTGAACCCAAGTACAGGATCCCATAGAGTCAAAATATTTAGGGCAAGATAGTCGATGTTGGACCCCTGACCGACCGGGACATTGTATAAATGAAGATTTAAATTCGTGTGGTAATTGATGATGGAAAATCTCAATGAATGTTATTTAACTCTCAAAAGTCATTTGAGATCATAGAATGTGGCTTGTACTCTTTATGATCAAAAAGTCATAAAAACTGGTATCAAATAATGGTTTTGATTTAATCTAAAGGAATTGTTCTTTTAAATTAATTAAAGCTTAAATCAAATTGACTATTGGGCTTGGTGGGTTACATACATTAGATCTGGTCAATATGATAAGAGTATGGATGTAATTTTATAGAAGTTTTGGGTTTTTTTGAAAAATATCCATCTTTTATAAATAAATAGCTTATGAAACCAAACCTTAACAAGCCAAAGGGGTGGAGCACGTCTCAGGAAGCCTCTCTCCCTCCTCTCTCCTTTAGAAGGTGATCTCCCATGGTCAAGCTTTGATCTGAGAAGTTTCTAAAGGCCTGAAGGAAGGGAGAACTTGTCTATTGAAGCATATCGTGTGGATACCGCTAGAGACTGTACACTTGAATAGTTTTAAGCAAGGAGGAAGATTCTCTCTTCATCTATGGTGAGGGATTTTGGAAATCCCATGAGGTATACTTGTTCTACTTCATATTCGGTTCCCAGTTTTACTAGTTCGGCATTGACCAAGGAAAATATCATGGTTTTAAGGATTCAAAATTTTCCCGCTATCATGTATAGATTTCTTACAGTGGTATCAGAGCTAGATTGAAGTCTTGGTCGAAGTTGACATGAAGTTGGCTTGGTTTCATGTGTTTTCATGCTTTTCTGAAACTATGCATACACTACAGGAAACTGGGTCATTGGCGACGGGTTATTGGCGACAGCTTTTTTAAGCCGTCGCCAATAATGATAAAAGCGACGGCTAAACTAACGCCGTCGCTAATAATTGGTAAATAGCGACGGCTAAATATAGCCGTCGCAAATAATGTTTTTGGCGACGGTCGAAGCCGTCGCAATATCCAGAAAACGATCCGTGCGGGTTTTTTTCCTCGGAAAACTGGCGACGGCTTGATGCGCCGTCGCTAATAATGTTATTGGCGACGGCCTAAGCCGTCGCCACTAATCCAAGGTGACCGTTGAACAGTCGACTTTTGTTGGCGACGGCGAAAGCCGTCGCCAATGTAACTTATCCTGTTATTGGCGACGGCTTTTGAAGCCGTCACCAATAAGTTTGGCTTAAAAAACCCTCGACACCTTCCTTTCTTCCCCCGCCGCCGACTCCCGCCGCACTCTCTCTCTCTCGTGCGCACGCTCACCGTCCGGTCCCCGCCGCCGCCGCCGGTCGCCGCCGCTTCAGCCGTCGCCGCCGCCGCCGCCGTGGCCGGCGCTGTCGCCGCCGTCGTCGCCGCCGCCGCCGGCTTGCCCCCTCCCTGCGTAGGGCACCTTGAGGGGAGAGCTACCTCCGTCACCGCCGTGGGTCGCAGCCTCCTTTGTGCCAGATCTAAACCCTACTTAGGGTTAATCGAACCTCCTTTGAGGTATACATCTTCAACAAACGAATTTTTGTTTAATTTTTTTTATATACATCACAAAGCATATATGCAATAGAAATGTGCCAAATAGCCCTAACAAATTAATAGGTTAGGACCTCCTCAAACCAATTATGTAGCACCTTGATCACTTTAATTATTTAGGAGATAGAACAAAGGTAGATAGGTGCATAATTTATTTAATCATGGAATGAGCCTTAGAATAATATTTCATAATGCATTTGAGAGAAATACACAAGGGTAATGCCCCTTTGCATATAAATTCCCTTTAATTTTACTGACATTTTTAGAGCTTGGTAGCATTAAATCATATTTAACCCATAAAATTTCGTAATAATAATTATTTTACATAACTAATATGTTTAGAATATTATTAGAAGACTATAATGTATTATTTGAATTTATTGGCATGATTGAACATGGATAACTCATCATAAATAGTAGTTTGGAGTTGGACAAAGATAGGGTGCGGCCTTGAAGGCTAGACCCTTCTAACTATCGCTTTTGTCAATTTTCCCCTTTATGTGGGAGGTAAAAAATAACGTAGGGCCTATCTTATAAGATAGACACTTCTAGCTATTTGTTTTTACTTTCTTCTTTAAAGGAGTGCAAGATGAGGTCCAGGTGGAACCTCTCTTGGGACTTTGCAGGAGAGACTTTTATATCGGCTCTAGAACCTCTCTTTGGCTTTATCTGAATCCTCCTAGCCCTCAACCAGGATACCGACAATAAAAATCCAGGACAATCACTAGCCTCATCAGTTGGGCACGGACCAATAAAGATTATAACGTGTGCATTCCTTCTTATTTTTTTCCTCAAAAGGGGATGAGATCTGAAAATAAAAAAGCTAAAAATGTATAATTTTTTGTTTCTGTTTTAACTTAATATAACAAATCTGAATTCTTAGTTTTCATGTCTAACTCTTCGTTTGTGATAAAAATATTTAATTGGTATGTATAAACATTTATTGTTCAACAACAAGTCTAATTTTGATCATTTTATCTCTTTTTCAGGAAACTTCAATCGAGATATACACTTGAGAGTTTCTTCTTTCGGTGGAGATCCGGTTATATATTGATTTATTTATTAAATTAACATTTCTTCATTGTATTTCAATCTTTTAACAAATTAAGATGAGTAACTTAGACAAATCATGGATGCATATTCCTAATAGATTAGATTCTAGATATATTGAAGGGATCGAAGAATTTTTAAACTATTCTTTTCATGATTCTAGAATACAATTTAGACATGGACAACATAACGATCTAATACAGTGTCCTTGTAAAAAATGTTGTAATACATTTATTTTTAAAAGAAATGTTGTCAAAGACACCTAATATGCAATGGTACATGGTTAAATTATCAAAAATGGATATGCCATGGTGAAATTGAAGTCAATATGATAAATGAGGACATTTTAATTTTAAATGAACCACAAGATAATTATGTAGATGATGAGGTAATGGAAATGTTACAAGATATTCAAAATAACGAATCTTCTATTCGACATAATGAGGAAGAACACAATGAAGATAATTTTCAATATTCCAAATTATTAAAAGATTCTGAAACACCTCTATATGAAGGTGTTAAAAATGTATCTAAATTAAAATTTATATTAAAGTTGATTCAACTTAAGTCCATTAATGGTCTCACTAGAAAATGTATGGATATGATATTATCTTTATTTAAGGAAGTCTTACCTAATGGGGCATGTGTTCCCGATAATTGGTATGAGCTTAAGAAATTAGTTAAGGAATTGGGACTTACTTATGAGAAAATTCATGCATGTAAAAATGATTGTATTCTATTTTGGAAAGAGAATAAAGATAAAAATGTTTGTCCATATTGTAACACCTCGAGATATAAAAATGATCCTAAAAATCAAAATAAAAAAATAGCACAAAAAGTTTTACATTATTTTCCATTTGGAGTTAGGTTGCAGCGTTTATTCATATCATCCAATACGGCTAAGTGGATGACATGGCACAGTCAATTACGATCATATCAATTGAGAGGTGAAATGCGTCATCCTGCCGATTCTCCCGCTTGGAAAAGGGTGGATGAACTTTATCCAGAATTTGCGTTAAAGAAACGCAACATTCGGATTGGATTGGCTTCGTATGGCTTTAATCCATTTGGACAAATGTCTTCAAAATATAGTGTGGGGCCTCTTGTTACAATGGTGTACAACTTACCACCGTGGATGTGTATGAAAGCCACATACACAATGATATCATTATTAATACCCGGTCCGAGAGCTCCCGGAAATGATATTGATGTATTCTTACAACCATTGGTGGAAGAGCTAAAAGATTTGTGGGAGATTGGATTGAAGACTTATGACGCCGAAAAGAAAGAGATTTTCATAATGAAAGTCATACTTTTTAGTACGATAAATGATTTTCCGGGATATGCAAATTTATTTGGATGGAGTACTAAAGGAAAATTGGCGTGTCTTATATGTAACGAAGAAATACATTCCATTCGACTTACCCATAGTCGAAAACAATGCTACCTTGGTCATCGTCGGTTCTTACCAGTAGCACATCGGTGGAGAAAGAACCAGTATAAGCATCTTTTTGATGGTCGACGATGTGTGAAGGGAGCACCAAAGATACTTACGGGATATGACCTATGGAGGCAACAAAAGGAGATGGACACTATTAGGTTCGGAAAACCGTTTAAGAAAGATTTAGAGAACTTAAGGAAAAATTTGTCAAAGAATAAAAATTGGAAGAAGAAGAGTATATTTTTTGAGAAACTCCCATATTGGTCATCTCTTATCATTCGGCACCATTTGGATGTCATGCATGTAGACACGCCAAATTGGCCTGATTCGGAGCCCCAGACTCTTATTCCATAGGCAATATCTGTTATCTGACCGTTATCTGATCCGGACTACCTCATGGAGATGAGCTAAGGACATGGGTGGAGCCCCTTGCAAGTTGAGAATGGACCAATGTTTTCCGGAATATTGCCGTAACCTTCAAGCGAGAGCCGCACGTGAACTGTAAAAAACACGATGCCTGCTCGATGACCGACCTTGAATGGTCCATAATTGAAGGTCTCGGGAGTCCCGCATGTGTTCCGTAACATTCAGGGTTTCCGAGAAGTCATTTCGGTAGGCGTTGGTCAATGACGGCTTTCGTTACGGCTTTTCCGATCTGTGCTGACACGGCTATTCCGGACCACATGTTAGGCCTTTCCGGTCATCACCGGGTCTTTTCAGGTCATCCGGGTCGATTCTAGCCGTATATTTTATCAACCGGGGCTATAAGGCCGGTTCGGTCAATTTTAGGGTTTCGCGGCTTTTACGGCTTTCGATTCACGTTTACCGGGTTATTCTCAGTTTTTTCGATGACTTCGGATTGTCCGATCGTACCGGACTTGTTCGGTCATCATTTCAAGTCATCCCGAGTTGACCCGAGATTTCTCGACCGGAACCGTGCTCTTTCGGATCTTCGCTCCGGGTTTCGGCTTTCCGCGAGAGGGTAAACCGGTAGAAAGCCCCGTACGAACATACCGGGAGTCATGCGGCTGGTTTACCGACTTGAGGAGGTGCGGTTGAAGGCCCTCTTTCCAACGCGACAAACGGGAGCCGAATCGGACATCCGGTTTGCAAGATACGGCTCGCGGAACACGCGCGCAGGAGAGAGAGTGTACCGCGCCCCCGCTCCGCTTGAAAGAGGAGGGCGCGCCCTGTGCGCCCTCAAACCGAGGGCGCGCCCTGCGCGCCCTCAAACTGGGGGCGCGCCCTGCGCGCCCCCGGTTCCTTTGAAAGGCGGGAGCGCGGTCAGTTACTTTAAATCGGAAATTACCCCAATTAGCACCTTCTAAACCGGGTTTTTGGAAGGTTTCCGGGCGGGGATTTTCACTTATTTGTACCGCGCCCCCGGTTCGGGGGCGCGTTACGTATATCAAGTCGATTTTTAGCAATTTCCGGAAGTTTCCGTCGATTTTTAGCAGTGAGACGCCGAACGCGCCCCCGCCCCCTTAGAAATAGGGGGGCGCGCAGACCGCGCCCCCGAACTGGGGGCGCGCCCTGCGCGCCCTTGGTTTGAGGGCGCGCCCTGCGCGCCCTCGTTTCCTTTGAAACACGGGGGCGCGGTACACCCAGTTTCTAAATTTTGCACCGTCTCCCTTCCCCTATAAATTGAGGGCCATTCTCAACGAACCAAGGTGGAACCCCGGTGCCTAGCTCGTCCCAAGGTCGTCCAAGCTCTTCTCCAAAGCCATCCCGACGTCCAAAGGCGATCCGAAGTCAAGAAACCGATCCCGAGGTGAAGGAGAAGGTTCGATCCGGGTGTTCTTCATCAACCATCTTCATCGACTTCTGTAGAAAATCCGAGGCTTCTTCTGCAAAAGTCTTCAACATACAAATTGTTCCTCTCTTCGTCCTCTTTCGTCCCCAACTGACGGCACTCCATTCCGACTTGCCGTTTGTTCGTGGCGGTTGCTACACTGAGGGCGCGCATCCAGGTTCTGTTTTTGATATCCGCCCATTTTCATAATTTTTACTGACTTCTACAGGAGGATTTCGGAGAAGTCATAAACATAGGAACTCTTCTTCTATGAATCCTCCGTCTACTCCAACAAACGGCACTCAATTCCGACATCGGGGTCGTCCGTAACATCCTCTGCACCAAAGTCGCGCCAGAAGGGTACCAAGCTACCCGAACCGGCTGTTTTCAACCAACTCGGCTTCAACTCAAGCCAAATCATTCCATAAGCTTTCTAAACTCCATTAATTCTGTTTATTTACTGTTTTAAAGCATATTTTAGTTCATTTACATCATTTTTACATCATCAAAAACACAAAAAAAGGGGTTAGGACTCACCCCAATCCGGTGAGTTCGATTCCAATTGCTTCTCTCTCATATTCTCTCTATAGTTACTACACTTCACAAGTCTAACCAAACCCTTCACTTGGTTCATTGTTCTAGTTGCACAGTCGATCAAGCTAGCATTGGATTGGAGACTCTTCTTCATCGGCCGGCCGAAGAAGAAGAAGGTTGAACTCACATCCCTTTCTCCCACGCTAAGGTACACACGGTCAACTTCTTTCTCTTTCCATTACATAAATCGGAGCCCGCGGCTCCTGGCGACCACACTTTATTTTTATTCATGTTCTAAATTCATATCCTCCTCACTCTCCTCCCACATGACCCGAACCATCTCCGGTGCTCGAGCGACGCCGTGAGATGAAAGTTCGGGGATCAATGTGAGTGTGGGACCGAGGTGAGGAGTCTTTACCGCTTTCCGAGTGTTTTCCGATTCACTCTCCTTTTACCCCAATTCCTTCCATCTTTCACCTTATCTTGAGGTGCCGATCCGGAACCCGTTTCTGGAGTCGACAGCTTTTTGGCGACCACGGTGGGACAACCAATGTCTTCAACCGTGCTAGCTTGATTGATCCGTGCAACTAGTTTTCTTCCGACTTGGTTCCCGCGTGAACCGGCTTGTCCTTTACCTTTTTCATGATCATTTACCTTTAAACTTGCTGTTTACTCTTCCTTTAAGATTGTCCCCCATGTGGACTTGATTTCTTGTCTTTAATTTCAGCCCGGTTCCCGCGTGAACCACTTTTCTTCTTATAAACCGGTTCCCGCGTGAACCACCTTTCTTTTCCAACTCGGTTCCCGCGTGAACCAACTTACTTTCAGATCGGTCCCCGCGTGGACCACCCCTTTGCAGCACCTTTAGATTGGCCCCACGTGGCCCTCCTTTCCTTTTTCCAATCAAACAAACCGGTTCCCGCGTGAACCACCCCTTTTCCTTCAAAAACCAGTTCCTGCGTGAACCACCTTTCTTTTCCAACTCGGTTCCCGCGTGAACCAACTTACCTTCAGATCGGTCCCCGCGTGGACCGCCCCTTTGCACCAATTAGATTGGCCCCACGTGGCCCTCCTTTCCTTTTTCCAATCAAACAAACCGGTTCCCGCGTGAACCACCCATTTTCCTTCAAAAACCGGTTCCCGCGTGAACCACCTACTTTTTCAAAACTTGGCTCCCGCGTGAGCTACTTTATTTCCAAATCGGTCCCCGCGTGGACCATCCTTTTACCTTCATTTCAGATTTGTCCCCAATTGGACACTCCAACACAAGCCGGTTCCCGCGCGAACCACCTTTTAGTTGCTAGTTTCTAGTTACTTGTTTTACTTTCTCATTGCTTGTCTTGATTGCATTCACTTGTTTGATTTATTTAATAGCTTTCATTCTTGTTTGCATATTGATTGCTTCTTCTCCTTCTACCCTCCATTTTTTATTTTTTTGCATTAGCTTTGCATCGGGTACCGGACTTGTTTCGATCCGTAGGGCATTCGAGGCGGGGGCTCTCTCTCCCAACACACCCTCACCCTCCAAACACCTTCTTGGTGGATTCTTACCTCTCTTCTGGGATATTCCTTCCTAGTTGATTTGGTGGTTTCCATCAAGACCTCCGTAAGTCCCCATCCGTGGAGTATTCCTCTCCGCACGATTGGGCCGGTTGTACCACTCTCCCAAAACCCAAAGAACCCAAGTACCTACTCGTGGTGATTGAGTGATAACCTTAGGTCTTGAAGATTGAAGCAATAGGAATCATACCTACTTGAGTGAACAATTGCTAACAATCTATCTAATCTAAGGTTTTAACCCAAAAATTATTGAGTAGTCATTTTAAAACTTTGTTTGCATAACTTGCTTGCTCATAACAATTGAAAACAACCAAAAAATTCTCTCCTTTCAAAACACCTAAAACAAAAACAAAAAAAAAATCCCTTTAAATTTTGTGTTCAACTTGCTTGCCAAACAACCAAATTGAAACCAAATCAAATCAAACAAACAACCATAATCAAACAAAAAACTCTATTTGCATTTACACCCTTCATTTGCTTTCTTTCAACCATTTTGTAAGGAAATTTGACACGATGCCCACTCTAAGGTCCGGAAGACACATCGGGATGTCGGACTACTGCGGCCAAGAAGAGGAGTACGAGACGGGCCACTACGAGCTGCAACAACCTATGGCTCAACCAGAGGGCCATGTCAACGCCGTCAGGGAGCCAGAAATTCAAAATCCTACTCATCAACCCGCTTCACTTAGCGTGGAGCAACTCCCCCAGGGTCTATCTCTTCATCTAGACCCCGAATCTTTTTCGCTTGTGCAATCCTTGACTAAGGGCAAGATGCCCGCCACTCAAGATCCGGTCGAGGGAAATCAAGCCCCCTCACCACCTCAATCAGCAGTCAGGCCCCAAATCATCTCTTCTCCCTGGGCGACCCTGCCGTGTCTCCACTCACCCTATTATGGGGCATTCACATAACTCTCGTTCCAATTCTGTTTCCAACCTACCTCCTCCAACCCAACACTTTGCTCCCGTGGCTCGGGAATCCCGGCCTCACCCTGGCATTAATGAACAAACTCAACCAGATGGATGAGCGTTTCGAAGAGATGAGGCACCGCCTCGATTCTAAAGCCGTCCCTGAAATCTCCGTCCCATCTTTCCCAGTTCTACACCTTCCTCCTTCAGAGATACCAGTCTTCCAACATTACAACGGGACTGGTAATCCTTTCAACCATCTGAAAAGCTTTCTCTATGACTCCGCATTCTGGAAAAATGACCGCAAAGCCCTTGCCTTCCTATTCCGTCGGTCATTGGATGGATCCGCCCTTGACTGGTTCTATTCTCTTGATTCCATTAAGGCGGCGGATTTCGACATTGTCAAGACGAAGTTTCTACAGAGGTACAGGGATAGGGTGGGGCCAGCCTGCTCGATAACTGACTTAATTGCTGAAAAGATGAGGCCGGATGAGGACTTTGCCCGATTTGCTGATCGGTGGAGGGGAATGGCCGAGAGGCTTGTGGATACCATCTCGTAGGGGGAGCAGTGAGGATGCTCATAGGGAACACCACACCCAATCTTCGCAACCTCCCGATCATGCACCGTCCAACAACCATGAGTGAGTTGTGTGATAGCGCCCGCTACCTCCAAGCCCACTTTAAGGATGCATCCATGATCAACCCGTTCGACACCAAGCCTCGTAATACTAGAAAGCCTACACCTGTAGGACCCACCACCGAAGGGGTAGTAAATAATGAGAGCATCAATGCCATGGGTAACCAGGGTGGGTACCGTCAAAGCCAATACCGTAACCCACCACCCAATCAACAATACCGCCCAGCCCCTCAACCAGCTCCTCAGCCACAGCAACAACTTGCATACAACCGAGCACCGCCACAGCAACAACTTGCATACAACCGAGCACCGCCACAGCAACCCACCTACAACCGGGCGCCCCAGCAACCAAATGCCTACAACCGAGCGCCTCAACAACAACATGTCTACAACCGACCACCACCACCACAACAAGCCTACAACCAAGTGCCACCACCAGCCAACCGACTTAGGAGGGGGGGACCCAAGAGAGAATACTACCCTCAACTGCCATTCCCCCTCGTCGACATTTTCAATGCATTGATGGCTGAACAGCAGCTAGAGCTCCCAAAGGAGAGAGAAGGATGGCCAGCAAATGTTGACATGACAAAATACTGTGCTTACCATCGATATCCTGGGCACACGGTGGATGTCTGTTTCCGCTTAAAGATTACATTCATGACCTCAACGATCGTGGAAACATTGATCGGGCACGGATGGGAGAGTCTATACAAGCCATGAAGGCACGGCGAGAATCAACCACGGCGACAACAAGCACAACAAAGCAGCCCGGCCTCGGGCATAGTCCAAGATCCGCTACCGGTACATGCACCCGTACAAGCACCGGCACCAGCACCACCAAACCAACGACTCGGCCTCGTCCACTCCGCCATCGAGGAGTCAACCCACCATTCCCGGGGTTGGCGGTGTCGAGGATCAAATCACCTCCATGCCCGCCATACCGACCCCACCTACAAACCGCACCATACTCTCCATACCGAGAGTTGCCCCCAGCCCACAAACTATCCAAACACCACTGCCCTCACCAACCATTAACCCTCCACGACGCTTAATCATTAGACCGCCACCCGTCTCCCAACCAGCACCCCAACCATCACCCCAACCTAACCCACCAACCACCATTAATCCTCCACGGCGTCTAATCATTAGACCGCCACCAACACCCCGTACATCACCTAATCTACCAATCACCGCCACCCCACGACCCCTCATCATTAGACCATCACCACCAACACCCCAACCATCACCCAACATACCGGCCTCCACCAATCCACGACCCCTCATCATCCGATCCTCACCACCCCTACCTACCATGGGCTCCTCAACCTACCAACCAACCCTACCATCACCATCATCACCACTTCCCCCTACCACGCTGGCGCCGCATTTCGTAGCGGGAGGATGTTCCAAAGGGTCTTCCCCCGGGCCGGGATACAACCACAGAGCAAGCGTAAGAGGAGGTAGTGGAAGAACCGTTGCCCGGCACGGCATATGATCTATTAAAACATTTGGACAAAATGCCGGCACGGATTTCAATTCTCGGAGCCGATAAAGAGGTCAAAGAACCATCAGGACATCTTGCAACAATACTTACAGCGGGTCATGGTCAATGAGGACCTCCCGCCTGAGAAGATCATTGCCGTCCTGACCCCGAGGAGTGAACATCCGGCACTCACCTTTACACAGGAGGAGTTGGCACGGCCAGAGATCAGAAAGTACGCCTTGCGCGATGCGTAGTCATCCGAGGCGTGGAGATCAAGTCTTGCTTGATTGACACCGGAGCATCCATAAATGTCATGCCGCCAGAAACATTGCAACTTTGCGGCATCTCCGATGAAGAAATCGAGCCTTCTGCCATCACGGTGACTGCATATGACAACTCCCGGAAGCCGGCATGAGGGGTGGTTACATTGAAAGTAGGGCTCGGGCCGTGTGCCGTCACCACCGAGTTTCACGTTCTAGAACCGGACCCTACATTCAAAGCTATTTTGGGACGCCCGTACCTTGAGGCAATAGGAGCCGTTGCCTCCACTAATCATCGTTGTCCGAAGTTCCCATACAAGGGCCAGGTGATCAAAGTAACCAACATCCCCATTCCGAGTGACGTGGATGACCCCTCTTCGCACTACCAATATCAAAATCTGTCCGGCCGTTGGTTTCAACTACGAGCTACCTGAGGTCATAGTGTTAACGACGCCTCCAGATTCAGTTGCGTTGCGGATGATGAAAGGGATGGGCTATCAGCCAGGAAAGGGGCTGGGAAAGGAGCTGCAGGGGGTTGTGCACCCCATTGAAGCCGTACGAAGACCAAAGAGACACGGGCTTGGCTATGAGCCCGGTTTCACTCCGCGGATGGTCTACCGGCCAAAAAATGCCATGGGACTCCAAAAATTCTTTATTAAAGGGGAGACCATGATGATGGCCGGGGACAAAGAAGAAGAACCGATCAAGAGGAAGAAGGCACCAGAGCAAGAGGAGGAGGTGGACAACCTGAGTTCATCTTTGGCTCGGTTGTTCATAGAGGAGGAAGAACCAGTCAAGGGCAAATCCATCTCTAAACAACTTGTCCACTCGAACCCACCTCCAAACAACATCCCACGTGAACCGTATCCTACGGTCACGTATTTCAAAATCCTCACTCTCTCCCTCTTAGATTCACTTGATGGGCTATCTAGCCCAATTCCCACTTATGGGCCAAAATGGCCACCTGAACTGATCAATGGGCCTGAGAGCCCATTCAAATCTTCTTACTCCACTGGGCTTCTATGCCCATCCAACAAACTTGGGCCCGCGTGCCCACCAGTCGGGCCCACGTGCCCTTTAGATTTATTTTCTTGCTTTGGGCCCGCGTGCCCACCATTTGGGCCCACGTGCCCCTTAGATCTTTTCACCAGCTTTGGGCCTATCTGCCCATTTCTTGTTATCATCGGGCCCGCGAGCCCATTTTTCTCCCATTTACTTAAGCTTTCGATGTCCGCTCGAGCCCCATCGGCTCATTCCCTTTTTGTTATTGAAAATACCCAAAATACCCAAAAAAACGTCCTCTCGCAAACTCGGTTTTCCATCGAGGAGACGTCGCTACTTGTCTCGGAGGGTGCTCCCAACCGGGGACCCCTCTTCTCCAACTCAACGATCGATCTGCTCGATCCTTCACCCACTGTTAATACCACCTTTTCAATTCCGTCTTCTTTAGGAGTAGTTAGGATAGGAAAGAAGAAAATTCGAGGTAAACGTGTGCCAGAAAGATATCTCCAACAAATAGCTCAAAAATGCAAGGAATGTGCGAGGCTGCCAAGGTTTTTGGAAAATGCTATCCAGCTTAATGAAATCCAATATGAGGATGAATTCAATGTAGATCATACACTGGGAGTTTACGAGGTCTTATCAGAAAAAGATCCTGATTTCGAGGATGGAATTGAGGACTTGGCTGATGCGTATACATCTGGACTTAAAAGATTTGAAGAACCATTAGCCACGGTGGATGAACCGACAAAAGAATTGAATCTCGGAACACCGGAAGATCCCAAGACAATCCTCCTAAGCGCAAACCTCACTCCCACTGAGGAACAGAGTTTGATTAAAATTCTGGAAGAATATAAGGACACGTTCGCATGGACATACGAGGACATGCCGGGGTTAGACAACTCGTTAGTTGAACATCGTCTAACTTTGAAACCTGGAGTTACCCCGGTCAAACAAAAATTAAGGAGATTCCACCCTGATGCTGCACTTAAGATGAAAGAAGAGGTCGACAAGTTACATCAAGCAAGATTCATTAAGGTCGTCCTTTATCCGCAATGGGTGGCAAATATAGTCCCTGTCATGAAGAAGGATGGCCGAGTTCGGATCTGTATAGACTTCAGGGACTTGAACCGAGCGTGTCCTAAAGATGACTTTCCTCTACCTCATATTGACGTACTGGTTGATAGCACTGCTGGATTCGAAATGTTGTCATTCATGGATGGCTATTCTGGATATAATCAAATCCGGTTGGCCGAAGAGGACCAGGAGAAGACCTCGTTCACCACACCTTGGGGAACCTACTGCTATGTCGTCATGCCCTTTGGACTGAAGAATGCCGGTGCTACCTATCAGAGGGCGATGATGGCTATCTTCCATGACATGATGCATACCCTTGTAGAGGTGTACGTGGATGACCTGGTCGTTAAGTCCAGAAGCCGAGAAGATCATCCTGAAGTGTTAAGAAAGGTCTTGCAAAGGGCTAGGGAATATAAATTGAAGATGAACCCAAAGAAATGCACATTTGGAGTATCCTCAGGAAAACTGTTGGGGTTCATAGTGAGTAAAAGGGGCATAGAGATCGACCCAAACAAGGCCAAGGCAATCATTGGTATGCCTCCTCCGAGAAATATGAAAGAACTTCGAGGACTAATCGGGAGGCTACAGTTTGTCCGCCGGTTCATCTCACAACACTCCCAAAGGTGTAAACCTTTCTATGAGTTGACCAAGGCGGGGGCCGAGTTCAAATGGGATTCGAAGTGCCGGGATGCATTCGATGGTTTGAAAAGATACACAGCTAGTCCCCCCGTGCTTAGACCACCGGTCCCTGGCAAGCCCTTAGTTTTATATATCTCGGTTTTGGAGAATTCTCTTGGGGCGGTCCTTGCACAAGTTGATGAAGAAGGGAAAGAGAGGGCAACTTACTATTTGTCAAAGATCTTTGATCCATGCGAGCAGAAGTATCTTGTAGTGGAGAAGACCCGTGCCGCACTAGTCCGGGTAGTTCGGAAGCTTAAACACTATTTCTTAGCTCATGAGGTCAATCTTATTGCCCGCATCAATCCCATCAAATTCCTTCTGGAGAAAACTGTTCTAACTGATCGGTTAGGTCGTTGGCAGAGCTTCCTTTCTCAGTTTGATATCACCTATGTCCCCCAGAAGGCGATTAAGGGCTATGCCATTGCCGAACATCTAGCCCATCACTCTATACCCCTCTTTGACCCGGTCCAATCGGAGCTCCCGGATGACGAACTAATGTTGATCCGATCTTCCCACCTTTGGACATTATATTTTGACGGGGCTCTGAATTCACACGGTAAGGGAATAGGAATTGTCCTTCTATCACCCGAGGGTGTCACCATTCCACGGGCATTTCGGCTTGACTTCCCGGCAACCAACAATATAGGCTGAATACGAAGCCTTGCTGGCCGGGCTGGAGGCTGCTCATTTCTATGGTGCCACGGAATTGAGGGTGATAGGTGATAGCCAACTAATCCTCCGCCAAGTCCTAACCAAATACCGAACTTCTCATCCAAACCTCAAACCTTACCAAGAACTCACCTCTTGCTACATCAAGCTCTTTTCCAAACTCACTTTCGTCCATGTTCCTCGAGCTCAGAACATCCTTGATGATGCCCTTGCCTCCTTAGCTTCATCTCTATCAGTCCCCCTAGGTAGACAGGTGCGGCCTATTCATGTCCGTAGAAGGTCGATGCCGGCGATTAAGGATGGGCGATTTCTGAAAGTTAAGGAGAGATTTGGCAGGAAGGAGTATCTAGAGCAGAAAGAGGAAGTTTCTCTAGTCGAGTTGGAAGAGTTAGATGAGGGTGAGAGGCCTTGGTTTGATGAGATTGCAAGGTATTGTCAAGATCAGGCATATCCACCTGGATCAAATGCAAAAGAAAAGAAGGCCATCAGGAGAGTATCCCAGAGGTATACCATCCTAGGAGGGGTGCTCTACAAGAGGAGACTGAGCGGAATTTTATTGAGATGCATTGATGAAGAAGAGGCAGAATTGGTGCTTAAGGAAGCACATTCTGGGGTCTGTGGAGGCCATGTCAATGCTCAAGCCCTTGCCAAGAAAATCATCAGGCAGGGGTATTATTGGCCAACCCTAGAAGAGGATTGCTCCATCTTTGTCCGGCACTGTCATTCTTCCCAACTTCATGCCGACAAGATCCATTCTCCCGCATCTTCCCTTCATCCGATTCATGCCCCATGGCCCTTCGCCATGTGGGCTTTCGATATCATTGGCCCTCTAAGTGATCTTAACTGCGAAATCCGTTCCAAATCGTTCATCCCGACGGCAACGAGTACTTCACCAAGTGGGCGGAAGCGGAAGCGTTCGTGGAGATCAAGGCATCAACACCGTGCTCCTTCATCAAACGCAACATCATCGCCGGAGTTCGGGATACCCGGCCACATCGTCACCGACAACGGACCGCAATTTCTCTCTCAAGATCTGCGTGATCTTTGCAACAGGTACCGCATTGCATTGCATCATTCATCTCCTTATTACCCGCAAGGCAATGGTCAAGCAGAAGCCACCAACAAAACTTTGATTAAAATCATCAAGAAAACCCGTAAGTCTAGCAAGTTCGCAGACTGGCCAGATAAGCTTGTAGATGCCCTATGGGCTTATCGTACTTCTGTACGGACCCCCACTGGTCAAACCCCGTATGCTCTCGCATATGGGATGGAAGCGGTGGTTCCATACGAAGTACTCCTTCCATCACTCCGAGTTCAACTCGATAGGGACATCCCTATCGATGAGAGACGAGAATCTCTCCTTGCACAACTTGAACTCCTAGATGAAAGAAGGTTGGCTGCCTCCGAGCATGCCCGGACTTATCAGAACCGATTGAAAAGGTTTTATCAAAAGAGGGTGGTAGAGAGAAAGTTCGAAATTGGTGAGATGGTAGTTAAACGTATATTCGTTAAGCCGGGTGGTCCCCGCTCCAAGTTGCAACCTAACTGGGAAGGGCCTTTTGTTATAACTGAAAAATATCCAGGCAATGCATATGAGCTAACCAATGCCGATGGAGAAAAATTGAATCATCCATGGAACGGCGTTTACCTCAAAAAATATTTTCCTTAGAAAAGAAAATGGAGAATTTCTAGTATAATATTAAGTCATCGATCCAAGGGTGTTAGCTAGAAATCAAGGGTAGACATCACCTTGCACACACAACACCTCCCGATCCCAGAATCTAGATAGCCCAACACTCAAAAGAGGCAAGGCAGAACCCTGAAGGCGGAAAGGAAACCTTACTCTATTCTCTTCTATTCGGTCCAAGATAGGTGAAGGGGACTAGAGGAGGATAGTATCGAAAATGCCCGCCACCTTAGTAGGAGGCCGTCTCATAGGGTGCAAAAGGGTGCCAAAAGATGGGCAATGAACCCCACAGGTTTAAACAAATATGGGCCTGTCTGAATGAGTACCCGAAAGAGTAGAAAATAAAGAAAAGGCACCAAAAGATGGGCAATGACCCCACAGATCAAAGACTTGTCTAAATAAGTGCCACATGTAGAAAAGACCCGAAGAGGCCGAACCCCAACAGCAATTTGGGCATGAGTAGAGAACCCCTCCTCGACACCGCCAACTCCTATCACAGACTTCCTCTGTTATGGTGCCATCTTGAAGCGGCTAGGGTAGGGTAGACGGTCCAAACTCAGGGGGAATCCAAACCGATCAAGAGAAGAGGGCAAGAAAGATTCTGGGTAAGGAACCTTATTTTCACGTGATGTTTATCACTTAAATCTTGATTAACACTCAAAGATCGATGAATTTTTTTCATTACTGGCACATTCTCCACAAAAATCCAAAAACATCAAATATTTTCAAAACAAAAAAAAAAAACAAAAAATCAAATATTTTCAAAAATTCGAAAAAAAAAATGAATATTTTCAAAAATCCAATATCTTCAAAAAAAAAAAAATTGAATACTTTCCAAAATATAAAAAAAATGCATCATCTAACTTGGCATAACCTTGATTTTTGCCTTTGCTAGCATTCATGTTTATCTTTATGTCTTGCACGTTTCATTTCCGCATTGCATATTTACCTTCATTATCACCCCATTAAGAGGGCTCCTCCCTTTGACCTAAGTCAAAGTTGGCCATGATAGGCAAAGGGATGAGTCGTTGTGAAGATCTAATCCTCTTTTATCAAGTGCTTTCAGGGACTTTAAAATAAGAGGAGAATGTTCTCTCAATGACAGGCAGACAACAATAGGCAAAGAGATGAGCCATGGTGAAGATTTAAGTGTTTCAGGATGCTAAGATCAAGAAGGGTGTGACTCTCACCATAGCAGGTAAGCTTTCTTAACCCTTATCTTATTCATTTTCAGTCATTTTGTTCATATTACCTTGTTAATAAGGCTACCCCCTTGACATATAAGCAAGGCAAGACAATAATAGGCAAAGGGGGTAAGCCATAGAGCGATTTAACCCTTCTATTAAGTATTTCGGGAAAGAAACACAAGTCAAGGAGGGTGAGAATCTCGCCAACAGTCAAACGACAACGAAGCAAGAAGTACTATAACAAGGAAGAAAAGCGGCTACAACGCAAGAAGAAGATTAAGCCTGCTACAGATATCAGTGTCTGATTGCCACTGACTCCAGAAGAATGACCATGTGGAGAAGGCATGGAAACCATACCGCCGCAACCGCCTCGTTCCAGTGATGCTCCAAAGGAGTGGCCAAGACAGGAATTGCTCGCAGAAATGGAAGAACGGACATGGGAAACCCCCATAACTTGCCGACTAGCATATATGTCGCTAGTCGTGTATTATTATCTTATGCATTATTTGTTGAAGACCATGAGTACGGAGAAGACCTGACCCGAGATCCCCTTCATCAAAATCTACGACGGTCGGGTCATCTCTAATGCTCACGGATAGGCCAAAGTTGTCTTGTGAGGGACGATAGTTCCCGAATTGGTATCTTGACCTCATAGACAATCTATATCTTCAACTATTTGTTATACCAATTTTGTTTTGTTTTCTTGAGCCCAACATGCATCATGTAGTATTAATTGCATTATATTTTGTTTTGTCATTGCATACATCATTTCCTGATCTTCACCTTCTAACTCTCTCGATCATTTTAAATCCCACCGTGTCATTCACCATATTCTCTAGTCCCACCAACCTCTCTAATATCCCACCGTGTCTATTAATCCCACCATGTTCGGTAACCACCTTTTGCCCTCAAATCTTTCAATTCTTTTCACCACAGAGGCCATTGCAACTTCTTTTGCTACTTATCCCACTGTGGCAGCCATTTCGTCCCGCCAAGGGCTTTCAATTTTGATCAGAACTTGCACCGTCAAAATCTTCACGGTCTATGCTTAAACATTTGCCTTTCGGAATCCGAGATCATACCATTCCGAATTGAAGCTTGTCTCTTGCAAAGACTTAAATGAATACGAGAGCCCGAATGTGCTCGATTGGTATTCTTTTTACTTTTTCAAAACAAATCTTCTTAAATTTTAGCCCATCACAGTACAGTTACACCGCAAAAAGCGGGTTACCGGCTGATGATGAACCTACGAACCCATGTTTCGGGGACTCCCCACCGCGTTGGGGGTTGGCTATTCTTCTCTCGTGCCAATGGCACATCTCTTACCAATCGAACATAAGAAGACTTGATGAAACATGGCGGTTAACCAGGAGACTTGAGGAGATTCGTCTTGCCGAATATGGTCGTTAAGCGTGTCTATATCTACACCTTGATGCCACCTTTTCAGTCCATCGCCATTTCGCTCCACTACATTCCACTACGATTCATCTCGCTTCGCTACGCTTTCTCTACATTTCACTTCGCTCCGCTACATGCCATTCCCTTGCAAAGCCGACATCAAGGCGAGGCAAGCTGTAGACACGCCAAATTGGCCTGATTCGGAGCCCCAGACTCTTATTCCATAGGCAATATCTGTTATCTGACCGTTATCTGATCCGGACTACCTCATGGAGATGAGCTAAGGACATGGGTGGAGCCCCTTGCAAGTTGAGAATGGACCAATGTTTTCCGGAATATTGCCGTAACCTTCAAGCGAGAGCCGCATGTGAACTGTAAAAAACACGATGCCTGCTCGATGACCGACCTTGAATGGTCCATAATTGAAGGTCTCGGGAGTCCCGCATGTGTTCCGTAACATTCAGGGTTTCCGAGAAGTCATTTCGGTAGGCGTTGGTCAATGACGGCTTTCGTTACGGCTTTTCCGATCTGTGCTGACACGGCTATTCCGGACCACATGTTAGGCCTTTCCGGTCATCACCGGGTCTTTTCAGGTCATCCGGGTCGATTCTAGCCGTATATTTTATCAACCGGGGCTATAAGGCCGGTTCGGTCAATTTTAGGGTTTCGCGGCTTTTACGGCTTTCGATTCACGTTTACCGGGTTATTCTCAGATGTTTCGATGACTTTGGATTGTCCGATCGTTCCGGACTAGTTCGGTCTTCATTACAAGACTTCCCGAGTCGACCCGAGATTTCTCGACCGGATCCGTGCTCTTTCGGATCTTCGCTCCGGGTTTCGGCTTTCCGCGAGAGGGTAAACCGGTAGAAAGCCCCGTACGAACATACCGGGAGTCATGCAGCTGGTTTACCGACTTGAGGAGGTGCGGTTGAAGGCCCTCTTTCCAACGCGACAAACGGGAGCCGAATCGGACATCCGGTTTGCAAGATACGGCTCGCGGAACACGCGCGCAGGAGAGAGAGTGTACCGCGCCCCCGCTCCGCTTGAAAGAGGAGGGCGCGCCCTGCGCGCCCTCAACCCGAGGGCGCGCCCTGCGCGCCCTCAAACTGGGGGCGCGCCCTGCGCGCCCCCGGTTCATTTGAAAGGCGGGGGCGCGGTCAGTTGCTTTAAATCGGAAATTACCCCAATTAGCACCTTCTAAACCGGGTTTTTGGAAGGTTTCCGGGCGGGGATTTTCACTTATTTGTAGCGCGCCCCCGGTTCGGGGGCGCGTTACGTATATCAAGTCGATTTTTAGCAATTTCCGGAAGTTTCCGTCGATTTTTAGCAGTGAGACGCCGAACGCGCCCCCGCCCCCTTAGAAATAGGGGGGCGCGCAGACCGCGCCCCCGAACTGGGCGCGCCCTGCGCGCCCTTGGTTTGAGGGCGCGCCCTGCGCGCCCTCGTTTCCTTTGAAACACGGGGGCGCGGTACACCCAGTTTCTAAATTTTGCACCGTCTCCCTTCCCCTATAAATTGAGGGCCATTCTCAACGAACCAAGGTGGAACCCCGGTGCCTAGCTCGTCCCAAGGTCGTCCAAGCTCTTCTCCAAAGCCATCCCGACGTCCAAAGGCGATCCGAAGTCAAGAAACCGATCCCGAGGTGAAGGAGAAGGTTCGATCCGGGTGTTCTTCATCAACCATCTTCATCGACTTCTGTAGAAAATCCGAGGCTTCTGCTGCAAAAGTCTTCAACATACAAATTGTTCCTCTCTTCGTCCTCTTTCGTCCCCAACTGACGGCACTCCATTCTGACTTGCCGTTTGTTCGTGGCGGTTGCTACACTGAGGGCGCGCATCCAGGTTCTGTTTTTGATATCCGCCCATTTTCATAATTTTTACTGACTTCTACAGGAGGATTTCGGAGAAGTCATAAACATAGGAACTCTTCTTCTATGAATCCTCCGTCTACTCCAACAAACGGCACTCAATTCCGACATCGGGGTCGTCCGTAACATCCTCTGCACCAAAGTCGCGCCAGAAGGGTACCAAGCTACCCGAACCGGCTGTTTTCAACCAACTCGGCTTCAACTCAAGCCAAATCATTCCATAAGCTTTCTAAACTCCATTAATTCTGTTTATTTACTGTTTTAAAGCATATTTTAGTTCATTTACATCATTTTTACATCATCAAAAACACAAAAAAAGGGGTTAGGACTCACCCCAATCCGGTGAGTTCGATTCCAATTGCTTCTCTCTCATATTCTCTCTATAGTTACTACACTTCACAAGTCTAACCAAACCCTTCACTTGGTTCATTGTTCTAGTTGCACAGGTTGATCAAGCTAGCATTGGATTGGAGACTCTTCTTCATCGGCCGGCCGAAGAAGAAGAAGGTTGAACTCACATCCCTTTCTCCCACGCTAAGGTACACACGGTCAACTTCTTTCTCTTTCCATTACATAAATCGGAGCCCGCGGCTCCTGGCGACCACACTTTATTTTTATTCATGTTCTAAATTCATATCCTCCTCACTCTCCTCCCACATGACCCGAACCATCTCCGGTGCTCGAGCGACGCCGTGAGATGAAAGTTCGGGGATCAATGTGAGTGTGGGACCGAGGTGAGGAGTCTTTACCGCTTTCCGAGTGTTTTCCGATTCACTCTCCTTTTACCCCAATTCCTTCCATCTTTCACCTTATCTTGAGGTGCCGATCCGGAACCCGTTTCTGGAGTCGACAATGCATATTGAGAAGAATGTGTGCGACAATATATTAGAGATGTTTAACTTATCAGGAATTGACAAGGACAATTTGAACTCACGGAAAGATTTAGTAGATTTAAATATTCGTCCCGAGTTACATCCGTACGAGGGTTCATCAAAGTTTCCAGATGCAATTTATAAACTTAGCAACGATCAAAAGTCTAGAATACTTGATTTCATTAAGAATGTTCGAGTGCCGGATGGTTATTCGTCGAATTTTAGTAGATGTGTAGATTTAAGTGTCCGAACAATTAGTGGTTTAAAAAGTCATGATTGTCATGTGATGATGCAAATAATTATTCCTTTGGCATTTCAAGGAAACGTGCCGAAGGATGTACTGAGTCCTATTGTAGAGTTATGCCAGTATTTTAAGATCATCTGCGCTAAGGTTTTGAACAGTAACATTTTGAGAGATTGGGAGACAAAGATTGCAGTAACATTGTGCAAGTTGGAACAAATTTTTCCACCATCATTCTTTGATGTAATGATTCACCTAGTTGTGCATTTGGCGTATGAGGCAAGAATGTCTGGACCGAGTTCAATACCGATGGATGTATCCAATTGAAAGATATTTAAAGAGGCTCAAACATTATGTGGGCAACAAGGCGAGAGTTGAAGGCTCTATTGCCCGGGGCTACTTGGTTGAGGAGTGTACGCAGTTTAGTTCGACATATATGCGTGATGCGAGTGAATATACCAGAGATGGGAGCTATGACGGTGGTTCGAGAAGAAGTTGAAACGGATGATAGTTCACTATACAAACCAATTGGTCGCCCTGTGAGATGCAGGCGTGTGCCTAAAATTTTGACGGAAAGAGAACAACAGTTAATACATGCATACGTGTTAAATCAAGTTGATGACATCGATTATTTTCGTCAATCTCATAGTGATGCTCTTAAAAATAGATCAACTACGGAAGAAAACTTCTTCGTGTGGTTCAGAACACACATTCAAGAGTTAAGAAATATAGGTTCTTCTAGATATACTAAGGAGCTGGAGATTTTATCACTCAGTCCGTCGAGATTTGCCTCGTCATTAAACGGTTATATATGTAATGGATTTAGATTTCGAACATTGGAATCCGATTCAACCAAATCAACTCAACTAAGTGGTGTTATTGTAAATGACCATTTTCAATCTGGTTGTGACGGTTATTATGGACGAATATTAGATATAATTGAGATATCGTTCGATCGGAATAGCCGTTTAACACTTTTTGAATGTGAATGGTGGGATGTACATGATAAGGATCGAGGTTCTAAGTCCCACAATCCAAACCCGGATTGCCCGATCGGAACCCGGAATGGGCCTCGGATTAGGCAATCCGGCCTCGGATTGGCCAAAAAATCTAAGTCCCACAATCCGAAGCCGGATTGCCCGATCGGAACCCGGAACGGGCCTCGGATTGGGCAATCCGGCCTCGGATTGGCCAAAAAATCTAAGTCCCACAATCCGAAGCCGGATTGCCCGATCGGAACCCGGAACGAGCCTCGGATTGGGCAATCCGGCCTCGGATTGGCCAAAAAATCTAAGTTTCTCAATCCGAAGCTGGATTGCCCGATCGGAACCCGGAACGGTCCTCGAATTGGGCAATCCGGCCTCGGATTGGCCAAAAAATCTAAGTCCCACAATCCGAACCCGGATTGCCCGATCGAAACCCGGAACGGGCCTCGGATTAGGCAATCCGGCTTCAGATTGGCCAAAAAATCTAAGTCCCACAATCCGAAGCCGGATTGCCCGATCGGAACCCGAAACGGGCCTCGGATTGGGCAATCCGGCCTCGGATTGGCCAAAAAATCTAAGTCCCACAATCCAAAGCCGGATTGCCCGATCGGAACCCGGAACGGGCCTCGGATTGGGCAATCCGGCCTCGAATTGGCCAAAAAATCTAAGTTTCTCAATCCGAAGCCGGATTGCCCGATCGGAACCCGGAACGGGCCTCGAATTGGGCAATGCGGCCTCGGATTGGCCAAAAAATCTAAGTCCCACAATCCGAACCCGGATTGCCCGATCGGAACCCGGAACAGGCCTCGGATTAGGCAATCCGGCCTCGGATTGGCCAAAAAATCTAAGTTTCTCAATCCGAAGCCGGATTGCCCGATCGGAACCCGGAACGGGCCTCGGATTGGGCAATCCGGCCTCGGATTGGCCAAAAAATCTAAGTTTCTCAATCCGAAGCCGGATTGCCCGATCGGAACCCGGAACGGGCCTCGGATTGGGCAATCCGGCCTCGGATTGGCCAAAAAATCTAAATTTCTCAATCCGAAGCCGGATTGCCCGATCGGAACCCGGAACGGGCCTCGAATTGGGCAATCCGGCCTCGGATTGGCCAAAAAATCTAAGTCCCACAATCCGAAGCCGGATTGCCCGATCGGAACCCGGAATGGGCCTCGGATTGGGCAATCCGGCCTCGGATTGGCCAAAAAATCTAAGTCCCACAATCCGAAGCCGGATTGCCCGATCGGAACCCGGAACGGGCCTCGGATTGGGCAATCCGGCCTCGGATTGGCCAAAAAATCTAAGTCCCACAATCCGAAGCCGGATTGCCCGATCGGAACCCGGAACGGGCCTCGGATTGGGCAATCCGGCCTCGGATTGGGCAATCCGGCCTCGGATTCGCTAAATTTTTTTTATTGCACAATTAGAAGCCGGGATTGCTGCCTAATATTTTTATGTGACAGATGAAGAGAATTTTCAGCAAAAGTCGTAGGACATCTCAGACTTCTACACCATCTGAGGGCGGTTGACCTCGGGGTCAATCTCAGGCATCTAGGGATCGACCTTCCACCTCCAGGGGTGTTGCTTCCGAGCCAGTTAGGGAGGCACCCCATGAGCCTAGTCCATCTCGGACTTGTTCTCACCGGGTTCCGACGACGCCTCCTACAGATGGTAGTAGTCCATCTTCCCATGCTTCAGGTAAATATTTGAATAAATGCTAGTAAAAAGTTTTCTTTAAAAATCTTCGTTGTCTAATTGTAATTTTTAATTTATACTTAACTAGCTACATCAGTTAGACGTGGGAGAGGTCCAGCAAAGGCCATCAGTGTGCGAACACTTGGCCCTGATGAGTCCTACAACGTCGTTCTAGTAGGAGGATCCGGCGTTGGATCACACGGACAGGAGTTTACCTCCTACTTAGGAGTTATGAACAGAGTTCATTGCGATTTGTGGGAGCATAATTACATGGCTCTACCGCAGGAGAAAAAGGATGCCATATTCCGTGATTTAGAGGTAACATTCAAGTAGCTTCATCTTATTTAAATTTTGGTGAACTTTTTAATCATTTTTATATTAATGCAACAACATTTTACCTTTGAGCGGAATCCTCAATCGGATGCACAGATATTAAGGCATATGGGAGATATGCAAAGAATACAAAAAAATCATTTGAAAAGAAAGGTAAAATATAATTTAGAATGTAATTTCGAGATAACCAATTTTTTGTTAACAATATTTGTGTACAGTATTTTACAGGACGATCAAATGAGGAAGCTCGTGCCAACATTCCTCCACAGTGCAACGAGGAACAATGGCATCATATGTGCCATTTATGGAGTCAAGATGATGCTAGAGTAACTCAAAATTTTATTTCCTCTTATAATTAGATCCTATTCTTTTCATTTGCATTTTTTTAATGTTGTTTCATTTGTATATATATATGTAGGCATTGAGTGAAAAGAATGCCGGTAATAGGCGGCAATTAACAATGCCGTACAGAAAGGGAAAAACAAATAAACACAAGTTAGAAAGAGACTTTGTAAGTAGTCAAAACTTAAAATTTCATATTAGTTGATTCTTATTACGTAATAACCTTTAACTTTTTTTTAATTTTTTGGTAAGGTACAAAAAGAAGGTCGACCTCCAACTCGTCCGGAGGTATTCCAGATGAGTCAAACGCATGAAGAACTCGATGGAGCAGTCATTTGGGATAATGACCAAAGTCGTCTTATGATGGTAATTATTGATTATCATAACCTATTTTTCTTTATAATCCACAATTCATCACGGTAGGATTTTAATTTTTTTTCATATTATTTATAGGAAAATATGCAAGGATTGATGAATCCCCCAGCATCTGAATCCTCGGATGCTGGGGTATCGCAGCCTCCACTCACCGCGGAGGAAGCTTTCGTATCCGTGTTTGGTAGAGATCGACCAGGACGGATCCGATGTGGTGGGCGAGGTGAAACTCGCCACACTTGGTATGGTGAGTCAAGCGGAGGTGCTTCTAGCTCGACTCAAGAAGTTCGAGAGCTTAGAGATCAGGTGGCGAGGCAAGGAGAAATCAATGAACGTTATGAAGAACAAATAACTTCATTGAAACAACAATTGGACAACCAACAGAAATCATTCCAAGATAATTTCGATCGCCTCAATCTGATCATTGAAGGCTTGAGTCAAAGGTTCCCGACTCCTGATGTGCCATCCACATCGGGGCATCCTCCGCCTCAACAAACAGAGGACAGAAATGGCGATGACGACGAGGACTACGAGGATGCCGAGGAGAGTGAAGATGATGATGAAGATGAAGATGAAGAAGATGAATAGATTAAGATGTATTTTTTACTCTCTATGAATGTTATTCATATGTATCAAAACATTTTGTGTATGAATGTGATTTTGAATATGGTATGTGAATATGAATTTAAATTTGGTGAATTTCAATTTTGGTATGTTAATGTGTGTTGTTTCATACTAATTCGGTGTCCGTTCCGAGTTTGAAACGAGCAATCCGGCACCAAAATTATTAATATAAATCAATTTTTGGATTGGTAGATCCGATTTTAGATCTTTATGAAAGTTTCAAGAATGATTGATTTTCCGGATTGGATCGTATAATTGATCCAATCCGGCCAATCAAATTATTTTTTTTTCAGAAATTTATTATTGGCGACGGCTTTATATAGCCGTCGCCAATAAAGTTATTTGGGACGGCTAAAGCCGTCCCTAATATTAAAAACAGCCGTCGCAATACCAGAGAAAAATTCCGGAACCCGGGTCCCGGAATTTTTTCTCTGGTATTGCGACGGCTGTTTTTGATATTCGGGACGGCTTTAGCCGTCCCAAATAACTTTATTGGCGACGGCTATACAGCCGTCGCAATACCAGAGAAAAAAATCCGGGAACCGGGGTGTGGGGTTTTTGCTTGCCATTTGCGACGGCTTACGTGGCCGTCGCAACTACATTTATTGGCGACGGCTGGTTAGCCGTGGCCAATAAGATTATTTGAGACGGCTTAACCCGTCCCAAATAACTTCATCCGCCATCTAATCTCCTTATCGTTTGCGACGGCTTAAGCCGTCGCCAGTAAAGTTATTTGCGACGGCTGTTTAAGCCGTCTCCAATAAATGGTCGTTTTGCTAATAACTTATGCGACGGCTTACGAGCCGTCGCCAATAAACGTACAAGGGACGGCTTAACAATAGCCGTCGCTAATATTATTGGCGATGGCGTTATTTGCGACGCGTTTGCGACGGCTTTGAAGCCGTCGCTAATATTTATTAGCGACGGCTTTTTGGTTTTTTGAGACGGCTTACAGCCGTCCCTAGTAACCTATTTTCTTGTAGTGATAGAGCAATTTTGATTCAATTGCCATAGTGTGTATCAAGCTATTCGTAGTTAGAATCAATTGATTCTTGTGGATGAGATCTTTCCAATGCCATAAACGTCATGAATTTTGGCCAATCAGAGAGTCCCGTATGAGTTAAAAAGATGGTAGGATCATCATGTTCGAAAATCTAGTTGAAATTAGGGGAGTTGATTCACTTACCTATTTGGATGCAGATACCTTTGTCTAATGGCATGAGAATATAGAAAATTAAATTTTCTAGGGTTCCATATGTTATTGGACACTTAATGGCCCTTGGAGGTGCCATATTTAAAAGTTGTTTACAGTTAGGTTTAATTGCGGCGTGGCATCTTCCTTTGTGAACTACACGTTGGATAGAAATTTTCATGAGATTAAACACATTCCAGTAGATTCCTTATTCTTCCAGGATTCCAAGGTGCATTTTTATAGATTTTTTGGACTCCATTTACCTTCCCAAAATTGTCCCATAATATCAGGTTTCAGTTAAGGTTTCCGCGCTATAGTGTGGCGCTTCCCCTCTATCAGGCGCAGGAGAAGAACAAACTGGACCCGCTATCAGGCGCCTGTGCGGCTCTGGGGTCTTAAAACTTTGGTCAACTCCTAGTTTGACAGGGAGTTCACGCATGGCACCATACGCTTGTGGGCAGGCGCATGCTGGCGCAATAAGCTGGAGATGGAGGTGGCCGGGTGACGCTTTGCACCCAACGATGTATACAAATATATCTATGATTTAAATTTTTTTAAAATCATATAAAATATGAAAATATGTCACAAAATTCCAATTTTTTTTAAAAACTATACAATTTATTTAATGAGTTGTTCAAGTGTTTATGGATTATTAAATAGAGTTTTACTATTTTGTCAATGAATTCTATTATTTTGTTTTTAAAATTGTTTTAATATCAAAATTAATGACTAAATAAATTATAAAAAATATTTAATAGGTTTATAAAATGTTTAAAAAATTGTTAGATATTTTTGGGCTCTGGTTACTATAGAATCATTTTGAAAATGATTTTAAAATAGTTTTAAAATCTTTATTGATTAAATTAGTGTCCAAATTAGTTCTGAAAATGTGATTTTAAAGAATTATGATTTGGACATAAATTTAATGCTTTGAGAAATTTTAGGAAAGTGTGAATCATCTGAATTATTTGATTTTTCTTGTGTCATGATTGTAAATTGTTTACATGTATATTTCATGTTATTTATTTTTATGAAAAATCGACAAGCATGAAATTTGGAAATTTAAAAATTACTGTATATAAATTTATGATGGTATATATGATATATCTTATATAATTATCACATATGCGCTCTATGTTCATGTGATGAATGTTAGTGTGTGTATGGAAGTGATCATGGACTTAAATATACTTTGCTTGTGATTGCTTGGTTAATTAAGTTGTTTATGTTATTAAATGGGGTTGTCGACTCCGAAAACGGGTTCCGGATCGGCACCTCAAGATAAGGTGATAGATGGAATAGAGGGAAAATGGGGAGTGAATTGAAAACACTCGGAAAGATGTAAAAGGTCCTCACTTCGATCCCATAATCACATTGATCCCCGAACTTTCATCTCACGGCGTCGCTCGAGCACCGGAGACGGTTCGGGTCATGTGGGAGGAGAGTGAGGAATATATGAACTTAAAACATGAAATATGTGGTCGCCAGGAGCCGCGGGCTCCGCTTTATGGGATGTAAATTAAGATATGAGTTGAATTGACCATATACCTTAGCATGGGAGATCGGGATATGGGTTCAACCTTCTTCTTCCTTGGCCGGCCGATGAAGAAGAGTCTCCAACCGATGCTAGCTTGATAAACCTGTGCAACTAGAACAATAAACCAAGTGAAAGAAAATGATTAGAACTATGGGAAGTGTAGTAACTGTAGAGAGAATATGAGAAAGAAGCAATTGGAATTGGACTCACCGGCTTCGGGGTGAGCCTTAACACTTTTTTGTATATTTGATTATGTAAAAATGATGAAAATGAACTAAAATATGCTTTAAAAAAGTATATAAACTGAGTTAAATGAGTTGAGAAAGCTTATGGAATGGATCGGCTTGAGTTGAAGCCAAGTTGGTTGAAGAAAGCCGATTCGGGTAACTTTGCTCCCTTCAGGCATGACTTTGGTGCAGAGGATGCTACGGATGACCCCGATGTCAGAATCAAGTGCCGTTTGTTGGAGTAGACAGAGGACGAAGAGAGGAACAACTTCTATGTTGAAGACTTTTGCAGAAAAAGTCCCGGATTTTCTACAGAAGTCGATGAAGATGGCTGATGCATAACGCCCGGATGGAGCCTTCTCTTTCACTTAGGGATTGAACTCTCAATGTTGGATCGCCTTTGGACGTCGGGACAGCTTTGTAGAAGAGCTTAAATGACCTATGGACAAGCTAGGCATGGGGAGTTAACCATGGGTCATTGAGAATGGCCCTCAATTTATAGGGGAAGGAAGCCGGTGCAAAAAATGGAAACTGGACCGACCGCGCCCCCACCTTACAAAGGAGACGAGGGCGCGCAGGGCGCGCCCTCAAACCAAGGGCGCGCAGAGCGCGCCCTCACTTCGGGGGCGCGGTCTGCACGCCCCCCAGTTTCAAAGAAACCGGGGCGCGGTACGCGTCTCATTGCTAAAATTCATCGAAAACTTCTGAAAATTGCTAAAAATTGACTTGATATATGTAACGGGCCCCCGAACCAGGGGCACGGTACAAATAATCGAAAATTTTCGCCGGAAACCTTCCAAAAATCCGGTTTAGAAGGTGCTAATCGGGGCAATATCCGATTTTCGGAAACTGACCGTGCCTCCTCTTTTCAAAGGAAGCGGGGGTGCATAGGGAGCGCCCCCAGTTTGAGGGCACGCAGGGCGCGCCCTCCCTTTTCAAAGGGAGCGGGGGCGCGATAGACTCTCTCTCCTGCGCGAGTGTTCCGCGAGCCGTATCTTACAAATGGGATGTCCGATTCGGCTCCCGTTTGTCACGTTGGAAAGAGGGCCTTCAACTGCACCTCCTCAAGTCGATAAACCAGCCGGCATGACTCCCGAGACGTTTGCACGGGGCTTTCTACCGGTTTACCCTCTTGCGAAAAGTCGAAAACCATGGCGAAGATCCGAAAACGCACGGTTCCAATCGAGGAAACTCGGGTCAACTCAGGATGACTTAAAATGATGACCAAACAAGTCCTGTACGATCAGAAAACCCGAAGTCATTGAAAAATTTGAGATTAACCCGGTAAACGTGAACCGAAACTCGGAAAAGTCGGGAAACCCTAAAATTGACCAAAATGGCCATATGGCCCCGGTTGATGAAAATATTCGGCTAGAATCGACCCGGATGACCTGAAAAGACCCGGTGATGACCGGAAAGGCCTAACATGTGGTCCGAGATAGTCGTGTCAGTACAGATCGAAAAAGGCATATCGAAAGCCGTCATTGACCGACGCCTGCCGAAATGACTTCTCGGAAACCCTGAATGTTACGGAACACATGCGGGACTCCCGAGACCTTCAATTATGGACCATTCAAGGTCGGTCATCGAGCAGGCTTCGTGTTTTTACAGTTCACGCGCGGCTCTCGCTTGAAGGTTTCAGCATCATTCCGGAAATCATTGGTCCATTCTCAACTTACAAGGGGCTCCACCAATGTCCTTAGCTCATGTCCACGAGGTAATCTGAATCAAGTAACGGTTTAATAAGAATATCGCCTATGGAATAAGAGTCTGGGGCTCCGAATCAGGCCAATTTGGCATGTCTACAGCTTGCCTCGCCTTGATGTCGGCTTTGCAAGGGAATGACATGTAGCGGAGCGGAGTGAAACGTAGAGAAAGCGTAGTGAAGCGAGATGGATCGTAGTGGAATGTAGTGGAGCGAAATGGCGATGTACTTAAAAGGTGGCATCAAGGTGTAGATATTGACACGCTCAACGACCAAATTCGGCAAGACGAATCTCCTCAAGTCTCTTGGTTAACCGCCATGTTTCATCAAGTCTTCCTATGTTCGATTGGTAAGAGATGTGCCCTTGGAACGTAAGAAGAATAGCCAACCCCCAACGCAGTGGAGAGTCCCCGAAACATGGGTTCGTAGGTTCATCATCAACCGGTAACTCGATCTTTGCGGTGTACTGTGATGGGCTAAAGTTTTAAAAAGGATTTGTTTTGAAAAAGTAAAAGAATACCAATCCAGCACATTCAGGCTCTTAGATTCATTTAAGTCTTCCAAGAGACAAGATTTGATTCGGAATGGAATGATCTTAGATTCCGAAAGGCAAATGTTTAAGCATAGACCGTGAAGATAGCGACAGTGCAAGTTCTTATCAAATAGAAGGCCCTTGGTGAGATGAATTGGCTGCCATGGTGGGATGAATAGCAAAGAAGTGTTGTAATGGCCACAGTGGTGAAAAGAAATGAAATATTTGAGAGCACAAAATGATTACCGAATACGGTGGGATTAATAGACACGGTGGGATATTAGAAAGGTTGGTGGGACCAGAAAATATGGTGGGATTAGAAAACACGGTGGGATTTAGAATGATCGAGAGAGTGAGAAGGTGAAGTTTAGGAAATGATGTATGCAATAAAAAACAAAATGTAATGCAATTAATGCTACATGATGCATGCTAGGCTCAATAAAACAAGACAAAACTTTTATAACAAATAGTTGAAGATATAGATTGTCTATGAGGTCAAGATACCCATTCGGGAACCATCATCCCTCACAGCACAACTTTGGCTTATCCATGAGCATTAGAGATGACTCGACCGTCGTAGATTTTGATGAAGGGGATCTCGGGTCAAGTCTTCTATGTGCTCATGGTCTTCAACAAATAATGCATAAGATAATAACACACGACTAGCGACATATATGCTAGTTGGCAAGTTATGGGGGTTTCCCATGTCCATTCTTATATTTCTGCGAGAAATTCCTGTCTTTCATCAAAATGTTAGTTCCGAATGGTCAATGATGTCCACTCGACCTTAATAAAGACCAGACAAATTTTTTTGAATTTTTATGGAATTTTCAAATATTTTGACTGAACATGCCCCCGAACCTGGGGCGCGGCCTGCGCGCCCCCACTTCGGGGGTGCGTTCGATCTCAGTTTCTTGTTTTGACTGGATCCGAATCCGATTCAAATCGAGACCGATTTCCCCTATATAAACACCTCTTAGGATGACCAGATCATACTACCAACACCCAGGATGGCTCCTCCTTTGAAGAAGCAGCGTGTTGGCTCGGTTCGAGGTATTTCAAGTGTCTCGGGTCATTTGAAGGCCAGAATCGGCACCGACTTGGTAAGTTCGCTGCCAATTTTAGCTTTCAACCACTTTCATCTTATTTTTTCTTAAAGAATTATTTTTTACCTTCTGTTTGGGTGTAGGATTACCCAAACTTTCCTGGGCCTCGCCGGTATTGCTCTCCTCCCTGGCTTTCCGGCTTGCTTGACGTCCTCGGCTTGTTGATCAGGGCGATTCTTTGAGATTGGGGCTTGACCGGGCTCTTGATCCATGCTAAGCAATATTCAGGCTACTCCTTTGACTTTATCTTGATGGGAGCTCTTGTTGAGTTGTGGCATCCCGACACTCATACGTTCGTGTTCGACAGCTTTGAGTGTACAGTTCTTCTTGAAGAGGAAAAATTCCTTCTCGGCCTTCCTCGGACTAAGAAGGGAGAGACTGAAGGTATGTTCATCCCTTCAGAACCCCCTCTTGCTTGGAATTCTTGTAGGATTTCGTCGAGACTCGACAGATCAGCACCTTGTTAGCCGGCAAGCGAATCAGTGTTCCCAAGTTGGCGGCTTGGACAATTTCTCTTCTGATGGCACCTGGTCTGGACGAGGACCGGATTCTGCGCGGTGCGAAGGGTTTCACAGCTTGCCTTGCCGCGGTGTTCTTGTTTCCCGTGGAGGATGGGTTCTTGGAGGTTGATCAACTTTCGTGCATCCGCGGCATCTGGAGCGGTGCGCGGTTGGGGCCTTCAGTTCTGGGCTTCTTGTACTGTGGACTGTCTACAGCTTGTGTGGGTCGTCCTCCCTTCGGTAGTGCGCTTCTACTGGCTTGTTGGGCCGATCTTCACTTCAAGTTCGATACAGCCGGTGAGGTGGCCACCAGGTCACAGCTTTTTCGCCGTAGCCCCTTGTTCCCGTATGCTGCTGCACTCGGCTTCGGCGAGAGAGTCGCCAACAGGTGTGCATCGGTGAAGAAGAGGCCAGAGTGGCGTGCTCACTTTGCCTCCATGAACCGTTCCATCTTCTTGCACTCTTCTGCTGCCCAGATGCAGAAGGACTTCCAGGTGTGCTTTATGCCCGACGTTGATCTCCTCTTGGTTACAGGTTCGGCCATCGTGTTGTACAACGCTTACCGTTGCCACTCTCTGATCGGCTTGCCTCGGTACGAGTTTCCCAAGCTGTCTCACCTGCCACCTATCAAGGGCAGGCAGCTTAGCTCTGCGGATGACAAGAGGAGGCGATCTCAGCCATTGCCTTGTGGGAGACGAGTCGGGTGTGCCGCCCAGGCCTCCTGATTGAGGAGGACCCTTACCAGAAGCGCCGCTACATCTCCGTGTTGAAGCTTTTGCTTGCTTGAGGGTCTTCTTTTCCTGCTTTAACTTGTCAGACATTTTGTTTTTATTTTGAATAAACAACGAATTTTTTATAGAAAATTAGAGTGAAAATTCAATAAAAATTTACCTTGTTTCAGAAAAATGCAAGACAGATGTTGACAATTATGATGAATATGCCTTGTTATTTTTCAACACCTTGAATATTTTTTAATATGAAACAAGATATTTTTGAAAGGTTTTAACATGCCTTTTTTCTTTAGGTAATTTTTCAGAGCAAACCGTGAGTCTGATGATTTTTATTTCGGTGACTCCTTGATCGGCTCGATTTTTTGAACAGCATGGTGCTTTCTGAAATTTTCGCTATTTTTATCAATTTTGGTCCTGAAAAATACATTTTTAGCCATTTCTGACTAATAAATGCATAAAATTTTCTCCTGAGCCCTGAAAAATGTTAGCTAGTGATGATAAAAAAACATGAATATGCCTAGCTAATTTAGGAACTGATACATTCAAAGTTATGTGAAAAGCGGGATTTTTGGTGAGAATTTAAAGAGAATTTTTTTCACAAAATTATTTTAAGCAAACCCGGCATCAGATCAGGATTCTTTCGGTGGCGTTGCGATTAGCTGGATTTTGTGAACCTTGGATGATATTTTTAAATTTCTTCCATTTTCACATTTTCACTCTCTATAAATATCCCTTGAGGGTAAGAATATCTCATTTTCCACCTGTACACCATCTCTCCTCACGCCAGAAGCTCTAGAGCTGCAACTCAGATCCGGAGAATGAAACGCCGTCAAAGGTTAGTACCCCTGTTACAAAATATGTAGATCGGGTTATGCTCTTCGATTTGGTTCAAGTTTCACGCGATTCCGAGTTGATTTGACGAAGTTATCGCGAAAATAAAAATTGAGCATGAAGGGGTGCGGTCAACGCAGGGCGTTGACTGCGCCCTCGAACCGGCGGCGCGCAGAGTGCATCCCCGGTTTGGGGACGCGCTGACCGCGCCCCCAAGAGGAGGGCACGGTCAGCGCGCCCTCTCTCTCCTCACTGGGAAGGGGCGCGCTGGGCGTGGCCCTGTTCTGAGCGTGCCCTCAGTTAGAGGATGCGCAGAGCGCGCCCTCCCTCTCCAAAGGGGGGGAAGGCGCGTTCTGATTTTGATTTTTTTTATGAATGAAATACAAAAATGTATATAACAATGTTTGATGTCAACTTCCCTTTTGGCACAGATGACGAGACGTGTTCGCTGCCATGACTCCGATTCCGAGGAGCTCGAGCTCCCAGCCGTCCGAGTGGTACGCTTCTTTTTTCTGCATATATGATTAGCTCATTTGCAACTTGACAATTGATTGAATGAACTAACGAAATGAATTTCTTGCAGGCCCGGATAAAATCCTGGATCTTGTGGGACTTGGTGCATGCTGCTTACCTCGGCCTACCGGACTTCCAGTAGGTTCGGTTAGAGAAGATGGGGTTTGGGCCCATCCTCTGGGTGACTCCATTTTGGGAGGACCTACCACTGGTGCAGGTCCTCCGCGAGTCCTGGGACCCAGACTCCTTCATGTTTCTGTTCCCATGGGGTCACATGGTGCCCTCCCTAGAGGATGTTGCACACATCACCGGTCTTCGTGTTTACAGTAGGCCGGTGGTGTGTGCCACCTCTTCTGACTATTCACGGGAGTTCCGGGCCCTCTTCGCATATGAGCCCGAGTTCGACCCAGAGGATGGCCTACGCACCATCGCCAAACTAGAGGCTGGTGAGATGGTAGCCTTGGTGGATGCCGAGCGTGTCCGTGGCGAGAGCCAGGATAGCTTTTTCTGCCGCATGGTCGGCCAGGCAGCAGCGGCATTTACCGGGTTACCTGTCTCCTTGGAGGCGGATGTAGACCTGCGCCGCTTCCTCCTCTTCTTCTTCGAACGTCTTCTGTTGGGTTCGAAGACAGACCACATCCATCTGCGGTTCCTCCCTTTGCTTGCTGACCTGGAGCAGGTTGGCACGTACGCGTGGGGGGTAGCGATGCTCGCCCATCTGTTCTGTGTTCTCCAGCCTGAGGCAGGTTCCATTTCGGTCGTCGGCTTCTCTCCTTTTCTCCAGGTGACTTTTAGCAGCTTTCTTTTCCTGTACACTTGTATTGCTCTGCTTTGTTCTGACGAGTTGTGCCTTTTACAGGTCTGGAGCTACCTCTACTTCCCCTTAGGTCGGGCACAACAGTCCTACCCCGACCTCCTCCCTCTGATGGCTCGCTGGGAGCCCATGCACCCTACTGGGGGACATCGCAGCCAGTTGGCTACGATTCGTACATAGATTCTTCGCTTCCCACACATTGAGGTATGTCTTTCAATTTTGTGTAGATATTCTCCTGTTGAAATAATAATCATGATTTTGCTTCCCACAGGTGTGTTGGGGGCCATATCTCATGACTGACGACCATCTCTAGCCCTGGATTGCCCACGCTGGTCGTGTCTTCGGCCGTGATCTTCATCTTCTGTGTGTCAATGAGCTGGCGCCACTGTGGCTTCGATTCACGGCACACGCCCTTGGTCTGGAGCAGGATTGGTTGGAACCTCCTCCTCCTCTTCCCCTAATTGGTGCCCGTCCCAGGCGCCTACTCCTCCCCGTGGACTGGGTGGAGAGGTACCACGCCTCGATCACTTTGTGGTATGAAGGCAGCGAGGTAGTTATTGACTGGGCAGAGGATAGCCGAGACTACCTTCGCCGATATGCAGAGGCATACGACCATTTGTTTGTTCCAGAGGGTCAGTTAAATGCTTCTTACTTTCCTTCAATTCTGTGTTGTTGTTCTCTTCTGACCTTCGTGCCATTTCAGGAAGGTCGGGCTCTATTGCTATGCCAACAGCTGGAGATTGTTGATCTTCGGCAGGAGGTGGCCACTCTTCGTGGCATGCTGGAGACTGAGGTAGACACTGCCTTTGACCTTCATTTGTATTTTCGATATATACTTGCCTTACTCTGATGTGTTTTCCTTCTGTTCACAGCGGAAGGCTCGTGCCGAGGGTTCACCTCCTTCTCTGTCGAGGGAAGAGGTGGCTGAGCTCCGCCAGCGTCTTAGTGAGGCGAGAGAGGCCCTGATGACCAAGGAGGCAGAGGTATCTTTCATTGTTTTCTATTTTGGTTGTTGACTTTTCTTGGTTTATATTCTTCCTCTTCTTCTAGGTTGCGGAGCTTCAGAGTAGCTTGTCCTCCCGTATCCAGTCCTTGGAGGCCGAGGTGGAGACATTGCGGTCTACCCCAGCTGATCTTCGTTCCCAGATGATCGTCTCGGACCTCGGCCTTCAGCATGAGAGAGCCATGCGCGAGATGGAGCGCCAGCATAGCCAGGCCATGCGATCTCTGGAGCAGATGCACCTGCAGGCGCATGTTCGTTTGTCGGCAGCAGAGGCGACATTGCAGGTTTACTGCTAGGGCATCCCTCCACAGCCGAGCTAGAGTCGTACCCACTAGAGTAGCTCCCATCGGAGTGGTATGCACCGGAGCGGCGGCATCGCTCGTAGCCGGGGTCACCACGGGCAGAGCCAGCAGGGACAGAGTGGCCAGAGCTAGAGCCATGAGCACGGTGATTCTGCGTTCTTGGCCACTTCTTCAGAGCGTCGCCGCAATGAGGCGGCCGCAGCAGCTTTGGCGGACACGGCTACCATGCCTCCTCCACGTAGTCATTCTCCTGGAGCGGGTAGCAGCAGGCACTGATTTCTGTAGCAGGCTTAGCTTTTCTGATGTTATAGCTGCTTTTCTTCTTTGTTGTAGCACTTAATGGCGTAATCAGATCTTCACCTGTTTGCTTTAGTGTTTGTTTGATCTGTTTGACATTGCTCAAAAGGGTAGTTAGTATCACATTTCGGCTTAGCCCCTTGCAAATTTGTCAAGGGGTGAAGCCTTCTAAGGGATGGCAAATAATAAAAGTAAGTAATAGATGTAGGGTTAAGAGACATACCTGTTGGCGAGATTCTCACCCCTCCCTGACTTGTGTTTCTTTTATGAAATACTTAATAGAAGGGTTAAATCTGCTCTATGGCTTTCCCCCTTGCCTATTGTTGTCTTGCCTTGCTTATATGTCAAGGGGGGTAGCCTTATTAACAAGGTAGAATGCACAAAATGACAAACGAGGTAAAAGTTAAGAGTGCTTACCTACTATGGCGAGAGTCGCTCCCTTCTTGATCTCAGAATCCTGAAACGCTTAATGAAGGGGATTAAATCTTCACCGTGGCTTATCTCTTTGCCTATGGCTGTCTGCCTTGACTTAGGTCAAAGAGAGGAGCCTTATTAACAAGGTATAAAAATAGACTAGATGACTGAAATGAAATGGTTAAGAGAACTTACCTGTCGTTGAGAGAACCTTCTCCTCTTATTTTAAAGTCCCTGAAAACACTTGATAAAAGAGGATTAGATCTTCACAACGACTCATCTCATCCCTTTGCCTATTATGGCTAACTTTGACTTAGGTCAAAGGGAGGAGCCCTCTTAATGGGGTGATAATGAAGGTAAATATGCAATGCGGAAATGAAACATGCAAGACATAAAGATAAACATGAATGCTAGCAAAGGCAAAAATCAAGGTTATGCAAAGTTAGATGATGCAATTTTTTTAGATTTTTGGAAAGTATTCAATTTTTTATTTTTGAAGATATTCGACTTTTTTTTTGGATTTTTGAAAATATTCATTTTTTTAATTTTTGAAAATATTCATTTTTTTTCAAAATTTGAAAATATTTGATTTTTTTTAGATTTTTTTGAAAATATTCATTTTTTTTATTTTTGCGGAGAATGTGCTGGTATTGAGACCATTCATCGATCTTTGAGTGTTGATCAAGATTCAAGCAATAAGCACCACATGTGAATAAGGTTCCTTACCTAGAATCTTTCTTGCCCTCTTCTCTTGATCGGTTTGGATTCCCCCTGAGTTTGGACAATTTACCCTACCCTAGGGGTTTTAAGGTGGAAGAATAATAGAGGAAGTCTTTGATAGGATTTGGGGGTGTTGAGGAGGGTTTCTCTACTCATGCCCAAATTGCCCGTTGGGGTTCGGCCTCTTCGGGTCTTTTCTACATGTGGCACTTACTTAGACAAGTCTTTGACCTGTGGGGTCATTGCCCATCTTTTGGTGCCTTTTCTTCATTTTCTATTCTTCTGGGTACTCATTCAGACATGCCTATATTTGTTTAAACCTGTGGGGTTCATTGTCCATCTTTTGGCACCCTTTTGTACCCTATGAGACGGCCTCCTACTAAGATGGCGGGCATTTTCGATACTATCCTCCTCTACTCCCCTTCACCTATTTCGGACCGAATAGAAGAGAATAAGGTAAAGGTTTCGTTTCTGCCTTCAGAGTTCTGCCTTGCCTCTCTCGAGTGTTGGGCTATCTGGATTCTTGGATCATGAGGTGTTGTGTGTGCAAGGTGATGCCTACCCTTGACTTCTAGCTAACACCCTTGGATCGATGACTTAATATCATACCAAAAATTCTCCATTTTCTTTTCTAAGGAAAATATTTTTTGAGGTAGACGCCGTTCCATGGATGGTTCAAATTTTCTCCATCGGCATTGGTTAGCTCATATGCATTACCTGGATATTTTTCAGTTATAACAAAAGGCCCTTCCCAGTTAGGTTGCAACTTGGAGTGGGGACCACCCGGCTTAATGAATATACATTTTACTACCATCTCACCGATTTGGAACTTTCTCTCTACCACCCTCTTTTGATAAAATCTTTTCAATTGGTTCTGATAAGTCCGGGCATGCTTAGAGGCGGCCAACCTTCTTTCATATAGGAGTTCAAGTTGTGCAAGGAGAGATTCTCGCCTCTCATCGACAGGGATGTCCCTATCAAGTTGAACTCGGAGTGATGGAAGGAGTACTTCGTACGGGACCACCGCTTCCATCCCATATGCGAGAGCATACGGGGTTTGACCAGTGGGGGTCCGTACAAAAGTACAATAAGCCCATAGGGCACCTATAAGCTTATCTGGCCAGTCTGCGAACTTGCTAGACTTACAGGTTTTTTTGATGATTTTAATCAAAGTTTTGTTGGTGGCTTCTGCTTGACCATTGCCTTGCGGGTAATAAGGAGATGAAAGATGCAATGCAATGCGGTACCTGTTGCAAAGATCACGCAGATCTTGAGAGAGAAATTGTGGTCCGTTGTCGGTGATGATGTCGCTGGGTATCCCGAACCTGGCGATGATGTTGCGTTTGATGAAGGAGCACAGTGTTGATGCCTTGATCTCCAAACGCTTCCGCTTCTGCCCACTTGGTGAAGTACTCTGTTGCCGTCAGGATGAACGATTTGGAACGGATTTCAGAGTTAAGATCACTTAGACAGACAATGATATTGAAAGCCTACATGGCGAAGAGCCATGGGGCATGAATCGGATGAAGGGAAGATGCGGGAGAATGGATCTTGTCGGCATGAAGTTGGCAAGAATGACAGTGCCAGAAAAATATGGAGCAATCCTCTTCTAGGGTTGGCCAATAATACCCCTGCCTGATGATTTTCTTGGCAAGAGCTTTAGCATTGACATGGCCCCCACAGACCCCGGAATGTGCTTCCTTAAGCACCAATTCTGCCTCTTCTTCATCAACACATCTAAGCAAGATTCCACTCAAGCTCCTCTTGTAGAGCACCCCTCCTAGGATGGTATACCTCTGGGATACTCTCCTGATGGCCTTCTTTTCTTTTGCATTGGATCCAGGTGGATACGACTGATCTTGACAATACCTTGCGATCTCATCAAACCAAGGCCTCTCACCCTCATCTAACTCTTCCAACTTGATTAGAGAAATCTCCTTTTTCTGCTCTAAATATTCCTTCCTGCCAAATCTCTCCTTGATCTTGAGAAATCGACCATCCTTAATCGTCGGCATCGACCTTCTACGTACATGGATAGTCCACACCTGTCTACCTAGCGGGACTGACAGAGATGAAGCTAAGGAGGCTAGGGCATCAGCAAGGATGTTCTAAGCTCGAGGAACATGAACAAAAGTGAGTTTGGAAAAAGAGTTTGATGTAGCAAGAGGTGAGTTCTTGGTAAGGTTGGAGGTTTGGATGAGAAGTTTGGTATTTTGTTAGGACTTGGCGAAGAATTAGTTGGCTATCACCTATCACCCTCAATTCCATGGCACCATTGAAATGAGCGGCCTCCAGCCCGGCTAGCAAGGCTTCGTATTCAGCTATATTGTTGGTTGCTGGGAAGTCAAGCTGAAATGCCTGTGGAATGGTGACACCCTTGGGTGATAGAAGAACGATTCCTATTCCCTTACTGTGTAAATTCATAGCCCCGTCAAAATATAATGTCCAAAGATGGGAAGATCGGATCAACATAAGTTCGTCATCCGGGAACTCCGATTGGACCGGGTCAAAGAGGGGTATAGGGTGACGGGCTAGATGTTCGGCAATGGCATAGCCCTTAATCGCCTTCTGGGAGACATAGGTGATATCAAACTGGGAAAAGAAGCTCTGCCAACGACCTAACCGATCAGTCAGAACAGTTTTCTCTAGAAGGAATTTGATGGGATTGATGCGGGCAATAAGATTGACCTCATGAGCTAAGAAATAGTGTTTAAGCTTCTGAACTACCCAGACTAGTGCAGCACAGGTCTTCTACACTACAGTATACTTTTGCTCACATGGATCAAAGATCTTTGACAAGTAGTAAGTTGCCCTCTCTTTACCTTCTTCATCCACTTGTGCAAGGACTGCCCCAAGAGAATTCTCCAAAACTGAGATGTATAAAACTAAGGGCTTGCCAGGGACTGGTGGTCTAAGCACTGGGGGACTAGCCAGGTATCTTTTCAATCCATCAAATGCATCCTGGCACTTCGAATCCCATTTGAACTCGGCCCCCGCCTTGGTCAGCTCATAGAAAGGTTTTACACCTTTGGGAGTGTTGTGAGATGAACCGGCGGACAAACTGTAGCCTCCCGATTAATCCTTGAAGTTCTTTTATATTTCTTGGAGGAGGCATACCAATGATTGCCTTGGCCTTGTTTGGGTCGATCTCTATGCCCCTTTTGCTTACTATGAACCCCAATAACTTTCCTGAGGATACTCCAAACGTACATTTCTTTGGGTTCATTTTCAATTTATATTCCCCAGCCCTTTGCAAGACCTTTCTTAACACTTCCGAGTGATCTTCTCGGCTTTTGAACTTAACGACCAGGTCGTCCACGTACACCTCTGTAAGGGTATGCATCATGTCATGGAAGATAGCCATCATGGCCCTCTGATAGGTAGCACCAGCATTCTTTAGTCCAAAGGGCATGATGACATAGAAGTAGGTTCCCCACAGTGTAGTAAACGAGGTCTTCTCCTGGTCCTCTTCGGCCAATCGGATTTGGTTATATTCAGAATAGCCATCCATGAATGATAGCATCTCGAATCCAGCAGTGTTATCAACTAGTACATCAATATGAGGTAGAGGAAAGTCATCTTTAGGACACGCTCGGTTTAAGTCCCTGAAGTCTATACAGATCCGAACTCTACCATCCTTCTTCATGACAGGGACTATGTTTGCCACCCATTGCGGATATAGGACAACCTTGATGAATCTTGCTTGATGTAACTTGTCGACCTCTTCTTTCATCTTAAGTGCAACATTAGGGTGGAATCTCCTTAATTTTTGTTTGACCGGGGTAACTCCAGGTTTCAAAGTTAGACGATGTTCAACTAAAGAGTTGTCTAACCCCGGCATGTCCTCATATGTCCATGCGAACGTGTCCTTATATTCTTTCAAAATTTCAATTAGACTCTGTTCCTCAGTGGAAGTGAGGTTTGCACTTAGAAGGATTGTCTTGGGATCTTCCGGTGTTCCAAGATTCAGTTCTTTTGTCGGTTCATCCCCCGTGGCTAATGGTTCTTCAAATCTTTTAAGTCCAGATGCATACGCATCAGCTAAGTCCTCAATTTCATCCTCGAAATCAAGATCATTTTATGATAAAACCTCATAAACTCCCAGTGTATGATCAACATTGAATTCATCCTCATATTGGATTTCATCAAGCTGGATAGTATTTTCTAAAAACCTTGGCAGCCTCACACATTCCTTGCATTTTTGTGCTATTTGTTGGAGATATCTCTCTGGAACACGCTTACCTCGAATTTTCTTCTTTCCTACCCTAACTACTCCTAATGAAGACGGTATTGAAAAGGTGGTATCTACAATGGGTGAAGGATCGAGCAGATTGATCAGTGAGTTGGAGAAGAGGGGTCCCTGGTTGGGAGCACCCTTCGAGACAAGTAGAGACGACTCCTCAATGGAAAACTGAGTTTGCGAGAAGATATTTTTTTGGGTATTTTGGGTATTTTCAATAACAGAAAGAAAATGAGCCGGTGGGGCTCGAGTAGAAGTAGAAAGCTTAAGTAAACATAAGAAAAATGGGCTCGTGGGCCCAACAATGATAAGAAAGGGGAAGATAGGCCCAAAGCTAGCGAAAAGATCTATGGGGCACATGGGCCCAAGTGGTGGGCACGTGGACCCAAAGCAAGAAAATAAATCTAAAGGGCACGTGGGCCCGATTGGTGGGCATGCATGCCTAATGTTGTTGGATTGAAATGGGCATAGAAGCCCAGTGGAGTAAAAAGATTTGAATGGGCTCTCTGGCCCAGTGATCAGTTCAGGTGGCCATTTTGGCCCAGAAGTGGGAATTGGGCTAGATAGCCTATCAAGCGAATCCAAGAGGGATAGAGTGAGGATTTTGAAATACGTGACCGTAGGATACGGGTCACGCAGGATGTTGTTTGGAGGTGGGTTCAAGTGGACAAGTTGTTTAGAGATGGACTTGCCCTCGACTGGTTCTTCCTCCTCTATGAACAACTGAGCCAAAGATGAACTCAGGTTGTCCACTTCCTCATCTTGCTCTGGTGCCTTCTTCCTCTTGACTGGTTCTTCTTCTTTGTCCCCGGCCATCATCATGGTCTCCTCTTTGATAAAGAATTTTTGGAGTCCCATGGCATTTTTGGTCGGTAGACCATCCTTGAAGTGAAATTGGGCTCATAGCCAAGGCCGTGTCTCTTTGGTCTTTGTACGGCTTTAATGGGGTGCATAACCCCCTGCAACTCCTTTCCCAACCCTTTTCCTGGTTGATAGCCCATCCCTTTCATCATCCGCCATGCAACTGTTTCTGGAGGCGTCGTCAACACCATGACCTCAGGTAGCTCTGTAGTTGAAACCAACAGTTGGACAAATTTTAATATTAGCAGTGCAGAAGAGGTCATCCACATCATTTAGAATGGGGATGTTGGTTACTTTAATCACCTGGCATTTGTATGGGAACTTCAGACACTGATGATTAGTGGAGGCAACAACTCCTATTGTCTCAAGATATGGACGTCCCAAGATAACTTTAAACGTAGGGTCCAGTTCTAGAACATGAAACTCAACGGTGACAGCACACGGTCCGAGCCCTACTTCCAATGTAACCACCCCTCGTGCCGGCTTCCGGGAGTTGTCATAGGCTGTCACCGTGATGGCATAAGGCTCGATTTCTTCATCGGAGATGCCGCAAAGTTGCAATGTTTCTGGCGGCATGACATTTATAGATGCTCCGGTGTCAATCAAGCAAGACTTAATCTCCATGCCTCTGATGATTACTACAACACGCAAGGCGTACTTTCTGATCTCTGGCCGTACCAACTCCTCCTGCGTGAATGTAAGTGCCGGATGTTCACTCCTCGGGGTCAGGACAGTAATGATCTTCTCGGGTGGGAGGTCCTCATTGACCATGACCCGCTGCAAGTATTGTTGTAGAATGTCCTGATGGTTCTTTGACCTTTTAATCAACTCTAAGATTGAAATCCGTGCTGGCATTTTGTCCAGATGCTTTAATAGGTCATATGCCATGCCGGGCAACGGTTCTTCCACTGCCTCCTCTTCTACTTTCTCCTGTGGTTGCATCCCAGCCTGGGGGAAGACCCTTTGGAACATCCTCCCGTTACGAAGTACCGGTGCCAGCATGGTAGGGGGGAGTGGTGATGATGGTGATGGTAGGGTTGATTGTTATGTTAAGAATCCCGTGGTAGGTAGGGGTGGTGAGGATCGGATGATGAGGGGTCGTGGATTGGTGGAGGCCGGTATGTTGGGTGATGGTTGGGGTGTTGGTGGTGACGGTCTAATGATGAGGGGTCATGGAGTGGTGGAGGTTGGTATGTTGGGTGATGGTTGGGGTGTTGGTGGTGACGGTCTAATGATGAGGGGTCGTGGAGTGGCAAGGATCGGTAGGTTAGGTGATGTCTGTGGTGTTGGTGGCGGTCTAATGATTAGACGCCGCAGAGGATTAATAGTGGTTGGTAGGTTAGGTTGGGGTGATGGTTGGGGTGCTGGTTGGGAGGCTGGCAGCGGTCTAATGATTAGGCGCCGTGGAGGGTTAATGGTTGGTGAGGGTAGTGGTGTTTGGGTAGTTTGTGGGCTGGGGGAAGCTCTCGGTATGGAGAGTATGGTGCGGTTTGTAGGTGGGGTTGGTATGGCGGGCATGGAGGTAATTTGATCCTCGACCTGCCAACCCTGGGAATGGTGGGTTGACTCCTCGATGGCGGAGTGGACGAGGCCGAGTCGTTGGTTTGGTGGTGCTGGTGCCGGTGCTTGTACGGGTGCATGTACCGAGAGAGGATCTTGGACTATGCCCAGGCCGGGCTGCTGTTGTGCTTGCTGTCACCGTGATTGATTTTGACGTGCCTTCACCGCTTGAATGGATTCTCCCATCTGTGCCCAGTCAATGTTCCATTGATCATTGAGGTCATGAATGTAGTCTTTAAATTGGAAACAGACATCTACTGTGTGCCCAGGATACCGATGATAAGCGCAATACTTTGTTGTGTCAACATTTGCTGGCCTTCCTTCTCTCTCCTTTGGAACCTCCAGCTGCTGTTCAGCCATCAATGCGTTGAAAATATCGGTGAGGGGGAATGGCCGTTGAGGATAGTACTCTCTTTTAGGTCCCCCCTCCTAGGTCGGTTGGCTGGTGGTGGCACTTGGTTGTAAGCTTGTTGTTGGTGGCTCTTTAGATGGTTGAAAGGGTTACCAGTCCCGTTGTAACGTTGGAAGACTAGTATCTCTGAAGGGGGAAGGTGTAGAACTGGGAAGGATGGGACAGAGATTTCAGGGATGGCTTTAGAATCGAGGCGGTGCCTCATCTCTTCAAAGCACTCATCCATCTGCTTAAGTTTGTTCATTAATGCCAGGGTGAGGCTGGATTCCTGAGCCACGGGAGAAAGGTGTTTAGGTGACTGGGTTGGAAGAGGTAGGTTGGAAATAGAAACTGGAATAGTGTTATGTGAATGCCCCACAATGGGGTGAGTGGAGACACGACAGGGTTTCCCAGGAGAAGAGATGATTTGGGAACTGACTGCTGATTGGGGTGGTGAGGGGACTTGATTTCCCTCGATCGGATCTTGATTGGCGGGTATCTTGCCCTTAGTGGCAGATTGGATAATTGCAAAGGTCTTGGGATCAAGGTGAAGAGATAGATCCTTGAGAGCTTATTCTATACTATGTGAGGCGGATCGGTGAGCGGGATCTTGGACCTCAGGTTCCATCACAGCATTAACATGGCCATCTGGTTGGATCATGGGTTGTTGAAGCTCGTAGTGACCCGTCTCGTACTCCTCTTCTTGGCCGTAGTAGTCCGACATCCCGATGTGTCTTCCGGACCTTAGTGTTATGGGCATCCTGTCAAATTTTCTTAAAAAAATGGTTGAAAGAAAGCAAATTAAAGGTGTAAATGTAAAGAGACTTTTTTGTTGTTTGGTTATGATTGTTTGTTTGATTTTGATTTGGTTTCAATTTGGTTGTTTGGAAAGCAAGTTGAACACAAAAATTAAAGGGATTTTTTTTGTTTTTTGTTTTAGGTGTTTTGAAAGGAGAGAATTTTTTGGTTGTTTTCAATTGTTGTGAGCAAGCAAGTTATGCAAACAAGGTTTTAAAATGACTACTCGACAATTTTTGGGTTGAAACCTTAGATTAGATAGATTGTTAGCAATTGTTCACTCAAATGGGTATGATTCCTATTGCTTCAATCTTCAAGACCTAAGGTTATCACTCAATCACCACGAGTAGGTACATGGGTTCTTCGAGTTTTGGGAAGTGGTACAACTGGCCCAATCGTGCGGAGAGGAATACTCCACAGATGGGGACTTACGGAGGTCTTGATGGAAACCACCAAATCAACTAGGAAGGAATATCCCAGAAGAGAGGTTAGAATCCACCAAGAAGGTGTTTGGAGGGTGAGGGTGTGTTAGGAGAGCTAGCCCCCGCCTCGAATGCCCTACGGATCGGAACAAGTCCGGTACCCGATGCAAAAGCTAATGCAAAAATGAAAAATGGAGGGTAGGAGGAGAATAAGCAATCAATATGCATACATGAATGAAAGCTATTAAATAAATCAAGCAAGTGAATGCAATCAAGATAAGCAATGATAAAGTAAACAAGTAACTAGAAACTAGCAACTAAAAGGTGGTTCGCGTGGGAACTGGCTTGTGTTGGAGTGTCCAAGTGGGGACAAATCTGAAGTAAAGGTAAAAGGACAGTCCACGCGGGGACCGATTTGAAAATAAAGTGGCTCACGCGGGAGCCGGGTTTTGGAAAGGTAGGTGGTTCACGCGGGAACCGGTTTTTGAAGGAAAAAGGGATGGTTCACGCCGGAACCGGTTTGTTTGATTGGAGAAAGGAAAGGAGGGCCACGTGGGGCCAATCTAAAGTGGTTCAAAAGGGTGGTCCATGCGGGGACCGATCTGAAAGTGAGTTGGTTCACGCGGGAACCAGTTTAGAAAAGGGCTGGTTCACGCGGGAACCGGTTTTAATGAAGAAAGGGATGGTTCATGCGGGAACCGGTGTAAGAGTTGACAAAATAGAAATAGAGCCACGTGGGGCCAATCTAAAGGTGCTGTAAATAGGTGGTCCACACGGGGACCGATCTGAAAATAAGTTGGTTCACGCGGGAACCGAGTTGGAAAGAAAGGTGGTTCACGCAGGAACCGGTTTATAAGAAGAAAAGTGGTTCACGAGGGAACCAGGTTGAAATTAAAGACAAGTAGCTCAAGTCCACATGGGGGAAAATCTTAAAAGAAGTGTAAACAGCAAGTTTAAAGGTAAATTGACATGGAAGATAAAAGACAAGCCGGTTCACGCGGGAACCAAATTGGAAAACAACTAGTTGCACGGTTGAATCAAGCTAGCACAGTTGAAGACATTGGTTGTCCCACTGTGGTTGCCAAAAAACTCCGAAAACGGGTTTTGGATCGGCACCTCAAGAGAAGGTGAAAGTTAGATTTTGGGAAAAAGGGGAGTGAATCGGAAAACACTCGAAAAGCGGTAAAGACTCCTCACCACGATCCCACACTTACATTGATCCCCGAACTTTCATCTCACAGTGTCGCTCGAGCACCGGAGATGGTTCGGGTCGTGTGGGAGGAGAGTGAGGAGGAGATAAAATTAGAACATAAATAAAAGGTCGACAGGAGCCACGGGCTCCACTTTATGGGATGTAAATTAAGATATGAGTTGAATTGACCGTGTACCTTAGCATGGGAGATCGGGATATGGGTTCAACCTTCTTCTTCCTCGGCCGGCCGATGAAGAAGAGTCTCCAACCGATGCTAGCTTGATAAACCTGTGCAACTAGAACAATAAACCAAGTGAAAGAAAATGATTAGAACTATGGGAAGTGTAGTAACTGTAGAGAGAATATGAGAAACAAGCAATTGGAATTGGACTCACCGGCTTCGGGGTGAGCCTTTGCCCCTTTTTTTGTATATTTGATTATGTAAAAATGATGCAAATGAAATAAAATATGCTTTAAAACAGTAAATAAACTGAGTTAAATGAGTTGAGAAAGCTTATGGAATGGATCGGCTTGAGTTGAAGCCGAGTTGGTTGAAGAAAGCCGGTTTAGGTAGCTTTGCTCCCTTCTGGCGCAACTTTGGTACAGAGGATGCTACGGACGACCCCAATGTCAGAATCGAGTGCCGCTTATTGGAGCAGACAGAGGACGAAGAGAGGAACAACTTCTATGTTGAAGACTTTTGCATAAGAAGTCCCGGATTTTCTGCATAAGTCAATGAAGATGGCTGATGCAGAACGCCCGGATGGAGCCTTCTCCTTCACTTCGGGATCGATCTCTCAATGTTGGATCGCCTTTGGACATTGGGACGGCTTTTTAGAAGAGCTTGGATGACCTCTGGACGAGCTAGGCATGGGGAGTTAACCTTGGGTCATTGAGAATGACCCTCAATTTATAGGGGAAGGAAGCCGGTGCAAAAAATGGAAACTGGACCGACCGCGCCCCCGCTTTTCAAAGGAAGCGGGGGCGCGCAGGGTGCGCCCTCACTTCGGGGGCGCGGTCTGCGTGCCCCCCAGTTTCAAAGAAACCGGGGGCACGGTACGCGTCTCATTGCTAAAATTCGTCGAAAACTTCTGGAAATTGCTAAAAATCGACTTGATATACGTAACGCGCCCCCGAACCGGGGGTACGGTACAAATAATCGAAAATTTTCGCCGAAAACCTTCCAAAAATCTGGTTTAGAAGGTGCTAATCGTGGCAATTTCCGATTTTTGGAAACCGACCGCGCCTCCTCTTTTCAAAGGAAGCGGGGGCGCGCAGGGTGCGCCCCCAGTTTGAGGGCGCGCAGGGCGTGCCCTCAGGTTGAGGGTGCGCAGGGCGCGCCCTCCCTTTTCAATGGGAGCGGGGGCGCGGTAGACTCTCTCTCCTGTGCGCGTGTTCCGCTAGCCGTATCTTGCAAACGGGATGTCCGATTCGGCTCCCGTTTGTCGCGATGGAAAGAGGGTCTTGAACCGCCCCTCCTCAAGTCGGTAAACTAGCCGGCATGACTCCCGCGACGTTCGCACGGGGCTTTCTACCAGTTTACCCTCTTACGAAAAGCCGAAAACCGTGGCGAAGATATGAAAATGCAAGGTTCCAATCGAGGAAACTTGGGTCAACTCGGGATGACTTAAAATGATGACCGAGCAAGTCCTGTACGATCGGAAAACCCGAAGTCATCGAAAAATTTGAGATTAACCCGGTAAACATGAACCGAAACTCGGAAAAGTCGGGAAACCCTAAAATTGACCAAAATGGCCATATGGCCCCGGTTGATGAAAATATTCGGCTAGAATCGACCCGGATGACCTGAAAAGACCCGGTGATGACCAGAAAGGCCTAACATGTGGTCCGGAATAGTCGTGTCAGTACATATCGAAAAAGTCTTATCGAAAGCCGTCATTGACCGACGCCTACCGAAATGACTTCTCGGAAACCCTGAATGTTACGGAACACATGAGGGACACACGAGACCTTCAATTATGGACCATTCAAGGTCGGTCATCGAGCAGGCTTCGTGCTTTTACCGTTCACGTGCGGCTCTCGCTTGAAGGTTTTGGCATCATTCCGGAAATCATTGGTCCATTCTCAACATACAAGGGGCTCCACCAATGTCCTTAGCTCATGTCCACGAAGTAATCCGAATCAGGTAATGGTCCAATAAGAATATCGCCTATGGAATAAGAGTATGGGGCTCCGAATCAGGCCAATTTGGCGTGTCTACAGGGGTCTGTGTGTGCCTCCTCTCTCTATATACAATTTGATTGTACATTCTACCTCCCCCCATTTATGTAATCCCCTTGGTTAAAATCAAGATTTCTTATGATGATTTGTACAGTTGTGGGTCTGTGTACCCTTAAGTCACTTGTAATAGTTAGAAGTCGGTTCATGAAAGAATGGAGAGAGAGAGAGAGAGACCACTTAGAGAATCACCTTTCTGAAGTAGGAACATGCCAACTCCAACTTCTGAAACAAGGAATTGCACCTATAGGGATGCCTTAGGTCAATGCTTAGGGTTAAGTCCTTGATCACCTATGTTTTAATGCATATTTGATATGTTGTTGTGTGTTATAGGTTATACCTTAAATATATGATATTCCAAAGGTATATTAATATTTATAAGTAGCACCTATATTGATGGGACTAAAATAAAATCCCTCATTCTGATTAGGTTGATAAATGTGAGACATTAAGAATGACTCACGTAGCCTTCCATTGTTATGGTCATGATGAGCCAATCTTAGATTGAATGGGTTTGTTGTGTTTTCCACAGGGCCCATTCAACAAGGGATTGGAGATCATGGCCAAGGCATTTGTCAAACTTTGGGGTAGACCATTGCATGGCCCTGTTGTGTTTCCCACAAGGGCTATGTTAAGAATCCATTCTCATAACATAACAAGCGGATTTGACCTAACTAGAGTATACAGTTTGTTGTGTTTCCCATAAGGTTATAACTCTTGAGGCTGAATGACTAAGAGTTGCATGGGTTGAAATTGGTAAAGTTTACCTACCTAATAAGTATGGGATGACTTAATGTGTTTCTCACATGGTCATCACCATAAAGTTAGTAGGGTCTTAGTCTCCACTAAGATGTCATCGTGATATCTTGTTTTTGCATAATGAGGGTTATGCAAATTCGTCAAACATTAGTGGGAGTATAAATTAAGATAAAAGATCATATCTTAATTTTAATAACTGTCTATATTGTTAATGTAACTATATCTAAGTTGTAGAATATAATCATAAACCACCTTTAGTGTATCATGATAGGTGCTATGTAGTTTAATGGCTTAATCTTCTTAGACAGGTTTAGAAATAAAAGAATTATTCTCATAGTTGACCTATTAACTATCCTATTTGAGAAGTAGATATCTCTCATACACTATCTAATGATGTGAGAGAAGATAAGATCTTATCTCATAATATTGAAAAGATGTATTGATTACCTTATATCAGATGCTAGCCTTTATAAAATAAAAAAGTAGTGGTAACATGGATAGATAGATATGATATCATGGCTCATGGTGATGAGCTAATTAAAGGTAAAATAAAACAATATATCTTAAATATTTCTTATTGGTGAGACCAATAGAAAGAAGTAGGATCATTAGATAGAAATAGAAAAAGATAGTTAAAAGTCAAAGAAATAGGTTATGATATTAAAACCCAAATTAGACATAGCATTTTTCTACTATGATGATGATATGGAAGGGGTTAAAGCTTGACCTTAAGCAAGTTAAGGTTTCAAAATATCTGTCCTTGTGAAGGAGTATAACCCTATCAAGTTGGAATATAAGACTCTGAAGTGTTGTCTTGGGGGATATCCTAAGGAAACATAAGTATATTAATGCCACCCTTAAGGAGAAGGGTATAAGTTGCTCATGTCACCATATTTCTAGAGGAAGAGTCCCTCCTTAAGAAAGATAGTGGGAGCAAGGTATAAATAGAAGTTGTTCTAGTCCCACAATCCAAGGATACTTTTATTATGGTATAGATTAATACTCATACAAGGGCAATTCATAGATCTTTTATTATGTCCAATCATCCTAAAAGATTTGTGGGACATATATTAGTTATAAGAAATGATAAATAAGATAAAAGAATAATGATCGTAAAATCCAGATTCAAAATGGGAAGAAACAATAAAATTCGATATAAACTCTATCTATTCTAATCAAGTTTTGAACTTGATTGATCCACCTAAGGATTTAGTATCCATAGGGTATAAATGGATCACTAAAGAATAGATGAATTGGATAGTTAAAAGGGATGTCATCTAATCAAATAGTTGACTATGATAAGACCTTTTACCTATGTCATAGATTTAATCCATTCGGATTTTAATTGTTACACACTATGATTATAAGATATGTCAATTGGATGTTAAAATGTATTTATCTATGGTATATTGAGAAATAGATGTATATGATACAACCTTTGGGAATCAAGCTTCTAAACATCTAAACAGTGTGTGCATAAGGTCCATTTATGGACTGAAATAAAACTTCCCATAGCTAGTAGATAAGGTTTAATAGACTAAATCCTAAGACTTTGTTGGGAACAAAGAGTTGCCATGTGTATTCAAATAAGATAGGTGAGAGTGCTATTGTCATCTTGACATGTTAATGCTTGACATACTACCCATTAAGAATGAAGTATGTATGTTATCATAAATATGCCTAGCTATTAAATTTGTTCTCTAAACCTAAATTGGGTTTTAAGATCTATAGAGATAGATCTAAAGGGTTGCAAGACCTTATCCAATAAATGTGCATAGTCACCATAGTCAAAGGGTTTGACATAGTAAACTCCAAAATAGGTTTCTTATCTATGTAGTATGGATTTGATCTCTTTGAAGAAATGGTTTTCTTGAAAGATAAAGAGATCACATTAGTATAGCCCTTATGCGTTTGCAATAGGGCCTATCATATTTGTGATGCTATGAACATGAGTTCATTAATGCTCTAAGTGCTATGAACCTTCATCAAGTAAATCCATGTGAGAGTCACTGGATAATTAAAAGATGTGTCCTTGAGTACTTGAGAAGCACTAAGGATGTATCTCTAATATGTGGAGAATAAGACTTGAAGTTTTGTAGTTTTATAAACACAAGCTTCTAGTCAAATCATGTCTGATAATAAGTTAGTAATGGTGGTGCAGTGAGCTGGAAGAGTTCCATGCAAGAGAACACTATTAACTATACAACTAATCAAAAGTAGATTGCATAATTGTTGTATATTGCTTGAGAAGCAGACTAGATGAATAAGTTCATCTACTTGTAGGATTGTCCCAACCTTCTCTGAAAGTGTATCATTATTTTGGGAAAACAATGGGGTTGAGCCAAGGTCTCATTAGAAGTTTAAAATTTCTATGGCAATACCATAGAATCAGAGAGAATGTAGCTTATAGAGATATAATTAAAGATAAAGAATCTTTCGCTAATAATATTACAGATCCACTAACTGAAGCAATTACTTAAAGAGTGTTTGAGCTTCACCTTGAGCTGATAGAGATCAACCAGATGGGTGATTGACTTTAGTGCAAGCAAGAGATTGATAGAAATGTATGCCCAACAAGCCAATCATATATGATATGATTCGACATTTCTAAGAATATCTCATTTAATTAAATAGGAAAAATTTTATTACTAGCTTTTATTAGAAGCATATATCGTAATGAAGTCCTTGATCACATGCAATGATGATTGAATCATGATGTGTTCATGATAATGAGATCAATCATTTAGAGGCATGTGATCTAAATGTTCCTAATCATAGAATCCTTGGGATGGGACATCAAGGATTTAGATAGAATAGTGTGTGTGATGTCTTCTCATGTGATGAGGATGACCGATCTCATTGGTCATCAGTGTGGGGACACTGAGATACAAACATTGGTGCTCATTAGTAGAATAAATTCATTGAACAAACCAATTTAGGAAAACCTGATCGGCATCTTATCGAACTGTCTATCAGGTTATTCTTACATCTCAATAGCACGGTTGGATCTTTGACATGAGCAACCAAAAATATCTTATTGGATATATATTTTACTTTGATTATTGACTTATGTATCACTATCTTGATGGTCTAGTATAGTTGATGTATTGGGTGTAAGAGAAACCCGGTGGAGGCAATTGAGCAAACAACAAGGGATCATTCATTCTTAGTAGGAGAGAGAGAATGTTTTATAGGATAGTACTCTAAATCCTAGGCCAAGGTACTTGGGATAATTGAAAAAGGAGTTTTTCAATTGATCCGAACCCGAGTACATGATCCTATAGAGTTAGAATGTGCTCCTTCCCTATGTGCTACCGGGTCACCTAGGTGACCCCCCTACCAGGTCACCTAAGCGACCTGATCAACGGGTCATTTCGCACTTCCCGCCAAATCCGTCCATTCTGACGGTGGTAAGTGGGGGGTTAAGTCCGATCAAGTACGGGAAACGTCCCAGTCAATAGGTTGCTTGTCGAAACAGTGCACGGACTAAACAAAGTGACCCATGAGTAGCACACGCTTCTCTGGATGGTCAGAACTGACCATGCGTAGGCGTCCCGTTAGACGAGATGCCTGCCACTGTAGTAGGCCCGAATGACGGACGACTAGCTTTCGGTGCACGTGCATTTAATGGCATTTATGGTTTCGCAGGTGCCCTGCCAGGCAGGTCGCTTTCGATGACCTGGCAGACGGGTCATTTTCTGTTCCGAGTGACACTTTTCATGCCTGAAATGCCTCTGTGGCCCTTTTGCCTATAAAAAGGGACCCCTAACCACATTATCAGGGGTTGGAATAGGGTGGGAAGGTTGAGAACGTCCCAAACTCCCAAGAGAGAGCCTAGAGAGCTTCAAGCCATCTCCATCTTCTAAACTTCATTGCAAAAGAGATTGAGAGCTTCCCAGTTCCATCCACCTTCGTAAATCAACGTGCTTCATCCCGTTTCTTTATCAGCATCCATTTTGAAGTTTCTCAAGCTCCTACATCCGAGGGGAGATCACCATGTATGTCCTAGGAGCTTCCGGGAGTCATCATCAAGCTTTGAATGAAAGCATCATGGGAGCATCCGGGAGCAAGCCGAGTCATGGTGCAGGAGGTGTCCCGTTTGTTAGGTCACCTAGGTGACCCCCCTGCCGGGTCGCCCAGGGCTCCAGATTGCCATTTTTGGAGCCAAAACTCATTTTTCTTCCACCATATTCTAGAATTACTTTGTTTCTATGTTTTACATCATAATACATCATGTTTACATGCATATTTAGCTTAGTAATATCATATATCATCATTCAAAAACACATAAAAAGGAGGGTTGGGAGTTATTCCCAATTCAGTTAGTCCACTTCCTTTTGTAATTTTAGTTCATTTTTCTTGCAAGATACTTCACTATTTTAGCTCTAATCCACCTTCACTTGTTTTTCTGGCTTACTTTCTTTTTGTAGGAACAACTAAAAGCGCTTCAAGCTCTTTCTTCTCGGTTGGCCGAAAAGGAAGAAAATGGAACCCATAATCTCCCTACACGATCCCTCCGCTTAGGTACATTTGGTCATTTCCTTTAATACTCACATCATCGCTTTCCTTTACTCTTGGAGCCCGCGGTTCCTAGTGACCACACACCAACATCCACTGGAGTCGGAAGCCAAAAGAAGAAGGAGAAGGAGTGGCGTTCGTCATTCTAGCCAGGGAGAACCGACTCGAATCGGGCGTCCACATCTTTTGGCGACCATGGTGGGACCATATCATGCTTGAAGCGATCTTAGATGTTCCGCCATTTCCAAGTAAGCCTACTTCTACATTAGTCATTTTCATATTGACTTTTATTTTCTTTATCTAGTTGGTTCCCATGTGGATATCCTTTTGATTTGTAAAAGCAAGCTCCCGGAATTGTCCTGTTTCCACAGATGACCCCCCTGCCGGGTCATTTCCTGTTTTTGTGATTTATAGCTTTTTGTTTCCTTAGGCCCCTATGTGGGCCCACTGACATTTACATTTACTGTTATTGCAAAGCATTTTTCCCTTAGTCTACTTTCAAATCGATGCTATTTGGGTCCCGCGGGACCCCGATTATTAAGAGCTTTCTTTCGGTTTCATTTTCTGTTTCCGCAGGTGACCCCCCTGCCGGGTCACCTGCCAGGTCACTTGGCGACCCCCCTACCAGGTCATCTTCTCTTCTAGAAGCTCTTTTCTTGCTGCAGTCTTTAGTTTTACTTGCTTTTTCTCATTTCTCTTGAATCAATCTTGCAAAAATCAATACTTCCCAGCATCTTTGACTTATTTGGGTATTGTTCTTGATAGTTTAATCATCATCTTAGTTATTATTTGTTGATCGTTGCATTGTTTTCCTTTCTTATTGTATGCCATCTCATCCTTGCTCAATTCTTGCATTAGATTGCATTGAGTACCAAGTCCACCTAACTCACTAGGTCATTCGAGATGGGAGGCTCACCCACTCCCAAAAGACATCTCCACCCCACCTGCATCTTTTGGTGGATTCCAATCTCTCTTCTGGGGATTCCCTCTCGGTTGATTAGATTGGTTTTCACTAAGACCTCCGTAAGTCCCCAAAGGTGAAGGATTCCCTCTTCATCGATTGGGTTGGTTGTACCATTTACCCCAAAACCCGGTGTCACCCATCACCCACGTGTGTGAGGAAAGTATTAATCCTAAATTGCTCAGCACTATGAGAGCATAGGGTCTAACCTGTTGTTGAGAGGACAATATTCTCTTAATGTCATTAATCTAAAAATCAAACAAAAAATCATGTTTAATCATTCCAAGTCTTTGTTTTAACTTGTTTGTGCAACGAAAGTGAAAAGCAAAATAGAGAGGGTTAACCTTCTCAAAAAAATATTTAAATTTTCTCCAAAAAAATCATTGCTTGAGGTAATACTTCTTTGACCACAACAATCAAAAGAAGAAGATCCTTAAGAAATGAATCCAAGAATTAAAAAAGAGAGTTGCTTTCGGTAATCATTTGTTTGTTAAAATCCAAACCTGAAACCAAAGAAAAAGGAGAACAACAAAAAGGAACAAAAAGAAAAAAATTTATTTCTTCTGTTACTTTCTCTTTTGCTTTTATGCCTATGTCACTTAGGTGCGGATGTGTCATGGCGGACTACTACGAGCCCGAGGATTATGACCAGGTGCACGCCGATCTTCAAGAATTTCAGTCAGTCCATGAAGGAAACGTTTGTGCCGTCCATGATCTAGATCAGCCCTATGAGGCCAATAGGGTCATTTCTCCCCCTCTCAACCCAATTTATCTTCAAGAGGCTTTATCTCAAGACAATCCTGATCAACTTGTTCGAGCTCTTCAAGTTGCACTTTAGGGCAAATCTCCTGTCAGTCATTCATAAATGGAAGGACCTCCTCCCATATCTACACCCCAATCCGTGAACTGCCAGCCTGAAGCGGTACCGCATGGTCATTCACACACCGGTCCGAATGCTCATGATCACCACTTCTTGATAGAAAATCTCAACCATCCAGATCCTAACTTAGTGTTGGCATGAAATTTTTCCGCCTAGCTTGCTTGATATAGATTTCAGCAATGCCGAAGCCGGTGCAGAAAATCTGACCTAGATTCAGAAACTTCAAGAATAGATGATGCAAATAGGCTCTGGAAATGCCTTGGCATAGCTTTACATGCTACAAATGTCCAAGATAATGTGCTTATTTCATATCCCTAGTTGAGAGCTTCGCAACGGTGCCCAAAACATGGAAAACGGACACTAGAAGGCCGAAATGACCATTTTGCCCCTGACACTTTGGGACAAGTTGGGACTCTAACATGGAATTCCAACTTTATCACATTCTCAAGGTTGGATAGAGCTAGGCAATGCTCAAAACGGATTGAAAATCTGACCCCTGGATGAAGAGATATGCAAGAAAGATCAAATCTAGACCGAAAGCCATATGTCGTCACACTAGGGGCATAATGGTCCGATCAGTTCCTAGATAGACCCATGGGCTGAAAATTTCAAATTTCATGGACCAAAACATTGATCTCATGAATATTGATGCATGAAAAATAAATTTTTCCAATGGGAAGAGGTAATTGCATTCAATTACAGTTTTTGGCTTTATCAAAGGCCGAGATCGCACCGATCGGAGAAATCGGTAAAATCGGGAGATCCTGGGCAATTTAGGAGATCACAATCACAAATTTGGATGGATCATAAGATCAATGATCATCAATTATTTTCCCATATTTTTCTGATTTAATTTTGGCTGTGTTTATTCAATTTTTGGCCAAAATTAATGGTAGTCGTCAGATCGGGAGTCTTTCAGATGAACGGTCTAGATTGGATCACTCTCTCTCTCTTCCCTCCACTTGGCTGGCCGAACTCCTCACCATCTTCCATGCGCACAATCCCCTACAAGTTAGGGAGCTGGCCGAACTCCCCATCTGATGTCATGGCTAGCAACTTTGGCTTATCTCTCTCAACCACCTCAACAAGCTCAACAACCCCCATGGTTTATCCTTATCCCTCTCAACAAGCCATGGCCTATCCCCATATGATGTCTGGCCGAACTAACCCTCAAGCACTCCCTTGTGCGTTAAATCCCCTAGAATATAAGGGCTGGTCGAACCAGCCTCTTTGCCACATGTCATGTGCGCACACCTCCTTGAAAGGAGGAGAAGGTGCACACCCTTCTCTCCCTCTCTGCCTAGTTGGTGCACAACCACCAGCTCAACAACAAACTATGGTTTATCCTTATCACTCTCAACCTACACCATGGCCTATCCTTATCCACCTTCAACAGCCCATGGCTTATCCCCTTTTGCAGATGGAGCCCCTCAGCCCCTATAAAAACCCCCTCAGCTGGTCATGTTTAAACAGGCTGATCACCTTGCGTTAGCCCTACCTCTCCTTCCCCTCACCATCTCTGGTCGAACCAGGCCTCATCGCCTCTTGCTTGGACGTCTTAAAAAAAAGTTAGCAAGCTTTTCTTCCTCCCTTTTGATGTGCCAAGTGAAAGAGAAGAAGGGGGAATCAAGCTAGCTCTAGAAAGTACGCCAGCAGTAGGTGCCACCAGCCCACCTGATTAGTGTGCCAACTTCAGAAAATTCAGAAAGTTCTCTTCATCTCTTTGCTCCATCTATCAACATAAGCGAGAAGACCCACTTTTCTCATTTAACATTAAGAGAATAAGGGTTTGGTGGCACCTTCAGTCCATCATCTTCAACACTACCTACAGTTCAAGAGAGAAGAAAAAAAAACGGTGAGTAGGAGAAGTGTGCTCCGATGTAGCCCTTTAATTCTACTCTTCCCCTTCTCTTCTCTACCCCTCTTCATGGTGGCATACCCTCTGAGTAATGCCCATTCAGACCCTTTGATTTCCCTCTATGTTGGTCTACAAAAAGCCATCCTTTAGCCCTAAGGGTACCCTCCATTTGGCCATCACAAAAATAGCCCCTTGCTATCCCTTAAAACAGGATTATGAACCAGCCCCTTTGTGCACCCTTTTGGCCCTCCATGTTGGCCCCTAAACCTTCGACTATCATGCCTTGTTTGACTCCACTTATGATCACTTGAACATGCATCTCTTGCCTCCCCTAATCAGGCCCCAAATGACATCCAAAACAGGCCCCCTTGCTGGCCCAAGTTCTTCCCCCCTTGTGAGCACCCATGTCAGGCCCCTTTGATGGTCACCTAGTTTTCCCTATGTGCAAAATGTAAGGAATCAATACATGATAACAAAAAATATTTGATTCCATAAAACCATGATCTTTGCCTTGGTCGATGCCAAATGAGTAAAACCAGGAACTGAATATAAAGTAGAATGAGAGTACCTCATGGGATTTATAAAATCCCTCACCATGGATGAAGAGAGGATATTCCTCCTTGCTGAAAATCATTCAAGTGTCCGGTCTCTAGCGGTATCCACACGATCTGCTTCAATAGATGAGTTCTCCATTCCTTCGAGTCTCCAGAAACCTTCCAGAACCAAGCTTAACCATGGGAGATCGCCTTTTAGAGGAGAGAGGAGGAAGAGAGGATGCTTGGGATGTGCTCCAGCCCTATGGCTTGTTAGGGTTTGGCTTCATAAGCCATTTATAAATAGAAGATGGAATTTTTCATAAAAATTCAAAACTTCTATAAAATTGCATCCATGCCTTCATCTTATTGACCAGACCTATTATGTGTGACCCACTAGGCCCAATAGTCAATTTGGTTGAAGCCTTAATTAATTTAAAAGAATAATTCTTTTAAATTAAATCAAAATTGTTATCCGATAACAGTTTTTACTGCTTTCTGATTATAAAGGGTACAAGCTACATCTTATGATCCCAAATGAGTTTGGAGAGTTAAATAACATCCATTTCACATTTCCATCATCAATTACCACACGGATTTAAATCCTCGTTCATACAATGTCTCGATCGGTCAGGGGTTCGGCACTGACTGTCAACCCCTAAATATTCCAACTCTATAGAATTCTGTACTCATATTAGGATCAATTGGAAAACTCCTTTTACAATTATCCTAAGTACCTTGGCCAAGGATTTAGAGTACTATCCCATATGACATTTTCTCTCTCCTACCGAGAGTGAACGATCCCTTGTTGTCCACTCAATTACTTCCATCGGGTTTCTCAAACACCCAATACATCAACTATACTGGACCATCAAGATGGTGATCCATTAGTCAATAAACAAAGTACAAGATACATCCGATAAGACATCTTTGGTGACTCAGGTCAAAGATTCAACCGTGCTATTGAGATGTAAGAATAACCTGATAGACAGTTCGGTAAGATACCGATCTAGTTTTCCTAAATTGGTCAGTTCAGTGAACTCATTCCACTAATGAGAACCTGTGTGTGTATCTCAGTGTCCCCACACTAATGACCAATGAGATCGGTCATTCTCATCACATGAGAAGACATCACACACACTAGTCTATCCGGATTCTTGATGTCCCGTCTCAAAAATCCTATGACTAGGAACATTTAGATCACATACCTCTAGATGATTGATCTCATTATCATGATCTCATCATGATTCAATCATCATTGCATGTGATCGAGGACTTCATTACAAGATACGCTTCTAATAAAAGCTAGTAATGAAGTTTTGCATATTTAATTGAATGAGATATTCCTAGAAATACTTAATCATATCATATATGATTGGCTTGTAGGGCATACATTTTTACCAATCTCCCACTTGCACTAAAGCCAATCACCCATCTAGCTGATCTCTATCAGCTCAAGGTGAAGCTTAAACACTCTTTGAGTAACTGCTTCAGTTAGTGAATCTGTAATGTTATTAGCAGAAGATACTCTATCTTTAATTATATCTCTATCATCTGCATCCTCTCTGATTCTATGGCATTGCCATAGAAGTTTGAAACTTCTAATGAGACTTTGGGTCTACCCCATTGTTTTCCCAAAACAATGATACAATTTCAGAGAAAGTTGGGACAATCCCATAAGCCAGATGAACATCTTCATCTAGTCAACTTCTCAAGTAATATACATTCATTATGCAATCTACTTTAGATTGGTTGTAGAATTAGCAGTTTTCTCTTGCATGGAACTCTTCTAGCTCACTGCACCACCATTATATTAACTTATTATTAGATATGATTTAACTATAAGTTTATGTACAAAAAACTATAAGACTTCAAGTCTTATCCTCCATACATTAGAGATATATCCTTAGTGCTTCTCAAGTACTCAAGGACACATCTCTAAATTATCCTGTGACTCTCACAAGGATTTACTTTATGAATGCTCATAACAGTTAAAGCATTAATGAAGTCATGTGCGTAGCATCATAAATGTGACATGTCCTATTGCAAAAGCATAATGGCTATACTAATGTGATCTCTTTATCTCTCAAGAAATCTACAAAGACATCTCTTTAAAGAGATCAACTCCACACTACATAGGTAAGAAACGTATCTTGGAGTTTACCATGTTAAACTCTTTGACTATAGTATTTACGCACATGAATTGGGTAAGACCAAGAAACCTTTTAGATCTATCTCTATAGATCTTAAAACCCATATTAAGTTTAGAGGATTAATTGATAACTAGGCTCACTTATGATAACATACTTCATTCTTAATGAGTAGTATGTCATGCATATATCTTGTCAAGAAGATAATAGCACTCCCACTTATCTTATATGAATACACAAGTCACATCTTCATTCCCAATGAAGTCATAAGATTTAATCTCATTAACCTTATCCATCATCTATGAGAAGTTTTACTTGAGTCCATAAATGGACCTTATGCACACACTATTTGGATGTTTTGGAACTTGATTCCCAAAGATTGTATCATATACACCTGTTTCTCAAAATAACATAGAGAAACACTATCTTAACATCCATTTGACATATCCTATAGTCATAGTGTGTAACAATCAAAATTCGAATGGATTAATTCTATGGCATAGGTAAAAGGTCTTATCACAGTCAACTATTTGACTTAAATGAAATCCCTTTTAACTATCCTTACTTTGAAGGTCTCTACCTTCTACTTCAATCTATTCTTTAGTGATCCATTTATACCCTATAGATACTAAATACTTTAGGTAAATCTATCAAGTTCTAAACTTGATTAGAATAGATAGAGTTTATATCAGATTTTATTGTTTCTTCCCATTTTGAATCAATATCTCATATTGCTTCAATATAGATCTTAGGATCATTATCCTTTTATCTTATGTCTCATTTCTTCCATCAAAGATATGTCTCACATATCTCTTAGGTTGATTGGACATAAGAAAAGATCTATGATTTGCCCTTGTGTAAATATAAGCTAGTACCTTAATAAAAGTGTCCATGGATTGTGGGATTGGAACACTGTCGACTCTGAAAATTCGACGGGCCTCTCCTTTTTAGGGAAGTTTGTGAATCCAGATTGTCACCTCAAGAGGGGATGAGAAAGAAAGGAAGAAAACACAGAAAGCAACTCTCACCTCGGTCCCACACTGACATTGATCCCCAAACTTTCATCCCTTGGCGTCGCTCGATCACCAAAGAGACGGTTCAGGTCATGTGGGAGGAGGGTGAGAAGAAGGAAATTAAGACATGTGGTCGCTAGGAACCACAGGTTCCAATTTTTGAAATAAAGATGACCGTGTGTACCTTAGCGTGAAGAGTGTGGGTCAAAGTTTCTCCTTCCTTAGCCGGCCGATGAAGAAGAGTCCTCAACACGTGGGTGCTTGATCTTCTATGCAACTATAAAAACAAACAAGTGAAAAATACAATTATAACTAGAAAAAGTGGAGTATATGTAAGGAAAATTACATGAAACACACAATTGACTAGAAACTGACCGGATTCGGGTTATCTCTAACCCCTCTTTTCCTATTTTTAGGATTAAAAAACTAAAAATAATAGAAAAAATGTAAAAAAATAATAGGAGGCTGGAGAATCACTAAATAAAGATATAGGAAAAAGAACAGAAAGATTATGAATAGAATAGAGAGAGATATGGCCAAATCTGGGTTGTCGAAAAAGTCGAGCAGCAGTCTAGGATCTGCCAGGCGCAACTTTGCTTCTGTGCTCATCACGACCAGCCCTGACCTCGGAATCATGTGCCGTTAATTGAAAACTGAAGAATACTTGAGGATGAATAACTTTGATGAAGAGACTTGGGCAGAAGACGTCCACATGCTGCTGTATAGGCCTAGGAAGAGAGACCTGACAGATCACCTGCAGACCAGTCTTCCTCTCTCTTGAACTGACTTTTCTCTCTAAAAACTTGAAAATATCTCTCTAAAAATCACAAAATAGATGAAGGAGGATCTTGGACATATTGATATGCCTGGGGGGTCGTGCACATCTCTCTGGAATGACCGGAATCGGCCTCAATTTATAGGAGAACAAATGGTGCGATCAACACTACAAAATAAGGGACCTTGCGCCCTACCCCAGGGCGCATGCGCCATGGTGTAGGGCACATGTGTGGGACACATGTGCATATCTGTGAGGGTGTAAGGAATTTTCCATACAAGTTTGGTGTAGCGGAAGCGACGATTCCATTGGATTCCTTTAGAATCTGTCTCAATTGGAACCGAACGACGAAAATTGAAAACTGATCAAATCGGGTTCGAATACACCTGATAGGGATTCACATAATCCCATGGAGAGGAATAAGATAATATTTTAAATCTCTTCAAACCATTCAAGTGTCCAGTCTCCAGTAGTATCTACATGAACTTCATCCACAGCAGGTTCTCCCTTCGCGCCGGCCACGAGAACTCTTCCCGAACGGAGCTCCATCAACCATGGACACCTTATAGAGAGAGGAGGATGTAGGGGGAAGGCTAGGGATGTGTTTTTCACCCTTGGCTTGATCGGGTTTGGCTGAAACCATTAGTATTTATAGAGAATTATGGAATTTTTCATAAAAACCCAAAATCTTCATAAATTACGCCCTTGCCCCTGTACTTGTGGATAAGTCCTTTTGTGTGTGACCCACTAGGACCAATAGCCTATTTGGTTTAGGCCTAAATAAAATAGAATAATTCTATTTAATTTAATTAAATCTGTAATCCGATAATAGATTAATCGACGTATCGATCATGAAGGGTACATGCCACATCCCATGATCCCAAATAGCTATAGGGATAATCTTATCTCCATTGAGCCTTTCCATCATCATTTACCTCATGGATATAAACCCTCATCCATCCAATGTCCCGGTCGGAAAGGAGTACGGCATCGACTGTCAACTCCTTAGTGTACCGACTCTATAGGATCCTGTACTCAGAATTGGATCAATTAGAAAACTCTTTTTCCAATTATCCTATCTACCCTAGCCAGGGATTTAGAGTACTATCCCATAGGACATTCACTCTCACTTACCGAGAGTAGACGATACCTTGTTGTCCGCTCAATTGCCTCCATCGGGTTTTCCTTGTGCCCGATCTATCGCTATACTGGACCATCTATAGGGTGATCCATAAGACAATGGTCAAAGCACAAGTTCCACCCAACAAGGCATCTTTGGTGACTCAGGTCAGAGGTTCAACCATGCAACCGTGATGATAGAAAACCCTGATAGACAGTTTGGTAGGATACCATTCAGGATTTCTAATTCGGTCATTTCAGTGAAATCATTCAACTAATGAGCACCTGTATGTGTATCTCAGTGTCTCCACACTAATGACCAATGAGATCAGTCATCCTCATCACATGAGAAGACATCACATACACTAGTCTATCCGGATCCTTGATGTCCCGTCTCAAGTATCCTATGACTAGGAACATTTAGATTAAATACCTCTAGATGATCAATCTCATTATCATGATATCATCATGATTTAATCATCATTACATTTGATCAAGGACTTCATTATGATATTCATATCTAATAAGAGCTTATAATGAAGATTTGCCTAATTAATCGAATGAGATGTTTCTAGAAATGTCGAATCATATCATATATGATTGGATTGTAGGGCATGCATTTCTATCAATCTCCCACTTGCACTAAAGCTAATCACCCATATGACTGATCTGATCAGCTCAAGGTGAAGCTCAAACACTCTTTGAGTAACTTCTTCAGTTAGTGGATCTGCAATGTTATTAGTGGTAGATACTCTATCTTTAATTATATCTCTATAAGCTGCAATCTCTCTGATTGTATGGTATTGCCAAAGAAGTTCTAAACTTCTGATGAGACATCGGCTCTACCCCATCATTTTCTCAAAACAATAATACATTTTCAGAGAAAATTGGGACAATCCCATACCTTAGATGAGAATCTTCATCTAGACTACTTGTCAAGTAGTGTGCAATTACTATGTAAACTTGTTTACATATGTTGTAGAATATATAGTGTTCTATAACATAGAACTCTTCCAGCTCACTGCACCACCATTATTCTGACTTAATATCAAACTTATTTGATTAGAAGTTTGTGTTTGTAAGACAACAAGACTTCAAGTCTTATCCTTCAGTGTATAGAGATACAATCTTAGTGCTTCTTAAGTACTAAATGATATATCTCTAAACTATCCAGTGACTCTTACCTGGATCTTCCTGATGAATGCTCATAACACTTATAGCATTAATCATTTCATGTACGTAGTATCATAAATGTGATGGACCCTATGACAAAAGCATAAGGGCTCTACTCATGTGATCTCTTTATCTCTCAAAAAGTCTACAAAGACAACACTTTAGAGAGATCAACTCCACACCACATAGGTAAGAAACCTATTTTGGAGTTTATCATGTCAAACCCTTTGACTATGATGACTACGTTCATTAACTAGGCATTGATTTTAGATCTATCACCATAGATCACAAAACCCAAATTATGTTTGGAGGATTAATTTGATAGCTAGGATCACTGATGATAACACACCTACTTCATTTTCAATGAGTAGTATGTCATCAACATAAAATGTTAAGAAAGTAACAACACTCCCACTTATATTATTAAATACACAAGGCTCCTCTTCGTTCTTAATGAAGTCATAAGATTTAATCTCATTAAACCTTATATATGATGTATGGGAAGTTTTACTTTAGTCCATAAATAAATTTAATACACACTCTTCTTGGATGTTATTGGGACTTGATTCCTTATAGTTGTATCATATACACCTGTTCCTCAAAATACCTTAGAGGAATACTATCTTAACATACAATTAGCTTATCTTATAATCAAAGTGTGTAACAATCAAAATCCGAATAGATTAACCCATGGAATAGGTAAAAGTTCTCATCACAGTCAACCATTTGACTTCGATGATATCCTTTTCAACTATTCTCACCTTTGAAGGTCTCTACCTTCTAATCCACTCCAATCTATTCTTTAGTGATCCATTTATTCCTTATGGATACTATATCCTTAGGTGGATCTATCAAGTTCTAAACTTGATTAGAATAGATAAAGTTTATATCGGATTTTATTGTCTCTTCCCATTATGAATCAATATCTCATATTGGTTCTTTATAGATCCTAGGATCAATATCCTTATTATCTTATGCCTCATTTCATCTATCAGAGATATGTCTCACATATCTCTTAGGTTGAATGGACACAAGTAAAGACCTATGAATTGTTTTTGTGTAATTATTAACTAGCACCTTAATAGAAGTGTTATTAGGTTGTGGGACTAGAACATCTTCCATATATACCTTGCTCCCACTATCTTTCTTAAGAAAGAACTTTTCCTTTAGAAATATAGTGATCTTAGCAACACATACCCTTGTTCATATGGGTTGTATATTTAATATCCAGAAGTTTCCTTTGGATATCTCACAAGCCAACACTTCATAGTCTTATATTCCAACTTGTTAGAGTTATACTTCTTCAGCAGGTCGGACATTCTGAAACCTTAACTTGCCTAAGGTCAAGTTTTAACCCCTTTTCCAATCCTATATGGAAGAATCAGAACAGACTTAGAAGGTACCACTTATGATCAAGTGGTTATAATGAGTACTTAGCCAAAATTAGACAAAGAGGAATTTTGCAAAGCTTGTCATTGTTCATATTATGTCTTACATAATATGACTTCTCATTTTAGCTACTCAATTAAGCTAAAATGTGTAAAGATGTGTCCATTAGATTCTATTATCCTTCAATTATATGTAAATTATGTACTTAAGTATTCCCCTCCTTGATCTCATCAAAGAGTTATAATACTCTTTCCATTAGTATTTCTACTTCATTCTTAATCTCAGATAATTTCTCAAAGGTCTTAGATTTGTACTTCATAAAGTACATGTATCCAAACCTAGAGACATCATCTTTGAAATAATGAAGTAGAAATATTCTTCTTTAGCCTTGCTAGATATGGGCTAACATACATCTAGATGTATGAGTTCTAATAACTCATTAACCCATTATCCATGTCTACATAAAGCTAAAGTGTAGATTGATCTAAATCAACCTATTTCCTCTTAAAAGGAGTAATCACACATAACATGAGAGCTAACATGATTAAACAATTTATTAAGATCCTACTGGCAAACACTTTGCCATTTATTCTTTTAGAACATCTATCAATTCCATAGCTTAGAATAAATCAACATTTATTCAAGCAGGAAATCATATAATGTTCTTGTAGAAAGATATAATAGCAATCTTAATTATTAAGATATCTTCATAAGGCTATTAAAGAATTTCACCTCCCACTAATAATGATGCAACTTTTGCACCATTTCATATGTAGGTCAACATCTTCTTTATTAAGCCTTCATTTACTTGTCATCATCTACAACTCCTTGTAGATATAAGATGTATATTTGGTATCTCATACCATTAGATGCATCCATAGTATCTAATATTATGATATACACATATAGTATCTAATACTATTTAGTGTATATTTAAAACAAGTAAGTGTCAATGACTTGAATGCATGAAGCTTCTCAAGCTCCACCTTTGCATTATATACAAAACACTTTGTACTTCCTCTTCCACTTACCATCATCATGATAATGTAAGAATTCTGTCTTATTTTGTCTTTATTATCTTGACCACCTTCTTTTACTATTAACTATCTCCTATTTATATCTAATGATTTTACATCTTTCTATTGGTCTCACTAACAAGAAGTAATTAAGATGTATTGTTATTCTAACTTGCCCTTAGTAAGCTCATCACTATGAGCCATGATAGATATCATATCCATCAATCCATGTTGTCTCTACAATTTATATCTCATAGAGACTAACATCTAGTTTAAGGCAAACAATGCATCTTGTCTATAAGATAAGATCTTATCTTTTTTTTTCACATCATTAGATAATTTAGAAGACACCTACTTCTTAAGTAGGATAGTTAATTAGTCAACAATGAGAACAATTCTCTTAGTTCTAAACCGGTCCAAGAAGTGTGAGCCATTAAGCTATTTGGCATCTAGTATGCCATATTAATGGTGGTTTATTATCGTATTCTACAACTGAGATATAATTTTATCAATATAACATTGCAGACATTCATTAAAATTAAGATATGGTCTTTCATCATAATTTATGCTCCCACTAATTATCGACGAATTTGCATAACCCTCATTATGAAAAGATGGGATATCACGATGAAATCCTAGTGGGGACTAAGACCCTATTAACCTTATGGTGATGACCTTATGATAGCACAACAAATCACCCCATACTTAATAGGTAGGCAACTATTGCCAGTTGCAACTCTTGCAACTCTTAGTCATTTAGCCACTAGAGTTATGACCTTGTGGTAGCACAATAAGCCATATACTTTAGTTTGGTCAAACCCGCTTGTTACGTTATGAGAATGGATTCTTCACATAGCCCTTGTGGTAGCACAACAAAGCCATGAAAATGGTCCACCACAAGGTTCGACAAATGCCTTAGCCATGATCACCAATCCCTTGCTGAATGAGTCTTGTGGTAGCACAACATACCCATCCAATTTAAGATTGGCTCATCAAGACTATAACAATAGAAGGCTACGTGAGTCATTCTTAATGTCACCGGTTTATCAACCTAATTATGACTAGGAGGGATTTTATTTTAGTCTCATCAATAATATGTGCTAAGTATATATAATACTTTTGGAATATCAAATATCTAAGGTATAACTTGTAGCACACATCCACATATCAAAATATGCACAAAATCAAGTGATCATGGACTTAACCCTAAGCATGCACCTAAGGCACTCCTGTAGGTGAAAATTCTTGCTTCAAATGCTTGAGTTGGTATGCTCCCACTTCAGAAGGGTGCTTATCCAAGTGGTCCCGCTCTCCAACCTTCCACGAACCGGCTTCTAACTCTAACAAGCGGCTTAAGGGTATGCAGACCCACAAATGTACATAACTGAATAAGAAACCTTGGTATTAACCAAGGGGAGTACATTAATGGAGGGAGGTAGAATGCACAATCAAATTGTATAGAGAGAGAGGAGGCACACACATGCCCCATTTAATAACATAACAATACAATTAAAAACAATAACAAGTCAAGCACAATTAAGTCCATGATCACCTCCATACACACTAACATTCATCACATGAACATAGAGCGCATACGTGATAATTATATGAGATATATTATATATATCAGCATAAAATTATATACTTTATTTTTGAAATTCTCAATTTCATGCATGTCAAAATTTCAAGAAATAAATAACATGAAAATAACATGACAACAACATATAAACAATTTATATAAAATAAACATACACATCTAAACTATTTAGAACATTCATGCATTCCCAATACTGTGCAAAGTTAGAAATTAATGTCCCAATTTATATTCTATAAAATCTCATTTTACAGAATTAATTAAGACACTAATTATATAAGTTAAACCTTTAAAACAATTTTAAAGTTTAACCATGAGTGAATCTATGTAAATAGGACTAAAAATTATCTAACATGCCATTAAACACTTTAAAACATGTTAAATAATATTATAGAATTTTACATAGTTTTTCTGAAATTTTATCACAATTTTTTGAATTTTTCTATGATTTTAAACACTTTAAAATCATAAAATATGGTATCTGGCGCAATGCGCCGCGCCGTTCGGCACATTGTGCCACGCTCGTGTGCGCCACCGGGTGCACTGGCATTTGTCGGCGCGTGCGCCGGTGCGTGCGCCGATAGCCTTCCCCGAACAGCCGCGTAAAGCACTATTCATCCGGGAGAAAGTTAATCCTATTAACTCGGACATATCTCCTTATTCTGGAGTTCAAAAAATCTGAAAAAATATGCATTGGAATCCTTATCGAATAAGGATTCCAAACAGTCAGTCTAAAATCCGGGAAAAATCCCAATTAACCGCAAAATGAAGAAGAAGAGGCGGCAGTCACTGAGATTCCGTAGCAGAAATCTGTATTTAGAAACGAGGATAACTCCTTATCCCGGAAGAAAAATATTCTCCAAAAATATAATTTAGAATACTCATAAAATGACGTTTCTAAATATATATTCCTTCATATAAAATTTTTTTATCAACGAGAAATCAGGAAGAAACAGGTCGGTGCCGCCTGACTCCGCAGAACCCTAGTTCGTCGGAAAACTCAAAAATTCTCTCCTTCCGCCGCCGTTCAAAGATGGATATAAAAGGAAAAGGTTAGGTAATAATATTACACTTCTCCTAAAACTTTTCCAAGCCTCAATTTCTTCTGTGGACGGAGATTTCACAAAATCCCTAAATCTGGGTGTCGGTTCGGGCATGACAGAAACACCAAATTTTGAGGTTTCTTCCGAACATTACAAAGATACAAACTTTAAACGGTTTGTGGCGTTGGAAAGCCCTATATCACAATATTATACTGGAGCCAACCAATATTTTATCTGAGTCATATACAGATTATGGTGGTCTCGACAAAACAGACATTTGCACAGATTCGGGAACACATAAATAACATGAAATAATATCGATTCGATGTCGGTTTCATCCGAGACATGAACCTGGCTCTGATACCACTGTAAGGAATCATCCATACAAGTTTGGTTCAGCGGAAGCGACGATTCCTATGGGTTCCCTTAGAATCTGTCTCAATCAGAACCGAACGACGAAAATCAAAAACCGATCAAATCGGGTTCGAATATACCTGAGAGGGATTCACATAATCCCATGGAGAGGAAGAATATGAGCTTCTCAAGCTCTTCAAACCATTCAAGTGTCCGGTCTCCAGTAGTATCCACACGAACTTCATCCACAGCAGGTTCTCCCTTCACGCCGGCCTCGAGAACTCTTCCCGAACGGAGCTCCATCGACCATGGACACCTTCTAGAGAGAGGAGGAAGTAGGGAGGAGGCTAGGGACAAGGTTTTCACCCTTGTCTTTATTGGGTTTGTCTGAAACCATTAGTATTTATAGAGAATTATGGAATTTTCCATAAAAACTCAAATTCTCCATAAATTACGCCCTTGCCCCTATACTTGTGGATAAGTCCTTTGTGTGTGACCCACTAGGCCCAATAGCCTATTTGATTGAGGCCTAAATAAAATAGAATTATTCTATTTAATTTAATTAAATTTGTTATCCGATAATAGATTAATCGGCCTACCGATCATGAAGGGTACAAGTGATATCCCATGACCCCAAATGGCTATAGGGATAATCTTATCTCCATTGAGCCTTTCCATCATCAGTTACCTCATGGATATAAACCCTCATCCATCTAATGTCCCGGTCAGAAAGGAGTACGGCATCGACTGTCAACTCCTTAGTGTACCGACTCTATAGGATCCTATACTCGGAATTAGATCAATTGAAAAACTCTTTTTCCAATTATCCTATCTACCCTGGCCAGGGATTTAGAGTACTATCCCATAGGACATTAACTCTCACTTATCAAGAGTGGACGATCCCTTGTTGTCGCTCAATTGCCTCCATCGGGTTTTCCTTGTGCCCGATCTATCGCTATACTGGACCATCTATACGGTGATCCAAAAGACAATGGTCAAAGCACAAGTTCCAACCAACAAGGCATTTTTGGCGACTCAGGTCAAAGGTTCAAACATGCAACCGTGATGATAGAAAATCCTGATAGACAGTTCGGTAGGATACCATTCAGGATTTCTAATTCGGTCATTTCAGTGAACTCAATCAACTAATGAGCACCGATATGTGTATCTCAGTGTTTCCACACTAATGACCAATGAGATCGGTCATCCTCATCACATGAGAAGACATCACATACAGTAGTCTATCCAGATCCTTGATGTCTCATCTCAAGTATCCTATGACTAGGAACATTTAGATCAAATACCTCTAGATGATCAATCTCATTATCATGATCTCATCATGATTTAATTATCATTACATTTGATCAAGGACTTCATTATGATATTCGTATCTAATAAGAGCTTATAATGAATATTTGCCTAATTAATCAAATGAGATTTTTCAAGAAATGTTGAATCATATCATATATGATTTGATTGTAGGGCATACATTTCTATTAGAGGGCACGTCTAATCCTTTCAAATTTTTCGGTCTTATCCAGTCCGATCCATTCAGAGGTAGAGTTCTGGTGAAAAATTGGTTCCCTCATGCCTCAAGGTCAGGGCGCATGTGCCCTCAAGTTAGGGCACAAGGTCACGTGCCTCAGGGGTAGGGCGCATGGGCATGTGCCCTGAGTCCTGGGCACATGTGACTAGTGACCTGGGTGCATGGGATTGTTTTGTGCGTCCTTCTTCCGGAAGCAATTACGAACACTCCCGAACTCAGAATTCGACGCCGTTTATTGCATTGGAAACATAACAGGATGAAGAAGCTTTCTATTGAATTGGATCAGACATCACTCCAAAATTTCAGAATTTTATCTGGAATTTAGGACAATGAATAGAAGATCCGATACTAGTCAAAATGACTCCGACAGCCAATCAGAAAGACACGGCATGAAACAAAACTTGTCCGGAGTGTGAATACGGCCATAACCTTCAATGCATGATCATTAGGCATTGGTCATTTAGCCAATTTCTGTGCTTACACGATTTGTGTGTGGCTTTCGCTCGGAACTTATGGCTTTTTGTGGAAAACTTCGAAAAGCATCTAATTTCGTTCGGCGAAGCTCCAAATGAACTTTAAAAGACACGACATCATTCTAAGGTCAATCACACATGTTACCCTATAAAACATGAGTTTTATGCTCTGAATTAGGCAAAATTGTCTTGTCTACAAACACCTTCCATTTATACCTTGCTCCCACTATCTTTCTAAAGGAGGGACTCTTCCTCTAGAAATATGGAGAGATGAGTGTCAACCCCGAAAATAGGTTCCGGATCAGCACCTTAAGAGAAGGTGAAAGATAGAATGGGGGAAAAAGGGGAGTGAATCGAAAAACACTCGTAAAGCAGTAAAAGGTCCTCACCTCGGTCCAACACTCACATTGATCCCCGAACTTTCATCTCACGGCGTCGCTCAAGCACCGGAGATGGTTCGGGTCATGTGGGAGGAGAGTGAGGAGGAGATGAACTTAAAGCAAAAATAAAAAGGTGGTCGCCAGGAGCTGCGGGCTCCGCTTTATGGAATGTAAATCAAGAGATAAGTTGATTTGACCGTGTACCTTAGCGCGGGAGATAGGGTTGTGAGTTCAACCTTCTTCTTCTTCGGCCGGCCGATGATGAAGAGTCCAACCGATGCTAGCATAATAGACCTATGCAACTAGAACAATAAACCAAGTGAAAGAAACCGATTATAACTATGGGAAGTGTAGAAACTATAGGAGAGGAGATGGAAGAAAGAAGTGGGGGCACGGGGGCCCGATTTCAAAGTAGTTTGGGCACGCGGGCCCGATAGTGAAGAAATGGGGGCATGCGGGCCCGAAGTTGAAGGAGTGTGGGCATGTGTGCCCGAGCTTGTTGGAAGGTGTGCACGTGGCCCGATTTAGAAGAAATTTGGGCACATGGGCTCGGTTGTAGAAAAACATAGGCATGTGAGCCCGGTTGAGGTGAATTGCGGGCATGTGGGCCCGATTTAAAAAAATTAAGGGTACATGGTCCCGATTGGGGAGATTTATGGGCATGTGGGCCCAATGGAAGGATAGGGGCATGTAGGCCCAGTTGGGGAAAAGGGGCATAGGGGCCCAGTTGAAGGAAAGGGGCATGCAAGCCCGATTGATTAAATGGGGCACGTGGGCCCGGTTGAAGAAAAGGGGCATAAGAGCCCGGTTGATTAAAAGAGACACATGGGCCCGGTTGGATAAAGGAGGCACGTGGGCCAGGAAGGCTGATGGAAAGGGGCACATGGTCCCAGTTGATGAAAAGGGGCATAAGAGTCCGATTGACAAAAAGGGGCATAAGTGCCCGAAAATGGGGCATAAGGGCCTAAAAATGGGGCATAAGGGCCCAATTGAGTTGGATGGGGTGTGGGCCATGGCCCTAAGATTGACAAATTTTGGACCCATGGGCCTGATTGTTGGTTGTAAGAAGGATAAAGAAAGGGTAATGGCCCTAAGATTGAGAAATTGTGGGCTCATGGGCCCAATCATTGATTTGGAGGAGAACATAGAAAGGGTCGTGGCCCTAAGATTGATTGATCGTGGGCCCATGGGATGGATTGTTGCCTAGGAGAAGAATGGGGTAAGGGTCTGTAGACACGCCAAATTGGCCTGATTCGGAGCCCCAGACTCCTATTCCATAGGCAATATCTTTTATTTGACCGTTATCTGATATGGAATACCTCGTGGAGATGAACTAAGGACACTGGTGGAGCCCCTCGCAAGTTGAGAATGGACCAATGATTTCCAGAATGATGTTGTAACCTTCGAGAGAGAGTCGCGCGTGAACCGTAAAAACACGAAGCCTCCTCGATGACCGACCTTGAATGGTCCATACTTGAACATCTCGAGAGTCCCACGTGTGTTCCGTGATGTCACCAGAAGATAAGAAATGCCTTTGGAGCTGCAGAAGATCGTGTTAGTTGCTGAAAAGTCAAGCTGAAATGCCTGTGGAATGGTGACACTCTCGGGTGATAGAAGGACGATTCCTATTCCCTTACCATGTGAATTCAGAGCCCCATCAAAATATAATGTCCAAAGATGGGAAGATCGGATCAACATAAGTTCGTCATCCGGGAACTCCGATTGGAACGGGTCAAAGAGGGGTATAGGGTGACGGGCTAGATGTTCGGCAATGGCATAGCCCTTAATCGCCTTCTGGGGGACATAGGTTATATCAAACTGGGAAAGAAAGCTTTGCCAACGCCCTAACAGATAAGTTAGAACATTTTTCTCCAGAAGGAATTTGATGGGATTGACGCGGGCAACAAGGTTGACCTCATGAGCTAAGAAATAGTGTTTAAGCTTCTGAACTACACAGACTAGTGCAGCACAGGTCTTCTCCACTACAGTATACTTTTGCTCACATGGATAAAAAATCTTTGACAAGTAGTAAGTTGCCCTCTCTTTCCCTTCTTCATTCACTTGTGCAAGGACTGCCCCAAGAGAATTCTCCAAAACCGAGATATATAGAACTAAGGGCTTGATAGAGACTGGTGGTCTAAGCACAGGTGGACTAGCCAGGTATCTTTTCAATCCATCGAATGCATCATGGCACTTTGAACCCCATTTGAACTTGGCCCCCGCCTTGGTCAACTCATAGAAAGGTTTACACCTTTAGCAATGTTGTGAGATGAACCAACTGACAAACTGTAGCCTCCCGATTAATCCTCAAAGTTCTTTCATATTTCTTGGAGGAGGCATACTAATGATTGCCTAGGCCTTGTTTCGGTCGATCTCTATGCCCCTTTTGCTCACTATGAACCCAACAGTTTTCCTGAGGATACTCCAAACGTGCATTTCTTTGGGTTCATCTTCAATTTATATGGAAGACCTTTCTTAACACTTCAGGATGATCTTCTTGGCTTTTGGACTTAATGACCAGGTCGTCCACGTACACCTCTACAAGGGTATGCATCATGTCATGGAAGATAGCCATCATGGCCCTCTGATAGGTAGCACCAGCATTCTTTAGTCCAAAGGGCATGACGACATAGCAGTAGGTTTCCCAAGGTGTAGTGAACGAGGTCTTCTCCTGGTCCTCTTCGGCCAACCGAATTTGGTTATAACCGGAATAGCCATCCATGAATGACAACATCTCGAATATAGCAGTGTTATCAACTAGTACATCAATATGAGGTAGAGGAAAGTCATCTTTAGGACATGCTCGATTCAAGTCCCTTAAGTCTATACAGATCTGAACTCGACCATCCTTCTTCATGACCGGGACTATGTTTGCCACCCATTGCGGATAAAGGACAACCTTAATGAATTTTGCTTGATGTAACTTATCGACCTCTTCTTTCATCTTAATTGCAACATCAGGGTGGAATCTCCTTAATTTTTGTTTGACCAGGGTAGCTCCAGGTTTCAAAGTTAGACGATGTTCAACTAACGAGTTGTCTAACCCCGGCATGTCTTCGTATGTCCATGCGAACGTGTCCTTGTATTCTTCCAAAATTCTAATTAAGCTCTGTTCCTCAGTGGGAGTAAGGTTTTCACTTAGGAGGACTGTCTTGGGATCTTCCGGTGTTTTGAGATACAATTCTTTTGTCTGTTCATCCATCGTGGCTAATGGTTCTTCAAACCTTTTAAGTCCAGATGCATACGCATCAGCCAAGTCCTCAATTCCATCCTCGAAATCAGGATCATTTTCTGATAAAACCTTGTAAACTCCCAGTGTATGATCTACATTGAATTCATCTTCATATTGGATTTCATCAAGCTGGATAGCATTTTCCAAAAAACATGGCAGCCTTGCACATTCCTTGCATTTTTGAGCTAATTGTTGGAGATATCTCTCAGGCACACGTTTACCTCGGGTTTTCTTCTTTCCTATCCTAACTACTCCTAAAGAAGATGGAATTGGAAAAGCGGTATCTACAGTGGGTGAAGGATCGAGCAAATCGATCAGTGAGTTAGAGAAGAGGGGTCCTTGGTTGAGAGCACCCTCCGAGACAAGAAGAGACCCCTCCTCAACGGAAAATTGAGTTTGCGAGAGGACATTTTTTTTGGATGTTTTCAATAACAGAAAGAAAATGAGCTGATGGGGCTCGAGCAGAAGTAGAAAGCTTAGGAAAATGGGAGAAAAATGGGCTCGCGGGCAGATAGGCCCAAAGCTAGTGAAAAGATCTAAGGGGCACGTGGGCCCAAATGGTGGGCACGTGGGCCCAAAGCAAGAAAATAAATGTAAAGGGCACACGGGCCCGATTGGTGGGCACGCGGGCCCAAGGTTATTGGATTGAAATGGGCATAGAAGCCCAGTGGAGTAAGAATATTTGTATGGGCTCTTAGGCCCAGTGATCAGTTTGGGTGGCCAAGCCAGCCTAGAAGTAGGAATCGGGATAGAAAGCCCATCAAGTAAATCTAAGAGGGCGAGAGTGAGGATTTTGAAATACGTGACCGTAGGATACAGCTCACGCGGGATGTTGTTTGGAGGTGGGTTCGAGTGGACAAGTTGTTTAGAGATGGACTTGCCCTCGACTGGTTCTTCCTCCTCTATGAACAACCGAGCCAAAGATGAACTCAAGTTGTCCACTTCTTCCTCTTGCTCTGGTGCCTTTCTTCTCTTGATTGGTTCTTCTTCTTCGTCTCCGGCCATCATTATGGTCTCCACTTTGATGAAGAATTTTTGGAGTCCCATGGCATTTTTTGGCCGGTAGACCATCCTCGGAGTGAAACTGGGCTCATAGCCAAGCCCGTGCCTCTTTGGTCTTTGTACGACTTTAATGGGGTGTACAACCTCCTGTAGCTCTTTTCCCAACCCCTTTCCTGGCTGATAGCCCATCCCTTTCATTATCCGCCATGCAACTTTATATGGAGGCATCATTATCATCATGACCTCAGGCAGCTCTGTAGTTGAAACCAATGGCTGGACAAATTCCGATACTGGCAGTGTAGAAGAGGGGTCATCCACGTCATTTAGAATGGGGATGTTGGTTACTTTAATTACCTGACCCTTATATGGGAACTTCAAACACTGATGATTAGTGGAGGCAACAGCTCCTATTGCCTCAAGATACGGGCGTCCCAAAATAGTTTTAAATGTAGGGTCTAGTTCTAGAACATGAAACTCAGCGGTGATAGCACACGGCCCGAGCCCTACTTCCATCGTAACCACCCCTCGTGCCGGCTTCTGGGAGTTGTCATATGCTGTCACCGTGATGGCAGAAAGCTCGATTTCTTCATCGGAGATGCTGCAAAGTTGCAATGTTTCTGGCGGCATGACATTTATAGATGCTCCAGTGTCAATCAAGCAGGACTTAATCTCCACTCCTCTGATGACTACTACAACGCGCAAAGCATATTTTCTGATCTCTGGCCGTGCCAACTCCTCCTACATGAATGTAAGTGCAGGATGTTCACTCCTCAAGGTCAGGATAGTAATGATCTTCTCGGGTGGGAGGTCCTCATTGACCATGACCCGCTGCAAGTATTGTTGTAGAATGTCATGATGGTTCTTCGACCTTTTTATCAGCTCCATAATTGAAATTCGCACCGGCATTTTGTCCAGATGTTTCAATAAGTCATATGCCGTGCCGGGCAACGGTTCTTCTACTGCCTCCTCTTCTGCTTGCTCTTGTGGTTGCATCCCGGCCTGAAGGAAGACCCATTGGAACATCCTCCCACTACGAAGTACCAGCGCCAACGTGGTAGGGGGGAGTGGTGATGATGGTGATGGTAGGGTTGGTTGGTACGTTGAGGGGCCCATAGTAGGTAAGGGCGATGAGGATCGGATGATGAGGGGTCGTGGAGTGGTGGAGCCCGGTGTGTTGGGTGATGGTTGGGGTGTTGGTGGTGATGATCTAATGATGAGAGGTCGCGGAGTGGCAATGACTGGTAGGTTGGGTGATAGTTGGGGTGTTGTTGGTGATGGTCGGATGATTAAGGGTCACGGAGTGGTGGTGACTGGTAGGTTAGGTGACGGTCGGATAATGAGAGGCCGAGGGGTGGTGGAGGCTGGTAGGTTAGGTGATGATTGGGGGGTAGGTGACGGTCTAATGATTAGACGCCGGGGAGGATTAATGGCGGTTGATGGGTTAGGTGATGGTTGGGGTGCCGGTTGGGATGCCGGTTGGGATGCTGGTGGAGGTCTAATGATTAGGCACCGTGGAGGGTTGATGGTTGTTAGAGACAATGGTGCTTGGGTAGTTTGTGGGCTGGGGGTAGCTCTCGGTATGGAGAGTATAGTGCAGTTTGTAGGTGGGGTTGGTCTGGCGGGCACGGAGGCGGTTTGATCCTCAATTTGCCAACCCTGGGAATGGTGGGTTGACTCCTCGATGGCGGAGTGGACGAGGCTGAGTCATTGGTTTGGTGGTGCTGGTGCCGGTGCTTGAACGGGTGCATGTACTGGTAGCAGATCGTGGTCTATGCCCAGGCCTGGCTACTGTTGTGCTTGCTGTCGTCGTGGTCGATTCTGACGTGCCTTCATTGCTTGAATAGATTCTCCCATCTGTCCCCAGTCAATGTTCCCCTGATCATTGAGGTCATGAATGCAATCTTTAAACTGGAAACAGACATCCACCGTGTGCCCAGGATACCGATGGTAAGCACAGTACTTTGTCATGTCAACATTCACCGGCCATCCTTCTCTTTCCTTTGGAAGCTCCAGCTGCTGTTCAGCCATCAATGCGTTGAAAATATCGGTGAGGGGGAATGACAGTTGAGGATAGTATTCTCTCTTGTGTCCTCCCTCCTAGGTCAGTTGGCTGGTGGTGGCACTTGGTTGTAAGCTTGTTGTTGTTGCGGTCGGTTGTAGACAGGTTGTTGTTGAGGTGCTCTGTTGTAGGCATTTTGTTGCTGGGGCGCTCGGTTGTAGGTAGGTTGCTGTGGTGGTGCTCGGTTGTATGCAAGTTGCTATTGGGGCTGAGGAGATAGTTGAGGAGCTGGGCGGTATTGTTGGTTGGGTGGTGGGTTACGGTATTGGCTTTGGCGATACCCACCCTGGTTACCCATGGCATTGATGCTCTCGTTATTGACTACCTCTTCGGTGGTGGGCCCTACATGTGTAGGCTTTCTAGTGTTACGGGGTTTGGAGTTGAATGGGTTGATCATGGATGCGTCCTTAAAATGGGCTTGGAGGTAGCGGGCGCTATCACACAGCTCACTCATGGTTGTTGGGCGGTGCATGATCAGGAGGTTGCGAAGGTTAGGTGTGGTGTTCCCGATGAGCATCCTCACCTGCTCCCCCTCTGTGATGGTATCCACTAGTCTCTCAACCATTCCTCTCCACCGATCAGCAAACTTGCAAAGTCTTCATACGGCTTTATCTTCTCAGCAATTAAATCTGTTATTGAGTAGGCTGGCCCCACCCGATCCTTATACCTCTGTAGAAACTTTGCCTTGACAATGTCGAAATCTGCCGCCTCAATAGAATCAAGAGAATAGAACCAATCAAGGGCGGATCCTTCCAATGATCGATGAAATAGGAAGGCAAGTGCTTTGTGGCCATTCTTACAGAACGCGGAGTCATATAGGAAATCCTTCAGATGGTTGAAAGGATTACCAGTCCCATTGTAATGTTGAAAAACTGGTATCTATGAAGGAGGAAGGTGTAGAACTGGGAAGGATGGGATTGAGATTTTGGGAGAAGTTTTGGAGTCCAAACTGTGCTTTAATTCTTCAAAGCGCTCATCCATTCGGTTGAGCTTATCAATGAAGGCGTGGGTGAGGCTGGATTCTTGAGCTACGGGAGCAAAGTGTTTAGGTGAATGGGTTGGAAGAGGTGGGTTGGAAATAGGAACTGGTGCAGAATTATGTGAATGCCCCACAACGGGGTGAGTAGAGACACGACAAGGTTGCCTAGGAGAAGAGATGATCTAGGGCCTGACTGCCGATTGGGGTGGTGAGGGGGCTTGATTTCCCTCGATCGGATCTTGATTGGTGGGCATCTTGCCCTTAGTGGCAGATTGGATAATTGCAAAGGTCTCGGGATCAAGGTGAAGAGATAGATCCTTGAGAGCTTGTTCTATACTATGTGAGGCGGATCAGTGAGCGGGATCTTGGACCTCAGGTTCCATCACGACATTAACATGGCTATATGGTTGGACCATGGGTTGCTGAAGCTTGTAGTGACCCATCTCGTACTCCTCTTCTTGCCCGTAGTAGTCCGACATCCCGATGTGTCTTCCAGACCTTAGTGTCATGGGCATCCTGTCAAATTTTCTTAAAAAAATGGTTGAAACAAAGCAAATGAATGGTGTAAATGCAAAGAGACTTTTTTTGTTTGGTTATGATTGTTTGTTTGATTTGATTTGGTTTCAATTTGGTTGTTTGGCAAGCAAGTTGAACACAAAAATTAAAAAGGATTTTTTTTTGTTTTAGGTGTTTTGAAAGAAGAAATTTTTTTTTGGTTGCTTCAATTGTTTGTGAGGAAGCAAGTTGTGCAAATAAGTTTTTAAAATGACTACTCAACAATTTTTGGGTTGAAACTTTAGATTAGATAGATTGTTAGAAATTGTTCACTCAAGTAGGTATGGTTCCTATTGCTTCAATCTTCAAGACCTAAGGTTGTCACTCAATCACCACGAGTAGGTACTTAGGTTCTTCGGGTTTTGGGAAGTGGTACAACCGGCCCAATCGTGCAGAGAGGAATACTCCAAGGATGGGGACTTATGGAGGCCTTGATGGAAACAACCAAATCAACTAGGAAGGAATATCCCATAATAGAGGTTAGAATCCACCAAGAAGGTGTTTGGAGGGTGAGGGTGTGTTGGGAGAGAGAGCCCCTGCCTCGAATGTCCTATGGATCGGAGCAAGTCCGATACCCGATGCAAAAGATAATGCAAAAATGAAAAATGGAGGGTAGGAGAAGAAGAAGCAATCAATATGCAAACATGAATGAAAGCTATTAAATAAATCAAGCAAGTGAATGCAATCAAGACAAGAAATGATAAAGTAAACAAGTAACTAGCAACTAGCAACTAAAAGGAGGTTCGTGCGGGAACCGGCTTGTGTTGGAGTGTCCAAGTGGGGAAAAATATGAAGTAAAGGTAAAAGGATGGTCCACGTGGGGACCAATTTGAAAATAAAGTGGCTCATGCGGGAGCCGGCTTTTTGGAAAGGTAGGTGGTTCATGTGGGAACCGGTTTTTGACGGAAAATGGGTGGTTCACGCGGGAACCGGTCTGTTTGGTTGGAAAAAGAAAAGGAGAGCCACGTGTAGACACGCCAAATTTGCCTAATTCAGAGCATAAAACTCATGTTTTATAGGGTAACATGCATGATTGATCATATGATGATGCCGGGTCCTTTTAAGTTGATTTGGAGCTTCGCCGAACGAAATCGGATGTTCTCCGACGTTTTCCGCAGAAAGCCGTAATTTCCGAGCGAAAGCCACACGTAAGTCGTGTAAACACGGAAATTGGCTGAATGACCAATGCCTAATGATCATGCATTGAAGGTTATGGTCATATTCACACTCCGGACAAGTTTTGTTGCATTTCGTGCCTTTCCGGTTTGCCGTCGGAGTCATTTTGACTTATATCGGACCTTCTGTTCACTGCCCTAACTTCCGGATAAAATCTGAAGTTTTGGAGGGTGTGGTGACTGATCCGATACTATAGAGAGCTTCTTCGGCCTGTTATCTTTCCAACGCAACAAACGGCGTCGAATTCCGAGTTCGGGAGTGTTCGCAATGGCTTCCGGAAGAAGGACGCGCAAAACCAGTCCCATGCGCCCAGGTTTCAGGGCACATGCGCCCCGGACCTAGGGCACATGACCATGCGCCCTACCAGTGAGGCACGTGGCCTTGTGCCCTCACTTGAGGGCACATGCGCCCCACCCTTGAGTCAGTCTTTCACCCGGACTCTGCCGCTGAACAGACGGAAGAGATAAGACCTTTATCTTCGGAGAAGATAAGATGCGCCCTCACTGGGGGGCACATGCGCCCCTCAGTGGGGCGCATGCGCCTGGCACCAGGGCGCATGCGCCCAGGGCCAGGGCGCATTTATCCCTATTTTTTAGCTTCGATTAGACCGCCTGTTCTCCTATAAAAGGACTCTGATTCCGGTCATTCCAAAGGGATGAGCACGACTCCCCAGGCATCTCAAGACGTCCTACCACTCTCCTGCATCGATTTTATGATTTTTAGAGAGAGAATTTCAAGTTTTTAGAGAGAGAAAAGTGGGTTCAAGAGAGAGGAAGGCTGTTCTGCGGGTGATCTGCCAAGTCTCTCTTCTTCGGCCTCTACAGCAGTGTGTGGACGTCTTCTGCCTGAGATATCTTCATCAAAGTTCTTCCTCTCCAAGTATTCTTGAGTTTACAATCGACGGAACTTTATTCAGAGGTCGGGGCTGATCGTGACGAGCGCAAAAGAAAAGTCGCGCCTGGCAGATCCTGGACTGCTACTCGGCTTTTTCGACAACACAGATTTGGCTATATCTTCCTCTATTCAACTCAGAATCTTTCAATTCTTTTTCCTATCTCTTTGTTTAGTGATTATCCATCATCCTATCATTTTTTTACATTTTTTTGCATTACTTTTACTCTTTTAATCCGAAAATAAAAAAAGGGGGTTAGAGATAACCCTGATCCGGTCAGTTTCTAGTCAATTGTGTGTTTTATGTTATTCTCTTTACATATACTCCACTTTGTCTAGTTATAATTGTCTATTTCACTTGTTTATTTGTCTAGTTGCATAGAATATCAAGCACCCACCGCGTTGAGGACTCTTCTTCATCGGCCGGCCGAAGAAGGAGAAGCTTTAACTCACACTCTTCACGCTAAGGTACACACGGTCATCTTTCAATTTTAATTCTATAAATCGGAACCCACGGTTCCTGGCGACCACGTTTATTTCTTCTCACCCTCCTCCCACATGACCCGAACCGTCTCTTTGGTGATCAAACGACGCCAAGGGATGAAAGTTCGGGGATCAATGTGAGTGTGGGACCGAGGTGAGAGTTGCTTTCCGAGTTTTTGCTTCCTTTATTTCCTCATCCCCTCTTGAGGTGACGATCTGGGTTCACGGACTTCCCTGAAAAGGAGAGGACCCCGTCGAATTTTCAGAGTCGACAGCTTTGTGGCGACCACGGTGGGACAAGCAATGTCTTCAACCGTGGGTGCTAAGTGTTTTGTTTGCAACTAGTTCTAGTTCTAGACCGGTTCCCACGTGAGCCTTTCCTTCCTTCCACCTTTCTTAACTTCATGCCATCTCAAAATTTCTGATTTCACCCATCTTTCATCATATCTGAAGTGCCAAGTATGCCATTTATTTTCTGCATTTTATTTAAACCGGTTCCCACGTGAACCACCCTTTTCCTTTTAAACCGGTTCCCACGTGAACCAATCTCTTTCTTTACTTCGGTTCCCACGTGAACCACAACCCTTTTTTCCAGATCTATCCCAACTTGGATCAGATCTTTATTCACCTTTAATTGGCCCCACGTGGCCCTCTTTTGATCATTCAAACCGGTTCCCACGTGAACCACCCCTTTTTACCCAAAACCGGTTCCCACGTGAACCACCTTTACTTTTTTACCCCAGTTCTCACATCGGTCCCCACGTGGACCACCCTTTTGCTTGGCTATCAGATCTGAACCCTCTTCTTTTCCTCACTTTTCACTATCTCCAATTGGCTCACATAAGAAACAAGTCTAGATTCTAGTTTCTAGTTGCTTATCTAGTTTCTAATTGCTTGTCTAGTGTTGATTGCTTATTTAAGTTCATGTTTTGCTCATTACTTGCTTTATTACTTGATTGCATTCTCTGCTCCTTCTCTCTACCTCCTTCTTTTACACTTTTTTGAGGCGGGAGCTCACTCTCCCATTTATCCCTCCCATCCAAAACACCCTCTTGGTGGATTTTTGCCTCTCTTCTGTGATATTCCTTCCTAGTTGACTTGGTTGGCTTTCATCAAGGCCTCCGTAATTCCTCATACGTGGAGTATTCCTCTTCACGATCGGGTTGGTTGTACCACTCCCCAAAACCCGAAGCATCCTACGTTACCTACACGTGGTGAGATTGTGTGAAACCTAGGTCATTGGAGATTGGAGTTAGGATCCTAACCCATTTGTTGAGAGAACAATTCTTAACAAAATTCATAAACCTAAGGTTTAATCAAAATCATTGCGTAATCTTGCTTTCAAGTCTTTGCATAACTTGTTTGTCAAACAAAAATTCAAACCTCTAACTTTTTGCAAGATACTAAAAAAAAACAAAAAAGTTCTTTGTTTACTTTGTCAACTTGTTTTACTTTCTCCTAAGTTCAATACAACTAAGGTCTGGAAGGCACGTTGGAATGGCGGAACAAGCTGAACATCGAGAGCACGAGATGGGTCACCAACCGATTCAGTCAGAAGTGCAAGAGGTCCCTCAACCATCTGCTCCCCGTGATGTTGAACAACTCTTTAGGGAGTTGTCTCTCTATACTGACCCAGAAACCTATGCCCGTATACAGTCCATGGTGAAGGGCAAAATGGCCTCGGATCAGGCTGAAACCAATCAAGTTGCCCTATCTCCTCGTCCTCTAGTTCAACCACCACTCATGCAGTCACCCTTTGTTCAATCACATGTTGTTCAACAATCAATGATTCAACCTCCTGTTGTTCAACAACCTATGATTCAACCATCTGCAGTTCAACCATCTGTGGTCCAACCCTCATTTGTCCAACCATCTTATTTCAACCATGTTGTTCCCCCAATCCACCAAGCCATGGGACAATCTTCAAATCATGTTCCTCAATTCCAGAACCACGTCTCTAACCACATACCCCAACCAGTAAACCAAGAACCTGCTCTCACCAGGGCAATCATGAATCAGCTCACACAGATGAATGAACGTTATGAAGAGCTGAGATGTCGCCTGGACTCCAAGTCAGTGCCTGAGATTTCCATCCCTTCTCTGCCAGTCTTACACCTGCCACCTTCTGAGCTACCAGTTTATCGCCGCTACAATGGTACTGGCAACCCCTTTCTTCATCTTAAAGATTTTCTTTATGAATCCTCATTCTGGAAAGATGATCGTAGGGTTCTTGCCTTCTTGTTTCGTCGATCACTAGAAGGGTCTGCATTGGAATGGTTCTACTCACTCGACTCCTTTGAGGCAGGAGACTTCGACATTGTCAAGACCAAATTCTTGCAGAGATACAAAGACCGGGTGGCACCAGCATGCTCCATTACAGACTTGATTGCTGAGAAGATGAAGCCCGAAGAGTACTTCATAAAGTTTGCTGATCGCTGGAGGGGAATGGCAGAGAAATTGACAGATGTTATTTCTGAAGGGGAACAAGTGAAGATGCTCATTGGCAACACTACACCTACCTTGAGGAATGTCTTGATCATGCACCGTCCTACCACAATGAATGAACTCTATGACAGTGCCCGATACTTGCAAGCCCACTTCAAGGATGCCACCATGATAAACCCTTTCGATCCTAAACATAGAAACCTCAGGAAAACCCCCTTTGCACCAGTTGGGCCTACAACCGAAGGAGTGGTCAACAATGAAGCTGTAAATATTGTGGGGAACCAGGGAGGGAACCGTCAAAATCAGTACAGAAACCCACCACAGAACCCTTCCTATTACCCCCCTCAACAACAGGTTAGGCCACAACAACCACGACAACCACAACAACCCCCTCAGCCAGTAGCACAACCCTAGCAACCTCGTCAACCTACTTACAATAGGGCACCGCCACCACCTAATCAGGCACCACGAAGGGGAGGTCCTAGGAGAGAGAACTACCAGCAACTCCCTTACTCCTTGACCGACATCTTCAATGTACTCATGGCGGAGAAACAGTTGGAATTGCCCAAGGAAAGAGAGGTTTGGCCAACAAATGTAGATATGTCCCGATACTGTGCTTACCACCGGTGTCCTGGTCACACTGTAGAAGTGTGCTTTCAATTCAAGGATTACATCCACGATCTGAATGACCAAGGCAGCATTGATTGGGCTCAAATGGGGGAATGCATACAGGTAATGAAGGCTAGGCAGCAGCAGCGGCAGCGTCCACCGGCTCAACCTCAACAACAACCTGGCTTGGGGATTGTCCAGAATCCGCTCCCATTACATGCTCACGCTCCAGCACCGGCACCAGCACATCCAAACCCAGGAATTGGTCTAGTACACTCCATTGCCCAGGGAGATGCCAGCCGTGCTCAAGGTTGGCAACTAGAAAGCCACAATACAACCATGCCTGTCAACCCGGCTAGGCCTCCTGCTAGGAACCCTCCTAGACAAATAATCCATGCACCTGCTACTCCACAACTACCACAAAGCTCAATAACCCAACCACTGGCCGCCACTTCTTCTCGCCGGCCCATCATTAGGCCAGCCCCCTCTCTAACTACACCTCCTTCAACCATTGCTACACACCGGCCCTTGCTCATCCGACCACCACAATCACCACCAAACTTGAACCCCCAGCCTATGAGCTCTACCACTCCAAAACCCCAACCTATCATACCACCAACACCACAACCAATCATACCACCACAACCTTCATTAAACTCATCAACCACTTCTACACCCCGGCCTCTTCTTATCAGGCCACCGGTATCACCATCACTACCACCTACAATTCCTACCCCTCTACCAACTAACCCAATCATCCCAGAACCATCGATCCCATTACCTATCATACCTGCACCTACACCACCTGTTCCACCACAACCCACCCCAGTTAACCCATCACCTCTACCCGACCGCCAAATAGCCCCGGTGCTTCGGAGTGGGAGGATGTTCCAGCGACTCTTTCCCCAAGCCGGAACTCAACCGCAGGAGCCAGTGGAGGAGGAACAAGTGGAAGAACCATTGCCAGGCACGGCGTATGATCTGTTTAAACATTTGGATAAGACACCAGCCCGTATTTCTATACTTGAGTTGATCAAAAGATCAAAAGTGCACCAGGAGATTCTACAACAGTACTTGCAAAGGGTCATGGTGAATGAAGATCTCCCACCTGAGAAGATCACTACAGTGTTAGCCCCTAGAAGTGAGCACCCAACACTCACTTTCTCTCAGGAGGAATTAGCAGATCCGAGTTTAGGAGATATGCTTTGCATGTGGCCGTGGTTATCTGTAATATTGAAGTGAAATCATGTTTGGTTGACACTGGAGCTTCCATCAACGTTATGCCGCCAGAAACATTGCAGTTGTGCGGTATTTCTGAGCAAAAAATCAAGCCATCTTGTGCCATGGTTACAGCCTATGATAACTCCAAGAAGTCTGCACGTGGGGTGGTCACTCTAGAAGTTAAACTTGGACCATGTACGGTCACAACAGATTTTCATATTCTAGAATTGGATCCAACTTTTCGGGCTATACTTGGGAGGCCATATTTGGAGGCAATAGGAGCTGTGGCTTCAACAAACCACCAGTGCATAAAATTTCCCTTTAAAGGACGGTGGTCAAGGTGACTAGCATGCCTATAAGGGACGAGCTGAACGATGCTTCTTTACCCCTAGGTCCGTCAATACAACCCCGGATCTCGGTGGGAGAATTGCCGAAGTCGGATGCATGACCGCCTCTCTACCGGACACCTTTGGGATGGCGGATGATGATGAAATTGGGCTATCAGCCTGGAAGAGGTTTAGGCAAGGACCTTCAAGGAATCACTCAGCCAATTGAAAATGCGAAAAGGCCACGCAGGCAGGGGTTGGGATATGAAGAGGGTTCCATCCCAAGGAGGATCTTCCAGCCAGGATATGCCATGGGGCTCCACACCTTCTTTATCAAAGGGGAGACCATGATGATGGCTGAAGATGGCAAAAGTTCCGTGATAGCTGTCAAGAGAAGAAAAGCTCCAGAAGAAGAAGAAGAAGACTTGGAAGACTTATGCTTATCTTTGACTCGTCTGTTCTCAAGTGGGGAAGAGTATCAAGAACCACCCAAGGGCAGACCAATCTTGGATCATCTGTTTGAGCATACCACCCAAGTCAAAACCATTCCATGAGGACCAAATATAACAATCCCATGTTTAAACCTCATGCCGTTGTTTCTAGATCTGTTGGATGGGCTTCAGGGCCCACTTACCCACTTTGGGCCCATGAGCCCTCTTCAACCTTCCACTCTTACTGGGCCAGCTTGCCCATTTGCTTCCCTCATCAACTTCAAAACTGAGGGCTTTTCTCAACATGGGCTCACATGCCCATTTATTTCTAAGATCGGGTCCACGTACCCGTTTACTTTTTTAATCAGTTTTGGACCCATGTGTCCACTTTCTATTACCATTGGGCCCACGAGCCCCTTTTTCCCTTTTATTCTTAAGTTTTTCTCTCTATTAATTCAGTCATCTTCTAGCAAGCCTCGAGTCACTCAGGCTCATTTTATCTTTTTACTTGAAATTTCCAAAACGTCTTCTCTTAAATTCACATTTCCATCGAGGAGACGTCTCTACTCATCCCAGAGGGTACTCCCAATCAGGGATCCCCCTTTTCTGAATCATTGATCGATTTGCACGATCCTCCCTCCACTGTAAATACCACCTTTCCAGCTTAATCTTCAGTAGGTCAAGTTAGGTTAGGAAATAGGAAAGTCAGAGGTAAAGGAGTTCCGAACAGATATTTGCAACAATTGGCACAGAAATGTGTACAGTCTTGACTGATCGGTTAGGGCGATGGCAGAGTTTCCTATCCCAATTTGATATCACTTATGTCCCACAGAAGGCAATCAAGGGTTATGCTATTGCTGAACACCTTGCCCATCATCCCATACCCGTCTTTGACCCAGTCCGGTCGGAGTTCCCGGATGACGAACTAATGTCGGTCCGATCTTCCAATCTTTGGACATTATATTTTGACGGGGCTCGGAACTCTCATGGTAGAGGGATAGGTATTGTCCTTCTGTCACCTGAAGGTGTCACCATTCCACAGGCTTTTCAGCTTAACTTTCCAGCAACCAACAACATAGCTGAGTATGAAGCCTTGCTGGCCGGGCTGGAGGCCGCTCATTTCCATGGTGCCACCGAACTAAGGGTGATAGGTGATAGTCAATTAATCCTACGCCAGGTCCTATCCAAGTACCGAACTTCCCATCCAAACCTCAAACCCTACCAGGAGCTCACCACCTGCTACATCAAGCTATTCTTCAAACTCACCTTTGTCCATGTTCCCCGTTCTCAGAATATCCTCGCCGATGCCTTAGCTTCACTAGCTTCATCTCTATCTGTCCCGCTAGGCAGGCAAGTGCGAACTATCCACATCTGTAAGAGGACAATTCCAGCAATTGAGGATGGACGTTTTCTGAAGGTTAAGGAAAGATTCAACAGAAAGGAATACTTGGAACATAAGGAAGAAATCTCCTTGATTGAGATAGAAGAATTAGAAGAAGGTGAGAGACCTTGGTATGACGAGATTGCGAGGTATTGTCAAGATCAGTCATATCCACCTAGATCAACCACCAAAGAAAAGAAGGCAATCAGAAGAGTATCCCAGAGGTATACAATCCTAGGAGGAGTGCTCTATAAGAGAAGCCTAAGTGGAATCTTACTCAGATGTCTTGGTGAAGAAGAAGCTGAGTTGGTGCTGAAGGAAGCACATTCTGGAGTTTGTGGTGGTCACGTGAATGCCCAAGCCCTTGCTAAGAAAATCATCCGACAAGGGTATTATTGGCCAACTCTAGAAGAAGACTGCTCCATCTTTGTCCGGCATTGCCATTCATGTCAACTCCATGCCGACAAGATTCACTCTCCCGCATCTTCCCTTCATCCAATTCATGCCCCATGGCCTTTCGCCATGTGGGCCTTTGATATCATTGGCCCCTTGAGTGACCTCAACTCCGAAGTGCGCTCAAAATCATTCATTCTGACGGCAACGGAGTACTTCACAAAGTGGGCTGAAGCGGAAGCATTCGTGGAGATTAAAGCGTCAACAGTCTCCTCCTTCATCAAGCACAACATCCTGGCACGGTTCGGGATCCCCAGCGACATCGTCCCCGATAATGGGCCACAAATTCTTTCTCAAGATCTGCGTGGTCTTCGCAACAGGTATTGCCTTTCATTGCATCATTCATCACCATACTATCCTCAAGGCAATGGTCAAGCAGAAGCCACTAACAAAACCTTAATCAAAATCATCAAGAAATCTTGTAAGTCTAGCAAATTTGCCGACTGGCCTGATAAGCTTGTAGATGCTCTATGGGCTTATCGTACTTCTGTAAGGACTCCCACTGGACAAACCCCGTATGCTTTGGCATATGGTATGGAAGCAGTGGTCCCTTACGAAGTATTACTTCCATCTCTCCGAGTTCAGCTCGACAGGGATATTCCTGTTGATGAGAAGAGAGAATCTCTCCTTGCACAGCTTGAACTCTTGGATGAAAGAAGGCTAGTTGCCGCCGAGCATGCCCGGAGTTATCAGAATAGACTCAAAAGGTTTTATCAAAAGAGGGTGGTCGAGAGAAAGTTCGAAATCGGTGAGATGGTAGTCAAACGCATATTCGTTAAGCCGGGGGGTCCCCGCTCCAAGTTGCAACCTAACTGGGAAGGGCCTTTTGTAATCACTGAAAAGTATCCAGGTAATGCATATGAATTGACTAATGCAGATTGAGAAAAATTGAATCATCCTTGGAATGGAGTTTACCTCAAAAAGTACTTTCCATAAAAATGGAGAAACCACTGGTATAATCTCAAGTCATCGATCCTAGGTTGTTCGTGAGAAGTCAAGGGTAGGTACCATCCTACACACACAACACTTCCCGATCCTAGAATCCGGACAACCCGACACTTGCGAAAGGCAAGGCGAGGAAATCTAGAAATGGAAGGAGTACCCTTACCCTATTCTCTTCTACTCGGTCCAAGATAGGGAGAGAAGATTAGAGAGGGATAGTATCGAAAACACTCGCCACCCTAGTAGGAGGCCGTCTCAGAGGGTACAAAAGGGTGCCAAAAGATGGGCAATGAACCCCTCAGGTTAGAAAAAAAAATGATCAACCTGTCTGAATGAGTACCCAGAATGATAGTCAAGGCAAAAGGCACTAAAAGATGGGCAATGTCCCCACGGGTCAAAAACCTGTCCAAATATGTGCCACACAGAAAAGAACAAGAAAAGAAAGAAAAACCCAAAGAGGCCGAACCCCAATGGGTAATTTGAGTGAGAGTAGAGAAATACCTCTCAACATCTTCAAACCCTATCAAGGACTTCCTCTATACTCTTCCTCCTTAAACCCCTAGGGAAGGGTAAACCGACCAAATCCAGGTGGAATCCAAGCCGATCAAAGGAAGAAGGTTAGAAGGATTCTAGGTAGGGAACTTTATTTTTGCACGTGGCATCTACCACTTGAGTCTTGACGAACTCCAAAGATCGATGAACTGTCTCAAATACCAGCATTTTCTCCACAAAAAAAGTTGCATATTTCAAATTTTCAAAAAAAAATGCATATTTCAAAAACCTAAAAAATTGAATATTTCAAAAAAATCCAAAAAAAATTGCATATTTCAAAAATCCAAAAAAATGCATATTTCAAAAAACCCAAAAAAATGAATATTTCAAAAACCCAAAAAAAATGAATATTTCAAAAATTCAAAAAAATATACATATTTCAACAATTCAAAAAAATTGAATACTTTTGAAAATCCAAATGATTGTTTTCAAGAAAATCCAAAAAAAAAATTTTTTTGCTTAGTCATGATCATTGCCTTAGTTGCATCCATGCTTATTTGATTGTCATGCATATTTCCATTTCTGCATTGCATATCCTTCTACTTTAATTACCTTGTTAAGAAGGCTCTTCCCCTTGACCTAAGTCAAAGTTGACCATAATGGGCAAAGGGATGAGTCACGGTGAAGATCTAATCCCCTTTCTGTCAAGTGTTTCAGGCATTTCAATGCAGGAGAGGAGGGGATTCACACCACGACAGGTAATTTCTCTTAACCCTTACCTCTATTTCATTTAAGTCATTTGTTTTATTCCACCTTGTTAAGAAGGCTCCTCCCTTTGACTCAAAATCAAGGCAAACGACATACAGGCAAAGGGATGAGTCATGGTGAAGATCTAATCTTCTTTTATTAAGTGTTTCAGGCATTTCAATAGAAAAAGGAAGGATTCTCACCACGGTAGACACTACAAGGAGGATGGATTCTCGCCATACAGGTAAGTTTTCCTAACCCTTTCCACATTCATTTTCTTTTACTCTTTATTTTTTCTTCGCCATGTTAAGAAGGCTGCCCTTTGACAAAAGCAGAGGGCCAAGCCACTAAGTCATACTAATCAAAATTGCCGAAGTGATGTTGCAGACACAACCAAAACAAGCCAAGTAGACATAAACAAGCAAGATACAAGACAAAGGTCCGATACAATGATGCTCGGCATGCAAAGCAAAACCTACTCAGCCCTACGCTCAGGGCAAGAAACTAAGTAGTCCGCCACGCTCGGCGCCTCACTCCTCTCCGGATCAACTCCCTCCCGTACTGTACGGCCCCGGCTATGGTGCGAACCGCTCTGATGGGTACGTGTGCCGCTCTGGTGGGTACCACTCTGATGGGTGCCACTCGATGGGTTCGGCTCCGAGTGGACCGTCGGGCCATTTCACGATGAAAGCGCAGTTCCGCTTGGGCGAAACAAGATCCATCTGCGTACGGTACCGCCTCTCGCTCCATGGCACGGATCGCGGCGTCTCGCTCACGAAGGGCAGCCGTATGCGGGTCTCCGCCTCACGAAGGGCCTCAAAGTGGCGCCGATCACGCGCCAATAGCTCATATCAAAGTCCAATCGAAGCTGAGCTATTTCAAGAGTAGGCGCACGAGCCTGCAATTCAGCCTCCAAGGCCTGGATCCTGGAAGAAGACTTCGAAGAAGAAGCAGCAACTGATCGCTCCAGTGCAGCCACCTACAAGCAATGCATGAGGCTTAGACAGTGGAAGAATAACTTTGGCAACAACTATCAAGATATTACCGTGATCTCCTTCTCCGCCAGAGACTGCTTCACGGTAGCCAGCTCGTCTCGCAGGGCTCTCACCTCCTCAGAAGAAGAAACACCCTCTGAACGGGCCATGTGCTGCAAGTACATAAAGCAAGTCAAATATCTAGCAACTTAGTTGAAGAGCACAAGACACACGCATACCTCTACCTATAGAGCTGCCTTCAGGGAGGCTACCTCCTCCTCCAGCTCGCGAATCTGCGCTCGATACTAGGTAAGCATGCCCCGAGAATCCTAAGAAGAAGAAATTTTTCAGACAAGGCAATGCATTGATAACAAAGAGACAGAGACAAAGGCTTACCTCGCCAGCATGGTCAAAAAGATGACTGTAAGCCACACCATATTGGCGAGTGAACTCCGTGTCATCCACGGCAGTCGAGAAAACCACGGTACCCTCAGCCTCCCAGTCCTCCAAGGCAGATTGGTACCGAGCCGCCCAGTTTACTGAGTGTGTCAACCCCCTTTTGCTACGGCTGTGTCTGGACGAAGGAGGTGGGCACCACTCCTGATAACCCCCGAATGTCCTCATCACGAGGCAAACCCAGAGTGGCTCCACCTCGTTCAGGCAATGTAGGTAAATGTCACGGCCGAAGAGATGGGCACCCTTCACCACCAACTCGGCATTCTCATCATCAGTAGTTAGATATGGGCGCCAGCATACCTATGAGAAAGGAGAGAATCAACATTTAACAAACAAAAGTAAGGAAGAACAAGGAGACGTACCCGTGCAGGAGGAAGACTCAACAACTCGCCTCGAAGACGAAGGAGCTGAAAAGCATGGGACGAAGTGTCACGAATGGCGCACCAGCGCGCCATCAAAGGCAGGCGAGAGGGGTGATCTATTCAGCCTCGGCCTAATGGAAGGTAAAGATAACTCCACACCTGAAATTAACACTTTGTTAGTACAAGTATAACATGCAACAGGAAAGCAAGCATAGAAAGAGAAATACCTGAAGAAAAGGTGTGAAGCCACCCACTGAGACAGTACCACTATCAGGAGAGAGACTAGCAAACAGATGTGCCAGGACTGCTGCACCCCAGGCATAGTCGCCAATGGACTCCACATCAGCTAGAAGCGGAAGGAACCGTAGGTGAATCTTCTCGGTCTTGTTACCCAGCAACAAGCGACCGAAAAAGAAGAGCAGAAAACGGCAAAGATCCCGATCTGCCTCCGCTGATCCAGAAGGACCGCATAATGTCGCAGATACCTGATCAATCAGGCGGTCCTCGTAGTCCTTGGTCACCTCCCCCCGCTGCATCTGAGCCTCTGTCAGGCCCACTAGCTCGAAACACTCCTTCCGAGTGATCGACAAGACTGCCTCGTCATGTGACCGAGGTGGGGAGTAAGAAAGAAGCTCTACTGCCATCTCGGCATAGTCACCATACGTGCAACCGGTGACGGCACGCCCATAGACCCGCAGCCCCGTGATATGGGCCACGTCCTCCGAGTAGGGACCATATGCCCCCGGGGAAAAAGAAATGAACAAGTCGCGGCATCCCGGCGATCCTTAAGAACCTGGATCGGGGCCAAGTCCTCCCAAAGCAGCGACAAATGTAAGACAGAACCAAATCCCATCTCATCCAGGCGGCGGCGTTGGAACGGTTGAAGACCACGGTACGCCAATCGTACCAGCTGCCAGGATATACGCGATTTGATCCGTGCCTGCAAATGGAAAAGTTGTTCAGGTCAAGAACTACATCACAAAGTTGATAGAGAGTTTAAAGGATATTTACATCGCGCCGGGCTGTCGGCTCAGAAGGACCAGCCTCGTCATCATGCGCACGCGCGCGTCGAACCCTCTTCGGCATCTGTAAATTTTAAATTTGGTCAGTTTTTCAATTTTTAAAACAATCACCAATACAAGAATGCTGAAGTTGACATGTGCCCAGACCAGGGACCCATGCGCCCTGGTCTGAGGGCACATGCGCCCTGGGTCCAGGGCACATGCGCCCTGACTTGAGGGCACATGCCATTGTGCCCTGGGTTGAGGGCACATGCGCCCTGACTTGAGGGCACATGTGCCCTGACTTGAGGGCACATGCCTTTGTGCCCTGGGTTGAGGGCACATGCGCCCTGATCCCAGGGCACGTGCCCTTGTGCCCTTGTTTGAGGGCACATGCGCCCTGGTTCCAGGGCACATGGACCCTAGATGTGCACCAATCTTCTTTGGACTCAAAAACAGCTCAAACGAACTCGGAATCGCATGAAATCATAGTCAAAACGAAGAGAATGCAGAGATCTACATTTTCTTTAACTGGAGCACTAACCTTTGTACGCGATTCAGACTCCAAAATTGTGGAGGAAGTCGGAGTAGCTCTGGTGAGGAGGGAGACTGTGAGTGGTGAAATGAACTAGTAGAGGCGGTTGGTCTATTTATAGAGGTAAAGATATGTAAAAATCATGAAAATTTTAAAAATTACCTTACCACTCTTGAAATTGAGCTGATCACAACGCCACTGAGAGTATCTCAAACAGATTTTTGAATTGCTCAGAAAAATTCACCGAAAAAAAAAATGCATGTTTAAATTCCACAGAAAATTCATTTCTTACTATTTAATCTTGCAAATCATAGTGTAAAATAGCTGCTTTTCCCATACATTATTTTGGTCATGCATTTACAATTTTTTAGGCATAAGGTAAAACTTTGTATTTTCAAAATTGACATAACAAAATTCATTTTATATTCATAAGTGACCAAAATTTGTTTGACAAGCTAGAAAAGAAAATGGTAGTAAGAGGATGATCAGGTACAAAGAAGCCGCAGGCGAGAAAGATAGCGACGCCGATCATCTGGACTCTCCTCGGTAAGTGTGCTGGACGCCAGCGGTCGGCTCGTACTCCACAAGGCAATAGCTGTCTTAGCTTCCTCCGTGTCTTCATCTGTATCAAGCTTTCTGTCTTTGATAAGAGTCAAGTGTGAAAGCACCGGCAGTTCATGACGAGGCAAACCGATTTGAGAATGACACCTGTGCGGATTGTATAGAACAAAAGCCGAGCCAGTAACCAGTCGAAGATCCACGCCAGGAGCAAAACAGATCTGAACATCTCTCTGTTGCATAATGACCGGACTGTGCACAAAGCCTGAATGACTCATGGAAGCAAGATGGATACGCCAATCTATTCGTTTTTTCAATGTAGCACATTTGTTGGAAACCGTGTCAGGAAAACCGAGAGCTGCAGCATATGGGAACAAAGGACTGCGCCGGAAAAGCCGTGAAGTGGTAGTAGCACTGCCTGATGGATCAAACTTGAAGTGAAGATCTGCCAGCAAGCAAACAGAAGAGCACTGCCAAACATAGGACGTCCCACGCAAGCAGAAGACAAGCCACAGTAGAGAAAGCCAAGCACTGAAGGACCAAGTCGCTTGCCGCACCAGATTCCACGAATACACGAGAGTTGTCCCTGCTCCAGAAAGCCGTCTTCTGTGGGAAACAAGAACACGGCAGCAAGGCAAGTAGCAAAACCCTTGGATCCATGAAGAAGTTGTGTCTCATCAAGGCCGCGAGAAGACAGAGTAGAGATGGTCCAAGCTGCCAGTTTTTGGAGATAGATCCGTTTTCCGGTGATGAAGGAGTTGATTTGCTCTATCTCCACAAAATCCTGCAAGAACTCAAGGCAAGACACTGATCCAGAAGGAATAAACATGTTCGCAATCTCACCTTTTCTAGTACGCGGCAGTCCAAGGAACAACTCTGCTTCTTCTAACAAGATGGTACATTCAAAAGAGTTAAAGACAAAAGTGTGAGTGTCAGGATGCCATAACTCTGCCAAAGCACCCATCAATCCAAAATTCAAGTAATATTCTACATAGTGTTTCGCATGAACCAGAAGACCGGTCAAGCCCCAGCCACTCAGGATTGATTTCGCTGACAAATGAAGCACTCCAAGCAGATCTTTAAACCAAACAGGAGAACAGAATCTTCGAGGACCTGGAAAGAGAGGGTAATTCTGCATAAAACCATCAAAACAGGTTGTCAGGTACTTGCATTTTTTTATATATATATATATATTTAAAAAAAAAAAAAAATTGCCCAGGGTAGGGCGCATATGCCCTCACATGGGGGCACATGGCCAGGTGCCCCACCCCAGGGCGCATGGCCAGGTGCCCCCGATCGGGGGCACATGGACCCAAATTGTCAAAAATTTGAAAAAAATCTGAAAAAATCACAATCAATAAAGAATAACGTTCTCTTACCAGATCTGCTGAAATCCTCCCCTTCACATGCCCTGGAATGCTTGAAATTGCTCTTCCCAAGTCAGAACACATCTTCTTAGAAGGAGGAGCCATTTTAACAAAGATAAGATCAATTTTTCGGGTTTAACAAAGTATTTATAGTGGAGGATTAATCCCATTTTGAGTCAAATTCGGATTTCAAAAGTTTTGTTTACCTCAGGGCGCATGTGCCCTCATCTGGGGGCACATGGCCAGGTGCCCCACCCCCTGGGCGCATGGCCAGGTGCCCCCGATCGGGGGCACATGGACAAAAAATTCGAAAAATTCATAAAAATCTAAAAAAATTCAGAAATTGTCTATAATGTTAAAAGTGACATTTTTTGCTAAAGGAACCATCATCAAAAACTTTGTTTTGACCTCCAAATGATAGTTCTAATAGTAAAATCTTCCGTTGATCATTTCAGAAACAATCTGATTCATATGTCAATTCTGTCTGTTGGGTACTAACAAGAAATGTGCAGGCAACCTTTTTTAGTCCTAACAGGTGAATTGCTGAGATCAATGTTCCCCAAGGAACGACATGCCAACCTTGCAGCGAAAAGGAAGCACCACCCAGCTGAACATCCTTATGGTGTTGTATTCCGTCAAAAAGGCAAGACAAAGATTGGATCAGAGATGCTGATGAACCAGGCGGTCGATGCAGCTTACCTGAAGATTTCATCCTCAGCTTCTCATCAATCTCACATCACATCACCACCATCACTTCATTTTTCGCACTTCACATCACTCCTACCACTTGGTTCACCTAGCTATGTTAGGTCCATTTTATACATATTATATGCATTAATGTTGAAGACCTTGAGAGTGAAGATGACTGGGCCCGAGGTCCCCTTCAACAAAATCTACGACGGCTTGGTCATTTCTTCACACTCACGGATAAGCCAAAATTGAACATTGGAGGGACAATGGTTCCTAATCGGGTGTCTTGACCTACAATAGACAATCTATATCTTCAACTATTTTCTACATGATTTTCTATGTGTTCACATTCATCTCCTCTTCTTTCTTCATCATTACCAATTTTATTTCATCATGTTTTCTCTTTCTTTTATTTCATCATGTTTTATTCTTTCTTTTATCCCTTTATGTTTTATTCCTTTCTTTTTATTGCACCATGTTTTATTCTATCATCTCTTTTATCCCACCGTATCATGTCATATTGGTCATGCCATTGTTTCTTTTTTCCCATCATTCTATGTTAGTCCCACCATTATCTTTCAATCCCACCATGGCTTAAATCTGTCTTGTCGTTTTACGAATACTTGATTTTCTGCTAGAGCGTGATTCATGGTTTTCACGTTACCCGAGCAATTTTATTTTGTTTAAAACGAACCCTTTTAGAACTTGAGGTTCTTCCACTCAGAATTAAACTGAGTATTTTGGTGAAACTTGAATGAACTTGAGATTCCAAATATGATGGATTGGTATTCTTTTCATTTTTAAAGATCAACTTATCTTTTACAAACTTTAGCCCATCACAGTACAAGAACACCGCAAAGCTCGGGTTGCTGGCTGATGATGAACCTACGAATTCGAGGACTCCTCACCACGCTGAGGGTTGGCTACATCCTTTTATCCTTTATCACTTACTTTTTCATCTCTCGTGCCAAGGGCATGTCTTTTACCGATCAATTATATGAGGTTTTGATAGAACATGAAAGCGATCTAGAATACTCGGCGAGATTCATATTCTTTGGATCAGGCAGATAAGCGTGTCTATATCTACACCTTGATGCCACCTTTTCAGTCCATCACCATTCCATTCCGCTACATTCATCTACATTCACTTGCATTCCATTACAGTTCACTACGAATCACTCCGCTTCATTACATGCCACTCCCTTACAAAGCCGACATCAAGGCGAGGCAAGCTGTAGACACGCCAAATTTGCCTAATTCAGAGCATAAAACTCATGTTTTATAGGGTAACACGCATGATTGATCATATGATGATGCCGGGTCCTTTTAAGTTGATTTGGAGCTTCGCCGAACGAAATCGGATGTTCTCCGACGTTTTCCGCAGAAAGCCGTAATTTCCGAGCGAAAGCGACACGTAAGTCGTGTAAACATGGAAATTGGCTGAATGACCAATGCCTAATGATCATGCATTGAAGGTTATGGTCATATTCACACTCCAGACAAGTTTTGTTGCATTTCGTGCCTTTCCGGTTTGCCGTCGGAGTCATTTTGACCTATATCGGACCTTCTGTTCACTGCCCTAACTTCCGGATAAAATCTGAAGTTTTGGAGGGTGTGGTGACTGATCCGATACTATAGAGAGCTTCTTCGGCCTGTTATCTTTCCAACGCAACAAACGGCGTCGAATTCCGAGTTCGGGAGTGTTCGCAATGGCTTCCGGAAGAAGGACGCGCAAAACCAGTCCCATGCGCCCAGGTTCCAGGGCACATGCGCCCGGGACCCAGGGCACATGACCATGCGCCCTACCAGTGAGGTACATGGCCTTGTGCCCTCACTTGAGGGCACATGCGCCCCACCCTTGAGTCAGTCTTTCACCCGGACTCTGCTGCTGAACAGACGGAAGAGATAAGACCTTTATCTTCGGAGAAGATAAGATGCGCCCTCAGCAGGGGCACATGCGCCCCTCAGTGGGGCGCATGCGCCTGGCACCAGGGCGCATGCGCCCAGGGCCAGGGCGCATTTATCCCTATTTTTTAGCTTTGATTAGACCGCCTGTTCTCCTATAAAAGGACTCTGATTCCGGTCGTTCCAAAGGGATGAGCACGACTCCCCAGGCATCTCAAGACGTCCTACCACTCTCCTGCATCGATTTTATGATTTTTAGAGAGAGAATTTGAAGTTTTTAGAGAGAGAAAAGTCGGTTCAAGAGAGAGGAAGGCTGTTCTGCGGGTGATCTGCCAAGTCTCTCTTCTTCGGCCTCTACAGCAGTGTGTGGACGTCTTCTGCCTAAGATCTCTTCATCAAAGTTCTTCCTCTCCAAGTATTCTTGAGTTTACAATCGACGGCACTTTATTCAGAGGTCGGGGCTGATCGTGACGAGCGCAAAAGCAAAGTCGCGCCTGGCAGATCCTGGACTGCTACTCAGCTTTTTCGACAACACAGATTTGGCTATATCTTCCTCTATTCAACTCAGAATCTTTCAATTATTTTTCCTATCTCTTTGTTTAGTGATTATCCATCATCCTATCATTTTTTTACATTTTTTTGCATTACTTTTACTCTGTTAATCCTAAAATAAAAAAAGGGGGTTAGAGATAACCCTGATCCGGTCAGTTTCTAGTCAATTGTGTGTTTTATGTTATTCTCTTTACATATACTCCACTTTGTCTAGTTCTAATTGTCTATTTCACTTGTTTATTTTTCTAGTTGCACAGAATATCAAGCACCCACCGCGTTGAGGACTCTTCTTCATCGGCCGGCCGAAGAAGGAGAAGCTTTAACTCACACTCTTCACGCTAAGGTACACACGGTCATCTTTCAATTTTAATTCTATAAATCGGAACCCACGGTTCCTGGCGACCACGTTTATTTCTTCTCACCCTCCTCCCACATGACCCGAACCGTCTCTTTGGTGATCAAGCGACGCCAAGGGATGAAAGTTCGGGGATCAATGTGAGTGTGGGACCGAGGTGAGAGTTGCTTTCCGAGTTTTTGCTTCCTTTCTTTCCTCATCCCCTCTTGAGGTGACGATCTGGGTTCACGGACTTCTTTGAAAAGGAGAGGACCCCGTCGAATTTTCAGAGTCGACACCACGTGGGGCCAATATAAAATGGTGAAAAGGGGTGGTCCACATAGGGATTGATCTGAAAGTGAGTTGGTTCACGTGGGAACCGGTTTAGAAAAGGGGTAGGTTCTCGCAAGAACCGGTTTTTGTGAAGAAAGGGGTGGTTCACGCGGGAACCAGTGTAAAAAATGACAAAATGAAAAGAGGGCCATGTGGGGCCAATCTGAAGGTGCTGTAAAGTGGTGGTCCATGCGGGGACCGATCTGAAAATAAGTTGGTTCACACGGGAACAGAGTTGGAAAAGAAAGGTGGTTTATGTGGGAACCGGTTTATAAGAAGAAAAGTGGTTCATGCGGGAACTGGGCTGAAATTAAAGACAAGTAGCTCAAGTCCACATGGGGAACAATCTTAAATAAAAAGTAAACAGCAAGTTTAAAAGTGAATGAACATGTAAAAGGTAAAGGACAAGCCGGTTCGCGCGGGAACCAAATCGGAAAACAACTAGTTGCAGGAATCAATCAAGCTAGCACGGTTGAAGACATTAGTTGTCCCACCGTGGTTGCCAAAAAACTGTCGACTCCAGAAATGAGTTCCAGATTGGCACCTCAAGAGAAGGTGAAAGATGGAATAAAATAGGGGAATAAGGGAGTGAATTGAAAAATACTCGGAAAGCGGTAAAGACTCCTCACTTCGGTCCCACACTCACAATGATCCCCGAACTTTCCTCTCACAGCGTCGCTCGAGCACCGGAGATGGTTCGGGTCATGTGGGAGGAGAGTGAGGAGGAGATAAACTTAAAACATAAATAAAATATGGTCTCCAGGAGCCGCGGGCTCCGCTTTATAGAATGAAAATAGAAAGAAAGTTGAATTTGACTGTGTACCTTAGCGCGGGAGATTGGGATGTGGGTTAAACCTTCTTCTTCTTCGGCCGGCCGATGAAGAAGAGTTTCCAACCGATGCTAGCTTGATAGACCTGTGCAACTAGAACAATAAACCAAGTGAAAGAAACTGATTAGAACTATGGGAAGTGTAGAAACTATAGAAGAAGAGATGAAACAAAGGAGCAATTGGAATAGAACTCACCGGATTGGGGCGAGCCCTAACCCCTTTTATTATGTTTTTTAATTATGTAAAAATGATGCAAATGAAGTAAAAAATGTTCTAAGACAGTAAATAAACAGAATGAAACAAGTTACGAAGGACTTATGAAGTGTGTGGCTTAAGTTGAAGCCAAGTTGTTTGAAGAAGGCCGGTTCGGGTAGCTTTACACCCTTATGGCGCGACTTTGGTGCAGAGAACTCTAAAGACGACCCCTATGTCAGAATTGAGTGCCGTTTATTGGAGTAGACATAAGACTCAGAGAGGAAGAGTTCTTAAGTTGATGACATTTACGAAATACTCCTTTAGAAGTGTGTAAAAATTCTGAAAATGGGCGGATATAGAAAACAGAACCTGGATGCGCGTCCTCAGTGCAGCAACCGACATGAACAAACAGCTGGTCGGAATCAAGTGCTGTCAGTTGGATATGAAAGAGGACGAAGAGAGGGAAAACTTATATTGAAGACTTTTGCAGCAGGAGTCCCGGATTTTATGCAGAAGTTGATGAAGTTGGTTGATGCAAAACGCCCGGATTGAGCCTTCTCCTTCACTTCGGGATCGATCTCTCGACGTCGGACAGGCTTTGGATGTTGGGACAGCCTTGGGAGAGAGCTTGGAAGACCTCAAGACGAGCTAGGCATGGAGGATTATCCTTGGGTCGTTGAGAATGGCCCTCACTTTATAGGGGAAGGAAGCCGGTGCAAAAAATGGAAACTGGACCAACCGCGCCCCCTCTCTTCAAAGGAGATGAGGGCGCGCAGGGCGCGCCCTCACCTTGGGGGCGCGGTCTGCGCACCCCCCAGTTTCAAAGAAACTGGGGGTGCGGTACGTGTCTCACTACTAAAATTTGTCGGAAACTTCCAGAAATTGCTAAAATTTGACTTGACATACGTAACGCACCCCCGAGCCGGGGGCACGGTACAAATAATTGAAAATCATCACCGAAAACCTTCCAAAATCTGGTTTAGAAGGTGCTAATCGGGGCAATATCCGATTTTTGGAAACCGACCGCGCCCCCACTTTTCAAAGGAAGTGGGGGCGCGCAGGCCGCGCCCCCAGTTTGATGGCGTGCAGGGCGCGCCCTTAGGTTGAGGGCGCGCAGGGCGTGCCCTCCCTTTTCAAAGGGATAGGGGCGCGGTAGACTCTCTCTCCTGCGCCCGCATTCCGTGAGTCGTATCTTGCAAATGGGATGTCCGAGTTAGCTCCCGTTTGTTGCGTTGGAGAGAGGATATTATGCCGCACATCCTGAAGTTAGTAAACTAGCCGGCATGACTCCCGAGACATTCGCACCGGGCTTTCTATCGGTTTACCCTCTCGCAGAAAGTCGAAACCCATGGCGAATATCTGAAAGAGCATGGTTCCAGTCGAGAAATCTCGGGTAAACTCTTAAAATGATGATTGAACAAGTCCGGTGTAGACACGCCAAATTCGCCTAATTCAGAGCATAAAACTCATGTTTTATAGGGTAACCTGTACGATTGAACTTATAATAATGCCGGGTCTTTTAAAGTTGATTTGGAGCTTCGCCGAACGAAATCGGATGTTTTCCGAAGTTTTCCGCAAAAAGCCGTAATTTCCGAGCGAAAGCCACACTTAAATCGTGTAAACACGGAAATTGGCTGAATAAATAATGCCTAATGATCATGCATTGAAGGTTATGTTCATATTCACACCCCGGACAAGTTTTGTTGCATACCGTGCCTTTCCGGTTTGCCGTCAGAGTCATTTTAACCTGTATCGGATCTTCTGTTCACTGCCCTAACTTCCGGACAAAATTCTGAAGTTTTGTATGGTGTTATGGCTGATATGATGCTATATAAAGCTTATTCATCCTGTTATCTTTCCAACGCAACAAACGGCGTCGAATTCCGAGTTCGAGAGTGTTCACAATGGCTTCCGGAAGAAGGATGCGCAAAAATAGTCCCATGCGCCCGGGTTCCTGGTCACATGCGCCCAGGACCCAGGGCACGTGCCCATGCGCCCACCAGTGAGGCACGTGACCTCGTGCCCTCACTTGAGGGCACATGTGCCCTACCCTGGAGGCACGAGAGACCCAGTTTTTCATCGGGACTCTACTACTGAACTGATCGACCGGATAAGACCATTTTTTTCGGAAATAGTGCCATGCGCTCTCACTGGGGGGAACATGCGTCCCTCAGTGGGGTGCATGCACCCTGCACCAGGGTGCATGCACCCTGCACCAGGGTGCATGCGCCCAGGGGTAGGGCGCAAGGTACCTTATTTTTTAGTCTGGATCGCGCCGTTCGTTCTCTTATAAATAAACTCTGATTCCGGTCGTTCCAAAGGCATGAGCATGACCCCCCAGGCATCTCAAGACGTCCAAACACCCTCCTTCATTGATTTTGTGATTTTTAGAGAGAGAATTTCGAGTTTTTAGAGAGAGAAAAGTTGGTTCAAGAGAGAGGAAGGCTGCTCTGCAGGTGATCAGCTAGGTCTTTCTCCTTCGGCCTCTACAGCAGCGTGTGGACGTATTATGCCTGAACTATCTTCATCAAAGTTCTTCCTCTCCAAGTCTTATTAAGTTTGAAATCAACGTAACTCGATTCCGAGGTCGGGGCTGGTCGTGATGAGCGCAGAAGTAAAGTCGCGCCTGGCAGATCCTGGATTGTTGCTCGGCTTTTTTGACAACAGATTTGGCAATATATTTCTCTATTCAACTCCGAATCTTTATGTTATGTTTCCTATCTATTTTTTTAGTGATTCCACATCATATTATCAATTTTTTACATTTTTTTGCATTATTTTTAGTCTGTTTTTCCGAAAATAGGAAAAAAAGGGGTTAGAGATAACCCGAATCCGGTCAATTTCTTGTCAGTTGTGTGTTTTATGCTATTCTCTTTAAATATACTCCACTTTGTTTAGTTCTAATAGTCTCTTTCACTTGTTTTTTGTCTAGTTGCACAGAATATCAAGCACCCACACGTTGAGGACTCTTCTTCATCGGCCGGCCGAAGAAGAAAAAGCTTTAACCCACACTCTTCACGCTAAGGTACACACGGTCATCTTTCAATCTTTATTTCATAAATCGGAACCCGTAGTTCCTGGAGACCACATTTATTTCTTCTCGTACTCCTCCCACATGACCCGAACCGTCTCTTTGGTGATCGAGCAACGCCAAGGGATGAAAGTTCGGGGATCAATGTGAGTGTGGGACCGAGGTGAGAGTTACTTTCTGAGTTTTATTCCTTTCTTTTCTCATCCCCTCTTGAGGTGACGATATGGATTCACGGACTTCCCTGAAAAGGAGAGGACCCCGTCAAATTTTTAGAGTTGACATCCGGTACGATCGAAAAACCCGAAGTCATTGAAAAATCTGAGATTAACCCGGTAAACGTGAACCGAAACTCAGAAAAGTCGAGAAACCATAAAATTGACTGAACCGGATGCATGTCCATGATTGATGAAAATATTCAGCTAGAATCGACCTTGATGACCCTAAAAGACCCGGTGATGACCGAAAAGGCCTAACGCGTGGTCCAGAATAGCCGTGTCAGTACAGATCGAAAAAGCCATAACGAAAGCTGTCATTGATCGATGCCTACCGAAATGACTTCTCGGAAACCCTGAATGTTACGGAACACATGCGGGACTCCCGAGACCTTCAATTATGGACCATTAAAGGTGGGTCATCTAGCAGGCTTCGTGTTTTTACATTTCACGCGTGGCTCTCGCTTGAAGGTTACAGCATTATTTCGGAAATCATCGGTCCATTCTCAACTTGCGAGGGGCTCCACCAGCGTCCTTAGCTCATCTCCACGAGGTAATACGGATTAGATAACGGTCAAATAAGAATATCGCCTATGGAATAAGAGTCTGGGGCTCCGAATCAGGCCAATTTGACATGTCTACAATGTATACATAGACATTTCTTGACATGGCATATAAACTGCCGACATTGTTGAACTTGGCATATGAACTGCCTATGCACCCTATACTCATGCATGAACAAATTCAGTGAATTTCAAGTGCTGACTTGATTGCAAGTTGTTGGGCATCAATGCTAGCCTGACGAACTAGATGAGATGTAGACTGGACATAAAACTATGTACATACTTAATCAAATCTAAATGCACTTAATCAATATTTGAAAGAACATTTAAAAACACCTAAATACACTTAACTAAATTTGAAGATGGACTTAATCAAATCTTAACATTAGATATATGTCTTAAACCACTTAACCAAAAATGAAAACACTTAGGCAAATTTGAACATATGAAGTAAAAAACTTAACTTTAGTGAGAGTTTATATTTTTAAAGAAATCAATAAACATGCTGGAAACAATTAGAATTTATTTCAAAACATTAAAAATCAAATTCATAGCAATCTAAACATAAACTTAATCAAGTTGAGTTGAAGCTCAAAAAACACTTAAAATATAATGAACACATTCAAATCGATATTAAAAGACCAACCAATATGAAAAAAGACTTAATAGATGTCAATCAGACTTAAACAAAATTAGATTGCTTTTAACAACTTGATGTTCATCTACACTTGAGCAATTTCATCAACAACTTCAATTGAAATAGATTCCAAATTTAACTAAGTTAAAAGCTAGTAATTCAACTTGAACACAAAAGTCAACACTTATCAATTAAACTTGAAATCAACACTTCAAACCTAAACTTAAACCAATTCCAAATAAATCAAACCTTCAACAAAAATAAAAACTTATTCAAAATTGCTTGCATGTCATCAGGCCCCGAAAGGCCAAAGCACTTTGTTCTCTACACAATGTGGATGTGCACGCTCTCAACAAAAAGATCGTTGTGGCAGTTAATCAAGGGTATTCAAGTAATTGCCCAATGTAAATGAACATCAAATGTTTGCACCATCCAATGGAAGTCATAAACATTTTCATTAAACTTGAATCTCAGTTCAATACTTTTATCATATCACCCGACTATCTCGTATCTTTATAGGCTATCACCTATTTTGCTAGAAAACTTGGACATCAATATTTCAAACATCAAAACAATCCTTTTACAAACTTAAAACCTTTAAAAACAATATCAAGGTTCCCACACTGTAGTCATATAGCCAACAACACTTTGTAACACTTCAATCTAAGAATGTAATAAAAGGTTTGAATCGGTGGTTTACTAATAAATACAATTAAGTATATTTTAGAAATTAGGCACAAAGAAGACTAAAGTGCTCAATTTGGAGTAATATCCAGATAGATGACCTTCCTAAGGAGGTGGTGAATTGCCAATTATTAAGGCCTCATTTGATAACTCTATTAGGGCATAGTATCAATAATAGTTTTGATAATAATATTGCTAGAGGTCAACAAGTTATGTTTTAGTATCTATATTAATTTTAAAATTAAAAGTTATTAAGTCTATTCATTTCAATACATCCCCACACCTATATTAAAAATGATAAAGGCGCTCACAATGAAAGCCCTAATAACCCTCTCCACTAGAAGCTTCTCTCTACCAAATCCTTAGTAGTGCCCTCCACACTCCTCTCCATCAAAAATTTCTCTTTTGTCCGAAGCCCTTCCATAGTCAAAGTTATGAAATTTTTGATAGTGATATTCGCTACTCAGATAGACGCCAATGCAATTGTAAAACTTACCCAAACAGTGCCTTTGCAACCCATTCATGCGCCAATTGCCACCACTACCATTGTCATGGCAAAGTAGATGAAATTCTAGGGGGACTAGTGGCTTGCAGCTACAAGTCTGCAACTCCATCGTTTTTGTAGCTACATCAATCCCTTGTGGGAACTTCAATCTTATTTAAAAAATATTTTTTGGTCTTTGTTTGTTCAAAATATCAACATCTGAGCTTTCTAGCAAAATAGGTGATATTCTATGAACGTATTAGATAGTCGGTTGATATTAGGATAGTATAGAACCGAGGTTTAGGTTTTATGAAAAAAATATATTTTGGCACGTCTCCATTGGATGGTGCAAGTATCCAATGTTCATTTACATTGAGAAACTGCTTGAATATCATTGATTAACTACTGTAGAAACCTTGTTTGATGAGAGCATGCACATTCACAATGTGTAAAGAGCATAAAGGAGCCCGGCCTTCTAGGCCCGATGAGATGCAAACAAGTTTGATTAAGTTTTGTTTGAAGTTGTTTTATATTTTGATTTAAAGTGTTGATTTCGATGTCGTTAGAAATGTTAATTTCATATTTCAATTTGGTTTGAATTTGAATGATGTTTGTTTTAAGTTGTTTAAATTGTTTAATTTTGATTGTTATCTATTGAAGTTTGTTTTATTTTGTTAGGAATTGAAATCTTTTTATGTGTTGAAAAAATATGATTTGCTTAATATTAGTTGACATAGGTTAAATCACTTTTATGTTGTTTTCTTAAGTTGGTTGTTGTTTTAATACCAATTCGGGTGTGTTCGGTATGTTTTAAATGTTTTGAAACCTTGACTGATCTTGATGAAACTCAACTTCAGAATGTTGTGTGATATGATCTTACATGTTTTAAGATGAATTTAAGATGTTTTAATATATTTTAATGTGTTCTTTTCAATTGGTTTTGAATCATTTAGTTTTCACTTGTTTAATCAATTAAATTCCAAAGATTTAACAGTGTTGGATTAAACTTCCAAATTGAGTTCAGTCTGATTGTTGTTGAAGATTAAAGTGTAAATAACCTATTTTAAGTGTGTTTTAAGGTTGATTAGAGTTTACATTTAGATCTAGTTAAGTTAACTTCATATTTGATTAATTTTTGTTCGGTTAGCATCATATCTTGTCCATCAGGCTAGTATCGATGCCCGATCACACCAAGTTGAGATGAAACTTGAAATGTTTATTGAATTTCATGTCAGTGTACATATGATGTGGGTATTTGTCTTGGAGATAGAAAATTTTAGTGCCAACAAATGCCCCCATGGGTAGTGTCCTGTAGACAGGAGTGGAAGAGGGACCACCCATGTAACTTGGCATTTGGCCTTTGTTTAGCTCTGTCCCTAGCCAATCATGCATTGCCTTTGCTGTACAAGTTTCTTCAGAACTGAGAAGGGCTTGGGCTTGTCGACTCCAAAAGGGTTCCCAATTCGGCACCCCTCAGAGATAGAGAAAGAGGGAGAAGGAGATCGCTTCATTACTCACAATCACCTTGATCCCCAAATACTCAGCCTTCACCATCACTAGGATGTTGAAGGAACCATCAAAGTCATGTGGGTAAGAAAAGCTGAAAAGAATTAATGCATGGAATAAGAATGTGGCCTCCAGGAACCATGGGTTCTACTTTATGGAATGGAATTAAATAAAAAGTTGGCTGTGTGTGTACCTTAGCAGGAAGTGTGAGTGGGTTCTAGCTTCTCCTTCTTCAGCCGGCCGATGAAGAGGAGTCCTCAATGTATGGGTGTTTGATTTCCTGTGAAACTGGACAACAAAATAGGTGAAATAACAATTAGAACTAAATGGGGTGAAGTAAATGTAAAAAAATTAACATAAAAATAGAAAATTAAAGAAGAACTAACAAGATTTGGGTTATATCTAACCTCTTTTTTTGTTTTTTTGTTAATAGATTTCCACATGGTGGAAAGGGTTTGTCTTCATAGGAAGCATGTCCCATACGTATGCCCGGGTCAACATACCGGAGTCATGTCCAAACTAGCCACCCAATGGAGCTTCCAGGTGTTGACTAACTCCTTACCTTTTCTTTTGTCTATGCCTAAGACAATGTCTAGTAGGGGACTAACTCCCCATACTTAGCTTTTTTTAGGTGTGAAGCCTGAGGCAACACCCTGTGGTGGGCTAACTCTCCAGACCTATTTTTTTAGATCAAAGCCTAAGGTAGCACCTAGTTGTGGGCTAAGTCCCTAGACTTAGTCAAAATTTAGTGTGAAGCCTAAGGCAGTGCCCAGTGGTGGGCTAACTCCTCAGACTTAGTTAAAGTTTAGTGTGAAGCCTAAGGTAGCACCCCGTGGTGGGTTAACTCCTCAGACTTAGTCAAATTTGTGGTTCAGGTTGAGGTGTCCAGGGCAACATCTAGTTGTGGATTAGCTCCCCAGAGTTAGTCAATTTGGTGTCCAATGCCCAATGGGCCAGTTCTAGTCTTATCGGCACAATGGGCCGGTCTTCAAGTTCTTGCAAAGAGACCAATTTTTGTCTTCATGGGCCAACAAGGCCTGTTCTTTGCTCTTCAAGGCCAGCAAGGACAGCTTCATAACCTGTATGCCTTAGCCATTTTTTTTTATTTTTTCTTGCTGCAGCCGAAGATGGTGCACACCTCCATGGAAAGAGCTGAAGTGACCTGTTTTGTTGCTATGTTAAGAGTGGTCAATGGGCTGACTTCTTTAGCCATTCAGGTGTTGTGTTAAAGAGTCATAAAGGGGAACACAAGGACCTGATTGGGGGGGGGAGGTATTTTGATAAGAGTCATAAAGGGGCACACAAGGACCTGATTGGGGGAGGGAGGTATTTTGATAGGAAAATAGGGCTGAAAGGGGCTGCTGTTCAGCTGTAGTATAGGTGGGCAGAACTTGGGCTATTTGAATGGCCAAATAGTGAAACCAAAGGGCTGTCCAAGAGAGCCTGATTGAGAGTATCAGACAAGGGATGATAAAGTGCAGGATTAAAGGGCACTCAAAAAGACCTGATTGGGTATAGAAATGGGGTTTTTAGGACCTGTTCAGGTGACCATCAGAGGGGGGTCGAACATGGCCTGATTAGGGGCATGTTCATGATCCTAATTAGCTGATGGAGGGGTGGCAACATGGGACCTGATGTTAGGTTATAGCATAGGGCTCTTTGGAGTTAGCCAAAGGGCTGTTTACTGGCCATCAATGGGCTGTGCACACATAGATAGCAAAGAGGACAGAATTAGGACAGCAAGGGATTTGAAATGAGAGACTCAAGGAAGCTTATTTCTGAGGTTTTATAGAGCCAGCATAGAAAGTTCGAACGTGGATTTAAGGGTACTAGCATGTCTGGGTTTTTTGTAACATTTGAATGAACAAGGAGGAAGCCGAGGGGAGGAGAAAGAAGAGAGGGGAAAGAGAACTAGAAAGAACTACATCTATCAAAGATAGGAAGCTTGAACAGATGCCTTGCCATGAACTTCCTGTGCATTCACACTTGACTCTTATCAAAGATAGGAAGCTTGATACAGATGATGACATGGAGGAAGCTAAGACATCTATTGCCTTGTGGAGTACAAGTTGGCTGCAATGTCTAGGCACGCTTACCGAGGAGAGTCCAGATGACCAGCGTTGTTATCTTTCTCAGTTGCAGCTTCTTTGTACCTGATCATCCTTTTATTGCCGTTTTCTTTTCTTGCTTATCAAACAAATTTTGGTCATTTATGAATATAAAATGAATTTTGTCATGTCAATTTTGCAATAGAAAATTCACAAAATTTAAGCTTATGCCTGAAATTTTGTCAATGTGTGACCAAAACAATGCATGATAGCAACAACTATTTTATACCATGATTTGCAAGATTTAACAGTAAGAAATGGATTTTTCATGAAATTTAAACATGCATTTTTTCAGTGAATTTTTCTGAGCAATTTAGAAATCTGTTTGAAATTCTTTTAGTGACATTGTAATCAGCCCAATTCCAAGAGTGGCAAGGTAATTTTTAAACTTTTCATGATTTTGACATATTTTTACCTTTATAAATAGACCTACTACCCCTACCAGCTCATTTCACCACTCACAACCTCTCTCTTCGCCAGAGCTACTCTGAATTCTTCTACACCTTCAGAGCCTGAATTGTGTTCAAAGCTCAGTACTCCAGTTAAAGAAATTGTATATCTCTCCATTCTCTTAATTTTGACTATGATTTCATGCGATTCCAAGTTCGTTTGAGCTATTTTTGGGTTAGAAGAATATCGGTGTAGATCTAGGGTCCATGTGCCCTAGAACCAGGGCGCATGTGCCCTCAAACTAGGGCACAAGGGCACGTGCCCTGGACCCAGGGCGCATGTGCCCTAAAGCATCGGCACAAGGACATGTGCCCTCAAGTCAGGGCACATGTGCCCTCAGACCAAGTTGCAAGGGCATGTGCCCTGGGTCAGGGAGCATGTGCCCTGGACCCAGGGCGCATGTGCCCACAGACCAGGGCGCATGGACCCCTAGTCTGGGCACCTACCATCTCTAGCATTCTTGTATTGGTGATTGTTTTGAAATTGAAAAACTGACCAATTTTGAAATTTGTAGATGCCAAAGAGGGTTCGACGTGTGCATGCGCATGATGACGAGGTTGGCCCTTTTGAGCCGGCAGCCCCACATGATGTAAATGTACTTTGAACTGACTATAAATTCTCTACCATCTTTGTGATTAGTTCTTGAAATGAACAACTTTTTCATTTGTAGGGACAGATCAAGTCGCGTATATCATGGCAGTTGGTACAATTGGCATACCAAGGTCTTCAACCGTTCCAACGTCGCCGCCTGGATGAGATGTGATTTGGTCCCGTCCTACATTTGTCAGTGCTTTGGGAGGACTTGGCTCTGATCCAGGTTCTGAGGAATCACTGGGATGCTGCGACTTGTTCATTTCTTCTTCCCTAGGGCATATGGTCCCTACTCTGGAAAACGTGGCCCATATCACGGGGCTCCGAGTCTATGGGAGAACCCTCACTGGTTGCATATATGGAAACTACGCCGAGATGGTAGTGATGCCCTTTTCTTAATCCTCGCCTTGGTCACATGACGAGGCAGTTCTATCAATCACTCGGAAGGAGTGTCTCAAGCTAGTGGGCTTGACAGAGGCTCAGATGCAGCGAGGCGAGGCTACCAAGGACTATGAGGATCGCTTGATTCGTCAAGTATCTGCGACACTGTGCGGTCCTTCTGGATAAGTGGAGGTGGATCGGGATCTCTGCCGACTTCTGATCTTATTTTTTGGTCACTTGTTGCTGGGCAACAAGATCGAGAAGGTTCACCTACGGTTCCTTTCACTCCTGGCCTACGTGGAGTCCATCGGCGAGTATGCTTGGGGTGCCGCGGTCCTGGCACATCTGTTTGCTAGTCTTTCTCTCGACAGTGGTACTGTTTCTGTGGGCAACTTCACACATTTTCTTTAGGTATTTCTCTTTCTGTGGCTTGCTTTCCTGTTGCATGTTATACTTGTACTAACAAAGTGTTAATTTTAGATGTGGAGTTACCTTTACCTCCCACTAGGCCGAGGCTGAAAAGATCACCCATTTCACCTACCTTTGATGGCACGCTGGTATGCCATCCGAGACACCACTTCCCATGTGTCGACTCCAGAAACGGGTTCTGGATTGGCACCTCAAGAGAAGGTGAAGATGGAATTGGGAGAAAAGGGAGAGTGAATCGGGAAACGCTCGTAAAGTGGTAAAGATTCCTCACCTCGGTCCCACACTCACACTGATCCCTGAACTTTCATATCATGGCGTCGCTCGAGCACCGGAGATGGTTCGGGTCATGTGGGAGGAGAGTGAGGAATGAATTAACTTAGAACATGATAAGAGGTGGTCGCCAGGAGCCGCGGGCTCCGCTTTTTGGAATGTAAATCAAGATAAGAGTTGATTTGACCGTGTGTACCTTAGCGTGGGAGATTGGGATGTGGGTTCAACCTTCTTCTTCTTCGGCCGGCCGATGAAGAAGAGTCCACAACCGATGCTAGCTTGATCAACCTGTGTAACTAGAACAATAAACCAAGTGAAAGAAACTGATTAGAACTACGGGAAGTGTAGAAACTATAGAAGAAGAGATGAAATAAAGGAGCAATTGGAATAGAACTCACCGGATTGGGCGAGCCTAACCCCTTTTTTGTGTTTTTTTAATTATGTAAAAATGATGCAAATGAAGTAAAAAATGTTCTAAGATAGTAAATAAACTGAATGAAACGAGTTAAGAAGTACTTATGAAGTGTGTGGCTTAAGTTGAAGCCAAGTTGTTTGAAGAAGGCCGGTTCGGGAAGCTTTGCACCCTTCTGGCGCGACTTTTGTGCAAAGAATGTAATAGACAGCACCTATGTCATAATTGAGTTCCATTTGTCTCAAAATAAAGATAACTCACCAAGGGTTGTTTTAAATGAAGATAAGTTTTCTTGAATCTTACAATAAATAATGTGAATTTACCTGATAATCCAGATCTTGGACAATGAAGTTCTGGAAACTCCCAGCACAATGTCGATGTAGGACATCCTATGGCAACCACAGATATCCGAATTGAATGATACTTATTTTAAATAAAATAGGACTCACCTCGGAACAATTTCTATGAAGGATGTATAGGCTGAATCCACCATTAAATGTACTGAAATTGACTGAGAAGATGATGACTTAGAAGAGAAGACTTCGGATCTGTCTGTGCAGCACCGGTGTTGAAGCCATAACAAGCTTAGGGAATGTCAGAATTGATCTTTTTTTGTTGGATATGAAATATATCTTGATGAAGCACACTTATTTTGAAGGAAGGCAGGCCGTAAAATGACTATAAAGATCTGTAGAAGCCTATGATCAGCAGTGCAGCATGTCACAGCATAGACCGGCTTCTTTTTCACTTTGGGATGATCTCCGGGCACCGGGATGATGAGAGGACTATTTGGGGAGGTTGGGAAGAGCCTAGGGTGGCTGGAGGACGAAGAGAGGAGTTCTAGAGGGTGGGTATGCCCTTCTTAGGTCGTTCATATGAGTCTCCCTTTATAGGGGATGAGAACCAGGTCAAAAAATAGCAAGTTTTGATACATCCGACCATAGGTTGGATTTCCTCCATTTAGTGTTACTGATTTTCATCCTGAGGCATCTAGAAACTTAAATAAATGATTGAGAGAGATTTTAAACCGTGGATAACCTTTCCCATGTTCAAAATATGTCTCCACTTGAAGAGGAAACAAATCTAGTCCAAAAATAGCAAGTATTGATATACAAGACAACAAGTTGGATTGCCATCATTTGATGATGCTAATTTCGACCATGAAGCTTTCAGATACTATAAAAAGTGATATGGAGGATGAAAAAGGAAGGTAAGGTCGTGAATTGGTCAAATATGTGCCCAATGGGCTGGGCTTGCATGCAATTGGGCTTGATCGGTGCTGCGTGCGGACAGAACTGTGCATCTTACTTCCAAAGGGTGCCGCAGACAAATGAGAGATCAGAATTGAATGATGTTTGTTGAAATGGAAAGATAACTCAGAGAAGAAGATTATTCATGTTTAATACTTTTTCATTATACGTCCATATAATCCTGTGAAAAATTTCCAAATAGAGGATATGTTGGGAAAAGCATAATCTGGCACACCACCAAGAGTCTCTTGTTCGGCAAACACGGATTTGATTAGAAATTAGAAAATCATCTTCATATTTCCAATAAGCACCTCGGCTCATCCAATAGGGTGGTTCATCATGATTTTGATGGTCTAAAAGAGATGTTGCCAATGGAATAATGGTTTAAGCTCTAAATAAGGCCAAATTGGCGTGTCTACAGCTTGCCTCTCCTTGATGTCGGCTTTGCAAGGGAATGGCATGTAGCGTAGCAGAGTGAAATGTAGAGAAAGTGTAGAGAAGCGAGATGGATCGTAGTGGAATGTAGTGGAGAAAAATGGTGATGGACTGAAAAGTTGGCATCAAGGTGTAGATATAGACACGTTCAACGACCAAATTCGACAAAGAGAATCTCTTCAAGTCTCCCGGATTACTACCATGTTTCATCAAGTCTTCCTATGTTTGATTGGTAAAAGATGTGCCATTGGCACGAGAGAAGAATAGCCAACCCCCAATGCGGTGGGGAGTCCCCGAAACATGGGTTCGTAGGTTCATCATCAGTCGGTAACCCGATCTTTGCGGTGTTCCTGTACTGTGATGGGCTAAAGTTTAAAAAGAGATCTGTTTTGAAAAAGTAAAAGAATACCAATCGAGCACATTCATGCTCTTAGATTCATTTAAGTCTTCCAGGAGACAAGATTCAATTCGGAATGGAATGATCTCGAATTCCAAAAGGCAAATGTTCAAGTACAGACCATGACGGTGCAAGTTTAGATCAAATAGGAGGCCCTTGGCGGGAGGAAGTGACTGCCATGGTGGGATGAATGGCAATAAAGTTGTTGCAATGGCCACAGTGGTGATAGAAATGAAATAATTGGAGGCAGAAGTTGACTACCGAACATGATGGGATTAACAGACACGGTGGGATATCTGAAGGGTCGGTGGGACTAGAAAACACGGTGGGATTAGAAAACACAGTGGGATTAGAAAACATGATGGGATTCAGAATGATTGGAATTATGATACAAGAGGGTGAGAAGGTGAAGCTTTTGAAATGATGTATGCAATGATAATGAAAAATGCAATGCAACTAATACTATATAATGCATGCTGGGCTTAAGAAAACAAAAACAAAACTTGTCTAACAAATAGTTGAAGATATAGATTGTCTATGAGGTCAAGATACTCATTTGGGAACCATCATCCCTCACTGCACAATTTTGGCTTATCCGTGAGCACAAAGAATGACCCGACTATCGTGGATTTTGATGAAGGGGATCTCGGGCCTGGTCTTCTTTGCATTCACGGTCTTCAACATCAAAGCATGAAATAAATAGGAATCACCTAATATATGCTAAGAAAGGAAATGATAACAGTAAGTTTGCAATGTGATGACATGCATTCTCACAAAAGAGTTCATATGACCTAATGAGGACACAGAGTAAAAGCTTCTCGACAAAGTTGAGGCCGAGGTAATGATGACTCCTCGTACTGAGAATCCTCAGGGGAGGGAAGTGGCAAGCATCGCCTTATTGAAATCTTGAAAAAGAAAGCTCCTTGGTAAAGTTGAAGCCGAGGTTATGATGACACCTCCTCCTGAGAATCCTTAGGGGAGGGAAGTGGCGAGCACCGCCTTATTGTGTTGTTCTCCTCGTTTGTGCTTCGTGCCTGAAACACTCGAAAAAGAAGATTAGAATGCCAATATGGCTTATCCCCCTTGCAAGTTGCAATCTGCGTTGACCTTTGTCAAGGGGTGTAAAATTTTTCTTATGCCTGAAACACTTAGAAGTAAGAGATTAGAACAACAATGCAGCTTATCCCCCTTGCAAGTTGCAGTATGCCTTGACCTTTGTCAAGGGGTATAGCCTTCTTAGTAGTGTAAAAATCAAGTAGCAAATATGCAATGAAGAATTTGAAACATGAGAGATTGAAAGTAAATATGATTGTAAAGACGAAAATTCAAACCAAGCATGGTGATAAAATATTTTGAAAATTTTGAAATTTTTTGTTGAATTTGAAAAAGAAGTTTTCTTTTTTTGAAAAGATTCAATTTTTTTGGGTTTTTTTGAAAATATTATCTTTTTTCGAGTTTTTAAAAATAGTATTTTTTTTGGAGTTTTCGAAGATAATCAACTTTTTTTTGGAGTTTTTGAAAATATTCAACCTTTTTGATTTTTTTGAAAATATTTTTTGGGGAGAGAGAAATCAGTATTGACACAAGTTCTCATCACTTGGTTGTTTTTCTAGGTTCGTTTGTAGACACCATGTGCAAAATAGGGTTCCTTGCCCAGAATCTTTCTAACCTTCAACCTCTGATCGGCTAGAATTTAACTTTGATTTGGTTGGTCCACCCACACCTTGGGGGGTTAAGAATGAAGAATTGATAAGGAAGTCCTTGATAAGCTTTGGAGATGTTGAGAGGGATTTCTCTACTCACACCTAATTGCCCGTTGGGGTTCAGCCTCTTCGGGTCTTTTCTTCTTTATTGACAAACCTATTTTTGTGGCACACATTCGGACAGGTGCTTTGACCTGTGGGGTCATTGCCCATCTTTTGGTGCCTTTTTCATTTTCTGCATTTTTGGGTACTCATTCAAATAGGCCCATATTTGTTTAAACCTGTGGGGTTCATTGCCCATCTTTGGCACCTTTTTTTTATTTGAGAAGTTGGACCTTCTGAGACGGCCTCCTACTAGGGCGGCGGATGCTTTCGATACTCTCCCCCTCTAGTCCCCTTTGCCTATCTTGGACCGAACAGAAGAGAATATGGCGAGGGTTTTCCTTCCATCTCTAAGCCTTGCCTAGCTTCTCTCGGGTGTCAAGTCATCCGGATTCTGGGATCGGGACGTGTTGTGTGTGTAGAATGGTATCTACCCTCGACACCTAGACAACAACCTAGAACATGTGGACTTAAGTCATACTGGTAGTTCTCTCCATTTTTGTGGTAGATTACATTCCATAGGTGAATCAATTGTTCGCATGCCTTGCAATGTAAAGAATTTGTTTAATGAAAACAAGGTAGCTACTAATATCGTCAATCATAAATTTCTCTCCATTAAAATTGTGAAGTGCAAAATTATTTCAAAAAATATTGCCTTGCGGATGACATAATGATGATGAATGCAATTTCATGTAATACCTGAGAGAAGGAGAAGTTCATTGTTGGTGACGACATTGCTTGTGCTTGCCTTGCCTTGCCTACTATGCCTTGCCTTGCCTTGTCCAACTACTTCCACTTTTGATATGCTCCATATCGCATTGGATTCAAAATTCAAAGTCATATCATGAAGTGAAAGATGTGAAGGATCTGATTTAGCATGGAGGAACAAGGATTGATGATGTAGAAGGCAAAGATTAGGGTATCACCCAGGAAATTTCTCTACCTTGATTTTATTTTGAAAGTAAAATTTAGAGAATGAAAAAGAATTTGAAAGAAAATAAACATGCTTGGAAAAAAAAGTGAGTTAAAATGGGCTCTTGGGCCCGTGAGTTGAAAGTGGACCTGAAGGCCCAAGAGTAGTCGGAATCAAGTGGCACGTGAGCCCAAGATTTGAATGTGGACTAGAGAGGCCGGTTGATGTTGATGGGCATGAGGGATCAATTGGATGTTGAGCTCGAGGGACCCAATAAAAAGAGTGGGCACACGAACCCGATTTAAATGGTTGGGAGCAAGATTGTGATTTGTGATGGGCTCGCTGGCGCCATTGAAGAGTATGGGTGTGTAATCCCAAAGTTGAAGAAGTGGGGGCACGGGGGCCCGACTTTGAAGAAGTATGGGCACGCGGGCCCAATGGTGAAGAAATGGGGGCATACAAGCCCGAAGTTGAAGGAGTGTGGGCATGTGTGCCTGAGTTTGTTAGAAGGTGGGCACGTGGGCCCGATTTAGAAGAAATTTGGGCACATAGGCCTGGTTGTAGAAAAACATGGGCATGTGAGCCCAGTTGAGGTGAATTACAGGCATGTGGGCCTGATTGAGGTGAATTGTGGGCACGTGGGCCCGATTTAGAAAAATTAAGGGCATATGGGACCGATTGGAGAGAATTATGAGCACATGGGCCCGATGGAAGGAAAGGGGCACGTAGGCCTAGTTGGGGAAAAGGGGCATATGGGCCCAGTTGAAGGAAAGGGGCATGCAAGCCCGATCGATTAAAAGGGGCACGTGGGCCCGTTTGAAGAAAAGGGGCATAAGAGCCCGATTGATTAAAAGGGGCACATGGGCCCAGTTGGATAAAGGGGGCACGTGGGCCCGGCTGATGGAAAGGGGCACATGGGCCCAGTTGATGAAAAGGGGCATAAGAGCCCGATTGACGAAAAGGGGCATAAGTGCCCGAAAATGGGGCATAAACGCCCAAAAATGGGGCATAAGGGCCCAATTGAGTGGGATGGGGTGTGGGCCATAGCCCTAAGATTGACAGATTTTGGACCCATGGGCCTTATTGATGGTTGTAAGAAGGATAAAGAATGGGCAGTGGCCCTAAGATTGAGGAATTGTGGGCCCATAGGCCCAATAGTTTATTTTGAGGAGAATAAAGAAAGGGTCGTGGCCCTAAGATTGATTGATCGTGGGCCCATGGGCCGAATTGTTGCTTAGGAGAAGAATGGGGTAAGGGTCGTTGCCCTAAGATTGATGCTAAGAGATTTGCCTGCCTATCTGGTGGAGGTCCCGGTATTCCCTTGCTAAGATCTACATTCTTTTGGAGGCTTGTAGATTTACTCCCTATTTCATTGACCAATTCGGTCTCCTTACTTCCCAGTTCAGGGGTCAATTCTATCTCCCCAACTTCAGGGATCAATTCTAATGATGACAACATTTGATTTATACCTGGAGAATCCTTGCCTAGTCCTTGACAATCAACTAAATTTGTGATCCCCTCACCTAAGCTCCTTACAGTTGGCTTCTCCTCAGGTTGTTCTGGGGAAGAGGGCATGCCTAGTCTCGGGGATTCCGGAAGTATCAAAGGGTTTGGTTCAACCTTCCGTACTGGCTGACTTGGATCTTGAGAAATAGCAACGATATGCTGAGGGGTAGAAACTGACTTCTCGATCGGGGCAAGAGCATAAATGGTTGGAGTGATTAATTCCTCAGTCAGGGTAGGATCTTGAGGGGTCGGAGTGACTAAATCATATGCCATGGTAGAAGTAGGGATGATCAGATTGATTGGTTCCTCTGCCAAGGAAGGAGCACAAATGGTTGGAATGATTAATTTTTCTGCCAAGGTAGGAGCTCGAAGGGTCAAAGTGTCTGAATCTTCTACTATAGCAGGAGCAAGAATAGTAGGAGTGATTGGTTCCTTTGTTGGGGCAAGAGTAATAGAAGAAATGATTGGTTGTTGTGCAACCAACTGAGGATGATCCCTATGTGGTGGGATGGGTTGAGAAGCCGGGGTTTGCTCTATTGGCATAAGATGAATGATTGGCCGAGGGACCATTGGTGAAGTGAGTTGAGGGGCCAAGGCTTGTGTGGCTAGCCAAGGGGTTGTTGTTGGAATAGGCTGAGAAGTCAATGGTTGGATGATTGGCCGATGGACCTTAAGGAATGTTGGTGGAGTCGAAGGCTGGGGAGCCGGTTGAAGTAATGGAGTATTCGCACAAGCAACAAGAGGAGCTTTATTAAGCGTGGTTGGTTGTGCCATTGACATGGGTTGCATGATTGGCTGAGATTGTGGCATGGGTGGCCTAATCAACTGATGTTGAGGAGTTGGCCGAAGATGATGATCTGGATGGGGTTGGGGAGGGCTCCTAGGTTGGTTCATAGCATCAATGTTCTTCTCAACCATGGGGCTCAATTCATCATGATATTGCATTAATTCCACGTCTCCTTTTGCTTCCCCAATTATTGAATAACCCAGCCCATATCGTTGCAAGAATTTGGCCTTGACAATTTTAAAATCCCATATTTCTATTTCCCCTAGTGAAAAGAACCATTCTAGGGCTACACCATCCAATGATCGCTTAAAAACAATAGCAAGAGCTCTTTGATCATTAAGCCATTGAGACGATTTGCTCAAGAAATAATTAACATGGGTGAAGGGATCACCTGAGCCATTGTAGCGATGGTAGGCTAGTGTTTGTGATGGAGGGATATGTGGGACTGGGAAAGATGGAGCAGATATTTTAGGGATGGCCTTCGAGTCCAAACGATGCCATAGTTCTTCAAAGTGCTCATCCATTTGGTTGAGTTTGTCCATGAATGCTTGAGTGAGGTTGGGTTCCTGAGCCACCGGTGCAAGGTATTTGGATGAATGGGCTACAAGAGGTCGGTTGGAAGTAGGAACTAGCATGGAATCAGGTGAGTGACCTACAACAGGGTGAGTAGGCCAGGTAGCACGGCAAGATTGTGCAGGATAGTTGATGATGAGGGGCCTAGTTACCGATTGAGGTGGTGAGGGGGCTTGATTTCCCTCGACCAGATCTTTATTGGCAGGCATCTTGCCCTTTATTAAAGATTTCACAAGTGAAAAGGATTCAGGATCTAAATGGAGGGATAGACCCTAGAGGATTTGTTCCACACTAAGTGAAGCAGGTAGATGAGTAGGATTTTGAACTTCAGGCTCCCTGACAGCATTGACATGGCCCTCTGGTTGGACCATGGGTTGTTGTAGCTCGTAGTGGCCCATCTTGTAGTAGTCCAGCATCCCGACATGTCTTTCGGACCTTAGCATCATGGGCATCCTGTCGATTTTCTTACAAAAAGGTTGAAAGAAAGCAAATAACAGGTGTAAATGCAAAGAGGATTTTGTTTGGTTATGCTTTGTTTTTTTTTTATTTGATTTGGTTTTAATTTTGTTGTTTGGGAAGAAAGTTGAACACAAAAATTAAAGGGAATTGTTTTGTTTTAGGTGTTTTTAAAGGAAAATTTTTTTTTTGTTGTTTTCAATTGTTGTGAACAAACAAGTTATGCAAACAGGTTTTTAAAATGACTACTCGTCAATTTTTGGGTTGAAACCTTAGATTAGATAGATTGTTAGAAATTTGTTCACTCAAATGGGTATGGTTCCTATTGCTTCAATCTTCAAGACCTAAGGTTGTCACTCAATCACCACGAGTAGGTACTTGGGTTCTTCGGGTTTTGGGAAAGTGGTACAACCGGCCCAATCATGCGGAGAGGAATACTCCACGGATGGGGACTTACGGAGGTCTTGATGGAAACCACCAAATCAACTAGGAAGGAATATCCCATAAGAAAGGTAAGAATCCACCAAGAAGGTGTTTGGAGGGTGAGGGTGTGTTGGGAGAGAGAGCCCCCCCTCGAATGCCCTACGGATCGGAGCAAGTCCGGTACCCGATGCAAAAAGCTAATGTAAAAGTAAAAATGGAGGGTAAGAGGAGAAGAAGCAATCAATGTGCAAAAACATGAAATGAAATGAAGTAAATAGAGCATGCGATATGCAAACAAGACAAGCAATCATGCAATAAAACAAACAATCTAGTGACTAGAATTGAATTAGAATGAAACTAGTTGCACAAACAAATCAAGCTAGCACGGTTAAAGACATTGGTTGTCCCACAGTGGTCGCCAAAAAGCTGTCGACTCCAGAAATGGGTTCCGGATCGGCACCTCAAGAGAAGGTGAAGATGGAATTGGGAGAAAAGGGGGAGTGAATCGGGAAACACTCGGAAAGCGGTAAAGATTCTTCACCTCGGTCCCACACTCACATTGATCCCTAAACTTTCATCTCACGACGTCGCTAGAGCACCGGAGATGGTTTGGGTCATGTGGGAGGAGAGTGAGGAATGAATTAACTTCGAACATGATAAGAGGTGGTCGCCAGGAGCCGCGGGCTCCGCTTTATGGAATGTAAATCAAGAGAAGAGTTGATTTGACCGTGTGTACCTTAGCGTGGGAGATTGGGATATGGGTTCAACCTTCTTCTTCTTCGGCCGGCCGATGAAGAAGAGTCCACAACCAATGCTAGCTTGATCAACCTGTGCAACTAGAACAATAAAGCAAGTGAAAGAAACTGATTAGAACTACGGGAAGTGTAGAAACTATAGAAGAAGAGATGAAACAAAGGAGCAATTGGAATAGAACTCACCGGATTGGGCGAGCCTAAACCCTTTTTTGTGTTTTTTTAATTATGTAAAAATGATGCAAACGAAGTAAAAAATGTTCTAAGACAGTAAATAAACTGAATGAAACGAGTTAAGAAGGACCTATGAAGTGTGTGGCTTAAGTTGAAGCCAAGTTGTTTGAAGAAGGTCGGTTTGGGTAGCTTTGCACCCTTCTGGTGCGACTTTGGTGCAGAGAATGTAATAGACAGAACCGATGTCCTAATTGAGTGCCATTTGTCTCAAAATAAATATAACTCACAAAGGGTGGTTTTATATGAAGACAAGTTTTCTTGAATCTTATGATAAATAATGTGAATTTACCTGATAATCCGGATCTTAGACAAAGAAGTTCTGGAAACTCCCAGCACAATGTCAATGTCGGACATGCTATGGGCACCACAGATATCCGAATTGAATGATTATTATTTTAAATAAAATAGGACTCACCGCGGAACAATTTATATGAAGGATGTATAGGCTGAATCCACTATTAAATGTACTGAAATTAACTGAGAAGATGATGACTTAGAAAAGAAGACTTCGGATCTGTCTGTGCATTGATCTCTGTTTGTTGTATATGAAATATATCTTGATGAAGCACACTTCTTCTGAAGGAAGGAAGGCCGGAAAATAACTATAAAGATCTGTAGAAGCCTATGATCAGCAGTGCAGCATGTCGGAGCATAGACCGGCTTATTTTTCACTTTGGGATGATCTCCGGGCACCGGGGCAAAGAGAGAACGATTTGGGGAGGTTGGGAAGAGCCTAGGGTGGCTGGAGGACGAGGAGAGGAGTACTGGAGGATGTGGATGCACTTCTTAGGTCGTTCATATGAGTCTCTATTTATAGGGGATGAGAACCAGGTCAAAAAATAGCAAGTTTTGATACATCCGACCATAGGTTGGATTTCCTCCATTTAATGTTTCTGATTTTCATCCTGAGGCATATAGAAACTTACCTAAATGATTTAGAGAGATTTTAAACCATGGATCACCTTTCCCATGTTCAAAATATGTCTCCACTTGAAGAGGAAACAAATCTAGTCCAAAAATAGCAGGTATTGATATACAAGACAACAAGTTGGATTGCCATCATTTGATGATGCTAATTTCGACCATGAAGCATATAGATACTATAACAAGTGATATGGATAAGGAAAAAGGAAGGTAAGGTCGTCAATTGGTCAAATATGTGCCCAATGGGCTGGGATTGCATGCAATTGGGCTTGATCGGTGCTGCGTGCGGACAGAACTACGCATCTTACTTCCAAAGGGTGCTGCAGATAAATGGGAGATCAGAATTGAATGACGTTTGTTGAAATGGAAGGATAACTCAGAGAAGAAGATTATTCATGTTGAATACTTTTTCATTAGACGTCCATATAATCCTGTGAAAAATTTCCAAATAGAGGATATGCTGGGAAAAGCATAATCTGGCACACCACCAAGAGTCTCTTGTTCGGCAAACATGGATTTGATTAGAAATTGGCAAATCATCTTCATATTTACAATAAGCACCTCAGCTCATCCAAAAGGGCTTTTCATCATGATTTTGATGGTATAAAAGAGATGTTGCCAATGGAATAATGGTTTAAGCTCTAAATAAGGCCAAATTGGCGTGTCTACACCATGCACACCAGCTCCTTCGTCTTTGAGGCGAGCTGTTGAGTCTTTCTCCTACATGGGTATGTCTCCCTATTCTTCCTTTCTTTTGTTTGTTAATTTTTTATCCTTTCCTTTCTTGTAGGTATGCTGGCGCCCATATCTGACCACCGTTGATGAGAGTGCCAAGTGGGTGGAGAAGGGTGCCCATCTCTTTGGCCGTGACATTTACCTCCATTGTCTTAACGAGGTGGAGCCACTCTGGGTTCGCCTCGTGATGCAAACATTTGGTGGTTATCAGGAGTGGTACCCTCCCTCCTCCTTCCAGACATAGCCATAGCACCAGGGGGTTGACACATTCAGTAAACTGGGCCGCCCAGTACCAATCTGCCTTGAAGGACTGCAAGGCCGGGGGCACGTTGCTTTTGTTGACTGTTATGGAAGACACAGAGTTCTCTCGCTATTACGGTGCAGCCTATGGTCATCTTTTTGACTATGCTGGCCAGGTTAGCTTTTTCCAATGTCTCTTTGTTATCAAAGTATTGCCTTTCCCAATAATTTTTTTTTTTAGGATTCCCGAGGCATGCTTACCCAGTATCAAGCACAGCTTCATGAGTTGGAGGAGGAGGTGGCCTCCCTCAAGGTAGCTCTACAGGCAGAGGTATGTGTGTATCTTGTGCTCTTTAATTATGCTATCATATATTTGACTTGGTTTTATACTTGCAGCGCATGGCCCACTAAGAGGGTGTTTCTTCTTCTGAGGAGGTGAGAGCCTTACGAGACGTGTTGGCTGCCACGAGACAGTCTCTAGCAGAGAAGGAATCACGATAATATCTTGATAGTTGCTACCAGACTTGTTCTTTCCTTGTCTAAGCCTTATACATTGCTTGTAGGTGGCTGCACTAGAGCGATCAGTTGCTGCTGCTTCTTCAGAGTCTTCTTCTAGGATCCAGGCTTTGGAGGCTGAGTTGCAGGCTCGGGTGCCCACTCTTGAGATGGATCAGCTTCGATTGGACTTTGTTGCAGAGCTATTGGCATGGGACCGGCGCCACTTCGAGGCTCTTCATGAGGCGGAGAACCAACATACGGCTGCCCTTTGTGAGCGAGATTCCACGATCCGTGCCATGGAGCAGAGGCAGTACTAGACACAGATTGATCTTGTTTCTACCTGGGTAGAACTACGTTTTCACTGTGAGATGGTTCGCCAGTCTACTTGGAGTCGAACCCATCAGAGTGGTACCCATCAGAGCGGCATCCACCAGAGTGGCACACAGACCCACCAGAGCAGCTCGCACCATAGCCCGGGCCGCACAACACGGGGAGGAGCTGATCTAGAGAGAAGCCAGACTCCGAGTGTGGTTGACTACTTAGTTTCTTCTCCTGAGCGTAGGAATGAGTAGATTTTGATTTGTATGCCCAGTGTCATTGTATCAGGCTTCTGACTTGTATCTTGCTTCATGAATGAATCAGTGTTTGTGTCTACTTGGCTTGTTTTAGTTGTGTTTGCAACATCACTTCGACAATTTTGATTAGTATGACTTGGTGGCTTGGCGCTTTGCTTTTGTCAAAGGGAATAGCCTTCTTAACATGGCAAAAAATTAAGGAGTGAATAAAAAAACAAATGTGGAAAGGGTTAAGAAAACTTACTTGTATGGCGAGAATCTATCCTCCTTGCTATGTAGTGCCTAAAACACTTATAAAAAGAATCAATTCTATCCATGTCTCATCCCTTTGCCTATTTTTCATTATCTTGACTTTGACTTAAAGGGAAGAGCCTTCTTAACAAGGTAGAGTAGAATAAATGACTTGAATGAAGTGGTGTAAAGGTTGAGAGAACTTACTTGCTGTGGTGAGAATCTTCTCCTTCTACATTGAAATCTCTGAAATACTTGATAAAAGAAGATTAGATCTTCACCATGACTCATCCCTTTGCTTATTTTGGTCAACTTTGACTTAGGTCAAAGGGAAGAGCCTTCCTAACAAGGCAATTAAAGTAAAAATGAACATGCAATGCAGCAATAGAAATATGCAAGACAGAAAATAAACATAGATGCAACTATGGCAATGATCATGACTGAGCTAATGATGCAATTTTTTCTTGAAAACATTCTTTTTTTTTGAATTTTCAAAATATTCAAATTTTCAAAAATTTTAAAATATGCATTTTTTTTGTTTTTTTGAAAATATGTAATTCTTTTTGGAAATTTTTTAAATATTCACTTTTTTGTGGAGAATATGCTGGTATTTGAGACAGTTCATCGGTCTTTAGGGTTTGTTAAGACTCAAGTGGTAGATACCATGTACAAAATAATGTTCTCTACCTAGAATCCTTCTAATCTTATGGCTTTTGATCGGCATGAATTCCACCTAGATTCGGTTGGTTTACCCTACCCAAAGGGGTATCACGAGGAAGAGTATGGAGGAAGTCCTTGATAGAGTTTGGAGATGTTGAGAGGTATTTTTCTACTCACACTCAAATTGCCCATTGGGGTTCAGCCTTTTTGGGTCTTTCCTATTTTTTTGCTCTTTTCTATGTGGCAAATATTTAGACAGGTTTTTGACCCGTGGGGACATTGCCCATCTTTTAGTGCCTTTTGCCTTGACTATCATTCTGGGTACTCATTCAGACAGGTTGATCATTTTCCTTCTAACCTGAAGGGTTCATTGCCCATCTTTTGGCACCCTTTTGCACCCTCCGAGTTGGCCTCCTACTAGGGTGGCTAGTGTTTTCAATACTACCCCTCTCTAATCTTCTCTCCCTATCTTGGACCGAGTAGAAGAGAATAGGGCAAGGGTACTCCTTCCATTTCTAGATTTCTACCTTGCCTTTCTCTAGTGTTAGGTTGTCTGGATTCTAGGATTGGAAAGTGTCGTGTGTGTAGGATGGTACCTACCCTTGACTTCTCACGAACAGCCTAGGATTGATGACTTGAAATTATACCAATGGTTTCTCTATTTCTATGGAAAATACTTTTAGAGGTAAACTCCATTCCAATGATAATTCAATGTTTCTCCATCTACATTAGTCATTTCATATGTATTGCCTGGATACTTTTTAGTGATTACAAAAGGCCATTCCCAGTTTGGTTGCAATTTGGAGCGGGGACCCTCCAGCTTAATGAAAATTCTTTTAATGGCCATCTCACCGATCTCGAATTTTATTTTGACCACCCTTTTTTTATAAAACCTTTTATGTCTGTTCTAATAAGTCTGGGCATGCTCGGCGATGGCTAGACTTCTTTCATCCAAAAGTTCAACCTGTGCAAGGAGAGATTCTCATCTCTCATCAACAGGAATATCCCTATTGAGTTGAACTCGGAGAGATGGAAGTAATACTTTGTAAGGGACCACTGCTTCCATCCCATATTCCAAAGCATACGGGGTTTTTCCAGTGGGAGTTCTTACAGAAGTACGATAAGCCCATAGGGCATCTATAAGCTTATCAGGCCAGTCAACAAATTTGCTAGACTTACAAGATTTCTTGATGATCTTGATTAAAGTTTATTGGTGGCTTCTGCTTGACCATTGCCTTGAGGATAGTATGGTGATGAATGATGCAATGAAATGCGATACCTGTTGAAAGATCACATAGATCTTGAGAGAGAAATTGTGGCCCATTATCGGGGACGAAGTCGCTGGGGATCCCGAACCTTGCAATGATGTTGCGTTTGATGAAGGAGCAAACTGTTGACGTTTTAATCTCCACGAACGATTTTGCTTTAGCCCACATTGTGAAGTACTCCATTGTCATCAAAATGAATGATTTTGAACGCATTTAGGAGTTGAGGTCACTCAAGGGGCCAATGATATTGAAAGCCCACATGGCGAAAGGCCATAGGGGCATGAATTGGATGAAGAGAAGATGCGGGAGAGTGAATCTTGTCGGCATGGAGTTGACATGAATGATAATGCCGGACAAATATGGAGCAATCTTCTTCTAGAGTTGGCCAATAATACCCTTGTCGGATGATTTTCTTAGTAAGGGCTTGGGCATTCGCATGACCACCACAAACTCCAGAATGTGCTTCCTTTAGCACCAACTCCGCTTCTTCTTCACCAAGACACCTGAGTAAGATTCCTGTTAGGCTTCTCTTATAGAGAACTCCTCCTAGGATTGTATACCTCTGGGATACCTTTCTGATTGCCTTCTCTTCCTTGGTGGTTGATCCAGCGGATATGACTGATCTTGGCAATACCTCACAATCTCATCATACCAAGGTCTCTCACCTTCTTCTAATTCTTCCAACTCAATTAAGAAGATTTCTTCTTTGAGTTCCAAGTATTCCTTTTTGTTGAACCTCTCCTTAACCTTTAGAAATCAACCGTCCTCAATTGCTAGTATTGACCTCTTACAAATGTGAATAGTCCGCAGATATATAGAGATGAAGCTAGTGAGCTAAGGCATCGACGAGGATATTCTGAGAATGAGGGACATGAACAAAAGTGAGTTTGAAGAATAACTTGATGTAATAGGTGGTGAGCTCCTGGTAGGGCTTCAGGTTTGGATGGTAAGTTTGATATTTGGATAGGACTTGGCATAGGATCAATTGACTATCACCTATCACCCTCAGTTCAGTGGCACCATGGGAATGAGCAGCCTCCAGCCCGGCCAGCAAGGCTTCATACTCAGCTATGTTGCTGGTTGCTGGAAAGTTAAGTTGAAAAGACTGTGGAATGGTGACACCTTTAGGTAATTGGAGGACAATACCTATCCTTCTACCATGAGAGTTCAGAGCCCCGTCAAAATATAATGTCCACAGATTGGAAGATCGGACTGACATTAGTTCGTCATCCGGGAACTCTGACCGGACTGGGTCAAAGACGGGTATGGGATGATGGGCAAGGTGTTTAGCAATAGCATAGCCATTGATTGCCTTCTGTGGAACATAGGTGATATCAAATTGGGACAAGAAACTCTGCCATCACCCTAACCGATCAATCAAAAATGTCTTCTCTAACAGATACTTGATGGGATTGATACGAGCAAGGAGCTTGACTTGATGAGCATTTCTGAACCACCCATACAAGAGTAGCATAGGTCTTTTCTACCACAGTGTACTTCAGCTCATAAGCATCAAACATCTTTGACAAGTAGTAAGTAGCTCGCTCTTTCCCTTCTTCATCAACTTGTGCAAGGACTACTCCAAGAGAGTTCTCAAGAACCGAAATGTAGAAAACCAAGGGCTTATCGGGAATTGGTGGTCTAAGTATAGGGGGACTTGCCAGGTATGTTTTCAACCCATCAAATGCCTCATGGCACTTCGAATCCCATTTAAACTTGCCCCTTGCCTTGGTTAACTCATAGAAAGGTTTACACCTTTGGGAATGTTGTGAGATAAATCGGCGGACAAATTGTAGCCTCCCAATCAATCCTCGAAGCTCTTTCATATTCTTTGGGGGAGGCATATCATTGATTGCCTTGGCCTTGTTTGGGTTGATCTCTATGCCCCTTTTGCTTACAATGAACCCTAGTAGTTTTCCTGATGAAACTCCAAACGTACACTTCTTAGGGTTCATTTTCAGCTTGTATTCTCTAGCTCGTTGCAAAACTTTCCTTAGCACTTCAGAGTGATTTTACTGACTCTTGAACTTGATAACCAAATCGTCCACATACACCTCGACAAGGTTGTGCATCATGCCATGAAAGATAGCCATCATAGCCCTCTGATATGTAGCACCAGCATTCTTTAACCCAAAGGGCATGGCAACATAGAAATATGTTACCCAAGGTGTAGTGAATGAGGTCTTCTCTTAGTCCTCCTCGGCTAACCAGATCTGATAGCCATCCATGAAAGAGAGCATTTCAAATCCAACTGTGTTATCAACCAAAACATCGATATGAGGCAAAGGAAAATCATCCTTAGGACACTCTTAGTTTAAGTCCCTGAAGTCTATGCAAATATAAACCCGTCCATCCTTCTTCATAACAGGGACTATGTTAGCCATAGCCACCCATTGCGGATACAGGACAATGTTAATAAATTTTGCTTGGTGTAGTTTGTCGACCTCTTCTTTCATTTTGAGTGCAATATAAGGGTGGAATCTCCTGAGCTTTTGTTTAAGCGAGGTAGTTCTAGGTTTCAAGGTTAATCTATGTTCAACCAATGAATTATCTAATCCCGACATGTCTTCATATGTCCACGCAAATGTGTCCCTATATTCTTCCAAAACATTGATCAAACGTTGTTCTTCTGATTGAGTGAGGTTTGCACTGATGAGGATAGTCTTATGATCTTCCAGGGTTCCTAAATTCAATTCCTTGGTTGGTTCATTCCCTATGGCTGATGGTTCTTCAAATCTTCTAAGTCTAGATGCATATGCATCAGCCAAGTCCTCAATTTCATCCTCAAATTCAGGATCCTTCTCTGATACTATCTCATTTACTCCCAAAGTATGATCTATGTTATGCTCATCCTCATATCGAATTTTATCTTGCTGGATGGTATTCTCTAAAAAGTTTGGCAGCCTTGCACACCCTATGCATTTCTGTGCCAATTATTGCAGATACCTACTTGGAACTCATTTACCTCTGACTTTCCTATTTCCTAACCTAACCTAACCTACTGAAGACAAAGATGGAAAGGTGGTATTTATAGTGAAGGGAGGATTGAGTAAATAGATCAATGATTCAGAAGAGAGGGATCCCTGATTGGGAGCACCCTCTGGGATGAGTAGAGACATCTCCTCGATGGAAATGTAAGTTTCAGAGAAGACGCTTTTTTTTTGAAATTTTCAAGTAAGAAGATATACTAAGCTTGAGTGACTCGAGACTTGCTAGAAACTTACATAATTAATTGAGAGAAAAATTTAAGAATAAAGAGAAAAAATGGGCTCATGGGCCCAATGGTAACAGAAAATGGGCACATGAGCCCAAAACTAATGAAAAAAGTGAATGGGTACGTGGACCCAATTTTAGAAATGGATGGGCATGTGAGCCCATGCTGGAAAGAACCCTCAGTTCTGAAGTTGATGAGGGAAGTAAATGGGCAAGCAGGCCCAGTGAGAATAGAAGGTTGAAGAGGGCACATGGACCCAAAGTGGGTAAGTGGGCTAGGAAGCCCATCTAAAAGATCAAGAAACAATGGTACGAGGTTCAAACATGAGATTGTTGTATTTGGGCCTTGTGGAATTGTTTTGACTTGGTTGGTAGCCTTCTCAAAGGAATGATCCAAGATTGGTCTGCCCTTGACTGGTTCTTGGTGCTCTTCCCCACTTGAGAACAAACGAGTCAAAGATAAGCACATGTCCTCCAAATCTTCTTCTTCATTTGGAGCCTTCCTTCTCTTGACAGTTGTAATGGAACCCTTGTCATCTTCAGCCATCATCTTGGTCTCCCCTTTGATAAAGAATGTGTGGAGTCCAATGGCATATCCTAGCTGGAAGACCCTCTTTGGGATGGAATCCTCTTCGTATCCGAACCCTTGCTTACGTGGATTTTTCATAGATTGAATCAGCTGAGTGATCCCTTGAAGATCATTGCCCAAACCTTTTCCAGGCTGATAGCCTAATTTCATCAACATCTACCATCCCACTGTGTCTGGTAGAGAGGCGGTCATGCATCTAACTTCTGGAAATTCTCCAACTGATATATGGGGTTGTATTGATAAACCTAGGGATGATGTAAAAGTAGTATCATTCATCTCGTCCCTTATAGGCATGCTAGTCACCTTGACCACCTGTCCTTTAAAGGGAAACTTTATGCATTGATGGTTTGTTGAAGCCACAGCTCCTATTGCCTCCAAGTATGGCCTCCCATGTATAGCTCAAAAAGTTGGATCCAATTCTAGAACATGAAAATCCGTTGTGACCATACATGGTCCAAGTTTAACTTCTAGCATGACCACCCCACGTGCAAACTTCTTGGAGTTGTCATAGGTTGTCACCATGGCACAAGATGGCTTGATTTCTTGTTTAGAAATCCCGCACAACTGCAATGTTTCTAGCAGCATAACGTGCACAGCATATCTTCAACCAAACATGATTTTTCTTCAATATTACAAATAACCATAGCCACATGCAAAGCATATCTCCTAACCTCTGGATCTGCTAACTCCTCCTGAGAGAAAGTGAATGTTGGGTGCTCACATCTAGGGGATAACACTGTAGTGATCTTCTCAGGTGGAAGATCTTCATTCACCATGACCCTTTGCAAATATTGTTGTAGGATCTCCTGGTGTACCTTTGATCTTTTGATCAACTCAAGTATGGAGATATGGGCCGGTGTCTTATCCAAATGTTTCAACAAATCATAGGTCGTGCCCAGCAAGGGTTCTTCCACTTGTTCTTCCTCTACTGGATCCTTTGGTTGAGTCCCAGCTTGGAGAAAGAGCTGCTGGAATATCCTCCCACTCCAAAGCACCGGGGCTATTTGGCGGTCGGGAAGAGGTGATGGGTTAACTAGGGTGGGAACAGGTGGTGTAGGTGTAGGTATGCTAGGCAATGTGATTGGTGGATCTGGGATAATTGGGTTTGTTGGTAGAGGGGTAGGATTTGGAGGTAGTAGTGATGGTGATACTGGTTGCCTGATAAGAAGAGGCCAGGGTGTAGGCGTGGTTGATGGGTTTAATTAAGGTGTTGGTAATGTGGTAGGTTGTGGGGTTAGTGGTGTGATAGGTTTGGGTTTTGGAGTGACAAAGCTCATAGGCTGGGGATTCAGGTTTGGTAGTGATTGTGGTGGCCGGATGAGCAAGGGCTGGTGTGTAGGAATGGTTGAGGGAGGTGTAGTTAAGAAGGGGGCTAGCCTAATGATGAGTTGGTGAGAAGAAGTGGTGGCCATGGTTGGGTTATTAAGCTTGGTGGTGATTATGGAGTAGAGGTGCACGAATTATCTGTCTAAGCGGGTTACTAACATGAGGCCTAGCTGGGTTGACTGGCATAGTTGCATTGTGGTTTTCTAGCTACCAACCTTGAGCACAACTGACATCTTCCTGGACAATGGAGTGTACTAGACCAATTCCTGGGGTTTGGATGTGCTGGTGCTGGTGCCGGAGTGTGAGCATGTAATGGGAGTGGATTCTGAACAATCCCCAAGCCGGGTTGTTGTTGAGGTTGAGCCAGTGTATGTTGCCGCTGCTGCCTAGCCTTCATTGCCTATATACATTCCCCCATTTGGGCCTAATCAATGCTGCCTTGGTCATTCAAATCGGGAATGTAATCCTTGAATTGAAAACACACTTCTACGGTGTTACCAGGGTACTGGTGGTAAGCACAGTATCAAGACATATCTGCATTTGCTGGCCAAACCTCTCTTTCCTTCGGCAATTCCAACTGTTTTTATGCCATGAGTACATTAAAGATGTCGGTCAAGGAGTAAGGAGTTGTTATTAATTCTCTCTCCTAGGACCTCCCCTTCGTGGTGCCCGATTGGGTGGTGGCGGTGCCCTATTGTAGGTAGGTTGACGAGGTTGCTGGGGTTGCGCTATAGGTTGAGAGGGTTGTTGTGGTTGTCGTGGCCTAACTTGTTGATGAGGAGGGTGGTAAGAAAGGTTATGTGGTGGGTTTCTGAACTGGTTTTGATGATCCCCTCCTTGGTTCCCCACAATGTTTACAGCTTCGTTGTTGACCACTCCCTCAGTTGTAGGCCCAACTAGTGCAGAGGGAGTCTTCCTGATGTTTCTAGGTTTCGAATCAAATGGATTTATCATTGTGGCATCTTTGAAGTGGGTTGCAGGTATTGAGCACTATCATAAAGTTCATTCATTGTGGTAGGACGGTGCATAATCAAGATGTTCCTCAGGGCAGGTGTAGTGTTCCCAATGAGCATCTTCACTTGTTCCCCTTCTGAAATAACATATGTCAGTTTCTCTGCCATTCCCCTCATAGCAATCAGCAATTTTATGAAGTCCTCTTCGGGCTTCATCTTCTTAGCAATCAAATATGTAATGGAGCACGATGGTGCCACCCGGTCTCTGTATCTTTGCAAAATTTTGGTCTTGACAATATCAAAATCTCCTGCCTCAAAGGGGTCGAGCGAGTAGAACCATTCCAACGCAGACCCTTCTAGTGATCGACGGAACAAGAAAGCAAGAACTCTACGATCATTTTTACAGAATGAGGACTCATAGAGAAAATCTTTTTGGTGGAGAAAAGGATTGCCAGTACTATTGTAACGGTGACAAACTGGTAGTTTAGAAGGTGGCAGGTGAGGAACTAGCAAAGAAGGAATAGAGACCTCAGGAATTGACTTAGAGTCCAATCGACATCTCAGCTCTTCATAACATTCATTCATATGGGTGAGCTGATCCATGATCGCCTGGGTTAGAGTAGGTTATTGGTTTACTAGTGGGGGTATGAGGTTAGATGTGTGATTCTGGAATTAAAGAGCATGACTTGGAAAATTCTCTGAAGATTGTCCCATGACTTGTTGGGCCAAGGGAGCAACATGGTTGAAATAAGGTAGCTAGACAAATGATGGTTGAACCACAGATGGTTGAACTATACATTGTTGAACTACAGACGGTTGTGCTACTGATGGTTGAATCACGGATTGCTGCACAATAAGTGTTTGAACAAAGGATGATTGAATGAGTGGTGGTCGAACCATAGGACAAGGAGATGAGGCAACTTGGTTGGCTTCAACCTGATCAGAGGCAATTTTGCCATTCACCATGGATTGTATATGGGAGTAGGTTTCTAGGTCAGTATAAAGAGACAACTCCTTAAAGAGTTGTTCAACATCATGGAGAGCAGATGGTTGTGGGACCTCTTGTGCTTCTAACTCAAACAAGGGATAAACATGACCATCTGACGAAATTGGTTGATGACCCATCTCGTGCTCTCGATGTTCAATGTGTTCCGCCATTCCAACGTGCCTTCTAGACCTTAATTGCATTGTCACCTTTCAACTTCAAGTAGAGGGTAAAACAAACGAGTTGGCAAAACAAACAAAGAACTTTTTTCTAGTTTTTAGTATCTTGCAAAAATGTTAGAGTTTTGAATTTCTGTTTGACAAACAAGTGATGCAAAGACATGAAAACAAGATTATGTAATGATTTTGATTAAACCTTAGGTTTATGGATTTGTTAAGAATTGTTCTCTCAACAAATGGGTTAGGATCCTAACTTCAATCTCCAATGACCTAGGTTTCACACAACCTCACCACGTGTAGGTAACATAGGATGCTTCAGGTTTTGGGGAGTGGTACAACCAACCCGATCGTGAAGAGGAATACTCCACGTATGAGGATTTATGGAGGCCTTGATGAAAGCCAACCAAATAAACTAGGAAGGAATATCATAGAAGAGAGGTCATAATCCACCAAGAAGGTGTTTTGGATCAGAAGGATAAATGGGAGAGTGAGCTCCCACCTCAAAAGAAAAAAAGTCTAAAAGAAGGAGGTAGAGATAAGGAGCAGAGAATGCAATGAAGTAATAAGCAAAACATAAACTTAAATAAACAAGTAATCACACAAGACAAGAAACTAGAAACTAGACAAACAACTAGAAACTAGAATCTTGACCTTGTTTCACACGGGAGCCATATGGAGGTAGTAAAAAGTGATGAAAAGAAGAGGGTTTAGATTTGATAGCCAAGAAAAAGGGGTGGTCCACGCGGGGACTGATGTAAGAATAAGCTGGTTCACAAGGGAACCGGGGTAAAAGGTGAAGGTGGTTCACGCAGGAACCTGTTTTAGGAAAAAAGATGGTTCACGCGGGAACCAGTTTGAATGATTAAAAGAAGGCCACGTGGGGCCAATTAAAGGTGAATAAGGATCTGATCCAAGTGGGGATAGATCTGAAGGAAAGTGGTTTGGTTCATGTGATAACCGAAGTAAAGAAAGAGATTGGTTCACGTGGGAACTGTTTTAAAAGGAAAAAGGGTGGTTCATGCAGGAACCGGTTTAAATGGCAACAAGAAATAAAAGAGGGTCACGTGATGACTAATTTGAGGGTGACAACCTGTAGCAAAAGAGGAAAAAATATGATTTGAATGACTTGAAAATAAATGTTGGTTCACGTGGGAACCGGTTTGTAGTAGAGAGTTGGTTCACGCGGGAACCAGTTTTTAAAGCAAAGGTGGGTTCACGTGGGAATCGGCTAAAATAAAATGACAGAAATTAAATGAGATACTTGGCACTTCAGATATGATGAAAAATGGGTGAAATCAGAAATTTTGAGATGGCATAAAATTAAGAAAGGTGGAAATAAGGAATGGCTCACATGGGAACCGGTCTAGAACTAGAACTAGTTGCAAGAAAACACTAAGCACCCACGGTTAAAGACATTGCTTGTCCCACTGTGGTCGCCACAAAGCTATCAACTCCAAAAATTCGATGGGCCTCTCCTTTTCAGGGAAGTTCATAAATCCAGATCGTCACCTAAATAGGGGATGAGAAAGGAAGAAAACACAGAAAGCAACTTTCACCTCGCTCCCACACTCAGATTGATCCTCGAACTTTTATCCCTTTGTGTCGCTCGATCACCAAAGAGATAGTTTGGGTCTTGTGGGTGGAGGATGAGAAGTATAAAATTAAGACATGTGGTCTCCAAGAACCGCGGGTTCCAATTTATGCAACGGAAATGACCATGTGTACCTTAGTGTGAAGAGTGCAGGTCAAAGCTTCTCCTTCTTCGGCCGACCGATGAAGAAGAATTCTCAACATGTGGGTGCTTGATTTCTTGTACAACTAGACAAACAAATAGATGAAAGAGACAATTAGAACTAAACAAAGTGGAGTATATGTAAGGAAAATAACATGAAACACACAACTGACTAGAAACTGACCGGATTCGGGTTATCTCTAACCCTTCTTTTTTATTTTTAGATTAACAAACAAAAAATAATGCAAAAAATGTAAATAAATAATAGGAAGATTGATAAAAAATAACATAAAGATTTTGATAAGAATGGAGAGAGATATGGCTAAATCTGGGTTGTCGAAAATGCCGAGCAGTAGTCCAGTATCTGCCAGGCGCGAATTTGCTTCTGAGCTTGTCACGATCAGACCCAACCTTGGAATCATGTTTCGTCAATTGTAAACTAAATAAAACTCAGAGAAGAATAACTTCCGTGTTGATATATTGGGGATAAAACGTCTACATGCTTCTGTAGAACCTGAAGAAGAGAGACCTGGCAGATCACCTATAGACCAGCCTTCCTCTCTCTTGAACTAACTTTTCTCTCTCTAAAAACTTGAAATTCTCTCTCTAAAAATCACAAAATTGATGCATGAGGGAGATTTTATGTCTTGAGATGCCTGGGGGTTGTGAACTACCCTTTGGAATGACCGGAATTGGTCTCAATTTATAGGAGAAAAATGTCGCGATCCATCCTCAAAAATAGGGCATCTTGCGCCCAGGTGTAGGGCGCATGCGCCCCCTGGAGGGGGCGCATCCTATCCACCCTACAAATTCTGTCTGATTTAGCCAAAAAATTTGATCCAATCTGGTCAATGGTAGAGTCCCGATTAAAAACTGGTTAGCCCGTGCCCCTGATCGGGGGCACATGGCCACGTGACTTAGAGGTAGGGCGAATGGGACTATTTTTGCGCATCGTTCTTTCGGAATCCGTTGCCGACACTCCCGAACTCAAATTTTGATGCCGTTTGTTGTATTGGAAATAAAACATGCCAAATAAGCTTTATGTTACAATGTATTAGCCATAATGCCCTCCAAAACTTTAGAAATTTATCTGGAAGTTAGGCCAGTGAACAGAAGATCTGATACTGGTCGGAATGACTCTGACGGCCAACTGTAAAGACACGGCACGAATCAAAACTTGTCTGGAGTGTGAATCTGACCATAACCTTCAATGCATGATCATTAGGCATTGGTCATTCAGCCAATTTTCATGTTTACACGATTTACGTATGGCTTTCGCTCGAAAATTATGGCTTTGTGCAGAAAACTTTGGAAAACAGCCAATTTCATTCGGCAAAGCTCCAAATAAACATTAAAAGGATCCGGCACCATTATAAGATTAATCACAAATATTATCCTATAAAACATAAGTTTTATGCTCTGAATTAGGCAAATTTGGTGTGTCTATAGTTAGTTACTTTAATGACCTTCTCTTTGTATAAGAACTTCACACATTGATGATAGGTTTAGGTAACAACTCCTTTTGCCTCAAGATATGGCCATCCCAATATAACTTTAAACGTGGGGACCAATTCTAGAACATGAGACTCGGTGGTGACAGTACACGGTCCGAGCCCTACTTCCAATGTTACCACCACTTGTTCTAGCTTCCTAGAGTTTGTAGACACGCAAAATTGTCCTGATTCAGAGTCCCAGAATCTTATTTTATAGGAAATATTTTTTTATTTGACTATTCTTTGATCCAGATTATCTCCTGGACATGAGCTAAGGACGTTGGTGGAGCCCCTTGTGAGTTGGGAATGAATCGATGATTTCTGGAACAATGCCTTAACCTTCAAGTGAGAGCCATGCGTGAACCATAAAAACACAAAGCCTGCTCAATGACCAACCTTGAATAGTCCTTAATTGAAGGTCTCAGGAGTCCTGCATGTGTTCTGTAACATTTAGGATTTCCTATAAGTCATTTCGGTAGTCGTCGGTCAATAACGGCTTTCATTATGGCTTTTTCGATATGTACTGACACGGCTTTCCCATACCACATGTTAGGCCTTTTCAGTCATCACCGGGTCTTTTTGAGTCATCCGGGTCAATCCTAGCTGTACATTTCACCAACCGGGGCCATACGGCCATTTTGGTCAATTTTAGGGTTTCCCATCTTTTTCTGATGTTTGGTTCACGTTTACCGGGTTAATTTCAGTTTTTTCAATGATTTCGTGTTTTTTGACCATACCGGACTTGTTCGGTCATTATTTTAAGACATCCTGAGTTGACTCGAGATTCCTAGAACGGAACCATTCTCTTTCGGATCTTCGCCACGATTTTTGGCCTTTCGCGAGAGGGTAAACCGGTAGAAAACCCTGTGTGAATGTTTCGGGAGTCATGCTGGCTGGTTTACTGACTTGAAGAGGTGCAGCTTAGGGCCCTCTTTTGAACACAACAAACGGGAGCCGAATCGAACATCCCTTGCAAGGGGATGGTGTGCCCTGAACATCCCATTCGCGGAACATGCGCTCAAGAGAGAGAGAGTGTACCGCGCCCCCGCTCCCCTTGAAAGGGGATGGTGTGCCCTGAGCGCCCCCACTTCCCTTGAAACGCGGGGATGCAGTCAGTTTCCAAAAATTGAAAGTTGTATCGATTTACACCTTCAAAACTAGATTTTTGGAAGGTTATCGTTGATGATTTTCGATTATTTATACCGCACCCCTGGTTCGGGGGCGTGTTACATTTGTCAAGTCGATTTTTCAGTAATTTATGGAAGATTCCGTCGATTTTTAGCAGTGAGATGCGTAACGCGCCCCCGCTTCCTTTGAAACAGGGGGGCACGCAGACCACACCCCTGGGTTGAGGGCGCGCCCTGTGCGCCCCTAGTTTGAGGGTGCGCTCTACGCGCCCTCGCCTCCTTTGAAAGGCGGGGGTGCGGTCGGTCCAGTTTCTATTTTTTGCACCAGTTTCTCTCCTCTATAAATTGAGGGCCATTCTCATTGACCCAAGGTTGATCCCCCATGCCTAGCTCGTCCTGAGGTCATCCAAACTCTCTCCAAAGGCTGTCCCGACATCCAAAGCCAATCCGACGTCGAGAGATTGATCCCGAAGTGAAGGAGAAGGCTCAATATGGGCGTTCTGCATCAACCAACTTCATCGACTTCTGTATAAAATCTATGGATCCTGCTGAAAAAGTCTTTAACATAGGATTGTTCCTCTCTTCGTGCTCTTTCATTTGCAACTGGTGGCACTCAATTCCTACTTGCCGTCTGTTCATGGTGATTGCTGCACTGAGGGCGCGCCTCCAGGTTTTACTTTTCACATCCTTCCACTTTCAGATTTTTTACAGACTTCTACAGGCATATTCTGGAGAGTTCATAAACATAAGAACTCTTCCTCTCCGAGTCTTCTGTCTACTGCAACAAAAGGCACACAATTCCTACTTCAGGAATGCCCATGGTGAGCTCTGCACCGAAGTTGCGCCAGACAGTGCAACGCGCCCCCGAACCAAGGGCGCGCAGACCGCACCCTCACACCTAGGGCGCACCCACCGCCCCCTTAAACCCAGGGCACATTCAGTCCAGTGCGTTGTCCGGCCTTATTAGTGATATCTTCTCTATTTTAACTATGATTTGAGCCGTTCAAGTTTCTATGTCTTCGTCATTCTTCCAGGATCATTTTAGCATCATTTTTATTTAGTTTTTTGCATAATTTTAGATCACAAAAAAACACAAAAAAGGGGTTAGGGCTCGCCCCAATCCGGTGAGTTCTATTCCAATTGCTTCTTTCTTCCATCTCCTCTCCTATATTTTCTACACTTCCCATAGTTCTAATCGGTTTCTTTCACTTGGTTTATTGTTCTAGTTGCACAGGTCTTTTAAGCTAGCATCGGTTGGACTCTTCTTCATCGGCCGGCCGAAGAAGAAGAATGTTGAACTCACATCCCTATCTCCCACGCTAAGGTACACACGGTCAAATCAACTCAATCTTGTTTTTATTCTATAAAGCGGAGCCCGCGGCACCTGGCGACCACCTTTTTTATTAATGCTATAAGTTCATCTCCTCCTCACTCTCCACCCACATGACCTGAATCATCTCCGGTGCTCGAACGACACCGTGAGATGAAAGTTCGGGGATCAATGTGAGTGTGGGATCGAGGTGAGGACCTTTTACCGCTTTCTGAGTGTTTTCCAATTCACTCTTCTTTTTATCCTATTCTATCTTTCAACTTCTCTTGAGGTGGCGATCCGGAACCCATTTCCGGACTCGATAGCTTTTTGGCGACCATGGTGGGATAACCAATGTCTTCAACCGTGCTAGCTTGATTGATCCGTGCAACTAGTTGTTTTCCGATTTGGTTCCCTCGTGAACCGGCTTGTCCTTTACCTCTTCCATGTTAATTTACCCTTAAACTTTCTGTTTACTCTTTCATTAAATATTGTCTCCCATGTGGACTTGATTTGCTTGTCTTTAATTTCAACCCAGTTCCCGCGTGAACCACCCTTTTCTTCTTATAAACCGGTTCCCGCGTGAACCACCTTTCTTTTCCAACTCGGTTCCCACGTCGACCACCTCTTTACAGCGCCTTCAGATTGGCCTCACGTGGCCCTCTTTTCATTTTGTCATCTTTTACATCAGTTCCCGCGTGAACCACCCCTTTCTTCATTAAAACCGGTTCCCGCGTGAACCAACTCCTTCTTATAAACCGGTTCCCGAGTGAACCAACCCACTTTCAGATCGGTCCCCGCATGGACCACCCTTTCGCACCACTTTAAATTGGCCCCAAGTGGCCCTTCTTCATTTTTCCAATCAAACAAACCGGTTCCCGCGTGAACCACCCCTTTTCCTTCAAAAACCGGTTCCCGCGTGAACCGCCTATCTTTCCAAAAACCTGGCTCCTGCGTGAGCCACTTTATTTTCAAATTGGTCCCCGCATGGACCATCCTTTCACCCTTTACTTCAGATTTGTCCCCACTTGGACACTCCAACACAAGCCGGTTCCCGCGCGAACCACCTTTTAGTTGCTAGTTGCTAGTTACTTGTTTACTTTGTCATTGCTTGTCTTGATTGTATTCACTTGCTTGATTTATTTAATAGCTTTCATTCATGTTTGCATATTGATTGCTTCTTCTCCTCCTACCCTCCATTTTTCATTTTTGCATTAGCTTTTGCATCGGGTACCGGACTTGTTCCGATCTGTAGGGCATTCGAGGCGGGGGCTCTCTCTCCCAACACACCCTCACCCTCCAAACACCTTCTTGGTGGATTCCAACCTCTCTTTTGGGATATTCCTTCCTAGTTTATTTGGTTGTTTCCATCAAGGCCTCTATAAGTCCCCATCCGTGGAGTATTCCTCTCCTCATGATTGGGCCGGTTGTACCACTTCCCAAAACCTGAAGAAACCAAGTACCTACTCGTGGTGATTGAGGAACAACCTTAGGTCTTGAAAATTAAAGCAATAGGAACCATACCTATTTGAGTGAACAATTGCAAACAATCTATCTAATCTAAGGCTGAAACCTAAAAATTGTCGAGTAGACATTTTAAGAACTTGTTTGCATAACTTGCTTGCTCAGTAAAAATTAAAAACAACCAAAAAGTTCTTCTTGCAAAACACCTGAAAAAACAAAACAATAAAAACCTTTTTAGTTTTGTGTTCAAATTGTTTTTCAAACAACCAAATTGAAACAAAAAATTCAAAAAAAAACAAAACAAAACATAACAAAAAATCTTTAATTGTGTGCTTTGCTTGCTATTTTTTTAACCATCCTTGTAGAAAGATCGACAGGATGCCCATGATGCTAAGGTCTAAAAGACATGTCGGGATGCTGGACTACTACAAGACGGGTCACTACATGCTACAACAACCCATGGTCCAACAAAAGGGCCATGTTAATGCCATCAGGGAAACCAAAATTCAAGATCTCACCCATCTATCGACTCCGAAAACGGGTTCCGGATCGGCACCTCAAGAGAAGGTGAAAGATAGAATAGGGAAAAAGGGGGTGAATCATAAAACACTCAGAAAGTAGTAAAAAGTCCTCACCTCGGTCCCACACTCACATTGATCCCCGAACTTTCATCTCACAGCGTCGCTCGAGCACCGGAGATGGTTCAGGTCATGTGGGAGAAGAGTGAGGAGGAGATGAACTTATAACATGAATAAAAAGGTTGTCAATTAACGGAATAAAAACAAGATTGAGTTGATTTGACCGTGTGTACCTTAGCGCGGGAGATAGTGTGTGAGTTCAACCTTCTTTCTCTTCGGCCAGCCGATGAGGGAGAGTCCAACCAATGCTAGCTTGATGTACCTATGAAACTAGTAGACAAATAAGACAAGAAAACAAGTGAAGGGAGGATTAGAACTGTGTGAAGTGTAGTAACTGTAAAAACAAAAACACAAAACGGCAATTGGAAACAAACTCACCGAATTCGGGGTTAGCCGTAACCTTTTTTTTTGTTTTTTTAAGATGTATGAAATGATGAAAAAATGAATAAAAATTATGCTTAAATATAAACTAAATGATTTGAATGAAGAGTTAGCAAAGAGAATATGAATGGTTAAAGACAACACAACCCAGGCAAAGTGGCAACCGGGTTGGATAGATTCAATGTAAATTGCGCGGCTCTGATGTAGAGACCGTAACGAACAACACCAATGTCAAAATAAAGTGATGTTTGTTTCAAAATAAAGAGGACTCACCAAGTGTGTTTTGATATGAAGACAAGTTTGCTTGAATCTTATGATAAGTAATCTGAATTTACCTGATAAACCAGATCTTGGACAATGAAGCTCTGGAAACTCCCAGCACAATGTCGATGTAGGATGTGCTATGGGAACCTCAGATATCTGAATTGAATGATTCTTATTTTAAATAAAATAGGACTTACTGGGGAACAATTTCTGTGAAGGATGTATAGGCTGAATCCATCATCAAATGTACTTTAATTGACTGAGCAAATGATGACGTAGAAGAGAAGACTTCGGATCTGTCTGTGCAGCGCCGGTATTGAAGCCATAAAAAGCTGAGGGATGTCAGAATTGATATCCGTTTGTTGGAGATGAAATATATCTTGATTAAGAACACATCTTTTGAAGGAAGTCAGGCTGTAAAATGACTATAAAGATCTGTAGAAGCCGATGATCAGCAGTGCAGCATGTCAGAGCATAGACCGGCTTCTTCTTCACTTTGAGATGATCTCCGGGCACCGGGATGAAGAGAGGACGATTTGGGAAGGTTGGTACGAGCCAAGGGTGGCTGGAGGGTGAGGAGAAGAGTTCTGGAAGATGGGGATGCCCTTCTTGGGTCGTTCACATGAGTCTCCCTTTATAGGGGATGAAAAACAGGTCAAAAAATAGCAGTTTTGATACATCCGACCATTGGTTTGATTTCCTCCATTTAATGTTGCTAATTTTCATTCTGAGGCATCTAGAAACTTACCCAAATGATTGATAAGGATTGGAAACCGTGGATCACCTTCCCCATGTTCAAAATATGTCTCCACTTGAAGAGGAAACAAATCTAGTCTAAAAATGGCAAGTTTTGATGTATAAGACAACAAGTTGGATTGCCATCATTTGATGATGCTAATTTCGACCGTGAAGCTTCCATATGCTATAAAAAGTGATATAGAGGAGGAAAAAGGAAGGTAAGGTCGTGAATTGGTCAGATATGTGCCCGACGGGCTGGGCTTGCATGCAATTGGGCTTGATCGGAGCTGTGTGCGGACAGAACTGCGCATCTGACATCCAAAGGGCGCTGCAGACAAATGGGAGATGAAATGATGCAAAATGAATAAAAATGCAATTGGAAACAAACTCACCGGATTCGAGGTTAGCCGTAACCTTTTTTTTTGGTTTTTTTATGATGTATGAAATGATGCAAAATGAATAAAAATGATGCTTAAATATGAACTAAATGATTTTAATGAAGAGTTAGAAAAGAGAATATGAATGGTTAAAGACAACACAACCCAGGCAAAGTGGCAACCGGGTTGGATAGATTCAATGTAAATTGCGCGGCTCTGATGCAGAGACCGTATCGAACACTACCAATGTCAGAATAAAGTGATGTTTGTTTCAAAATAAAGAGGACTCACCAAGGGTGTTTTTATATGAAGACAAGTTTGCTTAAATCTTATGATAAGTAATCTGAATTTACCTGATAAGCCGGATCTTGGACAGTGAAGTTCTAGAAACTCCCAGCATAATGTCGATGTAGGATGTGCTATGGGCACCACAGATATCTGAATTGAATGATTCTTATTTTAAATAAAATAGGACTTACTGGGTAACAATTTCTATGAAGGATGTATAGGCTGAATCTATCATCAATTATACTGAAATTGACTGAGAAAATGGTGACTTAGAAGAGAAGATTTCGGATTTGTCTGCACAGCGCCGGTATTGAAGCCATAAAAAGCCGAGGGATGTAAGAATATATATCCGTTTGTTGGATATGAAATATATATTGATTAAGAAAACTTCTTCTGAAGGAAGTTAGGCTGGAAAATGACTATAAATATCTGTAGAAGTCGATGATCAGCAGTGCAGCACGTCGGGCATAGACCAGCTTCTTCTTAACTTAAGGATGATCTCGGGGCACCGGGATGAAGAGAGGACGATTTGGGGAGGTTGGGACGAGCCAAGGGTGGCTGGAGGGTGAGGAGAAGAGTGCTGGAATATGGGGATGCCCTTCTTAGGTCGTTCATATGAGTCTCCCTTTATAGGGGATGAAAAACATGTCAAAAAATAGCATGTTTTGATACATCCGACCATAGGTTGGATTTCCTCCATTTAATGTTGCTAATTTTCATTCTTAAGCATATATAAACTTACCAAAATGATTTAGAGGGATTGGAAACCATTGATCACCTTCCCCATGTTCAAAATATGTCTCCACTTGAAGAGGAAACAAATCTAGTCTAAAAATGGCAAGTTTTGATGTATAAGACAACAAGTTGGATTGGCATCATTTGATGATGCTAATTTCGACCATGAAGCTTTCATATGGTATAAAAAGTGATATAGAGGAGGATAAAGGAAGTTAAGGTCATGAATTGGTCAGATATGTGCCCGACGGGCTGGGCTTGCATGCAATTGGGCTTGATCAGTGCTGTGTGCGGATAGAACTGTGCATGTGACTTCCAAAGGGCTCTGCGGACAAATGGGAGATCAGAATTGAATTCCGTTTGTTGCAATGGAAAGATAACTCAGATAAGAAGATTATTTGTGTTGAATACCTTTTCATTAGACGTCCATATAATCCTGTAAAAAATTTCCAAGTGGATATGCTGAGAAAAGCATAATCTGGCACACCACCAAGAGTCTCTTGTTCAGCAAACACGAATTTGATTAGAAATTAACAAATCATCCTCATATTTCCAATAAGAACCAGAGCTCATCCAAAAGGGTGGTTCATCATGATTTTGATGGTCTAAAAGAGATGTTGCCAATGGAATAAGAGTTAAGCCCCAAATAAGGCCAAATTGGCGTTTCTACAGCTTGCCTCGCCTTGATGTTGGCTTTGCAAGGGAATGACATGTAGCGTAGCAGAGTGAAATGTAGAGAAAGCATAGCGAAGCGAGGTGGATTGTAATGGAATGTAGTGGAGCAAAATGGCAATGGACTGAAAAGGTGGCATCAAGGTGTAGATATAGACACGCTCAACGAACAGATTCGACAAGACGAATGTCCTCAAGTCACCTGGTTAACCACCATGTTTCATTAAGTCTTCCTATGTTCGATTGGTAAAAGATGTGCCATTGGCACGAGAGAAGAATAGCCAACCCCCAACGCGGTGGGGAGTCCCCGAAACATGGGTTCGTAGGTTCATCATCATCCGGTAACCCGATCTTTGCGGTGTTCCTGTACTGTGGTGGGCTAAAGTTTAAAAAAAGATTTGTTTTGAAAAAGTAAAAGAATACCAATCGAGCACATTCAGGCTCTTAGATTCATTTAATCTTCTAGGAGACAAGATTTAATTCGGAATGGAATGATCTCGAATTCCAAAAGGCAAATGTTTAAGTACAAACCATGACGATACAAGTTTAGATCGAATAGGAGGCCCTTGGCGGGAGGAAGTGACTGCCATAGTAGGATAAATAGCAAGAAGGTTGTTGCAGTGGCCACAGTGTTGATAGAAATGAAAGAGTTGGAGGCACAAGGTGATTATCGAACACGGTGGGATTAACAGGCATAGTGGGATATTAGAAAGATTAGTGGGACTAGAAAACACGGTGGGATTAGAAAACATGATGGGATATGAAAACATGATGGGATTTAGAATGATCGAAATTATGATACATGAGGGTGAGAAGGTGAAGCTTTTGAAAGGATGTATGCAATGATAAAACAAAATATAATGTAACTAAAGCTACATGATGCATGCTGGGCTCAAGAAAACAAAAACAAAACTTGTCTAACAATTAGTTGAAGATATAGAATGTCTATGAGGTCAAGATACCCATTCGGGAACCATTGTCCCTCACTGCACAATTTTGGCTTATCCGTGAGCACAAAGAATGACCGGACCGTCGTGGATTTTGATGAAGGGGATCTCGGGCCTGGTCTTCATTGCATTCACGGTCTTCAACATCATTGCATAAAATAAATAGTAATGCACCTAACATATGCTAAGAAAGGAAATGAGAATGGTGAGTTTGCGATGTGATGACATGCATTCTCACAAAAGAGTTCATACGTCTTAATGAGGACACAGAGAAAATGCTTTTCGGCAAAGTTGAGGCCGAGGTAATGATGACACCTCCTCTTGAGAATCCTCAAGGGAGGGAAGTGGCAAGTGTCGCCTACAAATAGTTTCTCGGCAAAGTTAAGGCCGAGGTTATGGTGACACCTCCTCCTAAGAATCCTTAGGGGAGGGAAGTGGCGAGCATCGCCTTGCTGTGCAGTTCTCCTTGTTTGTTCTTCGTGCCTGAAATACTCAAAAAATAAGATTAGAATGCCAGTATGGCTTATCCCCCTTGCATGTTGCAGTATGTAGGTCAAGGGGTGTAAAGTTTTTCTTGTGCCTGAAACACTTAGAAGGAAGAGATTAGAACAACAATGCGGCTTATCTCCCTTGCAAGTTTTAGTATGCCTTGACCTTTGTCAAGGGGTGTAATAAGTTCTCCTTATGCCTGAAACACTTTGAAGAAAGAGATTAGAACAATAATGCGGCTTATCCCCCTTGCAAGTTGCAGTATACCATGACCTTTGTCAAGGGGTGTAGCCTTCTTAAGGGTGTAAAAAAAATAAAGCAGCAAATATGCAATGAAATATTTGAAACATGAGAGACTAAAAATAAATTTGAATATAAAGACGAGAATTCAAACCAAACATGGCAAAAAAAAATTTAATTTTTTTTAAAATTTGTCTAAATTTGAAAAGAAGTTTTGTTAAAAGATTAAATTTGTTTTTGGAATTTTGAAAATATTCAGTTTTTTTGGAGTTTTGAGATATTTTTTTGTAGTTTTGAAGATATTCAGCTTTTTTGGGGTTTTTTGAAAATATTTTTTTTGAGAGAAAATTCAGTATTGACACAAGTTCTCATCACTTGGTTGTTTTTCTAGGTTCACTGGTAGATACCATGTGCAAAATGGGGTTCCTTACCTAGAATCTTTCCGACCTTCAACCTTTTTTGATCAACCAAAGTTTTAGCTTTGATTTGGTTGGTCCACCCGCACCTTGGGGGGGGGGGGTAAGAATGAAGAATTGATAAGAAAGTCCTTGATAAACTTTGGAGATGTTGAGAGGGATTTCTCTACTCACACCTAATTGCCCATTGGGGTTCGGCCTCTTCGGGTCTTTTCTTCTTTATTGACAAACCTATTTTTTTGTTGCACACATTCGGATAGGTCTTTGACTTGTGGGGTCATTGCCCATCTTTTGGCGCCTTTTTCATTTTTTACATTTCTGGGTACTCATTTAGACAGGCCCATATTTGTTTAAACCTGTGGGATTCATTGCCCATCTTTTGGCACCCTTTTTCTTTAAGAAGTTGGACCTTTCGAGACGGCCTCCTACTAAGGCAGTGGATGCTTTCAATACTCTCCCCCTCTAGTCCCCTTTGCCTATCTTGGACCGAACAGCGAATAGAAGAGAATATGGTGAGGGTTTTCCTTCCACCTCTGAACCTTGCCTAGTTTCTCTCAGGTGTTGGGTCATCCGGATTCTGGGACCGGGATGTGTTTTGTGTGTAGAATGGTATCTACCCTCGACTCCTAGACAACAACCTAGGACATGTGAACTCAAGTCATACTGGTAGTTCTCTCCATTTTTGAGGTAGATTATATTCCATAGGTGAATCAATTGTTTGCATGCCTTGCAATGTAAAGAATTTGTTTAATAAAAACAAGGTAGCTACAAATATCGTCAATCACGAATTTCTCTCAATTAAAATTGTCATGTGAAATTCAAAATAATTTTTTTTAAAAATATTGCTTTGCAGATGACATAATGATGATGAATGCAATGTAATACCTGAGAGAAGAAGTTCATTGCTGATGACGACTTTGTTTGTGCTTGCCTTGCCTTGTCTGCCATGCCTTGCCTTGCCTTGCCCAATTGCTTCCACTGTTGATATGCACCATATTGCATTGGATTGATGATTCAGAGTCATATGATGAAGTGAAAGATATGGAGGATCTGATTTAGCATGGCAGAGTCAAAATTAATGATGTAAAAGGCAAAGAGTGTGGTATCACCCAAGAAATTTCTCTACCTTGATTTTTTTTGTAAATAAAATTTGGAAAAGGAAAGATAATGCTTTAAAAGTAAAGTGAGCTAAAGTGGGATCTAGGGCCGATGAGTTGATAGTGGGATCGCACACCCGGGAAGGGTTGAAATCAAGGGCCAAGAGTTGAATGCGAGCCAAAGGGCCCAATTGATGTTGGTGGGCTTGAGGGCCTAACTAAAGGTGATGGGCTCGAGGGCCTAACTAAAGGTGATGGGCTCGATGGCCCGATTGAAGGTTGAGCTCGAGGGACCCAACGAAAAGAATGGGCATGTGGACCCGATTTAGGTGATTAGCAGTATGATTGTGATTTGGAAGATTTGTGATGGGCTTGTGGGCACCAACGAAGAGTATGGGTGCACAAGCCCATAGTTGAAGTGGGGGCACGGGGGCCCGATTTCAAAGAAGTTTGGGCACGCGGGCCCGATGGTGAAGAAATGGAGGCATATAGGCCCAAAGTTGAAGGAGTGTGGGCATGTGTGCCCGAGTTTGTTGGAAGGTGGGCACGTGGGCCCGATTTAGAAGAAAATTGGGAACATGGGCCGGTTGTAAAAAAACATGGGCATGTGAGCCAGGTTGAGGTGAATTGCGGGCACGTGGCCCGATTTAGAAAAATTAAGGGCACAAGGGCCCGATTTGGGAGAATTATAGGCACGTGGGCCCGATGGAAGGAAAGGGGCACGTAGGCCTAGTTGGGGAAAAGGGGCATATGGGCCCAGTTGAAGTAAAGGGGCATGCAAACCCGATTAATTAAAAGGGGCACGTGGGCCTGGTTGAAGAAGAGGAGCATAAGAGCGTAGTTGATGAAGAGGGGCACATGGGCCCAGTTTGATAAAGGGGGGCACATGGGCCTGGCTGATGGAAAGGGGCACATGGGCCCAGTTGATGAAAATGGGAATAAGAGCCCGATTGACGATAAGGGGCATAAGTGCCCGAAAATGGGGCATAAGGAACCAAGAAAGGGGCATAAGGGCCCAATTGAGTGGGATGGGGTGTGGGCCATGGCCCTTAGATTGACAGATTTTGGACCCATGGGCCTGATTGATTGTTGTAAGAGGAATAACGAAAAGGCAGTGGCCCTAAGATTGAGGAATTGTGGGCCCATGGGCCCAATCATTGATTTGGAGGAGAATAAAGAAAGGGTCGTGGCCCTAAGATTGATTGATCGTGGGCCCATGGGCCGGATTGTTTCTTAGGAGAAGAATGGGGTAAGGGTCGTGGCCCTAAGATCGATGCTAAGGGATTTGCCCGCCTATCTGGAGGAGGTCCCAGTATCCCTTTGTCTATGCCCTTCTGGAGGCTTGTCGATTCATTTTTCATTTCACTGACCAATTCTATCCCCTTATTTTTTTGTTCAGGGGTCAATTTTATCTCCCCATCTTCATTGATCAATTCCAATGATGGTAACAGTTGATCAATGCCCGACAAATCCTTGCCTAGTCTATCATTGGATTAACAATCAACTAAGTTTATGATTCCTTCATCTAAGCTCCCTATAGCAGGCTTCTCCTTAGGATGTTCTATGGAAGAGGGCATGCCTAGTCTAGGGGATTCCTAAAAGGTAGAAGGGTTTGGTTCAATCTCCCCTACTGGCTGACTTTGATCCTAAGATATAGCAATGACATGATGAAAAGCTAATTCTTCTGCCATGGTAGGAGCACAAATGATTGGAGTTATTAATTCCTCTACCAGGGTAGGAGCATGAAGGGTCAAAGTGACTGAATCATCTGCCATGGAAGGAGCATGGATGATTGGAGTGACTAGTTCCTCTACCATGGCAGGAGCAACAATAGAAACAACTGGTTTGACTAACTGAGGGGGAACACTATGTTGAGGGATTGATTGAAGTGGTGCTGGCATAGAAGACGGTTCAGGTTGGGGAGCTATTGGTGAAATTGGTTGAGGGGCCAAGGCTTATGTGGTTGGCCAAGGAGATGTTGGTGAAGTAGACTGAGAAGCTAAGGGTCGAATGATTGGCCAAGGGGCCTTTGGAAATGTTGGTGGAGTCAAAGGCTGGGGAACTGGTTTAGGTAACGAAGTATTTGCACAAGCGACAAGAGGAACCTGATTGTGCACAGTTGGTTTCACCATTAGCACAGGTTGCATGACCGACCGAGGTTGGGGCATGGGTGGCCTAATCAACTAGCGTCGAGGAGTTGGCTGAAGATGATGATCTGGATGAGGTTAGAGAGGACTCCTAGGTTGGTGCATAGCATCAATGCTCCTCTCAAGCCTGGGCCTCAATTTATCAGAATATTGCATTAATTCTACATCTCCTTTTTATTCCCCAATTATTGAATAACCCAGCCCATATCGTTGCAAAAATTTAGCCTTGATAATTTTGAAATCCCATATCTCTATTTCCCCTAGTGAAAAGAACCATTCTAGGGCTGCACCATCCAATGGTCGCTTAAAAAGAATAGCAAGAGCTCTTCGATCATTTAGCCATCGAGATGATTTGCTCAAGAAATCATTGACATGGGTGAAGGGATCACCTAAGCCATTGTAGCGATGGTAGGCTGGTGTTTGTGATGGAGGGATATGTGAGACTGGGAAAGATGGAGCAGATATTTTAGGGATGACATTCGAGTCCAAACGGTGCCTTAGCTCTTCAAAGTGCTCATCCATTTGGTTGAGTTTGTCCATGAATGCTTGAGTGAGGTTGGGTTCCTAAGCCACCGGTGCAAGGTATTTAGATGAATGGGTTGGAAGAGGTGGCTTCAAAGTAGGAACTGGCATAGAATTATATGAATGCCCCACAACAGGGTGAGTAGAGGCACAACAGGGTTGCCCAGGTGAGGAGATGATGAGGGGCCTGACTGTTGATTGGGGTGGTGACGGGACTTGATTTCCCTCGACCGGATCATGATTGGCGGACATCTTGCCCTTTGTTAAAGATTGCACAAGTGAAAAGGATTCAGGATCTAGATGGAGGGATAGACCCTGGAGGATTTGTTCCACACTAAGTGAAGCAGGTGGATGTGTAGGATTTTGAACTTCAGGTTCTCTGACAGCATTGACATGGCCCTCTGGTTGGACCATGGGTTGTTGCAGCTCGTAGTAGTCTGACCTCCCAACGTGGCTTCCAGACCTTAGCATCATGGGCATCATGTCGATCTTTCTACAAAGAGGGTTAAAAAAAGAGCAAGCAAAGCACAAAATTAAAGATTTATTGTTATGTTTTTGTTTTGTTTGATTTTTTTTCAATTTGGTTGTTTGGAAAACAAGTTGAACACAAAATAAAAAAGGTTTTTTTTTTGTTTTTTTAGGTGTTTTGAAAGAATAAATTTTTTTTGGTTGTATTCAATTGTGGTGAGCAAGCAAGTTATGCAAACAAGGTTTTAAAATGACTACTTGACAATATTTGGGTTGAAACCTTAGATTAGATAGATTGTTAGCAAATGTTCACTCAAATGGGTATGGTTCCTATTTCTTCAATCTTCAAGACCTAAGGTTATCACTCAATCACCACGAGTAGGTACTTGGGTTCTTCGGGTTTTGGGAAAGTGGTACAACCGGCCCAATCATGCGGAGAGGAATACTCCACGGATGGGGACTTACGGAGGTCTTGATGGAAACCACCAAATCAACTAGGAAGGAATATCCCAGAAGAGAGGTAAGAATCCACCAAGAAGGTGTTTGGAGGGTGAGGGTGTGTTGGGAGAGAGAGCCCCCTCCTCGAATGCCCTACGGATTGGAGCAAGTCCGGTACCCGATGCAAAAAGCTAATGCAAAAGTAAAAATAGAGAGTAAGAGGAGAAGAAGCAATAAATATGCGCAAACATAAAATGAAAAGAAGTAGGTAAATCAAACATGCATTATGCAAACAAGATAAGCAATCATGCAACAAAACAAACAATCTAGTGACTAGAACTGTATTAGAATGAAACTAGTTGCACAAACAAATCAAGCTAGCACAGTTAAAGACATTGGTTGTCCCACCGTGGTTGCCAAAAAGCTGTCGACTCCGAAAATGGGTTCCGGATCAGCACCTCAATAGAAGGTGAAAGAAAGAATAGGGAAAAAGGGGGTGAATCATAAAACACTCAGAAAGCAGTAAAAAGTCCTCACCTCGGTCCCACACTCACATTGATCCCCGAACTTTCATCTCACAGCGTCGCTCGAGCACCGGAGATGGTTCAGGTCATGTGGGAGAAGAGTGAGGAGGAGATGAACTTATAACATGAATAAAAAGATTGTCAATTAACGGAATAAAAACAAGATTGAGTTGATTTGACCGTGTGTACCTTAGCGCGGGAGATAGTGTGTGAGTTCAACCTTCTTTCTCTTCGGCCGGCCGATGAGGGAGAGTCCAACCAATGCTAGCTTGATGTACCTATGCAACTAGTAGACAAATAAGACAAGAAAACAAGTGAAGGGAGGATTAGAACTGTGTGAAGTGTAGTAACTGTAAAAACAATAACACAAAACGGCAATTGGAAACAAACTCACCGAATTCGGGGTTAGCCGTAACCTTTTTTTTGGGTTTTTTTATGATGTATGAAATGATGAAAAAATGAATAAAAATGATGCTTAAATATGAACTAAATGATTTGAATGAAGAGTTAGCAAAGAGAATATGAATGGTTAAAGACAACACAACCCAGGCAAAGTGGCAACCGGGTTGGATAAATTCAATGTAAATTGCGCGGCTATGATGTAGAGATCGTAATGAACAGAACCAATGTCAAAATAAAGTGATGTTTGTTTCAAAATAAATAGGACTCACCAAGGGTGTTTTTATATGAAGACAAGTTTTCTTGAATCTTATGATAAGTAATCTGAATTTACCTGATATGCCAGATCTTAGACAATGAAGTTCTGGAAACTCCCAGCACAATGTCGATATAGGATGTGCTATGGGAACCGTAGATATCTGAATTGAATGATTCTTATTTTAAATAAAATAGGACTCACTGGGGAACAATTTCTGTGAAGGATGTATAGGCTGAATCCATCATCAAATGTACTGATATTAACTGAGAAAATGATGACGTAGAAGAGAAGACTTTGGATCTGTCTGTGCAGCGCCGGTATTGAAGCCATAAAAAGCTGAGGGATGTCAGAATTGATATCCGTTTGTTGGAGATGAAATATATCTTGATTAAGAACACTTCTTTTGAAGGAAGTCAGGCTGTAAAATGACTATAAAGATCTGTAGAAGCCGATGATCAACAGTGCAGCATGTCAGAGCATAGACCGGCTTCTTCTTCACTTTGAGATGATCTCCGGGCACCGGGATGAAGAGAGGACGATTTGGGAAGGTTGGGATGAGCCAAGGGTGGCTGGAGGGTGAGGAGAAGAGTTCTGGAAGATGGGGATGCCCTTCTTAGGTCGTTCACATGAGTCTCCCTTTATAGGGAATGAAAAACAGGTCAAAAAATAGCAGTTTTGATACATCCGACCATTGGTTGGATTTCCTCCATTTAATGTTGCTAATTTTCATTCTGAGGCATCTAGAAACTTACCCAAATGATTTATAAGGATTGGAAACCGTGGATCACCTTCCCCATGTTCAAAATATGTCTCCACTTGAAGAGGAAACAAATCTAGTCTAAAAATGGCAAGTTTTGATGTATAAGACAACAAGTTGGATTGCCATCATTTGATGATGCTAATTTAGACCATGATGCTTCCATATGCTATAAAAAGTGATATAGAGGAGGAAAAAGGAAGGTAAGGTCGTGAATTGGTCAGATATGTGCCTAATGGGTTGGGCTTGCGTGCAATTGGGCTTGATCGGTGCTGTGTGCGGACAGAACTGCGCATCTGACTTCCAAAGGGCGCTGCAGACAAATGGGAGATTAGAATTGAATGACGTTTGTTGAAATGGAAAGATAACTCAGATAAGAAGATTATTTGTGTTGAATACTTTTTCATTAGACGTCCATATAATCCTGTGAAAAATTTTCAAATAGTGGATATGCTGAGAAAAGCATAATCTGGCACACCACCAAGAGTCTCTTGTTCAGCAAACATGGATTTGATTAGAAATTAGAAAATCATCCTCATATTTCCAAAAAGCACCTCAGCTCATCCAAAAGGGTGGTTCATCATGATTTTGATGGTCTAAAAGATATGTTACCAATGGAATAAGAGTTTAAGCCCAAAATAAGGCCAAATTGGCGTGTCTACACCATCAGCCTGCTCCGCTCAGCATGGAGCAACTCCTTCAGGGTCTATCTCTCCACCTTGATCCTAAATCCTTCTTAATTGTGCAGTCCCTAGCAAAGGGAAAGATGCTTGTCAATCATAGTCTAGCCAAAGTCAACCGAGCTACCTCGCCTTCCCAATCGACAGTTCGACCTCTTGCCATAACCCCACCTAGGCAGCCCTTCCATGTTACTTCACCTACTCACCCCATTGTGGGTCATTCTTTAGCTCACACACCAACTCACCTCTCTCCCATCTAGGTGCCACGCGCACACCCCCTAGTGAATTCCTCCCTACCTGTTGCCAAGGATAAAGAAACAATCAAATTCCCCCTCTGTACTATCTACATCCCCCCATCACAAACACCAGCCTACCATCGTTACAATGGCCCAGGTGATCCCTTCACCCATGGCAATGATTTCCTGAGCAAATCATCTCGATGGCAGAATGATAGAAAGACCCTTGCCTTTCTTTTTAGGATATCTTTAGAGGGTGCAGCCCTAGATTGGTTTTTTCATTGAATGAAATAGAAATATGGGATTTTGAAATTGTCAAGGCCAAATTCTTGAAACGATATGGGCCAGGCTATTCAATAGTTGGAAAACTAAAAGAAGATGTGGAATTAATGTAATATTCTGATGAATTGAAGCCCAGGCTTGAGAGGAGCATTGATGCTATGCACCAACTTAGGACTCTCTCCAACCTCATCCAGATCATCATCTTTAGCCGACTCCTTGATGCCAGTTGATTAGGCCACCCGTGCCCCAACCTCAGCTGGTCATGCAACCCGTGCTAATGGCGAAACCAACTGTGAACAATCAAGTTCCTCTTGTCGCTTGTGCAAATACTCCATTAATTCAACTGGCTTCCCAGCCTTCGACTCCACCAACATTTCTTAAGGTCCATCGGCCAATCATCCGACCATTGGCTTCTCAGCCTATTCCAACAACAACCCCTCGGCTAGCCACGCAAGCCTTGGCCCCTCAACCCACTTCACCAACGGTCCCTTGGCCAATCATTAATCCTAAGCCTATCGAGCAAACCCCGGCTTCTCAACCAATCCCACCGCATAGGGATCCTCCTCAGTTGGTTGCACAACAACCAATCATTTCTTCTATTACTCTGGCCTGAACAAAGGAATCAATCACTCCTACTATTCTTGCTCTTGCTGTTGTAGAAGATTCGGACACTTCAATCCTTCATGCTCCTTCCCTAGCGGAGGAATCAATCACTCTAACCATTTGTGCTCCTACCCTGGTAGAGGAATCGACTCCTCAACATATCCTTGCTCTCTCTCAAGATCAAAGTAAGCCAGTAGGGGAGGTCAAGCCGAACTCTTCTATCTTTTTGGAATCCCCTAGACTAGGCATGCCCTTTTCCCCAGAACAACCTGAGGAGAAGCCTACTGTAAGGAGCTTAGGTGGGGAGTTCATAAATTTTGTTGATTGTCAAGAACTAGGCAAGGATTCTTCTTGTGTAGATCAACTATCATCATCATTGGAATTGATCCGTGAAGTTTGTCAGATTGAATTGATCCCTGAGCTGAGAAGTAAGGAGACCGAATTGGTTAGTGAAATGGGAAATGAATCTATAAACCTATAGAAGGAAGATGCATACCTTAGTAAGGGGATACTAGGACCTCCTCCAGGTAGGCAGGTAAATCCCCTAGCATCAATATTAGGGCCACGACCCTTACCCCATTCTTCTCCTAAGCAACAATCCGGCCCATACGATCAATCTATCTTAGGGCCACAACCCTTTCTCTACCCTCATCCCAATCAAAAATCAGGTCCATGGGCCTACAATTCCTCAATCTTAGGGCCACCACCTTTTTTTTTATCCTTCTCACAACCATTGATCAGGCCCATGGGTCCAAAATCTGTCAATCTTAGGGCCATGGCCCACACCCCATCCCACTCAATTGGGCCCTTATGCCCCATTTTTGGGAACTTATGCCCTTTTTCATCAATCGGGCTCTTATGCCCCTTTTCATCAACTAGGCCCATGTGGCCCTTTCCATCAGCCGGGCCCACGTGCCCCCTTTATCCAACTAGGCCCATGTGCCCCTTTTAATCAACCGGGCTCTTATGCGCCTCATCAAAATATGAAATTAACATTTCAAATTACATCAAAATCAATTCATAAATCAACATAAGTCAACTCCAAACCAAATCTAATCAAACTTGTTTGCATCTCATCGGGCTTCAAAGGCCAAGGCCCTTTGTGTTCTTTATACGTTGTGGATGTGTACGCTCTCGTTAAACAAGATCGCTATGGTAGTTAATAAAGAGTGTTCGAGTGTTTGCTTGATGTAAATAAACATCGGATATTCGCACCATCCGATGGAGAGAGGTCAAAAAATATTTTCACAGAACCCGAACCTCGGTTCTATACTCTTCTAATATCATCTGGACTACCTAGTATTTTTATGGTTTACCACTTACTTTACTAGAAATTTTGGGTACATTATTTCATCATCCAAAAAAAACACACAAATCTTTTAAACACATTCAAAATTGAAATGATTCTCGAGGTTCCAACACACAACCCAGGCAAAGTTGCAAGCAGGTTGGACAAATTCAATATAGACTGCACGGCTCTGATGTAAAGACTACAACAGATAGCACCGATGTCAGAATTGAGTGTTGTTCATTTCAAAATCAAGAAAAATAAACAAGGGTGGTTTAAGATGAAGACAAGTTTTCTTGAATTGTTTCAGAAGTGGTATTAATTTACATGATAGTTATGTTGTTGAAAGTTGATGATCCAGGAACCATAGCTCTATGTTGATTCAAGATTTGCCTCTGGCACCACTTATGTCCAAATTAAATGATTATCATTGGGAATATAAGATAGCTCATAGTGTGAAAATTTGTATGAATAAGGTGTAGGCTGGATCAATTTGGAATTGTATGAAAACTGACTGAGAAAACAATGGTTGAGAAGAGGAGACTGTGGATTTGTCTATGCAGCACCAGTGTAGAAGCTGCCAAGAACTGAGAAAACATATGAATTGGTATCCATTTATAGGATATAAAATATAAACTGATTAAGAACACTTCTTCTAAAAGAATCTAGGCCAGAAAATGATCAGAGAGATCTATAGAAGCCGATGATCAACAAAGCAGCACATCGGAGCATAGATCGGCTTCTCTTTCACTTCGGGATGATCTCCAGACACTGGGACAAAGAGAGGATGATTTAGGGAGGTTGGAATATGAGGATAAGGATGCTGAAGGATGGGGATTCCCTTCTTAGGTCATTCATATGAGTCTCCTTTTATAGGGGATGAGAAATAGGTCAAAAAAAGCAAGTTTTGATATATCCGACCATAGGTTGGATTTCCTCTATTTAATAATGTTAATTTTTATCATGAGGCTTCTATAAACTTAAGCACCTTATTTATAGGGATTTAAAATAGTAGATCGCCTTCCCCATGTTCAAAATATGTCTCAACTTGAAGATGAAACAAATATGGTTTAAAAATAGCAAGTTTTGATGTATAAGACAACAAATTGGATTGCCATCATTTGATGATGTTAATTTTCATCATGAAGCTTTTAGAAACTCATCCAATAAAGATGAAAGATAAAAAAAGGAAAGAAAGGTCATGAATTGGGTCGGGGATGTGGCCAAAAGGCTGGGCATTCACTCTATTGGTCTTGATCGGGGCTGCATGCAAATAGAATTACACATCTGAATTCTGAGGGGAGCTGAGAACAAACACGAGATCAGAATTGAATGTTGTTTGGTGCTATAAAAAGAGGACTCAGAGTGGAATATTATTTATGTTGAATACTTCTTTTGTATATGTCCACAAAATCTTGTGAAAATTTTCAAAAAGGAGATGCTAGGTAAAGCATAATTTGGCACGCAACTTGGTGGCACGACCTTGGTGCATAGACCACTAAGAGCAACTCAGAAGTTAGAATGGGATCTCATTCAGCAAACATGTTTTCAACTAGGGATCAACAACTCATCCTCAGATTTACAGTAAGCTCCTTGGATCGTCTAAAAGGATAGTTTAACTTGATTTTAATAGCCTAAATAAGAAGTTGCCAATGGAATAAGGGTTTAAGCTCCAAATGAAGCCAAATTGGCATGTCTACAACTTGCCTCACCTTGATGTTGGCTTTGAAATGGAATGATATGTAGTGGAGTCAAGTGAAATGTAAAGAAACGTAGTGAAGCGAAGTAGATTGTAATGGACTGTAGTGGAGTGAAATAGCAATGGATTGAAAAGGTGGCATCAATGTGTAGATGTAGACACGCTCAATGAGCAAATTTAGCAAAGCAAAGCTCCTCAAGTTTCTTGGATTACTGCCATGTTTCATTGAGCCTTCGTATCTCCAATTGATAAGATATGTGCCATAGGCACGTGAGAAGTATAGCCAACCGCCAATGCAATGGGGAGTCCCCGAATCATGGGTTTGTAGGTTCATCATCAGCCAGCAACTTAATCTTTCTGGTGTTCTTGTACTGTGATAAGTTAAAGATTAAAAAAATTTGTTTTTCAAAATAAAAGAATACCAATCGAGCATATTCTGGCTCTTAGATTTATTTAAGCTTTTCAAAAGACATAATTTGATTCGGAATGGAATGATTTTAGATTCTAAAAAGCAAATTTTAAGCTCAATCAATTGACTTTGAGTGTAATGGTTATGCAAGAATGATGATTAAATATGTACTCATGGTAGGATAAGGTGACTACCATGGTGGGATGAATAGCAAGAAAGTATTGCAATGGCCACGGTGGGATAGAAATGAAAGATGTTGAAGGACACAAGGTGATTACGATAGTTGATGGACACGGTGGGATTAATGAACAAGGTTGGATAATGAAAAGATAAGAATTGAGATAAATGATGGGATGAAGAGACCAAGTGAGATTCAGAAGATGTGATGACCACAGAGGGATGGAGAGATAATAAGTAAGAATGTGATGGAACTAATGCAAAACTATATGATGCATGTTGGGCTAAAAAAATCAAAAATTTACTTAACAAACTAGTTGAAGATATAGATTGAACATCGGAGGTCAAGATACCCAATCAGAAACTATTGTACCTTGATATTTAATTTTGGGTTATCCGTGAACACAAAGAATGACCTAATCGTCATAGATTTTGATGAAGGGGATCTCGGGTTTGGTTTTCTTCGCATTCATGGTCTTCAACACCAATGCATGAAATAAATAGTAATGCACGTAATATATGCTAAGAAGTAATATGATAATGGGGAGTTTGCAATGTGATGACATGCATTCTCACAAAAAGTACATGTGTCCTAATGAAGACATAGAGTTTTGCTTTGAAGAAAGTTCCTCGCCAAAGTTGAGGCCGAGGTCATGGTGACACCTCCTCCTAAGAATTCTCAGGGGAGGGAAGCAGCGAGCAAAGCCTTGTTGAAGTCTTGAAAGAGGTTCCATGGCAAAGTTGAGGCCAAAGCTATGGTGACACCTCCTCCTAAGAATCCTCAGGAGAGGGAAGTGGCAAGCATAGCGTTCTTGTGTAAGGTTCTCATTTGTTCTTCATACCTGAAATACTAAAAAATGAGGTTAGAACAATAGTATGGCTTATCCCCCTGCAAGGTGCAGTCTGCCTTGACCTTTGTCAAGAGGTGATAGCCTTCTTAAGAATGTAAAAATAAAGCAAAAATTTTGTAGTAAAAATGAATATAAAGATGAAACTTTAAATCAAAGATGGTGATGACATTTTTTTGGATTTTGAAACTTTTTTTGGATTTTGAAAAAAGATTCAATTTTGGGGGATTTTTAAAAACATTCAATTTTTTGGATTTTTTGACAATATTCATTATTTTAGTTTTTAAATTTATTTATTTTTTTAGAAGTTTTGATGATATTCATTTTTTTGGGAGTTTTGAAGAGATTCCTGTTTTTTTGAAGTTTTGAAGATATTCAATTTTTTTGGAGTTTTTGAAAATATTTAATTTTTTTGGAGATAAAAATCAGTATTGACAAAAGTCCACAACACACGGTTCTTATTCTAGGTTCATTGGTAGATACCATGTGCAAAAGAAGGGGTTCCTTTCCCAGAATCTTCCTGGCTCTCAACCCTTGATCGGTTAGAGTTTAGCTATGATTTGGTTGGTCCACCCACACCCTGAGGGGTTAGGAATGCAGAATTAATAAGGAAGTCCTTGATAGGCTTTAGAGATGTTAAGAGGGATTTCTCTACTCACACCCAATTACCTACTAAGATTCGACCTCTACAAGTCTTTTCTTCTTTATTGACAAACCTATTTTTGTAGCACAAATTCGGATAGATGCTTTGACCTATGGGATCATTTGCCCATATTTTGGCACATTTTTTTTCATTTTCTGTATTTTTTGGGTACTCATTCAGACATGCCCATATTTGTTTAAATTTGTGGGGTTTATTACCCATCCTTTGCACCTTTTTTTCCTCTTTTGAGGAGTTAGACCTTGTAAGACGGCCTCCTACTAAGGCAATGGATGCTTTCGATACTCTTCCCCACGAATACCCTTCACCTATCTTGAACTGATTAGAAGAGAATAGGGTGAGAGTTTTTCTTCCATCTCTAAGCCTTGCCTAGCTTCTCTCGAGTGTTGGGTCATCCAGATTCTGGGATAGGGACATATTGTATGTGTTGGATGGTATCTACCCTCGAATCCTAGGGATCAACCTCGAACATGTGGACTAAGTCATACCAGTAGTTCTCTCCCTGTTTTTGAGGTAGATTACATTCCATGGGTGAATCAATTGTAAGCATGCCTTGCAAAGTAAAAAAATTATTTTGATAAAAAGTGTTGTAAATACCATCAATCACAAATTTTCTCCCAGTTATGCCTTGCATGTTTGAATAAAAATATGAGACTTAAAAAAATACTTCAAACAAATATTGCCTTGCAATGACAAGATGATGATGAATGAAAATTCAAGTAATAACTAAGAGAAGAAGAAGTTCATTGTTGGTGATGACGTTGCTTGTGCTTGTCTTACTTTGCTTGCCTTATTTCTTTCACCTTTGATGTTTTCCATATCACATTGGATCGAAGATTTGGAGTCACATGATGAAGTGAAAGATGTGGAAAATCTAATTTGGCATGGTAGAGTCAGGATTGATGATGCAAAATGCAAAGATTGTGGTATCACCTAGGAAATTTTATACTTATGAGTAAATTTTGAAAAAGAAAAGAGAATTTAAAATGAAATAAACATGCTTAAAAAAATAGTGAGTTAACATGGGCTCTTGAGCCTGGAATTGAGAATGGGCTTGAAGGCACGAGAATGGTCGAAATCAAAAGGCAAGAGGGCCCAAGATTTGAATGCGGGCTAGAAGGTCAAGTTGATGTCAATGGACATGAAAGCCCGATTGGAGGTGATGGGCTCGAAGGCTCGATTGGAGGTTAAGCCCAAGTGACCCAACGAAAAGAGCAGGCACATGGACCCGATTTAGATGGGTGAGAGCATGATTGTGATTTGAAAGTTTTATGATGTGTTCATGGGCGCCATTGAAGAGTATGGGTGTGCAAGCCCAAATTTGAAGAAGTGGGGGCATGGGGGCCCAATTTCGAAGAAGTATGGGTATGCGGGCCAGATTGCGATGGAATGGGGCATGTAGGCCCAAAGTTGAAGGAGTGTGGGCATGTGTATCCGAGGTTGATGGAAGGTGGGCAAGTGGACTTGATTTAGAAGGAATTTGAGCACATTGGCCTACTTGTAGAAAAATGTGGGCATATGAGCTCGGTTAAGATGAATTAGAAGCACATGGGACTAGTTTATAGAAATTAAGGGCACATCGACCTGATTGGGAAGAATTGTGGGAACGTGGATGCGATGGAAGGAAATGGGCATGTGAGCTCTGTTGGGGAAAAGGGGCATATGGGCCCGATTGAAGGAAAGTGGCACATTGGCCCAATTGATGAAAAGGGGCGCATGTGCCCGGTTGAATGAAAGGGGCACATGGGCACGACAGGATAAAGGGGGCACATAAGCCCAGTTGGATAAAGGGGGAACTTGGGCCTAGTTGAGTAAAGAGGGCACGTGGGCCCGATTGATGAAAAGGGATATGTGGGCCCGATTGAATGAAGGGGGCATATGGGCTCGATTGATGAAAATGGGTATATGGGGCCAATTAAATTAGATAAAGTGTGGGCTATGGCCCTAAGATTGAAAGATTTTGGGCCCATGGGCCCGATTGGTGATTGTGAGAAGGATAAAGAAATGGTCGTGGCCCTAAGATTGATATATTGTGGGCCCATGGGCCCAATTCTTGATTGAGGGAAGAATGAGATATGGGTAGTGGCCCTAGGATTGATGCTAAGGGATTTGCCTACCTAGCTAGACGTGGTCCCAATATTCCATTGCTATGGTCTACATCCTTCTAGAGGCTTGTAGATTATTCCTTTCCCATTTTGTTGACCAATTCTATCCCTTTATTTTTAAGTTCAGGGTTCAATTATGTCTACCCAAATTCAAGAATTAATTTCAATGATTGCAATGGCTGATCCTCGCTTGATTTATGGCCTGCATGCTCTGATGATGATCCTAATCTTCTAAAGATAGAAGGGTCAATTTTGGCCCTTGTTTGTGGAGGGCAAGAGGTAATGATCTATTCCCCATTTCATTATCAGATTCAATTTCTCCATTTTTCAGTGTAGGGGTCAATTCTCTCTGATCTTTTTTAGGAATCAACTTTAATTATTCTACTAGCTGAACTATCTCTTGTAAATCTTTGCCTAGCCCTTCATTAGATTGACAATCATCTAAATTTGCATTTTTTTTATCTAAGCTCCCTTCAATAGGCTTCTCCTTAGGATGTTCTAGAGAAGAGGAAATGCCTAGTCTAGGTGATTTTGAAAATAAAGAAGGGTTTAGTTTGACCTTCCCTATTGGCTGACTTGGATCTTGAGAAATAGCAATGACACGGTAAGGGGTAGAAATTGATTTCTCTACCAGGGCAGGAGCACAAATGGTTGGAGTGATTGATTCCTCTACCACGGTTAGAGCTTGAAGGGTTGAAGTGACTGAATCATCTACCTTAGTTGGAGCAAGGAAGATGGATTGATTGGCTCCTCTGCCAAGGCAGGGGCATTAATAGTGGGAGGGATTGGTTCTTCTATCGGGGTAGGAGCTTGAAGGGTTGAAGTGACTGAATCATCTACTACAGTAGGAGCAAGAGTAGAAGGAGTGATTGGTTCTTCTACAAATGCAAGAGAAATAAATGAAACGACTAGTTGTGGTGCAACCAACTGAGAAGAAGCCTTATGTTTTGGGATTAATTTAGGAGATGTGGTTTGTTTGATTAGCTCAAGACTAAAGGGTTGAGTAGTTGTCCAAGGGGCCGTTGGTGAAGTTGGTTGAGGGGCCAAGGCTTGTGTGGCTAGCCGAGGAGCTATTGGTGAAGTAGACTAAGAAGCCAAGGGCCTGATGATTTGCTGAGGGGCCATTGGTGAAATAGGCTGAGAAGCCAAGGGTCTGATGATTGAACAAGAAGCCTTTGGAAAATTTTGTGAACTCAAAAGCTGGGGAGCCGGTTCAGGTGATGATGTAATTGCACGATCAGAAAGGGGATCTTGATTGTGCACAGTCGGTTGTGCCATTGACATTGGTTGCATGACTGGCTGAGGTTGGGGTATGGGTAGCTCAATCAACTGGCGTTGAGGAGTCAACAAATGATGATGATTTGGATCGGGTTGGGGAGGGCTCCTAGGTTTGTGCATAGCATCAATGCTCCTCTCAGCCATGAGGCTCAATTTATCATGATATTGTATTAATGTCGCATCTTCTTTTGCCTCCCCAATTTTTAAATAGCTCGGCCCATATCGTTGAAAAAATTTTGCCTAGATGATTTCAAAATCCCATGCTTTTATTTTCCTAAATGAAGAAAACCATTCTAGGGATGCACCCTCTAAAGATCGCCTAAAAAGAAAAACAAGAGCTCTTCTATCATTTTGCCATCAAGATGATTTGTTCAAGAAATCATGGACATGGGTGAGGGGATCAACTGAGCCATTGTAATGATGGTAGATTGGCATTTGTGATGGAGGGATGTAGACAATATAGATGGGAAATACAAGGGTTTTCTGATCCCTAGCAATGGGTGAAGAGGAATGCACTCGAGGGTGTGCTCGTGGCACCTGGATGGGAGAAAGGTGGGATGGTGTGCAATTTGATGAATGACCCACAATGGGGTGAGTAGGTGAAATAATGTGGCATGACTGTCCAAGCCGAACTGCTGATTGGGGAGGTGAGGCAACTCAGTTGACTTTTGCTGGACTTGATCAGCAGGCATCTTGCCCTTTGTGGCGGATTGAATGATTGAAAAGGCCTTAGGATCAAGATAAAGAGATAGATTCTTGAGGGCTTGTCCTATACTACGTGAAGTAGATAGGTGGGAAGGATTTTGCACTTTGGGTATCTGAATGGCATTGACATGGCCCTCTAGTTGGTCCATGGATTGTTGTTGATGTTTGTAGAGACCTGCCCCGTACTCTTGTTGCATGAAGTAATTTGACATCCCGATGTGTCTTCCAAATCTTAGCATCACGAGCATCATGTCGATCTTTCTTTAAAAGATAGTTGTAAAGAACAAGTGGAGCACACAATTGAAGATTTTTCTTTTTCTTAGGTTTTGTTATTCGATGACTTCTTTTTTGTTTCAGTTTTGGTGTTTGGCAAACAAGTTGAACACAAAATTAAAGTGACTTTTTTATTTGTTTAGGTGTTTTGAGAGAAGGAATTTTGTCATTTTCAATTTTGATGAGCAAGCAAATTGTGTAAAGAAACATGGAATAATTACACAAAAAATTTGTTTAAATATTAGATTAGGCAGATTGATAGCAATTGTTCACTCGACTCAAGTAGGTTTGATCCCTATTGCTCCAATATCCAAGACCTAAGGTTATCACACAATCACCACGAGTAGGTACTTGGGTTCTTCAGGGTCTTGGGATGAATGGTATAACTAGCCCAATCGTGTGGAAAAAAAATACTCCACGGATGGGGACTTACGGAGGCCTTGATGGAAACCACCAGGTCAACGAGGAAATAATATCCTAGAAGAGAAGGTGGAATCCACCAAGAAGGTGTTTGGAGAGTGAGGTGTGTTGGGAGAGAGAGCCCCCGCCTCAAATGCCCTACGGATCGGAACAAGTTCAGTACCTGATGCAAAAGCTATTGTAAAAGTAAAAATGGAAGGTAAGAAGAGAAGAAGCAATTGATATGCGCAAATGTGAAATGCAAGGAATTAAGTAATTCGAGCATGTGATATGAAAGCGAGACAAAAAAACATGCAATAAAGCAAACAATCGAGTGACTAAAAGTAGTTCACACGAGATCCGAATCAGAATGAAACTAGTTGCACAAACAAATAAAGCTAGCATGGTTAAAGACATTGGTTGTCCCACTATGGTCACCACAAAACTGTCAACTCCAGAAATAGGTTTGTCATTATCTGGATCGCCACCTAAAGAGGGGATGAGGAAGAACGAGGGAATCACAGAAAAACTCTCACTTCAGTCTCGCACTCACATTGATCCCTAAACTTTCATCTCTCGGCATTGCTCGAGCATTGGAGAGATAGTTCAGGTCATGTGGGAGGAGAGTGAGGATGGAATGAAAGAACATAAAGCATGAAGGGAATTGAAATATGTAGTCGCCAGTGTAGACATGCCAAATTTGCCTAATTCAGAGCATAAAACTCATATTTTATAAGGTAACATACGTGATTGATCTTAGAATGATGTCGGGTCCTTTTAACATTGATTTGGAGCTTTGCCGAATGAAAATGGACATTTTTCGGAGTTTTCCACACAAAGCCATAATTTTCGAGCGAAAGCCACATATAAATCATGTAAACATAGAAATTGGAAGAATGACCAATGCCCAATTATCATGCATTGAAGGTTATGGTCAGATTCACACTCCGGATAAGTTTTGTTTCATGCCATGTTATTCTGGTTGGTCGTCGGAATCATTCCAATCAGTATCAGATCTTCTATTCATTATACTAACTTTTTGATAAAATTCTGAATGGAGAAGTGTGATGGCTAATCCGTTCATGTAGAAAACTTCTTCAGCCTGTTATCTTTCCAACGCAATAAATGGCGTCGAATTCTGAGTTTGGGAGTGTTCACAATGGCTTCCGAAATAAAGACATGCAGAATCAGTCCCCATGCGCCCTAACGTTGAGGCACATGGCCATGTGCCCCCGATTGGAGGCATGAGGGAACCGGTTTTTGAACGGGACTCTACCAGATCAAAATTTTTGACTGTATCAGACCATTTTTTTAGGGAGGATCAGATGTGCCCCCTCCGTGGGGTGCATGCACCCTGAACCAAGGTGCATGCGCCCTAGCTAGGGTGCAAATATCCTGTTTTTTAGCATGGATGAGACCAATTTTTCTCCTATAAATAGACTCAGATTGAGGTCATTCCAGAAGCTGGTTCATGACCACCTAGGTATCTCAAGACGTCCAAGCTCCCTGCTGCATCAATTTTGTGATTTTTAGAGAGAGAATTTTGAGCTTTTAGAGAGAGAGAAGTCGGTTTAGGAGAGAGGAAGGCTGTCTGTAGGTGATCTATCTGGTCTCTCTTCTTCAGCTTCTACAGCAGCATGTATATGTCTTCCTCTAAATCTATCAACATAAAAGTTCTTCCTCTTTGAGTCTTCTTCGGTTTTCAATTGACGCTACATGATTCTGAGGTCGGGGCTGGTTGTGGTGAGTGCAGAAGCAAAGGCAGGCCTAGCAAATCCTGGACTGCTACTTGGCTTTTTCGACAACACAGATTTGGCCATATCTCTCTCTATTCTTATCATAATCTTTCTATTATTTTTCCTATCTCTTTTTTTAGTGATTATCCATCATCCTATTATTTTTTTGCATTTTTTGCATTAGTTTTAGTCCGTTAATACGAAAATAAATAAAGGGGCTAGAGATAACCCGAATCTGGTCAGTTTATAGTCAGTTGTGGGTTTCATGTTATTTTCCTTACATATACTTCACTTTGTTTAGTTTTGAATGCCTTTTCATTTGTTGTATTGTCTATTTTCATAGGAAATAAAGCACCCAACATTGAGGACTCTTCTTCATCGGCCGGCCAAAGAAGGAGAAGCTTTGACTCACACTCTTCACGCTAAGGTACAAACGGTCATTTTCATTGCATAAATTGGAACCAGCGGTTCTTGGATACCACATGTCTTATTTTTTTTTTCTCATACACCTCCTACATGACCCAAACCATCTCTGTAGTGATCGAGCGACGCCGAGGGAAGAATGTTTGGGAATCAATGTGAGTGTGGGACCGAGGTGAGAGTACTTTCCGTGTTTTCTTCCTTTCTTTCTCATCCCCTCTTGAGTTGGCGATCCGAATTCACAGACTACCCAGAAAAGGAGAGTCCTATCAATTTTTTGGAGTCGACATCTTTGTGACGACCACGGTGGGACAAGCAATGTCTTTAACCGTGGTTGCTTAGTCCTTGCAACTAGTTCTAGTTCTAGACCGGTTCCCACGTGAGCCTTTCCTTCTTTCTACCTTTATTAATTTCATGCCATCACAAAATTTTTGATTTCACCCATATTTTATCATATCTCAAGTGCCAAGTACCTCATTTAATTTATGTCATTTTATTTCAGCTGGTTCCCGCGTGAACCCACCTTTGCTTTTAAAATCGGTTCTTGTGCGAACCAACTCTCTTCTACAAACCAGTTCCCATGCGAACCAACATTTATTTTCAGCTACTCAAATTAGATTTTTTTCCTCTTTAGCTGCAGGTTATCACCCTCAAATTGGTCACCATGCGGCCCTCTTTTATTTGCCATTTAAACCGGTTCCCTCGTGAACCAATCTCTTTTAAACTGGTTCCTGCGTAAACCAATCTCTTTCTTTACTTCGGTTCACATGTGAACAAAATCACTTTTCTTCAGATCTATCCCCACTTGGATCAAATCCTTATTCGCCTTTAATTGGCCCCATGTGGCCCTCTTTAATCATTTAAATCGGTTCCCGCGTGAACCACCCCTTTGCTACCTAAAACAAACCACCTTCACTTTTTACCCCATTTCCCATGTGAACCAGCTTATTCTTACATCAGTCCCCATGTGGACCACCCTTTTGCTTGGCTATCAGATCTGAACCCTCTTATTTTCATCACTTTTCATTACCTCCATTTGGCTCTCGTGTGAAACAAGGTCTAGATTCTAGTTTCTAGTTGCTTGTCTGGTTTCTAATTACTTTCCTTGTGTGATTGCTTGTTTATTTAAGTTTATGTTTTACTTATTACTTATTTTATTACTTGATTTCATTCTCTTCTCCATCTCTCTACATCCTTCGTTTACACTTTTTCCTTTAGAGGTGGGAGCTCACTCTCCCATACACTCCTCCCATCCAAAACACCCTCTTGGTGGATTCTGACCTCTCTTCGGAGATATTCCTTCCTAGTTGACTTGATTGGCTTTCATCAAGGCCTCCATAATTCCTCATACATGGAGTATTCTTCTTCACAATCTGGTTGGTTGTACCACTCCCTAAAACCCGAAGCATACTGTATTACCTACACATGATGAGATTGCGTAAAACCTAGGTCATTGGAGATTAGAGTTATGATCCTAACCGATTTGTTGAGAGGACAATTCTTATCAAATCCATAAAACTAAGGTTTAATAAAATCATTGCGTAATTTTGTTTTCAAGTCTTTGCATCACTTGTTTGTCAAACAAAAATTCAAAACTCTAACATTTTTGCAAGATACTAAAAACCAGAAAAAAGCGCTTTGTTCGTTTTGCCAACTCGTTTGTTTTATCCTATCCTTAAAGATGAAGGGTACAATACAATTAAGGTCTGGAAGGCACGTTGGAATGGTGGAACATGCTGAACGTCGAGAGCACGAGATGGGTCACCAACCAATTCCGTTAGACGGTCATGTTAATCCCTTATTTGAGTCAGAAGCGCAAGAGGTCCCTCAACCATATGCTCCCCGTGATGTTGAACAACTCTTTAGGGAGTTGTCTCTTTATACTAACCCTAAAACCTATTCCTGCATACAATCCATGGTGAAAGGCAAAATTGCCTCTGATAAGGCTGAAGCCAACAAAGTTTCCTCATCTCCTTATCCTATGTTTAAACCACCACTCATTCAATCATCCTTTGTTCAACCACCTATTGTTCAGCAATCTGTGATTCGTTCAACCATATGCAGTTCAACCATCTGTGGTTCAACAATCATTTTTCTAGCCACCTTATTTCAACCATGTTGCTCCCTTGGCTCACCAAGTCATGGGATAATCTTCAGAGAATTTGCCAAATCATACTCCTCAATTTTAGAATCACGCATCTGTAGACACGCCAAATTGGCCTGATTCGGAGCCCCAAATTCTTATTCCATGTGCGATATCTTTTATTTGACCGTTATCTAATCCGGATTACTTTGTGGAGATGAGCTAAGGACATTGGTGGAGCCCCTTGTAAGTTGAGAATGGACCAATGATTTCTGGAATTATGCTGAAACCTTCAAGCGAGAGCCGCACATGAACTGTAAGAACACGAAGCCTGCTCGATGACCTACCTTGAATGGTCCATAATTTAAGGTCTCAGGAGTCCCGCATGTGTTCCGTAACATTCTGGGTTTCCGAGAAGTCATTTCGGTAGGCGTCGGTCAATGACGGCTTTCGTTACAGCTTTTCCGAGCTGTGCTGACACGGCTATCCCGGACCACGTGTTAGGCCTTTCCGGTCATCACCGGTTCTTTTCGGGTCATCCGGGTCGATTCTAGCCGAATATTTTCATCAACCAGGACCATATGGCCATTTCGGTCAATTTTAGGGTTCCACGGCTTTTCTGAGTTTCGGTTCACGTTTACCGGTTAATCTCAAATTCTTCGATGACTTCGGGTTTTCTGATTGTACCAGACTTGTTCGATCATCATTTTACGTTAGCCCGAGTTGACCCGAGATTTTTCGACCGGAACCGTGCTCTTTTGGATCTTCGCCACGGGTTTCGGCTTTCCGCGAGAGGGTACCCCGGTAGAAAGCCCCGTGTGAACATCTCGGGAGTCATGCCAGCTGCTTTACCAACTTGAGGAGGTGCGGTTGAAGGCCCTCTTTACAACGCGACAAACGGGAGCCAAATCGGACATCCCGTTTGCAGGATACGGCTCGTGGAACACGTGTGTAGGAGAGAGAGTGTACCGCGCCCCCACTCCGCTTGAAAGGGGAGGGCGCGCTCTGTGCGCCCTCAACCCGGGGGCGCGCCCTACGCGCCCTCAAACTGGGGGCACGTCCTGCGCGCCCCTGGTTCCTTTGAAAAGCGGGGGCGCGGTCAGTTTTTTTAAATTAAAACTTACCCTGATTAGCACCTTCTAAACCTGATTTTTGGAAGGTTTCCGGCGCTGATTTTCGATTATTTGTACCGCGCCCCCGGTTCAGGGGTGCGTTACATATGTCAAGTCGATTTTTAGCAATTTCGGGAAGATTCCGTCGATTTTTAGCAATGAGACGCGTAACGCGCCCCCGCTCCCTTTGAAATAGGGGGGCATGCAGACTGCGCCCCCAAAGTGAGGGCGCGCCCTTGGATTGAAGGCGCGCCCTGCGCGCCCTCGTCTCCTTTGAAAAGCGGGGGCGCGGTAAGTCCAGTTTACATATTTTGCACCGGCTTTCTTCCCCTATAAATTGAGGGCCATTCTCAATGACCCAAGGTTAATCCCCCGTGCCTAACTCGTCCACAGGTCGTCCAAGCTCTTCTCCAAGGAGGTCCCGGCGTCCAAAGGCGATCCGACATTGAGAGATCGATTCCGTAGTGAAGGAGAAGGCTCAATCCAGGTGTTCTGCATCAACTTACTTCATCGACTTATGTAGAAAATCCGGGACTCCTTATGCAAAAGTCTTCAACATAGAAGTTGTTTCTCTCTTCGTCCTCTTTCATCTCCACCTAACATCACTCAATTCAGACTTTCCGTTTCTTCGTGGCAGTTGCTGCACCAAGGGCGCGCATCCAGGTTCTGTTTTCTACATCCGGCCACTTTCATAATTTTTAAAGACTTCTACAGGAGGATTTCGGAGAAATAATAAACATATGAACTCTTTATCTCCGAGTCTTATGTCTACTAAGACAAACGGAACTTGATTCTGAGATAGGGGTCGTCCGTAGCATCCTCTGCACCAAAGTCGCACCAGAAGGGTGCAAAGTTACCGGAACCGGCCTTCTTCAACTCAAACCGATCCATTCCATAAGCTTTCTCAACTCGGTTAACTCAGTTTATTTACTGTTTCAAAGCACATTTCAGTTCATTTGCATCATTTTTACATAATTAAAAACACAAAAAAGGGGTTAAGGCTCACCCCGAAGCCGGTGAGTTCAATTCCAATTGCTTCTTTCTCATCTTCTCTCTACAGTTACTACACTTTCCATAGTTCTAATCGACTTCTTTACTTGGTTTATTGTTCTAGTTGCACAGATCAATCAAGCTAGCATTGGTTGGACTCTTCTTCATCGGTCGGCCGAAGAAGAAGAAGGTTTTACTCACACATCATCTACCGTGTTAAGGTACACACGGTCAATTCAATTCAGTCTTGTTTTTATTTTATAAAGCGGAGCCCGCGGCTCATGGCGACCACATCTTTCATGTTTTAAGTTCATCTATTCCTCACTCTCCTCCCACATGACTCGAACCATCTTCGGTGCTCGAGCGACGCCATGAGATGAAAGTTCGGGGATCAATGTGAGTGTGGGACCAAGGTGAGGACTTTTTACCACTTTCCGAGTGTTTTCCGATTTACTCCTTTTTCCCCATTCCATCTATCACCTTCTTTTTGAGGTGCCGATCTGGAACCCGTTTTCGAAGTCAACAGCATCTAACCACATACCCCCACCAGTAAACCAAGAACCTGCTCTCACCCAGGCAATCATGGATCAGCTCACCCAGATGAACTAACGTTATGAAGAGCTGAGATGTCGCTTGAACTCCAGGTCAATTCATAAGGTCTTTATTCATTCTTTGCCAGTTTTTCACCTACCACCTTCTGAACTACTAGTTTATCGCCGCTACAATGGTACTGGGAATCCTTTTCTCCACCTAAAATATTTTCGCTACGAGTCCTCAATCTGGAGAAATGATTATAGAGTCCTTACTTTCTTGTTCCGCTGATTAGTAGAAGGGTCTGCATTAGAATGGTTCTACTCACTTGACCCCTTTGAGGTAGAAGATTTTGATATTGTCAAGACCAAATTTTTGCAAAGGTATAGAGACCAGGTGGCACCATCATGCTCCATTACATTTGAATGCTGAGAAGATGAAGCCCGAAGAGACTTCATAAAATTTGTTGATCGCTGAAGGGGAATGGCAGAGAAATTCATAGATGTTATTTCAAAAGGGGAACAAGTAAAAATGCTCATTGGAAACACTACACCTGTCCTAAGGAATGTCTTGATTATGCACCGTCCTACCACCATGAATGAACTTTATAATAGTGCCTGATACTTGCAAACTCACTTCAAAGATGCCACAATGATAAATCTATTTGATCTCAAACCTAGGAACATCAAGAAGACCCCCTCTGCACCAGCTGGGCCTACAACTTAGGGAGTAGTTAATAATGAAGCTATAAACATTATGGGGAACCAGGGAGGGAACCGTCAAAACCAGTTTAGGAACCCACTGCACAACCTTTTTTACCACCCCCCTCAATGACAGGTTAGTCTACAACAACCATGACAACCACAACAACCACCTCAGCCAGTAGTGCAACCCCTGCAACCTCGTCAACCAACCTACAACTGGGCACTACCACCACCCAATCAAGCACCATGAAGGGGAGGTCCTAGGATAGAGAATTACTAACAACTCCCTTACTCCATGATTGACATCTTCAATGTACTCATGGTAGAGAAATCGTTGGAATTGCCCGAGGAAAGAGAGATTTGGCTAGCAAATGCAAATATGTCCCGATACTGTGCTTACCACCGGTACCCTGGTCACACCGTAGAAGTGTGTTTTGAATTCAAAGATTACATCCACGATCTGAATGACCAAGACAACATTGATTGGGCTCAAATGGGAGAATGCATACAAGCAATGAAGGCTAGACAGCAGCAGCGATAACGTCCACCAGCTCAACCTCAACAACAACCTGGCTTGGGGATTGTTTAGAATCCGCTCCCATTACATGCTCCCACTCCGGCATCGGCACCAGCACATCCAAACCCAAGAATTAGTCTAGTACACTCCACTATCCAAGAAGATGCTAGCCATGCTCAAGTTTGGCAACTAGAAAATTACGATGCAACCATGCCAGTCAACCCAGCTAGGTCTCCTGCTAGGAACCCCACTAGACAGATAATCTGTGCACCATCTACTCCACAACCACCACCAAGCTCAATGACCCAACCACTAGCCGCCACTTCTTCTCGCCGACTCATCATTAGGCCAACCCCCGCTTTGACTACACCTCCTTCAACCACTGCTACACACCGGCCCTTACTCATTCGGCCACCACAATCACCACAAAACCTGAGCCCGCAACCATTAAACTCTGTCACCCCAAAACCACAACCTATCACACCACCAACCTCACAACCTACCACATAAACCACTCCTTCACCCCGGCCTCTTCTTATCAGGACACCACCATCACCATCACTACCATCTCCAAATCCTACCTCTCTACCCACAAACCCAATCATCCTAAATCCACCAATCCCATTACCCACCATACCTGCACCTACACCACCTATTCTACCACAGCCCACCCTAGTTAACCCATCACCTTTACTTGACCACCAAATAGCCCCAGTTCTTTGGAGTGGGAGGATGTTCCAGCGGCTCTTTCCCCAAGCCGGAACTCAACCGTAGGATCTAGTAGAGGAGGAACAAGTGGAAGAACCCTTGCCAAGCACGACCTATGATTTGTTGAAACATTTGGATAAGACACCGACCCACATCTCCATACTTGAATTGATTAAAAGATAAAAAGTGCACCAAGAAATTTTACAACAGTATTTGCAAAGGGTCATGGTGAATGAAGATCTCCCACTTGAGAAGATCACTACTGTGTTAGCCCCTAGAAGTGAGCACCCAACACTCACTTTCTCTTAGGAGGAATTAGCAGATCTAGAGGTCAGGAGATACGCCTTACATTTGGCTATTATCATCTGTAATATTGAAGTGAAATCATGTTTGGTTGACACTGGAGCTTCCATCAATGTTATGCCACTAGAAACTGTAGACACGCCAAATTCGCCTAATTCAGAGCATAAAACTCATGTTTTATAGGTTAACATGTGTGATTGACCTTAGAATAATTCCGGGTCTTCTAAATTTAATTTGGAGCTTCGCCGAACGAAATCGGATGCTTTCCGAAATTTTCCACAAAAAGCCGTAATTTCCGAGCGAAAGCCACACGTAAATTGTGTGAACATGGAAATTGGCTGAGTGACCAATGCCTAATGATCATTCATTGAAGGTTATGGTCATATTCACACCATGGACAAGTTTTGTTGCATACCGTGCCTTACCGGTTTGCCGTCGGAGTCATTTTGACCTGTCTAGGATTTTCTGTTCACTTCCCTAACTTCCGGACAAAATTCTTAAGTTTTTGAGGGTGTGATGTCTAATTAGATGCTATAGAAAGCTTCTTTGGCCTGTTATCTTTCCAACGCAACAAACGGCGTCGAATTCTGAGTTTGGGAGTGTTCGTAATGGCTTCCGGAAGAAGGACGCGCAAAAATAGTCCCATGCGCCCGGGTTCCTGGTCATATGCGCCCGGGACCCAGGGCACGTGCCCATGCGCCCTACTAGTGAGGCACGTGACCTCGTGCCCTCACCTGAGGGCACATGCGCCCTACCCTTGAGGCACGAGGGAACCAGTTTTTCACTGGGACTCTACCACTGAACCGATCGACCGGATATGGTCAAAATTTTTGGGAATAGTGCCATGCACCCCCACTGGGAGGCACATGCGCCCCTCAGTGGGGCGCATGCGCCCTGGTGTAGGGCGCAAGGAGCCCTATTTTTTAGTATAGATTGCGCCGTTCGTTCTCCTATAAATTGACTCTAATTCTGGTCGTTCCAAAGGCAGGAGCACGACCCCCCAGGCATCTCAAGTCGTCCAACCACCCTCCTGCATTTATTTTGTGATTTTTAGAGAGAGAATTTCGAGTTTTTAGAGAGAGAAAAGTCAGTTCAAGAGAGAGAAAAGCTGTTCTGCAGGTGATCAGCTAGGTCTCTCTTCTTCAGCCTCTACAAAAGTGTGTGGACGTCTTCTATCCAAGCTCTCTTCAACAAAGTTCTTCATCTCCAAGTTTTCTTGAGTTTAAAATCGACGGCACTTGATTCCGAGGTCGGGGATGGTCGTGACGAGTGCAGAAGCAAAGTCGCACCTGGCAGATCCTGCACTGCTGCTCGACTTTTTCGACAACCCATATTTGGCTATATCTTCCTCTATTCAACTCAGAATCTTTTTGTTCTTTTTCCTATCTCTTTTTTTCGTGATTCTCCATCCTCCTTTCATTTTTTTATATTTTTATTTCATTACTTTTAATCTATTTTTCCGAAAATAAAAAAGGGGTTAGAGATAACTCGAATCCGGTCAGTTTATAGTCAGTTGTGTGTTTCATGTCATTCTCTTTACATATACTCCACTTTGTTTAGTTCTAATAGTCTATTTCACTTGTTTATTTGTCTAGTTGCACAGAAGATCAAGTACCCACCACGTTGAGGACTCTTCTTCATCGGCCGGCCGAAGAAGGAGAAGCTTTAACCCACACTCTTCACGCTAAGGTACACACGGTCAATTTAATTTCATAAATAGGAACCCGCGGTTCCTGGAGACCACATTTATTTCTTCTCACCCTCCTCCCACATGACCCAAACCGTCTCTTTGGTGATTGAGCGACGCCAAGGGATGAAAGTTCGGGGATCAATGTGAGTGTGGGACCGAGGTGAGAGTTGCTTTCCGAGTTTTATTCCTTTCTTTTATCATCCCCTCTTGAGGTGACGATTTGGATTCACGGACTTCCCTGAAAAGAAGAGGACCCCGTCGAATATTCAGAGTCGATAGAAACTTTGTAGTTGTGCGGCATTTCTAAACAAGAAATCAATTATCTTGTGCCATGGTGACAGCCTATGACAACTCCAAGAAGTCTACACGTGGGGTGGTCACTCTAGAGGTTAAACTTGGACCATGTATGGTTACAACCGATTTTCATATCTTGGAACTAGATCCAATTTTTCAGGCTATACTTGGGAGGCCGTACTTAGAAGAAATAGGAGTTGTGGCTTCAATAGACTATCAGTGCATAAAATTTCCCTTTAACGGACAAGTTGTCAAAGTAACCAGCATGCTCGTAAGGGACGAGCTAACCAATGCGTTTTTGCTTCTAGGACTGTCAGTGCAACCCCAGATCTTAATGGGAGAGTTTCCATAAGTTAGATGCATGACTGCTTCTCTACCAGACACAGTGGGATGGCGGATGATGATGAAATTGGGCTATCTACCAAGAAAAGGTTTGGGCAAGGATCTTCAAGGTATCACTCAGCCGATTGAATCTATGAAAAGGCCACCTAGGCAGGGGTTGGGATATAAAGAGGATTCCATCCCAAGGAGGGTCTTCCAGCCAGGATATGCCATGGGACTCCATGCATTCTTTATCAAAGGGGAGACTGTGATGATGGTTGAAGATGACAAGGGTTCCATTATAGCTGCCAAGAGAAGAAAGGCTCCAGATGAAGAAGAAGACTTGGAAGATCTGTGCTTATCTTTGACTCATTTTTTCTCAAGTGGAGAAGAGCACCAAGAACCACTCATGGGCAGACCAATCTTGGACCACCCTATCAAGCAAGCTACCAATCAAGTCAAAACCATTCTGTGAGGCCCAAATACAATAATTCCATGTTTAAACCTCATGCCATTGTTTTTATATCTACTGGATGGGCTTCCTAGCCCACTCTGTTCCACCAAACTGACAACTCACTTTGGGCCCATGTGCCCTCTTCAACTTTCTATTCTCACTAGGTTTGCTTGCCCATCTACTTCCCTCATCAGCTTCAAGGATGAGGGTTCTTTCCAACATTGGCTCACATGCCCATCTATTTCCAAAATCGAGTCCACGTACCTATTCACTTTTTTCATCAGTTTTGGGCCCATGTACCCATTTTATATTACCATTGGGCCCACAAGCCCTTTTCTTTCTATATTCTTATGTTTTTCTCTCTGTTAATTCCATCAGCTTCTAACAAGTCTCGAGTCATTCCAGCTCAGTCTGTCTTCTTACTTGCAAATCCCAAAAAAAGAACGACTTCTCTAAAACTCACATTTCCATCGAGGAGACGTCTCTATTCATCCTAGTGGGTGCTCCGAATCAGGGATCCCTCTCTTTTGAATCACTGATCGATTTACTAGATCCTCCCTCTACTGTAAATACCACCTTTCCAGCTTTATCTTCAATAGGTCAGATTAGGTTAGGAAATAGGAAAGTTAGAGGTAAACGAGTTCCAAGTAGATATCTGCAGCAATTGGCAAAGAAATGTGTAGAGTGTGCAAGGCAATTTTAAAGAATATCATCCAGTTGGATGAAATCCGATATGAGGATGAGCATAACAAAGATCATACGTTGGGAGTATATGAGGTGGTATCAAAGAAGGATCCTGAATCTGAGGATGAAATTGAGGACTTAGCTGATGTGTATGCATCTAGACTTAGAAGATTTGAAGAACCATTAGCCACAGGGAATGAACCAACCAAGGAATTGAATTTAGGAACCCTGGAAGATCCTAAGACTATCTTCATCAATGCAAACCTCACTCCCTCAGAGGAACAACGTTTGATCAATGTTCTGGAAGAATACAAGGACATGTTCGCATGCACATATGATGACATGTCGGGAGTAGATAATTCATTGGTTGAACATAGATTAACTTTGAAACCTGGAACTACCCCAGTTAAACAAAAGCTCAGGAGATTCCACCCTGATATTGCACTCAAAATGAAAGAAGAGGTCGACAAATTATACCAAGCAATATTTATTAAAGTCATCCTATATCTACAATGGGTGGCTAACATAGTCCCTGTTATGAAGAAAGATGGACGGGTTCGGATTTGCTTAGATTTCGAGGACTTGAACCGAGCATGTCCTAATGATGATTTTCTTTTACCTAATATCAATGTTTTCATTGATTACACAACTGGATTTGAAATCCTTTCATTCATGGATGGTTATTCTATATATAATCAGATCCGGTTAGCCGAGGAGGACCAAGATAAGACCTTATTCACTACACCTTGGAGAACATATTGCTATGTTGTCATGCCCTTTGGGTTAAAGATTGCTGGTGCTACATATCAGAGGGTTATGATGGCTATCTTTTATGACATGATGCACACCCTTGTCAAGGTGTATGCAGACGATTTGGTTATCAAGTTCCAGAGTCGGGAAGATCATTCTGAAGTGCTAAGGAAAGTTTTGCAACAATCTAGAGAATACAAGCTGAAAATGAACCCTAAGAAGTGTACGTTTGGAGTTTCATCAGGAAAACTAATAGGGTACATAGTAAGCAAAAGGGGCATAGAGATCGACCTAAACAAGGCCAAAGCAATCAATGATATACCTCCCCAAAAGAATATGAAAGAACTTCAAGGATTGATTAGGAGGCTACAATTTGTCCACCAATTTATCTCACAACATTCCCAATAAACCTTTCTATAAGTTAACCAAGGTGGGGGGGCGAGTTTAAATGGGATTCGAAGTGCCAGGAGGCATTTGATGGGTTGAAAACATACCTGGCAAGTCCCCCTATACTTAGACCACCAATTCCTGACAAGCCCTTGGTCCTCTACATTTCGGTTCTTGAGAACTCTCTTGGGGCAGTCCTTGCACAAGTTGATGAAGAAGGGAAAGAGCAAGCTACTTACTACTTGTCTAAGATGTTTAATGCTTGTGAGCTGAAGTACACTGTGGTAGAAAACACTTGTGCTGCTCTTGTATGGGTGGTTCAAAAACTCAAGCACTATTTTCTTACTTACCAAGTCAAGCTCATTGCTCGTATCAATCCCTTCAAGTTTCTGTTAGAGAAGATAGTTTTGACTGATCGGTTAGGGCGATGGCAAAGTTTCTTGTCCTAATTTGATATCACCTATGTTCCACAGAAAGCAATCAAGGGCTATGCTACTGCCGAACACCTTGCCTATCATCCCATACCCATCTTAGACATAGTTCGATCTGAGTTCTCGGATGACAAGCTAATGTCAATCCAATCTTATAATCTTTGGACATTATATATTAACGGGGCTCTGAACTCTCATGGTAGAGCGATAGGTATTGTTCTTCTATCACCTGAAGGTGTCACCATACCACAAGTTTTTTAGCTCGACTTTCCAACAACAATCAACATAGCTTAGTATAAAGCCTTGTTGGCTAGGCTGGAGGCTGCTCATTTTTATGGTGCCATTGAATTGAGGGTGATAGGTGATAGTCAACTGATCCTACACCAAGTCCTATCCAAATATCGAACTTCCCATCCGAACATCAAACCCTACTAAGAGCTCACCACCTTCTACATCAAGCTATTCTTCAAACTCACCTTTGTCCATGTCTCCCATTCTCAGAATGTCCTTGCCGATGCCTTAGCTTTGCTAGCTTCATCTTTATCTGTCCCGCTAGGTAGGCAAGTGCGAACTATCCACATCTGTAAGAGGTCAATTCAAGCAATTGAGGATAGACATTTTCTAAAGGTTAAGGAAAGGTTCAACAGAAACGAATACTTGGAACAGAAAAAAGAAATCTCCTTAATTGAGTTGGAAGAATTAGAATAAGGTGAGAAACCTTGTTATGATGAGACTACGAGGTATTGCCAAGATTAGTCATATCTGTTTGGATCAACCAACAACGAAAAGAAAGCAATCATAAGAGTATCCTAGAGGTATACAATCTTAGGAGGAGTGCTCTACAAGAGAATCCTAAGTGGAATCTTACTCAGGTACCTTGATGAATAAGAAGCCGAGTTGGTGCTAAAGGAAGCACACTCTGGAGTTTTGGTGGCCATGTGAATGCCCAAGCCCTTGCTAAGAAAATCATCCGATAAGGGTATTATTGGTCAACTCTAGAAGAAGACTACTCCATCTTTGTCCTGCATTGTCATTCATGGCAACTCCATGCCAACAAGATTCATTCTTCCACATCTTCCCTGCATCCAATTCATGCCCTATGGCCTTTCGCCATGTGGACTTTTGATATCATTGGTCCCTTGAGTGACCTCAACTCCAAAATGTACTTAAAATCATCCATTCTAATAGCAATGGAGTACTTCACAAAGTGGGTTGAAGTGAAAGCATTCGTGGAGATTAAAGCGACAACAGTCTACTCCTTCATCATACGCAACATCATGGCAAGGTTCGAGATCCCCAGCAACATCCTCACTGATAACGGGTCACAATTTATTTGTCATGATTTGTGTGATCTTTGCAATAGGTATCGCATTTCATTGTATCATTCATCACCATACTATCCTCAAGCCACCAATAAGACCTTAATAAAGATCATAAAGAAATTTTGTAAGTCTAGCAAGTATGCCGACTAGCCTGATAAGTTTGTAGATGCTCTATGGGCTTATTGTACTTCTGTAAGGACTCCCACTGGATAAACCCCGTATGCTTTGGCATATGGGATGGAAGTAGTGGTGCCCTACGAAGTATTACCTCCATCTCTCCGAGTTCAACTCGACAGGGATATTCCTATTGATGAGAGATGAGAATCTCTTCTTGCACAGCTTGAACTCTTGGATGAAAGAAGGCTAGCCATCGCCAAGCATGCCTAGACTTACTAGAACAGACTTAAAAGGTTTTATCAAAAGAGGGTGGTTGAGAGAAAATTTGAGATTGGTGAGATGGTTATTAAAAGAATTTTCGTTAAGCCGGGGGGTCCCCGCTCCAAATTGCAACCTAATTGGGAAGGGCCTTTTTTAATCACTGAAAAGTATCCAAGCAATGCATATGAACTGACTAATACAGATAAAGAAAAATTGAATCATCCTTGGAATGAAGTTTACCTCAAAAAGTACTTTACATAAGAAAATGGAGAAACCACTGGTATAATCTCAGGTTATAGATCGTAGGCTATTCGTGAGAAGTCAAGGGTAGGTACCATCCTACACACAAAACACCTCCTAATCCTAGAATCCAGACAACCTGACACTTGCGAAAGGCAAGGCAGAAATCTAGAAACGGAAGGAGTACCCTTACCCTATTCTCTTCTACTTGGTCCAAGATAGGGAAAGGAGATTAGAGAGAGGTAGTATCGAAAACACTTGCCACCCTATTAAGAGGCCGTCTTGGAGGGTGCAAAAGGGTGCCAAAAGATGGGGAATGAACCCCTCAGATTAAAAAAAAAGAAAAATGATCAACTTGTCTGAATGAGTACCCAGAATAATAGTCATGGCAAAAGGCACTAAAAGATGGGCAATGTCCGCATGGGTCAAAAACTTGTCTAAATATGTGCCACATAGAAAAGCAAAAAAATAGGAAAGACCCAAAGAGACCGAACCCCAATGGACAATTTGAGTGTGAGTAAAGAAATCCTTCTCAACATCTACAAACCCTAACAAGGACTTCCTCTATACTCTTCCTTCTTAAACCCCTAGGATAGGGTAAACTGACCAAATCCAGGTGGAACCTAAGCCGATCAAAGGAAGAAGGTTAGATGGATTCTAGGTAAGGAACTTTATTTTGCACATGGTATCTACCACTTGAATCTTGACAAACTTCAAAGACGATGAACTATCTCAAATACCAGCATTTTCTCCACAAAAAATTGAATATTTCAATAATCCAAAAATGATTGCATATTTCAAAAATACAAAAAATACATGTTTCAAAAAAGCCAAAAAAATGCATATATCAAAAATCCAAAAAAATGCATATTTCAAAAATTTTAAAAATACATATTTCAAAATTTTATTTTTTTAAATATTTCAAAAATACAAAAAAATAATGATATTTTTTTTAAAAATGAATATTTTTAAAGAAACCCAAAAAATGCATATTTTTTAGCTTAGTCATGATCATTGCCTTAGTTGCATCCATGTTTATTTTTCTGACATACATATTTCTATTACTGCATTGCATGTTCATTTTTGGCTTTAATTACCTTGTTAATAATGCTCTTCCCTTTGACCTAAGTCAAAGTTGACATAATAGGCAAAGGGATGAGTCATGGTGAAAATCTAATCCTCTTTTATTAAGTGTTTTGGGCATTTCAAGGTAAGAGGAGAACATTCTCAACATGGCAGGTAAGTTCTCTCAACCCTTACCACCATTTCATTTAAGTCATTTATTTTATTCCACCTTGTTAAGAAGGCTCCTCCCTTTGACTCAAAATCAAAGCAAATGATAAGCAGGCAAAGAGATGAGTAATAATGAAAATTTAATCATCTTTATTAAGTATTTGCAAGAGCTAAAGAAGCAAAAGAGAAGGGCCATCAGGTAAATTAAGAAAAATCTCAAAAAATTAGAAATTATCTAGAATGTTGAGAATGACATCTTTTTACTAAAGGAACTATCATCAAAAATGTTGTTTTGACCTCCGCATGATGATTCTAATAGTGAAAACTTCAGTTGTCTATTTTGGGAAAAATATGCTTCATATAACAATTCTGTTAGTTGGGTACTAATCAGAAATGTGCAGGCAACCTTTTAAGTCCTAACAGGTGAATTGGGGAGATCAGTGTTCTCAAAGAAATGTCATGCCAACCCTTCGGCGAAAAGAGAGGAAGTGCCACCGAGCTGAACATCATTGTGGTGCTATATTCCGTCAAACAAGGATGGACCAGAGATGCTGATGAATCAGGCAGTCGATGCAAGTTGATAAACCACACCTGAAGACTTCACTCAGATTCACATTCTCATCCTCACATCATCACCTACATCTATCATATTTACACTTCACATCACTCCTACCATCTGTCACTTAGTTATGTTAGGTTCATTTAATATATATTATATGCATTGATGATGAAGACCTTGAGGGTGAAGATGACTAGGCCCGAGATCACCTTCAATAAAATCTACGATGGCTTGGTCATTTCTTCACACTCACAGATAAGACAAAATTGAACATTGGAGGGACGATGGTTCCTAATCAGGTGTCTTGACCTCCAATAGACAATCTATATCTTCAACTATTCTCTACATAATTTTCTTTGTTTTCACATCCATCTCTTTTTCACTCTTCCTCATTATCAATGTTATCCCACCATGTTTTATTATGTTATCCTACCGTGTCTTTTATTTTATCCCATCATGTTTTATTCTGTTATCCTACCGTATCTCTTTTGTTATCTCACCATGACTTTTATTCTATCCCACCATGACTTTTATTTTATCCCACCATGTCTTTAATTTTTATCCCACCGTGTCTTTTATTCTATCATATTTGTCATGCCATTGTTTCTTCTGTTCCATCATTCTATGTTAGTCCCACTATTATATTTCAAATCTCACTATGGCTTAAATCTATTTTGTTGTTTTCTGATTAATCAGGTTTTCTGCCAGAGCATGATTCACGGTTTTCATGATACCCGAGTGATTTTTGCTATGCTTAAATGTACCCTTTTAGAGCTTGAGGTTATTCCACTCAGAATTAAACTGAGTTTTTTGGTGAAACTTAAATGAACTTGAGATTCCAAATATTATGGATTGGTATTCCATTCATTTTTAAATCAATTTCCTTTTTCAACTTTAGCCCATCACAGTACAAGAACATTGCAATGTTCGGGGTTGCTGGCTGATGATGAACCTACGAATTCGAGGACTCCTCACCACATTGACGGTTGGATACATCCTATCCTTTTATTTTTCATCTCTCATGCCAATGGCATGTCTTTTACCAATTAATTATATGAGGTTTTGATGGAACATGAAAGCGATCTAGAATACTTAGTGAGATTCATTTTGCTGGATCGGGTAGAGAAGCGTGTCTATATCTACACCTTGAAGCCACCTTTTTCAATCCATCACCATTTCATTTCGCTACATGCATCTATGCTCACTTGCATTCCATTACAGTTCGCTCCGAATCACTCCGCTTCATTACATGCCATTCCCTTACAAAGTTGACATCAAGGCGAGGCAAGCTGTAGACCCGCCAAATTTGCCTAATTAAGAGCATAAAACTCATGTTTTATAGGGTAACATGTGTGATTGATCATAGAATGATGTCGAGTCCTTTTAATATTGATTTTGAGCTTTGCCGAATGAAATCAGACCTTTTCCAGACTTTTTCACACAAAGCCATAATTTCCAAGCGAAAGGTACACATAAATCGTGTAAACATGGAAATTGGCTGAATGACCAATGCCTACAGATCATGCATTGAAGGTTATGGTCAGATTCACACTCCGGAAAAGTTTTGTTTCATGCCATTTCTTTCCAGTTGGCCATCGGAATCATTTCGGTTAGTATTAGATCTTCTATTCACTATCCTAAATTTAGGATAAAATTCTAAAATTTTGAGAAGTTTGATGGTTGATCCATTTATGTAGAAAGCTTCTTCAACCTTTTATCTTTCCAACACAACAAACGGTGTCGAATTATGAGTTCAAGAGTGTCCACAATGGCTTCCAGAAGAAAGATGTGCAGAATCAGTCCCCATGTACCCTGGTCCCTAGGCACATGTGCCCTGGATTCAGGCCACGTGGCCATGCGCCCTAACCTTGAGGCACATGGCCATGTTCCCCTGATTGGGGACACGATGGAACCAGTCCTTGATTGGGAGTCTATTGGATCAAATTTTTTGACAAGATCAGACTTTTTTCTTAGGGAGGATCAGATGCGCCCCCTCCAGGGGGCGCATGCGCCCTGGGCTAGGGTGCAACTACCATGTTTTTTATCATGGATGAGACCAGTTTTTCACCTATAAAGATACTCCAATTCCGGTCATTCCCCTTTTCGCTAATGGTTCTTCAAATCTTCTAAGTCCATATGGATATTCATCAACAAGTCCTCCTATTCCTCCCCAGATTTAGGATCCTTCTCTGATATTTGTCGACTCCAAAAATTTGAGGACGCTCTCCTTTTCAGTGAAGACCATGAATCTGGATCACCACCTCAAGAGGGGATGAGAAAGAAAGGAAAAAAACACATAAAGCACTCTCACCTCAGTCCCACACTCACATTGATCCCTGAACTTTCATCCCTCGGCGTCACTTGATCATCGAAGGGATGGTTCGGGTCATGTGGGAGGAAGATGAGAAGAAGTAAAATTAAGACATGTGGTCATAGGAACCATGAGTTCTGATTTATAAAATAAAAATGACCGTGTGTACCTTAGCAGGAAGAGTGTGGGTTAAAGCTTCTTCTTCGGCCGACCGATGAAGAAGAGTCCTCAACACGTGGGTGCTTGATTTCCTGTGCAACTAGACAAACAAACAAATGAAAAGGCAATTAGAACTAAAAAGGTGGTGTATATGTAAATAAAATGACCTAAAATACACGACTCGATAGAAATTGACCTGATTCGGGTTATCTCTAACCCTTTTTTATTTTTCGGATTAACATATTAAAACTAATGCAAAAAATGTGAAAAAAAGATAGGAGGATGGAGAATCACGATACAAAGAGATATGAAGAAGAATAGAAATATTCTGATAAGAATAGAAAGACATATGGCCAAATCTGGGTTGTCGAAAAAGTCGAGCAGTAGTCCAGGATCTGCCAGGCATGACTTTGCTTCTTCGCTTGTCATCACCAGCCCGGACCTCAGAATCACGTTCTGTTGATTGCAAACCAAATATGACTCATAGTGGAAGAACTTTATTGTTGGGAGATCAGGCAACATACATCCACATACTGTTGTAGAAGCCAAAGAAGAGAAACCTGACAGATCACCTGCAGACCAGCCTTCCTCTATCCTGAACCGACTTCTCTCTCTCTAAAACCTCAAAATTCTCTTTTGAAAAATCACAAAATTGATGCAGGAGGGAGCTTGGATGTCTTGAGATGCTTGGGGGGTCATGAACCAGCCTCTGGAATGACCGGAATCAGTCTTAATTTATAGGAGAAAAACGTCGCGATCTGTCGTAAGAAATAGGAGACCTTGCGCCCAGGTCCTAGGCGCATGTGCCCTGGTCTTGGGTGCATGCGCCCCCTGGAGGGGGCACATCCTATCCACCCTACAAAGTTGATCTGATCCGTCCGAAAAAATTGATCTGATCTGATCAGGGGTAGAGTCCTGGTTGAAAGTTGGTTACCTCGTGCCACCAATCAGGGGCACATGACCATGTGCCTCAGGGTTAGGGCGCATGGCCACGTACCCTGGATCTAGGGCACATGTGCCTAGGGACCAGGGCGCATGAGGACTGATTCTGCGCATGTTTCATCTAGAAGCCATTGCAGATACTTCCAAACATGAAATTCGACACTGTTTGTTGCGTTGAAAAGACAACAGGCCGAAGAAGTGTTTTACACCAACGGATCAGCCATAACACCCTCCAAAACTTTAGAATTTTATCCAGAAGTTAGGATACTGAACAGGTGATCCGATACTAGCCAGAGTGACTCCGACGGCTAAGCAAAAAGACACGGCATGAAACAAAACTTGTTCAGAGTGTGAATCTGACCATAACCTTCAATGTATGATCAGTAGGCATTGGTCATTCAGGCAATTTCCATGTTTACACAATTTATGTGTGCCTTTCTCTTGGAAAATATGGCTTTGTGTGAAAAAGTCTGGAAAACGTCGAATTTCATTCGGCAAAGCTCTAAATCAACATTAAAAGGACTCGACATCATTCTAGGATCAATCACACATGTTACCCTATAAAACATGAGTTTTATGCTCTGAATTAGGCAAATTTGGCATGTCTATAGCTTGCCTCGCCTTGATGTCAACTTTGTAAGGGAATGGCATGTAATGAAGCGGAGTGATTCGGAGCGAACTGTAATGGAATGCAAGTGAGCATAGATGAATGTAGCGAAATGAAATGGTGATGGATTGAAAAAGGTGGCTTCAAGGTGTAGATATAGACACGCTTATCTACCCGATCCAGCAAAATGAATCTCACTAAGTATTCTAGATCGCTTTCATGTTCCTTCAAAACCTCATATAATTGATTGGTAAAATACATGCCATTGTCACGAGAGATGAAAAATAAAAGGATAAAGGAGTAGCCAACCCTCAGCGTGGCGCGGAGTCCTCGAATCCGTAGGTTCAGCATCAGCTAGCAACTCGAACTTTGCGATGTTCATGTACTGTGATGGGCTAATGTTTAAAAGAGAAATTGATTTTAAAATGAAAAGAATACCAATCCATCATATTTGGAATCTCAAGTTCATTTATGTTTCACCAAAATACTCAATTTAATTCTGAATGGAATAACCTCAAATTTTAAAAGGGTTCGTTTAAGCATAACAAAATTGCTCGGGTATCATGAAAACTATTAATCATGCTCTGGCAAAAAAATAGAGTATTCAAAAAATGACAAAATAGACTTAAGCCATACTGGGATGGAAAGATAATGGTGGGACTAACATAGAATGATAGGAAAGAAGAAATAATAGCATGACAAACATGACACAGTTTGATAAAATAAAAGACATGGTGAGATAAAATAAAAGACACGGTGGGAGAAAATGAAAAAACACGGTGGGATGATAGAGTAAAACATGGTGGGATAACATAAAAGACATGGTGGGATAAAAAAAAGGAAAGGATAAAACTTTGTGGGATAAAATAAAAAACATGGTGGGATAAAATAAAGGATACGATAAAACATGGTGGGATAAAATAGTGAGATAACATGGTGGGAGAACATTAGTAATGATGAAGAATAAACAGAGGATGGATATGAAAGCATAGAAATTTATGTATAAAATAGTTGAAGATATAGATTGTCTATTGGAGGTCAAGACACCTGCTTAGGAACCATCATCCCTCCAATGTTCAATTTTGCCTTATCCGTGAGTGTGAAGAAATGACCAATCCATCGTAGATTTTGTTGAAGGGGATCTCGGGCCCAGTCATTTTCACCCTCAAGGTCTTCAACATCAATACATATAATACATATTAAATGAACCTACATGACAAGGTGATGTGAAGCAAAGGATATAATGCAAGTGATGATGTGAGATTGATGTGAAACTGAGTGAAGTCTTCATGTATGGTCTATCAACTTGCATCAACCGCCTTATTCACCAGCACCATAATAATACCTGACTAGGTGGTGCTCTCTTTCTTTTTGTCGCAGAGCTGGCATGATGTTCCTTCTAGAATACCAATCTCACCAATTCACCTGTTGGACGTAAAATGTTGCCTACACATTTTAGATTAGTACCCAACAGACGAAATTGTTATATGAAGCATATTGTTCTCGAAATGAACAACTAAAGTTTTCACTGTTAGAACCATTATTTGTAGGTAAAAATAAAGTTTTTGATGATGATTCCTTTAGCAAAAATATCATTTTCAACATTCTGGACATTTTTTTTTGATATTTTTATGAATTTTTTTAAATTTTTTGGTCCATGTGCCCCCGAATGGGGCCACATGCCCATGCGCCCGGGGGTGGGGCACCTGGTCATGTGCCCCCAGACGAGGGCACATGCTCCCTACCCTCAGGAAACTTTTTTACATCCCAATTTGACTCAAAATTGGACTAATACTCTTCTATAAATACTCTCTTAAGCTTTAAAATTGATCTTATCTCTGTCCAAATGGCTCCTCCTAAGAAGATGCGTTCTAATCTGGGAAGAGCAATTTCAATCATTCCAGGGCATGTGAAGGGGTGGATTTCAGCAAATCTGGTAAGAAAACCTTATTTTTTATTGATTGTGATTTTTTTGAACTTTTTTATTTTTTAAAATTTGGGTCCATGTGCCCCCGATCAGGGGCTCATGCCTATGCACCCGGGGGTGGGGCACCTAGCCATGTGCCCCCATATGAGGGCACATGCGTCCTACCCCTAAAGAATTATTATTTTTTTATTATGAAAAGTACATATACCTGACAGCCTCTTTTGATTGTTTTATTCAGAATTACCCTCTTTTTCTAAGTCCTCGATGATTCTGTTCACCTATCTAGTTTAAAGATCTACTTGGAGTGCTCCATTTATCGGTGAAATCAATCCTGAGTGGCTGGGGCTTGACCGGTCTTCTAGTTCATGTGAAACACAATGCAAAATATCACTTGGACTTTGGATTGATGAGTGCTTTGGTAGAGCTATGGCATCTTGACACTCACACCTTTGTCTTTAACTCTTTTGAATGCACCATTTTGCTAGAAGAGGAAGAGTTGTTTCTTGGACTAATATGTACTAGAAAAGGTGAGATTGCAAACATGTTTATCCCTTTTGGATCGGTGTCTTGCCTTGAGTTCTTGCAGGATTTCATGGAGACAGAGAAAATCAGCTCCCTTATAACCAAAAAATGGATCCACCTCCAAAAACTGGCAGCTTGGACCATCTCTACTTTGTCTTCTCGCGGCCTTGATGAGACACAGCTTCTTCATGGCTCTAAGGGTTTTGCTACCTGCCTTGCTGTCGTGTTCTTGTTTCCTATAGAAGATGGCTTTCTGGAGTAGGGACAACTCTCATTTATTCGCAGAATCTGGTGTGGCAAGCGGCTTGGTCCTTTAGTGCTCGGCTTTCTCTACTATGACTTGTCTTCTTCTTACATGGGACATCCTATGTTTGGCAGTGCTCTTCTGTTTGCTTGCTGGGTAGTTCTTCACTTCAAGTTTGATCCATCAAGCAGTGCTACTACCATTTCACAGCTTTTCCAGCACAGTACTTTGTTCCCGTATGCTGCAGCTCTCATTTTTCCTTACACGATTTCCAACAAATGTGGATCCATGATTGCTTGGTTGAGTGATGGTTCCTAGAGCACAGGTGCAAATATGAGGGTGGATGACTAAATTGGAGGTTGAGGATGGACTGGCAAACTATCTGAAGAGTGGCCCATGAAAGGATAAGTAGGAGGTGCAATATGGCAGGCATAGGATGGCCGAACCACAGGTCGAGATGAGGCAACTTGGTTGCCTTCAACAGATGTATGATTAACTAGTGCGTTCCCTTCATTAAGGCTTGTATAATTAACAATGTTTTTGGGTCAATGTGAAGAGACAATTTTTTAAATATTTGCTCAATATTTCATGGAGCAGATGGGTGAGAAACCTCTCGCGCTTCTAGTTCAAACAAGGGATTAGCCTTACCATCTATCTAAATCATGAGTGGTTGTTGAATCTCATGATGTCCTAGCTCATTCTCTTGATGTTCAGAGTATTCTGCCATTCAAGCACCTCTTCCAAACTTTAATTGCATTGCCATCCTTTCAACTTTTTAAAGAGATGGTGAAAACAAGAAACTTGTCTTTGTTTTTGTGATGTTTTTAAAAAGAATTTTCTTGTTTCCACTTTTGGTTTCAACAAACAACTTTGACAAAGATTAAAGATAAGAACAATTTTTTTAGTGTTTTTATTGTATTTTCAGATTTTTTTTGGTGTTTTCAAATTTTTTTTTTTGCAAACAAGTGATGCAAAGACTTGAAAACAAAATTAAAACAATGATTTTTGTTGTATCCTTACCTTGAAGGATTGTTAAGAATTGTTTTCTCAACAAATGGGTTAGGATCCTAACTCTAATATCCAATGACCTAAGATTCACACAATTTTACCACGGGTAGGTGGCATGGGATACTTTGGATCTTGGGGTAGTGGTACAACCAACTTGATCATGAAGAGGAATACTCCACATATGAGAAATTATGGAGGCCTTGATAAAAACCAACCAAGTCCACTAGGAAGGAATATCCCAGAAGAGAGGTCAGAGTCCACCAAGAGGGTGTTTTGATAGGCAATGGTGTATGGGAGAGTGAACTCCCACCTAAAAAAAGATAAAATAAGATAGGTAGAGAGGAAGAGAATCAAGGAATGCAATCAAGTGATAATATAAATAAAAAGCAAAACAAACACATTTAAGCTTAAATAAACAAGTAATTAAGCAAGACAAGCAATTAGTGACTAGAAACTAGACCAGTCTACACGGGAGCTGAATGGATGAGGTGAAAAGTGGTAGAAAAGGTAGAGGACAGATCTTATAGCTAAGCCAAGGGGTGGTCCACATGAGGACCGATGTAAAAATATGTTGGCTCACATGGGAACTAAGGTAAAAGGTGAAGGAGATTCACGCAGGTATCCGTTTAAAGTAGAAAAGGGTGGTTCACAATAAAATAGGTTTGAATGATTAAAAAGAGGGCCATGTGGGGCCAATCTGATGGTGGGATAAGATCGGATACATGTGGGAATAGACCTAAATAAAGTGGTTTGGTTTACAAAGGAACCAAAGTAAAGAAAGAAGTTCATTCACGTAAGAACTAATTTGAAGTAAAAAAGGGTAGTTCGTGCGGGAACCGGTTTAAATGACAATTAAAAGCAAAAGAGGGCCATGTGGTGAATGATTTAAGAGTGAAATAGCCTGCAAGAAGGTGATAACAACTTGCTATGTAAGTTTGAAAACATAATTTTGTTCGCGTGGGAACCAATTGGTAGAGGAATGTTGGTTCGTGTGGGAAATAGTTTTAAAAGCAATGGTGAGTTCACACAGAAACTAGCTAAAATAAATGACAAAAATCAAATAAAAGATGAGGCACTTCAAATATGAAAGAATAAAGTAAAATAAGCAAGTTTAAGAAGAAATTGGATCAAAAGAGGTGAAAAGAAATTAGAAATAGTTGCACATAAACACTAAGCATCCATGATTAAAAATATTGTTTCTCCCATCGTGGTTGTCAAAAGAGGGTTAGATGTGACTCAATAAATGGGGTGTTCCCAGGTCGGCACCCCTCAGGTATGAGTAGAGAGGGGTGTCAACTCCTAAAATGAGGCTCTCCTTTCAGGTAGTCCATGAATCCGGATTGCCTCCTCAAGAGGGGATGAGAAAGAAAGGAAGAAAACACGGAAAACAACTCACCTCAATCCCATGCTCACATTGATCCCTGAACTTTCATCCCTTGGCATCACTTGATCACCGAAGAGAAGGTTTGAGTCATGTGAGAGGAAGATGATAAGAAGGAAACTTAAGACATTGATGTGGTTGCTAGGAACCGTAGGTTCCGCTTTATGCAATAAAAATGATTGTGTGTTCCTTAGAGGGGTAGAGTGCAGGTTAAAGCTTCTCCTTCTTCAGCCAACCGAGCAAGAAGTCCTTAACGCGTGGGTGCTTGGTTTCCTATGCAACTAGACAATAAAACAAATGAAAATAAAATTAGAACTAAACAAAGTGGAGTATATGTAAAGAAAGTGACTTGAAACACACAACTGAAAAGAAACTGATCAGATTCAGGTTATCTCTAACCGCTTTTTTATTTTTATGATTAATAGATTAAAATAATGTAAAAAATTTTAAAAAAATGATAGAAGGATGGATAATGATGAAACAAATATATATCAAAAAGAACATAAAATTTTTTAGAAGAATTGAGAAAGATATGGCCAAATCTGGGTTGTCGAAAGAGCCGAACAATAGTCCAGGATCTACAAGGTGTGACCTTGCTTCAAAATTCACCACAACCAGCCCCGACCTCTGAATCGTGTGTTGTTGATTGAAAATAGAAGAAGACTCAGAGAGAAAGAACTTCGATGTTGAGAGCTTAGGCAGCAAACGTCCACACACTGCTGTAGAAGCTAATGAATAGAGACTTGGCAAATCACCTACAGATCGGTCTTCCTCTTTCCTGAACCAATTTTTCTCTCTCTAAAAACTCAAAATTCTCACTATAAAAATAACAAAATCGATGCAGGAAAGAGTTTGGATGTCTTAAGATACCTGGGGGTCAAGAACCAACCTCAGTAACAACTAGAATTTGAGTCTATTTATAAGATAAAACCGGCTTGATCCATCCCTAGAAAATAGGACCCTTGCACTCCTCCTAGGGGCTCATGCAATCCACCCAAAAAATTGATTTTATCCAATCAAAAATTTTGATCTGATCCGGTCAGAGGTAGAGTCCAGATCAAAAATCAGTTCCCTTGTGCCCCAGATCGAGGGCACATGGCCATGTTCCTCAAGGGGGCCCTTCGTCATATGTTCTGGGGGTAGGGAACACGTAACCGTGGACTAGGGAGCATGGGACTGGTTTCGCACATCTTTGTTCCGAAAGCCATTGCAGACACTCCTGAACTCGAAATTCGATACCGTTTGTTGCATTGGAAAGATAACAGGCTAAATAAGATTTCTACAGCGACGCATAAGTCATAAGATCTTAAAATTTTCAGAATTTTATCCAAAATTTAGGATAGTGAATGGAAGATCCGATACTAGTCAGAACGATTCTGACGGCCAACCAAAAAGGCACAGGATGAAACAAAACTTGTCTGAAACATGAATCTGACCATAACCTTTAATGCATGATCATTAGGCATTTGTTGCCCAGACAATTTATGTGTTTACATGATTTATGTGTGGTTTTCACTCAGAAATTTTGGCTTTGTGATGAAAACTCTGGAAAACATCCGATTTCATTGAGCAAAGCTCCAAATCAACATTAAAAGGACCCGTCATCAATCTAAGATCAATTGCACATGTTACCCTATACAACATGAGTTTTATGCTCTGAATTAGGCAAATATGGCGTGTCTACACGGGGAAGGAGGAGATCACTTCGTTACCCACACTCACATTGATCCTCGAATACTCGATCTTCAGCATCACTAGAATGTTAAAGGGACTATCAAGGTCATGTGGGTAAGGTAGAATAAAAAAAATTAATGGATAAAATAAATTAAAAACATGGTCACCAAGAACCGTGGATTCTTCTTTATGCAATGAAAATCAATTAAAAATTGATTGTGTGTGCACTTTAGTAGGAAGAGTGTGTTGAGTTCTAGCTTCTTCTTTAGTAGGCCAATGAAGAAGAGTCCTCAATACGTGGCTGCTTGATTTCCAGTGCAGTAGATAATAAAACATGTGAAACAACTATTATAACTGGAAGGGGCGGATTAGATGTAACGAAAAATAACATAAAATAGACAATTGAATAAAAATTGATCATATTCAAATTATTTCTAACCCATTTTTTGGTTTCTTGGATTAATAGACTAAAACTAATAAAAAATGTAAAAACACAAGAGATGGATGAAGAATGATAAAATAAAAGGATAGAAAATATAATGGATTAAATTTGATCCCATTTGGAGAAGATATAATCAAATCTGTGTCCGTTGAGAAAGCCAAACAGGAACCAAGATTTGTCTAGTGTGACTTTACTTCAGTGCTTGCCATAACTAGCGCCAGTGTCAGAATTGCATGTTGTTTATTTAAAACAAAAGAAGACTAGGAGTGGAAGAACATTGCTTCAAATATCTTGTGTAGAGAATGTCTGCAAACTTCTGTTGATATTGAAGAAGACAGCCCTAGCTAGATGAGCTCATTTGGACTTCTTTCTCTCTAAACACAAATTTCATTTTGTAAAAATCACCAAAATAGTGGGAGGGTATAGGACCATCTTGGAATGTTTGGGTGCTTGTGTTAAAACCTCTAGAATGTCAAAATTTGGCTATCTTTATAGGATAAAACTAGTTTGCTCAACTCCTACAATTTTGATACAATGCACCCTACCCTAGGGTGCATACGCCCCATCTAGGGGCACATCCAAATTTGGTTATAACCTTAAAAATATGAAATAATCAAAATGGGATTTTCAATCTTATCTAGGCAATAGTAGAACAAAAGTGAAAAATTGGTGCCGTGCACTTTGGCTCAAGGCCGCATGGGCATGTGCCCTCCGAGGAGGGCGTATAGGGAGGGTGCTTGTGCCCTAGCCTGGGGCGCATGGTACTATAATCATGCTTTTATGTTCCAAAAATTACTAAAATCTCTCATGAACTCAGAATTTGATGTCAATTGTTGCATTGAAAGGTAACAAGCCAGGAAGCTTTCTACAATGGTGCGTTAGCCGACACATATCCTAAGACTTTAGGATTTCATCCATAAGTTAGTGTTAATGAATGGAAAGTCCAACACTAGTCAAAATGAACCCAATGGCAATCAAAAAACATGACATGAATCAAACACATATAGAATAAAGATTTGATCATATCCTTCAATGTTTAATCATTAGGCTTTGATCATGCAGTCGATTGCCACACTTCCACCAAGTGGCATTCGCTTAGAAATATGGGTTCACTTGGAAACCTTTCGAAAAAATCTGACTATACCTGGCAAAGCTATAAATCATCACTAAAATATTTGACATCATTCTCAGATCAATCACACAAGTTACCGTATAATACATGAGTTTTCTACTTTGAATGAGGTGAATTTGGCATGTTTATACAAGATAGATGACCTTGTCTGAATGCTGGGTCTGACCACCACATTTATTTTGGGAAATTTGCTCACTTCTCTAGTTGAGAGGTTAACCTGAGGACCTCAATGAGCATGTCCTCAATTGTTGAGGGAAATCAGAGGAGGATAATTTACCGTATTGTAGGAGAAGGCCTAGAACTGGGCCACGAGCTCCTGTACGTCAGATTCTTCTACACCACCTTCCCAGAAATCTACAATTTGAAAAAGTGTTTCTTTCTCACCAATCACTACCCTTTTCCTAAGGTTAAGTAGACAGTTGGTGAATCTCTAGTACTAGGCCCAATATTTGAAGGAAATGATAACATCAAGAGTCTAGGATCCCGATGGCTATTTAGGAATATACTCTCCAAGTTGGTCAATGAACTTTTGGAGCTTTTTTACAAGAGTTAAGCTTTGTAGCCAAGCTTCAATCACTCGTAGAACACTTGGTTATTATGACCATCAGTGTGTGACAACGCAGCCACTCACTCTTCAGCCCTATGCAGGCTAGCTTCTGCTCGAACCCAAGCTTTCTCTTCCCAATTGGGGACAACCTGCCAAGGTCTCACTATATCCTCAGCTGCTTCTTTAATTTGGCATTGGCATTGAGCCTCTACCTCGACATTCTTTTGTACAAGCTCACATGGGAGCTTTTGGTAGCTGGAGAAGAATCAAGGGAAGACTGAACTTTGAGAGGTGCCCTCAGTCTTAGGTTTTCTTGGCACACTAAATTTAAGGGTGGCATGAATGACATGGAAAAAGTTTGTTGGGCTCGGGTTGACGTGGGGATGTGGCGGCTGAAAAAGGTAACATCCAATTTTAAAACTTCATTTTTGATCAAGTCTTTAAGATGTTTCGTGACTCTCGACAAACCTCGATGGAATGTGCCTATGTACAGTGATATTCACAACCACCCTTGGATGTGAACTAGAACCCTTTCTCTGGATGTGGCTCCATCAAGCCTTCCCTCACAACCCTCTCATAAAGATAGCATGCCATTGCCTGGGAAAAAGAATATCGCGAATATACATTGCATTCGTGATGCTTCTTTAATCATTTTGGCTACGGTGCTTCAACTACTACCATGGGGAAGCATGCATAGGAGGCTGTAAGCTCTATGTCATACTCATCCATACTTTCCTAAAAATCGTTATGTTAATCAAGAGTCTAACCCAATGGTTGGGTTGAACCCACAAAGGATCTCCCCTGGGCCTGCGAAGGAGGCAGGCAAACATCTTTATATGTCACATCACTAGTGAATAACTCAGTGATGTTACCCATGGTGGCCAAAATGTCTACCTCCAGGTGTGCACACGTTACTCAAAATCCCTCCAAGATGGAGCAGACTCAAGATGCCATTTGATAAATTGTGGGATGCGAGAGCCGCCCTATGTTTGATTGTCATTGTTGTCGTCGAGGAGGAGGAGGATGAGCAAGAATAGGATGTTCTGGCTTGTAGTGTACAACATTAACCAAAAATTTGTTGATAGTTGAGGCTTGGCATGTGGCTGTGGTGGTTGCACAGGTTGTTTTTTAAATTGAGAACTTGATCTTGAATCAATTTCTTGGCCATGTCCTTGAACTAGTAATAGTCCTTTATCAAGTGCCCCACCAGCCTGTGGTATGGGCAAAAGTTTGGCTCCTAGCTCTTGGCAACATTTTCGATGCGTCGATCTGTTGGTAGGCTAATCAGAAAATTCTTCATGTAGAATAAATTTTTTATATAATCTCACACAAAGGAGTAAGGCTTCAAGGCACATTCTTTTCATGTGGGCCTTAAAGAGGGATAGATTGTATTCCACTAAGGGGGTGCCATGGTTGTCGACTCTGAAAATTTGACGGGCTTCTCCTTTTCAAGGAAGTCCGTGAATCTAGATCGTCACCTCAAGAGGGGATGAGAAAGAAAGAAAACTCGGAAAGCTACTCTCATCTCGGCCCTACACTCACATTGATCCACAAACTTTTATCCCTTGGCGTCGCTCGATCACCAAAGAGATGGTTCGGGTCATGTGAGAGGAGGCTGAGAAGAAGAAAATTAAGACATGTGGTCGCCAGGAACCGTAGGTTCCGATTTATGAAATTAAAGATGACCGTGTGTACCTTATCGTGAAGAGTGTGGGTCAAAGCTTCTTCTTCTTCGGCCGGTTGATGAAGAAGAGTCCTCAACGTGTGGGTGTTTGATTACTTGTGCAACTAGACAAACAAATACATGAAAATATTACTAGAACTAGACAAAATGGAGTATATGTAAAAAAATGAGATAAAACACACAACTGACTAGAAACTGACCGGATTCGCGTTATCTCTAACCCCTCTTTTTTCATTTTATGATTAAAAGACTAAAAATAATGTAAAAAATGTAAAAAATGATAAAAGTATGGAGAATCACGAAACAGATAGATAGGAAAAAGAACAGAAAGATTCTGAATAGAATAGAGAAAGATATGGCCAAATCTGGGTTGTCAAAAAAGCCGAGCAACAGTCCAGGATCTGCCAGGCGCAACTTTGTTTCTGCACTCGTCACGACCAGCCCCAACCTCAGAATAATGTGTAGTCAATTGAAAACTGAACAAGACTTAGAGAAGAAGAACTTTGATGTTGAGAGCTCGGGCAGAACACGTCTACACGCTGCAGTGGAAGCCAAAGAAGAGAGACCTGGTAGATCACCTGTAGACCAGCCTTCCTCTCTCTTGAACTGAATTCTCTCTCTAAAAACTCGAAATTCTCTCTCTAAAAACCACAAAATCGATGTAGGAGGGAGCTTGCACATCTTGAGATGCCCAGGGGGTCGTGCACATGCCTTTGGAATGACCAAAATTGGCCTCAATTTATAGGAGAACGACCATCGCGATGAACACTACAAAATAGGGTACCTTGCACCCTGGTGCAGGGCGCATGCACCCCACTGAGGGGCGCATGTGCCTCCCAGTGTGGGCACATTCTATCCATCCAAACATTTCGGTCTGATCCGGTCGAAAAATTTGATCCGATCCGTTCAGAGATAGAGTCTCGGTGAAAAACTGGTTCCCTCGTGCCCTCGATCATGGCCTCAGGGGTAGGGCGCATGGGCACGTGCCCTGGGTCCTGGGCACATGTGACTAGGGACCTGGGCGCATGGGACTATTTATGTGCACCCTTCTTCCGGACGCCATTGCGAACAGTCCCGAACTCAGAATTTGATGCTGTTTGTTGCATTGGAAAGATAACAGGCTAAAGAAGCTCTCTATATCATTGTATTAGCCATAACACTATTAAAAAATTCAGAATTTTATCTGGAAGTTAGGATAGTGAACAGAAGATCTGATACTGGTCGGAATGACACTGACGGCCAATCAGAAAGACACGGTATGAAACAAAACTTTTCCGGAGAGTGAATCTAACCATAACCTTCAATGCATGATCATTAGGAATTGGTCATTCAGCGAATTTCTGTGTTTGCACGATTTACGTGTGGCTTTCGCTCGAAAATTATGGCTTTGTACGGAAAACTTTGGAAAACATCATATTCGTTCGGCGAAGCTCCAAATCAACTTTAAAAGAACCGGCATCATTATAAGGTTAATCACACATATTAACCCATAAAACATGAGTTCTATGCTCTGAATTAGGCAAATTTGGCATGTCTACAGCTTGCCTCGCCTTGATATCGGCTTTGTAAGAGAATGGCATGTAATGAAGCGGAGTGATTCGGAGTGAAATGTAATGGAATAAAAGTGAGCATAGATGAATGTAGCAGAATGGAATGATGATGGACTGAAAAGGTTGCATCAAGGTGTAGATATAGACACGCTTATCTACCCGATCCAACTAAATGAATCTTGTTGAGTATTGTAGATCACTTTCATATTCTATCAAAACATCATATGATTGATTGGTAAAAGACATGCCATTGGCATGAGAGATGATAAATAAAAGGATAAAAGATGTAGCCAACCCTCAGTGCGGTGAGGTGTCCTCGAATTCGTAGGTTCATCATCAGCCAGCAACTCGAACTTTGCGGTGTTCTTGTACTGTGATGGGCTAAAGTTTTAAAAGTGAAATTGATTTTAAAATGAAAAGAATACCAATCCATCATATTTGGAATCTCAAGTTCATTTATGTTTCACCAAAATACTTAGTTTAATTCTGAGTGGAATAACCTCAAGTTCTAAAAGGGTTCATTAAAGCATAACAAAATTACTCGGGTTTCGTGAAAACCATGAATCATGCTTTGGCAGAAAACTGAGTTTTTGGAAAACGAAAAAACAAACTTATGCTATAGTGGGATTGAAAGATAATGCTGGGACTAACATAGAATGAAGGGACAGAAGAAACAATGGCATGACAAACATGACACGGTGGGATAAAATAAAAGACAGTGGGATAAAAGAAAGGAAAGAATAAAACATGATGAGATAACATGAAAGAGTGAAACATGGTGGGATAAAAATAAAGGATAGAATAAAACATGATGGGATAACATGAAAGAGTAAAACATGGTGGGATAAAAGAGTAAAATATGGTGGGATAAAAATAAAGGAAAGAATAAAACATGATGGGATGAAAATAAAGGAAAGAATAAAAGATGATGGGATAACATAAATAATGATGAAGAATGAAAAAGAGATGGATATAAAAATATAGAAAATTATGTAGAAAAAAGTTGAAGATATAGATTGTCTATTGGAGGTCAAGACACCTGATTAGAAACCATCGTTCCTCCAATTTTCAATTTTGGCTTATCCGTGAGTGTGTAGAAATGACCAAGCCGTCGTAGATTTTGTTGAAGGGGATCTGGGGCCCGGTCAACTTGACGCTCAAGGTCTTCAACATTAATGCATATAATACATATTAAATGAACCTAACATAACTATGTGATAGATGGTAGGAGTGATGTTAAGTGCAAAATGGAATGCTGGTGATGATGTGAGATTGATGTGAAACTGAGTGAAGTTTTCAGGCATGGTTTATCAACTTGCATCGACTGCCTGATTCATTAGCATCTCTGGTCTATCCTTGTCTTGCCTTCTAATGGAATATAGCACCACAATAATGTTCAGTTGGGTGGTGCTTCCTCTCTTTTAGCCACAAGGTTGGCATGACGTTCCTTAGGTAACACTAATCTCACCTATTCACCTGTTAGGACTTAAAAGGTTGCCTGCATATTTCTGGTTAGTACCCAACAGACAAAATTGTCATATGAAGCATATTTTTCTCAAAACGAATAACTTTATTTGGAGGTAAAAACAATATTTTTGATGATGGTTCCTTAAGCAAAACTCTCATTCTTAACATTTTGGACAATTTCTATTTTATTGAGATTTTTCTGAATTTTTCAAATTTTTTAGTCCATGTACCCTGGGGTGGGCACCTGGACATGCGCCCTAGGGTGGGACACCTGGCCATGTGCCCCCAGATGGGGGCACATGCACCCTAGGCCTTCTCTCTCTCTCTCTCTCTCTCTCTCTCTTTCTCTCTCTTTAAATGTACCTGATGACTCTTCTCTTTTGCTTCCCCAGCTCCTGAAAACACTTAGCAAAGATGCTTAAATTTTCATTATGACTCATCCCTTTGCCTGTATACCGTTTGTCTTGATTTTGAGTCAAAGGGAGGAGCCTTATTAACAAGGTGGAATAAAATAAACAACTTAAATGAAATGGAGTAAGGGTTGAGAGAACTTACCTGCCATGGTGTGAATCCTCTCCTCTCCAACATTGAAATGCCTGAAAAACTTGATAAAAGAGAATTAGATCTTCATCATGACTCATCCCTTTGCTTATTATGGTCAACATTGACTCAAGTCAAAGGGAGGAGCCTTCTTAACAAGGTAATTAAAGTCAAAAATGAACATGCAATGAAGCAAATAGAAATATGCATGACAGAAAAATATACATAAATGCAACTAAGGCATTGATCATGACTGAGTTAATGATGTTTTTTTTATTTTTCTTAAAAATATTCATTTTTTTTAAACAATATTTGATTTTTTTTAGATATTTTAAATATGCAATTTTTTTGGATTTTTGAAATATGCAATTTTTTTGGGATTTTTGGAATATTCATTTTTTGTGTGGGTTTTTGAAATATTCAGCTTTTTGGATTTTTTAAAAGTATTCATTTTTTGGATTTTTTGAAATATTCCATCTTCTTGAGGGGAAAATGCTGGTATTTGAGACAATTCATCGGTCTTTGGGGTTTGTCAAGACTCAAGTGGTAGATGCCATGTGCAAAATAAAGTTCCCTACCTAGAATCCTTCTAACATTCTTCCTTTAATCGGCTTGCATTCCACCTGGATTTGGTCTGTTTACCCTACCCAAGGGGTTTTAAGGAGGAAGAGTATAGAGGAAGTCCTTAATAGGGTTTGGAGATGTTGAGAGGAATTTCTCTACTCACACTCCAATTGCCCATTGGGGTTCGGCCTCTTTGAGTCTTTCCTAATTTTTTGCTCTTTTCTATGTGGCAAATATTTGGACAAGTTTTTGACCCATGGGGACATTGCCCATCTTTTAGTGCCTTTTGCCTTTGCTATCATTCTGGGTACTCATTCAGACAGGTTGATCATTTTTATTTTTCTAACCTGAGGGGTTCATTGCTCATCTTTAGGCACCCTTTTGCACCCTCCGAAACGGCCTCATACTAGGGTGGCGAGTGTTTTCGATACTACCCCTCTCTAATCTTCTCTTCCTATCTTGTACTAAGTAGAAGAGAATAGGGTAAGAGTAATCCTTCCATTTCTAGATTTTTGCTTTGCCTTTCGCAGGTGTCAGGTTGTTTGGATTATAGGATCGGGAGGTGTTGTGTGTAGGCTGGTACCTACCCTTGACTTCTCACGAACAACCTAGGATCGATGACTTGAGATTATATCAACGGTTTCTCCATTTTTATGAAAAGTACTTTTTTAAGGTAAACTCCATTCCAAGGATTATTCAATTTTTCTCCATCTGCATTAATCAATTTATATGCATTGCCTAGATACTTTTCAGTGATTACAAAAGGCCCTTCCCAGTTAGGTTGCAATTTGGAGCAGGTACCCCCCGACTTAACGAATATGCGTTTGACTACCATCTCCCTGATTTCGAACTTTCTCTCAACCACCCTCTTTTGATAAAATCGGGCATGCTCGATGGAGGCTAGCCTTCTTTCATCTAAGAGTTCAAGTTGTGCAAGGAGAGATTCTCATCTCTCATCAACGGGAATATCCCTATTGAGCTGAACTAAGAGAGATGGAAGTAATACTTCATAGGGGACCACTGCTTCCATCCCATATTCCAAAGCATACTGGGTTTGTCCAGTGGGAGTCCTTACAGAAGTACGATAAGCCCATAGAGCATCTACAAGTTTATCAGGCCAGTCGACAAACTTGCTAGACTTACAAGATTTCATGATGATATTGATTAACGTTTTTTTGGTGACTTCTGCTTGACCATTGCCTTGAGGATAGTATGGTGAGGAATGATGCAATGAAATGCGTTACCTGTTGCAAGGATCACACAGATCTTAAGAGAGAAATTGTGGCCCATTATCGGTGACGATGCCACTGGGGATCCCAAACTTTGCCAGGATATTACACTTGATGAAGAAGAAGACTGATGATGCTTTAATCTCCATGAATGCTTCTGCTTTAGCCCACTTTGTGAAGTACTCCGTTGCCATCAGAATGAATGATTTTGAGCGCATCTCGGAGTTAAGGTCACTCAAGGGGCCAATGATATCAAAAGCCCACATGGCGAAAGGCCATGGGGCATGAATTGTATGAAGGGAAGATACGGGAGAGTGAATCTTGTCGGCATGGAGTTGACATGAATGACAGTGCCGGACAAAGATGGAGAAGTCTTCTTTTAGAGTTGGCCAATAATACCCTTGTCGGATGATTTTCTTAGCAAGGGCTTGGGCATTCACATGACAACAACAAACTCTAGAATGTGCTTCCTTCAGCGCCAACTCGGCTTCTTCTTCATCAAGACACCTGAGTAAGATTCCACTTAGGTTTCTCTTGTAAAGCACTCCTCCTAGGATTGTATACCTCTCGGATACTCTTCTGATTGCCTTCTTTTTCTTGGTGGTTGATCCAGGCGGGTATGACTGATCTTGGAAATACCTCGCAATCTCATCATATCAAGGTCTCTCACCTTCTAATTCTTGCAACTCAATTAAAGAGATTTCTTCTTTATGTTCCAAGTATTCTTTTCTGTCGAACCTCTTCTTAACCTTTAGAAAACGTCCATCCTTAATTGTTGGAATTGTCCTCTTACAGATGTGGATAGTTTGCACTTGCCTGCCTAGCGGGACAGATGGAGATGAAGCTAGTGAAGCTAAGGCATCGGCGAGGATATTCTAAGAATGGGGAACATGGACAAAGGTGTGTTTGAAGAATAGCTTGATGTAGCAGGTGTTGAGCTCCTGGTAGGGTTTAAGGTTTGGATGGGAAGTTCGGTATTTGGATAAGACTTGGCGTAGGATCAATTGACTATCACCTATCACCCTCAATTTGGTGGCACCATGGAAATGAGCAACCTCCTGCACAGCCAACAAGGCTTCATACTCAGTTATGTTGTTTGTTGCTGGAAAGTTGAGCTGAAAAGCCTGTGGAATGGTGACACTTTTAGGTGACAGAAGGACAATAACTATCACTCTACCATGAGAGTTCAGAGCCCCATCAAAATATAATGTCCAATGATTGGAAGATCGGACTGACATTAGTTCGTCATCCGGAAACTCTAACTGGACTAGGTCAAAGATGGGTATGGGATGATGGGCAAGGTGTTCAGCAACAGCATAGCGCTTGATTGCCTTCTATGGGACATAAGTGATATCAAATTTGGATAAGAAACTCTACCATCGCCCTAACCGATCAGTCAAGACTATCTTATGTAACAGAAACATAATGGGATTGATACGAGCAATGAGCTTGACTTGGTGAGCAAGAAAATAATGCTTGAGTTTCTGAACCACCCAAACAAGAGAAGCACAGGTCTTTTCTACCACAGTGTACTTTAGTTCACAAGCATCAAACTTCTTAGACAAGTAGTAAGTAGCTCGTTCTTTCCCTTCTTCATCAACTTGTGTAAGGACTGCCCCAAGAGAGTTCTCAAGAACCGAAATGTAGAAGACTAAGGGCTTGTCAGGAATTGGTGGTCTAAGTACAGGGGGACTTGCCAGGTATGTTTTCAACCCATCAAATGCTTCCTGGCACTTCGAATCCCATTTAAACTCGGCCCCTAGCTAGGTTAAGTCATAGATAGGTTTACACCTTTGGGAATGTTGTGAGATAAACTGGCGGACAAATTGTAGCCTCCGAATCAATCCTCGAAGCTCTTTCATAATCTTCGGGGGAGGCATACCAATGATTGTTTTGGCCTTGTTTGGGTCAATCTCTATGCCCCTTTTGCTTACTATGAACCTTAGTAGTTTTCCTGATGAAACTCTAAATGTACACTTCTTACGGTTCATTTTCATCTTGTATTCTCTAGCTCGTTGCAAAACTTTTCTTAGCACTTCAAAATGATCTTCCCAACTCTTGGACTTGATAAACAAATCATCCACATACACCTCTACAAGGGTGTGCATCATGTCATGAAAGATAGCCATCATAGCCCTCTGATATGTAGCACCAGCATTCTTTAACCCAAAGGACATGACAACATAGCAATATTTCCCCAAGGTGTAATGAACGAGGTCTTCTCTTTGTCCTCCTCAGCTAACCGGATCTGATTATATCCAGAATAGCCATCCATGAATGAAAGCATTTCAAATCCAGCTGTGTTATCAACTAAAACATCGATATGAGGTAAAGGAAAATCATCCTTAGGACACGCTCGGTTCAAGTCCCTGAAATCTATGCAAATCCGAACCCGTCCATCCTTCTTCATAACAGGGACTATGTTAGCCACCCATTGCGGATATAGGACAACTTTAATAAATTTTGCTTGGTGTAGTTTGTCGATCTCTTCTTTCATTTTGAGCGCAATATTAGGGTGGAATCTCCTGAGCTTTTGTTTAACCGGGGTAGTTCCAGGTTTCAAGGTTAATCTATGTTCAACCAATGAATTATCTAATCCTGGCATATCCTTATACGTCCATGAGAACGTGTCCTTATATTCTTCCAAAGCTTTGATCAAACGTTGTTCTTGTGAGGGAGTGAGGTTTGCACTGATGAGGATAGTCTTAGGATTGTCCAAGGTTCCTAAATTCAGTTCTTTGGTTGGTTCATTCCCTATGGCTGATGGTTCCTCAAATCTTCTAAGTCCAGATGCATATGCATCAGCCAAGTCCTCGATTTCATCCTCAGATTCAGGATCCTTCTCAGATACCACCTCATATACTCCCAAAGTACGATTTATGTTATGCTCATCCTCATATTGGATTTCATCTAGCTGGATGGTATTCTCTAAAAAGTTTGGCTGCCTTGCACACTCTATGCATTTCTATGCCAATTGTTGTAGATACCTATTTGGAACTCGTTTACCTCTGACTTTTCTATTTCCCAACCTTTCATGACCTACTGAAGATAAAGCTAGAAAGGTGGTATTTATAGTAGAGGGAGGATCGAGTAAATCGATCAATGATTCAGAAGAGAGGGATTCTTGAATGGGAGCACCCTCTAGGATGAGTAGAGACGTCTCCTTGATGGAAATGTGAGTTTCATAGAATACGTTTATTTTTTTGGGATTTTCAAGTAAGAAGATAGAATGAGTCGGAATGACTCGAGGTTTGCTAGAAGATTACTGAATTAATAGAAAGAAAAACTTAAGGATAAAGGGGAAAAAGGGGCTCGTGGGCCCAATGGTAACAGAAAGTGGACACATGGGTCCAAAACTGATGAAAAAAGTAAACGGGTACGTGGACCCGATCTTAGAAATGGATGGGCATGTGAGCCCATGCTGGAAAGAACCCTCAGTTCTGAAGTAGATGAGGAAAGTAAATGGGCAAGTTGGCCCAGTGAGAATAGAAGGTTTAAAAGGGCACATGGGCCCAAAGTGGGTTGTTAGTTTGGTGGAAGAGAGTGGGCTTGGAAGCCCATCCAATAGATCTAAAAACAACAACACGAGGTTTAAACATGGGATTGTTATGCTCGGGCCTCGTGGAATGGTTCTGACTTGGGTGGCATGCTTAGCCAGATGATCCAAGATTGCTCTGCCCTTGAGTTGTTCTTGGTGCTCTTCCCCACTTGAGAACAAATGAGTCAAAGATAAGCATAGATCTTCCAAGTCATCTTCTTCATCTGGAGCCTTCATTCTCTTGATAGCCATCATGGAACTCTTGTCATCTTCAGCCATCATCATGGTCTCCCCTTTGATAAAGAATGTATGGAGTCCCATGGCATATCCTGGCAGGAAGACCCTCCTTGTGATGGAATCCTCTTTGTACCCCAACCCCTGCCTGCGTGGCCTATCCACAGATTGAATCGGCTGAGTGATCCCTTGAAGATCCTTGCCTAAGCCTTTTCCAGGTTGATAGCCCAATTTCATCATCATCCGCCATTCCACTATGTCGGGTAGAGAGGCGGTCATGCATCTGACTTCTGGCAATTCTCCCACTAAGATCTGGGACTGTATTGATAGACCTAGGGGTGATGTAAAAGTAGCATCATTCATCTCATCCCTTATAGGCATGTTAGTCACCTTGACCAGATCCGATTGGTGGTTTGTTGAAGCCACAACTCCTATTGCCTCCAAGTATGGCCTCCCAAGTATAGCCCGAAAAGTTGGATCTAATTCTAGAACATGAAAATCCGTTGTGACTGTACATGGTCCAAGTTTAACTTCTAGAGTAACCACCCCACATGCAGACTTCTTGGAGTTGTCAAAGGCTGTCACCATGGCACAAGATGGCTTGATTTCTTGTTCAGAAATGCCGCACAACTGCAAAGTTTCTGGCGGCAAAACGTTGATAGAAGATCCAGTGTCAACCAAACATGATTTCACTTCGACATTGCAGATGTTAACAGACACATGCAAAGCATATATCCTAACCTCTGTATCTACTAATTCCTCCTAAGAGAAAGTGAGTGTTGGGTGCTCACTTCTACGGGCTAACACTGTAGTGATTTTCTCAGGTGGGAGATCTTCACTTACCATGACCCTTTACAAATAATGCTGTAGATTCTCCCGGTGCACCTTTGATCTTTAATCAACTCAAATATGGAAATACGGGCTGGTGTCTTATCCAAATGTTTCAACAAATCATACGCCATGCCCGGCAAGGGTTCTTCCACTTGCTCCTCCTCCACTGGATCCTGCGGTTGTGTACCGGCTTGGGGAAAGAGCTGCTGGAACATCCTCCAACTCTGAAGCATCGGGGCTATTTGACAGTCATGTAGAGGTGATGGGTTAACTGGGGTGGGTTGTGGTGGTGTAGGTGCAGGTATGGTGGGAAATGAGATTGGTGGTTATGGGATGATTGGGTTAGTAGGTAGAGGGGTAGGATTTAGAGGGGGTAGTGATGGTGATACTGGTGGCCTAATAAGAAGAGGCTAGAGTGCAGGAGTGGTTGATGGGTTTAATGAAGGTGTTAGTAATGTGGTAGGTTGTGGGGTTGGTGGTATGTTAGGTTGGGGTTTTGGAGTGACAGAGCTCATAGGTGGGGTTCGGGTTTGGTGGTGATTGTGGTGGTCAGATGAGCAAGGGCTGGTGTGTAGTAATGGTTGAGGGAGGTGTAGTCAAGGCAAGGGCTGGCCTAATGATGGGTTGGCAAGAAGAAGTGGCGGCCAGTGGTTGGGTTATTGAGCTTGGTGGTGGTTGTGGAGTAGAAGGTGCACGGATTATTTGTCTAGGAGGGTTCCCAACATGAGGCCTAGCTAGGTTGACTGGCATGGTTGCATTTTGGTTTTCTAGTTGCCAACCTTGAGCATGGCTGGCATCTCCCTGGACAATGGAGTGTACTAGACCAATTCCTGGGTTTGGATGTGCTGGTGCCGGTGCTGGAGTGGGAGCATGTAATGGGGGCGGATTCTGAACAATCCCCAAGCCGGGTCGTTGTTGAGGTTGAGCTGGTGGATGCTGCCGCTGCTACTGCCTAGACTTCATTACTTGTATGCAGTCCCCCATTTGGACCCAATCAATGCTGCCTTGGTCATTCAGATCGTGGATGTAATCCTTGAATTGAAAACACACTTCAACAGTGTGACTAGGGTACGGATGGTAAGCACAATATCGGAACATATATGCATTTGCTGGCCAAATCTCTCCTTCCTTGGGAAATTCCAACTATTTTTCTACCATGAGTACATTGAAGATGTCGGTCAAAGAGTAAGGGAGTTGTTGGTAGTTCTCTCTCCTACGACCTCCCCTTCGTAGTGCCTGATTGGGTGGTGGCGGTGCCCTATTGTTGGTAGGTTGACGTGGTTGTTGGGGTTGTGCTACTGGTTGAGGGGGTTGTTGTGGTTGTCGTGGTTGTGGTGGCCTAACCTGTTGTTGAAGGGGGTAATAGGAAAGGTTCTGTGGTGGGTTTCTGAACTGGTTTTGACGGTTCGCTCCCTGGTTTGCCACAATGTTTATAGCTCCGTTGTTGACCACTCCTTCGGTTGTAGGACCAACTGGTGCAGAGGGGGTCTTCCTGATGTTCCTAGGTTTGGGATCAAATGGATTGATCATGTTGGCATCTTTGAAGTGGGCTTACAAGTATCGGGCACTGTCATAGAGTTCATTCAGGGTGGTAGGACGGTGCATGATTAATACATTCCTTAGAGCTGGTGTGATGTTCCCGATAAGCATTTTCACTTGTTCTTCTTTAGAAATAACATCTGTCAATTTCTCTGCCATTCCCCTCCAGCAATCAGCAAACTTTATGAAGTCCTCTTTGAGCTTCATCTTCTCAGCAATCAAATCTGTAATGGAGCATGATCGTGCCACCCGGTCTCTGTATCTTTGCAAAAATTTGGTCTTGACATTATCAAAGTCTCCTGCCACAAAGGGGTCAAGTGAGTAGAACCATTCCAATGCATACCCTTCTAGTGATAGGCAGAACAAGAAAGCAAGAACCCTACGATCATTTTTCTAGAATGAGGACTCATAGAGAAAATCTTTTAGGTGGAGAAAAGGATTGCCAGTACCATGTAGACACGCCAATTTGGCCTTATTTAGAGCTTAAACCATTATTCCATTGGCAACATCTCTTTTATACCATCAAAATCATGATGAACCACCCTTTTGGATGAGCCGAGGTGCTTATTGGAAATATGAAGATGATTTGCTAATTTCTAATCAAATCCGTGTTTGCCGAACAATAGACTCTTGGTGGTGTGCCAGATTATACTTTTCCCAGCATATCCTCTATTTGGAAATTTTTCACAGGATTATATGGACATTTAATTAAAAAGTATTCAACATGAATAATCTTCTTATCTAAGTTTTATTTCCATTTCAACAAACAGCATTCAATTCTGATCTCCCATTTGTCCACAGCGCCCTTTGTAAATCAGATGCGCAGTTCTGTCCGTACGCAGCACCGATCAAGCACAATTGCATGCAAGCCCAGCCCATTGGGCACATATTTGACCAATTCACGACCTTACCTTCCTTTTTCCTCCTCCATATCACTTGTTATAGTATATGGAAGCTTCATGTTCTAAATTAGCATCATCAAATGATGGTAATCCAACTTGTTGTATTGTATATCAATACATTCTATTTTTGGACTAGATTTGTTTCCTCTTCAAGTGGAGACATATTTTGAACATGGGGAAGGTTATACACGGTTTCGAATCTCTCTCAATAATTTAGGTAAGTTTCTAGATGCCTCAGTATAAATATCAGCAACATTAAATGGAGGAAATCCAACCTATGGTCGGATGTATCAAAACTTGCTATTTTTTGACCTGGTTCTCATCCCCTATAAAGGGAGACTCATATGAACAACCTAAGAAGGGCATACCCATCCTCCAGCACTCATATATTCGTCCTCCATCCACCTAGGCTCTTCCCAATCTTCCAAAATTGTTCTATCTTCGTCCCGGTGCCCGGATATCATCCTAAAGTAAAGAAGAAGCCGGTCTATGCTACGACGTGCTGCACTGCTGATCATCGGCTTATACAGATCTTTATAGTCATTTCCAGGCCTTATTTTATTTATAAGAAGTGTGACTCATCAAGATATATTTCATATACAACAAACGGAAATCAATTCTGACATCACCTCGGATTGTTACGGCTTCAACAACGGCAATGCACAGACAGATCCGAAGTCTTCTTTTCTAAGTCATCATCTTCTCAGTCAGTTTTAGTACATTTAGTGGTGGATTCAGCCTATGCATACTTCATATAAATTTTTCCCCGGTGAGTTATATTTTATCTCCAACAAGAATCATTCAATTTGGATATCTGTGGTGCCCATAGCATGTCCTACATCAACATTGTGCTGGGAGTTTCAAGAACTTCACAGTCCAAGATCTGGCTTATCAGATAAATTCAGATTACTTATCATAAGATTCAGGCAAACTTGTATTTATATCAAACCACCCTAGGTGAGTCCTCTTTATTTTGAAACAAACTTCACTCGATTTTGACATCAGTACTGTCTATTATGATCTCTACATTAGAGCCGCACAATTTACACTAAATCTGTCCAAACCGGTTGCCACCTTACTTAGGTTGTGTTGTCTTTAACCATTCATATTCTCTTTTATAACTCTTCATTCATATCATTTAGTTCATATTTAAGCATTTTTTATTCAGATTTTCATCATTTCATATATCACAAAAGAAACCAAAAAAAAGGGGTTAGGGCTAACCCCGAATCCGGTGAGTTTGTTTCCAATTGCCGTTTTGTGTTATTGTTTTTATAGTTACTACACTTCACTCAGTTCTAAACCTCCCTTCACTTGTTTTCTTGTCTTCTTTGTTTAATAGTTGCACAGGTACATCAAGCTAGCATCGGTTGGACTCTTCTTCATCGGCCGGCCGAAGAAGAAGAAGGTTTAACCCACATATCATCTCTCACGCTGAGGTACACACGGTCAACTTCTTTCTATTTTCATTACATAAAGTGGAGCCCGCGGCTCCTGGCGACCACAATTTCTCTTATCATGTTATAAGCTCATCTCCTCCTCACTCTCCTCCCACATGACCCGAACTATCTCCGGTGCTCGAGCGACGCCGTGAGATGAAACTTTGGGGATCAATGTGAGTGTGGGACCGAGGTGAGGATTTTACCGCTTTTTGAGTGTTTTTCGATTCACTCTCATTCTCCATTCTATCTTTCACCTTCTCTTGAGGTGCCGATCCGGAACCCATTTATGGAGTCGACAGCTTTTTGGCGACCACGGTGGGACAACCAATGTCTTTAACCGTGCTAGCTTGATTTGTTTGTGCAACTAGTTTCATTTAAATTTAGTTCTAGTCACTAGACTATTTGTTTTGTTGCTTGATTGCTTGTCTCATTTGCATATCGCATGACCTTTTTACTTCATTTCATTTCATGTTTTTGCACATTGATTGCTTCTTCTCCTCCTACCCTCCATTTTTATTTTTGCTTTAGCTTTTGCATCGGGTACTGGACTTGCTCCGATCCATAGGGCATTCGAGGCGGGGGCTCTCTCTCCCAACACACCCTCACCCTCCAAACACCTTCGTGGTGGATTCTAACCTCTCTTCTGGGATATTCCTTCCTACTTGATTTGGTTGTTTCCATCAAGACCTCCGTAAGTCCCCATCCGTGGAGTATTCCTTTCCGCATGATTGGCCCGGTTGTACCACTTTCTCAAAACCTGAAGAACCCAAGTACCTACTCGTGGTGATTGAGTGATAACCTTAGGTCTTGAAGATTGAAGCAATAGGAACCATACCTACTTGAGTGAACAATTGCTAACAATCTATCTAATATAAGGTTTCAACCCAAAATTTGTCGAGTAGTCATTTTAAAAACTTGTTTGCACAACTTGCTTGCTCACAACAATTGAAAACAACAAAAAAATATTTATTACAAAACACCTAAAAAAACAAAACAAAAACAATTTTAATTTTGTGTTCAACTTGTTTTCCAAACAACCAAATTGAAACAAAAAAATCAAACAAAACAAAACATAAAAAAAATCTTCAATTATGTGCTTTGCTTGCTCTTTTTTTAACCATCCTTGTAGAAAGATCGACATGATGCCCATGATGCTAAGGTCTGAAAGACACGTCAAGAGGTCGGACTACTACAAGCAACATGAGTACGGGGAAGGTCTCTAAAAGCTCCAACAACAACCTGAAAGCCATGCCAATGCTGCTATGGAACCTAAAGTGCAAGGGGATGCCCATCAATCCGCTACATTTAGTATAGAACAAGCTCTTAAGGATCTATCTTTTCATCTTGATCCCAATACCTTGTCATTCATACAATCTCTAGTGAAGGGAAAGATGCTTGCTAATCAAGGTCCAGCCAAAGTCAACCGAGCTGCTTTGCCTTCCCAATCGACAGTTCGACCTCTTGTCATAACCCCACCTGGGCAGCCCTGTCATGTTACTTCACCTACTCACCCCATTGTGGGTCATTCTTCAGCTCGCACACCAACCCACCTCCCTCCCATCCAGGTGCCACATGCACACACCCCGGTGAATTCCTCCCCACCTGTTGTCAAGGATAAAGAAACCATCGAATTCCCCCTCTATACTATCTACATCCCCCAATCACAAATGCCAACCTACCATCGCTATAATGGCTCAGGTGATCCCTTCACCCATGTCAATGATTTCCTGAGCAAATCATCTCGATGGCATAATGATAGAAAGACCCTTGCCTTTCTTTTTAGGAGATCTTTAGAGGGTGTAGCCCTAGATTGGTTTTTTCAATTGAACGAAGTAGAGATATGGGATTTTGAAATTGTCAAGGCCAAATTCTTGAAATGATATGGGCCAGGCTATTCAATAATTGGGGAAGCAAAAGAAGATGTGAAATTAATGCGATATTCTGATGAATTGAGGCCCTGACTTGAGAGGAGCATTGATGCTATGAACCAACCTAGGAGCCCTCTCCAAGCTCATCTAGATCATCATCTTCAGCCAACTCCTCAATGCCAGTTGATTAGGCCACCCATGCCACAATCTCGGATGGACATGCAACCCGTGTCAACGGCACAATCAATTGTGCACAATCAAGCTCCTCATGTCAATTGTGCCAACACCTCATTATCAAAATCAAATTCTCAGCCTATTTCACCAACAACCCCTCTGCCAATCATCCGGCCCTTGGCTTCTCAACCTATTCCACCAACAACTCCTCGGCCAATCATTCAGCCCTTGGCTTCTCAACCTATTCCACCAACAACCCCTTGGCCAATCATTCGGCCCTTGGCTTCTCAACCTATTCCACCAACAACCCCTCGGCCAATCATCCGGCCCTTGGCTTCTCAGCCTATTCCACCAATAACTCCTCAGCCAACCATCCAAGCCATGACTCCTCAATTAATTACACCAATAGCTCTTCAGCCTGAACCGACTTCTATGCCCGCACCACTTCAATCAATCCCTCAACATAGGGTTCCCCCTCAGTCAGTCAAACCACTTGTTTCGTCTGTTGCTCCTGCCATGGTAGAGGAACCAGTCACTCCGATCATTCATGCTCCTGCTATGGTATATGATTTTGTCACTCCGACCCCTCAAGCTCCTACCCTGGTAAAGGAATTAATAACTCCAACCATTTGTGCTCCTGCCATGGCAGAAGAATCAGCTTCTCATCATGTCGTTGCTATATCTCAAGATCAAAGTCAGCTAGTAGGGGAGGTCGAACCAAACCCTTCTACCTTTTTGGAATCCCCTAGACTAGGCATGCCCTCTTCCATAGAACATCCTGAGGAGAAGCCTGGTAGGGGTTTTTTTTTTAAATAACACATTTTTTTTTAAATTTTAAAAGTAACACACTAAAAGTTTTTATTGCGAATATAGCACGGTTTGAACAAAGTCGAGTTTTCAAAACTCGACTTTGTAAGAATTTCGGGTTTATAAGGCTAAACTTAGTTTATCTAAAGCCGAGGATAGCCTTATCACTTGTAAAAGTCGAGTTATACTATCTCGACTTTTAAAAGTCGAGTACAAGAAACTCAACTTTTGAGAGGTCTAAAGTCGATTTCATAGAACTCGACTTTCTTTCTTGCAAAACCTGCAAAAGTCGAGCTACCAAAACTCGACTTAGTAACAGAACTATGCGCTTTCCATGAATGTGAAAGTCGAGTTTTTTAAACTCGACTTTAACTATGCGAAAACCTGTAAAAGTCGAGTTCCTAGAACTCGACTTGTAAATAGAACTATGCGCATTCTAATGGATTGAAAGTCGAGTTTATAGAACTCGACTTTGTCTATACAGAACCTGAAAAAGTCGAGTTTCTACAACTCGACTTTGCAACAGAACTATCTGCGTTCTCTTGGAGTTAAAGTCGAGTTGTAGTAACTCAACTTTGACTATGCCAAAACCTGAAAAAGTCGAGTTTTAGAAACTCAACTTTCATACAGAACTAGGCGCGTTCTATGGGACTGAAAGTCGAGTTTCTAAAACTCGACTTTCTACCAGCAGAGAAAAAAAAATTGCACCTGAGATAGATGGGGCTACAGATGGGCTGCTTGAGGGTGCTGCCAAGGGGGCTATGCAGGGGACATTGAGGTTTTTTTTTATTGGGTGGGGGTGGGCGGGGGCTGCTGATGGGGGTAGAACCAGACCTGTATAGATGGTTGCCTTAACTGGGCCGAGAATGGCCGGAAGTGGAGACCAGACAAGGTTCTGTCCAGAGGCTGAAACAGGACCTGACCGGGTGGCTGTGTGGGGAGCAGATGGGCCGGTTGAAAGAGCTAATTCATGTTGAACCATGTCGATCTGAACCACACATGGACAGCTCCCTAAACAATGAAATAGAATTGAACAAAACCTATTTCACACATATCTCTTGTCCAGCCCATCATACACCTGCTCAACATAGATTCATTCGGAACAATCAATCGGAACAAAACCTGCTTCACACATAGGCAGGTGCTCAACATAGGCAATTGCTCAACCTAGATCCATTCGGAACAAAACCTGCTTCATACATAATTTGAAGGAGATTTGAATGAAATCACATGAACTCAATCATATGAACAACACCCGATTGGACATTCATTTAAATCCCGATTGAACTCAATCCACAGAACATAAATATTTCTAACACATCCAATAGTGCATTACATACATATGCATATGAACTCGACTTCACCCTCCTCTTCCTTTCCTTGTACGAAGTTTTCTACAAACAAGCCGACCTTCCTCTTCTTCAGGAGGTGATAACTCTAATCTATTGGGCCGGACATCGGCCACCACATTTTCCCCATGCCGACTCGGCCTCATCGGTGCCGATGGGGTGGGATTATCAATAGATTCCCGCTGTTGATACCCATAGCCGGCGTCGGTCGGCGTGATCATCAACGGATCAAGCGGTCCACTCCGCACATATGTAGAAGGTGCCGCTCTTGTAGATGGTCCCGCTCCTGTAGATGGTCCTGCACTTGAAGGTCCAGCACCTTCCCGTCCACTCCAACCAAAAGGAGTTTGTAGCCGTTGTCCGGATGATGAATGCGAGGGATCAAAGCTAGACTCGTATGATGGCATCGTTATATGGAGCTTCTCGTGCATATGTCGTTGTAACTCCAAAATGTCATTCCTGGTTTGCTCGAGTTCATACGGCCTGCTCGACTGAAGCATCCTTTGAATTTCGTGATGACTTTGTAGCTGGAAAAAAATATATAGAGACAATCAGCTCAACAAAGGTTAAAAAGAAGTTAATAAGCTATAACAAAATAGCATATTCTTACCAATTCTCGCTCAACAGGACCCCTCGGATAATATTGCTCGGGAGGTTCGGGGGTTTCTCGGAATAGTCCTTTCCGTATACCATTGCTCGTATTGTTGTGTTTATAAATGTATATCAATCTCCGCCTCAAGAGGTTCATAAACAAATTCCTCCCGACGATTCCACCAGTTAATCCAATATGCATATACCTGCGTCCAATCGGTACCCCAACGTCCACGTCCATCTTTACGTTCATATTGTTTTCTATTACGCGGCATTCTTTGGAAGAGGCCAAACTGCCGAAGCACACGTTCAGGTGCATGGATCTCCATGACCGAACAACATAAGAGGGGTATCGAGGCTAGCCAAAGTTGGGTGTTCTCCACCGACATAGCAGGTACAGATTCTAATATTTGGGGGGTATACGGTTCCCACGTAATCTATATCACAAAAAAATGTAAGAAATATTCCCCACGTAATAAATAATTCAAAACACAATTTAAATCTACCTGGCTAGCCTCCTCAGTGTCAAGTTAATTTCTATAAAATAAGAGTGTAAACCTATGTTGAGGTCGATTCGGATGTGGATTCCACCTGTATAAAAAGTGCATATAACGAAAATACATCAACACAATTAATCAAAAAAAAATGCAACATAGATATATTCGCTCCTTACCGGTATCCAAGTGGTCTCCTGTTTTCACCAACATGGACGGGCAGTGGCACATGAGGCCAACCGACATGGATGTGTTCCCACGACCATATCTATGTAAAAAAGAAGTTAGTATTACGGGTTGTGCAAAAACAAAACTGATAATATTAATTTTTTAATGAAATCATACTTACTTGTAACAAATGTAAACATCCACCTATTCGATTGCGTTTCATAGCCGTGGCGGCACATAATTGGCGGTACAAGTAAGCTAGTACCGCAACACCCCATGCCAATCTACCACATTCCTCAATATCCTCCATAAAAAATAAATACTGCATATGAACTTCCGTACCCGAGGTATCTGGTAGAAGGAGTGTGCCGATGTACATAAGTATAAGAGCCCTAGTATGATATAAACATATGGCACGAGACTCCTCACTATCATCAGTGGGTAACTCATCGGCCCTCTGGCCAAATGTGGTATACAACCACTGCAATCGTAATGTAGACGAACTTTGCCCATGCGGCGGGATTTCATCCCCTTCTACCGGTTGTACACCCAAAAATCGGAGGCAAACGTCATCCCAGTTCATGAATTCTCCAGATGGTACCCGAGGTGGGCAAATGACGGGGAGACCATCTATCCTAAGACCCATGATGATAGATACATCCTGGAGTGTGACGGTCATCTCTCCCCGTGGAAAGTGGAAGGTAGACGTCTCGGGATGCCATCGCTCCGCGAGAGCCGTAGTCAACTGTCTATCTAATGTAAACCACTGTAGGTGACGTAAATGGACAAAACCACTAATTTATAATAACTCCAAAACTATGGGATTTTCTATTTGCCAGAATGACATCTGACGGAAGTGAGAAACTAAATGTAGAGTGGAACCATCCTGCAACAAAATTTAATTAATCAAAATTTAATTAATCAAATAAGGTACACCTACAATTTAAATGTATGTGGGAACAAGGAAATCATACGGTAATGCATGATTAGGTGTATACAATTTAACTTTACCTCGGGATTCGCCGAGCGATGGCGAGACTGATCGCGTAGCAAAGAGGTATCACGAGGACCTCGCTCCATGCCTATAGATAAAGTTGAAACATAAGTTAGTGTCTGAACCACATTTAAAAGATGACAACTAAATATGCAATAATGAAATTTACAACAGCAAATGCAATTGGAAATAAGCCCTGATCGGCATCGACACCGCAAGCAACCAAAAGTGTACCACGGTATTTACCATGAAGAAATGTACCATCTACACTTATAACTGGGCGACAAGATCGCCATCCTTCAATAGAAGGCATGAAACTCCAGAAGAAAAAGAATAACCGTTGACTATCATTTCACATAAGTAAGTATACACTGTCCCAAGCATGGTCATTTTTACTACTTCCATGTATCTCAACAAATGTGTGTAAGAACTTTCCCAGTCACTAAACAATTTTTCAAAGGCTTTTCTGCGAGCATTCCAAGCCTTGTAATAAGAAGGTTTTAAAGAATATTTGACTTGCACCATATCTATGATGTTCCTTGGTCGGATATCTAGACGTGATCGAACGATGGGCATGATTAGATGACAAATTGTTGTGCAAGTCAATTGTCTATGTGCCATGTTATGAATGGGAGTGGAACAAGTGTGATTATTGTCAAAACTCATCACTTTCCACAACCCTCCGACCCTAGTGCTAACATGTGCATGTAATCTTCGTTTACACCCTTCGGTTCTTGATGGACAAATCAATGTAAGATTAGTCTTCGTTGATCTATCAGTTCGGTGTTGCACGTTACGTTTCAATGCCCACGCAGAAACGGCCTGTATAAGATCTTCTTTGCATCTGAAAACATCCCTGACTGAAAGCTCGTCAAGATTCTCTCCTTCCCCTCTTACTACAATTGTATCTTCCCTTTCAACATCATCTTCATCACTGTCTATATATACATTTGTTGCAATTGCATTATTTATCCATGTTGTATCTTCGGCCTCATGAAATTCATTGACAGCCAATATGCTATTGACCATCTCCTGCGGCACTTCTTCGTTATCACTTGAGGATTCTTTGGTTTCATCGTGTTCATCGTGTGGTACGTATTGCTCATTCAAATTGATTTCACTGTTCTGACCACTCACTACATTCCATGGACAAATATTACTTTCAACTTGAGTTAACAATTGACTCATTGATGGTTGATTATAACTTTGTGGATTCCAAGTACTACATCCAGCTTGGGTTGAGATGTCGATGTATTCTTTTACAATATATAGTACGATATCTTCGACCTCAACAGATCTCGTCAATAGAGTTTCAGTCATTGAATCATCGACAACCTCGTTTACTCCATCAAAATAATTATAAACTAACTTCAAATTCAATGATCCTAGGTTACACTCAATTGCATCGAATATATAACTCTTGAGGTCTTCATAAGTACATCCTCGCAATATCTTAATATTGCGTTCATATCCACCATAATAATAAGCATAATCGTTGCTTATTGAAACCATCCCATCAAACATTATACGGACATTAATTATCCTTGATGCCATGTCTTTAAATTTTCTACGAGTAACCTGAAAATATCAAACCGTTAACTTACTAACTTGCGATTGAAAGTCGTTAACTTACTAACTCGCTATATCATCCCTTAAAAAAAATTTAAGAGAATGAATAGGAGAACTACCTACCATCGGCTGCCATATATTTATGTTCGTGGCCAACTATCAAAAAGGGTTTTGAGACTCCCTTCTTTCCAATCCTGGTTTTAGCCAGTCCAAGGAGCAAATAAAGAGAAGGTATTAGGACTTAGATCTGGGTACTACCGGACCATGGGGGGGGGGAACTTGTGCAGCAGGTGAACATGAAAAGTCCTCGGCATGAACACGGGTCTAGTAGACATCTCAGGCTTATACAAGCCTTATTTTGCATGTTGTTTTAGGATTTACCTAAGCAGAGACCCCGGACCCATATATGAGTAAGGCAGGGCCTGAACCAAATCTCAACAAATAGGGAATGCATGAAAGCATAGTAGGGTCCCAAATACCTTGAGCTTAATAAATCCTAAGTTCGATATGTTGAAGTTTGAGAGAAGGGGGTCTTGGAATATACCTATACATGTTTCGGACCTGTTATTCAGGGAGCCCAGAGATGTTGATGCACTCCTAAGGAAGAGTACTTCAATAATAAAAAGACTTTGGCAGTGACAATGATATGGCGTATATGTCATCTCATTTAAATTTTAAAAGTGTCCATTTACCAAAGCCCAGGATATCCCTAAGAACCAGATAAATATAAAATTTGGGCATAGGGTCCTAGGTCCCATCTTGTGCTAAGCCATGTGACAGGTTCCGACCCTATTGGGCAGCATCATAGAATGAAGGCCCCTGGAGTTGAGTCCTGGACTCTATCTATGATCTTGAGTATTCTAAAATCAGATTGAAGCATGTCTGAATTCATAAATCAGAAGCATATGCGGAAGAAGACTCTTATAATAGGAATACTAACAATGATGAGGCGCATGAGCCATTTCACTAAGTCTAATATAATAGACTTAAATGTGGATAACATAAGTCCAATAAGGAAGGCATATGAGGTCAGATTTCATTTTGTCCAATATATATGAAATCGACAAAAGAACTCTAAAACAAACCTCTTATTAAACAACATCTCAAAATTTATTACAATTTTTCAAAAATTACTCTAAATAAACAATTTTTCAAAAATCAAACACTACTTATACAACAACTAAACCTCTTATTAAACAACAATTACTCTAAATAAACAATTTTTCAAAAATCAAACACTACTTAAACAACAACTAAAATCATATTATAACCAAATAAACAATACATGATTTCACCAATGTAATTAAGCAATAAAAACTAAATATATATCAAGCAATAAACATTTTAATTTTAATGATCAATGTTTGTTCAAATAAACGTTATGCACAAATAAAACTAATAAACGTTAGATCAATATTTGTTCAAGGCTAGGCAAGCAAACGCATCAATGCAAAGGGCAGAGAGTGATGGGGAGCCCTTGATTCTAGCACTTTCAGAGATCCCCCATTTTGCACATGGAATTGCATACATAATAATTAATTTTACCTTCCTCTTTAGGATCGATCAGGATAAAATTCGGGAGAAAATTTAGGATCGATCAGGACAGATATTACCCTTCAATTGATCCTCCTTCAATTGATCCTCCTTCAATTTGGAATGCTGGACGATGTTTACAGCCGGTGGTCCACCGCCCTAGCAGCAGCCGCCGCCGCCGCTGCCCCCGTCCGCCGCACACGCCGCCGCCGCCGCGGACTCACGCCACCGCCGTGGGCTCACGCCGCCGCCGCCGTCGAGTTCTCCGCCGGGTAAGTCGAAGGCAGTAAGAGTAAACGGTAAGGGTCGAACGCGGTAACAGAAGGGGAAAGGGATCTCGCGGCGGGGTAAAAAACCCAGTATAAGTCGAGTTTTAAAAACTCGACTTGTTAAAGTCGAGTAATAGTAACCCGACTTTGAACCTCATAAAATCATTAGTGAACGTTGACTTTGCTTAAATCGACTTCTTCACAAGTCGAGTTTTCACAACTCGACTTTGTTCAAACCGTGCTACTTTTGCAATTAAACTTTAACCGTGTTACTTTTAAAAAAAAGCGTGCTACTTTAAAAAAAAACTCCTGCTATAGGGAGCTTAGATGAAGGAATCATAAACTTAGTTGATTGTCAATCCAATGATGGACTAGGCAAGGATTTTTCAGGCATTGATCAACTGTTAGCATCATTGGAATTGATCAATGAAGATGGTCAGATTGAATTAACCCCTGAACTGGGAAGTAAGGAGACCAAATTGGTTAGTGAAATGGGGAATGAAGACAAGCCTCCCGAAGGATGTAGACCTTAGCAAGGGGATACTAGGGCCTCTTCCAGCTAAGCAGACAAATCCTTTAGCATCAATCTTAGGTCCATGACCCTTACCCCATTCTTCTCCTAAGCAACAATCCGGCCCATGGGCCCACGATCAATCAATTTTAGGGCCACGACCCTTTCTTTATTCGCCTCCAAATCAACGATCAGGCCCATGGGCCCACAGTTCCTCAATCTTAGGGCCACCACCCTTTCTTTATCATGCCCACAACCATAAAATGGATCTATGGGTCTCCAATTCTTCAATCTTGGAGCCACCACCCACACCTCATCGCACTCAATTGGGCCCTTATGCCCCATTTTTGGGCCCTTATGCCCCATTTTCAGGCACTTATGCCCCTTTTCATCAATTGGGCTCTTATGCCCCTTTTCATCAACTCGGCCCATGTGCCCCTTTCCATCAGCCGGGCCCACATGCCTCCTTTATCCAACCGGGCCCATGTGCCCCTTTTAATCAACCGGGCTCTTATACCCCTTTTCTTCGATCAGGCCCACGTGCCCCTTTTAATCAATCGGGCTTGCATGTCCCTTTCCTTCAACTGGGCCCATATGCCCCTTTTCCCCAACTGGGCCTATGTGTCCCTTTCCTTCCATCGGGCTCACATGCCCATAATTCTCCCCAATCAGGCCCACATGCCCTTAATTTTTCTAAATCTGGCCCACGTGCCCACAATTTACCTAAATCGAGCCCACGTGCCCGCAATTCACCTCAACCGGGCTCACATGCCCATGTTTTCCTACAACCGGGCCCATGTGCCCAAATTTCTTCTAAATTGGGCCCACGTGCCCACCTTCCAACAAACTCGGGCACACATGCCCACACTTCTTCAACTTCGGGCCTGTATGCCCCCATTTCTCCACCATCGGGCCGACGTGCCCAAACTTCTTCGAAATTGGGCCCCTGTGCACCCACTTCTTCAACTTTGGGATTACGCACCCATACTCTTCAATGGCGCCAACGAGCCCATCACAAATCACAATCTTGCTCCCAACCATATAAATCGGGTCCATGTGCCCACTCTTTTCATTGGGTCCCTCGGGCTCAACCTCCAATTGGGCCCTCATGCCCATCAACATCAACTGGGCCCTCTATCCCACATTCAAATCTTGGGCTCACGTGCCTCTTGATTCCAACTACTCCCAGGCCTTCAAGCCCACTTTCAACTCACGGGCCCAAGAGCCCATTTTAACTCACACTTGTTTCCAAACATGTTTTTTTCCTTTTTGAATTCTCTTTTTTTTTTTTACTTTCAACAAAAAAATCAGGGTAGAGAAATTTCCTGGGTGATACCACAATCTTTGCCTTTTACATCATTAATTTTGACTCTGCCATGCTAAATCAGATCATTCACATCTTTCACTTCATCATATGACTATGGATTTTCAATCAATGAAATATGGTGCATATCAACAGTGGAAGCAGTTGGGCAAGGCAAGGCAAGGCAAGGAATGGCAGACAAGGCAAGGGAAGCACAAGCAAAGCCGTCATCAGCAATGAACTTCTTCTTCTCTCAGGCATTACATGAAATTGCATTCATCATCATTATGTCATCTGCAAAGCAATATTTAAAAAAAATGATTTTGAATTTCACATGACAATTTTAATTGAGAGAAATTCACGATTGACGGCATTTGTAGCTACCTTGTTTTTATTAAACAAATTCTTTACATTGCAAGGCATGCAAACAATTGATACACCTATGGAATATAATCTACCTCAAAAATGGAGAGAACTACCAGTATGACTTGAGTTCACATGTCCTAGGTTGTTGTCTAGGAGTTGAGGGTAGATACCATTCTACACACACAACACGTCCCGATCCCAGAATCCAGATGACCCAACACCTGAGAGAAACTAGGCAAGGCTCAGAGGTTGAAGGAAAACCCTCACCCTACTCTCTTCTGTTCGGCCCAAGATAGGTGAAGGGGATTAGAGGGGAAGAGTATCGAAAGCATCCGCCGCCCTAGTAGGAGGCCGTCTTAGAAGGTCCAACTTCTCAAATAAAAAAAGGGTGCCAAAAGATTTGCAATGAACCCCACAGGTTTAAACAAATATGGGCACAATCGAATGAGTACCCAAAAATGCAGAAAATGAAAATAGGCACCAAAAGATGGGCAATGACCCCACAGTCAAAGCACTGTCCGAATGTGTGCCACAAAAATAGGTTTGTCGATAAAGAAGAAAAGATCCGAAGAGGCCGAACCCCAACGGGCAATTGGGTGTGAGTAGAGAAATCCCTCTCAACATCTCCAAAGCCTATCAAGGACTTTCCCTCAATTCTTCATTCTTACGCCCAAGGTGTGGGTGAACCAACCAAATCAAAGCTAAACTCTAGCCGATCAAAGGTTGAAGGTCAGAAAGATTTTGGGTAAGGAACCCTAGTTTGCATATGATGTCTACCAACAAACCTAGTAAAAACAACCAAGTAATGAGACCTTGTGTCAATACTGATTTTTTCTCCAAAAAAATATTTTCAAAAAAGAAATCTCAAAAAAAAAGGTTGAACATTTCAAAAACTCTAAAAAAAAGTTGAATATTTTCAAAAAAAACTACAAAAAAAGTTGAATATCTTCAAAAAAGACTACAAAAAAAAGTTGAATATCTTCAAAAACTCCAAAAAAAAAATATTTTCAAAAACTCAAAAAAATAAAATAGCATTTTCAAAAATTCCAAAAAAAATTTGAATTTTTTCAACAAAAAAGAAAACTTCTTTTTCAAAATCAACAAAAAATTTCAAACTTTTTAAAATATTTTATCACCATGCTTGGTTTGAATTTTCGTCTTTACATTCATATTTACTTTCAATCTCTCATGTTTCAAATTCTTCATTGCATATTTGCTACTTGATTTTTACACTCCTAAGAAGGCTATACCCCTTGACAAAGGTCAAGTCATACTGCAACTTGCAAAGGGGATAAGCCGCATTGTTGTTCTAATCTCTTCCTTCTAAGTGTTTCAGGCACAAGAAAAACTTTACACCCCTTGACAAAGGTCAAGGCATACTACAACTTGCAAGGGGGATAAGCCATATTGGCATTCTAATCTCCTTTTTCTAGTGTTTCTGGCACGAAGAACAAATGAGGAGAACTTCACAACAAGGCGAAGCTCGCCACTTCCCTCCCCAAGGATCCTTAGGAGGAGGTGCCACCATGACCTCGACCTCAACTTCATCGAGGAGCATTTTCAAGATTTCAAAAAGGCGATGCTCGCCACTTACCTCCCCTGAGTATTCTTAGGAGGAGGAGTCACCATAACCTCGGCCTTAATTTTGCCGAGAAACCTTTTGCAGGCGATGCTCGCCACTTCCCTCCCCTGAGGATTCTCAGGAGGAGGTGTCATCATTACCTCGGCCTCAACTTTGCCGAGAAACTTTTGCTCTATGTCCTCATTAGGACACATGAACTCTTTTGTGAGAATGCATGTCATCACACCACAAACTCACCATTATTATTTCCTTTCTTAGCATATATTAGGTGCTTTACTATTTATTTTATGCATTGATGTTGAATACCGTGAATGCAAAGAAGACCAGGCCCGAGATCCCCTTCATCAAAATCCACGACAGTCAGGTCATTCTTTGTGCTCACGGATAAGCCAAAATTGTGCAGTGAGGGATGATGGTTCCCGAATGGGTATCCTGACCTCATAGACAATCTATATCTTCAACTAATTGTTAGACAAGTTTTGTTTTTGTTTTCTTGAGCCCAGCATGCGTCATATAGTATTAGTTGCATTGCATTTTTCATGATCATTGCGTACATTCTTTTAAAATCTTCACCTTCCCACCTTAGTCTCTAAACCTTTTATCCTAATTCCGATCATTCTGTACTCCACTGTGTTTTCTAATCCCACCGTGTTCTCTAGTCCCACCAACCTTTCTAATATCCCACCGTGTCTGTTAATCCCACCATGCTCGGTAATCACCTTGTGCCTTCAAATCTTTTATTTCTATCCCCACTGTGACCACTGCAACACCCTTCTTGCTATTCATCCAACTGTGGCAGCCAATTTGTCCCGCCAAGGGCCTTCTATTCGATCAGATCTTGCATTGTTGTTGTCTTCACGGTCTGTGCTTTAACATTTGCCTTTCGGAATTTGAGATCATTCCATTCCGAATTGAATCTTGTCTCATGGAAGACTTAAATGAATCTAAGAGCCTGAATGTGCTCGATTGGTTTTCTTTTACTTTTTCAAAACAAACCTCTTTTTTAAACATTAGCCCATCACAGTACAGGAACACCGCAAATATCAGGTTACCAGCTGATGATGAACCTACGAACCCATGTTTCGGGGACTCCCCACTGCGTTGGGGGTTGGCTATTCTTCTCTCGTGCCAATGGAACATCTCTTACCAATCAAACATAGGAAGACTTGATGAAACATGGTTAACTAGGAGACTTGAGGAGATTCGTCTTGCCGAATCTGGTCGTTGAGCGTGTCTATATCTACACCTTGATGTCACCTTTTCAGTCCATCGCTATTTTACTCCGCTGAATTCCATTAAAACTCATTTTGCTTCACTGCATTCCTCTACATTTTACTCCACTACGCTACATGCCATTCCCTTGCAAAGCTGACATCAAGGAGAGGCAAGCTGTAGACACGCCAATTTGGCCTTATTTAGAGCTTAAACCATTATTCCATTGGTAACATCTCTTTTAGACCATCAAAATCATGATGAACCGCCCTTTTGTATGAGCCGAGGTGCTTATTGGAAATATGAAGATGATTTGCTAATTTCTAGTCAAATCCGTGTTTGCCGAACAAGAGACTCTTGGTTGTGTGCCAGATTATACTTTTCCCAGCATATCCTCTACTTGGAAATTTTTCACAGGATTATGTGGACATCTAATTAAAAAGTATTCAACATGAATGATCTTTTCTCTATGTTATCTTTCCATTGCAACAAACAACATTCAATTCTGATCTCCCATTTGTCCGCAACGCCCTTTGGAAGTCAGATGCGCAGTTCTGTCCGCACGCAGCACCGATCAAGCCCAATTGCATGCAAGCCCATCCCATTGGGCACATATTTGACCAATTCACGACCTTACCTTCCTTTTTCCTCCTCCATATCACTTGTTATAGTATCTGGAAGCTTCATGGTCGAAATTAGCATCATCAAATGATGGCAATCCAACTTGTTGTCTTGTATATCAATACTTGCTATTTTTGGACTAGATTTGTTTCCTCTTCAAGTGGAGACATATTTTGAACATGGGGAAGGTGATCCATGGTTTACAATCTCTCTCAATCATTTAGGTATGTTTCTATATGCCTCAGTATGAAAATCAGCAACATTAAATGGAGGAATTCCAACCTATGGTCGGATGTATCAAAACTTGCTATTTTTTGACCTGGTTCTCATCCCCTATAAAGGGAGACTCATATGAACGACCTAAGAAGGGCATACCCATCCTAGAGCACTCCTATATTCTTCCTACAGCTACCCTAGGCTCTTCCCAATCTCCCCAAATCGTTCTATGTTCGTCCCGGTGCCCTGAGATCATCCCAAAGTGAAGAAGAAGCCGGTCTATGCTCTGACGTGCTGCACTGCTGATCATCGGCTTCTACAGATCTTTATAGTCATTTTCAGGCCTTACTTTATTCATAATAAGTGTGATTCATCAATATGTATTTCATCTCCAACAAACATAAATCAATTCTGACATTCCCTCGGCTTGTTACAGCTTCAACAAAGGTGCTGCACAGACAGATCCGAAGTCTTCTCTTCTAAGTCATAATTTTCTCAGTCAATTTCAGTACATTTAGTGGTTGATTCAGCCTATACATAATTCATATAAATTGTTCCCCGGTGAGTTATATTTTATCTCCAGCAAGAATCATTCAATTTTGATATCTGTGGTGCCCATAGCATGTCCTACATCAACATTGTGCTTGGAGTTTCCAGAACTTCACTGTCCAAGATCCGGTTTATCAGGTAAATTCAAATTAAATATCATAAGATTCAGGCAAACTTGTCTTCATATCAAACCAGCCTAGGTGAGTCCTCTTTATTTTTAAACAAACGGCACACGATTTTGACATCAGTGCTGTCTATTACGATCTCTACATCAGAGCCGCGCAGTTTACATTAAATCTGTCCAACCCGGTTGCCACCTTACTTAGGTTGTGTTGTCTTTAACCATTCATATTCTCTTTTATAACTCTTCATTCATATCATTTAGTTCATATTTAAGCATTTTTTATTCAGTTTTTCATCCTTTCATATATCACAAAAGAAACCAAAAAAAAGGGGTTAGGGCTAACCCCGAATCCGGTGAGTTTGTTTTCAATTGCCATTTTGTGTTATTGTTTTTACGGTTACTACACTTCACTCAGTTCTAATCCTCCCTTCACTTGTTTTCTTGTCTTCTTTGTTTAATAGTTGCATAGGTACATCAAGCTAGCATCGGTTGGACTCTTCTTCATCGGCCGGCCAAAGAAGAAGAAGGTTTAACCCACATATCATCTCTCACGCTGAGGTACACACGGTCAACTTATTTCTATTTTAATTACATAAAGTGGAGCCCGCGACTCCTGGCGACCACAATTTCTCTTATCATGTTATAAGTTCATCTCCTCCTCACTCTCCTCCCACATGACCCAAACTATCTCCGGTGCTCGAGCGACGCCATGAGATGAAAGTTTGGGGATCAATGTGAGTGTGGGACCGAGGTGAGGATTTTACCGCCTTCTGAGTGTTTTCCGATTCACTCTCATTCCCCATTCTATCTTTCACCTTCCCTTGAGGTGCCGATCTGGAACCCGTTTCTGGAGTCGACATACCATTGTAGCGGCAATAAACTGGTAGCTCAGAAGGTGGCAAGTGAAGAACTGGCAAAGAAGGAATAGAGATTTCGGGAACTGACTTAGAGTCCAGATGACATCTCAGCTCTTCATAACGTTTATTCATCTGGATGAGCTGATCAATAATTGCCTAGGTGAGAGCAGGTTCTTCATTTACTGGTGGGGGTATGTGGTTAGAGACATGATTCTGGAATTGAGAAACATGACTTGGCAAATTCTCTGAAGATTGTCCCATGACTTGTTAGGCCAAGGGAGCAACATGGTTGAAATAGGGTGGTTGGACAAATGATGGTTGAATCACAGATGGTTAAACTATAGATGGTTGAACTATAGATGGTTGAACTACAGATGGTTGTGTTAGTGATGGTTGAATCACAGATTGTTGAACAATAGGTGGTTGAACAAAGGGCAATTGAATGAGTGGTGGTCGAACCAGAGGACAAGAAGATGAGGCAACTTGGTTGGCTTCAGCTTGATCTAACACAATTTTGCCCTTCACCATGGATTGTATGTGGGCATAGGTTTTTGGGTCGGTATAGAGAGACAACTCCCTAAAGATTTGTTCAACATCACAAGGAGCAGATGGTTGAGGGATCTCCTGCACTTCTGACTCAAACAATGGATTAACATGACCGTCTGACGGAATTGGTTGGTGACCCAACTCATGCTCTCGATGTTCAGCATGTTCCGCAATTCCAACATGCCTTCCAGACCTTAATTGCATTGTCACCTTTCAACTTCAAGGAGAAGGTAAAACAAACAAGTTGGCAAAGCAAATAGAGAACTCTTTTCTGTTTTTTTAGTATCTTGCAAAAAATGTTAGAGGTTTGAATTTTTGTTTGACAAACAAGTGATGCAAAGACCTGAAAGTAAAATTACACAATGATTTTTATTAAACCTTAGGTTTATGGATTTTGTTAAGAATTGTTCTCTCAACAAATGGGTTAGGATCCTAACTCCAATCTCCAATGACCTAGGTTTCATATAATCTCACCACGCATAGGTAACATAGGATGCTTCGGGTTTTGGGGAGTGGTACAACCAACCCGATCGCGAAGAGGAATACTCCGCGTATGAGGAATTACAGAGGCCTTGATGAAAACCAACCAAGTCAACTAGGAAGGAATATCTTAGAAGAGAGGTAAGAATCAACCAAGAGGGTGTTTTGGATGGGATGGGTAAATGGGAGAGTGTTCTCCCACCTCAAAAAAGTGTAAAAGGAGGTAGAGAGAAGGAGCAGAGAATGTAATCAAGTAATAAAGCAAGTAATAAGAAAAACATAAACTTAAATAAAAAAGCAATCATACAAGATAAGCAATTAGAAACTAGACAAGCAACTAGAAGCTAGAATCTAGACCTTGTTTCACATGGGAGCCAAATAGAGATAGTGAAAAGTGATGGAAAGAAGAGGGTTTGGATCTAATAGCCAGGCAAAAGGATGGTCTACGTGGGGACCGATGTAAGAATAAGCTGGTTCACGCGGGAACCGGGGTAAAAGTAAAGGTGTTTCACGCGGGAACCGGTTTTGGGTAAAAAAGGGTGGTTCACGTGGAAACCAGTTTGAATAGTCAACACTAAGCACCCACGGTTGAAGACATTGCTTGTCCCACCATGGTCGCCACAAAGCTGTCTGTAGACACGCCAAATTTGCCTGTTTCGGAGCCACAAACTCTTATTCCATAGGCAATATATTTTATTTGACTATTATCTGATTCGGATTACCTCGTGGAGTTGAGCTAAGGACATGGGTGGAGCCCCTCGCAAGTGGAGAGTGGACCAATTATTTTCAGAATGATGCCGAAACTTTCAAGCGAGAGCCGCGCGTGAACTGTAAAAACACGAAGCCCACTCAATGAGTGACCTTGAATGGTCCATAATTGAAGGTCTCAGGAGTCCCGTATGTGTTCCGTAACATTCAGGGTTTCCGAGAGGTCATTTCGGTAGATGTCGGTCAATGACGGCTTTCATTACGGCTTTTTCGATCTGTACTGACACGGCTATCCCGAACCACGTGTTAGGCCTTTCCGGTCATCACCAAGTCTTTTCGGGTCATCCGGGTCGATTCTAGCCGAATATTTTCATCAATCATGGCCATACGTCCGGTTCGGTCAATTTTAGGGTTTTACGGCTTTTCTGAGTTTCGGTTCACGTTTACAGGGTTAATTTCAGATTTTTTCAATGACTTCTAGTTTTTCAATCGTAGTGGACTTGTTCGGTTATCATTTTAAGTCATCCCAAGTTGACCCGAGATTTCTCGACCGGAACCATGCTCTTTCGGATCTTCGCCCCGGGTTTCGGCTTTTCGCGAGAGGGTAAACCGGTAGAAAGCCCCGTGCGAACGTCTCTTTCATATATTCGTTCTCTTTCATCTCCAACTGACGGCACTCAATTCTGACTTGCCATTTGTTTGTGGTAGTTGCTGCACTGAGGGCGCACATCCAAGTTCTGTTTTCTACATCCGCCCACTTTCAGAATTTTTACAGACTTCTACAGGAGGATTTCGGAGAAGTCATAAACATAGGAACTCTTCCTCTCTGAGTCCTATGTCTACTCCAATAAATGACACTCAATTCTGACATCGGGGTCGTCAGTAGCATCCTCTGTACCAAAGTCGCGCCAGAAGGGTGCAAAGGCTACCCGAACCGGCCTTCTTCAATTAACTCGGCTTCAACTCAAGCCGATCCGTTCCATAAGATTTCTCAACTACCTTAACTCTGTTTATTTATTATTTTAAAGCATATTTTAGTTCATTTACATCATTTTTACATAATTAAAAATACACAAAAAAGGGTTAGGACTCGCCCCAATCCGGTGAGTTCGATTCCAATTGCTTCTTTCTCATCTTCTTACTACAGTTACTACACTTCCCATAGTTCTAATCGTTTTATTTGACTTGGTTTATTGTTCTAGTTGCATAGGTCTATCAAGCTAGCATCGGTTGGAGACTCTTCTTCATCGGCCGGCCGAGGAAGAAGAAGGTTGAACCCATATCCCGATCTCCCGCGCTAAGGTACACGATCAAATCAACTCATCTCTTGTTTTTATTCTATAAAGCGGAGCCCGCGGCTCCTGGCGACCACCTTTCTTTTATTCATGTTCTAAGTTAATTCACTCCTCACTCTCCTCCCATATGACCCGAACCATCTCCAGTGCTCGAGCGACGCCGTGAGATGAAAGTTCGGGGATCAATGTGAGTGTGGGACCGAGGTGAGGAGTCTTTACCGCTTTCCGAGTGTTTTCCGATTCATTCCTTTTCCCCTATTCCATCTTTCACCTTTTACTGAGGTGGCGATCCGGAACCCATTTCAGGAGTCGACAGCTTTTTGGCGACCACGGTGGGACGATCAATGTATTCATCCGTGCTAGCTTGATTGATCCGTGCAACTAGTTGTTTTCCGATTTGGTTCCCGCGTGAACCGGCTTGTCCTTTACCTCTTCCATGTCAATTTACCTTTAAACTTGTTATTTACTCTTCCTTTAAGATTGTCCCCCATGTGGACTTGATTTGCTTGTCTTTAATTTCAACCCGGTTCCCGCATGAACTACCTTTCTTTTCCTTGTCGGTTCCCACGTGAACCAACTTATTTTTAGATTGGTCCCCGCGTGGACCACCTCTTTATAGAACCTTTAGATTGGCCCCACGTGGCCCTCTTTCTATTTTGTCAACTCTTACACCGGTTCCCGCTTCAACTACCCTTTCCTTCACAAAAAAAAACCGGTTCCCGCGTGAACCAAACCCTTTTCTAAACCAGTTCCCGTGTGAACCAACTCACTTTCAGATCGGTCCCCGCGAGGACCACCCGTTTGCACCACTTTAGATTGGCCCCAAGTGGCCCTCCTTTCCTTTTTCCAATCAAACAAACCGGTTCCCGCGTGAACCACCCCTTTTTCCTTCAAAAACTGGTTCCCGCGTGAACCACCTACCTTACCAAAACTCGGCTCCCGCGTGAGCCACTTTATTTTCAGATCGGTCCCCGCGTGGACCATCCTTTTACCTTTACTTCAGATTTGTCCCCAATTGGACACTCCAACACAAGCCGGTTCCAGCGCGAACCACCTTTTAGTAGCTAGTTGCTAGTTATTTTTTTTACTTTATCATTGCATGTCTTGCTTGCATTCACTTGTTTGATTTATTTAATAGCTTTCATTCATGTTTGCATATTGATTGCTTCTTCTCCTTCTACCCTCCATTTTTCATTTTTGCATTAGCTTTCGCATCGGGTACCGGACTCGTTTCGATCCGTAGGGCATTCGAGGCGGGGGCTCTCTCTCCCAACACACCCTCACCCTCCAAACACCTTCTTGGTGGATTCTAACCTCTCTTCTAGGATATTCCTTCCTAGTTGATTTGGTGGCTTCTATCAAGACCTCCATAAGTCCCCATCCGTGGAGTATTCCTCTCCGCACGATTGGGCCGGTTGTACCACTTTCCAAAACCCGAAGAACCCAAGTACCTACTCGTGGTGAGTGAGTGATAACCTTAGGTCTTGAAGATTGAAGCAATAGGAATCATACCTACTTGAGTGAACAATTGCTAACAATCTATCAAATCTACGGTTTTAACCCAAAAATTGTCGAGTAGTCATTTTAAAACCTTGTTTGCATAACTTGCTTGCTCACAACAATTGAAAAAAACCAAATAATTCTTCTTCTTTCAAAACACCTAAAAAATCCCTTTTAAATTTTGTGTTCAACTTGCTTGCCAAACAACCAAAGTGAAACCAAATCAAATCAAACAAACAATCATAACCAAACAAAAAAGTCTCTTTGCATTTACACATTTCATTTGCTTTCTTTCAACCATTTTGTAAGAAAATTTGACAGGATGCCCATGACACTAAGGTCCGGAAGACACGTCGGGATGTCGGACTACTACGGCCAAGAAGAAGAGTACGAGACGGGCCACTACGAGCTGCAACAACCCATGGTCCAACCAGAGGGCCATGTCAACGCCGTCAGGGAGCCAGAAATTCAAAATCCTACTCATCAACCTGCTTCACTTAGCGTAGAGCAACTCCTCCAGGGTCTATCTCTTCATCTAGACCCCGAATCTTTTTCTCTTGTGCAATCCTTGACAAAGGGCAAGATGCCCGCCAATCAAGATCCGGTCGAGGGAAATCAAGCCCCCTCACCACCTCAATCAGTAATCAGGCCCCAAATCATCTCTTCTCTTGGGCAACCCTGCCGTGTCTCCACTCACCCTGTTATGGGGCATTCACATAATACTGTTCCAATTCCTGTTTCCAACCTACCTCTTCCAACTCAATCACCTAAACACTTTGCTCCCGTGGCTCAGGAATCCAGCCTCACCTAGGCATTAATGAACAAACTCAACCAGATGGATGAGCACTTTGAAGAAATGAGGCACCGCCTCGATTCTAAAGGCATCCCTGAAATCTCGGTCCAATCCTTCCCAGTTCTACACCTTCCTCTTTCAGAGATACCAGTCTTCCAATGTTACAATGGGACTGGTAATCCTTTCAACCATCTAAAGAGCTTACTCTACGACTCCGCATTCTGGAAAAATGACCGCAAAGCCCTTGCCTTCCTATTCCGTCGGTCATTGGAAGGATCCGCCCTGGACTGGTTCTATTCTCTTGATTCCATTGAGGCGGCAAATTTCGACATCGTCAAGGCAAAGTTTCTACAGAGGTACAAGGAACGGGTGGGGCTAGCCTGCTCGATAACTGATTTAATTGCCGAAAAGATGAGGCCGGATGAGGACTTTGCCAAATTTGCTGATCGGTGGAGGGGAATGGCTGAGAGGCTAGTGGATACCATCTCAAAGGGGGAGCAGGTGAGGATGCTCATCGGGAACACCACGCCCAACCTTCGCAACCTCCTGATCATGCACCGCCCAACAACCATGAGTGAGTTGTATGATAGCGCCCGCTACCTCCAAGCCCACTTTAAGGATGCATCCATGATCAACCCATTCAACACCAAACCCCGTAACACTAGAAAGCCTACACCTGTAGGACCCACCACCGAAGGGGTAGTAAACAATGAGAGCATCAATGCCATGGGTAACCAAGGTGGGTATCTCCAAAGCCAATACCATAACCCATCACACAACCAACAATACCGCCAAGCTCCTCAACCAGCTCCTCAGCCCCAGCAACAACTTGCATACAACCGAGTACCACCACAGCAACCCACCTACAACCGAGCGCCACAGCAACCAAATACCTACAACCGAGTGCCTCAACAACAACATGTCTATACCCGATCACAACCACAACAACAAGCTTACAACCAAGTGCCACCACCAGCCAACCGACCTATGAGGGGGGGACCCAAGAGAGAATACTATCCTCAACTGCCATTATCCCTCACCGATATCTTTAATGCATTGATGGCTGAACAGCAGTTGGAACTTCCAAAGGAGAGAGAAGGATGGCCGGCCAATGTTGACACAACAAAGTACTGCGCTTATCATCGATATCCTGGGCACACGGTGGATGTCTATTTCCAGTTTAAAGATTACATTCATGACCTCAATGATCAGGGGAACATTGACTGGGGACAGATGGGAGAATCCATTCAAGCAATGAAGGCATGTCAGAATCAACCACGGCGACAACAACCACAACAGCAGCCCGGCCTGGGCATAGTCCAAGATCCGCTCCTAGTACATGCACCCGTACAAGCACCGGCACCAGAACCACCAAACCAACGACTCGGCCTTGTACACTCCACCATCGAGGAGCCAACCCACCATTCCCAAGGTTGGCAGGTCGAGGATCAAATCACCTCCATGCCCGCCAGACCAACCCCACCTACAAACCGCACCATACTCACCATACCAAGAGCTGCCCCCAGCCCACAAACTCCCCAAACACCACTGCCCGCAACAACCATCAACCTTCCACAACGCCTAATCATTAGACCGCCACTAACATCCCAACCAGCACCACAACCATCGCATAACCTACCAACCACCATTAATCCTCCTCGACGTCTAATCATTAGACCGTCACCAACACCACAAACGTCACCCAACCTACCAGTCACTGCCACTCCACGACCTCTCATCATTAGACCATCACCACCAACACCACAACCATCACCCAACATACCGGCCTCCACCAATCCACGACCCCTCATCATCCGATCCTCACCACCCCTACCTACCACGGGCTCCTCAACATACCAACCAACCCTACCATTGTCGACTCTGAAAATTCGACGGGGTCCTCTTCTTTTCAGGGAAGTCCGTGAACCCAGATCGTCACCTCAAGAGGGGATGAGAAAAGAAAGGAATAAAGCTCGGAAAGCAAATCTCACCTCGGTCCCACACTCACATTGATCCCCGAACTTTCATCCCTTGGCGTCGCTCGATCACCAAAGAGACAGTTCGGGTCATGTGGGAGGAGGGTGAGAAGAAATAAATTAAAACATGTGGTCTCCAGGAACCGTGGGTTCCGATTTATAGAATTAAAATGACCGTGTGTACCTTAGCGTGAAGAATGTGAGTTAAAGCTTCTCCTTCTTCGGCTGGCCGATGAAGAAGAGTCCTCAACGTGTGGTTGCTTGATATTCTGTGCAACTATACAAATAAACAAGTGAAATAGACAATTAGAACTAGACAAAGTGGAGTATATGTAAAGAGAATGACATAAAAACACACAATTGACTAGAAACTGACCAGATTCGGGTTATCTCTAACCCCTTTTTTATTTTTTCGGAATAACAGAATAAAAGTAATGCAAAAAAATTTAAAAAAAAATGATAGGATGATTTATAATCACTAAACAAAGAGATAGGAAAAAGAACTGAAATATTATGAGTTGAATAGAGAATGATATAGCCAAATCTGTGTTGTCGAAAAAGCCGAGTAGCAGTCCAGGATCTGCCAGGCGCGACTTTTCTTCTGCACTCGTCACGACCAGTCCCGACCTCAAAATCAAGTGACGTCGATTGCAAACTCAAGAAGACTTATAGAGGAAGAACTTTAATGAAGAGAGCTTAGGCATAAGACGTCCACACACTTCTGTATAGGCCGAAGAAGATAGACTTGGCAGATCACCTGCAGAACAGCCTTCCTCTCTCTTGAACCGACTTTTCTCTCTCTAAAAACTTGAAATTCTATCTCTAAAAATCACAAAATCGATGCAGGAAGGTGGTTGGATGTCTTGAGATACCTGGGGGGTTGTGCTCATGCCTTTGGAATGACCGAAATCAGAGTTAATTTATAGGAGAACGAACGGCGTTATCTAGAATAAAAAATAGGGGCCTTGCGCCCCACCCCTGGGCACATGCGCCCTGGTGCAGGGCATGTGCACCCCAGTGAGGGCGCATGGGCACAAATCTCGAGAAATGAGGCCTTATCCGATCGACGGTTAGTGGTAGAGTCCCGGTGAAAAATTGGGTCCCTCGTGCCTCAAAGGTGGGGCGCATGTGCCCTCAAGTGAGGGCACAAGGTCACGTGCCTCACTGGTAGGGCGCATGGGCACGTGCCCTGGGTCCCGGGCGCATGTGACCAGGAACCCGGGCGCATGGGACTGGTTTCGCGCGTCCATCTTCCGGAAGCCATTGCGAACACTCCCGAACTCGGAATTCGACGCCATTTGTTGCGTTAGAAAGATAACAGGCCGAAGAAGCTTTCTATAGCATAGTATCAGACATCACACCCTCTAAAACTTCAGAATTTTATCTGGAAGTTAGGGTAGTGAACAGAAGATCCGATACAGGTCAAAATGACTCCGACGGCAAACCGGAAAGGCACGGTATGCAACAAAACTTGTCAGGAGTGTGAATATGACCATAACCTTCAATGAATGATCATTAGGAATTGGTAATTCAGCCAATTTCTGGGTTTACATGATTTACGTGTGGCTTTCGCTCGGAAATTACGGCTTTTTGCGGAAAATGTCAGAAAACATCCGATTTCGTTCGGCGAAGCTCCAAATCAACTTTTAAAAGACCCGGCATCATTATAAGGTCAATCATACATGTTACCCTATAAAACATGAGTTTTATGCTCTGAATTAGGCGAATTTGGCGTGTCTACAGCTTGCCTCGCCTTGATGTCGGCTTTGTAAGGGAGTGGCATGTAATGAAGCGGAGTGATTCGGAGTGAACTGTAATGGAATGCAAGTGAACGTAGATGAATGTAGCGGGATGGAATGGTGATGAACTGAAAAGGTGGCATCAAGGTGTAGATATAGACACGCTTATCTACCTGATCCAGCAATATGAATCTCGCTGAGTATTCTAGATTGCTTTCATGTTCTATCAAAACCTCACATAATTGACTGGTAAAAGACATACCCTTGGCACGAGAGATGAAAAGTAAATGATAAAGGATAAAAGGATGTAGCCAACCCTCAGTGTGGTGAGGAGTCCTCGAATTCGTAGGTTCATCATCAGCCAGCAACCCGAACTTTGCGGTGTTCTTGTACTGTGATGGGCTAAAGTTTTGTAAAAGAGAAGTTGATCTTAAAATAAAAAGAATACCAATCCATCATATTTGGAATCTCAAGTTCATTCAAGTTTCACCAAAATACTCAGTTTAATTCTGAGTGGAATAATCTCAAATTCTAAAAGGGTTCGTTTTAAGCAAAACAAAATTGCTCGGGTATCGTGAAAACCATGAATCACGCTTTAGCAGAAAACCTGGTATTCGGAAAATGACAAGACAGACTTAAGCCATAGGGAGATTGAAAGATAATGGTGGGACTGACATAGTATGATGGTAAAGAAGAATAGCAATGGGATGACAATTGCCACGGTGGGGTGGGATAAAAGACACGGTGGGATAAAAGAAAGGACAGAATAAAACATGGTGTAATAAAAAGAAAGGAATAAAACATGAAGGGATAAAAGAAAGAATAAAACATGATGAAATAAAAGAAAGAGAAAGCATAATGAAATAGAATTGGTAATGATGAAGAAAGAAAAGGAGATGGATATGCAAACATAGAAAATTATGTAGAAAATAGTTGAAGATATAGATTGTCTATTGGAGATCAAGACACCCGATTAGGAACCATCGTCCCTCCAATGTTCAATTTTGGCTTATCCGTGAGTGTGAAGAAATGACCAAGCCGTCGTAGATTTTTTTGAAGGGGACCTCGGGCTCAGTCATCTTCACTCTCAAGGTCTTCAACATTAATGCATATAATATAAATGAACCTAACATAACTAGGTGACAAATGTTAAAAGGTGATGTGAAGTGCAAAATAGAGTGTTGGTGATGATGTGATGTGAGATTGATGAGAATGTGTATTTGAGTGAAATCTTCAGGCGTGGTGCATCGACCATCATCTCTGGTCCATCCTTGTCTTGCCTTCTGACGGAATACAACACCATGAGAATGTTCAGCTAGGTGGTGCTTTCTTTCTTTTCGCCGCAAGGTTGGCATGACGTTCCTTAGGGAACACTGATCTCGCCAATTCACCTGTTAGGACTAAAAATGTTGCCTGCACATTTTTGGTTAGTACCCAACAGACGAAATTGTCATATAAAGCATATTATCCTTAAATGAACAACTGAAGTTTTCACTATTAGAACCATCATTTAGAGGTCAAAACAAAGTTTTTTATGATGGTTCCTTTAGCAAAAACGTCATTTTTAATATTATGAACAATTTCTGAATTTTTGAGATTTTTCTGAATTTTTTGAATTTTTTGTCCATGTGCCCCCGATCGGGGGCACCTGGCCATGCGCCTTGGGGTGGGGCACCAGGCCATGTGCCCCCAGATGAGGGCACATGCGCCCTGAGGAAAATTAAAAAAAAAAATTTATAAAAGTTATACCTGATTACCCTTCTCTCTTTGCTTCTTCAACTCCTGAAAACACTTAACAAAGATGATTAAATTTTCATCATTACTCATCCCTTTGCCTATATATCATTTGCCTTGATTTTGAGTCAAAGGGAGGAGCCTTCTTAACAAGGTGGAATAAAACAAATGACTTAAATGAAATAGGGGTAAGGGTTAAGAGAACTTACCTGCCGTGGTGTGAATCTTCTCCTCTTCTACATTGAAATGCCTGAAACACTTGATAGAAGGGGGTTAGATCTTCACCATGACTCATCCCTTTGCCCATTATGGTCAACTTTGACTTAGGTCAAAGGGGAGAGCCTTCTTAATAAGATAATTAAAGTAAAAAAATGGATATGCAATACAGGAATGGAAATATGCATGACAGTCAAATAAACATGGATGCAATTAAGGCAATGATCATGACTAAGCAAAATTTATTTTTGGGTTTTCTTTAAAACAATCATCTTTTTTGAATTTTTGAAAGTATTCGAGTTTCCTTTTGGATTTTTGAAATATGTATTTTTTTGGATTTTGAAATATGTATTTTTTTGGGCTTTTTGAAATATGCAACCTTTTTTGTGGAGAAAATGCTGGTATTTGAGACAGTTCATCGGTCTTTGGAGTTTGTCAAGACTCAAGTGGTAGATGCCATGTGCAAATATAAAGTTTCCTACCTAGAATCCTTCTAACCTTCTTCCTTTCATCGGCTTGGGTTCCACCTGGATTTGGTCGGTTTACCCTATCCAAGGGGTTTTTAAGGAGGAAGAGTATAGAGGAAGTCCTTGATAGGGTTTGAAGATATTGAGAGGGATTTCTCTACTCTCACTCAAATTACCCATTGGGGTTCGGCCTCTTTGGGTTTTTCTTTCTTTTTTTGATCTTTTCTATGTTGCACATATTTGGACAGGTTTTTGACCCGTGGGGACATTGCCCATCTTTTAGTGCCTTTTGCCTTGACTATCATTCTGGGTACTCATTCAGACAGGTTGATCAATTTTCTTTTTCTAACCTGAGGGGTTCATTGCCCATCTTTTGGCACCCTTTTGCACCCTCTAAGACGGCCTCCTACTAGGGTGGCGAGTGTTTTCGATACTACCCCACTCTAATCTTCTCTCCCTATCTTGGACTGAGTAGAAGAGAATAAGGTAAGGGTACTCCTTCCATTTCTAGATTTTTGCCTTGCCTTTCGCAAATGTTGGGTTGTCTGGATTCTAGGATCGGGAAGTGTTGTGTGTGTAGGATGGTACCTACCCTTGACTTCTCACGAACAACCTAGGATCGATGACTTGAGATTATACCAGTGGTTTCTCCATTTTTATGGAAAGTACTTTTTGAGGTAAACTCCATTCCAAGGATGATTCAATTTTTCTCCATCTGCATTAGTCAATTCAAATGCATTACCTGGATACTTTTCAGTGATTACAAAAGGCCCTTCCCAGTTAGGTTGCAACTTGGAGCGGGGACCCCCCGGCTTAACGAATATGCGTTTGACTACCATCTCACCGATTTCGAACTTTCTCTCGACCACCCTCTTTTGATAAAACCTTTTGAGTCTATTCTGATAAGTCCGGGCATGCTCGGCGGCGTCTAGCCTTCTTTCATCCAAGAGTTCAAGCTGTGCAAGGAGAGATTCTCTTCTCTAATCAACAAGAATATCCCTATCGAGCTGAACTCGGAGAGATGGAAGTAATACTTCGTAAGGGACCACTGCTTCCATCCCATATGCCAAAGCATACAAGGTTTGTCTAGTGGGAGTCCTTACAGAAGTACGATAAGCCCATAGGGCATCTACAAGCTTATCGGGCCAGTCGGCAAACTTGCTAGACTTACAAGATTTCTTGATGATTTTGATTAAGGTTTTGTTGGTGGCTTCTGATTGACCAATGCCTTGAGGATAGTATGCTGATGAATGATGCAATGAAATGCAATACCTGTTGCAAAGATCACGTAGATCTTGAGAAAGAAATTGTGGCCCATTATCGGTGACGATGTCGCTGGGGATCCCGAACCTTGCCAGGATGTTGCGCTTGATGAAGGAGCAGACTGTTGACACTTTAATCTCCACGAATGCTTCCGCTTCAGCCCACTTTGTGAAGTACTCCGTTGCCGTCAGAATGAATGATTTTGAGCGCATTTCGGAGTTGAGGTCACTCAAGAGGCCAATGATATCAAAAGCCCACATGGCGAAAGGCCATGGGGCATGAATTGGATGAAGGGAAGATGCGGGAGAGTGAATCTTGTCGGCATGGAGTTGACATGAGTGACAATGCCGGACAATGATGGAGCAGTCTTCTTCTAGAGTTGGCCAATAATACCCTTGTCGGATGATTTTCTTAGCAAGGGCTTGGGCATCCAAATGACCACCACAAACTCCAGAATGTGCTTCTTTCAGTACCAACTCAGCTTCCTCTTCATTAAGACATCTGAGTAAGATTCCACTTAGGCTTCTCTTATAGAGCACTCCTCCTAGGATTGTATACCTCTGAGATACTCTTCTGATTGCCTTCTTTTCCTTGGTGGTTGATCCAGGCGGATATGACTGATCTTGGCAATACCTCGCAATCTCGTCATACCAAGGTCTCTCACCTTCTTCTAATTCTTCCAACTCGATCATGGAGATTTCTTATTTATGTTCTAAGTATTTCTTTCTGTTGAACCTCTCCTTAACCTTCAGAAAACGTCCATCCTCAATTGCTGGAATTGTTCTCTTACAGATGTGGATAGTTCGCACTTGCCTGCCTAGCGGGACAGATAGAGATGAAGCTAGTGAAGCTAAGGCATCGGCGAGGATATTCTGAGAGCGGGGGACATGGACAAAGGTGAGTTTGAAGAATAGCTTGATGTAGCAGGTGGTGAGCTCCTGGTAGGGTTTGAGGTTTGGATGAGAAGTTCGGTACTTGGATAGGACCTGGCGTAGGATCAATTGACTATCACCTATCACACTCAGTTCGGTGGCACCATGGAAATGAGCGGCCTCCAGCCCGGCCAGCAAGGCTTCATACTCAGCTATGTTGTTGGTTGCTGGAAAGTTAAGCTGAAAAGCCTGTGGAATGGTGATACCTTCAGGTGACAGAAGGACAATACCTATCCCTCTACCATTAGAGTTCAGAGCCCTGTCAAAATATAATGTCCAAAGATTGGAAGATCGGACTGACATTAGTTCGTCATCTGGAAACTCTGACCGGACTGGGTCAAAGACGGGTATGGGATGATGGGCAAGGTGTTCAGCAATAGCATAGCCTTTAATTGCCTTTTGTGGGACATAAGTGATATCAAATTGAGATAAGAAACTCTGCCATCGCCCTAACCGATCAGTCAAAACTGTACACATTTCTGTGCCAATTGTTGCAGATATCTGTTTGGAACTCCTTTACCTCTGACTTTCCTATTTCCTAACCTAACTTGACCTACTGAAGATAAAGCTGGAAAGGTGGTATTTACAGTGGAGGGAGGATCGAGCAAATCGATCAATGATTCAGAAAAGGGGGATCCCTGATTGGGAGTACCCTCTGGGATGAGTAGAGACATCTCCTCGATGGAAATGTGAGTTTCAGAGAAGACATTTTTTTTTTTGGAAATTTCAAGTAAAAAGATAGAATGAACATGAGTGACTCGAGGCTTGCTGGAAATTGACTGAATTACCAGAGAGAAAAACTTAAGAATAAAGGGGAAAAAGGGGCTCATGGCCCCAATGGTAACAGAAAGTGGACACATGGGTCCAAAACTGATGAAAAAAGTAAACGGGTACGTGGACCCGATCTTAGAAATAAATGGGCATGTGAGCCCATGTTGGGAAAAGCCCTCAGTTCTGAAGTTGATGAGGGAAGCAAATGGGCAAGCTGGCCCAATAAGAGTGGAAGGTTGAAGAGGGCACATGGGCCCAAAGAGGGTAAGTGGGCCCTGAAGCCCATCCAAAAGATCTAGAAACAAAGGTACGAGGTTCAACCATGGGATTATTGTATTTGGGCCTCGTGGAATGGTTTTGACTCGGGTGGTATGCTTAACTAGATGATACAAGATTGGTCTGCCCTTGAGTGGTTCCTGGCACTCTTCCCCACTTGAGAACAAACAAGTTAAAGATAAGCACAAGTCTTCCAAGTCTTCTTCTTCTTCATATGGAGCCTTTCTTCTCTTGACAGCTATCACAGAATTTTTGCCATCTTCAGCCATCATCATGGTCTCCCCTTTGATAAAGAATGTATGGAGCCCCATGGCATATCGTGGCTGGAAGATCCTCCTTGGGATGGAACCCTCTTCATATCCGAACCCCTGCCAGCGTGGCCTTTTCACAGTTTCAATTGGCTGAGTGATCCCTTGAAGATCCTTGCCTAAACCTCTTCCAGGCTGATAGCCCAATTTAATCATCATTCGCCATCCCAGTGTGTCTGGTAGAGAGGCGGTCATGCATCTGACTTCTGGCAATTCTCCCACTGAGATCTGGGGTTGTATTGACAGACCTAGGGGTAAAGAAGCATCGTTCAGCTCATCCCTTATAGGCATGCTAGTCACCTTGACCACCTGTCCTTTAAAGGGAGACTTTATGCACTGGTGGTTTGTTGAAGCTACAGCTCCTATTGCCTCCAAGTATGGCCTCCCAAGTATAGCCCGAAAAGTTGGATCCAATTCTAGAACATGAAATTCCGTTGTGACTGTACATGGTCCAAGTTTGAATTTTAGTGTGACCACCCCACGTGCAGACTTCTTGGAGTTGTTGTAGGCCGTCACCATGGCACAGGATGGCTTGATTTCTTGCTCAGAAATGCCACACAACTGCAAAGTTTCTGGCGGCATAACGTTGATAGAAGCTCCAGTGTCAACCAAACATGATTTTACTTTGACATTGCAGATGATAACAGCCACATGCAAAGCATATCTCCTAAAGTCTGGAGCTGCTAATTCTTCCTGAGAGAAAGTGAGTGTTGGGTGCTCACTTCTAGGGGCTAACACTGTAGTGATCTTCTCAGGTGGGAGATTTTCATTCACCATGACCCTTTGTAAGTACTGCTGTAGAATCTAATGGTGCACCTTTGATCTTTTGATCAACTCAAGTAGAGAAATACGGGCTGGTGTCTTATCCAAATGTTTTAACAGATCATACACCGTGCCTGGCAATGGTTCTTCCACTTGTTCCTTATCCACTGTATCCTGCGGTTGAGTACTAGCTTGGGGAAAGAGCCGCTGGAACATCCTCCCACTCCGAAGCACCGGGGCTATTTGGCGGTCGGGTAGAGGTGACGGGTTAACTGGGGTGGATTGTGGTGGAACAGGTGGTGTAGATGCAGGTATGATAGGTAATGGGATCGATGGTTCTGGGATGATGGGGTTAGTTGGTAGAGGGGTAGGATCTGGAGTTGGTAGTGATGGTGATACTGGTGGCCTGATAAGAAGAGGCGGGGGTGCGGAAGTGGTTGATGAGTTTAATGAAGGTGTAGGTTGTGGGATTGGTTGTATGATAGGTTAGGGTTTTGGAGTGGTAGAGCTCGTAGGCTGGGGGTTCAGGTTTGGTGGTGATTGTGGTGGTCGGATGAGCAAAGGCCGGTGTGTAGCAATGGTTGAAGGAGGTGTAGTTAGAGAGGGGGCTGGCCTAATGATGGGCCGGCGAGAAGAAGTGGCGGCCAATGGTTGGGTTATTGAGCTTTGTGGTAGTTTTGTAGTAGCAGGTGCACGGATTATTTGTCTAGGAGTGTTCCTAGCAGGAGGCCTAGCCGGGTTGACAGGCATGGTTGTATTGTGGCTTTCTAGTTGCCAACCTTGAGCACGAATGGCATCTCCCTGGACAATGGAGTGTACTAGACCAATTCCTGGGTTTGGATGTGCTTGTTCCGGCGCTGGAGCGGGAGCATGTAATGGGAGCGGATTCTGAACAATCCCCAAGCCAGGTTGTTGTTGAGGTTGAGCCGGTGGACGCTGCCGCTGCTGCTGCCAAGCCTTCATAGCTTGTATGCATTCCCCCATTTGGACCCAATCAATGCTGCCTTGGTCATTCAGATCATGTATGTAATCCTTGAATTGAAAACACACTTCAACAGTGTGACCAGGACACCGGTGGTAAGCACAGTATCGGGACATATCTGCGTTTGTTGGCCAAACCTCCCTTTCCTTGGGCAGTTCCAACTGTTTTTCTGCCATGAGTACATTGAAGATGTCGGTCAAGGAGTAAGGGAGTTGCTGATAGTTCTCTCTCCTAGGACCTCCCCTTCGTGGTGCTTGATTGGGTGGTGGCGGTGCCCTATTGTAGGCAGTTTGACGAGGTTGCTAGGGTTGTGCTACTGGATGCGCGGGTTGTTGTGGTTGTCATGGTTGTGGTGGCCTAACCTGTTGTTGAGGGGGGTAATAGGAAAGGTTTTGTGGTGGGTTTCTATACTGGTTTTGACGGTTCCCTCCCTGGTTGCCCACAGTGTTTATTGCTTCGTTGTTAACCACTCCCTCGGTTGTAGGACCAACTGGTGCAAAGGGGGTTTTCCTGAGGATTCTAGGTTTAGGATCAAAAGGGTTGATCATGGTGGCATCCTTGAAGTGGGCTTGCAAGTATCGGGCACTGTCATAGAGTTCATTCATTGTGGTAGGATGGTGCATGATCAAGACATTCCTCAAGGCAGGTGTAGTGTTACCAATAAGCATCTTCACTTGTTCCCCTTCATAAATCATATCTGTCAATTTCTCTGCCATTCCCCTCCAGTGATCAGCAAACTTTATAAAGTCCTCTTCGGGCTTCATCTTCTCAGCAATCAAATCTGTAATGGAGCATGCTGGTGCCACCCGGTCTCTATATCTCTGCAAGAATTTTGTCTTGACAATGTCGAAGTCTCCTGCCTCAAAGGAGTCGAGTGAGTAGAACCATTCCAATGCAGACCCTTCTAATGATCGACGGAACAAGAAGGCAAGAACCCTACGATCATCTTTCCAGAACGAGGACTCATGAAGAAAATATTTTAAGTGGAGAAAAGGGTTGCCAGTACCATTGTAGCGGCGATAAACTGGCAGCTCAGAAGGTGGCAGGTGTAGGACTGGCAGAGAAGGAATGGAAATCTCAGGAACTGACTTGGAGTCCAGGCGACATCTCAGCTCTTCATAACGTTCATTCATCTGGGTGAGCTGATCCATGATTGCCCTGGTGAGAGCAGGTTCTTGGTTTCTTGGTGGGGGTATGTGGTTAGAGACATGATTTTGGAATTGAGGAGCATGACTTGAAGATTGTCCCATGGCTTGGTGGATTGGGGGAGCAACATGGTTAAAATAAGATGGCTGAACAAATGAGGGTTGGACCACAGACAGCTGAACTGTAGATGGTTGAACTACAGATGGTTGTGCTAGTGCCAATGATGGTTGATTCATACATTGTTGAACAACAGGAGGTTGAACAAAGGGTGATTGAATGAGTGGTGGTCGAACCAGAGGACGAGGAGATAAGGCAACTTGATTGGTTTCAGCCTGATCTGAAGCAATTTTGCCCTTCACCATAGATTGTATATGGGCATAGGTTTCTGGGTCGGTATAGAGAGATAACTCCTTAAAGAGTTGTTCAACATCACGAGGAGCATATGGTTGAGGGACCTCTTGCGCTTCTGACTCAAACAATGGATTAACACGACCATCTGACAGATTTGGTTGATGACCCATCTCATGTTCTCGATGTTCAGCTTGTTCCGCCATTCCAACGTGTCTTCCAGACCTTAATTGCATTGAACTTCAAGGAACAAACAAGTTGACAAAGTAAACAAAGAACTTTTTTTTGGTTTATTTTAGTATTTTGTAAAAAGTTAGAGGTTTGAATTTTTGTTTGACAAGAAAGTTATGCAAACACTTAAAGCAAAATTACGCAATGATTTTGATTAAACCTTAGGTTTATGAATTTTGTTAAGAATTGTTCTCTCAACAAATGGGTTAGGATCCTAACTCCAATCTCCAATGACCTAGGTTTCACACAATCTCACCACGTGTAGGAAACATAGGATGCTTCGGGTTTTGGGGAGTGGTACAACCAACCCGATCGTGAAGAGGAATGCTCCACGTATGAGGAATTACGGAGGCCTTGATGAAAGCCAACCAAGTCAACTAGGAAGGAATATCCCAGAAGAGAGGTCAGAATCCACCAAGAGGGTGTTTTGGATGGGAGGGATAAATGGGAGAGTGAGCTCCCGCCTCAAAAAAGTGTAAAAGAAGGAGGTAGAGAGAAGGAGCAGAGAATGCAATCAAGTAATAAAACAAGTAATGAGCAAAACATGAACTTAAATAAACAAGCAATCAACACCAGACAAGCAATTAGAAACTAGACAAGCAACTAGAAACTAGAATCTAGACCTTGTTTCTTATGTGAGCCAAATGGAGATAGTGAAAAGGTGATGGAAAGAAGAGGGTTCAGATCTGATAGCCAAGCAAAAGGGTGGTCCACTTGGGGACCAATGTGGGAACTGGGGTAGAAAGTAAAGGTGGTTCACGTGAGAACCGGTTTTGGGTAAAAAGGGGTGGTTCACGTGGGAACCAGTTTGAATGATCAAAAGAGGGCCACGTGGGGCCAATTAAAGGTGAATAAAGACCTGATCCAAGTGGGGATAGATCTGAAGGAAAGTGGTTTGGTTCACGTGGGAACCGAAGTAAAGAAAGAGATTGGTTCACGTGGGAACCGGTTTAAAAGGAAAAGGGTGGTTCACGTGGGAACCGGTTTAAATAAAATGACAGAAATTAAATGGCATACTTGGCACTTCAGATCTGATGAAAGATGGGTGAAATCAGAAATTTTGAGATGGCATGAAGTTTAAGAGAGGTGGAAAGAAGGAAAGGCTCACGTGGGAACCGGTCTAGAACTAGAACTAGTTGCAAACAAAACACTAAGCACCCATGGTTGAAGACATTGCTTGTCCCACCGTGGTCGCCACAAAGCTGTCGACTCTGAAAATTTGTCGGGGTCCTCGCTTTTCAGGGAAGTCTTTGAACCCAGATCGTCACCTCAAGAGGGGATGAGAAAAGAAAGGAATAAAGCTCGGAAAGCAAATATCACCTCGGTCCCACACTCACATTGATCCCCGAACTTTCATCCCTTGGCGTCGCTCGATCACCAAAGAGACAGTTCGGGTCATGTGGGAGGAGGGTGAGAAGAAATAAATTAAGACATGTGGTCGCCAGGAACCGTGGGTTCCGATTTATAGAATTAAAATGACCGTGTGTACCTTAGCGAGAAGAATGTGAGTTAAAGCTTCTCCTTCTTCGGCCGGCCGATGAAGAAGAGTCCTCAACGTGTGGGTGCTTGATATTTTGTGCAACTAGACAAATAAACAAGTAAAATAGACAATTAGAACTAGACAAAGTGGAGTATATGTAATGAGAATGACATAAAAACACACAATTGACTAGAAACTGACCAGATTCGGGTTATCTCTAACCCCTTTTTTTATTTTTTTCGGAATAACAGAATAAAAGTAATGCAAAAAAATGTAAAAAAATTATAGGAGGATGTAGAATCACTAAACAAAGAGATAGGAAAAAGAACTGAAATATTCTTAGTTGAATAGAGAAAGATATAGCCAAATCTATGTTGTCGAAAAAGCCGAGCAGTAGTTCAGGATCTGCCAGGCGCGACTTTTCTTCTGCACTCTTCACGACCAGCCCCGACCTAGGAATCAAGTGTCGTCGATTTCAAACTCAATAAGACTTGGAGAGGAAGAACTTTGATGAAGAGAGCTCAGGCATCAGACGTCCACACACTTCTGTAGCGGCCTAAGAAGAGAGACTTGGCAGATCACCTGCAGAACAACCTTCCTCTCTCTTGAACCGACTTTTCTCTCTCTAAAAACTCGAAATTCTCTCTCTAAAAATCACAAAATTGATGCAGGAGGGTGGTTGGACGTCTTGAGATGCCTGGGGGGTCGTGCTCATGCCTTTGGAACGACCGGAATCAGAGTTAATTTATAGGAGAACGAACGGCGTTATCTAGACTAAAAAATAGGGGCCTTGCGCCCCACTAAGGGGAGCATGTGCCCCCCAGTGAGGGCGCATGGGCACAAATCTCGAGAAATGAGGCCTTATCCGATCGACGGGTAGTGGTAGAGTCCCGGTGAAAAACTGGGTCCCTCGTGCCTCAAAGGTGGGGCGCATATGCCCTCAAGTGAGGGCACAAGGTCATGTGCCTCACTGGTAGGGCGCATGGGCACGTGCCCTGGGTCCCGGGCGCATGTGACCAGGAACCCGGGCGCATGGGACTGGTTTCGCGCGTCCTTCTTCCGGAAGCCATTGCGAACACTCCCGAACTCGGATTTCGACGCCGTTTGTTGCGTTGGAAAGATAACAGGCCGAAGAAGCTTTTTATAGTATAGGATCAGCCATAACACCCTCAAAAACTTCAGAATTTTATCCGGAAATTAGGGCAGTGAACAAAAGATCCGATACAGGTCAAAATGACTCCGACGGCAAACCGGAAAGGCACGGTATGCAACAAAACTTGTCCAGAGTGTGAATATGACCATAACCTTCAATGCATGATCATTAGGCATTGGTCACTCAGCTAATTTCCGGGTTTACACGATTTACTTGTGGCTTTCGCTTGGAAATTATGGCTTTTTGCGGAAAATGTCAGAAAACATCCGATTTCGTTCAGCAAAGCTCCAAATCAACTTTTAAAAGACCCGGCATCATTATAAGGTCAATCGTACATGTTACCCTATAAAACATGAGTTTTATGCTCTGAATTAGGCGAATTTGGCGTGTCTACAACCATCACCATCATCCCCACTTCCCCCTACCACGCTGGCACCGGTACTTCGTAGCGGGAGGATGTTCCAAAGGGTCTTCCCCAACGTCGGGATACAACCACAGGAACAGGCAGAAGAGGAGGTGGTAGAAGAACCGTTACCCGGCACAGCATATGATCTATTAAAGCATCTGGACAAAATGCTGGCACGGATTTCAATTATGTAGCTGATAAAGTGGTCGAAGAACCATCAGGACATTCTACACCAATACTTGCAGCGGGTCATGGTCAATGAGGACCTCCTGCCTGAGAAGATCATTACTGTCCTGATCCCGAGGAGTGAACATCCGGCACTCACATTTACACAGGAGGAGTTGGCACGGCCAGAGATCAAAAAGTGAACATCCGGCACTCACATCCGCCTTGCGTGTCGCAGTAGTCATCCGAGGCATGGAGATTAAATCTTGCTTGATTGACACTGGAGCGTCAATAAATGTCATGCCGCCAGAAACATTGCAACTTTGCGGCATCTCCGATGAAGAAATTGACTCTTCTGCCATCACGATGACAGCCTACGACAACTCCCGGAAGCCGGCACGAGGGGTGGTTACGTTGGAAGTAGGGCTCAGACCGTGTGCTATCACCATCGAGTTTCATGTTCTAGAACTGGACCCTACATTCAAAGCTATTTTGGGACGCCCATACCTTGAGGTAATAGGAGCTGTTGCCTCCACTAATAATCAGTGTCTGAAGTTCCCATATAAGGGCCAGATGATTAAAGTGACCAACATCCCCATTCTGAATGACGTGGATGACCCCTCTTCTGCACTGCCAATATCAAAATTTGTCTAGCCGTTGGTTTCCACTACAGAGCTGCCCGAGGTCATGATGTTAACGACGCCTCCAGATACAGTTGCATGGCGGATGATGAAAGGGATGGGCTATCATCTAGGAAAGGGGTTGGGAAAGGAGCTACAGGGGGTTGTGCACCCCATAAAAGCTATACAAAGACCAAAGAGACACGGGCTTGGCTATGAGCCCAATTTCACTTCGAGGATGGTCCACCGGCCAAAAAATGTCATGGGACTCCAAACATTCTTTATCAAAGGGGAGACCATGATGATGGTCGGAGACGAAGAAGAAAAACCAGTCAAGAGGAAGAAGGCACCAGAGCAAGAGGAGGAGGTGGACAACCTGAGTTCATCTTTGGCTCGGTTGTTCATAGAGGAGGAAGAACCAGTCGAGGGCAAGTCCATCTCTAAACACCTTGTCCACTTGAACCCACCTCCAAATAACATTCCGCATGAGCTATATCCTACGGTCACGTATTTCAAAATCCTCACTCTATCCCTCTTGGATTCGCTTGATGGGCTATCTAGCCCGATTCCTACTTCTGGGCCAAAATGGCCACCTGAACTGATCATTGGGCTTGAGAGCCCATTCGAATCTTCTTACTCCACTGGGCTTCTATGCAACAACCTTGGGCCTGCGTGCCAACCAATCGGGCCCGCGTGCCCTTTAAATTTATTTTCTAGCTTTGGGCCCACGTGCCCACCAATTGGGCCCACGTGCCCCTTAGGTTTTTTTTCTAGCTTTGGGCCCATGCGCCCGTTTCTTGCCATTGTAGGGCCCGCGAGCCCATTTTTCTCTCTTTTACTTAAGCTTTCTATTTCTGCTCGAGCCCCACTGGCTCATTCTCTTTCTGTTATTAAAAATACCCAAAGCACCCAAAAAAAATGTCTTCTCGCAAACTCAGTTTTCTATTGAGGAGACGTCTCTACTTGTCTTGGATGGTGCTCCCAACCAGGGACCCCTCTTCTCCAACTCACTAATCAATCTGCTCGATCCTTCACCCATTATAGATACCACCTTTTCAATTCCGTCTTCTTTAGGTGTAGTTAGGGTAGGAAAGAAGAAAATTCGAGGTAAGCGTGTTCCAGATAGATATCTCCAGCAAATAGCTCAAAATGCAAGGAATGTGCAAGGCTGCCAAGTTTTTTAAAAAATGCTATCCAGCTTGATGAAATCCAATATGAGGATGAATTCAATGTAGATCATACACTGGAGTTTACGAGGTTTTATCAGAAAAGGATCCTGACTTCGAGGATGGAATTGAGGACTTTGTTGATGCGTATGCATATGGACTTAAAACGTTTGAAGAACCATCAGCCACGGTGGATGAACTGACAAAAGAATTAAATCTTGGAACACCGGAAGATCCCAAGACAATCCTCCTAAGTGCAAACCTCACTCCCACTGAGGAACAGAGTTTAATTGAAATTTTGGAAGAATATAGGGACACGTTCGCATGGACATACGAAGACATTACAGGGTTAGACAACTCGTTAGTTGAACGTCGTCTAACTTTGAAACCTGGAGCTACCCCGGTCAAACAAAAATTAAAAAGATTCCACCCTGATGTTGCACTTAAGATGAAAGAAGAGGTCGACAAGTTACATCAAGCAAAATTTATTAAGGTTGTCCTTTATCCGCAATGGGTGGCAAACATAGTCCCTGTAATAAAGAAAGATGGTTGAGTTCGGATTTGTATAGACTTCAGGGACTTAAACCGAGCGTGTCCTAAAGATGACTTTCCTCTACCTCATATTGATGTACTAGTTGATAACACTGTTGGATTCAAGATGCTATCATTCATGGATGGCTATTCAGGATATAATCAAATCCGGTTGGCCGAAGAGGACCAGGAGAAGACCTCGTTCACCACACCTTGGGAAACTACTGCTATGTCGTCATGCCCTTTGGATTGAAGAATGCTAGTGCTACCTATCAGAGGGCAATGATGGCTATCTTTCATGACATGATGCATACCCTTGTAGAGGTGTACGTGGACGACCTGGTCGTTAAGTCCAAAAGCTGAGAAGATCACCCGGAAGTGTTAAGAAAGGTATTGCAAAGGGCTAGGGAATATAAATTGAAGATGAACCCAAAGAAATGCACGTTCGGAGTATCCTCAGGAAAATTGTTGGGGTTCATAGTAAGCAAAATGGGCATAGAGATCGACCCGAACAAGGCCAAAGCAATCATTGGTATGCCTCCTCTAAGAAATATGAAAGAACTTCGAGGATTAATCGGGAGGCTACAGTTTGTCCGCTGGTTCATCTCACAACACTCCCAAAGGTGTAAACCTTTCTATTAGTTGACCAAGGCGGGGGCCAAGTTCAAATGGGATTCGAAGTGCCAGGATGCATTCAATGGATTGAAAAGATACCTGGCTAGTCCCCCTGTGCTTAGACCACCAGTCCCTGGTAAGCCTTTAGTTTTGTATATCTCGGTTTTAGAGAATTCTCTTGGGGCAGTCCTAGCACAAGTGGATGAAGAAGGGAAAGAGAGGGCAACCTACTACTTGTCAAAGATCTTTGATCCATGTGAGAAAAAGTATATTGTAGTGGAGAAGACCTGTGCTACACTAGTTTGGGTAGTTCAGAAGCTTAAACACTATTTCTTAGCTCATGAGGTCAACCTTATTGCCCGCATCAATCCCATTAAATTCCTTCTGAAGAAAACTGTTCTGACTGATCGGTTTGGTCATTGGCAAAGCTTCCTTTCCCAGTTTGATATCACCTATGTTCCCCAGAAGGCGATTAAACGCTATGCCATTGCCGAACATCTAGCTCATCACCCTATACCCCTCTTTGACCCGGTCCAGTCAGAGCTCCCGGATGACGAACTAATGTTGATCCGATCTTTCCACCTTGGGACATTATATTTGGACGGGGCTCTGAATTCACACGGTAAGGGAATAGGAATCGTCCTTCTATCACCCGAGGGTGTCACCATTCCACAGGCATTTCAGCTTGACTTCCCAGCAACCAACAATATAGCTGAATACGAAGCCTTGTTGGCCGGGCTGGAGGCCGCTCATTTCTGTGGTGCCACGGAATTTAAGGTGATAGGTGATAGCCAACTAATCCTTCGCCAAGTCCTAACTAAATACCGAACTTCTCATCCGAACCTCAAACCTTACCAATAACTCACCTCTTGCTACATCAAACTCTTTTCCAAACTTACTTTTGTCCATGTTCCTTGAGCTCAGAACATCCTTGCTGATGCCCTAGCCTCCTTAGCTTCATCTCTATCAGTCCCTCTAGGTAGATAGGTGCGGACTATCCATGTCCGTAGGAGGTCGATACCAGCGATTAAGGATGGTCGATTTCAAAAAGTCAAGGAGAGATTTGGCAGGAAGGAATATTTAGAGCAGAAAGAGGAGATTTCTCTAATCGAGTTGGAAGAGTTAGATGAGGGTGAGAGGCCTTGGTTTGATGAGATTGCAAGGTATTGTCAAGATCAGACATATCCACCTGGATCAAATGCAAAAGAAAAGAAGGCCATCAGGAGAGTATCCCAGAGGTATACCATCCTAGGAGGGGTTCTCTACAAGAGGAGCTTGAGCGGAATTTTATTGAGATGCATTGATGAAGAAGAGGCAGAATTGGTACTTAAGGAAGCACATTCCGGGGTCTGTGGGGGCCATGTCAATGCTCAAGCTCTTGCCAAGAAAATTATCAGGCAGGGGTATTATTGGCCAACCCTAGAAGTGGATTGCTCCATCTTTGTCCGGCATTGTCATTCTTGCCAACTCCATGCCGACAAGATCCATTCTCCATCATCTTCTCTTCATCCGATTCATGCCCCATGGCCCTTCGCCATGTGGGCTTTTGACATCATTGGCCCTCTAAGTGATATTAACTCTTAAATCCGTTCCAAATCATTCATCCTGACGGCAACAGAGTACTTCACCAAGTGGGCAGAAGCGAAAGCATTCATGGAGATTAAGGCGTCAACACTGTGCTCCTTCATCAAACGCAACATCATCGCTAGGTTCGGGATATCCAGCGACATTATCACCAACAACGGACCGCAATTTCTCTCTCAAGATCTGCGTGATCTTTGCAACAGGTACCGCATTGCATTGCATCATTCATCTCTTTATTACCCACAAGGCAATGGTCAAGTAGAAGCCAACAACAAAATTTTGATTAAAATCATCAAGAAAACCTGTAAGTCTAGCAAGTTCACAGACTGGCCAGATAAGCTTGTAGATGCCCTATAGGCTTATCGTACTTCTGTACGGACCCCCACTGGTCAAACCCCGTATGCTCTCGCATATGGGATGGAAGCGGTGGTCCCGTACGAAGTACTCCTTCCATCACTCCAAGTTCAACTCGATAGGGACATCCCTGTCGATGAGAGACGAGAATCTCTCCTTGCACAACTTGAACTCCTAGATTAAAGAAGGTTGGCCGCTTCCGAGCATGCCCGGACTTATCAGAACCGATTGAAAAGGTTTTATCAAAAGAGGGTGGTAGAGAGAAAGTTCGAAATCGGTGAGATGGTAGTCAAATGTATATTCGCTAAGCCGGGTGGCCCCCGCTCCAAGTTGCAACCTAACTGGGAAGGGCCTTTTGTCATAACTGAAAAATATCCAGGTAATGCATATGAGCTAACCAACGCCGATGGAGAAAAATTGAACCATCCATGGAACGGCGTTTACCTCAAAAAATATTTTCCTTAGAAAAGAAAATGGAGAATTTCTGGTATGATATCAAGTCATCGATCCAAGGGTGTTAGCTAGAAGTCAAGGGTAGACATCACCCTGCACACACAACACCTCCCGATCCCAGAATCTGGATAGCCCAACACTCGAGAGAGGCAAGGCAGAATCCTGAAGAAGGAAAGGAAACCTTACCCCCATTCTCTTCTATTCGGTCCAAGATAGGTGAAGGGGACTAGAGGAGGATAGTATCGAAAATTCCCGCCGCCTTAGTTGGAGGCCGTCTCATAGGGTGCAAAAGGGTGCCAAAAGATGGGCAATGAACCCCACAGGTTTAAACAAATATGGGCCTGTCTGAATGAGTACCCGAAAGAGTATAAAATGAAGAAAAGGCACCAAAAGATGGGCAATGACCCCACAGGTCAAAGACTTGTCTAAGTGAGTGTCACATGTAGAAAAGACCCGAAGAGGCCGAACCCCAACGGGCAATTTGGGAATGAGTAGAGAAACCCTCCTCAACACCCCGAAGCCTATCAAAGACTTCCTTTATTATTCTTCCATCTTAAAACCCTAGGGTACGGTAAACTATCTAAACTCAGGAGGAATCCAAACCGATCAAGAGAATAGGGCAAGAAAGATTCTGGGTAGGGGACCTTATTTTCACGTGGTGTTTATCGCTTAAATCTTGATTAACACTCAAAGATTGATGAATTGTTTCAATACCGACACATTCTCCACAAAAATCCCAAAAACAAATGAATGTTTTCAAAAAAAACAAAAAAAAACACATATTTTCAAAAATTCAAAAAAATGAATATTTAAAAAATCCAATATTTTCAAAAAAATAAAAAAATTGAATACTTTCTAAAAACATCTAAAAAAATGCATCATCTAACTTGGCATAACCTTGATTTTTTGCCTTTGCTAGCATTCATGTTTATCTTTATGTCTTGCATGTTTCATTTCCGCATTGCATATTTACCTTCATTATCACCCCATTAAGAGGGCTCCTCCCTTTGACCTAAGTCAAAGTTGGCCATAATAGGCAAAGGGATGAGTCGTTGTGAAGATATGATCCTCTTTTATCAAGTATTTTCAGGGACTTTAAAGTAAGAGGGGGAGGTTCTCTCAACGACAGTAAGTTCTCTTAACCATTTCATTTCGGTCATCTAGTCTATTTTTATACCTTGTTAATAAGGCTCCTCTCTTTGACCTAAGTCAAGGCAGATAGCAATAGGCAAAGAGATAAGCCATGGTGAAGATTTAATCCCCTTCATTAAGCGTTTCAGGATTTTGAGATCAAGAATGGAGCGACTCTCGCCATAGCAGGTAAGCACTCTTAACTTTTACCTTGTCTGTCATTTCGTGCATTCTACCTGGTTGATAAGGCTACCCCCCCTTGACATATAAGCAAGGCAAGACAACAATAGGCAAGGGGGTAAGCCATAGAGCAGATTTAACCATTCTATTAAGTATTTCAGGAAAGAAACACAAGTCAAGGAGGGGTGAGAATCTTGACAACAGGTATGTCTCTTAACCCTACATCTATTATTTACTTTTATTATTTGCCATCCTTTAGAAGGCTTCACCCCTTGACAAACTTGCAAGGGGCCAAGCCAGAATTTGAAACTGACTATCCTTTCGAGAAATTTCAAGTAGGTCAAACAACACTGGAGCAAGAAGTGCTATAACAAGGAAGAAAAGCAGCTACCACACCAGAAGAAGATTAAGCCTGCTACAGATATCAGTGCCTGTTGCCACCGACTCCAGGAGAATGACCATGTGGAGAAAGCATGGAAACCATGTCCACAAATACCGCCGCAACTACCTCATTCCAGCGATTCTCCGAAGGAGTGGCCAAGGAATTGCTCGCGGAAACAAAAGAATGGACATGGAAAACCCCCATAACTTGCCAACTAGCATATATATCGTTAGTCGTGTATTATTATCTTATGCATTATTTGTTGAAGACCATGAGTACGGAGAAGACTTGACCCGAGATCCCCTTCATCAAAATCTACGACGGTCGGGTCATCTCTGATACTCACGGATATGCCAAAGTTGTGCTGTGAGAGACGATGGTTCCTGAATAGGTATCTTGACCTCATAGACAATCTATATCTTCAACTATTTATTATACAAGTTTTGTCTTGTTTTATTGAGCCTAGCATGCATCATGTAGCGTTAATCGCATTACATTTTGTTTTGTCATTGCATGCATCATTTCGTAATCTTCACCTTCTCACCATAATCTTTAAACTTTTTATCCTAATTCCGATCATTTTGAATTCCACCGTGTTCTCTAATCCCACCATGTTTTCTAGTCCCACCAACCTCTCTAATATCCCACCGTGTCTGTTATTCCCACTGTGTTCGGTAGTCACCTTATACCTCCAAATCCTCCATCACCTCTACGGCCATTGCAACACTTCTTTGCTATTCATCCCACCATGGCAGCCAATTCGTCCCGCCAAGGGCCTCCTATTTGATCAGAACTTGCACCGTCACTCTCTTCAAGGTCTATGCTTAAACATCTGCCTTTTGGAATCTGAGATCATTCAATTCCGAATCAAATCTTGTCTCTTGGAAGACGTAAATGAATCTAAGAGCCTGAATGTGCTCGATTGGTATTCTTTTACTTTTTCAAAACAAATCTCTTTTTAAAAAAAATTTAGCACATCACAGTACAGGAACACCGCAAAGATCGGGTTACCAGCTGATGATGAACCCACGAACCCATGTTTCGGGGACTCCCCACCGTGTTGGGGGTTGGCTATTCTTCATTCGTGCCAATGGCACATCTCTTACCAATCGAACATAGGAAGACTTGATGAAACATGGCGGTTAACCAGGAGACTTGAGAAGATTCGTCTTGCCGAATCTGGTCATTAAGCGTGTCTATATCTACACCTTGATGCCACCTTTTCAGTCCATCACCATTTCACCCTACTACATTCCACTACGATCCATCTCGCTTCACTACGCTTTCTCTACGTTTCACTTCGCTCCGCTACATGCCATTCCCTTGCAAAGCCGACATCAAGGCGAGTCAAGCTGTAGACATGCCAAATTGGCCTGATTTGGAGCCCCAGACTCTTATTCCATAGGCAATATCTTTTATTTGACCGTTATCTGATTCGTATTACCTCGTCTAAGGATATGGGTGGAGCCCCTCGCAAGTGGAGAATGGACCAATGATTTCCGGAATGATGTCGAAACCTTCAATCGAGAGCCGCGCGTGAACTGTAAAAACACGAAGCCCGCTCAATGACCGACCTTGAATGGTCCATAATTGAAGGTCTCGGGAGTCCCGCATGTGTTCCGTAACATTCAGGGTTTCCAAGAAGTCATTTTGGTAGACGTCGGTCAATGACGGCTTTTATTACGGCTTTTTCGATCTGTACTGACACGGCTATCCTGGACCACGTGTTAGGCCTTTCCAGTCATCACCGGGTCTTTTCGGGTCATCCGGGTCGATTCTAGCCGAATATTTTCATCAATCATGGCAATACGTCCGGTTCGGTTAATTTTAGGGTTTTACGGCTTTTCTGAGTTTCGGTTCACATTGACCGGGTTAATCTCAGATTTTTTCGATGACTTTGGGTTTTTTGATCGTACCGGACTTGTTCGGTTATCATTTTAAGTCATTCCAAGTTGACCCGAGATTTCTCGACCGGAACCGTGCTCTTTCGGATCTTCGCCCCGGGTTTCGGCTTTCCGCGAGAGGCTAAACCGGTAGAAAGCCCCGTGCAAACATCTCAGGAGTCATGTTGGCTGGTTTACCGACTTGAGGATGTGAGGTTGAAGGCCCTCTTTCCAACGCAACAAATGGGAGCCGAATCGGACATCCCGTTTGCAAGATACGGCTCGCGGAACACGCGCGCAGGAGAAAGAGTCTACCGCGCCCCCGCTCCCCTTAAAAGGGGAGGGCGCGCCCTGCGCGCCCTCAAACCGGGGTCACATCCTGCGCACCTCTGGTTCCTTTGAAAAGCGGGGGCGCAGTCAGTTTCTTTAAATCAGTTCCTTTAGCACCTTCTAAACCGGATTTTTGGACGGTTTCTGGCATTGATTTTCGATTATTTGTACCCCGCCCCCGGTTCGGGGGTGCGTTACGTATATTAAGTCAATTTTTAGCAATTTCCGGAAGATTCCATCAATTTTTAGCAATGAGACGCGTAACGCGCCCCCTCTCCCTTTGAAACAGGGGGGCGCGCAGACCGTGCCCCCGAAGTGAGGGCGCGCCCTACGCACCCTTGGTTTGTGGGCGCGCCCTGCGCACCCTCGTCTCCTTTGAAAAGCGGGGGCGCGGTCGGTCCAGTTTCCATTTTTTGCACTGGCTTTCTTCCCCTATAAATTGAGGGTCATTCTCAATGACCCAAGGTTAATCCCCCATGCCTAGCTCATACAGAGGTCGTCCAAGCTCTTCTCCAAAGCCGTCCCAACGTCCAAAGGCGATCCGACATTGAGAGATCGATCCCGAAGTGAAGGAGAAGTCTCGATCCGGGCATTCTGCATCAACCAACTTCATCAACCTCTGCAGAAAATCTGGAATTCCTGCTGCAAAGCCTACAACATAGAAGTTGTTCCTCTCTTCGTCCTCTTTCATCTCCAACTGACGGACCTCAATTCCGACTTGCCATTTGTTCGTGGAAGTTGCTGCACTGAGGGCGCACATCCAGGTTCTGTTTTCTACATCCTCCCAATTTCAGAATTTTTACAGACTTTTACAGGAAGATTTAGGAGAAGTTATCAACATAGGAACTCTTCCTCTCTGAGTCATATGTCTACTCTAATAAACGGAACTCAATTCTGACATCGGGGTCGTCCGTACCATCCTATGCACCAAAGCCACGCCATAAGGGTGCAAAGGCTACCCGAACCGGCCTTCTTCAACCAACTCGGCTTCAACTCAAGCCGATCCGTTCCATAAGCTTTCTCAACTACCTTAAATCAGTTTATTTATTGTTTTAAAGTATATTCTAGTTCATTTACATCATTTTTGCATAATCAAAAATACACAAAAAAGGGGTTAGGACTCGCCCCAATCCGGTGAGTTCGATTCCAATTGCTTCTTTCTCATCTTCTTACTACAGTTACTACACTTCCCATAGTTCTAATGGTTTTCTTTCACTTGGTTTATTGCTCTAGTTGCATAGGTCTATCATGCTAGCATTGGTTGGAGACTCTTCTTCATCGGCCGGCCGAGAAAGAAGAAGGTTGAACCCATATCCCGATCTCCCGCGCTAAGGTACACGGTCAAATCAACTCATCTCTTGTTTTTATTCTATAAAGCAGAGCCCGCGGCTCCTGGCGACCACCTTTCTTTTATTCATGTTCTAAGTTAATTCACTCCTCACTCTCCTCCCATATGACCCGAACCGTCTCCGGTGCTCGAGCGACGCCGTGAGATGAAAGTTCGGGGATCAATGTGAGTGTGGGACCAAGGTGAGGAGTCTTTACCGCTTTCCGAGTGTTTTCTGATTCACTCCTTTTCCCCTATTCCATCTTTCACCTTTTATTGAGGTGCTGATCCGGAACCCATTTCTAGAGTCGACACTGTCAACTACGAAAATTCGATGGGCCTCTCCTTTTTAGGGAAGTCCGTGATTCTAGATCGTCACCACAAGAGGGGATGAGAAAGAAAGAAAGAAAACTCGGAAAGCAACTCTCACCTTGGCCCCACACTCACATTGATCCCCGAACTTTCATCCCTTGGCATCGCTCGATCACCAAAGAGACAGTTTGGGTCATGTGGGAGGAGGGTGAGAAGAAGGAAATTAAAACATGTGGTTGCCAAGAACCGCGGGTTCCGATTTATGAAATTAAAGATGACCGTGTGTACCTTAGCGCGAAGAGTGTAGGTCAAAGCTTCTCCTTCTTCGTTCGGCCGATGAAGAAGAGTCCTCAACGTGTGGGTGCTTGATTTCCTGTGCAACTAGATGAAAAAACTATTAGATGAAAAGACTATTAGAACTAGACAAAGTGAAATATATGTAAAGAAAATGACATAAAACACACAACTGACAAGAAACTGACCGGATTCGGGTTATTTCTAACCCCTCTTTTTTATTTTGGATTAACAGACTAAAAATAATGAAAAAAAATGTAAAAAAATGATAGGAAGATTTAGAATCATGAACAGAAAGATTCTGAATAGAATAGAGAGAGATATGGCAAAATCTGGGTTGTCGAAAAAGCCAAGCAGCAGTCTAGGATCTGCCAGGCGCGACTTTGCTTCTGTGCTCATCACGACCAGCCCCGACCTTAGAATAATGTGTTGTAAATTGAAAACTGAAGAAGACTTGGTGAGGAAGATCTTTGATGTTGAGAGATCAAGCAGAAGACGTCTACACGCTGCTGTAGAAGCCAAAGATGAGAGACCTGGCAGATCACCTGCAGACCAGCCTTCCTTTCTCTTGAACTGACTTTTATCACTCTAAAAACTTTAAATTCTTTCTCTACAAATCACAAAATTGATGCAGGAGGGAGCTTGGACATCTTGAGATGCCCAGGGAGTCGTGCCCATGCCTTTGGAACGACCAGAATTGGCCTCAATTTATTGAAGAATGACCATCGCGATCAACACTACAAAATAGGGTACCTTGCGCCCTGGTGCAGGGCGCATGCACCCCACTGAGGGGTGATAAAAATGTATGCCCTACAAGCCAATCATATATGATATGATTTGACATTTCTAAATGTATCTTATTCAATTAATTAGGCAAATCTTCATTATAAGCTCTTATTAGATGCGAATATCATAATGAAGTCCTTGATCAAATACAATGATGATTAAATCATGATGAGATCATGATAATGAGATTGATCATCTAGAGGTATTTGATCTAAATGTTCCTAGTCATAGGATACTTGAGACGGGACATCAAGGATCCGGATAGACTAGTGTATGTGATGTCTTCTCATGTGATGAGGACGACCGATCTCATTGGTCATTAGTGTGGATACACTGAGATACACATACAGGTGCTCATTAGTTGAATGAGTTCACTGAACTGACCGAATTAGAAACCCTGAATGGTGTCTTACCGAACTGTCTATCAGGGTTTTCTATCATCACGGTTGCATGGTTCGACCTTTGACCTGAGTCTCCAAAGATGCCTTGTTGGGTGGACTTGTGCTTTGAACATTGACTTATGGATCACAATTTAGATGGTCCTATATAGCGATGGATCGGGTACAAGGAAAATCCGATGGAGGCAATTGAGTGGACAACAAGCGATCGTCCACTCTCGGTAAGTGAGAGTGAATGTCCTATGGGATAGTACTCTAAATCCCTGGCCAGGGTAGATAGGATAATTGGAAAAGGAGTTTTCCAATTGATCCAATTCCGAGTACATGATCCTATAGAGTCGGTACACTAAGGAGTTGACAGTCGATGCCATACTCCTTTCCGACCGGGACATTGCTTGGATGAGGGTTTATATCCATGTGGTAACTGATGATGGAAAGGCTCAATGGAGATGAGATTATCCCCATAGCCATTTAGGATCATGGGATGTGGCTTGTACCCTTCATGATCGGTAGGCCGATTAATCTGTTATCGGATAACAGATTTAATTAAATTAAATAGAATTGTTCTATTTTATTTAGGCCTCAACCAAATAGACTATTGTGCTTAGTGGGTCACACACAAAAGGACTTATCCACAAGTACAGGTGCAAGGGCATAATTTATGGAGATTTTGGGTTTTTATGAAAAAGTCCATAATTCTCTATAAATACTAATGGTTTCAGCCAAACCCAATCAAGCCAAGGGTGAAAACCACGTCCCTAGCCTCCTCCCTACCTCCTCCTCTCTCTAGAAGGTGTCCATGGTCGATGGAGCTCCGTTCGGGAAGAGTTCTCGAGGCCGGCGCGAAGGGAGAACCTACTGTGGATGAAGTTCGTGTGGATACTGCTGGAGACCGGACGCTTGAACGGTTTTAAGAGCTTAAGAAGCTCATCTCCTTCCTCTCCATGGGATTATGTGAATCCCTATTAGATATATTTGAACCCGATTTGATCGGTTTCTGATTTTTTTCGTTCGGTTCTGATTGAGACAGATTCTAAAGGAACCCATAGGAATCGTCGCTTCTGCTGCACCAAACTTTTATAGATGATTCCTTACAAGGGGCGCATGTGCCTCCCAGTGAGGGCACATCCTATCCATCTGAAAATTTCGGTCTGATCCGGTTGAAAAATTTGATCCGATCTGTTCAGAGGTAGAGTCCCAATGAAAACTGGTACCCTCATACCCTTGATCGGGGGCACAAGGCCACATGCCTCTGGGGTAGGGCACATGGGCACGTGCCCTGGGTCCTGGGCGCATGTTACTAGGGACCTGGGCGCATAGAACTATTTCTGCACGCCCTTCTTCCGGAAGCCATTGCGGACACTCCCAAACTCAGAATTTGACGCCGTTTGTTGCGTTCGAAAGATAACAGGCCTAAGAAGCTCTCTATATCATTGGATTAACCATAACACTATTCAAAACTTCATAATTTTATCTTTAAGTTAGGATACTAAACAGAAGATTCAATACTGGTCGGAATGACTCTGATGGGCAAGTAGAAAGACACGGCATGAAACAAAACTTGTTTGGAGTGTGAATATAACCATAACCTTCAATGCATGATCTTTAGGCATTGGTCATTCAGCCAATTTCTTTGTTTACACAATTTACGTGTGGCTTTTGCTCGAAAATTATGGCTTTGTGCGGAAAACTTCGGAAAACATCCGATTTCATTCGGCAAAGCTCCAAATAAACTTTAAAAGACCCGGCATCATTATAAGGTTAATCACACATATTATCCTATAAAACATGAGTTTTATGCTCTGAATTAGGCAAATTTGGCATGTCTATAATGGTAGCACTTTTGTCCCTATCACCTTCTCTTGGATCTCAACATGGAGGCCTCTCTTGCACAATGCCACTGCCTCCTCATTTGAAGGTTGGTTGGCACACTTCATGCACATGTTTCTCTAGCTATGAATGTAGTTGACCGCTGATTCATTCCATCCCTGGAATATGGTGGTCAACTCAACTAGAGTGTTCAATCACTCAAATAAATTGAACCTCTCAATAAACATCCATAGCAAATCAGGCCAGTCTACTACTTACTTGGGCATCAACTTGGAAAACCACTCAAAGGTTGTGCTTGTCAGAGTGGTAGTGAAGTACTTGAGCAAATACGATTCATAATGTGCCTACTCACCTATGTGAGTGTACTAAGTAGGATAGTTAATTGGTCAACTATGAGAACAATTCTCTTAGTTCTAAACCAGTCTATGAAGTGTGAGCCATTAACCTATTTGGCATCTAGTATGCCATACAAATGGTGTTTTATCATCATATTCTACAACTGAGATATAATTTTATTAATATAACATTGCAGACATTTATGAAATTAAGATATGGTCTTTCATCCTATTTTATGCTCCCACTAATTATTGACAAATTTGCATAACCCTAATTATGCAAATATGGAATATCACGATGAAATCCTAGTGGGGACTAAGACCCTATTAACTTTATGGTGATAACCTTGTGGTAGCACAACAAATCACCCCATACTTAATAGGTAGGCAACTATTGCCAGTTGCAACTCTTACAACTCTTAGTCATTTAGCCTCTAGAGTTATGACCTTGTGGTAGCACAACAAGCCATATACTCTAGTTAAGTCAAACCCACTTGTTACGTTATGAGAATGGATTCTTCACACAGCCCTTGTGGTAGCGTAAGAAAGCCATGCAAATGGTCCACCCCAAAGTTTAGAAAATGCCTTAGACATGATCACCAATCCTTGCTGAATGGGCCTTGTGGTACCACAACAAACCCATCCAATCTAAAATTGGCTCATCAAGACCATAACAACGGAATGCTACGTGAGTTATTCTTAATGTCACACGTTTATCAACCTAATTATAACAAGGAGGGATTTTATTTTACTCTCATCAATAATATGTGCTAAGTATATATAAAACCTTTGGAATATCATATATTTAAGGTATAACTTATAGCACACATCCACATATCAAATATGCATAAAAATAGGTGATCATAGACTTAACCCTAAGCATGCACCTAAGGGACCCCTATAGGTGCAAATCCTCACTTTAGATGCTTGAGTTGGTATGCTCCCACTTCAGAAGGGTGCTTCTCCAAGTGATCCTGCTCTCCAACCTTCCACAAGGTACGTAGTCCCATAAATATACATAACCTGATAAGAAACCTTGGTTTTAACCAAGGGGAGTACATTAATGAAGGGAGGTAGAATGTACAATCAAATTGTATAGAGCGAGAGGAGGCACACGCAGGCCCCATTTAATAACATAACCAACACAATTAAAAACAATCACAAGCCAAGCATAATTAAGTCTGTGATCACCTCCATACACACTAACATTCATCATATGAACATAGAGCACATATGTGATAATCATATGAGATATATCATATATATTAGCATAAAATTACATACTATATTTTTGAAATTTTTAATTTCCTTCATGTCAAATTTTCATGAAATAAATAGCATGAAAATAACATGACAACAACATATAAATAATTTATATTAAATAAACATATACATCTAAACTCTTTAGAACATTCATGCATTCTAAATATTGTGCAAAGCTATAAATTAATGTCCCAATTTATATTCTATAAAATCGCATTTTACAGAATTAATTAAGATACTAAATATTTAAGTTAAATCTTTAAAACAATTTTAAAGTTTAACCATGAGTGAATCTATGTAAATAGATTTTAACATCATCTAACATGTCATTAAACACTTTAAAACATGTTAAATGATATTATAAAAATTTTCAGAATTTTTTTTATTTTTTAGCAATTTTTTAGATTTTTATATGATTTTAAACAATTTAAAATCATAAAATAAGGTGTCTGGTGCATTGCGCCGCGCGCTACGGCGCACTGCTCCACGTCGGCGAGTGCTTGTATGTGCCGTGGCATGTGCCAGCCTTCATGCACGCCTGCGCCGACTGTCTATGTGCCATCGCATGCGTCTCTCGCGTGTCAGACTTCTACCCCGATGGAACTATTCATCGGGAGGATATGTCCCTCCTAAAATTGGGCATATCTCCATATCCAGGAGTCTGAAAAATATTAAAAAATATGCGTTAGAATTCCTATCAAATAAGGATTCAAAAATATTGGTCTTATATCCATAAAAAATCTCAACCGACCGTAAAATGAGGAAGAAGAGATGGCGGTCACCGAGATTTTGTAGAAGAAATCACTGCTTTGCAACGAGGATAACTCCTATCTCGTAAACCAAAAATTCTCCAAAAATACAATTTAGAATCCTCATCAAATTAAGCTTATAAATATGTATATATACCTTCATAAAAATTTTGTAACAATAGGAAAATAGGGAGAAATAGGTCAGTGCTGCATGACTCCACAGAACCCTAGTTTGTCGAAAAATTCTAAAATTCTCTCCACCACTTTTCAAAGTTGTATATCAAGAGAAAACATTAGTTAATCACATTACCCATCTCATAAAACCTTTTTCAAGCCTCAATTTCATCTGTGGACGGAGATTCCACAAAATCCCCAAATCCGGGTGACGGTTCAGGCATGACAGAAACACCAAATTTTGGGGCTTCTTCCAAAGTCTATAAAGATCTAAATTTTAAACGATTTATGGCATTGGAAAGAACTATATCATGATATTATACCTAAACTAACCAATATTTTATCTGAGTTATACACAGATTATTGTGGCCTCGTCAAAATAGATGTTTGCACAGATTCAGGAACACATAAATAACATGAAATAATATCGATTCAATATCAGTTTCGATCGAGACCAGAACCGGGCTCTAATACCACTTTTAGGAATCATCCATAGTAATTTGGTGTAGCGAAAGTGACAATTCCTATGGGTTCTTTTAAAATCTGTCTCAATAAGAACCGAACGACGAAATTCTAAAACTGATCAAATCGAGTTTAAATATACCTGATAGGGATTCATATAATCCCATGAAGATAAAGTATATGAGCTTCTCAAGCTCTTAAAACCATTCAAATGTCTGGTCTCCAGCAGTATCCACACTAACTTCATCCGCAACAGGTTCTCCCTTCGCACTGGCCTCGTGAACTCTTCACGAACAGAGCTCCATCGACCATGGACACCTTCTAGAGAGAGAAAAAGGTAGGAAGGAGTCTAGAGACATGGTTTTCACTTTTTTCTTGATAGAGTTTGGCTGAAACCATTAGTATTTATAGAGAATTTTTAAGTTTTTCATAAAAACCTAAAATTTCTATAAATTATGCTCTTGCCCTTGTACTTGTGGATAAGTCCTTTTGTGTGTGACCCACTAGGCTCAATAGCCTATTTGATTGAGGCCTAAATAAAATAGAACAATTCTATTTAATTTAATTAAATCCATTTTTCGATAACAGATTAATCGGCCTACCGATCATGAAGGGTACAAGCCACATCCCATGATCCCAAATGGCTATGGGGATAATCTCATCTCCATTGATACTTTCCATAATCAGTTACTGCATGAATATAAACGCTCATCCATCCAATGTCTCAGTCGGAAAGGAGTACGGCATCGACTGTCAACTCCTTAGTGTACCGACTCTATACGATCTTGTACTCAGAATTGGATCAATTGGAAAACTTCTTTTCCAATTATCCTATCTACCCTGGCCAGGGATTTAGAGTACTATCCCATATGACATTCACTCTCACTTACTGAGAGTGGACGATCCCTTATTGTCTGCTCAATTGCCTCCATCAAGTTTTCCTTATACCCGATCAATCGCTATACTAGACCATCTAAATGGTGATCCATAAGTCAGTGGTCCAAGCACAAGTTCCACCCAACAAGATATCTTTGGCGTTTCAGGTCAAAGGTCCAACCATGCAAGCGTGATGATAGAAAACCCTAGTTGACAGTTCGGTAAGATACTATTCAGGGTTTCTAATTTGGTCAATTCAGTGAACTCATTTAACTAATGAGCACATGTATGTGTATCTCAGTGTCTCCACACTAATGAACAATGATATCAGTCATCCTCATCACATGAGAAGACATCACATAAATTAGTCTACCCGGATCCTTGATGTCCCATCTCAAGTATCCTATGACTAGGAACATTTAGATCAAATACCTCTAGATGATCAATCTCATTATCATGATCTCGTCATGATTTAATCATCATTGCATTTGATCAAGGACTTTATTATGATATTTGTGTCTAATAAGAGCTTATAATGAAGATTTGACTAATTAATTAAATGAGATATTTCTAGAAATGTCGAATCATATCATATATGATTGGCTTGTAGGGCATACATTTCTATCATTGTGAATATTTACCAAGTAGATCCATGTGAGAGTCATTGGATAATTAAAATATGTATCTTTGAGTACTTGAGAAGTACTAAGGATGTGTCTCTAAAGTATAGAGTATAAGACTTGAAGTCTTGTAGTTTTACGAACAACAAGCTTTCAGTCAAATAAGTCTAAAAAATCGTGGTGTAGTGAGTGGGAAGAATTCCATGTAATAGAAAACTACTAATTCTACAACTAATCTAAAGTATATTGAATAATGGTTGTATGCTACTTGAGAAGCATCTAGATGAAAATGTTCACTAGGCTTATGGGATCGTCCCAACTTTCTTTAAAATAGTACCATTGTTTTGAGAAAGCAATGGGGTAGAGCCAAAGTCTCATCAAAAGTTTAAAACATCTATGGTAATACCATATAATCAAAGAGATTTCAACCCAAGGAGATATAACTAAGGATAGAATATCTTCTACTAATAACATTATAGAACCACTAACTGAAACAATTACTTAAAGAATATTTGAGCTTCACCTCGAGCTGATAAAGATCAACTAGATAGATGATTGGCTTAAGTGGAAGTGGGAGATTGATAGAAATATATGACCTACAAGCCAATCATATATTATATGATTTGACTTTTCATAGGAATAGCTCATTCAATTAATTACACAAATCTTCATTACTAGCTCTTATTAGACGCATACATCGTAATAAAGTCCTTGATCACATGAGATGATGATTGAATCATGATGAGATCATGATAATGAGATCAGTCATCTAGAGGTATGTGATCTATATTCCTAGTCATAGGATCCTTGAGAGGGCCATCAATGATATGGATAGACTAGTATGTGTGATGTCTTCTCATGTGATAAGAATGACTGATCTCATTGGTCCTTAGTGTAGGGACACTGAGATATACACATAGATTCTTATTAGTGAATGAGTTCACTGAACTAATCAATTTAAAAAAAACTTGATCAATATCTAACCGAATTGTCTATCATGTTATTCTTGCATCACAATAGTATGGTTGGATATTTGACCTGAGTGACCAAAGATGTCTTATAAAATATATCTTGTACTTTGATTATTGACTTATGGATCACCATCTTGATGGTCCAATATAGTTGATGTCTTAGGTGCAAGAGAAACTGGTGGAGGCAATTGAGTAGACAATAAGAGAATTGTTCACTCTCAGTAGGAGAGAGAGAATTTCTATGGGAAAGTACTCTAAATCTTTGGACACGGTACCTATAAGAATAGGAAAAAGAGTTTTCAAATTGATCCAAACTTGAGTACAAGATCTCATAGAGTCAGATTATTTAGGGGTTGACAATCAGTGTCCAACCCCTAACTAACCAAGACATTTATGAATGAGGATTTAAATTCGTGTAGTAATTTATGATGGAAAGGCTCAATGGATGTCATTTAACTCTAAAAACTCATTTGAGATCATAGGATGTAGCTTTTACATTTTATAATCAAAAAGTTGTAAAAACTATTATTTTATAATAGTTTGATTTAATTTAAAGAAATTGTTATTTTAAATTAAGTAAAACTTTAACCAAATTGACTATTGGACTTAGTGAGTCACACATGTTGGATCTTGTCAATAATATGAAGGCATGGGCATAATTTTAAAGAACTTTTAGGTTTTTGTGAAAAATTTCTTCTTCTATAAATGAATGTCTTATGAAGTCAAATCTTAGCAAGCCATAGAGCTGGAACATATCCCAAGTACTCTGTCTTCCTCCTTTCTCCTTTTGAAGGTTATTCCACATAGTCAAGCTTGGATCTTGAAGGTTATTCCTTTTTTCGCTTCCGTAGATTGATTCCTTACAAGGACAACATCAAGCTGGTCACAAAACAACTTCAAAATAGGTCATCCTTTCAACTATCTATATGAAGGTGTGCACCATCTTCTACTGCAAAAAAAGCAATGCAAAAATAACTAAGTTTGGGGAGTTAGTCCACAATAGGACACCACCCTAGATACTCCAAACTTGAACTTAAAAAATTAACTAAGTCTAGGGAGTTAGCCCATCACTGGGTGCTGCATCAAGCTTCACACCTTAAAAACCAAGTTTAGAGAGTTAGTCCACCACTAGACGCTACTTCAAACATGAAAAAAGGCTAAGATAAGAAGTTAGTCAACAACTAGATGCTCTATTGGGTAGCTAGTTTGAACATGCTTCCGGTATGCTGACTTGGGCATACATATGGGACATGCTTCCTATACGAACAGGCTTTTGGATGGCTAAATTTTCACACTAAATGGAAAACAAGCTAGCAAGCTTTCAAAATTTTTCTGATCCCATGGTACTTTACACCTTGAGAAGGAATTCTTCTTTAACAAGTTGAAGACTTGTACACTTGAACCTTTCTTGACATAGAATATGAACTTCTGACATTGTTGAACTTGGCATATGAACTGCCTATGTACCATGTACTCAAACATGAACAAATTGAATGAACTTTAAGTGCTGACTTGATTACATGTGATTGGGCATCAATGCTAGCCCAATGGATAGAATGGGATGCTGATTGAACATAAAACTAAGTATGGAAACACCTAACCAAAATCTGAAAGAACACTTAACCAAATTTGAAAACAGACTTAATTAAAACTTAACATAATATCTAAGTCTAAAAATACTTATTCAAATTTTAACATCTTAATCAAAACGCTTAATGCATGTGAGAGTTAACTTTTATAGAATATAAGTAAAGCATGCCAAAAAGAAATCAAAACACTTAGAATTTTTCTTACGACATGAAAAATCAGATCATTTAACAATATAAACTTAAACCTAATCAAGTCGAGTTGAAATTCAAAACATTTTAATTATACTGAACATATTCAAATTGGTATCAAAACACCAACTAACATAAAAATACCTAACATATCAACCATACTAGAACAAAATCAGACAAGTTAAAGCATCCTAAATTCATCAATACCTAAAAAATTTCATCAACAACTTCAATTGAAACCATTTTAAAATTTAACTAAGTTATAAAGTAATTCAACTTGAACATAAAAGCCAACACTTAACATGCAAACTTGAAATCAACACTTCAAACCTAAACTTAAACCAATTCCAAACAAAATAGAATTTCAACAAACTTAAAGACTAAACAAAATTGTTTTGCATCTTATTAAGCCTAAAAGGCCAGAGCCCTTTGTGTTCTTTACATGTTGTGGATGTGCAAGCTCTTAGCAAAAATATCGATATGGCAGTTAATCAATGGTATTCGAATAGTTGCTCGATGTAAATAGACATTGGATATTTGCACCATCCGATGGAGAGGGGTCAAGAACATTTTCACAAAACCCTAACCTTAGTTCTATACTTTTATTATATTATCTGACTATCTAGTATCTTTATAGTCTATTATTTATTTTTCTAGAACTCGGATGTTTATATTTCAAACATGCAAAAATAAAACTCTTTCCAAAACAAGATTGAGGTTCCTACACACATGCATCATGCGCATTCCATTTCATTTGTAAATTGTGATACTTTACTAAGCCTCACCATATTCTTCTCCTTTTAATCATGTTAATGTCCTTTTATCCCACTATGGATGCCATCCCATTTGTCATCTTCTATTACACCATAGATGTCATTTTATTTTTATTCTTTATCCCTCCGTGGATGTAACCACACTTCTTATCCAACCATGGACCTTTACCCTACCTTTTCTCATCACTCATCATTTCAATGACCATTTTTATTTATTTCCCATTCCCCATCGTTTCTCTTTTTCTTCTTGATCTCTCATCATCTCATCATGGGCTCATGTTATGATTGTTCCATGTGTTTTGTATTGCACTAGGTTTTTCGTTTTTTGTCCCACCATGGTGACCTTTCACCCCACCATGTCTTTCATCTTTTATCTTACTGTAGCAACCTTTATCCCAATGTGTCCTCCAAACCCACGTGATTCAAACCTCCATTTTATCTATCTATTCTACTATGTTTTTCATTGTGTCCCACATTTTTAACATAGGCATGTTCTGTTGTGTTATGAGGGCATGATTCGGTGCATTTGTGCTATTTGTGCAACTTTTATAGTGCTCTAACAAAAGACCTTTTGGAATTGATGTTATTTCACTCTGGATCAAACTAAGAATTTTGGTGAGCTCAAATGAACTGGAGAGCCACACGTTAACCACAAATGCACAAAATCTGTTCATTGATTGATACTCAAAAATTCAATCTAAGAGGGGAATGGTCACACCAACTATGTTCGGGGCCATGCTACATCTTTCTACTAGATCACGTCGATCTTCACTAGGTCATACAGGTCACTACTATGTCTCTCTAGTCATCGTTCCAAGTCCTTTCAGTCAAAACCAGGCCTTTCTAGTCATGTGCCCTTTGTTTATTGTTGTGTCTCTTTGAATGAACATGGGCCTTCCTTGAAGCCTATAGAAATGTTTTTTTCTACCAAACTAACCACATGCCTAGGAGTGGGGGCATAGTCACCCACCTTTGGCAGCAAATGGTAATGCACCCCAGGATGGGGGTGCAAGGTTCATGCACCCCTGGTTTTCAATTTTGGACCACTCTTCAATTTCATTAAATCTTCATCTGATTCCCTTTCATTGCCTAGGATCTATGCACCTTAGGTAGTGGTTCATGCACCCTCATTTGTGGATACATGGATCTAATTCCAATCACCTCTAGCCAGACCTTCAAAAAATAAAAAAATTCTTACAGAATTCTATGCGCCTCAGGTTGAGGGTGCATGCATCCTCATTTGAGGGAACATATGCCCTCATTTGAGAGCACATGGATCAGACAAACATGCTTGATTTGGTAGATATCATGCCTAAGTTTTATGTGCCCCACGGAGGAGAGAGGGCATGGAATTGACCTTCCTAATTTGTCAGCTTTTAACACCTCTATAAATTGGGACAACCTTCAAACATCTTGAAGATTGGAAACACATCCTTCAGGAGTACCAAAACATCCTCACACCTTATTATTGAGCCCCAGTGATTTTTAGTTAGAGAATTTAGTATGTATAAGAGAGAGAAAGATTGGTTCATGCCTGCCAATGTTGCTGCACTTCATAGACTTCTATAGAACATTAGAGTAAGTGTTAGTTAAACTAAAAGAGAATAAATTATTCCTCACCCTGCCCTATTTATTTTTTAATGAGCATGGATTGATTTTGACTTCTTTGGTGTTCGTGGCAATCTTTGGAGCAAAGTCACATCGCTAGATTCTAGTTTCAAACTAGGCATCTACATTAGAACTGAGATTCTTCATTTCTTCACCAAATTGTTCTAGATTTGCTTACTTTTTTTCTTCAAACTCATATTTTAACCATCCTTTATAAATTTTTCATTATTTTATATATCTTTTGCATCATACTAATCTAAGAAAAAAAAGAAAAGAGGGTAGGTCTAATCTCTGATTTGGTTTGTTCTAGCTCAATTGCTCTCTTTTATGTTATTTTCTCTACATTTACTACACTCAACTCTAATTCCTCTTTAAAATGGTTTATCAACATTGAGTTTCACAAGAAATTAAGCAAGAATTGTTTAAAGACTCTTCTTCATCAGGCGACCGAAGAATATGAAGTTACAACTCACACTTCTCTCCCAATGCTAAGATACACATATTAATCCTTTTAATTACTTTACATTTAATTTATATTAATTTTGGATCCCATAGCTCTCAGTGACCACTTCATTCTATTGACATCATCTTTCTCTACCTTTCTTTACTTTTATCTATTTCATTTTCTCCCACACAACCCAATTCGTCTCTCTGACACCCAAGTGATGCTGAGAGCCAAACATTTAGAGATCAAGGTGACTGTAGGGTAGGTCCATTTCAGATCTAAGGTGGTGACTAGTTCTAAGAATCAACACCATTTCCTAAGCCAGTATTGGATCATGGCCAATGTTTACCAATTCTTGTCTTAGGTCTATGCACCCCCAACTGAGAGCATATGTGCCCCAACCTAGGGTGCATGGGATCTCCTTCATTTTCTCTATTTAAAGACTAGATCTTGACTTATTTGGGCAAAGTTTTTTTTTATGTTCAAACACCCCATGATGGGGATGCATGTGCCCCTCGACTTGGGGCACATGTGACTGACTTTCCTATTCAGTCGACTTTCCCATCCTTCATATATTTAGATGACTTGTGAATGTTCTAGAGATTGGCAAAAGGTTCTAGAGGTTGCCCAACACAAATCCACACCTAATTCTTATGTTTTGAAGGCTTTTAGAGAGATAATTTAAAAAATTTTATAGAAAGGAAGTCTGCTTGCTTTTAAATTCTATATAGAAAATATGGTACACATTGTGACAAATCGAGAATGATGAAAAGTTTCCACTCTCTGTCCTCTTTTATTTTTTAAAAATGGGGTTAAATTGGATCTCCAAATTTCCATAGTGAGCTATGGAGTGAAGCACGCTGCTGCAAGCCTAATTTGGACCAATTTCAGACATTGGCCCCAAACTCCATCTTTCCTTCACTAAACAACCGAGATTAGTTTTTTTTCTCTCATAGCTTTACATTTTAATTGTTCTTCACAGTTTTGCATAATTTTAATTATAATTTTTAATAAAAAAAAAGTATGGATATGGCTAACCCTAATACAAAAGTATGGATAGGGCTAACCCTGATTGCCATTTTTATGCTATTTTTATTTCATTCACTACACACTGTTTAGTTTTAATCAATATTTTCACTTGTCTTGTTGTCTTTGATATGTGTAGGAACAAAACCAAAATTGGAGAATTACTTTTCATCCTTGGCCAACCAAAGAAGGAGGAGTTCAATCTCATGCACATCTTTCTATGGTAAAGTGCACACTGTCAACACTTGAGAGCTTTGTGTTTCATTTCTATTTTAATTTCAGAATCCATGACTCCTAGAGACCATTTTTTTACATTATGATCCCTCTCCTTATTTTTTTTCATTTCATTTTCTATCTTTATCTTCCTCCCACATGACCTGAATCATCCCTTCAGTGTCTAAGTGACATCGAGGGCCAAAAATTTGGGGACCAAGGTGAGTGTGGGAGGGCAGTCCGAGGTCAGCCCATTCTCTAAGTTGACATGCACAACAAGCTAATCATATTTGAAATGAATCAACATTTCTTTAAATATCTCATTTAAAAGAAAAGTGGCATTTTTCGTTACTAACTCTTAATGTATGCAAATATCATAATGAAATTCTTAATCACATGTAATAATCATTGAATTATGATGAAATCATAATAATGAGATCAATCATCTAGAGGTTGTCGACCCCGAAAATGGGTTCTGGATCGGCACCTCAAGAGAATGTGACAGATGGAATTGGGGAAAGGGAGTGAATCGAATAACACTCAGAAAGCGGTAAGAAGTCCTCACCTTTGTCCCACACTCACATTGATCCCCGAACATTCATCTCACGGCGTTGCTCGAGCACCGGAGATGGTTCGGGTCATGTGGGAGGAGAGTGAGGAATGAATTAACTTAGAACATGATAAGAGGTGGTCGCTAGGAGCCGCGGGCTCCGCTTTATGGAATGTAAATCAAGAGATGAGTTGACCGTATGTACCTTAGCGCGGGAGATGATATGTGCGTTAAACTTTCTTCCTCGTCGGTCGGCTGATGAGGGAGAGTCCAACCAATGCTAGCTTGATCAACTTGTGCAACTAAAACAATAAACCAAGTGAAATATGTTGATTAGAACTATGGGAAGTGTAGAAACTATAGAAGAGGAGATGAAACAAAGAAGCAATTGGAATAGAACTCACCGGATTGGGGCAGCCCTAACCCTTTTTTTTGTGTTTTTTGGTTATGTAAAAATGATGCAAACTAAGTAAAATATGCTGTAATAATTAAATGAACTGAGTTAAGAGAAACTTATAGAATGAAATGGCTTGACTTGAAGCCAAGATGAGTGAAACAAGCCGGTTCGGGTAGCTTTGCACCCTTCTAGCGCGACTTTGGTGCAGAGAATCCTACAGACGACCCCAATGTCAGAATCGAGTACTGTTTATTCCTATGGATAGAGAACTTGGAGTGTAAGATATCTTCTGTTGATGACTTCTCCAGAATCCACCTGTAAATGTCTGTAAAAATTTTGAAATTGGATGGATGTGAAAAAACAGAACCTGGATGCACGCCCTCAATGCAGCAATAGCCACGGACAGACGGCAAGTTGGAATCGAGTGCTGCTAGTTGCAAATGAAAGAGGACAAAGAGAGAAACAACTCCTCTGTTGAAGACTTTTATAGTAGGGTCCCAGATTTTCTACAGAAGCCAATGAAGTTGGTTGCTGCAGAATGCCCAGATCGGGCTTCTCCTTCGCCTCGGCATCGATCTCTCGACGTCGGATCGCCTTTGGACGTCGAGACGGCTTTGGGAGAGAGCTTGAACGATCTTAGGATGAGCTAGGCATGAGGGATTAACCTTGGGTCATTGAAAATGGCCCTCAATTTATAGAGCAGAGAAACCGGTGCAAAATATAGAAACTAGATAGACCGCACCCCCGCTTTTCAAAGGAAGCGAGGGCACACAGGGCGTGCCCTCGATCTGAGGGCATGTAGGGCATGCCCTCACCTTGGTGGTGCAGTCTGCATGCCCCCCCAGTTTCAAAGAAATCGGGCACGCGTTACGCGTCTTATTGCTAAAAATCGCCGAAATCTTCCAGAAATTGCTAAAAAACTAAGTTGACAAACATAACGCGCCCCCAAACCAGGGGTGCGGTACAAATAATCAAAACTTATCGATGGTAACCATCCAAAAATATGGTTTAGAAGGTGTAAATCGGGGCAATTTTCAATTTTTGGAAACTGACTGCGCCCCTGTGTTTCAAAGGAAGCGGGGGCGCGCAGGGCGCGCCCCCGAATTGAGGGCGCGTAGAGCGCGCCCTCCCCTTTCAAGGGGAGTGGGGGCGCGGTACACTCTCTCTCCTACGCTCATGTTCCACGAGCCGTAACTTGCAAACAGGATGTCCGATTCTACTCATGTTTGTTTCGTTGGAAAGAGGGCCTTCAGCCGCACCTCCTCAAGTCGGTAAACCAGCTGGCATGACTCCCAAGACGTTCGCACAGGGCTTTCTACCAGTTTACCCTCTCGTGAAAAGCCAAAAACCGTGGCGAAGATCCGAAAGAGCACGGTTCCGGTCAAGGAATCTTGGGTCAGCTCGGGATGACTTAAAATAATGACTGAACAAGTCCGGTACGATCGAAAAACCTGAAGTCATCAAAAAAATATGAGATTAACTCGATAAACGTAAACCAAAACTCGAAAAAGTTGTAAAACCCTAAAATCGACTGAAATGGCCGTATGGCCCCGGTTAATGAAATATACGGCTAGGATCGACCTGGATGACTCGAAAAGACCTAGTGATGACTGGAAAGGCCTAACACATTGTCCAGGATAGCCGTGTCAGTACAAATCGAAAAAGCCATAACGAAAAGTCGTTATAGAACAACGCCTACCGAAATGACTTGTTGAAAAACCCGAATGTTACGGAACACATGTAGGACTCCCGAGACCTTCAATTAAGGACTATTCAAGGTCGGTCATCGAGCAAGCTCCGTGTTTTCACAATTCACGTGTGCTTCTCGCTTGAAGGTTACGACATTATTCCGGAAATCATTGGTCCATTCCCAACTCACAAGGGGTTCCATCAGCATCCTTAGCTCATCTCCATGAGGTAATACGAATTAGATAATTGGCCAAAAAATGGATATTGCCAATGGAATAAGAGTCTGGGGCTCCAAATCAGGCCAATTTGGCATGTCTACTACTTGCCTTGCCTTGATGTTGGCTTTACAAGGGAATGGCATGTAGCGGAGCAAAGTGAAACATAGAAAAAGCATAGCGAAGAGAGATGGATCGTAGTGGAATGTAGTGGAGTGGAATGGTGATGGACTGAAAAGGTGGCATCAAGGTGTAGATATAGACACGCTCAATGCCCAAATTCGATAAGACGAATCTCCTCAAGTCTCTGGGCCAACCGTCATGTTTCATCAAGTCTTCCTATGTTCAATTGGTAAGAGATGTGCCATTGGCACTAAAGAAGAATAGCCAACCCTCAATACGGTGGGGAGTCCCCGAAACATGGGTTTGTAGGTTCATCATCAGCCGGTAACCCGATCTTTGCAGTGTTCCTGTACTGTAATAGGCTAAATTTTTAAAAAGAGATTTGTTTTGAAAAAGTAAAAGAATACCAATCGAGCACATTCAGGCTCTCTGATTCATTTAAGTCTTCCCAGAGACAAGATTCAATTCAGAATGGAAAGATATCTAATTCCAAAAGGCAAAAGTTGAAGCTTAGACCGTGAAGATAGTGACGGCGCAAGTTCTGATTGAATAGGAGGCCCTTGGCGGGATAAGTTGACTACCACGGTGGGATAAATATCAAGAAGGTTGTTGCAGTGGCCACAGTGGTGATAGAAATGAAGGAGTTGGAGGCACAAGGTGATTACCGAACACGGTGGGATTAACAGACACGGTGGGATATCTGAAGGGTTGGTGGGACTAGAGAACACGGTGGGATTAGAAAACACAGTGGGGTTCAGAATGATCGGAATTAGGATAAAAGATTCAGAGACTAGGGTGAGAAGGTGAAGATTATGAAAAGGATGTATACAAAGACAAAACAAAATGTAATGCAATTAATGCTACATGATGCATGTCGGGCTCAAGAAAACAAAACGAAACTTGTATAACAAATAGTTGTAGATATAGATTGTCTATGAGGTCAAAATACCCATTCGGGAACCATCGTCCCTCACAGCACAACTTTGGCTTAGCTGTAAGCACAAAGAATGACCCGACCGTCGTCGATTTTGATGAAGGGGATCTCAGGCCTGGTCTTCTTTGCATTCACGATCTTCAACAAATAATACATAGGATAATAATACACGACTAACGACATATATGCTAGTCGGCAAGTTATGGGGATTTCCCATGTCGATTCTTCTATTTCTGCGAGCTATTCCTATCTTTCATTAAAAATGTTAGCCCCGAACGGACAATGATGTCCACTTGACCTCAATAAAGACAAAAACATAAATGAAATTTATTTATCAAATTTTCCTTTTTCTGAATTTTCTAGAATTTTTGAGAAATTTTGAAAGAATTTGACCGAACGTGCCCCTGAACCAGGGCGCGGCCTGCGCGCCCTCAGTTTGGGGGCGTGGCCTGCGCACCTTGGTTTTGGGGGCGCAGCCTGCACGCCCCCACCGCAGGGGCGCGTTCGATCCCAGTTTCCTGTTTCACCCGGATCTGAATTCGGTTCAAACCGGGGCCAATTTCCCCTATATAAACACCTTTTAGGATGACCAGAACGTCTTACCAACACCCAGGATGTCTCCTCCTTTGAAAAAGCAGCGTGTTGGCTCGGTTTGAGGTATTTCAAGCGTCCCGGGTCATTTGAAGTCCAAAATCGGTGCCAACTTGGTAAGTTTACTGCCAATTTTAGCTTTCAACCACTTTTCTTTTTTTTTCTCTTAAGAAATTCTCTTTTACCTCCTATTTGGGTGTAGGATTGCCCAAACTTTCTAGGACCACATTGATATTGCTCTCCTCCTTGGCTTTCCGGCTTGCTTGACATCCTCGGCTTGTCGGTCAGAGCGACTCTTCGAGATTGGGGCTTGATCGGGCTCTTGATCCATGCTAAGCAATATTCCGGCTACTCTCTTGACTTTGGTTTGATGGGAGCTCTTGTTGAGTTGCGGCATCCCAACACTCACATGTTCGTGTTCAGCAGCTTTGAGTGTACAATTCTTCTTGAAGAGTTGGATCTCCTTCTCGACCTTCCTCGGACTAAGAAGGAAGAAACTGAAGGTATGTTCATCCCTTCTAGACCCCTCTCTTGCCTGGAGTTCTTGCAAGATTTCGTCGAGGCTCTGCAAATCAGCACCTTGTTAGCCGGCAAGCAAATTAGTGTTCCCAAGTTGGCAGCCTAGACAGTTTCTCTTTTGACGGCTCCTGGTCTGGACGAGGACCGGATTTTACGCAGTGCGAAAGGTTTCGCGGCTTGCCTTGTCGTGGTGTTCTTGTTCCCTGTAGAGGACAGCTTCCTAGAGCCTGATCAACTCTTGTACATCAATGGTATCTGGAGCGGTGCACGGTTAGGGCCTTCAGTTCTGGGTTTCTTGTACTACGGACTGTCCGCAGCTTGCGTGGGCCGTCCTCCCTTTGACAGTGCACTTCTACTGGCTTGTTGGGCCAACCTCCACTTCAAGTTTGATACTGCAGGTGAGGTGGCCACCAGGTCGCAGCTCTTCCGCCGTAGCCCTTTGTTCCCATATGCTGTTGCACTCATTTTCGGCGAGAGAGTCACCAACAGGTGTGCATTGGTGAAGAAGAGGCCAGAGTGGCATGCTTACCTTGCCTCTATGAACCGTTCCGTCTTCTTGCACTCTTCTACTACCCTGATGCAGAAGGACTTCCAGGTGTGCTTTGCACCTAGCGTTGATCTCCGCCTGGTTACAGGTTCGGTCTTCGTGGTGTACAACGCTCACCGTTGCCACTCTCAGATCGGCTTGCCTTGGTATGAGTTGCCCAAGCTGTCCCACCTGCCACCTATCAAGAGCAGGCAACTTGGCTCTGCGGATGATGAGGAGCAGGCGATCTCAGCCATTGCCATGTGGGAGACGAGTCGGGTGTGCCGCCCAGGCCTCCTGATTGAGGAGGACCCCATTTGGAAGCGCCGCTACATCTCTGCGTTGAAGCCCTTACTTGCCTGAGAGTCTTCTTTTCTTGCTTTAGCTTGTTAGACATGTTGGAGTTATTTTGAATAAATAATGAATCTTTTTATATAGCAGTTTTGAATGAAATTTCAATGGAAATTTTCTTTGTTTCAGTAAATTGCAAGATAAATGTTGACAATTATGATGAACATGCCTTATTATTTTTCAACTCCATGGAAGTTTTTTAATATGAAATGAGGTATTTTCCATGTAGTTTAAATTGCCTTTTTTATTTAAGTAATTTTTCATAGCAAACCGTGAGTCCGATTAATTTTATTTCGATGACTCCTTGATCGGCTTTATTTTCTGAATGGCATGGCGCTTTCTGAAATTTTCGCCATTTTTATCAATTTTGACTCTGAAAAATACATTTTTAGCCATTTTTGACTAAAAAATGCATGGAATCTTCTCCTGTCACCTGAAAAATGTTAGCTAGTGATGATAAAAAACATGAATATTCCTAGCTAATTTAGAACTTGAGACATTTAAAGTTATGTGAAAAGAGGGATTTTTGGTGGAAATTTAAAGAGAATTTTTCTTCACAAATTTATTTTGAGCAAACTACGCATCGGATCGAGATTCTTTCGGTGGTGTTGCGATCAGCTCGATTTTGTAAACCTTGGGTGAAATTTTAAAATTTCTCCCATTTTCACATTTTTACTCTCTACAAATACCCCTTGAGGGTAAGAATCTCTCATTTCCACCTGCACACTATCTCTCCTCGTGCCAGAAGCTCTAGAGCTCCAACTTAGATTCAGAGTCCGAAACACCATCAAAGGTTAGTACCTCTATTACAAAAAATGTAGATCAGGTTACGCTCTTCGATTTGGTTCAAGTTTCACGCGATTCTGAGTTCATTTGAACAAGTTATCGCAAAAATAAGAATCAAGTTGATGAGGGGTGTGCAGTCAACGTTGGACGTTGACCATGCCCTCAAATCGGGGGCGCGCAGACCGTGCGCCCAGTTTGGGGACGCGCTGACCGCGCCCCCAAGAGGAGGGTGCGATCTGTGCGCCCTCTCTCTCCAAGGAGGGGGAGGGTGCGTTCGGCATTTTTTTCTCTTTTTTTTAATGAATGAAATAGACAAAATAAAATGTATCTAACAATATTTGATGTCAACTTCTCTTTTTTCACAGATGCTGAGATGCGTTCGTCGCCACGACTCCGATTCTGAGGAGCCCAAGCCCCCATCTGTCCAAGAGGTACATTTTCTTTATCCTGCACTTAATGATTAGCTCCTTTGCATTTTGGCAATAAAAATTGAATGAACTTATGAAATGAATTTCTTGCAGGCCTGGATAAAATCCCGGATCTCATGGGACTTGGTGCACGCCGCCTACCTTGGCCTACCAGACTTCCAGCAGGTTCGGTTAGAGGAGATGGGGTTTGGGCCCATCCTCTGGGTGACTCCATTTTGGGAGGACCTACCACTGGTGCAGGTCCTCCGCGAGTCCTATGACCCAGACTCCTTCATATTATTATTCCCATGGGGGCACATGGTGCCCTCCTTGGAGGATGTTGCACATATCACCGGTCTCTGTGTTGATGGTAGGCCAGTGGTGTGTGCCACTTCTTCAGATTATTCATGGGAGTTCCGGGCCCTTTTTGCATATGAGCCTGAATTCAACCCGGAGGATGGCCAACGCACCATCGCCATACTAAAGGCTGGTGAGATGGTAGGGCTAATAAATGCCGAGCGTGTCTGTGGCGAGAGCCAGGATAGCTTTTTCTTCCGCATGGTCGGCCAGGCTGCGGCGGCGTTTACCGGGTTACCTGGCTCCTTGGAGGCAAACATAGACTTGCGCCGCTTCCTCCTCTTCTTCTTAGGGCGCCTTCAGTTGGGTGTCGACTCCAGAAACGGGTTCCGGATCGGCACCTCAAGAAAAGGTGAAAGATGGAATAGGGGAAAAGGGGAGTGAATTGAAAAACACTCGAAAAGCTGTAAAATATCCTCACCTCGGTCCCACACTCACATTGATCCCCGAACTTTCATCTCACGGCGTCGCTCGAGCACCGGAGACGGTTCGGGTCATGTGGGAGGAGAGTGAGGAGTTAATTAACTTAGAACATGAATAAAAAGAAAGGTGGTCGCCAGGAGCCGCGGGCTCCGCTTTATGGAATAAAAACAAGAGATGAGTTGATTTGACCGTGTACCTTAGCGTGGGAGAAAGGGATGTGAGTTCAACCTTCTTCTTCTTCTGCCGGCCGATGAAGAAGAGCCCAACCAGTGCTAGCTTGATGTATTTGTGCAACTAGAAGACAATAGGACAAGAAAACAAGTGAAGAAGGATTAGAACTGAGTGAAGTGTAGTAACTTGTAAAAACAATAACATAAACGACAACTGGAAACAAACTCATCGGATTCAGGGTTAGCCCTAACCCCTATTTTTGGTTTTCTATGATATATGAAATGATGAAAAACTGAATGAAATGATGCTTAAATATGAATTAAATTATATGAATGAAGAGTTAGCAAAGAGAATATGAACGGTTAAAGACAACACAACCCAGGCAAAGTGGCAACCGGGTTGGACAGATTTAATGTAAACTGCGCGGCTCTGATGCAGAGATCGTAATAGACAGCATCGATGTCAAAATTGAGTGCCGTTTGTTTCAAAATAAATAGGACTCACCTAGGGTGGTTTGATATGAAGACAAGTTTGCTTGAATCTTATTATAAGTAATCTGAATTTACCTGATAAGCTGGATCTTGGACAATGAAGTTCTGGAAACTCTCAGCACAATGTCGATGTAGGACATGCTATGGGCACCACAGATATATGAATTGAATGATTCTTGTTGGAGATAAAATATAACTCACCGGGAAAAAATTTCTATGAAGTATGTATCGGCTGAATCCACTATTAAATGTACTGAAATTGACTAAGAAGATGATGACATAGAAGAGAAGACTTCGGATCTGTCTGTGCAGCACCGGTGTTGAATCCATAACAATCCGAGGGAATGTCAAAATTGATTTACGTTTTTTTTATATGAAATATATCTTGATGAATCACACTTCTTATGAAGAAAGTAAGGCCGTAAAATGACTATAAAGATATGTAGAAGCCGATGATCAGCAATGCAGCACGTTGGAGCATAGACCGGCTTCTTCTTCACTTTGGGATGATCTCCGGGCACCGGGACGAAGATAGAACGATTTGGGGAGATTGGGAAGATCCTAAGGTGGCTGGATAATGAAAAGAGGAGTGCTGTAGGATGTGTATGCCCCTCTTAGGTCGTTCATATGAGTCTCCCTTTATAGGGGATGAGAACCAGGTCAAAAAATAGCAAGTTTTCATACATCCGACCATAGGTTGGATTTCCTACATTTAATGTTGCTTATTTTTATACTGAGGCATCTATAAACTTACCTAAATGATTGAGAGAGATTGAAAACCATGGATCACCTTTCCCATGTTCAAAATATGTCTCCACTTGAAGAGGAAACAAATCTAGTCTAAAAATGGCAGGTCTTGATATACAAGACAAGTTGGATTGCCATCATTAGATGATGCTAATTTCGACCATGAAGCTTCCACATACTATAACAAGTAATATGGAGGAGGAAAAAGGAAGGTAATGTCGTGAATTGGCCATATATGTGCCCAATGGGCTGGTCTTGCATGCAATTGGGCTTAATCGGTGCTGCGTGCGGACAGAACTGCGCATCTGACTTCCAAAGGGCGCTGCGGACAAATGGGAGATCAGAATATTGAATGTTGTTTGTTGCAATGGAAAGATAACTCAGAAAATAAGATTATTTATGTTGAATAATTTTTAATTATATGTCCATATAATCCTGTGAAAAATTTCCAAATAGATGATATGCTGGGATAAGTATAATCTGGCACACCACCAAGAGTCTCTTGTTCGGCAAACACGGATGTGATTAGAAATTAGCAAATCATCTTCATATTTCCAATAAGCACCTCGGCTCATCCAAAAGGGCGGTTCATCATGATTTTGATGGTCTAAAAGAGATGTTGCCAATGGAATAATGGTTTAAGCTCTAAATAAGGCCAAATTGGCGTGTCTACAGCTTGCCTCGCCTTGATGTCGGCTTTGCAAGGGAATGGCATGTAGCGTAGCGGAGTGAAATGTAGAGGAATGTAGCGAATCGAAATGAGTTGTAATGGAATGCAGTGGAGTAAAATAGCGATGGACTGAAAAGGTGACATCAAGGTGTAGATATAGACACGCTCAACGACCAGATTCGGCAAGACGAATCTCCTCAAGTCTCCTTGTTAACCGCCATGTTTCATCAAGTCTTCCTATGTTCGATTGGTAAGAGATGTGCCATTGGCACGAGAGAAGAATAGCCAACCCCCAACGCGGTGGGGAGTCCCCGAAACATGGGTTCGTAGGTTCATCATCAGCCGGTAACCCGATCTTTGCGGTGTTCCTGTACTGTGATGGGCTAAAGTTTAAAAAGAGATTTGTTTTGAAAAAGTAAAAGAATACCAATCGAGCACATTCAGGCTCTTAGATTCATTTAAGTCTTCTAAGAGACAAGATTCAAATCGGAATGGAATGATCTCGAATTCCAAAAGGCAAATGTTTAAGAATAGACCATGACGGTGCAAGTTTAAATCGAATAGGAGGCCCTTGGCGGGAGGAAGTGACTACCACGGTGGGATGAATAGCAAAAGAGTTGCAGTGGCCATAGTGGGGATAGAAATAAAAGATTTGAAGGAACAAGGTGATTACCGAACATGGTGGGATTAACAGACACGGTGGGATATTAAAAAGTTTGGTGGGACTAGAAAACACGGTGGGATTAGAAAACACAGTGGGATTAGAAAACATGATGGGATTCAGAATGATCGGAATTAGGATAAAAGATTTAGAGACTAAGGTGAGAAGGTGAAGAATTTGAAAGAATGTATGCAATGATCATGAAATATGCAATGCAACTAATACTATATGATGCATGCTGGGCTCAAGAAAACAAAAACAAAACTTGTCTAACAATTAGTTGAAGATATAGATTGTCTATGAGGTCAGGATACCCATTCGGGAACCATCATCCCTCACTGCACAATTTTGCCTTATCCGTGAGCACAAAGAATGACCTGACCGTCGTGGATTTTGATGAAGGGGATCTCGGGCCTGGTCTTCTTTGCATTCACGGTCTTCAACATCAATGCATAAAATAAATAGTAATGCACCTAACATATGCTAAGAAAGGAAATGATAACAGTGAGTTTGCGATATGATGACATGCATTCTCACAAAAGAGTTCATGTGTCCTAATGAGGACACAGAGTGAAAGTTTCTCGGCAAAGTTGAGGCCGAGGTTATGATGACACCTCCTCCTGAGAATCCTCAGGGGAGGGAAGTGGTAAGCATTGACTTATTGAAATTTTGAAAAAAGGCTCCTCGGCAAAGTTGGGGCCGAGGTCATGGTGACACCTCCTTCTAAGAATCCTTGGGGGAGTGAAGTGGCAAGCATCGCCTTGCTGTGCAGTTTTCCTTGTTTGTTCTTCATTCCCGAAACACTCAGAAAAGGGTATTAGAATGACAAGATGGCTTATCCCCCTTGCAAGTTGCAATCTGTGTTGACCTTTTTCAAGGGGTGTAAAGTTTTTCTTGTGCCTGAAACACTTAAAAGGAAGAGATTAGAACAACAATGTGACTTATCCCCCTTGCAAGTTGCAGTATGCCTTGACCTTTGTCAAGGGGTATAGCCTTCTTAATGGTGTAAAAATAAAGCAGCAAATATACAATGAATGTAAAAACAAGAATTCAAACCAAGCATGGTGATGATTTTTTTTTGAAAATTTTGTTGGAATTTGAAAATGAAGTTTTCTTTTTTTTGAAAAGATTCAATTTTTTGGGATTTTTGAAAATAATTTTTTTTAGTTTTTGAAAATATTTATTTTTTTGGAGTTTTTGAATATATTCAACTTTTTTTTTGTAGTTTTTTTTTGAAAATATTCAACTTTTTTTGGAGTTTTTGAAATGTTCAACCTTTTTTTTGAGATTTTTTTTTGAAAATATTTTTTTGGAGAGAAAAATCAGTATTGACACAAGTACTCATTACTTTGTTGTTTTTTCTAGGTTCGTTGGTAGACATCATATGCAAAATGGGGTTCCTTACCCAAAATCTTTCCGACCTTCAACCTATGATAGGCTAGAGTTTAGCTTTGATTTGGTTGGTTCACCCACACCTTTGGGGTAAGAATGAAGAATTGAGGGAAAGTCCTCGATAGGCTTTGGAGATGTCGAGAGGGATTTCTCTACTCACACCCAATTGCCCGTTGGGGTTCGGCCTCTTCAGGTCTTTTCTTCTTTATCGGCAAACCTATTTTGTGGCACACATTCGGACAGGTGCTTTGACTTGTGGGGTCATTGCCCATCTTTTGGTGCCTTTTTTCATTTTCTGCATTTTTGGGTACTCATTCAGACAGGCCCATATTTGTTTAAACCTGTGGGGTTCATTGCCCATATTTTGGCACCTTTTTTTATTTGAGAAGTTGGACCTTCTAAGATGGCCTCCTACTAGGGCGGCGGATGCTTTCGATACTCTCCCCTTCTAATCCCCTTCACCTATCTTGGACCGAACAGAAGAGAGTAGGGTGAGGGTTTTCCTTCCACCTCTGAGCCTTGCCTAGCTTCTCTCAGGTGTTGGGTCATCTGGATTCTGGGATCAGGACGTGTTGTGTGTGTAGAATGGTATCTACCCTCGACTCCTAGACAACAATCTAGAACATGTGGACTTAAGTCATACTAGTAGTTCTCTCCGTTTTTTTGAGGTAGATAACATTCCATAGGTGAATCAATTAAAAATATGCCTTGCAATGTAAAGAATTTGTTTAGTAAGAACAAGGTAGCTACAAATGTCGTCAGTCATGAATTTATCTAAATTAAAATTGTCATATGAAATTCAAAATCATTTTTTAAAAAAATATTGCTTTGCGGATGACATAATGATAATGAATGCAATTTCATATAATACCTGAGAGAAGAATAATTTCATTGTTGATGACGGCTTTGCTTGTGCTTGCCTTGCCTTGTCTTGCCCAACTACTTCCACTGTTGATATGCACCATATTGCATTGGATCAAAGAATAGGAGTCATACAACGAGGTGCAAGATGTGGAGGATCTGATTTGGCATGGTGGAACTAGGATTGATGACGTAGAAGGCAAAGATTGGGGTATCACCCAGGAAATTTTTCTACCTTGATTTTTATTGAAAGTAAAACTTGGAAAAAGAAAGAGAATTCAAAAAGGAAAGAAACATGCCTGGAAAAAAAGTGAGTTAAAATGGGCTCTTGGGCCCATGAGTTGAAAGTGGGCTTGAAGGCCCAGGAGTAGTCGAAATCAAGAGGCACATGAGCCCAAGATTTGAATGTGGGCTAGAGAGGCTAGTTGATGTTGATGGGCATGAGGGCTCGATTGGAGGTGATGGGCTCAAAGACCCGATTGGAGGTTGAGCCCGAGGGACCCAACGAAAAGAGCGGGCACACCAGCCCGATTTAGATGGTTGGGAGCAAGATTGTGATTTGTGATGGGCTCACTAGCGCCATTGAAGAGTATGGGTGTGCAAACCCGAATTCAAAGAAGTGGGGGAATGGGGGCCCGATTTTGAAGAAGTATGGGCACATGGGCCCGATGGTGAAGAAATGGGGGCATACAGGCCCGAGGTTGAAGGAGTGTGGGCATGTGTGCCCAAGTTTGAGGGAAGGTGGGCACGTGGGCCCAATTTAGAAGAAATTTGGGCACATGGGCCCGGTAGTAGAAAAACATGGGCATGTGAGCCCGGTTGAGGTGAATTACGGGCACATGGGCCCGATTGAGGTGAATTGTGGGCACGTGGGCCCGATTTAGAAAAATTAAGGGCACATGGGCCTGATTGGGAAGAATTATGGGCACGTGGGCTAGATGGAAGGAAAGGGGCACGTAGGCCCAGTTGGGGAAAAGGGGCATGCAAGCCCGATTGATTAAAAGGGGCACGTGGGCCCGGTCGAAGAAAAGGGGCATAAGAGCCCGGTTGATTAAAAGGGGCACATGGGCCCGGTTGGATAAAGGGGGCGCGTGGGCTCGGCTGATGGAAAGGGGCACATGGGCCCAGTTGATGAAAAGGGGCATAAGAGCCCAATTGATGAAAAGGGGCATAAGTGCCTGAAAATGGGGCATAAGGGCCCAAAATTGGGGCATAAGGGCCCAATTGAGTGGGATGAGGTGTGGGTGGTGGCTCCAAGATTGAAGAATTGGGGACCCATAGGTCCATTTTATAGTTGTGGGCATGATAAAGAAAAGGTGGTGGCCCTAAGATTGAGGAACTGTGGGCCCATGGGCCTGATCTTTGATTGGGAGAAGGGTAAAGAAAGGGTCGTGGCCCTAAGATTGATTGATTGTGGGCCCATGGGCCCGATTGTTCTTTATAAAGAGAATGAGGCAAGGGTCGTGGCCCTAAGAATGATTTTGAAGATTTTGCCTGCCTAGCTGGAGGAGGTCCTAGTATCCCTTTGCTAAGGTCTACATCTTTCAGGATGCTTGTCGATTCATTCCCCATTTCACTGACCAATTATATCCCTTTATTTTTCAGTTCAAGGGTCAATTCTATCTCCACAACTTCAAGGATCAATTCTAATGATGGCAACATTTGATCTATACATGGAGAATCCTTGCCTAGTCCTTGACAATCAACTAAATTTGTGATCCCCTCATCTAAGCTCCCTACAGTAGGCTTCTCCTCAGGTTGTTCTGGGGAAGAGGGCATGCCTAGTTTAGAGGATTCTAGAATGATAGAAGAGTTTGGTTTGACCTCCCCTACTGACTGACTTTGATTTTGAGAGAGAGCAAGGATATGTTGAGGAGTTGATTCTTCTGCCATGGCAGGAGCACAAATGGTTGGAGTTATTAATTCCTCTGCCAGGGTAGGAGCTTGAAGGGTCAAAGTGTCTGAATCATCTACCATGGCAGGAGCATGAATGCTCGGAGTGGCTTGTTCCTCTACGATGGCAGGAGCTTGAAGGGTCGAAGTGTCTGAATCTTCTACTACAGCAGGAGCAAGAATAGTAGGAGTGATTGATTCCTTCGTTGAGGCAAGAGTAATAGAAGAAATGATTGGTTGTTGTGCAACCAACTGAGGAGGATCCCTATGCGGTGGGATTGGTTGAGAAGCCGGGGTTTGCTCGATCGGCTCAGGATGAATGATTGGTCGAGGGACCATTGGTGAAGTGGGTTGAGGGTACAAGGCTTGAGTGGCTAGCTGAGGGGTTGTTGGAATAGGCTGAGAAGACAATGGTTGAATGATTGGCCGATGGACCTTAAGAAATGTTGGTGGAGTCGAAGGTTGGGGAGCCAGTTTAGGTAAAGAGGTATTGGCACAATTGACAAAAGGAGCTTGATTGTGCACAATTTATTGTGCCATTGACATGGGTTGCATGACCGGCTGAGATTGGGGCATGGGTGGCCTAATCAACTGACGTCGAGGAGTTGGCCGAAGATGATGATCTAGATGGGGTTGGGGAGGGCTCCTAGGTTGGTTCATAGCATCAATGTTCTTCTCAGCCATGGGGCTCAATTCATCATGATATTGCATTAATTCCACATCTTCTTTTACTTCCCCAATTGTTGAATAGCCCGGCCCATATCGTCACAAGAATTTTTCCTTGACAATTTAAAAATCCCATATTTCTATTTCCCCTAGTGAAAAGAACCATTCTAGGGCTGCACCAACCAATGATCGCTTAAAAAGAATAGCAAGAGCTCTTCGATCATTTAGCCACCGAGATTATTTGCTCAAGAAATCATTGACATGGGTGAACGGATCACCTGAGCCATTGTAGCGATGGTAGGCTGGTGTTTGTGATGGAGGGATATGTGGGACTGGGAATGATGGAGCAGATATTTTAGGGATGGCCTTCGAGTCTAAACGGTGCCTTAGCTCTTCAATGTGGTCATCGATTTGGTTGAGTTTGTCCATGAATGCTTGAGTGAGGTTGGGTTCCTGAGCCACCGGTGCAAGGTATTTAGATGAATGGGTTGGAAGACGTGGCTTCAAAGTAGGAACTGGCATAGAATTATATGAATGCCCCACAACGGGGTGAGTAGAGGCACGACAGGGTTGCCCAGGAGAGGAGATGATGAGGGGCCTGACTGTCAATTGGAGTGGTGAGGCGGCTTGATTTCCCTCGACCGGATCTTGATTGGCGGACATCTTGCCCTTTGTTAAAGATTGCACAAGTGAAAAGGATTCAGGATCTAAATGGAGGGATAGACCCTGGAGGATTTGTTCTACACTAAGTGAGGTAGGTGGATGAGTAGGATTTTGAACTTCAGGTTCTCTGACTGCATTGACATGGCCCTCTGGTTGGACCATGGGTTGTTGCAGCTCGTAGTAGTCCGACCTCCAAACGTGGCTTCCAGACCTTAGCATCATGGGCATCATGTCGATCTTTCTACAAAGATGGTTAAAAAAAGAGCAAGCAAAGCACACAATTTAAAGATTTATTGTTATGTTTTGTTTGTTTGATTTTTTTGTTTCAATTTGGTTATTTGGAAAACAAGTTGAACACAAAATTAAAAAGGTTTTTTTTGTTTTTTTAGGTGTTTTGAAAGAAGAAAATTTTTTTGGTTGTTTTCAATTGTGGTGAGCAAGCAAGTTATGCAAACAAGGTTTTAAAATGACTACTCGACAATATTTGGGTTGAAACCTTAGATTAGATAGATTGTTAGCAATTTTTCACTCAAATGGGTATGGTTCCTATTGCTTCGATCTTCAAGACCTAAGGTTATCACTCAATCACCACGAGTAGGAACCTGGGTTCTTAGGGTTTTGGGAAAGTGGTATAACCGGCCCAATCGTGCGGAGAGGAATACTCCACGGATGGGGACTTACGGAGGTCTTGATGGAAACCAACAAATCAACTAGGAAGGAATATCCCAGAAGAGAGGTAAGAATCCACCAAGAAGGTGTTTGGAGGGTGACGGTGTGTTGGGAGAGAGAGCCCCCGCCTCGAAAGCCCTACGGATCAGAGCAAGCCTGGTACCCGATGCAAAAAGCTAATGCAAAAGTAAAAATGGAGGGTAAGAGGAGAAGAAGCAATCAATATGCAAAAACATAAAATGAAAAGTAGGTAAATAAAGCATGCAATATGCAAACAAGACAAGCAATGATAAAGTAAACAAGTAACTAGCAACTAGAAACTAAAAGGAGGATCACGTGGGAACCGGCTTGTGATGGAGTGTCCAAGTGGGGACAAATCTGAAGTAAAGGTAAAAGGATGGTCCACGCGGGGACCGATTTGAAAATAAGTTGGTTCACGCGGGAACCGAGTTGGAAAAGAAAGGTGGTTCACGCGGGAACCGGTTTATAAGAAGAAAAGTGGTTCACGCGGGAACCGGGTTGAAATTAAAAGACAAGCAAACCAAGTTCACATGGGGGACAATCCTTAAAGGAAGAGTAAACAGCAACTTTAAAGGTAAATGAACATGAAAAAGGTAAAGGACAAGCCGGTCCACACGGGAACCAAGTCGGAAAACAACTAGTTGCACAAACAAATCAAGCTAGCACGGTTAAAGACATTGGTAATCCCACCGTGGTCACCAAAAAGCTGTCGACTCCAAAACGGGTTTCCGGATCGTCACCTCAATAAAAGGTGAAAGATGGAATAGGAGAAAATGGGAGTGAATTGAAAAACACTCGGAAAGCTGTAAAAGATCCTCACCTCGGTCTCACACTCACATTGATCCCCGAACTTTCATCTCATGGCGTCGCTCGAGCACCGGAGACGGTTCGAGTCATGTGGGAGGAGAGTGAGGAGTTAATTAACTTAGAACATGAATAAAAAGAAAGGTGGTCGCCAGGAGCTGCGGGCTCCGCTTTATGGAATAAAAACAAGAGATGAGTTGATTTGACCGTGTACCTTAGCGTGGGAGAAAGGGATGTAAGTTCAACCTTCTTCTTCTTAGGTCGGCCGATTAAGAAGAGTCCAACCAGTGCTAGCTTAATGTATTTGTGCAACTAGAAGACAATAAGACAAGAAAACAAGTGAAGAAGTATTAGAACTGAGTGAAGTGTAGTAACTTGTAAAAACAATAACATAAACGACAACTGGAAACAAACTCACCGGATTCGGGGTTAGCCCTAACCCCTTTTTTTAGTTTTATATGATATATGAAATGATGAAAAACTGAATAAAATGATGCTTAAATATGAATTAAATGATATGAATGAAGAGTTAGCAAAGAGAATATGAACGGTTAAAGACAACACAACCCAGGCAAAGTGGCAACCGGGTTGGACAGATTTAATTTAAACTGCGCGGCTCTGAAGCAGAGATCGTAATAGATAGCACCGATGTCAAAATCGAGTGTCGTTTGTTTCAAAATAAATAGAACTCACCTAGGGTAGTTTTATATGAAGACAAGTTTGCTTGAATATTATGATAAGTAATCTGAATTTACCTGATAAGCTGGATCTTGGACAATGAAGTTCTGGAAACTCCCAGCACAATGTCGATGTAGGGCATGCTATGGGCACCACAGATATATTAATTGAATGATTCTTGTTAGAGATAATAGATAACTCACCGGGGAACAATTTCTATGAAGTATGTATAGGCTGAATCCACCACTAAATGTACTGAAATTGACTGAGAAGATGATGACCTAGAAGAGAAGACTTCGGATCTATCTGTGCAGTGCTGTTGTTGAAGCCGTAACAAGACGAGGGAATGTCATAATTGATTTAAGTTTATTGGATATGAAATATATATTGATGAATCACACTTATTCTGAATAAAGTAAAGCCGGAAAATGACTATAAAGATCTGTAGAAGCCGATGATCAGCAGTGCAGCACGTCAGAGCATAGACCGGCTTCTTCTTCACTTTGGGATGATCTCCGGGCACCGGGAAGAAGATAGAACGATTTGGGGAGATTGGGAAGAGCCTAAGGTGGCTGGAGAACGAAGAGAGGAGTTCTGGAGGATGGGGATGCCCTTCTTAGGTCGTTCATATGAGTCTCCTTTTATAGGGGATGAGAACCAAGTCGAAAAATAGCAAGTTTTGATACATCCGACCATAGGTTGGATTTCCTCCATTTAATGTTGCGGATTTTCATACTGAGGTATATATAAACTTACCTATATGATTTAGAGACATTGAAAACCGTGGATCACCTTTCCCATGTTCAAAATATGTCTCCACTTGAAGAGGAAACAAATCTAGTCTAAAAATGACAAGTCTTGATATACAAGACAACAAGTTGGATTGCCATCATTAGATGATGCTAATTTAGACCATGAAGCTTTCAGATACTATAAAAAGTGATATGTAGGAGTAAAAAGGAAGTTAAGGTCATGAATTGGTCAGATATGTGCCCAATGGGCTGGGCTTGCATGCAATTGGGCTTGATCGGTGCTGCGTGCGGACAGAACTGCGCATCTGACTTCCAAAGGGCGCTGCGGACAAATGGGAGATCAGAATTGAATGATGTTTGTTGCAATGTAAAGATAACTCAGAAAATAAGATTATTAGTGTTGAATACTTTTTAATTATATGTACATATAATACTGTGAAAAATTTCCAAATAGAGGATATGCTGGAAAAAGTATAATCTGGCACACCATCAAGAGTCTCTTGTTCGGCAAACACGGATTTGATTAGAAATTAGCAAATCATCTTCATATTTCTAATAAGCACCTAGGATCATCCAAAATGGCGGTTCATCATGATTTTTATGGTCTAAAAGGTATGTTGCCAATGGAATAATGGTTTAAGCTCTAAATAAGGCCAAATTGGCGTGTCTACATTGGGCTCGAAGACGAACCGCATCCATCTGCGGTTCCTCCCTTTGCTTGCTGACCTAGAGTAAGTTGGCACGTACGCGTGGGGGGAAGCGATGCTCGCCCATTTGTTCTACGGCCTCCAGCCTGAGGTGGGTTCTGTTTCGGTCGCCGACTTCTCTCCTTTTCTCTAGGTTACTTTTAGCAGCTTTTCTTTTCTATACGTTTGTATTGTTCTGCTTTGTTCTGATGAGTTGTGCCTTTTACAAGTCTGGAGCTACCTCTACTTCCCCCTGGGTTGGGCACAGTAGTCCTATCCCGATCTCTTCTCTCTGATGGCTCGCTGGGAACCCATCTGCCCTACTGTGGGCCATCGGAGCCAGCTAGCTTCTATTCGTACACAGATTCTCCGCTTCCCACACACTGAGGTATGTTTTTAATTTATGTATCAATATTTTCCTGGTGAAATAATAATCATGATTTTTCTTTTTGCAGGTGTGTTGAAGGCCATATCTCATGACCGACGACCATCTCCAACCCTGGATTGCCCAGGCGGGTCGTGTCTTCGGCCACGATCTTCACCTTCTGTGCGTCAATGAGCTGGCGCCACTGTGGATTCGGTTCTCGGCACACACCCTCGGTCTGAAGCAGGACTAGCTGGAGACACCTCCTTCTCTTCCCCGAGTCAGGGTCCATCCCATACGCCTACTCCTCCCTATGAACTAGGTGGAGAGGTACCACACTGTCGTACGAAGGCGGCGAGGTAGTTATTGGCTGGGTAGAAGACAACCGAGACTGCCTTCGCCGATACGCGGAGGCGTACGGCCACTTGTTTGTTCCAGAGGGTCAGGTAAATGTTTCTTACTTTTCTTCAATTCTATGTTGTTGTTCTCTTCTGACCTTCGTGCCATTTCAGGAGGCTCGGGCTCTACTACTACGCCAATAGCTGGAGATTGCTGATCTTCGGCAGGAGGTGGCCACTCTTCATGGCATGTTGGAGACTGAGGTAGACACTGCCTTTGACCTTCATTTCTATTCTCGACATATACTTGCCTTGCTCTGATGTGTTTTTCTTCTGTTCATAGCAGAAGGCCCATGCCGAGGGTTCACCTTCTTCTCTGTCGAGGGAAGAGGTGGCTGAGCTCCGCTATCATCTTAGTGAGGCGAGAGAGGCCCTGACGACCAAGGAGGTAGAGGTATTTTTCAATATTCTCTATTCTAGTTGTTTATTTTTCTTGGTTCATATTCTTCCTCTTCTTCCAAGTTGCCGAGCTTCAGAGTACTTTGTCCTCCCGTATCCAATCTTTAAAGGGCGAGGTAGAGACATTGCGGTCTGCCCTAACCGATCTTCGTTCCCAGATGATTGTCTCAGATCTCCGTCTTCAACATGAGAGAGCCATTCGCGAGATGGAGCACCAGCATAGCCAAGCTATGCAATCTTTGGAGCAGATGCACCTGCAGGTGCAAGTTCGTTTGTCAGCAGCAGGGGCGACATTGCAAGTTTACCGTCAGGGCGTCCCTCCACAGCCGAGTCAGAGTCACACCCACCAGAGTAGCTCCCATCGGAGTGGTACACAACGGAGTAGCGGCTCCGCTCATAGCCATGGTCACCACGGCCAGAGCCAGTAGGGGTAGAGTGGCCAGAGCCAGAGCCATGAGCGCGGTGCTTCTGTGTTCTTGGCCACTTCTTCAGAGCATTGCCGCAATGAGGCGGCTGCAGTAGCTTTGGCGGACACGGCTACAATGCCTCCTCCATGTGACCGCTCTCCTGGAGAGGGTAGCAGTAGACAATGATATCTGTAGCAGGCTTAATCTTCTTCTGTTGTAGCTGCTTTGTTTCATTATTGTAGTACTTGGTGGTGTAATTAGATCTTTGTCTTTTCTGAAGTCACTTGCACTGTTCTTCCTGTTCGACATCACTCAAAAGGGTTGTTAACATCACATTTTGGCTTGGCCGCTTGCAAGTTTGTCAAGGGGCGGAAGCCTCTTAAAGATGGTAACTATTAATAATAAAGAAGACAGTAGATGCAAGGTTAAGAAACTTACCTGTTATCGAAATTTTCCCCTCTTTGACTCATGTTTCTTTCTTGAAATATTTAATAAAGGGGTTATATCTACTATATGGCTTACCCCCTTGCCTATTGTCATCTTGCCTTGCTTACATGTCAAGAGGGGTAGCCTTATTAACAAGGTAATATGAACAAAATGACGGAAAATGAATAAGATAAGGGTTAAGAAAGCTTACCTGCTATGGGGAGAGTCACTCCCTTCTTGATCTTAGAATCCTATCATTGATAGAATCTTCCTCTTTTACTTTAAAGTTCCTAAAAATACTTGATAAAAGAAGATCAGTTCTTCACAATCATCCCTTTGCCTACTATGGCCAACTTTGACTTAGGTCAAAGGGAGGAGCCCTCTTAATGGGGTGATAATGAAGAGAAATATGCAATGCAAAAATGAAACATGCAAGACATAAGAATAAATATGAATGCTAGCAAAGACAAAAATCAAGGTTATGCCAAGTTAAATGATGCATTTTTTTGGATTTTTTAAAAAATATTCAATTTATTTTTGATTTTTTTAAAAAATATTCAACTTTTTTGAGATTTTTGAAAATATTCGATTTGTTTTTTTATTTTTGAAAATATTCAACTTTTTTTGGATTTTTGAAAATATTCGATTTTTTTATTTTTTTGAAAATATTCAATTTATTTTTTGAATTTTTGAAAATATTCTTTTTTTCGGATTTTGTGGAGAATGTGCCGGTATTAAGAAAATTCATCGATCTTTGAGTGTTAATCAAGATTCAAGCGATAAACACCACGTGTGAATAAGGTTCCCTACTAAGAATCTTTCTTGCCCTCTTCTCTTGATCAGTTTGGATTCCCCCTGAGTTTGGATAGTTTACCCTACCCTAGCGTTTTAAGATGGAAGAATAATAGAAGAAGTCTATGATAGGATTTGGGGGTGTTGAGGATGGTTTCTCTACTCATGCCCAAATTGCTTGTTGGGGTTCGACCTCTTCTGGTTTTTTTCTACATGTGGCACTTACTTAGACAAGTCTTTGACCTGTGGGGTCATTGCCCATCTTTTGGTGTCTTTTCTTCATTTTCTATTCATCCAGGTACTCATTCAGACAGGCCCATATTTGTATTTGTTTAAACCTGTGGGATTCATTGCTCATCTTTTGGCACCCTTTTGCACCCTATGAGATGGCCTCCTACTAAGGCGGCTGGCATTTTTGATACTATCCTCCTTTAGTCCCCTTCACCTTTTTCGGACCAAATAGAAGAGAATAGGGTAAGGTCTCCTTTCCACCTTTAGGGTTTTGCCTTGCCTCTCTCAAGTGTTGGGCTATCTGGATTCTGGGATCAGGATGTGTAGTGTGTGCAGGGTGATGTCTACCCTTGACTTCTAGCTAACACCCTTGGATCGATGACTTAATATCATACTAGAAATTCTCCATTTTTCTTCTTTAAATAAATTTCTTTTTGTGGTAAACGTCATTCCATGGATGGTTCAATTTTTCTCCGTCGGCGTTGGTTAGCTCATATGCATTACCGGGATATTTTTTAGTTATAAAAAAATGCCCTTCCCAGTTAGGTTGCAACTTGGAATGGGGACCACCCGACTTAACGAATATGCGTTTGACTACCATCTCACTGATTTCGAACTTTCTCTCTACCACCCTCTTTTGATAAAACCTTTTCAATAGGTTCTGATAAGTCCGGGCATGCTCGAAGGTGGCCAACCTTCTTTCATCTAGGAGTTCAAGTTGTGCAGGGAGAGATTCTCGCCTCTCATCAACAGGGATGTCCCTATCGAGTTGAACTCGGAGTGATGGAAAGAGTACTTTGTACGGGACCACTGCTTCCATCCCATATGCGAGAGCATATGGGGTTTGACCAGTGGGGGTCCGTACAGAAGTATGATAAGCCCATAGGGCATCTACAAGCTTATATGGCTAGTCTACGAACTTGCTAGACTTACAGGTTTTCTTAATAATTTTGATCAAAGTTTTGTTGGTGGCTTCTGCTTGACCATTGCCAGGCGGGTAATAAGGAGATTAATGATGCAATGCAATGTGGTACCTATCGCAAAGATCACGCAGATCTTGAGAGAGAAATTGCAGTCCGTTGTTGTTGATGATGTCGCTGGGTATCCCGAACCTGGCGATGATGTTGCGTTTGATGAAGAAGCACAGTGTTGATGCCTTGATCTCCACGAACGCTTCCGCTTCTGCCCATTTGGTGAAGTACTCTGTTGCCGTCAGGATGAATGATATGGAATGGATTTCAGAGTTAAGATCACTTAAAGAGCCAATGATATCGAAAGCCCACATGGCGAAGGGCCATGGGGCATGAAATGGATGAAGGGAAGATGTGGGAGAATGGATCTTGTCGGCATGAAGTTGGAAAGAATGATAATGCCGAACAAAGATGGAGCAATCCTCTTCTAGGGTTGGCCAATAATACCCCTACCTGATGATTTTCTTGGCAAGGGTTTGAGCATTGACATGGCCCCCACAGACCCCGGAATGTGCTTCCTTAAGCACCATTTCTGCCTCTTCTTCATCAACGCATCTAAGCAAGATTCCACTCAAGCTCCTCTTGTAGAGCACTCCTCCTAGGATGGTATACCTCTGGGATACTCTTCTGATGGCCTTCTTTTCTTTTGCATTTGATCCTGGTGGATATGTCTGATCTTGACAATACCTTGCGATCTCATCAAACCAAGGCCTCTCATCCTCGTCTAACTCTTCCAACTCGACTAGAGAAATCTCCTCTTTATGCTCCAGATGTTTCCTTCTGCCAAATCTCTCCTTGATCTTCAGAAATTGACTATCCTTAATCGTCGGCATCGACCTTCTACGGACATGGATAGTCCGCACCTGTCTACCTAGCGGGACTGATAGAGATGAAGCTAAGGAGGCTAGGGCATCAGCAAGGATGTTCTGAGCTCGAGGAACATGGACAAAAGTGAGTTTGGAAAACAGTTTGATATAGTAAGAGGTGAGTTTTTGGTAAGGTTTGATGTTCGGATGAGAAGTTCGGTATATGGTTAGGACTTGGTGAAGGATTAGTTGGCTATCATTTATCACCCTTAATTCCATGGCACCATAGAAATGAGCGGCCTCCAGCCCGTCCAGCAAGGCTTTCTATTTAGCTATATTGTTGGTTGCTAGGAAGTCAAGAAAATGCCTGTGGAATGGTGACACCCTCGGGTGATACAAGAACGATTCCTATTCCCTTACCATGTGAATTCAAAGCCCCGTCAAAATATAATGTCCAAAGATGGGAAGATCGGATCAACGTTAGTTTGTCATCCAGGAGCTCTGACTAGACCGGGTCAAAGAGGGGTATAGGGTGATGGGCTAGATGTTCGGCAATGGCATAGCCCTTAATCGCCTTCTGGGGGACATAGGTAATATCAAACTGTGAAAGGAAACTCTGCCAACGACCCAACCGATTAGTTAGAAAAGTTTTCTCTAGAAGGAATTTGATGGGATTGATGTGGGTGATAAGATTGACCTCATGAGCTAAGAAATAGTGTTTAAACTTCTAAACTACCCAGACTAGTGCAGCACAGGTCTTCTCCACTACAGTATACTTCTGCTCACACGGATAAAACATCTTTGACAAATAGTAAGTTGCCTTCTCTTTCCCTTCTTCATCCACCTGTGCAAGGACTACCCCAGAGAATTCTCCAAAATCGAGATATATAGAACTAAGGGCTTGCCAGGGACTGGTGGTCTAAGCACAGGGGGACTAGCCAGGTATCTTTTCAAACCATCGAATGCATCCTAGCACTTTGAATCCCATTTCAACTCGGCTCCCGCCTTAGTCAACTCACAGAAAGGTTTTGGTCCAATTAAAGAGTTTGAATTCTTGTTTTCATGAATAATATTTGAGTAACCTTTCAAGGAAACCGAGTTTTCCGAAAAAATCAAGTTTTCCAACGCATTTCGAAGAAGATCGATAGGCATTGACCAAAGTCAAAGCGCCCTATATACAGGGCACCAGGTGCCCTGTATATAGGGCAACATAGGGCACCAGGCACCCTACTTATAGGGCACCTGCACCTGGTCTGACTGACTAGACAGATTGATGGGATAGTTTTGTAGATAAAGTTGCCCTCTTCTTGGCTATAAAAGGACCCCCATTTGGAGGCTTGAGGACACCAAGGGCGCCACCCAAACTCTCTCATCTCTCTCATCCATCACAACACTCCCAAGGCCTTACAACCCCTATCCAAGCTCTCAAATCGTTCTAAAACTCTCTCCCAAAAACCCCAAAAACCTGCAGTTTCCTTCTTCAGAAATATGATTTTTCTTTGACTTTGAGCACCTCTACACTCCATTTACCTTACATCTAGGGCCATAAAACTCTTCCATTAGCTTCACTTGAGTATTGGCTACTTGAAGAACTCCTTCTTCCATCTTGGAGGTCTTCCTACACTCCGGGGCGACACCGCGAAGAAAGGAAGAAAATATGCTGAAACCAGTCCCTGGGGCCCCATAAATAGGGCACTTTAACTTTGGTCAACACGCCCCATCAAGGGGACACCTACAGCTAGTGCCCCATATATGGGGCACTAGCAGGGACAGACCCTGTTTTGTATTTTTTTGAGTTTGTTTACCTTTCCGGTTGATCCTTTACTCCCCCCTTTCATTTTAACTTTCATTAACATGTCATTTACCATGCATTAAGCCACACCTTTGCATCTTCATACCTCTTTAAAAACCTATCTAAAATAAGGTTTGGGATTTAGTCCCAATCCGGTTAGTTCCTTCCTTTTTGCATATTTAAGTTCGAATTTGTGCACGATTCTACACTTTCACTAGAACTAATGATCTCTTCACTTGTTTCTATGCTTTTATATGGACATTTGTAGGTAAATCCGGTCGAGACGGAGCTTCAACCGGACCAAAGATGAAGTACTCACTAAGCTCTCTTCTTTCGGCCGACCGAGAGAGGAGAAGTTGGAACACAACAATCTCCCCACTTCCAAAGGTACGACGGTCATTTTCATTCTTCATTCTTCATTTCTTTCTACTATATTTTGGAGCCTTTGGCTCTTGGCGACCACAACCACTAATATCCCATCCACCAAGACCCCAAAGCAAGCGTAGGGGCCGGAAAAGGGAGATCTACGGATATCCCGTTTCGGGTGCTTACACTAATCTCATTAGTCATTAGTGAGGAGACACTAAGGAACTTATACAGGTATTCATTAGTAGAATGAGTTCACTAAACTGATCAATTTATAAACTATGAACGGTGTAAGGAATCATCCTATAAAATTTGGTGCAGTGGAAATGACAATTCTTATGTGAACATGTTAATATTGTCTTGATTAGATCTGAACAATGAAAACCAAATATCAATTAAAACAGGTTTGAATATACTTGCTCGGGATGCAACTAATCTCTTGGAGAGAAGAAGTATAAGCTTTTCAAGCTCTTCAAACCAATTAAGTGTATGGTCTCTAGCAGTATCCACATGAACTTTCTCTATAAACAGGTTCTCTTGTATGTTAGACCTTCCAACCGTCTTGGACAGTGCTCACCTTGGAAAATGTGCTCCAAGAGAAGACAGAAAATAATAGGAGGCTAGGCATGTATTTGGCTTTCTTGGTTTGATAGGGTTTGACCAAATTCACTTCTATTTATAAAGAAATTGAAATTCATCATGAAAATGAAAATTTTCTATAAATTAAGCCCATGCCCCTATACTTATAAATTAGTTGTTATGTGTGACCCACTAGTTTCACTAGCCTATTTGAGTGAGATCTAATTAAAATAGAATAATTTTTTTTTTTAAATTAAATCTATTTTCTAAATAACAAATTTAATGGCCTATGTTCTCAATTGAGTACAACTCACATCCCACAATCCCAAATGACATCCAAGATAATTTTATCTTCATTCAGCTATTCTACCATCAGTTACCATATGGATATAAACTCTCGTTCATTCAATGTTTAGATAGCATGGGGATACGTAATCGATCATCAACCCATTTATATACCATCACTATAGGATCATATACTCAACATTAAATCAATTATTCTATCTACTATGGCTAGGAATTTAGAGTACTATCTCATGAGATATTCACTCTCACTTACCAAGAGTAGATGTTTCCTTATTGTTTGCTTAATAGACTCGACCAGGTTTTCTTGTACCCAATCTATCACTATACTGAACCATCAAATTGGTTGTCATTAAGTAAATGGTCAATGCACAAGATTCGTGCAACAAGAAATCTATGGTGACTCAGGTCAAAGGACTAACCATACAACTGTGATAATAAAAAACCTTGATTGATAGTTTGATAAGATATCATTCAAGATTTTTAATTTGGTCAATTTAGTGACTCATTTGACTCATTAGCACTTATATGTACATCTCAATATCGTCACACTAATGACCAAGGAGATTAGTGATCCTTATCAAATGGGAAGATATCACATACATTAGTTTTTTTGTATCCTTGATGTCCTATCTTAAGGATCGTATACATTGAAATGTTTATGTCACATAACTCTAAATGAATGATCTCCTTATCATAATCTAATCATGATTTAATCATCATTGCATGTTATCAAAGATCTCATTATGATGTATGCAATTAATAAGAAATAGTAATAAAAATTTACATAATTAATTAAGTGAGATGTTTTTAGAAATGTTGAATTGTATCACATATGATTGACTTATAGGGCATACATTTCTATCAATCACTCAGTTGCACTAAAGATAATCACCCATCTGGCTAATCACCATCAGTTCAAAGTGATGTTCAAATAGCCTTTTAGTTATCTGTTCAATTAGTAGATCTACATTGATACTTGTAGAAGATATTCTATCTTTTAATTATATCTCTTTGTAGTAAAATCTCTCTGAATTTATGATATCATTGCTTAAGTTTTTAAACTTCTAATATGACATAGATTGTACCCGTTATTTTGTAAAACAATGGTACACTTTCAAAGATAGTCAAAGCAATCTCATATTTTAGATGAACATCATCATCTGGACTACTTCCCATGTAATGTGCAGCCATTATGAATTCATTTTTAAATTAGTTGTAGCCTTTGCAATGTTCTCTAGCATAGAACTATTCTAACTTACTGCACCACCATCATGTTGACTTGCTATCAAAGTCTTCTAACTAAAAGCTTGTGTTTATAAAACCACAGGACTTTAAGTCTCATCCTTCATACTACAAATATTAATCTTTAATGCTTGTCATGTACTTAAGTGTACATCTTACTTAAATCTACTTGATGAATACTCTTAACACTTAGAGAATTAGCCATAGGAGGCCCTATGCATTAAGCATAAGGAGTCCACTAAAGTTATCTCTTCATATCTCAAAATATCTATTAAGACATCTCTTTAGACATACTAACTCTATATCTTATTGGAAAAACCTATCTTGAAGCTTTCCATGCCAAATCCTTTGACTACGCCATCTATGTAATTAAATCAGATCAAGCTAAGCATCCTTTTATATCTATCTCTCTGAGAACCTTGATTAAAATTCTTTTATGTATGAAGTGTTTTGAAAAGAGTTTGTTTTTGTATGTGTTTGAAATATTGACATCCAAATTTTTTAACAAAATAGGTGATAGACTATAAAGATACTAGATAGTCAAGTGATGTCAGAAGAGTATAGAACCAAGGTTTGGGTTCTATGAAAATATTTTTGACCCTTCTCTATTGGATGTTGTGAATATCCGATGTTTATTTACATTGAGCAACTACTCGAGTACCCTTGATTAACTGCCATAGCGACTTGTTTGTCAAGAGCATATGCATCCACAACGTATAAAGAACACAAGGGGCTCTATCCTTTTTGGGCCTGATGAGATGCAAACAAGCTTGATTAAATTTTATTTAAAGTTATTTTATATTTTGATTTGAAATGCTTATTTATGTTTGGTTTGATATGTTAACTTCGGATTCCAATTTGACTTGGATTTGAATGTTGTTTATTTTTTAGTTTATTTGAAATGTTTGGTTTGATTGTTTTGCTTCAATTGGTTGATGTTTGTTTTATTTTTGTTTGAACTTGAAATTTTAAATGTGTTGATCAATTTGACTTGTTTAAGTTTAGTTAACTGGATTAAGACATCAGTTGATGTTTCGATGCTAATTCGGGTGTGTTCGGTATGATTTAAATGTTTTGAAATTTGGTTCAAATTGATTAAACATGAACTTCATATTACTAATTATCTAGTTTCACATGTTTTGAGATAAATTTCAGATGCATTAATTTGGTTTTAATTTTTCTTTTCAATTTTTTGTGAATTACTTGATTTGCACTTGTTTAAGCAATTGAATTCCATAGATTTAAGTGTATTAAATCACATTTTTTAGATTGCATTAAATCTGATTTTTGTTGGATATTGAGGTTTTAATGACCTATTTTAAGTGTTTTTAAGGTTGATTTGAGTATATTTTTTGATCTAATTAAGTTAACTTTAGATTTGGTTAACTCTTGTTTGGTTTGCATCTCATCTGGTCTATACGGCTAATATTGATGCCCAGTTACACCAAGTTGAGTTAACACTTAAAATGTTCATTGAATACCCATGTTGGTGTACATCTGATGTGGCAATTCATATGCCATGTTCCCTACTTTCCAATGTGCATGAATGTATGTCAATGTCCATCCCATGGTGTAAAATCTCACTTGACCGGGAAAATTTTGGTAGCAAGCCACCTTATTTTCCGATTGGTGTGATATTTTTATCCATCTTATGTGGCATAGTCATTTGACTTTCCAACTAGTGAGAAGGGTCCATCTATAGTGTGAAGTGTGTCCCATGCCTACACTCGGGTCAACATTCTGGTGCATGTTGGATGAGCTACCCAATTGTGGAGAAATCAAAAAGTGGTGCGAATCTCCTTATTTAATATTAACATTTTTCCTTCAAATTTAATTAAGTGTGATTTTTAAATGTCCAAGGCCCAATGGGCCAACTTCGAGTGTTATTAGCACAATGCACTAGTCTTCATGTCTCATGGCCTAATAAGGCTAGCTTCATGTCATGTCAGCCCAGTCAACCTGTTTTCCACTTCCATGGCTTGGTTGGCCTGATTTTCACTTTCATAACCCGATTGGCCCGATTTGCACCTTATTTGGACTAGAATTGAAAGCCACGCGAAGGGGCATCAGGTCGTCACCCTCAACCCGGTCCTCATAAGGACTTGTTGTAGCCTCAACTTATTGCACTTGTTTGCAGCACCTACTTTTAGCATATCCTCACAGAACCTATTTGTAGCATCCTTTTGCACTTGTACCCATGCTGTAGCAATGGTAAAATGGGGCCTTAGAGGGGTTGGAATGGACCGGCTAAGGGGCTAGTTGGAAGAATTGTAAAGGGGACTGCACAAAGGGAAGGTTTAAGATAAGTTTAGAAGGACTACACAAGGGGTAGTGGAATGGGAATTTCAATGTCACAAAGGAGCTATTTTCTTAAGATGTAATGGAGAAGGCAACATAAAGGGGGCTGTCTTGATTGAAGTTGAGAATATGCCTGGGGGAAATTGGCCCATCTTGTGGATCCAAGGATGTCCAGGACATCACCCTCTTCTATAATCAAAACGATGAATCAAGAGCCTACCCGGGGGAGACTTGGCCTATCTTGGTTATCCAAGAATGCCTGGAATGTCTCTCCCTCCTCTTCAATGTGTAAGTGTGTTGTGTATAGAATGAAAGGTGTGCTTTGTTGATATTTAAGATGTGTTGCACAAAGGGCTAACCAAATGACAAACAAAGGGGCCAAGACATGGATGCACGAAGGGGTGTTTTAGTGCATTGATGGTGACTTGACCTGGGTCTGTATGTGCACAGGTTTCATGGCTTGATTAAGGGAAAGTTCAAAAGCTTACGTGGTTGATAGAGGGGTGGCAACAAGGGGCCTGATGTTGATGATGATAGAAATGTATGCCCTACAAGCCAATCATATATGATATGATTTAGCATTGCTAGGAATATCTCATTCAATTAAATAGGCAAAACTTCGTTACTAGCTTTTATTACAAGCATATATTGTAATGAAGTCCTTGATCACATGCAATGATGATTGAATCATGATGAGATCATGAGAATGAGATCAATCATCTAGAAGTATGTGATCTAAATGTTCCTAGTCATAGGATCCTTGAGACGGGACATCAAGAATCCGGATAGACTAGTGTATGTGATGTCTTCTCATGTGATGAGAATGACCGATCTCATTGGTCATCTGTGTGGGGAAACTGAGATACACACATAGGTGCTCATTAGTGGAATGAGTTCACTGAACTGACCAATTTAGGAAAACTTGATCGCTATCTTATCGAACTATCTATCAAGTTATCCTTACATCTCAATAGCACGGTTGGATCTTTGACCTGAGTCACCAAAGATGTCTTATCGGATGTATCTTGTACTTTGATTATTGACCTATGGATCACCATCTTGATGGTCCAGTATAGTTGAAGTATTAGGTGCAAGAGAAACCTAGTGGAGGCAATTGAGTGGACAACAAGGGAACATTCACTCTCGGTAGGAGAGAGAGAGAGAATGTCCTATGAGATAGTACTCTAAATCCTTGGCCAAGGTACTTAGGATAATTAGGAAAGTATTTTTTCAATTGATCCAAATCTGAGTACAGGATCCCATAGAGTTGGAATATTTAGGAGTTTATAGTCAGTGCCGAACCCCTGACCGATCGGGACATTGTATGAACGTGGATTTAAATCCGTATGGTAATTGATGATAGAAAGGCTCAATGGATGTTATTTAACTCCCCAAAGTCATTTGGTATCATAGGATGTGGCTTGTACCCTTTATGATCAGAAAGCTGTAAAAACTGTTATCAGATAACGATTTTGATTTAATTTAAAGGAATTGTTCTTTTAAATTAATTAAGGATTCAACCAAATTGACTATTGGGCCTAGTGGGTCACACACAATAGATCTGGTCAATAAGATGACGGTATGGACGTAATTTTATAGAAGTTTTGAGTTTTTGTGAAAAATTCCATCTTCTATATATAAATGGCTTATGAAGTCAAACCCTAACAAGCCGTAGGGCTAGAGCACGTCCCAAGCATCCTCTCTCCTCTAGAAGGTGATCTCCCATGGTCAAGCTTGAATCTGGAAGATTTCTGGAGGCCCGAAGAAAAGGAGAACTCGTTTATTGAAGCAAATCATATGGATACCGTTAGAGACTGGACACTTGAACGGTTTTCAGCAAGGAGAAATGTCCCCTCTTCATCCATGGTGAGGGATTTTATAAATCCCATGAGGTACTCTTGTTCTACTTCATATTCAGTTCCCGATTTTACTCATTCGGCATCAACCAAGGCAAGATCATGGTGTCAAGGAATCAAATATTTTTCCACTATCATGTATTGATTCCTAACAGGTGACAGTAGAGAGATATATGAAGATGGACAAAGGGGTTGTTTAAAGGCTATATATGGTCCGTGTGCACATCAGTAAGGAGCCTAAATTAGGATAGCAAGGGGTCTGAAATGGAGGCTAAATTGGAGTGCTCATGGGGCAAGTCTAGGAAGGCATGCTAGAAGAGCTTTGGTTGGCCTAAACAAGAGCATGATCAAGTGGTCTTTAGGAGATATTTCTGAAGACTTGGTGAATGGCCAAGGAGAAGGCCGAGGGGAAGAGAAAGAAGAGAGGAGGAAGAGAACTTAAAAAAGCTACATCTCCCCTCACCTTTTTGGCACAATTCTGACTGAAAATTGAAAGAGAAGATGACTAAACTTCTCCTCCTCCTCCTCCTCCTCCTCCTCCTCCTCCTCCTACTATAGATGGGGCTAGAATTGGCACATCAAGGAGGAACACCTACTGTTGAAGTTGATATACCATAGATGGGGCTACTACTGGCGCACTTGCAAGAGAAAGCAGGTTTCTTATTCTTCTTCTTCACTTAGGATGCCAAAGAGAAGATAAAGAAGAGTTCTCTTGTTGATATAGATGTCCACACTAAAGGAGGAAGATAGCTGGAGCTTTTGATGGAGTTGATGGCACACCAAGATGAGGCTGGACTAGAGCAGGGCTTGCATAGGGTACAGCTAGACTACGGTCGGCCAAGGCTAGATGGGAGCCAATTTATAAAGAAAAATGGTGCCATTTGAAGCTGGGGAAAAGGCTAGAGGGTGAGAGTCCTAATGCTTAAGGAATTCAAATTTTATCAGACTTATAATTGGGCAAAGGAGACTTAACCATCTCATGGGTATAAGATAAAGTCTAGCACACCCTTCCCTATCTTTTAAGTCATTATGTGCACACACCAACTGGGAGTGAGTTGAAGTCCATCCAAAGCATGCCCATATGATGGTTAAGATAAGTCTTAGGTGATAAGGCTTAGATGGGATATGGATAAAGGTCAGTTGGGGAGAGACTTAGTGTAAGAAGACCTCCCATTAGCTACGCATGTGTAAGGTGAAAGTTGGCACACCCTTCCCTACTTTGTAGGGCATTGAGCGCACATGGCAGCTAGGCAAGAGCTGAATTTTGGCAAAATGATGCCCATCTGATGACGTAAGATGAGGTTGAGGGAGATAAGGATAAGCTAAATGGGAGATAAGGTGGTTGGGTGTAAAATTTATTTTAAATAAAATGATGATAAAAAATGAGATATTGTTCAAAGTAAAATGAGGATATGATGAGATGGGGTGAGGTGTTGACACACCCAATCCTAAATTTCAAGGTATTGAATGTACAAGGAAGGTGGAAAAGAGTTGGGTTTGGCCAAATGAAGTTTGGGTTATCCCAATTTGGGATAATTTTAACCCTAGTTTGATCAAAGTGCTCTCGATCTGATAGATACCATAAATCCTGACTGGAATCAATCAAATACACCTTGAATTAATCCCAAGAAATACAGAATGAGCTCTAATGATCCTTGATCATGTGATATATCAAGTTGTGTGGTTGAGATCTCCCGAATTACACCGGATCTCTGATTTTATCAATTTCCTCAATTTGTGCAATCTTAGCCATCAATAATATCGAAAATTGTAATTGAATGCAATTAACTTCTTCCATTGGCTAAATTTTAATTTCAATGCATCAATATTCTTAAGAAAATAGCCATGGAGTGGGAAATTGAAAATTTCAACACTTAGGTTGCTCTGAAAATGGTTTGGACCATCATGCCCTTGGTGTCATTTAATACGGACTTTGGCCAGATTTAATATTTCTTGCACATCTTTCCAACCGACGATTGGATTTTTGATTCATTTTGAACATTGTCCAACTCTTTCTTGCACTATTAATGTGGTAAAGTTGGAATTCCTTGTTAGAGTCCCAACTTGTGCCGAAGTGTCGGGGGCAAAATGGTCATTTTGACCTTTCGGTGTCCGTTTTTCATGTTTTGGGCACCGATTTAAAGCTCTTGATCAGGACTATGCAATGAGCACAATAGCTTGATTATTTTCAACCTATCAAGCCATGCTGAGGCATTTTCAAAGTCTATTCACATCATGTGCACTTGAATTTTCCAAATCTAGGTCAGATTTTTGGCATTGCTCAAGTTTGTGTTAAGTGAATTAAACGGAAAAATTTGGTGCCAAAAATATCTATATATCTATCTATCTGATCTATCTCTATAGACCTTAATATTAAATTATATGGCACTTTATTAACCAAGTCATATTTGGAGGATTGGTTTGATATCTTTACTCATTGATGATAATGTACTTACTTCATTATTAATTATTTGTTTGTCATCCATATAAATTTTTCAACAAAATTATTGCACTCCAACTTGTCTTCTTATACACAAGGCTTCTCTTTGTTCTTAACAAAGTCAAAAGTTTATTCTCATTAAACCTTTTATTCCAATTATAGAAAATTTATTTATGTCCATTAAGGATCTTAGCAACATACACACTCTATTTGGATATTCTTGTGACTTTATTTCTTAGGGTTGTATCATATACACTTATTTATCAAAATACCATAAAAGAATACAGCTTTAACTTATATTTGTCATATCTTATTGTCATGGTGTGTAACAATCAAAATCTGAATAAATCAAACCATGGCATTGGTAAACAATTCTCATCGTAGTTAACTATTTGATGTAAATAATACTTTTTCACCATAAATTTTTTGAAGGTCTCTAGATTCCAACCCACTACAAACTATAATTTAGTTATCTATTACTATAATTTAGTTATCTATTTATACTTTATGCATGCTATAGCCTTAGGTAGATCTATCAACATTCAACTTTATTTTGGGTGTTACATTCCTCTTTCATTTTTTTATATCAAGATATAGTTGTATACAATGACTCCAATGGATTAGAGAACCCACGGGATGTAACGGGCTTTGAAGAATTAAAACCCAAGTTTGTTTGACTTGTACGTGGGTTTTGTCTTGACTCATATACGTGGGTTAAAGTGGGTTTGCATTGGGCCAGCTCAAGTATGTTCCATGGACACTCTTATAAAAACAGTAAAAATCATCAGTGGGAGGTTCGGTAACAACATAGAAACATGTACGAAGTCGATGCAAAAAAGGAAACAAAAAAAATGTTTATACTTGAGATATGATAAAGTTCGTAATTATATTTTTTTCATATTTTTTACATACAAATCCTTGTTATCTTTAGTTTTGTTGATTTGTATATATGCTAAACGATTTAGTGCTTGACCTGAATTGTGCACAAAATATTTTTCATTCTTAAATATCAATAGATAATTATCAGCATCATCTAAGTAACTACGGTCACATAATCTAAGTAATAAACATTGTAATCCTAATAATGTTACTATCAATTTTTTCAAATAATGATTAATTTTTCTAACTAAACAGGTAAAATTTTACGTTATGGGGTGTTTGGTTGCATGATAATGAAGATTTTTGTTTTAATTTTTAAAAATTGTAAGAAAACTTGTTAAAAGAGGTGTTTGGTAACCATGATAATTTTATGTTTTAAAAGTGATTTTCTTCTTAAACAAAAAAAATGGGTCTCACCTCTTTCTTTTTTTTTTGTGGTCCCCCACTTTGTTTGGTCATGTGTGATAGTTACTCTTTTTTGTAATCACATCCCTCCAAACATGATAATTTTATGTCATGAGTTGGTTCACTTTTTATTTTAATATAATTTTTTATCATGAAAATATACAAAAAATTATCATGCAACCAAACACCCCCATTAACTTTTAACAAAATAGAAATAAGATTTAGGTTATTCTGGTACAATATCACGGTTGGTGTCGTCGGTCTCGGCACGGTAGCTTCGAACGGACCGCCGTCCATAGTGGAATGCCCTTGTCACGTTCAAAGGGGCGTCCCGTCGACCGTAACGTAGAACCACAGCCGCCGGACCTGGCGTTGGACTTGTCTTCACTCGGCCGCCGCGTGGTCCAACAAGTGCGCACGTGCACGACGACGCGGTTAGCTCACCCGACGGAGCCGGAGCAACCGCCGTGAACATCGAACCACACGCGGCACCCGACCCTCCGCCTAGTTGATAGTACACTTTCGCGACCTTTCCGCGTGAATGCCCAGCAGCAGGCAAAATTCATGCTTTCTCCCGCGTGCTGGACGCGTGTACGTCGACCTCTACTTGATCAAGGCAGGCAACTCTCCTCTCGTGCGAATACAAACATGTTACACGGGATGGGAGGACTTTACGTGAGCAGCGCCTGTCAAAGGGAGAAGATTCCTTACGTTGGATTCTTGGTCCCTCACGGGAAGGTGCCTTTTTGGCATATGTCATGCTAATCTCTCCTCTTCAACTCCACCTCTTGGATTGATATACTAGCATTTTTTAGAGATAGAGAGGGAGAGTACGTGAAGAAAAATCAAGCATCGATTATCATCGAGAAGGTGGTTTTCAGTCTCACAATGCAACCCGTGACGGATAAGGAAATGACCATGAAAAGTACGTAGCTGTAAAAGATAAATAGTAGGGAAAATAGTGCAGTTCACCTCCACCGGTTGGAGGAGGGGGTAGTTTTAGTCCCTAATAAGAAGTTGTCATGACCCCCCACAGATGCACCAAAATCAAATAAACTTGAATTCGAGTCACCTCAATTTCTGAGTGGTGGAAGTTCTCACGATTTTTAATTGGATGATGACACATGATGCATTGAAGATAAAATGACGGTGCATTTTAAAGATAACAAGATGTATTTTCGACTTTTTAATATCTCGCTACGGAACATGTGTAAACTTTTTTTTTGTTCATGGCGCAGTGGTTCTGTGCGGGGAAGCCGCCCACGACGGGGCGGATACGCCGGGTTCAAACCCGGGATCTGACGCCCCGCAGGGCGATGGTGTCCCACTCCGCCACGAGGCGGGGGACATGTGTTAACTTGTTACCGAGTTTTTGAGCATTTGTAATCAAAACAAGTTACGGAGAATATTAAATTGTCACTAAGTTTTTGAAAATCTACTACTAACTTTTTATTAACTTTCTACCAAGTTACTGAAGCTCCAAAGATTACTAATCAATTTTGTACTAACTCTCTACCGACTAACATCACATTTATTTTACGCCTTCATTAAAACGCACTTCACTTCATCTTCTAAGCACCACGTGCCCTTGACTTGTTCGAAATCGTGGGAGCTCCTTTCACTCAGCACTAAGAAGATCCGAACTTGCGCACATCATGGCGGTACGGAAAGGTCACGATAACCTCCTATTGAGGGCTTTGGCTGTCCCTCCTCCATCCGGTGAAGGTAAATTGCACTGTTCAATAAAAAGGGTATTTATAAATGATAATTAAAGCGACCTGACAAAAATAGTTGCCCGAGAAGTCAAACAAATTCTCTCTCTCTGGTCGCTGGGTCAACGAAGAACTCAATCATTGTAGTATTTTAAGCTGGAAGACGTGCTAATGTCCACCGCGTCGTCAACGGTTCTAACACCGCTGGCTCCGTTTGCCCAGCCACAACCTTGACTCGAACCGCCTGCCGGGCCCCACCAAGGGACGTGTCTGCTGCCTTCCTCCAAACCCCGTCTCCGCCACCTGAAGAGAGGTAGACTGCTGAGTAGGCCGGTGGTACGATAGATTCTGAGGCGAATTTGGTTCTCAGACGGTCCGGGTGAAACACTTCCAAAGCGAAAGGTTAAACGAGAGACAGAAGGAAGAAAGCGCATGCAACTGGTTTGAGCAGAATCTTGACTTCTGGACGGTGGCAACGAGGTGTCTGGTTGTAACATAACCTTTTATATATTTTTATAAAAATATATTAAATATAATTTATGCTGAGTAAAACATAAAATCATCACGCAGCCAGAGGTGTTAATTAGCAACAAGAGTTAAAATCATACTAAAAATGTTAACGATGTCAAGAAATGGAAGAAAAGGTGCCTCATCTTATTTTATTGAAGAACAAGTTCTTTACAAAATAATATTTTCGTCATGTTATCAAACATCTTTTATAATGAGTTTTTATAAAAATATAGTTTTATAAAAATCTTTTATCATGCAACTAAAGTCGCCATAGGATAAATTTAATTCACCAGTTCTAGGATAAATTTCGCTGCAATGATTTTTATTTTTCTCTCACTTTATGATTGTCACTTAAGACATGCATAACATGTCCAAGGGGAGATTATTTGGGCGTCTTCAACAAAAGAGTAATTTGGCAATGATTGATGTTTGTGTTTCCGGGTCGGCTGCGGGCCGGTTGGCATCCCACCTTGCTCACGGTGAAAGTGGGTAGGGTTCGAATGGGCCGCTGTGCCCACCTTCTCCCGGGGGCGGGGGGAGGTCCAGGTGGGGATCGAGCGTGGGGCTCGATCCCCCGTCGCGTGCAATGTGGCACGCCGCTTGGCCGTTTGGCCATCCTGACCAAAAAAAAAGACAACGAAATTCTATTGGCGACAGAGTGCCTTCGAGTTCGAGGCAACCATCATTACGTCAAAATTGGTTTTTACGTACAACAACATATGGCATAGGTAAGAATTCGTCGATAAAAATAACTTTTAATTATCCTCTATACTTACCGAATCAGAACTCCATAGGTAAATACATATATTTCTTTGTAATACCAATGGACTCATCACCATAGGTAAATGTTACACTTAACAAATTATTCTGAGCCATGTATTATAAGTTGATCCGATAGCTTATATCAGTTTAATTTACTTTTTGATCTCCATTGTCTAATAAAAATGAATAAACGATTTAGATTAGTCCTAAAACAATAATATAACATAATAATAAAAATAATTTAATAATATACATAATTATACCAATGTTAATAAAAATATAATATATTAAATATAAAATATAATATTTTAAATAAAAATATATAATTATAAAAATAATAAAATAAATTTATAAATATTATATTAATATAATATAAACATTTTAATTTTATTACAAACATAATAAATTAATTATATTTTGAAAAAATTGTTAATAATTTTATAAGTATTGTTAATGATTTACTTTCATTAGTCATTTCAATATTTCTGAGTTCATGATATATGTATAATCCTTCGTATATGTTTTCATCATCTAGTCTTAATGAGTATTGTGAAAAAAATTCTAAACATAATATATTGATATATATTACTCTGTGTCATTCCAAATATTGATTGTACATGGTTCATAAATCTCTTATCTGCTATTATAATTGTTGTTGATGAATCAATATCTCTTCTAAAATTTGCTTTTATAGTTATAAATATTACTCCTAAGTACATGTAACTATTTTATTTTATCTTTTCTTTTCTTTTGTTTTAACATTTGATTTATCTTTTATTTATTTATAACTTGTATGTTGCTAATGTTTATTGATTTCTACATAATCTATTATTTGTTCAAATCTTATTATTAATAATTTTTCTCCATAAGGTCATTTTAACTTATAGTCTTTGTTTTTTCTATTTCCCTAGGTACATTTTGAATTTTGTTATAGATTTCTTCATTGAAACTAATTGTTTGTTTATTTGAATCTTCATTATTTTTCTCTATTCTATATATTTCAAAATTTTCAGAAGTAAATTCTTCATCTTTAATTATTTATTTATTTGTCATCATGTAAATACATTTTATATGATGTTCTAGAATTGGGTCATATCCATCTATTAATTAATCTATTTCACTATGGTCATAATCGTATTCTTCTTCTTCAGATGAACTTTGTTCTAATATTATTGCTTCGTCATCACTTTCAATAAATATTTCATATTTGTAATGTTCTATGTCTGATAAGTCATATCCTATTCTAATATCATAAATTTCTTTGATAATATTCATATCAATAATAATAACTTGTTTTCTTTCTGGACACATATTAGCATAATGTCTTTTTTCTCCACACTTAAAGCATTTACATTTTTTATGGGTTTACGTTTTAGATATTTAATTTTTGGATAAGAAGTTTATGGTTTATATTTTACTTGAAATTTTTTATAAGGTTATTTTTTTGGTTTGGTAGTTTAGGGTTTAGGAACAAAACTAGTTTTGTTTTTTTTTTCCATCACATTTGTTGCGCGTTGGTTTACACCCATATAATAAGGTTGGTAAGACTTTTTCACAACAGTTTGGTGGATTTGGTGAAGTTTTATATTTATGATATAGATGTTAAGATTTTTTAAATGATTGAATAACATATGATTCTTTACAAAATTCTCTAAAGAGGTTTATTTCACAATTTATTATAGTAGATAAACAATTTGTTCCAACATTCCTATTTTTTGTTTCTCTTAGGAAAGTGTGCTAGTAATATTTAAGTTTAATATCCCATGGTGATGAAAATTTATTAAAGTATTCTAATTTCTATTGATTCCAATTTTGAAGAGGTAATCTTCATACTTGGCTAGAGTAATCGGTAGAAAATTCTACTATATAACAAATATTATATAATCTCATTTTCTCTAATATTGTTTCTTTATGATGACTATAGCCAAAAAAATGATCAACATGAAATCATGACTATAGCCAAAAAATTATACCCTAAATTAACTATGATCAAAATACAAGTCAAAATAAATACAATAAAATTTATTTGGATTCATGCTATCATTGATACTGGAGTTTCAATATCTCATATTAATAGTAAGATTATAAAAAAATCATATAGAAAAAACTAATCACATAGAAGAATAAATAACATTTCATGGTAACATAGTAACATTTGAAATCATTGCTAAAATAAGTGAATCAAGAAAAAGAATAAATTAGCAGATCTTATAATAAACAATGTATACAACTTTATTTAATGAATGTAATAACAAGATAGATGAATAGAATATGTATTATGATAAAATTAGAAAATAGACAAATTGATAATCTTTTCCCAATACTAGCTTCAGGAGACACAAAAAGGTATTGTAGAAGAAAATTTTTGGCCTATAACAAAAAATGAAGTTTTACCAAAACATCAAATATTTAATGGATTGACTAAAAATGCAAACTCTAATAAAATATTTAGAAATGTATCTATATATATTTTAGACAAAAATGAAATTGAAGAAAATTTGTCAATCCAGTTGTATATATAATTAGAGAAGGATTAGAAAATATGATTTTTGACAATAATTTCATAATTCAACATTCACCTACACTAATAGATAAAATGTTTAACACCTTCACTAAAGAAGAGAAAAAAATAATAGTACCTAGATTCTTTATAGTTTCGAAAATGTTTGGATTGCCAATAAATATTTCCAAAGAAAATTTTCAAGTTACCCATATAAATAGCATGATTTTTTTTTTGAAAATATTTTGAAATTATGTGATAAGAATCCAAGATATTGTAAACTAGAATTATTATTAGAACATAAAGAAAGAAATCTACGAACTAAACCTATAGTTTATTCTAAGGAAGAAGTAATAGAATTCCGAAAACAAATGTGGGATGAAGAAAATTTTGGCAGCATGTTGTTTTATTTTCTGATCAGTGTTGCAATTTACCCATGCTATATCGTTAAGTCTTTTATGACTTTTTTGCATAATGGGATGGGTCCATCTGCACATGAAGCATGTCCCATACGTATACCCAGGTTAGCATGTTGGAATTGTGTCTGAACTAGCTGTCCAATGAAGCATCCCGTTGTGGACTAACTTCTTGACTTAGTTTTTTCTATTATGTTTTTTATGTCTAAGCCTGAGGCAGCATCTAGTGGTGTACTAGCTCCCCAGACTTAGTTTGTCTGTAGGTGTAAAGCCTGAGGTAGCAACCATTGGTGGGCTAACTCCTCAAACTTAGTTTTTTATAAGACTAGAGCCTGTGGTAGCACCTAGTTGTGGTCAAACTCCCCAAAATTAGTCAAAATTTTAATGTGAAGCTTAAGGCATTGCCCAAAGGTGGGCTAACTTCTCAGAGTTAGCCAACCTTTTTTTCAAGTTCAAGTTGAAATGTCCGGGGAAGCATCTAGTAGTAAACTAACTCCCCAGACATAGTCATTTTGTCCAATGCCTAATGGGCTTATTTAGTTCAAGTCTCATTGGCACAATGGGCCATTCTTCAAGTTCTTGGGCTAAAGAGGCCTAATTTTGTCTTTGTCAGCTAGCAAGGCTTGTTGTTTGCTCTTCAAGGCTAGCAAGGCTTGCTTTTCAACCTATATGCTATTGACTCTGAAAACTAGTCACAGGTCGGCACATCAAAAAGTAGTGTGAGGAAAAAATGAAAAAAGCTTTCACCTCGGTCCCACACTTACATTGATTCCCAAACTTTCATCTCTCGGCATCACTCAAGCACTGAAGAGATAGTTTGAGTCATGTGGGAGGAGAGTGAGGAAGAAATAAAAGAACTTAAAACATGTAGAGAATAAATGATGTGGTCACAAGTAGTTGTGGGCTCCGCTTTGAATTTAATGAAGTGTAGGTTAAGTAAAAGATGACTGTGTGTAACATAGTGCAGGAAACAAGTGTTCGGGTTCAACCTTCTCCTTCTTCGACCAGCCGACAAAGAAGAGTCTCCAACCGATGCTAGCTTGATAAATCTATGCAACTAGTAAACAAAGAACCAAGTGAAAGAGGCTAATTACAACTAGGTGAAATGTAAAAACTGTAAAAGAAAAAGTGAAAGCGAAAACCACAGAATCGGACTAGAACACACTAGATTAGGGTAAGCCCTTACCCCTTTTTTTATATTTTTATGATATAATATAATGAAAAACTATAGAAATAACCAAAAATTGTTGTATAATGAATGGAAAGTAAAGATAGGAGGTGGAACTACTCCAATTGGAGTGGTAAATGATGAAGGACCAATTCGGTCGGCTTGCAATCTGGCACCCTCGGCATAACTTTGGTGTAGAGACTACCACAAAAGACCCCGATGTCAGAATTAAGTGTTGTCTATTGTAATAGATAGAGAACTTGGAGACGAAGAGTTCTTATGATGATGACTTCTCAAACTTTGACCGTGCATCCCTGTAAAAATTATTAAATTGGATGGATGTTGAAAACAGAACCTAATTGCGCATTCTGGTTGTATCAAGCACCACGGGCCCATGACACATCGTAATCGAGCACCATTTGTTGAAAACAGACGATGGCACAGACTATAAGATTTCCTATCATTTTTTTTGGTTCCGTAGGGCTTAGGGTTGTATTTGGCATGTCACTGTCCATTTCCCAATCTTCTTTCTCTTCCATTCTCCTCACGACCCAAACCGATCCTTCAATGCCCAAGTGACATCAAGGGTTGAGTAGTCCAAGGATCAAGGTGACTGTGGAGAAAGAAATAAGAAAAAGAAATGGAGGATAGGCCAGTTTGTGGGAGTCATCTCCTACCGTGTCTCCCATGTGATTAACAAGTTTCCCCTTGAAACCCTAAGGAAGATAACACACACACAACATGATCCAAAGGTGATCCATGGCCTGATAACAAGCAACAAAAAAGTGCCGCCCACACCTTGACTTTCTGATTGATACTGTGACCTTTTGCATGACCGCCTGGTCCTTTGACAATATCGGAAAGATAAACCAAAAGCTAAAATCCTTTATAGAAGTCTCAGGACATGTACAGTCTGGTTTATCAATTTAGAGAGCTACATTTGTGAGTCTTCTTTTAGACACAACAAACAGGAGTCGAAATAGATATTTAGTTTGCAAGATACGGCTCGTGAAGCAGAGGCATAGAGGAGACAGAATTGAGCACTCCCTCACCTTGAGGGTGCGGCCACTGCACCCTCAACCTAAGGGCATGGTATGCATGCCCCCAACCTAGGGATGCATTCAATTCAGGAAACTTGATTTTTTTTCTTATTTTTTGACTTTTCAAACCAAATTTTAAAAGTTTCCTCTTCAATAAATGCTTATTTTGATTGTGCCCTTTAGCTTGGGGATGCATCAATTTTAGAATATGAATTATGGCATATTTCTAGAAATTTCCACATAGAAAAAGGAAATTTTGTGCTGGATGTGCCCTTAAGGTGAGGGCACAACCTGTGCACCCCCGGGGTGGGGGCGTGGCCACTACGCCCCCAACCCGAGGGCGTGTCCAATTCTTTCAGGGTTTTGCTCTGGGTCTACTTCTCCTACAAATTTGAAACTATTCTCAAGAAACAAGGGTTACTCTTGACATCCTCCACCTCCCTAGCCTCATCCCAATCTTCTCAAGGCATTCTCTCTTCATCCTGATGCCTGTAAATCATCCCAAAGTGAGAGAGAAGCCAATCTATGATTTGGCATGCTATTTTTTGATTATTCACTTCCATATATTTCCCTAAGCATTTTGTGGTGATGCCTTATTCAGAAGAAGTGTTCTTTGTCAAGTTATCTTTCATCTCAAATAAACTAATATCAATTCTGACATCTCCTCAGGTAGTGGAAGCTTCTACACCAGCGTTGCATAGCAAATCTAGAGTCTACTTTTTTGCCATCGCATTGTCAGTTTATTTCTATATACTTCCCAGTGAATTCAGCTCATACAATCTTCATACAAACTATTTTCCCGTGAGTTATCATTCATTTTCAACAAGATTTATTCAATTTGAATATTTTTTATGCCCTTAGCACATCTCTCATCGGCATTGCGCTAGTTGTTTCCCATATTTTTATTTTCTATCATCAGAGTTATCTAGTAAAATCAAACCATATCTCAGAGGATTCAAGCAAACTTGTCTTCATCTTAAATCACCCACGATGAGTCTTATTTGTTTTAAAATAAACGGGAGACCATTCTGACTTTTATGTTACTAATAGCTATCTTTGAACCAAGGTTGTGCCGCCAAGTTGTGTGCCAGATTATGCTTTTCCCAGCATCCTTTCTATTTAAAATTTTTTTACATGATCTTGTGGACCTCTACTGAAGAAGTCTTCTGAGTCCTCTTTTTGGTGCACCAAATGACACTCAATTCCAACATCAAGTCTGTCTGTGGTGAGCTCTGCACCGAAGTTGCGCCGCCTAAGATTCTTCGTGCCCCTCAAAGCAAGGGCGCTCACATTGTGTGTAGACATGCCAAATTCTTCTAATTCAGAGCATAAAACTCATTTTTTATATGATAATATATGTGATTAATCTTAGAATGATGCCAGGTCCTTTTAATGTTGATTTGGAGCTTCGTCGAATGAAATCGGATAATTTCTGAAGTTTTCTGCACAAAATCGTAGTTTCCAAGCGAAAGCCACACGTAAATCGTGTAAACATGGAAATTCGTTGAATGACCAATGCCTAATGATCATGCATTGGAGGTTATAGTTAGATTCACACTTCAAACATGTTTTGTTGCATGCCGTGTCTTTCCGGTTGGCCGTCGGACTCATTCCGACCAGTATCGGATCTTCTATTCACTATCCTAACTTATGGAGAAAATTATGAAGCTTTTAAGGGTGTTATGGCTGATCCAATGCTATAGAAAGTTTCTTCGGCTTGTTATATTTCCAACACAATAAACGGCGTCGAATTCTGAGTTCGGGAGGGTTCGCAATGGCCTTCAGAACAAAGACGCGCAAAAATAGTCTCATGTGCCCTGGACCCAGGGCACGTGGCCATGCGCCTTGCCGATTGAGGGCACGAGGCAACCAGTTTTCAACCGGGACTCTACCACTGACCAGATCAGATCAAATTTTTCTGCCGGATCAGACCGAATTTGTAGGGTGGATAGGATGCGCCCCCTCCAGGGGGCACATGCGCCCAGCACCAAGGCGCATGCAGCCAGGACCAGGGCGCAAGGTGCCATATTTTTTAGATTGGATCGCGACATTTTTCCCCTATAAATTAAGGCCGATTCTGGTCATTCCAAAGGCTAGTTCACGATTCCCCAGGCATCTCAAGACATCCAAGCTCTCTCCTGCATCAATTTTATGATTTTTTGAGAGAGAATTTCAAGTTTTTAGAGAGAGAAAAGTTGGTTCAGGAGAGAGGAAGGCTGGCTGCCAGGTCTCTCTTCTTCGGCCTTTATAGCAGTGTGTGGATGTCTACTGCCTGAGCTCTCAATACCAAAGTTCCTCCTCACCAAGTCTTCTTCAGTTTGCAATTGATGGCATGTGATTCCGACGTCGGGGTTGATCGTGATTTGGCCATATCATTCTATATTCTTATCAAAATCTTTCTATTCTTCTTTCTATCTCTTTGTTTCGTGATTCTCCACCTCCTATCATTTTTTTACATTTTTGAGTTATTTTTAGTTTGTTAATCTGAAAATAAAAAAGAGGGGTTAGAGATAACCTGAAACCGGTCAGTTTCTAGTCAATTGTGCGTTTCATGTCATTTTATTTACATATACTCCACTTTGTCAAGTTCTAATTATCTTTAACCTACACTCTTCACGCTAAGGTACACACAGTCAATCTTATTTCATAAATCGGAACCCGCGGTTCCTATTACCACATGTCTTAATTTCCTTCTTCTCATCCTCCTCCCACATGACCCGAATCATCTCTTTGGTGATCGAGCGACGCCAAGGGATGAAAGTTCGAGGATCAATGTGAGTGTGAGACCGAGGTGAGAGTTGCTTTCCGTGTTTTCTTCCTTTCTTTCTCATCCCCTCTTGAGGTGACAATTTAGATTCACGAACTTTCCTGAAAAGGAGAGGCTCGTCGAATTTTCGGAGTCGACATTGTGCCCTCAAAGCCAGGGTGTTGGTATTCCACCCCTTCCTAAGTGCAAGCTGACGAAATTGGTCATTTTTCACCCATTTTAGTTTTGATTAGAGCCGTTCAAGTTTCTACTTCTTTCTCATTCATCCAACATCATTTATACATCTTTTTTTTTCAACATCTTATATCATCATGAAAACCTAAAAAAAGGTTAGGGCTAACCCTAAAATTAGTGAGTTCTTTTCTGATTGCATTTTTATACAACTTTCTTTACAATTACTACACTTCATTCAGTTATAATCCTTTTTTCACTTGTTTTATTGACTTCTAGTTGCATATGTACATAAAGCTAGCATCGATTGAGGACTCTTCTTCATTGGCCAGCCGACGAAGGAGAAGGTGGAACCCAAATACCCATTTCCTGCACTAAGGCACACACGGTCAACACTTACACACTCCATGTTTTATTCACTTTATATTGGAGCCCGTGGCTCTTGGTGGCCTCCTTTCTTCACCTATACTCCATCCCCTCTCTTATTTCTAGTTACTTTTAATTTTATTTTTTTCATTCTTTCCCACACGACCTAAACCGTCTCTTTGGTGCCCAAGTGACACCGAGGGCCAAAAGTTGGATGATCAATGTGAGTGTGGGCTGAGGTGAGAGTTTCTCCTCACTTCACCTTTCTGAAGTGTTGACCAAAAATATGTTTTTGAAGTTGACAGCTTCTTGGCGACCACACTGGGATAACCATTGTCTTTAATCGTGCTTGTTTGATGTTCTAAGTGCAACTAGTCTTTTCTTCAAACTAGTTCCCGCACGAGCCACCTTTTCTTTCACCTCTTTCTTATCAGTCTTTGCGTGGACCCCAGCCTTATTTTCCACTTTTTCAGATCTATCTCCATTTGGACTCCACCTTTTCTTTTACATTCACAAGCTGTTTCCCGCCCAAACCACTGTTTAGTTACTAGTTGTTTGCTTTGTAGCATGGTTCATAGTCTTGCTTTCATATTTCATTCACATGCATGATTTGCATCATTGATTGCTTTCATCTCATTCATGTTATTCTATTTTTGCTCAAATTGATTTCTCCTCTTTTTCTCTCTCCCTTTTACATTTGCATTAGATTTGCATCAGGTACTGGACTTGTTTTAATCCGTAAAGCATTTGAGGCGGTGGCTCTCTCTCCCAACACACCTTCACTCTTCAAAAACCTTCATGGTGGATTCCAACCTATCTTTCAGGATATTTGTTCCTAGTTGACTTGGTTTGTTTCCATAAGGCCTCTGTAAGTCCCCATTCATGGAGTATTTCTCTTTGCATGATTGGGCTAGTTATATCATTTATCCCATAACTCAAAAAACCCAAGTGCCCATTCATGGTGAGTTTGGAGATTGGAGCAATTTGAATCAAACCCATTGGAGTTGAGTGAACAATTACTAACAATCCACCTAATATAAAATTTATACAAAACTATTGCGTACTCAATCAAAAGTCTTTGCACAACTTGTCTGTCAATAATTGAAATTAAGAAACCTTCAAAACTCAAAAATAACAAATGTATCTCTAATTTTTTGCTCAACTTGTTTGTCAAATCAAAACTAAATATAACACAAATTTTCAAAACATCAAAGTAATTAAAAGAATCGCTTTAATTTTATGTTCAACTTGCTTGTCATTAAAAAAGTGAAAACAACAAAAACTAAAACAACAAATAAAATGTTCTTTTTTTTTCATATACTATTTGACATTATGCCCATGATGCTAAAGTCTGGAAAGCGCATCAGGATGTCAGACAACCACTACGAACAAATGCAAGACCCACACATGGCTCGAGTTGAGAGCCAAGTTTATGAAGTCCCTAAACTAGAAGTGCAACAAGAAATTGACCATAATTATATTATTTCCATATACAAAATAACTTTTAAAAACTCAACCTCGATCATATCACAATCTTAAAAATGCTTATTATGGCTTGGGGCAAGAAGGCAATCGACCATACCTCTGCCTAAGTGGGTCAGATTGCTACTTCCTCTCCCCATCCTCAACCATGTCATTTGATCATTGCCCCTAAGGGGCATTTTCACTTCACTATAGGCATTCACCAGACAAATTATTTGCCGGGCCATGCTCCCAACATGGCTCCATCACTAGCCCGACCTTATATTCTTGTTGTTCTACCATCAACAACAACTCACCCTGCATTGGCATCTGGGCCCCACCATTTGGCCCAAACACACTCTTCTGATTACACTTTAATGAGTATGCACACTTGGATGAGTGAACAATACAAGGAGTTAAAGTAAAAATTGGATGCCAAGGCTACACTAGTGGTCTCCATCCCTTCTTTCCCTAACCTTCATCTTTCCCCTACCAAGATGCCAATCTTCTATTGTTACAATGGCACAGGCAACCCATTCTTTCATATGAAGAGCTTTTTCTATGATTCATCTTTATAGAAGAAACAAAGCCCTCGTAAGTTCCTATAGTGGTATCAAGTTCATGTAGAGCTCACTTACTCTATCACTAACCTGATTGCTGTAAAGATGAAAGAAGATGAGGATTTTATGCACTATGCTAATAAGTGGAGGTCAATGGTTGATAAGCTTAAAGATACAACCTCAGAGCCAAAACAAGTTAAGATGATCGTTGCCAATGCTATTCTGACTCTAAGAAATGTTTTGGTCTTGTATTGTCCTAAAACCATGCATGAGTTATATGATGGGGTGAGGCACATTCAAGCTCAACTTAAGGATACATTGATCATAGATTCAATATAAAGAGCTGAGGATGTAGGAAAAACTATAGGGAACTGTTAGTATCGACATAGGAACCTTCAACAATGTAAGGTTGCCCATAAGGAAACCAATCATTTTCATTCTTTCCATCCGCAAACTCATATTTCTTAGTTGGCCACATATCCCATGGCCCCTCAACTAGTTGAACAACTTGTGACTCCTCAACAACTTCCACAACTGTTTGTACAATGAAGCAAAACAATCCTAAATATAATAATTCCATCGGAGAATCTCAAATCCAAATTGATGGTGATTCTTTCAACTCTCAACCAACCCCTCGTATCCTTCCAAAATTCCCTAGACTAGGCATACCCTCTGCCCTTGAACAACTTGAGGAGAAGCCTGTTGTGGGGAGTTTAGATGAAGAAATCACAAGTGAATTTGTTTGTTAATCTAAGAAAGGACTAGGCAAAGATTTACAAGGGATAGGTCAACCAGTGTAATAATTGAAATTAGTCTTTGAAGCGAGAATTGATCTTCAAGAATTGACCCTTGAACTAAAGAATGAAGAGATAGAATCGGTCAGTTAAATAGGGAACAAATCATTGCCTTAGGTCCTCCATGTTCATGGGCCACAATTGAACTTTCAATGTATGGAAGAATTAGGGTCATCATCAGAGCATGCAATTACACAACTAGAAGAACACAACCATAAGCTAGGCATGGATTTTCTAGGCATTGATTAGCCATTACAATCATTTGAATTAATCCTTGAAGTTGGTCAGACTGAATTGACCCTTGAACCAGAAAGTAAGAAGATAAAATTGGTCGATGAAATGAGTAATGAATCTAGGTAGGTAAATTTCTTAGTATCAATCTTAGGGCCATGAACCATACTCTATTCTCCTTGTAAGCAACAATCTGGCCCATGGGCCAACACTCAATCAATTTTTGGGCCATGACCCTTATCGCATCTTTTGTGCAATCAATAATCAAGCCCATGGGTCCACAATCCGTCAATCCTAGGGCCATCTCCCTTGCTTCTTCCTTCTCAGAATCATTGATTGGGCCTAGGGGCCCAGATTCCTTCAATCCTAGGGCCACAACCCATACTTCGTTCACTTAAAATGGGCCCTTATGCCCTTTTCCTTCAACTGGGCCAACATGTCTTTTTTCATCAGCTGGGGCCGCGTGCCGCTTTTCATCAGTTAGGCCTATGTGCTTCTTTTCATCAAATAGGCCCTCGTGCCCCCTTTATCAACTAGGTCCATGTACCCCTTTTATCCAGCTAGGCCCATGCACCCATTTTACTCAACTAGGTCTATGTGGCCCTACTTTTCTAAATCAACCCCACTCGCCAACATTTTTTCACAACTAGGTCTGCATTCCCACAATTTTTTTCAATCAGGCTCACGCACCCACATTTCTCCACAACTAGGCCAGTGTGCCCAAAATCTTTTTTCAATTCAACCTATGTGCCTACAATTCATCCCAATCAGGCCCACGTGTCCACAATTCACCTAAACCGGGCCCACGTGGCCAAGTTTCTTTCGCCCGTGTGCCCAGATTTCTTCACAATCGGGCCTTTGTACCCAAATTCCTTCACAATCGGGCCCATGTGCCTGCATTCCTTCATAATAGGGCTCATTTCCCCATCTTTCATCAACTTTAGGCCCATGTGCCAACCTTCTATCAATCTTGAGCCCAAATACCTGCCCTCCCTCCAATTTTGGCTCACACACCCATACTAGTCATTGGCGCCCACAAGCCCATAACCAATCTTCAAAATCAAAATCATGCTTCCAATTGCCTAAATTTGGTCCATGAGCCCACTCTTTTATTTGGGTCCCTCGAGCTCAATCATCAATCGGGTCCTTGTGCCCAACACAATCAATTGGGCCCTCATGCCCATCACCATCAATTGGGCCCTCATGCCTATCAGCATCAACTGGGTCCTTTGACGGCATTCAACTCTTGGGGCCACGTGACCCTTGATTCTAACCATTTTTGGGCCTTCAAACCCTGGGCCTTGTTGACTCCAAAAACAGGCTTGTCATTATCTAGATCACCAGCACAAAAGGGGAGATGAGAAAGATAGAGAGCAAAACACGAAAAAACTCTCACCTCGGTCCCACACTCACATTGATTCCTGAACTTTTATCTCTTGGCATCACTCGAGCACTAAAGAGACGATTCAGGTTGTGTAGGAGGAGAGTGAGTACAAAATAAATAACTAAATGCATGAAGGAATGAAAGTAGGTGGTCCCCAGGAACCACGGGCTCTACTTTGAATGAAATAAAATGCAAATTAAGTAATGAATGACCGTGTGTACCTTAGAACAGGAAAAAGTGTGTGCAGGTTCAACCTTCTTTTTCTTCGGCCGACCAATGAAGAAGAGTCTCCAACTAATGCTAGCTTTATAAACCTGTGCAACTGGAACAATGAATCAAGTAAAGAAAATTGATTAGAACAAGGTGAAGTGTAGAAACTGTAAGAAGAAAGATAAGGAAGGGAGCAATTGAATTTGAACTCACTGAATTGGGGAGAGCCGTCACCCCTTTTTATATATTTAGATGATAAAAATGATGAAAAGCTAAATTAAAATGACCTAAAGATGCTTTAAATTAAATAGAAAAGACTTAGGAAGTATGATGGCTTGGATTGGAGCCGGAACGAGCAAAAGAAGCTAGTTCGGATGGCCTACTCTCAGGTGAGTGTGGTATCTTGCCGGTGCGACTTTGGTGAAAAGGCTGCTAATGTCGACCCCGATGTCAAAATTGAGTGTTGTTTGTTTCTACAGACAGAGAACTTAGAGGAGAAGAGATCTTAAGTAATTGAACAAATGTAAAATTAAAATCTGATTGCATGACCTCGATACAGAAATCACCACAGACAAAAGACATGTCAAAATCAAGTGTTGTTGGATGCAAATAAAAAAAGACAGAGATGCAGCTTTCTTCTGTTGACCATTTTGGCAGTAAGCATCCTGAGAATTCTGTAGAGGCCAATGAAAAATGTTGATGTAGAGAGCATGAATCGGGCCTCCTTCTTCATGTTGGGGTCGATCTCTCACCAACGGATCAGAGTAGAACATGAAAGAGAGCTTGGAGAAGAACTTGGATGACCTCTAGACACACTAGAGCATGCGTGATCAACCCCGATCATTGAGAATGACCCTCAATTTATAGGATAAGCTCTCCAAATTAGTACACTAGACGGCACACATTCTAAAACTTCTGTACAAGATTTTAAACTCCGGTATACGATTCCAAGGTTGCTGAAAGCTAGAGTGGTGATCCAAAAGGACATGGTTTTGATCAAGGAGCCTAGGGTCAACTTGGGTGACTTAAAACAATGACTGAACTGTTGGGAATCGGTCCAATCAGATTGGCGCATTGGAATAATTCGATTCCATGTATATCATTGTCTTGGTCTCGATCGAAATCGAACGACGTCGATAAAACTGGTATTCGAAACGATTTAAAACATGTACCTTTGCGGGATTCAAATAATCTTTAAAGACCGGAGAAGATTGAGCGTTCTTACGCTCATTCAGCTACTCAAGTGTGCAGCCTCTAGTCGTATCCACACGAGCCGCCTCCATAGTCGGGTTCTACTTTGTGTCGGACGTTCTGACTCGCCCCGGATGAAGTCCCATCGACTCTTGACGGCCTCCACCATAGGAAAACATGAAGGAGAGAGGTAGGGACGAATTTTACAGCCCTTGGCTTGTGGGGCTCATGCACAATTCGCTATTATATAGAGAATTTGGAGTTTATCAAAAAAATTGCTGCTTTCTATGTATTTACACTTTTGCCCTCAAACTTATGAATTAACCCTTGTGTGTGTGACCTACTAGGCTCAATAGCCTAGTAGGTGCCTAATTAAAAGAAAAACTTGTACTCTTATGTGTGTGACCTACTAGGCATTGACTGTCAACTCCTAAATATACTGACACTATGGAATCTTGTACTCGTAATTGGATCAATTGGAAAACCCTTTTTCAATTATCTTATCTACCTTGGCCAAGGATTTAGAGTACTATCCATAGGACATTCTCTTTCTCCTACCGAGAGTGGACAATTCCCTATTGTCCGCTTAATTGTCTCCACCAGGTTTCCCATATACCCAATCCATTAACTATACAGGACCACAATACTAAGTGATCCTTAAATCAATAGTCAAAGTACATGGTATGCCTAGCAAGACATCTTTGGCGACTCAGGTCAAAGATCCAACCATGCAACCGTGATGATAGAATACCCTGATCGACAGTTCGGTAAGATACCATTTAGGGATTCTATACTGGTCAGTTCAGTGAACTCATTTCTCTAATGAGCACCTGTACATGTATCTCAGTGTCTCCAATACACTAGTCTTACCAGATATTTGATGTCCCATCTCGAGGATCCTATGACTGGGAACATTTAGAGTACATGCTTCTAGATGACTGATCTCATTATCATGATCTCATCATGATTCAATCATCATTGCATGCAACCTAGGACTTCATTACGCTAAACGCATCTAGATAGAGCAAGTAATGAAGATTATGCCATTTATACTGAATAAGATATTACAAGAAATGTAAAATCATATCACATATGATTGACTTGTAGGACATACATTTCTATCAATCTCCCACTTGCACTAAAGCCAATCACCCACATGTCTGATCTCCATCAGCCCAAGGTGACCCTCAAACACACTTTGAGTCAGGGCCTTAGTTAGTGGATCTGTAATATTTATAGTTTAAGATACTCTATCTTTAATTATATCTTCTTGAGTTGCAGCCACTCTGAACAAGTAGTATTCCCATAGAAGTGTTTAAACTTCTGATGAGATAAAGGCTTTACTACAAAAGTAATAATCCATCATTTTCATAAAATAATGGTACATTATCAGAGATATTAGGGACAACTCCCTAAAATAAGATGAACTCCTTCATCTAGGCTACTTCTTAAGCAGTCAGCAACAATTATAATTTGTAAAATCTACAGTGCCTATAGCATGGAACTTTTCCAGCTCACCGCACCACCATCTAGGTAAACATGTACCATAGCTACCAGTCATATGTAACTTGAAGTTTAAGTCTAACTCAAACTTCCAGTCCTATCCTCCATACTCGAAATGCATCCTTGGTACTTTTCAAGTACTTAAGGATATACTTCTCAACTATCCAGTGACTCTCACTTGGATTTGCCTGATGATTACTCATAACACTTAGAGTACTCATCACATTATGCTATGCACATAGTATACATGATAGACCCTATGACTATGGCATAAGAAATTATATTCATGTATTATATCTCTTTTTAAAAGAGATAAACTCCATATCTTGTGGGCAAGGCACCTCTATAGGAGTTTTCATGTCAAACCCTTTGACAATGGTGTCTATGTACAACAAAAGCCAAGCATTCCTTTTAGATCTATTTCTATAGACCTAAATCCTTAGGAGGCTTCTTTCAGAATAATTATGAAGGATTCATTTTATAGTTAGGCTCCATGGATGATAACATACCTACATTATTCATAATGAGTAGTATGGCATCAATATAAAATGTCTAGAATACAATATCACTCCCACTAGCATTTTTATGCACACAAGGTTCTTCTTCATTCCAAATGAAGTCATAAGATTCAATCTTATCAAATCTTATATTCTAATGTTGAGAATGTTGTTGTAGTCCATGAATGGACATTACCAACGTGTACACATTCTTCGGATGTTTTGGGACTCACATCCCTCAAGTTGTATCATGTACACCTTCCCTTAAATTTCACCATTAGAGAAATATTACCTTAACATCCTAATTGACATATCTCATAGTCATAATGTGTACCAATAAAATCTAAATGGATTGAATTATGTCAATGGTTAAAAGATATCATCATAGTCAACTCCTTAACTTAGATGATGCCTTTTCAATCATCCATGCCTTGAAGGTCTCACCTTCAAATTCACTCCTATCCATCTTTTCTTTTCATTTACACCTAATGGGTACTTTACCCTCAGGTAGATCTACCAAGTTCCAAACATGGTTAAAATAGATGGATATTAGTATAGATTTTATTGTCTCCTCCTATTTAAGAATCAATATCTCATATTACCTTTCATAGGTCTTTGGATCAACATCCTCACTTTATTGTGCCTATATTCTTCCATCAAAGATATGTCTCACATATCTACAAAGTTGAATTAGCACAATTAATGACCTATGATGCGTGCTATTATTAATCAGTACCTTAATAGAAGTGTCTTTGAGTTGTGGGTCTGGAACACCTTCTAGAAATTTCTTGTTCCCACTGTTTTCTTCAAGGAGAAACTCTTCCTCTAAGAATACAGTAAGCTAATCAACACATACCTTTTATCTCATAAAGTGGTATATTTTAAATATCCTAAAGTCTCCTTAGGATATCCCACAAGTCTATACTTCTATCTTATATTCTAATTCTTATTGGTTACACATTATCTTAACTAGCTTAAGATCAAGTGTTAACCCCTTTTCCCATATCATATACGGAATGATCAGAATAAATTTAGAAGGTACCAATATAAAGTGGTTATATTGAGTGCTTAGCCCTGAATAGACAAGGAATATATTGCAAAGGTTGTCATTACTTGTGTCATGTCACATATGACACAATCACCCTTGTTTCTACTACTCAAGTAAGCTAAAGGTTATAGGGAGATGTCCATCAAGACAAAATTGTAATATCCTTCAAATGATATATGAATCTAGTACTTGAGTATTTCACTTCTTGATTTAATCAAAAAGCTTTAATACTCTTTCCCTTTATTCTTTACTTCATTTATAACCTTAGACAATTTCTCAAAGCCTCATATTTGCACTTCACAAGCGCACATATCTATGCCTAGAGATATTATCTATTAAAGATGAAGTAAGAATGTTCATCTTTAGCCTTAATAGATATAGACCAACACACATCCAAATGTACAAGTTCTAATAACTCCTTGGTCCACCCTCCATTTCTAGTAAATGGAGAGATAGTCATTTTCAATGAGATAAGACTCATATTTGGTTAATGATTCAAAATCATTTGCCTTCATGTTTCCATCTATATGGAACTTCTTAAGTCTTTTCTCATTGATATGACCATGTCTATATTAAGCTAAAGAAATAGATTGATCTATATCAACCCATTTTCTCTAAGAGGAGCATTCACACATACCATGAGAGCTTCCATATCTCATATAAGTAAATTATTTACTAAGCTTCCACTAGTAAACATTTTTCCTTTCATATTCTTAGAATAATTACCATTTCCATAACTCAAAATAAATCAATATTTACTCAAGTAGGAAATATTGATATTGTTCATATAGAAGGATAAAACCAACAATCTTTATCATAAAAACACCCTAAAAGGCTACTAAAGATTTGTACCTCCCACTATCAAAGATACAACTCCTGCACCATTTGTATATGTAGGTTAATCTTTATACGTCAAGCCTTCATTTACTTGTCATTATCTGCAACCTTTGTAGATATAAGATGCATATTTAGTATCTCATACCAATAAATGCTTATATAACATCTTATAGAAGATTATGTATATCTAATATCTCATACAAGATACACACATTACACCATAAGACATATGTTTAGTATCTTATACTATAATATACACAAATAGTATCTTATACCTGATGTGTATATGTGTATGACAAGTAAGTCAATGACTGAGATGCCAAAAGCTTCTCAAGCTCCTCCAGCTCCTCCTTTGCAATATTTATATATTCAATATACTTTCCCACCAATCATTATCATGATAGTAGAAGAGAAATCCTATGTCTTATTTGGCCTTAATATCCTCGACCAACTTCTTGACTTTTATCTATGCCTTCATTTTCTCATCTAATGATCTTACTTCTTTTCATTGGTCTTACCAACAAGAAGTATTGAAGATGTATTGTTATTTTAATCTTGTCTTAAATTTTCTCATCACCATGAACCATGATAGATCTCATATCCATCTGTCCATGTTGCCTCTAAACTTTATATAGAGACCAACATTTAGTGTAAGATAAACAATACATCTTTCTAATGAGATGAAGATCTCATCTTCTCTTACTACATTAGATGATTAGTAGGCACCCACTTCCTAAGTAGGTTAGTTACATGGTCAACCATGAGAACACTTCTCATGATTCTAAACCAGTCAAGGAAGTTAATATAAATGAGCCTAATGACTTCTAGTAAGCAAGATAACTGATGGTTATGAATTTAATTCTATAATGGAGATATAATTTTATTTAGAAAATATTGCAGACATTCAATGTAAGTTAAGATATGGTCTTTTATCCTAATTTATGCTCCCACTAATTTTGATGAATTTGCATAACCCTCATTATGCAAAGACGGGATAACACGATGATATCCTAGTGGGGACTAAGACCCTATTAACCTTATGGTGACGACCTTCTGGAAAACATAACAAGTCATCCCATACTTAATAGGTAGGCAACTTTTGCCAGTTGCAACTCTTGCAACACTTAGTCATTTAGCCTCTAGAGTCATGACCTTGTGAGAAACACAACAAGTCATATACTCTAGTTAGGTCAAATCCTCTTGTTACGTTATGGGTATGGGTTCTCAATACAGCCCTTGTAGGAAACACAACAAGGCCATGCCAATGGTCCACCCCAAGGTTCGACTTTAAGCCTTGGCCACGATCACCAATCCCTTACTGAGTAAGCCTAGTGGGAAACACAACAAACTCACCCAATCTAAGATTGGCTAATCAAGACCATAACAACGGAAGGCTACATGGGTCACTCTTAATGTCCCACGCTTATCAACCTAATTTAAATGAGGAGGGGTTTTTATTTTAGTCTCATCAGAGTATGTGCTACATATATATATGAATACCTTTGAATACCATATATCTAAGGTATCTAGCACACTGAATACCATATATCTAAGGTATCTAGCACACTCACATACATATCAAATATGCAAAATTTAAATAGATGATCATGGACTTTAACCACATTAATGCATGACCAGAGCCAGATCGGTATGTATTAAAGGATTCAGCATCCCATGCCGGTGTTGATATGCCATTATGCCTTGAAGAACCCTTCTCCTTGCATCTTGCTCTCTCCTCCAGCTCGATCAGTCTTCTTGTCATTACAAGAGCATTAAGGGTACGCAGACCCATAAATGTACATTAATCATATAAGAAACCTTGATCTTAATCAAGGGAGTACATTTTAGAGGGAGGTAGAATATACAATCAGAATTGATAAGAGAGAAGATTAGGCACGCAGGCCCTTAATTACATGCCAACTTCAAACAAGCATCATCACATGACATACACTTAGTCCATGATCATCCAAACATTCACACATACATGTCATCACATGAACATAGTGTGAATACGTGGTAACAATATGATATAACTATTATATCATAAAAATATACATCATAATTTTGAAATTCTCAATTTCATGCTTGATGAATTATTCATGAAGTAAATAACATGAAATACATATAAACAATTTATATGACATAAACAAGCATCTCCAAACAATTTGGACAATATGTATTCTCAAAACTATACAAAGTGTCAATCAATGTCTTAATCATCATTATGAAAAATCATACTTTACAGAATTAATTTAGACATTAATTTTTCAAGTTAAGTCATTAAAACAATTTTAAAACTTAACAATGAATGAATCTATTACAATGGAGCTCAAAATCATATAAAAGATCATCAAACACTTTGATAATCTATTATATGATATTCCAGAATTTTTCACAAAATTTTTGAAATTTTTATAGTACTTTTTGGATTTTATATTGATTTAAAACAATTTTAAATCAAATAAAATAGGCCTTGGCGCATTGCGCCGCCCTACTCGCGACCTTCGGTGCGCCGGTCATGCACCGCGGGAGCCAGTGCACGGCGCTTGCTTGTGCAACGTGGGCGCAACGCCCGAGAGCCGCCGCGCACGCGATGCGGCGTGCATTAAAATTTTTTTATTTTATTTTGCGCGCGCTACGTGCGCGTGGTAACCGCACGCAGTATTCGCGGTCAAACCGCGTTCAAAGCGCGTTGACCGGCGTCGACGGATCCTGTTATCGGGTCCAGACCATCGTCTTCCCCGCCTGATAAGGCATGAACAGTAACCGCAGAAAGGGACCTTGACCTTCTTAAATCTGGACTTTCCAGTATCCAAAAAATCTACAAAAATAGTAGATCGATTCTAAATCAAATAAGGAATCCAAAGATACCATTTTATTTCTGTGACAAAATCCCAATCAATGAGAAAATAGGAAAGAAGCGCCGCCAGCCCTAAAGTTTCTCCCCGTCGGAAAAACTCTAAAACGACCTCCGACGGCACCGTTCGAAGCCAAATAACGATGGAAAACTCTTGGTAATCACATTACCTATCTTATAAACCATCTATTAGACATCAAATGTCTCTATGGATGAATATCTCAAGAAATCCCCAAATCGAACCGGTGAATTCCGTAAAACGAAATCACCATCTTTCAGACCCTCTACCGGACTCTCCGGTGGTCCAAAATTTAAATGGTTTGTGGCGTTAGAAGGCCCTTTGTCACGAGATTCATCCAAAAGCAACCAATCTCAAAACCATATCCCATAAGGTTTATGGTTGCTACGTCAAGATGGACATTTGTACAGATTAAGGAAAACATAAAATATATTAAACGACGTCGAAACGATGTCGGAATCTAACGAGACTTCAACTTGGCTTTGATACCACTACTGGGAATCGGTCCAATCAGATTTGCATAGAGGAATAATTCTATTCCATGTATATCAATGTCTTGGTCTCGATCAAAACCGAACGACGTTGATAAAACCGGTATTCGAAACGATTTCGAACACATACCTTTGCAGGATTCAAATAATCCCTAAAGACTAGAGAAGATCGAGTGTTCTTACGCTCATTCAGCTACTCAAGTGTGCAGCCTCTAGTTGTATCCATACGAGCTGCCTCCATAGTCGGGTCCTCCTTTGCGTCGGACCTTCCGACTCGCCACGGATGAAGTCCCATCGACTCTCAACAGCCTCTAGCATAGGAAAAGGAGAAGGAGAGAGGTAGGGATAAATTTTGCAGCCCTTGGCTTGTGGGGCTCATGCTCAATTCGCTATTATTTAGAGAATTTGAAGTTTTTCACAAAAACCTCTGCTTTCTCTATATTTACACCCTAGCCCCCAAACATATGGATTAGCCCTTATGTGTGTGACCTACTAGGCCCAATAGCTCATTTGGTTGAGCCCTAATTAAAAAAAACTTCTTTTAAATTAATTCTATTATCTCATAATAGATTTAACGGCCTACCGATCATAAAGGGTACAAGCCACATCCTATGATCCCAAACGGCTTCGGGGATAAACTCCTCTCCAAAGAGCCTTTCCATCATCGGTTACCACACGGATATAAATCTTTGTCCATCTAATGTCCCGGTCAGATAGGAGTACGGCATTAACTGTCAACTCCTAAATATACCAACACTATGAAATCTTGTACTCGTAATTGGATCAATTGGAAAACCCTTTTCCAATTATCTTATCTACCTTGGCCAAGGATTTAGAGTACTATCTATAAGACATTCTCTTTCTCCTACCGAGAGTGGATGATTCCCTATTGTCCGCTCAATTACCTCCACCGGGTTTCCCATATACCCAATCCATTAACTATACAGGACCACAATACTAAGTGATCCTTAAGTCAATAGTCAAAGTACATGGTACGCCCGGCAAGACATCTTTGGGGACTCAGGTCAAAGATCCAACTGTGCAACCGTGATGATAGAATACCCTGATTGACAGTTCGGTATGATACCATTTAGGGATTCTATACCGATCAGTTCAGTGAACTCATTCCTCTAATGAGAACGTACATGCATCTCAGTGTACCCACACTGATGACCAATGAGATCGATCATTCTCATTATATGAGAAGATATCATATCCACTAGTCTTACCGGATCCTTGATGTCTCGTCTCGAAGATCACACGACTAGGAACATTTAGAATACATGCTTCTAGATGACTGATCTCATTATCATGATCTCATCATGATTCAATCATCATTGCATGCAACCTAGGACTTCATTACGATAGACGCATCTAGATAGAGCAAGTAATAAAGATTATGCATTTATACTTAATAAGATATGACAATAAATGTAAAATCATATCACATATAATTGGCTTGTAGGGCATACATTTCTATCACGAACAAGTCCGGTATGATCGAAAAACTCAGAATCATCGAAAAAGTTGAGAATAACTTGATAAATGTTAAACAAAATTCAAAAAAGTCAGGAATAACCAGGAAACCATAAAATTGACCGAAATGGCTATATGACACCGGTTGGTAAATATAAACATCTAGGGTTGACCTAAAGAACATGGAAAGGCCCGGTGATGATCAGAAAGACATAACACGTGGTTCGAGATAGCCATGACAGTGCGGATCGAAAAGCCTTAATAAAAGTCATTATAAAACTGTGACTTCTGAAATGACTGGCCAGAAACCTAAATGTTGCAAAATTCATGTAGGACTTCCGAGACATTCTATTATGGATCATTATGGGTCAGTCATTAAGTAGGCTTCGTGTTTCAATGATTAGCGTATGACTCTCGCTTGAAGGTTACATCATTTATTTAGAAATCTTCTATCTTTTCTCAACTAATGTGGTTGTCCATTGACTTGCTTGGCTTTTCTCCACAAGGTGATTTGGATCAAATAATGGTCAAATGAAAGAGTAATGCCAATGGATTTAGGGTTTAAGCCTTGAATAAGGTGAAATTGGCATGTCTACCACTTGCCTCACCTTGATGTCGACTTCGCAAGGAAATGGTATGTAGCGAAGTGAAGTGAAATGTAGAGAAGTGTAACGAAGTGGAATGGATCATAATAGAATGTAGTAGAGTGAAATAGCAATGGACTGAAAAGGTGGCATCAAGGTGTAGATATAGAGACGCTCATTGACCAAATTCGGCAAAGGGAATCTCTTCAAGTTTCTTAGGTTACTGTCATGTTTTATCAAGCCTTCTTATGTCTGATTGGTAAGAGATGTGCCACGGGCACGAGAGAAGAACAACCAACCCCCAATGCGGTGGGGAGTCCCCAAATCATGGGTTTGTAGGTTCATCATCAGCCAGTAGCCAGATCTTTGCAATGTTCCTATACTATGATGGGCTAAAGTTTAAAAAGAGAGTTGTTTTGTAAAATAAAAGAATACCAATCAAGAATATTCAGGCTCTTAGATTCATTTAAGTTTTCTAAGAGATAAGATTTGATTGGGAATGGAATGATCTCGAATTCCAAAGGGCAAGCTACTTAAGCTCAACCAATAGAACATGAGGATGATGGTGACACAAGAATGATTATCAAACAGGCACCCGTGGTGAGATGATTGCCATGGTGGGATAAGTTTCAAGATAGTGTTTCAAGAGGCCGTGGTGGGATGGAGATGAAATCAAAAAGGTGATTACAATAGGTGATGGACATGGTTGGATTAACGGGCATGGTGAGATTAATAGACATGGTGGGATATTGAAAAGATGAGGCAAATATTGGGAGAGTGTTGGTAGGGTTTAAAGATCATGGTGGGTAGGTGATGAACATGATGAGATGTATGCAATGACAATGAAAAATGCAATGAGACTAATACTACATGATGCATGCTGGGTTAAAAAAACAACATAAACAAGACTTACTTAACAATTAGTTTAAGATATAGATTGTTTATAAGGTCAGGATACCTAGTCGGGAACCATCGTCTCTCACTGCAAAAATTTGGCTTATTCGTAAGCATGAAGGATGACCCGACCATCGTAGATTTTGATGAAAGAGATCTTGGGTTTGGTCTTCTTCACACCTATGTGTCAACTCCTAAAATTTGAGGGGGCATTTCCTTTTTAGGGAAGTCTATGAATCCGTATCGTCACCTCAAGAGGGGATGAGAAAGAAAGGAAGAAAACATGGAAAGCAACTCTCACCTCGGTCCCACATTCACATTGATCCCCGAACTTTCATCCCTTGGCATCGCTCGATCACCAAAGAGATGGTTTGGGTCATGTGGGAGGAGGATGAGAAGAAGAAAATTAAGACATGTGGTCGCCAGGAATCGTGGGTTCTGATTTATGTAATGAAGATGACCGTGTGTACCTTAGCATGAAGAGTGTGGGTCAAAGCTTCTCCTTCTTCGACTGGCCGATGAAGAAGAGCCTGAACGCGTGGGTGCTTGATTTTCTATGCAACTAGACAAACTAACAAGTGAAAAAGACAATTAGAACTAAACAAAGTAGAGTATATGTAAATAAAATGACATAAAACACACAACTGACTAGAAACTGATCGGATTCGGGTTATCTCTAACCCCTCTTTTTTATTTTCGGATTAATAGACTAAAAATAATTCAAAAAAATGAAAAAAAATGATAGGAGGATGGAGAATCATGAGAAAAGAAGATAGAAAAAAGAATAGAAAGATTATGATAAGAATAGAGAGAGATACGGCCAAATCTGGGTTGTCAAAAAAGCCAAGCAGTAGTCCAAGATTTGCCAAGTGTGACTTTGCTTTTGCGCTGGTCACAACCAGCCCCGACCACAGAATCAGGTGCCATTGATTGTAAACTAAAGAAGACTTAGAGAGGAAGCACTTTGATGTTGAGAGATCGGGCTGAAGACATCTACACACGGCTGAAGAAGCCATAAAAGAGAGACCTAGCAGATCACCTGCAGACCAGCCTTCCTCTCTCCTGAAGCAACTTTTCTCTCTCTAAAAACTCAAAATTCTCTCTCTAAACAACACAAAATTGATGCAGGAAGGAGCTTGGACGTCTTGAGATGCCTGGGGGGTCATGAACCAACCTTTAGAATGACTAGAATCGACCTTAACTTATAGGAGAAAAACATCGCGATCCGTCCTAAAAAATAAGGGACCTTGCACCCTGGTGCTAGGCGCATGCGCCCCTAGAGGGGTCGTATGCTATCCACCCTACAAAGCTGGTCTGATCCTGCCGAAAAATTTGATATGATCTAGTAAAAGGTAGAGTCCTTGTTGAAAACTGATTACCTCGTGCCTCAGGGGCAGGGCGCATGGCCACATGCCCTGGGTCCAGGGCACATGGGACTATTTTTACGCGCCTTTCTTCTGAAAGCCATTGTGAACACTCCTAAACTCTGAATTTGATGCTGTTTGTTGCGTTGGAAAGATAATAGGATTAAGAAACTTTATATAGCATTGGATCAGCCATAACACTTTTAAAAACTTCAAAATTTTTCTAGAAATTAGGATAGTGAATAGAAGATCCGATACTGGTTGGAATGACTCCGACGGCCAACTGAAAAGACACGGCATGAAACAAAACTTGTCCGAAGTGTGAATCTAACCATAAACTAAAATGCATGATCATTAGGCATTGGTGATTCAGCCAATTTCTATGTTTACATGATTTACGTGTGGCTTTCACTCAGAAATTACAGCTTTTTGTGGAAAACTCCAGAAAACATCCGATTTCGTTTGACAAAGCTCCAAATCAACTTTAAAAGGACCCGGCATCATTATAAGATCAAACACACATATTACTCTATGAAACATGAGTTTTGTGCTCTGAACTAGGAAAATTTTGGTGTGTCTACAGCTTGCCACGCCTTAATGTCGACTTTGTAAGTGATTGGCATATAATAAAGCGGAGTGATTCGGATTGAACTGTAATGGAATGCAAGTGAGCGTAGATGAATGTAGTGGAATGAAATGATGATGGATTGAAAAGGTGACAACAAGGTGTAGATATAGACACGCTTATCTACTTGATCCAGCAAAAATAAATTTCTCTAAGTATTTTAGATCGCCTTCATGTTCCTTCAAGACCTCATATAATTGATTGGTAAAAGACATGTCATTGGCATGAGAGATGAAAATTAAAGAATAAAGGATGTAGACAACCCTCAGCACAGTGAGGAGTTCTCAAATTCATAGGTTCATCATCATCCAGAAATCTAAACTTTGTAGTGTTCTTGTATTATGATGGGCTAAAGTTTAAAAAAGAAATTGATTTTAAAATGAAAAGAATGCAAATCCATCATATTTAGAATCTCAAGTTCATTTAATTTCACCAAAATACTCAGTTTAATTCTGAGTGGAATAACATGAAATTCAAGAAAGGTTTGTTTAAGCATAACAAAATTGCTCGGGTATCGTGAAAACCATGAATCATGCTTTGACATAAAATCGAGTATTCATAAAATGGCAAAACAGACTTAAGCCATAGTGGGATTGAAAGATAGTGGTGGGACTAACATAGAATGATGAGAATGACAAACACGACATGGTGGGATAAAATAAAAGACATGATGGGATAAATGAAAGGAAAGAATAAAAAAATGGTGGGATAAAAGAAAGGAAAGAATACAAAAATGGTGGGATAAAATAAAATAGTAAAACAAGGTGGGATAACATTGGTAATGATGAAGAATGAAAAAGAGATGGATATGAAAATATAGAAAATTATGTAGAAAATAGTTGAAGATATAGATTGTCTATTGGAGGTCAAGACACCTGATTAGGAACTATCGTCCCTCTAATGTTCAATTTTGGCTTATCCGTGAGTGTGAAGAAATGACCAAGCCGTCGTAGATTTTGTTGAAGGGGATCTTGAGCCCAGTCATCTTCACCCTCAAGGTCTTCAACATCAATGCATAAAATACATATCAAATGAACCTAACATAACTAAATGACAAATGGTAGGAGTGATGTGAAGTGCAAAATGGAATGATGGTGATGATGTGAGATTGATGTGAAACTGAGTGTAGTCTTCAGGCATGGTTTATCAACTTGCATCGACCGCCTGATTCATCAGCACTATGATGATACTTGACTAGGTGGCCCTTCCTTTCTTTTCGTCGCAGGGCTGGCATGACGTTCCTTCTGGAACACCGATCTCACCAATTCACCTATTGGACTTAAAAGGTTGCCTACACATTTCTAGTTAGTACCCAACAGATGAAATTGTTATATGAAGCAGATTTTTCCCGAAATAAACGACTGAAGTTTTAATATTAAAACTATCATTTGGAGGTCAAAACAATGTTTTTAATGATGGTTTCTTTAACAAAAATGTCATTTTCAACGCCCATGCACCCAGAGGTGGGGCACCTGGCTATGTGCCCCCAGATGAGGGCATGCTGGCATCAAATTTTTCTGCTTAGCTTGCTTGATAAATATTTCAGCAATGCCAAAGGCGATGCAGAAAATTTGACCCAAATTCGGAAAATTCAAGAATAGATGATGCAAACAGGCTCTGGAAATGCCTTGGCATGGCTTTACATGCTACAAATGGCCAAGATAATGTGCTCATTGCATATCCCCGATCGAGAGCTTCGCAACAATGCCCAAAACATGAAAAATGGACACCGGAAGGCCGAAATGACCATTAGCTAGGCATGTTCACATGGATCAAAAATCTTCGACAAATAATGGATTGAACTCTTTTTCCCTTCTTCATCCAATTGTGCAAGAACTTCCCCAAGAGAATTCTCCAAAACTGAGATATACAAAACTAAGGGCTTGCCAAGGACTGGTGGTCTAAGCACAGAGGGACTAGCCAGGTATCTTTTCAAACCATCGAATGCATCCTGGCATTTCGAATCCCATTTGAACTCAGCCCTCACCTTGGTCAACTCATAGAAAGGTTTACACCTTTTGGAGTGTTGTGAGATGAATCGGTGGACAAACTGTAGCCTCCTGATTAATCCTCGAAGTTCTTTCATATTTTTTGAAGGAGGCATACCAGTGATTGCTTTAGCCTTGTTTGGGTGGGTTGATCTCTATGCCTCTTTTGCTCACTATGAACCCCAATAATTTTTCTGAGGATGCTCTGAATGTACATTTCTTTGGATTCATTTTCAATTTATATTCCCTAGCCCTTTGTAAGACCCTTCTTAGCACTTTAGGATGATCTTCTTGACTTTTGGATTTAACGACCAGGTCATCCACGTACACCTTTACGAGGGTATGCATCATGTCGTGAAATATAGCCATTGTTGCCCTCTGATATGTAGCACTAACATTCTTCAGTCCAAAGGACATGACGACATAGCAGTAGGTTCCCCAAGGTGTAGTGAATGAGATCTTCTCCTGATCCTCTTCAGCTAACCAGATCTAATTATACCCAGAATAACCATCCATGAATGACAGCATTTCGAATCCAACAGTGTTATCGACTAGTACATCAATATGAGGTAGAAAAGTCATCTTTAGGACATACTCGGTTTAAGTCCCTGAAGTCTATGCAGATCTGAACTTGTCTATCCTTCTTTATTATAGGGACTATGTTTGCCACCCATTGTAGATAAAAGACAACCTTAATGATTCTTGCTTGATGTAACTTGTCAACCCTTCTTTCATCTTAAGCACAACATCAGGGTGAAATCTCCTTAATTTTTGCTTGACCGGGGTAGCTCCAGGTTTCAAAGTTAGACGATGTTCAACCAACGAGTTGTCTAACCCCGGCATGTCTTCGTATGTCCATGCAAACGTGTCCTTGTATTCTTCCAAGATTTCAATTAAGTTCTATTCCTCAGTGGGAGTGAGGTTTGCACTTAGGAGGACTGTCTTAGGATCTTCCAGTGTTCCATGATTTAATTCTTTTGTCGGTTTATCCACCGTGGCTGATGGTTCTTCAAACCTTTTAAGTCCAGATGCATACGCATCAGCCAAGTCCTCAATTCCTTCCTCAAAATTAGGATCATTTTTTAATAAAACCTCGTAAACTCCCAGTGTATGATCTACATTGAATTCATCCTCATATTGGATTTCATCAAGTTGGATAGCATTTTCCAAAAAGCTTGGAAGCCTTGCACATTTCTCGCACTTCTGAGCTAATTGCTGGAGATATCTCTCTGGAACGCACTTACCTCGGGTTTTCTTATTTCCTATCCTAACTACTCCTAAAGAAGACGAAATTGGAAAAGTGGTATTCATAGTGGGTGAAGGATCAAACAGATCGATCAGTGAATTGGAGAAGAGGGGTCCCCATTTGGGAGCACACTTCGGGACAAGCAGAGACGTCTCCTCAATGGAAAATTGAGTTTGCGAGAAAACCTTTTTTTTGGCATTTTGGGTATTTTCAATAACAGAAAGAGAATGTGTCGGTGGGGCTCGAGCTGAAACAAAAAACTTAATAAGTAAACATGAGAAAATGGGCTTGCGGGCCCCACAACGACAAGAAATGGGCACATAGGCATAAAGCTAGTGAAAAGATCCAAGGGGCATGTAGGCCCCACAACGACAAGAAACGGGCACATAGGCGCAAAGCTAATGAAAAGATCCAAGGGGCACGTGGGCCCAAAGCTAGAAAATAAATCTAAAAGGCACATGGGCCAGATTGGTGGGCACGTGGGCCCAATGTTGTTGAATTGAAATGGGCATAGAAGCCTAGTCGAGTAAGAAAATTGAATGAGCTCTCAAGCCTAGTGATCAGTTTCGGGGGCCATTTCGGCCCAAAAGTGGGAATCGGGCTAAAGAGCCCATCAAGCGAGTTTAGGAGGGAGAACGTGAGGATTTTGAAGTACTTGACCGTAGGATACGGCTCATGCAAAATATTGATCGGAGGTTTTCTAGAATGGATGAGTTGTTTAGAAAAGGATGCACCCTTGCCTAGTTCTTCCTCCTCCATGAACAACCGATCCAGAGACATACTCAAGCTATCCACTTCTTCCTCTTGCTGTGGTGCCTTCCTCCTCTTGACTGGTTCTTCTTCTTCTTCTTTAGAAAAGGATGGAGTCCCATGGCATTTTTTGGCCGGTAGACCATCCTCGGAGTGAAAAACTGGGCTCATAGCCAAGCCCGTGCCTCTTTGGTCTTTGTACGACTTTAATGGGGTGCACAACCCCCTGCAGCTCCTTTCCCAACCCCTTTCCTGGCTAATAGCCCATCCCTTTCATTATCCACCACGCAACTATATCTGGAGGCGTCATTAACATCATGACCTCGGGCAGCTCTGTAATTGAAACCAATGGCTGGACAAGTTCTGATACTGGTAGTGCAGAAGAGGGGTCATCCACGTCATTTAAAATGGGATGTTGGTTACTTTAATCACCTGGCCCTTATATGGGAGCTTCAGACATTGATGATTAGTGGAGGAAATATCTCCTATTGCCTCAAGATATGGGCATCTAAAAATAGCTTTAAATGTGGGGTTCAGTTCTAAAATATGAAACTCAGTAGTGACAGCACACGGCCTGAGCCCTACTTCCAATGTAACCACCCCTCGTGCCGGCTTCCGGGAGTTGTCATATGCTATCACCGTGATGGCAAAAGGCTCGATTTATTCATCGGAGATGCCGCAAAGTTGCAATATTTCTGGTGGCATGACATTTATAGATGCTCCAGTGTCAATCATGCAAGACTTGATCTCTATGCCTCTGATGACCACTGCGACGCGTAAGGCGTAATTTCTAATTTCAGGCCGTGCCAACTCCTCCTGTGTGTAGACATGCCAAATTGACTTGATTCGGAGCCCCAGACTCTTATTCCATAGGTGATATCCTTTATTTGACCATTATCTGATCCGGATTATCTCATGGACGTGAGCTAAGGACATGGGTGGAGCCCCTCGCAAGTTGAGAATGGACCAATGATTTCCGGAATATTGCCGTAACCTTCAAGCGAGAGCCGCACGTGAACTGTAAAAACACAAAGCTTGCTCAATGACCGACCTTGAATGGTCCATAATTTAAGGTCTCGGGATTCCCTCATGTGTTCCGTAACATTCAGGGTTTCCGAGAAGTCATTTCGGAAGGCGTCAGTCAATGACGGCTTTCGTTACGGCTTTTTCGATCTGTGCTGACACGACTATCCCGGACCACATGTTAGGCCTTTACGGTCATCACCGGGTCTTTTCAAGTCATCCGGGTCGATTCTAGTCGAATATTTTCAACAACCGGGACCATATGGCCATTTCGGTGAATTTTAGGGTTTCCCGGCTTTTCCGAGTTTCGGTTCACGTTTACCAGGTTAATATCAAATTTTTCGATGACTTCGGGTTTTCCGGTCGTACCGGACTTGTTCGCTCATCATTTTAAGTCATCCCGAGTTGACCCGAGATTTCTCAATCGGAACCGTGCTCTTTCGGATCTTCGCCCCGGGTTTCGGCTTTCCGCGAGAGAGTAAACTAGTAGAAAGCCCCGTGCGAATGTCTCGGGAGTCATGCCGGCTGGTTTACTGACTTGAGGAGGTGCGGTTGAAGGCCCTCTTTCCAACGTGACAAACAGGAGCCGAATCGGACATCCCGTTTGCAAGATACGGCTCGCGGAACACGTGTGCAGGAGAGAGAGTGTACTGCGCCCCCGCCCCCTTTGAAAGAGGATGGAGCGCCCTACGCGCCCTCAACCCGGCGGCGCGCTCTGTGCGCCCTCAAACTGGGGGCGCACCCTGCGCGCCCCCGGTTCCTTTTAAAGGCGGGGGCGCGGTCAGTTTCTTTAAATCGCAAATTACCCCGATTAACCTTCTAAACCGGTTTTTTGGAAGGTTTCCGCGGAGGATTTTCGATTATTTGCATAGCGCCCCCGGTTCAGGGGCGCGTTACGTATGTCAAGTCGATTTTTAGCAATTTACGGAAGATTCCGTCAATTTTTAGCATTGAGACGCGTAACGTGCCCCCGCTCTCTTTGAAACAGGGGGGCGTGCAGACCGCGCCCCGAACTGGGGGCGCGCCCTGCGCACCCTCGTCCCCTTTGAAAAGCGGGGGCGCGGTCGGTCCAGTTTCTAAATTTTGCACTGGCTTCCTTCCCCTATAAATTGAGGGCCATTCTCAATGACTCAAGGTTAATCCCCAGTGCCTAGCTCGTCCAGAGGTCGTCCAAGCTCTTCTCCAAAGCCGTCCCGACGTCCAAAGGCGATCCGAAGTCAAGAAATCGATCCGAGGTGAAGGAGAAGGCTCGATCCGGGTGTTCCTCATCAACCATCTTCATCGACTTCTTTATAAAATCCTGGGGTTCCGATGCAAAAGTCTTCAACACATAAATTGTTCCTCTCTTCGTCCTCTTTCATCTCCAACTGACGTAACTCAATTCCGACTTGCCGTTTGTTCATGGCGATTGCTACACTGAGAGCGCGCATCCAGGTTCTATTTTCTATATCTTCCCATTTTAAGAATTTTTACTGACTTATACAGGAGGATTTCGGAGAAGTCATCAACGTAGGAACTCTTACTATATAAGTCCTCCGTCTTCTAAAACAAACGTAACTCGATTCTGACATTGGGATCGTCCGTAGCATCCTCTGCACCAAAGTCGCGCCAAAAGGGTGCAAAGGCTACCCGAACCGGCCTACTTCAACCAACTCGGCTTCAACTCAAGCCGATCCATTCCATAAGCTTTCTCAACTCGTTTAACTCAGTTCATTTACTATTTTAAAGCATATTTTATTTTATTTACACCATTTTTACATAATCAAAAATACAAAAAAAGGGGTTAAGGCTCACCCCAAAGCCGGTGAGTCCAATTCCAATTGCTTCTTTCTCATATTCTCTCTACAGTTACTACACTTCCCATAGTTCTAATTATTTTCTTCACTTGGTTTATTGTTCTAGTTGCACAGGTTGAACAAGCTAGCATCGGTTGGAGACTCTTCTTCATCGGCCGGCTGAAGAAGAAGAAGGTTGAACCCATATCCCGATCTCCCACACTAAGGTACACGGTCAATTCAACTCATCTCTTAACTTACATCCCATAAAGCGGAGCCCGCGGCTCCTGGCGACCACATTCTTTCATGTTTTAATTTCATCTTCTCCTCACTCTCCTCCCACATGACCAGAACCATCTCCGGTGCTCGAGCGACACCGTGAGATGAAAGTTCGGGGATCAATGTGAGTGTGGGACTGAGGTAAGGACATTTTACCGCTTTCCGAGTGTTTTCAATTCACTCCCCTTTTTTCCCCTATTCCATCTTTCACCTTTCTTTTCTTGAGGTGCCGATCTGGAACCTGTTTTCTGGAGTCGACAGCTTTTTGGCGACCACGGTGGGACAACCAATGTCTTCCCCCGTGTTAGCTTGATTCAACCGTGCAACTAGTTGTTTTCCAACTTGGTTCCCGCGTGAACCGGCTTGTCTTTTATCTTCCATGTCAATTTACCTTTAAACTTGCTATTTACTCTTTATTTAAGATTGTCCCCCATGTGGACTTAATTTGCTTGTCTTTCATTTCAACCCGGTTCCCGCGTGAACCACTTTTCTTCTTATAAACCGATTCCCGCGTGAACCACCTTTCTTTTCCAACTCGGTTCCCGGGTGAACCAACATATTTTCAGATTGGTCCCCGCGTGGACCACCTCTTTACAGCACCTTTAGATTGTCCCCACGTGGCCCTCCTTCTATTTTGTCAACTCTTACATCGGTTCCTGCGTGAACCACCCCTTTCTTCATTAAAACTGGTTCCCGCGTGAACCAAACCCTTTTCTAAACCGGTTCCCGCGTGAACCAACTCACTTTCAGATCGGTCCCCGCGTGGACCACCCCTTTGCACCAATTAGATTGGCCCCACGTGGCCCTCCTTTCCTTTTTCCAATCAAACAAACCGGTTCCCGCGTGAACCACCCATTTTTCCTTCAAAAACCGGTTCTCGCGTGAACCACCTACTTTTCCAAAACTCGGTACCCGCGTGAGCCACTTTATTTTCAATTCGGTCCCCGCGTGGACCATCCTTTTACCTTTACTTCAGATTTGTCCCCAATTGGACACTCCAACACAAGCCGGTTCCCGTGCGAATCACCTTTTAATTGCTAGTTTCTAGTTACTTGTTTTACTTTCTCATTGCTTATCTTGTTTGCATTCACTTGCTTGGTTTATTTAATAGCTTTCATTCATGTTTGCATATTGATTGCTTCTTCTTCTCCTACCCTCCATTTTTACTTTTGCATTAGCTTTTTGCATCGGGTACCGGACTTGCTCCGATCCATAGGGCATTCGAGGCGGGGGCTCTCTCTCCCAACACACCCTCACCCTCCAAGCACCTTCTTGGTGGATTCTAACCTCTCTTCTGGGATATTCCTTCCTAGTTGATTTGGTTGTTTCCATCAAGACCTCCGTAAGTCCCCATACGTGGAGTATTCCTCTCCGCACGATTGGGCCGGTTGTACCACTTCCCAAAACCCGAAGAACCCAAGTACCTACTCGTGGTAATTGAGTGATAACCTTAGGTATTGAATATTGAAGCAATAGGAATCATACCCATTTGAGTGAACAATTGCTAACAATCTATTTAATCTAAGGTTTCAACCCAAAAAATGTCGAGTAGTCATTTTAAAACCTTGTTTGCACAACTTGCTTGCTCACAACAATTGAAAACAACCAAAAAAAATTCTCTCCTTTCAAAACACCTAAAACAAAAAAAACAAAAAAAATCCCTTTAATTTTTGTGTTCATCTTGATTGCCAAACGACCAAATTGAAACCAAATCAAATCAAACAAACAATCATAACCAAAAAAAAGTCTCTTTACATTTACACCTTTCATTTTCTTTCTTTCAACCATTTTGTAAGGAAATTTGACAGGATGCCCACTCTAAGGTCTGGAGGACACGTCGGGATGTCGGACTACTATGGCCAAGAAGAGGAGTACGAGACGGGTCACTACGAGCTTAAGCAACCCGTGGTCCAACCGGAGGGCCATGTCAACGCCGTCAGGGAGCTAGATATTCAAAATGCTACTCATCAACCTGCATCACTTAGCGTGGATCAACTCCTCCAGGGTCTATCTCTTCATCTAGACCCCGAATCTTTTTCGCTTGTGCAATCCTTGACAAAGGGCAAGATGCCCACCAATCAAGATCCGGTCGAGGGAAATCAATCCCCCTCACCACCTCAATCAGCAGTCAGGCCCCAAATCATCTCTTCTCCTGGGCAACCCTGTTGTGTCTCCACTCACCCCGTTGTGGGGCATTCACATAACACTATTCCAGTTCCTGTTTCCAACCTACCTCTTCCAACTCAGTCACCTAAACACTTTGCTCCCGTGGCTCATGAATCCAGCCTCACCCAGGCATTAATGAACAAACTCAACCAGATGGATGAGCGCTTTGAAGAGATGAGGCACCGCCTCGATTCTAAAGCCATCCCTGAAATCTCTGTCCCATCCTTCTCAGTTCTACACCTTCCTCCTTCAGAGATACCAGTCTTCCAACGCTACAACGGGACTGGTAATCCTTTCAACCATCTAAAGAGCTTTCTTTACGACTCCGCATTCTGGAGAAATGACCGCAAAGCCCTTGCCTTCCTATTCCGTCGGTCATTGGAGGGATCCGCCCTGGACTAGTTCTATTCTCTTGATTCCATTGAGGTGGCAGATTTCAACATCGTCAAGGCAAAGTTTATACAGAGGTACAAGGATCGGGTGGGGCCAGCCTACTCGATAACTGACTTGATTGCCGAAAAGATGAGGCCGGATGATGACTTTGCCAGATTTGCTGATCGGTGGAGAGGAATGGCTTAGAGGCTAGTAGATACTATCTCAGAGGGGGAGCAGGTGAGGATGCTCATCGGGAACACCATGCCCAACCTTCGCAATCTCCTGATCATGCACCACCCAACAACCATGAGTGAATTGTACGATAGTGCCCGCTACCTCCAAGCCCACTTTAAGGATGCATCCATGATCAACCCGTTCGACACCAAGCCCCGTAACACTAGAAAGCCTACACCTGTAGGACCCACCACCGATGGGGTAGTAAACAATGAGAGCATCAATGCCATGGGTAACCAGGGTGGGTATCGCCAAAGCCAATACCGTAACCCACCACCCAATCAACAATACAGCCCAGCTCCTCAACCAGCTCCTCCGCCCCAGCAGCAACTTGCATACAACCGAGCACCACCACAGCAACCCACCTACAACCGAGCGCCCCAGCAACCAAATGCCTACAACCGAGCGCCCCAGCAACCAAATGCCTACAACCGAGCTCCTCAACAACAACATGTCTACAACCGACCCCAACCGCAACAACAAGCCTACAACCAAGTGCCACCACCAGCCAACCGACCTAGGAGGGAGGGACCCAAGAGAGAATACTATCCTCAACTGCCATTCCCCCTCACCGATATCTTTAATGCATTGATGGCTGAACAGCAGTTGGAACTTCCAAAGGAGAGAGAAGGATGGCCGGCCAATGTTGACACAACCAAGTACTGCGCTTATCATCGATATCTTGGGCACACGGTAGATGTATGTTTCCAGTTTAAAGACTACATCCATGACCTTAATGATCAAGGAAAATTGACTGGGCACAGATGGGAGAATCCATACAAGCGATGAAGGCATGTCAGAATCAACCGCGGCGACAACAAGTACAACAGCAGCCCGGCCTGGGCATAGTCCAAGATCCGCTCCCGGTATATGCACCCGTACAAGCACCGGCACCAGCACCACCAAACCAACGACTTGGACTCGTCCACTCCGCTATCGAGGAGTCAACCCACCATTCCCCGGGTTGGCAGGTTGAGGATCAAATCACCTCCATGCCCGCCATACCAACCCCACCTACAAACCGCACCATACTCTCTATACCGAGAGCTGCCCCCAGCCCACAAACTACTCAAACACCACTACCCTCACCAACCATTAACCCTCCACGGTGCTTAATCATTAGACCGCCACCAGCCTCTCAACCAGCACCCCAACCATCACCCCAACCTAACCCACCAACCACCATTAATCCTCCATGGCGTCTAATCATTAGACCGCCACCAACACCCCAGACATCACCTAACCTACCAGTCACTGCCACCCCACGACCCCTCATCATTAGACCATCACCACCAACACCCAAACCATCACCCAACATACCGGCCTCCACCAATCCACGACCCCTCATCATCCGATCCTCATCACCCCTACCTACCATGGGCTCCTCAACCTACCAACCAACCCTACCATCACCATCATCACCACTTCACCCTACCACGCTGGCGCCGGTACTTCGTAGTGGGAGGATGTTCCAAAGGGTCTTCCCCCAGGTCGGGATACAACCACAGGAACAGGCAGAAGAGGAGGTGGTAGAAGAACCGTTGCCTGGCATGGCATATGACCTATTGATGCATTTGGACAAAATGCCGGCACGTATTTCAATTCTGGAGCTGATAAAGAGGTCAAAGAACCATCAGGACATCCTACAACAATATCTACAGCGGGTCATGGTCAATGAGGACCTCCTGCCTGAGAAGATCATTACTGTTCTGACCCCGAGGAGTGAACATCCGGCACTCACATTTACACAGGAGGAGTTGGCACGGCCAGAGATCAGAAAGTATGCCTTGCGTGTCGGAGTAGTCATCCGAGGCGTGGAGATCAAGTCCTGCTTGATTGACACCGGAGCATCCATAAATGTCTTGCCGCCAGAAACATTGCAACTTTGCGGCATCTCCGATGAAGAAATCGAACCTTCTGCCATCATGGTGACCGCATATGACAACTCCCGGAAGGCGGCACGAGGGGTGGTTACATTGAAAGTAGGGCTCAAGCCGTGTGCTGTCGCCGCTGAGTTTCATGTTCCAGAATTGGACCCTACATTCAAAGCTATATTGGGACGCCCGTACCTTGAGGCAATAGGAGCTGCTGCCTCCACTAATCATCAGTGTCTGAAGTTCCCATACAAGGGCCAGGTGATCAAAGTAACCAACATCCCCATTCTGAATGACGTGGATGACCCCTCTTCTGCACTACCAATATCAAAATCTGTCTAGCCGTTGGTTTCAACTACAGAGCTACCTGAGGTCATGGTATTGACGACGCCTCCAGATTCAGTTTCATGGCGGATGATGAAAGGGATGGGCTATCAGCCAGGAAAGGGGTTGGGAAAGGAGCTGCAGGGGGTTGTACACCCCATTAAAGCTGTACAAAGACCAAAGAGACACGGGCTTGGCTAAGAGCCCAGTTTCACTCCGCGGATGGTCTACCAGCCAAAAAAATGCCATGGGACTCCAAAAATTCTTTATCAAAGGGGAGACCATGATGATGGCCGGGGACGAAGAAGAAGAACCAGTCAAGAGGAAGAAGGCACCAGAGCAAGAGGAGGAAGTGGACAACCTGAGTTCATCTTTGGCTCAGTTGTTCATAGAGGAGGAAGAACCAGTCAAGGGCAAGTCCATCTCTAAACAACTTGTCTACTCGAACCCACCTCCAAACAACATCCCGTGTGAGCCGTATCCTACGGTCACATATTTCAAAATCCTCACTCTATCCCTCTTGGATTAACTTGTTGGGCTATCTAGCCCAATTCCCACTTCTGGGCCAAAATGGCCACCTGAACTGATCATTGGGCCTGAGAGCCCATTCAAATATTCTTACTCCACTGGGCTTCTATGCCCATTCCAATCCAACAACCTTGGGCCCGCATGCCCACCAGTTGGGCCCACGTGCCCTTTAGATTTATTTTCTTGCTTTGGGCCCGCGTGCCCACCATTTGGGCCCACGTGCCCCTTAGATCTTTTCACCAGCTTTGGGCCTATCTGCCCATTTCTTGTCATCATCAGGCCCGCGAGCCCATTTTTATTCCATTTGCTTAAGCTTTCTATTTCTGCTCGAGCCCCATCGGCTCATTCTCTTATTGTTATTGAAAATACCCAAAATACCCAAAAAAATGCCCTCTCACAAACTCAGCTTTCCATTGAGGAGACATCTCTACTTGTCTCGGAGGGTGCTCCCAACCAGGGACCTCTCTTCTCCAACTCACTGATCGATCTGCTCGATCCTTCACCCATTGTAAATACCACCTTTTCAATTCCGTCTTCTTTAGGAGTAGTTAGAGTAGAAAAGAAGAAAATTCGAGGTAAACATGTGCCAGAGAGATATCTCCAACAAATAGCTCAAAAATGCAAGGAATGTGCAAGGCTGCCAAGGTTTTTGGAAAATGCTATCCAGCTTGATGAAATCCAATATGAGGATGAATTCAATGTAGATCATACACTGGGAGTTTACGAGGTCTTATCAGAAAAAGATCCTGATTTCGAGGATGGAATTGAGGACTTGGCTGATGCGTATGCATCTGGACTTAAAAGATTTGAAGAACCGTTAGCCACGGTGGATGAACCGACAAAAGAAATGAATCTTGGAACACCGGAAGATCCCAAGACAATCCTCCTAAGCGCAAACCTCACTCCCACTGAGGAACAGAGTTTAATTAAAATTTTGGAAGAATATAAGGACACGTTCGCATAGACATACGAAGACATGCCGGGGTTAGACAACTCGTTAGTTGAACATCGTTTAACTTTGAAACCTGGATCTACCCCGATCAAACAAAAATTAAGGAGATTCCACCCTGATGTTGCACTTAAGATGAAAGAAGAGGTCGACAAGTTACATCAAGCAAGATTCATTAAGGTCGTCCTTTATCCGCAATGGGTAGCAAACATAGTCTCTGTCATGAAGAAGGATGGCCGAGTTCGGATCTGTATAGACTTCAGAGACTTAAACCGAGCGTGTCCTAAAGATGACTTTCCTCTACCTCATATTGACGTACTGGTTGATAACACTGCTGGATTCGAGATGTTGTCATTCATGGATGGCTATTCCGGTTATAACCAAATCCGATTGGCCGAAGAGGACCAGGAGAAGACCTCGTTCACTACACCTTGGGGAACCTACTGCTATGTTGTCATGCTCTTTGGACTAAAGAATGCTGGTTCTACCTATCAGAGGGCAATGATGGCTATCTTTCATGACATGATGCATACCCTTGTAGAGGTGTACGTGGACGACCTGGTCGTTAAGTCCATAAGTCGAGAAAATCACCCGGATGTGTTAAGAAAGGTCTTGCAAAGGGCTAGGGAATATAAATTGAAAATGAACCCAAAGAAATGTACGTTTGGAGTATCCTCAGGAAAGTTATTGGGGTTCATAGTGAGCAAAAGGGGCATAGAGATCGACCCAAACAAGGCCAAGGCAATCATTGGTATGCCTCCTCCAAGAAATATGAAAGAACTTCGAGGATTAATCGGGAGGCTACAGTTTGTCCGCCGGTTCATCTCACAACACTCCTAAAGGTGTAAAACTTTCTATGAGTTGACCAAGGCGGGGGCCGAGTTCAAATGAGATTCGAAGTGCCAGGATGCATTCGATGGATTGAAAAGATACCTGGCTAGTCCCCCTGTGCTTAGACCACCAGTCCTTGGCAAGCCCTTAGTTTTGTATATCTCGATTTTGGAGAATCCTCTTGGGGCAGTTCTTGCACAAGTGGATGAAGGGAAAGATAGGGCAACTTACTATTTGTCAAAGATCTTTGATCCATGCGAGCAGAAGTATACTGTAGTGGAGAAGACCTGTGCTGCACTAGTTTGGGTAGTTCAGAAGCTTAAACACTATTTCTTAGCTCATGAGGTCAACCTTATTGCCCGCATCAATCCCATCAAATTCCTTCTGGAGAAAACTGTTCTAACTGATCGTTTAGGACGTTGGCAGAGCTTCCTTTCCCAGTTTGATATCACCTATGTCCCCCAGAAGGCGATTAAGGGCTATGCCATTGCCGAACATCTAGCCCATCATCCTATACCCCTCTTTGACCCGGTCCAATCAGAGCTCCCGGATGACGAACTAATGTTGATCCGATCTTCCCACCTTTGGACATTATATTTTGACGGGGCTCTGAATTCTCACGGTAAGGGAATAGGAATCGTCCTTCTATCACCCGAGGGTGTCACCATTCCACAGGCATTTCAGCTTGACTTTCCAGCAACCAACAATATAGCTGAATACGAAGCCTTCCTGGCCGAGCTGGAGGCTGCTCATTTCTATGGTGCCACAGAATTAAGGGTGATAGGTGATAGCCAACTAATTCTTCGCCAAGTCCTAACCAAATACGAAACTTCTCATCCGAACCTCAATCCTTACCAAGAACTCACCTCTTGCTACATCAAACTCTTTTCCGAACACACTTTTGTCCATGTTCCTCGAGCTCAGAACATCCTTGCTGATGCCCTTGCCTCCTTATCTTCATCTCTATCAGTCCCGCTAGGTAGACAGGTGCGGACTATTCATGTCCCAAGAAGGTCGATGCCAGCGATTAAGGATGGTCGATTTCTAAAAGTCAATGAGAGATTTGGCAGGAAGGAATATTTGGAGCAGAAAGAGGAGATTTCGCTAATCGAGTTGGAAGAGTTAGATGAGGGTGAGAGGCCTTGGTTTGATGAGATCGCAAGGTAGTGTCAAGATCAGACGTATCCACCTGGATCAAATGCAAAAGAAAAGAAGGCCATCAGGAGAGTATCCCAGAGGTATACCATCCTAGGAGGGGTGCTCTACAAGAGGGGCCTGAGCGGAATTTTATTGAGATGCGTTGATGAAGAAGAGGCGGAATTGGTGCTTAAGGAAGCACATTCCGGGGTCTGTGGGGGCCATGTCAATGCTCAAGCTCTTGCCAAGAAAATCATCAGGCAGGGGTATTATTGGCCAACCCTAGAAGAGGATTGCTCCATCTTTGTCCGGTACTGTCATTGTTGCCAACTCCATGCCGACAAGATCTATTCTCCCGCATCTTCCCTTCATCTGATTCATGCCCCATGGCCCTTTTCCATGTGGGCTTTCAATATCATTGGCTCTCTAAGTGATCTTAACTCTGAAATCCGTTCCAAATCATTCATCCTGACGGCAACAGAGTACTTCACCAAGTGGGCAGAAGCGGAAGCGTTCGTGGAGATCAAGGCATCAACACTGTGCTCCTTCATCAAATGCAACATCATCGCCAGGTTCGGGATACCCAGCGACATTATCATTGACAACGGACTGCAATTTCTCTCTCAAGATCTGCGTGATCTTTGCAACAGGTACCACATTACATTGCATCATTCATCTCCTTATTACCCGCAAGGCAACGGTCAAGCAGAAGCCACCAACAAAACCATAATCAAAATTATTAAGAAAACATGTAAGTCTAGCAAGCTCGTGGACTGGCCAGATAAGCTTGTAGATGCCCTATGGGCTTATCGTACTTCTGTGCGGACCCCCCACTAGTCAAACCCCGTATGCTCTCACATATGGGATGGAAGCGATGGTCCCGTGCGAAGTACTCCTTCCATCACTCCAAGTTCAGCTCGATAGGGACATCCCTATCGATGAGAGGCGAGAATCTCTCCTTGCACAACTTGAACTCCTAGATGAAAGAAGGTTGGCCGCTTCCGAGCATACCCGGACTTATCAGAACCGATTAAAAAGATTTTATCAAAAGAGGGCGGTAGAGAGAAAGTTCGAAATCGGTGTGATTGTAGTCAAACGTATATTCGTTAAGCCGGGCGGTCCCCGCTCCAAGTTGCAACCTAACTGGGAAGTGCCTTTTGTTATAACTGAAAAATATCCAGGCAATGCGTATGAGCTAACCAACGCCGATGGAGAAAAATTGAACCATCCATGGAACGGTGTTTACCTCAAAAAATATTTTCCTTAGAAGAGAATATGAAGAATTTCTGGTATGATATCAAGTCATCGATCCAAGGGTGTTAGCTAGAAGTCAAGGGTAGGCATCACCTTGCACACACAACACCTCCCGATCCCAGAATCTAGATAGCCCAACACTCGAGAGAGGCAAGGCAGAACCCTGAAGGAGGAAAGGAAACCTTACTCTATTCTCTTCTATTTGATCCAAGATAGGTGAAGGGGACTAGAGGTGGATAGTATCGAAAATGCCCGCCGCCTTAGTAAGAGGCCGTCTCATAGAGTGCAAAAGGGTGCCAAAAGATGGGCAATGAACCCCACAGGTTTAAACAAATATGGGCATGTCTGAATGAGTACCCGGAATAATAGAAAATGAAGAAAAGGCACCAAAAGATGGGCAATGACCCCACAGGTCAAATACTTGTCTAAGTAAGTGCCACATGTAGAAAAGACCCGAAGAGGCCGAACCCCAACGGGCAATTTGGGCATGAGTAGAGATACCCTCCTCAACACCCCCAAATCCTATCAAAGACTTACTCTATTATTCTTCCATCTTAAAACCCCTAGCGTAGGGTAAACTGTCCAAACTCAGGGGGAATCCAAACCGATCAAGAGAAGAGGGCAAGAAAGATTCTGGTTAAGGAACCTTATTCACACGTGGTGCTTATTGCTTGAATCTTGATCAACACTCAAAGATCGATGAATGGTCTCAATACTGGCACATTCTCCACAAAAATCCAAAAAATGAATATTTTAAAAAATGCAAAAAATTCAAATATTTTCGGAAATCCAAAAAAATTAAATATTTTCAAAAATTCAAAAAAATGGATATTTTCAAAAAAATCAAAAAAATTGAATATCTTCAAAAATAAAAAATTTAATACTTTCAAAAAATCTAAAAAATGCATCATCTAACTTGGCATAACCTTGATTTTTTTGCCTTTGCTAGCATTCATGTTTATCTTTATGTCTTTCATGTTTCATTTCTGCATTACATATTTACCTTCATTATCACCCCATTAAGAGGGCTCCTCCCTTTGACCTAAGTCAAAGTTGGCCATAATAGGAAAAGGGATGAGTCGTTGTGAAGATCTGATCTTCTTTTATCAAGTATTTTCAGGGACTTTAAAGTAAGAGGGGGAGGTTCTCTCAACGACAGGTAAGTTCACTTAACCATTTCATTTCGGTCATCTAGTCTATTTTTATACCTTGTTAATAAGGCTCCTCTCTTTGACCTAAGTCAAGGCAGACAACAATAGGCAAAGAGATAAGCCATGGTGAAAATTTAATCCCCTTCATTAAGCGTTTCAGGATTCTGAGATCAAGAAGGGAGAAACTCTCGCCATAGCAAGTAAGCACTCTTAACTTTTACCTTGTCTGTCATTTTGTGCATTCTACCTGGTTGATAAGGCTACCCCCTTTGACATATAAGCAAGGCAAGATGACAATAGGCAAGGGGGTAAGCCATGAGAGCAGATCTAACCCCTTTATTAAGTATTTCAGGAAAGAAACACGAGTCAAGGAGGGGGAAATATCGCCAATAGGAACTGCTCACAGAAACAGAAGAATCAACATGGGAAACCCCCATAACTTGCCGACTAGCATATATGTCGCTAGTCGTATATTATTATCTTATGCATTATTTGTTGAAGACCATGAGTACGGAGAAGACTTGACCCGAGATCCCCTTCATCAAAATCTATGACAGTCGGGTCATCTCTAATGCTCACGGATAAGCCAAAGTTGTGCTATGAGGGATGATGGTTCCCGAATGGGTATCTTGACCTCATAGACAATCTATATCTTCAACTATTTGTTATACAAGTGTTGTTTTTTTTTCTTGAGCCCAACATGCATCATGTAGCATTAATTGTATTACATTTTTGTCATTACATCATTTCCTAAACCTCACCTTCTCACTCTCTCGATCATTCTAAATCCCACCGTGTTTTCTAATCCCACCATGTTTTCTAATCCCACCATATTTTCTGGTCCCACCAACCTTTCTAATATCCCACCGTGTCTACTAATCCCACCGTATTCGGTAACCACTTTGTGCCCTAAAATCTTTCATTTCTTTTCACCACTGTGGCCATTGCAACTTCTTTGCTATTTGTCCCACCATGGCAGCCAATTCGTCCCGCCAAGGACCTTTTATTTGATCAGAACTTGCACAGTCATTATCTTCACGGTCTATGCTTAAACATTTGCCTTTCGGAATTTGAGATCATTCTATTCTGAATCTAATCTTGTCTCTTGAAAGACTTAAATGAATCTAAGAGCCTGAATGTGCTCGATTGGTATTCTTTTACTTTTTTTCAAAAAAATCTCTTTTTAAACTTTAGTCCGTCACAATACAGGAACACCGCAAAGATCAGGTTACCAGCTGATGATGAACCTACGAACCCATGTTCGGGGACTCCCCACCACGTTGGGGGTTGGCTATTCTTCTCTCGTGCCAATGGCACATCTCTTACCAATCGAACATAGGAAGACTTGATGAAACATGGTGGTTAACCAGGAGACTTGAGGAGATTCGTCTTGCCGAATCTGGTCGTTAAGTGTGTCTATATCTACACCTTGATGCCACCTTTTCAGTCCATCACCATTTCACTCCACTACATTCCACTACGATCTATCTTGCTTCGCTACGCTTTCTATACGTTTCACTCTGCTCCGCTACATGCCATTCCCTTACAAAGCCGACATCAAGGCGAGGCAAGCTGTAGACACGCCAAATTGACTTGATTCGGAGCCCCAGACTCTTATTCCATAGGCGATATCCTTTATTTGACCATTATCTGATCCGGATTATCTCGTGGACATGAGCTAAGGACATGGGTGGAGCCCCTCGCAAGTTGAGAATGGACCAATGATTTCCGGAATATTGCCGTAACCTTCAAGCGAGAGCCGCACGTGAACTGTAAAAACACGAAGCCTGCTCGATGACCGACCTTGAATGGTCCATAATTGAAGGACTCGGGATTCCCGCATGTGTTCCGTAACATTCAGGGTTTTCGAGAAGTCATTTCGGTAGGCGTCGGTCAATGATGGCTTTCGTTAAGGCTTTTTCGATCTGTGCTGACACGGCTATCCCGAACCACATGTTAGGCCTTTCAGGTCATCACCGGGTCTTTTCAAGTCATCCGGGTCGATTCTAGCCGAATATTTTCAACAACCGGGGCCATATGGCCATTTCGGTTAATTTTAGGGTTTCTCGGCTTTTTCAAGTTTCGGTTCACGTTTACCGGGTTAATATCAAATTTTTCGATGACTATGGGTTTTCCGATCGTACCGGACTTGTTCGGAAATCATTTTAAGTCATCCCGAGTTGACCCGAGATTTCTCGATCGAAACCGTGCTCTTTCGGATCTTCGACCCGGGTTTCGGCTTTCCGCGAAAGAGTAAACCGGTAGAAAGCCCCGTGCGAATTTCTCTGGAGTAATGCCGGCTGGTTTACCGACTTGAGGAGGTGAGGTTGAAGGCCCTCTTTCCAACGCGACAAACTGGAGCCGAATCGGACATCCCGTTTGCAAGATACGGCCCGCAGAAAACGCGCGTAGGAGAGAGAGTGTACTGCGCCCCCGCCCCCTTTGAAAGAGGAGGGCGCGCCCTGCGCGCCCTCAACCCGGGGGCGCGCTCTGCGCGCCCTCAAACTGGGGGCGCGCCCCCGGCTCCTTTGAAAGGTGGGGGTGCGGTCAGTTTCTTTAAATCACAAATTACCCCGATTAGCACTTTCTAAACCAATTTTTTGGAAGGTTTCTGCGGAGGATTTTCAATTATTTGTACCGCGCCCCTGGTTCGGGGGCGCGTTACGTATGTCAAGTCGATTTTTAGCAATTTCCGGAAGATTCTGTCTATTTTTAGCATTGAGACGCGTAACGCGCCCCCGCTATCTTTGAAACAGGGGGGCACGCAGACCGCGCCCCTGAACTGGGGGTGTGCCCTGCGCGCCCTTGGTTTGAGGGCGCGCCCTGCACGCCCTCATCCCCTTTGAAAAGCGGGGGTGCGGTCGGTCCAGTTTCTAAATTTTGCACCGTCTTCCTTCCCCTATAAATTGAGGGCCATTCTCAACAACCCAAGGTTAATCCCCAGTGCCTAGCTCGTCCAAAGGTCGTCCAAGCTCTTCTCCAAAGCCGTCCCGACGTCCAAAGGCGATCCGAAGTCAAGAAATCGATCCCGAGGTGAAGGAGAAGGCTCGATCCGGGTGTTCTTCATCAACCATTTTCATCGACTTCTGCATAAAATCCGGCGCTTGTACTGCAAAAGTATTAAACATATAAATTGTTCCTCTCTTCGTCTTCTTTCATCTCCAACTTACGACACTCAATTCCGACTTTCCGTTTGTTCGTGGCGTTTTGCTACACTGAGGGCGCGCATCCAGGTTCTGTTTTCTATATGCTCCCATTTTCAGAATTTTTACTGACTTATACAGGAGGATTTAGGAGAAGTCATCAACTTACGAACTCTTCCTATCTAAGTCCTCCGTCTACTACAACAAACGGCACTCGATTCTGACATCGGGGTCGTCCGTAGCATCCTCTTCACCAATGTCGCGCCAGAAGGGTGCAAAGGCTACCCGAACCGGCCTACTTCAACTAACTCGGCTTCAACTCAAGCCGATCCATTCCATAAGCTTTCTCAACTCATTTAACTAAGTTCATTTACTATTTTAAAGCATATTTTAGTTTATTTACACCATTTTTACATAATCAAAAATACAAAAAAAAGGGGTTAAGGCTCACCCCAAAGCCGGTGAGTCCAATTCCAATTGCTTCTTTCTCTTATTCTCTCTACAGTTACTACACTTCCCATAGTTCTAATTATTTTCTTCACTTGGTTTATTGTTCTTGTTGCACAGGTTGAACAGGCTAGTATCGGTTGGAGACTCTTCTTCATCGGCCGGCCGAAGAAGAAGAAGGTTGAACCCATATCCCGATCTCCCACACTAAGGTACATGGTCAATTCAACTCATCTATTAACTTACATCCCATAAAGCGGAGCCTACGGCTCCTGGCGACCACATTCTTTCATGTTTTTATTTCATCTTCTTCTCACTCTCCTCCCACATGACCCGAACCATCTCCGGTGCTCGAGCGACGACGTGAGATGAAAGTTCGGGGATCAATGTGAGTGTGGGACCGAGGTGAGGACATTTTACCGCTTTACAAGTGTTTTCAATTCACTCCTTTTTTTCCCCTATTCCATCTTTCACCTTTTTTTCTTGAGGTGCTGATCTGGAACCCGTTTTCTGGAGTCGACACTGTGTGAAAGTGAGTGCCGGGTGTTCACTCCTCGAGGTCAAGACTGTAATGATCTTTACGGGCGGGAGGTCCTCATTGACCATGACCCACTGCATGTACTATTGTATAATGTCTTGATGATTCTTCAACCTCTTTATTAGCTCCAGAATTGAAATCCTTGCTAGCATTTTGTCTAAGTGCTTCAACAAGTCATATGCTGTGCCGGGCAATGGTTCTTCCACTGCCTCTTCTTCTACTTGTTCTTGTGGTTGCATCCCAGCCTGGGGGAAGACACTTTGGAACATCCTCCCTCTACGAAGTACCAGTGCCAGCGTGGTAGGGGGGAGTGGTGATGATGGTGATGGTAGGGTTGGTTGGGATGTTGAGGGGCCCGTGGTAGGTAAGGGGGGTGAGGATCGAATGATGAGGGGTTGTGGAGTGGTGGAGGCCAGTATGTTGGGTGATTGTTGGGGCGTTGGTGGTGATGATCGAATGATTAAGAGTCGTGGAGTGGTAGCGACTGGTAGGTTGGGTGACAGTCGAATAATGAGAGGCCGAGGGGTGGTTGAGGCCGGTAGGTTGGTGATGTTTGGGGTGTTGGTGACAGTCTAATGTTAGATGCCTAGGAGGAATGATGGTTGATGGGTTAGGTTGGGGTGCTGGTTGGGATGCTGGTGGCAGTCTAACGATTAGGTGCCTGGGAGGGTTAATAGCTGGTGAGGGTAGTGTTGGTGAGATAGGGTTGTGTGGTGTTTGGGTAGCTTGTGGGCTGGGGGAAGCTCTCGGTATGGAGAGTATGGTGTGATTTGTAGGTGGAGTTGGTCTGGCGGGCATGGAGGTAGTTTGATCCTCAACCTGCCAACCCTGGGAATGGTGGGTTAACTCCTCGATGGCGGAGTGGACGAGGCCGAGTTGTTGGTTTGGCAGTGCTGGTGCCAGTGCTTGTACGGGTGCATGTACCGGGAGCGGATTTTTGGACTATGCCCAAGCCGGGCTGTTGCTATGCTTAAGGTTGTTGTCGCCGTGGTTGACTTTGTTGTGCCTTCATTGCTTGAATGGATTCTCCCATCTGTCCCCAATCATTGTTCCCCTGATCGTTTAGGTCATGAATGTAATCTTTAAATTGGAAGCAGACATCCACCGTGTTCCAAGGATACCAATGGTAGGCGCAGAACTTTGTCATATCAGCATTTGCCGGCCATCCTTCTCTCTCCTTTAGAAGCTCCAACTGCTGTTCAACCATCAATGCATTGAAAATATCAGTGAGGGGGAATGGAAGTTGAGTATAGTACTCTCTCTTGGGTCCCCCCTCCTAGGTCGGTTGGCTGGTGGTGGCACTTGGTTGTAAGCTTATTGTTGTGGTGGTTGTGGTCGGTTGTAGACAGGTTGTTGTTGAGGCACTCGGTTGTAGGCATTTTGCTGCTGGGGCGCTCGGTTGTAGGTGGGTTGCTGTGGTGGTGCTCGGTTGTATGCAAGTTGTTGTTGGGGTTGAGGAGCTGGCCGAGGAGCTGGGTTGTATTGTTGGTTGGGTGGTGGGTTATAGTATTGGCTTTGGTGATACCCACCCTAGTTTTTCATGGCATTGATACTCTCATTGTTTACTACCCCTTCGGTGGTGGGTCCTATAGGTGTAGGCTTTCTAGTGTTGTGGGGTTTGGGGTCAAATGGATTGATCGTGGATGTGTCCCTAAAATAGGCTTGGAGGTAGCAGGCGTTATCACATAGCTCACTCATGGTAGTCGGGCGGTGCATGATCAGGAGGTTGCGAAGGTTAGGAGTGGTGTTCCCGATGAGCATCCTCACCTGCTCCCCTTCTGAGATGGTATCAACTCGCCTCTCAGCCATTCCCCTCCACCGATTAGCAACTTTGGCAAAATTCTCATCCTGCTTCATTCTCTCAGCAATTAAATCTGTTATCGAGTAGGCTAGCCCCATCCGGTCCTTGTACCTCTGCAGAAACTTCGCCTTGACAATATCAAATCTGCTGCCTCAATAGAATCAAGAGAATAAAACTAGTCAAGAGAGGATCCTTCCAATGATCAACGGAATAGGAAGGCGAGTGCTTTGCAGTCATTCTTCCAGAACACGGAGTTGTATAAGAAATCTTTCAGATGGTTGAAAGGATTACCAGACCCATTGTAACATTGAAAAACCGATATCTCTGAAGGAGGAAGGTATAGAACTGGGAAAGATGGGATTGAGATTTCAGGAGCAGTCTTGGAGTCCAAATTGTGCTTTAATTCTTCAAAGTGCTCATCCATTCGGTTGAGCTTATCAATGAAAGCTTGAGAGAGATTGGGTTCTCAAGCCACTGGTGCTAGCACATGAGTTGTAGGATAGTTAGAAGGAAATGGAAGTGGTGGGTTGGAGGGAGGAACCGACATAGGATTTGATGGGTGCTGTATGGTTGGGTGAGTAGAGACACAGCAGGATTGCCCAGGGGAGGAGATGATAACAGGCCTAGTTGCCGATCGAGGTGGCACAGGAGCTTCATCGCTCTCAATCTGTTTGATGGGCATCTTGTCCTTAGTAGTGGATTGGATGATTACAAAGGTCTCGGGATCGAGGTGAAGAGATAGATCCTTGAGAGCTTGTTCTATACTATGTTAGGCGGATCGGTGAACAGGATCTTGGACCTCAGGTTCCATCACTACATTAACATGGCAATCCATCTTGGACCATGGGTTGTTGTTGTTGAAGCTCGTAGTGACTCGTCTCGTACTCCTCTTCTTGCCCGTAGTAGTCCGACAACCCGACGTGTCTTCCGAACCTTAGCATCATAGGCATCCTGTCAAATTTCCTAACAAAATGGTTGAAAGAAAGCAAATGAAAAGTGTAAATGCAAAGAGAATTTTTGTTTGGTTATGTTTTGTTTTTGTTTGATTTTTTTTTGTTTAAATTTGTTTATTTGAAAAACAAGTTGAACACAAAAGTTAAAGGATTTTTTGTTTTTTTAAGTGTTTTGAACGAAGAAATTTTTTTGGCTGTTTTCAATTGTTGTGAGCAAGCAAGTTATGCAAACAAGTTCTTAAAATGACTATTCGACAATTTTTGGGTTGAGACCTTAGATTAGATTGATTGTTAGCAATTGTTCACTCAAATGGGTACGGTTCCTATTGCTTCAATCTTCAAGACCTAAGGTTGTCTCAATCACCACAAGTAGGTACTTGGGTTCTTTGGGTTTTGGGAAAAGGTACAACCAGCCCAATCGTGCGGAGAGGAATACTCCACGGATGGGAACTTATAGAGGCCTTGATGGAAACAACCAAATCAACTAGGAAGGAATATCCCAAAAGAGAGGTTAGAATCCACCAAGAAGGTGTTTGGAGGGTGAGGGTGTGTTGGGAGAGAGAACCCCCGCCTCGAATGTCCTACGGATCGGAGCAAGTCCAGTACCCGATGCAAAAGCTAATGCAAAAATGAAAAATGGAGGGTAAGAGGAGAAGAAGCAATCAATATGCAAACATGAAATGAATGAAAGCTATTAAATAAATCAAGCAAGTGAATGCAATCAAGACAAGCAATGATAAAGTAAAACAAGTAACTAGCAACTAAAAGGTGGTTCGCACGGGAACCAGCTTGTGATGGAGTGTACAAGTGGGGACAAATATAAAATGAAGGAAAAATGGATGGTCCACGTGGGGACCATTTTGAAAATAAGATGGCTCATGCGGGAGACAAGCTTTAGAAAGGTAGGTGGTTCGCGTGGGAACCGGTTTTTGAAGGAAAAGGGGTGGTTCACGTGGGAACCGGTTTGTTTGATTAGAAAAAGGAAAGAAGGGCCACATGGGCCCAATCTAAAGTGGTGTAAAGGGTGTCGACTCCAGAAAACAGGTTCCGGATCGGCACCTCAAGATAAGAAGGTGAAAGATAGAATAGAATAGGGGAAAAGGGGAGTGAATTGAAAACACTCGGAAAGCAGTAAAGACTCCTCACCTCGATCCCACACTCACATTGATCCCCGAACTTTCATCTCACGGCGTCGCTCGAGCACCGAAGATGGTTCGGGTCATGTGGGAGGAGAGTGAGGAGGAGATCAAATTAGCACATAAGTAAAGGGTGGTCGCCAGGAGCCGCGGGCTCCGCTTTATGTATTGAAAATAGAAAGAAGTTGACCATGTGTACCTTAGCGTGGGAGATTGGGATGTGAGTTCAACCTTCTTCCTCTTCGGCCGGCCGATGAGGGAGAGTCCAACCGATGCTAGATTGATGTACCTGTGGAACTAGTAGACAAAGAAGACAAGAAAACAAGTGAAGTGGGGATTAGAACTGTGTGAAGTGTAGTAACTGTAAAAACAATAACACAAAACGGCAATTGGAAACAAACTCACCGGATTCGGGGTTAGCCCTAACCCCTTTTTTTGGTTTTTTTATGATGTATTAAATGATGAAAATAGAATAAAATGATGCTTAAATATGAATTAAATGATATGAATGAAGAGTTAGCAAAGAGAATATGAACGATTAAAGACAACACAACCCAGGCAAAGTGGCAACCGGGTTGGACAAATTTAATGTAAACTGCGCAGCTCTGATGCAGAGATTGTAATAGATAGCACCGATGTAAAAATTGAGTGCCGTTTGTTTCAAAATAAAGAGGAATCACCTAGGGTGGTTTGATATGAATACAAGTTTTCTTGAATCTTATGATAAGTTATCTGAATTTACCTGATAAGCCGGATCTTGAACAATGAAGTTCTGGAAACTCCCAGCACAATGTCGATGTAGGACATGCTATGGGCACCACAGATATCAAATTAAATGATTCTTATTTTCAATAAAAGAGGACTTACCAGGGAACAATTTCTGTGAAGGATGTATAGGCTGAATCCACCATTAATTGTACTGAAATTGACTAAGAAGATGATGACTTAGAAGAGAAGACTTCGGATCTGTCTGTGCAGCGCCGGTGTTGAAGCCATAACAAGCAGATTAAATGTCAGAATTGATCTCCGTTTGTTTCAGATGAAATATATCTTGATGAGTCACACTTAGTATGAAGGAAGTCAGGCCAGAAAATGACTATAAAGATCTGTAGAAGCCGATGATCATCAGTGCAGCACGTTGGAGCATAGACCGGCTTCTTCTTCACTTTGGGATGATCTCCGGGCACCGGGACGAAGAGAGGACGATTTGGGGAGGTTGGGATAAGCCAAGGGTTGCTGGAGGACGAAGATAGGAGTGCCGGAGGATGGGGATGCCCTTCTTTGGTCGTTCATATGAGTCTCCCTTTATAGGGGATGAGAACCAGGTCAAAAAATAGCAAGTTTTGATACATCCAACCATAGGTTGGATTTCCTCCATATAATGTTGCTGATTTTCATACTGAGGCATATATAAACTTACCTAAATGATTTAGAGAAATTGTAAACCGTGGATCAACTTTCCCACGTTCAAAATATGTCTCCACTTGAAGAGGAAACAAATCTAGTCTAAAAATGGTAAGTCTTGTTATACAAGACAACAAGTTGGATTGCCATCATTAGATGATGCTAATTTCGACCATGAAGCTTCCAGATACTATAAAAAGTGATATGGAGGATGAAAAATGAAGGTAAGGTCGTGAATTGGTCAGATATGTGCCCAATGGGCTGGGCTTGCATGCAATTGGGCTTGATTGGTGCTGCGTGCGGACAGAACTGCGCATCTGACTTCTAAAAGGCGCTGCGGACAAATGGTAGATCAGAATTGAATTCCGTTTATTGCATTGAAAATAGGACTCAGAGGGGAAGATTATTTATGTTGAATACTTCTTCATTTTATGTCCACATAATCCTGTGAAAAATTTTCAAATAGATGATATGCTGGGAAAAGCATAATCTGGCACACCACCAAGAGTCTCTTGTTCGGCAAACACGAATTTGATTAGAAATTAGAAATTCATCCTCATATTTCCAATAAGCACCTCAGCTCATCCAAAAGGGTGGTTCATCATGATTTTGATGGTCTAAAAGAGATGTTGCCAATGGAATAATGGTTTAAGCTCTAAATAAGGCCAAATTGGCGTGTCTACAGCTTGCCGCGCCTTGATGTCGGCTTTGCAAGAGAATGGCATGTAGCGTAGAGGAGTGAAATGTAGAGGAATGTAGAGAAGCGAAATGAGTTGTAATGGAATGCAGCGGAGCGAAATAGAGATGGACTGAAAAGGTGGCATCAAGGTTTAAATATAGACACGCTCAACGACCAAATTCGGCAAAGAGAATCTCTTCATGTCTCCTGGTTAACTGCCATGTTTCATCAAGTCTTCCTATGTTCGATTGGTAAGAGATGTGCCATTGGCACAAGAGAAGAATAGCCAACCCCCAACGCGGTGGGGAGTCCCCGAAACATGGGTTCGTAGGTTCATCATCAGTCGGTAACCCGATCTTTGCGGTGTTCCTGTACTGTGATGGGCTAAAAATTTTAAAATTTTACTTTTTGAAAAAGTAAAAGAATACCAATCGAGCACATTCAGGCTCTTAGATTCATTTAAGTCTTTCAAGAGACAAGATTCGATTCGGAATGGAATGATCTCAGATTCCGAAAGGCAAATGTTGAAGCACAGACCGTGAAGATAGTGACGATGCAAGTTTTGATCAAATAGAAGACCCTTGGCGGGATAAGTTGACTGCCATGGTGGGATAAATAGCAAGAAGGTTGTTGCAGTGGCCACAATGGTGATAGAAATGAAGGAGTTGAAGGCACAAGGTGATTACTGAACATGATGGGATTAACAGACACAGTGGGATATTAGAAAGGTCGGTGGGACTTGAGAACACGGTGGGATTAGAAAACACGGTGGGGTTTAGAATGATCGAAATTAGGACAAAATATTTAGAGACTAAGGTGAGAAGGTGAAGATTTTAAAAGAATGTATGCAATGATCATGAAATATGCAATGCAACTAATACTATATGATGCATGCTGGGCTCAAGAAAACAAAAACAAAACTTGTATAACAATTAGTTGAAGATATAGATTGTCTATGAGGTCAGGATACCCATTTGGAAACCATCGTCCCTCACTGCTCAATTTTGGCTTATCCGTGAGCACAAAGAATGACCGGACCATCGTGGATTTTGGTGAAGGGGATCTCGGGCCTGGTCTTCATTGCATTCACGCTCTTCAACCTCAATGCATAAAATAAATAGTAATGCACCTAACATATGCTAAGAAAGGAAATGATAACGGTGAGTTTGCGATGTGATGACATGCATTCTCACAAAAGAGTTCATACGTTTTAATGAGGACACAGAGAAAATGCTTTTCGGCAAAGTTGAGGCCGAGGTAATGATGACACCTCCTCTTGAGAATCCTCAGGGGAGGGAAGTGGCGAGTGTCTCCTAAAAAAAGTTTCTCGGCAAAGTTAAGGCCAAGGTTATGGTGACACCTCCTCCTAAGAATCCTCAGGGGAGGGAAGTGGTGAGCATCGCCTGCAAAAGGTTTCTCGGCAAAATTAAGGCCGAGGTTATGGTGACACCTCCTCCTAAGAATCCTCAGGGGAGGGAAGTGGTGAGCATCGCCTTATTGAAATCTTGAAAATACTCCACGACGAAGTTGAGATCGAGGTCATGGTGGCACCTCATCCTAAGAATCCTTAGGGAGGGAAATGGCGAGCTTCGCCTTGTTGTGAAGTTCTCCTCATTTGTTCTTCGTGCCTGAAACACTAGAAAAAGGAGATTAGAATGCCAATATGACTTATCCCCCTTGCAAGTTGCAGTATGTCTTGACCTTTGTCAAGGGGTGTAAAGTTTTTCTTGTGCCTGAAACACTTAGAAGGAAGAGATTAGAACAACAATGCGGCTTATCCCCCTTGGAAGTTGCAGTATGCCTTGACCTTTGTCAAGGGGTATAGACTTCTTAGGAGTGTAAAAATCAAGTAGCAAATATGCAATGAAGAATTTGAAACATGAGAGATTGAAACTAAATATGAATGTAAAGATGAAAATTCAAACCAAGCATGGTGATAAAATAATTTAAAAAGTTTGAAATTTTTTGTTGAATTTGAAAAAGAAGTTTTTTTTTTGGTTGAAAAGATTCAATTTTTTTGGGATTTTTGAAAATGCTAATTTTTTTTTGAGTTTTTGAAAATATTTGTTTTTTTTGAGTTTTTTGAAGATATTCACCTTTTTTTGTAGTTTTTTTTTGAAAATATTCGACTTTTTTTTTGTAGTTTTTGAAATGTTCAACCTTTTTTTTTGAGATTTTTTTTAAATTATTTTTTTTTGAGAGAAAAATCAGTATTGACACAAGTTCTCATTACTTGGTTGTTTTTTCTAGGTTCGTTGGTAGACATCATATGCAAAATGGGTTCCTTACCCAAAATCTTTCTAACCTTCAACCTCTGATCGGCTAGAGTTTAGCTTTGATTTGGTTGGTCTACCCACACCTTGGGGGGGTTAAGAATGAAGAAGGAAGTCCTTGATAAGCTTTGGAGATGTCAAGAGGGATTTCTCTACTTGCACCTAATTGCCCATTGGGGTTCGGCCTCTTCGGATCTTTTCTTCTTTATTGACAAACCTATTTTTTGTGGCACACACTCGGACAAGTCTTTGACTTGTTGGGTCATTGCCCATCTTTTGGCACCTTTTTCATTTTCTACATTTGGGGTACTCATTCAGATAGGCCCATATTTGTTTAAACCTGTGGGGTTCATTGCCCATCTTTTGGCACCTTTTTATTTTGAGAAGTTGGACCTTTCGAGACGGCCTCCTACTAAGGTGGTGGATGCTTTCGATACTCTCCCCCTCTAGTCCCCTTTGCCTATCTTGGACCGAACAGAAGAGAATATGGCGAGAGTTTTCCTTCCATCTATAAGCCTTGCCTAGCTTCTCTCGGGTGTCAAGTCATCCAGATTCTGGGATCAGGACGTGTTGTGTGTGTAGAATGGTATCTACCCTCGACTCCTAGACAACAACCTAGAACATGTTGACTTAAGTCATACTGGTAGTTCTCTCCATTTTTGAGGTAGATTACATTCCATGGGCAAATCAATTGAAAACATGCCTTGCATCGTAAAGAATTCATTAGGATAAAACAAAAGGTAGTTATCATCTATCATAAATTTCTCTCAAGTAAGATTGTCATGTGAGATTAAAAATCATTTTAAAAAAATTTTGCTTTACGGATGACATAATGATGATGAATGCAATTTCATGTAATACCTGAGAGAAGGAGTTCATTGTTGATGACAGCTTTGCTTGTGCTTGACTTGCCTTGCCTGCCATGCCTTGCCCTGCCTTGCCCAACTGCTTCCACTTTTGATATGCACCATATTGCATTGGATTGAGGATTCATAGTCATAGGATGAAGTGAAAGATGTGGAGGATCTAATTTAGCATGGCGGAGTCAAAATTAATGATGTAAAAGGCAAAGATTGGGGTATCATCCAGAAAATTTCTCTACCCTTGATTTTTTTTATTGAAAGTAAAACTTGGGAAAAAAAAAGAGAGTTCCAAAAGGAAAGAAACATGTTTGAAAACAAAAGTGTGCTAAAGTGGGCTCTTGGGCCGAAGAGTTGATAGTGGGCTTGAAAGCCCGGGAAGGGTTGGAATCAGGGGGCACGTGGGCCCAAGAGTTGAATGCGGGCCAGAGGGCCCAGTTGATGTTGATGGGCATGAGGGCCCAATTGGAGGTGATGGGCTCAAAGACCCGATTGGAGGTTGAGCCCGAGGGACCCAACGAAAAGAGTGGGCACACGGGCCCGATTTAGGTGATTGGAAGTATGATTGTGATTTGGAAGATTTGTGATGGGCTTGTGGGCACCATCGAAGAGTATGGGTGTGCAAACCCGAATTCGAAGAAGTGGTGGCACGGGGGCCCGATTTTGAAGAAGTATGGGCACGCGGGCCCACTGGTGAAGAAATGGGGGCATACAGGCCTGAAGTTGAAGGAGTGTGGGCATGTGTGCCCGAGGTTGTTGGAAGGTGGGCACGTGGGCTCGATTTAGAAGAAATTTGGGCACATGGGCTCGGTTGTAGAAAAACATAGGCATGTGAGCCTGGTTGAGGTGAATTGCGAGCACGCAGGCCCGATTGAGGTGAGTTGTGGGCACGTGGGCCCGATTTAGAAAAGTTAAGGGCACATGGGCCCGATTGGGGAGAATTATGGGCACGTGGGCCCGATGGAAGGAAAGGGGTACGTAGGCCCAGTTGGAGAAAAGGGGCATATGGGCCCAATTGAAGGAAAGGGGCATGCAAGCCCGATTGATTAAAAGGGGCACGTGGGCCCGGTTGAAGAAAAGGGGCATAAGAGCCCGGTTGATTAAAAGGGGCACATGGGTCCGGTGGGATAAAGGGGGCACGTGGGCCTGGCTGATGGAAAGGGGCACATGGGCCCAGTTGATGAAAAGGGGCATAAGAGCCTGAGAAAGGGGCATAGGTGCCCGAAAATGGGGCATAAGGGCCCAAAAATGGGGCATAAGGGCCCAATTGAGTGGGATGGGGTGTGGGCCATGGCCCTAAGATTGATAGATTTTGGACCCATGGGCCTGATTGATGATTGTAAGAAGGATAAAGAAAGGGTAGTGGCCCTAAGATTGAGGAATTGTGGGCCCATGGGCCCAATCGTTGATTTGGAGGAGAATAAAGAAAGGGTCGTGGCCCTAAGATTGATTGATCATGGGCCCATGGGCCGGATTGTTGCTTAGGAGAAGAATGGGGTAAGGGTCGTGGCCCTAACATCGATGCTAAGGGATTTGCCCGCCTATCTGGAGGAGGTCCCAGTATCCCTTTGCTAAGGTCTACATCCTTTAGGAGGCTTGTTGATTCATTCCCCATTTCACTAACCAATTTGGTCTCCTTACTTCCCAGTTCAGGGGTCAATTCAATCTGACCATCTTCATTGATCAATTCCAATGATGGTAACAGTTGATCAATGCCTGACAAATCCTTGCCTAGTTCATCATTGGATTGACAATCAACTAAGTTTATGATTCCTTCATCTAAGCTCTCTATAGCAGGCTTCTCCTCAGGATGTTCTATGGAAGAGGGCATGCCTAGTCTAGGAGATTCCAAAAAGGTAGAAGGGTTTGGTTCTACCTCCCCTACTAGCTGACTTTGATCTTGAGATATAGCAACGACATGATGAGAAGCTGATTCTTCTACCATGGCAGGAGCACAAATGGTTGGAATTATTAATTCTTCTGCCAGGGCAGGAGCTTGAAGGGTCGAAGTGTCTGAATCATCTACTATGGCAGGAGCATGAATGATCGGAGTGGCTAGTTCCTCTACCATGGCAGGAGCATGAAGGGTTGAAGTGAATAAATCATCTACTATAGTAGGAGTAGGGATGATCAGATTAATTGGTTCCTCTGCGAGGGTAGGAGAATGAATGATAGGAGTGACTAGTTCCTCTACCATGGCGGGAGCAACGGACGAAACAAGTGGTTTGACCGGCGAGGGGGAACCCTATGTTGAGGGATTGATTGAAGTGGTGCCGGCATAGAAGTCGGTTCAGCCGAAGAGCTATTGATGTAATTAATTGAGGAGTCATGGCTTGGATGGTTGGCTGAGGAGTTGTTGGTGGAATAGGCTGAGAAGCCAAGGACCGGATGATTGGTCGAGGGCTTGTTGGTGGAATAGGTTGAGAAGCCAAGGGCCGGATGATTGGCCGAGGGGTTGTTGGTGAAATAGGCTGAGAATTTGATTTTGATAGTGAGGTGTTGGCACAATTGACATGAGGAGCTTGATTGTGCACAATTGATTGTGCCGTTGACACGGGTTGCATGTCCGGCTGAGATTGGATCATGGGTGGCCTAATCAATTGGCGTCGAGGAATCGGCCAATGAAGATTATCAGGATGGGATTGGGGAGGACTCCTAGGTTGGTTCATAGCATCAATGTTCTTCTCAAGCCTGGGCCTCAATTCATCAAAGTATTGCATTAATTCCACATCTTCTTTTACTTCCCCAATTATTGAATAGCCTGGCCCATATCGTTTCAAGAATTTGGCCTTGACAATTTCGAAATCCCATATCTCTACTTCGTTTAATGAAAAAAACCAATCTACGGCTGCACCCTCTAAAGATCTCCTAAAAAGAAAGGCAAGGGTCTTTCTATCATTCTGCCATCGAGATGATTTGCTCAGAAAATCATTGACATGGGTGAAGGGATCACCTGAGCCATTGTAGCAATGGTAGGTTGGCATTTGTAATGAAGGGATATGCGGGACTACGAAAGATGGAGCAGATATTTTAGGAATGGCCTTCGAGTCCAAACGATGCCTTAGTTCCTCAAAGTGCTCATCTATTTGGTTGAGTTTGTCCATGAATGCTTGAGTGAGGTTGGGTTCCTGAGCCACCGGTGCAAGGTATTTGGATGAACGGGCTAGAAGAGGTGGGTTGGAAGTAGGAACTAGCATGGAATCAGGTGGGTGACCCACAACAGGGCGAGTAGGCAAGGTAGCATGGCAAGATTGTGCAAGAGAGTTGATGATGAGGGGCCTAGTTGCCGATTGAGGTGGTGAGGGGGCTTGATTTCCCTCGACCAGATCTTGATTGGCAGGCAACTTGCCCTTTGTTAAATATTGCACAAGAGAAAAGGATTCAGGATCTAAATGGAGGGATAGACCCTGGAGGATTTGTTCCACACTAAGTGAAGCAGGTGGATGAGTAGGATCTTGAACTTTAGGCTCCCTGACGGCGTTGACATGGCTCTCTGGTTGGACCATGGGTTATTGTAGCTCGTAGTGGCCCATCTTGTAGTAGTCCAGCATCCCGACATGTCTTTCGGACCTTAGCATCATGGGCATCATGTCGATCTTTCTACAAAGATGGTTAAAAAAAGAGAGCAAGCAAAGCACACAATTGAAGAATTTTTTTTTGTGTTTTGTTTTGTTTGAAATTTTTATTTCAATTTGGTTGTTTGGAAAACAAGTTGAACACAAAATTAAAGAGTTTTTTTTAGGTGTTTTGAAAGAAGAAATTTTTTTGGTTGTTTTCAATTGTGGTGAGTAAGCAAGTTATGCAAACAAGGTTTTAAAATGACTACTCGACAATATTTGGGTTGAAACCTTAGATTAGATAGATTGTTAGCAATTGTTCACTCAAATGGGTTTGATTCCTATTACTTCAATCTTCAAGACCTAAGGTTATCACTCAATCACCACGAGTAGGTACTTGGGTTCTTCGGGTTTTGGGAAAGTGGTACAACCGGCCCAATCGTGCAGAGAGGAATACTCCACGGATGGGGACTTACGGAGGTCTTAATGGAAACCACCAAATCAACTAGGAAGGAATATCCCAGAAGAAAGGTTAGAATCCACCAAGAAGGTGTTTGGAAGGTGATGGTGTGTTGGGAGAGAGAGCCCCCGCCTCAAATGCCCTACGGATCGGAGCAAGTCCGGTACCTGATGCAAAAAGCTAATGCAAAAGTAAAAATGGAGGGTAAGAGGAGAAGAAGCAATCAATGTGCAAAAACATGAAATGAAATGAAATAAATAGAGCATGTGATATGCAAACAAGGCAAGCAATCATGCAACAAAATAAACAATATAGTGACTAGAATTGAATTAGAATGAAACTAGTTGCACAGACAAATCAAGCTAGCACGGTTAAAGACATTGGTTGTCCCACCATGGTCACCAAAAAGTTGTCGACTCGGTAAACGGGTTCCGGATCGGCACCTCAAGATAAGAAGGTGAAAGATAGAATAGAATAGGGGAAAAGGAGATTGAATTGAAAACACTCGGAAAGCAGTAAAGACTCCTCACCTCGATCCCACACTCACATTGATCCCCGAACTTTCATCTCACGGCGTCGCTCGAGCACCGAAGATAGTTCGGGTCATGTGGGAGGAGAGTGAGGAGGAGATGAAATTAGCACATAAGTAAAGGGTGGTTGCTAGGAGCCGCGGGCTCCGCTTTATGTATTGAAAATAGAAAGAAGTTGACCGTGTGTACCTTAGCGTGGGAGATTGGGATGTGAGTTCAACCTTCTTCCTCTTTGGCCGGCCGATGAGGGGAGTCCAACCGATGCTAGCTTGATGTACCTGTGCAACTAGTAGACAAAGAAGACACGAAAACAAGTGAAGGGGGGATTAGAACTGTGTGAAGTGTAGTAACTGTAAAACAATAACATAAAATGGCAATTGGAAACAAACTCACCGGATTCGGGGTTAGCCCTAACCCCTTTTTTTGGTTTTTTTATGATGTATGAAATGATGAAAATAGAATAAAATTATGCTTAAATATGAATTAAATGATATGAATGAAGAGTTAGCAAAGAGAATATGAACGGTTAAAGACAACACAACCCGTGCAAAGTGGCAACCGGGTTGGATAGATTTAATGTAAAATCGCGGCTACGATGCAGAGATTGTAATAGATAGCACCGATGTAAAAATTGAGTGCCGTTTGTTTCAAAATAAAGAGGAATCACCTAGGGTGGTTTGATATGAATACAAGCTTTCTTGAATCTTATGATAAGTTATCTGAATTTACCTGATAAGCCGGATCATGAACAATGAAGTTCTGGAAACTCCCAGCACAATGTCGATGTAGGACATGCTATGGGCACCAAAGATACCAAAATTGAATGATTCTTATTTTAAATAAAAGAGGACTTACCAGTGAACAATTTCTTTGAAGGATGTATAGGCTGAATCCACCATTAAATGTACTGAAATTGACTAAGAAGATGATGACTTAGAAGAGAAGACTTCGGATCTGTCTGTGCAGCGCCGTTGTTGAAGCCATAACAAGCAGATTAAATGTAAGAATTGATCTCCGTTTGTTTCATATGAAATATATCTTGATGAGTCACACTTAGTATGAAGGAAGTCAGGCCATAAAATGACTAGAAAGATCTGTAGAAGCCGATGATCAGCAGTGCAGCACGTTGGAGCATAGACCGGCTTCTTCTTCACTTTGGGATGATCTCCGGGCACCGGGACTAAGAGAGGACGATTTGGGGAGGTTGGGATGAGCCTAGGGTGGATGGAGGACGAAGATAGGAGTGCCAGAGGATGGGGATGCCCTTCTTTGGTCGTTCATATGAGTCTCCCTTTATAGGGGATGAGAACCAGGTCAAAAAATAGCAAGTTTTGATACATCCGACCATAGGTTGGATTTCCTCCATATAATGTTGCTTATTTTCATACTGAGGCATCTAGAAACTTACCTAAATTATTTAGAGAGATTGTAAACTGTGGATCAACTTTCCCATGTTCAAAATATGTCTCCACTTGAAGAGGAAACAAATCTAGTCTAAAAATGGCAAGTCTTGATATACAAGACAACAAGTTGGATTGCCATCATTAGATGATGCTAATTTCGACCATGAAGCTTCCAGATACTATAACAAGTGATATGGAGGATTAAAAAGGAAGGTAAGGTCGTGAATTGGTCAGATTTGTGCCCAATGGGCTGGGCTTGCATGCAATTGGGCTTGATTGGTGCTGCGTGCGGACAGAACTGCGCATCTGACTTCTAAAAGGCGCTACGGACAAATGGTAGATCAGAATTGAATGCCGTTTGTTGCATTGAAAATAGGACTCAGAGGGGAAGATTATTTATGTTGAGGACTTATTCATTGTATGTCCACATAATCTTGTGAAAAATTTTAAAGTAGATGATATGCTGGGAAAAGCATAATCTGGCACACCACCAAGAGTCTCTTGTTCGGCAAACACGGATTTGATTAGAAATTAGAAATTCATCCTCATATTTCCAATAAGCACCTCAGCTCATCCAAAAGGGTGGTTCATCATGATTTTGATGGTCTAAAAGAGATGTTGCCAATGGAATAATGGTTTAAGCTCTAAATAAGGCCAAATTGGCGTGTCTACAAAGGGGTGGTCCATGTGGGGACCTATCTGAAAGTGGTTTGGTTCATGCGGGAACCGGTTTGGAAAAGGGGTTAGTTCACGCCGGAACCGGTTTTAATGAAGAAAGGGGTGGTTCACGCGGGAACTGGTGTAAAAGGTGACAAAATGAAAAGAGGGCCACATGGGGCCATTGTGAAGGTGCTGTAAAGAGGTGGTCCATGCAGGGACCGATTTGAAAATAATTTGGTTAATGCGGGAACCGAGTTGGAAAAGAAAGGTGGTTCATACGGGAACCAATTTATAATAAGAAAAGAGTGGTTCACATGGGAACTAGGTTGAAATTAAAGACAAGCATGTCAAGTCCACATGGGGACAATCTTATGGGAAGAGTAAACAACAAGTTTAAAGGTAAATTATCATGTAAAGGTAAAGGACAAGCTGGTTCGCGCAGGAACCAAATCGGAAAATAACTAGTTGCACGGATCAATCAAGCTAGCACTGTTGAAGACATTGGTTGTCCCACCGTGGTCGCCAAAAAATTGTCGACTATGAAAATGAGTTCCATATTGGCACCTCAAGAGAAGTGAAATATGGAATAGGAGAAAGGGAGTGAATTAGAAAACACTTGGAAAGCAGTAAAAATCTTCACCTCGGTCCCACACTCACATTGATCCACGAACTTTCATCTCATGGCGTCGCTCGAGCACCGAAGATGGTTCGGGTCATGTGGGAGAAGAGTGAGGAGGAGATGAACTTAGAACATGAATAAAAAAGGTGGTCACAGGAGCTGCGGGCTCCGTTTTATGGAAAAAAAGACAAGATTAAGTTGAACTGACCGTGTGTACCTTAGCACAGGAGATGATATGTGGGTTAAACCTTAGTCTTCTTTGGTCGGCCGATGAAGAAGAGTCCAACCGGTGCTAGCTTGATAGACCTGTGCAACTAGAATAATAAACCAATTGAAAGAAACTGATTAGAACTATGGGAAGCGTAGAAACTATAAGAGAGGAGATGAAAGAAAGAAGCAATTGGAATCGAACTCACGGATTGTGGCGAGCCCTAACCCATTTTTTGTGTTTTTGATTATGTAACAATGATACAAACTAAAATAAAATATGTTCTAAGAAGTAAATTAATTGAATGAAATGAGTTAAGAAGAACTTATGAAGTTAATCGGCTTGAGGTGAAGCCGAGTTGGTTGAAACAAGCAGGTTCGGGTAGCCTTGCACCTTCCTGGTGCAACTTCAGTGTAGAGAACTCTACGGGTGACCCCGATGTCAGAATTGAGTGATGTTTGTTTCTATGTGTGGAGGACTTGGAGAGGAAGAGATTTTCTGTGAATTACTTCTCCAAAATCCTTTTGTAGAAGTCTGTAAAAGATCTAAAAATGGGCGGATGTGGAAAAGCAGAACCTGGATGCGCGCCCTCAGTGCATCAATCATCGCGGACAGACGGTAAGTCAGAATTGAGTGCTGCCATTTTCAAATGAAAGAGAACGAAGAGAAGAACAACTCTTCTATTGAAGACTTTGGCAGAAGAAGCCCCTAATTTTCTACAGAATCTGATGAAGTCGGTTGATGTAGAACGCATGGATTGAGCCTTCTCCTTCGCTCTGGGATCGATCTCTCAATGTTGGATCGGCTTTGGATGTCGGGACAGCCTTGGGAGGGAGCTTGGATGACCTCAGGATAAGCTAGGCATGGGGTGTTCCACCTTGGGTTGTTGAGAATGGCCCTCAATTTATAGAGAATGGAAACTGGGGCAAAACATAGAAATTGGACCGACCGCCGCCCCTACGTTTCAAAGGAGGTGAGGGCACACAGGGCGCGCCCTCACCTTGTGGGTATGGTCTACGTGCCCCTCAGTTTCAAAGAAGTTGAGGGTGCATTACGTGTCTTATTGCTAAAAATCGTCAGAATCTTCTAGAAATTGGTAAAGATCAACTTGATAAGATGAACGTGCCCCCAACTTGGGGGTGCGGTCAAAATAATTGATAATTAACGATGGAAACCTTCCAAAAATCCAGTTTAGAAGGTGCTAATCGGGGTAATTTCTAATTTTTGGAAACTGACCGTGCCCCTGTGTTTCAAAGGATGCGGGGGTGCGCAGGGCGTGCCCCCTGACTGAGGGCGCGCAAGGTGCGCCCCCGGGGAGAGGGCGTGGTGACCGCGCCCTCCCATTTCAAAGGGGGCAGGGATGCAGTACACTCTCTCTCCTACACGCGCATTCCGTGTGCCGTAACATGCAAACGGGATGTCCGATTCGGCTCCCGTTTGTTGCATTAGAAAGAGGGCCTTCAATGGCACCTCCTCAAGTCAGTAAACTAGCCGGCATGACTCCCGAGATGTTCGCATGGGACTTTATACATGTTTACCCTCTCGTAAAAAGCCAAAAACTGTGGCGAAGATCCGAAAGGGCACAGTTTCGGTCGAGGAATCTTGAGTCAACTCGGGATGACTTAAAATGATGACTGAACAGGTCTGGGATGATCGGAAAACCTTAAATCATCGAAAAATCTAAGATTAACCCAGTAAATGTGAACCAAAGCTAGGAAAAGCCGGGAAACCCTAAAATCGACCAAAACGGCTGTATGGCCCTAATTGATGTAAATATTCAGTTAGGATCGACCCAGATGACCCTAAAAGACCCGATGATAACCGGAAAGGCCTAATACGTGGTCCGGTATAGCAATGTCAGTATAAATCAAAAAGCCATAATGAAGAAACAGTTATAGACTAACGTCGACCGAAATGACTTGTCGGAAACCCCGAATATCACGGAACACACGCGAGACTCTCAAGACATTCAAGTATAGACCATTAAAGGTTGGTCATCGAGCAAGCTTCGTGTTTTCACGGTTCATGCGCGGCTCTCGCTTGAAGGTTACAGCATTGTTCCAGAAATCATTGGTCCATTCCCAACTCACGAGGGGCTCCACCAACATCCTTAGCTCATATCCGGATTAGATAATGATCAAATAAAGGATATCACCAATGGAATAGGAGTCTGGGGCTCTGAATTAGGCCAATTTGGTGTGTCTACAACTGCCCCTACCAGCTCATTTTACCACTCACAGCCTCTCTCTTCACCAGAGCTACTCTAACTTCTTCTACACTTTCAGAGCCCAAATCACATTCAAATGTCAGTACTCTAGTTAAATAAAATGTATATCTTTTCATTCTCTTTGTTTTGACTATAATTTCATGCTATTCCGAGTTTGTTTGAGCTATTTTCGGGTCAGAAGAAGATCAGTGCACATCTAGGGTCCATGTGCCCTAGAACCAGGGTGCATGTGCCCTCAAACCAGGGCACAAAGGCACATGCCCTAGACCCAGGGTGCATGTGCCCTCAAGCTAGGGCACAAGGTAATGTGCACTCAAGTCAGGGCGTTTGTGCCCTCAAGTCAGGGCGCAAGGGCATGTGCCCTGGGGTCATGGTGCATGTGCCCACAGACCAGGGCGCATGGGCCCCTGGTCTGGGAACATGTCAGCTCTAGAATTCTTAGATTGGTGATTCTTTTGAAATTAAAAAAAATTGACCAATTTTGAAATTTGCAGATGCTGAAGAGGGCTCGATGTGCGCGTGCACATGATGAAAAGGCTGGCCTTTCTGAGCCGACAACCCTGTGTGATGTAAATGTCCTTTAAACTGGCTATAAATTCTCTGCCATCTTTGTGATCAGTTCTTGACCTGAACAACTTTTCCATTTGCAGGGATGGGTCAAGTCGCGTATACCATGACAGCTGGTACAATTCGCATACCAGGGTCTTCAACTGTTCCAAAATCGCTGCCTAGATGAGATGGGATTTGGTCCTGTCCTATATTTGTCAGTGCTTTGGGAGGACTTGGCTCTGATCTAGGTTCTGAGGGATCACTGGCATGCTGTGACTTGTTCATTTCTTCTTCCCTGGGGTGTATGGTCTCTACTCTGGAGGACGTGGCTCATATCACGGGGCTCCAGGTCTATGGGCATGCCGTCACCAGTTGCACATATGGTAACTACGCCGAGATGGCAGTGATGCTCCATTTTTACTCCCCAACTCGGTCACATGACGAGGCAGTCTTGTCGATCACTCGGAAGAAGTGTTTCGAGCTAGTGGGCCTGACAGAGGCTTAGATGCAACAAGGTGAGGTTACCAAGGACTATGAGGATCGCCTGATTCGCCAGGTATCTACGGCACTGTGTGGTCCTCCTGGATCAGTGGAGGCGGATCGGGATCTCCGCCAATTTTTGCTCTTCTTTTTCGGTTGCTTGTTGTTGGGCAACAAGACCGAGAAGGTTCACCTGCGGTTCCTTCCTCTCCTGGCCGACGTGGAGTCCATCCGCGAGTATGCCTGGGGTGCAGTGGTCCTGGCACATCTATTTGCCAGCCTCTCTCTCGACAATGGGATTGTCTCTGAGGGTGGATTCACACCTTTTCTTCAGGTATTTCTCTTTCTGTGACTTGCTTTCCTAATGCATGTTATACTTGTACTAACAAAGTGTTAATTTCAAGTGTTTGGTTGCCTTTATCTTCCACTAGGCCGAGGTCGAATGGATCACCCATTTTGCTTGCCTTTGATGGTGCGCTGGTACGCCATTTGTGACACTACCACCCATGCACACCAGCTCCTTCGTCTTCGAGGCGAGCTATTGAGTCTTTCTCCTGCATGGGTACGTCTCCCTGTTCTCCCTTACTTTTGTTTGTTAATTGTTGATCCTTTCCTTTCTGGTAGGTATGCTGGCATCCATATTTGTCCGCCGATGATGAGAGTGCTGAGTGGGTGGAGAAGGGTATCCATCTCTTTGGCCGCAAAATTTACCTCCATTGTCTAAATGAGGTGGAGCCACTCTGGATTCGCCTTGTAATGACATTTGGTGGTTATCAGCAGTGGTTCCCTCTTCCTCCTTCTATACACAGCCATAGCACCAAGGGGTTGACACACTCAATAAACTGGGCGGCCCGATACTGATCTGTCTTGGATGACTGGGAGGCCGAGGGCACCGTGGTTTTCTCGACTGCCATGGATGACATGGAGTTCACTTGCCATTATGGTGTGGCTTACGGTCTTCTTTTTGACTATGCTAGCCAGGTTAGCTTTTTGTCACTGTCTCTTTGTTATCAACGCATTGCCTTGTCTCCTAAAATTTCTTTTCTTCAGGATTCCCGTGGCATGCTCACCCAATATCGAGCACAAATCTGTGAGTTGGAGGAGGAGGTGGCCTCCCTCAAGGTAGCTCTACAGGTAGAGGTATGTATGTGTCTTGTGCTCTTCAATTAAGCTGCCAGATATTTGACTTGCTTTATGTACTTGTAGCACATGACCCGCTCAGAGGGTGTTCCTTCTTCTAAGGAGGTGAGAGCCCTACGAGACAAGTTGGTTGCCGCGAGACAATCTCTGGCGAAGAAGGAGATCATGGTAACATCTTGATAGTTGCTACCAGACTTTTTCTTTCACTGCCTAAGCCTTATACATTGCTCGTAGGTGGCTGCATTGGAGCGATCAGTTGCCGCTTCTTCTTCAGAGTCTTCTTCTCGGATCCAGGCCTTAGAGATTGAGTTGCAGGCTTGGGTGCCCACTCTTGAGATGGCTCAGCTTCTATTGGACTTTGATGCATAGCTATTGGCGCATGACCGGCGCCACTTCGAGGCTCTTCGTGAGGCGGAGAACCAGCATATAGCTACCCTTCGTGAGCGAGATGCCGTGATCCGTGCCATGGAGTAGAGGTAGTACCAGACGCAGATTGATCTTGTTTCTACCCAGGAGGAACTACGTTTTCACTGTGAGATGGCCCGCCAGTCTACTCAGAGCCAGACCCATCAGAGTGGTACCCATCAGAGTGGCACCCATCAGAGTGGTACCCATCAGAGTGGCAGCCACCAGAGCGGCACATGGACCCACCAGAGCAGCTGGCACCATAGCCGGGGTCGCACAACATGGAGTGGAGCTGATCCAGAGAGAAGCCAGACTCTGAGTGTGGCCTGGCTTCTGACTTGTATCTTCATGAATGAATCAGTGTTTGTGTCTACTTGGCTTGTTTTGGTTGTCTACAACATCACTTTGACAATTTTGATTAGTATAACTTGGTGGCTTGGCCCTTTGCTTTTGTCAAAGGGCATAGCCTTCTTAACATGGCAAAAAATAAAAAGTGAAAGAAAATAAATGTTGAAAGGGTTAAGAAAACTTACCTGTATGGCAAGAATCCACCCTCCTTGCTATGTAGTGCCTAAAAACACTTAACAAAAAGATCAATTATATCCATGTCTCATCCCTTTGCCTATTTTTTATTTGTCTTGACTTTGAGTCAAAGGGAAGAGCCTTCTTAACAAAGTAGAATAAAATAAATGACTTGAATGAAATGGAGTAAGAGTTGAGAGAACATACCTGCCATGGTGAGATTCTTCTCCTTTCCTACATTGAAATGCCTGAAATACTTGATAGAAGGGGATTAGATCTTCATCGTGACTCATCCCTTTGCCTATTACAGTCAAGTTTGACTTAGGTCAAAGGGAAGAGCCTTTTAACAAGGTAATTAATGCCAAAAATGGACATGCATTGCAGAAATAGATATATGCAGGATAGAAAAATAAACATGGATGCAACTAAGGCAATGATCATGACTAAGTTAAAAAAAAGATGTATTTTTTCAGATTTTATTTAAAATATTCATTTTTTTGGATTTTTAAAATATTCGATTTTTTTGAATTTTAGGAAACAACAAAATTTTTTAGCTTTTTGAAATATACAAATTTTTTTTGGATTTTTGAAATATGCATTTTTTGGATTTTTGAAATATGCATTTTTTTGGATTTTTGAAATATTCTTTTTTTGTGGAGAAAATGCTGGTATTTGAGACAGTTCATCAGTCTTTGAAGTTTGTCAAGACTCAAGTGGTAGATACTATGTGCAAAATAAAGTTCCTTACCTAGAATCCTTCTAACCTTCTTCCTTTGATCGGCTTGGATTCCACCTGGATTCGGTCGGTTTACCCTACCCAAGGGGTTTAAGGAGGAAGAGTATAGAGGAAGTCCTTGATAGGGTTTGGAGATGTTGAGAGGGATTTCTCTACTCTTACTCAAATTGCCCGTTGGGGGTCAGCCTCTTTGGGTCTTTCCTACTTTTTGCTCTTTTCTATGTGGCACATATCTAAACATGTTTTTTTACCCATGGGGACATTTCCCATCTTTTAGTGCCTTTTGCCTTGACTATCATTCTTGGTACTCATTTAGATAGGTTGATCATTTTTCTTTTTTTTTCTAATTTGAGGGATTCATTGCCCATCTTTTGGCACCCTTTTGCACCCTCCGAGATGGCCTCCTACTTGGGTGGCGAGTGTTTTCGATGCTACCCCTCTCTAATCTTTTCTCCCTATCTTGGACCGACTATAAGAGAATAGGGTAAGGTACTCCTTCCATTTCTAGATTTTTGCCTTGCCTTTCACAAGTGTCGGGTTGTCTAGATTCTAGGATCGGGAGGTTTGTGTGTGTAGCATGGTACCTACCCTTGACTTCTCACGAACAACCTATGATTAATGACTTGAAATTATACCAGTGGTTTCTCCATTTTTATGAAAAATACTTTTTGAGGTAAACTTCATTCCAAGGATGATTCAATCTTTCTCCATCTGCATTAGTCAATTCAAATTCATTGCCTAGATACTTTTCAGTGATTACAAAAGGCCCTTCCAAGTTAGGTTGCAATTTGGATCGGGGACCCCTTGGCTTACCTAAAATTCTTTTAATGACTATCTCACCGATCTTGAATTTTCTCTCAACCACCCTCTTTTGATAAAACCTTTTAAGTCTGTTATGATAAGTTCAAGCATGCTCGGCAGAGGCTAACCTTCTTTCATCCAAGAGTTCAAGCTGTGTAAGGAGTGATTCTCGTCTCTCATCAACAAGAATATCCCTGTCGAGCAAAACTCGAAGAGATGGAAGTAATACTTCGTAGGGGACCACTGCTTCCATCCCATATGCCAACGCATACGCGGTTTGTCCAGTGGGAGTCCTTACAGAAGTATGATAAGCCCATAGAGCATCTACAAGCTTATTAGGCCAGTCGACAAACTTTCTAGACTTAAAAGATTTCTTGATGATCTTGATTAAGGTTTTGTTGGTGGCTTCTGCTTGACCATTGCCTTGAGGATAGTATGGTGATGAAGGATGCAATGAAATGCGATACCTATTGCAAAGATCACACAAATCTTGAAAGAGAATTGTGGCCCATTATCAGTGACGATGTCGCTGGGGATCCTGAACCTCGCCAGGATGTTGCGCTTGATGAAGAAGCAGACTGTTGATGCTTTAATCTCCACAAACGCTTCCGCTTCAGCCCACTTTGTGAAGTACTCCGTTGCCGTCGGAATGAATGATTTCAAGCGCATTTTAGAGTTGAGGTCACTCAAGGGGCCAATTATATCAAAAGCCCACATGGCTTTGAAGAGAAGATGCGGGAGAGTGAATCTTGTCGGCATGGAGTTGACATGAATGACAGTGCCAGAAAACGATGGAGCAGTTTTTTTCTAGACTTGGCCAATATTACCCTTGTCGAATGATTTTCTTAGCAAGGGCTTGGGCATTCACATGACCACCACAAACTCCAGAATGTGCTTCCTTCAGCACCAACTCGTCTTCTTCTTCATCAAGACACCTGAGTAAGATTTCACTTAGGCTTTTCTTATAGAGCACTCCTCCTAAGATTGTATACCTCTAGGATACTCTTGTAATTGCCTTCTTTTCCTTGGTGGTTGATCCAGGGGGATATGACTGATCTTGGCAATATGTCGTAATCTTGTCATACCAAGGTCTTTCATCTTCTTCTAATTCTTCAAACTCAATTATGAAGATTTCTTCTTTGTGCTCCAAGTATTCTTTCATGTTGAACCTCTCCTTTACCTTCAGAAAACACCCATCCTCAATTGCTGGAATTGTCCTCTTACAGGAGTTTTTTTTTTAAACTAACATTGTTTTTTTTATTTATTATAAAACTAACCCGGTAAAAAATTTTATTGCAAAACTAGCACGGTTTGCTGAAAGTCGAGTTTTGAAAACTCGACTTTCCTTTTTAACATGAATCCCACGTGATCCCGTTAGTTAAAAGTGTTTATTAAAAATTGAGTTTAAAAATTAATATGCGCGAAACAGTGCACTACATTAAATGCGATGTACTCTTTTTTTTCAAAAATTAATTCAAATTTACCTATATTCTTAAATTATAATTTATCGGGTTTGAATTTGAACGATCCATTCCGGCCAATAAATTTAGAAAATCGAAATACTTAAGATTAGACTTTTAAATATCCCAATTTTGATAAATTTTAAATTATTAAATCGGAGCATCCTGGACTGTCCAATGATAAAACTTACTCTTTTCAAAAATTTAAAAATTCAACCTTATAGTTTTGAATGCTCCGAATTTATTAGTCCAAGTAAATCGGACAAATTTTAATCCGAGTATCCAATTTTTTTAGGTGGAAGAAAAAAAATTGAAACTTACTGTACGCATTTAATGCTGAGTTGTGTGCGCGCATTTTTTTTCTTTTTTCTGTTTGAAAGTCGAGTTTGGCAAACTCGACTTTCAAAAGTCGAGTTTTCAAAACTCGACTTTTAAACTCGATTTTTAATAAACACTTTTAACTAACAGGATCACGTGGGATTCGTGTTAAAAAAGAAAGTCGAGTTTTCAAAACTCGACTTTCAGCAAACCGTGCTAGTTTTGCAATAAAAATTTTTACCGTGTTAGTTTTATAATAAATAAAAAAAACAGTGTTAGTTTAAAAAAAACTCCCTCTTACAGATGTGGATAGTCCTCACTTGCCTGCCTAGCGGGATATATAGAGATGAAGCTAGTGAAGCTAAGGCATCGGCGAGGATATTCTAAGAACGGGGAACATAGATAAAGGTGAGTTTGAAAAATAGCTTGATGTAGCAGGTGGTGAGCTCCTGGTAGGGTTTGAGGTTTGGATGGAAAGTTCGGTATTTGGATAGGACGTGGCATAGGATCAATTGACTATCACCTATTACCCTCAATTCAGTGGCACCATTGAAATGAGCAGCCTCTAGCCTGGCCAGCAAGGCTTCATACTCAGCTATGTTGTTGGTTGCTAGAAAGTTGAGCTGAAAAGCTTGTGGAATGGTGAGACCTTCAGGTGACAGAAGGAAAATACCTATCTCTCTACCATGAGAGTTCAGAGCCCCGTCAAAATATAATGTCCAAAGATTGGAAGATCGGACTGACATTAGTTCATCATCTGGGAAGTCCGACTGAACTAGGTCAAAGATGGGTATGGGATGATGGGCAAGGTGTTCAGCAATAGCATAGCCTTTGATTGCCTTTTGTGGGACATAAGTGATATCAAATTGGGATAAGAAACTCTACCATCGCCCTAACCCATCAGTCAAGACTGTCTTCTCTAACAGAAACTTAATGGGATTGATACGAGCAATGAGCTTGACTTGCTTAAGTTTTTGAACTACCCAAACAAGAGCAGCACAAGTCTTTTCTACCACAATGTACTTTAGCTCACAAGCATCAAACATCTTAGACAAGTAGTAAGTAGCTCATTCTTTCCCTTCTTTATCAACTTGTGCAAGGATTGCCCTAAGAGAGTTCTCAAGAATCGAAATGTAGAGGACCAAGGGCTTGTCGGGAATTGGTGGTCTAAGTACAGGGGGACTTGCCAGTATGTTTTCAACACATTAAACACCTCCTGGCACTTTGAATACCATTCAAACTTTACCGCCTCCTTGGTTAACTCATAGAAAAGTTTACACCTTTGGGAGTGTTGTGAGATAAACCGGCGAACAAATTGTAGCCTCCCAATCAATCCTCGAAGCTTTTTCATTTTCTTTGGGCGAGGCATACCAATAATTGCTTTGGCCTTGTTTGGGTCGATCTCTATGCCCCTTTTGCTTACTATGAACCCTAGTAGCTTTCCGGATGAAACTCTAAATATACACTTCTTAGGGTTCATTTTTGGTTTGTATTCTCTAGCTCGTTGCAAAACTTTCCTTAGCACTTCAAAATGATCTTCCCAACTCTTGGACTTGATAATGAAATCATTCACATACACCTCTACAACGGTGTGCATCATATCATGAAAGATAGCTATCATAGCCCTCTGATATGTAGCACCAGCATTCTTTAACCCAAAAGGCATGACAACATAGCAATATGTTCCTCAAGGTGTAGTGAATGAGGTCTTCTCTTGGTCCTCCTCGGCTAACCGGATCTGATTGTATCCAGAATAACCATCCATGAATGAAACCATTTCAAATCTAGTTATGTTATCAACCAAAACATCGATATGAGGTAGAGGAAAATCATCCTTAGGACACACTCAGTTCAAGTCCCTGAAGTCTATGCAAATCCGAACCCGTCCATCCTTCTTCATAACAGGGACTATGTTAGCCACCCATTCCTTTCTTTTCTCATCCCCTCCTGAGGTGACGATCTGGATTCACGGACTTCCCTGAATAGGAGAGGACCCCATCGAATTTTTAGATGAAAGAAGGCTAGCCGCCGCCGAGCATGCCCGGACTTATCAGAATATAGTTAGAAGGTTTTATCAAAAGAGGGTGGTCGAGAGAAAATTTGAGATCGGTGAGATGGTAGTCAAACGCATATTCGTTAAGCTAGGGGGTCCTCACTCCAAGTTGCAACATAACTGGGAAGGACCTTTTGTAATCACTGAAAAGTATCCAGGTAATGCATATGAATTGACTAATGCAGATGGAGAAAAATTGAATCATCCTTGGAATGGAGTTTACCTCAAAAAGTACTTTCCATAAAAATGGAGAAACCACTGGTATAATCTCAAGTCATTGATCCTAGGTTGTTCGTGAGAAGTCAAGGGTAGGTACCATCCTACACACACAACACTTCCCAATCCTAGAATCCAGACAACCCGACACTTGCGAAAGGCAAGGCAGAAATCTAGAAATGGAAGGAATACCCTTACCCCATTCTCTTCTACTCGGTCCAAGATAGGGAGAGATGATTAGAGAGGGGTAGTATCGAAAACACTCGCCACCCTAGTAGGAGGCCGTCTCAGAGGGTATAAAAGGGTGCCAAAAGATGGGCAATGAACCCCTCAGGTTAGAAAAAGAAAAATGATCAACCTGTCTGAATGAGTACCCAGAATGATAGTCAAGGCAAAAGGTACTAAAAGATGGGCAATGTCCCCACGGGTCAAAAACCTGTCCAAATATGTGTCACATAGAAAAAGAGCAAAAAAATAGGAAAGACCCAAAGAGGCCGAACCCCAATGGGTAATTTGAGTGAGAGTAGATAAATCTCTCTCAACATCTCCAAACCCTATCAAGGACTTCCTTTATACTCTTCCTCCTTAAACCCCTTGGGTAGGGTAAACCGACCAAATCCAGGTGAAATCCAAGCCGATCAAAGGAAGAAGGTTAGAAGGATTCTAGGTAGGGAACTTTATTTTTGCATGTGGCATCTACCACTTGAGTCTTGACAAACTCCAAAGATCGATGAACTATCTCAAATACCAACATTTTCTCCACAAAAAAATTGCATATTTCAAAATTCCAAAAAAACATGCATATTTCAAAAATCCACAAAAAATGCATATTTCAAAAACCCAAAAAAATTGCATTTTTCAAAAATCCAAAAAAATGCATATTTCAAAAATCATAAAAAAATTGAATATTTCAAAAATCCAAAAAAATGACATTTCTAAGGAAAGCCAAAAAAAATGCTCAATCATGATCATTGCCTTAGATGCATCCATGTTTATTTGACTGTCAAGCATATTTCCATTCATGTATTGCATATCCATTTTTTTACTTTAATTACCTTGTTAAGAAGGCTCTCCCCTTCGACCTAAGTCAAAGTTGACCATAATAGGCAAAGGGATGAGTCATGGTGAAGATCTAATCCCCTTTCTATCAAGCGTTTTAGGCATTTCAATGTAGGAGAGGAGAGGATTCACACCACGACAGGTAAGTTCTTTCAACCCTTACATCCATTTCATTTTAGTCATTTGTCTTATTCTACCTTGTTAAGAAGGCTCCTCCCTTTGACTCAAAATCAAGGGAAACGGTATACAAGCAAAGGGATGAGTCATGATGAAAATTTAATCATATTTATTAAGTGTTTTTAGGAGCTGAAGAAGCAAAAGAGAAGGGCTATCAGGCAACCTTTGAAGTCCAACAGGTGAATTGGTGAGATCAGTATTCCCCAAGGAACGTCATGCCAACCTTGTGGCGAAAAGAGAGGAAGCGCCACCCAGCTAAACATTATCGTGGAGCTGTATTCTATCAAAGGACAAGGCAAGGATGGACCAGAGATGCTGATGAATCAGGCGGTCGATAGACCACGCCTGAAGACTTCACTCAAATCCACATTCTCATCAATCTCATATCATCACCATCACTTCATTTTTGCACTTCACATCACTCCTATTATCTGTCACCTAGTTATGTTAGGCCTATTTGATACATATTATATGCATTAATGTTGAAGACCTTAAGCATGAAGATGACTGGGCCCGAGGTCCCCTTCAACAAAATCTACGACATCTTGGTCATTTCTTCACAATCAAGGATAAGCCAAAATTGAACATTGGAGGGACGATGGTTCCTAATCAGGTGTCTTGACCTCCAATAGACAATCTATATCTTCAACTATTTTCTACATAATTTTTTATGTTTTCACATCCATCTCCTTTTCATTCTTACTTAATATTGGAACACCGGAAGATCCTAAGAATATCCTCATTAATGCCAACCTCACCCCTTTAGAAGAACAGAAGCTAATGGGGGTATTACAAGAATGCAAGGACACGTTCGCTTGGACATACGAAGACATGCTGGGGTTAGACAAGTCATTGGTAGAGCATCGATTGACTTTAAAACCTGAAGCTACCCCGGTCAAGCAAAAGTTAAGAAGATTCCACCCAGACATAGCATTAAAGATGAAAAAAGAGGTCGATAAGTTACACCAAGCAAAATTCATTAGAGTTGTCCTCTATCCACAATGGGTGGCAAATATAGTCCCGGTCATGAAGAAGGATGGAAAGGTTCGATTTTGCATGGACTTCAGGGACTTAAACCGAGTATGTCTGAAAGATGATTTCCCCCTTCCTCATATCGATGTTCTTGTTGATAACACAATTGGATATGAAACCCTATTATTCATGGATGGATATTCAGGGTATAATCAAATTCGGTTAGCAGAAGAGAATCAAGAGAAGACCTCATTCACTACACCCTGGTGAACTTATTGCTACGTCGTTATGCCCTTTGGATTAAAGAATGTTGGAGCAACTTATCAAAGGGCCATGGTGGCGATATTTCATGATATGATGTATAAATTTGTAGAGGTGTATGTGGATGATCTAGTGGTTAAATCTTGGACCCGATATGAGCATGCTGAGGTGTTAAAAAGGGTTTTGGAATGAGCCAGGGAATGAACCACAAGAAGTGTGTGTTTGGAGTATCATCCGAAAAATTACTTGGGTTCATCGTCAGCAAAAAAGTCATTGAGATCGATCCCAACAAGTCCAAGGCCATCATTGATATGCCTCCACCAAAGAACTTAAAAGAGTTGAGAGGGTTGATTGGTAGTCTACAATTTGTTCGCCGGTTTATCTCACAACACTCCCAAAGGTGTAAACCTTTCTATGAGTTAACCAAGGCGAAGGCCAAATTTAAATGGGACTCAAGATGCCAGGAGGCATTCGATGGTTTAAAGAAATATTTGTCAAGCCCACCTGTGCTCAAACCTCCAGTTCCCGGCAAACCCTTAATCTTATACATCTAAATTTTGGAAGGATCCCTTGGAGCAGTATTGGCAAAATTAGATGACGAAGGGAAAGAGCGAGCAGCATACTATTTGTCCAAAATCTTTGATCCTTGTGAGCAGAAGTATACAATTATGAAAAAAACCTATGCCGCCCTGATTTGGGTGGTCCAGAAGCTTAAACATTACTTTCTGGCTCACAAGGTTAATCTCATTGCTCGTATGAATCCCATCAAGTTTCTCCTAGAAAAATCTATCTTGACTGACCGGTTGGCACGTTAGCAGAGCTTTCTCTCTCAATTTGACATCACCTACATCCAACAGAAGGCAATCAAGGGCTATGCAATTGCTGAACACCTTGCCCATAATTCTATCCCAATCTTTGACCCTATCCAATCAGAATTCCCCGATGAAGAATTGATATCCATTTGATCTTCCAATCTATGGACTTTATATTTTGATGGGGCATTAAATTCCTAGCGTAGAGGGATAGGGATCATTCTTCTATCACTCGAAGGTGTCACCATTCCACAGGCTTTTCAGCTCCATTTTCTTGCAAGAAACAATATAGCTGAGTATGAAGCCTTACTGGCCGGACTGGAGGCCACTCACTTCTATGGTGCCAATGAACTAAGGGGTGATCGGTGATAGTCAGTTAATTCTCCGCCAAGTGCTTTCCAAATACCGCACATCTCATCCCGGGCACAGACCATACCAAGAACTCACCACCTGTTACATCAAGCTATTCTCCAAACTCGAATTCATTCATGTTCCTCGTGCTCAAAAGCTCTTGCCGATGCTCTCGCTTCTCTAGCATCTTCACTATCTATCCCGCTAGGTAGACATGTTAGGACAATCTATGTCCGCCGACATACCATTCCAGCAGTAGAAGATGCACGATTCTTGAAGGTTAAAGAAAAGTTTGAAAGGAAGGAATACAGTAAGAAGAAGGAGGAAGTGTCTTTGGTTGAGTTGGAAGAACTATAAGAGGGTGAGAAACCATGGTATCATAAGATTGCAAATTACTGTCAGGATTAGACATATCCACCAGGTTCAACTACCGAGAAAAAGAAAGCCATAAGAAGAGTCTCCCGGAGATACACCATCTTAGGTGGAGTGCTTTATAAAAGGAGTCTGGCCGGCATTCTATTAAGATGCGTAGATGAAGAAGAGGCTGAATTGGTGCTTAAGGAAGCACATTCCAGAGTATGTGGAGGCCATGTAAATGCCCAAGCCCTCGCCAAGAAGATCATCAGGCAAGGGTATTATTGGCCTACTCTGGAAGAAGATTGCTCGATCTCTGTCTGGCACTGTCATCAATGTCAACTTCACGCCGACAAGATTCACTCTCCCGCATCTTCCCTTCACCCGATTCATGCCCCATGGCCTTTTGTTATGTGGGCTTTTGATGTTATCGGACCCCTTGGTGACCCAAACTCCACAAATAAAACCAAATCTTTCATCCTAATGGCAACGGAATACTTCACCAAGTGGGCGGAAGCGAAATCATACATGGAAATCTAGGCATCAATAGTCTGCACCTTCATCAAACACAATATCATTGCCAGGTTCGGGATCCCAGGCGACATCATCACCGACAATGAACCACAATTCATCTCTTAGGAGCTGCATGACCTTTGCAACAGGTATTGCATCAGATTGCATCATTCATCTCCATATTATCCTCAAGGCAACGGTCAAGCAGAAGCCACCAATAAAACTCTGATAAAAATCATTAAGAAAACTTGTAAGTCTAGCAAGTTCGCAGACTGGCCAGATAAGTTAGTTGATGCTCTATAAGCCTACCGCACTTCTATTCGAACCCCAACAGGTCAAACTCCCTATGCCTTGGCATTTGGGATGGAGGCGGTAGTCCCATATGAAGTACTCATTCCTTCCTTCCGAGTCCAGATCGATCGAGACATTTCGATGGATGAACGCTGAGATTCCCTTCTCGTGCAACTCGAACTCTTGGACGAAAGAAGGCTGGCCACTGCCGAACATGCTAGATCTTATCAGATTAGACTTAAAATATTTTATCAGAAAAGAGTGGTAGAGAGAAATTTTGAAATCTATGAGGTTGTGCTTAAAAGAATATTCATTAAGCCGAGCGGTCCCCGCTCCAAACTTCAACCTAATTGAAAGGGTCCATATGTAATCTCAGCGGTTTATCCTGGTAATTCATATAAGCTAACTAATGCAGAAGAGGAAGAACTAGCTCACCCCTGGAATGGTGTATACCTCAAAAAATATTTCCCTTAAAAGAATAACAAAAATCACAAAAAACGAAAAAAATCTATAAAATCCAAAGGTATGAAGAATGATGGTAACATCTAATGCTTTCTTGTTCGGTGCACCAACTTGTCACTTAGGGAAATAAGGATAGGCATCATACTACACACACTACATGCCTAGGTTTTAGAATCCGATGATTTGAAGTTAGAGAGAAAGCTAGGCAGCACATGGCAAAAGAAGGTCAACCCAGTCCTATTCTCTTCTTATTTCGGTCTAGAATGGATGAAAGGGGTTAGAATAAGGAGTATCGAAAGTACCCATTGCCTTAGTAGGAGGATGCCTCTGAAAGTCTGACTTCTTGAAAGAAAAGGTACCAAAAGATGGGCAATGAGCCCTCAGGTCGGCAAAAGAATAGAGCTGTCTGAATGTGTACCAATAAAAGCCCCCCCTCCCCAAAAAAAAAGAAAAGGCTCCAAAAGATGGGCAATGAACCCCTCAGGCCAAAATCAAGCAAAAGAAAAAAGACATGTTTGAATGTGGGCCATCAAAGAAAAAGGGCTAGAAGGAAGGACCCAAGGATGTCAAATACCAAACGGTCAACGCGGCCACTAGTAGAGAAACAAATTCGACACCCCTGAATCCTATTGAGGACTTACCATCAATCCTCTTCCCTCTTTAACTTTGCGAGCAGGGTTGACCGACTGAATCCAAGAAAAGCCAAAGCCTATCGAAGGCGGAAGGTCAAGATATCTCAAACTAGGCACTTTCTTACACGTGATGCCTACTCTTAACCCTTAGGTAACGATGAGGGGCACCTATGGAAAGAAAGGCAAATGATGAGATGGTTGTTTCTTTCACACAAAACCAAAAAAATCGAATACTTTAGAAATACCAAACAAATTCATAAAATCAAAATTCTTAAAAAAGTAAAAATATAAACCACCAAAAAAATCATAAAGTTTTAAAACACCAAAAATATTATAAAACCATCATAAACCAAACAAATCAAAAATTTCAAAACACCTAAAAATTTACTTTCTAGATTGACTAACTGCCATTACATTCATGTTTAATTTCAGTCTTGCATGTTTCCTTTTGTGCATACTTATGTTTTTCTGTTATCTTTACCTTGATAAGGCCGATGTCCCTTGACAAAAGATCAAGGCAACTTTTCCCTCTCCTCGCAAGGGACTAAGCCAAAATAAAGTTCTAATATCTTCTCTCAATGGGTGCAGGAACAGGAGAAGGCATGCCGACTTCATATCCCCAGACACTAGAGGAAGCAAAAACAATAAAAAAAATCAAAAATTGAAAAACAAAAGTGGACTACCCCGACCCCTATTAGGACTTGCATTTATTATTGCATCTATCAAAATAAGTAATATTTGAGATGTTGAAGACCTCAAATCTAGAGGGGGCTGAGCCTGAGAACCCCTTCAACAAAATCAATGAGGGCTCAGTCATTACCTAGACTTGCGGATAGGCCAAAGTTGAATATGCGGGGATGACGGTTTCTTCATGGATGTCCTGACCCGTTATGTTCAACCTATATCTTCAACTATTTTCTTATACTTAGTTGTATTTCTTTAAACCCAACATGCATCATTTCATACATGCATCACCCCACCATAATCCTGCCATGACCTCTTTCCTGTCCACTATGAACATTTTAAAGATGGTCTTTTATAGCCCCAGAGGAGATCTTGATTTTTCAGAGAATCAGTTTGAAACATGTTTTAACAATGATTTCATTAAAACAAGAAGTTTTTCCTTGTTGAACTGAACCGGTATTGTTGAGTAAAACCTTATGAATTTGAAGAACCCAACCTTGGTTGGTTGGCTGTCTCCTCTTTACTTTTCACAATTTACTGCATTTCTACTGAGTCCAGCACACCATGCAGTTTGGGTCCTGGCCGCAACAATTCTCTCCCATGTGGGATTTTAGTTATTTACTTTAAGTACCGTTCTTCTCTTTAGCCAATCAACCAGAGGGAAGGTTTTGATAAGACAAAGGGTAATCTCAGAGACCGGTAAAGTTTTATTCTACTCAACAAAGACAATGAGGGCATGTCTAAATCTACACCTTGGCGTCACCTTTTCAGTCTGTTACCACTTCATTCCACTGCGCCTCACTACGCTTCACTACATTCGCCTACGCTTCATTCATGTCACTCCCTTGCAAAGTCGACGACTTGGCGAGGCAAGCTGTAGACACGCAATTTTGGTCCAATTGAAGAGCTTGAATTCTTCTTTTCATGAATAATATTTCAGTAACCTTTCAAGGGAATCGAGTTTTCCAGAAAAATCATGTTTTTTGGCGCATTTCGAAGAAGATCGATAGTTGTTGACCAGGGTCAAAGTGCCCTATATACAGGGCACCAGGTACCTTATATATAGGGCACCTGATGCCCTATATATAGGGCACCTGGCGCCCTTTTTATAGGGCACCTGCACCTGGTCTGACTGACTGGACAGATTGATGGTACAGTTCTGCAGATAAAGTTGCCCTCTTCTTGGCTATAAAAGACCCCTATTTGGAGGCTTGAGGACACACCAAGGGTGCCCCAAAACTCTCTCATCCACCACAACACTTCCAAGGCCTTACAACCCCTCTCCAAGCTCTCAAACCGTTCCAAAACCCTCTCCCAAAAACCCCAAAAACCTACAGTTTCCTTCTTCGTTTTTTCTCCAACTTTGAGGGCCTCTACACTCCATTTCCCTTACATCTAGTGCCAAAACACTCTTCCATTAGCTTCACCTGAGTATTGGCTACTTGAAGAACTCCTTCTATTTTGGAGGTCTTGCCGGGGCGACACCGCGAAGAAGGGAAGAAAATTTGCTGAAACCAGTCCCTGGTACCCCATAAATAGGGTGCTTTGACTTTGGTCAATGCACCCCATCAAGGGGACACCTGCAGCTAGCACCCCATATATGGGGCACTAGCAGCAAGGGCAGACCCCATTTTGCATTTTTTTGAGTTTGTTTACCTTTCTGGTTGATCCTTTACTCCCCCCTTTCATTTTAACTTTCATTAACATGTCATTTACCATGCATTAAGTCACACCTTTTCATCTTTATACCTCTTTAAAAACCTATCTAAAATAGGGGTTTGGATTTAGTCCCAATCTGGTTAGTTCCTTCCCTTTTGCATGTTTAAGTTCGAATTTGTGCATGATTCTACACTTTCACTAGAACTAATGATCTTTTCACTTGTTTCTATGTTTTCATATGGACATTTGTAGGTAAATCCGGCTGAGGCAGAGCTTCAACTGGACCAAAGAAGAAGGACTCACTATGCTCTTTTCTTTCGGCCAGCCAAGAGAGGAGAAGTCAGAACTCAACAATCTCCCCACTTCCAAAGGTACGACGGTCATTTTTATTCTTCATTTTTATTTGTTCTACTATATTTTGGAGCCTTTGGCTCCTGACGACCACAAATAATAACATCCCATCCTCCAAGACTCCAAAGCAAGAGTAGGGGTCGGAAAAGGGAGATCTACGGATATCCCGCCTCGGGTGCTTACAGGGTGTTCTTGCTCAACTAAGCTAAAGTCGTACGCAGCAAATAAGGTCCACTGGAGTGTCATGCATAGGAGTGGCGGTGCCTCCTGTAGCTGGAGTCACCATGGCTAGAGCTAGTAGGGGCAAGTCAAAGCCACATGAGTGGTGCCGCTACGTACTTGGCCAATTCTTTTGAGTGTTGCTGGAATGAGGCAGCTACAATGGTGTTCGGACACGGCTTCCATGCCTCCTGCATGTGGTCGTTCCCTCAGAGAGGGTGGTAATAGGCACTGATACTAGTAGCAGGCTTTGCTCTTATGTTGTTGTAGCTGCTTTCCATCCTTTGTTGTATTACTTGGTGATGTATTTAGACCTTTGTTTGCTTCAGAGTTGTTCGAACTACATTTCCCTATTTGACATCACTTAAAAGGCTAGTCAGTATCGCATCCCGGCTTGGCCCCTTGCGAGTTTGTCAAGGGGCGAAGCCTTCTAAAGAATGGTAAAAAATAATAATAAAATCAAATAGTCGATGTAGGGTAAGAAACATACCTACTGGCGAGACCTCACCCCCTCCTTGACTCGTGTTTCTTTTTTGAAATGCTTTCTTATATGTCAAGGGGGTAGCCTTATTAACAAGGTGGGATAAATAATTAACTAAAAAGAATAAGATGTGAGAAGGGTTGAGAGGACTTACCTATCAGGGCGAGAATCACTTCTCTTTTACTCTTAAATTCTTGAAAGACTTGATAAAGGATATTAAATCTTCACCATAACTCATCCCTTTGCCTATTGTCGTCTGTCTTAACATAGGTCAAAGAGCAGAGCCTTCTTAACAAGGTGTAATAAAATAAACTAAATGACTGAAATAAAATTGTTAAGAGAACTTGCCTATAATTGAGATAACCTTCCCCTCTTACCTTAAAGACCCTGAAACACTTTATAAAAGATGATTAGATCTTTTAACGACTCATCCTGCCTATTATAGCCAACTTTGACTTAGGTCAAAGGGAAGAGCCCTCTTAACGGGGTGATAACAAAGATAAATATGCAATGCAGAAATGGAAACATGCAATAAAGAAAAATAAGCATGGATGCGGATATAGGTTTGCCAAGTAAAAAGATGTATTTTATAGTTTTTTAGATTTTTAACAATATTCAAACTTTTTATATTTTTGAAAATATTCAAATTTGTTGTGAAGAGTGTTTTGGTATTGAGATAGTTTATCGATCCTTGAGTGTTAATCAAGATTCATGCGGTAAACACCACGTGAAAATGGGGTTCCCTACCTAGAATCTTTCTTGCTTTCTTCTCTTGATCGGCTTGGGTTCCCCCTGAATTTGGACAGTTCACCCTACCCTAGGGGTTGAAGAAGAAGACAGCTCTACAGTTACCCATTGGGATTCGGTCTCTTTGAATCTTTTCCATTTTATACATGTGGTACTTATTTTGACAAGCCTTTGACCTGTGGGGTCATTGCCCATCTTTTGGTGCCTTTTCTTATTTTCTACTTTTTCAGGTACTCATTCAGACAGGCCCATATTTGTTTCAACTTGTGGGGTTCATTGCCCATCTTTTGGCACCCTTTTGCACCCTATGAGATGGACTCCTACTAGAGTGGTGAGTATTTTTGATACTATCCTCCTCTAATCTCCTACACCTTTCTTGGACTGAAAAGAAGAGAATAGAGTAAGGGTTCCTTTCTACCTTCAGGGTTCTGCCTTGCCTCTTTCAAGTGTTAGGCTATATGGATTCTGGGATTGGGAGGTGTTGTGTGTGAAAAGTGTAAACAACCCCTGTCCTGTAGCGAACACTTCTAAATCGATGACTTAATATCATACCAGAGACTCCATTTTTTTAAGAAAAAGATTTTTTAAGGTAAACATTGTTCCATAAATGATTCAATTTCTCTCCATCGGAATTGGTTAGCTCATATGCATTGCCTAGATATTTTTCATTGCTAACAAAAAGCCCTTCCTAGTTAGGTTGCAACTTAGAGCGGGGATCACCCGACTTAACAAATATACGTTTGACTACCATCTCAATGATTTTGAATTTTCTCTTTACCACCCTCTTTTTTTTATAAAAGTTTTTGAGTCTATTTTGATAAGTCTGAGCATGCTCGAAGGTCGCCAAACTTTTTTCATCTAGGAGTTCATGTTGTGCAGGGAGAGATTCTCGTCTCTCATTAACAAGGATATGCCTGTCAAGCTGAACTCGGAGTGAAGGAAGGAGTACTTCGTATGGGACCACTACTTGCATTCCATATGCGAAGGCATATGGGGTTTGACCAATGGGGGTCCGCATAGAAGTACAGCAAGCCTATAGGGTATCTACAACCTTATCTGGTCAGTCCGCGAACTTGCTAGACTTACAGGTTTTCTTGATAATCTTAATCAAGTTTTTAATGGTGGCTTTTTCTTGACCATTGGATTGCGGGTAGTATGGAGATAAATGATGCAATGCAATGTGGTACCTATTGCAAAGATCACACAAATCTTGAGAGAAAATTGTGGTCCATTGTTAGTAATGATATCGCTGGGAATCCTGAACCTGGCGATGATGTTGTACTTGATGAAGGAGCACAGTGTTGATGCCTTGATCTCCATGAACATTTCCGCTTTTGCCCACTTGGTGAAGAACTTTGTAACCGTTAGGATGAATGATTTGGCATGCACTTCAGAGTTAAGATCACTTAGAGAGCCAATGATATCAAAAGCACACATGGTGAAGGGCCATGGGGGCATGAATTGGGTGAAGAGAAGATACGGAAGAATGGATCTTGTCGGCATGGAGTTGGCAACAGTGACAATGTCAGACAAAGATAGAGCTGTCTTCTTCTAGGGTTGGCGAGTAATACCCTTGTCAGATGATCTTTTTGGCAATAGCCTGAGCATTGTCATGGCCCCCACAGACCCTAGAATGTGCTTCCTTAAGCACCAACTCTGCTTCTTCTTCATCAATGCATATGAGTAAGATTCTGCTCAGGCTCCTCTTGTAGAGCACCCCTCCTAAGATGGTATGCCTCTAGGATACTCTTCTGATAGCCTTCTTCTCTTTTGCATTTGATCTAAGCAGATAAGACTGATCTTGACAATACCTTGCAATCGCATCATACCAAGGCCTCTCACCCTCATCTAGTTCTTCCAACTCAACTAGAGAGATCTGCTCTTTCTACTCCAGATATTCTTTCTTGCCAAATCTCTCCATGACCTTTAGAAATTGACCATCCTTATTCGCCGGCATCAACATCTTACGGGCATGGATAGTCCGCACTTGTCTGCCTAGTGGGATTAATAGAGATGAAGCTAGGGAGGTAGGGCATCAGTAAGGATATTCTGAGCTCGAGGAACATAAACAAAAGTGAGTTTGGAGCACAGTTTGATGTAGAAAGAGGTGAGTTCTTGGTTTGGTTTGAGGTTCAGATGAGAAGTTCGATATTTGGTTAGGACTTGGCACAAAATGAGTTGGCTATCACCTATCACCTTCAGTTTAATGGCACCATAGAAGTGAGCAGCCTCCAGCCCGGCCTGCAAGGCTTCATATTCGACTATATTGTTGGTTGCTAAAAAGTCAAGCTGAGATGTCTATGGAATGGTGACACCTTTAGGTGACAAATCAGATCAACATTAGTTCGTCATCCAAGAGCTCTAACTGGACCAGGTCAAAGATGGGTATATGGTGGTGGGAAAGATGTTTGGCATTGGCATAGCCCTTAATCACCTTCTAGAGGACATATGTGGTATCAAACTATGAAAGAAAGCTCTTCCAATGACCTACCCGATTAATTAGAACATTTTTCTCCTGAAGGAATTTAACGAGATAGATGCGAGCAATAAGGTTAACCTCAAGAGCAAGAAAATAGTGTTTAAGCTTCTGAACTATCCAAACTAGTTCAACATAGGTCTTCACCACTCTAGTATACTTCTGCTCACATGGATTAAAAATTATGGACAAATAGTAAGTTGCCCACTCTTTCCATTCTTCATCCACTTGTGCGAGGACAGCCCCAAGAAAATTCACCAAAATTAAGATATATAGAACTAAAGGCTTGCCATGGAATGGTGGTCTAAGCATAGGGGAACTAGCCAGATATCTTTCCAAACCATCAAATGCTTCTTGGCACTTCGAATCCTATTTAAACTCGGCCCCCATCTTGGTTAACTCAAAAAAAGGTTTACACCTTTAAGAATGTTGTGAGATAAACCGGCAGATAAACTGTAGCCTCCTGATTAATCCTCAAAATTCTTTCATATTTTTTGGAGGAGGCATACCATTGATTTCTTTGGCCTTGTTTGAGTCGATCTCTATGCCCATTTTACTCACTATGAACCCCAACAACTTTCCTGAGGACACTCCAAATGTGCATTTCTTTGGGTTCATCTTCAATTTATATTCCCTAGCCCTTTTCAAGACCTTTCTTAACACTTCAGGATGATCTTCTCGGCTTTTGGACTTAACGACCATATCATCCATGTACACCTCTACACGGGTATGCATCATGTCATAGAAAATAGCCATCATAGCCCTCTGATATGTAGCTCCATCATTTTTTAGTCCAAAGGGCATGATGACATAGTAGTAGGTTCCCCAAGGTGTAGTGAATGAGGTCTTTTCTTAGTCCTCTTCAACTAACTGGATTTGATTATACCTAGAGTAGCCATCCATGAATGAAAGCATTTCAAATCCAACGGTGTTGTTAACAAATACATCAATATGAGGTAGAAGAAAGTCATCTTTAAGACACGCTTGGTTCATATCCTTAAAGTCTATATAGATCCGAACTCATCCATCCTTCTTAATGACAAAGACTATATTTGCCACCCATTATGAATAAAGGACGATGTTAATAAATTTTGCTTGATGCAACTTATCGACCTCTTCTTTCATTTTAAGTAAAACATCATGATGGAATTTTATTAATTTTTGTTTGACTGGGGTAGCTCCGAGTTTCAAAGTTAAATGATGTTCAACCATTAAGTTGTCTAACCCCGACATATCTTCATATGTCCATGAGAACGTGTCCATGTATTCTTCCAAAATTTTGATTAGGCTCTATTCCTCAATGGAAGTGAGGTTGGCACTCAGAAGGATAGTCTTGGGATCTTCTGGTGTTCTGAGATTTAATTATTTTGTCAACTCATCCACTGTGGCTGATGGTTCCTTAAACCTTTGAAGTCTAGATGCATAAGAATCAGCCAAGTCCTCAATTCCTTCCTCAAAATTAGGATCTTTTTTCGATACTACCTCATTGACTCCCAGTGTATGATCTAAATTAAATTCATCCTCATATTGGATTTTGTCAAGCTGGATAGCACTTTCTAAGAAATTTGACAGCCCTACACATTCTATGCATTTCTAAGCTAATTGCTAGTGATATCTCTCTATAACTCGCTTATCTCAAATTTTCTTTTCTTCTAACCTAACTACTCCTACAAAAAATGGAATTTAAAAGGTGGTATGTACAGTGGGTGAAGGATCGAGCATATCGATCAATGATTCAGAGAAGAGTGGTCCCTAGTTGGGAGCACCCTTCGAGACAAGTAGAGACATCTCCACAACGGAAAGGTGAGTTTTCAAGAAGATGTTTTTTTTGGTGTTTTCAATAAGAAAAATATGTTGATCCAGTGGGGCTCGAGTGAAAATGAAAAGCTTAAAAAAAAAAAGGGCTCACAGGCCCCCACAATAACAAAGAACGGGCGTGCGGGCCCAAAGCTAGGGAGAAATTCTAAGGGTCACATAGGCCCAATTGGTGGGCATATGGGCCTAGTGTTGGCTTCATGCGGGCAAAGAAGCCCAGTTGGATAGGAAGATTTAAATAGGCTCTCAGGCACAATGATCAATTCGGGTGAACATACTAGCCCAGAGATGGGAATCGGGCAAGAAAGCCCATCAAGCTCATTCAAGAGGAAAGGTGTGAGGACCTTGAAATACGTGACCATAGGATTTGGCTCACATAGGATATTGGATGGAGGTTTGCTTGAATTGACAAGTTGTTTAGAAATGGACTCACTCTTAAGTGGTTTTTTCTTCTCTTTCCCCTCCATGAGCAATCGGGCCAGAGATGAACTCAGGTTATCCACTTCTTCCTCATGTTATGGTGCCCTCCTCTTGGTTGTAGTGACTGGTTCTTCTTTGTCTCTGGCCATCTCATGGTCTCTCCTTTGACAAAGAATTTTTGGAGCCCCATGACATGTTTTGGCTGGTAGACCATCCTTGGACTGAAACTTGGCTGATAGCCAAGTCCTTGACTTCTTGGTCTTTGCACAACTTCGATGGGGTGCACAATACCATGCAGCTCCTTACCCAACCCTTCTCCTAGTTGATATCCCATTCTCTTCATCATCCGCCAAACAACTGTTTCTGGGGACAAGGTCATCAATGTCATGACCCTGGGCAGCTCCATAGTTGAGACTAGTGACTGAATAGATTCTGACAGTGGCAATGCAGAAGAGAGATCACTTACATCATTCAGATTTGAGACGTTGATGACGTTGATGACCAGCCCTTTGTATGGGAACTTCACACATTGATGATTGGTCAAGGCAACAACTCCTATTGCCTCAAGATATGGGTGTCCCAATATGGTTTTAAACATGGGGGTCTAGTTCTAGAACATAGAACTCGGTGGTGATAGTACACGATCTGAGCCCTACTTCTAATGTAACCACTCCTCATCTTGGCTTTTTAGAGTTGTTGTCATAGGCGGTCACTATAATGGCAGAGGGATCGGTTTCTTCATCGGAGATACCGCATAGCTGCAATGTTTTTGGCAACATGACATTTATAGATGCTCCAGTGTCAATCGAGTAGGGTTGATCTCTATGCCTCTGATGACCTCTACAACGCGCATGGCATACTTTCTGATCTCTGGCTGAGCCAACTCCTCTTGTGTGAACGTGAGTGATGAGTGCTCACTCCTGAGGGTCAAGATAGTGATTATTTTTTCAGGCAGGAGGTCCTCATTGACCATGACCCACTACAAGTATTGCTGCACAATCTCTTGGTGAGTCTTTGAACTCTTTATAAGCTCCAGAATTAAAATCCATGTCGGCATTTTATCCAAATGCTTTAACAAGTCATATGCTAGGCCAGGCAATGGTTCTTCTATTACCTCCTCTTCTGCCTACTCCTATGACTGCATCCCAACTTGGGGGAAGGCCCGTTAAAACATCCTCCTTCCCCTAAGTATTGGCACTAGCATGGTAGGGAGAGTGGTGAAGGTGGTAATGGTATGGCTAGTTAGGGTGTTGAGGGGCCTGAGGTAGGTAAGTGTTGTGAGGGTTGGATTATGGTGGTGGTTAATAGGTTAGGCAGTGGTTGAGGTGTTGGTGTTGATGATCATATAATGGTAGGCCGTGGAGTGGTGGGGGTTGGTGGGTTGGGTGATAGTTAGATGATGAGGGGCCATGGAGTGGTGGTGGTTGATGGGTTAGGTGATGGTTGGATGATGAGAGGTTGTGGAGTGATGGTGGGTTAGGTGCTGGTTGGCTTGTTGGTGGCAGTCTAATTATTAGGTGCCGGGGAGGATTAAAGGTTGGTGATGGTAGTGTTGGTAAGGTTGGGTTTTGGGATGCTTGGGTAAGTTGTCGGTTGGGGGTGGCTCTTGGTATAAAAAGTATGATACGGGTTGTGGGTGGAGCAGATCGTGCAGTCATAGTGGCATCTTGGTCATACACCTGCCAACCCTAGGAGTGGTTTGTTGACTCCCCAATGGCAGAGTGGACCAGGCCAATCCATGGGTTCGGTGGTGCTGGTTCCAGTGCTTGAACAGGTTCATGTACCAAGAGCGGGTCTTAAACTATGCCTAGGTCAGGCTATTACTGTACTTGTTGTTGGTGGCACCGTGGTTGATTCTGCCATGCTTTCATTGCCTATATAGACTCCCCCATCTGTGCCCAGTCGATGTTACCTTGATCATTAAGATCGTGAATGTAGTTCCTAAATTGGAAGAAAACCTCCACAGTATGCCCTAGGTACCGATGGTAGGCGCAGTACTTTGACATGTTTTCATTTATCGGCCATGCCTCTCTCCTCTGGGAGCACCAACTGTTATTTAGCCATCAATTCATTGAAAATATCAGTGAGGGGGATGGGCAACTAAATATGTATTCTCTCTTTGGTCCCCCCTCCTAGGTTGGTTGGTTGGCAGTGGCACTTGGTTGTAAGCAGGTTGCTGTTGTGGTGCTCAGTTGTAGGTAGGTTGTTGTGGCGGTGCTCGGTTGTAGGTAGTTTGCTGCTTTGGTTGTTGGGTTGGCTGAGGAGCTAGTTGGTATTGTTGGTTCAGTGGGGGTTCCTGCATTGGTTCTAGCGATTCCCACCCTAGTTCCCTATGGTGTTGACACTCTCATTGTTTACAACCCCCTTGGTGGTAGGCCCTACTGGTGCGTATTTTCTAATGTTGTAGGGTTGAGGGTCAAAAGAATGATCATAGAGGCATCCCTAAAGTGGGCTTGGAGATATTGAGCACAATTGCATAGCTCAGTCATGGTAGTTGGGAGGTGCATGACTAAGAGGTTGCGAAGGGCTGGTGTGGTATTCCCGATAAGCATCCTCACTTGTTCCCCCTCTAAAATGGTGTCAACCAACTTTTCTACCATCCTGCTCCACCGGTCAGCAAATCTGGAGAAGTCTTTATCCAGCTTCATCCTCTTAGCAATCAAGTCTATGATTGAGTCAGTTAGCCCCACTCGGTCCCTGTATCTTTGTAGAGACTTTGCCTTCACTATGTCAAAATTTGTCGCCTCAAAAGAATCGAGAGCATAGAACCATTCAAGGGCAGATCCTTCCAATGACTATCGGAAGTGAAAAGTAAGAGTTTTGCAGTCATACTTCGAAAAGGTAAAGTCATATAAGAAATTCTTGAGGTGTGTGAAGGGATTACCAGTCCCATTGTAACATTGAAAGACTGAGATTTCTAAAGGAGGAAGGTGTAGAACTGGGAAGGATGGGACTAAAATTTTAGGAGAAGACTTGGAGTGGTCCTTTAGTTCTTCAAAGTGCTTATCCATTCGGTTAATATTATCAATAAAGGCTTGACTGAGGTTGGGTTCCCGAGCCACTAGTGCTGGAAAGTGATTAGAAGGAGATGGCAGTGGTGGGTTGGAGGAAGGAACCAGTGTTGGATTTGAAGGGTGCCCCAGTAGTGGGTGAGTGGTCAAGGAGACATGGCTAGGTTGCCCAGGAGAAGAGAGAATAAGAGGCCTAGCTACCAATCGAGGTGGTGTAGGGGCCTAGTCGCCCTCAACTAGACCTTGGTTGGTGGGCATCTTGCCCTTCGCCAGGGACTGCATGATTGCCAAGGTTTTAGGATCAAGATGGAGAGATAGATCTTTAAGAAATCGCTCCACACCATGTGGAGCAGATTGACGGATGGGATATTGAACATCAGGTTCCATGATAGTATTAACAAGGCCCTCTAGTTGGACCATGGGCTGCTGAAGCTTGTAGTGACCCACCTTGTACTCTTCTTACTCGTAGTAGTCCGACATCCCAATGCGTCTTCTGAACCTTAACATCATGGGCATCCTATCAAACTTCTTAAAGAGATGGTTGAAAGAGCAAGTAGAATATGCAATTGAAAAAGAAGTTTTTTTTATGTTTTGTTTTGTTTGATTTTTTTGTTTCAATTTTATTATTGGCAAACAAGTTGTACAAAAAATTAAGAGACTTTTTTTATGTGTTTTGAAAGAAGGAATTTTTGTTGTTTTCAATTTTGGTGAGCAAGCAAGTTGTGCAAACAAATTTTTAGAATGACTACTCGATAATTTTTGGGTTCAAACCTTAGATTAGATAGATTGTTAGCAATTGTTCACTCAAGTTGGGTATGATTCTTGTTGCTCCAATCTTCATGACCTAAGGTTGTCACACAATCACCACGAGTAAATACTTTGGTTCTTTGGGGTTTTAAAGAGAATGGTACAACCAACCCAATCATGTGGAGAGGAATACTCCACGGATAGGGACTTACGGAGATCTTGTTGGAAACAATCAAATCAACTAGGAAGGAATATCCCAGAAGAGAGGTTAGAATCCACCGATAAAGTGTTTGAAAGGTGAGGGTGTGTTGGAAGAGAGAGACCCTACCTCGTATGCCCTACCGATCAAAACAGGTCTAGTACCCGATGCAAAAAGCTAATGCAAAAATAAAATTGGAGGGTAAGAGGAGAAGAATCAATCAATATGCGCAAATATGAAATGAAATTAAGCTATCATAGAACAAGACAAGTAACTAGAAACTAATAACTAAAAAGGTGGTTCGTGAGTGAATTGGTTTGTGAATGAGTGTCCACGTGGGGACAATTCTGAAGTGAAAGGAAAAGGGTGGTCCACGTGGGGACCGATCTAAAAATAGAGTGGCTCATGTAGGAGTTGAGTTTTAGAAAGGAGGCTGGTTCATGCAGGAACCAGTTTTTTAAAGAAAAGGGGTGGTTCACACAGGAACCGATTTGTTTGGTTGGAAAAGGAAAAAAAGGCCACTTGGGGCTGTCAACTCTGAAAATTTGAAGGGCCTCTTCCTTTTCAAGGAAGTCTATAAATCCATATCGTCACCTCAAGTGGGGAATGAGAAAGAAAGGAATAAAAACACAAAAAGCAATTCTCACCTTGGTCCCACACTCACATTGATCTCCGAACTTTCATTCCTTGGCGTCGCTCGATCACCAAAGATATGGTTCAGGTCATGTGAGAGGAGGGTGAGAAGAAATAAATTAAGACATGTGGTCGCCAGGAACTGCGGGTTCTGATTTATGAAATTAAAGATGACCGTGTGTACCTTAGTGTAAAGAGTGTGGGTTAAAGCTTCTCCTTCTTCGGCCAGCCGATGAAGAAGAGTCCTCAACACGTGGGTGCATGATCTTCTATGCAAATATACAAACAAACAAGTTAAAAAGACAATTAGAACTAAACAAAGTGGAGTATATGTAAGGAAAATAAAATGAAACACAATTAACTAGAAACTGACCGGATTCGGGTTATCTGTAACCCCTCTTTTTTTATTTTCGGATTAACAGACTAAAAATATTACAAAAAAATGTAAAAAAATAATATGAGGATGTATAATCACGAAACAAAGATATAGGAAAAAGAACAGGAAGATTCTGATAAGAATAGAGAGAGATATAGCCAAATTTGTGTTGTCGAAAAAGCCAAGCAGCAGTCCAGGATCTGTCAGGCGTGACTTTTCTTATGCGCTCATCATGACCAGCCCCGACCTCAGAATCAAGTACCATAGGTTTCAAACTTAAGAAGACTTGGAGAGGAAGAACTTTGATGAAGAGAGCTCAGGCAGCAGACGTCCACACATTGCTGTAGAGGCCAAAGAATGGAGACCTACAAGATCACCTACGGAACAACCTCCTCTCTCTTGAACCGACTTTTCTCTCTCTAAAAATCAAAATTCTCTATCTAAAAATCATAAAATGTATGCAGGAGGGAGGTTGGACATCTTGAGATGCATGGGGGGTTATGCACATGCCTTTAGAACAACTGGAATCAGAGTTTATTTATAGGAGAACAGATGGTCTTATCAACACTAGAAAATAGGGCTCCTTGTGCCCTACCCCACGGCACATGCGCCCTGGTTCAGGGTGCATGCACCCCACTAAGGGGCGCATGTGCCTCCCAGTGAGGGCGCATGGCATCTTTTCGAAATTTTCGGTCTTATCTGGATCGATCCGTTCAGCGGTAGAGTCCCGGTGAAAAACTGGTTCCCTCGTGCCTCAAGGGTAGGGCGCATGTGCCCTCAAGTCAGGGCACAAGGTCACGTGCCTCACTGGTAGGGCGCATGGGCACGTGTCCTGGTACCCGGGCGCATGTGACCAGGGACCCGGGCGCACGAGACTATTTTTGCGCATCCTTCTTCCGGAAGCCATTGCGAACACTCCCAAACTCGGAATTCGACGCCGTTTGTTGCGTTGGAAAGATAACAGGCCTAAGAAGCTCTATATAGCATTGGATCAGCCATAAAACCCTACAAAACTTCAGAATTTTGTCCGAAAGTTAGGACAGTGAAAAGAAAATCTGATACTGGTCAAAATGACTCCGACGGCAAACCGGAAAGGCACGGTATGCAACAAAACTTGTCCGGAGTGTGAATATGACCGTAACTTTAAATGCATGATCATTAGGCATCGGTCATTCAGCCAATTTCCATGTTACACGATTTACGTGTGGCTTTCACTCGAAAACTATGGCTTTTTGCGAAAAACTTCGGAAAACATCCGATTTCATTCGGCGAAGCTCCAAATGAACTTTAAAAGGACCCAGCATCATTATAAGATCAATCACATATGTTACCCTATGAAACATGAGTTTTATGCTCTGAATTAGGCAAATTTGGCGTGTCTACAGGGGCCAATTTAAAAGTGGTGCAAAGAGGTGGTCCATGTGGGAACCGATCTGAAAGTAGGTTGGTTCATGTGGGAAACAATTTAGAAAAGGGGGTTAGTTCATGTGGGAACCAGTTTTTAAGAAGAAAAGGATGGTTCATGCGGGAACCGGTGTAAAAGATGACAAAAGAGAAAGAGGGCCACGTGGGGCCAATATGAGAGTATTGCAATGGGGTGTTCAACATGGGCACTGATACGAAGGTAGATTGATTCACATGAAAACATGGTTGAAAAAGAGGGTTGGTTTATGCGAGAACTGATTTTTTAAAAGAAAATGGTGGTTTACACTGGAATCAATTTTGAAATTAAAAAAGAGCAAATCAGATCCACATAGGGACAATCTTAAAAGGAATGGTAAAAAACAAACATTTAAGATAATTGATAATGGGAAAGGTGAATGATGAGCCAGTTCATGCGGGAACCAAATCAGAAAACAACTAGTTGCATGGATGACTCAAGCTAGCACGATTGAAGACATTGGTTATCCCATCATGGTTTCCACAAAGCTGTCAACTACGAAAATGGGTTTGTCATTATCTAGATTTCTACCTCAAGAGGAAAGATGAGAAAGATAGGGAGGAAAACATGGAAAAACTCTCACCTCAGTCCCACAATCACATTGATCCCCAAACTTTCATCTCTCGGCGTCGCTCGAGTACCAAAGAGACAGTTCGGGTCATGTCAGAGAAGAGTGAGTATAAAATAAAAGAACTTAATGCATAAAGGAATGAAAGTAGGTGGTCACCAGGAACCATGGCTCCACTTTAAATGAAATAAAATGCAAATTGAGTAAAGGATGTCTGTGTGTATCTTAGCGTGGAAAAAAGTGTGTGTGAGTTCAACCTTCTTCTTCTTTGGCCGGCTGATGAAGAAGAGTCTGCAACCAATGCTAGCTTGATAAATCTGTGTAACTAGAACAATGAACCAAATGAAGAAAATTGATTAGAACTAGGTGAAGTGTAAAAACTATAAGAAGAAAGATAAGGAAAGGAGCAATTGGATTTGAACTCACCGGATCGGGGTGAGCCCTAACCCTTTTTCTATATTTTTAGATGATAAAAATGATGCAAAACTAAATTAAAATGACCTATATATGCTCTAAATAAAATAGAAAAGACTCAGGGAGTAGGATGGCTCAGATCGGAACCGAAACGAGCAAAAGAAGCCAGTTCAGATGGCCTGCTCTCGGGTGAGAGCAATATCCTGCCAACACGACTTCAGTATATAAGCTGCTACGGTCAACCCGAATGTTAGAATCAAGTGATGTTTACTTATACGGATAGAGAACTTGTATTAGAAGAGATCTTATGTTTAAAACTTCTCTATAATGTGCCCGTACAGACATGTAAAATTTCTGGAAGTGAACAATTGTAAAATTAGAACCTGGTTGTGTGCCCTTGATACAGCATTCACCACAAACAAATGACATGTCAAAATCATGTTCTGTCAATTGCAAATGAAAGAGGACATAGGGATTCAACTTTCTTCTGTTGAACACTTTGGCAGTACACATCCCTAGAGTCTGTAGAGGCCGAAGAAAAATGGTGATGTAGAGAGCAAGAATTGAGCATCCTTCTTCACATCGGGGTCGATCTCTTACCAATGGATTGGAGTAGAATGTGAAAGAGAGCTTGGGGAAGAGCTTGGACGACCTCTGGATGTGCTAGAGTGTGTGTGGTCCCCCTATTTTTTGAGAATGACCCTCAATTTATGGGAGAAGCAAGACAGGTGCAAACTATAGAAAGAAATCGACTGCGCCGCTGGGTTGGGGGCACGTAGGCCACGCCCTCTGGCTGAGGGCACGGTGAGCGTGTCCCCGCTTTGGGGGTGCATTCAGTGTGTTACTTCTAAAAATCCTTGGAAACTTCTAGAAAATTGCTACAAATGCGGTTGACAAAATGAACGCACCCCCGACTCGGGGGTACGGTTAGAATAAACATTTTAAAAAAAGGAAACTTCCGAAAAATTGGTTTGGAAAAGCCAAACTAGAAAGAGTTTCTCATTTCCAGAAATGACTGCGCCCTCAGACAAGGGGCGCGCTAACCGCGCCCTCAATTTGAGGGTGCATAGACCGTGCCCTCACCTTGAGGGCATGCTGACTATGCCCCCAATTCAGGGGCGCGTTCAGTTCTCTCTCTTGCGCGCCCTATGTCCATGAGCCGTAACTTGCAAACGCGATGTTCATTTTGACTCATGTTTGTTGTGTATGAAAGAGGACTCATAAATGTAGCACTCCAAACTGGTAAACCAGTTGGCAGACATCCCAAGACTTTTGTACTAGATTTTAACCTTCCGTTTACAATTTTGAGGGTGCTAAAAGATAGAACAGTGATCCAAAAAGGCACGGTTTCGATCAAAGAGCCTAGAGTCAGCTCGGGATGACTTAAAATGATTACTGAACAAGTCCAGTTCGATCAAAAAACTTGGAATCATCGAAAAAGCCAAGAATAACTCGGTAAATGCAAAATGAATTCAAAAAAGATTGGAATAACTGGGAAACCCTAAAATCAACCAAAATGGCAATACGACACTGGTTGGTGACGATAAATGGCTAGAGTTGAGCCGGAGGACCCGAGGATAATCAGAAAGACATAAAATGTAGTCTGAGATAGTCGTAACATTACGGATCGAAAAGCTGCAATAAAAGCCGTTATAAACCTGCGATTGCCAAAATGACTTGTTGGAAACCCAAATGTTGCAGAATTCATGCAGGACATCCAAGACCTTTAATTATGGATCATTAAGGGTCAGTCATCAAGCAGGCTTCATGTTTCCAAGATTAACGCGTGGTTCTCACTTGAAGGTTACGACATTGCTCTAGAAATGTTCGGTCCATTCTCAATTCATGCGGCTCTCCACTAACATCCTTGGCTCATCTCCATAAGGTGATCTAGAACAAATGATGGTCAGATAAAGAGTATTGTCAATGAAATAAGGGTTTAAGCCCTAAATAAGGCCAAATTGACCCCAATCCATTTTAACTCACTTTTGTTTTCAAGCATGTTTCTTTCCTTTTAAATTTTCAAGGTCATGGCCACTGCACCCTCACCCTGCCCCCAACCCAGGGGTGTGGCCAACACACCCTCGGATCGGGGTCGCATCCAATTCTAGAAATCCAGTTCCTTCCACCATTTTTTTTACTTTCTAAACTCATTATTAGAAGTTTCCTCTTCAAAAAAATGATTGTTTTGACTATGCCCTTGGGTTGGGGGATGTATCCATTTTAGAAAATAGAATTCTAGCATGTTTCTGAAAATTTCCACATGAAAAATGGAAATTTTGCATTGGATGCACCCTCAGGGTGAGCGCGCAGCCACCGCGACCCCAACTTTGAGGCACATCCAGTTCCTAATTTTGCGGTGGGTCTGCTTCTCCTATAAATTTAGGGATGTTCTCAATGAATGGAGGTTACTCACCTCATCCTCCATCCTCCCTAGACTCATACCAATCTTTCCATGTCATTCTTTCTTCGTCTCGTTGCCCGGAAACCATCTCAAAGTGAAAGAGAAGTTGATCTATGCTCCGTCATGTTGTTTTTATGATCATTGGCTTCCATATATTTCTCTACACATTTTTTTAGCCAAACCTTCTTCAAAAGAAGTGTTCCTTGACAATCTATCATTTATCTCAAACAAATGGTGATCAATTTTGACATCTCCTTAGCTTGTTGTGGCTTCTAGACCGACACTGCACAGACAGATCCAAAGTCTACTTTTTCTGCCATCACATTATCAATTAATTTTGATGTACTTTTTGATAGATTCAACTCATGTAGTCTTCATAAAAATTGTTCCTCAGTAAGTTATATTTCATTTAAATAAGAATAATTTAATTTAGACATCTATGATGCCCTTAGCATGTCCCTCATCGACATCTCGTCAGTGGTTCCCAGATCTTCATTTTCTATCTTCAGAATTATCACACAAATTCAAACCATATCTCAAATAATTTAAGCAATTGTTTCTTCATATAAAATCACCCTAAGTGTGTCTTATTTGTTTTGAAACAAACGAGATTCCATTCTAACTTTTGTGTTTGGTTGCAATACCTTTCTGATTTGTTTAAACAAGATGGAGCCGCTATGGGTGCACCTTACATTGCATTCGTAGGGGCTTCAACAGGAATGGGTCAAGCTCTTGTCTTACCCACACTTGGGGTGGTCCACTCCGGGTTTGAGGTAGCAAATAGAATGCAAGGAGGGCTGCTTTGCCATTTAGATTTGGAAGCAGGGTGACACTCTAGTAACTTCTAGTGCTGGAGATAGTAGTGACTATCTGCGTCGCTACACCAAGAATTTTGGTCACCTCTACACCGAGGGTGGTGAGGTACTCAGTTTGGGGGGTAGTTGAAGAGGAGGGAAAGGAGGGTGGGGAAAAATGTGTGAAGTGTGTGGTTATCAGAAACTGCAAGTTTACATGAGAGATTGTGCATGTAAGTTATAACTTCCTCTTTCTCAGTCGGTCAAAGAATAGGAGCCCTTTGATAAAGTTTAATGTGTTCCTATGCAATCAGCGACGATAAAAAAGTTAAAATATAACGGATTAGAATTGAGTTAGGTGTAATATTTGTGAATAAATAACATAAAAAAGGTAATTAGAGTATAAGTGGTTGGATTGGGGTTAGTCTAACCCCTATTTTTTTGGCATTTTTATTAAATAAATGCAATGAAAAAGTATGAAAAAATGATGATAAATAACTAAAAAAATCTAGAAGTGAATTAGAGAAATTATGTGCCAATGTGTTGAAGAAAAGATTAATTTCGATGTTGGTGTCAAAAATAGATTGAAATTGGGTTTATAGTGGCGAACTTCAGTTCGAAGATTGCCACAAACAAATGGGAGATTTGATTCAACCCTTGTTTATTGCAAAAGAAAGATGAAATACTGGCAAAGCTTCTCTCATAGGTGGATCAATCACCATGCACTCCAAATTTTCTATATGGAATCTTCAAAAGAGTTGGCACTAGCAAGCATGAACTGAAATTTCTCTTTATAAAACTTTAAATTTTCTTTCTAAATACCTTTAAAACCTAAGAATGGGGTGTGCAGACATGCTAGCTAACCACTCAAACATTAAAAAATCATTCAATGAAATAAAGGATTAAATAAAATTAAATCAAAATACTAATTTAGGATAGACAAATTGATGCACCCCATGTTGAGGGCACATGGACCCTCATCAAAAGCATGCATCAGGTGAGGCAAAATCTTACCCATATTCAACAATTCTAAGTTTGTAAACTGGAAAGGTTCCATTTAAGGATTTCTTTGGATTTAATTAGATTAAAAATTTTGGAAGATCTCCATGCACGCTCAGAGAAGCATGCATGTGCCACTGACCTATGGCATATGAATATAATATATAATATGTTGGATTTTGACTTGGATACGAGATATGAGTGAAAATTTTGATAGTAGTGGAGAAGGCAACTGGAGGTGCATTCAATGAAGGAATAGAAATGGCCACTACAAGAAAATCACATTTTACATATGCAAAAAATTCGTACGTATAAGCCATTTTTCTGTAGGCAAAAACATTTACCTATGAAGCTACCTACTCCATGGGGCTAGTACTTGTATGTAACTATTTTACCAATAGACAGATCCATAGGTATAGAACATCCTATATGTATAGTACCTATACTATACCTAAAGATCTGTCTGTAGGAAAAATATTTACCTACATGTACTAGCCTTACAGATGGGTCCGTAGGTAGCTCCAAAGGTAAATATTTTTACTTACGAGAAAATGGCATATACCTATGGTTTTTTTGCGTAGGTAACCTACGAGAATGTGGTCTATACCTACATATTAACTTCTCTTTACCTATGTCACTCAAGTTGGTAGAACATCATAAATTAAATAAAGACAATGGTATTATATTTACCTACGAGAGTAATATCAGTATGTAAATGTATCCAGCTAGACAACTAAAGCCTGATCTCAATTCATTCGACTTGAATACATTTCACTTAGCATACTCAATACATTCCACTCATTCCACTTACTCAATACAAACACAATCCACACAAAAACTCATACAACTTTCAAAAGCCACATCACTCAATCCAATTCAAATTTTGACAACACTTCACAAACAAAACATATAGGAAAAAAATAGAACATGCTCATTAGAAATAGGACAAACAAAATCTTTTCATACAAAATAAAAACATAGTTTAAGAGAAATTGCCTTTCAATTTATGGTTTGAAGACTTTTATTTTGGATTTTAGATTGATGTCTTTGGTTGAAGAAGTTTGGGATTTTGAAGAACAATATAAAATAATAGTATTAGACTTATAAAATAGTGAAATTCTAAAATATTAGTAATAGACCGACCTACACATTGACTCTTGAGAATGAAAGGTTTTTTTTTGCTTTTTCAATCTTTGTGAGCCTTCTTCACTTTTCAAACTTCTGCCATCAGCCCCTTCTGTTTCTTATTGCAATGAGACCTATAAACATTCAAAGTACGCAGTGATTACACCATACAAGAGACAAAGTTTATAGTGCACATTTAAGTTTCAACACACAAAAGTTATACACAACATCACACTTTGTCTAAGAACCTACATGCTTTATATGAAGAAATGGCATACAAACTAGTTCAACTATGTAAAATAAATGACGTTTTATTGAACATCCTACATTTAGAGAATTGTCTATGAAATGTTTGACATCATATATGTAGTAAAATATGGATTGTAACATTTCCCAATGTAAGTTTGGGTTTGACCACAAGCAAATACATAACACCTGGAAAAAAATGACCACATTTCTAAATAGCAAATTAATTTACTTTAAACACCTTCAAAGTTTCAATCAATTTGGAATAATGTGTTCACATATTAAAGGACCACTTAAATTCGTCTTGATTCTAGCTAACAAAATACTGCACAAATAGTAATCATGATCATTTATGAAATCTCTTGCTATTGCATCAACATGTTCAAATCATATAAATTGTAATAAAAAAGAACTACTAAGATAGGTGAAGAGAAAAGCAAAGAAGAACAATGAAACAAGAAACATAGAGAAGAACAATGAAACAATATGAACCAGATAAAGATACTCACCTTGGGATTTTGATGATCATAACATACATGTAAGGCAATACCCAATAGTTTACATTGTTTTCCATCCATCTTACACAGTGATTATGACAACATATTGAAGTGAAGGGTTTACAAATAAAATTTGCTAATTACAAATAGAACCTGGTAAAGATACTTTTGAGCTAGAACTAAAGAACAAAACTTGCTAATTAGAAGCAGAATCTGCTAATTACATATCAGAACATGGGAAAAAACTCAATATTATTACAAACATAACCTGCTAATTACAAATAGAAGTTGGAAACGATGTACAACAATCAGAAAGATACAACAATCAAGTTGGATTCACAAAGAAAAATTTATAAACAATGTACAAAGCATAAACTTGAAACATATAAAAAAACATTAAACCACCCACAATCCACTAAAACCATGATATGAGTTTGAAATACCGCCACAACCATTACATGACTTTCGAATCCACTTTAACCATCAATAAAATTCAACTCTGAAAGACTTATTTGTCAACCATCTACAATTTTCATTAGTCATTTCTTATCAAAAATAACTTGGAATGAGAAATCAATAAAATTAAGAAAATAATTGTATAATTAATGATTGTGAGTAACATATCCAAATAAAGATAACTTACATAGTTCATAAACAATATAATATGACTTCCAATGGCATCATGCATTTTCTATTTATGATCATCCTTAACGAACAATAGAGCATTTGTCTTATGAACACGAACAACAAACACCTCATAGAATACATCTCTAAGATATCTTGACATCACCATTTTCTTGGGGTCGTCACTTATGAAAAAACCTTCAGCAATGCATTCCCCTTCCATGTATACCAACTTAATATTTGTTCCTTTTCCCTAAAAAAATAAAAGCAAAAGTTGAAAGGCTAGGAAAGATTCAAATTAGGCTAGTTCAGGTGAATATTCATATTCTAAACAACAAATTTAAATGCCATGAAAGGTAGATCATACATGAAGTACAATCCATTGTGCCACAAAAAAGTAGGATATATGAAACCACTATAATCAATCCACTTACACTATCTTCGGCCAAACTTGACAATTTGTGCACAAAAGAAGATTGAAGTACATACTACACAAAAATGCATAAAAAATAATTAACATAATTTATTGGTATTTGGTAGTTAGAAACATCTTTGTACGAATGAAATTCAAAATTTTATACCGCAGCACAAGAATGAAGAGCATCATTAAGTTTAGCCAGTTTTGATTTCTAAAGTTGAAGATGTGCATGTAAGGTATTATCTTCAATTTTGGACTTTTCAACTTTTCTCTTCTCCCACAGTTGATGTGGTGATGGCCCTATGTCAATACTGTTAATTCTCCCATGTTTGTCTTCACCAAGAACTTTGGCAAAGACATCTTCCTTTGTTGCCATTGAATAAGAACTATTAGATGGTTGACATTATTTGAAACCTTAATGTTTACCCTATAATGGCCAAAATATCTTATAAAATACATATGAAATATATACTAAAGGCAAATGCAACTAGCTGCATAGTTCTCTGTGTGGTACTAAAATATATAAAAAGTTGTCAACTATTTTACGCATGAAGAAATAAATACCATGGGTGTTAGCTGTTACAAATTGACTAAATGAATTAACTGCCTTTGTTGTAGAACCTAGTTCATGCAAATGTAAATTGTGAAATTACTTAAAACACTAAAAGTAGAACATTTTTATTAATAAATCATTAAATTTATACTGAGAGTATGTAGTATGGAATGGATACTAGACTCTTTTTGCTGACCATTTTATCATCACTCTTATATAAGTCTTTCAAAAACCTGAAGAAAACATAGTCTTGTTTTGAATTTAGATGTGCCAATGATAAAAATTAAAGTAACATACATACATTACCTTCTAATTGTTGGCTCTTGCCTATGTGGCTCAGTCATGTGAAGAGAGTCCAACATGATTGTACATGGTCCAAAATCAGAGTCAAAGGAATTTGCTAAGTTACATAATATTAACAATCTCCAATGTCCCCAATAATAACTTGTTGTAAGTAACTAAGAAAGAAAAGAGACCATGTTTTCACACTAATTAATACTAGCTTACTCATCAATTATGGGGACAATGACATATATCCTGGAGAAGACTTCTCGATCCCTAAGTGTTTCCATAATACTATGCCTACCATTTAGATACATAAAAAATAGCAAACAATCTACTATTATGCCATTTATTTTTTGGTCAATTGAAGTTGATCCCACATATGGCTGCAAAATTTCATTGATAAAGAGTTAGATAAATAAGTAAATCCAAAATTGACATCACACATAACACATCCCCAGAAACCATATGTTTTGTCACTTGTTCTTAAGTGTCATTTGTCCAAACAATTACAAAAACTTTCTCATGCATGAAAAATGTTAGGCATAAAACACATAACAAGTTACCAACTATTTCATAAAACACATAAGAAGTTGGCAAAGTTGTAAGTCACCAACGATCCATGTATCCCTAACAATCTCAAACATGATAAGAAGCACCTCTACACCAAAACAGAGAAAAAATAAGTAAGATTCTCAATAGATAAATAATAACAACCTCCATGTAAGTAATTATTCTTGGAAAATATTACTCTACCGCTGGTAGTTCTATTTCTTAAGTGTTTAAATAAATTGACCTCTGGAATCTCCAAAAAATGAAGGTGCCAAATTTTGTCATATTTCTTGCATTAATAAGTGGGATTTGTCAGCATGGGGAGGTGATAATTCTTATCTGGATTAGCCAAAAGTTTTCTTTCACTTGGATTATTCTAATTATTCATTCTAATATTTGTGATATTCATGTTTTATTTTTTTATTTTTTTGCAGAAATGCCTCCTCTTCCACTATCTAAATGCACTAGCTTTTGGTTACTAAAACTAAAAAGATACCCACTATTTCATCTATGCATGACCCCTTTATAGGTAAAGTATATGTCAATGGTGTTGTTCTGGACTGGTGACTATAGTCTTGTAGTAATTTTTTTCTAAGTTTTAAAGGATCATGTAGAGAAATTAAGCACCCTTTATAGTGTTTGATGATGGACGTAAACATCCAAGAACATGATGCCCTAAATTATGTAAGTTCAAAATGACTAAATATGATATATTTTTTTCAAAGATTAGTAGAAATATACCAAAATGTTCACGTTTGTTAACTATTTTGTCCAGTCATTATTTAAAATCTCTTCTCTAATGTGTTCACTAATAGAATTACAGGTGTAGCTACTATTTACAGAGCCATAAGTTAACCTTCTGGCATCTTCTATATTTCCTACACAATCAAGGGACCATGCATGATGGTCTCATTTCTGAATTTTTAGAAATTCAACCTTTTGCAGACTAAGCTCACCTAGTTCAGATTCATTCTGACCATCCTTACTTGCTAACTTAAAGAAGGTATACATATACATATATGCTAGTCATCTCTCAGAAGAGACATACGCCTGTAATAGCAAACCTATACACATTCTTTATAAAGAAAAATCTCATCAACAATGTGTAACATGTGTCATATAAGTGTATAGTCCTATCAATTCTGTTAACATTTAGATTGTTTTTGCCTTGTATAAATATAATGAGATGCAACAATAATAGTTACCTTAACTTTTAGCCATTGTATGAATTTAGATGTATGAATATGTCCCACCTCTTTTTCATTCAACTCAGGGAACATTTCTCTAAGTTCAGTGACATGATCTCTACATTAAACATTATTAGTTTCATAGGCATGTTTGTTATATTCTCTCATTAATCACTATGAAATGAAAATTTAAACTTATGTGGCATAATGGTTCAGAGCTATACAGCTGAATATGATATATTTATATATTTTCACTAACTCAATTCTTTGTAGTCTCTTATTCTTAGCTGCTCCACATGGATGACAAGTCTCCATGAAAACTTCTCATCATTCCTCTACCACATTTGGACATTATTTTACTTGTCATTGTGGCCTACTTAACCATGTCTCAACATCATCATTTAAATATAGAGATGAAAATGTGATTGTTTCAAAAATAACATAGCATTTGGCAATTGACCCTTCAGGGTAAGTCTGATTTCTCACATAAAATTTTAATTTGGCTAAGAACTTGAAAAGTTAAGAAAAATTAACATTGATTTAAATAATTTGTCAAATTTACATATACAAGTGAAAGTAAAACCACTCAAATGGGTACTTCCATCTATAATAAACTGGTCCGACAATCTTGGCCTCATCTGCTAAATGAATGAACAAATGAACCATTATATCAAAGAAGCTTGGAGGAAATATCATCTCCAGATGACATAATGTTCTTACAACATCTAAGCCTTGTTAGTAGAAGTCTTTGGTAGAAGCAACTTTTGAGAAAATGTTGAAGAAGAATTGACAAATGTCACTTAGTGACGAAGAAATATTTTTTTGGGATTGCTCTAACAACAATTGAAAGTAATTGTTTCATAATGACATGATAGTCATGAGTCTTCAACCCCTATAACTTATTATCTTTGTTGAGAAATTACTTTGCAATATTTGAGGAGTAGCCATCAGGAACCTTAATAAATTGAAATAGCTTAAATATAGTTTTCTTTTCTTTCTTATAACATGTAAATTGGGTTGGTGGTAGCACTATCCTACATGGCTCGAGTTCTTGTGGGTGAAGAGATTCTCGAATGTCCATCTATTGTAAGTCTTGATGAGCTTTCAGCTCATCTTTATTCTTTCTTTTAATCGAGAGAAAAGTGCCAACTATACTCTCACATACATTCTTTTCAACATGCATCAAATTTAAATTATGGTGGAGCAACAAAGATTTCCAATATGGTAACCAAAAGAAAATACTCAATTTTTTCTACCTTAGATACTTATTCTCATCCTCTTTACTTGCTCCTTTCCTCTTGCCTTTCTTCTTTTCATCTCCTTTTGCAACATGTAAAATAAAATCTTCTAATTGATGTATTATTTTATGTCAAGATAACATCAAAGGCTTGTCTCCCCATTCTACATCACCATCAAATTGCTTACTCATTTTTGAAACTTATGTTTGTTTGGCAGTCATCTCCGATGACCCATGTAACAAAATTGTTCACTACACTCTAGCCAACTTGAACATGTTTCCTTGTTGCAAGTAGGACAATCCAATCGACCTTTTGCACTCCAACCTGACATGTATGCATATGCTTGAAAATCGTTAATAGTTCATAATAATGATGCACGTTGATTTAATTGCTCACATTTAGCTACAACATATTTATCAACACAGTGCAAGAGAATCTCAAGTTTCTCTATGAGCTATTGCAAGAAGACACCAACGTTGTTACCAAGATGAAAAATATTCATACTCTTCATACACACCCAAGATGGTAAGTTATAAGGAAAAACTAACACCGGCTATGTACTATGAGTAACATTCATCTTTCCATAAGGGTTGAACCCATCACTTGCCAGTCCAAGCTATCGACTCTGAAAATGGGTTCTGGATCAGCACCTCAAGTAAAAGGTGAAAGATAGAATAGGGAAAATGGAGTGAATCGGAAAACACTTAGAAAGTGATAAATCCTCACCTCGGTCCCACACTCACATTGATCCCCGAACTTTCATCTCACGACATCGCTCGAGCACTGGAGATGATTCAGGTCATGTGGGAGGAGAGTGAGGAATAGAATAACTTAGAATATGGAAAAAGGAATTGTGGTCGCCAGGAGTCGCGGGCTCCACTTTATGGAACAAAAGCCAAGATTAAGTTGATTTGACAATGTGTACCTTAGCACAGGAGATGATATGCGGGTTAAACCTTCTTCCTCACTGGCTGGCCGATGAGGGAGAGAGTCTCCAACAGATGCTAGTGTGATAAACCTGTGCAACTAGTAAACAAAGAAGATAAGAAAACAAGTGAAAGAGGGATTAGAACTGAGTAAAATGTAGCAACTATAAAAAAACAATAACATAAAAAATGGCAATTGGAAACAAACTCACCGGATTCAGGTCTAACCCTAACCCTTTTTTTGGTTTTCTATGTTCTATAAAATGATGCAAAACTAAATAAAAATGATGCTTAAATATGAATTAAATGATATGAATGAAGAGTTAACAAAGATAATATGAATGATTAAAGGCAACACAACCCAGGCAAAGTGGCAACTGGGTTGGACATATTCAATGTAAACTGCGTAGCTCTGATGCAGAGACCGCAATAGACAACACCAATGTCAGAATCAAGTGCCGCTTGTTTCAAAATAAATAGGAATCACCTAGGGTGGTTTGATATTTATACAAGTTTTCTTTAATCCTTTTATAAGTGGTATGAATTTACCTGAAAATTCTATTGTTGGAAATTGAAGATCCGGGAACCACCTACGCAATGTTGATGTAGGATGTACCACGGGCACCACAAATGACCAAAATAATTGATTATTGTTGAAAATAAAAGAGGACTCACAGGGAACAATTTATATGAAGGATATATAGGCTGAATATGCAAGTAAGTTTAGTGAAATTGACTAAGAAGATGATGACAACGATGAAGAGACTTCGGACCTGTCTATGCAGCGTCGGTGTAGAAGCTTTCATGAGCCAGGCGATGTTGGAATCAAGCTCTGTTTGTTGGAGATGAAAGATATATCAATGTAGAACACTTATTATGAATAAATCTTGGATGAAAAATGATCAGGGATATCTGTAGAAGCCGATGATCAATAAAGCAGCACATCGGAGCATAGATTGGCTTCTTCTTCACTTCGGGATGATCTTCGGGCACCGGGACAAAGAGATGACGATTTGGGGAGATTGGGAAGAGCCTATGGTGGCTAGAAGATGAGGAGAAGAGTTCTGGAGGATGGGTGTGCTCTTCTTAGGTCATTCATATGACTCTCCCTGGGATGAGAAACAGGTCAAAAAATAGAAAGTTTTGATACATCCAACCTTAGGTTGGATTTCCTCCATTCAATGCTGCTAATTTTCATCCTGAGGCTTTTATAAACATACCCATCTGATTGAGAGGGATTGAAAACCGTGGATCACCTTCCCCATTTTAAAAATATGTCTCCACTTGAAAAGAAAACAAATCTGGTCTAAAAATAGCAAGTTTTGATGTATAAGACAATAAGTTGGATTGTCATCATTTGATGATGCTAATTTTGACCATGAAGCTTCCAGATACTTTAACAAGTGATATGGAGGAGGAAAAAGGAAGGTAAGGTCGTGAATTGGTCAGATATGTGCCCAATGGGCTGGGCTTGCATGCAATTAGGCTTGATCAGGGGGGAGCGCAGACAAAATTGCGCGTCTGACTTCCAAAGGATGCTGCAGACAAATGGAAAATCAGAGTTGAATGCCGTTTCTTACATTGAAAAGAGGACTCATAGAGAAAGATTATTGATAATGCAGACTTCTTTATTAGATGTCCACAGAATCCTGTGAAAAATTTTCAAGTAGAGGATATGCTAGGAAAAGCATATTCTGGCACACAACCAAGCAGCGCGACCTTGGTACAAAGACCACCATAAGTAACATGGAAGTTAGAATGGGCTCTCATTTGAGAAAAATGGATTTGATTAGAGATCAACAACTCTTCTTTAGATTTCTAGTGAACTCCTCGGCTTGTCATTCAACTTGATTTTGATGGTCTAAAAGAGATGTTGCCAATGACATAAGGGTTTAAGCCCCAAACAAGGCCAAATTGGCGTGTCTACACAAGTTGGACATTTCGACATTCTAACCCAAAATCATCAATGGCAGCTAGTGTTTTCCAACAAGCTGAATCAGCCAGATGTCTTTGGATACCATCTTCTTCATGTTCCTCTTCATGCCATTTCATACTCAGAGAAGTTTTTGAGCATGTGAAGAGTCTCTTCAAACGTGAAATGAGTGAAAAATGACGAAAAACCTTTTGAGGTACTCTTTTCTTTTTTATCACACTATTTGACTTATATGACTTCCATCGGGATTCTCCACATTTAGGATAATATTAAGACATCTCATGTTCTTTCCAAAATAAGATAACATTGTTCAGACTTGCTTGTATCATTTTATAACCATACCCCAATTGGTCAAGTATTTTTCTTGATCTCGTAAAAGGATGGTGGTAATGATGACCCGTTTGGTTGCACCTCAATCAATAACTTCAACAAAATAGCAAAATGCTTATTATTCATACCACCCATACATTTAATATTAATCAACCTATTGAGAAATGAAAGTTTGCTAAAATTTTTGCATCACAGATAAACAAGTTGGTTGACATCATTCAACAAGTCAAAAATATTGTTAAAATATTTATCATGTGTTGCTTCATCAATACATGTAGGAAAGACATTATCTAACATTTGATACATGTTTGAATTGACCCAACTCTCTTCGAAGTTTTTGTGACTTGATCCTTCGCCATAAAATTTCCAAAAATTGTTGTCCATTATAACACCATCAATATAAAGGTGTTGTCTAATCATATCCTTTTAACTTTTATTTATACATGTGCAATTCACACATGGATATCTAATCTTATGACTCGATGGTATATTTGCATATGCAAATTTTATAAAGTTGTCAACACCATCATAGTGACCCATCATATTTTTTGGCAAATCTATCCAACTCCAATCCATATCACTACAAAGCAAAAGATAAAAATTAATTAGAATTTGGTACAAAAGTGATTGGATTAAGATTTGTACAGGTCCCATGATTCATAAGTAGGTCTGATTTCTTCTCATGTCATCATAGAGAAAAAGATTTGTAATCAGTTTGGGAACAAAGCAATTATAACTGAAGGCTGACATTGGTCCGGTGGTAGATAAAAATGAAGAGAGAATGATAGAAAGAACCTGGAAAAATAATTGCTTGACATAAAAAGTTGAATTACGTGAATATCATGGAAAAGAAATCTAAAGAATGACAAAGGAATCACCTAAAAGAATTGGAAACTCAGTAAACATTACTTGGCAGCATATTGTTGAAAATAGACTACCAAGAGAAAAAGAAAATAAAAACAAATCGCTCTAGAGGGAAAGGCAACTAGAAAAAACCTACTATTAATGACAAGACAAAATACAAAGCATACCCGACATATGAGAAGATGAATCAATCTCATGTGTCTAACATCATTGAGAATAAATATTACAAGAGGCATGTTCTGATCATAAATATAATTGAAATATGTAACCAATCACAATAGTTGTCACACAAACCCATGGAATAAAATATGAAGTAGTATATGTGTTACCTCTTCCTTTCCTTTTGAAAAAATTGCTTAAATTTTCAAATAGTGCTTCCAAATCCCACCTGTAATCTAATAAAGAATGCAAATATGTTAGTAATATAGTTCATGAAGTAATATATTAAACTCAGATGCACAGAACAAAAAAGTGTCAAAGCAAGTTTTGACCAAGAAAACAACATCCCAAACAATACGAATGAGACATTTCACAACCAAAACAATGATATCCACTCATGTCTCAAAGTATAAAAAGCATCTTGCCATGTATATTGTGTCATATAATTCATCTTGCCTTCTCTTCACCCTAAAATTACCCATCCCAACATCACTTTAACCATTACTCATACTCAAAAATATCCCTACCAAAAAAAATAGATAAGAAAAAAAATAGAGAGGGTGATACAAACTAGCATAGAAAATAAATTAACTAAGGTTTTGGTCTGCATAATGACTAATAAGCATTGTACAATCTCAAGTTCTTCGGAACATAAGCAAACATTCTCCCATATTTATCCCCAATGTGTCCATGCTAATTACATCTTTTGTTTACACATGCTTCGCCAGCTAGACAAACAAAAGAAAATAAACAACTTCAGCTATGAACAACGAAATTCGACCAGTATCACAACTCACGAACAGAAATGATGGACAACATCCTCCGGTGAAAGAAATAGTTATATTTTGGGATTACCATGGCAAAGATACTCTTGCTTTCTTCCCGGTGAGTCTTAAATGTCGGTAAGAAGAACATCCAATAGCATATTCACCAACTGTCGGTAACTCAAAGCATAAATCTCTGGTAACCTACAGCAATATGATAAAAAGAAAGAAAAAATTAGGGCAATACATTAAATGACAACTGACAATATTAAACAACAAAATGATAATAAGAGGATAACGGCTGACAACACCATATGATGGACATACCTCTTCCATGAACCCGTGGGAAAGAGCAAGGACTTTGCTGTCACTGACAAAAGAACCACCTGCAAGTGGACCTAGTGAGCTTGGTTGGCGAAGAGGGGGAAGGCCAATGTAGTGTTGCAGTCGAGAAGGGAGCAGTCAATGTCGACGGTTTACAATGTAGCCGAGAAGGGAGGAGGCAATGTCGAGGGTTCTCGGTGGTTTGCGCAGAGGAGAAGCATAGAGGAGGCTTTGAATGAGGGCTCTGTGAGAGGCGGTGTCGATGGTTTGGAGACCCGTGGAGGCTTCACAGAGTGTCACGTGGACAAGATAGAGGGCTATGTGTGGGAAGGTGGCCATAGGCCGGTCGGAGGGTTACGAAGGCGGGAGTGATTTTAGGGTGAATCTTTTAAGATTGGATTATTTTATTATTTAAATATTTATGTAATGTGAGTATAATAAATATTTAAATACTGAGTAAATATAAGAGATAAAAGACATACATAAATTTATAAATTATTCTTTGTATGTTAATTTAATATGTTACATATTTATTTAGCATATTAAATTTTTATTAATATTAATATATTATTTTAAACATGCCAATTATTAAATTATATATTAATACAATTTTTAAATTGTAATACAGTTATTGTATTATAGATTATAATGTAATATTAAATTATCACTAAATAAACTTTATTCTATTGTTATATTTATATATATAGTATTTTATTTAATTAATTTTAATAATTTTATTAATATTAATATATTATTATATATATTATTAAATTATTTGTTTAAAATAGATAATTATACGATGAATCCAGAATTAGGAAGTCTAAACGAACTCCAAGAATACTACGAACAAAATTATGATACTTTTAAATAATATAATTTTGCACCAGATTTCAAAATAATGTCCCAAACATCTAAAGAATCAACAGAAGAAGAATTCAATTTCGACAAAATTAATATAAACACTGCTGAAGAAATAATGAAAAATCCTTCAACAGTTGAACAAGGAGAATCGCCTAGAGCTCAAGCCTCTTCTCCGAGTCAACAAATTCCTAGAACACAAGCATACGGTAAAAGACCTGCTACTTGGGGATCAGGTGGATACTATAGTTGGAATGACTATAATATTCGTACAGAATCTAAAAGATCTGAAAATCCTTGGTGGGGAAAAAATATAAAATTATCACAACAAGAAGGAACTACACAAACTCATGTAGATAATTACTTTAATATTGATACTATTTCAGTTCAAAATAGAGCGGATTATATTATACAATGGTGTCATTCTATATTTTTCTTACAATTTCTTTACCCAAATCTAACAGTAGCCAACTTAATAGATTTTATAATAAGTAAAATGAGAGGTAGTGCAGCATATGCACTAGTATCACAATATGAACAAGAAATCTTTAAAGAAATACGTAAACAATCATCTTTCGAAAATACTTTAATGCAACTACAAATTATTTTATTATAATTCTTTACCTCGTCCACTAGACCAGATGCTATAAATAAAGATGATATAGAAATAATACTAGGAAAAATGAAATTATGTAATTTATGCTACTTAACTGAATTTTCTACGGACTATTCTACTTATGTATGGAAATTACTACCAACCCATTGGAACCATTGTGAACTAGAGTATTTCAATAAATTTCCATCACCCTGGGATATTAAGCTAAAAGATTATTATCGTACCTTTTTAAAAGAAACTGAAACAAGAAGAGCTGGAACTGATAGTTTATCTACTAGAATAAATTGTGCAATAAATTGTTTCAGAAACTACTGTAAAAGAATCATCAATAATGCAATCTTTTAACAAATCAAAACATTTATATGAAAAATATACATTCACAAATATAACTAGTGGTTGTGAAAAATTATTACCTACCTTACTATATGGATGTAAATCAGCGTGCAACAAGCGTGGTGGACCTAATAAAAACAAAGGTAAAACTTATAAGAAATCGACTAAAAATATCTTTTAATTAATATATTAAATAGTTTACATATTTATTTATTATTTTATATTTTTATTAATAATTAAACATGCCCATTATTAAATTATATATTAATAAAATTTTTAATTTGTAATATATTTATTGTATTATATATTATAATTTAATATGAAATTATCACTAAATAAACTTTATCATATTATTGTATTTATATATATATATTTAATATTATATTTAATAAATTTTAATACTTTTAATAATTTTAATATATTAATATATTTTTATTATATTATTTTTATTATTAAATTACTTTTTTAAAAATATTAAATATTAAATATTTATTTTATTTTTTATATTTTTATTAATATTAATGTATAATAAATTATTAATATTATTAATAACATATTATTTTATTTTATTGAATAAGATCTGACATTTATGTAACAATTATTTTGTGAATTCATAAGTATTGTTAGATTTACCTATATATTATCAAATTAGTAGATATTGAGAGTAGGTAAATGTAACTTTTACCTAATAATTCTTAATTATCAGTAATATTTTGGTAGGTAAAATGAAAATTTCATGTAATGGACGGTGACTGATACTAGACCGAGAGGGACACCATAACCAACCGACAAGGCAATCTGCAGTTTTCCGAAATATCACTCTCTCCGACTCCTTAGTCCTCAGCCTCCACCTCCATCAACGTGGTGTGTTTGCATCGAGTTAATTTTTACCATGTATTTGTTACTTTAATTACCTCTTGTTTTTAGTAATTGGATTCTGTGACTTGATAAAGTTCTCTGTGGTTTTATATTTAAATTAAATTATAGAATGATAAACATTGCTTCTCCACGATTACTTCCTTGATGATTAGAAGCATCCATTTTGTTTCTAAAATATAATAGTTATGCAAATTTATTTGTGGTTAAATTGTCTAGTTTATTGTATTCTTTTTACGTTGAGATTTTGACCGATTTTTTAATTGTTATTAATTTTAGATACGAATCCGTATTTAAGGGACCACCGATTAACATCTATATAAAGGAGCCCTTCCCTTGCTTCCCACGCCTGAAGAGCTCCGCAAAGTCCGCCCTCCATTCCACCACCGATCTCTTGATCAAGGTCTCGGCCATGGACAGAGGAGCCGTTGCATCGACGCTGGTCCTTGTCGAGAACTCGACTCGAGCGATACTCTTCTGGCGGACGAGAAGCTTTGCTGCCCTGGCCAGATGCCTCCACGGCCTCCTGCTTCGCTCTTACCGCTTCTTGGCCTTCCGCGTCAATCCCTTCTGGATTCAGTTATTTTACTTCCTGTTCCTCGCCTTCCTTGGCTCGGCGCTCCTCGTGGTGATTAAGCCCAGCGATCCCACCTTCACGCCCAAGTACATAGACATGCTATACTTGTCCACCTCCTCCTTGACCGTGTCGGGCCTGATAACCTTGGATATTGAGCTGCTATCGCAGTCGCAGGTCGTCGTGTGTACCCTGCTCATGCTCCTCGGCGGGGAGGTCTGGGTTTCCTTCCTTGGAATCCTCGTTAGGCTGCCTAAGCTGAGACAGACGACAACAGCCGACGACTGGACATGTGAGCCGCCAGTAAGTTCTATGGAGCTCACCTCGACTACAGACGTCGAGCAGTCGGGTTGCGCATTCGTCGCAGTGCCGGAAATGGTGGCGACAGAAAGCAAGCATTTGAAGTATAGATGCCTAAGGATGTTGGCTTTCATAGTTTTCTCCTACATGTTGCTGATCCATGTCACTGGTTCCCTGTTCATCTTCTTGTACATCAGTCTCGTATCCTCTGCCAAGGATGTGCTTAAGGGTAAGGGGATCAGGCTCCTGCCCTTCGCCATCTCTGTCACCGTCTCCTCCTTCGCCAATGCGGGGTTGATACCGACGAACGAAAACATGATGGTGTTCAAGAAGAACGCCGGCCTACTACTGCTGATTGTCCCTCAGATCCTCGCCGGGAACACGCTATTCCCAGTTTTTCTCCGGCTAGTAGTTTGGACCTTGAGGGGCTTGACGGGCATGGCGGTGTTCGATCACATGATGAAGTGCTCCCGGCAAGTAGGCTACCTCCACCTGATGCCCGGTCGGCAGGTCTGGTTCCTGGCGCTCACCGTCGCCGCGTTCCTGGCGGCGCAGATGGCTCTATTCTGTGCCTTGGAGTGGAAGACCAGCGTGTTGACCGGGCTCAGCACCTTACAAAAGGTCGCGGCGTCGTTATTCCAAACGGCCAACACCCGGCACGCCGGCGAAGGAACGTTCGACCTCTCGTTAGTCTCTCCCGCGATGCTGGTCCTCTTCGTAGCAATGATGTAAGCAGCTTTATATTCTCCGCTTTAATTTTGTTCACATGCGTCCGGCCTCTTCTTCCGTCTTTTTCTGACTTTTTTTTTAACCGGTCAAATTTCTCTCGAATTAAAGGAATAATGAATAATTCTCTGGCGTCTCGCAGGTATCTTCCGGCTTACACGTTCTTCTACCCTCCGGATGTAAATAGAGACCAACCCTCTTCCGGAAAGCAGAGAATCAGCAAGGAGAAGAAGCTGAGAGGACCTATGGGCATCCTGCTCCTGTCGCAGCTCTCCTGCATCGCCATCTTCGTCATCGTCCTCTGCATCATCGAGAAGAAAAAGATGGCTAATGACCCGCTCAACTTTAGTCTCTTAAACATGATCTTTGAAGTCACGAGGTAGGTTCTCTTCTTTCATTCCCATATGCCATTACACTCGATACCTCTAATCACAAATAGCTCAACCCATTCTTTTTCTCATGCAGTGCCTACGGGAACGTGGGATTCTCCCTCGGGTACAGCTGCGCGCGCCAAATCAATCCCGACGCCAGCTGCAAGGACTCCCTGTATAGCTTCTCGGGGAGACTTAGCGTCGCCGGTAAGCTGGTTATCGCGTTCGTTATGCTCTTCGGGAGGCTAAAGAAGTACCACAAAGGGGGAGGCAGGGCTTGGAGACTTGAGTAACCTACATGATCGCGGCCTAGCTTGTAATTACATCCGCGCGGTCCCGGAGATGCACTTAATTATCTACGTCCTAGAAGGGTCACGCCTGCAATCTCACGCAACTAATGGTGCGTATGTTGCTAATCTACGCCACAAGTCGCGTACATGGGGCAAGAGACGATGGAGGAGACTGGTGGTGCAATTGCATATCAACCAAGGCAACACCAATCTTTGTAGATGTATTGCATATACATTCCCAAGACACTCTAAGCAGTTTTGTCTTCGAGATATTGAATTTAGAACCTTGACAGCACGTCTCAAGAAAATATGACGGTGTACCTCTACCTCTTAACTTAGTAAATGCCATAATAAATATGCAAGAGATTTCTCGTCGGATAACATTGATATGAACTAGAACACTTGAACTCTGTAAAAAAAGAAATATAGAGGTATAAGAAGACTAGAGATAACAAAACAGCACCAGTTTATGTGATTAGGCCATGATGTGTCTTCTTTTATCTGTAAATAATGAAGATAAACAGTTTTCACTATATGAGAATTAACTGCAGAATGAGTTAACAAATCTCTTTTTAGTATCTCTCGGGAGAATCAAGGATTAAAGAGAGAGAATAATGAAGAAAAAAATGGAAATAGCTACTGCAATGTTTCTTTGATGTTCCCAACGAAGGCACCTTTTATATATAGAGGTGAAAGATAACCAGTATAGCTCCGCATTTTACATGGAGAGCTTTATTTGGGCAAGAAAGTCCAATTTCATGCACATATGCGCTGCCTCCACATTTCTTAGGTAACATTTGATTTGATTAATTGAAATGTCAAAAATCTTAATTTCCTATTTTATTTCTCTTGTGGAACAAAATTTTTTACTTTTTCATCTTTAAAAATAAAAAATAATAAGAACCACTAAAATTAAATAGTTTTCGAAAAAATTAATATTGTATTTGAATGTTTTACCAATGATCTCAATGTATTAAGATTAGACGTCATTTAAGTCAAATAAACGAAACCTTAGTTTTGTGCGGTTCTCGAACACATGAAGAGTAAGGCCCTCTTTGATTCCGCTGATTGAAACTCTAAACTCTGATTTGGTCAGAGGTTAGATTTTTTTCCTTCTTTGATAAAATATCTGAAAGCACGTCTGAATGTACGTCTAAACTCTTAAAAACATCTTATTCACTCAGATCTGCTAGTTCGCTTTTTTATTTTCAGAGGAAAATCATGACTAACAGACTATGAGTGGTGAGACGTGAGACGGTGGGTGCTTGTAATTACAATGCTGTATTTTTATTTAATTTTATTAAAAATAAAATTTCAACTATTTCAACTACTTTTAAGACTCGCCTGATAATAAAAGTCTTGTTTATTTTTATTTTATTTATCAATTCAAATTAAATTAAGATTAAGTGGATCATTTAAATTTTTTATCAAAATAATAGAAATCACTTATATCTTAATTAAATTTAGTACTTTTTTCCACTTATTAAGAGATTAGACATAAATTTAAGAGTTAAGATTTTCAGCTGTTTGATTAGGCTTAATGAGCCTTTTAACACTGATTCGGTAAGATGTCAGACATTTCCAATTGTTTGATAAAATCGCTGATTTACCATCTTATCTAATGTCTAAACTCTGAAAATCATCTGAACGATTCAAATTTCATCGTTCGCTTTTTCGATTCAGACACCTAGGGCGAAAGGCGGAAGGGCGGAAGTCGACGGACCGACGGCGCTCACAGCGACTCCGACGGCGTTCCACCTCCGGCCAGTCCCCCGCCAGCCTCTCCGGGTTCACCCTCGCCAAGGTCGACCGCTATGACGTCACCCTCGTCGGCGGCTTCAACGTGCCCGTGGTCGTCAAGCCCGTCAACGGCCGCGGCAACTGCAGCGCCGCCGGCTGCGACGGCGACCTGCTGCCGACCTGCCCGCCGGAGCTGCAGCTGAGGGTCGGCGGGCGGACGGTGGGTTGCCGAAGCGCCTGCGAGGTGTTCGGCGCCGATGAGTTCTGCTGCCGCGGTGCGTACCAGGACCTGGCGGTTTGCCGGCCGACGAACTTCTTGAAGCCGTTCGAGGACGCCTGCCCCGGGGCATACAGCTATCCCTCCGACGATCCCGCCGGCACCTTCACCTGCACCATCGGCTCCTTCTGCTCCAACAGTTATGTTCCAGATTTTCTTTTTAGAGAAGAATGTATATTTTGTTTTGTTTATTTTGTATGTTATGTTTATTTAAAAAAGATTAAGAGGATGATTCAGATTTTTTATCAAACAACATAAATCACTTATGTCTTAGTCAAAATCAGCACTTTTTTATCACAAGTTAAGAGGTTAGATGTCGAATTAAGAGTTAAGATTTTCATATTAAACTTAATCAAACGCCACCTAAGACTATTCCCGCATGTCTTCTGTATCAACGGGACACTTGTGCATGGATAGCATCCACAAGGTTGACGGTTCACCAAGTGAATCTTCTAGACAATCACCCTAGTCTTGGTAAAAAATTGAAGTCCTTGTACATGTAAAAGATTAAGTTAGAACAATATTCATCTTCTCCAAATCCTTAAGCATATTTTCAAGTGCGGTGCATACAATCTGGACTAACTGGATTGGTATCTTGGAGCTAACTATTCTCTTCTTGAAAACACAATGTTCATATTACTTCACCTTAAGTAAATATTTCTTGTTTAGTAAAGTCAGTCCATTCTCCCTCATGTGTTACTGATGTCATACAACAAAGTTCAGTCACATCCTTATGTGACGTAGAGGTAAAATGATAGTACACAAAAGAATAGATAAAGAATTATCTTTTAATATAATAATAAGAAATCTTTTGTTGATTTTTATAGCATATCTACATTAATTATCCTAATATTGAAAAGAGAAAAAATTTCTTTGAAGTTAAGAACACACGTGGCATCTATCAATGGCATCACAATACTATCAGATATCTTGATATGGGCCGTACAAAACTTGACTGTTTTACGTAGCTAGGTCATCATTACTTTAGCTGGTTAATATAAAGAAAGAAAAAGTCTCCCTTAGGAGTTATATGATATGAGCAACCCAAATAAAAGGTCTAATCATGCTGATATCGTTTCACCAGCACAAATAGAAGATAATCCATTGACTTTTCATTTGTACTAGTTTTTGCTAAATTTTTATCTTTATTTGACTCTTTCTTATCTTTATTTTAGAGTTTCGAGCAATCATCGTTTACGTGTCACTTCTTACGACAATAGTTGTACTAATTTTTGCGAAACTTTATTTTTATTTGACACTTTTTTTTGGATGTTTCTTTTAGAGTTTCGAGCAATCATCGTTTACGTGTCCCTTCTTCTGACAATAATTTAATTATTACTTTTATTTTCCATTATATATGAATTTTCAACCTTTTCTACTAGACAGGTTTCTCTCTTTAAACCATCCTTTTGCAACCAGACCATTAATTAAATTGTTGTCCTTCTCAACCATCAGTTGTCGTATCTTTTATCCTTAACTCTTTTTAGAACAAAGATGCTTATAGTTATTCAACAAATATAGATTTCAGAACTACATTACATAGCATATATTTTTTAAAAAAACTATTATTTTACAAAAGTAAAGGAGTAAGTGCATAGCTTGATCTTCACCTTTAATATTCATATTACTACTTTCTAAATCTGTTAAATAAAATTAAATTTATCGACATATAATTAAATTGAAGTACCTTGTATTATCATGAACATAAAGAGACGTTGGTTAGAATATAAATTATTGGTTAGAGATTTGGTCATATACAATGACTCCACCTTTAACCATTATCCTTTATTGAACGACCTCTTGCTTATAACACTTAATTTGACAGCTTTAACTAAATTGCACTTAGAATCTTTTCATCTAAAATTAGTTTCTCATTTATGGACATATTGATAGGCATTTTCTTCCTAAGTAATGTCTTTTGTATTCACTGATTCAGAAGCACTTTTATCTTTTTCTATCTTTAGTTGAAGTTGATATCGTTGTCAAACTTCTTGATATTGAACTTTATAAATATCATGTTGTTCCAAAAATATAAGTGAATAATATCAGATCACATCAAATAACACTAATTAATACGACATTGGAACCAAATACAAATTTCATAAATAACGAATGCAAAGATCGATAAGAAGACTAGAGGTAGAGAACAACATATATAGTCTTAAGTAGTTTGTAGGTGATGTTTTTCATGTCCACAAGTGAAGATGATTAATTTTCACTATATAGATTAAGTACAAAAGGTGTAGAAACTCTTAAAACGAAAATGTTTAACTCCGATACCTCTCTCGGTAATACTCTCAAGCAAGTAACACTAAAGAGAGAGAATAAAGAAAAAAGGAATTGGAAATTTCTCATGCCTTGTTTCTTGGATGATCTAGTAAAAACTCATTTATAGTGATGGAAGAAACCAAGTCCAACCTTATGTCCTACATGGATAACTATATTAGAAATAAACTGAGATTTGATGTATATTTATGCAAAAACACATTTATGTGTCCATGGGGTTCCTAGACAGATGCAGAATACGGATCTAGTGCGTTCTCTATCTAAATTAGACACTCCCATCCATGGATAAAATCCACGTGGTTGACCAAGTCAACTTTATCAAAAGGAATCAACTCATAAATTGCAACATTGCTCTAAAATTGTTCATTTGAATCACATAGGTTTTTGCCCTGTTTGGTTAGAGTTTCATTTTTGGTACTATATCAATATTGATATTAATATTTTCAAATGTTGGAGTATCAATATCAAAAGTAATACAACTTGCCACTTGTATTACATAATATGCTTTGTTTGCACTATAAATTTTAAATTGATACAATTAACCAAACACCTCTTAATGGTTCCTATCAATATCAATTTTAAAATTCATAATGATAGAGATACCTAATAGTGTTACCAAATAAGGCATTAAGTTGCGGAGGCAGTTAATGGAGAAACCGAGAGAAGGAAACAAAGAAGGAAAGTAGAGAAGAAGATGATGCTATGGCCAAAGAACCTCACTCTGAGAAAGGCATATTGTACTAACTTTGTAACAAATCTACATAGAAGAATACAAGGAAAAATAGTGTCATCTTCATTCTATTGTAAAAGGTAGTGTGCAATAGAATATTGATCTATAAATATGAACAAAAGGTCAATTACAAAAAGAAATTTCTAACAGTTTCTAAATAGGATTTAAAGATAATCTATCATTTGACACCATCATAACACTTCCCCTCAAGTTGGAGAGTTTTAGATGCTGAATCAAAGTGCTTGTATGTGTCTTTAACAAGGGTTTGTAAATACATCCTTTACTTGTTCCTTTCATGGTGTGTATTGGAGATCAATTAACATCAATTGAACTTTTTTTCTGATGAAGTTACAGTTCATTTCAATATGTTTTGGCATTTGTATTATACTGGATTCTCTACCACATCCACTTTAATATAGAAAAATATTTTGAATGTTTCAATTTCAACCGTAAAATATTGGAGTAAATAACTTAGCCATTGTAATTCTGAAGCTCTGACGGCTGATGATATTGAGACTGTAGGTTGCTTCTTGGTCTTCCAAGATATGGGGCTACAGCCCTTACAAATGACATATCTTGTGGTAGATATTTGAGTGATTTGGCATGGACCCCAATCAACATCTATGTATGTTGTCATCTTAAGATCGGGAACCGAATATGAAGTAGAATGAGAGTACCTCATGGTGTAGACACATCAAATTGGCCTGATTCGGAGCCTGAGACTCTTATTCCATTGGCGATATCCATTATTTGACCGATTATCTAATTCGGATTACCTCGTGGAGATGAGCTAAGGACGCTGATGGAGCCCCTTATGAGTTGGGAATGGACCGATGATTTCCGGAACAATGCCGTAACCTTCAAGCGAGAGCCACACGTGAATTGTGAAAACACGGAACTTGCTCGATGATCGACCTTGAATAGTTCTTAATTGAATGTCTCGAGAGTCTCGCATGTGTTTCAAAACATTTAGGGTTTCTAAAAAGTCATTTTGGTAGTCGTCGGTCAATGACAGCTTTCGTTTATGACTTTTTCGATCTGTATTGACACGGCTATCCTGGACCACGTGTTAGGCCTTTTCGGTCATCCCCGGGTCTTTTCAGGTCGTCTAGGTCAATCCTAGCCGTATATTTCATCAACCGGGGCCATACGGCCATTTCAGTCGATTTTAGGGTTTTACGGCTTTTTTGAGTTTTGGTTCACGTTTACCAGGTTAATCTTAGATTTTTTGATGATTTCGGGTTTTCTGACCATACCGGACTTGTTCTGTCATCATTTTAAGTCATCCCGATTTGACCCGAGATTCCTTGACCGGAATCGTGCTCATTCGGATCTTCGCCACGATTTTTGGCTTTTCACGAGAGGGTAAACCGGTAGAAAGCCCTGTGTAAACATCTCAGGAGTCATGCTGGCTGGTTTACCGATTTGAGGAGGTGCAGTTGAAGGCCCTCTTTCCAATGCAACAAACAGGAGCCGAATTGGACATCCCGTTTGCAAGTTACAGCCCACGGAACATGCACGCAGGAGAGAGTGTACCGCACCCCCGCTCCCCTTGAAAGGGGAGGGCGCGCTCACCGCGCCCTCAACCTGGGGGCGCGCCCTGCGCGCCCTCAAACTAGGGGCGCTCCCTGCACACCCCCGCTTCCTTTGAAACGCGGGGCTGCGGTCAGTTTCCAAAAATAGGAAATTGCCGGATTTACACCCTCTAAACCGAATTTTTAGAAGCTTACCATCGATAATTTTTGATTATTTGTACCACGCCCCCAGTTCGGGGATGCGTTACATTTGTCAAGTCGATTTTTAGCAATTTCCAGAAGATTCTGTCGATTTTTGGCAGTAAGATGCGTAACGTGCCCCCGCTTCCTTTGAAACAGGGGGGCATGTAGACTATGCCCCAGGTTGAGGGCACGCCCTACGTGCCCCTAGTTTGAGGGCGCGGCCTACACGCCCTCATCTCCGTTGAAAGGTGGGGGCGCAGTCGTTCTAGTTTCCATATTTTGCACCGGTTTCTCTCCTCTATAAATTGAGGGCCATTCTCAATGACCTAAGGAAAATCCCCCTTGTTTACCTCATCCTGAGGTCATCCAAGCTCTCTCCCAAGGCCGTCCTGACGTCCAAAGCCGATCCGACGTCGAGAGATCAATCCTGAAGCAAAGGAGAAGCCCGATCCATGTGTTCTACAGCAACCAAAATTTATCAGCTTCTGTAGAAAATCTGGGGCTCCTGCTGCAAAAATCTTCAACAGAGGAGTTGTTCCTCTCTTCGTCCTATTTTATTTGCAACTAGCAGCACTTGATTCTGACTTTCCGTCTGTTCTTGGTGATTGATGCACTGAAGGTGCACCTCCAGGTTCTGTTTTCCATATCTGTCTACTTTTAGAATTTTTACAGGCTTCTACAGATAGATTCCAGAGAAGTCATCAACATTAAAACTCTTCCTCTCCGAGTCTTCTATGCATTGCAACAAACGGCACTCAATTCTGACATAGGTACATCTCATGGAGAGCTCTGCACTGAAGTTGCACCAGATAGTGCAATGCGCCAACGAACCAAAGGCGCGCAGACCGCACCCTCACACCTAGGGCACGCCCACCGCGCCCTTAAACCTAGGATACGTTCAGTCCAATACACTGTCCAACAATATTGGTGATATCTTCTCCGTTTTAGCTCCGATTTGAGCCGTTCAAGTTTCTATGTCTTCGTCATTCATTCAGGATCATTTTAGCATCATTTTTATTTAGTTTTTTGCATAATTTTATATCAAAAAAATTACACAAAAAGGGGTTAAGACTCACCCCGAAGCCGGTGAGTCTGATTCCAATTGTGTCTTTCTCATCTTCTCTCTATAGTTAATACACTTCTCATAAGTCTAATCAAACTCTTCACTTGTTTTATTGTCTTAAGTTGCACAGATTGATCAAGCTAGCATCGGTTGGACTCTCCCTCATCGGCTGGCCGACGAGGAAGAAGGTTTAACCCACATATCATCTCCCGCGCTAAGGTACACACGGTCAACTCATCTCTTGATTTACTTTCCATAAAGCGGAGCCCGCGGCTCCTAGCAACCACCTATTTTATGTTCTAAGTCATTCTATTCCTCACTCTCCTCCCACATGACCCGAACCATCTCCGGTGCTCTAGCGACGCCATGAGATGAAAGTTCGGGGATCAATGTGAGTGTGGGACTGAGGTGATGACTTTTTATGGCATTTCGAGTGTTTTCCGATTCACTCCCCTTCCCCTATTCTATCTTTCACCCTCTCTTGAGGTGCCGATCCGGAACCCATTTTTGGAGTCGACACATGGGATTTCCAAAATCCCTCACCATATATGAAGATAGGACATTACTCCTTTCTGAAAACTGTTTAAGTGTCCGGTCTCTAGCGGTATCCACATGATCTGCTTCAATAGACGAGTTCTCTTTTCTTTCGGGCCTCCAGAAACCTTCTAGATCCAAGCTTGACCATGGGGGATCGCCTTCTAGAATAAAGGGGAGAGAGAGAGGCTGCTTGGGACGTGCTCCATCCCTATGGCTTGTTAAGGTTTGACTTTATAAGCCATTTATATGTAGAAGATAGAATTTTTCATAAAAACTCAAAACTTCTATAAAATTACATCTATGGTATCATCTTATAGACCAGATCTAATGTGTGTGACCCATTAGGATCAATAGTCAATTTGGTTGAAGTCTTAATTAATTTAAAATAAAATTTTATTTAAATTAAATCAAAATTGTTATCTGATAACAATTTTTACGAATTTTTCATCATAAAGGGTACAAGTCACATTCTATGATCCCAAATGACTTTTGGGAGTTAAATAACATCCATTGTGCCTTTCCATCATCAATTACACATGGATTTAAATCCTTGTTCATACAATGTCCCAGTCGATTAGGGGTCCGGCACTAACTGTCAACTCCTAAATATTCCAACTCTATGGGATCCTGTACTCAGGTTTGGATCAATTGAAAAAATCCTTTTCCAATTATCCTAAGTACCTCGGCCAAGGATTTAGAGTGCTATCCCATAGGACATTCTCTCTATCCTACCAAGAGTGAACGATCCCTTGTTGTCCGTTCAATTGCCTCCACCGGCTTTCTCTTGCACCCAATACATCAACTATACTAGACAATCAAGATGGTGATCCATAAGTCAATAATCAAAGTATAAGATATATCTGATAAGACATCTTTGGCAACTCGGGTCAAAGCTTCAACCGTGCTATTGAGATGTAGGAATAACTTGATAGACAATTTAATAAGATATCGATCAGGTTTTCCTAAATTGGTCACTTTAATGAACTCATTCCACTAATGAGCACCTATGTGTGTATTTCAATGTCCCCACATTGATGACCAATGAGATCGATCATTCTCATCACATGAGAAGACATCACACACACTAGTCTATCTGGATTCTTGATATCCCATCTCAAGGATCCTATGACTAGGAACATTTAGATCACATATCTCTAAATGATTGATCTCATTATCATGATCTCATCATAATTCAATCATCATTGCATGTGATCAATGACTTCATTATGATATACACTAATAAAAGCTAGTAACGAAGTTTTGCCTATTTAATTGAATAAGATATTTCTAGAAATGTTGAATCATATCATATATGATTGGCTTATAGGGCATACATTTCTATCAGTATAAATGCAAGTTCATTGATGAGTGATGTCATGATCCTTCAAAAAATTTTACAGTTCAGTGGATAAGAATTTGGACCCATTGTCAGTCCTTAGAGTTTAATAGTGTTGGAATGTGGCTATGAATATAGTTGATATAACTCTTTCAATATACTAGTTACTTCAAATTTAAACATGAGCACATAAGTCCAAGAGAATCGAGGATGGTCATCAACTAAGGTTAAGAAGTATTGGCTTTGGTCCTTGATGGCATATTCTAAGTCCCCCAAAGATGAACAAGCTCAAAAGCCTTAAATGATTGATTATTGCTATTGAAAAGATGAAGTCTTGTTTGTTTGGCAAGTGGACAGACTTGACACTTGAGAGAAATAAAAGGGAAATTCAAAAACTAGACTTGTGTCTAAGCTTGTTGTCTGAAATGTGACAGAGGTGCTGTGTTGTTTCTTAACTGTTAAACTCCATGGATAGGCATGTGGATCCTTCTTGCTCTAGGTAATACACTCTCCTAACTTAAAAGACCAACCCAATACAATTCTTGGAAGTGAAATCTTGTATTACATAGTAGGTAGGAAAAAAGTGATGCAATGATTGTTTTCTTTAGTCAGTATTACATAGTAGGTTATACTTAGATGTTAGATCATAGTGGATAGAAAAAAGCTTAATGTCATGACTAAGGTTGGTGGATCCAGTGCTAGTAATGGGAACAAGAGAGCCATTGGGATGAGTGATACCTAAAAGCTTGAGATGACTGACCATCATTTAAATTCATCTTAAAAGTAGGTGATGAGGATATGTGGGTAGTTGCCCCAGAGTTTGCACCTAATTACCTTTTCTCTTACTCTTGTTGTACTATTGGCTTGAATTTGATTCTCAGTAGTCCCAATTTCCAACATTTTAATCAAATTATCATAATGCTCATTGGTCAAGGATTGTTAAATACCTTTCTTTTTTGCATTCCTAGAATGGTATTTGGGAGGATAGCCATTAAGCCTATAGCACACATCTCTTGTATGCCCAACAATTTGACAGTAGGTGCACCTTGGTGCAATAAGCATGTTGCATTTATCTCTGGTATGGCTTGCTATGTTGCAATGATTGCACCACCCCTTATTTTCATCAATTTCCCAACCTAATAATTCTATTTGTTCCTTCTTGCTAACATGGTAGAAGCTTCATTACATGCAAATTATGGATTTATCTTTGCACTTCATCTTGTAAGACAAAAGAGTATGTCTTAAAAACGTGAAGCATAGGATCCATGAGGAGGATCTAGCTCCTAATAGCACCATCACTTCCCATTAAAAACTACATTATGTGCCTTCGACCATTTTGACAACCTTGGACTCCATCCTTGAATAAGGTAAGCTCATCCCACAATCCTTTCATGGCATTGAAGTATTTTATTACTAAATATGTCCCTTACTTTAGATTATGATGGATTGTTCAATATTGTATATCCTAGGCCAATTGGCTAGTGAAAAACTTTGTCTAACAGCACTCCAAATAGTGCAAGCATTGTTATGGTAAATCCATGATGAGACCAAATATTTTTGAATGGAGTTAATAATCCCTAGAAAACAATGTTGTCTACTCATTACCAACTTACATAGAGTGAATTGTCAAGAGACGCATGGTTTTAATTTGTTACATTGATGAAACTTAGTTTGATTTTTGTTAAAAGAGCCACCATGATGGCTCTTTTCCATGGTATGTAGTTATCTTTGGTGAGGACATTGGTGACATAGATGGTGCCTAGATTGTTAGAAGAATGTAAGTAATAGTGGTTCTCCAAATCCATCTTCAAAGCTACCATGTCTCTAGAGGTGGTGGGTGAAGTTGCAACATAGTACCAGACCATGCCTATTTTGATACCAAGTTATAGAAGCAACAACTTGAGTAACCGAGGGAAGGAAACATAGAAGGGATGCACAAAAGAAAGAAGATGTTGTTGCGGCCAAAGAACCACACTCTAAGAGGGGAATATTGTATTGCTTATATAATGAATTTGTATAGGAGAATACAAGGAAAAACAAAGCCATCCTTATTTTATTGTAACAGAGTGTGCGCAAAAGAATATTCATATGTAAAGTAAGGACAAAATGTTTGTGACAAAAGGAAACTTCTAATAGCATCTAAATAGGATTTATAGCTAATATCTCATTTGACACCATCTTAATAGTTTAATCAGTTCAAAGCTCTTCAAGTTATACCAAAAAAATTAATTAAATTGACTATATCAAAATACAATAAAAATATTACTAAAATATTAATAAACTAGTATTTATATAGTTTATATGTTAAAATAGCATTTATATTAACTCTATATAACTAAAAGTCAGTATATGAAAATAACTAAACTATTTTAAGTATTTGTTTAATTTTTGGTATCAAAATGCATGAATCAAACTAAAATGAACCGTTTAGTTATGTTTGGTTTAGGGAGCATGGTTGAGTTAAAGTCAATATTAAAAGAAATAAATCAATCAAAATCAGACTCTACCTCTAATACTAGTAAAAATTAATAATCTAGTCCATCTCTTAAGTTGCATTGTTTCAACAAATTTAAAACCTTACATGGGCTACCGCATATACTCCGCTCATCGAAGGATGGGAGAGTTGTTGTGACCATTAGACTGAATTCCCAAGACATTTGGGGCACTTTTTAATGCACCATAGGAAAGGTGTTATCGGTGATAGCTTCAAAACCATCTTTAATAACGTTAGTTGCAATGGCTTGGGCTATCCCTAATAAAACCATTGTCACATGCTAAGTTATTAGTGATGACTCAAAAGAGCCATCATGAGTAACCTTAATCATGACCACTTAAGCCATCATGTTTATAGTTAAAAGTGTCAGACCCCACTCAATAGGAATCAGATGTGATGACTTTACCAAGTCATTAAGTTATCATTATTGATTGTTACTAGTGACAACCTTAACCATCGCTAATGCTCCCATCTGATCATTGAACAATCAGTTGGAATTGGCGATGTCATAAGCCGTTGCCATTATCTTTAAATGTACCAATGGTGATGGTTTCATAGTTGTCACCAATGTTGCAGAATTTTTTAAAACCCATGGTTGCCCTTTTTTCTTTACCCTTTTCGCTCCCCCCAGTCTCTCTCTCTCTCTCTCTCTCACACACACACACACACACAAGTTTCTCCCCTTCGACTATCATCACTACTACCTGCATCATTGCCAGCCTCCTCAATTACCAACACTTGCACTGCCAACCATCCCCCTTTGCCTCACTACATAGGTCTCCTAGGCCTATGCCAATACCCACAGCATTCCCCTCTACCTCACTACTTCCATTTCCTGGGCCAGTGCCACCAACCTCCTTCTCCTCCTTTAGGTACCTAGTAACCCTAAAAAGTTGGTTTAGGGGTTCTACGTATGATTTTTCTGATTTTCCATGTTTTACGGTTTTTTGTGCAAGGATTTATCTTCTTTGAGTAATTTGCTAATTAATTTCTTTGGTTCATGGGTGTTTAGTTGAATGTGATATTTGAAGTGTTATTTTTAACAAAACTTGACAAAAATATAATTTTAATTGGTTCATGGGTGTTTAATTGGTTGAATGTGGTATCAATTAGTTCTTTGTCTGTTAGATTAACTTATATCGTAATCGACCAAATTAAGACACAAACTAGTATAGAGTTTTTAGATTTTATAAATGCATTATGATAATAACTATACAAAATTGCGGTTTGGATTGGACTGAAACACGATTGATTAAGCCAATCCAAACTAGTTTTTAATTTAGATTTACTTAAATGATCTTAAAATTCTTAATCAGCCTTAAAATCCATTCCATTGGTTTACAATTTAGTGTTATGGGTTTAGCATGTTAAGCATGTAAATTTCGGGGTGAAACATGTTAATATTGTTAAACATATGTTAAGAATTGTTAAGAAGATGCTAAGCATTATATTTAAGGGTTACAAATGTTTACTTTGTTAACATTTTTTTCCAATATTAATTTGTTTTGTTTATTTATTTAGTGTTTATCAATTGTTCATTAAATGTTATTTGTCCTTAGAACTCAAATCAATTGGCTTAGCCCAAAGTGGCCTTAAAAAACCAAAAACTTGTTAGGTCTTGTAAAGAAATTGAATGTTTTGGTTTGTACATATTTGGCTATCCTATTTCTATCTTGTTAAAGAATGATGATTTTTAATGCAAAATCAAGCCATTTAGATTGGTTTTGTTTGGATCAATTTGAGGTTCAGGTTTCATTTGATTCAAACAAAAGCAAATTGAATTAGTTTGCTTTTGTTTGAACTAAACCAAATTTAATTGAGTAGGTATGGTTCAGTTTGATTTAATGAGTAGATTTGGTTTGGAAAAACAAGGTCCAAATTAGATAAACCAAAGCATACACATCCTTAAAGAGGATAACCTCAGTGGCATTACATACCATTTAAAATTAGAAACTAATTTTGATTGGCCATAATGGCCTTACAAAATAATTAAATCAAAAATCAAGTTGAAATGGCCATTAAGGCCTAAGAACCCTTAAAAATGGCCGTGAAGCCAAATCAACACCAATTAGGTCAATCCTAACTAGATTCTAGTTTGGATTGGCTTAAATGGCCCCAAATCCCTAAAAATTAAATAAGAACCCAAAACATGGACAATTAGGCCAATCCAAACTGTTAGCGGCCTTGAAATCTGAGGCCGAGTGTTTGAATGCCAACAATATTGAACATTTATCTCATGTTCGCTCTTTTTTATTTTCATAAAGTTTCAAACAACTTTCTTAGCCAAGACTTACTTCTTATGGACAAGATTCAGTTTTATGTAGTTCACTTTTGTTTCATATAATTATTAACTTTTGCATATATATATATTTCATATTTTTAAAAGGACAATTTGTTTAAATTAGTTATTTAGACAAGTCTTGGATAGATATCTTGAATGGATTAAATCCTAGGTATCCAAAGAAATAGTGAAATTTTTAGATTATGCCTTTCATAAATGTAGGATCTGATTTAGACATGGTTTTTACAATAGTTTGATTCAATGTCCTTCAAAATGGTGTTGTAATACTTTTATTTTAAAAGGAGATGTAGTCAAAGAACATTTAATATGTGATGGCATATTGTCAAATTATTGAATATAGATTAGTCATGGTGAAATAGAACTTAATTTAAGTAACAAATATGAAGAATAATTAAATGAACCACAAAATAAAATTGTTAATGATTAAGTGATAGAAATGGTTGAAGACATTCAAAGATTCAAGAAGCATCTAACCATAACGAGGGTGAATGAAATATAAAAACACACAAATATTTTTTATTATTAAAGATGCCAAAACACCTCTATGTAAAGGTTGTACAGAAATATCTAGGTTAAAATTTATTTTAAAGTTAATTATGTTGAAGTCAGTAAATGGTTTAACTGAAAAATGCATGAAAAATATATTGCCTTTATTTAAGGATGTACTACCTAAGGATGCAAGTGTTTCTAACACTTGGTATGAACTTAAAAGAATGTTAAGGACTTAGGGCTTAGTCACGAAAAAATAGATGCATGTAAAAATGGTTGTGTTCTCTTTTGGAAAGAGAATGTAGATATAAAAATGATACAAAACATAAGAGTAAAAATGTGGCCTGAAAATTATTACATTATTTTTCTATAAGAGATAGGTTGCAGGGTTTATGTATATCAATGAACATTGTTAAGCGGATGACATGACATAGTGAGCCACGTTCTTACAAATCAAGTGGTGAAATGCATCATCCTGCTGATTCTACCTCTTGAAAAAGAGTGGATGAGTTATATCTTGATTTTGTATTGAAAAAACATAACATTTTACTTGGTTTTGCCACAAATAGGTTTAACCCATTTGACAACCTATTTCCAAAGTACAGTGTGTGGCTTGTCGTTGTGGTGACTTAAAATTTACCACCATAGATGTCTATGAAAGTGGCGTATATGATGATATCATATCTAATACCAGGCCCAAGAGCCCCTAGAAATGATATTGATGTTTATTTATAGCCATTGGTGGATGAGTTAAGGTACTTATGAAAGATTGGATTGGAGACATGATGTATTAATGAAAGAAAATTTTCTCATAAGAGCCCTATTACTAGGTACCATAAATGATTTTTCAGAGAGTGCCAATATATCTAGATGGAGTGCCAAAATAAATTTGGCATGCCCAGTTGGTAATGACGAAACATACTCAATTCGACAAGTTCATAGTCAGAAACAATATTATTTATGACATCACCTATTCCAACCCATTGCACATCGGTGGAGAAAACATCATAAGGCATTTGTTTGATGGTCAGCAGTGTGAGAAGGGCACACCAAAGATGCTAATTGTATATGAGATATGGAGACAACAATAGGAGATGAACACATTAAGATTTGGTAAATTGTTAAGAAAGAATTAGAGAACTTTGTAAACACCCAAAACGGGATCCGTAGATCTCCTTTTTCAGCCCTTACAATTTCTTTGGGGATTTGGTTGATGGGATGTTAGTGTTTGTGGTCACCAGGAGCCAAAGACTCCAAAATATAGTAGAATAGAAAAGAAATAAAATGGAGATATGACCGTCGTACCTTTGGAAATGGGAGATTGTTGGATTTCGACTTTCCTCTCTCGGCCGGCCGAAAGATAAGAGCTTAGTGACTCATTCGTCTTCAATCCGGTTGAAGCTCTGTCTCGGCGGGATTTACCTAAAAATGTCCATAAGAAAACATAGAAACAAGTGAAAAGATCATTAGTTCTAGTGAAAGTGTAGAATCTTGCTCAAATTCGAATTTAAACATGCAAATGGAAAGGAATTGACTAGATTGGGACTAAATCCGAACCCCTATTTTTGGTAGGTTTTAAAATATATGAGAGATACAAAATGACCTAATGCATGCTAAACGACATGTTAATGAAAGTTAAAATCAAAGGGGAGAGCAAAGGATCAAATGGGAGAGTAAAAGAAACTCGAAAAATAAAAAACACGGTCTGTCCTTACTAGTGCCCTGTATATGGGGCACCAGTTGCAGATGTCCCCTTTATAGGGTGCATTGACTAAGGTCAAAGCGCCCTTTTTATGGGGCACCACGGACTGGTTCTGGCAGATTTTCTTCTCCTATTCACAGCGTCACCCCAAAGTGTAGGAAGACTTCCAAGACGAAACGAGAGCTCCTCCTTATAGCCAATATGTAAATGATACAAATGGTAGGGTGTTTGGTCATTGGAGGTAAGAGGAATGGTGGGCAGAGGCTTTCAAAGTCGAAATAAAATTATATTTCTGGGTGGCTGAAACTGCATGTTTTTGTGGTTTTTGAGAGAGAGTTTTGAGGTGATTTGAGGGCTTAGGGAGTGTGCTAAGGGCTTGGATTCGTAGTATTGGATAAGCTGGGGGGTTGGACGGAGTTGGAATCTCCTCAAAGCTCCAAATGAGTTCCTATTTATAGCCAAAAGGAGGGCACTTCGGTCAAATCTGAAACCAGTTCCACGTGGCAAAGCACCCCGTATATGGGGTGCTAGCATCATGAACTATGTCAGTTTGACAAGATGGGTCCCAGTAAGTGGTCAAATCGATCGATCGAATCAATTTAACCAGGTGCTAGGCACCCTATTTATAAGGTGCCTGGTGCCCCATTTATAGGGTGCTTGGTGCCCTATAAGTAGGGTGCCTGGTGCCCTATATACAGGGCGCCTAGTGCCCTATATATTGGGCGCTTTGACCTTGGTCAACGCTCTATCGATCTTCTTCGAAATGTGCCGAAAAACTTGATTTTTCTGAAAAACTCAGTTCCCTTGAAAGGTTACTCAAATATTCTTCATGAAAACAAGAATTTAAGCTCTTCAATTGGACCAAAATTGGGTCTCTATAAACTTAAGAAAGAATTCGTCAAGAAACAAGAATTGGAAGAAAGTAGTATTTTATTGGGCAACTATCGTACTGGGTATCTTTAATTTTTCTGTCATCATTTAGATGTCATTCACATTGAGAAGAATGTGTGTGACAATATTCTTGATATGTTCAACCTATTAGAATAAAAAAATAACCTGAACTCAAGAAAAGATTTGACAGAGTTAGAAATCTGTCTACACTTACATCCACAAGAGAGTTCATGTAGGTTTCCTGATGCTATTTATAGGGTTAGCAATGGACAAAAATCTTAGATACTTGAAGTTGTGAAGAACATTCGAGTGCAAAATGGGATGAAAGAAGATGATATCTAAGATGCTAAGGTGAAATAAGTTGATAAACAAGGCTAGAAATTAGATTGTATGCTTTAAAAGGACCAACGAAAAATAGGTAAATTGGAAGAAACATGATGACACTCCAAGGAAACAAACAAGCATGTAAGCAAGTAAATAACAATGCAAGGAAATGGAAATGGCTTAAATGAGAATTAGAGTGAAAATAAGCATGTTTTCAAGTGGACATTCATAGGAAAGACAAGAAGAACTCAATAAACCAAAATTGGTCCCACCGTGGTCGCCAAAAGGTGTAAGCACCCGAAATGGGATCCGTAGATCTCCCTTTTCTGGCCCCTACGCTTGCTTTGGAGACTTGGCTGATGGGATGTTAGTGTTTGTAGTCGCTAGGAGCCAAAGGCTCCAAAATATAATAAAAATAAATAAAAATAAAGAATAAAATGACCGTCGTACCTTTAGAAGCAGGGAGATTGTTGGGTTCCAACTTCTCCTCTCTCAGCCGGCCGAAAGAAGAGAGCTTAGTGAATCCTTCGTCTTTGATCCGGTTGAAGCTCCGCCTCGGCCGGATTTACCTACAAATGTCCATATGAAAACATAGAAACAAGTGAAAAGATCATTAGTTTTAGTGAAAGTGTAGAATCATGCTCAAATTTGAACTTAAAAATGCAAAAGGGAAGGAATTAACCAGATTGGGACTAAATCCCAACCCCTATTTTTGATAGGTTTTTAAAGAGGTACGAAGATGCAAAGGTGTGGCTTAATGCATGCTAAATAACATGTTAATTAAAGTTAAAATGAAAGGGGGGGGGAGTAAAAGATCGACCAGAAAAGTAAATAAACTCAAACGAAATGCAAAACAGGGTCTGCCCCTGCTAGTGCCCCATATATGGGGTGCCTGCTGCAGGTGTCCCCTTTATGGGGCGCGTTGACCAAAGTCAAAACGCCCTATTTATAGGGCACTAGGGACTGGTTCTAGCATATTTTTTTCCCTTCTTCGCGGCATCACCCCGGAGTGTAGGAAGACCTCCAAGACGAAACGGGAGCTCCTCCTTATAGCCAATATGTAAATAATGCAAATGGTAGGGTGTTTGGTCGTTGGATGTAAAAATAATGGTGAGTAGAGGCTTTCAAATTCGGGAGAAAACTATATTTCTGGGTGGCTGAAAATGCAGGTTTTTGGGTTATTGGGGAAAGATTTCGGGATGGTTTAAAAGCTTGGGGAGAGGTTGTGAGTCTTTGGGAATGTAGTGGTGGATAAGAAGGAGTGAGAGAACATACTTGGCACTGTAAGCACCCGAAACGGGACATCCGCGGATCTCCCCCTCCCGGAACCCTTACGCTTGCTTTGGTGACTTGGTTGATGGTGTGTTATGTGGTTGTGGTCGCCAGGAGCCAAAGGCTCCAAAATATGGTAGAACGAAATGAAATGAAATAGAGAAATGAAAATGACCGTCGTACCTTTGAAAGTGGGGAGATTGTTGGGTTCCGACTTCTCCTCTCTCGGCCGGCCGAAAGAAGAGAGCTTAGTGAGTCCTTCGTCTTCGATCCGGTTGAAGCTCCGCCTCAATCGTATTTACCTAAGAATGTCCATAAGAAAACATAGAAACAAGTGAAAAGATCATTAGTTCTCGTGACAGTGTAGAATCATGCTCAAATTCAAATGTAAACATGAAAGAGGGAAGGAATTGACCGGATTGGGACTAAATCCCAACCCCTATTTGGAAGGTTTTGAATATATATATATATGTGATGAAAAATGATCTAAGACATGCTAAATAACTTGATGAACAGTGCTAAGATGAAAAATGAGGACAAAAACTCGATTAAACGGGCGATCGGAATTCAAAAATAACAAAACAAGCTTCTGTCCTTCCTGTGCCCCGTATATAGGGCGCTGTGAGCAAAAGCCCTTTATGGGGCGCGTTGACCAAGTCAAAGCGCCCTGTATACGGGGCACTAAGTCTGGCCCGAACAGATTTTCTTCTCCTCTTCGCGGCGCCGCTCCGGAGTGCTGGGAGGCTTCCGGGACGAAGTAGAGACTCCTCCTTGTAGACAACACTCAAATGAAGCCCATGGAAGAGGGTTTGGGTATTGGATATAAGAGGAGAGACGGGTAGAAGCTCTCAAAGTTGGAGGAAAATCATATTTCTGGGTGACAGAAACAGAAGGTTTTAGGGTTTTTGGTGGAGGATTTCGGATCGATTTGGAGGCTTTTGGAGGGTGAATGTGGCTTAGAATCGTAGTGTTGGATGAGATCTAGGGTGGCACGGAGTTGGAACCTCCTTTTGGTCTCAAATGGGGGTCTATTTATAGCCCAAAAGAGGGCACTTTGGTCATTTCCGAAAAGCAGCTAATGTGGCATAGCGCCCTATATATGCGCATCATGAGATATGTCAAGTCGACAAGACAAGTCAGCGGGGGTCAAATCGGCTCGTCAAATCAATTTAATTTGGATCCAGGCGCCACCCGTATACAGGGCGCCAGGTGCCTTGTAAACAGGGCGCCTGGTGCCCTATTTACAGGGCGCCTGGTGCCCTATAAGTAGGGCGCCAGGTGCCCTTATACACAGGGTTTTGCCCTCTTTGAAATGTGCCAAAGACCTTAATTTTTCCGGAAAACTCGGTTCCCTCGAAAGGTTACTTAAATATACTTTATGAAAACAAGAATTTAAGCTCTTCAACTAGGCCAAAATTGCGTCTCTACAGCTTGCCTCGCCTTGGCGTCGGCTTTGTAGGGGAGTGACACGAATGAAGCGTAGGCGAATGTAGCGAAGCGTAATGAGGCGTAGCATAATGAAGTGGTAATGGACTGAAAAGGTGACGCCAAGGTGTAGATTTAGACACGCCCTCATTGGCCTAGTTGAGTGGAATAAAACTTTACCTGACTCCGAGATTACCCTTTGTCTTATCGAAACATTCCCTCTGGTTGATTGGTTAAAGAGAAGAACAGTAATGAAAGTAAATAACTAAAATCCCACGTGGGGGAGAATTGTTACCGGCCATGACCCGAACCGCATGGTGTGCTTGGACCGTAGAAATGCATTGAAAAGTAAATTGCAAAAAGTAAAAGAGGAGACAAACAATCAACAAAGGTTGGGTTCTTCAAATTCATGAGGTTTACTCAGAAATACCGGTTCAGTTTGACATGGAAAAACTTCTTGTTTCGATGAAATCATTGTTAAAACATGGTGGAAACCGATTCTGCGAAAAATCAAGACCATCTTTAAAAGGGTTCACGATGTGACTGGAAGGAGGTTATGGTAGGATTAGGAAACAGGAAATGATTGTGGTGGGATGATGCATGATGGTGTATGAAATGATGCATGCTGGGTTTAAAGAAAGACAAATAAGTATAAGAAAATAGTTGAAGATATAGGTTGACTATAACGGGTCGTGACATCTATGAAGAAACCGTCGTCCCCGCATATTCAACTTTGGCCTATCCGCAAGCCTAGGGAATGACTGAGCCCTCACTGATTTTGTTGAAGGGGTTCTCAGGCTCAGCCCCCTCTAGACTTGAGGTCTTCAAAGTCTTAAATATTATTTATTTTGATAGATGCAATACTAAATGCAAGTCCTAATAGGGGTCGGAGTAGTCCACTTTTGTTTTTAAATTTTTGATTTTTTTTGTTGTTTTTGCTTCCTCGAAGTGTCTGGGGATATGAAGTTGGCATGCCTTCTCCTGTTCCTGCGTCTACTTGAGAAAAGAGGTTAGAACTTTATTTAGGCTTAGTCCCTTGCGAGGAGAGGGCAAAGTTGCCTTGACCTTTTGTCAAGGGACATAGGCCTTATCAAGGTAAAATAACGAAAAACATAAGTGTGCATAGAAAGGAAACATGCAAGACCGAAATTAAACATGAATGCAAAGGCAACTAGCAAAGCAAATTTTTTAGGTGTTTTGGGATTTTTGATTTGTTTGGGTTTTGATGGTTTTATAATTTTTTTGGTGTTTTGGGATTTTTGATTTGTTTGGGTTTTGAATATTCTCTCTCTTTTTTTAGAATTTTTGATTTTTAAGATTCGTTTGATATTTTCCAAAGTATTTGATTTTTTGGTTGGTGTGAGGGACATGATTATCTCATCCTTTGCTTGCTTGTCATAAGTGCGCCTCATTGTTACCTAAGGGTTAAGAGTAGGCATTATGTGTAAGAAAGTGCCTAGTCCGAGATTTTCTGACCTTCCGCCCTTGATTGGCTATGGTTCTTCTTGGGTCTAGTCGGTCAACCCTACCCGCAAGGTTAAAGAGGGAAGAGGACTGATGGTAAGTCCTTACTAAGATTTAGGGGTGTCGAATTAGTTTTTCTACTGGTGCCCGCGTTGCCTGCTTGGGATTTGACATCCTCGGGTCCTTCCTTCTAGCCCCTTTTCTTTGATGGCCCACATTCGGACAGGTCTTTCTTTTCTTTTGCGTGATTTTGACTCGAGGGGTTCATTGCCCATCTTTTGAAGCCTTTTTCTTGGGCTTTTGTTGGTACACATTCAGACAGGTCTATTCTTTTGCTGACCTGAGGGGTCATTGCCCATCTTTTGGTACCTTTTCTTCTTTTTAAGAAGTCAGACCTTCGGAGGCATTTTCCAACTAAGGCAATGGGCATTTTCGATACTCCTTATTCTAACCCCTTTCATCTATTCTGGACCGAAACGAGAAGAGAATGGAATTGGGTTGACCTTCTTTTGCCAAGCGTTGCCTAGCTTTCTTTCTGACTTCCGATCATCGGATCTCAAAACTAGGTGTGTAGTGTGTGCAGTATGATGCCTATCCTTATTTCCCTAAGCGACAAGTTGATGCACCGGGCAAGTAAGCGTTAGATGCTATCATTATACTTCACACCTTTAGATTTTATAGATTTTTTTTTGTGATTTTTGTTTTAAGGAAAATATTTTTTGAGGTATACACCATTCCAGGGATGAGCTAGTTCTTCTTCTTCTGCATTAGTCAGCTTATATGAATTACCGGGATAAACAGCCAAAATTACATATGGACCCTCCCAATTAGGTTGAAGTTTGGAGCAGGGACCGCCCGGCTTAACAAATATTCTTTTAAGCACAACCTCACCGACTTCAAATTTTCTCTCCACCACCCTCTTCTGATAAAATCTTTTAAGTCTATTTTGATAAGTTCTAGCATGTTCGGGCTGTGCACCTCTCCTTTCATCCAAGAGTTCGAGTTGCGCGAGAAGAGAATCTCGACGTTCATCCATTGGGATATCTCGATCGATCCGGACTCGGAGGAAGGAGTGATTACTGCGTATGGAACTACCGCCTCCATCCCAAATGCCAAGGCATAGGGGGTCCGACTCCGTTGGGGTTCGAATAGAAGTGCGGTAGGCCCATAGAGCATCAACTAGCTTATCCGGCGGCTCGCGAATTGGACTTACAAGTCTTCTTAATGATTTTTATCGTGGTTTTATTGGTGTCTTCATTAGGACCGCGTTGCCTTGAGGATAATATGGAGATGAATGATGCAATCTGATGCAATACCTGTTGCAAAGGTCACGCAGCTCCTGAGAGATGAATTGCGGTCCATTGTCGGTGATGATGTCGCCTGGGATCCCGAACCTGGCAATGATGTTGCGCTTGATGAAGGTGCAGACTGTTGATGCCTTGATCTCCACATATGCTTCCGCTTCCGCCCATTTGGTGAAGTACTCCGTCGCAGTTAGAATGAAGGATTTGATTTTGTTTGTGGAGCTTGGGTCACCGAGGGGTCCGATAACGTCAAAAGCCCACATAGCGAAAGGCCATGGGGAGTGGATCGGATGAAGGGAAGATGCGGGAGAGTGAATCTTGTCGGCGTGGAGTTGACATTGATGACAATGCCGGACAAAGATCGAGCAATCTTCTTCCAGAGTAGGCCAATAATACCCTTGCCTGATGATCTTCTTGGCGAGGGCTTGAGCATTTACATGGCCTCCACATACTCCGGAGTGTGCTTCTTTGAGTACCAATTCAGCCTCTCCTTCATCTACGCATCTTAACAGAACACCGGCCAAGCTCCTCTTGTAAAGTACTCCACCTAAGATGGTGTTCTAAGCTTTTTGAGCTAACTGATGCAGGTATCTTTCTGGAACTCTCCTACCTCTAATTTTTATCCTATTTCCAAAGAAGAAGGTAAATAAGAGGAGGAAGAGGAGGTGGATGGAGTAGAATTTATTGGAGAGGATGGAGGGCAAAGAAGGTCAATCAAGGATCCGGTGGCTTCTTGGGTCGAATGCCCTTCCGAGGCAAGTTGAGATGTTTCCTCGATCGAAATTTGAGTTTCGAGGACGTTGTTTTTTGGGGAGTGCTAAACATGAAGACAGAATGGGCGTTAGGTGCCCGATTTGGGTTGAGATCAACTATGGGAGCCAAAGTAGGCGGAGATATTGATAAAGAGGGGAAGACTTCGAGCAATGTTTGATAGAGGGGGCTTTCGGGCCCAATGTTGACAGAAAGAGGTGATGGGCCAGTAGGCCGGATGATCAAAGAGGAAGATGGGTTCATGGACCCAATAAGAGGAGGATGCGGGCTTAAGGGACCGGGTTTAGGAGATGGGCTCGAGGGCCTGAGAATTGGAGAAAATGGGCACAAAGGCCCAGATTTAGTAGAGGGGCTCGGTGGCCCAAGAGTTTGAGAAAATGGGCATAAAGGCCCAGATTCAATAGAGGGGCTCGATGGCCCAAGAGTTGGAGGAAATGGGCACAAAGGCCTAGATTCAATAGAGGGGCTCGGTGACCCAAGAGTCTGAGAAAATGGGCACAAAGGCCCATATTTAGTAGAGGGGCTTGGTGGCCCAAAAGCAACAAGTGGGTTTGTGGACCCATAAGTTGGGCCTGAGGGCCTAAAAATAGGGATTGAGCCAAGAAGCCCGGGGAGAGCATCACGGTGAATTGGGGCATCGACCCCAAAAGATGACATAATGAGGGAAGGCCCTCGTGGAGTTGGTTGGATTTTTTCTCGAGTCGGTTTGGCAATATGACCCTTGGGTGGGTCGACAGGTGGTTCAGCCTGGAGTGGTTCATTGCTTGACTCTTCTTCATCGGTGGAAAACAAAAGAGATATTTCAGGATACACGTCATCTTCAGGGTCATCAGTTCTTATTCTCTTGTCTTGCCCTAGTTCTTGCTCCTCTTTGTTCTCAGCCAATTGAATGGTTTCTTTCTTGATGAAAAACTTTTGTAAACATCCAGAAAAGTATCTGCTTCTGAGATTCTGACCATTCGCTGTCGTTCCATCATACCCAACCCCGCTCTTTGGTTGCAACCTCACTGGATTGATTGGCTCAGCTATGCCTTGTAGTTCTTTGCCTAGTCCTCGGCCCTCCTGGTATCCCAAAATCTTCATTATATGCCACCCAATAGTTTCATTTTCTTCTCTTTTCCTTCTCCACACTTGCCTGGGTTGCCTACTCATTTCTGGAAGATCCAAGATTGTAAAAATTGGCTCATTTGGCAACCCAAGGGGTGGTGGTGGAGAAGATGGATGATCTAGGGGCATGCTAGTCACCTTAATCACTTGTCCCTTGTAAGGGAATTTAAGACACTGGTGATTGGTGGAGGCGACTGCCTCTAGTGCTTCCAAGTAGGGTCATCCTAAAATAGCTTTGTATGTCGGATCCATTTCTAGTATGTGAAAGTTGACAGTGACTGTCTGAGGTCCGAGTTTGACACCCAATGTAATCATGCCGTCTGTGGGCTTCTTTGAATTATCATATGCGGTCACTATTATTTGAGATGGCCGGATGTCCTCTTCGGAGATTCCACAAAGATGTAATGTTTCTGGTGGCAGAACGTTAATGGATGCTCCGGTATCGCCCAAACATGACTTAATGCCTACACCATTGATGTGGACTGTGATGCACAAGGCACATTTCCTTATTTCCGGGTCGGCCAACTCTTCCTTTGTGAATGTAAGGGCCGGATACTCACTTCTTGGGACCAGGACTGATGAGATTTTTTCTGGGGGGAGGCTCTCACTCACCATCACCCGCTGTAAGTATTGTTGGAGAACCTCTTGATGGACTTTGGATCTTTTGATCAACTCTAAGATAGAGATTCGTGCCGGGGTTTTATCAAGATGCTTCAATAAGTCATAGGATGTCCTGTGCAACGCTCTTCAATGTGTTCTTCATACATACGGTGCCAACCCCGATCGGCCGGCCCTCGGCGAAAGACCCTTTGGAACATGCGCCCACTCCTGAGTACTGTGGCAAGTTGAGGAGCTATGGCTGGGTTGGTAGTGGTGGGTGGTGGGTTAGGTCGAATGATGGGAGCTCTTGCGATGTGTGTAATGATGGTGGTTTGAGACATAGTAGGGTAGGTAGGTTGTGAAGGTACAGTTGCTCGGGGCGGGATGATGATGGGTCGTAGTGGTGGTGATGTTTGTAGTGGATTAATCGGGCGGATTAGGGTCCGTCCCGATTGGAGTTGTGTGGGTGGTGGTGTTATGATGGGTCGTGATGGTGCTCGGATGGTGGGTGGCCGGTTGGGAGTAATGGGGTTGGCGGATGTAGCTTGGGGTATAGAATGGCCGGTTCGGTTGACATGCATGGCGGACGTGGCTCCCTCAACTTGCCACTCGGCCCCGATGATGATACTCCTCGGAAGAGATCAAGATGGGATTAACATGTTGATTCCCAGGTGCGGGTGCATGTAGAGGTAGAGGGTTTTGGATAATCCCCAGGCCGGGGTTCTGTTGTTGTTGTTGTTGCTGAGCTGGTGCATGCTGCCGTTGAGGTTGATTTTTCACTGTTCTGATGTATTCCCCCATCTGGTCCCAGTCAATACTGCCTTGCTCATTAAGATCGTGGATATAGTCTTTGAACTGAAAACAATTTTCTACGGTGTGCCCTGTGGATATCTATGGAACAAGCGATCGCTCCGTGTTGGCATTCGAGGCCACTCCGACTTCTCCCTTGGCAATGCAATTTGCCCCCGCCGCCATGAGTGCATTAAAGATGTCCACGAGAGAGTACGGCAAAGGCGGGTAATCGTTCCTCTTGGGTCCAACCTTTCGGGGTTCATAGGCCATGGGAGGGGGTGCCCGGTTGTAGTTGGCCGGCTTGTTGCCGTGCGCCGGTTGGGGAACCGGGCTTGCGGTCGGCCGCCGAGGGATCGGGGCTTGTTGCCGCTGGCCGGAACCGAGGTTGATGCTGAGGTTGACGAGGGTTTCTAAATGGTTGATTTTGTTGAGGGTTCCCGAACTGGTGTTGATAATTTATAGGTGGGTTCCCTACAACGTTAAGGTTTTCGTTTGTCACTACGCCTCGGTCATTTCGGGCCGGTTGTGGTAAAAGTGGTTTTCTTAACAGTTCGGGGTCTAGGATCAAACAAGTTCATGATAGGTGAGTCCCTAAGCTGTGACTGAATGTACCGTGCCCTCTCATAGAGTTCACTCATGGAGGTGGGGTGATGCAAAGCTAGCATATTCTTTAAGGCCGGAGTGGCATTGGTGACGATCATTTTCACTTGCTCCGGTTCCGAAATGGAATCAGTAAGCTTTTCTACCATGGACCTCCACCTATCAGCATATCTGGTAAAATCTTCATCATTTCTCATTTTTTCAGCCATGATGTCAGTGATGGAATATGTTGGTCCGACCCTATCTTGATATCTCTGCAAAAATTTAGCTTTGACAATTTCAAAGTTACTCGCCTCCAAAGAGTCAAGCGAGTAGAACCACTCTAAAGCTGAACCCTCTAATGATCTTCTGAAAAGAAAAGCAAGGGCCCTTGGATCATTTTGCCACATTACCGACTCATAAAGAAAGTCCTTGATGTGAATGAAGGGATTACCGGTTCCATTGTAGCGATGGTATACCTAAGCATCTCGCAGGGAGGTAGATGAAAAGTAGGATGGGAAGGAAGAGAAATTTCAGGGGCTGCCTTTGTGTCGATCAAACGTCTAAGCTCTCTATACTGCTCATCCATGCGATTGATCTTGTTAATCATGGCCTAATCGACAGAAGGTTCCCTAAGAGGAGGAGGAGAAGTGGGTGCTTGGCGCACCGGAATTGGGATTTGATGGGCCGAAGCGGACGGATAAGAAGGATACATTGGGGGATGCACCAAAGGGTGAGTAGGGTTGAGATGATTAGAAGAATAAACTAGCGGTCTAGAAGGAACAACAACATTTGGAATGGGATGATCTAGATTAGCCACCGGATGAGGAGAAATTGGGGCCATAAGCCCGGTATGAGAATGGCCATGAGTGGGCACATTGGGTTGGTGTGCCACTGACCGAGGGGTAGAGATATGAAGGCCACCTTCGGGAAGAATGTGGTCGGTGGGGGACTTGCCCTTGAGGATGGCTTTGATAGCTTGGATTTGGGTAGGGTCAGCATGAGAAAAGGAAGAGAAAATTTGGATTTGAGGTTCCGTTGTAGCGACGGTATACCGGCATCTCAGAGGGAGGTAGATGAAAAGTAGGGAGAAAAGGAAGAGAAATTTCGGGGGCTGCCTTGGCGTCGATCAAACGTCTGAGTTCTCTATATTGTTCGTCCATGCGATTGATTTTATTAATCATAGCCAGATCGACAGAAGGTTCCCCAAGAGGAGGAGGAGGAGTGGGTGCTTGGTGCACCGGGATCGGGATTTGGTGGGTCGAAGTGATCGGATGAGAAGGGTATATTGGGGGATGCACCAAAGGGTGAGTAGGGTTGAGATGATTAGAAGAATAAACTGGTGGTCTAGAAGGAACAACAACATTTGTATTGGGGTGATCTAGATTAGCCACCGGATGAGGAGAAATTGGGGCTATGAGCCCGGTATGAGAATGGCCATGAGTGGGCACATTGGGTTGGTGTGCCACTGACCGAGGGGTAGAGATATGAAGGCCACCTTCGGGAGGAATGTGGTCGGTGGGGGACTGGTGGGGGACTTGCCCTTGAGGATGGCTTTGATAGCCTGGAGTTGGGTAGGGTCGGCATGAGAGAATGCCTCCCAAAGTGAATTTGGATTGGGTCAAGGAGAAGTTTGACTAGGTTCAAAGGAGAACTTCAGGTTCATTGACGGCACATACGGCATCAGGGTAGAAATAAGACTGGTCGTATTCCAATTGTAGTTGCTCGCATCTTTGATCCGCCATTTCGATAACTCGACCTGACCTCAAGTTCATAAACACGTCAGAAAAAGAAGGTTGGCAAATAAAAGTTCAAGGATTTTTTTTTGGGTTTTGATTTTTGACCTCTTTTGTTTTGATTTTCTTTTGTTTGGACAAGCAAGTTGTCAAGCAAATTAACCTCAAGCAAATTTTTTTGTTTTGGTTCTTTTTTATGTGATTTTGGGATTTTTGTTTAATTTTTAGTTTTTGTTTGCAAATAAGTAATAGCAAAGACTTGGAATGATTAACGCAAAAATTTTTTTTGTTTCAACCTCAAATTAATGGCTTGTTAAGAGAAATATTGTCCACTCAAATAAATGGGTAGGACCCTATGCTCTCACAACACCGAGCAATCTAAGGTTGTCACTCTTTTCACAACGATAGGTAATAGGTACTCTGGGTTTTGGGATAAAATGGTACAACCAGCCCGATCAGTGAAGAGGGAATCCTTCATGTCTGGGGACTTACGGAGGTCTTGATGGAAGCTACCCGGTCCTTCCGAGAGGGAATCCCCGGAGGAGGAGTTGGCAACCACCAAGAGGGGTGTTTGGATGTGTGTGGGGCTTTGGGAGGAGAGAGCCTCCCTTCTCGGATGTCCTAAGGAGACGGGCGAACCCGAAACTCCAATGCAAACTAAATGCAAGTGAAATGTCAAGGAATAAGAAGTAAGCAAGAAGAAAATAAAAGCATACAATGATTAATGAGATGTTGTAGGAAGCAAGTGAACAAGACAATGATATGAAATTAAACTAGGATGGAAGAAAGCACTGATTTAACTAAGCATGCTTCGAAAGATTTGCTAAAGGAGAACTAGACTTAGAAAGAAATAGGCAAGTATGCTTAACAAGGGATGAAAGAAGATGATATCTAAAATACTAAGGTGAAATAAGTTGATTAACAAAGTTGGAAATCAGATCGATATGCTTTTAAAAAGATAAACAGAGAGCAAGTAAACTTGGAAGAAACAAGATGATGCTTCAAGGAAACAAACAAGCATGTAAGCAAGTAAATAGCAATGCAAGGAAATGAAAATGGCTTAAATGAGAACTAAAGTGAAAATAAGCATGTTTTCAAGTGGACATTCTTAGGAAAGAAGAGAAGAACTCACTAAAGCAAAGTCGGTCCCACCGTGGTCGCCAAAAGGTGTAAGCACCCGAAACGGGACATCCGCGGATCTCCCCCTCCCGGAACCCTTACGCTTGCTTTGGTGACTTGGTGGATGGTGTGTTATGTGGTTAGATGTCGCCAGGAGCCAAAGGCTCCAAAATATGGTAGAACGAAAATGAAATGAAATAGAGAAATGAAAATGACCGTCGTACCTTTGAAAGTGGGGAGATTGTTGGGTTCCGACTTCTCCTCTCTCGGCCGGCCGAAGAAGAGAGCTTAGTGAGTCCTTCGTCTTCGATCCGGTTGAAGCTCCGCCTCAATCGATTTACCTAAATATGTCCATAAGAAAACATAGAAACAAGTGAAATGATCATTCGTTCTCGCGACCGTGTAGTATCATGCTCCCATTTAAATGTAAACATGAAAGTTTGTAGGAACTGCCCGGATTGGGACTAAATCCCAACCTCTATTTGGAAGGTTTTGAATATATATATGTGATGCAAAATGATCTAAGACATGCTAAATAACTTGATGAACAGTGCTAAGATGAAAAAGGAGGACAAAAACTCGATTAAACGGGCGATCGTAATTCAAAAATAACAAAACAAGCTTCTGTCCTTCCTGGTGCCTTGTATATAGGGCGCCAGGAGCAGGTGCCCCCTTTATGGGGCACGTTGACCAAGTCAAAGCGCCCTGTATACGGGGCACTAAGTCTGGCCCGAACAGATTTTCTTCTCTTCTTCGCGGCGCCGCTCCGGAGTGCTGGGAGGCTTCCGGGACGAAGTAGAGACTCCTCCTTGTAGACAACACTCAAATGAAGCCCATGGAAGAGGGTTTGGGTGCTGGATATAAGAGGAGAGACGGGTAGAAGCTCTCAAAGTTGGAGGAAAATCATATTTCTGGGTGACAGAAACAGAAGGTTTTAGGGTTTTTAGTGGAGGATTTTGGATCGATTTGGAGGCTTTTGGAGGGTGAATGTGACTTAGAATCGTAGTGTTGGATGAGCTCTAGGGTGGCACGGAGTTGGAACCTCCTTTTGGTCTCAAATGGGGGTCTATTTATAGACCAAAAGAGGGCACTTTGGTCATTTCCGAAAAGTAGTGCCATGTGGCATAGCGCCCTATATATGGGGCGCCAGCATCATGAGATATGTCAAGTCGAAAAGACAAGTCACTGCGGGGGGTCAAATCGGCCTGTCAAATCAATTTAATTTGGATGGGCGCCTGGTGCCCTATTTATAGGGCGCCTGGTGCCCTATAAGTAGGGTGCCAGGTGCCCTTATACACAGGGTTTTGCCCTCTTTGAAATGTGCCAAAGACCTTAATTTTTCCGGAAAACTCGGTTCCCTTGAAAGGTTACTTAAATATACTTCATGAAAACAAGAATTTAAGCTTTTCAACTAGGCCAAAATTGCGTGTCTACAGGCACCTTCTAAACCTTCACATGGGGGTCTTTCTATAGCCTAAAAGATGGTAACTTCATTTTGCTAGACTATCCCTTCAAAAAGCAACAATGGTTTTTTTGGGTTTTGGGGGAGGGTTTTGGGATGGTTTGAGAGCTTGAAGATAGGTTGTAAGGCCTTGAGAGTATTGTGGTGGATGAGAGGGTTTGGGAGACGCCCTTGGTGTGTCCTCAAACCTCCGAATGGGAGTCCTTTTATAGCCAAGAAGAGGGCAACTTTATCTGCAGAACTGTCCCATCAATCTGTCCAGTCAGTCAGACTAGGTGTAGGAGCCCTATAAGTAGGGCGCCTGATGCCCTATTTATAGGGAGCCTGGTGCCCTATAAGTAGGGCGCCAGGTGCCCTATATACAGGGCGCCTGGTGCCCTGTATATAGGGCCCTTTGACCCTGGTCAACATCTATCGATCTTCTTCGAAATGCGCCGAAAAACTTGATTTTTCCAGAAAACTCGGTTCTCTTGAAAGGTTACTTAAATATTATTCATGAAAACAAGAATTCAAGCTCTTCAATTGGACCAAAATTGCGTGTCTACAATGGAGAATGGGTTAATGAGTTGTTAGAACTCGTACGTCTAGGTGTATGTTAGCCCATATCTAGTATGGCTAAAGGAGAATATTTCTAATTCATTATTTTTGAAGATGATGTCCTTAGGTATGGATATATGTACTTTATGAAGTATAAATCTGAGACCTTTGAGAATTTACCTGAGATTAAGAATGAAGTAGAGATACTAATGGAAAGAGTATTAGAGCTCTTGGAAAAGATCAAGGAGGGGAATACTTTAGAGCATAATTCATACATAATTGAAGGATAATAGGATGAAATTATTATAGATAACTTTTTAAACATTTTAGCTTAATTGAGTAGCTAAAATGAGATGTGTATTGTGTAGGACATAATACGTACAATGACAACCTTTGCAAAATTCCTCTTTGTCTATTTAAAGCTAAGTACTCGATATAACCCCTTTATCTTAAATTGGTACCTTCGAAGTCTATTATGACTATTCCATATAAGATATGGTAAAGAATTAAAACTTGACCTTAAGCAAGTTAAGGTTTTGGAATTATTGACCCGGTGAAGATGCATAACCCTAACTAGTTGGAATATAAGACTATGAAGAGTTAGCTTGCAAGATATCCTAAGAAAACTTCTGGATACTAAAATACCACCCTTATGAATAAGGGTATATGTTGCTCAGTTCACTGTATTTTAGAGGAAGAGTTTCTCTTAAGAAATATAGTGGAAGCAAGGTATACATAGAAGATGTTTCAGTCCCACAACACAAGGTTGCTTCTATTAAGGTACTAGTTAATAAATACACATTGGCAATTTATAAGTCTATTCTTGTGTCCATTCAACCTAAGAGATATGCAGGACATATCTTTGATGAAAAAATGAGGCATAAGATAAAAAGGATATTGATCCTAAGATCTTCATAGAAGCAATATGAGATATTGATTCTAAAATGGGAAGAAACATTAAAATCGGACATAAAAGTTTATCTATTCTAATCAAGTTTAGAAGTTAATAGATCCACCTGAGGATATAGTATCCATAAGGTATAAATAGATCATTACAGAATATATTGGAGTGGATTAGAAGGTAGAGACCTTCAAGGTGAGAATAGTTGAAAAGGATATCATCTAAGTCAAATGGTTGACTATGACAAGATCTTTTACCTATTCTATGGATTAATCCATTCAGATTTTGATTGTTACACACTATGACTATAAGATATGTTAATTGAATGTTAAGATAGTGTTAATCTAAGGTATTTTGAGAAATTGGTGTTTATGATATAACCATTGGAAATCAAGTCCCAAAAACATCCAAATAGAGTGTGTATTTGGTCCATTTGTAGACTGAAATAAAACTTCCCATAGATCATATATAAGGTTTAATAAGATTAAATCTTATGACCTCATTAAGAACGAAGAGGAACCTTGTGTATTCAAAAAGATAAGTGGGAGTGTTGTTACTTTGTTGCCATTTTATGTGGATGATGTACTACTCATTAAGAATGAAGTAGGTGTGTTATCATAAGTGATCCTAACTATCAAGTTGATCCTCCAAACATTATCTGTGTTTTAAGATCTATGGAGATAGATTTAAAAGGTTTCTTGGCCTTACCTAGTTAATGTATGTAGTCACCAAAGTCAAAGGGTTTGGCATGATAAACTCCATGGTAGGCTTCTTACCTACGTAGTGCAGAGTTGATATATTTACAGAGATGTCTTTATAAAATTCTTGAGAGATAAAGAGATCACATGAGTAGAGCCCTTATGCTTTTGTCATAGGGTCTGTCATGTATGTGATTAATGCTCTAAGTGTCATTACAAGAAATCAGACTTTTACCCACTAAAACACTCCCCGTAGGTACGGTTTGGTGGGTATAAATAACTTTTACTTACTCCCTATACCTACTAAAAATGATTTCGTAGGTAAATTTATCATTACCTAAAGAATACCTACGAAAAATGCTTCATAGGTAAATAATATATCCACAGATTCAATCGGAACCGTCCATTAAGATATAATCCAATGGCCCAGATTTAATCTCTTTTGCCTTTATCTCCACCATCCATTGACAACACATGGACGAACCAGATTTGAGTCCAATCCTAAACCCTCCCGATCGACCCTCTCCCACCTCATCACTCTTAGCCCCAAATCGACCGTCTCTCCTGTGGGAACCCTCCGACGACGTGGAACCTTCGGTTCCTCCTCCTTCGACGACAACGCCTAGGCTTTGCGCCCTTACATCAACCATCCAAGTCGTCCCCTCCTGCTCCTCCAAGGTTCAACTCTCGTAAGAAGCTCTCGAAGCTGTCTTCGCGAGAACCCCCCGAAGGTGAGTCCCCGTCTCATCTCCTTTTCCTATGCGCGAGAAAGCTCCATCGCTTCTTCCTCTTTACAAAGGTGGTTTTACAGATCCTGAGCTTGTTTTATGTAATCGTCTGTACAAACCCTCGGTTGTCAGCTCTTAGTTTGCTTAGTCGTTCGTGGACCATCCCCCCCTCGAGGTCGATTTTGCATGTCCACAATTTTTACTTTGGAATGCCATCTTTTGTCTTACGAATGAGCCCTATGTCATGGTAGTCATGCGAAGATGAGCCCTATTTTTATTTCTGACATGTCTCGATTTTCATTTGTAATATTCATAAGTCTTAAATTGTGTGTTGTTGGCAGGTTCTACTGCAGATTGTCTGTTGTTGGCCTTGTTTGGCGTATTGCTTTCTTGTTGAAGGCATATTTTGGTAAGACTTTGCTTGATGTACGTGACTTTATTATCTTGTTGTATTAACTATGTAACTAATATGTTTCCATTCTGATAGATCAGAACATAAGCGTGATCAATAAGGGATTTATAAGTGTCAACAAATATTTTCAAGCACAAAATGAGGTAATACATGTTTTTCTATAGCGATGGATGTTCATGAGAACTAGTGTCTGATTGTGTAATTAATGTTTGTGTGTTTCTTTATAGTGATATGGATTGGAGTTGGATGGATTTACCAAAAAATGTGGTTGGTTATTATGATGGTGTTGATAACTTTCTCAATTTTGCATTTGCAAAGTTACCACCAACTTATCAGATTAGATGTCCATGTGTGAAATGTACATATTTGAATAAATGTAAAAAAGAGATGGTTAGACAACACTTGTACATTGATGGTGTTATAAAAGACAAATATTTCTGAAAATTTTATGGTGAAAGACTAGGTCATGTTAAGTTGGAAGAAAGCTAACATGATTCAAATATGCATGACATGTTAGCTGATGTTTTTCTTATGTGTAGTGATGAAACAACAAATGATAAAGATTCTGAAAGTTTTTTTGCATTGTTAAACGATCTCAACCAACCGGTTTATGCTGGATGCAAAAAGTTCAGCAAACTTTCATTTCTCGTTCGGTTGATTAATATTAAATGCATGGATGGAATGAGCAATAGGCATTTCAATATTTTGTTGAAGTTATTGATTGATGTTCTCCCTTATGGGTCATCAATACCGTCCAACTTTTATGAGATTAAGAAGATACTTGATAAGTTAGGGTATGGATATAACAAGATAGATGCGTGTCCGAACAATTGTATTTTATATTGGAAAGAAAATGAGAAGTCTGAATGTTGTCCAAAATGTGGAGAATCGCGGTGGAAGTCTTGTAAGTCCAGTAAAGTTGTAAAGAAGAAAAGAGTGCCTCAAAAAATTTTGCGTCATTTTCCACTCATTCCATGGTTAAAGAGATTGTTTACATGCTCAAAGACTTCTGTCGACATGAGATGGCATGAAGAAGAGTGTGAAGAGGATGGTATGCTAAGACATCCTGCTAATTCTCCATTTTGGAAAACATTAAATAGCATTGATGATTTCGGGTTAGAAACTCGGAATGCACACCTTGGATTAGCCAGTGATGGGTGTAACCCGTATGGAAACATGAACGTCACTCACAGTACATGGCCAGTGTTAGTTGTACCTTATAACCTACCGCCTTGGGAGTGCATGAAGAGTACGAATATTTTGCTTTGCCTCCTTATTTCTGGTCCAAAAGGTCCCGGTAACAATTTTGATGTTTTCTTGCAACCACTCATAGAGGAACTTTAGATTCTCTGTCACGGTGTTGATACCTTTGATGCCGCTAAAGGTGAGGTATTCCGTCTACGTGCAACACTATTGTGGACTATTAACGATTTTCCAGCATATGCCTACATGTCAGGTTGGAGTACAAAAGGTCGATTAGCTTGTCCTAATTGCAATAAAAACACATGTTCAACTTGGTTAGAGTGTAGTGGTAAATTTTGTTACACTGGTCATCGGAGATGGCTGGGAAACAACCATAAATTCTGAAAGATGAGTACGCAATTTGATGGTCATGAAGAATGGGGTGAAAAGCCATTGATGTTGTCTGGAGATGAAATCCTACGTCAATTAGGATATTTTAATTCACGTGTTGCAAAAGGAGACACGAAGAAGATAAGTAAGAGGAAGAGACGAGTTAAGAAGGGGGTTAAGACCAAGTATCTAGGGTGGAGAAAAGTCAGTATTTTCTATAGGCTACCTTATTGGAAATATTTGTTGCTCCGCCACAACTTAGATGTGATGCATATAGAGAAGAATGTATGTGAGAGTATACTAGGCACTCTTCTATCGATTGAAGGAAAGAATAAAGATGGCTTGAAAGCCCGTCAAGACTTACAGAAGTTGGGAATAAGAGAATGCCTTCATCCACAAGAAATTGGGTCAAGTAAAATATTGCTTCCACCAGCAGAATTTACATGTAGTAAGAAATAAAAAGAAAAAAATTTCAAGTTCTTTTAATCCATGAAGGTTCCGGATGGATACTCCTCTAATATTGCAAGGAGATTTCTCAACAATGGTGATAAGTTATGGGGGCTGAAGACACATGACTACCATGTGATTATGCAACAATTACTTCCAATTGCTGTTAGAGCACTCCAAAATATTCATGTATCTTCATCATTAAGTGACATTTGTCACTTCTTCTTAAATATATGTTCCAAAGTTGCTTCCACCAAAGACTTTTACCAACAAGGCCTACATATCTCAAGGGTATTATGTCAACTAGAGATGATATTTCCTCCGAGTTTCTTTGATATAATGGTACACTTAATCATTCATTTAGCAGATGAGGCTAGGATTGCTGGGCCAGTTCATTATAGATGGATGTACCCATTTGAGAGGTATCACATTCACTTCTATATGTAAATTTTTCATTTAAGATAGACCGATATTCATTGATGTTATTTTTTCAAGTATCTGGGCAGATTAAAGTCTTATGTGAGAAATAGGACTTATCCAGAAGGGTCAATTGCTGAAGGTTATATTATTGCTGAGACAATTACATTTGCATCTCGATATCTTGACGATGATGTGGAAACATGGTTAAATAAGACTCACCTACAAGTAGAAGACAGTCCAAAAAATGTGAACCTTGGATGGGAAGTTTTCATGGAGACTTGTCAGCCGTGTGGGATAAGTACAATTGGCAAACTACAAAATAATGAGCTGGAAGAAATACATAAATTTATCATATTCAATTGTACAACACTCAACAAATTTATCAGGTAAGCTTTCGTCAATTCAAACTTTTCATTCACTATATGAAATATGAATATTGCAGGGATCACATTGCTGAACTTAAAGAAATGTCACCTGGAGTGCACATAGATGAAGTGGAACACATTCATACATCCACATTTACCAAATGGCTGAAACATAAGGTAATTATCCTTGATTCTTATAATTATATTTTTAAACGATTCTATGATCATATGATGTCATGATTTTCTATGTTTGTTAATTCTTATCAGGTGCATAAGTTGCAAGAATTTACTAAGGGAAATATATCTCTTTATCTCCTTTCGATTAAATATTTCCCTAGTGACGTGGTCAAGAAGTATGATGCATGCATTGTTAATGATAGTAAGTTTCACACTAGAAGCCTTGAACAAAGACGAGTTACCCAAAACTCATGTGTTATGTTGAAAGCAACTACCCCTTCATTTACTAAAAATGTTGAAGAGAATGTTACTTACTATGGTGTCCTTGATGAGATTCTAGAAGTCAACTACTATGGACACATGAGGGTGGTATTATTTAAGTGTGATTGGATAGATGTGCAATGAAGGGTGAAATATGATGGACCTCTTACAATAGTGAATCTATCAAGTAAGTTAAGAACAACTGAACCTTACATCTTAGCATCACAAGCAGAGCAAGTTTGGTTTGTTGAGGATCCTAGGAACATTGGTTGGTTTGTGGTTCGCAAGACAACCCCACAAAGATCGGAATCTACTTTTGAAGAAGATATTGAATTCCTAGATATACAGCCAATGTGTCATTACCAAACATCAAGCATCCAGCATGATGATGAACATGAGGAGATAATGGTCCATAGATCTGATATAGATGGTATTGAACTGTAATGTAAGTAATTGTTTACTATGTATGTTTCAAATTGTTTATTTCCAAAAAAAAATGGATGCAGGGATATATGTATGTACTCAACAAATTTCTGCATTTTGTTGCCATCATCATTTTATCATTGTTAGTGTCCAAAAAAGATCATTTTATCATTGTCATTTCTTTTCTTGTTACCACTTTTATTTGTTGGACCTGAGGTGTGAACGAAGCTGGTGCCATCCTTTATGCTTGCTTTCTGTTGCCAGGCTGACAACAACCCATGTATAAGCATCTTTATTATTATGAAGAGAAGGATGGCTCTTCCTATCCTATTCTTGCATAATATTATTATGAATAGAGATAGAGGCTTGAAGAGTCTAGATCTGGGTTCTTCCTGCTATAGTTGGATCTGGATTGGAATTGATATCTCCAAGATAGTGCACAATATATTATCTCTTCTACTGAACTGTCTCTTGCCATTTGGCCATAAACCCCAAGATAAATAGGGTCACTTGATGTCCCTGAATCGGTACTGAATCTTTCTATGAGAGGATAGCATGTCTATGACTCTAACATCTATTTGAAAGAATTAATTTATTTGTATGTCAGGTGCATCTATATATCTAGGTAGTTATATTTTCCTTAACGTGGATATCCCAAAATTTAGGCATAAAAAATGAAGTTTTGAACTTTCTCCTCTACACACCTTATATATGTAAACAACACCCTTTTAGCAATCAGGTGATGGTGCGGTGATATTTATTCTTTTCTTTTTGAAGAAAAGATAAAGTGTGGGGAGCCTTATTGTTTTTTGAATAAAAGAGTCCAGATTCTTTGATCCTGCACAGCCCAATTAGCTAGGTCCTATAACTTAAGTTGTGGGTCCTGGTAACCTGGTAATGGGATCTACAACTCAAATGATGCCGCCCTCTCCAACACCATCTAATTTATGCATTTTATGTGAATTTTATGTGGGGAGAAATTTTGAATTTTATGTGAATTGTATGCATTTTATATAATCCAACTTAAATAATAGCAGAGATTGTCTTAATTTGCAGGTTTATCTAGAATATTCATAGTTTCTGACCAGGAATTTCTTTTTTTAGGTTGGTTTGTCTATCTCTTACCTGCCACTTTGGGACCTACCTCTCGGTTGAAAATGGTTTTGATGGAATGACGTAGACATTTGGCTATCAGTCTTGCAGATTAATGTGCTGGATGAACTCTTCATTTTTAATTTTTATTTTACACTGGTCACCTCTTTATTTTATAAACATAAAGCTACCTTTATTAGTTGAGGTTTTCTATCTTTTTTAGTGGACTTGTTTTGACTTTATCGGTGGATGAAACATAATGTTTGTTATGTAATCTCTTTGCCTCCACTTGATTTGTTTTGTCCTCATTTTTTGTGTTGATCAGTGGATGATACAGTGAGGGGTAATCTCTTTGTCAACTATTCTTTGTTTTCTACCCATTTGTTTTGTTATGCAAACAGGGGAAAGAAGATCATGGAAAATCTATCTTACAAGTCGGAATGTGCAAGCTCAAAAGAGAAAGGCTTGTGGGGGCCTGAATGCTCAAATGTTAACACACTACCCAAAAAAATAAAGCACATAGTAGAAATCTATGATCTTACAAAGTCGGTGAAGAAGAAGATGGACTCTGATCTTTTTCAGAACTTTATAGAGTACATAATCTTCCCTAATAATTCCTTAATTTGAAGTCATATAATTCTTATTGCTTACAAGAAACCATCCTGCGTAAAGCAAACAAAGTTCACTTTTACACATGGAACAGTTTTTAAAAACTTAGTTGTTTCTCACATGTTTTTTTTTATGCAGAGGAGGTTCTTGTCACATTTTGGAGGGGCTGCATGTTTCCATTGAGTGGCTACTTTCTGATGTATTTATGAGAAAAATACATCGGGGTTGTATAGTCAACTAGAAAACCATTTTTTTAACTATTTTTTCTTGTCTTTATTTGCATTGACGCTTATTAATCATTTCTTTCAATTTTGGACAGATTTCAGGAAGGGTTGGATTTACTGCAGTCATTTCGTAGCACATTTTCTAAATTTTTATCTATTTCCTTTTTCAGCCATATGTGGGTCCAACTACGCATGACCCATAGCACTAATGCAGCAATAGTAGACTGTCTTTTATTTTCTATGTACCTTAATGGCAGCCGTAGGATTATAGAGACAGTAAGGGATAAAGAGGCGTTCGCAAAAACTTATGTCATTATTACCATTGTTGATGGGTATGTACATGATAGTAGATGTCAAGTTCATGTATTTTCATTTCTTACTTACTAATGAGAAGTATATTTCCAGGGGACATTGAAGATTGCTCTTGTTTTGTAATCTTGCTAATTCTTTTATGTCTGACTTTGGCCCTTGTATGATTCTATTTGATTCTCTCATCTTGACTGAGCCACACAAGCAAGAGCCAGTCATAAGAAGCTAAAAGTTCAAACACTTTATATTTTGTGTTTTATTTTCAAGTAAAAAAATGTGGTGACAACATTATTCTTTATTTTAGATTCTTGAAGGATTTGTACCAATCAGAGGGGAAGATGGTAAAAAAGAAGAGCCTTGCCTCTATCTCCTTTTATATACCCAATGTACTACTTGAAAGGGCATTGATTTATCTATTATACCTCGTTTCTCATTTCTTAAGTGTATTGACATTTGTATCTTTTAGGTACCCAACAACAGGATGACTTAGAGTGTGGATTTTTCATATTATACTATTCATATCTCTTTTTAAAGAATGCTCTGGATACATTCTCTCGGCCAGAATATCCATACTTTGTATAAATATTTAACTTATTAGTTTATTCGATTTTCAATCCTATATTCAGCCATATTCATGGATTGCTAATTTGCGTAATTTCTTGCAGATTTCCAAAGACTAGTTTGGGTATGCTGAGATGAACACATTTATCAACAAAGTAATTGCCTATGCTCAACAGGGGAGATATGTTTATCTCCTCACCTGATGCTTCAATATCCTCTTCGACAAAATCAAGAGAATCAAATGGAAATGCCCTTAAAGTGGAAGGTATTTCAGAAGATGTTCTTGTTGCAGGTGATGTTGAAGTGAAGAGATCACGGGGCCACACATATTGTCGGGATGTGCTGGCATTGGAGGATGGCAAAGTCATTTCTGTGGAGTGGAATGAGTTTGGGCAACATATTGGAAATGGAGGAAGGTCATTAAGGACTTTCTTGGGAACAATTGCAAGGAATAGTGAAAAATGCCCCATAAACGTTGCATCATGGGATAAGATGCCTGAGCAGAATATTACCGATATTTGGGGTTTTATTAAGATGAAGTTGGTCTTTTTATTGTCTTACACTTTGATGTTATACATTGTTAAGTCATTAATTTGATGTTTATTTCCTCTATTTTTGCAGAGAAAGTATGATGTGGATGATGGAAATGAACTACAACGACTATTTATTATGAAAGATCTATCTCAGAAGTGGAAATATCATAAATACTGCCTAAGAAAGAAATACATAGATGGACAGGAGCCACCTCAAGGCCTACATATTTCTTCTGAGATGTGGGAGGCAGTAAAGACCACATGGTGTTCTGCTGAATTCAAGGTGATTTTTTTAAGATATTTTCACTGATGATTCAATAAATAGCCTAATTGTAAATGTTTAACTTTATAGAAAATAAGTGAGGTTAACCAAAAGAACAAAGGACTATAAAAGATTTTCCATTGTTCTGGCAGTAAATTTTTCGCAGATATTAGGAAAGAGGAGGTTAATGTCTCTTATCTTATCACCATGTTATAATAACAATCTTTGGTATAACTATTCTAGCCTAATTGTTATGCTCGTATGTGTAAAATATCAGGCTGCTAAAACCGGTGTCAATTTGGATAGAACAGATATTTTTATTATAACACATACGAGGAAAGATGGAAAGGCAGTTAATGAAGAATGTGCCCTTGCAATAGTAAGTATATAGTGATTTCATTATATTATGTTATGCTTGCCATCATATATCTTCTTTAAATACATTTATGTTCTATGTAGGGAAAACTTAAAGCCTACAAAGAATCTCAACCATCTACTAGTTCAGTTCCATTGGCATCAAAATGTGATGTATTCACTAAAGTCCTTGTAGGGGACAAAAAGGGGAGAGTTAGGGGTATTGGCACTGCACCTTCACCTCACCATCTTTGGAAAGATAAAACTGAAACTTCACAATCTGAAAATAAAAAGTTATATGAACGTCTGCAAGTTTAGAATCCAAAGTTGCTAAGCTTGAGGCAAAGCCCCAAGAGGTAGATAATTTTTCTCATCACTCATATTGATGTACATTACATATTTCACATTTACATAAGAAACTATACAATTTTTTTTTCTTTTCAATCTTTTACAGTCTAGATTGCGCTCTTTGGCTGCAAGCAAGTTGTCTATGTCAGCTGATGATAAGGTATTTATTCCACTTATGCTTAACTATCAAGTTGCCAAAATTAAATTGACAGTAACATGTCTAATTAGGATAAACTTAGTTTGCCTTCCAAGTTTCTGGTTTGGGATTTTAGACATTGGGGATTTGACTTTTTTTCTGATTGGCCTGAACTTGATGGAACACCTCTCTCTGTCTATCACTTAAGTTGTCTATCACTTAAGTTGTTCTGATATGGGCAGTTAATTTTACTGGTGTCTACAAAGTTCTGGATTGCTCGAAGCTATGTTTTTCCTTTATCCACAAATGACTAAATCTGGAAAAAAGGTTGTATTTTTAGCAGTAAAATAGTTGCTTTATCTTTTAGTGTAGCATGCTTTTCTTTCTCCTGGAGATTCAAAAAAAGTATAATTCACAAAGAGTGTGACAGAACACAAGGGTGTTAATCTTATTTTTCAGTGGGTATTCTTAGACCACAATTATGGGGTTCTGGAGATTGATTTACAGTCAACAGGAGTCTCCATAGATGACTGTTTTAGCACTAGATTGCTATTTATTTTGGGCTTGAAAGTGGGGAATTTCAGATCTATATAGGTGTGTTTTCATTGACTGAATATAGGGATCCAAACAGGGAATTCGTGAGAGGTTAAGGAGTTCTATATCAGGATCCAAACAGGACTGTTTGAGGCTTCAAACAGAGCCTGAATATGGGATATCTCAGACCAATCTTGATAGGCTGCACAAGGGGTTTTGTAGACCCGGACAAGAGGAAATCCAAGGCAAACTGTGGGCATCTTCTCAGCCCCTAAGGGGTTTTGTAGACCCGGACAACAAGGTTTTCTCTCCCTTTCTTTACTTTTTTTATTCTTCTCTCTCTGTTGGCGCAGTAGCAAGGTGAGGGTGTTGGAATGCTTCCTTCTCCTTTTCTCTCTTGTGGCGACTGTTTAATTTTTTTAACTGCATTGCAATATACACAAAGACTGTACATGATTTGCTACTATCAATTGCAGGGAAGGGCATGGAAGGTCAAGTTGCTAGATCTTGAAGGACAATATGTGGCAGATGGTTTTCTCATCAGTGATGACCCAGTAAAGACTATAATAGGGAGATTACTAGGTAATGTCTATTATGAAATATCTGTAACATTTGTTAACAAGCCCAATACCCCTCTTGTTGTGAAGGATGATCATAGAAGAAAATGGCAGATGGTTTTCTTATCAGTGATGACCCAGTAAAGACTATAATAGGGAGATTACTAAGTAATGTCTATTATGAAATATCTGTCACATTTGTTAACAAGCCCAATACCCCTCTTGTTGAGAAGTATGATCATAGAAGAAGAATAAAAGATGCCATAGGAAGCCACATAGTATGGTTGAGAGATTATGTAAGTAATTTACTTTACATTTTTAAATTAGTTATAATCATTGGATGTTATGTATTTTAATTAATTCTTATCTTCCAATTGCAAGTGGTTATAGAAGATAAATGAATGAAGATTCAAGATGGGTTGTCCAATTTCTTTTCATCTTCTCGTTGGGTTGTCCAATTGCTTGTGGTGGGATCTTTGCTTGTTGTGGGAAATAGATGATCTTTTCATTGTGGTTGTGGCTGGAAGCCTATATCAATTGAAAACTTTGTATATTTAACATCTTATTCACTACGTACTGTGTGTTAATTGTAAAATGTTTTATGTTAACATGTCATACTTTATGTTTGTGGACAAAGTAAATTTAATGTTTATTGAATGCCTTTGTGATGCTATTTTTTATTGTATATGTAGATGTGTGCATTGTTGTGACTGTGTCTAGCAGGTTGTTGTGAGTCCAACAAGTGTACGAATTGAATATATGCCTTGAATTGGTTGTACAGCCAGATTTGAGAGTTACTTATGTAATGGTGTGGATGCCTTGAATTGGATGATTCCAAGAATTGTGAATGTATTATTGATTGTATGGATAGGTAAATGTTTGTGCCCAAACTGTAAATGAAAGAGACGTTGTAATGTAAACATTTACCTATGACTAAACATCCATAGGTAACTGTATCTCGTGATATATATACAATGTTTTTTCAGGTATGTAACATTTACCTACGAGAGCCCCGTAGGTATAAATCAGGCATGGGGAGACAGTTTCATTCGTATGTTTTATATGTGCCTACGGGTTGGTTCATTGGTAAAAGTTGGTACTATACCTATTGGACATGTCCCGTAGGTAATACATTTCCATACTTGTACTAGGCCTACGGACCACCCTACGGGATAGTCTGTAGGTAAATCTATTTGCTTATGGGAAATGACCTATTCTAACGATTTTTAGCGTAGGTAAAAATCGATTTTCTTGTAGTGTGTTATAAGCATTAATCAGAAAGATCTAGGTGAGAATCACTGGATAGTTTAGAAATGTATCATTTATTTCTTGAAAAGCATTAAGGATATATCTTTATTTAATAAAAAAAGACATAGAGCCTTGTAGGTTTACAAACACAAACTTCTAGTTAAATAAGTTTGATAATAAGTCAAAATAATGGTGGAGTAGTAAGCTAGAAGGGTTCCAAGCAATAGAACACTGTGAATTCTGCAACACATGTAAACAAGTTTACAATGTCGTTGCAAACTGCTTGAGAAGTAGTCTAAATGAAGATGTTCATCTAAGATATGGAATTGTCCCAATTTTCTTTGAAAGTGTACCATTGTTTTGAAAAAACAATGGGTAGAGCCCTCATTAAAAGTTTAAAACTTATGTGGAAATATTATATAATCAGAGAGATTGTAACTTATAGAAATATAATTAAAGATAGAGTATCTACTGCTAATAACATTGCAGATCCACTAACTAAAGTAGTTACTCAAAGAGTGTTTGAGCTTCACCATGGACTGATAGAGATTAGACAGATGGGTGATTGACTTTAGTGCAAGTGGGAGATTGATAGAAAAGTATGCCCTGCAAGCTAATCATATATGATATGATTTGACATTTTTAGAAATATCTCATTCAATTAATTAGACAAATCTTCATTACTAGCTCTTATTAGATGCGTATATCATAAGTCCTTGATCACATGCAATGATGATTGGATCATGATGAGATCATGATAATGAGAATGATTGACCAATCTCATTGGTTATTGGTGTGGAGACACTAAGATACACATATAACTGCTCACTAGTTGAATGTGTTCACTGAATTGACCAAATTAGAAACCCAGAATGGTATCTTACCGAACTGTCAATCAACGTTTTATATCATCACAGTTGCATGGTTGGACCTTTGACTTGAGTTTCCAAAGATGCCTTGTTGGGTGGAATTTGTTCTTTAATCATTGACTTCTGGATTGTTGTTTAGATGGTCCGTCCAGTATTGTGATAGATCGGGTACAAGAGAAACCTGATGAATGCAATGGAGTGGACAACAAGGGACCGTTCACTCTTGGTAAGTGAGAGTGAATGTCATATGGTATAGTACTTCAAATCCCTATCCAGGGTAGAGAGGATATTGGAAAAAGGAGTTTTCTAATTAAACTAATTTTGAGTACAAGATTCGATAGAGTCAGTATACTAAGAAGTTGACTATCAATGCCGTACCCCTTTTCGACTGGGACATTGAATGGATAAGGGTTTATATCCATGTGATAACTGATAATGGAAAGGCTTGGCAGAGATAAGATTATCCCCATAGCTATTTGGGATCATGGGATGTGCCTTTACCATTCTTGATTGGTAAGCCGATTAATCTATTACCAGATAACATATTTAGTTAAATTAAATAGAATTGTTCTATTTTATTTAGGACTCAAAAAAATAGACTATCGGTACAAGTGGGTCACACACATAATGACTTATGTATAAGTATAGTGATTTTGGGTTTTTATAAAAAATTCTAAATTCTTAATAAATACTAATATTTTTAGCTAAACTCTATCAAGACAAGGTTAAGAACCACATTCTCAACCTCCTACCTACCTCCTTCTTTCTCTAGAAGGCATCCATTGGCAATGGAGCTCCGTTCGGGAATAGTTCTTGAGGCTGACGCGAAGGGAGAACCTACTGTGGATGAAGTTCGTGTGGATACCGCTGAAGACCAGACATTTTAAAGGTTTGAAGGGCTTGAGAAGCTCATCTCCTTCCTATTCATGAGATTATCTGAATCCCTATCAGGTATATTTGAACTCAATTTGATAGGTTTTTGGTTTTCATTGTTCGATTTTGATTGAGACAGATTATATAGGAACCGACAGGAATCGTCGCTTCCGTTGCACCAAATTTTGATGAACAATTCCTTTTACATTCTACTTTAGGGCCATTGATGCCACATGATACTCCTTAAAATCATGATATTCAAGCTCATCCCTCTCTTGATCATCAATTTTTTATACAGGAGTTACGTCAAGCCGATCTTGATGTGGTCATCCATGTCATTCAGACAGTAATAGGAAAGAAATGGCTTGCTGGCTGTAGTTTTCAACTTGGTGTATCTCAAGCTAGCCATTCCCATACCAAGCATTATCTTTTTCATTTCTTTAACTATGGAACAAGTTCAACTAGCTCAACTTTGGGTTACCCCATTCTCCCTCAACCTTTAGCTTGCTCATTGACCCACCTCTTACCCATCAGGGTGCCACATGCACACCCCCCTATGTATTCCTCTCTTCACATTGCCCGAGAATACTCCATTGATTAGGTGACCCCTGATTTTCCCATCCCTAAGATCTACATCCCTCCCTCACAGACATCGGCGTACCATTGCTACAATGGCTCAGGAGGCCCCTTTGCTTACGCCAAGGATTTCTAGAGCAAATCATCACGATGGAAAAATGATCAAAAGGCCATTGCTTACTTTATAAGCAATCATTAGATGGTGGAGCCTGGGACTAGTTTTTTCATTGGGCCTAATAGAAACATGAGACTTTGATATTGTCATGAAAAAATTCTGGCGAAGATATGGGTCAGGCTATTCAGTAATTTGGAAAGTATAAAAAGATATAGAATTTATGCAATATCATAATGAATTGAGGCTCATGGCTATAAGAGTGTAGATTTGATATATAAGTTAGAAATTCATGTAAGAGACCCACCTAGGAGCCTTGCCTAGCTCCATCATCATCATTATCTGACTCCTTGGCTAACAATTCAAGCCTTGGCTTCTCAACTTGTTTCACCAATAGCACCTCATCCAACCACTCATGCCTTAGCTCCTGAGTTGACTTCACCAATGGTCTCTTGTCCAACCATTCAACTTTCTAAGCTGACTACTATGTGATCACCAATTGAATAGCTAATCCCTCAGCATAGGGTTCACCCTCAGTCAGTTGGGCCATTTGTTTCTTCTATTACTCCTACCATGACAAAGGAATCAGTTACTCCTACCCTTCATACTCCTGCTGTAGCATACGATTTAGTCACTCCAATCTTTCTTGCTCTTGCACCAGTAGAGAAAATAGTCACTCCTATCCTTCATGCTCTACCCTAATAGAAGATTCAATCACTTCAACCATTTGTACTCCTACCTTGGTAGAGAAATCAACTTCTCCCGCTATTCATGCTTTTGCACCGGTAGAGAAATTAATTTCTGATCCTCAGCATGCCATTGAAATGTCTCACAATCAAAATGATCACATTCATCTAGTAGGGGAGGTAGAAATTCAAATTGATGATGATCATCTCAACTCTCAACCAATCTCTTCTATCCTTGTAGAATCTTCTAGTGTAGGCATGCCCTCTACCTTAGAATAACCTAAAAAGAATCCTACTATTAGAAGTTTAGATGAGGAAATCACAAAGGCAAATATTTACAAGGGATAACTCAATTAGTGCAACCATTGGAATTGATCCCTACAGTGATAATTGATCTTCAGGAATCAACCCCTGAACTTAAGAATGATGAGATAGAATTGGTCAGAGAAATGGGGAACAAATCATTGCCCCAGGGCCTCCCTAATCATGGGCCACAATTGACCCATCAACCTTTGGAAGAATTAGGGTCCTCACCAAGGCATACAATTAAAAAGCTTGTTGAAAGTAAAAAGAGAAAAGAAGAACCTAGCAATGAACTAGGCAAGGATTCACAAGGCATCAATCATTTATTATAATCATTAGAATTGATCCTTGAAGTAGGTAAAATTGAATTGACCTTTGAACTGGAGAGTAAGAAGACCGAATTGGTCAATGAAACAGGAACAAATCTACCATTTTTTGGAGGGTATTTCTTAGCAAAGGGATACTGGGACCTTCTATAGCTAGGCATGAAACTTTTTCATTATCGATCTTAGGGCCACAACTTGTCAACTCTAGAAATGGGTTTTGGATCGGCACCTCAAGAAAAGGTGATGATAGAATAGGGGAAAGGGAGTGAATAAAAAAACACTAGAAAAATGGTAAAATCCTCACCTTAGTCCCACACTCACATTGATCCCTAAACTTTGATCTCACAACGTCGCTCGAGCACCTGAGATGGTTCGGGTCATGTGGGAGGAGAGGGAGGAGTAGAATGACTTAGAATGTGAATAAAGAAATTGTGGTATCCAGGAGCCACGGGTTCCGCTTTATGGAATATAAACAAGAGAGAAGTTGACTGTGTGTACCTTAGCGTGAGAGATGATGTGTGAGTTCAACCTTCTTCCTCTTTGGCCGGCCAATGAGGGAGAGTCCAACTGGTGCTAGCTTGATCAATCTGTGCAACCTAGAACAATAAAACAAGTGAAGGGTTTGATTAGATTTGGGAGAAGTGTAGAAACTGTAAAATAAAAATGAAAGAAAGAAGCAATCAGAATCGAACTTACCAAATTTGGTGTGAGCGTTAACCCCTTTTTTATTTTTTTATGATGTATTAAATGGTTTAAAAATTAAATAAAAATAATGTATAAATGATGCCAGATGAATAGCTAAGATGTAGAAACTTGAACAGCTCAAATCGGAGCTAAAATGAGTGAGATATCACTGATCTAGCTAGTCAACACAATGGGATGACTACACCCTTGACTTGAGGGTGTAGTGGGCCCGCCCTAGGGTTGAGGGTGCGGCGTGCATGCCCTGGGACCGGGGGCACGGTGGCACTGTTTGGTGTGGCTTTTTTGCAGAGATTGCAACAAGCAATCCCGATGTCAGAATTGAGTGCCATTTATTTCTATGGATGTAGAACTCAAAGAGAAAGATATCTCCTGTTGATGACTTCTCTGGAATCCATCCGTACAGGCTTGTAGAAAATTTTAAAGTGAACGAATATAGAGAATATAACCTAGATGTATGCCCTTGGTGCAGCAATTGCCACAAACAGACGGCAAGTTAGAATTGAGTTCCGCTTGTTGCAAATGAAAGAGAACTAGGAGAGGAACAATTCTCCTGTTGACCACTTTAGCAGCATAAGTTCCAAAATTTCTGTTGAAGCCAATGATGTTAGGTGATGTAGAGTGCATAGATCAGGCCTTCTTCTTCACATCAAGATAGATCCCTCAACGTCGGCTCGAATTTGAACAACGGGATGGCCTCAAGAGGGAGCTTGGACGACCTCAGGATGAGCCAGAGTGTGGGTGGTCATCCCGGGTCATTGAGAATAGCCTGGTATTTATAGAGGATGGAAGCCAGTGCAAATTAGAAAAACTAGCTGACTGCGCCCTCGGGTTGAGGGCGCGTAGGCCGCGCCCTCACCCAGAGGGCGCAGTCGGCACGTCCCCACCTTGGGGGCATGTTTGGCATTTTTTTTCTAAAAAAGTTTGGATGCTTTTAGAAATTGCTAAAAAATTCGGTTGATAAGATGAACGCGCCCCCGACTTGGGGGTGCAGTCAAAATAATAGAATTTTAACAGGAGAAACTTCCCAAAAACTGGTTTAGAAGGTGATAATTGGGGCGATTTCTGGTTTCCAAAATCGACCATGCCCTTAGTCCAGGGGTGCGCTGACCATGCCCTTGGTCTGTTGGCGTGCAGGCCACACCCTCACAATGACCGCGCCCTCCCTTTTCAAGGGGGACAAGGGTGCGGTACACTCTCTCTCCTACGTGCGTGTTCCGTGAGCTGTAACTTGCAAACGAGACATCCGATTCAGCTCCCATTTGTTGTGTTGGAAAGAGGGCCTTCAACCACATCTTCTCAAGTTGGTAAACCAGCTGTCATGACTCTCGATACATTCGTATGGGGCTTTGACTACTGGTTTACCCTTTCGCAGAAAGCCAAAAATCGAGGCGGTAATCCGAAAAGGCACAGTTTCGGTCGAGGAATCTTGGGTCAACTCAGGATGACTTTAAATGATAATTGAACATGTTCGGTATGATTGGAAAACTTAAAATCATTGAAAAATTTGAGATTAATCGGTAAACATGAGATGATCCTCGAAAAAAATTGGAAAACCCTAAAATCGACCAAAACAGCCGTATGGCCCCGATTGATGACAATGTATGGCTAGGATTGACCTAGACGACCCGAAAAGGACCGGTGATGACCGAAAAGGCCTAACACGTGGTCTGGGAAAGCTGTGTCAACACGGATTGAAAAGTCATAACGAAAAGCCATTATAGACTGAGGACTACCGAGATGACTTGTCAGAAACCTTGAATGTTATGGAACACACGCAAGACTCCTAAGACCTTCAATTATGGACCATTCAAAGTCGGTCATTGTGTAGGCTTTGTGTTTCACGATTAACATGCGGCTCTCGCTTGAAGGTTACGATATTGTTCTATAAATCATCGGTCCATTTCCAACTTACGGGGGTCTTCACCAACGTCCTTAACTCATTTACACAAGGTGATCTAGAACAGATAATGGTCAAATAAAGGATATTGCCAATGGAATAGGAGTCTGGGGCTCCAGATTAGACCAAATTGGCGTGTCTACACCACCCTTACCTCATCCTCCTTGCAATTAGCAATCGGGCCCATGGGTCCACAATTAATTAATCTTAGGGCCACAAACCTTACCTTATTCTTTGACCAATGAACAATCAAGCCTATGGTTTCACCATTCATCAATCCTAGGGCCACAACTCTTATTTCTTCTGCCCCACAATTCACCAGTCCTAGGGCCACGACCCATATTTCATCTTCTTCAACTAGGCCCATGTGCCCCTTTTCTTCAACAGGCCCATGTACCCCTTTCCTTCAGTCGGGCCCATGTGCCCCTTTTATTCAATTGGGCCCATATGCCCCTTTCCTTAAATTGAGCCAACATGCCCCTTTCTGTTAACTAGGCCCACATGCTACTTTTGTTCAATTAGGCCCACGTGCCCCTTTTCTTCACTTGGGCCCTTGTGCTAGCAATTTCTTTCAACCAAGCCCACATGCCCACATTTCTTTACAACATGGCCCATGTGCCCACCTTCCTTCAATCATGGGCCCACATGCCCACCTTCCTTCAATCTTGGGCTCATATGCCCACCTTCCATCAATTTTAGTCTCACGCACCCATATTCTTCAACAACATTCGTGAGCCCATCATAAATCTCCAAGGTCACAATCATACTCCAAACCATTTAAAATGGGTGCATGTGCCCACTCTTTTTTTTGGGTCACTTGGGCTCAGCTATCAATCGAGCCCTCATGTCCAACACCATCAATTGGGCCTTCATGCCCATTAACATCAATTGGGCCTTCAAGTCCACGTTCAATTTTTGGCCCACATGACCCTTAATTCTAACTATTCCCTGGCCTTCAATCCCATTCTCCACTCATGGGCCCAAGAGCATATTTTAACTCACTTTTGTTTTCATGCATGTTTATTTCCTTTTTAATTTCTTTTCTTATCAAGAAGATCAAGAGTAGATAAATTTTCTAGGTGATACCACAATCTTTTCCTTTCTTACATCATTAGTCCTGACTCAAACATGAGAAATCAAATCTTCCACATCTTTTACTTCATCATATGACTTTGAATCTTCGATTTGATGAAATATGGAGCATATCAAAAGAGGAAGCAACTCAGCAGGCAAGACAAGGCAAGACAAGCACAAGCAATGTCATCACCAACAATGAACTTCTTCTTCTATCAGGTATTACATGAAGTTGCATTCATCATCATGCCATTCACAAGGCCATGCCCTTTTTTGAAATATTTTTGAATCTCTCATTTTGTTGTGCAAAGATATAACTAAGTGAAAATTCGTGATTGATGGTTTTTATAACTACTTTTGTTTTATCAAAGTATATCAAAGTATATTTGCAATCCAAGGCATGTGAACAATTGATTTACTCATGGAATGTAATCTACATAAAAAATAAAGAATCACTAGTATGATCTCAAGTCATCAATCCAATGATGTTCGCTATAAGTCAAGGGTACACATCACCCTGCACACAACTCGAAGACCATCTCCTGCCATAAAATTTGAGGGAAGTGTCCACACTACACCTTGGAAGAGACAAAGAGTAAAACCCTATTTTTCTCTCTCACATTTTTGACACTTCAATCTCTCTATTGACTATGGTAGTCCTACCATCTTGATCATTCAGATCTAGATGGTTTACAAACTTTCTCTTGTCTTGGTTATTTAGTCCACATGGCCACGAAAACCTCCCCTAGCCTTGACTATTCATCCCACATGACCCATAAAAGATCATATCATCATGACCTTCCTGATCTGTGGTTTTGAAACTTATATCGATCTTCAAATCCATACCATCATGGCCACTTTCACTCCGATCTTGGTAGTCTACACAACTCGCTGCCTTGACCATTAACTCTTGCAGCTCCAAAACAAGGCTACTTTGAATGCCACTTTGGCTCAATAGCCTCCCTAGTCTTTCCCTTTGAGCAGACCTTTGAAATCATCCCTTTTGGGCTTCTTCTACGAGCACCTTTAAAAATTTCTATTGCCCCTTTGTGGTTCCTATTCCTACCCTTTATGTGGGTCTTCTCACACAAGCCCCTTTGAGACTCCCATTCGTCCCCTTGTGACATTTTATTCTTGCCCTTTGTACAAGCTCTCTAAAAATATAGCCCCTTTGGGGCTTCTTACTTTTCCCTTTGTGGCTTTTTATAGCATCCCTTTTTGTAGGCCTTTCCTAGAAATCTAGCCCCTTTGAGACTCCCTACTAAACCATTTGGTGGATCGAAACTAGTTCCTTTGTGACCTCTTATTTGCCCTTTTTGATAGCTTTTCTTAAAATCCAACCCCTTTACAATTCCCCATTTCCCCTTTGTGGCCTTCTATTGCAAGCTCTTCTTAAATTCTATACCTTTGGAGTTCCCTACTCACCCTGTTAAGGCTCCTTACCAGCCCCTTGAAGCCTTTTTTTGCTGTACTTTGTTCAAGATGTTTATAAAAATAGTCCCTCGGAGGCCCTTTTAATATAGATCTTTTAAAAAGGTCAGCTCCTTTTGGCTTCTTGTTGACTCTTTTGTGGTTCTCAAACTTTGCCCTTTAGGCAAACTTGAAACCACCTTTACGATTGGTTTGACAACATCTATTAGACCCCCATGTCGACTAAAAAAATTCGATGGGCCTCTCCTTTTCAGGGAAGTTTGTGAATCTGGATCGTCACCTTAAGAGGGGATGAGAAAGAAAGGAAGAAAACATGAAAGCAACTCTCACATCGATCCCACACTCACATTGATCCCCAAACTTTCATCCCTTGGCATCGCTCGATCACCAAAGAGATGGTTTGGGTCATGTGGGAGGAGGATGAGAAGTGAAAAATTAAGACATGTTGTCGCTAGGAACTGCGGTTTCCGATTTATGAAATAAAGATGACCGTATGTACTTAGCGTGAAGAGTGCGGGTCAAAGATTCTCCTTCCTCAGCCGGCCGATGAAAAAGAGTCCTAAACATGTGGGTGCTTGATTTCTTTTGCAAATAGACAAAAAAATAGATGAAAAAGACAATTAGAACTAAACAAAGTGAATTATATGTAAAGAAAATAACATGAAACACACAACTGACTAGAAACTGACTGAATTCGGGTTATCCCTAACCCCTCTTTTTATTTTCGGATTAACAAACTAAAAATAATTAAAAATATGTAAAAAAATAATAGAACGATGGAGAATCACGAAACAAAGAGATAGGAAGAAGAACATAAAGATTTTGATAAGAATAGAAAGAGATATGGCCAAATCTGGGTTGTCGAAAAAGCCAAGCAGCAGTCCAGGATCTGCTAGGCGCAACTTTGCTTATGCGCTCATCATGACCACCACTGACCTCAAAATCACATGAAGTCAATTGAAAACTGAATAAGACTTGGAGAGGAAGAATTTTAATGTTGAGAGCTTGGGCAGCAGATGTTCACACGCTGGTGTAGAAGCTGAAGAAGAGAGACCTGGTAGATCACCTGCAGACCAGCCTTCCTCTCTCCTAAATCGACTTTTCTCTCTCTAAAAACTCAAAACTCTCTCTCTAAAAATCACAAAATTTATGCCGTAGGGAGCTTGGATGTCTTGAGATGCCTGGGTTCATCATCAGCCAACCCTCAGCACGGTGAGGAGTCCTCGAACTCGTAGGTTCATCATCAGCCACCAACCCGAACTTTGTAGTGTTCTTGTACAGTGATTGGCTAAAGTTTAAAAAAAAATTGATTTTAAAATGAAAATAATACCAATCCATCATATTTGGAATCTCAAGTTAATTCAAGTTTTACTGAAATACTCAATTTAATTCTGAAGTTCTAAAAGGTTCATTTAACCATAACAAAATTGCTCGGGTATCGTGAAAACCATGAATCATGCTTTGGCAGAAAACCGAGTATTTGGAAAACGAAAAAACAGACTCAAGCCATAGTGGGATTGAAAGATAATGGTGGGACTAACATAGAATGATGGAAAAGAAGAAATAATGGCATGACAAACATGACACGGTGGGATAAAATAAAGGACACGGTGGGATAAAAGAAAGGAAAGAATAAAACATAGTGGGATAAAATAAAAGACACGGTGGGATAAAAGAAAGAACATACATGGTGGGATAAAATAAAATAAAGAATAATACATGGTGGGATAACATAAAAGACACGGTGTGATAAAAGAAAAGAGTGAAACATTGTGAGATAACATTGGTAATGGTGAAGAACGAAAAAGAAATGGATATAAAATATAGAAAATTATGTAGAAAATAATTGAAGATATAGATTGTCTATTGGAGGACAAGACACCTGATTAGGAACCATCATCCCTCTAATGTTCAATTTTGGCTTATCCGTGAGTGTGAAGAAATGACCAAGCCATCGTAGATTTTGTTGAAGGGGATCTCGGGCCTAGTCACCTTCACCCTCAAGGTCTTCAACATAAATGAATATAATATATATTAAATGAACCTAACATAACTAGGTGACAAATGTTAGGAGCGATGTGAAGTGCAAAATGGAATGTTGGTGATGATGTGAAACTGAGTAAAGTCTTCAGGCATGGTCTATCAACTTGCATCGACCTCCTGATTCATCAGCACCATGATAATACTTGACTAGGTGGCATTCCCTTTCTTTTCGTTGCAGGGATGGCATGACGTTCCTTCCAGAACACCGATATCACCAATTCATCTGTTGGACTTAAAAGGCTGTCTGCACATTTCTGGTTAGTACCCAATAGACGGAATTGTCATATGAAGCATATTGTTTCTGAAATGAACAACTAAAGTTTTTACTATTAAAACCATCATTTGGAGGTCAAAAAATATTTTTGATGATGGTTACATTAGCAAAAATGTCATTTTCAACATTTTATACAATTTCTGATTTTTTGAGATTTCTCTAAATTTTCTGATTTTTTTCCCATGTGCCCTAGGGTAGGGCACCTAGCCATGCGCCCTAGGGTAGGGCACCTGGCCATGTGCCCCCAGATAAGGGCACATGCACAATGAGGTACTTTTTTTTTTCAAAAAAATGTACCTGTTGACCTTTCTCTATCGTTTCTTCAGTTCCTGAAAATGCTTAACAAGTTGATTAAATTTTCATCATAACTCATCCCTTTGCCTGTATATTGTTTGCCTTGATTTTAGTCAAAGGGAGGAGCCTTCTTAACAAGGTGGAATAAAATAAATGACTTGAATGAAATGGGGTAAGAGTTGAGAGAACTTACATACTGTGGTGAGAATCCTTCCCGGTAAGTGGGCTTGTAAGCCCATCCAAAAGATCTAGAAACAATGGTAAGAGGTTCAAACATGGGATTGTTGTATTTGGGCCTCGTTGAATGGTTTTGAGTTGGTTGGTAGCTTGCTCAAAAGGATGATCCAAGATTGGTCTACCCTTGAGTGGTTCTTGGTGCTCTTCCCCACTTGAGAACAAACGAGTCAAAGATAAGCACAGGTCTTCTAAGTCTTCTTCTTCATCTGGAGCCTTTCTTCTCTTGACAGCTATCTTTGAACTCTTGTCATCTTCAGCCATCATCATGGTCTCCCCTTTGATAAAGAATGTATGGAGTCCCATGGCATATCCTGGCTGGAAGACCCACCTTGAGATGGAATCCTCTTCGTATCCCAACCCCTGCCTACGTGGCCTTTTCATAGATTGAATCAGCTGAGTGATCCCTTGAAGATCCTTGCCCAAACTTTTTCCAAGCTAATAGCCCAATTTCACCATCATCCGCCATCCCAGTGTGTCTGGTAGAGAGGCGGTCATGCATCTAACTTATGGCAATTCTCCCAATGAGATCTGGGGTTGTATTGATAAACCTAGGGGTGATGTAAAAGTAGCATCATTCATCTCGTTCCTTACAAGCATGCTAGTCACCTTGACCACCGGTCTTTTAAAGAGAAACTTTATGCATTGATGGTTTGTTGAAGCCACAGCTCCTATTGCTTCCAGATATGGCCTCCCTAGTATAGCCCAAAAAGTTGGATCCAATTCTAGAACATGAAAATCTGTTGTGACTGTACATGATCCAAGTTTGACTTCTAGAGTGACCACCCCATGTGCAGACTTCTTGGATTTGTCGTAGGCCATCGCCTTGGCACAGGATGGCTTGATTTCTTGTTCAGAAATGCCGCACAACTGCAAAGTTTCTGGCGGCATAACATTGATAGAAGCTCCAATGTCAACCAAACCGGATTTCACTTCAATATTACAAATAACCACAACCACATGTAAAGCATATCTCCTGACCTCTGGATCCGCTAATTCCTCCTGAGAGAAAGTGAGTGTTGGGTGCTCACTTCTAGGGGCTAACACTAGAGTGATCTTCTTTCTTCATTCACCATGATCCTTTGTAAATACTATTGTAAAATCTCCTAGTGCACCTTTGATCTTTTAATCAACTCAAGTATGGAGATACGGGCTGGTGGCTTATCCAAATGCTTCAACAAATCGTAGGTCGTGCCTGGCAAGGGTTCTTCCACTTGTTCTTCCTCCACTAGATCCTGCGGTTGAGTCCTGGCTTGAGGAAAGAGCCACTGGAACATCCTCCCACTCTGAAGCACCAGGGCTATTTGGCAGTCGAGTAGAGGTGATGGGTTAACTGGGGTGGGAACAGGTGGTGTAGGTGCGGGTATGGTAGGCAATGTGATTGGTGGATCTGGGATAATTGGGTTTGTGGGTAGAAGGGTAGGGTTTGGAGGTGGTAATAATGGTGATACTGGTGGCTTGATAAGAAGAGGCCGGGGTGCAAGAGTGGTGGTAGGTTGTAGGGTTGGTGGCATGATAAGTTGGGGTTTTGGAGTGACAAAGCTCATCGGCTGGAGGTTCAGGTTTGGTGGTGATTGTGGTGGCTGAATGAGCAAGGGCCGGTGTGTAACAATGGTTGAAGGAGGTGTAGTTAAGGAAGGGGTTGGCCTAATGATGAGTCGGCGAGAAGAAGTAGTGGCCAATGGCTGGGTTATTGAACTTGGTGGTGGTTGTGGAGTAGATGGTGCTCAGATTATCTGTCTAGGAGGGTTCCTAGTAGAAGACCTAGCTGGGTTGACTGACATGGTTGCATTGTGGTTTTCTAGTTGCTAACCTTGAGCACGGCTGGCAACTTCCTGGGCAATGGAGTGTACTAGGCCAATTCTTGGGTTTGAATGTGCTAGTACCGGTGCTGGAGCGGGAGCATGTAATGGGAGCGGATTCTGAACACTCCCCCAGCCGGTGGATGCTGTCGCTGCTGCTACCTAGCCTTCATTGCATGTTTGCATTCCCCCATTTGAGCCCAATCAATGCTGCCTTGGTCATTCAGATCGTGGATGTAATCCTTAAATTGAAACACACTTCTACAGTGTGACCAGGGTACTAATGGTAAGCACAATATCGGGATATATCTGCATTTGCTGGCGAAACCTCTCTTTCCTTGGGTAATTCCAACTGTTACTCTTCCATGAGTACATTGAAGATGTCGGTCAAGGAGTAAAGGAGTTGTTGGTAATTCTCTCTTCTAGGATCTCCCCTTCTTAGTAACTGATTGGGTGGTGGCGGTGCCCTATTATAGGCAGGTTGACGAGGTTGCTGGGGTTGTGCTACTGGCTAAGGTGGTTGTTGTGGTTGTCGTGGTTATTGTGGCCTAACTTGTTGTTGAGGGGGGTGGTAAGAAAAGTTCTGTGGTGGGTTTCTGAATTGATTTTAACGGTTCCCTCCCTAGTTTCCCACAATGTTTAAAGCTTCATTGTTGACCACTCCCTCGGTTGTAGGCCCAACTAGTGTAGAGGGGTCTTCTTGATGTTTCTAGGTTTGGGATCAAATGGATTTATCATGGTGGCATCTTTGAAGTGGGCTTGCAAGTATCGGGCACTGTCATAAAGTTCATTCATGGTGGTAGGACGATGCATGATTAAGATATTCCTTAGAGCTGGTGTGGTGTTTCCGATAAGCATCTTTACTTGTTCCCCTTCTGAAATAACATATGTCAGTTCCTCTGCCATTCCCCTCCAGCGATCAGAAAACTTTATGAAGTTTTCTTCGGGCTTCATCTTCTCTGCAATCAAGTCTGTAATGGAGCATGATGGTGCCACCCGATCTTTATATCTTTGCAAAAATTTGGTCTTGACAATATCAAAGTCTCCTACCTTAAAGGGGTCGAGCGAGTAGAACCATTCCAATGTAGACCCTTCTAGTGATCGACGGAACAAGAAGGCAAGAACCCTACGATCATTTTTCCAGAATGAGGACTCATAGAGAAAATCTTTTAGATGGAGAAAAGGATTGCCAGTACCAATGTAGCAGCGATAAACTGGTAGTTTAGATGGTGGCAGGTGAAGAACTGGCGAAGAAGGAATAGAGACCTCAGGAATTGACTTAGAGTCCAGGCAACATCTCAACTCTTCGTAACGTTCATTCATTTGAGTGAGCTGATCCATGATTGCCTGGTGAGAGTAGGTTCTTGGTTTACTAGTGGGGGTATGTGGTTAGAGGCATGATTCTAGTATTGAGGAGCATGACTTGGCAAATTCTCTGAAGATTGTCTCATGACGTGTTGGGCCAAGGGAGCAACATGGTTGAAATAAGGTGGCTGGACAAATGATGGTTGAACCACTGATGGTTGAACAATAGATGGTTTAACTATAGATGGTTGAACTACATATGGTTGTGCTAGTGATGGTTGAATCATAGATTGCTAAACAATAGGTGGTTGAACAAAGGGTGATTGGTGGTTGAACAAAGGGTGATTGAATGAGTGGTGGTCAAACCATAGTTCAAGGAGATGAGGCAACTTGGATGGCTTCAGCCTGATCAGAGGCAATTTTGCCCTTCACCAAGTATACGGGCGTAGGTTTTTGGGTCAGTATAAAGAGACAACTCCCTAAAGAGTTGTTCAACATCACGAGGAGCAAATGGTTAAGGGACCTCTTGCACTTCTGACTCAAATAATGGATTAACATGACCGTCTGATAAAATTAGTTGGTGACCCATCTCGTGCTCTCGACGTTCAGCGTGTTCCGCCATTCCAACTTGCCTTCGAAACCTTAATTTCATTGTCACCTTTCAACTTCAAGGAGAAGGTAAAACAAACAAGTTGGCAAAACAAACAAAGAACTTTTTTCTGGTTTTTAGTATCTTGTAAAAAAAAGTTGGAGTTTTGAATTTTTGTTTGACAAACAAGTGATGCAAAGACTTGAAAACAAGATTATGCAATGATTTTGATTAAACCTTAGGTTTATGTATTTTTTTAAGAATTTTTTTCTCAACAAATGGGTTAGGATCCTAACTTTAATCTTCAATGACCTAGGTTTCACACAATCTCACCACGTGTAGGTAACATAGGATGCTTCGGGTTTTGGGGAGTGGTACAACCAACCCGATCATTAAGAAGAATAGTCCATATATGAGGAATTACGGAGGCCTTGATGAAAACCAACCAAGTCAACTAGGAAGGAATATCCCAGAAGAGAGGTCAGAATCCACCAAGAGGGTGTTTTGGATGGGAGCGGTAAATGGGAGAGTAAGCTCCCGCCTAAAAAGAAAAAAGTGTAAAAAAAGGAGGTAGAGAGAAGGAGCAGAGAATACAATCAAGTAATAAAGTAAGTAATAATCAAAACATAAACTTAAATAAACAAGCAATGACACAAGAAAGTAACTAGAAACTAGACAAGCAACTAGAAACTAGAAACTATACCTTGTTTCTTATGTGAGCCAAATGGAGATAGTTAAAAGTGATGAAAAGAAGAGGGTTCAGATTTGATAGCCAAGAAAAGAAAGGGGTGATCCATGCGGGGACCGATGTAAGAATAAGCTAGTTCATGTGCGAACCGGGGTAAAAAGTGGAGGTGGTTCAGGTGGGAATCGGTTTTGGGAAAAAAGGTGGTTCACGCGGGAACCGGTTTCAATGATTGAAAGAAGGCACGTGGGGCCAATTAAAGGTGAATAAGGATCTGATCCAAGTGGGTATAGATCTGAAGAAAACTGTTTTGGTTCATATGGGAACCGAAGTAAAGAAAGAGATTGGTTCACGCGGGAACCGGTTTAAAAGGTAAAAGGGTGGTTCACGCGGGAACCAGTTTAAATGACAATTGAAAATAAAAGAGGGTCACACGGTGACCAATTTGAGAGTGATAACCTGAAGGAAAAGAATAACAATCTGATTTGAATGACTGAAAATAAATGTTGGCTCACGTGGGAACCAGTTTGTAGAAGAGAGTTGGTTTGCACGGGAACCGGTTTTTAAAGCAAAGGTGGGTTCACACGGGATCCGACTAAAAAAAATGACAGAAATTAAATGAGGTACTTGACATTTCAGATCTTATGAAATATGAGTGAAATCATAAATTTTGAGATGGCATGAAATTAAGAGAGGTGGAAAGAAGGAAAGGCTCACGCGGGAACCGGTCTATAACTAGAACTAGGTGCAGGAAAACACTAAGCACCCACGGCTAAAGACATTGCTTGTCCCACCATGGTCGTCACATAGCTGTCAACTCTTAAAAATTGATGGACCTCTCCTTTTAAGGAAAGTTTGTGAATCCGTATCGTCACCTCAAGAGGGGATGAGAAAGAGAGGAAGAAAACACGAAAAGCAACTCTCACCTCGGTCCCACACTCACATTGATCCCAGAACTTTCATCCCTTGGCGTCGCTCAATCACTAAAGAGATGGTTCAGGTCATGTGGGAGGAGGATGAGAAGTATAAAATTAAGACATGTGGTCGCCAGGAACCGCGGGTTCCGATTTATGAAATAAAGATGACCGTGTGTACCTTAGCGTGAAGAGTGCAGGTCAAAGCTTCTCCTTCCTCAGTCGGCCAATGAAGAAGAGTCCTCAACATGTGGGTGCTTGATTTCCTATGCAACTAGACAAATAAATAGATGAAAAAGACAATTAGAACTAAACAAGGTAGGGTATATGTAAAGAAAATAACATGAAACACACAACTGACTAGAAACTGACTGGATTCATGTTATCCCTAACCCTTCTTTTTTTATTTTCGGATTAACAGACCAAAAATAATGCAAACATTTGTAAAAAAATAATATAAGGATGAATAATCAGGAAACAAAGAGATAAGAAGAAGAACATAAATATTTTGATAATAATAGAGAGAGATATGGCCAAATCTAGGTTGTCGAAAATGCCGAGCAGCAATCCAGGATCTGCCAGACACGACTTTGCTTCTTCACTCGTCACGAGCAGCCCTGACCTTGGAATCACGTGATGTCAATTGAAAACTGAAGAAGACTTCGAGAGGAAGAACTTTTATGTTTAGAGCTCAGGTTGCAGGAGTCCACCCGCTGCTATAGAAGCCAAGGAATAGAGACCTAGCAAATCACCTACAGACCAGCCTTCCTCTCTCCTGAACTGACTTTTCTCTCTCTAAAAACTCGAAATTCTATCACTAAAAATCACAAAACTGATGCAGGAGGGAGCTTGGACGTTTTGAGATGCCTGGGTGGTCATGAACTAGCCTCTGGAATGACCGTAATCGGCCTTAATTTATAGGAGAAAGTGTCGCGATCTTGGCTATAAAACAGGGCACCTTGTGCCCTGGTGCTAGGCGCATGTGCATCCAAGTGGGGGCACATGCTATCAATTTGAAAGATTTGGTCCAATCCAGTCGAAAAATTTGATCTGATTCAATCAAAGATCGAGTCCTGGTTGAAAACTGGTTCCCTCGTGCCCTCGATCAGGGGCACAAGGCCACATGCCTCAGGGGCAGGGCTCTTGGCCACGTACCCTGGGTCCAGGGCACATGTGCCCAGGGACCGGGGCTCATAGGAATGTTTTTGCGTTCCGGAAGCCATTGTAGACACTTCCAAACTTGGAATTCTATGCTGTTTGTTGCATTGAAAAGATAACAGGCCGAAGAAGCTTTCTATAGCATTGGATCAGCCATATTACCCTCAAAAACTTCAGAATTTTATCCGGAAGTTAGGACAGTGAGCAGAAGATCCGATATTAGTTAGAATGAGTCCGACGGCCAACCGGAAAGATACGGCATGCAATAAAACTTGTTCAAAGTGTGAATCTGACCATAACCTTCAATGCATGATCATTAGGCATTGGTCATTCAGCCAATTTCCGTGTTTACACAATTTACGTGTGGCTTTCGCTCATAAATTATGGCTTTGTGCAAAAAACTATGGAAAATATCTGATTTCATTCGATGAAGCTCCAAATCAACTTAAAAGACATGGCATCATGATTGTAAGGAATCAATACATGACAGCGGAAAAATATTTGATTCTTTTAAACTATGATCTTTGCCTTGATTGATGCCGAACAAGTAAAATCGGGAATCGAATATGAAGTAGAACGAGAGTACCTCATGGGATTTATAAAATCCCTCACCATGGATCAAGGGAAGACATTACTCCTTACTGAAAACTGTTCAAGTGTTCGGTCTCTAGCGGTATCCACACGATCTGCTTCAATAGACGAGTTCTCCCTTCCATCGGGCCTCCAGAAACCTTCCAGATCCAAGCTTGATCATGGGAGATCCCCTTCTAGAGGAGAGAGGAGGAAGAGAGGATGCTTGGGACGTGCTCCAACCCTATGTCTTGTTAGGGTTTGGCTTCATAAGCCATTTATATATAGAAGATGGAATTTTTCACAAAAACCCAAAACATCTATAAAATTACGTCCATGCCCTCATCTTATTGACCAGATCTAATGTGTGTGACCCACTAGGCCCAATAGTCAATTTGGTTGAATCCTTAATTAATTTAAAAGAATAATTCCTTTAAATTAAATCAAAACCATTATCCGATAATAGTTTTTACGACATTCTGATCATTAAGGGTACAAGCCACATCCTATGATCCCAAATGACTTTGGGGAGTTAAATAACATCCATTGAGCCTTTCCATCATCAATTACCACACAGATTTAAATCCTCGTTCATACAATGTCCCGGTCGGTCAGGGGTTCGGCACTGACTGTCAACCCCTAAATATTCCATCTCTATGGGATCATGTACTCAGATTTGGATCAATTGGAAAACTCCTTTTCCAATTATCCTAAGTACCTTGGACAAGGATTTAGAGTACTATCCCATAAGGCATTCTCTCTCTCCTACTGAGAGTGAACGATCCCTTGTTGTCCACTCAATTGTCTCCACCGGGTTCCTCTTGCACCCAATACATCAACTATACTGGACCATTAAGATGTTGATCCATAGGTCAATAATTAAAGTACAAGATATATCCAATAAGACACCTTTGGTGACTCAGGTCAAAGATCCAACCATGCTATTGAGATGTAAGAATAACCTGATAGACAGTTCGGTAAGATACCGATCAGGTTTTCCTAAATTGGTCAGTTCAGTGAACTCATTACATTAATGAGCAACTGTGTGTGTATCTCAGTATCCCCACAGTAATGACAAATGAGATCAAGCATTCTCATCACATGAGTAGACATCACACACACTAGTCTATCCAGATTCTTGATGTCTTGTCTCAAGGATCCTATGACTAAGAACATTTAGATCACATACCTCTAAATGATCGATCTCATTATCATGATCTCATCATGATTCAATCATCATTGCTTGTGATCGAGGACTTCATTACGATATATGCTTCTAATAAAAGCTAGTAACGAACTTTTGTGTATTTAATTGAATGAGATATTCCTAGAAATGTTGAATCATATCATCTATGATTGGCTTGTAGAGCATACATTTCTATCAATCTCTCACTTTCACTAAAGCCAATCACCCATCTAGTTGATCTCTATCAGCTCAAGGTGAAGCTCAAACACTCTTTGAGTGACTGCTTCAGTTAGTGGATTTGTAATGTTATTAACGGAAGATACTCTATCTTTAATTATATCTCTATCAACTGCATTCTCTCTGATTCTATGATATTGCCATAGAAGTTTAAAACTTCTAATGAGACTTTGGCTCTACCCCATTATTTTGGGACAATCCCATAGGCCAGATGAACATCTTCATCTAGTTAGCTTCTTAAGCAATATACAGTCATTATTTAATCTACTTTATATTAGTTGTAGAACTAGCAGTGTTCTTTTACATGGAACTCTTCCAGCTCACTACACCACCATTATATTGACTTATTATCAGACATGATTTGACTAGAAGTTTGTGTACATAAAACTACAAGACTTCATGTCTTATCCTCCATACATTAGAGATATATCCTTAGTGCTTCTCAAGTACTCAAGGACACATCTCTAAATTATTCTGTGACTCTCATATGGATTTACTTGATGAATGCTCATAACACTTAGAGCATTAATGAAGTCATGTACATTGCATCACAAATGTGATAGGCCCTATTGCAAAAGAATAAGGGCTATTCTAATGTGATCTTTTTATCTATCAAGAAGTCTACAAAGACATCTCTTTAAAGATATCAACTTCACACTACATAGGTAAGAAACCTATTTTGGAGTTAACCATGTCAAACTCTTTGATTATGGTATTTACGCACATGAATTGGGTAAGGCCAAGAAACCTTTTAGAACTATCTCTATATATCTTAAAACCCATATTAAGTTTGGAGGATTAATTGATAACTAGGCTCACTTATGATAACATACTTATTTCATTCTTAATGAGTAGTATGCCATGCATATATCATGTCAAGAAGATAATAGCACTCCCGCTTATCTTATATGAAAACACAAGGCACATCTTCATTCTAAATGAAGTCATAGGATTTAATCTCATTAAACCTTATTTACCATCTATGAGAAGTTTTACTTTAGTCCATAAATGGACCTTATGCACACACTATTTGGATGTTTTGAAACTTGGTTCCCAAAGGTTGTATCATATACACTTGTTTCTCAAAATAACATAGAGAAACACTATCTTAACATCCATTTAACATATCCTATAGTCATAGTGTGTAACAATCAAAATTCGAATGGATTAATTCTATGGCATAGGTAAAAGGTCTTATCATAATCAACTATTTGACTTAAATGAAATCCCTTTTAACTATCCTTACTTTGAAGGTCTCTACCTTCTACTTCAATCTATTCTTTAGTGATCCATTTATACCCTATAGATACTAAATCCTTAGGTGGATCAATCAAGTTCTGAACTTGATTAGATTAGATAGAGTTTATAATGGATTTGATTATTCTTTTCCATTATGAATCAATATCTTATATTGCTTCAATATAGATCTTAGGATCATTATCCTTTTATCTTATGTCTCATTTCTTCCATCAAAGATATGTCCCACAAATCTCTTAGGTTGATTGGACACAAGAAAAGATCTATGATTTGCCCTTGTGTAAATATAAATTAGTACCTTAATAAAAAGTGTTTATGGATTGTGGGACTGGAACACCTTCCATTTATACCTTGCTCCCACTATCTTTCTAAAGGAGGGACTCTTCCTCTAGAAATATGGAGAGATGAGCAACTCATACCCTTCTGCCTAAGGGAGGCATTAATATCCTTAAGTTTCTTTAGGATATCCCACAAGCCAACACTTTATAGTCTTATATTCCAACTTGATAGGGTTATACTTCTTTACCAGGCCAGACATTCTGAAACTTTAACTTGCCTAAGGTCAAGCTTTAACCACTTTCCATATCTGATATGGAATAATTGGAATAGACTTGGAAGGTACCAATTTAAAGAATCAGTGCCTATATTGAGTGCTAATCTCTAAATAGACAAAGAAGAATTTTGCGATGGTTGTCAATGTCCATATTATGTCCTACACAATCTGACTTCTTATTTTAGCTACTCAATTAAGCTAAAATGTATAAGAGGTGTCCATCAAAATTAGATTTTACTACCCTTCATTTATGTGTGCATTATTATTTAAGTATCCCCTCTTCGATCTCATCAAAGAGTTCTAATACTCTTTTCATTACTATTTCTACTTCATTCTTAATCTCAAATAATTTATCAATGGTTTTGGATTTGTACTTCATAAAGTACATATGTCCATACCTAGAGAACTCATCTTTGAAAATTAATGAAGTTGAAATATTATCCTCTAACTTTAATAGATATGGGCTAACATGCATCTAGATGCATGAGTTCTATAAACTCATTAGCCCTCTCTCCATATCATAGTAATGGAGAGATGAACATTTTTCTTGATAAGATAAGACTTACATATAATTAATGATTCCAAATCATTTACCTATATGTTTCTATCCGAATAGTACTCTTTAAGTCTTTCCTTATAAATATGACCTTACTACTAAACTATAAATTGATCAATATCAAGCTACTTTACCTAATGAGGATTATTCACACATATTATAAGAGCATACATATCTTATATAAAAAAACTCTTTATTATGCTTCCATTGGTAAACACTTTACCAGCTATTATAGAACAATTATCATTTCCATACCATAGAATTAATCATCATTTATTCAACTAGGAAATGAAAACAATTGTCTTATGTAAGGATAATTAAGACAACTCTAGAAGGCTATAAAAAAATTGTATCTCCCACTAGTAATGATACAACATTTTGTACCTTTTCATATGTAGGTCAACAATCTTATTTAAACCTTCATTTACTTGCTATTATGTACAATTCATTGTAGATATAAAATACATATTTGGTATCTCATACTATTATATGCATCCCTAGTATCTTATACTAGAATATACATATATAGTATCTTATACTATTGAATGTGTATTTAAGACAAGTAAATATTAATGACATAGATATATGGAGCTTCTCAAGCTCCACCATTACATTATGTGCAATACACTTTGCACTTCATCTTCTATTTACCATCATCATGATAGTAGAAGAATGCTATGTCAAATTTAGGTTTTAATATCTTGACATACTTCTTTGACTTTTAACTATCACCTTCTATTTCTATCTAATGATCTTACTTCTTTCTATTGGTCTTACCAATAAAAAATATTCAAGATTTATTATTCTTATTTACCTTTAATTAGCTCATCACCATGAGCCATGATGGATATTATATCCATCTATCCATATTGCCACTACTATTTTTATCTGATAGAGGCTAACATCTGATATAAGGCAATCAATACATCTTTTCAATGAGATAAGATCTTATCTTCTCTCACATCATTATATTGTGCAGGAGATACCTACTTCTCAAGTAGGATAGTCAATAGGTCAACTATGAGAACTATTCTCTTAGTTCTAATCCGATATAAGAAGTGTGAGCCAATAAAATACTTAGCATCTAGCATGCTAGACTAATGGTGGTTTATAATATTCTACAACAGAGATATAATTATATCAATATTACAGACATTCATTAAAATGAAGATATGGTCTTCCATTCTAATTTATACTCCCACTAATTTTCGATGAATTTGCATAACTCTCATTATGCAAAGATTGGATATCATGATAACATCCTAGTGGGGACCAAGACCCTACTAACTTTATGGTGATGACCTTGTGGTAGCACAACAAATCATCCCATACTTAATAGGTAGGCAACTATTTCCAGTTGCAACTCTTACAATCTTAGTCATTTAGCCTCTAGAGTTATGATCTTGTGGTAGCACAACAAACCATATACTCTAGTTAGGTCAAAACCGCTTGTTACGTTATGAGAATGGATTCTTAACATAGCCCTTGTGGTAGCACAACAAAGCCATGCAAATGGTTCACCCCAAAGTTCGGTTAATGCCTTGGCCATGATCTCTAATCCCTTGCTGGATAGGCCTTGTGGTAGCACAACAAACCCATCCAATCTAAGATTGGCTCATCAAGAACATAACACCGGAAGGCTACATGATTCATTCTTAATGTCTCACGTTTATCATCCTAATTAGAATGAGGAGGTACTTTATTTTAGTCTCATCAACATAGGTGCTACATACAAATATTAATATACCTTTGGAATATCATATATTTAAGGTATAATCTGTAGCACACACCACATAGCAAATATGCATTAAAACATAGGTGATCATGGACTTAACCCTAAGCATACACCTAAGGCACCCATATAGGTGCAATTCCTTGCTTTAGAAGCTTGAGTTAGCATGCTCCCACTTCAGAAGGGTACTCCTCCAAGTGGTCCCACTCTCCATTCTACCACGAGCCAGCTTCTAACAATTACAAGCAGCTAAAGGGTACATAGACCCCAAATGTACAACTCATGATAAGAAACCTTGATTTTAACCAAGGGGAGTACACAAATGGGGGGAAGGTAGAATGCACAATCAAATTGTATAGAGAGAGAGGAGGCACACGCAGGCCCCATTTAATAACATAACCAACTTAAATAACCAAGCAATCATAAGCAAAGCATATTTAAGTCCATGATCACCTCCATACACACACCAACATTCATCACACGAACAAAGAGCGCATATGTGATAATTATATGAGATATATCATATATACCATCATAAAATTATATACTGTAACTTTGTAATTCCAAATTTCATGCTTGTCAAATTTTCATAAAATAAATAACATGAAATGCACATATAAACAATTTACATGCATAAGACAAGCAATACAAAATATTCATATGATTCATGCTTTTCCAAAATTTATCAGAGTATTAAATTAATGACCAAATTATAATTCTTCAAAATCATATTTTTTAGAATTTATTTGAACAATAATTTAATCAATAAATATTTTAAAACAATTTTAAAATCATTTATAAAATGATTCTATGGTAACCAAAGTTCAAACTATCTAATAGGTTAATAAACATTTTATAAACTTATTAAATAATTTACTAGAACTTATATAATCATTAATTTTGATCTTAAAAAAAAATTAAAATTAAAATAATAGAATTCAATGACAAAAATAGTAAAACTCTATTTAATAAGTCATTAAACACTCTAATAACTCATTAAATAAATTCTAAAATTTGTCATAATTTTTCTGGAATTTTCTGGCAATTTTTCAGATCAAAAATGAATTTTAAACAATTTAAAATTAGTTTCAAATTATATTAACTGGCGGCGCATTGCGCCGACCAATTGGCGCTTGCCATGACATTGACGGGGTCACTGCGGTTTCACCGCGTACCCACACGGCTGCGCCGAACCGCCGGCCACCGCGCACCCCTAGCACCAACGTGGTGCGGCCGAGTACCCCCGCCCGGTGCACGGCGCTTTTGCCACGCACCTCCATGCGCTGGCGGGTCCGGATCCGATCCGGACTCTCCATCTTCTCCGCCCGATAAGGGCGGGGCGGATTGTGCAGAAACCCTAGAAAATGACCGACTTTCGGGCCTTATTTGGGGGGTCAAACAGAGTCCAAAAGTACGAAACAATATGCCTTGGAATATTTAAAGAATAAAGATTCTATTTAAAGAAGTTTCATCTCATGAAACATTCTATACAATGCGAAGTTTACGGAGGAAGTTGCCACGGCCGCAATTAACCCAAACCGGAAATACCTCTTAAATCCGGCACCTCCAAGGGCCGTTGAGTCTCCAATAACTAATGAAAGCCCTAAGAAACTTAATTTCCTATCTTTCCACGTCATTAGATAGAGGTATTTGAGTCCAAATAGGTAAGTTCATCAACTCCCCTAATTTCGGCCGGATTTTCAGATATGATCATCTTAGCAACTTTCCAAACTCCTTCCAAACTCTCCGGATGGCCAGAATTCATGAGGTTTGAGGCATTGGAAAGATATCATCCACTAGAATCAATTGAAACTAACCACACACAGTTTAGTATCTCATACAAACTGTGGTGATCAAATCAAAACTGCTATGTATATAGTTTCGGGAAAGCAATAAATCACATGGAATCAAGCCAATTTATATTCAACATCGACCAAGGCTTCAACCTGGCTCTGATACCACTGTAAGGAATCAATACATGACAGCGGAAAAATATTTGATTCCTTTAAACCATGATCTTTTCCTTGATCGATGCCGAACGAGTAAAACTGGGAACTGAATATGAAGTAGAACGAGAGTACCTCATGGGATTTCTAAAATCCTCCACCAAGGATGAAGGGAGGACATTCCTCCTTGCTGAAAACCGTTCAAGTGTCCGGTCTCTAGCGGTATCCACATGATCTGCTTCAATATATGAGTTCTCCCTTCCATCGCACCTCCAGAAACCTTCCAGATCCAAGCTTGACCATTGGAGATCACCTTCTAGAGGAGAGAGGAGAAAGATAGGATGCTTGGGATGTGTTCCATCCCTATGGCTTGTTATGGTTTGGCTTCATAAGCCATTTATATATAGAAGATGGAAGTTTTCACAAAAACCCAAAACTTCTATAAAATTACATCCATGCCCTCATCTTATTGACCAGATCTAATGTGTGTGACCCACTAGTCCCAATAGTCAATTTGGTTGAAACTTTAATTAATTTAAAAGAATAATTCCTTTAAATTAAATCAAAACCGTTATCCGATAATAGTTTTTACGGCATTCTAATCATTAAAGGTACGAGCCACATCTTAGGATCCCAAAGGACTTTGGGGAGTTAAATAACATCCATTGAGCCTTTCCATCATCAATTACCACACATATTTAAATCCTTATTCCTACAATGTCCCGATCGGTCAGGGGTCGGCACTGACTGTCAACCCCTAAATATTCCACCTCTATGGGATCTTGTACTCAGATTTGAATCAATTGGAAAAATCCTTTTCCAATTATCCCAAGTACCTTGGCCAAGGATTTAGAGTACTATCCTATAGGGCATTCTCTCTCTCCTACTGAGAGTGAACGATCACTTGTTGTCCACTCAATTGTCTCCACCGGGTTTCTCTTGCACCCAATACATCAACTATACTGGACTATCAAGATGGTGATCCATAAGTCAATAATCAAAGTACAAGATACATCTGATAAGACATCTTTGGTGACTCAGGTCAAAGATCCATCCATGCTATTGAGATGTAAGAATAATCTGATAGACAATTCGGTAAGATACCGATCAGGTTTTCCTAAATTGGTCAGTTCAGTGAACTCATTCCATTAATGAGCAACTGTGTGTGTATCTCAGTATCCCCACACTAATGACCAATGAGATCAATCATTCTCATCACATGAGAAGACATCACACACACTAGTCTATCCGGATTCTTGATGTCTTGTCTCAAGGATCCTATGACTAAGAACATTTAGATCACATACCTCTAAATGATCGATCTCATTATCATGATCTCATCATGATTCACTCATCATTGCATGTGATCGAGGACTTCATTATGATATACGCTTCTAATAAAAGTTAGTAACGAATTTTTGGCTATTTAATTGAAAGAGATATTCCTAGAAATGTTGAATCATATCATATATGATTGGCTTGTCGGGCATACATTTCTATCAACTATAAGATAAATCACATATGTTACCCGATAAAACATGAGTTTTATGTTCTGAATTACGCAAATTTGGTGTGTCTACACCCCATTCCAAGCTACCAATCACAATTGGATTGGTCTGATCTTTTTTGAAACCCCCTCAATGTTGTTTTTAAAACTTTTATCAGATCCCCATGCCAAGTTGCCTCTTGCACTTGGATTTGGTCTCACTTTTATTGAAACCCTATCTGTGTTGGTTTAATAAGCCTTCATTAGACCCCCCCATGCCATGTTGCCTCCACACTTGGATTGGTCTTACCTTAATTGAAATCCCCTCTATGTTGGTTTCACAACCTTTATCCAACCCTCATGCCACTTTGCCTTCTGCACTTGGATTGGTCTCACCTTTATTGAAATCCTCTCTGTGTTGGTTTCTCAACCTTTATCTGACTCTCATGCCACTTTGCCTTTTGCACTTGGATTGGTCTCACCTTTATTGAAATCCCCTCTGTGTTGGTTTCACAACCTTTATCTGACTCTCATGCCACTTTGCCTTCTGCACTTGGATTGGTCTCACTTTTATTGAAATCCCCTCTGTGTTGGTTTCACAACCTCTGATGCACCAATCAAGGAGCCCTCCCCAACTCCATCTAGGTCATCATCATCAGACTACTCTTTAATACTAATCATCATGTCACACATGTCACAACCTCATTTACTCATGCGACCTTTATCACGGGCACAACAACAATGCACTAGCAAACTCCCCTTGTTGATTGTGCATTTACCTCATTACCTAAACTTGCTCGTCAGCTTCTAGCTCAATCAACTTTTCAAATGGCCCCTTCGCCAACCATTCAAGCTTTGGCTTCTCAGCCAACTTCACTAATGGTCCTTTGGCCAACCATTCAATCCTCTCTTCCTAAACTGGCTGGTATGCCATCACCAATTGAACAACCCCTATCTATTCAATTGATCCCTCAACATAGGGTTCCCACTTAGTTGATTAGGCCACTTGTTTTTTCTATTGCTCGTAGCTTGGCAACGGATCTAGTCACTTTTACCCTTCATGCTCCTACCGCGGTAAATGATTCAAGCACTCTGATTATTTATGCTTTTACCCTAACAGATGATTCAATCACTCCAATCATTTATGCTCTTGCCCTAATAGAGGATTCAATTGATAGAAATGTATGCCCTACAAGCCAATCATATATGATATGATTTGACATTTCAAGATATATCTTATTCAATTAATTAGGCAAATTTTCATTATAAGCTCTTATTAGATGTGAATATCATAATGAAGTCCTTGATCAAATATAATGATGATTAAATTATGATGAGATCATGATAATGAGATTGATCATCTAGAGGTATTTGATCTAAATATTCTTAGTCATAGGATGCTTGAGACGGGACATCAAGGATCCGGATAGACTAGTGTATGTGATGTCTTCTCATGTGATGAGGATGACCGATCTCAATGGTCATTAGTGTGGAGACACTGAGATACGCATACAGGTGCTCATTAGTTGAATGAGTTCACTGAACTGGCCGAATTAGAAACCCTGAATGGTATCTTACCAAACTGTCAATCAGGATTTTCTATCATCATGGCTGCATGGTTGGACCTTTGACCTGAGTCGCCAAAGATGCCTTGTTGGGTGGAACTTGTGCTTTGACCATTGTCTTATAGATCACCGTATAGATAGTCCAGTATAGCGATGGATCGGGCACAAGGAAAACCCGATGGAGGCAATTGAGCTGACAACAAGGGATCGTCCACTCTCGGTAACTGAGAGTGAATGTCCTATGGGATAGTACTCTAAATCCCTAGCCAGGGTAGATAGGATAATTGGAAAAAGAGTTTTCCAATTGATCCAATTCCAAGTACATGATCCTATAGAGTCGGTACACTAAGGATAAGGGTGGCAACTGGGGGGGGGGGCTTGGGCTGGCCCAGCGTAGGCCCAACTTAGCCCACGTCTAAGAAGCCCAAGCCCAGCCCAATTAAAATGTAAATAATTTTTTGAGTATGTAAATGGACTTAAAGCCCAATGGGCCATAAAAGCCCATTTACAGCCCAATGTGCCAAATAACCTGTTTCACATATTGTTAAATCGTAAATAATTAAGTTTTGAGTCAACACCATCTCTTGATCTGCGTGCCTACCCCTTAAGGCTATAAATAGGGTAGATATGACATTTCTGTATTTGCTCCGTTTAGCTAATCGGATAATCCGTATCCAGTCTGAATTGTATACGAATACGGATCGGATATTATAACTAGGATAATCTTCATATTTGGAGCAAATACAGATAATATTCATTTTAGATTGTTTATTAATTATTATTTAAATTAATATATTTAATAATATAAAAAACACATATATAAATAAAAGTATAAAATATAAAATCTATCATATATTTATTAACATTAACTTAGTATACTAATATATAATAGAAAATATTTAATCATATTTGTAAATATAATGATTTTATATATATTTATATATATTATGCATATATTATCAAAAATTAATTCAGAGCAAATCTTAAACGAAGCATAGCGGACATTTTTGTATCTGCTCTAAATAACATTCGGATAATATTTGTTTCCGAATATCTGCTTCGACAGATATCTTAAATTGGATATTTTCTGCCTAAACAAATACGAATTCACAACGAATCTGAATTTTATCCGTATCCGTTTACAACCCTACTACCCCTTTCAACTTCCCTTAACATTTAAGAAAAAAAACATTATGAACGTACTTTTGACAAATTAATATTACAACCTAAAATCTAAAATATGCAGACCAAATATTAATAGTTTTGGTGTAAAGATTATCCAACTCTGCATAAAGAAATGCATGAGTCAAAATATCCTATATCCTAAAATATCTAAAAATTGTCAAGCAATTTAAACAAAGATCAGGACATTAAAATATGATAAATCGATAAAGTTTCTACAAGTTGGACGAGCATGGCTCGGTTGGCGTCGACCCTGCTCCTGGGAGAGCACGGCGGGGTTTCACCTCCCGGCAGCTGCAGTCGGGCACCCTGGGGGGAAGGGTTGACAAGTGGGGATCGAGTGCACGCTCAACGCTCGATCCCTTGCCACCCACGTGTGCTGCGGGGTTCAGCACTACTAGGCCACGTGTCCAAAAAAAAAGATAAAAACTTTCCACAAATTCATATCTATCTTGTTTTACATGTAGAAGTCAAAAAAGTTCACAATTTTTTTAAAAAAATAAAAAATATAAATATTATTTGAAACTGATCGTAATTAAATTTTGTACAATTGGCTATATAGTATAGTTACTATTTCAAAAATTAGTTATTTTGTTTATGGTTATTAGTTATATATTTATCATTCTAGATTAATTTATAATAATATGTAACTATTAATTAACTGTTGTTTATAATTATTATATTATTTAAAAATATGATTAGAAAAATTAATGAAATAAACATAACATATGTATAAATTTATTTATTGTATTTATCAAAGGGTCTATTTAGACCAACATAAAAGTAAAAAAAATAAGAAGAGTGTTTGTCTTTGATGTGATTTTCAATAGACTTAAATATAAAATTTTTATTTAGTTTTTTTAAAATGAATTTATATATTATCTTTTTTTGTTTGAGTTTTTAAAATACTATATTGTATTATTTTTACATAATATTCTTTGAAATATATGTAATATAATAATATTTTATTCAACACGTTACCATTATCCACGATAATGACAACCCTGTGAGCTGTGCGTGGGGTCGATTTTGGGCCAACAGCTGTCACCAATCTTCTCATGTCTTGGTACGAGACGTTGTCTTGTGGAGGGTTTTTGGCGGGCTCAACGGGCTGAAGCCCGTCAGATCCACCAAGATAACTAAGGTAGATATATTTTGATTCAATTAGCTCCATGATCTGTTTTAGCGGGCCTAAGCCCAGCCCATGGCGGGCTTTCAAACGGGCTAGCGGGCTTGGCCTGCCCACTTGACAGCCTGAACTAAGGAGTTGACAGCAGATGTCGTACTCCTTTCTGACTGGGACATTGGATGGATGAAGGGTTTATATCCATGTAGTAACTGATAATGGAAATGCTCAATGGAGATAAGATTATCTCTATAGCCATTTGGGATCATAGGATGTGGCTTGTACCCTTCATGATCGGTAGGCCAATTAAACTGTTATCGGATAACAGATTTAATTAAATAAATAGAATTGTTCTATTTTATTTAGGCCTCAACCAAATAGGCTATTGGGCCTAGTGGGTCACACATAAAAGGACTTATCCACAAGTACAACGGCAAGGACGTAATTTATGGAGATTTTGGGTTTTATGAAAAGTTCCAAATTTCTCTATAAATACTAATAGTTTCAGCCAAATCCCATCAAGCCAAGGGTGAAAACCACGTCCCTAGCCTCCTCCCTACCTCCTCCTCTCTCTAGACGGTGTCCATGGTCGATGGAGCTTTGTTCGAGAAGAGTTCTCGAGGCCAACGCAAAGGGAGAACCTACTGTGGATGAAGTTCGGGTGGATAATGCTGGAGACTGGACATTTAAACGGTTCAAAGAGCTTAAGAAGCTCATCTTCTTCCTCTCCATGGGATTATGTGAATCCCTATCAGGTATATTCGAACCCGATTTGATCGATTTTCAGTTTTCATCGTTCGGTTCCTATTGAGACATATTCTAAATGAAACCATAGGAATCGTCACTTCTGCTGCACCAAATTTTTATGGATGATTCCTTACATCAATCACCCTAATCCTCCATGCTCTAGCCTCAACAGATGATATAGTCACTCCGATCATTGGTACTCCTATATGTCAATTCTAAAAATGGGTTTGTCATATCCAAATAAGCACCTTAAAAGGGAATGAGAAAGGAATAAAAGTAAAGTGGAAAAGCTCTCAAATCAGTCCCACACTCATATTGATCCCCAAACTTTCATTTCTTGGCATCTCTCGAGCACCGGTGAGATAGTTCAAGTCATATGGGAGGAGAGTGAAGAAAACAAAACTAAGAGGAACCAAAAATAGAAGAGAAGATGAAGTAGAAGTAGAATTGAAGAAAAGTGGTCACCTGGAGCCGCGAGCTTCAAGGTTAGATAAATAAAGTACGAAGTACTTGAGATGTGACAGTGTACCTTAGTGTGGGAGATTGATGTATAGGTTCAACCTTCTTCCTTGTCAGCCGGTCGATGAGAGAGAGTCCTCAACCGATGCTAGCTTGATGTACCAATGCAACTAGAAGACAAAGATGACATGAAAACAATGAAACAAGAATTAGAACTTAGTTAAGTGTAGCAACTGTAAAGAAAGTGACATAAAAAATAGCAATAAAAAAAACTCACCGGTTTCATGGTTAGTCTTAACCCCTTTTTTAATTTTTTTGGATAAAATGTGATGACGCAAAATAAAATAAAAATAATCTAGAAATGATACTAAATGAATGACGGAGAAGTAGAAACTTGAACAGCTCAAATCATATCTAAAACGGGGGAGATACCACTGCTTTGGCCAGATTTCGCATAGGTGGAGGTGTGTAAGCCGCGACCTAGGTTTGAAGGCATGCGGTGGTATGCCCTAGGTTTGTGGGCATGCTCACTTTTTCTAGCGCAACTTTGGTGCAAAGCTTTCCACGGGTAGTCCTGATGTCAGAATTGAGTGTCATTTATTGAAATGGACAGAGGACTTGGAAAGTAAGAGTTTCTATGTTATTAACTTCTTCTCAATATGTTCGTACAGTGCTTGAGAAATTATGTAATTAGACAGAAAATGGAAACAGTACTAGATTGCGCGACTTTGTTGAAACGATCAGCACAGACAATACAAGAGTCATAATGAACCCCCGTTTGTTTTAAAATAAGTAAAAATTACAAAGAGTTATTTAAGATAAAGACAATTTGGATTGAATTCTATAAGAGTTGATTTGAATTTTTTAGTAAGTCAGATCTTGGAAAGTGAAGTTTTGGAAACCACCGGTGCAATGTCAATGTAGGACATGCTATAGGCACCACATATATTGGAATTGAATGATTCTTGTTGAAAATAAATATGACTCACCGGGGAACAATTTCTATGAAGGATGTATAAGCTAAATCTGCTGGTAAGTTATTGAAATTGACTGAGAAGATGATGACCTAGAAGAAGAGACATAGGATCTATCTGTGCAGTGCCGGTGTAGAGGCCGTCCCAAGCCATAGAAACGTTGGAATTGATCATTGTTTTGTTAGAGATGAAAGGCATCTCAACAACAAAGACTTCCTTTCAAGAAATATCAGCTAGAAAATGTTCACAGAATTATTTAGAAGCCAATGATCAGCACAGCAGCACGTTGGAGCATAGAACTGCTTCTCTCTTTCACTTAGGTATGATCTCCGGGCACCAAGATGAAGAGAGGACGATTTGAGAAGGTGGTATGGGCCTAGGGTGTATGGAGGACGAGTAGTGAAAGCTTGGATTGTATCCCAATGGCCATAATTTATAGAGAAAGCAGACCGATGCAAAACCAAGAAATAAATTGGATGCACCCCCAGGTTGGGGGCACGGTGGCTGTGCTCTCAACCTGGGAGCTCACAGGCCGTACCCTTATTATGAGGGCATGGAGGGCGCTCCCTCACAGTGAGGGCACGTCCAGTGCCTAGTTTCTATTTATAGATCATAAATTTTTGGAAACTTTTCGATATCCAGATTACTAAAGTGGACATGCCCTTGAGTTGGGGGAGCAATCAAACTATTCATTTTTTTAAAAAGAAACTTGCCAAAATTGGTTTGGAAAGTCAGAAAAAAAGACAATAAACTGGTTTTTGGAACTAGACATGCCCCTAGTCTGGGAGTGCACTGACTGTGCTCTCAGTTAAGGGGCGTGTTTATTTCTCTCTCCTACGTGCACCACTTTCGCGAGCTGTAACATATAAACTGTTCGTCTATTTTGACTACCATTTGTTGTGTATGAAAGAGGACTCACAAATGCAACTCTCCAAATTGATAAACCAATAGTTACACTTCCCAAGACTTCTATATTGGATTGTATCTTTTGGTTTATTCTGCTGGTGGTACCAAAGGCCCGAACGGTGATCTGAAACTCGAAAATGATGGGATAAACCCGGAAACTTGGTGGCAACATGTACAACTCAGGACCGAAAATGATGGGAGCAACCCAGAAAACTCGTAAAGGTGCTTGGAAGAGCTGGGGATGACTTGAAGAACTCGGAATGATCAAAAGATCTGGTGACAACCTGTACAACTTGGGTTGATGATCGAAAATGATTGGAGAAACCTGGGAAACTCAGAGAGATGCTTGAAAGATCTGACGATCACCTAGAGAACGTGGAATGATTGGACAAGCTAGTGGCAACCCATACAACTCAGGTTGATGACCAAAAATGAAAGGAGGAACTCGAAAAACTCAAAGAGATTTAGAAAGATGAAAATTAATGATCAAGTGACCTGGAGATGCTCAATAGGGTTCCGTGCCAACTAACTGCTCAGGAAAATATGGATGACTCTGATATGCCCTGGGCCCCTTGGTACTAATTGGGATGACCTGACGGCAACCGAGAAACTTTAACGGTGAGCAAAAAACATACAATGACTTGACGAAAGGACACCACACAACGGTCCTCGCTCGACAAACCCGGATTAGACCAGGGACCAACAACTCATCCTCAGATTTCCATTAAGCTCCTTAGCTCATCCAAAAGAATGGTTCAACTTGATTTCAATGGTTTAAAAGGGATGTTACCAATGGAATAAGGGTTTAAGCTTAAAATAAGGCCAAAATGGCATCTCTACACTATCCTGGTAGAGGAATCAACTTCTACCCTTAACATTTCATCGCAGTATCTCAAGATCAAGCTGGTCATGAACAAAGTTAGCTAGTAGTAAAGTTTGAAATCCAAATTGATTATGATCCTCTCAACTCTCATCCAACCCATTCTATACTTTTAAAATTTTTTAAACTAGCATGCCTTCTGTCCTAGAACAACCTAAGAAAAAGTCTATTGTTGGAAGTTTGTACGAGTAAGTCACAAACGAATCTAATGAAGAGCTAGGTAAAGATTTACAAGGGTAGCTCACTGGTGCAATCACTATAATTAATCTTTAAAATGAGAATTGATCTTTAGGAATAGACCCCAGAACTAAAGAATAATGAGATAGAATATGTCAGTGAAATGTGAAACAAATCATTGTCACAGGGCCTCCATGATCATGGGCCATGATTGACCCTTCAATCTTTGGAAGAATTAGGGTCAATACCAAGGTATACAAGTAGAAAGCTTGAACTCAGCCATGAACTAGGCAAGGATTTGCAAGGCATCAATCAACCACCACGATCATTAAAATTGATTTCAAATGTTGGTTGAACTAGATTGATCTTGAACTAGAGAGTAAGAAGAAGAATTGGTCAGTGAAATGGAGAATGAATCTACAAGCCCTATGAAAGGACAAAGATCTCAATAAAGGGATATTGGAGTTTGTCAAATAGGCATACAAATTCCTCAGCATCGATCTTTGGGCCACAAACCTTGCCTCTTTCAACTATAAATCAGTAATCAAGCGCATGGGCCCACAATCTATCAATCCTAAAGCCATCATCCTTGCTTCATTCTCTTTACTATTAATGATCAGGCCCATGGACCCATAATTCATCAATCCTAGGGCCATTGCCCTTCATTCTCCTCATAATCAACAATCAAGCCTATGGGCCCACCATCCATCAATCCTATGGCCACCACCCTTGCTTCATTCTCTTAACAATCATCAATTGGTGATATGATTTCATAATATTTCAATCTTAGGGCCATGACCCATAGTTTATCTCCTTCAATCGTGCCCTTGTGTAGCTTTTCTTCAGTCAAGCATGTGAGCCCTTTTATCCAACTGAGCTTAAGTTCTTCTCTTATTCAACCAAGCCTATGTGCCAGGCCCATGTACCCCTTTTATTCAACTAGGCCCATGCACCCCTTTTCTTCAATTGGGCCCACATGCCCCTTTCCTTTAACTGGGCCCATGTGCCCTTTTTATTCATCCATATCCATGCGTCCCTTTCCATCAATCGAGCTCACATGCCCCTTTTATTTAGCTAGACCCATATGTCCCTTATTCATTCAGGCCCATATGCCCCATTCCTACAACTAGGCCCACATGCCCATGATTTTTATTAATTGGGCCCATAAGCCCACAATTACCCTCATCCAGGCCCACGTGCCCGCAATTTGCCTCAACCGGGTCCATGTGCCCACAAATTTTCTTAATTAGGCCCATGTACCCCTAATCCTTTTCAATCAGGCCCATGTGCCCACATTTCTCCACAATGGGGCCGGCGTGCCCACTTTTTTAAAAATTGGGCCTACTTGTCCACATTTCTCCACAATCTAGCCCACATGCCCACATTTCTCCACAATCTAGCGTGCATGCCCACTATTCTCTACAACTTGGCCTGCATGCCCACATTTCTTCACAAACGGGCCCACATGCCCACAATTCTCCTCAACTGGGTCCATGTGCCCCAAAATTTTCTAAACCAGGTTCACATGCTCACATTTCTCCACAACTGGGCCCATGTGCCCAACTTACTTCATAATTGGGCCCATGTGCCTATCTTCTTTCAACTTCGATCACCATCCATCAATCTTGGGCCCACATACCCGCAACCCTTCAACGTCAGGCTCACACACCCATACTCTTCAGTGGCACCCATGAGCCTATCAGCAACCTTCAAGATCACGAGCGTACTCCCAATCTCCTAGATTAGGCCTATGTTCCCACTCCTTTTGTTCAGTCCCTCGAGCTCAATCATCTATGGGGCTCTCTTTCCAAACACCGTCAATTAGGCCCTCTTGCCCATCACCATCAATTGGGCCCTCTTGCCCATCAACATGAACTGGGCCCTCTATCCTGCATTCAACTCTTGGGCCCATATGCTCCTTGATTTCTACAATTCTTGAGCCTTCAAGCCCACTCTCAAGTCACAAGCCCAAGAGCACATTTTTACTTTTGTTTTCAAGCATGTTTCTTTCCTTTTTAAAGTCCTTCTATTTTCAAAATTTATTTTCAATAAAAAATAAGGGTAGAGAAATTTCTTTGGTGCTACTACAATATTGACCTTTTACATCATCAATCCTGACTCTGCTATGCCAAATCAAACCTTCCACATCTTTCACTTCATCATATGACTCTAACTTTTTGATCCAATAGAATATGGAGCATATCAAAAGTGGAAGCAACTAGTCCAGGTAAGGCAAGGCAAGCACAAACAGCATCGTCACCAACAATGAATGTCTTATTTTCTCAAGCATTACATGAAGTAGCATTTGTCATCATCTTATCCACAAGGTAATGTTCTTTGAAATATTTTTGAGTCTAACATTTTGATTCAAATGTTAAAAGCTTCTTTAAGAGAAAATTCATGATTGATGGTATTTGTAGCTACTTTCTTCTATTAAAATGAATTATTTACATTTCAAGGCATGCAAATAATTGAATCACCCATGAAATATGATCTACCTCAAAAAAATGAAGAGAATTACCGGTATGACTTAAGTCCATTTGACTTAGGTTGTTCTCTAGGAGTTGATGGTAGATACCATCCTACACACACAACACTTCCCAATCTCAAAATCTAGATGACTTGAAACCCAAGAGAAGCTAGGCAATGCTCAGAAGTGGAAGGAAAACTCTCACCCCACTCTCTTCTATTCGGTCCAAGATATGTAACGAGGACTAGAGGGGGATAGTATCAAATGCATCCACCGCCTTAGTAGGAGATCACCACAATAGGTACCACTCAAATGCCCAAAAAATGAAATAAAAAAACATTATAAAATTATCAAAAGATAAGGCATGATAAAGAGGGCAAGTACCCCATGGGATTCAAAGGAAAACTTGGTCACACCATGCTATAGAAAGTTAAAAGAAAAGGGCTAGTGCTATAATGTCGAAGTCCTAAAGAGGCCAAACTCTAATGGCCAATTGGGTGCTAGTAGAGAAATCCCTCTTGACATCTTTAGGGCCTATCAAGGACTTTTCATCAATTCTTCATACTTAACACCCAGGATATGGGTGGACCAACCAATTCTAGGCTAAACTTTGGCTGATCAAAAGGTTGAAGGTTAAAAAGATTCTGGATAAAGAACCCCCTTTCTTGCACATTGTGTTTACCAACAAACATAGAATAACAGCTAAATGAAGAGGACTTTTGTTAATACCGAATTTTCTCTCCTAAAATTTACATATTTTAAAAGAAAAAACTTGAAAATAGTTTATTTTTAAAAACTCTAAAAAATTTAAATATTTTTAAGCTCTAAAAAGGAATAATTTTAAAAAATTAGAAATTTTGAATAATTTTAAAACTCTCAAAATTTTGAATATTTTTAAAACACCAAAAATTTTGAATATTTTAAAAACTTCAAAATATTTCAAACCCCCAAAAAAATTTCAAAATTCAAAAATTTTCATCACCATGTTTGGTTTAAATTTTTGCTCTTACGTTCATATTTACTTTCAGTCTCTCATGTTATATTTCCTTCATCGCATATTTCATGCTTTGTTTTTACACCCTAAGAATGCTATCTTACCCTTGACAAGGAGCAATACAGTCCTCACCATGCAAGGGAGATAAGCCCTATTGTAATTCTAATATCTTTTACGAAGTGTATCAAGCATGAAGAACAAATACAAAGAATTTTGCACAATATGGCGTTGCTCTCCACTTCCATCTTCTGAGGATTCCTAGAAGGTGTCACCACAACCTCAGCCTCAACTTTGCCAAGAAACTTTTTGCAAGATTTTAATAACAACACTCTATGTCCGCATCAGGACACATGATATCTTTTTTTAGAATGCATGTCATCACATCAGAAACTCATTGTTATAATTTCCCTTCTTAGCATTGTCAACTCCGAAAATGGGTTCCAGATATGCACCTCAAGAGAAGGTGAAATAGAATAGGGGAAAAGGGAGTGAATCGAAAAATACTAGGAAAGTGGTAAAAAGTCCTCACCTCGGTCCCACACTCACATTGATCCCCGAACTTTCATCTCACGGCGTCGCTCGAGCACCGGAGATGGTTCAGGTCATGTGGGAGGAGAGTGAGGAGGAGATGAACTTAACAAATGAATAAAAAGGTGGTCGCCAGGAGCCGCGGACTCCGCTTTATGGAATAAAAGACAAGATTAAGTTGAATTGACCGTGTGTACCTTAAGGCGTAGGAGATGATATGTGGGTTAAACCTTCTTCTTCTTCAGCCGGGCGATAAAGAAGAGTCCAACCGGTGCTAGCTTGATGTACCTATGTAACTACTAAACAAAGAAGACAAGAAAACAAGTGAAGGGAGGATTAGAACTGAGTGAAGTGTAGTAATTGCAAAAATAATAACACAAAAGGGCAATTGGAAACAAATTCACTGGATTCGGGGTTAGCCCTAACCCCTTTTTAATGGTTTTTTTATGATGCATGAAATAATGAAAAACTGAATAAAAATGATGCTTAAATATGAACTAAATGATTTGAATGAAGAGTTAGCAAAGAGAATATGAATGGTTAAAGACAACACAACCCAGGCAAAGTGGCAACCGGGTTGGACAGATTCAATGTAAACTGCGCGGCTCTGATGCAGAGATCGTAACGAACAACACCAATGTCAGAATAAAGTGATGTTTGTTTAAAAATAAAGGACTCACCGAGGGTGATTTTATATGAAGACAAGTTTACTTTAGTCTAATGATAAGTAATATGAATTTACCTGATAAGCAGGATGATGGACAGTGAAGTTCTGGAAACTCCTAGCACAATGTTGATGTAGGATGTGCTATGTGCACCAAAGATATATGAATTGAATGATTCTTGTTGAAAAGAAAAGAGAACTCACCGGGGAACAATTTATATGAAGTATGTATAGGCTAAATCCACCATTAAATCTACTGAAATTGACTGAGAAGATAATGACTTAGAAGAGAAGACTTCGGATCTGTTTGTGCAGCGCCGGTGTTGATGCCGTAAAAAGCCAAGGAAATGTCAGAATTTATCTTCATTTATTGTACATAAAAGATATATTTATGAATCACACTTCTTATGAAGGAAGTAAGGCATGAAAATGACTATAAAGATCTGTAGAAGCCGATGATAAGAAGTGCAGCACATCAAAGTATAGACCAGCTTCTTCTTCACTTTGGGATGATCTCCGAGCACCAGGATGATGAGAGGACGATTTGGGGAGGTTGTGATGAGACAAGGGTTGCTAGAGGATGAGAATAAAAGTTCTGGAGGATGGAGATGCCCTTCTTAGGTTGTTCATATTAGTCTCCCTTTATAGGAGATGAGAAACAGGTCAAAATATAGCAAGTTTTGATACATCTGACCTTAGGTTGGATTTCCTCCATTTAATGATGCTAATTTTCATCCCGAGGCATCTAGAAAGTTACCCAAATGATTGAGAGGGGTTTGAAAATCGTGGATAACCTTCTCCATGTTCAAAATATGTCTCCACTTGAAGAGGAAACAAACATGGTATAAAAATAGCAAGTTTTGATGTATAAGACAACAAGTTAGATTGCCATCATTATGTGATGCTAATTTCGACCATGAAGCTTACAGATACTATAACAAGTGATATGGAAGAGGAAAAAGAAAGGTAAGGTCATGAATGGTCAGAGATGTGCCTAATGGGTTGGGCTTGTATGCAATTGGGTTTGATCGGTGCTGCGTGCGGATAGAACTGCATATCTAATTTATGAAGGGCGCTGCGGACAAACGGGAGATCATAATTGAATGCTTTTTGTTGCATTGAAAATAGGACACATAGTGGAAGATTATTTATGTTTAACACTTCTTCATTGGACGTCCACAGAATCCTGTGAAAAATTTCAAAGTAAAGGATATGCTGGGAAAAGCGTAATTTGGCACACAACCAAGCGGTGCGACCTTGGTGCAAAGACCACCAACAGAAACATGGAAGTTAGAATGGACTATCATTTGGAAAAAATGAATTTGATTAGAGATCAAAAACTCTTCCTCATATTTATAGTGAACTCCTCAGCTTGTCCAAAAGAATGATTCAATTTGATTTTGAAGGTCTAAAAGAGATGTCGCCTGTCGGCTTTGCAAGGGAATGTTATGTAGCGAAGTGAAGTGAAATGTAAAGAAATGTAGTGAAGTAAAATGAGTTGTAATGGAATGCAATGGAGCGAAGTAGCGATGGACTGAAAAGGTGGCATCAAGGTGTAGATATAGACATGCTCAATGACCAAATTTGGCAAAGTATATATGTTCATGTTCCTCGGATTACTGTCATGTTTCATCAAGCCTTCTTATAACCGATTGGTAAAAGGTGTGCCATGGGCACGAGAGAAGAATAGCCAACCCCCAATGCGGTGGGGAGTCCCCGAATCCTAGGTTCGTGGGTTCATCATCAGCCAGCAACCCGATCTTTGAGGTGTTCCTGTACTGTGATGGGCTAAAGTTTTAAAAAAGATTTGTTTTTGTAAAATAAAAGAATACCAATCGAGCATATTCAGGCTCTCAGATTCATTTATGTTTTCCAAGAGACGTGATTTGATTCATAATGGAATTATCTTGATTCCAAAAGACAAATGTTTAGGCGCAAGAATAAACCATGAGGATAATGGTGGTGCAGGAATGATGATCAAAATGGGTGCCCATGGTGGGATGAGGTGATTGTCACAGTGGGATGAATAGCAAGAAGGATGTTATAGTGGCCACAATGGGAATAGAAATAAAAGATTTGGAGGCACAAGGTGATTACCGAACACGGTGGGATTAACAGACATGGTGGGATTATCAAACACAGTGGGATTAGAAAACACGATGGGATATTAGAAAGATCAGAATCGGGGTAAATGATGAGAGAGTGCACCCGATGGAGATTCAGAGGAAGTGATGACCACAGATGGTTGCAGAGATGATGAGCAAGGATGCAATGAAAGTAATGCAAAACTACATGATTCATGATGGGCTTAAAAAGTCAAAAATTTACTTAACAAACTAGTTAAATATATAGATTGAACATTAGAGGTCAGGATACCCAATCGGGAACCATCATCCCTTAATATTTAATTTTGGCTTATCCGTGAGCACAAAGAATGACCCGGTCGTTGTGGATTTTGATGAAGGGGATCCCATTTTTGCACTCACGGTCTTCAACATCAATGCATAAATAAGTAGTAATGCACCTAATATATTCTAAGAAGTAAAGTAATAATGGTGAGTTTGCGGTGTGATGACACGCATTCTCACAAAAGAGTTCATGTGCCTTGATGAAGACACAGAGCAAAAGTTTCTCGGCAAAGTAGAGGCCGAGGTAATGATGTCACCTCTTCCTAAGAATCCTTAGGGGAGGGAAGTGGCGAGCATCACTTTAATAAAATCTTGCAAAAGGTTTCTCGATAAAGTTGAGGCCGAGGTTATGGTGACACCTCCTCCTAAGAATCCCGAGGGGAGGGAAGTGGTGAGCATTGCCTTGTTGTGCAAAGTTCTTCATGTTTGTTCTTCGTACCTGAAACACTCAAAAAAATGGGATTAGAATGCCAGTATGGCTTATCCCCCTTGCAAGGTGCGGTCTCCCTTGACCTTTGTCAAGGGGTGATAGCCTTCTTAAGGGTGTAGAAATAAAGCAGCAAATATGCAATGAAAAATTTGAAACATGAGAGAATAAATATGAATGTAAAGACGAGAATTCAAACCAAGCATGGTATAAAATTTTGAAAATTGTGAATTTTTTTGTTGGAATTTGAATTGAAAAGATTCATTTTTTTGAGATTTTTAAAAAATATTATTTTTTGAGTTTTTAAAAATATTTAATTTTTTTGGGAGCTTTTTTTGAAAATATTCAACTTTTATTAGAGTTTTTTTTAATATTTATTTTTTTGGGGAGAGAAAAATCAATATTGTCTCAAGTTCTTATCACTTGGTTGTTTTTTTCTAGGTTTGTTGGTAGATACCATGTGCAAAATAGGGTTCCTTACCCAGAATCTTTCCGACCTTCAACCTTCAATCGACAAAAGTTTAGCTTTGATTTGGTTGGTCCACCCAGTCCTTAGGGGTTAAGAATGAAGAATTGTGGGAAAGTCCTTGATAGGCTTTGAAGATGTCGAGAGGGATTTCTCTACTCACACCCAATTGCGCGTTGGGGTTCGGCCTCTTCGGGTCTTTTCTTCTTTATTGACAAACCTATTTTTGTGGTACACGTTCGGACAGGTGCTTTGACCTGTGAGGTCATTGCCCATCTTTTGGTGCCCTTTTTTTCATTTTCTACATTTTGGGTACTCATTCATACAGACCCATATTTGTTTAAACCTGTGGGGTTCATTGCCCATCTTTTGGCACCCTTTTTATTTCATTGAGAAGTTGGACCTTATGAGACGGCCTCCTACTAGGGTGGAGGATGCTTTTGATACACTCCCCCTCTAGTCCCCTTCACCTATCTTGGACCGAACAAAAGAGAATAGGGTGAGGGTTTTTCTTCCATCTCTAAGCCTTGCCTAGCTTCTCTCTGGTGTCAGGTCATCCAGATTCTGGGATCGGGACGTGTTGTGTGTGTGATGATATCCACCTTCAACTCCTAGAAAAAAACCACATGTGGACTCAAGTCATACTGGTAGTTCTCTCCATTTTTTAGGTAGATTACATTCCATGGGTGAATCAATTGAAAACATACCTTGCATTGTAAAGAATTCATTATGATATAATAAAAGGTAGTTATCATCAATCATAAATTTCTCTCAAGTAAGATTGTCATGTGAGATTAAAAGTCATTAAAAAAAACATTGCGCTGTGGATGACATAATGATGATGAATGCAATTTCATGTAATACCTGAGAGAAGAGAAGTTCATTGTTGATGACGACTTTGCTTGTGCTTGCCTTGCCTTGCCTGCCATGCCTTGCCTTGCCTTGCCCAACTGCTTCCACTTTTGATATTCACCATATTGCATTAGGTTGAAGATTCATAGTCATAGGATGAAGTGAAAGATGTGGAGGATCTGATTTAGCATGGCAGAATCAAAATTAATGATGTAAAAGACAAAGATTGTGGTATCACCCAGGAAATTTCTCTACCATGATTTTTTTGTTGAAAGTAAAATTTAAAGAATGAAGGTGAATTTGAAAGGAAATAAACATGCTTGGAAACAATAAGTGAGTTAAAATAGGCTTTTGAGCCCGTGAGTTGAAAGTGGGCTTGAAGGCTTGGGAGTTGTTGGAATCAAGAGGCACGTGAGCCCAAGATTGAGGGCAGGCTAGAAGGCCCAGTTGATGTTGATGGGCATGAGGGCCCGATGGGAGGTGATGGGCTCGAAAGCCCGATTGTAGGTTGAGCCCGAGGGACCCAACGAAAAGAACAGGCATATGGACCCGATTGTGATTTGTGATGGGCTCACTGGTGCCATTGAAGAGTATGGGTGCGCAATCCCAAAGTTGAATAAGTGGGGGCACGGGGGCCCGATTTTGAAGAAGTATGGGCACGGGGTTCCGATTGTGAAGGAATGGGGGCATATAGGCCTGAACTTGAAGGAGTGTGGACATGTGTGCCCGAGGTTGATGGGGCACGTGGGTCCAATTTAGAAGAAATTTGGGCACATGGGCCCAGATGCAGAAAAACATGGGTATGTGAGCCCGATTGTGGTGAATTATGGGCACGCAGGCCCGATTGAGGTGAGTTGTAGGCACGTGGGCCCGATGGAAGAAGAGGGGCACATAGGCCCAGTTGGGGAAGAAGGGCACATGGGCCCAGTTGAAGGAAAGGGGCATGCAAGCCCGGTTGATTAAAAGGGGCACGTGCGCCCGGTTGAAGAAAATGGGCATAAGAGCCCAGTTGATGAAAAGGGGCACATGGGCCCAGTTGGATAAAGGGGGCACGTGGGCCCGGCTGATGGAAAGGGCCACATGGGCCCAGTTGATGAAAAGGGGCATAAGTGCCCGAAAATGGGGCATAAGGCCCAATTGAGTGGGATTGGGTGTGGACCATGGCCCTAAGATTGACAGATTTTGGACCCATGGGCCTGATTGATGGTTGTAAGAAGGATAAAGAAAGGGCAGTGGCCCTAAGATTAAGGAATTGTGGGCCCATGGGCCCAATTGTTGATTTGGAGGACAATAAAGAAAGGGTCGTGGCCCTAAGATTGATTGAACGTGGGCCCATGGGCCGGATTGTTGCTTAAGAGAAGAATGGGGTAGGGGTCGTACCCTAAGATTGATGCTAAGGGATTTACCTGCCTAGTTGGAGGAGGTCCTAGTATCCCCTTGCTAAGGTCTGCATCTTCCTTTTGTAGGTTTATAGATTCCTTTCCCATTTCACTGACCAATTCGGTCTCCTTACTTCCCAGCTCAGGGGTCAATTCAATTTGACAAACTTCAGGGATCAATTCCAATGATGACGATAGTTGATCTATACCTGAAGAATACTTGCCTAGTCCTTGACAATCAATAAAATTTATGATTTCCTCACCTAAGCTCCTCACAGTAGGCTTCTCCTCAGGTTGTTCTGGGGAAGAGGGCATGCTTAGTTTAGGGGATTCTAGAATGATAGAAGAGTTTGGTTCGACCTCCCCTACTGGCTGACTTTGATCTTGAGAGAGTGCAAGGATATGTTGAGGAGTTGATTCCTCTGCCAGGGCAGGAGCATAAATAGTTGGAGTGATTGATTCCTCTACCAGGGCAGGAGCTTGAAGGGTCAAAGTGTCTGAATCTTCTACTACATCAGGAGCAAGAATAGTAGGAGTAATTGATTTCTTTGTTGAGGCAAGATTAATAGAAGAAATGATTGGTTGTTGTACAACCAACTGAGGAGGATCCCTATGCGGTGGGATTGGTTGAGAAGCCGGGGTTTGCTCGATCGGTTTAGGATGAATGATTGGCTGAGGGACCGTTGGTGAAGTGGGTTGAGGGGCCAAGGCTTGTGTGGCTAGCCAAGGGGTTGTTGTTGGAATAGGTTGAGAGGCCAATGGTCGGATGATTGGCTGATGAACCTTAAGAAATGTTGGTGGAGTCGAAGGCTGGGGAGCCAGTTGAAGTAATGGAGCATTCGCATAAGCAACAAGAGGAGCTTTATTAAGCGTGGGTGGTTGTGCCATTGACACGGGTTGCATGACTGGCTGAGGTTGGGGCATGGGTGGCCTAATCAACTGGCATCAAAGAGTTGGCCGATGATGATGATCTGGATGGGGTTGGGGAGGGCTCCTAGGTTGGTGCATAGCATCAATGCTCCTCTCGGCCATGGGCCTTAATTCATTAGAATATTGCATTAATTCCATGTCTTCTTTTGTTTTCTCAATTATCGAATAGCCTGGCCCATATCGGTGCAAGAATTTGGTGTTGACAGTTTTGAAATCCCATATTTCTATTTCATTCAATGAAAAAAACCAATCTAGGGCTACACCATCCAATGATCGCTTAAAAAGAATAGCAAGAGCTCTTCAATCATTTAGCCATCGAGATGATTTGCTCAAGAAATCATTGACATGGGTGAAGGGATCACCTGAGCCATTGTAGCGATGGTAGGCTAGTGTTTGTGATGGAGGGATATATGGGACTGGGAAGGATGGAGCAGATATTTCAGGGTTGGCCTTCGAGTTCAAACGGTGCCTCAGCTCTTCAAAGCGCTCGTCCATTTGGTTGAGTTTGTCCACGAATGCTAGAATGAGGCCGGGTTCCTAAGCCACCGATGTAAGGTATTTAGATGAATGGGTTAGAAGAGGTGGCTTCAAAGTTGGAACTGGCATAGAATTATATGAATGCCCCACAACGGGGTGAGTAGAGGCACAACAGGGTTGCCTAGGAGAGGAGATGATGAGGGGCCTAACTGTTGATTGGGGTGGTGAGGGAGCTTGATTTCCCTCAGCCGGATCTTGATTGGCAGGCATCTTGCCCTTGGTTAAAGATTGCACAAGTGAAAAGAATTAAGGATCTAAATGGAGGGATAGACCCTGGAGGATTTGTTCTACACTAAGTGAAGCAGGTGGATGAGTAGGATTTTGAACTTCAGGTTCTCTGACGGCATTGACATGGCCCTCTAGTTGGACCATGGGTTGTTGCAGCTTGTAGTTGCCCGTCTCGTACTCCTCTTCTTGTCCATAGTAATCCGACATCCTTACGTGTCTTCCGGACCTTAGCATCTGGGCATTTTGTCGAACTTTCTAAAGAGATAGTTAAAAAAGAGAGCAAGCAAAGCACACAATTGAAGATTTTTTGTTATGTTATGTTTTGTTTGAATTTTTTTGTTTCAATTTAGTTGTTTGGAAAACAAGTTGAACACAAAATTAAAAAGGTTTTTTTTGTTTTGTATTTTTAGGTGTTTTGAAAAAAGAAATTTTTTATTGTTTTCAATTGTGGTGAGCAAGCAAGTTATGCAAACAAGTTTTTAAAATGACTACTCAACAATATTTGGGTTTAAACCTTATATTAGATAGATTGTTAGCAATTGTTCACTAAAGTAGGTATGGTTCCTATTCCTTCAATCTTAAAGACCTAAGGTTATCACACAATCACAACGAGTAGGTACTTGGGTTCTTCAGGTTTTGGGAAAGTGGTACAACCTGCTCAATCGTGCGGAGAGGAATACTCCACGGATGGGGACTTATGGAGGTCTTGATGGAAACAACCAAATCAACTAGGAAGGAATATCCCAGAAGAGAGGTTAGAACCTACCAAGAGAGTGTTTGGAGGGTGAGGGTGTGTTGGGAGAGAGAGCTCCCGCCTCGAATGCCCTATGGATCGGAACAAGTCCGGTACCCGATGCAAAAAGCTACTACAAAAGTAAAAATGGAGGATAAGAGGAGAAGAAGCAATCGATATGCAAAAACATGAAATGAAAAGAAGTAAGTAAATCAAGCATGCAATATGCAAATAAGACAAGCAATCATGCAACAAAACAAACAATCTAGTGACTAGAACTGAATTAGAATGAAACTAGTTGCACAAACAAATCAGGCTAGCATGGTTAAAGACATTGGTGGTCCCAACATGGTCACCAAAAAGCTATCAACTCTGAAAATGGGTTACAAATCGGCACATCAAGAGAAGGTGAAAGATAGAATAGGGGAAAAGGGAGTGAATTGAAAAACACTCAGAAAGTGGTAAAAAGTCCTGACCTCGGTCCCACACTCACATTGATCCCCAAACTTTCATCTCACAGCGTTGCTCGAGCACCGGAGATGGTTCGGGTCATGTGGGAGGAGAGTGAGGAGGAGATGAACTTAGCACATGAATAAAAAGGTGGTCCCCAGGAGCCGCTGGCTCCGCTTTATGGAATAAAAGACAAGATTAAGTTGAATTGACCATGGGTACCTTTAGGCGCAGGAGATGATATGTGGGTTAAACCTTCTTCTTCTTTGGCCGGCTGATGAAGAAGTGTCAAACCTAGCTTGATGTACTTGTGCAAATAGTAAACAAAGAAGACAAGAAAACAAGTGAAGGGAGGATTAGAACTGAGTGAAGTGTAGTCACTGTAAAAACAATAACACAAAAGGGCAATTGGAAACAAACTCACCAGATTCGGGGTTAGCACTAACCCCTTTTTTTTGGTTTTTTTTATGATGTATGAAATGATGAAAAACTGAATAAAAATGATGCTTAAATATGAACTAAATGATTTGAATGAAGAGTTAGCAAAGATAATATGAATGGTTAAAGACAACACAACCCAGGCAAAGTGGCAACCGGGTTGGACATATTCAATGTAAACTGCATGGCTCTGATGAAGAGATCGTAACGAACAGCACCGATGTCCAAATAAAATGATGTTTGTTTCAAAATAATGAGGAATCACTGAGGGTGGTTTTATATGAAGAGAAGTTTACTTGAATCTTATGATAAGTAATAAGAATTTACCTGATAATTAGGATCTTGGACAGTGAAGTTCTAGAAACTCCTAGCACAATGTCGATGTAGGATGTGCTATTAGCACCACAAATATCTGAATTGAATGATTCTTGTTGTAAAGAAAATAGGACTCACCGGGGAATAATTTCTATGAAGGATGTATAGGCTGAATCTACCATTAAATGTACTTAAATTGACTACGAATATAATGACTTAGAAGAGAAGACTTTGGATCTGTCTGTGCTGCGCCGGTATTAAAGCAGTAAAAAACCGAAAGAATGTCAGAATTGATCTCCATTTGTTGGACATAAAATATATCTTGATTAAACACACTTTTTATGGAGTAAGTAAGGCCAAAAAATGACTATAAAGATCTGTAGAAGCCGATGATCAGAAGTGCAGCACGTCGGAGCATAGACCGGCTTCTTCTTCACTTTGGGATGATCTCCGAGAACCAGGATGAAGAGAGGATGATTTTGGGAGGTTGTGATGAGCCAAGGGTGGCTAGAGGATGAGGATAAAAGTTTTGTATTATGGGGATGTCCTTCTTAGGTCGTTCATATTAGTCTCCTTTTATAGGAGATGAGAAACATGTCAAAATATAGCAAGTTTTGATACATCCGACCTTAGGTTGGATTTCCTCCATTTAATGATGCTAATTTTCATCCTGAGGCATCTATAAAGTTACCCAAATGATTGAGAGGGATTATAAATCGTGGATCACCTTCCCCATGTTCAAAATGTCTCCACTTGAAGAGGAAACAAATCTGGTCTAAAAATAGCAAGTTTTGATGCATAAGACAACAAGTTGGATTGCCATCATTAGATGATGCTAATTTCGACCATGAAGCTTCCAAATATATAAAAAGTGATTTGGAGGGGGAAAAAGGAAGGTAAGGTCATGAATTGGTTAGATATGTGCCTAATGAGCTGGGCATGCATGCAATTAGGCTTGATCGGTGTTGCGTGCGGACAGAATTGCACATCTGATTTCTGAAGGGCGCTGCGGACAAATGGGAGATCAGAATTGAATGCCGTTTATTTCATTGAAAAGAGGACTCATAGTGGAAGATTATTTATGTTTAACACTTCTTCATTGGACTTCCACATAATCCTATGAAAAATTTCAAATTAGAGGTGGGAAAAGCATAATTTGGCACACAACCAAGCGGTGCGACCTTGGTGCAAAGACCACCAAGAGCAACATGGAAGTTAGAATGGACTCTCATTTGAAAAAAATGGATTTTATTAGAAATCAAAAACTCTTCCTTAGATTTATAGTGAACTCCTCAGCTTGTCCAAAAGAATGATTCAATTTAATTTTGAAGGTCTAAAAGAGATGTCGCCAATGGAATAAGAGTTTAAGCCCCAAATAACGCCAAATTGGCATGCCTACAACCATATATTAGGTGTATTACTATTTATTTATGCATTGATTTGAAGACCATGAGTGCAAAGAAGACTAGACCTGAGATACCCTTCATCAAAATCAACTATGGTTGGATTATTCTTCCTAAGCGCGAATAGGCCAAAATTAAACATCGAGGGACGATGGTGCCTAATCGAGTATCTTGACCTCTAATGTTTAATCTATATCTTCAACTACCTTTTAGATAACTTTTAACTTTTTTTAGCTTAGCATGCATCATATAGGTCCTTGAATTTTTTATTGCATGCATCATTCCATCGTTTTATCATATTGTTTTGACCTTCATGTCCATATCCCTTCATGGTCATCATTTCTCCATCACAATTCTCTAAGCCCCCCCCCACGTTCCCATCATTCAACTTTTAATTATGATCTTCTATACATTCCACTGTGTCTTTTGTCCCACCATCTCCTTTATACCACCAAGGTGACCTCTTGTTCTACTATGTCTTTCATCCTTCTCCCACCATGGTCGCTCACACTACTATCTTTTCACTTATCCCACTGTGGTAGTCATCCTTTCTTTTCCTCCCACTATGGGCTTCCATGTTTCTTTGATCCTATCATGATGATAAGCTTGCGCTACATTTTGGTGCATATATGCATTTCACGATTCCTATGCGGTCCTTTATTGAGCCTTGACAATTTCTTGTTAGAATCTGTGGTTATTCCATTCTGAATTAAATCAAGTTTTTTAGAAAACTTATGTGAATCTTGTCGACTCCAGAAATGGGTTTTGGATTGGCACCTCAAGAGAAGGTGATGATAGAATAGGGAAAAAGGAGTGAATATGAAAACACTCGGAAAGCGGTAAAATCCTCACCTCGGTTCCACACTCACATTGATCCCTGAACTTGCATCTCACTGCGTCGCTCGAGTACCGGAGATGGTTCAGGTCATGTGGGAGGAGAGTGAGGAATAGAATTAACTTAAAGCATAAATAAAAGAGGTGATCTCCAGGAGCCGCGGGCTCCGCTTTATGGTATAGAAACCAGAGATAGGTTGATTTGACCATGTGTACCTTAGCGCAGGAGATTGAGATGTGAGTTCAACCTTCCTCCTCTTCGGCTGGCCGATGAGGAAGAGCCCCCAACCGATGCTAGCTTGATGTATTTGTGCAACTAGAAGAAAATAAGACAATAAAACACATGAAACAAGTATTAGGACTGAGTGAAGTGTAGTAACTGTAAAAATAATAACATAAAAAAGCAATTGGAAACAAACTCACCGGATTCGGGGTTAGTTCTAACTCATTTTTTTGGTTTTTTTATAATATATGAAATGATAAAAAATAGAATAAAAATGATGCTAAATGATATGAATGAAGATTTAGCAAAAAAAATATGGATGATTAAAGATAACACAACCCAGGCAAAGTGGCAACCGAGTTGGACAGATTCAACGTAAACTGGTGTGGCTCTGATGTAGAAACCGTAATAGACATCACCGATGTCAGAACAGAATGCCGTTTGTTTCAAAATAAAAAGAACTCACCGAGGGTGGTTTGAGATTAAGACAACTTTGCTTGAATATTATGATAAATAATATGAATTTACCTGATAAGCCGGATCTTGGACAGTGATGTTCTGGAAACTCCCAGCACAATGTTGATGTAGGACAAGCTATGGGTACCACAGATATAGGAATTAAATAATTCTTATTTTAAATAAAAGAGGACTCACTAGGGAACAGTTCATATGAAGAATGTATTGGCTTAATCCACCATTAAATTTACTTAAATGCACTGAGAAGACAGTGACTTAGAAGAGAAGACTTCGGATCTGTCTGTGCAGCGTCGGTTTTGAAGCCGTAACAAGCTGAGGGAATGTCAGAATTAATCTATGTTGTTGTATATTAAAGATATCTTGATGAAGCACACTTATTATGAAGGAAGTCAGGTTTTTAAATAACCAGAGAGATCTATAGAAGCCGATGATCAACAGTGCAGCATGTCGGAGCATAAACCGACTTCTTTCTCACTTTGGGATGATCTCCGTGCACCGGGACAAAGAGAGGACGATTTGAAGAGTTTGGAATGAGCCTAGGGTGATTGGAGGATGAGGAGAAGAGTGCTGGAGGATGATGGATGCTTTTCTTATGTCTTTCATATGAGTCTCCCTTTATAGGGGATGAGAAACAAGTCAAAAAATAGCAAGTTTTGATACATCCGACCTTAGGTTGGATTTCCTCCATTTAACAATGCTAATTTTCATCATGTGGCTTCTAGAAACTTACCCAAATGATTGATAGGATTTTAAACAATGGATCACCTGCTCCATGTTTAAAATATGTCTCCACTTGAAGAGGAAGCAAATCTGGTCTAAAAATAGCAAGTTTTGATGTATAAGACAACAAGTTGGATTGCCATCATTAGATGATGCTAATTTTGACTATGAAGCTTCCATATACTTTACCAAGTGATATGTAGAAAGAAAAGAGAAGGTAAGGTCGTGAATTGGTCAGAGACGTGCCTAATGGACTAGGCTTGCATGCAATTGTGCTTGATCGGTGCTACGTGTGGACAGAACTGCGCGTCTGACTTCTAAAGGACATTGTGGACAAATGGGAGATTAGAATTGAATGCTATTTGTTGAATTAAAAATAGGACTCACAGAGGAAGATTATTGATGTTGAATACTTCTTCATTGGACATCCACATAATTCTGTGAAAAATTTTATATTAGTGGATATGCTAGGAAAAGCATAATTTGACACACAACCAAGTGGCGCGACCTTGGTGCAAAGACCACCAAGAGCAACATGGAAGTTAGAATGGGATCTCATTTTGGAAAAATGAATTTGATTAGAAATCAAAAACTCTTTCTTAGATTTCTATTGAATTTCTTGGCTCATCCAAAAGGATCGTTCAACTTGATTTTGATGGTCTAAAAGAGATGTTGCCAATGGAATAAGAGTTTAAGCCCCAACTAAGACCAAATTGGCGTGTCTACAAATCTAAGAGCCTAAATACACTCGATTGGTATTCTCTTATTTTATTTTTATCATACAAAAAAATCCTGTTCAAACATTAACCCATCACCATACAAGAACACCACAAAGATCATGATGCTAGTTGATGATGGATCAAAGAATCTATAATTTGAGGACTCCCCACCACATTGGGGAATGGCTACTTCTTTATTTTACAATCTCTCATGCCTATGGCACACCTTTTACCAATTAGATGTAATAAGGCTTGATGAACAACGACAATTATCAAGGAATTTGAGAAGAATTGATTTGCCAAATTTAGTCGATAAGTGTGTCTACGTCTACACCATGATGCCACCTTTACAATCTATCACTATTTCACTCCACTATCCACTACATTCCATTACAATCCATTTTATTTCACTATGTTGTGCTACATACCATTCCCTTGTAAAGCTGACATCAAGGTGTGTCAAGTTATTGACACATCAAATTGACCTAATTTAGAGCTTCAAACTCTTATTCTATGGGTAATATCTTTTGCAGAAACGTTTGGAATCAAAGTGAATTACCTTTTGGAGATGAGCTGAGGGTACCATGACAAATCAAGAGCTTATCGGGTCACTTTAGAATGAGTTATAAATTTTTGAACAAAGCCATATACACCGAGTGAAGACTATTGTGTCATATCCTTCCATGATCATTGTCCAGTCACTTTCAATCTTCTACTTACCATTAGGGTTTTCAAGTTGTCGTTAGGTCATTTTTGTCAATACTGGGTGGCTTTAGATCATTTTAGGTATCTCCATTCATTTCAGGATCAATCAGTTAGCATGGACCAGCATCAACTACCTCTGGGTCACTCAACCATTGATTCCGGTCTTTCTAGTAACCATTGCACTTTCTCGACTTTTCTAGGTTACTCTCACTTTTCTGGTCATCAATCCAAGTTGTACGAGTGGCCATTAGTTTGTTTTTTGGTCATTTTGAGTCACCATGGGCTCTTTTAGGTTACTCCTATCTTTTTTGGTAATTAATCTAAGTCCTATGGATCACTACCAACTTTTCTGATCATTTTAAAATTTTCGGGTCAAACTGGTTGTTCTAATCATCAACCCAAGCTTTTTGGGTTACTCTCATCTTTTCTGGTCATTAATTTCAGTCATACGAGTTGCCACCAACTTTTCAGGTCATTTCAAGTCTTCCGAGTTACCCCCAGCTCTTCCAATCATCATTCAGAGTTTTTGAGTCACTCTCAACTTTTCCATTTGTTCTGAGCATTTTGGGTTATCGCTAGCTTTTTAGATCATCATTTCAAGTTTTTTGTGGTTCTCTCCATCGTTTTGATCATTCCAAGTCTTCTGAATTGTCACCATACATACGATTACTATTTCAGGTCAATTCCAATCATCAACGTTGACTGTGCCATATCCCTGTCTTGTATTAGGGCATGCAAAGCATGCCCTACCTTTACTATCTAGATAGGGGTGCAATATGCATGCCCCTTATTTGCCATCAGAGTGAGGGTGCGCTGTGTGCGCCCCTAGTCTGAGGGCGCCTTGGGTGCACCCTTGATCCTAGGGTGCCCTATGTACACCCCCACTATGAGGAGCATGCTCAACAGAGAAATTCTTCCACCTTTCTCTGATGTTCTTTTAGTTTGTTACCTTCCAAATCAATTTTGGAAGGCTTCCTTTTAAAAAGTCTTAATTTGTACCACATTTCCAAGTGTAGGGCACGGTCTCCATAGTACATCCTTTATTTAGCCATTTTCAAGAAGGTTCTTGGTAGATTTTAGCATTTTGGTCGACTGCACCCCCAAGGGTGTGGTCAAGGCTCCCTAGAGGTGGGGGCACGCCCAGCACCACCTCCTCTTATTCTTCATCTAGGGGCATAGTCAATGTGCCCCACATTTGTTCTTAAACCCAAGGAATGATGGTCTGTCTTCCTTATTTTGCACCAGTTTTGTTCTCCTATAAATTCATGGCATTGGCAAACGTGCTAGGGTTAGAATCCTTATCCTTTAGCCACCCTAGACTCATCCCAAGATCCTCCAATCATTCTCTTATTGTCTCGGTACAAGAAGTTGGACCAAAGAGAGAGAGAGAAGTCTAATCGGTATCTTCCTTATTTTTGTTATTCGGCTTCCATAGACTTGTATAGGTATATTTTGGCTAAGCCTCCTTCAAAAGAAGTGTTTCTCATCAAGTTTCCTTACATATCAAACAAGTAGAATCAAATTTTATGTCTCCTTGGCTCATGGTGATATTTGCATCGGCACTACATAGGTGGATCTAGTTTCTACACTATTATGTTGCCACAATCTCAGTCAATTTTTGTCTCCTTCTAGGTAGATTTAACTTAGAAACTCTTTTGATAAATTGTTCCCTTCTAAATTATTTTTTATTTTTAACAATAATCAGTCAATTCTAACCTCTGTGGTGCCTGTAACGCTTCATGTATCGATAGTGTGCGGGCGGTTCCTAGACTTGCACTTCTTGGCACTAGAGTTATCAAACAACTTTTGACCTTTTACTAGAAGATTCAAGCCAACTTATCTTCATTTTAAATAACTCTTGCTAAGTTATATTTATTTTAGAACAAACAATATTCTATTCTGACCTCCAGATTGTTCATGGTGATTGCTGCATGGTGATCATGCCACCAGATTGTGCCTTTCTGCATCTCTTCTCTTCAACAATTTATACAAGATTCTCCTGACTCCTGACGAAGAAGTCATCAACATAGAAATTTCTTTACTCTTGATCTTTTTTCTATTGCAACAAACTATGTTCAATTCTAACGTGTATACTACCTATGATGATCTCTACACTGAAGTCACACCAAAAGGAGTCTACTGCGCCCTTTAACCTAGGGTATATTTGCCATGCCCCTGAACCCAGGTGCACTGATCATGCCATGGCCTGTGTCAGGCTACTAGATTTGTATTTTCTTTTTCGTTTTAGCTCAAATTTGACGTGTTCCAACTCCTACTTATTATTTATTCACTTAACATCATTTATATATCATTTTTATTAATTTTTGCATCATTTCATACATTATAAAAAGTCAAAAAAAAGTTAGGGATAACCCTAAAATAATGAGTTCCAATTCGATTATCATTTTCATGTTATTCTCTTTACATTTACTACACTTTACACACTTCTAATCTGTGTTTCACTTGTTTTCTTCTCTTCTAGTTACACTGGTACATCAAGTAAGTGGTGGTTGAAGACTCTTCTTCATCATCCAGCCAGAGAAGAATAAGGTTGAACCTGCATACACACATCTCCCAGTGTTAAGGTAAATATGGTCACATCTTCTAGTATTTCGTACTTCATCTATTTAACTTTGGAGCCCACAATTCCTAGTGACCAAATATTTCTATTTACATTTCCCACTCTTTCTCTCATTCCCTTTTTATTTTTACTTTCATCATTCTTCTCCCACAAGACCCGAACCGTCTCTTTGGCACCCAAGTGACGCCAAGGACCAAAAGTTCATTGATTAATGTGAGTGTGGGCTGAGGTGAGAGTTCCTTCTTACTTCAATTTTTGAGGTCCGACTTAGACCCCATTTTTAGAGTCCACACAACTTAGAGGTGGTGAAGATGAAGAAGTTTATCTCAAGTATTAGACTGTCCCTTCCATATCTTATCATGTCTTGTTATTTTTAAGAAACAATGGGATATTGTATGAGTAACGAAGATGATGTCTCATTAGAAGTTTAAAACACCTCTATGGTGATACCATTTGATCAAAGAGATTGTAGCTTATATAGATATAGTTAAAGACAAACTATATAATGTTAATAACATTGCAAAACCACAAGCAGATGAATTAACTCAAAATCTGTTTAAGTGTCACTTCGAGCTGATAGTGATTAAACAAATAGGTGATTGGCTTTAGTGTAAGTAAGGTAAGAGATTATTAGAAATGCATTCACTAAAAGCCAATTATACTTTAAAGAGAGTATTACACTTTAAAGTCAGTGTAATATTAACCAACTTGTACCCTAAATGCGAAAAGTGAGGGGTTAAGGATGATTTTTAAGAAGTCGGATTAATTTTATGCGACATATATCTTAAAGTTGGACTCCAACTTTCAAATTTCAAGTGAAAGTTGGTTTTTGGCGACTTTCACAAAAGAGTGTTAGTTATGTAATTTTTTAGTGTATTAGTTTTGTAAATAGAAAACAAACAGTCTTATGGGGTGTTTGGTTGCATGATAATAAAAATTTTTGTTTTAATTTTTAAAAATTGTAAGAAAACTTGTTAAAAGAGGTGTTTGGTAACCATGCTAATTTTATGTTTTAAAAGTGATTTTCTTCTTAAACAAAAAAAGAAGGTCTCATCTCTTTCTTTTTTCTTGTGGTCCCCCACTTTGTTTGGTCATGTGTGGTAGTTAATTTTTTTTGTAATCACATCCCTCCAAACATGATAATTTTATGTCATGAGTTGGTTCACTTTTTATTTTAATACAATTTTTTATTATGAAAGTGTACAAAAAATTATCATGCAACCAAACGCCCCATTAGTAAAAAACCACAAAGACATTCCAAATGAGTGGCCGCACAGTAGCCGGGCAATGAATTTAATTTTTTCTAGTTAAATTAGGTCTATATATATCACTGTACGAGGACATTCTTCGAACCAGCAATATCGTTCGATTGCCTACCTTTACACACACACACACACACACACACACACAGAGAGAGAGAGAGAGAGAGAGAGAGAGAGAGAGAGAGAGAGAGAGAGAGAGAGAGAGAGAGAGAGAGAGAGAGAGTCCACCACTTAAAATTAATTGAAGACCTGGTAATGTAAACACGCAGATATGGCGGGGGTGGGGGGGGGGAGAGAGAGAGTCCACCAGAGAGAGTCCACCACTTAAAATTAATTGAAGACCTGGTAATGTAAACACGCAGATATGGCGGGGGTGTGGGGAGTTGAAACCTTTGCATGTGAGAGAGCCTGAGAGTCCACCGCTTAAAATTAATTGAAGACCTGGTAATGTAAACACGCAGATATGGCGGGGGTGGGGGGGAGTTGAAACCTTTGCATGTGGCCTGTCGCATATGCAAGGTACACCCCTACAAGTGCTTGCATTATTGGAGACACGCATGTGGGGGCGGTCAATGGGTAGGGCTGGCCCGCGGGCCAGCGGGCCGGGCTAGACTTCGGCTACGTTTCGGGCCTAAAATATTCATCCGCGAGTTTTGTTGGGTCAACCCACGGGCTACACGTGGGCTGAACTCCAATGGTCTTCGGATGAGGTAGAAAATTCAGATACGTCAGAACTACGCTCCTTACACTAACATAAAAAGTTATGTTATATTTATTTTTTATGTTAGTATAATGATATAAAGTGTTGATAAATTAACGATTGATTATGATTAAATCAAACATATGATAATATAATCTTTTTATCTTATTTCACATGTCGCAACTTTCATAATGTTTTATTTTATTATTATATACTTATATTGTATTATATTTTAAAACTAAAAAATGAAGACAAGATTATATGATTTTTATTCTGATTTATTAATAGATTATGCATTTATTTATTTTTATCTAATTCAAATAAAAATTTTGAAAATTTCTGATCGCATCCTATCTGTTAACGTTACATATATACCTCCAGCAAAGTTTTGATTCTACTATGTCCCTAGTCACTCAGGTGTTGTAATATTTATATCTCTAGTTACTCGGTTGTTGTAATAATTAAATATTTTAATTAATTATACATTTTTTAGTTGGTATTATTTTTTATCACAAATACAGAGATCACCATTAATAAGACACATCGTTGGTAAGATCGTAGAAGTTATTAAAGTTTTTTGGTTTGATGTTTAAAAAATTAAAAATATATATGAAATATATCTTATAATATGTTAAAAAGAACGGGCCGGGCCGGGTCGGGCCGGGTCAAACTTATCTTTTTTTTGTGCCGGTCCGGATTGGGCCAAAATGTAATACGGGCCGGGCCAGGCCGACCCATTATATATTGGAGCTGGCTTTGTTGGGTCGGCTGCGGGCCGGGCCGGCCCGGCCCATTGACACCCCTACACGCATGGAAGGTACAATAATGGAAATGAGATGGTAAGCCCTATTAATGAAGGAGGAGAGGATGACCGTGTCGGGACAGAGCGTACTCCAAGACCTCGCTATATCAATTTCTCGATACATTTAATATATATGTATTATGGGTGAATGCTCCAATTTTCCATTGCATTATTGGGAGGGAGTCGCTTACCAGGGAACAAGAAACAAGGGAAGAACATGGGTGCAGTGGGCCCAACTGGCGTGGTCACCAGAGCGAAAGATGCGTGCAGCAATTGGTGTTGGTTCTGATTTTCAATTCTTTATACTTCGATTAACTGATAGTTAAATTATTATTATTGATTTTGTCGGCCGCGCGTGGCGCGGTTGGCACGGCGCCACCCCCGCGGGGGGGGGGGGGGGTGGCGGGGGTTCGATCCCGGCGTGTTACCGCCGGGACCACCTCCCCATGGGGGGGAGGTGGTATCCAGGTGGTATCCATGCCTCGCCGGCGCTGTGCTGCGCCTGGAGGTTGGCCGCTGGGCCATCGTCAAAAAAAATAAAAATAAATTATAATTGATTTTGACGTGATTTCACTTTTTCTACCAAACGGCAATTAATTTCTAACTGTAAGTTTACTAGAGAACTATATTATTGAAGATATAATATAGGAAAACAAGTTGAGAGTCAAAATATGTCACATCCTGGATTTTAACAAGTACAGCGGGATAATCCGACAACGCGATCTGAGAAAATTAACCCCGTAAAAACATCAGTTTGGAAAAAAAATGAAGATAACTAGGTCCCAGTTTATACATCAATAGAATCAAATTAAATACATTGCTATACTATAATCTAAACAAATCTAACTACCGTCTAAATTACAAGAATCATCTAATTTGCTTTCCTAGGAATCAATCCATCACGCTTCTGTTGCTCTAAACCTGATTACCTGAAAATTGATAAGAGGAATGGAATGAGTACGATGACTCAGTAGACACCCCATCATCCGCCAAATCGGATAGCCAGAAGGTCCTAAATGTTAATTAAATAGGTATCCAAACCTACACCAATTATATGTAAATATAGACTAATCAATACATTAGATATTTGACTTAATCCACATATTTTTACACCCCAACTAACACCTATAAACACATCAACCAGCACCTATAAACACTTTAAAAAGATCTGAAATGATGAGGTAAACACATGCATAATCACCTACAATATGCTTCATATGATGATACCACTACAAATGAGACAAACCAAACATACACCATGCAACACAACCTGATACTTGACAAAATAAAATACATCACTACACTACCTATACCATATCATACAATAATGCATCTATCCTCTAATAAGAATCTGTCACGCCCCGAATTTTAACAAGCATAGCGGGATAATCCAACGACGCGACCGGGGAAAATTAACCCCGTAAAAAAACAACGGTTTGGGAAAAATGAAGACAACTAGGTCCCAGTTTATACATCCACAGAAACAAATTAAATACATTGCCATGCAATAATCTAAACAAATCTAATTACCATCTAAATTGCATAAGAACCATCCAATTGCTTTCTCATGAATCGATCCACCACGCTTCTGCTGTGCTAAACCTGATTACCTGAAAATTTGATAAGAGGATTGGGATGAGTACAACTTAGTAGACACCCCATCATCTGCCAAATCGGATAGCCAAAAGGCCCTAGATGTTAATTAAATAGGTACCCAGACCTACACCAATTATATGTAAATATAGGCTAGTCAATACATTAGATATATGACTTAATCCATGTGTTTTACACCACCAACCAAAGTCTATAATCATACCAACCAGCACCTATATGCATCACATCATGACCTAAAAAGATGGTATGAACATATGCATAGACACGTACTATATGCTACATATGATGATATACTACAAATGAGACACACCAATACACCATGCAACATAACCTGATACTTGACAAAATAAAATACATCACTAGACCACCTATACCATACCATGCAAAATGCATCTATCCTCTAACAAGAATCACATTCACACATATGCACCTATCCTCTAATAGATGCACATATCATGTACACAGATTTTCATTAGCAAGGAATGCGTCGTCTTGCCAACTCAACCAGCTACCACCAGATCTATCATATATAAGTACCATATACTAATCGAAAAACCATAGTGCACCTAGGCAGTGGTGGCACGTAGGATGCCCGCGGGATCTGGGATCAAAGGATGCACCAGACGGTTCTAACCCCTCGCTGCCCTCGAGTCACGACTAACTAGTCTGGTGTAGCTCAGTTTTCCATTCACAGTTCCAATGCATCATGCATCCACCTCAATCACGCCATGCCATGACCACCAATATGCAAGATCAATGAACATCGACATTACTATGCCATGACATAACAACACAAACTATGAACATTAACTTGAATATATACACAACTGATCAATGTTAGATAACCATGCTCAAATTGAACTAAGATGAGACAATAACAACATACAAACACCTAAGCATGATTAAACATGGACATAACTAGATGCTGGAAGATTAATCACCATAACCTCTAATTTTTGTTAACCTATGATCACAAACATAACAAGGTTAACTCAAATATATATTCAAGCTAATATGTAACCGGTGACAAGCTAGAAGGAACAACAATACACTACTAACTAAGCAAGATTTCATATACACATAATAGAGACATAAACATATATCATCACATGATACTATACACATCTATCTAACTAACCCATGTCCACTCACAATTTAAGCACAAAATCATAACTACACACACCATTTAATTAAAAGGTCAATTCTATAGATCATTGAGAATTAAAATAGGAATTTTTAATGATAGTAGACACGTCAAGGATGCCTACCAGATCGACGCTAGAAGAGTTGGAAACTGACGACCGAAAACGATATCGAATGACGGCTACGCGGTGTACAATCCAAACAACTCCAACGAGATATCTCCTCTATCAAGATTGCTGGAAAAATAAAAGATATAGAACAGAGGGTAAGCCATCGGATCAAGGGAAATTGAAAGAGGAAATTTAAATAAAATAATATCATGATAATAGACAATGGATAGAGGAGAGAGAAGGATAGAATAGGAGAGAGAGGCTCACCGTGGCGATATAAGGGGGTGGCGCATGGCGAGCGCACGGTGGCCGGCAGGCGGAAGGCGCCGCGCGCGGCGACGCTGGCTGCGGCGAGGCGGCACTGACGTCGGCAGGCTGACGCACGCGGTTGACCGCGTGGGCGGAGGCGACGGCCGGGCGCGCGGCGGCCGTGGCCGCGCGCGGAGAGGCACGGGCGGGCGGCTGGCCGCGCGGGGTGCGGTGCGGATGGCGTGAGGATGGGACGGCGGCCATGGGCGATGGTGGGACGGCCCGGGGCTGGCCGGGGACGGCGACGCGCGGTTGCGCACGCGGCCGGGCGATGGGCCGACGGGCGATGGGGGGGGGCAAGGCAGCGGCATCGCACGGCGCAGGCGGGAAGGCGGCCGGGCGGTGGGGGCGGCGACGCGCTCGCGGAGGCGGCGCGGGCTGCAGGCTGCGGGCGCGGCGGAGGGCGGAGGGTGGAGGGTGGATGGCAAGGTGGCGTCCACTGCTGGCCGCGGGCGCAGCGCGGGGGTGGGGTGGCACCGTGTGGGGAGGCGCGCGGCGGGCGCAGCAGTGTGAGCGCGGAGGTGGAACGGCGTTGGCGGCGATGGCCGCGCGATGGAGAGAGAGAGAGAGAGAGAGAGAGAGAGAAAGAGAGAGAGAGAGCAAGGCGAAGGCGAGGGGAGAGAGAGAGAACGAAGAAGAAAAAGGCAAGGAGAGAAGGAGACGACGGTTTTGGAAGATGGTTATTGAATAGAGAGGGATAAAAATAGAAGGAGAGATATTATTAGAGGGGAGAGAGAAAATTAAAATAAGTTAAATAAATAATTAATATCAACTATAAACTATTCACTAAACTAATAAGACATGATATAAATAAATAAATAAAATATTACCTATCTATATAAACATCTTAAAAATAATTTAAACACCTTACGGAAAATAATTAAAAAGACTACGATAATAACCTAAATAATGTTTCAAAAACCCAGAATATTACAGAATCACATTCGCACATATGCACCTGTCCTCTAATAGATGCACATATCCTCTACAAAGATTTTCATTAGCAAGGAATACATCGTCTTGCCACCTCAACTAGCTACCACCAGATCTATCATATATAAGTACCATATACTAATCGAAATCCCATAGTGTACCTAGGCAGTGGTGGCATGTAGGATGCCCGCGGGATCTGGGATCGAAGGATGCACCAGACGGTTCTAACCCCTCACTGCCTTTGAGTCACGACTAACTAGTCTGGTGTATCTCAGTTTTCCATTCCTAGTTTCAATGCATCATTCATTCACCTAAATCATGTCATGCCATGATACACTTACGCAAGATTAAATGATATAAACTATACCATGCAATTAATAAACATACCACCAATGCAAATAGCATGATCAACCACACCTAAACAACCTATGCATGATCTAGAACCATAAAATGACAAGAATAAGAAAATACTAACATGTTAGGAACATAACCAATCAGACCCTATCACCTAAATTAATGACAATAACATAGCCAAAACAGATGTAATAAACTAGATAAATATTATCAAATCTTATTAACCTATCACCACACTTATATAACAAGTTAACTCAAACCGTATAACAAAAAGGTAGTTAAAAACATACTAACTAAAAGAACTAAAATTAGCTAACAATCTACTAAATTAACATGATGAAGATGATAATTAATAGACACATCAAGGATGCCTACCAGAACAGTGCGGGAAAAGTCGGAGATCGGCAATCGAAAACGATATCGAACGTTGATGACGTGATGCACAACTTGAACCAATCGAAAAGGCTATCCCATGGCACCTTGGCTGCTAAAAAGGATCTGAAAATGTACCAATGGATCAAGGGGGAATAGAGAATAAAATTAAGGGGAATAATATCCTTGATAATAGGAGAGAAAGGAGAACAATATAGGAGGGAGAGGAAGCTCACAGTGGTGATAGGGGCGGTGGCGCACGGAGGGTGCATGGCGGCCGGGGGGCGCAAGGCACCGTGCTCGGTGACGCTGGCCGCGGCTGGCCGCGGTGAGGCGGCGCTGACTGAGCACGGCATGTGGGCGACCACGTGGGTGGAGGAGGCTTCTACCGCGGTGGCCGATCACGCGGAGGCGCATTGACCGGGGGTGGCACCGGGCGAAACGCGCACGCATGCGCGAGGGCGGTGAGGCGGCCGGCGAGGCGGTGCTAACGTCGGCGGACGACGCACGCGGTTGACCGCGCGGAGGCGTTCGTGGTGAGTGGGAAGAAGAAGAGGCCGGCGGCGCTAGCTCGCGGCGGTGACGAAAAAAGAGAGATGCGGCTGACGACGGAATCGAGGCGAAGGGGGAAACGCGGAGACAAGAGGTGATGACAGAAAGGTGCCAGGAACGGTTTTGGAGAGGGAAAAAGGGAAAGATTCGGCGATGGTTTCGTAAGAGAGAAAGATAGGGAAGAGGAATAGAAGGCGGCAGTGGAATTAAGGTATCAAAAAGAGGAAAAAAACTATCCGAAGGAGGATATAAATAAGGGTTGGAAAATAAGAGGAAAAAGAAGAGAGACTAAATAACTAAATAGCACCTAAAAAAATAAAATACAATGATCTACTAAATAAAAAGGCACTATATAAATAATAATAATAATAATAATAATAATAATAATAATAATAATAATAATAATAATAACACTTGCGTATCTATATAAACGTCTTAAAATTAATTTAAGTACATTACATAAATAGTTAAAAAATCCACGATAATAACTTAAATAATGCTATGAAAACTCAGAATATTTCAAAATATCACCTAACGCCCTCCGGTGGAATGAACTCTTTCAATGACTAAAATAGATCGACAACTTCTTTATAATGTACATTTAACATAAAGTGACACATTTATGATTATTAAAAAATTCAGTAATATATTTTACTAATCCTGCCATGTATTTACTAATCATTTCCTAGTTTTTACTAACTTCTTTACATGTTTTACTATTCTTTTCGGTATTTTCATAACGCTTTCAATAGTTTACTAATTTTTACAAATACAGTGACTAGAGGTCAGAAAAAATGGAGAGGGTTGAAGATGAAATAGGTGCTCTTTGCTTGAGGATTTGTACCAATTTCATTAGTATTTATAGAACCTAGAGTTTTTCATAAGAACACTTTAGGGTGCGTTTGGGAACATGCTAGAAGTGCTTTTTTTCTACTTCTCCTCCTATAAGAAGTTCTTCTTATTTTAGATATGGTGTTTGGATGTCCGCTAATATTCACTTCTCCTTCTCACAGAAGGAAGAAGGAGTTTTTTTCTCCTTCCAACTTCAGAAATTCTTCTCCCGACATTCACCTCCCACTGGCCAACAACTCCCTCCACCCTACGGAGCCCCCTGCACCGCGCGATACCACCCCTACGGAGCCCCCCGGCGGCATCCCTTCCCCCGGCGGCGAGTCCCCTTGGCGAGCCCCTCCCCCCGGCGGCGGCATCCCTCCCCCCGGCGGCAAGTCCCCTCGGCGAGCCCCTCTCCATCCCTCCCCCCGGTGGCGAGTCCCCTCGGCGAGCCCCTCCCCCCGGCGGCATCCCTCCCCCCGGCGGCGAGTCCCACCGGGGAGCATCCCTTCCCCTCAGCGAGCCCATGACCCCGGCGGGCATCCCTCCCCCCGGCGGTGAGTCCCACCGGGGAGCATCCCTCCCCTCGGCACGAGCACCCCTCCCCCCCGGCAGCTAGCCCCTCTCGCGAGCCCCCCCCCCCCCCCGGCGGCGAGTCCCACCGGGGAGCATCCCACCCCTCGGCGCGAGCACCCCTCCCCCCGCGCGCCTAGCCCCTCTGCGACCCCCCCCCCCAGCGCACCCTGTCGGGAAGGACTTCTTTTTTACAAACAAAAACATATCTAAACAATTTTCACTCCGATTAAAAAGAAGTCCTTTCTATTGAAATGCCTTCTAGAAGAAAGTGCTTCTCCGCGAAGGACTCCGACTAATTTGCCAAACGCACCCTTAGTTTCTAAAAATTACTTCCATGCCACCATACTAACATATCACCTTTACTTGTGTGATACATTATGCCCAATAGTTAATTTGGTTGAGACTTACGGGGTGTTTGGTTGCATGATAATGGGGACTTTTATTTTAATTTCTAAAAAATGTAAGAAAAGTTGTCAAAAAAGGTGTTTGACTACTTTGACAATTTTATATTTTGAAAGTGATTTTCTTCTTAAACAAAAAAAAGGTTTCACTTCTTTCTTTTTTTCTTGTGGTCCACCACTTTGTTTGGACATGAATGATAGTTACTCTTTTTTGTTATCACATCCCTCCAAACATGATAATTTTATGTAATGAGTTAGTTCACTTTTTATTTTAATATAATTTTTTATCATGAAAGTGTACAAAAAATTATCATGCAACCAAATAGCCCATTAACAATTTATTTGGTAAAAGCTACATTCTATGATCACAAACAACTTTGGGGATGATCACATTTAACCTTTCCATCAATAGTTACCACATGGATATAAACTTACATCCATCCAATGACCTAATTGGATAGGGGTATGGCACCAAAAGTCAAACCCTTAATATTGCACCTTGAGATCATATACTTATAATTAGATAAATTGTAAAACTCTTTTTGTAATTATCCACTATGCTATGGCCTAGAATTTAGATTACTATTTAATAGGACATTCTCTCTTACTTATCGAGAGTGAATAATCCGTTGCTTTCTGCTCAATTGTCTCTACCAAGTTTTTCTTATACCCGTTCCATTAACTATACTAGACAATCAAACTAGGTGATTGATTAATCAATAGTCAAGGCATAAGGTAAACCCAACAAGACATCTTTTGAAACCTAGGTCAAACGTCCATCCGTGCAACCATGATGATACAACATCTTGATAGAAAGTTTAGTAAAATACTTTTCAAGGTTTCGATTGTACTCATTCCTCTAATAAGCATTGGTATATATATCTTAGTGTTTTCATATTAAGTACTAATAAGATCTATCATTCTCATCTTATGAGAAAACATCACATACATTAGTTTATTTGTATCCTTAATGTCCCATCTCAAGAATCTTAAGATTAGGCCTAGGCACATTTACATCACGTACCTCTAGATGATTGATCTAATTGTTAGGATCTCATTATGATTTAATTAGAATTGCTTGTGATCAGGGACTTTATTTCGGTATACATATCTAACAAGAGCTAGTAATGAAGATATAATAATTGAATGAGAGATTAAAATAAATGCAAAATCATGTCATATATGATTGGCTTAGAGAGTGTACATTTCTATCCCTCATCATATGAAAAGACATAACATACACTATTCTATCAATTCTTAATATCTTATTATAAGGATCCTATAATTAAGAACATTTTGATCACATATCCCATGATGATTGATCATTTTATAATAATCTCATCATGATCTAATCATTATTACATACTATCAAGAACTTGATTATGATATACATATCTAAATAATGCAAATTTTGGCACCAAATTTTTTTATCTAGCTCGCTTAATTCTGAATTGAGCAATGCTGAAGTTAGTCTGGAAATCTGACTGATATTCAGTAAAAAGAAGGACCATATGGTAAAAAGAACCTCTGGAAATGCCTTGGCATAGCTCAATAGGCTCTAAATGGCCAAGAGAATGAGTTCATTGCATAGCCTTGGTTGAGAGCTTCACAATGTTGCACAAAACATAGAAAATGGACACTAGAAGATTAAAATGACTATTTTGCCCCCGACACATCGGGAAAAGTTGGGACTCTATCAAAAGGATCCAACTTCACCACATAGTAAGTAAAAGATAGTACTAGACAACACTTGAAATAGATCAAAAATCCAACTACCAGTTAGAAAGTTATTCAGAAAAGATCAAATCTTGGCAAAAGTCCATACCCTATCACGTTAGCGGCATAATTGTCCAATCAAATTATAGATTCACCTACAAACTGAAAATTGTGATTTCCTGGTCCATGACTTGAGTCTCAGGGATATTGATGCATCATAATTAAAATTTGGCCAACAAAAGGATTTAATTGCACTCAATTGTAATTTTTGATATTATCGACACCAAGATCACATCGATTAGGGAAATTAGCAAAATCAGAGATCCAATACAATTCAAGAGATATTAGCTACATATCTTGATGGAGCACAGGATAAATGGCCATTAGAGCTCATTTCAATTTTTTCAGGTAAATTTAGGTTGTATTTAATTGATTACGGCCAGAATTAACGATGTCTGTCGGATCAAGAGCATTTAGATTGATGAACTAGATCAGGTCTCTTTTCCCTTGTGCACACATCAGCCCTGCCTTGGGTGTACACCAGCTTGCCCAGACTTCTCCTTTAGTTGTAATTCTTCTCGGTGAAGACTTCTTCATAAGATGGGACTCTTACCCTTATCCTATCTCATATTATCACATTATCTCTTATTCTTTTTATCACTTAAACTCTTGGTTTGTAGGAGACTAAGCAAGATAAATCTTGGTGTGCCAATTTCTCTTCAAACATTAGCTTGTGTGGACAAACAACTAGGAGATAGGAGTTGGTGGCCAACACCTCACCTATGTGCACACCTCGAAGACTCCCCTTCCGATGGGACTCCCTCTCTATTAGAACACTTCATCCAGAAGACTACTCATTGCACTATGACTCCTAGCCTTATCTCCCAGCAGATCAGATCGATTAATCTCCCCATTGGAAGGAAGATTTGGCTAACAAAAGGCCCTGGGCATTGCCTTCTTGCACCTCACCCATCAGATTGTGTAGCCAACCATTCAACCAGCTCTATCGAGCGTGCCAATCTTTCTTTCCTCACTTCTCATCCTTTCAACTCTAGCAATAGAAGAGGAATAAGAAGGCTAGTCTTCTTTCAATGCCAACAACAATAAGGTGAAGGCTTCCTCCTCCTTCCATCAATAGTAATAGCAGGTGCAACATCCTACAACTAGTAGTGGCCTGATCTTCTTCATCCTATAGTAGGACCTGTGGCAAGACAAGGAGAGGAAGAAGAAGAGAAGGGAATGCCAACCTTCCACCTTCAGCAAGCCCCTTTGTGGCCTCTCATCTCTAGAAACAAGAGAAAGGCTAGCCTTCCTCCTGACGATAGCATCAGCAGCACCAATAGGAGGTCTCCCCTGTGTAGCCTCCCCTTCTCCATCCGACGTCAACACCACCAAGGGGAAGAAGGCCAGTCATCCCATCTTCTTCAAGTAACAACAGCAACAACATCTTCCTCCATAGCAAGACCTACGCATCAAGAAGTGATGGAAATGCATGCCCTACAAGTCAATCATATGTGATATGATTATACATTTCTTATATTGTCTTATTCAAAATAAAAGTCATTTATTCATTACCCTCTCTTGATCACATGCAATGCTGATTGAATCATGATAAAATCAATTATCTAGACACTAGTGATCTAAATGTTCCAAGTCATAGGTCCTTGAGATTGGGCATTAAGGATCCGGACAAATTTGTGTATGTGATATCTTCTCATATGATGAGAATGATCAATCTCATTGGTCATTAGTATGAAGACACTAAGATTCATATACAGGAGATCATTAGTAGAATGAGTTCCTTGAATTGGCCATCTTAGAAACCTTCATCGGTATCTTACTGAACTTTCAATCAGGGTATTCTATCATCACTATGGCATGGTTTGATCTTCAACCTGAGTCACCAAAGATGTCTTGTTGGGTGTACCTTGTACCTTGATTATTGACTTACGGATCACCACAATGATGGTTCGGTATAGTTAATGAATCAGGTGCAAGAGAAACTCAGTGGAGATAATTGAGTGAACAACAAGTGATCGTTCACTCTCGGTAAGAGAGAGAGAATGTCCGATGGAGTAGTACTTGTCGACTCCAGAAACATGTTCCGGATTGGCACCTCAAGAGAAGGAGAAAGATAGAATAAAATAGGGGAATAAGGGAGTGAATTGAAAAACACTCGGAAAGCGGTAAAGACTCCTCACTTCGGTTCCACACTCACATTGATCCCCGAACTTTCATCTCACAGTGTCGCTCGAGCACCGGAGATGGTTCGGGTCATGTGGGAGGAGAGTGAGGAGGAGATAAACTTAAAACATAAATAAAAGGTGGTCACCAGGAGCCGCAGGCTCCACTTTATGGAATGAAAATAGAATGAAAGTTGAATTTGACCGTGTACCTTAGTGCGGGAGATTGGGATATGGGTTAAACCTTCTTCTTCCTCGGCCAGCCGATGAACAAGAGTCTCCAACCGATGCTAGCTTGATAGACCTGTGCAACTAGAACAATAAACCAAGTGAAAGAAACCTATTATAACTATGGGAAATGTAGAAACTATAGAAGAAGAGATGAAACAAAGGAGCAATTGTAATAGAACTCACCGGATTGGGGCGAGCCCTAACCCCTTTTTTGTGTTTTTTTAATTATGTAAAAATGATGAAAATGAAGTAAAAAATGTTCTAATATAGTAAATAAAATGAATGAAACAAGTTAATAAGGACTTATGAAGTGTGTGGCTTAAGTTGAGGACAAGTTGTTTGAAGAAGGCCGGTTCGGGTAGCTTTGCACCCTTCTGGCGCGACTTTGGTGCAGAGAACTCTACAAACGACCCCGATGTCAGAATTGAGTTCCGTTTGTTGGAGTAGACAGAAGACTCAGAAAGGAAGAGTTATTATGTTTATGACTTCTCATAAATCCTCCTGTAGAAGTCTGTACAAATTCTGAAATTGGGCGGATGTGGAAAACAGAACCTAGATGCGCGCTCTCAGTACAACAACCGCCACAAACAAACGGAAAGTCAGAATCAAGTGATGTTAGTTGGAGATGAAAGAGGACGAAGATATAAACAACTTATATGTTGAATACTTTTGCATAAGGAGTCCTGTATTTTCTGCATAAGTCAATGAAGTAGGTTGATGCAGAACGCCCGGATTGAGCCTTCTCCTTCACTTCGGGATCGATCTCTCGACGTCGGACCGGCTTTGGACGTCGGGACGGCCATGGGAGAGAGCTTGGATGACCTCAGGACGAGGTAAGCATGGTGGATTAACCTCAGGTCATTGAGAATGACTATCAATTTCTAGAGGAAGGAAACCGGAGCAAAAAATGGAAACTGGACTGACAGCACCCCCGCTCTTCAAAGAAGACGAGGGCGCACAGGGCGCGCCCTCACTTCGGGGGCGCGGTATGCCTCTCACTGCTAAAATTCATCGGAAACTTACATAAATTGCTAAAATTCGACTTGACATACGTAATTCGCCCTCGAACCTAGGGCGCGGTACAAATAATCGAAAATCATCCCCGGAAACCTTTCAAAAATCCATTTTAGAAGGTACTAATCGGGGCAATTTCCGTTTTTCAGAAACTGACCGCGCCCCCACTTTACAAAGGAACCGGGGGTGCACAGGGTGCGCCCCCTGTTTGAGGGCATGCGGGGAGCACCCTCAGGTTGAGGGCGCGCAGGGCGCGCCCTCCCTTTTGAAAGGGAGCGGGGGCGCGGTAGACTCTCTCTCTTGTGCGCGTGTTCCGCGAGCCGTATCTTGCAAACGAGATGTCCGATTCGGCTCCCGTTTGTTGCGTTGGAAAGATGGCCTTCAAACGCACCTCCTCAAGTTGGCAAACTAGCCGTCATGACTCCTGAGACGTTCACATGGGGCTTTCTACCGGTTTACACTCTCGCGAAAAGCCGAAACCTGTGGCGAAGATCCGAAAGAGCACGGTTCCGGTCGAGAAATCTCAGGTCAAATAGGGATGACTTAAAATGATGACCGAGCAGTTCTGGTATGATCAGAAAGCTCAAAGTTATCGAAAAATCTGAGATTAACCCGGTAAACGTGAAACAAAACTTGGAAAAGCCCGGAAACCCTAAAATTGACTAAACTGGACGTATGGCCATGATTGATGAAAATATTAGGCTAGAATCGACCCGGATGACCCGAAAATACCTGGTGATGACCGGAAAGGCCTAACGCGTGGTCCGGGATACCCGTGTTAGTACAGATCGAAAAAGCCATAACAAAAGCCGTCATTGACCGACGTCTACCGAAATGACTTCTCGGAAACCCTGAATGTTACGGAACACATGCGGGACTCCCGAGACCTTCAGTTATGGACCATTCAAGGTCGTTCATCGTGTAGGCTTCATGTTTTTACAATTCACGTGCGGCTCTCGCTTGAAGATTTTGGCATCATTACGGAAATCATTGGTCCATTCTCAACTCACAAGGGGCTCCGCCAATGTCCTTAGCTTATCTCCACAAGGTAATCCAGATCAGATAATGGTCAAATAAAAGATATCGCCTATGGAATAAGAGTCTGGGGCTCCGAATCACGCCAATTTGGCGTGTCTACAGTACTCTAAATCCTTTGCCATGGTAGATCGGATAATTGGAAAAGGTGTTTTCCAATTGATCCATTCCTGAGTACAAGATTCCATAGGGTTGGATTATTAAGGGGTTGATAGTTGGTGCTGATCCCCTGACCGACTGAGACATTGCATGGACGAGAATTTAAATCTGTGTGGTAACTGATGATGGAAAGACTCAATGGAGCTTGTTTAACTCCCCAAAGTCATTTGAGATCATAGAATGTGGCTTGTACACTTTATGATCAGAAAACCATCAAATCTGTTATCCGATAATATAAAGAATTGTTCTTTTTAAATTTGGCTTCAACCAAATTGACTATTGGGCCTAGTGGGTCACATACATTAGAACTAATTCTGAGGACAAGGCAAAGATGAAAGTATATAGAAGATTTCAGTTTTTGTGAAAATTTGCATCTTCTATATATTAAACGCTTAAGAAGCCAAACCCTATCAAGCCAAAGGGTGGAAGAACATCCTTTGCAGCCTCCTTCTCTCCTCTTTTCTCTAAAAGTAGTCCCTGCATGGTCCAACTCTTTTTTGGAAGAGTTTTTGAGGTTGGAGCGAAGGAGAACTAGTCCTTGAAGGAAGTTCGTGTGGATGCCACTAGAGGCCATCCAGTTGAACAGTTTGAAGTAGCAAGGAATATCCGCTCTTCATCTCTACTAAGGTAATTTTTAAATCCCAAGAATGTATATTCAATCTCCTTCTTAATCGATTTCTGATTTTGTCATTTTGTTTTCAATTAAGCCTAAGACTCTGAATTCAATGAATCAAAATTATTTTAATAGATTAGATTGATTCCTTATAATGGTATCAGAGCCAGGTTAATGTCTTGGTTGAAACAAAAATCAATTTTAGGTTATTTTATGTGTTTTTAGGTTTTCATGAAATTGTGTAAACCTTGTTCTTCATGGAATAACCATGCTTCGTATGTGATACAATATTGTGATTGGTTTGCTCCATGATAATTCATGACATAGGGCTTTTGAAATATGTATGAATCTTGAATTTTAGACCTCTTTAGAGTCTAATAGAGTCCTCAAGATTTGGTGTTTCTGTCTCGGTTACACAGTTGCTCGGATTTTAGGAGGTTTGGATTTCTCCTTTCATAAAGACGAGGAAAACATTATAAATTGTTTATAAGATGGATAATAGACTTACCTTGAGTTTCCTTTTAAGTTTTAGGTATAATCATCCCTTTAAAAGGAGGAATTGAATTTTTTTCGGCAGATATGGTATCCGTGACGGTGGCGATTTCCTCAGTGGATTTCATGTTGAACAGACTTTTTCAGAGGATGAAACCAATCCCAATAGTTTCATGATACTCTAAGGATTCTAAAGATTTTTAAGTATTTTTGTCTTTGATTGGATCTCTGTTTTTGGCTCGAAAAATCCAGTTGTGGTCAGGGTTTTCGCTTCTCTCGCCGCCGCTACCGGGCATGTGAGAAGGATCAGCCGGGTCTGATTCAGACCCAGTTGGTGGTCGACCGAATCTAGGTTTGACCTAGATCTAGGATAGACCAACGTTGGACTGGGCTGGTTTGACCAAGCTTGATCTAGCAATTTTTTATTTTTTTATTTTTAAATTGTCTAAAAATGAAATAAATAGTAAAAAATTCAGGAAAAATAAAAAAATTAGAAATAATTTCAGAAATTATTTAATGAGTCATTGATGTGTTTAATGCCTTATTAAATAATATTTAGATCTATTGTCAAATTATACTCTCTTTTCGATCTTGAAATTGTTTTAAGATCAAAATTAGTGTAAATAATGATTAAATAAATTCTAGAAAATATGATTTGATAGTTTTATATTTATATCATTATTTTTGTGGTTGGCACAAGTTTGGGAATCCCTAGATGTGGTTATTTTCATGAATGGGCTTATCTAAATGCATGTAAATTGTCTATGCATTCTTTTCATGTTATTTATTTCATAATAAATACGATAAGCATGAAATTGAGAATTTCAAAATCTATATACTATAATTTTATGATATAAATGTTATATCATATAATTACCACATATGCGCACTTTGGTCATGTGATGATTTCTTGTGTGTGGTTGGTGATCATGGACTTAGTTTTGATTATCTTGCATTAGTTATGGATTTTGGTAATGTAATTAAATGGGGCTTGTGTGTGCCTCCTCTCTTTTTCTACAATCTAATTGTAAATTCTATCTTCTCCCAAGTTTGAACTCCCCTTGTTTAAAGTCAAGGTTTTTTATAATAAGATGTATATTCATTGGGTTTGCATACCTCGAACCACTTGTAATGACAAGAAGACGGCTCATAGATGATAACTAAGGTGAAGACTGTCGACTCCAGGAATGGGTTCTGGATCGGCACCTCAAGAGAAGGTGAAGATGAAATTGGGGAAAAGAAGAGTGAATTGGAAACACTCGGAAAGCGGTAAAAACTCCTCACCTCGATCCCACACTCACATTGATCCCTGAACTTTCATCTCACGGCGTCGCTCGAGCAACGGAGATGGTTCAGGTCATGTGGGAGGAGAGTGAGGAGGAAAATAACTTAGAACATGATAAGAGAAATTGTGGTCGCCAGGAGCCGCGGGCTCCGCTTTATGTAATGGAAATAGAAAGATGAATTGACCGTGTGTACCTTAGCGCGGGAGATTGAGATGTGAGTTCAACCTTCTTCTTCTTCGGCCGGCCGATGAAGAAGAGTCCAACCGATGTTAGCTTGATCAACCTGTGCAACTAGAACAATAAACCAAGTGAAGAGTTTGGTTAGACTTGTGAGAAGTGTAGTAACTGTAGTAAGAAGAGGAAAAAGAAGCAATTGGAATCGAACTCACCGGCTTCGGGGTGAGCCTTAACCCCTTTTTTGTATATTTTTTTGTGATATAAAATTATGCAAAAAACTAAATAAAAATGATGCTAAAATGATCTTGGATGAATGACGAAGACATAGAAACTTGAATGACTCAAATCGGAGCTAAAACGGAGAATATATCACCAATATGGCCGGACAGCGCACTGGACTGAACGTGCCCTGGGTTTGTGGGCGTGGTGGGTGCGCCCTAGGTGTAAGGGCGCGGTCTGCGCGCCCTTGGTTCGGGGGCGCGTTGCACTGTCTGGCGCAACTTCGGTGCAGAGCTCACCACGGAAGTCCCGATGTTAGAATTGAGTGCCGTTTGCTGTAGTAGATAGAAGACTCATAGAGGAAGAGTTCTTATGTTGATGACTTCTCCTAAATACGCCTGAACAAGTCTGTAAAAAATATGAAAGTGGACAGATATAAAAAGTAAAACCTGGATGTACGCCCTCAGTGCATCAATCATCACGAACAAACGGCAAGTAGGAATCGAGTACCGTCAGTTGGAGATGAAAGAGGATGAAGAGGGGAAAAACTTCGCGACGATTGGTTGATGTAGAATGCCTAGCTTGGACGACCTCAGGACGAGCTAGGCACCGGGGATTAACCTCGGGTCGTTGAGAATGGCCCTCAATTTATAGGGGAAGGAATCCGGTGCAAAATTTAGAAACTGGACCGACCGCGCCCCCGCTTTTCAAAGGGGATGAGGGCGCGCAGGGCGCGCCCTGAAACCAAGGGCGCGTAGGGCGCGCCCCCAGTTCGTGGGCGCGGTCCGCGCGCCCCCCTGTTTCAAAGGGAGCGGGGGCGCGTTACGCATCTCACTGCTAAAAATCGAAAGAAACTTCCGGAAATTGCTAAAACTTGACTTGACATACGTAACGTGCCCCCGAACCGGGGGCACGGTACAAATAATCGAAAATCCTCCGTGGAAACCTTTCAAAAATCCGGTTTAGAAGGTGCTAATCGGGGCAATTTCCGATTTAAAGAAACTGACCGCGCCCCCGCCTTTCAAAGGAACCAGGGGCGCGCAGGGCGTGCCCCCAGTTTGAGGGCACGCAGGGCGTGCTCCCGGGTTGAGGGCGCGCAGGGTGCGCCCTCCTCTTTCAAAGGGAGCGGGGGCGCAGTACACTCTCTCTCCTGCGCGCGTGTTCCGCGAGCCGTATCTTACAAACGGGATGTCCGATTCGGCTCCCATTTGTCGCGTTGGAAAGAGTGCCTTCAACCGCACCTCCTCAAGTCGGTAAACCAGCTGGCATGACTCCCGATATGTTCGCACGGGGCTTTCTACCGGTTTACCCTTTCGCGGAAAGCCGAAACCCGGGGCGAAGATCCGAAAGAGCACGGTTCCGATCGAGAAATCTCGGGTCAACTCGGGATGACTTAAAATGATGACCGAACAAGTCCGGTACAACCGGAAAACCCGAAGTCATCGAAAAATTTGATATTAACCCGGTAAACGTGAACCGAACTCGGAAAAGCCGGGAAACCCTAAAAATTGATCGAAATTGCCATATGGCCCCGGTTGATAAAAATATTTGGCTACAATCGACCCGGATGGCCTAAAAAGACCCGGTGACGACCGGAAAGGCCTAACATGCGGTCCGGGATAGCCGTGTCAGCACAGGTCGAAAAAGCCATAACGAAAGCCGTCATTGATCGACGCCTACCGAAATGACTTCTCAGAAACCCTGAATGTTACGGAACACATGCGGGATTCCCGAGACCATCAATTATGGACCATTCAAGGTCGGTCATCGAGCAGGCTTCGTGTTTTTACAGTTCACGTGCTGCTCTCGCTTGAAGGTTACGGCAATATTCCAGAAATCATCGGTCCATTCTTAACTCACAAGGGGCTCCACCAATGTCCTTAGCTCATCTCCACGAGGTAATCCGGATCAGATAACCGTTAAATAAAAGATATCGCCTATGGAATAAGAGTCTGGGGCTCCGAATCAAGCCAATTTGGCGTGTCTACAAAGACCACTTGGAGAAGAGGTTTTTGAAGTGGAGAGATACCAATTCCTGCAACTAATGCAAGCTTTTAAAGTTTCCACCATTAAGGGTGTTTTATGGTGCATGCTTTGTGATAAGTCCATGATCACCTATTTTCTTTATGCATATTAGATATGTAGATGTGTGCTACTATTTATACCTTAAATATATGATATTCCAGAGGTATACTTATATTTATGTGTAACACATATATTAATGAGACTAAAATTAAAAATCCCTCTTTATTTGAAATTAGGTTGATAAGCGCGGGACAATAGGAATGAATCATGTAGTCTTCCGTTGTTATAATCTCGATGAGCCAATCTTAAATTGGGTGAGTTTGTTGTGTTTCTCATAAATCTCACTCAGTAAGAGATTGGTGATCATGATGAAGGTTTAAAGCCGAACTTTGGGGTGGACCATTCACAACGCCTTGTTGTGTTTCCCACAAGGCTATGTGAAGAATTCATACCTATAGCATAACAAACAGATTTGACCTAACTAGAGTATATGACTTGTTGTGTTTCACACAAGGTCATAACTCTAGAGGCTAAAAGACTAAGAGTTGCAATAGTTGCAACTGGAAAAAATGCCTACCTATTAAGTATGGGGATGACTTAATGTGTTTTTCACAAGGTCATCACCATAAGATTAATGGGATCTTAGTACCCACTAGGACATCATCGAGATGTCCCATCTTTGCATATTGAGAGTTATGCAAAATTTGCCAAAATTAGTGAGAGCATAAAATTAAGATAAAAGGCCTTATCATAATTTTAATGAATATTTGCAATGTTATCTCATTTTAATTATATCTCCTTGTAGATTAAAATGGTGAACCACCCGTTGTGCGGCATACTCAATGCCAACAGGCTCACTGGTCCTATCTTCTCTTATTGGCTCAGAAATGGAGCATTGTTTTCATTGTTAAGTGCATAGCCTATGTGCTTGAGAAGCCACTGCCAGATGAACCATCTAATGATGCTAGCGATGATGAGATCGTCACCTTCCACAAGCACAAGGAGGATTTAACCCTTGTTCAGTTCTACATGTTAGCCTCTATGAGCAATGAATTACGAAGGCAACATGAAAAGATGGATACCATGTCCATGTTGACTCATCTTGAGGAGCTATTTCAAGCACATAGTTGAATAGAGAGATATGAGATATCTAAGAATCTGTTCAGGACAAGGATGACTGAGGGAACGTTTGTGCAAACACACATTCTTAAAATGATAGAGTGGGTGGAGAGGTTAGCTGAGCTCAGGTTCTATATGAACAAAGAGCTGGTAGTTGACCAAATCCTCCAATCCTTACCATTCTCCTATTCCCAGTTCATTTTGAACTTCAACATGAATAAGTTAGAAGGCTCTCTAGCAGAGCTTCTAAATATGTTGAAGACTACTGAAGGCACAATGAACAATGGGAAACCTGCTGTGCTACTTGTTGGTAAGACCAACAAGAAAAGGAAGGCTAATTAGATAGGGAAGAAGGGCAAAGCTAAAGTCAAGAAAGTAGCCAAGTAGGTAGTGCCCAAGGAGAACAAAAGACAATGCTTACATTGCCATAAGGATGGCCACTGGAAGAGAAACTGCAAGTTGTACCTTGTATAAAAGGCAAAAGGAAGGCTTAAAAAAGCTTTAGGTATTTTTGCCATGGATGTCAATTTGTCTTATAGATCTATATCATTGATATTAGATACTATTGTGCATTTCATATCTGCAATGACTTGCAGATGTTGACAAGTAGTAGAAGGTTGCAAAGAGGAGAGGTTGATCTGCAAATAAGAAATGGTGCAAAGGTTGCAACATTGGCCATGTGACAAGCTCATCTCAAATTACCTTTAGGAGATGTCTCACTATTAGATAGTTGTTAATATGTTTCTTCAATTGTTAAGAACATTGTTTCTATTTCATACTTAAATAAATGTGGATCTATTGTGAGCTTTGTAAAATGAAAGTTGTTCCATAGCTATGAATAGTAAATTGTTTTCCAATGGATGTTTGATGAATGGTTTGTATATATTAGATATGCATGCTCTAATAATGTGTATGAATGCACCTCTTAAGAAGAAAAGAGTTGATATAGATCAAAACTTATTATGGCACCATAGGCTTGGTCATATCAATGAGGAAAGACTGGATGCATAAACGTAAATGATTTTGAATGATTGCCCACTTGTGAGTCTTGCCTCGTGGGTAAGAAGACCAACTCTTCATTTATTGGACATGGAGAGAGAGCTACAGAGTTGTTGAAACTCATATATTCAGATGTATGTGGACCTATGTCAACTCAAGCCAAAATAAAATATTCTTACGTCATTACTTTCATTGATGATTTCTCTAGGTATGGGTATGTGTGCTTAATGTTGTAAAAATAAAAAGCCTTTGAGAAATTTCAAGAATATAAGAATGAAGTGGAGAAACAACAAAGAAAGAGTATTAAGACTCTTCGATCAGATCAAGGAAGAGAATACCTAAGTACTGAATTCACACAGTTCTTGAAGGACAATGGGATATTATCTCAAAGGACACCTCCATACACTCCTTAGCTTAATGGAGTAGCTGAAATAAGAAATCATACATTGTTAGACATGGTATGGGCAATGACATCTTTTGCTAAGTTACCTTTGTCTCTCTTGGGATATGCACTTTATACTATCAGTTATATATTAAATAGGATACCTTCTAAGTCTATTCCATCTACTTAATATGAGATATGGAAAGGGAAAAAGCTAGACCTTAAACATATTAAGATATGGTCATACATTGTTAGACATGGTATGGGCAATGACATCTTTTGCTAAGTTACCTTTGTCTCTCTGGGGATATGCACTTTATACTACCAGTTATATATTAAATAGGATACCTTCTAAGTCTATTCCATCTACTTAATATGAGATATGGAAAGGGAAAAAGCTAGACCTTAAACATGTTAAGATATGGTGTTGTCCAACCCACGTGAAAAGACATAACCCTGATAAATTTGAATCTAAGACTGAGAAGTGTATGTTTGTGGGATATCCTAGGGAAACCCATGGATATTACCTCTACCACCTTGATGACCAAAGCATTTATATTGCTAAAAGAGCTGTATTACTAGAGGAAGAGTTCCTCCTTAAAAAAGACAATGGGAGCATGGTAGAACTGGAAGAGGTTCTAGATTCATAACTAGAGGACACTTCTACTAAGGTACTATATAAGGATTATACACAGGTTCCATGTAGGTCTACACGTGTGCCCATCCAAGCTAATAGATATATGAGACATATCTCTAATGGAAGGAGGTAGGTGCAATATATTGAGGATCATGATCCTAAGACCTATGAAGAAACAATATACAATATTGACTCTAAGGAATGGGAATTTGCAATGAAAACCGAAGTGGTCTCTATGTATTCCAACCAATTTTGGAACTTGATAGATCCATCTAAGGGTGCAATAGAAATTGGGTGTAAGTGGATCTATAAATGGAAAATTGGAGGAGATGGAAAGGATGAGACCTTCAAAGCAAGATTGGTTGCTAAAGGATATCGTTAGAGGCAAGTTGTTGACTATGATGAAACCTTTTCAGCAAATTGCTTCGGTTAAGTCCATTCGGATTTTGCTTGCTATTGCTGCAGACTATGACTATAAAATATGGCAAATGAATGTTAAGACAACGTTCCACAATGGTAATCTTATGGAATAGATGTATATGATACAACCTCAGGGATTTGAATCCCAAGAACATCCAAACATAGTATGTAGGTTGTTGGAGTCCATTTATGGACTAAAATAGGCTTCCCATACTTGAAATAAAAAGTTTGATGAGACTGTCAAATCATTTGACTTCATTCAGAATGAAGATGAACCCTGTGTGTATAAGGCAAGTGGGAGTGCTATAGTTTTTTTGGTACTGTATGTGAATGACATACTACTCATTGGGAATGATGTAGGTATGTTATCTTTAGTGAAAGATTGGCTATCAAAGAACTTCTCCAAGAAATATTTAGGTGAAGCAACGTATGTTTTGGGGATTAAGATCTATAGAGATAGATCTAAAAGGATGCTTGGCTTGACCCAATCTATGTACATTGACAACATTGTCAAAAGATTTGGTATGGAAAATTCTAAGAGTGGTCTCTTACCTATGAGACATGGAGTTTATCTCTCTAAGAAGTTATCCCCTTAAACTCCTGAAGAGAGACAATACATGAGTAGGGTACCCTATGCCTCAGCCATAGGATCCATCATGTATGTCATGCTACGTACATTGCCTGATGTAGCCTATGCTCTAAGTGTTACGAGCAGATATCAGGCAGATCTAGGTGAGGGTCACTGGATAGTAGTGAAATGCATCCTTAAGTACTTCAGAAGAACTAAAGATACATTTCTAGTTTTTGGAGGAGCAAACTTGAGACTTCAAGGTTATACAAACTCAAGTTTCTAGTATGATAAAGATGAAAAAAAATCAATATCAAGGTATGTATTTACCTTGAATGATGTTGTACTGAGCTAGAAGAATTCCAAGCGAGAGACAACTATGGATTCTACAATTGAAGTAGAGTACATAGCTGCTGTAGAAGTTGCCAAAGAAGCTATATAGATGAAGAAGTTCATCTCAGATTTAGGGGTTGTTCTTACTATCTCTAATCTTGTCCCATTATTTTGTGACAACCATGAGGCAATTGCACAAGAAAAGGAGCTGAGGTTTCATCAGAGGTCAAAACACATTTTGCGGCATTAACAGATTAGAGAGATAGCAGCTCGAGGAGATATAAAGATAGATATAATATTTTCAGCTAATAACATTGCAGATTCACTAACTAAGGCTTTTACTCGAAGTATTTTTGAGGGTCACCTTGATTTGATGGAGATCAAACATGTAGGTGATTGGCTTTAGAGAAAGTGAAGGATTGATGGAAATATATGCCCTACAAGCCAATTATATGTGAAATGATTAGACATTTCTTGTAATGTCTTATTCAAACTCTAAGATATTTATTCATTATCATCTATCTATATATACACATATCGTAATGAAGTCCTTAATCACATGTAATGATGATTAAATCATGATGAGATCATGATAATGAGATAAATCATCTAGATGCTAGTGCTTAAAATGTTCCAAGTCATAGATCCTTGAGATAAGACATTAAGGATTCGGACAGACTTGTGTATGTGATATCTTCTAAGATGATGAGAATGACCGATTTCATTGGTCATTAGTGTGAAGACATTAAGATACACATACAGTGATTATTAGTAGAATGAGTTCACTGAACTGACCATCTTAAGAACCCTGATCGATATCTTATTGAAATGTCAATCAGGGTATTCTATCATCACTGTTGCATGGTTGGATCTTAGACATGAGTTGTTAAAGATTTCTTGTTGGGTGTACCTTGTACCTTGATTATTAACCTAGGGATCACCACAATGATAGTCTAGTATAGTTAATGAATCAGGTGCAAGAGAAACTCGGTTGAGATAATTGAGTGAACAACAAGTGATCATTCACTCTTGGTAAGAGAGAGAGAATGTCTGTTGGAATAGTACTCTAAATCCTTTGCCAAGGTATATTGGATAATTGGAAAAAGGTGTTTTCCAATTGATCTATTCCTGAGTACAGGATTCCATAGAGTTGGATTATTAAGGGGGTTGACAGTCGGTGCTGAACCCCTGACCGACCAGGATATTGCATAAATGGGCATTTAAATCTATGTGGTAACTAATGATTAAAATGCTCAATGGATGTTATTTAACTTCTCAAAGTCATTTAGGATCATAGGATGTGTTTTGTACCCTTTGTGATCAGAAAACTGTCAAATCTATTATCGGATAATAGATTTGATTTAATTTAAAAGAATTGTTCTTTTTAAATTTGGTTTCAACAAAATTGACTATTTGGCCTAGTGGGTCACACACATTAGAACTAATTCTAAGGATAGGGTTAATAATGTAAATAAATGTAAAATTTGGTTTTTTGTGAAAAATTGCATATTCTATATATTAATAGCTTAAAAAGCCAAACCCTATCAAACTAAAGGGTGGGAGAACGTCGTCCTTGGCAGCCTCCCTCTCTCCTCTCTTCTCTGGAAGGAGTCCCCACATGGTCCAACTCCATTTTGGAAGAGTTTTCGAGGTTGGAGCGAAAGAGAACTAGTCCTTGGAGTAAGTTCATGTGAATACCGCTAGAGGCAGTCCACTTGAACAATTTGAGGTAGCAAGGAGCATCCACTCTTCATCTCCAGTAAGGGATTTTTGAAGTCCCCACAATGTATATTCGATCTCCTTCTTAATAGGTTCTTGGTTCTGTTGTTTCAGTTTCAATTAAGGCAAAGACCTTGAATTGAAGAAATCAAAATTATTTTAAAATCTTAGATTGATTCCTTACAAGAAGAAGGTTGAAGAAAAGAAAGAAAAACATAGTTATTTTTGTCTTTCTTACCTTCTTATACTCCTCCATCTCCTTTCCTCTTTTCGGCATCTATTTTGGCCATCCAAGATGCCCTATACATAGCCCCTTCACACCCTATTTAGGCCCCATTTTGGCCTCCAAACATAGCCCCTTGCTGTCTCCTTAAACCAGCACTATGTGCACCCCATTTGGCCTCCATTCCATGCCCTGTGCATGATAGAAATGTATGCAATACAAGCCAATCATATATGATATGATCTGACATTTCTATATATATCATATTCAATTAATTAAGCAAATCTTCATTAAAATTTCTTATTAGATGTGAATATCATAATGAAGTCGTTGATCAAATACGATGATGATTAAATCATGATGATATCATAATAATGAGATTGATCATTTAGGGGTATTTGATCTAAATGTTCCAAGTCATAGGATACTTGAGACGAGACATCAAGGATCTAGATAGACTAGTGTATGTGATATTTTCTCATTTGATGAGAATGGCCAATTTCATTGGTCATTAGTGTGGAGACACTGAGATACACATACAGGTTCTCATTAGTTGAATGAGTTCACTGAACTGACCGAATTAGAAACCATGAAGTGTATATTACCGAACTGTCAATTAGGGTTTTCTATCATCTTGGTTGCATGGTTGGACATTTGACCTGAGTCGCCAAAGATACCTTGTTGGGTGGAACTTGTGCATTGACCATTGACTTATGGATCACCGTTTAGATGGTCCACTATAGCAATGGATTGGGTACAAGGAAAACCCAATGGAGGTAATTGAGTAGACAACAAGGGATCATCCACTCTCGGTAAGTGAGAGTAAATGTCCTATGGGATAGTACTCTAAATCCCTGGCCAGGGTAGATAGGATGATTGCAAAAGAATTTTTCCAATTGATCCAATTCTGAGTACAAGTTCTTATAGAGTCGGTACACTAAGGAGTTGACAGTCTATGCCGTACTCTTTTCTGACGGGGACATTAGATGGATGAGGGTTTATATCCATGTGGTAACTGATGATGGAAAGGCTCAATAGATATGAGATTATCCCCATAGCCATTTGGGATCATGGGATGTGGCTTGTACCCTTCATGATCGGTAGGTCGATTAATCAGTTATCGAACAACGGATTAAATTAAATTAAATAGAATTGTTCTATATTATTTAGGCCTCAACCAAATAGTCTATTGGGCCTAGTGGGTCACACACAAAAGGACTCATCCACAAGTACAGGGGCAAGGGCGTAATTTATAGAGATTTTGGATTTTTATGAAAAATTCTATAATTCTTTATAAATACTAATGGTTTCAGCCAAACCCAATCAAGTCAAGGGTGAAAACCACATCCCTAGCCTCTGCCCTGTTGACTCTGAAAATTCGACGGGGCCTTCTCCTTTTCAGGAAAGTTCGTGAATCCAGATCGTCACCTCAAGAGGGGAGGAGAAAGAAAGGAAGAAAACTCGGAAAACAACTCTCACCTCGGTCCCACACTCACATTGATCCCCGAACTTTCATCCCTTGGCGTCGCTCGATCACCAAAGAGACGGCTCGGGTCAAGTGAAAGGAGGGTGAGAAGAAAGAAATTAAGACATGTGGTCGCAGGAACCATGGGTTCCGATTTATAGAACTAAAATTGACCGTGTGTACCTTAGCATGAAGAGTGTGGGTTAAAGCTTCTCCTTCCTCGGCCGGCTGATGAAGAAGAGTCCTCAACGCGGTGGGTGCTTGATATTTTGTGCAACTAGACAAATAAACAAGTGAAAAATATAATTAGAACTAGACAAAGAAGAGTAGATGTAAAGAAAACAACATGAAACACACAATTGACTAGAAACTAACCAGATTTGGGTTATCTCTAACCTCTATTTTCCTATTTTTAGTATTAACAGAGTAAAAATAATGCAAAAAATGTTAAAAAATGATAGGAGGATGTATAATAACCAAACAACGATATAGGTAAAAGAACATCAAGATTCTGATAAGAATAGAGAGAGATATGGCCAAATCTGGGTTGTCGAAAAAGCCGAGCAGCAGTCCAGGATCTGCCAGGCACGACTTTTTTTCTGCGCTCGTCACGACAAGTCCTGACCTAAGAATCAAGTGCCGTTTATTGCAAACTGAATAAAACTTGGAGAGAAAGAACTTTTATGAAGAGAGCTCGGGCAGAAGATGTCCACTCGCTTCTGTAGAGGCCGAAGAAGAGAGACCTGGCAGATCACCTGCAGACCAGCCTTCCTCTCTCTTGAACTGACTTTTCTCTCTCCAAAACTCAAAATTATCTTTCTAAAAATCACAAAATCAATGTAGGAGGGAGGTTGGATGTCTTGAGATGCCTGGGGGGTCGTGCTCATGCCATTGGAATGACCAGAATCAGAGTTAATTTATAGGAGAACGGACGGCACGATCAACACTAGAAAATAGGGCACCTTGCGCCCTACCCCAGGGTGCATGCACCCTGGTGCAGGGCGCATGTGCCCCACTGAGGGGCGTATGTGCCTCCCTGTGGGGGCGCATGGCACATTTTGCAAAAAAATCGGTCTTATCCGCTCAATTTGTTCAGCGGTAGAGTCCCGGTAAAAAACTGGTTCCCTCGTGCCTCATGGGTAGGGCGCATGTGCCCTCAAGTGAGGGCACGAGGTCACATGCCTCAATGGTATGTCGCATGGGCACGTGCCCTGGGACCTGGGCGTATGTGACAGGGACCCGGGCGCATGGGACTATTTTTGCACATCCTTCTTCCGGAAGCCATTGCGAACACTCCCGAACTCAGAATTTGACGCCGTTTGTTGCGTTGGAAAGATAACAGGCCAAAGAAGCTTTGTATAGAATTGGATAAGCCATTAAACCCTCCAAAACTTTAGAATTTTGTTCATAAGTTAGGGAAGTGAACTGAAGATCCGGTACAGGTCAAAATGACTCCGACGGCAAACCGGAAAGGCACGGTGTGCAACAAAACTTGTCCGGGGTGTGAATATGACCATAAACTTCAATGCATGATCATTAGGAATTGGTCATTCAGCCAATTTCCTTGTTTACACGATTTATGTGTGGCTTTCGCTCGTAAATTATGGCTTTTTGCGGAAAACTTCGGAAAGAATCCGATTTCGTTCGACGAAGCTCCAAATCAACTTTAAAAGACCCGGCATCATTCCAAGGTCAATCACACATGTTACCCTATAAAACATGAGTTCTATGCTCTGAATTAAGCAAATTTAGCGTGTCTACACTTCCTACCTATAAATCTAATCAAACTTGTTTGCATCTCATCGGGCCTGAAAGGCCAGGGCCCTTTGTGTTCTTTATATGTTGTGGATGTGCACGCTCTCGTCAAACAAGATCGCTATGGCAGTTAATCAGGGGTGTTTGAGTGTTTGCTCGATGTAAATGAACATCAGATATTCACACCATCTGATGGAGAGAGGTCAAAAATATTTTCACAGAACCCGAACCTCGGTTCTATACTTTTCTAATATTACTCGTACTATCTAATATTTTTATGGTCTATCACCTATTTTGCTAGAAAATTCAGATGTCGATATTTCAAAACATATAAAAAACAAAAAAAATCTTTTATAAGAATCAAAATGATTCCCGAGGTTCCCACAAATTGGCATGCCCGGTGGGACTTCTCTTTCCCTTCATCTCTCTGCCATAGAGATCTAAGAAAGTGCACATCCACTATCTGTTTAAAGACTCTCTTCATCTGATCAGGTCGGCCTTGTATGTTTCTGCAGGTTTAATGGAGTTTGACAACGGTGTTCGCTCTTCTGAGGCTTGCGTCAACAGCCGTTGCATTGGTGCCCGTCACTGCCGGCATCACTTTTGGCTGTTTCCCTAAAGTTGTGCTACACCCTAACCGTCTTGGTGCCACACTGGAGGAACCATTCACTACTAAGGAGGAGGTCCATCCCCTCCAAAAGCTTCAAATAGCTTCTGCAAATGTTGCCATACTCTTTGAGGATTCCCTCCTGAAGTTACCTCAGCCGACTCCTCTTCAGGAGTCATTTTGAGTGAATGTTATCACTGTTAACATCGGGTCTACACCCACATCTCCTCAGTCGAGTCTGTGCAAGCTTCAGCTTGAACATGGCTCCCACCGTAACTTGGAGGTTGGTAACTTACGGTGCCCTAGGAACCGTACCTGCCCGGCCACTTTCATCAATACTCCATCTGAGTTTAGGGAAGAGAAGCACCGCCGACCGCGGCTTATCGTTCTACCCCTTGTCAACCATTTCGTTGTTTTGAGCCAGTTGGATGATGACTCACGGGCCCCTTCTACGCCCGTCATTAAGAATATGCCAGCTACACAGGGGAAGAGTCAACCTTCTGCCCATTCCAAGAAGACTAGCCGATCAGTGGCCAAGGATGCTGTTGAGAGGGGGCAGCCCTCTCCTAAAAACTCGAAGACTCGAGCCGATTAGCGGCTCTCAAGATACCAACTCGGGCGAGGGGCCATCCCTTGGCTTGTCTTTCCTCCTTGGACCGATAAGCGGTCTATGTTGAAGAGAACCCGCAGGTGCTACCACCTGCCCCTCAAAAGTTCTATGTAAACAGTCGATTTGCCGACCAACCATTTTGGTTCTCTGCCCAACCAACCGGGGGCAAACTTCCCATGAAGTTTTTGGCTCACCCGGCTGACCGCTCAACGGTCCAGTCCAATAAGACCTGGCAACAGCTGCCTGCTGTAGTAAAGACTCCAGCAGTCAGCGCAACTGCTGATTTTTCATTTCGGCAACCAGTTCCACCGATTGGGGGCATGTCCCCCATTCAAACTTCTTCCCACTGAGAGCCCCGAACAGCAGACACTCATGCCAACTGGGGGCAGGGATTCAGACCCTCTGCCCTGATCTCGTTGGTTTGGTGCCCTAAGGCCAGCATTCCCCTTGTAGAACCACTTGTCTCCAAAGCCTGCCATCCACCTCACCCAGACGAGGGGCCTTCTAGGCTGAAGTCCCAACCAGGGTCACAACTGAGGGCCGTATTCAACCCCCCTCAGCAACCGAAGGCCACTTCTATTTGGCCGAAGGCTCAGTTTGCGCTGCCCCACCAGTGACAGTTTTATCATTTTGATGATGGTCATGCGACCACAACTCCGCGGGAGCTACCACACAGAAGAGGGTTAGTCCTTGATCGAGTTATGTTGTCTGACACTGCCCCCAGACACCAAGTAGCATGGGGGCCAGGAGGCCAGATGCGAGTATACACTTGCTACACTGCAGGTGCTGGTCACCCTGATGACATCCTAGAGGACTCTCAGACTATAATCCATGTTGGGCCCGTCACACGTAGTATGGCCGAACATCAATCTACCATCGCCGTGGAGGGCGCGTGCCATCGTAAGGACAAGGATATTGTGCCAAGCGATGAAGTAGTGGTCATGCCACCGGCCTTGAAGTTAGAAGATCTTTGGAGGGAGAATCAACAGCTTCGGGCACTTCTTGCTAGTTTCGGCTTGCTCCATTCTCAACTAGCACAAGCATCAGGTGCCACCGAGGCTTCAGATGGGCCCTGTATCACTCAAGGAGAACTGCCACCTGTATCACAGCCTAGTCCTACTACTCCCATGCATCCAGCTCCTAGACCACCCATGGATGATGAGATATTCATTCAACCAAAGTACCAAGCCCCTCTGCCTCCACCACAGCAAGATTTTCTTGAGTCCTCTCAGCGAGCTATGATAGATCAAATGATTTCTATGCGTTTGACGCAACATGACGATGGACAAGGTGTGGTGGGCCTCTACCAAGTCCCATACCCACCACATCATTAGTATGTGAAACTTCCTCCTGGTGTCTCTAAGGTGCCCAAGTGCTCCAAGTTTGATGGGTGTGGGTCCCCCAGGGAGCATGGGCTTTATATTACACTCACATGGGTGAGTTGGCACATTGCGAATCGTACTTGCTTAAGTACTACGCCACCACTCTAACGGGCACAGCCTTTGAGTGGTTTTCTAAGTTGAAGCATAGGTCAGTAGTAGATTGGCCTGATCTACAAAGAAAGTTTATTGAGAGGTTTAGTATCTCTGAGTAGCTGCAAACTGTGGTCGAGTTGACCACTATGTTCCAGGGACGAAACGAATCGGCGGTCGACTATATTCGCCGCTGGAGAAATGTATGTATGAAGTGCGCCAATCCACCTTTGCATGAGGAGGCAGTTGCATTGTGTAAGAGAGGCCTTCGGGCTGAGATCCAGAAAAAGGTGTCGGGGACATGGATCTAATCCTTTGATGACTTGAATGTCATGGTTGCTGACATAGAACACTTCTATGTCAATAACCCTTTGGTGGCAGCTGCAAGATCAAGGCCAATAAAGGACAAATAGCCAGTTTCTAGGGATGTCAATGCGGTGGATGTCTTGTCATCTTCTAGACTGTATAATAATGCTGAGAGAAAAAGTGGTACCATGGCACCCCCTCAGAGGAACACCACCTATCCTGCTCCAAGGCCCACATGTGAAGAACGTACTTTGAAGCCCTATTCCTGTGCACGGGACTATACAAAGAAACTATTTGATGCCTGCATGAAGAAAGGACTAATTAGCCTGCCGACGAGTTGACACCCGGAGGATGCTGCTAAGAGTCAAGAACCGAACTTTTGCCCGTACCATAGACTAGTGGGGCATATGATTGAAGATTGCTACTAGTTCATGGACTTGGCCGAAAAGTTGATCCCGAACCAACTTCTTAATTTGGGGAACCGACTAGTGCAGCCCCCACAACCACATGTCAAGCCTCGATCACCAATGAACTTTGTGGTCAATGCGGTACATTATAGAACAGAGCATCCTGTTCCAAGGCCTCCTCCTCCTCCACTTGAATGACGATGGCATCCGGACGTGGAATGGATTTTTCACCCCACAGTTTATCAAATGACATCCTGAGTCCGTTCCATTCTAGAGGGATTCCGGGTTAGATGTGTGCACCTAGAGGCAGACATTATGGCCGCCATGGCTAATGTCACCGAGTTTCTCATTGGTGAGATGACATACGAAGATGCTTGCCCCCCTCCTCTGCAAGCCCAGGGGAGATATTTTTCTGACTCACCTCAGTCGTCAGGGCAAACTGTTAATCAACCTAATGAGCTTTGGGGAAGTGCTTATCAGTATGAGATAGAGCCTGAAGCTTCCTCTGCATGCTCCCCGTTGGCACCAATTGAAGCACTGCATCCAGACATGCCAAAGAAGCATCGGCGGTATCATGTTTACTCACGGTATTCCATTCCTCAGGCAGTGACATGCCATCTCTATGAGGTGGTGACAAGGGGAGGCCTAATGGAACCACATCCTTATAGGGGCTTCCACTTCATGTCCTTTCCTAGGGGTGGTTGTGGATATCATCATACACAGACACACTCCATTGAGGACTGTCGGGTAGTCAAGAAGCACCTTGAAGACTTGATCAGAAATGAGGTCCTTAAGATCGGACGTTACCTCGTTCAGCCACCGTGGCCCCACGTCAACTCAAGCCTGGCAAGTTCTTCCTATGTCATTCACGCCACCCTGAAGTTGGTATCCCAAAGAAACACATGGCTGGGGGCACCTCACAAAGTTCTGTGCGCCCCCAATTCTTCTCCAGTTATCAGAAGCTCCCTTGTGAGCATATACAGAAGAACATTGAGGCCGAAGCTCAATGCCAATTCCAGATCCAAGAAGCAACCGAGGACCCTGAGAGACCTTGGCAAGTTATCCCTACGCGGGAAGAGAGGGCTCGAGTTTGAGCAAAAGTTGCCTTACGTAAGGTTGAGGACCAAGCAACTGCTGAGGGTCACAAAAATCAAGTAGCTCCACCGCATGGCCCATCTGATGCTACACACCGGAGGAAGCACCTCAAGAATAGGAGAAAAGCCGAGAAGAGAAGAGCTCAACGGTAGGAAGAACACCTAAGGGTGATTGAAGCTCGACAACAGATCTTGACTCCAGTTCAAAAGCTCAAGAAGTTGATTGACCAACTTGATGAGCATGTTCCAAAGCAGCCGTCGGGACCCCCGACTCTCGATGATTTCATACGTTGGGGTGATTGGGCCAAGTGCTAGAGATTCACCAACTGTCTGCTTAACCTTAGGCAGAGGGCGAGGATTGGTGAGGAGGCAGCCCTGACCCTAATTGCAAATTTTTCGGAAGACGGTGTAGAGGAGCCTAACGTGGAGGAGCTCATGGCCCAGTTTCATACCTTTTCCTACAACATGGTAAATTACCCTCTTCCAACTTCTTATAAAAGTCAAGGATGGGCTCGTCGGGGTCCTCAGATCAACTCTCAGCCCCGAGGAGAAGTGAACGAATATCCTAGAAGAAATGTGGTGGTCAAATCCAACTTACAGATAAGGTTATCTACCTTGAAGATGAGGGACTTGGCCCAGTGCCTGCTCCAATCATCATACAGCCCCCTGGGCACAACACTAATTTAAACAGATCTGCCAGTGGTCCAAGTGTGCCAAGCACCGGGTCAGACGTGCCATCGACATCAGCTCATGTTCAAGACACAAATGCTAGAGAGACCAACCAGCCTAGTCCCTCTCAGTTAAATCATCTCGTGGATGAAGATGAGGGCCCAAGCCCTTCGCAGCTCTTTGCTACATCAAACATTCTGGAGGACCAGCCTGACCCCCTTGTGGCCAGGTATCCAACAACAGCATAAACTAGGGATCGAGTCAACACCTCCCTGCTTTCTAAGACCAGGAGGCTACCTGTACGCCTCATTATTTAGGAAGTGCTCTCCTTGAACAAGGTGCTACTTCATAATACCCTTATAACAGTTATGCAGCAACCGGAGGTGTATGAGACTCACATTGCTGAGCTTGGACAGTTTGACACCTATGCGGCTTCTGTCTCATTCACAAATGAAGATATAGTCTTTCCAGTGCCTTCCACAATAGGGCATTGTACATAAAAGTCTCTATAAATTGGTATGAGATGAATCGTATCATGATCGATGCTGGTTCATCATGAAATCTTATGCCCATCAAGACGTTCAGAGCTTTGTTTCTAACACCTTATCTATAGAAAGCTCCTGGAGTCACCATCTTTGGTTTTAACCAAGATTCCGAGGAGGCTTTGAGCCGAGTCGATGTGGAACAGGATGTGGGAGGTCTAATGGCCAAGACCACCTTTTACATCATGGATGCTGACACTACCTACAGGGCACTGCTGGGATGCCCTTGGATTCATGCCAAGCACTAGTGCATAAAATACAACAAGGAGGGGTGGCAATATAGAGTTGAGGCTGATCAGTCCCCCTTTGAGATTGCTGAGTGTCACCTTGCTGATGCCGTCCCATACTTTTAGATTGGGTCGCCAAAACTAGTGCCCAATAAAGGAAAAGAAAAGATGGACCTTAGGATGATGAGATCCATGTTGATGAAGTCAAAGACAAGATGCTTTGACTTTCATTGAAATCCCAAGGTCCCACGACCCAGGTGTATCGCAAAGAATGGCACCCGACTAGCTTCAATGAAAATTTAGACACAAGAGAGATTGAAGGTAGCATCTACATGTCTCAAGATTTGTTGTGGTTGACAGGGGACCGTGAGCTACGAACTATTGAAAAGCTCACCACATTCAGAGTCTCCTACCCACCTGGCCCTACCTTGACATTTTACAAAGCTAAAATGATGAAGAAGCGAGCTTGAAAAGATGACTTTATGTGGCCCGAGCAATCAGATTCTCAGTCAGTGACGATTCAGCCATCACCGGAGGTCACCCCTGGTATTCTCCACATGTAACGGAAGATGGGAATTCCCTAGAGGCAGTCCCGGAAGAAGGACCGTGCTTTTTACAACATGTGTAATCCCCAGGATGGCCAAAACACAACCAGCAAGCATCCTGGCCTGGCATATGACTTTGTCTATAAGGCACCAGTCCATTATGCTGTAGAAATGATTAGCATCCAGCATGGTTGTGAGCCAAGCAGCTCCATCCCTATCTTTTATGAGTCATCCGAGGATGAAGAAATATTGATTCAAGGCCTTGGTAGTAGCCAGAAGACTAATGTCGAGCTATTTGTACAGCAAGCCTCTACCTCCCTTGCACAAGTTGAAGACTCTCTTAGTGAGGATGAACATGATGATGATGTTGAGTTCATGGACCTCTGCCCGGCTCCCGAAGAAATTGAAGATGGTGGCTAGGCTACGATCGACGACCTCCTGGAAATTAACTTGGGGACTCCAGATGACCCTAGGACAACCTTTGTCAGTGCCCTCCTCACTAAAGAAGAAAGAAACTTGTACAGAGCACTTCTCTAAGAATACAGGGATTGCTTTGCATGGTCCTATGATTAAATGCTAGGTTTAGCCCCTGAGGTGGCAGTGCACAATCTTGCCATCCTCCCGACTGTCGAACCGATCAAGCAAGCCCAACGACGGATGCGTGCTGACCTAGAACTCAAGGTCAATGCAGAGGTCGATAAGCTCAGGGATGTGGACTTCATCGAGCCTTGCACTTATCCAGTCTGGCTCGCCAACATTGTTACTATCAAAAAAAAGAATGGGCAGATTCAGGTGTGCATAGACTATCAGGACCTAAACAAGGCCTACCCAAAGGATGACTTTCCTTTGCCAATACCGGAGAATATGGTGGATGTGACCATGGGACACGAGGTTTTGTCCTTCATGGATGGGTCGTCTGGCTACAATCAGATACTGTTGTCGGAGGAGGACAAGAACCTCACGGCATTCCGTACCCCCAAGGGTATCTTTAACTAAAAGCGGATACCATTCGGCTTGAAGAATGCAGGGGCAACATACCAGCGAGCCATGACAAAGATCTTTGATGAGATGTTGCATGATTTGGTGGAGTGTTATGTAGATGACCTTGTTGTTAAAACTAAAATGCGGGCCAACCACTTGGGTCACTTGGAAACAGTCTTTGAAAGATTTTGCCTGTATAAATTGAAAATGAATCCAATGAAATGTGCTTTTGGCATCTCTAGTGGCAAGTTTTTTAAGTTCATTGTCAGATATCGGGGTATTGAGATTGACCCTGATAAAATCAAGGCTATCAGAGAATTGCCTCCGCCTCGAAACATACGCGAGTTAAGGTCTCTTCAAGGCAAGATTGCCTACATCTGGCACTTTATCGCCAATCTCTCTGGTAGGTGCCAGCCTTTCTCTAGGCTAGCCATAAAAAGCACCCCTTTCATTTGGGATGACAGTTGTCAGGCCGCCCTTGATGGGCTTAAGCAGTATCTTCTTAACCCGTCAGTACTGGGGGCACCTGTCAATGGTTGTCCTTTGATTCTCTATATAACAACACTCGATGCGTCCCTAGGGGAATTGCTTGCCTAGTTGAATGATGAGGGGAAGGAGTGGCCACTTTACTACCTTAGCAGAAGGTTGGTAGGTCCCGAACACAAGTATTCTCCCATGGAAAAGATGTGCCTTGCCCTAGTCTTTGCAGCTAAGAAATTGAGGCACTATCTCCTGGCTCATGAGGTTAGCTTGATATCCAAGTTTGATCCTCTTAAGTACATGTTGAAGTAGCTTGTCCCTACCGGACGTTTGGGTAAGTAGGCTCTCATGCTCATGGAGTTTGATATCCAATATATCCCTCAAAAAGCTATCAAAGGTCAAGGGATGACAGATTTTCTCGCTGCTCACCCTGTTTCAGAAGATTCCCCTCTCAATCTTCAGTTACCGGATAAAGAAACTTTGAGAGAAGCAAAAGAAGCCTAACAAATCAATGTCAGGCACTGGAAATTGTTCTTTGATGGTGCTTCTAGTGTTGAAAGAAGAACAACAGGAAAGGCTAGACCCAGAGCAGGTGCGGGCATTATACTCCTTAGCCTTGACGGGGGTGTACTACATGAGTCATGTTCCCTCTCAGGAATCTATACAAACAATGAAGCCAAGTATGAAGCACTCATCATTGGCCTTGAGATTGCCCTTGACATGGGAATCCGGTGTATCCAGGTGTTTGGAGACTCTATGCTAGTAGTTCAACGAATGTTGGGCATCTTTGAAGTTCGCAAGCTAGAGTTGGTTCTATACCACACAGCTGCCATCCACTTGTCAAAAAAGTTCTATCTTTTCGACATTGAACACATCAGGAGGGTACAGAATTCCCAGGCTGATGCTTTGGCCAAGCTCGCCTCTGCGATCAAGCTTCCACCAGATGGGAAGATGTAGATTGTTGTCAAGTGTCGACGACTCCTTCCAGACAAAAGTAGATGTGCAGATGGCTTCACCCTGTTGGAGGCCAATGCCATTCAAGACAATGAAGATGAACCTGACGCAGTCGATTGGCGACAACCCATTATTGACTTCAAGAATGGGACACTTCCCGAAGATCGTGCTCAGCATGTACAGTTGGCTCGAAGGGCAACTTCTTACCAGCTCATTCGTGGGGAGTTGTATTGACTTATGCCATAAAAAGAACGGGCTGTCCTTGCCAGGTGCATATCCAAGAGGAAAGCTATCCAATCATGAGAGAGGTCCACAGCTGGTTGTGTGGCGCTCACATATCCGAACCCAAATTGAAGATCGCCATCAAGTTAAAGGGTTACTACTGGCCAACGATGTTCACTGATTGTGACAAGTTTTCCAAGAGTTGTCATGAGTGCCAGGCCTTCAGGACCATTCCCCGATGCCCACATATGAAGATACATCCAACTACCCCTACTTGGCCTTTTGGCGAATGGGGAATGGACGTAGTTGGACCATTCAAGCCATCTGCCCGAGGATACAAGTTCATCCTAGCAGCCACGAATTATTTTTCTAGGTGGGCTGAGACTATAGCTGCCAGAGAAGTTACAGGCGAGGTGGTGTCCCGCTTTGTTTGGAAAAATATCATCTGCAGATATGGTGTTCCTAGTCGAATCATGTCGGACAATGGGACCCCATTCAGAAATCAGACAGTCTACAAGATGACAGCTAAGTTTCACATTGGTTGGAGAACTTCAACCATTTACAACCCTCAAGCCAATGGCCTAGCAGACGCTTTCAACAAGACTCTTTGCAAACTTCTGGTCAAGGTGGTCCGAAGCAAGAAAGGAAATTGGGATGAAAAAAATGCAAGAAGCACTATGGGCATACCGTATAGTTTACAAGACCCCCACGGGTTGCTCTCCATTCTCCCTAGTGTATGGGAGTGAGGCTGTTGTTCCAGTGGAGATAGAGCTGGCCTCCTACCGAGTTGCTGTCCATCATGGCCTCCCAACTGACGAACCCGATGAAGTGCACAGGAGGTTCATAGAACTTGAGAAGCTGGAGGGTGATAGGCTCAAGGCTTACCAGCATCTCAAAGTTTATCAGGGCAGGATGACTCGAGCTTATGGCAAGCTGGTCAAAGATAGGGCATTCCAAAAAAGGTGACCTTGTGATGGTCAAGCAGAAGGATGCCATGGCTAGTCGTCCCAAGAACAAGTTCCTCCCGAACTGGTTAGGACCCTACATTGTTGACCGGGTCTTTTAAGGTGGAGCCTATGCGGTAGTGGACAGCAAGGGGGAAACTCCTTTCCCACTGCTCAATGTCAAACACCTTAAAAGGTACTATGCCCTGACCACGAGTTCCACATAGAGGCCACCAACATTGAAAGCTAAGTCTTTTCTCTTCATTCCAAAAAAAAAAAAGAGAAAGCGAAAAAAAGGGGGCTAAAAATGGAGATGCCCGATAGACTTGGCCGATCATGCACAATGGATGGCCAAGGGCAAAAATGTCAAAACATCCAGTCAAGGTGAAAACCTACAGAGGCTTCTTGGGCAAAATTGGATAACCCTGCTGTGTGAAAATCCTGCAATGGGACGCACAGGCAAAAGTGAAAAGGGGTCAGCTTGGGTGAAAACTCCCTAAAGGAGCAATCAGGTTGATAAAAAACAAACAAACAAACAAAAAACAAAAAAATAATCAACTAGGGTGAGCCCCCAACCTAACAAGATGGGTGGGTTCATTCCCCTAATTTTATTAGGGAGGAGGTCCGAGTTGCCAATGTCGAAAAGGCTCTCATAGGCTCATCTACCTTGTAGTTGAAATATGCCAGGGAGACCATACCTGAGGCAACGAGGAAGACCATCTCCCACCTTTAAAATTTGAGGGAAGTTCCCACACTCCATCTTGAAAGGGACGAAGTGTAATACCCTACTCTACTTTCACTCATTCTTACCCCTTCAGTCATTCTTTTGACTTTGACAATCCCACCATTTTGATCATTCCAATCCTGATGGTCCACAAATAAAGACTTTCTTCAATCTTGGCTATTCAGCCCACGCGTCTCCTAAAAACTCATACTATCATGACCCTTCCTGGTCTGAACAATTTTGAAATTAATTCAAACCCATACTACCCTGACCATTCTGGTCTTGTGATCTACAAGCTTCCACGTTGTCATGAACACTCCGGTCTTGATGACCCAAAAAACATGCATCATCTGGACCATCATTCCAGGCAATCTTCAACAACAAACTAACCATCTTGACTAGGTTGGTCTTACATGGCTTTAAAACTCTCACTACCTTGATCATCCCGATCTCGGTAGCCTACACAACTAGTTGCCTTAACTAGTTGTTCTTGAGGCTCCAAACAAGGCTTCTACAATGCCACTTTGGCTTCCATAGCCCTACTTTAGTCCTACACCTTGTGTAGACCCATGGGACCCCAGCCCCTTTGAGGCTCCCATTCACCCCTTTGTGGCACTCTAATCCTACACCTTGTGTAGATCCATGGGACACTAGCCCCTTTGAGGCTCCCATTCGCCCCTTTGTGGCACTCTAATCCTACACCTTGCGTAGATCCATGGGACACTAGCCCCTTTGAGGCTCCCATTCGCCCCTTTGTGGCACTATTAGTCCTACCCTTTGTGTGGACCCCTAGGAAACCAACCCTTTGAGGTTTCCTATCGGACCCTTTGTAGTCCACAAACTTTTCCTTGTAGGCAAGTCTCAAATCCCATTGTGTTGGTTTTACAACCTTATTAGGCCCCCATGCCAAGTCACCTTCTGTACTTGGATTCGTCTCATGTACATTAGACCCTCATGCCAAGTTTCCCCCATCACTTGGATTGGTCTCACATTCACTCGACCCTCATGCCAAGTTGATTTTCCCTATTTGGATTGGTTTTGCCTTGATTGAAACTCCCTCTATGTTAGTTTCGAAATTTGACCCTCATGCTAAGTTGCATTTGGCATGTCAATTAGTCTTATCTTGTTTGAAACCACTTTGAGATAGTTTCAGTATTAGTCCTCCATGCCATGTAGCCTTCTGCACTTGGATTGGTCTTTTCCTTGTCAGGAACCACCTCTGTGTTGGTTTCTCCACTCACTTGTTCGAAGCCCCTTGATTGGTTTCACAACTTTGGTTGGACCCCTGTGTTGAGTTATCACTAATCATAACCTGGTTCATTCTATTTGTATACGTCTTGAGGGAAGCCTTAATTCCCTATACAATAGAGAGAGAAAGAAAAAAAAGTGAAAAATAAAAAAAAGAAGAAGAAAAAAAAGAAAAGAAAAAAAATAAGAAAAGAAGAGGGAACCTGGCTAGAGTGTAAAACTTGAAAGGGCACTCTAGGCAAAATCAGGTAACCCAGCTACATGAAAACCTCTCTGGGGGCGTGTAGGCAAAACATGAAGGGGGCTGGTCTAGGTGAAAATCTTGCAAGAGATAGTCAGATTAGTAAGAAAAAAAATAAATAAAATAAAAGACTGGCTCATTCAGAGAGCTTACTTGTTAGGGAGCATGCAAGAATTAACACCATCAAATGTGCCTATTGAATGGAGGATGGGCGACCAAACAAAAAAAGAACCCAATGCTAGTCATGTACAAGGGCCCAAGCCCTTCTCAGTCCTGAAGAAGCTCATGTAGCAGAAGCAATGGATAGATTGCTAGGGACAGAGCAGAACAAATACCGGAGGCCAACTTACATGGGTAGTCCCTTCTCGACTCCCATCTCCAAAGAACAGCCCATGGGGGGCATTTGTTGGCACCAAAATTTTCCGCTTAGCTTGTTTAATACAAATTTCAGCAATGTCAATGCCAGTGCGGAAAAATCTGACCCAGATTCGGAAAATTCAAGAAAAGATGATGCAAACAGGCTCTGGAAATGCCTTAGCATGGTTTTACATACTACAAATGGCCAAGATAATTTGCTCATTGTATAACCCTATCAAGATCTTTGCAATGGTGCCCAAAACATGGAAAACAGACACTAGAAAGCCGAAATGACCATTTTGCCCCCGAAACTTTGGTACAAATTGGGACTCTATCATGGAATTCCAACTTTACCACATTGTCAAGGTTGGATGGAGCTAGGCAACACTCCAAACGGATCGAAAATCTGACCCCCGGATGAAGAGATATGCAAGAAAGATCAAATCTGGCCAAAGTCCGTGTTAAATGACGCCAGGGGCATAATGGTCCGATCAGCTCCCGGATCGACCCATGGGCTGGAAATTTTGATTTATTGGCCTGAAACATAGATCTCTTGAATATTGAGGCATGAAAAATAAAATTTGTCTAATTGGATAACTTAATTGCACTTAGTTGCAATTTCTAGCTTATCAACGGCCGAGATCGCACAGATTGGAGAAACTAGCTAAATCAGGAGACAAGATGCAATTCAAGTGATCTCAACCACACATCAGGATAAATCATAAGATCAATGGCCATCAGGGCATGATCTGTAATTTTTTTGAAGTCAATTTGCAATTTATTTCATTGGTTTTGGCCGGAATTAATGCTAGCCATTGGATAGGGAGCACTCTGATCAAACCAGGGTTAAACCTAACCCAAGAAGGGCTAACCCAACCTGTCTTGGCGGAAACTACCATCCTCCCTCATCTGATGGGTGTGCAAACAGCCCTAGAAAGTAGGGGAGGGTGCGCAAGCTTTCCTAACTCTCTCTGTCTCTCTTTGGTTTATCATTATCTCATCCTCAACCACCTCAACTTCCTATGGCTTATCCTTATCACCCTCAACCACTCCCTTGATTTATCTTCATCCTAACTAATCCTACAACTAACCAAGCCTATCCTTATCCAAGCCCTGGCTGAACCAGCCTTCTTGCCACATGTCATGTTTGCACACCTCCTTGAAAGTAGGAGAAGGTGCGCATCCTTCTCTCCCTCTCTTTCTAGTTGGCGCACAATCATCCTCAACAACCAACTATGGGTTATCCTTATCATCCTCAAACTCCCTTCAGTTATCCTTATCTCCCCTCAACAACCTCCAGCCTTATCTCCTTCTGCAGATGGTGCCATCACCCCCTATAAAAGCCCCTCTTAGCTGGCCATGTGAAGGCAAGTTGATCACCCTGCGGAAGCCCTGCCTCTCCTCCCTCTACCCTGCTCCAAGACAACTTCTCTTTGCTTGGACGTCTTCATCAGCAATTCAGCAACTTCTCCAGCTCCTTTGTGGTGTGCCAAGTGAAGAATAAGAAGGAGAAAAGACCTCCCTCCAGCAGGTGCGCCTGCAGCAGCCCAACTGGTGGTGCACCGATTCCAATAGAGGGTGTTCCTTCTTAGAGCACCAATTCTTGCCACATCTTTAGCAACAAAAGAAGAAGAATAAGAAGGAGATAAATCCAGCCATCTTCTCTCTCAATCTCCAACAGAAACTGTGCCAAAAAGGTGAGGAAAAAAATGTTATTTTAATACTCTTCCTCCCCTCTTCTTTCTCTTCCCCTCGGCCTTCTCTATGGCCATTCAAGAAGCTCCAAAAACCCAGACTTGTTTGTACCACTTAAAGCCCATGTTCAACATCCCTATGTTGGTCCCACAAGCCATCAAAAATCAGCCTCTTTGAGCCCCTCATTTTAGACCCCTTGCTGTCCTAATTCTGGCTCCTCATTGCCCACGTGTGCACAGCCCATAGGTGGCCTGTAAACAGCCCATTTGGCATTTATTCATGTTTGCATATTGATTGCTTCTTCTCCTCCTACCCTCCATTTTTCATCTTTGCATTAGCTTTTGCATCGGGTACCGGACTTGCTCCAATCCGTAGGACATTCGAGGCGGGGGCTCTCTCTCCCAACACACCCTCACCCTCCAAACACCTTCTTGGTGGATTCTAATCTCTCTTATGGGATATTCCTTCCTAGTTGATTTGGTTGTTTCCATCAAGACCTCTGTAAGTCCCCATCATGGAGTATTCCTCTCCGCACGATTGGGCTGGTTGTACCACTTTCCCAAAACCCGAAGAACACAAGTACCTAGTCGTGGTGATTGAGTGACAACCTTAGGTTTTGAAGATTGAAGCAATAGGAACCATACCCATTTGAGTGAACAATTGCTAACAATCTATCTAATCTAAGGTTTCAACCCAAAAAATTGTCGAGTAGTCATTTTAAAACCTTGTTTGCATAACTTGCTTGCTCACAACAATTGAAAACAACAAAAAAAAATCTTCTTTCAAAACACCTAAAACAAAAAAAATCCCTTTTTTGTGTTCAACTTGCTTTCTAAACAACCAAAGTGAAATCAAATCAAATCAAACAAACAATCATAAACAAACAAACAAAAAAGGTCTCTTTGCATTTACACCTTTCATTTGCTTTCTTTTAACCTTTTTTTTAAGAAAATTTGACAGGATGCCCATAACACTAAGGTCTGGAAGACACATCGGGATGTCGGACTACTACGGCCGAGAAGAGGAGTATGAGATGGGCCACTACGAGCTGCAACAACCCATGGTCCAACCAGAGGGCCATGTCAACGCCGTCATGGAGCCAGAAATTCAAAATCCTACTCATCAATCTGCTTCACTTAGCATGGAGCAACTCCTCCAGGGTCTATCTCTTCATCTAGACCCTGAATCTTTTTCGCTTGTGCAATCCTTGATGAAGGAAAAGATGCCCGCCAATCAAGATCCGGTCGAGGGAAATCAAGCCCCCTCACCACCTTAATCAGCAGTCAGGCCCCAAATCATCTCTTCTCCTTGGCAACCCTGCCGTGTCTCCACTCACCCCGTTATGGGACATTCACATAATACTATTTCAGTTCCTTTTTCCAACCTACCTCTTCCAACTCAATCACGAAAACACTTTGCTCTCATGGCTCAAGAATCCAGCCTCACCCAGGCATTAATGAACAAACTTAACCAGATGGATGAGCACTTTGTAGAGATGAGGCACCGCCTCGATTCTAAAGCCATCCCTAAAATCTCTGTCCTATCCTTCCCCGTTCTACACCTTCCTCCTTCAGAGATACCAATCTTCCAATGTTACAACGGGATTGGTAATCCTTTCAACCATCTAAAGAGCTTTCTCTATGACTCCGAGTTTTGGAAAAATGACCGCAAAGCCCTTGCCTTCCTATTTCGTCGGTCATTGAAGGGATCCGCCCTAGACTGGTTTTATTCTCTTGATGCTATTGAGGCAGCGGATTTCGACATTGTCAAGGCGAAGTTTCTACAGAGGTACAAGGATCGGGTGGGGCCAGCCTGCTCGATAACTGATTTAATTGTTGAAAAGATGAGGCCGGATGAGGACTTTGCCAGATTCGCTGATTGGTGGAGAGGAATGGCTGAGAGGCTAGTGGATACCATCTCAGAGGGGAAGCATGTGAGGATGCTCATCAGGAACACCACGCCCAACCTTCGCAACCTCCTGATCATGCACCGCCCAACAACCATGAGTGAGTTGTGTGATAGCACCCGCTACCTCCAAGCCCATTTTAAGGATGCATCCATGATCAACCCATTCGACACCAAGCCCCGTAACACTAGAAAGCCTACACCTGTAGGACCCACCACCTAAGGGGTAGTAAACAATGAGAGCACCACAGCAACCCACCTACAACCGAGCGCCCCAGCAACCAAATGCCTACAACCGAGCGCCTCAACAACAACTTGTCTACAACCGACCACAACCACAACAACAAGCTTACAACAAGGTGCCACCACCAGCCAACTGACCTAGGAGGGGAGGACCTAAGAGAGAGTACTATCCTCAACTGCCGTTCTCCCTCATCGATATCTTTAACGTACTAATGGTTGAACATCAGTTGGAACTTCCAAAGGAGAGAGAAGGATGGCCGACAAATGTTGACACAACAAACTACTGCGCTTATCATCGGTATCTCGGGCACACAGTGGATGTCTGTTTCCAGTTTAAAGACTACATTCATGACTTCAATGATCAATGGAACATTGACTAGGCACAAATGGGAGAATTCATTCAAGCGATGAAGGCATGCCAGAATCAACCACGACGACAACAAGCACAACAGCAGTCCGACCTGGGCATAGTCCAAGATCCGCTCCCGGTACATGCACCCGTTCAAGCACCGGAACCAGCACCACCAAACCAACGACTTGGCCTCGTCCACTCCGTCATCAAGGAGTCAACCCACCATTCCTAGGGTTGGCAGGTCGAGGATCAAATTGCCTCCATGCCGCCAGACCAACCGCACCTACCAATCGCACCATGCTCTCCATACCGAGAGCTGCCCCCAGCCCACAAACTACCCAAACACCACTACCCTCACCAACCATTAACCCTCCACGGCGCCTAATCATTAGACCGCCGCCAGCCTCCCAACCAGCACCCCAACCATCACCCCAACCTAACCCACCAACCACCATTAATCCTCTGCGGCGTCTAATCATTAGACCGCCACCAACACCCCATACATCACCTAACCTACCAGTCACTGCCACTCCACGACCCCTCATCATTAGACAATCACCACCAACACCCTAACCATCCCCAACATACCGGCCTCCACCACTCCATGACCCCTCATCATTAGACCATCACCACCAACACCCCAACCATCACCCAACATACCGGCCTCCACCAATCCACGACCCCTCATCATCCGATCCTCACCACCCCTACCTACCACGGGCTCCTCAACATACCAACCAACCCTACCATCACCATCATCACCACTTCCCCCTACCACGCTGGCATCGGTACTTCGTAGCGGGAGGATGTTCCAAAGGGTCTTCCCCCAGGCCGGGATGCAATCACAGGAGCAGGTAGAAGAGGAGGCAGTGGAAGAACCATTGCCCGGCATGGCATATGACTTACTGAAGCACTTGGACAAAATGCTGGCACGGATTTCAATTCTGGAGCTAATAAAGAGGTCGAAAAACCATCAGGACATTCTACAAAAATACTTGCAGCGGGTCTTGGTCAATGAGGACCTCCCACCCGAAAAGATCATTACTGTCTTGACCCCGAGGAGTGAACATCCAGCACTTACATTTACACAGGAGGAGTTGGCACGGCCAGAGATCAGAAAGTACGCCTTGCGCGTTGCAGTAGTCATCAGAGGCATGGAGATTAAGTCCTGCTTGATTGACCCTAGAGCATCTATAAATGTCATGCCGCCAGAAACATTGCAACTTTGCGGCATCTCCGATGTAGAAATCGAGCCTTCTGCCGTCACGGTGACAGCATATGACAACTCCCGGAAGCCGGCACGAGGGGTGGTTACGTTGGAAGTAGGGCTCAAACCGTGTGCTTTCACCACCGAGTTTCATGTTCTAGAACTGGACCCTACATTTAAGCTATCTTGGGACGCCCATATCTCGAGGAAATAGGGCTGTTGCCTCCACTAATCATCAGTGTCTGAAGTTCCCATACAAGGGCCAGGTGATTAAAGTAACCAACATCCCCATTCTAAATGACATGGATGACCCCTGTTCTGCACTGCCAATATCAAAATTTGTCCAGCCATTGGTTTTCACCCATTGTAGATACCACCTTTTCAATTCCGTCTTTTTTAGGAGTAGTTTGGATAGGAAAGAAGAAAAGTCGAGGTAAATGTGTACCAGAGAGATATTTCCAGCAAATAGCTCAAAAATGCAAGGAATGTGCAAGGCTGCCAAGGTGTTTGAAAAATGCTATCCAGCTTGATGATATCCAATATGAGGATGAATTCAATGTAGATCATACATTGGGAGTTTACGTGGTTTTATCAGAAAAAGATCCCAATTTCGAGGATGGAATTGAGGACTTGGCTGATGCGTATGCATCTGAACTTAAAAGATTCGAAGAACCATTAGCCACGGTCGATGAACCGACAAAAGAACTGAATCTTGGAACACCGGGAGATCCCATTATAGTCCTCCTAAGTGCAAACCTCACTCCCACTGAGGAACAGAGTTTAATTGAAATTTTGGAAGAATATAAGGACACATTCGCATGGACATACGAGGACATGCCGGGGTTAGGCAACTCGTTAGTTGAACATCGTCTAACTTTGAAACCTGGAGCTACCCCGGTCAAACAAAAATTAAGGAGATTCCACCCTGATGTTGCACTTAAGATGAAAGAAGAGGTCGACAAGTTACAAGAAGCAAAATTCATTAAGGTCGTCCTTTATCCACAATGGGTGGCAAACATAGTCCCTGTCATGAAGAAGGATGGACGAGTTCGGATCTGTATAGACTTTAGGGACTTAAATCGAGTGTGTCCTAAAGATGACTTTCCTCTACCTCATATTGATGTACTGGTTGATAACACTGCTGGATTCGAGATGTTGTCATTCATGGATGGCTATTCTGGTAATAATCAAATTCGGTTGGCCGAAGAGGACCAGAAGAAGACCTCGTTCACCACACCTTGGGGAACCTATTGCTATGTCGTCATGCCCTTTGGACTAAAGAATACTGGTGCTACCTATCAGAGGGCAATGATGGCTATCTTTCACGAAATGATGCATACCCTTGTAGAGGTGTACGTGGATGACCTGGTCGTTAAGTCCAAAAGCCGAGAAGATCACCCGGTAGTGCTTCGAAAGGTCTTACAAAGGGCTAAGGAATATAAATTGAAGATGAACCCAAATAAATGCACGTTCGGAGTATCCTCAAGAAAATTGTTGGGGTTCATAGTGAGCAAAAGGGGCATAGAGATCGACCCAAACAGGGCCAAGGAAATCATTGGTATGCCTCCTCTGAGATATATGAAAGAACTTCGAGGATTAATCAGGAGGCTACAGTTTGTCCGCCGGTTCATCTCACAACACTCCCAAAGGTGTAAACCTTTCTATGAGTTGACCAAGGCGGGGGCCGAGTTCAAATGGGATTCGAAGTGCCAGGATGCATTCGATGGTTTGAAAAGATACCTGGCTAGTCCCCCTGTGCTTAGACCACCAGTCCCTAGCAAGCCCTTAGTTTTGTATATCTCGGTTTTGGAGAATTCTCTTGGAGCAGTCCTTGCACAAGTGGATGATGAAGGGAAAGAGAGGGCAACTTATTACTTGTCAAAGATCTTTGATCCCAGTGAGCAAAAGTATACTATAGTGGAAAAGACCTGTGCTGCACTAGTTTGGGTAGTTCAGAAGCTTAAACACTATTTCTTAGCTCATGAGGTCAATCTTATTGCCTGCATCAATCCCATCAAATTCCTTCTAGAGAAAACTGCTCTAACTGATCGATTAGGTCGTTGGCAGAGCTTACTTTCCCAGTTTGATATCACCTATGTCCCCCAGAAGGTGATTAAGGGCTATGCCATTGCCGAACATCTAGCCCATCACCCTATACCCCTCTTTGACCCAGTCCAATCGGAGCTCCCAGATGACGAACTAATGATGATCTGATCTTCCCATCTTTGGACATTATATTTTGATGGGGCTCTGAATTCACATGGTAAGGGAATAGGAATCGTCCTTCTATCACCCGAGGGTGTCACCATTCCACAGGCATTTCAGCTTGACTTCCCAGCAACCAACAATATAGCTGAATATGAAGCCTTGCTGGCTGGGCTGGAGGCCGCTCATTTCTATGGTTCCACGGAATTGAGGGTGATAGGTGATAGCCAACTAATCCTTCGCCAAGTCCTAACCAAATACCGAACTTCTCATCCGAACCTCAAACCTTACCAAGAACTCACCTCTTGCTACATCAAACTGTTTTCCAAACTCACTTTTGTCCATGTTCCTCAAGCTCAGAATATCCTTGCTGATGCCCTTGCCTCCTTAGCTTCATCTCTATCAGTCCCTCTAGGTTGACATGTGCGTACTATCCATGTCCATAGGAGGTCGATGTCGGCGATTAAGGAGGGTCGATTTCTGAAGATCAAGGAGAGATTTGGTAGAAAGGAATATCTAGAGCAGAAAGAGGAAGTTTCTCTAGTCGAGTTGGAAGAGTTAGACGAGGGTGAGAAGCCTTGGTTTGATGAGATTGCAAGGTATTGTCAAGATCAGACATATCCACCTGGATCCAATGCAAATGAAAAGAAGGCCATCAGGAGAGTATCCCAGTGGTATACCATCCTAGGCGGGGTGCTCTACAAGAGGAGCATGAGCGGAATTTTGCTAAGATGCGTTGGTGAAGAAGAGGCAGAATTTGTGCTTAAGGAAGCACATTCCGGGGTCTGTGGGGGCCATGTCATTGCTCAAGCTCTTGCCAAGAAAATCATCAAGCAGGGGTATTATTGGCCAACCCTAGAAAAGGATTGCTCCATCTTTGTCCGGCACTGTCATTCTTGCCAACTCCATGCTGACAAGATCCATTCTCCCGCATCTTCCCTTCATCCGATTAATGCCCCATGGCCCTTCGCCATGTGGGCTTTCAACATCATTGGCCCTCTAAGTGATCTTAACTCTGAAATCCATTCCAAATCATTCATCCTGACGGCAACAGAGTACTTCACCAAGTGGGCAGAAGCGGAAGCGTTCGTGGAGATCAAGGCATCAACACTGTGCTCCTTCATTAAATGCAACATCATCTCCAGGTTCGGGATACCCAGTGACATCATCACCGACAACGGACTACAATTTCTCTCTCAAGATCTGCGTGATCTTTGCAACAGGTACCGCATTGCATTGCATCATTCATCTCCTCATTACCCGCAAGGCAACGGTCAAGCAGAAGTCACCAATCAAACTTTGATTAAAATTATTAAGAAAACCTGTAAGTCTAGCAAGTTCGCGGATTGGCCAGATAAGCTTGTAGATGCCCTATGGGCTTATCACACTTTTGTACGGACACCCATTGGTCAAACCCCATATGCTCTCACATATGGGATGGAAGCGGTGGTCCCGTACGAAGTACTCCTTCCATCACTCCGTGTTCAACTCGATAAGGACATCCCTGCCGATGAGAGACGAGAATCTCTCCTTGCACAACTTGAACTCCTAGATAAAAGAAGGTTGTCCGCCTCCGAGCATGCCCAGACTTATCAGAACCGATTAAAAAGATTTTAACAAAAGAGGGTGGTAGAGAGAAAGTTCGAACTCGGTGAGATGGTAGTCAAACGTATATTCATTAAGTCAGGTGGTCCCCTCTCCAAGTTGCAACCTAACTGGGAAGGGCCTTTTGTTATAACTGAAAAATATCCAGGTAATGCATATGAGCTAACCAACGTCGATGGAGAAAAATTGAACCATCCATGGAACGGCGTTTACCTCAAAAAATATTTTCCTTAGAAAAAAAATTGGAGAATTTTTGGTATGATATTAAGTCATCGATCCAAGGGTGTTAGCTAGAAGTCAAGGGTAGACATCACCCTGCACACACAACACCTCCCGATCCCAGAATTTGGATAGCCCAACACTCGAGAGAGGCAAGGCAGAACCCTGAAGGCAGAAAGGAAACATTACCCTATTCTCTTCTATTCGGTCCGAAATTGGTGAAGGGGACTAGAGGAGGATAGTATCGAAAATGCCCGACACTTTAGTAGGAGGCCGTCTCATAGGGTGCAAAAGGGTGCCAAAAGATGGGCAATGAACCCCACAGGTTTAAATAAATATGGGCCTGTCTGAATGAGTACCCGGAAGAATAGAAAATGAAGAAAAGACACCAAAATATGGGCAACGACCCCACAGGTCAAATACTTATCTAAGTGAGTGCCACATGTAGAAAAGACCTGAAGAGGCTGAACCCCAACGGGAAATTTAGGCATGAGTAGAGAAACCCTCCTCGACATCCCCAAATCCTATCAAAGACTTCCTCTATTAATCTTCTATCTTAAAACCCTAGGGTAGGGTGAACTATCCAAACTCAGGGGGAATTCAAACCGATCAAGAGAAGAGGGCAAGAAAGATTATGGGTAGGGAACCTTATTTTCACGTGGTGTTTATCGCTTAAATCTTGATTAACACTCAAAGATCGATAAATTGTTTCAATACCGGCACATTCTCCACAAAAATCCAAAAAAAGTTGAATATTTTCAAAAAAAAATTGAATATTTTCTAAAAAAATGCATCATTTAAGTTGGCATAACCTTGATTTTTGTCTTTTCTAGCATTCATATTTATTCTTATGTCTTATATGTTTCATTTCTGCACTGCATATTTATCTTCATTATCACCCCATTAAGAGGGCTCCTCCCTTTGACCTAAGTCAAAGTTGGCCATAATAGGCAAAGGGATGAGTCGTTGTGAAGATCTAATCCTTTTTTTATCAAGTGTTTTCAGGGACTTTAAAATAAGAGGAGAAAGTTTTCTCAACGACAGGTAAGTTCTCTTAACCATTTCATTTCGGTCATTTAGGTTATTACACCTTGTTAAGAAGGCTCCTCTCTTTGACCTAAGTCAAGGCAGACAGCAATAGGCAAAGAGATAAGCCATGGTGAAGATTTAATCCCCTTCATTAAGTGTTTCAGCATTCTAAGATCAAGAAGGGAGAAACTCTCACCATGGCAGGTTAGCTTTCTTAACCCTTATCTTATTCATTTTCGGTTATTTTGTTCATATTACCTTGTTAATAAGGCTACCCCCCTTGACATGTAAGCAAGGCAAGATGACAATAGGCAAGGGGGTAAGCCATAGAGCAGATCTGACCCCTTTATTAAGTATTTCAGGAAAGAAACACGAGTCAAGGTGGGGGAAATCTCGCCAACAAGTAAGTTTCTTAACCTTACTGTCTTCATTATTAACAGTTACCATCTTCTGAAACAAGGTAAATTTTCTGAAACAAGGTAAGGTAAATTTTCTTAAGAGAAGGCAATTTTCTGAAACAAGGCAATTTCTGATAAGGCAATTTTCTGAAACAAGGTAAATTTCTATCGAATTTTCACTCAAATTTGATATAAAAAATTCATTGATTATTCAAAATAAAAACAACATGTCTGATGAGTTAAAGCAGGAAAAGAAGACCCTCAAGTAAGCAAAAGCTTCAACACGGAGATGTAGCGGTGCTTCTGGTCAGGGTCCTCCTCAATCAGGAGGCCTGGGCGGCACACCCGACTCGTCTCCCACAAGGCAATGGCTGAGATCGTCTCATCCTCGTCATCCGCAGAGCCAAGCTGCCTGCCCTTGATAGGTAGCAAGTAGGATAGCTTGGGAAACTCGTACCGAGGCAAGCCGATCTGAGAGTGACAACGGTGAGCGTTGTACAACACAAAGGCCAAACCTGCAACCAGGCGGAGATCAACGCCGGGCGCAAAGCACGCGTGGAAGTCCTTCTGCATCAGGGAAGCAGAAGAGTGCAAGAAGCTGGAACGCTTCATGGAGGCAAAGTGAGCACGCCACTCTGGCCTCTTCTTCACCGATGAACACCTGTTGGCGACTCTCGCTGAAGCTGAGTGCAGCAGCATACGGGAACAAGGGGCTACGGCGGAAGAACTGCAACCTGGTGGCCACCTCATCGGCTGGATCAAACTTGAGGTGAAGATCGGCCCAACAAGCCAGTAGAAGCGCACTGCCGAAGGGAGGACGACCCACACCAGCTGCGGACAGTGCGCAGTACAAGAAGCCCAAAACTGAAGGCCCCAGCTGTGCACCGTTCCAGATGCCGCGGATGGATGAAAGCTGATCAACCTCCAGGAAACCATCCTTCACAGGAAACAAGAACACCCCGGAAAGGCAAGCCGCGAAACCCTTTGCACCGCGCAGAATCCGGTCCTCGTCCAGACAAGGAGCCGTCAGAAGAGAGATTGTCCAAGCCACCAACTTGGGAACACTGATTCGCTTGCCGGCTAACAAGGTACTGATCTGCCGAGTCTTGACGAAATCCTGCAAGATTTCCAAGCAAGAGAGGGGTCCTAAAGGGATGAACATACCTTCAGTCTCTCCCTTCTTAGTCCGAGGAAGGCCGAGAAGAAGTTCCACCTCTTCAAGAAGAACCGTACACTCAAAACTGCCAAACACGAACGTGTGAGTGTCAGGATGCCACAACTCAACAAGTGCTCCCATCAAGCCGAAGTCAAGGGAGTAGCCTGAATATTTTTTAGCGTGGATCAAGAGCCCAGTTAAGCCCCAATCTCGAAGAATTGCTCTGACCGACAAGCCAAGGACGTCAAGCAAGCCGGGAAGCCAAGGAGGAGAGCAATACCGGCGTGATCCTGGGAAGTTTAGGTAATCCTACACCCAAACAGGATGTAAGATAACTCCTTAAGAGAAAAGAAGAAGAAAGTGGTTGAAAGCTAAAATTGGCAGCGAACTTACCAAGTCGACGCCGATTGTGGCCTTCAAATGACCCGGGATACTTGAAATACCTCGAACCGAGCCAACACACTGCTTTTTCGAAGGAGGAGCCATCCTGGGTGTGTAGACACGCCAAATTCGCCTAATTCAGAGCATAAAACTCATGTTTTATAGGGTAACATGTGCGATTGAACTTATAATAATGCCGGGTCTTTTAAAAGTTGATTTGGAGCTTCGTCGAACGAAATCGGACGTTCTCTGATGTTTTCCGCAAGAAAGCCGTAATTTCCAAGCGAAAGCCACACGTAAATCGTGTAAACACGGAAGTTGGCTGAATGACCAATGCCTAATGATCATGCATTGAAGGTTATGGTCATATTCACACTCCGGACATGTTTTGATGCATACCGTGCCTTTCCGGTTTGCCGTTGGAGTCATTTTGACCTGTATCGGATCTTCTGTTCACTGCCCTAACTTCCGGATAAAATTATGAAGTTTTGTAGGGTGTGATGGCTGATCCAATTCTACAGAAAGCTTCTTCGGCCTGTTATCTTTCCAACGCAACAAACGGCGTCGAATTCCGAGTTCGGGAGTGTTCGCAATGGCTTCCTTAAGAAGGACGCGCGAAACTAGTCCCATGCGCCCAGGTTCCTGGTCCCATGCGCCCGGGTTCCTGGTCCCATGCACCCGGGACACAGGGCACGTGCCCATGCGCCCTACCAGGGAGGCACATGACCTTGTGCCCTCACTTGAGGGCACATGCGCCCTACCCTGGAGGCACGAGGGACCCAGTTTTTCACCGGGACTCTACCACTTAACCGCCGATCGGATAAGGCCTCTTTCCTCGGGATTTGTGCCCATGCACCCTCATTGGGGGGCACATGCGCCTGTCAGTGGGGCGCATGCGCCCTGCACCAGGGCGCATGCGCCCAGGGGTGGGGCGCAAGGCCCCTATTTTTTAGCCTTGATAACACTGCTCGTTCTCCTATAAATTAACTCTGATTCCGGTCATTCCAGAGGCATGAGCACAACTCCCCAGGCATCTCAAGACGTCAAACCACCCTCCTGCATTTATTTTGTGATTTTTAGAGAGAGAATTTCGAGTTTTTAGAGAGAGAAAAGTCCGTTTAAGAGAGAGGAAGGCTGTTCTGCAGGTGATCTACCAAGTCTCTCTTCTTTGGCCTCTACAGAAGTATGTGGACGTCTTCTGCCTAAGCTCTATTCATAAAAGTTCTTCCTATCCAAGTCTTCTTGAGTTTTAAATCAACGGCACTTTATTCTGAGGTTGGGGCTGGTCGGGACGAGCGCAGAAGCAAAGTCGCGCCTTGCAGATCCTGGACTGCTGCTCAGCTTTTTCGACAACACAGATTTAGCTATATCTTTCTCTATTCAACTCAAAATCTTGCTGTTATTTTTTCTATCTCTTTGTTTAGTGATTATACATCCTCCTATAATTTTTTTATATTACTTTTATTCTGTTATTACGAAAATAAAAAAAAGGGGGTTAGAGATAACCCGAATCTGGTCAGTTTCTAGTCAATTGTGGTTTTTATGTTATTCTCTTTATATATACTCCACTTTGTCTAGTTCTAATAGTCTCTTTCACTTGTTTATTTGTCTAGTTGCACAGAATATCAAGCACCCACCGCGTTGAGGACTCTTCTTCATCAGCCGGCCGAAGAAGGAGAAGCTTTAACTCACATTCTTCACGCTAAGGTACACACGGTCATTTTAATTCTGTAAATCGGAACCCACGGTTCCTGGCGACCACATTTATTTATTTTCACCCTCCTCCCACATGACCCAAACCGTCACTTTGGTGATCGAGCGACGCCAAGGGATGAAAGTTCGGGGATCAATGTGAGTGTCGGACCGAGGTAAGAGTTGCTTTCCAAGCTTTATTCCTTTCCTTTCTTATCTCCTCTTGAGGTGACGATCTGGGTTCACGCACTTCCCTGAAAAGGAGAGGACCCCGTCGAATTTTCAGAGTCGACAGCTTTGTGGCGACCATGGTGGGACAAGCAATGTCTTCAACCGTGGGTGCTTAGTGTTTTGTTTTGCAACTAGTTCTAGTTCTAGACCGGTTCCCACGTGAGCCTTTGCTTCTTTCCACCTTTCTTAACTTCATGCCATCTCAAAATTTCTGATTTCACCCATCTTTCATCAGATCTGAAGTGCCAAGTATGCCATTTAATATCTGTCATTTTATTTAAACCGGTTCCCACGTGAACCACCCTTTTCCTTTTAAACCGGTTCCCACGTGAACCAATCTCTTTCTTTACTTCGGTTCCCACGTTAACCAAAACCCTTTTTTCCAGATCTATCCCAACTGGGATCATATCTTTATTCACCTTTAATTGGCCCCACGTGGCCCCCTTTTGACCATTCAAACCGGTTCCCACGTGAACCACCCCTTTTTACCCAAAACCGGTTCCCACGTGAACCACCTTTACTTTTTACCCCAGTTCCCACATCGGTCCCCACGTGGACCACCCTTTTGCTTGGCTATCAGATCTGAACCCTCTTCTTTCCATCACTTTTTCCATTTGGCTCACATAAGAAACAAGTTTAGATTCTAGTTTCTAGTTGCTTGTCTAGTTTCTAATTGCTTGTCTTGTGTGATTGCTTGAGTTTATGTTTTGCTTATTTCTTGTTTTATTACTTGATTGCATTCTCTGCTCCTTCTCTCTACCTCCTTATTTTACACTTTTTTGAGGCGGGAGCTCACTCTCCCATTTACCCCTCCCATCCAAAACACCCTCTTGGTGGATTCTGACTTCTCTTCTGGGATATTCCTTCCTAGTTGACTTGGTTGGCTTTCATCAAGGCCTCCGTAATTCCTCATACGTGGAGTATTCCTCTTCATGATCGGGTTGGTTGTACCACTGCCCAAAACCCGAAGCATCCTACGTTACCTACACGTGGTGAGATTGTGTGAAACCTAGGTCATTGGAGATTGGGGTTAGGATCCTAACCCATTTGTTGAGAGAACAATTCTTAACAAAATTCATAAACCTAAGGTTTAATCAAAATCATTGTGTAATTTTGCTTTCAAGTCTTTGCATAACTTTCTTGTCAAACAAAAATTCAAACCTCTAACTTTTTGCAAAATACTAAAAAAACCAAAAAAAGTCCTTTGTTTACTTTGTCAACTTGTTTGTTCCTTGAAGTTCAAGTCAACTAAGGTCTGGAAGACACGTTGGAATGGCGGAACAAGCTGAACATCGAGAACATGAGATGGGTCATCAACCAAATCCGTCAGATGGTTGTGTTAATCCATTATTTGAGTCACAAGTGCAAGAGGTCCCTCAACCATCTGCTCCTCGTGATGTTGAACAACTATTTAGGGAGTTGTCTCTCTATACCGACCCAGAAACCTATGCCCGAATACAATCCATGGTGAAGGGCAAAGTTGCTTTAGATCAAGCTGAAACCAATCAAGTTGCCTTATCTCCTCGTCCTCTGGTTTGACCACCACTCATTCAATCACCCTTTGTTCAACCTCCTGTTGTTCAACAATCTATGAATCAACCATCGCTAGCACAACCATTTGTAGTTCAACCATCTATAGTTCAACCATCTGTGGTCCAACCCTCATTTTTTTAACCATCTTATTTTAACCATGTTGCTTCCCCAATCCACCAAGCCATGGGACAATCTTCAAGTCATGCTCCTCAATTCCAAAATCATGTCTCTAACCACATACCCCAACCAGTAAACCAAGAACCTGCTCTCACCAGGGCAATCATGGATCAGCTCACCCAGATGAACGAACGTTATGAAGAGCTAAGATGTCGCCTAGACTCCAAGTCAGTTCCTGAGATTTCTATTCCTTCTTTACCAGTTCTCCACTTGCCACCTTCTGAGCTACCAGTTTATCGCTGCTACGATGGTACTGGCAATCCTTATCTTCACCTTAAATATTTTCTTTATGAATCCTCATTCTGGAAAAATGATCGTAGGGTTCTTGCCTTCTTGTTCTGCCGATCACTAGAAGGGTCTGCATTGGAATGGTTCTACTCGCTCGACTCCTTTGAGGCAGGAGACTTCGATATTGTGAAGACAAAATTCTTGCAAAGATACAGAGATCGGGTGGCACCAGCATGCTCCATTACAGACTTGATTGCTGAGAAGATGAAGCCCGAAGAGGACTTCATAAAGTTTGCTGATCGCTGGAGGGAAATGGCAGAGAAATTGATAGATATGATTTCTGAAGGGGAACAAGTGAAGATGCTTATTGGTAACGCTACACCTGCCTTGAGGAATGTCTTGATCATGCACCGTCCTACCACAATGAATGAACTCTATGACAGTGCCCGATACTTGCAAGCCCACTTCAAGGATTCCACAATGATAAATCCATTTGATCCCAAACCTAGAAACTTCAGGAAGACCCCAGCACCAGTTGGGCCTACAACCGAAGGAGTGGTCAACAACGAAGCTATAAACATTGAGGGGAACCAGGGAGGGAACCGTCAAAACCAGTTTAGAAACCCACCACAAAACCTTTCCTATTACCCCCCTCAACAACAAGTTAGGCCACAACAACCACGACAATCACAACAACCCCCGCAACAAGTAGCACAACCCCAGCAACCTCGTCAACCTACCTACAATAGGGCACTGCCACCACCCAATCAGGCACCACGAAGGAGAGGTCCTAGGAGAGAGAACTACCAGCAACTCCCTTACTCCTTGACCGACATCATCAATGTACTCATGGCAGAAAAACAGTTGGAATTGCCCAAGGAAAGAGAGGTTTGGCCAACAAATGTAGATATGTCCTAATACTGTGCTTACCACCGGTGTCCTGGTCACACTGTAGAAGTGTGCTTTCAATTCAAGGATTACATCTATGATCTGAATGACCAAGGTAGCATTGATTGGGCTCAAATGGTGGAATGCATACAGGTAATGAAGGCTAGGCAGCAGCAGCGGCAGCGTCCACCGGCTCAACCTCAACAACAACCTGGCATGGGGATTGTCCAGAATTCGCTCCCATTACATGCTCCCGCTCCAGCGCCGGCACCAGCACATCCAAACCCAGGAATTGGGCTAGTACACTCCATTATCCAGGGAGACACCAGTCGTGCTCAAGGTTGGCAACTATAAAACCAAAATGCAACCATGCCTGTCAACCCGGCTAGGCCTCCTGCTAGGAACCCTACTAGACAGATAATTCGTGCACTTGCTACTCCAAAACTACAACAAAGTTCAATAACCCAACCACTGGCTGCCACTTCTTCTCGCTGGCCCATCATTAGGCCAGCCCCCTCTTTAACTACAACTCCTTCAACCACTGCTACACACCGGCCATTGCTCATCCGACCACCACAATCACCACCAAACTTGAACCCCCAGCCTACGAGCTCTACCACTCCAAAACCCCAACCTATCATACCACCAACACCACAACCAATCCCACAACCTACACCTTCATTAAATTCATCAACCACTTCTGCACCCCGGCCTCTTCTTATTAGACCACCGGTATCACCATCACTACCACCTCCAAATCCTACCCCTCTACCAACTAACCCCATGATCCCAGAACCATCGATCCCATTACCTATCATACATGCACCTACACCACCTGTTCCACCACAACCCACCCCAGTTAACCCGTCACCTCTACCCGACCGCCAAATAGCCCCGGTGCTTCGGAGTGGGAGGATGTTCCAGCAGCTCTTTCCCCAAGACAGTACTCAACCGCAGGATCCAGTGGAGGAGGAACAAGTAGAAGAACCATTGCCAGGCACAGCCTATGATTTGTTGAAACATTTAGATAAGACACCGGCCCGTATTTCCATACTTGAGTTGATCAAAAGATCAAAGGTGCACCAGGAGATTCTATAGCAGTACTTGCAAAGGGTCATGGTGAGTGAAGATCTCCCACCTGAGAAGATCACTACAGTGTTAGCCCCTAGAAGTGAGCACCCAACACTCACTTTCTCTCAAGAGGAATTAGCAGATCCAGAATTTAGAAGATATGCTTTGCATGTGGCTGTTATCATCTGCAATGTCGAAGTAAAATCATGTTTGGTTGACACTAGAGCTTCTATCAACGTTATGCCACCAAAAACTTTGCAGTTGTGTGGCATTTCTGAGCAATAAATCAAGCCATCATGTGCCATGGTGACGGCCTATGATAACTCCAAGAAGTTTGCACGTGGGGTGGTGACTCTAGAAGTCAAACTTGGACCATGTACGGTCACAACAGATTTTCATATTCTAGAATTAGATCCGATTTTTCGGGCTATACTTGGGAGGCCATACTTGGAGGAAATAGGAGCTGTGGCTTCAACAAACCACCAGTGCATAAAGTTTCCCTTTAAAGGACAGGTGGTCAAGGTGACTAGCATGCCTATAAGGGACGAGCTGAACGATGCTTCTTTACCCCTAGGTCTATCAATACAACCCCAGATCTTAGTGGGAGATTTACCAGAAGTCATATTCATGACCGCCTCTCTACCAGACACACTGGGATGGCGGATGATGATGAAATTGGGCTATCAACCTGGAAGAGGTTTAGGCAAGGATCTTCAAGGGATCACTCGGCCAATTGAAACTGTGAAAAGGCCACGCAGGCAGGAGTTGGGATATGAAGAGGGTTCCATCCCAAGGAGGATCTTCCAGCCAGGATATGCCATGGGACTCCATACATTCTTTATCAAAGGGGAGACCATGATGATGGCTGAAGATGGCAAGAGTTCCATGATGACTGTCAAGAGAAGGAAAACTCCAGATGAAGAAGAAGAAGACTTGGAAGACTTATGCTTATCTTTGACTCATCTGTTCTCAAGTGGGGAAGAGTACCAGGAACCACTCAAGGGCATACCAATCTTGAATCATCTAGTTAAACATGTTACCCAAGTCAAAACCATTCCACGAGGCCCAAATACAACAATCCCATGGTTGAACCTCATACCTTTGTTTCTAGATCTTTTGGATGGGCTTCAGGGCCCACTTACCCACTTTGGGCCCATGTGCCCTCTTCAACCTTCTACTCTTACAGGGCCTACTTGCCCATTTGCTTCCCTCATCAACTTCAGAACTGAGGGCTTTTCCCAACATGGGCTCACATGCCCATTTATTTCTGAAATCGGGTCCACGTACCTGTTTACTTTTATAATCAGTTTTAGACCCATGTGTCCACTTTCTGTTACCATTGGGCCCATGAGCCCCTTTTTTCCCTTTATTCTTAAGTTTTTCTCTCTATTAATTCTGTCATCTTCTAGCAAGCCTCGAGTCACTCAGACTCATTCTATCTTTTTACTTGAAATTTCCAAAACGCCTTCTCTGAAACTCACATTTCCATCGAGGAGACGTCTCTACTCATCCCAAAGGGTACTCCCAATCATGGATCCCCCTTTTCTGAATCATTTATCGATTTGCTCGATCCTCCCTCCACTGTAAATACCACCTTTCCAGTTTTATCTTCAGTAGGTCAAGTTAGGTTAGGAAATAGGAAAGTCAGAGGTAAAGGAGTTTCAAACATATATCTGCAACATTTGGCACATAAATGTGTACAGTCTTGACTGATCGGTTAGGGCGATGGCAGAGTTTTTTATCCCAATTTGATATCACTTATGTCCCACAGAAGGCAATCAAGGGTTATGCTATTGCTGAACACCTTGCCCATCATCCCATACCCATCTTTGACCCAGTCCGGTCGGAGTTTCCGGATGACGAACTAATGTTAGTCCGATCTTCCAATCTTTGGACATTATATTTTGACGGGGCTCTGAACTCTCATGGTAGAGGGATAGGTATTGTCCTTCTATCACCTGAAGGTGTCACCATTCCACAGGCTTTTCAGCTTAACTTTCCAGCAACAAACAACATAGCTGAGTATGAAGCCTTGCTGGCCGGGCTGGAGGCCACTCATTTCCATGGTGCCACCGAACTGAGGGTGATAGGTGATAGTCAATTGATCCTACGCCAGGTCCTATCCAAGTACCGAACTTATCATCCAAACCTCAAACCCTACTAGGAGCTCACCACCTGCTACATCAAGCTATTCTTCAAACTCACCCTTGTCCATGTCCCCCGCTCTCAGAATATCCTCACCGATGCCTTAGCTTCACTAGCTTCATATCTATCTGTCTCGCTAGGCAGGCAAGTGCAGACTATACACATCTGTAAGAGGACAATTCCAGCAATTGAGGATGGACATTTTCTGAAGGTTAAGGAAAGATTCAACAGAAAAGAATACTTGAAACATAAAGAAGAAATCTCCATGATCAAGTTGGAAGAATTAGAAGAAGGTGAGAGACCATGGTATGATGAGTTTGCGAGGTATTGCCAAGATCAGTCATACCCACCTGGATCAACCACCAAAGAAATGAAGGCAATCAGAAGAGTATCCCAGAGGTATACAATCCTAAGTGGAGTGCTCTATAAGAGAAGCCTAAGTGGAATCTTACTCAGATGTCATGATGAAGAAGAAGTTGAGTTGGTGCTGAAGGAAGCACATTTTGGAGTTTGTGGTGGTCATGTGAATGCCCAAGCCCTTGCTAAGAAAATCATCCGACAAGGGTATTATTGGCCAACTCTAGAAGAAGACTTCTCCATCTTTGTCCGGCATTGTCATTCATGTCAACTCCATGCCGACAAGATTCACTCTCCCGCATCTTCCCTTCATCCAATTCATGCCCCATGGCCTTTCGCCATGTGGGCTTTTGATATCATTGGCCCCTTGAGTGACCTCAACTCTTAAATGCGCTCAAAATCATTCATTCTGACAGCAACGGAGTACTTCACAAAGTGGGCTGAAGTGGAAGCATTCTTAGAGATTAAAGCGTCAACAGTCTTCTCCTTCATCAAGCGTAACATCCTGGCAAGGTTCGGGGTCCCCAGCGACATCGTCACCGATAATGGGCCACAATTTCTTTCTCAAGATCTGCGTGATCTTTGCAACAGGTATCGCATTTCATTGCATAATTCATCACCATACTATCCTCAAGGCAATGGTCAAGCAGAAGCCACCAATAAGACCTTAATCAAAATCATCAAGAAATCTTGTAAGTCTAGCAAGTTTGCCGACTGGCTTGATAAGCTTGTAGATGCTCTATACGCTTATCGTACTTCTGTAAGGACTCCAACTGGACAAACCCCGTATGCTTTGGCATATGGGATGGAAGCAGTGGTCCCTTACGAAGTATTACTTCCATCTCTCCGAGTTCAGCTCGACAGGGGTATTCATGTTGATGAGAGAAGAGAATCTCTCCTTGCACAACTTGAACTCTTGGATGAAAGAAGGCTAGCCTCCGCTGAGCATGCCCGGACTTATCAGAATAGACTCATAAGGTTTTTTCAAAAGAGGGTGGTCGAGAGAAAATTCGAGATCGGTGAGATGGTAGTCAAACGCATATTCGTTAAGCCAGGGGGTCCCCGCTCCAAGTTGCAACCTAACTGTGAAGGGCCTTTTGTAATCACTGAAAAGTATCCCGGTAATGCATATGAATTAACTAATGCAGATGGAGAAAAATTGAATCATCCTTGGAATGGAGTTTACCTCAAAAAGTACTTTCCATAAAAATGGAGAAATCACTGGTATAACCTCAAGTCATCGATCCTAGGATTTTCGTGAGAAGTCAAGGGTAGGTACCATCCTACACACACAACGCTTCCCGATCCTAGAATCCAGACAACCCGTCACTTGCGAAAGGCAAGGCAGAAATTTAGAAATGGAAGGAGTACTCTTACCCTATTCTCTTCTACTCGGTCCCTAGTATCGAAAACACTCCCACCCTAGTAGGAGGCTGTCTCAGAGGTGCAAAAGGGTGCCAAAAGATGGGCAATGAACCCCTTAGGTTAGAAAAAGAAAAATGATCAACCTGTCTGAATGAGTACCCAGAATGATAGTCAAGGCAAAAGGCATTAAAAGATGGGCAATGTCCCCACGGGTCAAAAAAACCTGTCCAAATATGTGCCACATAGAAAAGAGCAAAAAACAAAAAAAACCCAAGGAGGCCGAACCCCAATGGGTAATTTGAGTGAGAGTAGAGAAATTCCTCTCAGCATCTTCAAACCCTATCAAGGACTTCCTCTATACTCTTCCTCCTTAAACCCCTTGGGTAGGGTAATCCGACCAAATCTAGGTATAACCCAAGCTGATCAAAGGAAGAAGGTTAGAAGGATTCTAGGTATGGAACTTTATTTTTGCACGTGGCATCTACCACTTGAGTCTTGACAAACTCCAAAGACCGATGAACTGTCTCAAATACCAGCATTTTCTCCCCAAAAAAGGGAATATTTCAAAAACCCCCAAAAAAGGAATATTTTAAAAAAAACTCAAAAAAATGCATATTTCAAAAGTCCAAAAAAAATTTGCATATTTCAAAAACTCAAAAAAATGCATATTTCAAAAATCCTAAAAAAATGCATATTTCAAAAATCCAAAAAAATTGAATACTTTTGAAAATCCAAATGATTGTTTTCAAGAAAACCAAAAAAAAAATTGCTTAGTCATGATCATTGCCTTATTTGCTTCCATGTTTATTTTACCGTCATGCATATTTCCATTCCTGCATTGTATATCCTTTTACTTTAATTACCTTGTTAAGAAGGCTCTTCCCTTTGACCTAAGTCAAAGTTGACCATAACAGGCAAAGGGATGAGTCATGGTGAAGATCTAATCCCCTTTTATCAAGTGTTTCAGGCATTTTAATATAGGAGAGGAGAAGATTCACACCACGGCAGGTAAGTTCTCTTAACCCTTACCCCTATTTCATTTAAGTCATTTGTTTTATTCCACCTTGTTAAGAAGGCTCCTCCCTTTGACTCAAAATCAAGGCAAACGATATATAGGCAAAGGAATGAGTCATGATGAAAAATTAATCATCTTTGCTAAGTGTTTGCAGGGGCTGAAGAAGCAAAAGAGAAGGGTCATTAGGTACAATTTTTCTGCAAAAAAAAAAAAAAATTTGCCTCAGGGCGCATGTGCCCTCATCTTGGGGGCACATGGACCAAAAATTTCGAAAAATCTCAAAAATTCAGAAATTGTTTAGAATGTTGAAAATGACATTTTTGCTAAAGGAACCATCATCAAAAACTTTTTTTTGACCTCTAAATGATGGTTCTAATAGTGAAAACTTTAGTGGTTCATTTCAGGATAATATGCTTCATATGACAATTTCGTCTGTTGGGTACTAACCAAAAATGTGCAGGCAACATTTTTAGTCCTAACAGGTGAATTGGCGAGATCAGTGTTCCCCAAGGAACGTCATGCCAACCTTGCGGCGAAAAGAAAGGAAGCACCACCCAGCTGAACATTCTCATGGTGTTGTATTCCGTCAGAAGGCAAGACAAGGATGGACCAGAGATGTTGATTAATCAGGTGGTCGATGCATTACGCCAGAAGTCTTCACTCAAATCCACATTCTCATCAATCTCACATCGTAACCATCACTTCATTTTTGCACTTCACATCACTCCTACTATCTGTCACCTAGTTATGTTAGGTCCATTTGTTACGTATTATATGCATTTTTGTTGAAGATCTTGAGAGTGAAGATGACTGGGCCCGAGGTCCCCTTCAACAAAATCTACGACGGCTTGGTCATTTCTTCACACTCACGGATAAGCCAAAATTGAACAGTGGAGGGACGATGGTTCCTAATCGGGTGTCTTGACCTCCAATAGACAATCTATATCTTCAACTATTTTCTACATAATTTTCTATGTTTTCACATCCATCTCCTTTTCATTCTTCATCATTACTAATTTTATCCCTTCATGTTTTATTCCTTTCTTTTTGTTCCACCATGTTTTATTCTTTCCTTTATTTTATCCCACCGAGTCTTTTATTTTATCCCACCGTGTCATGGCAATTGTCATCCCATTGCTATTCTTCCTTACCATCATACTATGTTAGTCCCACCATTATATTTCAATCCCACTATGGCTTAAGTATGTTTTGTCGTTTTCCGAATACCGGGTTTCTGCCAGAGCGTGATTCATGGTTTTCACGATACCCGAGAAATTTTGTTATGCTTAAAACGAACCATTTAAGAACTTGAGGTTCTTCCACTCAGAATTAAACTGAGTATTTTGGTGAAACTTTAATGAACTTGAGATTCCACATATGATGGATTCGTATTCTTTTCATTTTAAGATCAACTTCTCTTTTAAAACTTTAGCCCATCACAGTACAAGAACACCGCAAAGTTCGGGTTGCTGGCTGATGATGAACCTACGAATTCGAGGACTCCTCACCACGCTGAGGGTTGGCTACATCCTTTTATCCTTTATCATTCACTTTTTCATCTCTCGTTCCAAGGGCATGTCTTTTACCAGTCAATTATAAGATGTTTTGATTGAACATGAAAGCGATCTAGAATACTCAGAGAGATTCATTTTGCTGGATCGGGTATATAAGCGTGTCTATATCTACACCTTGATGCCACCTTTTCAGTCCATCACCATTCCATTCCGCTACGTTCATCTACGTTCACTTGCATTCCATTACAGTTCACTCCGAATCACTCTGCTTCGTTACATGCCACTCCCTTACAAAGCAAACATCAAGGCGAGGCAAGCTGTAGACACGCCAAATTCGCCTAATTCAGAGCATAAAACTCATGTTTTATAGGGAACATGTGCGATTGAACTTATAATAACGCCGGGTCTTTTAAAAGTTGATTTGGAGCTTCGCCAAACGAAATCGGACGTTCTCTGATGTTTTCCGCAAGAAAGCCGTAATTTCCGAGCGAAAGCCACACGTAAATCGTGTAAACACGGAAGTTGTCTGAATGACCAATGCCTAATGATCATGCATTGAAGTTTATGGTCATATTCACACTCCGTACAAGTTTTGTTGCATACCGTGCCTTTCCGGTTTGCCGTCGGAGTCATTTTGACCTGTATCAGATCTTCTGTTCACTGCCCTAACTTTCGGATAAAATTCTGAAGTTTTGAAGGGTTTTATGGCTGATCCGATGCTATAGAAAGCTTCTTCGGCCTGTTATCTTTCCAACGCAACAAACGGCATCGAATTCCAAGTTCGGGAGTGTTCGCAATGGCTTCCGGAAGAAGGACGCGCGAAACCAGTCCCATGCGCCCGGGTTCCTGGTCACCTGCGCCCAGGACCCAGGGCACGTGCCCATGCACCCTACCAGTGAGGCACGTGACCTTGTGCCCTCACTTGAGGGCACATGCGCCCTACCCTGGAGGCACGAGGGACCCAGTTTTTCACCGGGACTCTACCACTGAACCACCGATCGGATAAGGCCTCTTTCCTCGGGATTTGTGCCCATGCACCCTCATTGGGAGGCACATGCGCCCCTTAGTGGGGCGCATGCGCCCTGCACCATGGCGCATGCGCCCAGGGGTGGGGCGCAAGGCCCCTATTTTTTAGCCTTGATAACACTGCTCGTTCTCCTATAAATTAACTCTGATTCCGGTCGTTCCAGAGGCATGAGCATGACTCCCCAGGCATCTCAAGATGTCCAACCACCCTCCTGCATTGATTTTGTGATTTTTTGAGAGAGAATTTCGAGTTTTTAGAGAGAGAAAAGTCAGTTCAAGAGAGAGGAAGGCTGTTCTGCAGGTGATCTGTCAAGTCTCTCTTCTTCGGCCTCTACAGCAGTATGTGGACGTCTTCTGCCTAAACTCTCTTTATCAAAGTTATTCCTCTCCAAGTCTTATTGAGTTTTCAATCAACGGAACTTGATTCCGAGGTTGGGGCTGGTCGTGACGAGCGGAGAAGCAAAGTCGCACCTGGCAGATCCTGGATTGCTACTCGGCTTTTTCGACAACACAGATTTGGCTATATCTTTCTCTATTCAACTCAGAATCTTGCTGTTTTTTTTCTATATATTTGTTTAGTGATTATCCATCCTCCTAAAAAAATTTTATATTACTTTTATTCTGTTATTACGAAAATAAAAAAAAGGGTTTAGAGATAACCCGAATCCGGTCAGTTTCTAGTCAATTGTGGTTTTCATGTTATTCTTTTTACATATACTCCACTTTGTCTATTTCTAATAGTCTCTTTCACTTGTTTATTTGTCTAGTTGCACAGAATATTAAGCACCCACTGCGTTGAGGACTCTTCTTCATCGGCCGGCCGAAGAAGGAGAAGCTTTAACTCACATTCTTCACGCTAAGGTACACACGGTCATTTTAATTCTATAAATCGGAACCCACGGTTCCTGGCGACCACATTTATTTCTTTTCACCCTCCTCCCACATGACACGAACCGTCTCTTTGGTGATCGAGCGATGCCAAGGGATGAAAGTTCGGGGATCAATGTGAGTGTGGGACCGAGGTGAGAGTTGCTTTCCAAGCTTTATTCCTTTCTTTTCTTATCCCCTCTTGAGGTGACGATCTGGGTTCACGGACTTCCCTGAAAAGGAGAGGACCCCGTCGAATTTTCAGAGTCGACAGGGTGTTGGTAGGACGATCTGGTCATCCTAAGAGGTGTTTATATAGGGAAAATCGGTCCCGATTTGAATCAAATTCGGATCCGGTCAAAACGGGAAATTGGGATCGAACGCGTACCTGAAGTGGAGGTGCGCAGGCCGCGCCCCCCAACTGCGGGTGCGCAGGCCGCGCCCCCGGTTCGGGGGCACGTTCGTTCAAAATTCTTTGAAAATTCCTCAAAAATTCCATAAAATTAAGAAAAATTCATAAAATTTTGTTAAATTAAATCTATTTATGTTTGGTCTTTATTAAGGTCGAGTGGACATCATTGTTCATTCGGAACTAACATTTTGATGAAAGACAGGAATTGCTCGCAGAAACAGAAGAATGGACATGGGAAACCCCCATAACTTGCCGACTAGCATATATGTCGTTAGTCGTGTATTATTATCTTATGCATTATTTGTTGAAGACCATGAGTATGGATAAGACTTGACCTGAGATCCCCTTCATCAAAATCTACGATGGTTGGGTCATCTCTGACGCTCACAGATAAGCCAAAGTTGTGCTGTGAGGGACGATGGTTCCCGAATGGGTATCTTGACCTCATAGACAATCTATATCTTTAACTATTTGTTATACAAGTTTTGTCTTGCTTTATTGAGCCCATCATGCATCATGTAGCGTTAATTGCATTACATTTTGTTTTGTCATTGCATACATCATTTCGTAATCTTCACCTTTTCACCATAATCTCTAAACTGTTTATCCTAATTCTGATCATTCTGAATCTCACCGTGTTCTCTAATCCCACCATGTTTTCTAGTCCAACCAACCTCTCTAATATTCTACCATGTCTGTTAATCCCACTGTGTTCGGTAATCACCTTATGCCTCCAAATCCTCCATCACCACTGTGGCCATTGCAACACTTCTTTGCTATTCATCCCACCATGGCAGCCAATTCGTCCCTCCAAGGGCCTTCTATTTGATCAGAACTTGCACCGTCATTGTCTTCACGGTCTGTACTTCAACATTTGCCTTTTGGAATCTGAGATCAATCCATTCCGAATCAAATATTGTCTCTTGGAAGACTTAAATGAATTTAAGAGCCTGAATGTGCTCGATTGGTATTCTTTTACTTTTTCAAAAACAAATCTCTTTTTAAACTTTAGTCCATCACAGTATAGGAACACCGCAAAGATCGGGTTACCGGCTGATGATGAACCTACGAACCCATGTTTCGGGGACTCCCCACCGCGTTCGGGGTTGGCTATTCTTCTCTCATGCCAATGGCACATCTTTTACCAATCGAACATAGGAAGACTTGATGAAACGTGGTGGTTAACTAGGAGACTTAATGAGATTCGTCTTGCTGAATCTAGTCGTTAAGCGTGTCTATATCTACACCTTGATGCCACCTTTTCAGTCCATCACCATTTCACTCCACTACATTCCACTGCGATCCATCACGCTTCGCTATGCTTTCTATACGTTTCACTCCGCTCCACTACATGCCATTCCCTTGCAAAGCCAAAATCAAGGCGAGGCAAGCTGCAGACACGCCAAATTGGCCTGATTCGGAGCCCCAGACTCTTATTCCATAAGCAATATCTTTTATTTGACCGTTATCTGATCCAGATTACCTCGTGGATGTGAGCTAAGGACGTTGGTGGAGCCCCTTGTGAGTTGAGAATGGACCGATGATTTCCGGAATATTGTCGTAACCTTCAAGCAAGAGCCATGCGTGAACTGTAAAAACACGAAGCCTGCTCGATGACCGACCTTGAATGATCCATAATTGAAGGTCTTGGGAGTCCCGCATGTGTTCCGTAACATTCAGGGTTTCCGAGAAGTCATTTCGGTAGGCGTCGGTCAATGATGGCTTTCGTTACGGCCTTTTCGATCTGTACTGACACGGCTATCCCAGACCATGCGTTAGACCTTTCCGGTCATCACCGGGTCTTTTCGGGTCATCCAGGCCGATTCTAGTTGAATATTTTCATCAATCATGGCCATACGTCCGGTTCAGTCAATTTTAGGGTTTTCCGGCTTTTCTGAGTTTCGGTTCATGTTTACCAGGGGGTTTTCCGATCGTACCGGACCTATTCGGTCATCATATTAAGTCATCCCTAGTTGACCCTAGATTTATCAACCGGAACCGTGCTCTTTCGGATCTTCGCCACTGGTTTCGGCTTTCCGCGAGAGGGTAAACCGGTATAAAGCCCCGTGTGAATGTCTTGGGAGTTATGCCGGCTGGTTTACCAACTTGACGGGGTGCGGTTGAAGGCCCTCTTTCCAACGCAACAAATGGGAGCAAAATCGGGCATCCCGTTTGCAAGATGCGGCTCACGGAACACGCGCGTAGGAGAGAGAGTCTACCGCGACCGCGCCCAGCATGCCCCCGGTTCCTTTGAAAAGCGGGGGCGCAGTCGGTTTCCAAAAATCGGAAATGGCCCCGATTAGCACCTTCTAAACCAGATTTTTGGAAGGTTTCCGCGGATGATTTTCAATTATTTGTACCGCACCCCCAGTTAGGGGGTGCGTTACATATGTCAAGTCTTTTTTTAGCAATTTCCGAAAGTTTCCGGCGAATTTTAGCAGTGAGACGTGTACCGCGCCCCCGAAGTGAGGGCGCGCCGTGCACGCCCTTGGCATGAGGGCGCGCCCTCGTCTCCTTTGAAGAGTGGGGGCACGGTCGGTCCAGTTTCCATTTTTTGCACGGCTTCCTTCCCATATAAATTGAGGGCTATTCTCAATGACCCAAGGTTCCATACGGGTGTTCTGCATCAGCCAACTTCATCGACTTATTCAGAAAATTCAGTACCTCTGCTGCTAAATTATTCAACATAGAAGTTTTTCCTCTCTTCGTCCTCTTTTATCTCCAACTAACGTTACTCAATTCCTACTTTCCGTTCGTTCGTTACAGTTGCTGCACTGAGGGTGCGCATCCAGGTTCTGTTTTCTACATCCGCCCCATTTCAGAATTTTTAAAGACTTTTACAGGAGTGTTTCAGAGAAATAATCAACATAGGAACTTCTTTCTCTAAGTCTTATGTCTACTTCAACAAACTTCACTCTATTCTGACATCAGTGTCGTCCGTAGCATTCTCTGCACCAAAGTCGCGCCAGGAGTGTGCAAGGCTACCCGAACCGGCTTGTTTCAACCATCCCAGCTTCAACTCAAGCCGATTCACTTTATAAGCTTCCTCAACCATATTTATTTAGTTCATTTACTGTTTTAGAACATATTTTAGTTCATTTGCATCATTTTTACATAATTAAAAACACAAAAAAGGGGTTAGGACTCGCCCCAATCCGGGGAGTTCGATTCCAATTGCTTATTTATTTCATCTCTTCTTCTATAGTTTATACACTTCACTTAGTTCTAATCCTTCTTTCACTTGTTTTATTATCATAATGTCTTCTAGTTGCAAAAATACATCAAGCTAGCATCGGTTGGACTCTTCTTCATCGGCCGGCCGAAGAAGAAGAAGGTTGAACTCACATCCCAATCTCCCACGCTAAGGTGCACACGGTCAACTTCTTTCTATTTTCAATACATAAAGCGGAGCCCACGGCTCCTGGCGACCACAATTTCTCTTATCATGTTCTAAGTTATTCTCCTCCTCACTCTCCTCCCACATGACCGAAACCGTCTCCGGTGCTCGAGCGACGCCATGAGATGAAAGTTCGGGGATCAATGTGAGTGTGGGACCAAGGTAAGGAGTTTTTACCGCTTTCCGAGTGTTTTCCGATTCACTCCTTTTTTTCCCTATTCCATCTTTCACCTTCTCTTGAGGTGCCGATCCGGAACCCATTTTCAGTGTCGACACCAATTTGGCCTTATTTGGATTTTAAAAATATTATTCCATTGGCAACATCCTTTTTTGGACAAACATCAAAATTGAAATACCCTTTTGGACAAGTTGAGGAGCCTACTGAGAAATTTGAGAATTAGCTACAGAGTTTTGAGCAAAGCCATAACCACTGAGAGAGGAACATATCCTTCCCAATGACCATTTCATGATAATCAATCATTGATGGTTTTTGATCAAGTTTCAATAACAATGATTACCTTCTGGGTCATGCTGCATCTTTCTGGGTGTTACTAGTTCTTTTCGATCACCACAATTTGTCATATTTCAGAATCCGTACATAAAATATAGATATTTTTATATGATTAAAGAAAGAATTTTTACCTCATTAGTTTTTATTTGTAATAAATGGCATTCAATTCTGATCTCCCATTTGTCTGCAATGCCCCTCAAAAGTCAAATGCACAATTCTATCCACATATAGCTCCAATCAAGACCAATGGAATGCATGCCTAACCATTCGGCCACATCCCTAACCTAAATCATGACCTCCCTTTTATTTTTCCTTATCCATATCATTTAAATAAGCTTCTAGAAGCTTCATGATGAAAATTAGCACCATGAATTAATGTCAATCCAACTTGTTGCCTTATACATCAAAACTTGCTGTTTTTAGACCAGGTTTGTTTCCTATCTAGGTGGTGACCTATTTTGATCATAAGAAAGGTGAAACATGATTCTTAATCCCTATATATCAGTAGGTTAAGTGTCTAGAAGCTTCATTGTGATAAATAGCAGCATTAAATAATAGAAATCTCACCTATGGTCAGATATATAAAAACATGCTATTTTTTCACTTGTTTCTCATCTTCTATAAATGGAGGCTTGTTTGAACGACCTAAAAGATAGAAGCCCCATCTTCCAGCCTTCTCTTTTAATCCTCCCGCCACCCTAGGCTAATTTCAAACTTCCCAAGTCATCATCTCTTCATCCCAATACCCAGAGATCATCCTAAAGTGATAGAGAATCCAATCTATATTTTATTGTGTTGTTGTGCTAATCATGGGTGTAGACATGCCAATTTGGCCTTATTTATTACTTAAACCCTATTCCATCGGTAACATTCCTTTTATACCATTAAAATCAAGTCGAATCATTCTTTTGGATGAGTTGAGGAGCTTACTAGAAATCTAAAGATGAGTTGTATATCCCTAGTCGAATCCGGGTGTGCCGAGTGAGGACCATTTTGTCGTGTCCTTTCATCAAGTCATCATACATTTACTTACCATTAGGATTTCTCGATTGTCGTCATGTCATTCTAATCAATAACAGGGTGGCATAGAGCATACCATATTTGTCAAATTGTTTCTGGTCATCAACCTGAGTTGTACAGGTTGTCGTCAACTTTTTTAGTCATTATGAGTTGTACAGGTTGTCCCCAGCTATTTTGGGTATCTCTCTGAGTTTTTTGGGTTCTTCTCGTCATTTTCGGTCATCAACCCGAGTTGTACGGGTTGCCGTCAGTTTTTTCGGTCATTCCGAGTATTCCGGGTCATCCCAGGCTTTTCCAAATGTCTTCTAAGTTTTTTGGGTTCCTTCTGTTGTTTTCGGTTGTCAACCCGGGTTGTACGGGTTGTCTTCGGCTGTTCTGGTCATTCTCAGTATACTAGATCATCTCCGATTCATCCAAGAACCTTTATGGCTTTTAAGGTGTGAGAACCTTTAGAATCTTTTGTTTTGAAACGTGTTTAAAAGATTTTTTTTTATATGTTTTGAAATATCGACATCCAAGTTTTCTATAAAAATAGGTTGTAGTCTATATAGATACTAGATAGTCGGGTGATATTAGAAGAGTATAGAACTGAGGTTTAGATTTTGTGAAAATATTTTTGACCTCTCTCTATCGAACGGTACGAATATCCGATGTTCATTTACATCGAGCAAACACTCGAACACCCTTGATTAACTGCCATAACAATCATGTTTGACGAGAGCGTGCACATCCACAACGTGTAAAGAACGCAAAGGGCCTCGGCCTTTCAGGCCCGATGAGATGCAAACAAGTTTGATTAGATATGGTTTGGAGTTGACTTATGTTGATTTATGATTTGATTTGGGTAACGTTATGAATATTTTAATATTAAATAATATTTATTATAATTAGTTATGAGATTATTAACATATTTACTCTCTCTTTCCATTACCACTTTTACCTCCTTCCATTTTCTCTCATCCCGATTGCCCTAGTGAAATCGCTCCTTCTATCTCCCTCGCGTCTGCTGATCTTTCCCCATATGCACCGTTTTTCCTTCACTCCGTCACTCTCCTTTTCTTCTTCAGATAAGCCTCCCCCTCGCCCTCCTTAGATGCATGTCAACCCCACCGCCGTGCCCCGTACCCTCCTACAGCCTTGCCCGCACGTCCCCGCGCAGCCGTGGCCCCACGCCGGGCGCCCATCTTCTCGTGCGTTGCCCGCGTGTCCACGCGACCAGTCGTGCCACCGCCGCGTGGCTTTGCCACCTCGCTCGGCCGTGATGGCCGCCCCTCAGCCTGCCCTGCCACATGAGCCACCACGCGATCACACCCCATACGGATGCGTGATTGCCGCCCCTCGCCCCCTTGGTCGCCGCCCGCCAACGTCACTCACCCGGCCGCCTACCGTAGCCGTGGCCGCCATCGTGTTGACCAGCCTTCTGCCTGCCTGCGGCGCTGTCACCGCCCAACCTGCACGCACCAGCGGCGCCGCCATCTACTTCTCCACCGCTTTGACCCCCCATCATCCCCACTTGCGCCGCGCGCCGCCGCGCGTTGACGCCGCCAGCCCACCGCCCCGCCACGGCTTCTGACCCGCCCCCCTCTCTGCGGTAGTCTCTCTCTCTCTCTCCTCTGTCCTTTTCTCTCTCATATTGCTCTCTGTTCTTCCTTATCTATTTTATTTTCTTCTCGTTTCAGCAGCTTGTTAAGAGATCTTTCGGTTTGGTTTTCCATCACTGTCGTGACCACGGTGGTATATTAGTCACCCATATCGATCCTTTTGAAATTCTGTGCGCCATTCTTCATCGTCGTCATCTCGGCTATTCTTAGCATTCCGATGTGATTAATTTAAACCGTTAAAACATATTAGTTAACCCTGGTTAGAAGAATAAAAATATTGGTGGGTTATTTGATTTATTAGCTTACTTAGATGTAGTTAAACTTGATTTGTCCTATATGCTTATTTGGTTTGAATGATCATGCATTTTCACCATGTTAGACATTAAATTATAATGCATGTTAGCATGTTAAATATCATATCTTGTGTTAGAATATAGTTAGTATAGCATGGTTAACATTTTGATGACCTTAAACGATAACCCGATTTAACAAATAGCCGGAGTAGAAGTTATGTCATTGATGTATTTAAATTTCAGCTTTGTTAATTCATGTAGTAGATAGATAGTTGTTGTTATTACATGTATACATCATGATAGTTTGTTAGAATTGCATAATTCCAAGTTTAGGGTATTATGTTGTTGGTTAGTCGATATAGTTTGAGTTTAATTTTGGTATGGTATGCATATGTGAGGTATAAAGTTATGGTTGTTCATTTATGCAAACCATGTTTAGATTATCATGCACATGTCCATGGTTACTTTGATTGAGTGTTTTCTGAGTTATGTATGTGCTTTCATCTTGAGAGATGTAGTATGCAGTGGGATGCATTGTAATAAAATTCTACTTCACTAGACTATAGTTCGTGACCTTAGGGCAGCAGATGAATTAGAACAATCTAGAGCATCCGTCGATCCTGGATACTGCGATTTATCCTAAGTACTCCCCTGCCTAGGGGTACTATGGGATTTAGCTTACTATATGTTACTTCTATATAAGGTAGATTTGGTGTTAGTTTTATGACATTTGCTACAATGTCCAAGGGGAGCATATAACTTACTCAGACAAATAGTTTATTATGCATTTTGGCATATATGATAGTGATTTAGATGGGTCATTTTGTTATGCTAGGTTTAAGTGATGCATGCATACTTAGTTTTCTTAAAGTTTAGGTTATGTCAGGTTAAAAGTTTATTGAATCATGTTAGCTCATGGGGTAGTGGAAAGGCACTTTAAAAAGTCTATTAAAGATATAGAATTAGTATAAACCCGATATACTATAATCTAAAATTTTAAGTTTATTACTATTAAAATGAATAGAGAATAACTAGTATAGTAGGGTAGTCCGGGTGTAAGACCTACTGAGTCTGTGGTGACTCACCTCTTTCCGTTGTTAATATTTTCAGGAGTGCAGGTTTAGCACAACAGAAGCGTAGTGGTGTTTTGGAATCTAAGAAGCTAGTAGAGTATTTATTCAATGTTAGTATTTGATTTGTTTAGATAAATGTTTATTTGTTGTGTTAATGGGTTGTAATGTTTAGACTTGTGATTTTGGATTGTGAATTTAGTCTTATTTAGTTCCAAACCGATATTTTTCCCTGTTACGTTGCCGGATTATCTTCCGTTGTGCATGTTAAAAATCTGGGTCGTGACAATTTGGATGTGGTTTGAAATGTTCATTTCAGATTTCCATTTGACTTGGATTTGAATGATATTTGTTTTGAACTTGTTTGAATTTTTTGGTTTGTTTTACTTCAATTTGTTGATATTATTTTATTTTTTTTGAATTTTGAATTTTAGATGTGTTTATCAATTTGACTTGTTTATGTTTAGTTGACATGTGTTGAGTCATTTTCATGTGGTTTTCCTATAGTGGTTGGTGTTTGAGTACCGATTCGGGTGTGTTCGGTATGTTTTAGATGTTTTGAAGTTTGGTTCAAATTGATTAAACTTGAACTTCAGATTGTAATGAATCCGATTTACATGTTTTAAGATGTGCTTTAGATTCTTTAATGTGTTTTAATTGTGCTTTATTCAATTGGTTGTAAATTATTTGATGTGCACTTGTTTAAGCATTTGAATTCCAGTGGATTAAGTGTATTGAATCAAAATTTCCAGATTGTATTAAATCTGATTTTGGTTGAATGTTAAAACTTTAATTTTTTTTAAGTGTGTTTTAAGGTTGGTTTGAATGTATTTTCAGATTTAATTAAGTTAACTTCAGATTTGGTTAACTCTTGTTCGGTTTGCATAACATCCGGTCTGTCGGTCAACTCCACACTTGAAATGTTCATGTTCAAAATATTCCATGTCAATGTACATCAGATGTGGCAGTTCATATGCCATGTTCAATGCTGTCAATGGTGCAAATGTGTGAATGTCCTTCCCTTGGTGTAAAATCCACTTGATTGGGAAAATTTTGGCAGCATGCCGCCTTATTTTCCAATCGGTGTGGAATTTTACCAGTCCTACAAGGCATAGTCATTTGACTTTCCAAGTAGTGGGAAGGGTCCGTCTGCAATGGGAAGCGTGTCCCATGCCTACGCCCGGGTCAACATACCGGATACGGGTCCAGGCTAGCTGCCCAAGGTGGAGTGCCCACGTGGTGGTGGTAACTCCTTATTTAATTTTGGCATATTTCCTTCAGATTTAGTTAAATGGGATTTTTAATGACCAAGGCCCAATAGGTCAGCTTCATCAACACAATGGGTTGGTCTTCATGTCTCATGGCCTGAGAAGACCTAGGACTGGTTTAGGAATGCTCAAAGGGCATGAGAATTGAAGGCCCGCTTGAATAGTCTTGGTCCGTCTAGTGGATTCCGAGAGTCTCAAAGTGTCGACCTTCATCCTATACTTTAAGGGGAAGGAGAACAAGACACATGGAGTTTGATTTAGGGGTAGCACAAGGACATTTTGATATGTAGAAATCAGGGCCACCCGGCTTAACTCTTGGCCCGTCCGGCAGATTCCAAGAGGCCCAGGCTGTCACCCCTCCTTCCACACATCAAAGAGAATGTTTTCTTTGTATGGGGTGCTGTTTAGATGGCCATTAGAGGGGTTAAGTAGGTGCTGGTTTCCAAGCCATCAGAGGGGCCTGATTTCAAGGCCAGCAGAGGGGCCTGATTTGGGTTTTTTCTGATGATTGTCCACTTGGGCAGCAAGGATGGTTGACCATGGTCTGATTAGGAGCATGTTTATGAGCCTAATTATCTGCTAGAGGGATGTAAATAAAGGCCATGGTGTTAGGTGACAGAATGGGGTTGCCTGGGGGTGCCAAATGGGCTGCTTACAGGCCACCTATGGGCTGTGCACACATGGACAGCAAAGGGGTCTAAAATGAAGGGACTAAAGGGGCTGATAAAAGAATGTTTTTGAAGCTAACATTTGGAGGTTGAACATGGCTTTAATGGTACCAACATGTATGGGTTGTTTTGGAACATTTGAATGGCCAAGGAGGAGTCCGAGGGGAAGAGAAAGAAGAGAGGAGAAAGAGAACTAGAAAGTACTACATTTTCTCTCACCTTTTTGACACAATTATTGTTGGAGATTGAAAAAGAAAATGGATGTCACTCTTTTCTTCTTAAACTTATTCTTTTATTTCTATGTATGGGGCTAGAATTGGCCCACCAAGATGGAGCACTTGCTGTTGAAGTTGATGTATCCCAGATGGGCTGCTGCTGGCGCACCTGCAAGAGGGAGAGGATTTCTCCTTCTTTTTCTTCACTTGGAGCACCACAAATGAGATGGAGAGGTTGAGGACTTGATGCTGAAGGCGTCCATTCAAGGAGAATATGTCTTGGCGCAGGGTAGAGGGTGCACAAAAGAGAGGAATGGGCTGGAGCAGAGCTGGCACACAGGTGGGCTGTTGCACCTGCTGCTGGCACACTTGCTATAACTAGCCTGATTCCCCCTTCTTATCCTTCACTTGGCACATCAAATGGAGGAATAAAAGCTTTCTAAATTTCTATTTAAGACATCCAAGCAAGAGGAGGTGAGGTCTGGTTCGACCACAGATGGTGAGGGGAAGGAAAGACAGAGCTTCCGCTGGGTGATCAGCTTGTCCTGAATATGGCCAGCTGAGGGGGCTTTTATAGGGGCTGAGGGTGCCATATGAAGAAGGGGATAAGCCATGGGATGTTGAGGGTGGATAAGGATAGGCCATGGGGGAGGTTGAGAGTGATAAGGATAACCCACAGTTGGTTGAGCTAGAGGTTGTTGAGGGCGGTGCGCACCAACCTAGAGAGAGCATGTCCGGCCAGCCTCCCATCTTGTTGGGTTTTGAGCGCACCATGCAAGTTAGGAGGTTGGTTAGGCCAGCCATAAAATGGGGATAGGCCAGGGGTTTTTGTAGGGTCAGTTGGTATGAGGATAAATCAAGGAAGTGGTTGAGGGTGATAAGGATAAGCCATGGGAGGTTGAGGTGGTTGAGGATAAGATAATGATAAACCAAAAAGAGATAGAGAGAGTTGGGAAAGCCTTGCGCACCCTCCCCTACTTTCTAGATCTGTTTGCACACCCATAATATGAGGGAGGATGGTAGGTTCAGCCAAGACATGTTGGGTTAGCCCATCTTGGGTTAGGTTTAACCCTGGTTTGATTAGAGTGCTCCCGATCTAATGGCTAGAATTAATTTCGGCCAAAACCAAATAAATAAATACCAAATTGACTCAAAAAAAATAAGAACATGTCCTTATGGCCATTTATCTTTTGCTCCATCCTGATGTGTGGTTGATATCGCTTGAATTGCCCAGGATATTTGATTTTACCGATTTCTCTGATCGGTGCGATCTCGGTCGTCGATAATACTGGAAACTGTAATTGAATACAATTACCACCTCCCATTGGCCAAATTTATTTTTCATGCATAAATATTCATGAGATAAATGTTTTGGGCCATGAAAACTAAAGTTTTCAGCCCATGGGTCGATCCGGGAGCTGATCGGACCATTATGCCCCTGATGCGACGACATACGGCTTTCCGTCTAGATTTGATCTTTCTTGCATATCTCTTCATCCGGAGGTCAGATTTTTGATCCGTTTTGAGCGTTGACTAGATATATCCAACCTTGAAAATGTGTTAAATATGGAATTCCATGTTAGAGTCCCAATTTGTCCTAATGTGTTGGGGGCAAAATGGTCATTTCGGCCTTCTGGTGTCCATTTTTCATGTTTTGGGCACTGTTGCAAAGCTCTCGACCGGGGCTATGCAATGAGCATATTATATTGGCCATTTGTGGCATGTAAAGTCATGCCAAGGCATTTTTAGAGCCTATTTGCATTATGTATTCTTGAATTTTCTGAATCTGGGTTAGATTTTTTGCACCGGCTTCGGCATTGCTGATTTCTGTATCAAGCAAGCTATGAGGAAAATTCTGGTTCCAACATAGGGTCACTCCCATCATCTATAGTCAACAACATGATTCATATGGGTTCCACTGATCTTTTGGGTTATTCTAGAGTTTTCTGCATTTTCATTGTTTTTTCGAGTTTCAGATCACCGTCCGGGCTTTCGGCACAACTGGGAGGATAAACCAGAAGTTACAGCCCCATACAAAAGACTTGGGATGTGTACCAGCTGGTTTACCCATTTTGGGAGCTGCGTTTGTGAGTAATCTTTGTAACACAACAAATGGGAGTCGATACGGACCTCCCGTTTGCAAGTTACGACTTGCGAAGGAAAAGCGTGTAGGAGAGAGAGTGGAGCGCACGCCCGAACTGGGGGCGCAGTCTGTGTGCCCTCAGACCGAGGGCGCGGTCAGCGCATCCCCAGTCTAAGGACACAGATAGTTCTAAAAACAGGAAACCTACCTTGGTTTTACTTTCCAAACCAATTTTTGGGAGGTTTCCCTTTTTAAAAACATTTATTTTGACCTCACCCCTGAGTCGGGGGTGTATTCATTTTATCAACACTTTTTTTAGCAATTTTATAGAATTTTTTAGTGATGTTTAGAAGTAATGCACCGAATGTGCCCCCTAACTAGGGGTGTGCTCACCACACCCTGAACTAGAGAGTGCACCCTCGGGTTCAGGGTGTGGCCTGCGCACTCCCAAATCGGGGGCGCAGTCAGTCAGTTTCTATGTTTTGCATTGATTTTGATTCTCTATAAATTCTAGCCATTGGGGTATGATCCGGGACTCTTCTCCTCATACTCTAGCCACCTTAGGCTCATCCCAACCTCCCCAAATCATCCTCTCTTCATCCCGGTGTCCATAGATCATCCCGAAGTGAAGAGAAGCCTATCTATGCTCCGACTTGCAGCATTGCTGATCACCGGCTTCCATAGATCTTCTTGATCATTTTTTCGCCTGGCTTTCTTTAGAAGAAGTTTGAGCCATCGAGCTATCTTTCATCTCCAACAAATGGAGATTGATTCTGACATTGTCTCGGCTCATGGTAGCTTCTACACCGGCGTTGCATAGATAGATCAGAAGTCATTTTTTTAAGTCATCATTTTTCCAGTCGATTTTGAGTACATTTAATAGTAGATTCAGCCAATATATCCTTCATAGAAACTGTTCCCCGGTAAATTATATTTTATTTCCAATATAAAGTTTTCAATTCCAATTTCTGTGGTTCCTATATCATGTTCTATCTCGATGTTGCGCTGGTTGTTTCCAAAACTTCACTATCTCAGATCGAAATTCTCAGGTAAAGTCAGATCATTTCTCATAAGATTCAATCTAAAGTGTCTTAATATTAAATAATTCACTACAAGTTTTATTTATTTTAAAACAAACTTGAATCCATTATGATTTTTGGATTGTCTGTGGTGATTGTTTCAACAAAGTCACGCAATCTGTAAGGACATATCGAGGATAAGTTATCAACATATATTGTTTCAACTAATTGTTTCCAGTTTTTGTCCAATTCCATAATTTCTACAGGGTTGTAAGGACATATTGAGGATAAGTTATCAACATATAAAATCTTCCTCTCCAAGTCATCTGTCCATTTCAATAAACAGAACTCGATTCTTACATTGGTGTTGTCCGCTGTTGTCTCTATATCAGAGCCACGCAATTTATATTGAATTTGTCCAACCTAGTTACCACTTTGCCTGGGTTGTGTTATCTTTATTCATTCTTATTCTCTTTAATAACTCTTCATTCACATCATTTAGTTCATATTTAAGCATAATTTTTATTTCGTTTTTCATCATTTCATACATCATAAAAAACCCAAAAAAAGGGTTAGGGCAAACCCCGAATCTGGTGAGTTTGTTTCCAATTGTCGTTTTATGTTATTGTTTCTATAGTTACTATAGTTCACTCAATTCTATTCCTTCTTTCACTTGTTTTTTTGTCTTCTTTGTTTACTAGTTGCATAGGTACATCAAGCTAGCGTTAGTTGAAAACTCTTCTTCATTGGCCGGCCGAAGAAGAAGAAAGTTGAACCCGCACATACTCTTTCCCGTGCTAAGGTACACATGGTCAAATCTCTCTCTTATTTCATTTAAATCGAAACACATGATTCTTGGCAACCACATCCTCCAACTTATTTATATATTAAGTTTTTGATTCCATCTTCACTCTCCTCCCACATGATCCAGACATCTTTTTGGTGCTCGAGCGATGCTGGGAGATGAAAGTTCGGGGATCAATAAGAGTGTGGGACTGAGGTGAGAGTAGTTTTTCATGTTTTCCTTTCATCTCCCTCATCCCCTTTCTTGAGGTGGCAATCTAGATAATGACAAACCTATTTTCGGAGTCGATAGCTTTGTGGCAACCATGGTGGGATAACCAATGTCTTTAACTATGCTAGCTTGATTTATTGGTACAACTAGTTCCATTCTCGCATGAACCACCTTTAGTCACTATACTATTTGTTTGTTGCATGATTACTTGTCTTGTTTGCATATTGCATGCTCAATTTACTTACTTCCTTTCATTTCATGGTTTCACATATTGATTGCTTTTTATCCTTTTACCATCTTTTTTTATTTTTGCATTAGCTTTATACATCGGGTACCAGACTTGTTCTGATCTGTATGGCATTCGAGGTGGGAGCTCTCTCTCCCAACACACCCTCTCACCCTCCAAACACTTTCTTGGTGGATTCTAACCTCTCTTCTGGAATATTCTTTCCTGGTTGATTTGGTTGTTTCCATCAAGGCCTCTGTAAGTCTCCATCCGTGGAGTATTTCTCTCCGCACGATTGGGCTAGTTGTACCATTCATTCTAAAAGCTTGAAAAACCCAAGTACCTACTCGTGGTGATTGTGCTACAACCTTAGGTCTTGAAGATTGAAGCAATAGGAATCATACCCAACTTTAGTGAACAATTTTTATTAATCTATATAATCTAAGGTTTGAACTCAAAAAATTGTCGAGTAGTCATTCTAAACACTTGTTTGTACAACTTGCTTGCTCACCAAAAATGAAAACAACAAAATTCCTTCTTTCAAAACACCTAAAACAAACAAACAAATATCTTTAATTTTGTGTATAACTTGTTTGCCAACAATAAAACTAAAATAAAAAAACAAACAAAATAAAACATAATAAAAAAATCTTCAATTATGTGTTCCACTTGCTCTCTTTCAACTATTTTTTTAGAAAGTTTGACATGATGCCCATGATGTTAAAATCTGGAAGACATGTCGGGATGTCAGACTACTTCAAGCAATAGGAGTATGGGCTTGGTCTTTACAAGCTCCAACAACAACCCAAGAGCCATGTCAATGCTGCTATGGAACCCGAAGTGCAAGGGGTTTCCCATCAGTCTGCTTCATGTAGTATAAAACAAGCTCTTAAGAATCTATCTCTTCATCTTGATCTTGAGACCTTTTCAATTATCTAATCTGTCACAAAGGGCAAGATGCCTGCTAATCAAGGTCCGGCCAAAGTCAATCGTGCTGCCTCACCTCCCCAATTAGTGGTTCGGCTTGGACAGTCATGCCGCATTATTTCACCTATTCACCCATTGTGGGTCATTCATCAGATTGCACACCAACTCACATTTCTTCCATCCAGGTGCAACGAACAAACCATCTCAATGGAAAAATGATCAAATAGTTCTTGCTTTTCATTTCAGGTGATCTTTAGAGGGTGCAACCTTAGAATGGTTTTTATCATTTAGAAAAATCGAAGCATGGGATTTCAAAATTGTCAAGGCAAATTTTTTACAACATTATGGGCTGGGCTATTCAATAATTACGGAAGCAAAAGAAGACGTGGAATTAGTGCAATATCATGATAAATTAAGCTCTATGGCTGAGAGGAGCATCGATGCCATCCACAAACCTAGGAGCCCTCCCCAATCCCATCCAGATCATCATCATTGGTTTACTCCTCTATGCCAGTTGATTAGGCTACCCATGCCCCAACCTCAGCCTATCATGCAACCCATGTCAATGGCACAGCCAATTATGCATAATCAGGATACCCTTTCTGATCATGCATTTACATCATCACCTGAACCGGCTCACCTGCCTTTGACTCCACCAACTTTTCCAAAATTTTCTTACCCAATCATCAGACCCTTTGTTTCTCATCCTATTTTACCAATGGTCTCTCAGCAAATCATCTGACCCATGGCCTCTCAGTGTACTTCACTAGCATCTACTTGGCCAACCACACAAGCCTTGGCCTCTCAACCAATTTCACCAACAGCATCTCAGCTTTAATCGACTTCTATGCCAATACCAATTGAACAACTCTTGGCTATTCAATAAATCCCTCAAAATAGGGTTCACTCTCAGTCAGTTAAGGTACATTTTTCTTCTATTGCTCCTGCCTTGGTAGAAGAACCAATCCCTCTCACTATTCATGATCCTGCCTTGGTAGAGGAACCAAGTAATCCGATCATCCTTGCTCCTATTACAGCAAATGATTTAGTCACTTCGACCCCTCATGCTCCTGTCCTGACAGATGATTCAATCGCTAATCATTTATGCTCTTACCCTGGCAGAGGAATCAGCTTCTCATCAAGTCATTGCTATACCTCATGATCAAATTCAGTCATTAGGAGAGATTGAACCATACCCTTCTATCTTTTAAGAATCCCCTAGACTAGGCATACCCTCTTCCCTAGAACAACCTGAGGAGAAGCCAATTGTAAAGAGCTTAGATGATAGAACCACAAACTTAGTTGACTATCAATCCAATGAAGGACTAGGCAAGGATTCGCTAGGCACTGACCAATTGTTGCCATCATTGGAATTAATCTCTGAAGATAGTCAGAGTGAATTGACCCTCGAATTGCAAAGTATGGAGATTGAATTGATCAATGAAATGAAGAAAGAATGTAAAAAATTCTTGAAGAATAGATACATTAGCGAAGGGCTACTGGGACCTCCTCCAGCTAGGCATTCAAATTCTTCAAAATCAATCTTAGGGCCACGACTCTTTCTTTATTCTTCTCCAAATCAATGATCAGGTCCATAGGCCCACAACTCTTCAATCTTAGGTCCATGACCCTTTCTTTATTCTTCTTGCAATCATCAATTGGGCCCATGGGCCCAAAATCTTCCAATCTTAGGGCCATGGTCCATGCTTCTTCCCTTTCAATTAGGCCCTTATTCCCCTTTTTCACTGGGCCCATGCGCCCCTTTCCGTCAATCGGGCCCACATGCCCCTTTCATTCAACTAGGCCCACGTGCCCCCTTTATTCAATGGTGGCCCATGTGCCCTTTTCCTTCAACTAGGCCCATGCACCCCTTTTCATCAACTGGGCCTGTGTACCCCTTTCCATCAACCAAGCCTATGCGACCCTCGTCATCAACTAGGCCTGTGTGCCCATTTTCATCAACCGGGTACACATGCCCCTTTCATTCAACCAAGCCCACGTGCCTCCTTTATCCAATCGGGCCCATGTGCCCCTTTACTTCAACTAGGCCCATGCACCCCTTTTCATCAACCGGGCCCGCGTGCCCCTTTCCATCAACTAGGCCTATGCGTCCCTCTTCATCAACTGGGCCTGTGCCCCCCTTTTCATCGACCAGGCCCATGTGCCCCTTTCCATCAACTGGGCCTATGCACCCCTCTTCACCAACTGGGCCCGTGCACCCTTTTCATCAACCGGGCCCACATGCCCCTTTCATTCAACCAAGCCCACGTGCCCCCTTTATCCAATTGGGCCCATGTGCCCTTTCCTTCAACTAGGCCCATGCACCCCTTTTCATCAACCGGGCCCGTGTGGCCCTTTCCATCAACCGGGCCTATGCGCCCCTCTTCATCAGGTAGGCTTGTGCACCCCTTTTCATCAACCGGGCCCACATGCCCCTTTCCCTCAACCGGGCCCATGTGCCCCCTTTATCCAATAGGGCCCATGCACCCCATTCCCTCAACAGGGCCCATGTGCCCACTTTTAGCAACCGGGCCAATACACTATTTTCATCAACCAAGCCCACGTGCCCCTTTCATCAACCAAGCCCATGTGCCCCTTTCCTTCAACAAGGCCCATATGCCCCATTTCCTCAACCAGGCCCACGTGCACAATGTTCTCCCCAATCAGATCCATGTACCCTTAATTTTTTTAAATCAGGCCTATGTGCCCGCAATTCACCTAAATTGGGCTCACATGCCATGCATTTCTGCAACCAAGCCAATGTGCCCAATTCCTTCTAAATCAGGCCCACATGCCCACCTTCTATCTGATAGAAATGTATGCCCTACAAGCCAATCATATATGATATGATTCGACATTTCTAGAAATATCTCATTCAATTAATCAGGCAAATCTTCATTATTAGCTCTTATTTAATACGAATATCATAATGAAGTCCTTGATCAAATACAATGATGATTAAATCATGATGAGATCATGATAATGAGATTGATCATCTACAGGTATTTGATCCAAATGTTCTTAGTCATAGGATACTTGAGACGGGACATCAAGGATCCGGATAGACTAGTGTATCTGATGTCTTCTCATGTGATGAGGATGACCGATCTCTTTGGTCATTAGTGTGGAGACACTGAAATACACATACAAGTGCTCATTAGTTGAATGAGTTCACTGAACTGGCTGAATTAGAAACCCTGAATGGTATCTTACCGAACTGTCTATCAGGGTTTTCTATCATCACGGTTGCATGGTTGGACCTTTGACCTGAGTTGCCAAAGATGCCTTCTTGGGTGGAACTTTTGCTTTGACCATTGACTTATGGATCACTATTTAGATGGTCCAGCATAGCAATGGATCGGGTACAAGGAAAATCCGATGTAGGCAATTGAGCGGACAATAAGGGATCGTCCACTCTCAGTAGGTGAGAGTGAATGTCCTATGGGATAGTACTCTAAATCCCTGGCCAGGGTAGATGGGATAATTGGAAAATGAGTTTTTCAATTGATCCGATTCAGAGTACATGATCCTATAGAGTTGGTACACTAAGGAGTTGACAGTTTATGACGTACTCCTTTCCTACCGGGACATTGGATGAATTAGGGTTTATATATTTATGTGGTAACTGATGATGGAAAGGCTCAATGGATATGAGATTATCCCCATAGCCATTTGGGATAATGGGATGTGGCTTGTACCCTTCATGATCGGTAGGCCGATTAATCTGTTATCGGATAATAGATTTAATTAAATTAAATAGAATTATTCTATTTTATTTAAGCCTCAACCAAATAGGCTATTGGGCCTAGTGGGTCACACACATAAGGACTTATCTACAAGTACAGGGGCAAGGGTGTAATTAATGGAGATTTTGGGTTTTTATAAATTTTTTTTATAATTCTCTATAAATACTAATGGTTTCAGCCAAACCCGATCTATAAAAGGGTGAAAACCATGTCCCTAGCGTCCTCCCTACCTCCTCCTCTTTCTATAAGGTGCCTATGGTTAATGGAGCTCCGTTCGGGAAGAGTTCTCGAGGCCGGCGCGAAGGGAGAACCTGCTGTAGTTGTAGTTCATGTGGATACTGCTGGAGACCGGACACTTGAACGGTTTGAAGAGCTTAATAAGCTCATCTTCTTCCTCTTCATGGGATTATATGAATCCCTATCAGGTATATTCGAACCGATTCGATCGGTTTTCGATTTTCGTCGTTCGGTTCTGATTGAGACGAATTCTAAAGGAACCCATAGGAATCGTCGCTTCCTCTGCACCAAACTTTTATGGATGATTCCTTACAGTGGTATCAGAGCCTTGTTCAAGTCTCGGTTGAAACCGACGTCGAATCGACATTATTTTATGTTACTTATGTGTTTCCGAATCTGTGCAAACGTCTGTTTTGTTGAGGCCACCATAATCTGCATGTGATTCAGATAGAAGATTGGTTGGCTCAAGTATAATCTTGTGATATAGGGCTTTCCAATTCCACAAACCTTTTGAAGTTTGTATCTCTATAGTGTTCGGGAGAAGCCTCAACAGTTGGTGTTTCTGTCATGCCCGAACCGACACCCGGATTTGGGGATTTTGTGAAATCTCCGTCCACAGAAGAAATTGAGGCATGGAATAGGTTTATGAGATTGGTAATATGATTACCTAAACTTTCCCTTTGATATCCATCTTTGAACGATGGTGGAGGAAGAGAATTTTTGAGTTTTCTGGTTAACTAGGGTTCTGCGGAGTCTGGCGGTGCCGACCTGTTTCTTCCTGAATTTTAGTTGATATAGAATTTTTATATGAAATTATATGTACATTTTTATAAACTTAATTTTATGAGGATTCTAAATTGTATTTTTGGAGAATATTTTGCTTCCGGGATAAGGAGTTATCCTCATTGCAAAATAGAGATTTCTACTACAGAATCTCGGTGACTGCTGCCCATTCTTCCTCATTTTTCAGTTGATTGGGATTTTTTATGGATAGTAGGACAACTTTTTTGATTTCTCTATTTGATAAGGATTCCAAATCATATTTTTTCATATTTTTTGGATTCCTGAATAAGGAGATATGTCCGAGTTAATGGGATTAACTTTCTCCCGGATGAACAGTGTTTTACGCGTCTGTTCGGGGAAGACGATCGGCGCACGCGCCGGCGCACGGCGGTTGGTGCACGCGGCTTTAGATGCCGGCGCACCCTGTGGCGCACACGGGCGCACGCGAGCGGGGAAAAATGCGCCGAACAGCGCGGCGCATTGCGCCAGACACCATTTTTTATGATTTTAAAGTGTTTAAAATCATAGAAAATTCTGAAAAATTGCCAAAAAATTCATAAAAATTTATAAAAATTCTATAATATTATGCAACATGTTTTAAAGTGTTTAATGTCATGTTATATAATTTTGAGTCTTATTTACATATATTCACTCATAGTTAAACTTTAAAATTGTTTTAAAGGTTTAACTTAAATAATTAGTGTCTTAATTAATTCTGTAAAATGAGATTTTATAGAATAAAATTGGGACATTAATTTTTGACTTTGAACAGTATTGGTAATGCATGAATGTTCTAAATAGTTTAGTTTTTTTTGTTCATTTCATATAAAATGTTTATATACTGTTGTCATGTTATTTTCATGTTATTTATTTCATGAAACTTCGACATGCGTGAAATTGAGAATTTCAAAATAAATTATATATAATTTTATGATGTTATACATGATATATCTCATATAATTATCACGTATGCGCTCTATGTTCATGTGATGAATGTTAGTGTGTATGGAGGTGATCATGGACTTAATTATGCTTGGCTTGTGATTGCTTTTAATTATGTTGGTTATGTTATTAAATGAGGCATGTGTGTGCCTCCTCTCTCTATACAATCTTATTATACAACCTACCTCCCTCCATTAATGTACTCCCCTTGGTTAAAACCAAGGTTTCTTATTAAGTTATGTACATTTGTGGGTCTGTGTACCCTTAAGCTGCGTTAGAAGCCGGTTCGTGGAAGGTTGGAGAGTGGGACCACTTGGAGAAGCACCCTTCTGAAGTGGGAGCATGCCAACTCAAGCATCTAAAGCAAGGATTTTCACTTATAGGGGTGCCTTAGGTGCATGCTTAGGGTTAAGTCCATGATCACCTGATTTTGTGCATATTTGATATGTGGATGTGTGCTACAGGTTATACCTTAGATATATGATATTCCAAAGGTATTATATATACTTAGTGCATATTATTGATGAGACTAAAATAAAATCCCTCCTTATCATAATTAGGTTGATAAACGTGTGACATTAAGAATGTCTCATGTAGCATTCCGTTGTTATGGTCTTGATGAGCCAATCTTAGATTGGATGGGTTTGTTGTGCTACCACAAGACTCATTCAGCAAGGGATTGGTGATCATGGCTAAGGAATTTGCCAAGCTTTGGGGTGGACCGTCTATATGGCTTTGTTGTGCTACCACAAGGGCTGTGTGAAGAATCCATTCTCATAACGTAACAAGCGGGTTTGACATAACTAAAGTATATGGCTTGTTGTGCTACCACAAGGTCATAACTTTAGAGGCTAAATGAATAAGAGTTCCAAGAGTTGCAACTGGAAATAGTTGCCTACCTATTAAGTATGGGGTGATTTGCTGTGCTACCACAAGGTCATCACCATAAGGTTAATAGGGTCTTAGTTCCCACTAGGATTTCAACGTGATATCCCATCGTTGCATAATGAGGGTTATGCAAATTCGTCGATAATTAGTGGGAGCATAAATTAGGATGAAAGACCATTGTCGACTCTGAAATTTTGACGGGGTCATCTCCTTTTCAGGGAAGTCCGTGAATCCAGATCGTCACCTCAAGAGGGGATGAGAAAAGAAAGGAAGAAAACTCGGAAAGCAACTCTCACCTCGGTCCCACACTCACCTTAATCCCCGAACTTTCATCCCTTGGCGTCGCTCGATCACCAAAGAGACGGTTTGGGTCATATGGGAAGAGGGTGAGAATAAAGAAATTAAGAAATGTGGTCGCCAGGAACCGTGGGTTCCGATTTATAGAATTAAAATGACCGTGTGTACCTTAGCGTGAAGAATGTGAGTTAAAGCTTCTCCTTCTTCGGTCGGCCGACGAAGAAGAGTCCTCAACGCGGTGGGTGCTTGATATTCTGTGCAACTAGACAAACAAACAAGTGAAAGAGACTATTAGAACTAAACAAGGTGGAGTATATGCAAAGAGAATAACATGAAACACACAATTGACTAGAAACTGACCGGACTCGGGTTATCTCTAACCCCTTTTTTTATTTTCCGAATAACAGAATAAAAGTAATGCAAAAAAATGTAAAACAAATTATAGGATGATGGAGAATCACGAAACAAAGAGATAGGAAAAATAACTAAAAGATTATGAGTTGAATAGAGAAAGATATAGCCAAATCTGGGTTGTCGAAAAAGACGAGCAGCAGTCCAGGATCTGCCAGGCGCGACTTTGCTTCTTCGCTCGTCACGACCAGACCTGACCTCTGAATCAAGTTCCTTCTTTTTCAAACTTAAGAAGACTTGGAGAGGATGAACTTTGATGAATAGATCTCAGGCAGAAGACGTCCACACACTGCTGTAGAGGCCGAAGAAGAGAGACTTGGCAGATCACCTGCAGAACAACCTTCCTCTCTCTTGAACCGACTATTCTCTCTCTAAAAACTCGAAATTCTCTCTCTAAAAATCACAAAATCAATGAAGGAGGGAGGTTGGACGTCTTGAGATGCCTGGGGGGTCGTGCTCATGCCTTTGGAACGATCGGAATCAGAGGTAATTTATAGGAGAACGAACAGTTTCATCCGGGCTAAAAAATAGGGTCCTTGCGCCCCACTGAGGGGCGCATGTTCCCCCTAGTGAGGGAGCATGGCACTATTCCCGGAAAAAGTGGTCTTATCCGGTCGATCGGTTCAGTGGTAGAGTCCCGGTGAAAAACTAGATCCCTCATGCCTCAAGGGTGGGGCGAATGTGCCCTCAAGTGTGGGCACAAGGTCACGTGCCTCACTGGTAGGGCGCATGGGCACGTGCCCTGGGTCCCGGGCGCATGTGACCAGGAACCCGGGCGCATGGGACTGTTTTTGCGCGTCCTTCTTCCGGAAGCCATTGCGAACACTCCCGAACTCAGAATTCGACACCGTTTGTTGCGTTGGAAAGATAACTGGAAGAAGAAGGTTTATATAGCATCGTATCAGCCATAAACCCTCCAAAACTTCAGAATTTTGTCCGGAAGTTAGGGAAGTGAACAGAAGATCCGACACAGGTCAAAATGACTCTGACGGCAAACCGGAAAGGCACGGTATGCAACAAAACTTGTCCAGGGTGTGAATATGACCATAACCATCAATTCATGATCATTAGGCATTGGTCACTCAGACAATTTCCGTGTTTACAAGATTTACGTGTGACTTTCGCTCGGAAATTACGGGTTTTTGCGGAAAACTTCCGAAAACATCCGATTTCATTCGGCGAAGCTCCAAATCAACTTTAAAAGACCCAGAATTATTATAAGTTCAATCACACATGTTACACTATAAAACATGAGTTTTATGCTCTGAATTAGGCGAATTTGGCGTGTCTACAGCTTGCCTCGCCTTGATGTCAGCTTTGTAAGGGAGTGGCATATAATGAAGCGGAGTGATTTGTAGTGAACTGTAATGGAATGCAAGTGAGCGTAGATGAATGTAGAGGAATGGAATGATGATGGACTGAAAAGGTGGCATCAAGGTGTAGATATAGACACGCTTATCTGCCCGATCCAGCAATATGAATCTCGCTGAGTATTCTAGATCGCTTTCATGTTCTATCAAAACCTCATATAATTGACTGGTAAAAGACATGCCCTTGGCACGAGAGATGAAAAAGTAAATGATAAAGGATAAAAGGATGTAGCCAACCCTCAGCGTGGTGAGGAGTCCTCGAATTTGTAGGTTCATCATCAGCTAGCAACCCGAACTTTGCGGTGTTCTTATACTGTGATGGGCTAAAGTTTGTTTAAGAGAAATTGATCTTAAAATGAAAAGAATACCATTCCATCATATTTGGAATCTCAAGTTCATTAAAGTTTCACCAAAATACTCAATTTAATTATGAGTGGAATAATCTCAAATTCTAAAAGGGTTCATTTTAAGCAAAACAAAATTGCCCGGGTATCGTGAAAACCATGAATCACGCTCTAGCAGAAAATCGAGTATTCGGAAAATGACAAGACAGACTTAAGCCATAGTGGGATTGAAAGATAATGGTAGGACTAACATAGAATGATGGGAAAGAAGAAACAATGGCATGACAATTGCCATGGTACGGTGGGATAAAAGAAAGGACAGAATAAAACATGGTGGAATAAAAGAAAGGAATAAAACATGAAGGGATAAAATTAGTAATGATGAAGAATGAAAAGGAGATGGATGTGAAAACATAGAAAATTATGTAGAAAATAGTTGAAGATATAGATTATCTATTGGAGGTCAAGACACCCAATTAGAAACCATCGTCCCTCCAATGTTCAATTTTGGCTTATCCGTGAGTGTGAAGAAATGACCAAGCCGTCGTAGATTTTGTTGAAGGGGATCTCGGGCCCAGTCATTTTCACTCTCAAGGTCTTCAACATTAATGCATATAATATGTATCAAATGGACCTAACATAACTAGGTGACAGATAGTAGGAGTGATGTGAAATGAAAAAATGAAGTGAAATCTTCAGGCGTGGTGCATCGACCAGCATCTCTGGTCCATCCTTGTCTTGCCTTCTGACGGAATACAACACCATGAGAATGTTCAGTTGGGTGGTGCTTCCACCTTCTTTTCGCCGCAAGGTTGGCATGACGTTCCTTGGGGAACACTGATCTCACCAATTCACCTGTTAGGACTTAAAAGGTTGCCTGCACATTTTTTGTTAGTACCCAACAAACGAAATTGTCATATAAAGCATATTATCCTGAAATGAACAACTGAAGTTTTCACTATTAGAACCATCATTTAGATGTCAAAATAAAGTTTTTGATGATGGTTCCTTTAGCAAAAATGTCACTTTTAACATTATAGACAATTTCTGATTTTTTGAGATTTTTCAGAAATTTTCGAATTTTTTGTCCATGTGCCCCCGATCGGGGGCACCTGGCCATGCGCCCAGGGGTAGGGCACCTGGCCATGTGGCCCCAGATGAGGGCACATGCTCCCTGAGGCAAATTTTGTTTTTTTTTTCAAAAAATTTTTTTACCTGATCGCCCTTCTCTTTTTGCTTCTTCAGCTCCTGAAAACACTTAACAAAGATGATTAAATTTTCATCATTACTCATCCCTTTGCCTATATATCATTTGCCTTGATTTTGAGTCAAAGGGAGGAGCCTTCTTAACAAGGTGGAATAAAACAAATGACTTAAATGAAATAGGGGTAAGGGTTAAGAGAACTTACCTGCCGTGGTGTGAATCTTCTCCTCTTCATCATTGAAATGTCTGAAACACTTGATAGAAAGTTGATTAGATCTTCATCGTGACTCATCCCTTTGCCTATTATGGTCAACTTTGACTTAGGTCAAAGGGAGAGCCTTATTAACAAGGTAAATAAAGCAAAAATGGATATGCAATGTGTCGACTCTGAAAATTCGACAGGGTCCTCTCCTTTTCAGGGAAGACCGTGAATCCAGATCGTCACCTCAAGAGGGGATGAGAAAAGAAAGGAATAAAGCATGGAAAGCAACTCTCACCTCGGTCCCACACTCACATTTATCCCCGAGCTTTCATCCCTTGGCGTCGCTCGATCACCAAAGAGACGGTTCGGTTCATGTGGGAGGAGGGCGAGAAGAAAGAAATTAAGACATGTGGTCGCCAGGAACCGTGGGTTCCGATTTATAGAATTAAAATGACCGTGTGTACCTTAGCGTGAAGAATGTGGGTTAAAGCTTCTCCTTCTTCGGCCGGCCGATGAAGAAGAGTCCTCAACGCGGTGGGTGCTTGATATTTTGTGCAACTAGACAAACAAACAAGTGAAATAGACAATTAGAACTAGACAAAGTGGAGTATATGTAAAGAGAATAACATAAAACACACAATTTACTAGAAACTGACCGGATTCGGGTTATCTCTAACCCCCTTTTTTATTTTAGGATTAACAGAGTAAAAGTAATGAAAAAAATGTAAAAAATTATATGAGGATGGAGAATAACTAAATAAAGAAATAAGAAAAAGAACTGAAAGATTCTGAGTTTAATAGAGAAAGATATAGCCAAATCCGTGTTTTCGAAAAAGCCGAGCAACAGTCCAGGATCTGCCAGGCGCAACTTTGCTTCTGCACTTGTCACGACCAACCCCGACCTTGGAATCAAGTGCCGTCAATTTAAAACTGAAGAAAACTTGGAGAGGAAGAACTTTGATGAAGAGATCTCGGGCATCAGACGTCCACACACTGCTATAGAGGCCAAGGAAGAGAGACTGGGCAGATCCCCATCAGAACAGCCTTCCTCTCTCTTGAACCGACTTTTCTCACTCTAAAAACTAGAAATTCTCTCTCTAAAAATCACAAAATCTATGCAGGAGGGACGTTGGACGTCTTGAGATGCCTGGGGAGTTGTGCTCATCCCTCTGGAATGACCAGAATCGGATTTAATTTATAGGAGAACAGAAGGCGCGATCTATACTAAAAAATAGGGGGCCTTACGCCCCACCCCTGGGCGCATGCGCCCTGGTGCTGGGCGCATGCACCCTACTGAAGGGCGCATGCGCCCCCCAGTGAGGGCGCATGGGCACAAATCCCAAGAAAATGATCTTATCCGGTCCGTCCGTTCAGTGGTAGAGTCCGGGTGAAAAACTGGGTCCCTCGTGCCTCCAAGGTAGGGCGCATGTGCCCTCAAGTGAGGGCACAAGCTCACATGCCTCACTGGTAGGGCGCATGGGCACGTGCCCTGGGTCCCGGGCGCATGTGACCAGGAACCCGGGCGCATGGGACTGGTTTCACGCGTCCTTCTTCCGGAAGCCTTTGCGAACACTCCCGGATTCGGAATTCGACGCCGTTTGTTGCGTTGGAAAGTTAACAGGCCAAAGAAGCTTCCTATAGCATAGGATCAGCCATAAAACCCTCCAAAAATTTAGAATTTTGTCCGGAACTTAGGGCAGTGAACAGAAGATCCGATACAGGTCAAAATGACTCCGACGGCAAACCGGAAAGGCACGGTATGCAGCAAAACTTGTTATGGGTGTGAATATGACCATAACCTTAAATGCATGATCATTAAGCATTGGTCATTCAGCCAATTTCCGTGTTTACATGATTTACGTGTGGCTTTCGCTCGGAAATTATGGCTTTTCGCAGAAAACTTCGGAAAACATCCGATTTCGTTCGGCGAAGCACCAAATCAACTTTAAAAGACCCGGCATCATTATAAGGTCAATCATACATGTTACCCTATAAAACATGAGTTTTATGCTCTGAATTAGGCGAATTTGGCGTGTCTACAGCTTGCCTCGCCTTGATGTCGGCTTTGTAAGGGAATGACATGTAATGAAACGGAGTGATTCGGAGTAAACTGTAATGGAATGCAAGTGAACGTAAATGAATGTAGTGGAATGTAATGGTGATGAACTGAAAAGGTGGCATCAAGGTGTAGATATAGACACGCTTATCTACCTGATCTAGCAAAATGAATCTCTCTGAGTATTCTAGATCGCTTTCATGTTCTATCAAAACCTCATATAATTGACTGGTAAAAGACATGCCCTTGGCACGAGATATGAAAAAGTAAATGATAAGGGATAAAAGGATGTAGCCAACCCTCAGCGTGGTGAGGAGTCCTCGAATTCGTAGGTTCATCATCAGCCAGCAATCCGAACTTTGCGGTGTTCTTGTACTGTGATGGGCTAAAGTTTGTAAAAGAGAAATTGATCTTAAAATAAAAAGAATACCAATCCATCATATTTTGGAATCTCAAGTTCATTCAAGTTTCACCAAAATACTCAGTTTAATTCTGAGTGGAATAATCTCAAATTTTAAAAGGGGTTCATTTTAAGCAAAACAAAATTGCTCGGGTATCGTGAAAACCATGAATCACGCTCTAGCAGAAAACCCGGTATTCGGAAAACGACAAGACAGCATTAAGCCATAGGGAGATTGAAAGATAATGGTGGGACTAACATAGTATGATGGTAAAGAAGAATAGCAATGGGATGACAATTGCCACGGTGGGGTGGGATAAAAGACACGGTGGGATAAAAGAAAGGACAGAATAAAACATGGTGGAATAAAAAGAAAGGAATAAAACATGAAGGGATAAAAGAAAGAATAAAACATGATGAAATAAAAGAAAGAGAAAACATAATGAAATAGAATTGGTAATGATGAAGAAAGAAAAGGAGATGGATATGAAAACATAGAAAATTATGTTGAAAATAGTTGAAGATATAGATTGTCTATTGGAGGTCAAGACACCCGATTAGGAACCATCGTCCCTCCAATGTTCAATTTTGACTTATCCGTGAGTGTGAAGAAATGACCAAGCCGTCGTAGATTTTGTTGAAGGGGATCTCGGGCCCAGTCATCTTCACTCTCAAGGTCTTCAACAATAATGCTTATAGTATGTATCAAATGGACCTAACATAACTAGCTGACAGATAGTAAGAGTGATGTGAAGTGAAAAAATGCAATGATGGTGATGATGTAAGATTGATGAGAATGTGGATTTGAGTGAAGTCTTCAGGCGTGGTCTATCGACTTGCATCGACTGCCTGATTCATCAGCATCTCTGGTCCATCCTCGTCTTTCCTTCTGACGGAATACAACACCATGAGAATGTTCAGCTGGGTGGTGCTTCCTCTCTTTTCGCCACAAGGTTGGCATGACGTTTTCTTGGGGAACACTGATCTCGCGAATTCACCTGTTAGTACCCAACATATAGAATTGTCATATGAAGCAAATTGTTTCTGAAATGATCAACTAAAGCTTTTACTATTAGAACCATAATTTGGATGTCAAAACAATGTTTTTAATGATGGTTCATTTAGCAAAAATGTCACTTTTAACATTATAGACAAGTACTGATTTTTTTAGATTTTTCTGAATTATTTGAATTTTTTTGTCTATGTGCCCCCGATCGGGGGCACCTGGCCATGTGCCCTAGGGTGGGGCACCTGGCCATGTGCCCCCAGATGAGGGCACATGCGCCCTGAGACAAGTTTTTTTTTTTTTTTTGAAAAAAATGTACCTGATCGTTCTTCTCTTTTTGCTTCTTCAGCTCCTAAAAACACTTAATGAAAATGATTAAATCTTCATTATGACTCATCCCTTTGCCTGTATATCGTTTGCCTTGATTTTGAGTCAGAGGGAGGATCCTTCTTAACAAGGTAGAGTAAAACAAATGACTTAATTGAAATAGGGGTAACGGTTAAGAGAACATACCTGCCGTGTTGTGAATCTTCTCCTCTTCTACATTGAAATGCCTGAAACACTTGATGGAAAGGGGATTAGATCTTCACCGTGACTCATCCCTTTGCCTATTATGTTCAACTTTGACTTAGGTCAAAGGGGAGAGCCTTCTTAACAAGGTAATTAAAGTAATAAAATGGATATGCAATACAGAAATGGAAATATGCATGACAGTCAAATAAACATGGATGCAACTAAGGCAATGATCATGTCTAAGCAATTTTTTTTTGGATTTTCTTGAAAACAATCATTTGGATTTTCAAAAGTATTCAAATTTTTTTTGGATTTTTTAAATGTGTTTTTTTTTTGAAATATTCATTTTTTTGGTTTTTTGAAATATTCAATTTTTTTGGTTTTTTTGAAATATGCATTTTTTTTGTTTTTTAAATATGCATTTTTTTGAAATTTTGAAATATGCAACTTTTTTGTGGAGAAAATGCTGGTATTTGAGACAGTTCATCGGTCTTTGGAGTTCGTCAAGACTCAAGTGGTAGATGCCACGTGCACAAATAAAGTTCCCTACCTAGAATCCTTCTAACCTTCTTCCTTTGATCGGCTTGGATTCCACCTGGATTTGGTCGGTTTACCCTTCCCTAGGGGTTTAAAGAGGAAGAGTACAGAGGAAGTCCTTGATAGGGTTTGAAGATGTTGAGAGGGATTTCTCTACTCACTCAAATTACCCATTGGGGTTCGGCCTCTTTGGGTTTTTCTTTCTTTTTTTGCACTTTTCTATGTGGCACATATTTGGACAGGTTTTTGACCCGTGGGGACATTGCCCATCTTTTAGTGCCTTTTGCCTTGACTATCATTCTAGGTACTCATTCAGACAGGTTGATCATTTTTCTTTTTCTAACCTAAGGGGTTCATTGCCCATCTTTTGGCACCCTTTTGCACCCTCTGAGACGGCCTCCTACTAGGGTGGCGAGTGTTTTCGATACTACCCCTCTCTAATCTTCTCTCCCTATCTTGGACCGAGTAGAAGAGAATAGGGTAAGGGTACTCCTTCCATTTCTAGATTTCTGCCTTGCCTTTCGCAAGTGTCGGGTTGTCTGGATTCTAGGATCGGGAAGTGTGGTGTGTGTAGGATGGTACCTACCCTTGACTTCTCACGAACAACCTAGAATCGATGACTTCAGATTATACCAGTGGTTTCTCCATTTTTATGGAAAGTACTTTTTGTGGTAAACTCCATTCCAAGGATGATTCAATTTTTCTCCATCTTCATTAGTTAATTCATATGCATTGCCTGGATACTTTTCAATGATTACAAAAGTCCCTTCCCAGTTAGGTTGCAACTTGCAGTGGGGACCCCCCGGCTTAACGAATATGCGTTTGACTACCATCTCACCGATCTCGAATTTTCTCTCGACCACACTCTTTTGATAAAACCTTTTGAGTATATTCTAATAAGTCCAGGCATGCTCAGCGGCGGCTAGCCTTCTTTCATCTAAGAGTTCAAGTTGTGCAAGGAGAGATTCTCTTCTCTCATCAACAGGAATATCCCTGTCGAGCTGAACTCGGAGAGATGGAAGTAATACTTCGTAAGGGACCACTGCTTCCATCCCATATGCCAAAGCATACGGGGTTTGTTCAGTGAGAGTCCTTACAGAAGTACGATAAGCCCATAGAGCATATACAAGCTTATCAGGCCAGTCGGCAAACTTGCTAGACTTACAAGATTTCGTGATGATTTTGATTAAGGTTTTATTAGTGGCTTCCGCTTGACCATTGCCTTGAGGATAGTATGGTGATGAATGATGCAATGAAATGTAATACCTATTGCAAAGATCACGCAGATCTTGAGAAAGAAATTGTGGCCTATTATCGGTGACGATGTCGCTGGGGATCCCGAACCTTGCAAGGATGTTGCGCTTGATGAAGGAGCAGACTGTTGACGCTTTAATCTCCACGAATGCTTCCGCTTCGGCCCACTTTGTGAAGTACTCCGTTGCCGTTAGAATGAATGATTTTGAGCGCATTTCGGAGTTGAGGTCACTCAAGGGGCCAATGATATCAAAAGCCCACATGGCGAAAGGCCATGGGGCATGAATTGGATGAAGGGAAGATGCGGGAGAGTGAATCTTGTCGGCATGGAGTTGACATGAATGACAATGCCGGACAAAGATGGAGCAGTCTTCTTCTAGAGTTGGCCAATAATACCCTTGTCGGATGACTTTCTTAGCAAGGGCTTGGGCATTCACATGACCACCACAAACTCCAGAATGTGCTTCTTTCAGCACCAACTCTGCTTCTTCTTCATCAAGACATCTGAGTAAGATTCTACTTAGGCTTCTCTTATAGAGCACTCCTCCTAGGATTGTATACCTCTGGGATACTCTTCTGATTGCCTTATTTTCCTTGGTGGTTGATCCAGGCGGATATGACTGATCTTGGCAATACCTCGCAATCTCGTCATACCAAGGTCTCTCACCTTCTTCTAATTCTTCTAACTCACTGAAGGAGATTTCTTATTTATGTTCCAAGTATTCTTCTCTTAACCTTCAGAAAATGTCCATCCTCAATTGCTGGAATTGTCCTCTAACAGATGTGTATAGTCCGCACTTGCCTGCCTAGCGGGACAGATAGAGATGAAGCTAGTGAAGCTAAGGCATCGACGAGGATATTCTGAGAGCGGGGGACATGAACAAAGGTGAGTTTGAAGAATTGCTTGATGTAGCAGGTGGTGAGCTCCAGGTAGGTTTTGAGGTTTGGATGGGAAGTTCGGTACTTGGATAGGACCTGGCGTAGGATCTATTGACTATCACCTATCACCCTCAGTTCGGTGGCACCGTGGAAATGAGCGGCCTCCAGCCCGGCCAGCAAGGCTTCATACTCAGCTATGTTGTTGGTTGCTGGAAAGTTAAGTTGAAAAGCCTGTGGAATAGTGACACCTTCAGGTGACAGAAGGACAATACCTATCCCTCTACCATGGGAGTTCAGAGCCCCGTCAAAATATAATGTCCAAATATTGGAAGATCGGACTGACATTAGTTCATCATCCGGGAACTCCGACTGGACTGGGTCAAAGACGGGTATGGGATGATGGGCAAGGTGTTCAGCAATAGCATAGCCCTTGATTGCCTTCTTTGGGACATAAGTGATATCAAATTGGGATAAGAAACTCTGCCATCACCCTAACCAATCAGTCAAAACTGTACACATTTCTGGGCCAATTGTTGCAGATATATTTTTGGAACTCCTTTACCTCTGACTTTCCTATTTCCTAACCTAACTTGACCTACTGAAGATAAAGCTGGAAAGGTGATATTTATAGTGGAGGGAGGATCGAGCAAATCGATTAATGATTCAGAAAAGGGAGATCCCTGATTTGGAGCACCCTCTGGGATTAGTAGAGACGTCTCCTCGATGGAAATGTGAATTTCAGAGAAGACGTTTTAGAAATTTCAAGTAAAAATATAGAATGAGTCTGAGTGACTCGAGGCTTGCTAGAAGATGACAGAATTAATAGAGAGAAAAACTTAAGAATAAAGGGAAAAAAGGGGCTCGTGGGCCCAATGGTAATAGAAAGTGGACACATGGGTCCAAAACTGATGAAAAAAGTAAACGGGTACGTGGACCCGATTTCAAAAATAAATGGGCATGTGAGCCCATGTTGAGAAAAGCTCTCAGTTCTGAAGTTGATGAGGGAAGAAAATGGGCAAGCTGGCCTAGTAAGAGTAGAAGGTTGAAGAGGGCACATGGGCCCAAAGTGGGTAAGTGGGCCCTGAAACCCGTCCAAAAGATCTAGAAACAATGGTACGAGGTTCAAACATGGCATTGTTGTATTTGGGCCTCGTGGAATGGTTTTGACTTGTGTGGTATGCTCAACCAGATGATCCAATATTGGTCTACCCTTGGGTGGTTCCTGGTGCTCTTCCCCACTTGAGAACAGACCAGTCAAAGATAAGCATAAGTCTTCCAAGTCTTCTTCTTCTTCTTCTGGAGCTTTTCTTCTCTTGACAGCTATCACGGAACTTTTGCCATCTTCAGCCATCATCATGGTCTCCCCTTTGATAACGAATGTATAGAGTCCCATGGCATATCCTGGCTGGAAGATCCTCCTTGGGATGGAACACTCTTCATATCCCAACCCCTGCCTGTGTGGCCTTTTCACAGTTTCAATTGGCTGAGTGATCCCTTGAAGATCCTTGCCTAAATCTTTTCCAGGCTGATAGCCCAATTTTATCATCATCCTCCATCCCAGTGTGTCTGGTAGAGAGGCGGTCATGCATCTGACTTCTGGTAATTCTCCCACTGAGATCTGGGGTTGTATTGACAGACCTAGGGGTAAAGAAGCATCGTTCAGCTCGTCTCTTATAGGCATGCTAGTCACTTTGACCACTTGTCCTTTAAAGGGAAATTTTATGCACTGGTGGTTTGTTGAAGCCACAGTTCCTATTGCCTCTAAGTATGGCCTCCCAAGTATAGCCCGAAAAGTTGGATCCAATTCTAGAATATGAAAATCTGTGGTGACAATACATGGTCCAAGTTTGACTTCTAGAGTGACCACCCCACGTGCAGACTTCTTGGAATTGTCATAGGCCGTCACCATGGCAAAAGATGGCTTGATTTCTTGCTCAAAAATACCACACAACTGCAAATTTTCTTGCGGCATAACGTTGATGGAAGCTCCAGTGTCAACCAAACATGATTTCACTTCAATATTACAGATAACCACAGCCACATGCAAAGCATATCTCCTGACCTCTGGATCTGCTAATTCCTCCTGAGAGAAAGTGAGTGTTGGGTGCTCACTTCTAGGGGCTAACACTGTAGTGATCTTCTAAGTTGGGAGATCTTCATTCACCCTGACCCTTTGCAAGTACTGCTGTAGAAACTCCTGGTGCACCTTTGATCTTTTGATCAACTCAAGTATGGAAATACGGGCTGGTGTTTTATCCAAATGTTTTAACAGATCATACGCCATGCCTAGCAATGGTTCTTCCACTTGTTCCTCCTCCACTGGCTCCTGCGGTTGAGTTACGGCTTGGGAAAAGAGCCGCTGGAACATCCTCCCACTCGGAAGCACCGGGGCTATTTGGCGGTCGGGTAGAGGTGACGGGTTAACTGGGGTGGGAACAGGTGGTGTAGTTGCAGGTATGGTAGGCAATGGGATTGGTGGTTCCAGGATGATTGGGTTAGTTGGTAGAGGGGTAGGATTTGGAGGTGGTAGTGATGGTGATACCGATGGCCTAATAAGAAGAGGCCGGGGTGCAGAAGTGGTTGATGAGTTTAATGAAGGTGTAGGTTGTGAGATTGGTTGTAGTGTTGGTGGTATGATAGGTTGGGGTTTTGAAGTGGTAGAGCTCATAGGCTGGGGGTTCAAGTTTGGTGGTGATTGTGGTGGTCGGATGAGCAAGGGCTGGTGTGTAGCAATGGTTGAAGGAGGTGTGGTTAGAGAGGGGGCTAGCCTAATGATGGGCCGGTGAGAAGAAGTGGCGGCCAGTGGTTGGGTTATTGAGCTTTGTAGTAGTTGTGGAGTAGCAGGTGCACGGATTATTTGTCTAGGAGGGTTCCTAGCAGGAGACCTAGCTGGGTTGATAGGCATGGTTGAATTTTGGTTTTCTAGTTGCCAACCTTGAGCACGGCTGGCATCTCCCTGGACAATGGAGTGTACTAGACCAATTCCTGGGTTTGGATGTGCTGGTGCCAGCGCTGGAGCGGGAGCATGTAATGGGAGCGGATTCTGAACAATCCCCAAGCCAGGTTGTTGATGAGGTTGAGCCGGTGGACGCTGCCGCTGCTGCTGCCTAGCCTTCATTACATGTATGCATTCCTCCATTTGGACCCAATCAATGCTGCCTTGGTCATTCAGATCATGGATGTAATCCTTGTATTGAAAGCACACTTCTACAGTGTGACCAAGACACCGGTGGTAAGCACAGTATCGGGACATATCTGCGTTTGTTGGCCAAACCTCTCTTTCTTTGGGCAATTCCAACTATTTTTCTGCCATGAGTACATTGAAGATGTCGGTCAAGGAGTAAGGGAGTTTCTGGTAGTTCTCTCTCCTAGGACCTCCCCTTCGTGGTGCCTGATTGGGTGGTGGCGGTGCCCTATTGTAGGTAGGTTGACGAGGTTGCTGGGGTTGTGCTACTGGTTGCGGGGGTTGTTGTGGTTGTCATGGTTGTGGTGGCCTAACTTGTTGCTGAGGGGGGTAATAGGAAGGGTTCTGTGGTGGGTTTCTGAACTGGTTTTGACGGTTCCCTCCCTGGTTCCCCACAATGTTTATTGCTTCGTTGTTAACAACTCCCTCGTTTGTAGGCCCAACTGGTGTAGAGGGGGTTTTCCTGAAGTTTCTATGTTTTGGATCAAATGTATTTATCATTGTGGCATCCTTGAAGTGGGCTTGCAAGTATCGGGAACTGTCATAAAGTTCATTCATGGTGGTAGGACGGTGCATGATCAAGACATTCCTCAAGGCAGGTGTAATGTTTCCAATAAGCATCTTCACTTGTTCCCCTTCAGAAATCATATCTCTCAATTTCTCTGCCATTCCCCTCCAGCGATCAGCAAACTTTATGAAGTCCTCTTCGGGCTTCATCTTCTCAGCAATCAAGTCTGTAATGGAGCTTGCTGGTGCCACCCGGTCTCTGTATCATTGCAAGAATTTGGTTTTAACAATATCGAAGTCTCCTGCCTCAAAGGAGTCGAGTGAGTAGAACCATTCCAGCGCAGACCCTTCTAATGATCGACGGAACAAGAAGGCAAGAACCCTATGATCATCTTTCCAGAACGAGGATTGATAGAGAAAAACTTTAAGGTGGAGAAAAGGGTTGCCAGTACCATTGTAGCAGCGATAAACTGGTAGCTCAGAAGGTGGCAGGTGTAGGACTGGCAGAGAAGGAATGGAAATCTCAGGAGCTGACTTGGAGTCCAGGCGACATCTCAGCTCTTCATAACGTTCATTCATCTGGGTGAGCTGATCCATGCTTGCCCTGGTGAGAGCAGGTTCTTGGTTTACTGGTGGGGGTATGTAGTTAGAGACATGGTTCTGAAATTGAGGAGCATGACTTGGCAAATTTACTGAAGATTGTCCCATGACTTGATGGGTCAGGGGAGCAACATGATTAAAATAAGATGGCTGAACAAATGATGGTTGTGCTAATGATGGTTGAATCACAGATCGTTGAACAACAGGAGGTTGAACAAAGGGTGATTGAATAAGTTGTGGTTGAACTAGCGGACGAGGAGATGAGGCAACTTGGTTTACTTCAGCTTGATCTGAGGCCATTTTTCCCTTCACCATGGATTGCATGTGGGCATAGGTTTCTGGCTCGGTATAGAGAGACAACTCCCTAAAGAGTTGTTCAACATCACGAGGAGCAGATGGTTGAGGGACCTCTTGTGCTTCTGACTCAAACAATGGATTAACACGACCATCTGATGGATTTGGTTGATGACCCATCTCATGCTCTCGATGTTCAGCTTGTTCTGCCATTCCAACGTGCCTTCCAGACCTTAGTTGCATTGAACTTCAAGGAGAAAGTAAAACAAACAAGTTGACAGAGCAAACACAGAAAAATTTTTTTGGTTTTTTTTTTAGTATTTTGCAAAAAGTTAAAGGTTTGAATTTTCGTTTGACAAGCAAGTGACGCAAAGACTTGAAAGCAAGATTACGCAATGATTTTGATTAAACCTTAGGTTTATGGATTTGTTAAGAATTGTTCTCTCAACAAATGGGTTAGGATACTAACTCCAATCTCCAATGACCAAGGTTTCACACAATCTCACCACGTGTAGGTAACGTAGGATGCTTTGGGTTTTGGGGAGTGGTACAACCAACCCGATCGTGAAGAGGAATACTCCACGTATGAGGAATTACGGAGGCCCTGATGAAAGCCAACCAAGTCAACTAGGAAGGAATATCCCAGAAGAGAGGTCAGAATCCACCAAGAGGGTGTTTTGGATTGGAGGTGTAAATGAGAGAGTGAGCTCCCGCCTCAAAAAAGTGTAAAATAAGGAGGTAGAGAGAAGAAGCAGAGAATGCAATCAAGTAATAAAAAAGTTAATGAGCAAAACATGATCTTAAATAAACAAGCAATGACACAAGACAAGCAATTAGAAACTAGATAAGCAACTAGAAACTAGAATCTAGACTTGTTTCTTATGTGAGCCAAATGGAGATAGTGAATAGGTGATGGAAAGAAGAGGGTTCAAATCTGATAGCCAAGCAAAAGGGTGGTCCACGTGGGGACCAATCTGGGAACTGGGGTAAAAAGTAAAGGTGGTTCACGTGGAAACCGGTTTTGGGTAAAAAGGGGTGGTTCACATGGGAACCGGTTTGAATGGTCAACAGAGGGCCACGTGGGGCCAATTAAAGATAAATAAATATCTGATCCAAGTGGGGATAGATCTGAAGGAAAGTGGTTTGGTTCACGTGGGAACCAAAGTAAAGAAAGAGATTGGTTCACGCGGGAACCGGTTTAAAAGAAAAAGGGTGATTCACGTGGGAACCAGTTTAAATAAAATAACAGAAATTAAATGGCATACTTGGCACTTCCGATCTGATGAAAGATAGGTGAAATCAAAAATTTTGAGATGGCACGAAGTTAAGAAAGGTGGAAAGAAGGAAAGGCTCACGTGGGAACCGGTCTAGAACTAGAACTAGTTGCAAACAAAACACTAAGCACCCACGGTTAAAGACATTGCTTGTCCCACCGTGGTCGCCACAAAGCTGTTGACTTTGAAAATTCGACGGGGTCCTCTCCTTTACAGGAAAGTCCATGAATCCAGATCGTCACCTCAAGAGGGGATGAGAAAAGAAAGGAATAAAGCATGGAAAGCAACTCTCACCTCGGTCCCACACTCACATTGATCCCCGAACTTTCATCCCTTGGCGTCGCTCGATCACCAAAGAGACGGTTCGGGTCATGTGGGAGGAGGGTGAGAAGAAAGAAATTAAGACATGTGGTCGCCAGGAACCGTGGGTTCCGATTTATAGAATTAAAATGACCGTGTGTACCTTAGCATGAAGAATGTGGGTTAAAGCTTCTCCTTCTTCGGCCGGCCGATGAAGAAGAGTCCTCAACGCGGTGGGTGCTTGATATTCTGTGCAACTAGACAAACAAACAAGTGAAATAGACAATTAGAACTAGACAAAGTGGAGTATATGTAAAGAGAATAACATAAAACACACAATTGACTAGAAACTGACCGAATTCGGGTTATCTCCAACCCCCTTTTTTTTTCATATTAACAGAGTAAAAGTAATGAAAAAAATGATAGTAGTATGGAGAATCACTAAAAAAAGAGATAGGAAAAAGAACTGAAAGATTCTGAATAGAGAAAGATATAGCCAAATCTGTGTTGTCGAAAAAGCCGAGCAACAGTCTAGGATCTGCCAGGCGCGATTTTGCTTCTTCGCTCGTCACAACCAGCCCCGACCTCGGAATCAAGTGCCGTCGATTGAAAACTGAAGAAGACTTGGAGAGGAAGAACTTTGATGAAGAGAGCTTGGGCATCAGACGTCCACACACTGCTGTAGAGGCCGAGGAAGAGAGACTGGGCAGATCCCCTGCAGAACAGCCTTCCTCTCTCTTGAACCGACTTTTCTCTCTCTAAAAACTCGAAATTCTCTCTCTAAAAATCACAAAATAGATGCAGGAGGGAGGTTGGACGTCTTGAGATGCCTGGGGAGTCGTGCTCATCCCTCTGGAACGACCAGAATCAGATTTAATTTATAGGAGAACAGAAGGCGTGATCTATACTAAAAAATAGGGGGCCTTGCGCCCCACCCCTGGGCGCATGCGCCCTACCCCAGTGAGGGCGCATGGGCACAAATCCCGAGAAAATGATCTTATCCGGTCCATCCATTCAGTGGTAGAGTCCGGGTGAAAAACTGGGTCCCTCGTGCCTCCAAGGTAGGGCGTATGTGCCCTCAAGTGAGGGCACAAGGTCACGTGCCTCACTGGTAGGGCACATGGGCATGTGCCCTGGGTCCCGGGCACATGTGACCAGGAACCCGGGCGCATGGGACTGGTTTCGCGCGTCCTTCTTCTGTAGGCCATTGCGAACACTCCCGGACTCGGAATTCGACGCCGTTTGTTGCGTTGGAAAGATAACAGGCCGAAGAAGCTTCATATAGCATAGGATCAGCCATCACACCCTACAAAACTTCAGAATATTGTCCGGAAGTTAGGGTAGTGAACAGAAGATACGATACAGGTCGAAATGACTCCGACGGCATACCGGAAAGGCACGGTATGCAACAAAACTAGTTCGGGGTGTGAATATGACCATAACCTTCAATGCATGATCATTAGGCATTGGTCATTCAGCCAATTTCCGGGTTTACACGATTTACGTGTGGCTTTCGCTCAGAAATTACGGCTTTTCGCGGAAAACTTCGGAAAACATCCGATTTCGTTCGACGAAGCTCCAAATCAACTTTAAAAGACCCGGCATCATTATAAGGTCAATCATACATGTTACCCTATACAACATGAGTTTTATGCTCTGAATTAGGCGAATTTGGCGTGTCTACACAATGTAGGAATGGAAATATGCATGACAGAAAAATGAACATGGATGCAACTAAGGCAATGGTCATGACTGAGAAATTTTTTTTTTTGGGTTTTCTTAGAAATATTAATTTTTTTTTTGGATTTTGAAATTTGTTTTCTTTTGGATTTTTTAAATATGTATGTTTTTGGGTTTTGAAATATGCATTTTTTCTGGATTATTTTTTGTAATATTCATTTTTTTTTATTTTTAAATATGCAATTTTTTGGGTTTTTGAAATATGCATGTTTTTTTTTCGTTTGTTGAAATATTCCTTTTTTTAGTTTTATGAAATATTCCTCTTTTTTATGGAGAAAATGATAGTATTTGAGACAATTCATCAATCTTTGGAGTTTGTCAAGACTCAAGTGGTAGATGCCACGTGCAAAAATAAAGTTCCCTACCTAGAATCCTTCTAACCTTCTTCCTTTGATCGGCTTGGGTTCCACCTGGATTTGGTCGGTTTACCCTACCCAAGGGGTTTAAGGAGGAAGAGTATAGAGGAAGTCCTTGATAGGGTTTGAAGATGCTAAGATGGATTTCTCTACTCTCACTCAAATTACCCATTGGGATTCGCCCTCTTTGGGTTTTTCTTTATTTTTTTGCTCTTTTCTGTATGGCACGTATTTGGATTGGTTTTTGACCCGTGGGGACATTGCCCATCTTTTAAGGCCATTTGCCTTGACTATCATTCTGGGTACTCATTCAGACAGGTTGATCATTTTTTTTTTAGCCTGAGGGGTTCATTGCCCATCTTTTGGCACCCTTTTGTACCCTCTGAGACGGCCTCCTACTAGGGTGGGAGTGTTTTCGATACTACCCCTCTCTAATCTTCTCTTCCTATCTTGGACCGAGTAGAAGAAAATAGGGTAAGGGTACTCCTTCCATTTCTAGATTTCTGCCTCAACTTTCGCAAGTGTCAGGTTGTCTGGATTCTAGGATCGGGAAGTGTTGTGTGTGTAGGATGGTACCTACCCTTGACTTCTCACGAACAACCTAGGATCGATGAGTTGAGATTATACCAGTGGTTTCTCCATTTTTATAGAAATTACTTTTTGAGGTAAACTCCATTCCAAGGATGATTCAATTTTTCTCCATCTGCATTAGTCAATTCATATGCATTACCTGGATACTTTTCAGTGATTACAAAAGGCCCTTCCCAGTTAGGTTGTAACTTAGAGCGGGGACCCCCTGGCTTAACGAATATGCGTTTGACTACCATCTCACGAATCTCGAATTTTCTCTCGACAACCCTCTTTTGATAAAACCTTTTGATTCTATTCTGATATGTCCGGACATGCTCCGTGGCGGCTAGCCTTCTTTAATCCAAGAGTTCAAGCTGTGCAAGGAGAGATTCTTTTCTCTCATCAACAGGAATATCCCAGTCGAGCTGTACTCTGAGAGATGGAAGTAATACTTCGTAGGGAACCACTACTTCCATCCCATATGCCAAAGCATATGAGGTTTGTCCAGTGGGAGTCCTTATAGAAGTACGATAAGCCCATAGAGCATCTACAAGCTTATCAAGCCAGTCGGCAAATTTGCTAGACTTACAAGATTTCTTGATGATTTTGATTAAGGTCTTATTGGTGGCTTCTGCTTGACCATTGCCTTGAGGATAGTATGGTGATGAATGATGCAATGAAATGTGATACTTGTTGCAAAGATCATGCAGATCTTGAGAGAGAAATTGTGGCCCATTATCGGTGACGATGTCGCTGGGGATCCCGAACCTTGCAATGATGTTGCGCTTGATGAAGGAGCAGACTGTTGACGCTTTAATCTCCACGAATGCTTCCGCTTCAGCCCACTTTGTGAAGTACTCCGTTGCCGTCAGAATGAATGATTTTGAGCGCATTTCGGAGTTGAGGTCACTCAAGGGGCCAATGATATCAAAGGCCCACATGGCGAAAGGCCACGGGGGCATGAATTGGTTGAAGGGAAGATGCGGGTGAATGAATCTTGTCGGCATGGAGTTGACATGAATGACAATGCCGGACAAAGATGGAGCAGTCTTCTTTTAGAGTTGGCCAATAATACCCTTGTCGGATGATTTTCTTAGCAATGGCTTGGGCATTCACATGACCACCACAAACTCCAGAATGTGCTTCCTTTAGCACCAACTCAGCTTCTTCTTCATCAAGACATCTGAGTAAAATTCCACTTAGGCTTCTCTTATAGAGCACTCCTCCTAGGATTGTATACCTCTGGGATACTCTTCTGATTGCCTTATTTTCCTTGGTGGTTGATCCAGGCGGATATGACTGATCTTGGCAATACCTCGCAATCTCGTCATACCAAGGTCTCTCACCTTCTTCTAATTCTTTTAACTCAATCAAGGAGATTTCTTCTTTATGTTCCAAGTATTCCTTTCTGTTGAACCTCTCCTTAACCTTCAGAAAATGTCCATCCTCAATTGCTGGAATTGTCCTCTTACAGATGTGGATAGTCCGCACTTGCCTGCCTAGCAGGACAGATAGAGATGAAGCTAGTGAAGCTAAGACATCGGCGAGGATATTCTGAGAAAAGGGGGACATGGACAAAGGTGAGTTTGAAGAATAGCTTGATGTAGCAGGTGGTGAGCTCCTGGTAGGGTTTGAGGTTTGGATGAGAAGTTCGGTACTTGGATAGGACCTGGCGTAGGATCAATTGACTATCACCTATCACCCTCAGTTCGGTGGCACCATGGAAATGAGCGGCCTCCAGCCCGGCCAGCAAGGCTTCATACTCAGCTATGTTGTTGGTTGCTATAAAGTTAAGCTAAAAAGCATGTGGAATGGTGACACCTTCAGGTGACAGAAGGACAATACCTATCCCTCTACCATGAGAGTTCATTGCCCCATCGAAATATAATGTCCAAAGATTGGAAGATCGGACTGACATTAGTTCGTCATCCGGGAACTCTGACCGGATTGGGTCAAAGATGGGTATGGGATGATGGGCAACGTTTTTAGCAATAGCATAACCCTTGATTGCCTTCTGTGGGACATAAGTGATATCAAATTGGGATAAGAAACTCTACCATCGCCCTAACTTATCAGTCAAGATTGTCTTCTCTAATAGAAACTTAATGGGATTGATACGAGCAATGAGCTTGACTTGGTGAGCAAGGAAATAATGTTTGAGTTTCTGAACCACCCAAACAAGAGCAGCACAGGTCTTTTCTACCAAAGTGTACTTCAGCTCACAAGCATCAAACATCTTAGACAAGTAGTAAGTAGCTCGTTCTTTCCCTTCTTCATCAACTTGTGCAAGGACTGCCCAAGAGAGTTCTCAAGAACTGAAATGTAGAGGACCAAGGGCTTGTCGGGAATTGGTGGTCTAAGTACAGGGGGACTTGCCAGGTATGTTTTCAACCCATTAAACGCCTCTTGGCACTTCGAATCCCATTTAAACTCGACCCCCACCTTGGTTAACTCATAGAAAGGTTTACACCTTTGGGAATGTTGTGAGATAAACCGGCGGACAAATTGTAGCCTCCCAATCAATCCTCGAAGCTCTTTCATGTTCTTCGGGGGAGGCATACCAATAATTGCTTTGGCCTTGTTTGGGTCGATCTCTATGCCCCTTTTGCTTACTATGAACCCAAGTAGCTTTCCTGATGAAACTCCAAATGTGCACTTCTTAGTGTTCATTTTTTGCTTGTATTCTCTAGCTCATTGCAAAACTTTCCTTAGCACTTCAGAATGATCTTCCCGACTCTTGGACTTCATAACCAAATCATCCACATACACCTTTACAAGGGTGTGCATCATGTCGTGAAAGATAGCCATCATAGCCCTCTGATATGTAGCACCAGCATTCTTTAACCCAAAGGGCATGACAACATAGTAATATGTTCCCCAAGGTGTAATGAATGAGGTCTTCTCTTGGTCCTCCTCACCTAACCGGATCTGATTGTATCTAGAATAGCCATCCATTAATGAAAGCATTTCAAATCCAACTGTGTTATCAACCAAAACATCGATATGAGGTAAAGGAAAATCATCCTTAGGACACGCTCGGTTCAAGTCCCTGAAGTCTATACAAATCCGAATTTGTCCATCCTTCTTCATAACAGGGACTATGTTAGCCACCCATTGCGGATATAGGACAACCTTAATAAATTTTGCTTGATGTAGTTTGTCGACCTCTTCTTTCATTTTGAGTGCAATATCAGGGTGGAACCTCCTGAGCTTTTGTTTAACCTGGGTAGTTCCACGTTTCAAGGTTAATCTTTGTTCAACCAATGAATTATCTAATCCCGGCATATCTTCATATGTCCATGCGAACGTGTCCTCATATTCTTCCAAAACTTTGATCAAACGTTGTTCTTCTAAGGGAGTGAGGTTTACACTAATGAGGATAGTCTTAGGATCTTCCAGGGTTCAAAAATTCAGTTCCTTGGTCGGTTCATTCCCTGTGGCTGATGGTTCTTCAAATCTTTTAAGTCCAGATGCATATGCATCAGCCAAGTCCTCGATTTTATCCTCGGATTCGGGATCCTTCTCTGATACCACCTCATATACTCCCAAAGTATGATCGATGTTATGCTCATCCTCATATCGGATTTCATCTAGCTGTATAGTATCATCTAAAAAGTTCGGTAGCCTTGCACACTCTACGCATTTCTGTGCCAATTGTTGCAGATACCTATTTGGAACTCGCTTACCTCTAACTTTCCTATTTCTTAACCTAACTTGACCGACTGAAGATAAAGCTGAAAAGGTGGTATTTACAGTGAAGGGAGGATCGAGTAAATCGATCAATGATTCAGAAAAGAGGGATCCCTGATTGGGAGCACCCTCTGGGATGAGTAGAGACGTCTCCTCGATGGAAATGTGAGTTTTAGAGAAGACGTTTTTTTTTGGGATTCTCAAGTAAAAAGATAGAATGAGCCAGCATGACTCGAGGTTTGCTGGAAACTGACTGAATTACCATAGAGAAAAACTTAAGAATAAAAGAGAAAAAGGGGCTCGTGGGCCCAATGGTAACAGAAAGTGGACACATGGGTCCAAAACTGATGAAAAAAGTAAATGGGTACGTGGACCCGATCATAGAAATAAATGGGCATGTGAGCCCATGTTGGGAAAAGCCCTCAGTTCTGAAGTTGATGAGGGAAGAAAATGGGCAAGCTGGCCCAGTAAGAGTGGAAGGTTTAAGAGGGCACATGGGCCCAAAGTGGGTAAGTGCACCCTGAAGCCCATCCAAAAGATCTAGAAACAATTGTACGAGGTTCAAACAGGGCATTGTTGTATTTGGGCATCGTGGAATGGTTTTGACTTGGGTAACATGTTTAACTAGATGATTCAATATTGGTATGCCCTTGGGTAGTTCTTGATACTCTTCCCCACTTGAGAACAAACGAGTTAAAGATAAGCACAGGTCTTCCAAGTCTTCTTCCTCTTCATCTGGAGCCTTTCTTCTCTTGACAGCTATCACGGAACTTTTGCCATCTTCAGTCATCATCATGGTCTCCCCTTTGATAAAGAATCTATGGAGTCCCATGGCATATCTTGGTTGGAAGATCCTCCTTGGGATGGAACCCTCTTCATATCCCAACCCCTGCATGCGTGGCCTTTTCACAATTTCAATTGGCTGAGTGATCCCTTGAAGATCCTTGCCTAAACCTTTTCCAGGCTGATAGCCTAGTTTCATCATCATCCGCCATCCCACTGTGTCGGGTAGAGCGGCGGTCATACATCTGACTTCTGGTAAATATCCCATTGAGATATGGGGCTGTATTGACAGACCTAGGGGTAACAGCTCGTCCCTTATAGGCAAGCTAGTCACCATGACCACATGTCCATTACAGGGAAACTTTATGCACTGGTGGTTTGTTGAAGCCACAGCTCCTATTGCCTCCAAGTATGGCCTCCCAAGTATAGTCCGAAAAGTTGGATCTAATTCTAGAACATGAAAATCCGTTGTGACCGTACATGGTCCAAGTTTAACTTCAAGAGCGACCACCCCACGTGCAGACTTCTTGGAGTTGTCATAGGCCGTCACCATGGTACATGATGGCTTGATTTCTTGCTCAGAAATACCACACAACCGCAAAGTTTCTGGCGGCATAACATTGATAGAAGCTCTAGTGTCAAACAAACATAATTTCACTTCAATATTACAAATAACCACAGCCACATGCAAAGCATATCTCCTAAATTCTGAATTTGCTAATTCCTCCTGAGAGAAAGTGAGTGTTGGGTGCTCACTTCTAGGGGCTAACACTGTAGTTATCTTTTCAGGTGGGAGATCTTCACTCACCATGACCCTTTGCAAGTACTGCTGTAGAATCTCTTAGTGCACCTTTGATCTTTTGATCAACTCAAGTATGGAAATATGGGCCGGTGTCTTATCTAAATGTTTCAACAAATCATACACCATGCCCGGCAATGGTTCTTCCACTTATTCCTCATCCACTGGATCATGCGGTTGAGTACTGGCTTGGGGAAAGAGCCGCTGGAACATCCTCCCACTCCGAAGCACCGAGGCTATTTGGCGGTCGGGTAGAGGTGACGGGTTAACTGGGGTGGATTGTGGTGGAACAGGTGGTGTAGATGCAGGTATGATAGGTAATGGGATCGATGGTTCTAGGATGATGGGGTTAGTTGGTAGAGGGGTAGGATCTGGAGGTGGTAGTGATGGTGATACCGGTGGGCTAATAAGAAGAGGCCGGGGTGTATAAGTGGTTGATGAGTTTAATGAAGGTGTAGGTTGTGGGATTGGTTGTGGTGTTGGTGGTATGATAGGTTGGGGTTTTGGAGTGGTAGAGCTTGTAGGCTGGGGGTTCAGGTTTGGTGGTGATTGTGGTGGTTGGATGAGAAAGGGCCGGTGTGTAGCAATGGTTGAAGGAGGTGTAGTTAGAGAGGGGGCTGGCCTAATGATGGGTCGGCAAGAAGAAGTGGCGGCCAATGGTTGAGTTATTGAGCTTTGTGGTAGTTGGGGAGTAGCAGGTGCACGGATTATCTGTCTAGGAGGGTTCCTAGAAAGAGGCCTAGCCGGGTTGACAGGCATGGTTGTATTGTGGCTTTCTAGTTGCCAACCTTGAGCACGTTTGGCATCTCCCTGGACAATGGAGTGTACTAGACCAATTCCTGGGTTTGGATGTGCTAGTGCCGGTGCTGGAGTGGGAGCATGTATTAGGAGCGAATTCTGGACAATCCCTAAGCCAGGTTGTTGTTGAGGTTGAGACAGTTGACGCTGCCGCTGCTGCTGCCTAGCCTTCATAGCTTGTATGCATTCCGTCATTTGGAACCAATCAATGCTGCCTTGGTCATTCAGATCGTGGATGTAATCCTTGAATTGAAAGCACACTTCTACAGTGTGACCAGGACACCGGTGGTAAGCACAGTATCGGGACATATCAACATTTGTTGGCCAAACCTTTCTTTCCTTCGGCAATTCCAACTGTTTCTCCACCATGAGTACATTGAAGATGTTGGTCAAGGAGTAAGGGAGTTGTTGGTAGTTCTCTCTCCTAGGACCTCCCCTTCGTGGTGCCTGATTGGGTGGTGGCGGTGCCCTATTGTAGGTAGGTTGATGAGGTTGCTGGGGTTGTGCTACTGGCTGAGGTGGTTGTTGTGGTTGTCGTGGTTGTGGTGGCCTAACCTGTTGTTGAGGGGGGTAATAGGAATGGTTTTGTAGTGGGTTTCTGTACTGGTTTTGACGGTTCCCTCCCTGGTTCCCCACAGTGTTTATTGCTTCGTTGTTGACCACTCCTTCGGTTGTAGGCCCAACTGGTGTAGAGGGTGTTTTCCTGAGGTTTCTAGGTTTAGGATCAAAAGGGTTTATCATGGTGGCATCCTTGAAGTGGGCTTGCAAGTATCGGGCACTATCATAGAGTTCATTCATTATGGTAGGACGGTGCATGATCAAGACATTCCTCAAGGCAGGTGTAGTGTTTCCAATAAGCATCTTCACTTGTTCCCCTTCAGAAACCACATCTGTCAGTTTCTCTGCCATTCCCCTCCAGCGATCAGCAAACTTTATGAAGTCCTCTTTGGGCTTCATCTTCTCAGCGATCAAATCCGTATTGGAGCATGCTGGTACCACCCGGTCTCTGTATCTTTGCAAGAATTTGGTTTTAACAATATCGAAGTCTCCTGCCTCAAAGGAGTCGAGTGAGTAGAACCATTCCAATGCAGACCCTTCTAATGATCGACGAAACAAGAAGGCAAGAACCATACGATCATCTTTCCAGAATGAGGATTCGTAAAGAAAATCTTTTAAGTGGAGAAAAGGATTTCCAGTACCATTGTAGCGGTGATAAACTGGTAGCTTAGAAGGTGGCAGGTGTAGGACTGGCAGAGAAGGAATAGAAATCTCAGGCACTAACTTGGAGTCCAGGCGACATCTCAGCTCTTCATAACATTCATTCATCTGAGTGAGCTGATCCATGATTAACTGGGTGAGAGCAGGTTCTTGGTTTGCTGGTTGGGGTATGTGGTTAGAGACATGATTTTGGAATTGAGGAGCATGACTTGGCAAATTTACTGAAGATTGTCCCATGACTTGATGGGTCAAGGGAGTAACATGGTTGAAATAAGATGGCTGAACAAATGAGGGTTGGACCACAGACGGTTGAACTATAAATGGTTGAACTACTGATGGTTGTGCTAGTGCCAATGATCGTTGAATCACATATCATTGAACAACAGGAGGTTGAACAAAGGGTGATTGAATAAGTTGTGGTTGAACTAGCGGACGAGGAGATGAGGCAAGTTGGTTTACTTCAGCTTGATCTGAGGCCATTTTGCCCTTCACCATGGATTGCATGCGGGCATAGGTTTCTGGCTCGGTATAGAGAGACAACTCCCTAAAGAGTTGTTCAACATCACGAGGAGCAGATGGTTGAGGGACCTCTTGTGCTTCTGACTCAAACAATGGATTAACACGACCATCTGACGGATTTGGTTGATGACCCATCTCATGCTCTCGATGTTCAGCTTGTTCCGCCATTCCAACGTGCCTTCCAGACCTTATTTGCATTGAACTTAAAGGAGAAAGTAAAACAAACAAGTTGACAAAGCAAACAAAGAACTTTTTTTTTGTTTTTTTACTATTTGCAAAAAGTTAGAGGTTTGAATTTTTGTTTGACAAGCAAGTGATGCAAAGACTTGAAAGCAAATTTACGCAATGATTTTGATTAAACCTTAGGTTTATGAATTTTGTTAAGAATTTTTCTCTCAAGAAATGGGTTAGGATCCTAACTCCAATCTCCAATGACATAGGTTTCACACAATCTCACCACGTGTAGGTAACGTAGGATGCTTCAGGTTTTGGAGAGTGGTACAACCAACCCGATCGTGAAGAGGAATACTCCACGTATGAGGAATTATGGAGGCCTTGATGAAAGCCAACCAAATCAACTAGGAAGGGATATCCCAGAAGAGAGGTCAGAATCCACCGAGAGGGTGTTTTGGATGGGAGGGATAAATGGGAGAGTGAGCTCCCGCCTCAAAAAAGTGTAAAAGAAGGAGGTAGAGAGAAGGAGAAGAGAATGCAATCAAGTAATAAAGCAAGTAATAATCAAAACATGAACTTAAATAAACAAGCAATGACACAAGATAAGCAATTAGAAACTAGACAAGCAACTAGAAACTAAAATCCAGACCTTATTTCATATGTGAGCCAAATGGAGATAGTGAAAAGGTGATGGAAAGAAGAGGGTTCAGATCTGATAGCCAAGCAAAAGGGTGATCCACGTGGGGACCGATGTAAGAATAAGCTGGTTCACGTGGGAACTGGGGTAAAAGGTAAAGGTGGTTCACGTGGGAACCGGTTTTGGGTAAAAAGGGTGGTTCACGTGGGAACCGGTTTAAATGATCAAAAGAGGGCCACATGGGGCCAATTAAAGGTAAATAAGGATCTGATCCAAGTTGGGATAGATCTGAAAAAAAGTGGTTTGGTTCACGTGGGAACCGAAGTAAAGAAAGAGATTGGTTCACGTGGAAACCGGTTTAAAAGGAAAAGGGTGGTTCACGTGGGAACCGGTATAAATAAAATGACAGAAATTAAATGGAATACTTGGCACTTCAGATATGATAAAATATGAGTGAAATCAGAAATTTTGAGATGGCTTGAAGTTAAGAAATGTGGAAAGAAGGAAAGACTCACGTGGGAACCGGTCTAGAACTAGAACTAGTTGCAAACAAAACACTAAGCACCCACGGTTAAAGACATTGCTTGTCCCACCGTGGTCGCCACAAAGGTGTCGACTCTGAAAATTCGACGGGGTCCTCTCCTTTTCAGGGAAGTCCGTGAATCCAGATCGTCACCTCAAGAGGGGATGAGAAAAGAAAGGAAGAAAACTCGGAAAGCAACTCTCACCTCGGTCCAACACACACAATGATCCACGAACTTTCATCCCTTGGCGTCGCTCGATCACCAAAGAGATGGTTTGGGACATGTGGGAAGACGGTGAGAAGAAATAAATTAAGAAATGTGGTCGCCAGGAACCGTGGGTTCCGATTTATAGAATTAAAATGACCGTGTGTACCTTAGCGTGAAGAATGTGAGTTAAAGCTTCTCCTTCTTCGGCCGGCCGAGGAAGAAGAGTCCTCAACGCGGTAGGTGCTTGATAGTCTGTGCAACTAGACAAACAAACAAGTGAAAGAGACTATTATAACTAAACAAGGTGGAGTATATGCAAAGAGAATAACATGAAACACACAATTGACTAGAAACTGACCGGACTCGGGTTATCTCTAACCCCTTTTTTATTTTCAGAATAACAGAATAAAAGTAATGCAAAAAAATGTAAAAAAATAATAGTATGATGTATAATCACGAAACAAAGATATAGGAAAAAGAACTAAAAGATTCTGAGTTGAATAGAGAAAGATATAGCCAAATCTGTGTTGTCGAAAAAGCCGAGCAGCAGTCCAGGATCTGCCAGGCGCAACTTTGCTTCTGCGCTCATCACGACCAGCCCCGACCTTGGAATCAAGTGCTGTCTATTGAAAGCTGAATAAGACTTGGAGAGGAAGAAATTATATGAAGAGAGCTCAGGCATAAGACGTCCACACACTTCTGTATATGCCTAAGCAGAGAGACTTGGCAGATCACCTGCAGAACAGCCTTCCTCTCTCTTGAACCGAATTTTCTCTCCCTAAAAACTCGAAATACTCTCTCTAAAAATAACAAAATCAATGCAGGAGGGAGGTTGGACATCTTGATATGCCTGGGGGGTCGTGCTCATGCCTTTGGAACGACCGTAATCAGAGTTAATTTATAGGAGAACGAACAGTCTCATCCGGGCTAAAAAATAGGGTCCTTGCGCCCCACCCATGGGCACATGCGCCGTGGTGCAGGGTGCATGCGCCCCACTAAGGGGCGCATGTGCCCCCCAGTCAGGGCGCATGACACTATTCCCGAAAAAAGAGATCTTATCCGGTCGATCGGTTCAGTGGAAGAGTCCCGGTGAAAAACTGGATCCCTCGTGCCACAAGGGTGGGGCGCATGTGCCCTCAAGTTAGGGCACAAGGTCACGTGCCTCACTGGTAGGGCGCATGGGCATGTGCCCTGGGTCCTGGGCGCATGTGACCAGGAACCCGGGCGCATGGGACTATTTTTGCGCGTCCTTCTTCCGGAAGCCATTGCGAACACTCCCGAACTCGGAATTAGACACCGTTTGTTGCGTTGGAAAGATAACTGGCCGAATAAGCTTTCTATAGCATAGGATCAGCCATAAAACCCTCCAAAACTTCATAATTTTGTCCGGAAGTTAGGGCAGTGAACAAAAGATTCGATACAGGTCAAAATGACTCCGACGGCAAACCGGAAAGGCACGGTATGCACCAAAACTTGTCCGGGGTGTGAATATGACCATAACCTTCAATGCATGATCATTAGGCATTAGTCATTCAGACAATTTCCATGTTTACACGATTTACGTGTGGCTTTCGCTCGGAATATACGTCTTTTTGCGGAAAAATTCGGAAAACATCCGATTTCGTTCGGTGAAGCTCCAAATAAACTTTAAAAGATCTGGCATTATTATAAGTTCAATCACACATGTTACCCTATAAAGCATGAGTTTTATGCTCTGAATTAGGCGAATTTGGCGTGTCTACAACCATATCTTAATTTTAATGAATGTCTGCAATGTTATTTTGATAAAATTATATCTCAGTTGTAGAAAACTATAATAAATTACCATTAGTATGGCGTACTAGATGCCAAATAGGTTAATGGCTCACACTTCTTAGACTGGTTTAGAACTAAGAGAATTGTTCTCATAGTTGACCAATTAACTATTCTACTTGAGAAGTAGGTGTCTCCTAAATTATCTAATGATGTGAAAGAAAGAGAAGATATTATCTTATAGACAAGATGCATTGTTTGCCTTAAACTAGATGTTAGTCTCTATGAGATATAAATTGTAGAGACAACATGAATAGATGGATATGAGATCCATCATGGCTCATATTGATGAGATAACTAAAGGGCAAGTTAGAACAACAATACATATTAATTACTTCTTGTTGGTGAGACCAATAGTAAGAAGTAAAATCATTAGATAGAAATAGAAGAGAGTTAATAGTAAAAGAAGGTGGTCAAGATAATAAAGCCAGAATAAGACAAGATTCTTACACAATCATGATGATGTTTAGTGGAAGAGGAAGTACAAAGTTTTTGTATATAATGCAAAGGTGGAGCTTGGAAGCTTCATGCTTCAAAGTCACTGACACTTACTTGTTTTAAATATACACCTAATAGTATTAGATACTATATGTGTATATCATAATATTAGATACTATGGATGCATCTAATGGTATGAGATACCAGATATGCATCTTATATCTAAAAGGAGTTGTAGAAGATGACAAGTAAATGAAGGCTTAATAAAAAAGATATTGACCTACATATGAAATGGTGCAAAAGTTGCATCATTATTAGTGGGAGGTGTAATTCTTTAATAGTCTTATCGAGATGTCTTAATAATTAAGATTGCTATTATATCCTTCTGCAAGAACCTTATATGTTTTCCTTCTTGAATAAATGTTGATTTATTCTAAGCTATGGAATTGATGGATGTTCTAATAGATTGAAGGGCAAAGTGCTTGTCAGTGGGAGCTAAATGAATTGTTTAATCATATTTTATATGTTAGTTCTCATGTTATGTGTGAATATTCCTTTTAAGAGGAAATGGGATGATTTAGATCAATCTACACTTTAGCTTTATATAGACATGGAGAATGGGTTAATGAGTTATTAGAACTCGTACATCTAGATGTATGTTAGCCCATATTTAGTAAGGTTAAAGAAGAATATTTCTACTTCATTATTTCAAAGATGATGTCTCTAGGTATGGATACATGTACTTTATGAAGTACAAATCTAAGACCTTTGATAAATTATTTGAGATTAAGAATGAAGTAGAGATACTGAAGGAACAAGTATTAGAACTCTTTGATGAGATCAAGGAGGGAAATACTTAAGTACATAATTCACATATAATTAAGGGATAATAGAATCTAATTTTAAAGGACACCTATTTACACATTTTAGCTTAATTAAGTAGCTAAAATGAAAAGCCATATTAGGTAGGACATAATATGAACAATGACAAGCTTTGCAAATTTCATCTTTGTCTGTTTTTGGTTAAGTGCTCATTATAACCACTTGATTTTAAAAGGTACCTTCTAAATCTGTTCTGACTATTCCATCTAGGATATGGAAATGGGGTAAAAACTTGACCTTAAACAAGTTAAGGTTTCGGAATGTCCGACCTGGTGAAGAAGTATAACTCTAACAAGTTAGAATATATGACTATGAAGTGTTGGCTTGTAGAATATTCTAAGAAAACTTTTGGATATTAAATATACGACTTTTATGTCAAGGGTATGTGTTACTCAGCTCACTATATTTCTAAAGGAAAAGTTCTTTCTTATGAAAGATAGTGGGCGAAAGATATATATGGATGATGTTCTAGTCCCACAACCCAATAACACTTCTATTAAGGTACTAATTAATAATTACACATTAAAAACTTATAGATCCCTTCTTGTGTCCATTCAACCTAAGAGTTATGTGAGACATATCTCTGATAGATGAAATGAGGCATAAGATAATAAGGATATTGATCCTAAGATCTATATAAAACCAATATGAGATATTGATTCATTAATGGGAAGAGAAAATAAAATATAATATAAACTTTATCTATTCTTATCAAGTTTAGAACTTGATAGATCCACCTAAGGATATAGTATTCATAAGGAATAAATGGATCACTAAAGAATAGATTAGAGTGGATTAGAAGGTAGATACCTTCAAAGGTGAGAATAGTTGAAAAGGATATCATTGAAGTCAAATGGTTGACTATGATGAGATATTTTACCTATTCCATGGATTAATCCATTTGGATTTTGATTGTTACACTCTATGATTATGAGATAAGCTAATTGGATGTTAAGATAGTGTTCCTCTAAAGTATTTTGAGGAATAGGTGTATATGATACAACTATAGAGAATCAAGTCCTAATAACATCAAGAAGAGTGTGTATTAAGTTCATTTATGGACTGAAGTAAAACTTCCCATAGATCATATACAAGGTTTAATGAGATTAAATCTTATGACTTCATTAAGAACGAAGAGGAGTCTTGTGTATTCAACAAGATAAGTGGGAGTGCTGTTACTTTCTTGACATTTTATGTTGATGACATACTACTCATTGAGAATGAAGTAGGTGTGTTATCATAAATGAACCTAGCTATCAAATTGATCCTCCAAACACAATTTGGGTTTTAAGATCTAGGGAGATAGATCTAAAATCAATGCCCAATAAATGTACGTAGTCACCATAGTCAAAGGGTTTGACATGATAAACTCCAAGATAGGTTTCTTACCTATGAGGTGTGGAGTTGATATCTCTAAAGTGTTGTCTTTATAGACCTGTTGAGAGATAAAGGGATCGCATGAGTAGAGCCCTTATGCTTTTGTCATAGGGTCTATCACATTTATGATACTACGTACATGAAATGATTAATGTTCTAAGTGTTATGAGCATTCATCAGGAAGATCCAGATGAGAGTCACTGGATAGTTTAGAGATATATCATTTGGTACTTGAGAAGCACTGAGAATGTATCTCTATACACTGGAGGATATGACTTGAAGTCTTGTAGTTTTACAAACACAAGCTTCTAATCTAATAAGTTTGATATTAAGTCAGAATAATGGTGGTGCAGTGAGCTGAAAGAGTTCTGTGTGATAGAACACTATAAATTCTACAACATATGTAAATAAGTTTACGTAGTGGTTGCATACTACTTGAGAAGTAGTCTAGATGAAGATTCTCATCTAAGGTATGGGATTGTTCCAATTTTCTTTGCAAGTGTACCATTGTTTTTGAGAAAACAATGGGGTAGAGCCGATGTCTCATCAGATGTTTAGAACTTCTGTGGCAATACCATACAATCAGAGATATTGTAGCTTATAGAGATATAATTATAGATAAAGTATCTACAGCTAATAACATTGCAGAACCACTAACTGAAGCAGTTACTCAAAGAGTGTTTGAGCTTCACCTTGAGCTGATACAGATCAGTTAGATGGGTGATTGGCTTTAGTGCAAGTGGGAGATTGATAGAAATGTATGCCCTACAAGCCAATCATATATGATATGATTCGACATTTCTAGAAATATCTCATTCAATTAATCAGGGAAATCTTCATTATAAGCTTTTATTAGATGCGAATATCATAATGAAGTCCTTGATCAAATACAATGATGATTAAATCATGATGAGATCATGATAATGAGATTGATCATCTAGAGGTATTTGATCCAAATGTTCCTAGTCATAGGATACTTGAGACGGGACATCAAGGATCTGGATAGACTAGTGTATGTGATGTCTTCTCATGTGATGAGGATGACCGATCTCATTGATCATTAGTGTGGAGACACTGAGATACACATACAGGTGCTCATTAGTTTAATGAGTTCACTGAACTGACCGAATTAGAAACCCTGAATGGTATCTTACCGAACTGTCTATCAGGGTTTTCTATCATCACGGTTGCATGGTTGGACCTTTGAACTGAGTCTCCAAAGATGCCTTTGTTGGGTGGAACTTGTGCTTTGACCATTGACTTATGGATCACTATTTAGATGGTCCAGTAGAGCAATGGATCGGGTACAAGTAAAATCCGATGGAAGCAATTGAGCGGACAACAAGGGATCGTCCACTCTCAGTAAGTGAGAGTGAATGTCCTATAGGATAGTACTCTAAATCCCTGGCCAGGGTAGATAGGATAATTGGAAAAGGATTTTTTCAATTGATCCAATTCCGAGTACATGATCCTATAGAGTCGGTACACTAAGGAGTTGACAGTCTATGCCGTACTCCTTTCCGACCGGGACATTCGATGGATGAGGGTTTATATCCATGTGGTAATTGATGATGGAAAGGCTCAATGGAAATGAGATTATCCCCATAGCCATTTGGGATAATGGGATGTGGCTTGTACCCTTCACGATCGGTAGGCCGATTAATCTATTATCGGATAATGGATTTAATTAAATTAAATAGAATTGTTCTATTTTATTTAAGCCTCAAGAAAATAGGCTATTGGGCCTAGTGGTTCACACACATAAGGACTTATCCACAAGTACATGGGCAAGGGTGTAATTTATGGAGATTTTGAGTTTTTATGAAAAATTTTAAAATTCTCTATAAATACTAATGGTTTCAGCCAAACCCAATCTAGCCAAGGGTGAAAACCACATCCCTAGCCTCCTCCCTACCTCCTCCTATATCTATAAGGTGTCCATGGTTGATGGAGCTCCGTTCGGGAAGAGTTCTTGAGGCCGGCGTGAAGTGAGAACTTGCTGTGGATGAAGTTCGTGTGGATACTGCTGGAGACCAAACACTTGAACGGTTTGAAGAGCTTAATAAGCTCATCTCCTTCCTCTCCATGGGATTATATGAATCTATGTCAGGTATATTCGAACCCTATTTGATCGGTTTTCGATTTTCATCGTTCGATTCTGATTGAGACAGATTCAAAAGGAACTCATAGGAATCGTTGCTTCCGCTGCACCAAACTTTTATGGATAATTCCTTACACTATCAACATCGGGTACACATGCCCACACTCCTTCAACTTTGGGCCTGCATGCTGCCATTCCTTCACATTCAGGCCCGTGTGCCCATACTTCTTCAAAATCGGGCCCCCGTGCCCCCGCATCTTCAACTTTGGTCTTGCATACCAATTCTCTTCAATGGCACACACAAACGCATCACAAATCTTCAAAATCGCAACATTGCTTTCAGTCACCTAAATTAGGAACACATGCTCACTCCTTTCGTTGGGTCCCTCAAGCTCAACCCTCAATCGGTCCCTCGAGCCCATCACATTTTGTCAGGCCCTCAAGCCCATCTTAGTCAGGCCCTCATGCCCATCGCAATCAAATGGGCCCTCTACCTCACGTTCAACTCTTGGGCCCAGATGCCCCTTGATTCCAACTATTCTCAGGCTTTTGAGCCCCTTCTCAACTCTTGGGCCCAAGAGCCCATTTTAATTCATATTTATTTTCAAGCATATTTCTTTCTTTTTCAATTTTTACTTTCAATAAAAATCAAGGGTAGATAAATTTGTTGGGTGATATCACAATGATTTTACTCTACCTCATTAATCTTGACTTTACTATGCTAAATCAAACTTCTCACACCTTCCTCTCTATCATATTAATCTGAATCTTCGATCCAATGTGATATGGAGTAGATCAAAAGTGCAAGCAATAAGGCAAGCAAGGCAAGCACAAGCAACGTCATCACCAGCAGTGAACTTCTTCTTCTCTCAGGTATTACATGAATTTTCATTCATCATCATCTTGTCTTTTGCAAGGCAATGTTGTTTTAGAAATATTTTTAAGCCTCACATTTTGCTTCAAACATGCAGGGCATAACTGAGAGAAAATTTGTGATTGATGATATTTGTAACAATGCTGGTTTTATCAAATTTTTTTACATTGTAAGGCATGCTTACAATTGATTCACCCAATAAAATATAATCTACCTCAAAAAAAATGGTAAGAACTAACGGTATGACTTGAGTCCACATTCCCAAGGTTGTTCTCTAAGATTTGAGGGTAGATACCATTCTACACACACAACACATCCTAATCCTAGAAACTGGATGACCTGACACCTAAGAGAAGCTAGGCAAGGCTTAGAGATGGAAGGGAAACCCTCACCATATTTCCAAGATAAGAGGAGGGGAATAAAGGGGTAGAGTATCAAAAGTATTTGTCGCCTTAGTAGGAGGCCATCTTAAAAGGTCCAACTACTCAAAAGGGGAAAAGGGTGCCAAAAGATCAGCAATGAACCCCATATGTTTAAATAAAAATGGGTCTGTCTGAATGAGTAGCCAAAAAAATATATAAATTTAAAAAAAGACACTAAAAGATGGGCAATGACCCTACGGTCAAAGCACCTGTCCAAATGTATGCCACAAAAATAGGTTTGCCAATAAAAAAGAAAAGACATGAAAAGGCCAAACCCTAATATGCAAATGGCTATAAATAGAGAAATCCCTCTCAACATCTCTAAAGCCTATTAAGGTCTTCCTTATCAATCCTTCATTTTTAACCCTCAAGGTATGGGTGGACCAACCAAATCAAAGCTAAACTCTGGCCGATCAGAGGTTGAAGGTCAGAAAGATTCTAGGTAAGGAAGCCCTCTTTCACATGGTGTCTACCTTCGAACCTAGAATAACAACCAAAGTGATGAGGACCTTTGTCAATACTAATTTTTCTTTTCAAAAGAAATGGTTGAATATTTTCAAAAATTCAAAAAGTTACTTTTAAAATCTAAAATAACTAATTTTAAAAATATTTAATATTTTCAAAAACTCCAAAAACATTGAATGTCTTCAAAAATCCAAAAAAAAAATTCAAAACATAAAAGAATTGAATATTTTCAAAAATCTAAACAAAATTAAATATTTTCAAAACTCCAAAAAATGAATATTTTAAAAAATATTAAAAAATGTGAATATTTTTATAAAAGCTTTTTTTTGAAATTCCAACAAAAAATTTCATCACTATGCATGATTTGAATTTTTGTCTTTACACTCATATTTACTTTTAGTATCTCATGTTTTAAATTTTGCATTGCATATTTGTGGCCTTATTTTTAGACCCTTAAGAAGGCTATCCCCCCTTGACAAAGGTCAAGGCAGACTACAACTTGCAAGGGGGATAAGCCATATTGTCATTCTAATCTTCTTTTCTGAGTGTTTCAAGCACGAAGAACAAACAATGAGAACTTTACACAGCAAGGAAATGCTCACCACTTCCCTCCCGTGAGGATTCTTAGGAGGAGGTGTCACCATAACCTTGGCCTCAACTCTGCCGAGGAACTTTTTGCAAGACTTTAACAAGGTGATGCTTGTCACTTCCCTCCTCTAAGGATTCTTAGGAGGAGGTGTCATCATAAACTCAACCTCTATTTTGCCGAGGAACTTTTGCTCTATGTCTTCATCAATGCACATTAACTATTTTGTAAGAATGCATATCATCACATCGCAAACTCACCATTTTCATTTCTTCTCTTTACATATATTAGGTGCATTATTATTTATTTATGCGTTGATGTTTAAGACCATGAGTGTGAAGAAGACCATACCCAAGATCTCCTTCATCAAAATCCACGTCGGTCAGGTCATTCTTCATGCTCAAGGATAAGCCAAAATTAAACATCAAGGAACAATGGTTCCCGATTAGGTATCCTGACCTCTAATGTTCAATCTATATCTTCAACTATATTTTAGATAATTTTTGACTTTTTTAAGCTCAGCATGCATCATCTAGTTTTGCATTAGTTCCATTGCATTCTTGCTTATCATCTTTGCATCCCTCTGTGGTCATCACATCCCACCTGGTCTCTTCATCCCATCATTTATCCCAATAATGATCTTTTCAATATCCCATCGTGTTCGTTAATCCCACCATGTATGTCACCTATCATAATCACTTTTTGCCTCACTACATCTTTAATTTCTATCCCACCATGGCCGTTGCAATACTTTCTTGCTATTCATCCCACCATGGCAGTTACCTTATCCCACCATGGGTACCTATTTAATCATCATTCATGCACCTAAACATTTGTGTTTTGGAATCTAATATCATTCTATTCTGAATCAAATCATGCCTTTAAGAAAACTTAAATGAATCTGATAGCCTGAATATGCTTGATTGGTATTCTTCTATTTTGCAAAAAATAAATCCCTTTTCAAACTTTAGCCCATCACAGTATAGGAACACCACAAAGAGCGGGTTACTGGCTGATGATGAACCTACGAACCTATGATTTAGGGACTCTTCACAGTGTTGGGGGTTGGCTGCTCTTCTCTCGTGCTCATGGCATATCTTTTACCAATCAGATGTAAGAAGGCTTCACAAAACATGGCAATAATCCAAGAAACTTGAGGATATTCCCTTTGCCAAATTTAGTCAATGAGTGTGTCTATATCAACACCTTGATGCCACCTTTTTAGTCCATCACTATTTCACTGCACTACATTTTATTACAATTCATTTCGCTTTGCTACATTCCTCTATATTTCACTTCGCTTCACTACATACCATTCCCTTGCAAAACTGACATCAAGGTGAGGCAAGCTATATACATGCCAATTTGGCCTTATTTGGGGCTTAAACCCCTATTCCATTGGTAACATTTCTTTTAAACCAATAAAATCAAGTTGAATTATTCTTTTGTATGAGTTGAGGAGCTTACTAGAAATCTGAAGATGAGTTGTGGATCCCTAGTCGAATCCGGGTGTGCCAAGAGAGGACCATTGTGTCATATCCTTTCGTCAAGTCATCGTATGTTTTTTGCTTACCATTAGGGTTTCTCGGTTTCCGTCAGGTCATTCTAATCAATAACAAGGTGGCATAAAGCATACTAGATTTGTTCCATTGTTTCCGGTTGTCAACCCAAGTTGTACTGGTTGTCACATGATTTTATAGTCATTCCGAGTTTTCTGGGTTGTCTTCGGCTATTTTTGGTATCTCTATTAGTTTTTCGGGTTCTCCTCATCATTTTTGGTCGTCAACCTGAATTGTACGTGTTGCCACCTATCGACTCCAGAAACGGGTTCCATATCAGCACCTTAAGAAAAGGTGATGATAGATAGAATAGGGGAAAGGGAGTGAATCGGAAAACACTCAAAAAGCGGTAAAATCCTCACCTTGGTCCCACACTCACATTGATCCCCGAACTTTCATCTCACGACGTCGCTCGAGCACTAGATATGGTTCAGGTCATGTGGGAGGAGAGTGAGGAATGAGTTGACTTAAAGTATGAATAAAAAGAGGTGGTCGTAAGGAGCCGCGGACTCTGCTTTATGGAATTGAACAAGAGATTAAGATAGATGATCGTATGTACCTTAGCGCGGGAGATTGAGATATCAGTTCAACTTTCCTTCTCTTTGGCTGGCTGATGAGGGGGAATCCAACCAATGCTAGCTTGATCAATCTGTGCAACCATTAAAAAAAGAAACAAGTGAAGGGATGGATTATATTTGTGGGAAATGTAGTAACTTTAAAGAAAAAATGAGAAAGAAAGCAATTGAAACAGAACTCACCGGCTTCGGGGTGAGCCTTAACCCTTTTTATGTGTTTTTGGTTATGTAAAAATAATGCAAACTAAGCTAAAATATGTTCTAACAAATAAATAGACAAAATGAAATGAGTTAAAAAGAACTTATGAAGTGAATTGGCTTGAGTTGAAGTAGAGTTGGTTGAGGAAGGCCGATTCGGGTAGCCTTGCACCCTTCTAGTGTGACTTTGGTGCAGAGATTCTACGGATGACCCCGATGTTGGAATCAAGTGCCATTTCTTTCTATAGATGGAGAACTTGGAGAGGAAGAGATCTGTTGTTTATGACTTCTCTGAAATTTGTCCGTAAAAGCCTGATGAAAATCAGAAAGTGGACAAATATGGAAGAACAGAACTTGGATGCACGCCCTTAGTGCAGCAATCACCATGGACAGATGGCAAGTCGGAATTGAGTGCTGCCAGTTGAAAATGAAAGAGGACGAGGAGAGGAAAAATTATTCTGTTGACTATATTGGCAGCAGGAACCCCGGATTTTCTACAGAAGCCAATGAAGTTCGGATGTTGTAGAACACACGGATTGGGCTTCTCCTTCACTTCGGGATTGATCTATCGACATCGTATCGGCTTTGGACGTCAGGACGGCCTCGGGAGGGAGCTTGGATGACCTAAAAACGAACTAGGCATGGGTTAACCTTGGTTCGGTGGTAATAGACCTCAATTTATAGAGGATGGAAACTAGTGCAAATAGGGGAAACTAGCCGACCGCGCCCCCACTTTTCAAAGGAGGTGAGGGTGCGCAGGGCACGCCCTCCACCTGAGGGTGCGCAGGACGTGCCCTTCTATTTCAAGGTGGGTGGGGGCACATTACGCATTTCATTGCTAAAAATCACTGGAAGCTTCCAAAAATTGCTAAAAATCGGACTTGACAAGATGAATGTGCCCCTGACCCGAGGGTGCAGTCAAAATAAACTATAATTGGAGTGAGAAACTTTACAAAAATCAGTTTAAAAGGTGCTAATCGGGATAATTTCCAGTGTCTAGAAATAGATCGCACCCTTGCCTTTCAAAGGGAGCAAGGACGCGTAGGGTGTGCCCATAGTGTGAGGGCGCGGTGACTGCGCCCTCCCATTTCAAGCGAGGAGGGGGCATGGTACACTCTCTCTCCTATGCACACATTCTACGGGCGGTAACTTGCAAACAGGATGTCTGATTTGGCTCCCGTTTGTTGCATTGGAAAGAGGGCATTAAACCAAAACTCCTCAAGTCAGTAAACTAGTTGGTATGACTTCTAAGATGTTCAAACAGGGGTTTCTACCGGTTTACCCTCTCACGAAAAGCCAAAAATCACAGCAGAGATCCAAAAGGACAAGGTTCTGGTCGAGGAATCTTGGGTCGACTCGGGATGTCATAAAATGATGAACGAACAAGTTTGGTATGGTTGGAAAATCTGAAATCATAAAAAAATTTAATATTAACCAGGTAAACGTGAATCGAAGCTCTGAATAGCGGGGAAACCCTAAAATCGACTGAAATGGCTGTATGGCCCCGGTTTATGAAATATATGGCTAAGATCTACATGGATGACCCAAAAAGACCCGGTGATGACCGAAAAGGCCTAACACGTGGTCCGGGATAGCCATGTCAGTACAGATCGAAAAGTCGTAACGATAAGCCATTATAGACCAATGCCTACGAAAATGACTTCTCAGAAACCCTGAATGTTACGGAACACACGCGAGACACCGGAGACCTTCAGGTATGGACCATTCGGGGTTGGTCATTGAGTAGGCTTCGTGTTTTCACAGTTCATACGCAGCTCTCGCTTGAAGGTTACGACATTATTTCGGAAATCATCGGTCCATTCCCAACTCATGAGGGGTCTACACTAACATCCTTAACTCATATCCATGAGGTAATCCAGATCAGATAAATGTCAAATAAAATATATCACCAATGGAATAGGAGACTGGGGCTCTGAATCAGGCCAATTCGGTGTGTCTACATCGCCAACTTTTTTAGTCATTCCGACTATTCTAGGTCATTCTTGACCTTTTCAAACATCTCTCCGAGTTTTCCAAGTTTCTCCCATTGTTTCCAATCATGAACCTGAGTTATACGGGATGCCGCCAACTTTTCCAGTTATTCTGAGTATTCTAGGTAGTCCCTAGTTCTTCCAAGCACCTTTTTGGGTATTTGGCTATTTGGGTCATTCTAAAGTTTTTCGCATTGTCGTCGCTTTTCTGAGTTTCAGATCACCGTCCGGGCCTTCGGTACCACCGGGAGGATAAATCAAAAGTTACAGCCCCGTATGGAAGTCACGGGATGTGTACCAGCTAGTTTACTTAATTGAGGAGCTACGTTTGGGAGCCCTCTTTCTAACCAACAAATGGGAGCTCGGGGGCACGCTCCACTCGTTCTCATGTGCACATTCCATTTGCAAGCCATAACTTGCGAATGGGAAGTGCTCAGACCGAGGGTGTGGTCAGCACGACCCCGATATAAGGGCATGGTCGATTCCAGAAACTAAAAACCTAACCCAATTTGGACTTTTCAAACAGATTTTTTGGAAGTTTCCCTTATTAAAAATGTTTATTTTAACCATGCTCTTGAGTCAAGGGTGTGTACATTTTATTAACCCTTTTTTAACAATTTTTTGAAGTAATGTGCCGAACGCGTCTCTAAAGTAGGGGGGGGGGCTCACCGCGCCCTCAACCTGAGGGCGCGGCCTACACGCACCCAACTCGGGGGCATGATCGGTCAATTTCTATGTTTTGCATCAGTTTTGATTATCTATAAATTCTGGCTATTGGGGTACGATCCGGGACTCTTCTATTCGTATCCAGCTACCCTAGGCTTGTCCCAACTATAAACATGCCAATTGGCCTGATTTGGAGCCATAGACTCCCTTTCCAAGGGCTATACCCATTATTTGATCGTTATCAAATCTAGATCACCTTCTGGAGATGAGCTAAGGAAGTTGGTGAAGATCCCCGTAAGTTAGGATTGGACTGATGATTTTTTAAGCAATGTCGTAACCTTCAAACAAGGGCCATGCGTTAATCAAGAAAACACAAAGCCTACTCAATAACTAACCTTGAATGTTCCATAATTGAAGGTCTCGGATGTACTGTGTGACTTCTATAACATTTAGTTTCCGACAAGTCATTTTGGTAGGTGTTGGTCCATAACTGCATTTCGTTATGGCTTTTCGATCCGTGTGGACACCGCTATGCCGGACCACGTGTTAGGCCTTTCCGGTCATCACCGGGTTATTTTGGGTCGTCCGGACCGATCCTAGCCACACAATGTCATCAACCGGGGCCACATGGGTATTTCAGTCGATTTTAGAGTTTCCCAGTTATTCTCAGTTTTTTCGAGGATCCTCTCACATTTACCCGGTTAATGTCACATTTTTCGATGATTTTAACATTTTTGATCACACCAAACTTGCTCGGTTATCATTTTAAGTCATCCCGAGTTGACTTGAGATTCCTCGACAGAAATCATGCATTTTCATATTACCGCCTCTGTTTTTGGCTTTTCGCAGAAGGGTAAACTGGTAGTCAAAGTCTCGTGTGAACATCTTGGGAGTCATGGTGGCTAGTTTACTGACTTGAGAGATGCGGTTGAAGGCCCCCTTGCTAACGCAACAAACAAGAGCTGAATCAAGCATACAGGTTGCAAGTTACGGCTCGTGTTGCATAGGAGTGCCCTTGGCCCCCTTGAAAGTAGAGGGAACGGTCACCACGCCCTCAATGTGACGGCACGGCTTGTGCACCCTCAGAGCGAGGCATGGTCAGTGCGCCCCTAGACTGAGGGTGAAGGCAGTTTCGAAAAATGGAAATCGCCCAGAGTAGCACCTTCTAAACTGGTTTTTACGAAGTTTCTCCCATTAAAAACCATTCATTTTGATCGCACCCCCGAGTCGGGGGCACGTTCATCTTATAGACACGCCAAATTCGCCTAATTCAGAGTATAAAACTCATGTTTTATAGGATAACATGTATGATTGACCTTATAATAATGCCGGGTCTTTTAAAATTGATTTGGAGCTTCGCCGAACGAAATCGGATGCTTTCTGAAGTTTTCCGCAAAAAGCCATAATTTCAAAGCAAAAGCCACACGTAAATCGTGTAAACACAGAAATTGTATGAATGACCATTGCCTAATGACCATGCATTGAAGGTTATGGCCATATTCACACCCCGGACAAGTTTTGTTGCATACCGTGCCTTTCTGGTTTGTCGTTGGAGTCATTTTGACCTGTATCAGATCTTCTGTTCACTGGGAAAAAATTCTGAAGTTTTGGAGGGTGTGATGGTTAATCCAATGCTAGAGAGATATTATTCGGCCTGTTATCTTTCCAACGCAACAAACGGCATCGAATTCTGAGTTCGGGAGTGTTTGCAATGGATTCCGGAAGAAGGACGCGTAAAAACAGTCCCATGCGCCCGGGTCCCTGGTCACATGCGCCAAGGACCCAGGACACGTGCCCATGTGCCCTACCATTGAGGCACGTGACCTCGTACCCTCCTTTGAGGGCACATGCGCCATACCTTTGAGGCACGAGGAAACCGGTTTTTCACCGGGACTCTACCGCTGAACGGATGACCGGATAAGAACAAATTTTACGGAAAATGTGCCATGCGCCCCCACTGGGAGGCACATGCGCCCCTCAGTGGGGTGCATGCGCCCTGCACCAGGGTGCATGCACCCTAGGGTAGGGCGCAAGGTGGCCCATTTTTTAGTCTTGATCGCGCCGTTAGTTCTCCTATAAATTGACTCTGATTCTGGTCATTACAAAGGTATGAGCACGACTCCCCAGGCATCTCAAGACATCCAAATACTCTCCTACATTTATTTTGTGATTTTTAGAGAGATAATTTGGAGTTTTTAGAGAGAGAGAAGTCGGTTCAAGAGAGAGGAAGGCTGTTCTGCAGGTGATTAGCCAGGTCTCTTTTCTTCATCCTCTACAGCAGCGTGTGGACATCTTCTGCCCGAGATCTCTTCATCAAAGTTCTTCCTCTCCATGTTTTATTCTCTTTTCAATCAACGGCACTTGATTTTAAGTTCAGGGCTGGTCGTGACATGTGCAGAAGCAAAGTCGTGCCTGGCAGATCCTGACTGCTGCTCGGCTTTTTTGACAGCACAGATTTGGCCATATCTCTCCCTATTCTACTCAGAATCTTTGTGTTATTTTTTTATCTCTTTATTTAGTGATTCTACATCATATTATTATTTTTTTTACATTTTTTATAATATTTTTAGTCTGTTAATCCGAAAATAAAAAAAGAGGGGTTAGAGATAACCCGGATCTGATCAGTTTCTTGTCAGTTGTCTGTTCCATGTCATTTCTTTACATATATTTCACTTTGTCTAGTTCTAATTATCTATTTCACTTATTTGTTTGTCTAGTTGCATAGAACATTAAGCACCCACTGCGTTGCGGACTCTTCTTCATCGGTCGGCCGAAGAAGGAGAAACTTTAACCCACATTCTTCACGCTAAGGTACACACGGTCATCTTTCAATTTATTTTCATAAATAGGAACCCACAGTTCCTGGAGACCACATGTTTTAGTTTTTTTCTTGTCACCCTCCTCCCACATGACCTGAACCATCTCTTTGGTGATCGAGCGACGCCAAGGGATGAAAGTTCGGGGATCAATGTGAGTGTGGGACCGAGGTGAGAGTTGTTTTCCATGTTTTCTCCTTTCTTTCTCATCCCCTCTTGAGGTGACGATCTGAGTTCACGGACTTCCCTAAAAAGGAGAGGACCCTATCGATTTCAGAGTCGATAGCTTTGTGGCAACCACGGTGGGACAAGCAATGTCTTCAACCGTGGGTGCTTAGTGTTTTGTTTGCAACTAGTTCTAGTTCTAGACCGGTTCCCACGTGAGCCTTTCCTTCTTTCTACCTTTTTAACTTCATGCCATCTAAAAAATTCTGATTTCACCCATCTTTCATCAGATCTGAAGTGCCCAGTATGTCATTTAATTTTTGTCATTTTATTTAAACCGGTTCCCGCGTGAACCACCCTTTTCCTTTTAAACCGGTTCCTGCGTGAACCAATCTCTTTCTTTACTTCGGTTCCCACGTGAACCAAACCACTTTATTTCAGAACTATCCCCACTTGGATTAGATATTTATTCACCTTTAATTGGCCCCACGTGGCCCTCTTTTGACCAATCAAATCGGCTCCCACGTGAACCACCCTTTTTTACCCAAAACCAGTTCCCGCGTGAACTACCTTAACTTTTTACCCCGGTTCCCACGTGAACCAGCTTATTCTTACATCGGTCCCCACGTGGACCACCCTTTTGCTTGGCTATCAGATCTGAACCCTCTTCTTTCCATCACTTTTCACTATCTCGATTTGGCTCACATAAGAAACATGTCTAGATTCTAGTTTCTAGTTGTTTGTTTAGTTTCTAGTTACTTTCCTTGTGTCATTGCTTGTTTATTTAAGTTCATGTTTTTCTTATTACTTGCTTTATTACTTGATTTCATCCTCTGCTCCTTCTCTCTACCTCCTTCTTTTACACTTTTTTGAGGCGGAAGCTCACTCTCTCTTTTACCCCTCCCATCCAAAACAACCTCTTGGTAGATTCTGACCTCTCTTCTGGGATATTCCTTCCTAGTTGACTTGGTGGGTTTTCATCAAGGCCTCCATAATTCCTCATACGTGGAGTATTCCTCTTCACGATCGGGTTGGTTGTACCACTCCCCAAAACCCGAAGCATCCTATGTTACCTACACGTGGTGAGATTGTGTGAAACCTAGGTCATTGGAGATTGGAGTTAGGATCGTAACCCATTTGTTGAGAGAACAATTCTTAACAAGTCCATAAACCTAAGGTTTAATCAAAATCATTGCGTAATCTTGCTTTCAAGTCTTTGCATCACTTGCTTGTCAAACAAAAATTCAAACCCCTAACATTTTGCAAGATACTAAAACCTAGAAAAGAGTTCTTTGTTTGCTTTGCCAACTTGTTTGTTTTACTTTCTCCTTGAAGTTGAAAGGTAACAATGCAATTAAGGTCTGGAAGGCATGTTGGAATGATGGAACAAGCTGAACATCGAGAGCACGAGATGGGTCACCAACCAATTCCGTCATATGGTCATGTTAATCCATTGTTTGAGTCTGAAGCGCAAGAGGTCCCTCTACCATCTGCTCATCATGATGTTGAACAACTCTTTAGGGAGTTGTCTCTCTATACCGACCTAGAAACCTACGCCCGCATACAATCCATGGTGAAGGGAAAGATTGCCTCTGATCAGGCTGAAGCCAATCAAATTAACTCATCTCCTTGTCCTATGGTTCGACCACGACTCATCCAATCACCCTTTGTTCACCCACTTATTATTCTACAATCTATGATTCAACCATCATTAACAAAACTATCTATAGTTCAACCTCTGTAGTTCAACCATCTATAGTTCAACCATCATTTGTTCAGCCACCCTATTTTAAACATGTTGCTCCCCTGACCCACCAAGTCATGGGACAATCTTCAGTGAATTTGCCAAGTCATGCTCCTCAATTCCAAAACCATGTCTCTAACTACATACCCACACCAGTAAACCGAGAACCTGCTCTCACCCAGGCAATCATGGATCAGCTCACCTAGATGAATGAACGTTATGAAGAGATGAGATGTCGCCTGGACTCCAAGTCAGTTCCTGAGATCTCTATTCCTTCTTTGCCAGTTCTCCACCTGCCACCTTCTGAACTACCAGTTTATCACCGCTACAATGGTACTGTCAATTCTTTTCTCCACCTTAAAGATTTTCTCTATGAATCCTCATTCTGGAAAGATGATCGTACGTTTCTTGCTTTCTTATTCCGTTGATCACTAGAAGGGTTTGCATTGGAATGGTTCTACTCGCTCGACTCCTTTGAGGCAGGAGACTTTGATATTGTCAAAACCAAATTCTTGCGAAGATACAGAGACTGGGTGGCACCATCATGCTCTATTACAGACTTGATTGCTGAGAAGATGAAGCCCAAAAAGGACTTCATAAAGTTTGTTGATCGTTGGAGGGGAATGGCAGAGAAATTGACATATGTGATTTCTGAAGGGGAACATGTAAAGATGCTTATCGGCAACACTACACCTGCCTTGAGGAATGTATTGATCATGCACCGTTCTACCACCATGAATGAACTCTATGACAATGCTCGATACTTGCAAGCCCACTTTAAAGATGCCGCAATGATAAACCCTTTTGATCCCAAACCTAGAAACTTCAGGAAAACACTCTCTGCACCAGTTGGGCCTACAACCGAGGGAGTGGTCAACAACGAAGCTATAAACATTGTGGGGAACCAGGAAGGGAACCGTCAAAATCAGTTCAGAAACCCACCACAAAACCTTTCCTATTACTACCAACAACTCCCTTACTCCTTGACCGACATCTTCAATATACTCATGGCCGAAAAACAGTTGGAATTGCCCAAGGAAAGAGCGGTTTGGCCAGCAAATGCAGATATGTCCCGATACTATGCTTACCACCGGTGTCCTGGTCACACTGTTGAAGTGTGTTTTCAATTCAAGGATTACATCCACAATCTGAATGACCAAGGCAGCATTGATTGGGTCCAAATGGGGGAATGCATACAGGCAATGAAGGCTAGGCAGCAGCAGTGGTAGCATCCACCGGCTCAACCTCAACAATAACCTGGCATGGGGATTGTTCAGAATCCGCTCCCATTACATGCTCCCGCTCCAGCACCAGCACCAGCACATCCAATCCCAGTAATTGGTCTAGTACACTCCAATGTCCAGGGAGATGCCAGCCGTGCTCAAGGTTGGCAACTAGAAAGCCACAATACACCCATGCCTGTCAACCCGGCTAGGCCTCCTGCTAGGAACCCTCCTAGACAAATAATTCGTGCACCTTCTACTCCACAACTACCACAAAGCTCAATAACCCAACCATTGGCCGCCACTTCTTCTCGCCGACCCATCATTAGGCCAGCCCCTCCTTAACTACTTCTCCTTCAACCATTGCTACACACCGGCCCTTGCTCATCCGACCACCACAATCACCACCAAACCTCGAACCCCCACCCTATGAGCTCGTCACCCAAAATCCCAACCCGTCATACAACCAACTCCACAACCTACACCCTGCCTCTTCTTATCGTGCCACCAAGATCACTATCACTACCACCTCCAAATCCTACCCCTCTACCCATAAACCCAATCATCCCGTAACCACCAATCCCATTGCCTACCATACCTGCACCTACACCACCTGTTCCACCACAGTCCACCCCAGTTAACTCATCACCTCTACCCAACCGCCAAATAGCCCCGGTGCTTCGGAGTGGAAGGATGTTCCAGCGGCTCTTTCCCCAAGCCGGTACTCAACCGCATGATCCAGTGGAGGAGGAACAAGTGGAAGAACCCTTGCCAGGCATGGCGTATGATTTTTTGAAACATTTGGATAAGACACCGGCCCGTATTTCCATACTTGAGTTGATCAAAATATCAAAGGTGCACCAGGAGATTCTACAGCAGTATTTGCAGAAGGTCATGGTGAGTGAAGATCTCCCACCTGAGAAGATCATTACAGTGTTAGCCCCTAGAAGTGAGCACCCAACACTTAGTTTCTCTCAGGAAGAATTAGCAGATCCAGAGGTCAGGAGATCTGCTTTGCATGTGGTTGTTATCATCTGCAATGTCGAAGTGAAATCATGTTTGGTTGACACTAGAGCTTCTCTCAACGTTATGCCGCCAGAAACTTTGCAGTTGTGCGGCATCTCTGAACAACAAATCAAGCCATCATGTGCCATGGTGACGGCTTACGAAAACTCCAAGAAGTCTGCACATGGGGTGTCTAGAAGTTAAATTTGGACCATGTACGGTCACAACAGATTTTCATGTTCTAGAATTGGATCCGACTTTTCGGGCTATACTTGTGAGGCCATACTTGGAGGCAATAGGAGCTGTGGCTTCAACAAACCACCAGTGCATAAAATTTCCCTTTAAAGGACAAGTGGTCAAGGTGACTAGCATGCCTATAAAAGATGAGATGAATGATCCTACTTTTACTTCACCCTTAGGACTATCAATACAGCCCCAGATCTCAATGGGAGATTTACCAAAAGTTAGATGCATGACCGCCTCTCTACCCGACACAGTGGGATGGAGGATGATGATGAAACTGGGCTATCAACCTGGAAAAGGTTTAGGCAAGGATCTTCAAGGAATCACTCAGTCGATTCAAACTGTGAAAAGGCCATGCAGGCAGGGGTTGGGATACGAAGAGGATTCCATCCCAAGGAGGATCTTCCAAGCCTGTGATATGCCATGGGACTCCACACCTTCTTTATCAAAGGGGAGACCATGATGATGGCTAAAGATGACAAGAGTTTCATTACAGTTGTCAAGATAAGGAAGGCTCCAGATGAAGAAGAAGACTTGGAAGACCTATGCTTATCTTTGACTCGTCTGTTCTCAAGTGGGGAAGAGCATCAGGAACCACTCGAGGACAGACCAATCTTGGATCATCTGGTTGAGCATACCACCCAAGTTAGAACCATTCCACGAAGCCCAAATACAACAATCCCATGTTTGAACCTCGTACCATTGTTTCTAGATCATTTGGATGGGCTTCAGAGCCCACTTACCCACTTTGGGCCCATGTGCCCTCTTCAACCTTCCACTCTTACTGGGCCAGCTTGCCCATTTATTTCTCTCATCAACTTTAGAACTGAGAGCTTTTCCCAACATGGGCTCACATGCCCATTTATTTCTAAGATCGGGTCCACATACCCGTTTACTTTTTTCATCAGTTTTGGACCCATGTGTTTACTTTCTGTTACCATTTGGGCCCACGAGCCCCTTTTTCCCCTTTATCCTTAAGTTTTTCTTTCTATTAATTCAGTCATCTTCTATCAAATCCTGAGTCATGCTGACTCATTCTTTCTTTTTACTTGAAATTCCCAAAAAAAATGTCATCTCTGAAACTCACATTTCCATCGAGGAGACTTCTCTACTTATCCCAAAGGGTGCTCCCAATCAAGGATCCCTCTTTTCTGAATCATTGATCGATTTACTCGATCCTCCCTCCACTGTAAATACCACCTTTCTAGCTTTGTCTTCAGTAGGTCATGTTAGATTAGAAAATAGGAAAGTCAGAGGTAAACGAGTTCCAAATAGGTATCTGCAACAATTGGCACAGAAATGCATAGAGTGTACAAGGCTGCCAAACTTTTTAGAGAATACCATCTAGCTAGATGAAATCCGATATGACGATGAGCATAACATAGATCATACTTTGGGAGCATATGAGGTAGTATCAGAGAAGGATCCCGAATTTGAGGATGAAATTGAGGACTTGGCTGATGCATATGCATCTGGACTTAGAAGAGTTAAAGAACCATCAGCGACAAGGAATGAACCAACCAAAGAACTGAATTTAGGAACCCTAGAAGATCCTAAGACTATCCTCATCAGTGCAAACCTCACTCCCTCACAAGAACAACATTTGATCAAAGTGTTGGAAGAATATAGGGACACGTTCGCATGGACGTATGAAGACATGACGGGATTAGATAATTCATTGGTTGAACATAGATTAACCTTGAAACCTAGAACTACCCAGGTTAAACAAAAGCTCAGGAGATTCTACCTTGATATTGCACTCAAAATGAAAGAAGAGGTACACAAACTACACCAAGCAAAATTCATTAAGGTCGTCCTATATCCGCAATGGGTGGCTAACATAGTCCCTGTTATGAAGAAGGATGGATGGGTTCGGATTTGCATAGACTTCAAGGACTTGAACCGAGCGTGTCCTAAGGATGATTTTCCTTTACCTCATATCGATGTTTTGGTCGATAACACAGCTGGATTTGAAATGCTTTCATTCATGGATGGGTATTCTGGATACAATCAAATCCGGTTAGCTAAGGAGGACCAAGAGAAGACCTCGTTCACTACACCTTGGAGAACATATTGGTATGTTGTCATGCCTTTTGAGTTAAAGAATGCCGGTGCTACATATCAGAAGGCTATGATGGCTATCTTTTACGACATGACACACACCTTTGTAGAGGTGTATGTGGATGATTTGGTTATCAAGTCCAAGAGTCGGGAAGATCATTCTGAAGTACTAAGGAAAGTTTTGCAACGTGCTAGAGAATACAAGCTAAAAATGTACCCTAAGAAGTGTACATTTGGAGTTTCATCAGGAAAACTACTAGGGTTCATAGTAAGCAAAAGGGGCATAGAGATCGACCCAAACAAGGCTAAAGCAATCATTGGTATGCCTCCTCCGAAGAATATGAAAGAGCTTCGAGGATTGATTGGGAGGCTACAATTTGTCCGCCGGTTTATCTCACAACATTCCCAAAGGTGTAAACCTTTCTGTGAGTTAACCAAGGCAGGGGCCGAGTTTAAAAGGGATTCGAAGTGCCAGGAGGCATTTGATGGGTTGAAAAGATACCTGGCAAGTCCCCTGTACTTAGACCTCCAATTCCCGACAAGCCCATTCTCTTGGGGCAGTCCTTGCACAAGTTGATGAAGAAGGGAAAGAACGAGCTACTTATTACTTGTCTAAGATGTTTGATGTTTGTTAGCTGAAGTACACTGTGGTAGAAAAGACCTGTGCTGCTCTTGTTTGGGTGGTTCAGAAACTCAAACATTATTTCCTTGCTTACCAAGTCAAGCTCTCAATCCCATTAAGTTTTTGTTAGAGAAGACAGTCTTTACTGATCGGTTATGTAGATGGCAGAGTTTCTTATCCCAATTTGATATCACTTAAGTCCCACAGAAGGCAATCAAGGGCTACGCTATTCCTGAACACCTTGCCCATCATCTCATACCCGTCTTTGACCCAGTCCGGTCGGAGTTCCCGAATGATGAACTAATGTCAGTCCGATCTTCCAATCTTTGTACATTATATTTTGACGCGGCTCTGAACTCTCATGGTAGAGGGATAGGTATTGTCCTTCTGTCACCTGAAGGTGTCACCATTCCAGATGCTTTTTAGCTTAACATTCCAGCAACCAACAACATAGCCCAGTATGAAGCCTTGCTGGCCGGGCTAGAGGCCGCTCATTTTCCATGGTGCCACTGAACTGAGGGTGATAGGTGATAGTCAATTGATCCTACGCCAGGTCCTATCCAAGTACCGAACTTCCCATCCAAACCTCAAACCCAACCAGGAGCGCACCACCTGCTACAAAGGTGATAGTCATTATGCTCCCACTAATTTTGACGAATTTGCATAACCTTCTTTATGCAAAGACGGGATAACACAATGATATCCTAGTAGAGACTAAGACCCTATTAACCTTTTGGTGACAACCTTGTGAAAAACACAAGTCATCCCATACTTAATAGGTAGGAAACTTTTGCTAGTTGCAACTCTTACAACCCTTAGTCATTTAGCCTCTAGAGTCATGACCTTGTGGGAAACACAACAAGTCATATACTCTAGTTAGGTCAAATCCGCTTGTTACATTATGGGTATGGATTCTCAACACAGCCCTTGTGGGAAACACAACAAGGCCATGCCAATGGTCCACCCCAAGGTTCGGCTTTAAGCCTTGGCCACGATCACCAATCCCTTGCTGAGTGAGCCTTGTGGAAAACACAACAAACTCACCCAATCTAAGATTGGCTCATCGAGACCATAACAACGGAAGGCTACGTGAGTCATTCTTAATGTCTCACGCATATCAACCTAATTTAAACGAGGAGGGGTTATTATTTTAGTCTCATCATAGTATGTGCTACATATATATGTATACCTTTGAATACCATATATCTAAGGTATCTAGCACACACACATACATATCTAATATGCAAATTTTAAATAGATGATCATGGGCTTTCATCACATTAATGCATGACCGGAGCCAGATCGGTATGCATTAAAGGATTCAACATTCTATGCCGGTGTTGACAAGCCATTATGCCTTGAAGAACCCTTCTCCTTGCATCTCGCTTTCTCCTCCACCTCGATCGGTCTTCTTGTCATTACAAGAGCATTAAGGGTACGTTGCACTCCATAAATGTACATTAATCAAATAAGAAACCTTGATCTTAATCAAGGGGAGTACATTTTAGAGGGAGGTAGTATATACAATCAGAATTGATAAGAGAGAAGATTAGGCACGCAGGCCCTTAATTACATGCCAACATTAAATAAGCATCATCACATGACACACATTCTAAGTCCATGATCATCCAAGCATTTACACATACATACCATCACATGAACATAGTGCGAATACGTGGTAATAATATGAAATAACTATTATATCAAAAAAATATACATCATATGTTTTGAAATTCCCAATTTCATGCTTGTCTAATTATTCATGAAGTAAATAACATGAAATAACATATAAACAATTTATATGACATAAACAAGCATCTCCAAACAATTTAGACAATATATGTATTCCCAAAACTATACAAAGTGCCAAATCAATTTCCTAATCATAATTCTGAAGAATCATATTTTACATAATTAATTTAGACATTAATTTCTCAAGTTAAGTCGTTAAAAAAATTTTAAAAAAACTTAACAATTAATGAATCTTTGACAATGGGGCTCAAAATCACATAAAAGATCATCAAACAATTTGATAATATATTATATGATATTACAGATTTTTTTACAAAATTTCTGGAATTTTTCAGGAATTTTACAGATTTTCTATTGATTCAAAACAATTTTAAATCAATTAAAAACGACTTCGGCGCATTGCGCCTCCCTTCCTCCGGGCCGGGTGCGCCGCCCGTGCGCCGCCGGCGCGGCGCATGGCGCCGTTCCGCGCGCCGCGGGCGCGTGTGCCCGCAAGCCGCCGCGCGCGTGCGCATTCAAATTTTTTTTTTTAAATGATGCGCGCGCTGCGCGCAGCCCGCCCACCGCGCGCGGCAACGGCCGCGGTCAAACCGCGTTCAAAATGCGTTGACCGTCGCCGGATCCCCTTATCGGGTCCACATGGGTCTCGTCTCCTCCACCCGATAAGGGTGAATAGTAACCGCGGAAGAGGAGTTTTAAGACCTTCCAAAATCAGGACATTCCGATCTCGAAAAATAGCCAAAAAATAGTGGTTCGATTCCAAATTGAAGAAGGAATCCAAAAATACCATTTTATATCCTTGAAAAAATCTTAATCAACGGTAAAATTGGAAAGAATTGCCGCCGTCCCTAAAATTTCTCCCCGTCGGAAAAACTTTGAATCGACCTCCGACGGCGCCGTTCGAAGCCAAAGAACGAAGGGAAACTCTTGTTAATCGTATTACCTATCTTCTAAGCCATCTATAAGACATCAAATGTCTCCATGGAAGAAGATCTCAAGAAATCCCCAAATCGAACCGGTGAATTCCGTAAAACGAAATCACCATCTTTCAGACCCTGTACCGGACACTCCGATGGTCAAAATTCGAACGGTTTGCGGCGTTGCAAAGCCCTTTGTCACGAGATTCATTCAGAGACAACCAATCTCCAAAACGTATCACATACGATTTATGGTTACTCCGTCAAGATGGACGTTTGTACGGATTCGGGAAAACATAAAATATATTAAATGACGTCGAAAGGACGTCGGAATCGAACGAGACTTCAACCTGGATCTGATAACACTATTGGGAATCGGTCCAATCAGATTGGCGCAGCGGAAAATTTACGATTCCCCGTATATCATTGTCTTGGTCTCGATCGAAACCGAACGACGTCGCCAAAAACCGGTATACGAAACGATTTCGAATACGTACCTTTGTGGGATTCAAATAATCCCTAAAGATCGGAGAAGATCGAGCGTTCTCATGCTCGTTCAGCCACTCAAGTGTGCGGCCTCTAGTCGTATCCACACGAGCCGCCTCCATAGTTGGGTTCTCCTTCGCGTCGGACCTCCAGCATGGGAAAACGTGAAGGAGAGAGGTAGGGACGAATTTTGCAGCCTTGGCTTGTGGGGCTCATGCTCAATTCGCTATTATATAGAGAATTTGGAGTTTTTCACAGAAACCCCTGCTTTCTCTATATTTACACCCTTGCCCCCAAACTTATGGATTAGCCCTTATGTGTGTGACCCACTAGGCCCAATAGCTCATTTGGTTGAGGCCTAATTAAAATAACAACTTCTTTTAAATTAAATCTATTATCTCATAATAGATTTAACGGCCTACCGATCATGAAGGGTACAAGTCACATCCTATGATCCCAAACGGCTTCGGGGATAAACTTCTCTCCAAAGAGCCTTTCCATCATCGGTTACCACACGAATATAAAACTTCGTCCATTCAATGTCCCGGTCGGATAGGAGTATGGCATCGACTGTCAACTCCTAGATATACCGACACTATGTAATCTTATACTTGTAATTAGATCAATCAAAAAACCTTTTCCAATTATCCTATCTACCTTGGCCAAGAATTTAAAGTACTATCCAAAGGACATTCTCTCTCCTACCGAGAGTGGACAATTCCTGATTGTCTACTCAATTGCCTCCACCGGGTTTCCTATATACTCAATTCATTAACTATACAGACCACAATACTAAGTGATCCATAAGTCAATAGTCAAAGTACATGGTACGCCCGGCAAGACATCTTTGGCGACTCAGTCAAAGATCCAACCGTGCAACCGTGATGATAGAATACCCCGATCGACGCTCGGTAAGATACCATTCAGTGGATTCTATATCGGTCAGCTCGTTGAACTCATTCCTTTAATGAGCACCGTATATGTATCTCGTTGTCCCCACACTGATGACCAATGAGATCGGTCATTCTCATCATATGAGAAGATATCATATACACTAGTCTTATCGGATCCTTGATGTCCCGTCTCGAGGATCCTACGACTAGGAACATTTAGAGTACATGCTTCTAGATGATTGATCTCATTATTTTGATCTCATCATGATTCAATCATCATTGCATGCAACCTAGGACTTCATTACGATAGACGCATCTAGATAGTGCAAGTAATGAAGGTTATGCCATTTATACTGAATAAGATATTACAAGAAATGTAAAATCATATCACATAGGATTGGCTTGTAGAGCATACATTTCTATCACATTTTAGTCATTTGTTTTATTCTACCTTGTTATGAAGGATCCTCCCTTTGACTCAAAATCAAGGCAATGATGTACATTCAAAGGGATGAGTCATAATGAAAATTTAATCATCTTTGCTAAGTATACAGTTCACTCCGAATCACTTCGCTTCATTACATGCCACTCCCTTACAAAGCCGACATCAAGGCGAGGCAAGCTGTAGACACGCCAAATTCACCTAATTTAGAGTGTAAAACTCATGTTTTATAGAGTAACATGTATGATTGACCTTAGAATGATGCCGGGTCTTTTAAAATTTATTTGGAGCTTCGCCGAACGAAATCGGATGCTTTCTAAAGTTTTCTGCAAAAAGCCGTAATTTCCGAACGAAAGCCACACGTAAATCATGTAAACACTAAAATTGGCTGAATGACCAATAACTAATAACCATGCATATAATTTAAAGGTCATATTCACACCCCGGACAAGTTTTGTTGTATGCCGTGCCTTTCCGGTTTGCCGTCGAAGTCATTTTGACCTGTATCGGATCATCTGTTCACTGCCCTAACTTCCGAATAAAATTCTGAAGTTTTGTAAGGTGTGATAGCTGATTCAATGCTATAAAGAGATTCTTTGGCCTGTTATTTTTCCAACGCAACAAACGACATCGAATTCTGAGTTTAGGAGTGTTCGTAATGGCTTCTGGAAGAAGGACGCGTAAAAATAGTCTCATGCGCCCGAGTCCCTGGTCACATGCGCCCAGGACCCAGGGCACGTGCCCATGCACCCTACCATTGAGGCACGTGACCTTGTGCGCTCATTTGAGGGCACATGCGCCCTACCTTTGAGGCACGAGGGAACCAGTTTTTCATCGGGACTCTACCACAGAATGGATGACCGGATAAGATAAAATTTTTCGAAAAATGTGCCATGCGCCCGCACTGGGAGGCACATGCGCCCCTCAGTGGGGTGCGTGCACCCTGCACTAGGGCGCAAGGTGGCCTATTTTTTAGTCTTGATCGCGCCGTTCGTTCTCCTATAAATTGACTCTGATTCTGGTCGTTCCAAAAGCATGAGCATGACCCCCCAGGCATCTCAATACATCCAAACACCCTCCTACATTGATTTTGTGATTTTTTTAGAGAGAATTTCGAGTTTTTAGAGAGAGAGAAGTCAGTTCAAGAGAGATGAAGGCTGTTCTGCAGGTGATCATCTAGGTCTCTCTTCTTCATCCTCTACAGCAGCGTGTGGACATCTTCTACCCGAGCTCTCTTCATCAAATTTCTTACTCTCCAAGTATTCTTCAGTTTGAAATCGACGACACTTGATTCTGAGGTCAGGGCTGGTCGTGACGAGCGCAGAAGCAAAGTCGCACCTGGCAGATCCAGGACTATTGTTCGGCCTTTTCGACAACACATATTTGGCCATATCTCTCTCTATTCTACTCAGAATCTTTCTATTATTTTTCCTATCTCTTTATTTCGTGAGTATAAATCATTCTATTATTTTTTTACATTTTTTTACAATATTTTTAGTCTGTTAATCCAAAAATAAAAAAAGTGGGGTTAGAGATATCCTGGATCTGGTCAGTTTCTAGTTAGTTGTGTGTTCCATGTCATTTTATTTACATATACTTCACTTTGTCTAGTTATAATTATATATTTCAATTGTTTTTTTGTCTAGCTGCATAGAAGATCAAGCACCTGTCAACTCTGAAAATGGGTTCCGGATCGGCACCTCAAGAGAAAGTGAAAGATAGAATGGGGAAAAAGGAGAGTGAATCGAAAAACACTAGGAAAGCGGTAAAAAGTCCTCACCTCGGTCCCACACTCACATTGATCCCCGAACTTTCATCTCACGGCATCACTCGAGCACCGGAGATGGTTCGGGTCGTGTGGGAGGAGAGTGAGGAATAAATGACTTAATGCATGAGAAGATTAAAGAAGTGGTCGCCAGGGGCCGCGGGCTCCACTTTATGTATTGAAAATAGAAAGAAGTTGACCATGTGTACCTTAGTGTGGGAGAAAAGGATGTGAGTTCAACCTTCTTCTTCTTCGGCCGGCCGATGAAGAAGAGTCGAACCAGTGCTAGCTTGATGTATTTGTGCAACTAGAAGACAATAATACAATAAAACAAGTGAAGAAGGATTAGAACTGAGTGAAGTGTAGTAACTTCTAAAAACAATAACATAAACGACAACTGGAATTGAACTCACCGGATTGGGGCGAGTCATAACCCCTTTTTTTGTATTTTTTATTATGTAAAAATGATGTAAATAAACTAAAAGATGCTTTAAAACAATAAATAAACCGAGTTAAGGGAGTTGAGAAAGCTTATGGAATGGATCGGCTTGATTTGAAGCCGAGTTGGTTGAAGAAGGCCGGTTCGGGTAGCCTTTGCACCCTTCTGGCGCGACTTTGGTGCAGAGGATGCTACGGACGACCACGATGTCAAAATCGAGTGATGTTTATTTAAAAATAAATATAGCTCACCGAGGGTGGTTTTATATGAAGACAAGTTTTCTTGAATCCTATGATAAGTAATCTTAATTTACCTGATAAGCCGTATCATAGACGATGAAGTTCTCGAAACTCCCAGCACAATTTTGATGTAGGACATGCTATGGGAACCACAGATATCCAAATTAAATGATTCGTGTTAGAGATAAAATATGAGTCATCGGGAAACAATTTCTATGAAGGATGTATAGGCTGAATCTACCATTAAATATACTGAAATTGACTGTGAAGATGATAACTTAGAAGAGAACACTTCGGATCTGTCTGTGCAGCGCCGGTGTTCAAGCCGTAACAAGCCGAGGGAATATCATAATTGATCACCGTTTGTTCGAGATGAAATATAACTTGAATATACACACTTATTCTGAAGAAAGTAAGTCCGGAAAATGACTATAGAGATCTGTAGAAGCCAATAATCAGCAGTGCAGCACGTCGGAGCATAGACCGGCTTCTTCTTCACTTTGGGATGATCTCTGGGCACCGGGACGAAGATAGCACGATCTGAGGAGGTTGGGATGAGCCTAGGGTTTCTGGAGGACGAGAAGAGGGGTGCTGGAGGATGGGGATTCCCTTCTTAGGTCGTTCATATGAGTCTCCCTTTATAGGGGATGAGAACCAGGTCAAAAAATAGCAAGTTTTCATACATCGAACCATAGGTTGGATTTCCTCCATTTAATGTTGCTGATTTTCATACTGAGGCATATAGAAACTTACCTAAATTATTTATATAGATTGGAAGCCATGGATCACCTTTCCCATGTTCAAAATATGTCTCCACTTGAAAAGGAAACAAATCTAGTCTAAAAATGGCATGTTTTGATGTATAAGACAACAAGTTGGATTGCCATCATTTGATGATGCTAAATTCGACCATGAAGCTTTCAGATGCTATAAAAAGTGATATGGAGGAGGAAAAAGGAAGTTAAGGTCGTGAATTGGTCAGCTATGTGCCCAATGGGCTGGGCTTGCATGCAATTTGGCTTGATTGGTGCTACGTGCGGACAAAACTGCGCATATGACTTCTAAAAGGTGCTGCGGACAAATGGTAGATCGGAATTGAATTCCGTTTGTTGTATTGAAAATAGGACTCAGAGAGGTAGATTATTTATGTTGAAGACTTCTTCATTGTATGTCCACAAAATCCTGTGAAAAAATTTAAAGTAGAGGATATGCTGGGAAAAGCATAATCTGGCACACCACCAAGAGTCTCTTGTTCGGCAAACACGGATTTGATTAGAAATTATAAAATCATCCTCATACTTCCAATAAGCACCTCAGATCATCCAAAAGGGTGATTCATCATGATTTTTATGGTCTAAAAGAGATGTTGCCAAGGGAATAATGGTTTAAGCTCTAAATAAGGCCAAATTGGCATGTCTACAGCTTGCCTCGCCTTGATGTCGGCTTTGCAAGGGAATGGCATGTAGCGTAGCATAGTGAAATGTAGAGAAAGCGTAGATAAGCGAGATGGATCATAGTGGAATGTAGTGGAGCAAAATGGCGATGGACTGAAAAGGTGGCATCAAGGTGTAGATATAGACACGCTCAACGACCAAATTCGGCAAAGAGAATCTCTTCAAGTCTCCTAGATTACTGCCATGTTTCATCAAGTCTTCCTATGTTCGATTGGTAAAAGATGTTCCATTGGCACGAGAGAAGAATAGCCAACCCCCAACGTGGTGGGGAGTCCTCGAAACATGGGTTTGTAGGTTCATCATCAGTCGGTAACCCAATCTTTGCAGTGTTCCTGTACTGTGATGGGCTAAAATTAAAAAAAAGATTTGTTTTGAAAAAGTAAAAGAATACCAATCGAGGATATTCAGGCTCTTAGATTCATTTAAGTCTTCTAAGAGACAAGATTCAATTCGGAATGGAATGATCTCAAATTCCGAAAGGCAAATGTTAAAGCACAGACTGTGAAGACAACATCAATGCAAGATCTAATCGAATAGAAGGCCCTTGGCGGGGCGAATTGACTGCCACGGTTGGATGAATAACAAGAAGGGTGTTGTAGTGGTCCTAGTGGGAGTAGAAATGAAGGATTTGGAGGCACAAGGTGATTACCGAACACGGTGGGATTAACAGACATGGTGGGATATTAGAAAGGTTGGTGGGACTATAAAACACGGTGGGATTAGAAAACACAGTGGGATTAGAAAATGTGAAGGGATTTAGGATACAAGAGGGTGAGAAGGTGAAGATTTTGAAAGGATGTATGCAATGATAATGAAAAATGCAATGCAACTAATACTATATGATGCATGCTGGGCTCATGAAAACAAAAACAAAACTTGTCTAACAATTAGTTGAAGATATAGATTGTCTATGAGGTCAAGATACCCATTCGGGAACCATCATCCATCGTAGCACAATTTTGGCCTATCCGTGAGCACAAAGAATGACCCAACCATCGTGGATTTTGATGAAGGGGATCTCAGGCCTGGTCTTCTTTGCATTCACGGTCTTCAACATCAATGCATAAAATAAATAGTAATGCACCTAATATATGCTAAGAAAGGAAATGATAATGGTGAGTTTGCAATGTGATGACATGCATTCTCATAAAAGAGTTCATGTGTCCTAATGAGGACAAAGAGTGAAAGTTTCTCAGCAAAGTTGAGGCTGAGGTTATGATGACACCACCTCCTGAGAATCCTTAGGGGAGGGAAGTGGTGAGCATTGATTTATTGAAATCTTGCAAAGAAAACTCCTCGGTAGAGTTGAAGCCGAGGTTATGGTGACACCTCCTCCTAAGAATCCTTAGGGGAGGGAAGTGGCGAGCATCGCCTTGTTGTGAAGTTCTCCTCATTTGTTCTTCGTGCCTGAAACACTAGAAAAAGGAGATTAGAATGCCAATATGGCTTATCCCCCTTGCAAGTTGCAGTATGCATTGACCTTTGTCAAGGGGTGTAAAGTTTTTTATTGTGCCTGAAACACTTAGAAGGAAGAGATTAGAACAACAATGCGGCTTATCCCCCTTGCAAGTTGTAGTATGCCTTGACCTTTGTCAAGGGGTAATAGCTTTCTTAAGGGTGTAAAAATAAAGTAGCAAATATACAATGAATGTAAAAACAAGAATTCAAACCAAGCATGGTGATGAAATTTTTTAAAAAATTTCGTTGGAATTTAAAAATGAAGTTTTGTTTAAAAAAAAAGATTCGTTTTTTTGGGATTTTTTAAAATATTCTTTTTTTGAGTTTTTGAAAATATTATTTTTTTGGGGAGTTTTTGAAGATAATCAACCTTTTTTTGGAGTTTTTGAAAATATTCAACCTTTTTGAAAAAAAAATTTAAAATATTTTTTTGGGAGAGAAAAAAATCAGTATTGACATAAGTTCTCATCACTTGGTTGTTTTTCTAGGTTTGTTGGTAGACACCATGTGCAAAATGGGGTTCCTTACCCAGAATCTTTTCAACCTTCAACCTTTAATCGGCCAGAGTTTAGCTTTGATTCGGTTGGTCCACCCACACCTTGGGGGGTTAAAAATGAAGAATTGATAGGAAGTCCTTGATAGGCTTTGGAGATGTTGAGAGGGATTTCTCTACTCACACCTAATTGCCCATTGGGGTTCAGCCTCTTCATGTCTTTTCACAATGTGGCACTCACTTAGACAATTCTTTGACCAATGGGGTCATTGCCCATCTTTTGGTGCCTTTTTTTTCATTTTCTACATTTCGGGTACTCATTCAGACAGGCCCATATTTGTTTAAACCTGTGGGGTTCATTGCCCATCTTTTTGCACCCATTTTTTTTCTTTGAGAAGTTGGACCTTTCGAGATGGCCTTCTACTAAGGTGGCAGATGCTTTCGATACTCTCCCCTTCTAGTCCCCATTGCCTATCTTGGACCGAACAGAAGAGAGTAGGGTGAGGGTTTTCCTTCCACCTCTGAGCCTTGACTAGCTTCTCTCGGGTGTTGGGTCATCCAGATTCTGGGATCAGGACGTGTTGTGTGTGTAGTATGGTATCTACCCTCGAATCCTATAGAACATCCTAGGACATGTGAACTCAAGTCATACTGGTAGTTCTCTCTATTTTTGAGGTAGATTACATTCCAGAGGTGAATTAATTGTTCGCATGCCTTGCAATGTAAAGAATTCATTAGGATAAAACAAAAAGTAATTATTGTCAATCTTAAATTTCTCTCAAGTAAGATTGTCATGTAAGATTCAAAATCATTTCAAAAAAAAATGTTGCCTTGCGGATGACATAATGATGATGAATGTAATTTCGTGTAATACCTGAGAGAAGGAATTCATTGTTGGTGACGACGTTACTTGCGCTTGCCTTGCCTTGCCTGCTATGCCTTGCCTTGCCCTACCTTGCCCAACTGCTTCCACTATTGATATGCACCATATTGCATTGGATTGAAGATCCATAGTCATATGATGAAGTGAAAGATGTGGAGGATATGATTTAGCATGGCGGAGTCAAAACTAATGATGTAAAAGGCAAAGAATGTGGTATCACCCAGGAAATTTCTCTACCCTTGATATTTTGAAAATAAAATTTGGAAAAGGAAAGAGAATGCTTAAAAATAAAAGTGAATTAATGTGGGATCTTGGGCCCATGAGTTGATAGTGGGATTGCACGCCCGGGAAGGGTTGGAATCAAGGGGCATGTGGGCCCAAGAGTTGAATGCGAGCCAGAGGGCCCAATTGATGTTGATGGACTTTAGGGCCAAACTAGAGGTGATGGGCTCGAGGGCCTAACTAAAGGTGATGGGCTCGATGGCCCGATTGAAGGTTGAGCTCGAGGGACCCAATGAAAAGAATGGGCATGTGGACCCGATTTAGGTGATTGGAAGTATGATTGTGATTTGGAAGATTTGTGATGGGCTCGTGGGTACCATCGAAGAGTATGGGTGCACAAGCCCATAGTTGAAGTGGGGGCACAGGGGCCCGATTTCGAAGAAGTATGGGCACGCGGGCCCGATGGTGAAGAAATAGGGGCATACAGGCCCAAAGTTGAAGGAGTGTAGGCATGTGTGCCCGAGTTTGTTAGAAGGTGGGCATGTGGGCCCGATTTAGAAGAAATTTGGGCACATGGGCCCGGTTGTAGAAAAACATGGGCATGTGAGCCCGGTTGAGGTGAATTGCGGGCATGTGGGCCCGATTTAAAAAAATTAAGGGTACATGGGCCCGATTGGGGAGAATTAAGAGCACGTGGCCCCGATGGAAGGAAAGGGACACATAGGCCCAGTTGGGGAAAAGTGGCACATGGGCCCAGTTGAAGGAAAGGGGCATGTAAGCCCGATTGATTAAAAGGGGCACATGGGCCCGGTTGAAGTAAAGGGGCATAAGAGCCCGGTTGATTAAAAGGGGCACATGGGCCCGGTTGGATAAAGGGGGCACGTGGGCCCGGCTGATGGAAAGGGGCACATGGGCCCAGTTGATGAAAAGGGACGTAAGAGCCTGAGAAAGGGGCATAAGGGCTCAGTTTAGTGGGATAAAGTGTGGGCCGTGGCCCGAAGATTGACAGATTTTTAGCCCATGGGCCTAATTGATGGTTGTAAAAAGGATAAAGAAAGGGCAGTGGCCCTAAGATTGAGGAATTGTGGGCCCATGGGCCCAATCGTTGATTTGGAAGAGAATAAAGAAAGGGTCGTGGCCCTAAGATTGATTGATCGTGGGCCCATGGGCCGGATTGTTGCTTAGGAGAAGAATGGGGTAAGGGTCGTGGCCCTAAGATTGATGCTAAGGAATTTGCCTGCCTATCTGGAGGAGATCCCAGTATCCCTTTGTCTATGCCGTTCTGGAGGCTTGTCGATTTATTTTCCATTTCACTAACCAATTCTATCCCTTTATTTTTTCATTCAGGGATCAATTCTATCTCCCCAACTTTAGGGATCAATTCTAATGATGGCAACATTTGATTTATACCTGGAGAATCCTTGCCTAGATCTTTCGGTTTGGTTTTCCATCACTGTCGTGACCGCGGTGGTATATTCGTCACCCAGATCGATCCTTTTGAAATTCTGTGCGCCATTCGTCATCGCCGTTAAGGTAGGCATCTCGGCTATTCTTAGCATTCCGATATGATTAATTTAAACCGTTAAAACATATTAGTTAACTCTGGTTAGAAGAATAAAAATATTGGTGGGTTATTTGATTTATTAGCTTACTTAGATGTAGTTAAACTTGATTTGTCCTATATGCTTATTTGGTTTGAATGATCATGCATTTTCACCATGTTAGACATTAAATTATAATGCATGTTAGCATGTTAAATATCATATCTTGTGTTAGAATATAGTTAGTATAGCATGGTTAACATTTTGATGACCTTAAACGATAACCCGATTTAACAAATAGCCGGAGTAGAAGTTATGTCATTGATGTATTTAAATTTCAGCTTTGTTAATTCATGTAGTAGATAGATAGTTGGTATTATTACATGTATACATCATGATAGTTTGTTTGAATTGCATGATTCCAAGTTTAGGGTATTATGTTGTTGGTTAGTCGATATATTTTGAGTTTAATTTTGGTATGGTATGCATATGTGAGGTATAAAGTTATGGTTGTTCAATTATGCAAACCATGTTTATATTATCATGCACATGTCCATGGTTACTTTGATTGAGTGTTTTCTGAGTTATGTATTTGCTTTCATCTTGAGAGATGTAGTATGCAGTGGGATGCATTGTAATAAAATTCTACTTCACCAGACTATAGTTCATGACCTTAGGCGCGTGATGAATTAGAACAATCTGGAGCATCCGTCGATCCTGGATACTGCGATTTATCCTAAGTACTCCCCTGCCTAGGGGTACTATGGGATTTAGCTTACTATATGTTACTTCTATATATGGTAGATTTGGTGTTAGTTTTATGACATTTGCTACAATGTCCAAGGGGAGCATATAACTTACTCAGACAAATAGTTTATTATGCATTTTGGCATATATGATAGTGATTTAGATGGGTCATTTTGTTATGCTAGGTTTATGTGATGCATGCATACTTAGTTTTCTTAAAGTTTAGGTTATGTCAGGTTAAAAGTTTATTGAATCATGTTAGCTCATGGGGTAGTAGAAAGGCACTTTAATCAGTCTATTGAAGATATAGAATTAGTATAAACCTGATATACTATAATCTAAATTTTTAAGTTTATTACTATTAAAATCAATAGAGAATAACTAGTATAGTAGGGTAGTTCGGGTGTAAGACCTACTGAGTCTATGGTGACTCACCTCTTTCCGTTGTTAATATTTTCAGGAGTGCAGGTTTAGCACAACAGAAGCGTAGTGGTGTTTTGGAATCTGAGAAGCTAGTAGAGTATTTATTCAATGTTAGTATCTGATTTGTTTAGATAAATGTTTATTTGTTGTGTTAATGGGTTGTAATGTTTGGACTTGTGATTTTGGATTGTGAATTTAGTCTTATTTAGTTCCAAACCAATATTTTTTCCTGTTACGTTGCCGGATTATCTTCCGTTGTGCATGTTAAAAATGCGGACAATTTGGATGTGGTTTGAAATGTTCATTTCAGATTTCCATTTGACTTGGATTTGATTGATATTTGTTTTGACCTTGTTTGACTTGTTTGGTTTGTTTTACTTCAATTTGTTGATATTATTTTATTTTATTTTGAGTTTTGAATTTTAGATGTGTTGATCAATTCGACTTGTTTATGTTTAGTTGACATGTGTTGAGTCATTTTCATGTGGTTTTCTTATAGTGGTTGGTGTTTGAGTACCGATTCGGGTGTGTTCGGTATGTTTTAGATGTTTTGAAGTTTGGTTCAAATTGATTAAACTTGAACTTCAGATTGTAATGAATCCGATTTACATGTTTTAAGATGTGCTTTAGATTCTTTAATGTGTTTTAATTGTGCTTTATTCAATCGGTTGTAAATTTTTTGATGTGCACTTGTTTAAGCATTTGAATTCCAGTGGATTAAGTGTATTGAATCAAATTTTCCTGATTGTATTAAATCTGATTTTGGTTGAATGTTAAAGCTTTAATGATTTGTTTTAAGTGTGTTTTAAGGTTGGTTTGAATGTATTTTCAGATTTAATTAAGTTAACTTCAGATTTGGTTAACTCTTGTTCGGTTTGCATGACATCCGGTCTATCAGTCAACTCCACACTTGAAATGTTCATGTTCAAAATATTCCATGTCAATGTACATCAGATGTGGCAGTTCATATGCCATGTTCAATGCTGTCAATGGTGCAAATGTGTGAATGTCCTTCCCTTGGTGTAAAATCCACTTGATTGGGAAAATTTTGGCAGCATGCCGCCTTATTTTCCAATCGGTGTGGAATTTTACCAGTCCTACAAGGCATAGTCATTTGACTTTCCAAGTAGTGGGAAGGGTCCGTCTGCAATGGAAAGCGTGTCCCATGCCTACGCCCGGGTCAACATACCGGATACGGGTCTAGGCTAGCTGCCCAAGGTGGAGCGCCCACGTGGTGGTAGTAACTTCTTCTTTAATTTTAGCATATTTCCTTCAGATTTAGTTAAATGTGATTTTTAATGACCAAGGCCCAATAGGTCAGCTTCATCAACACAATGGGTTTCTTCATGTCTCATGGCCTGAGAAGACCTAGGACTGGTTTAGGAATGCTCAAAGGGCATGAGAATTGAAGGCCCGCTTGAGTAGTCTTGGTCCGTCTAGCGGATTCCGAGAGTCTCAAAGTGTCGACCTTCATCCTATACTTTAAGGGGAAGGAGAACAAGACACATGGGGTTTGATTTAGGGGTAGCACAAGGACATTTTGATATTTAGAAATCAGGGACACCCGGCTTAACTCTTGGCCCGTCCGGCAGATTCCAAGAGGCCCGGGCAGTCACCCCTCCTTCCACACATCAAAGAGGATGTTTGGTTTGTATGGGGTGCTGTTTAGATGGCCATTAGAGGGGTTAAGTAGGTGCTGGTTTCCAAGCCATCAGAGGGGCCTGATTTCAAGGCCAGCAGAGGGGCCTGATTTGGGTTTTTTCTGATGACTGTCCACTTGGGCAGCAAGGATGGTTGAGCATGGTCTGATTAGGAGCATGTTTATGAGCCTAATTATCTGCTAGAGGGATGGAAATAAAGGCCATGGTGTTAGGTGACAGAATGGGGTTGCCTGGGAGTGCCAAATGGGCTGCTTACAGGCCACCTATGGGCTGTGCACACATGGACAGCAAAGGGGTCTGAAATGAGGGGACTAAAGGGGCTGATAAAAGAATTTTTTTGAAACCAACATTGGGAGGTTGAACATGGCTTTAATGGTACCAACATGTCTGGGTTGTTTTGGAACATTTGAATGGCCAAGGAGGAGGCTGAGGGGAAGAGAAAGAAGAGAGGAGAAAGAGAACTAGAAAGTACTACATTTTCCCTCACCTTTTTGACACAATTATTGTTGGATATTGAAAAATAAAATGGATGTCACTCTTTTCTTATTAAACTTATTATTTTATCTTTATGTATGGGGCAAGAATTGGCCCACCAAGATGGAGCACTTGCTGTTGAAGTTGATGTATCCCAGATGGGCTGCTGCTGGCGCACCTGCAAGAGGGAGAGGATTTCTCCTTCTTTTTCTTCACTTGGAGCACCACAAATTAGATGGAGAGGTTGCGGACTTGATGATGAAGACGTCCATTCAAGGAGAATATGGCTTGGAGCAGGGTAGAGGGTGCACAAAAGAGAGGAATGGGCTGGAGCAGAGCTGGCGCACAGGTGGGCGGTTGCACCTGCTGCTGGCACACTTGCTATAACTAGCCTAACTCCCCCTTCTTATCCTTCACTTGGCACATCAAATGAAGGAATAAAAGCTTTTTAACTTGCTTTTTAAGACATCCAAGCAAGAGGAGGTGAGGTCTGGTTCGACCAGAGATGGTGAGGGAAGGAAAGACAGAGCTTCCGCTGGGTGATCAGCTTGTCCTGAATATGGCCAGCTGAGGGGGCTTTTATAGGGGATGAGGGTGCCATATAAAGAAGGGGATAAGCCATGGAATGTTAAGGGTGGATAAGGATAGGCCACGGGGGAGGTTGAGAGTGATAAGGATAACCCACAGTTGGTTGAGCTAGAGGTTGTTGAGGGCGGTGCGCACCAACCTAGAGAGAGCATGTCCGGCCAGCCTCCCATCTTGTAGGGGTTTGAGTGCACCATGCAAGTAAAGAGGTTGGTTCAGCCAGCCATAAAATGGGGATAGGACAGGGGGTTTTGTAGGGTCAGTTGGTATGAGGATAAATCAAGGGAGTGGTTGAGGGTGATAAGGATAAGCCATGGGAGGTTGAGGTGGTCGAGGATAAGATAATGATAAACCAAAAAGAGATGGAGAGAGTTGGGAAAGCCTTGCGCACCCTCCCCTACTTTCTAGGGCTGTTTGCACACCCATAATATGAGGGAGTATGGTAGGTTCAGCCAAGACATGTTGGGTTAGCCCATCTTGGGTTAGGTTTAACCATGGTTTGATCAGAGTGCTCCCGATCTAATGGCTAGAATTAGTTTCGGCCAAAACCAAATAAATAAATACCAAATTGACTCAAAAAAAATCAGAACATGTCCTTATGGCCATTAATCTTATGCTCCATCATGATGTGTGGTTGAGATCGCTTGAATTGCCCAGGATCTTTGATTTTACCGATTTCTCTGATCGGTGCGATCTCGGTCGTCGATAATGCTGGAAACTGTAATTGAATACAATTACCTTCTCCCATTGGCCAAATTTATTTTTCATGCATAAATATTCATGAGGTAAATGTTTTGGGCCATGAAAACTAAAGTTTTCAGCCCATGGGTCGATCCGGGAGCTGATCGGACCATTATGCCCCTGATGCGACGACATACGGCTTTCCGTCTAGATTTGATCTTTCTTGCATATCTCTTCATCCGGGGGTCAGATTTTTGATCCGTTTTGAGCGTTGACTAGATCTATCCAACCTTGACAATGTGGTAAAGTTGTAATTCTATGTTAGAGTCCCAATTTGTCTTAATGTGTTTGGGGCAAAATGATCATTTCGGCCTTCTGGTGTCCATTTTTCATGTTTTGGGCACCTTTGCAAAGCTCTCGACTGGGGATATGCAATGAGCACATTATATTGGAAATTTTTGGCATGTAAGGTCATGCCAAGGCATTTTTAGAGCCTATTTGCATCTTGTATTCTTGAATTTTCTGAATCTGGGTCAGATTTTCTGCATCGGCTTCGGCATTGTTGATTTCTGTATCAAACAAGCTATGAAGAAAATTCTGGTTCCAACATAGGGTAACTCCCATCATATATAGTCAACAACATGATTCTTATGGGTTCCACTGATATTTTGGGTCATTCTTGAGTTTTCTGCATTTTCACTGTTTTTCCAAGTTTCAGATCACCGTCCGGGCTTTCGGCACAATTGGGAGGATAAACCAGAAGTTACAGCCCCATACAAAAGACCTGGGATGTGTACCAGCTGGTTTACCCATTTTGGGAGCTGCTTTTGTGAGTACTCTTTGTAACACAACAAATGGGAGTCGAAACGGACCTCCCATTTGCAAGTTACGACTTGCGAACGAAAAGCGCGTAGGACAGAGAGTGGAGCGCACGCCCGAACTGGGGGTGCAGTCTATGTGCCCTCAGACCGAGGGCACGGTCAGCGCATCCCCAGTCTAAGGACACAGATAGTTCTAAAAACAGGAAACCTACCTTGGTTGGACTTTCCAAACCGATTTTTGGGAGGTTTCCCTTCTTAAAAACATTTATTTTGACCTCACCCCTGAGTCGGGGGTGTATTCATTTTATCAACCCTTTTTTTAGCAATTTTATAGAATTTTTTAGTGATGTTTAGAAGTAATGCACCGAATGTGCCCCCTAACTAGGGGCGTGCTCACCACACCCTGAACTAGAGAGTGCACCCTCGGGTTCAGGGTGCGGCCTGCGCACTCCCAAATCGGGGGCGCAGTCAGTCAGTTTCTATGTTTTGCATTGATTTTGATCCTCTATAAATTCTAGCCATTGGGGTATGATACGGGACTCTTCTCCTCATCCTGTAGCCACCTTAGGCTCATCCCAACCTCCCCCAATCATCCTCTCTTCATCCCGGTGTCCGTAGATCATCCCGAAGTGAAGAGAAGCCTATCTATGCTTCGACTTGCAGCATTGCTGATCACCGGCTTCCATAGATCTCCTTGATCATTTTTTTGCCAGGCTTTCTTCAGAAGAAGTTTGAGCCATCGAGCTATCTTTCATCTCCAACAAATGGAGATTGATTCTGACATTGTCTCGGCTCATGGTAGCTTCTACACCGGCGTTGCATAGATAGATCAGAAGTCATTTTTTAAGTCATCATTTTCCAGTCGATTTTGAGTACATTTAATAGTAGATTCAGCCAATGTATCCTTCATAGAAACTGTTCCCCGGTAAATTATCTTTTATTTCCAATATAAAGTTTTCAATTCCAATTTCTATGGTTCCTATATCATGTTCTATCTCGATGTTGCGCTGGTTGTTTCCAAAACTTCGCTGTCTTAGATCCTAATTCTCTGGTAAAGTCAGCTCATTTCTCATAAGATTCAATCTAAAGTGTCTTAATATTAAATAATTCACTACAAGTTTTATTTATTTTAAAACAAACTTGAATCCATTATGATTTTTGGATTGTCTGTGGTGATTGTTTCAACAAAGTCGTGCAATCTGTAAGGACATATCGAGGATAAGTTATCAACATATATTGTTTCAACTAATTGTTTCCAGTTTTTGTCCAATTCCATAATTTCTACAGGGTTGTAAGGACATATTGAGGATAAGTTATCAACATATAAAATCTTCCTCTCCAAGTCATCTGTCCATTTCAATAAACAGAACTCGATTCTTACATTGGTGTTGTCCACTGTTGTCTCTATATCCGAGCCAGGCAATTTATATTGAATTTGTCTAACCTAGTTACCACTTTGCCTAGGTTGTGTTATCTTTATTCATTCTTATTCTCTTTAATAACTCTTCATTCACATCATTTAGTTCATATTTAAGTATAATTTTTATTTAGTTTTTCATCATTTCATACATCATAAAAAACCCAAAAAAAGGGTTAGGGCTAACCCCGAATCTGGTGAGTTTGTTTCCAATTGTCGTTTTATGTTATTGTTTATATAGTTACTATAATTTACTCAGTTCTATTCCTTCTTTCACTTGTTTTCTTGTCTTCTTTGTTTACTAGTTGCATAGGTACATCAAGCTAGCGTTAGTTTAAAACTCTTCTTCATTGGCCGGCCGAAGAAGAAGAAAGTTGAACCCGCACATACTCTTTCCCGTGCTAAGGTACACATGGTCAAATCTTTCTCTTATTTCATTTAAATCGAAACACATGATTCTTGGCAACCACATCCTCCAACTTATTTATATATTAAGTTTTTGATTCCATCTTTACTCTCCTCCCACATGATCCAATCATCTTTTTGGTGCTCGAGCGATGTTGGGAGATGAAAGTTCGGGGATCAATGAGAGTGTGGGACTGAGGTGAGAGTAGTTTTTCATGTTTTCCTTTCATCTCCCTCATCCCCTTTCTTGAGGTGGCAATCTAGATAATGACAAACCTATTTTCAGAGTCCATAGCTTTGTGGCAACCATGGTGGGACATCCAATGTCTTTAAATGTGCTAGCTTGATTTATTTCTACAACTAGTTCCATTCTGTTTCGGTTCTCGCATGAACCACCTTTAGTCACTATACTGTTTGTTTGTTGCACGATTGCTTGTCTTATTTGCATATTGCATGCTCGATTTACTTACTTCCTTTCATTTCATGTTTTCACATATTGATTGCTTTTTCTCCTTTTACTATCTTTTTTTATTTTTGCATTAGCTTTATACATCGGGTACCAGACTTGTTCTGATCTATATGGCATTCGAGGTGGGAGCTCTCTCTCCCAACACACCCTCTCACCCTCCAAACACTTTCTTGGTGGATTCTAACCTCTCTTCTGGAATATTCTTTCCTGGTTGATTTGGTTGTTTCCATCATGGCCTCTGTAAGTCTCCATCCGTGGAGTATTTCTCTCCGCACGATTGGGCTGGTTGTACCATTCATTCTAAAACCTTGAAGAACCCAAGTACCTACTCGTGGTGATTGTGCTACAACCTTAGGTCTTGAAGATTGAAGCAATAGGAACCATACCCAACTTTAGTGAACAATTTTTATTAATCTATCTAATCTAAGGTTTGAACTCAAAAATTGTCGAGTAGTCAGTCTAAACACTTGTTTGTACAACTTGCTTGCTCACCAAAAATGAAAACAACAAAATTCCTTCTTTCAAAACACCTAAAACAAACAAAAAAATCTTTTTAATTTTGTGTATAACTTGTTTACCAACAATAAAACTAAAATAAAAAAGCAAACAAAATAAAACATAATAAAAAAATCTTCAATTATGTGTTCCACTTGCTCTCTTTCAACTAATTTTTTAGAAAGTTTGACATGATGCCCATGATGTTAAAATCTGGAAGACATGTTGGGATGTCAGACTACTTCAAGCAATAGGAGTATGGGCTTGGTCTTTACAAGCTCCAACAACAACCCAAGAGCCATGTCAATGCTGCTATGGAACCCGAAGTGCAAGGGGTTTCCCATCAGTCTGCTTCATGTAGTATAGAACAAGCTCTTAAGAATCTATCTCTTCATCTTGATCTTGAGACCTTTTCAATTATCTAATCTGTCACAAAGGGCAAGATGCCTGCTAATCAAGGTCCAGCCAAAGTCAATCGGGCTGCCTCACCTCCCCAATTAGTGGTTCGGCTTGGACAGTCATGCCGCATTATTTCACCTATTCACCCATTGTGGGTCATTCATCAGATTGCACACCAACTCACATTTCTTCCATCCAGGTGCCACGAATAAATCAACTCAATGGAAAAATGATCAAAGAGTTCTTGCTTTTCCTTTCAGGTGATCTTTAGAGGGTGCAACCTTAGAATGGTTTTTATCACTTAGAAAAATCGAAGCATGGGATTTCATAATTGTCAAGGCAAATTTTTTACAACAATATGGGTTGGGCTATTCAATAATTACATAAGCAAAAGAAGATGTGGAATTAGTGCAATATCATGATAAATTAAGCCCTATGGCTGAGAGGAGCATCGATGCCATCCACAAACCTAGGAGCCTTCCCCAATCCCATCCAGATCATCATCATTGGTTTACTCCTCTATGCCAGTTGATTAGGCTACCCATGCCCCAACCTCAGCCTGTCATGCAACCCATGTCAATGGCACAGCCAATTATGCATAATCAGGATCCCCTTTCTGATCATGCAATTACATCATCACCTGAACCGGCTCACCTGCCTTTGACTCCACCAACTTTTCCAAAATTTTCTTATCCAATCATCAGACCCTTTGTTTCTCATCCTATTTCACCAATGGTCTCTCAGCAAATCATCTGACCCATGGCCTCTCAGTGTACTTCACCAGCATCTACTTGGCCAACCACACAAGCCTTGGCCTCTCAACCAATTTCACCAACAACATCTCAGCTTTAATCTAATTCTATGCCAATACCAATTGAAAAACTCTTGGCTATTCAATCAATCCCTCAAAATAGGGTTCACTCTCAGTTAGTTAAGGTACAATTTTCTTCTATTGCTCCTCCCTTGGTAGAAGAACCAATCCCTCTCACTATTCATGATCCTGCCTTGGTAGAGGAACCAATTAATCCGATCATCCTTGCTTCTATTACAACAAATGATTTAGTCACTTTGACCCCACATGCTCCTGTCCTGACAGATGATTCAATCGCTAATCATTTATGCTCTTACCCTGGCAGAGGAATCAGCTTCTCATCAAGTCATTGCTATACCTCATGATCAAATTCAGTCATTAGGAGAGATTGAACCATACCCTTCTATATTTTCAGAATCCCCTAGACTAGGCATACCCTCTTCCCTAGAACAACCTGAGGAGAAGCCAATTGTAAAGAGCTTAGATGATAGAACCACAAACTTAGTTGATTATCAATCCATGAAGGACTAGGCAAGGATTCGCTAGGCACTGACCAATTGTTGCCATCATTGGAATTAATCTCTGAAGATAGTCAGAGTGAATTGACCCTAGAATTGTAAAGTATGGAGATCGAATTGGTCAATGAAATGAAGAAAGAATGTACAAACTTTATGAAGAATAGATACGTTAGCGAAGGGCTACTGGGACCTCCTACAGCTAGGCATTCAAATTCTTCAAAATCAATCTTAGGGCCACGACTCTTTCTTTATTCTTTTCCAAATCAATGATCAGGTCCATCGGCCCACAATTCTTCAATCTTAGGTCCATGACCCTTTCTTTATTCTTCTTGCAATCATCAATTGGGCCCATGGGACCAAAATCTTTCAACTTAGGGCCATGGTCTATGCTTCTTCCCTTTCAATTAGGCCCTTATTCCCCTTTTTCACTGGGCCCATGCGCCCCTTTCCGTCAATCGGGCCCACATGCCCCTTTCATTCAACTAGGCCCACGTGCCCCCTTTATTCAATGGTGGCCCATGTGCCCTTTTCCTTCAACTGGGCCCATGCACCCCTTTTCATCAACTAGGCCTGTGTACCCCTTTCCATCAACCAAGCCTATGCGACCCTCGTCATCAACTAGGCCTGTGTGCCCCTTTTCATCAACTGGGTCCACATGTCCCTTTCATTCAACCAAGCCCACGTGCCTCCTTTATCCAATCGGGCCCATGTGCCCCTTTACTTCAACTAGGCCCATGCACCCCTTTTCATCAACCGGGCCCGCGTGCCCCTTTCCATCAACTAGGCCTATGCGCCCCTCTTCATCAACTGGGCCTGTGCTCCCCTTTTCATTGACCAGGCCCATGTGCCCCTTTCCATCAACTGGGCCTATGTGCCCCTCTTCACCAACTGGGCCCGTGCACCCTTTTCATCAACCGGGCCCACATGCCCCTTTCAATCAACCAAGCCCATGTGCCCCCTTTATCCAATTGAGCCCATGTGCCCTTTCCTTCAACTAGGCCCATGCACCCCTTTTCATCAACCGGGCCCGTGTGGCCCTTTCCATCAACCGGGCCTATACGCCCCTCTTCATCAGGTAGGCCTGTGCACCCCTTTTCATCAACCGGGCCCACATGCCCCTTTCCCTGAACCGCGCCCATGTGCCCCCTTTATCCAATAGGGCACATGCACCCCATTCCCTCAACAGGGCCCATGTGCCCACTTTTAGCAACCGGGCCAATACACCGTTTTCATCAACCGAGCCCACGTGCCCCTTTCATCAACCAAGCCCATGTGCCCCTTTCCTTCAACAAGGCCCGTATGCCCCCATTTCCTCAACCAGGCCCATGTGCACAATGTTCTCCCCAATCAGATCCATGTACCCTTAATTTTTTAAAATTAGGCCTATGTGCCCGCAATTCACCTAAATTGGGCTCACATGCCATGCATTTCTGCAACCAAGCCAATGTGCCCAATTCCTTCTAAATCAAGCCCACATGCCCACCTTCTATCTGATAGAAATGTATGCCCTACAAGCCAATCATATATGATTTGATTCGACATTTCTAGAAATATCTCATTCAATTATTTAGGCAAATCTTCATTATTAGCTCTTATTAGATGCGAATATCATAATGCAGTCCTTGATCAAATACAATGATGATTAAATAATGATGAGATCATGATAATGAGATTGATCATCTAGAGGTATTTAATCCAAATGTTCTTAGTCATATGATACTTGAGACGGGACATCAAGGATCCGGATAGACTAGTGTATGTGATGTCTTCTCATGTGATGAGGACGACCGATCTCATTGGTCATTAGTGTGGAGACACTGAAATACACATACAGGTGCTCATTAGTTGAATGAGTTCACTGAACTGACCGAATTAGAAACCCTAAATGGTATCTTACCGAACTGTCTATCAGGGTTTTCTATCATCACGGTTGCATGGTTGGACCTTTGACCTGAGTCGCCAAAGATGCCTTATTGGGTGGAACTTGTGCTTTGACCATTGACTTATGGATCACTATTTAGATGGTCCAGCATAGCAATGGATCGGGTACAAGGAAAATCTGATGTAGGCAATTGAGCGGACAATAAGGGATCGTCCACTCTCGGTAGGTGAGAGTGAATGTCCTATGGGATAGTACTCTAAATCCCTGGCCAGGGTAGATGGGATAAATGGAAAAGGAGTTTTTCAATTGATCTGATTCCGAGTACATGATCCTATAGAGTTGGTACACTAAGGAGTTGACAGTCTATGCCGTACTCCTTTCCGACCGGGACATTGGATGAATGAGGGTTTATATATTTATGTGGTAACTGATGATGGAAAGGCTCAATGGAGATGAGATTATCCCCATAGCCATTTGGGATAATGAGATGTGGCTTGTACCCTTCATGATCGGTAGGCCGATTAATCTGTTATCGGATAATGGATTTAATTAAATTAAATAGAATTATTGTATTTTATTTAAGCCTCAACCAAATAGGCTATTGGGCCTAGTGGTTCACACACATAAGGACTTATCCACAAGTACAGGGGCAAGGGTGTAATTAATGGAGATTTTGGGTTTTTATGAATATTTTTATAATTCTCTATAAATACTAATGGTTTCAGCCAAACCCAATCTATAAAAGGGTGAAAACCACGTCCCTAGCCTCCTCCCTACCTCCTCCTCTTTCTAGAAGGTGTCTATGGTAGATGGAGCTCCGTTCGCGAAGAGTTCTCGAGGCCGGCGCGAAGGGAGAACCTGCTGTGGTTGTAGTTCGTGTGGATACTTTTGGAGACCGGAAACTTGAATGGTTTGAAGAGCTTAAGAAGATCATATCCTTCCTCTTCATGGGATTATATGAATCCCTATCAGGTATATTCGAACCCGATTCGATCGGTTTTTGATTTTCGTCGTTCGGTTCTAATTGAGACGGATTCTAAAGTAACCCATAGGAATCGTCGCTTCCGCTGCACCAAACTTTTATGGAAGATTCCTTAAAGTGGTATCAGAGCCTTGTTCAAGTCTCGGTTGAAACCGACGTCAAATCGACATTATTTTATGTTACTTATGTGTTTCCGAATCTGTGCAAACATCTGTTTTGTTGAGGCCACCATAATCTGCATGTGATTTAGATAGAAGATTGGTTGGCCCAAGTATAATCTCGTGATATAGTGATTTCCAATTCCACAAACCTTTTGAATTTTGGATCTCTATAGTGTTCGGGAGAAGCCTCAACATTTGGTGTTTCTGTCATGCCCGAACCGACACCCGGATTTGGGGATTTTGTGAAATCTCCGTCCACAAAAGAAATTGAGACTTGGAATAGGTTTATGAGATGGGTAATATGATTACCTAACCTTTCCCTTTGATCTCCAGCTTTGAACGATGGTGGAGGAAGAGAATTTTTGAGTTTTCCGGCTAACTAGGGTTCTGCGGAGTCTGGCGGTGCCGACCTGTTTCTTCTTGATTTTTCGTTGATATAGAATTTTTATATGAAAGTATATGTACATTTTTAGAAACTTAATTTTATGATGATTCTAAATTGTATTTTTTGAGAATATTTTGCTTCCGGGATAAGGAGTTATCCTCGTTGCAAAATAGCGATTTCTGCTATAGAATCTCGGTGACTACCGTCTATTCTTCCTAATTTTTCAGTTGATTAAGATTTTTTATGGATACTAGGACAACTTTTTTGGATTCTCTATTTGATAAGTATTCCAAATCATATTTTTTCAGATTTTTTGGATTCCTGAATAAGGAGATATGTCCGAGTTAATGGGATTAACTTTCTCCCGGATGAACAGTGTTTTACGCGTCTGTTCGGGGAAGACGATCGGCGCACGCGCCGGTGCACGGCGGTTTGTGCACGCGGCTTTAGATGCCGGCGCACCTTGTGGCGCACACGGGCACACGCGAGCGGGGAAAAATGCGCCGAACAGCGCGGCGCATTGCGCCAGACACCATTTTTTATGATTTTAAAGTGTTTAAAATCATAGAAAAATCTGAAAAATTGCCAAAAAATTCCATAAAAATTCTTAAAAATTCTATAATATTATGAAACATGTTTTAAAGTGTTTAATGGCATGTTATATAATTTTGAGTTTTATTTACATATATTCACTCATGGTTAAACTTTAAAATTATTTTAAAGGTTTAACTTAAATAATTAGTGTCTTAATTAATTCTGTAAAATGAGATTTTATAGAATAAAATTGGGACATTAATTTTTGACTTTTAACAGTATTGGGAATGCATGAATGTTCTAAATAGTTTAGTTAGTTTTGTTCATTTCATATAAATTGTTTATATGTTATTTTCATGTTATTTATTTCATGAAAATTCAACATGCATGAAATTGAGAATTTCAAAATAAATTATATATAATTTTATGCTGATATACATGATATATCTCATATAATTATCACGTATGCGCTCTATGTTCATGTGATGAATGTTAGTGTGTATGGAGGTGATCATGGACCTAATTATGCTTGGCTTGTGATTGCTTTTAATTATGTTGGTTATGTTATTAAATGAGGCCTGTGGGTGCCTCCTCTCTCTATACAATCTGATTATACAATTTACCTCCCTCTATTAATGTACTCCCCTTGGTTAAAACCAAGGTTTCTTATTAAGTTATGTACATTTGTGGGTCTACGTACCCTTAAGCTGCGTTAGAAGCCGGTTCGTGGAAGGTTGGAGAGTGGGACCACTTGGAGAAGCACCCTTATGAAGTGGGAGAATGCCAACTCAAGCATCTAAAGCAAGGATTTTCACCTATAGGGGTGCCTTAGGTGCATGCTTAGGGTTAAGTCCATGATCACCTGATTTTATGCATATTTGATATGTGGATGTGTGCTACAGGTTATACCTTAGATATATGATATTCCAAAGGTATTATATATACTTAGTGCATATTATTGATGAGACTAAAATAAAATCCCTCCTTATCATAATTAGGTTGATAAACGTGTGACATTAGGAATGACTCATGTAGCATTCCGTTGTTATGGTCTTGATGAGCCAATCTTAGATTGGATGGGTTTGTTGTGCTACCACAAGACTCATTCATCAAGGGATTGGTGATCATGGCTAAGGCATTTGCCAAAACTTGGGGTGGACCGTCTGCATGGCTTTGTTGTGCTACCACAAGGGCTGTGTGAAGAATCCATTCTCATAACGTAACAAGCGGGTTTGACCTAACTAAAGTATATGGCTTGTTGTGCTACCACAAGGTCATAACTTTAGAGGCTAAATGACTAAGAGTTCCAAGAGTTGCAACTGGAAATAGTTGCCTACCTATTAAGTATGGGGTGATTTGTTATGCTACCACAAGGTCATCACCAAAAGGTTAATAGGGTCTTAGTCCCCACTAGGATTTCATCATGATATCCTATCTTTGCATAATGAGGGTTATGCAAATTCGTTGATAATTAGTGGGAGGATAAATTAGGATGAAAAACTATTGTCGACTCTGAAAATTTGACGGGGTCCTCTCCTTTTCAGGGAAGTCCGTGAATCCAGATATTCACCTCAAGATGGGATGAGAAAAAAAGGAAGAAAACTCGGAAAGCAACTCTCACCTCGGTCCCACACTCACCTTGATCCCCGAACTTTCATCCCTTGGCGTCGCTCGATCACCAAAGAGATGGTTTGGGTCATGTGGGAAGAGGGTGAGAAGAAAGAAATTAAGAAATGTGGTCGCCAGGAACCGTGGGTTCCTATTTATAGAATTGAAATGACCGTGTGTACCATAGCGTGAAGAATGTGAGTTAAAGCTTCTCCTTCTTCAGCCGGCCGATGAAGAAGAGTCCTCAACGCAGTGGGTGCTTGATATTCTGTGCAACTAGACAAACAAACAAGTGAAAGAGACTATTAGAACTAAACAAGGTGGAGTATATGCAAAGAGAATAACATGAAACACACAATTGACTAGAAACTGACCGGACTCGGGTTATCTCTAACACCTTTTTTTATTTTCGGAATAAAAGAATAAAAGTAATTCAAGAAACGTAAAAAAATAATAGGATGATGGAGAATCACGAAACAAAGATATAGGAAAAATAACTAAAAGATTCTGAGTTGAAAAGAGAAAGATATAGCCAAATCTGGGTTGTCGAAAAAGCCGAGCAGCATTCTAGGATCTGCCAGGCGCGACTTTGCTTCTTCGCTCGTCACGACCAGCCCCGACCTCGGAATCAAGTTCCTTCTATTGAAAACTGAAGAATACTTGGAGACGATGAACTTTGATGAATAGATCTCAGGCATAAGACGTCCACACACTGCTGTAGAGGCCGAAGAAGAGAGACTTGGTAGATCACCTGCAGAACAGCCTACCTCTCTCTTGAACCGACTTTTCTCTCTCTAAAAACTCGAAATTCTCTCTCTAAAAATCACAAAATAAAAGCAGGAGGGAGGTTGGACGTCTTGAGATGCCCGGGGGGTCGTGCTCATGCCATTGGAACGACCAGAATCAGAGTTAATTTATAGGAGAACGAATAGTCTCATCCGTGCTAAAAAATAGGGTCCTTGCGCCCCACCCCTGGGCGCATGCGCCCCACTGAGGGGCGCATGTGCCCCCCAGTGAGGGCGCATGGCACTATTCCAGAAAAAAGAGGTCTTATCCGGTCGATCGGTTCAGCGGTAGAGTCCCGGTGAAAAACTGGGTCCCTCGTGCCTCAAGGGTGTGGCGCATGTGCCCTCAAGTGAGGGCACAAGGTCACGTGCCTAACTGGTAGGGCGCATGGGCACGTGCCCTGGGTCCCGGGCGCATGTGACCAGGAACCCGGGCGCATGGGACTATTTTTGCGCGTCCTTCTTCCGGAAGCCATTGCGAACACTCCCGAACTCAGAATTCGACGCCGTTTGTTGCGTTGGAAAGATAACAGGCCTAAGAAGCTTTCTATAGCATCGTATAAACCATAAATTTTCCAAAACTTCAGAATTTTGTCCGGAAGTTAGGGCAGTGAACAGAAGATCCGATACAGGTCAAAATGACTCCGACGACAAACCAGAAAGGCACGGTATGCAACAAAACTTGTCCGGGGTGTTAATATGACCATAACCATCAATGCATGATCATTAGGCATTGGTCATTCAGCCAATTTCTTTGTTTACATGATTTACGTGTGGCTTTCGCTCGGAAATTACGGCTTTTTGCGGAAAACTTCGGAAAACATCCGATTTCGTTCGGCGAAGCTCCAAATCAACTTTAAAAGACCCGGCATTATTATAAGTTCAATCACACATGTTACCCTATAAAACATGAGTTTTATGCTCTGAATTAGGCGAATTTGGCGTGTCTACAGTTTGCCTCGCCTTGATGTCGGCTTTGTAAGGGAGTGGCATATACTGAAGCGGAGTGATTTGTAGTGAACTGTAATGGAATGCAAGTGAGCGTAGATGAATGTAGAGGAATGGAATGATGATGGACTGAAAAGGTGGCATCAAGGTGTAGATATAGACACGCTTATCTGCCCGATCCAGCAATATGAATCTCGCTGAGTATTCTAGATCGCTTTCATGTTCTATCAAAACCTCATATAATTGACTGGTAAAAGACATGCCCTTGGCACGAGAGATGAAAAAGTAAATGATAAAGGATAAAAGGATGTAGCCAACCCTCAGCGTGGTGAGGAGTCCTCGAATTCGTAGGTTCATCATCAGCCAGCAACCCGAACTTTGCGGTGTTCTTGTACTGTGATGGGCTAAAGTTTGTTTAAGAGAAATTGATCTTAAAATGAAAAGAATACCAATCCATCATATTTGGAATCTCAAGTTCATTCAAGTTTCACAAAAATACTCAGTTTAATTCTGAGTGGAATAATCTCAAATTCTAAAAGGGTTCATTTTAAGCAAAACAAAATTGCTCGGGTATCGTGAAAACCATGAATCACGCTCTAGCAGAAAACCGAGTATTCGGAAAACGACAAGATAGACTTAAGTCATAGTAGGATTAAAAGATAATGGTGGGACTAACATAGAATGATGGGAAAGAAGAAACAATGGCATGACAATTGCCATGGTACGGTGGGATAAAAGAAAGGACAGAATAAAACATGGTGGAATAAAAGAAAGAAATAAAACATGAAGGGATAAAATTAGTAATGATGAAGAATGAAAAGGAGATGGATGTAAAAACATAGAAAATTATGTAGAAAATAGTTGAAGATATAGATTATCTATTGGAGGTCAAGACACCCGATTAGAAACCATCGTCCCTCCAATGTTCAATTTTGGCTTATCCGTGAGTGTAAAGAAATGACCAAGCCGTCGTAGATTTTGTTCAAGGGGATCTCGGGCCCAGTCATTTTCACTCTCAAGGTCTTCAACATTAATGCATATAATATGTATCAAATGGACCTAACATAACTAGGTGACAGATAGTAGGAGTGATGTGAAGTGCAAAAATGAAGTGAAATCTTCAGGCGTGGTGCATCAACCAGCATCTCTGGTCCATCCTTGTCTTGCCTTCTGACGGAATACAACACCATGAGAATGTTCAGCTGGGTGGTGCTTCCTTTCTTTTCGCCGCAAGGTTGGCATGACGTTCCTTGGGGAACACCGATCTCACCAATTCACTTGTTAGGACTTAAAAGGTTGCCTGCACATTTTTGGTTAGTACCCAACAAAAGAAATTGTCATATAAAGCATATTATCCTGAAATGAACAACTGAAGTTTTTACTATTAGAACCATCATTTAGAGGTCAAAACGAAGTTTTTGATGATGGTTCCTTTAGCAAAAATGTCACTTTTAACATTATAGACAATTTCTGATTTTTTGAGATTTTTTTGAATTTTTCGAATTTTTTGTCCATGTGCCCCCGATCGGGGGCACCTGGCCATGTGCCCCCAGATGAGGGCACATGCGCCCTGAGGCAATTTTTTTTTTTTCAAAATTTTTTTTTACCTGATCGCCCTTCTCTTTTTGCTTCTTCAGCTCCTGAAAACACTTAACAAAGATGATTAAATTTTCATCATTACTCATCCCTTTGCCAATATATCATTTGCCTTGATTTTGAGTCAAAGGGAGGAGCCTTCTTAACAAGGTGGAATAAAACAAATGACTTAAATGAAATAGGGGTAAGGGTTAAGAGAACTTACCCGCCGTGGTGTGAATCTTCTCCTCTTCTACATTGAAATGCCTGAAACACTTGATAGAAAGAGGATTAGATCTTCATCGTGACTCATCCCTTTGCCTATTATGGTCAACTTTGACTTAGGTCAAAGGGAGAGCCTTCTTAACAAAGTAAATAAAGCAAAAAAGGATATGCAATGTAGGAATGGAAATATGCATGACAGAAAAATGAACATGGATGCAACTAAGGCAATGGTCATGACTGAGCAAATTTTTTTTGGGGTTTTCTCAGAAATAATTTTTTTTTGTATTTTGAAATTTTCAATTTTTTTTTGGATTTTGAAATATGCAAATATTTTTTTAGGATTTTTGAAATATGTATGTTTTTGGGTTTTGAAATATGCATTTTTTCTGGATTGTTTTTTGAAATATTCATTTTTTTTGGATTTTGAAATATGCAATTTTTGGGGTTTTTGAAATATGCATGTTTTTTTTTGTTTGTTGAAATATTCCTTTTTTTGGGTTTTTTGAAATATTCCTCTTTTTTATGGAGAAAATGCTAGTATTTGAGACAATTCATCGATCTTTGGAGTTTGTCAAGACTCAAGTGGTAGATGCCACGTGCAAAAATAAAGTTCCCTACCTAGAATCCTTCTAACCTTCTTCCTTTGATCGGCTTGGGTTCCACCAGGATTTGGTCGGTTTACCCTACCCAAGGGGTTTAAGGAGGAAGAGTATAGAGGAAGTCCTTGATAGGGTTTGAAGATGCTGAGAGGGATTTCTCTACTCTCACTCAAATTATCCATTGGGGTTCGGCCTCTTTGGGTTTTTCTTTCTTTTTTTGCTCTTTTCTGTATGGCACATATTTGGACAGGTTTTTGACCCGTGGGGACATTGCCCATCTTTTAATGCCATTTGCCTTGACTATCATTCTGGGTACTCATTCAGACAGGTTGATCATTTTTTTTAACCTGAGGGGTTCATTGCCCATCTTTTGGCACCCTTTTTTACCCTCTGAGACGGCCTTCTACTAGAGTGGGAGTGTTTTCGATACTACCCCTCTCTAATCTTCTCTTCCTATCTTGGACCCAGTAGAAGAGAATAGGGTAAGGGTACTCCTTCCATTTCTAGATTTATGCCTCACCTTTCGCGAGTGTCAGGTTGTCTGGATTCTAGGATCGGGAAGTGTTGTGTGTGTAGGATGGTACCTACCCTTGACTTCTCACGAACAACCTAGGATCGATGACTTGAGATTATACCAGTGGTTTCTCCATTTTTATAGAAAGTATTTTTTGAGGTAAACTTCATTCCAAGGATGATTCAATTTTTCTCCATCTGCATTAGTCAATTCATATGCATTACCTGGATACTTTTCAGTGATTACAAAAGGCCCTTCCCAGTTAGGTTGTAACCTGGAGCGGGGACCCTCTGGCTTAACGAATATGCGTTTGACTACCATCTCACCGATCTCGAATTTTCTCTCGACCACCCTCTTTTGATAAAACCTTTTGATTCTATTCTGATATGTCCGGACATGCTCGACGGCGGCTACCCTACTTTAATCCAATAGTTCAAGCTGTGCAAGGAGAGATTCTCTTCTCTCATCAACAGGAATATCCCTGTCGAGCTGTACTCTGAGATATGGAAGTAATACTTCGTAGGGAACCACTGCTTCCATCCCATATGCCAAAGCATATGGGGTTTGTCCAGTGGGAGTCCTTATAGAAGTACGATAAGCCCATAGAGCATCTAAATGCTTATCAAGCCAGTCGGCAAATTTGCTAGACTTACAAGATTTCTTGAAGATTTTGATTAAGGTCTTATTGGTGGCTTCTGCTTGACAATTTCCTTGAGGATAGTATGGTGATGAATGATGCAATGAAATGCGATACCTGTTGCAAAGATCACGCAGATCTTGAGAGAGAAATTGTGGCCCATTTTCGGTGACGATGTCGCTGGGGATCCAGAACCTTGCAATGATGTTGCGCTTGATGAAGGAGCAGACTGTTGACGCTTTAATCTCCACGAATGCTTCCGCTTCAGCCCACTTTGTGAAGTACTCCGTTGCCGTCAGAATGAATGATTTTGAGCGCATTTCGGGGTTGAGGTCACTCAAGGGGCCAATGATATGAAAAGCCCACATGGCGAAAGGCCATGGGGCATGAATTGGATGAAGGGAATATGCGGGTGAATGAATCTTGTCGGCATGGAGTTGACATGAATGACAATGCCGGAAAAGATGGAGCAGTCTTCTTCTAGAGTTGGCCAATAATACCCTTGTCGGATGATTTTCTTAGCAAGGGCTTGGGCATTCACATGACCACTACAAACTCCAGAATGTGCTTCCTTCAGCACCAACTCAGCTTCTTCTTCATCAAGACATCTGAGTAAAATTCCACTTAGGCTTCTCTTATAGAGCACTCCTCCTATGATTGTATACCTCTGGGATACTCTTATGATTGCCTTCTTTTCTTTGGTGGTTGATCCAGGTGGGTATGACTGATCTTGACAATACCTCGTAATCTCGTCATACCAAGGTATCTCACCTTCTTCTAATTCTTCTAACTCAATCAAGGAGATTTCTTCTTTATGTTCCAAGTATTCCTTTCTGTTGAACCTCTCCTTAACCTTCAGAAAATGTCCATCCTCAATTGCTGGAATTGTCCTCTTACAGATGTGGATAGTCCGCACTTGCCTGCCTAGCAGGACAGATAGAGATGAAGCTAGTGAAGCTAAGACATCGGCGAGGATATTCTGAGAGCGGGGGACATGGACAAAGGTGAGTTTGAAGAATAGCTTGATGTAGCAGGTGGTGAGCTCCTGGTAGGGTTTGAGGTTTGGATATGAAGTTCGGTACTTGGATTGGACATGGCGTAGGATCAATTGACTATCACCTATCACCCTCAGTTCGGTGGCACCATGGAAATGAGCGGCCTCCAGCCCGGCCAGCAAGGCTTCATACTCAGCTATGTTGTTGGTTGCTGTAAAGTTAAGCTGAAAAGCATGTGGAATGGTGACACCTTCAGGTGACAGAAGGACAATACCTATCCCTTTACCATGTGAGTTCAGAGCCCCGTCGAAATATAATGTCCAAAGATTGGAAGATCGGACTGACATTAGTTCGTCATCCGGGAACTCTGACCGGATTGGGTCAAAGATGGGTATGGGATGATGGGCAACGAGTTCAGCAATAGCATAACCCATGATTGCCTTCTGTGGGACATAAGTGATATCAAATTGGGATAAGAAACTCTGCCATCGCCCTAACCGATCAGTCAAGACTGTCTTCTCTAATAGAAACTTAATGGGATTGATACGAGCAATGAGCTTGACTTAGTGAGCAAAGAAATAATGTTTGAGTTTCTGAACCACCCAAACAAGAGCAACACAGGTCTTTTCTACCACAATGTACTTCAGCTCACAAGCATCAAACATCTTAGACAAGTAGTAAGTAGCTCGTTCTTTCCCTTCTTCATCAACTTGTGCAAGGACTGCCCAAGAGAGTTCTCAAGAACTGAAATGTAGGGGACCAAGGGCTTGTCGGGAATTGGTGGTCTAAGTACAGGGGGACTTGCCAGGTATGTTTTCAACCCATCAAATGCCTCCTGGCACTTCGAATCCCATTTAAACTCGGCCCCCGCCTTGGTTAACTCATAGAAAGGTTTACACCTTGGGGAATGTTGTGAGATAAACCGGCGGACAAATTGTAGCCTCCCAATCAATCCTCGAAGATCTTTCATATTCTTCGGGGGAGGCATACCAATAATTGCTTTGGCCTTGTTTGGGTCGATCTCTATGCCCCTTTTGCTTACTATGAACCAAAGTAGCTTTCCTGATGAAACTCCAAATGTGCACTTCTTAGTGTTCATTTTTAGCTTGTATTCTCTAGCTCGTTGCAAAACTTTCCTTAGCACTTCAAAATGATCTTCTCGATTCTTGGACTTGATAACCAAATCATCCACATACACCTGTACAAGGGTGTGCATCATGTCGTGAAAGATAGCCATCATAGCCCTCTGATATGTAGCACGAGCATTCTTTAACCCAAAGGGCATGACAACATAGTAATATGTTCCCCAAGGTGTAGTGAATGAGGTCTTCTCTTGGTCCTCCTCAGCTAACCGGATCTAATTGTATCCAGAATAACCATCCATTAATGAAAGCATTTCAAATCCAGCTGTGTTATCAACCAAAACATCGATATGAGGTAAAGGAAAATCATCCTTAGGACACGCTCGGTTCAAGTCCCTGAAGTCTATACAAATCCGAATTCGTCCATCCTTCTTCATAACAGGGACTATGTTAGCCACCCATTGCTGATATAGGACAACCTTAATAAATTTTTCTTGATGTAGTTTGTCGACCTCTTCTTTCATTTTGAGTGCAATATCAGGGTGGAACCTCCTGAGCTTTTGTTTAACCGCGGTAGTTCCAGGTTTCAAGGTTAATCTTTGTTCAACCAATGAATTATCTAATCCCGTCATATCTTCATATGTCCATGCGAACGTGTCCTTATATTCTTCCAAAACTTTGATCAAACGTTGTTCTTCTGAGGGAGTGAGGTTTGCACTAATGAGGATAGTCTTAGGATCTTCCAAGGTTCCTAAATTCAGTTCCTTGGTCGGTTCCTTCCCTGTGGCTGATGGTTCTTCAAATCTTTTAAGTCCATATGCATATGCATCAGCCAAGTCCTCGATTTTATCCTCGGATTCGGGATCCTTCTCTGATACCACCTCATATACTCCCAAAGTATGATCGATGTTATGCTCATCCTCATATCGGATTTCATCTAGTTGGATAGTATCATCTAAAAAGTTCGGTAGCCTTGCACACTCTACACATTTCTGTGCCAATTGTTGCAGATACCTATTTGGAACTCGCTTACCTCTAACTTTCCTATTTCCTAACCTAACTTGACCTACAGAAGATAAAGCTGAAAAGGTGATATTTACAGTGGAGGGAGGAAGGAGTAAATCGATCAATGATTCAGAAAAGAGGGATCCCTGATTGGGAGCACTCTCTGGGATGAGTAGAGACGTCTCCTCGATGGAAATGTGAGTTTCAGAGAAGACGTTTTTTTTTTGGATTCTCAAGTAAAAAGATAGAATGAGCCAATATGACTCGAGGTTTGCTGGAAACTGACTGAATTACCATAGAAAAAAACTTAAGAATAAAAGGGAAAATGGGGCTCGTGGCCCCAATGGTAACAGAAAGTGGACACATGGGTCCAAAACTGATGAAAAATGTAAACGGGTACGTGGACCCGATCATAGAAATAAATGGGCATGTGAGCCCATGTTGGGAAAAGCCCTCAGTTCTGAAGTTGATGAGGGAAGCAAATGGGCAAGCTGGCCCAGTAAGAGTGGAAGGTTTAAGAGGGCACATGTGCCCAAAGTGGGTAAGTGCGCCCTGAAGCCCATACAAAAGATCTATAAACAATTGTACGAGGTTCAAACAGGGCATTGTTGTATTTGGGCCTCGTGGAATGGTTTTGACTTGGGTAACATGTTTAACTAGATGATTCAATATTGGTCTGCCCTTGGGTGGTTCTTGATACTCTTCCCCACTTGAGAACAAACGAGTTAAAGATAAGCACAGGTCTTCCAAGTTTTATTCCTCTTCATCTGGAGCCTTTCTTCTGTTGACAGCTATCACAGAACTTTTGCCATCTTCAGCCATCATCATGGTCTCCCCTTTGATAAAGAATGCATGGAGTCCCATGGCATATCCTGGCTGGAAGATCCTCCTTGGGATGGAACCCTCTTCATATCCCAACCCCTGCCTGCGTGGCCTTTTCACAGTTTCAATTGGCTGAGTGATCCCTTGAAGATCCTTGCCTAAACCTCTTCCAGGCTGATAGCCTAGTTTCATCATCATCCGCCATCCCACGGTGTTAGGTAGAGCGGCGGTCATACATCTGACTTCTGGTAAATCTCCCATTGAGATCTGGGGCTGTATTGACAGACCTAGGGGTAAAGAAGCATCATTCAGCTCGTCCGTTATAGGCATGCTAGTCAACTTGACCACATGTCCTTTAAAGGGAAACTTTATGCACTGGTGGTTTGTTGAAGCCACAGCTCCTATTGCCTCCAAGTATGGCCTCCCAAGTATAGCCCGAAAAGTTGGATCTAATTCTAGAACATGAAATCCGTTGTAACCGTACATGGTCCAAGTTTAGCTTCTAGAGTGACCACCCCACGTGCAGACTTCTTGGAGTTGTTGTAGGCCGTCACCGTGGCACAGGATGGCTTGATTTCTTGCTCAGAAATACTGCACAACCGCAAAGTTTCTGTCAGCATAACATTGATAGAAGCTCCAGTGTCAAACAAACATAATTTCACTTCAATATTACAAATAACCACAGCCACATGCAAAGCATATCTCCTAAATTTTGGATCTGCTAATTCCTCCTGAGAGAAAGTGAGTGTTGGGTGCTCACTTCTAGGGGCTAACACTATAGTTATCTTTTCAGGTGGGAGATCATCACTCACCATGACCCTTTGCAAGTACTGCTGTAGAATCTCCTGATGCACCTTTGATCTTTTGATCAACTCAAGTATGGAAATACGGGCCGGTGTCTTATCTAAATGTTTTAACAAATCATACGCCGTGCCCGACAATGGTTCTTCCACTTATTCCTCCTCCACTGGATCCTGCGGTTGAGTACTGGCTTGGGGAAAGAGCCGTTGGAACATACTCCCACTCCGAAGCACCGGGGCTATTTGGTGGTCGGGTAGAGGTGACGGGTTAACTGGGGTGGATTGTGGTGGAACAGGTGGTGTAGATGCAGGTATGATAGGTAATGGGATCGATGGTTCTGGGATGATGGGTTTAGTTGGTAGAGGGGTAGGATCTGGAGGTGGTAGTGATGGTGATACCGGTGGCCTAATAAGAAGAGGCCGGGGTGTAGAAGTGGTTGATGAGTTTAATGAAGGTGTAGGTTGTGGGATTGGTTGTGGTGTTGGTGGTATAATAGGTTGGGGTTTTGGAGTGGTAGAGCTCGTAGGCTGGGGGTTCAGGTTTGGTGGTGATTGTGGTGGTCGGATGAGCAAGGGCCGGTGTGTAGCAATGGTTGAAGGAGGTGTAGTTAGAGAGGGGGCTGGCCTAATGATGGGTCAGCAAGAAGAAGTGGCGGCCAATGGTTGAGTTATTGAGCTATGTGGTAGTTGGGGAGTAGCAGGTGCACGGATTATCTGTCTATGAGGGTTCCTAGCAGGAGGCCTAGCCGGGCTGACAGGCATGGTTGTATTGTGGCTTTCTAGTTGCCAACCTTGAGCACGTCTGGCATCTCCCTGGACAATGGAGTGTACTAGACCAATTCCTGGGTTTGGATGTGCTAGTGCCGGTGCCGGAGCGGGAGCATGTATTGGGAGCGGATTCTGGACAATCCCCAAGCCAGGTTGTTGTTGAGGTTGAGCCAGTGGACGCTGTCGCCGCTGCTGCCTAGCCTTCATAGCTTGTATGCATTTCCTCATTTGGACCCAATCAATGCTGCCTTGGTCATTCAGATCGTGGATGTAATCCTTGAATTGAAAGCACACTTCTACAGTGTGACCAGGACACCGGTGGTAAGCACAGTATCGGGACATATAAACATTTGTTGGCCAAACCTCTCTTTCCTTCGGCAATTCCAACTGTTTCTCCACCATGAGTACATTGAAGATGTCGGTCAAGGAGTAAGGGAGTTGTTGGTAGTTCTCTCTCCTAGGACCTCCCCTTCGTGGTGCCTGATTGGGTGGTGGCGGTGCCCTATTGTAGGTAGGTTGACAAGGTTGCTGGGGTTGTGCTACTGGCTGAGGTGGTTGTTGTGGTTGTCGTGGTTGTGGTGGCCTAATCTGTTGTTGAGGGGGGTAATAGGAATGGTTTTGTGGTGGGTTTCTGTACTGGTTTTGATGGTTCCCTCCCTGGTTCCCCACAGTGTTTATTGCTTCGTTGTTGACCACTCCTTTGGTTGTAGGCCCAACTGGTGCAGAGGGGGTTTTCCTGAGGTTTCTAGGTTTAGGATCAAAAGAGTTTATCATGGTGGCATCCTTGAAGTGGGCTTGCAAGTATCGGGCACTATCATAGAGTTCATTCATTGTGGTAGGACGGTGCATGATCAAGACATTCCTCAAGGCAGGTGTAGTGTTGCCAATAAGCATCTTTACTTGTTCCCCTTCAGAAATCACATCTGTCAGTTTCTCTGCCATTCCCCTCCAGCGATCAGCAAACTTTATGAAGTCCTCTTCGGGCTTCATCTTCTCAGCAATCAAATCCGTAATGGAGCATGCTGGTGCCACCCGGTCTCTGTATCTTTGCAAGAATTTGGTTTTAACAATATCGAAGTCTCCTACCTCAAAGGAGTCAAGTGAGTAGAACCATTCCAATGCAGACCCTTCTAATGATTGACGAAACAAGAAGGCAAGAACCCTAAGATCATCTTTCCAAAATGAGGATTCGTAAAGAAAATCTTTTAAGTGGAGAAAAGGATTGCCAGTACCATTGTAGCGGCGATAAACTGGTAGCTCAGAAGGTGGAAGGTGTAGGACTGGCAGAGAAGGAATAGAAATCTCAGGCACTGACTTGGAGTTCAGGCGACATCTCAGCTCTTCTTAACGTTCATTCATCTGAGTGAGCTGATCCATGATTGCCTGGGTGAGAGCAGGTTCTTGGTTTGCTGGTTGGGGTATGTGGTTAGAGACATGATTTTGGAATTGAGGAGCATGACTTGGCAAATTTACTGAAGATTGTCCCATGACTTGATGGGTCAAGGGAGTAACATGGTTGAAATAAGATGGCTGAACAAATGAGGGTTGGACCACAGATGGTTGAACTATAAATGGTTGAACTACTGATGGTTGTGCTAGTGCCAATGATTGTTGAATCACAGATCGTTGAACAACAGGAGGTTGAACAAAGGGTGATTGAATAAGTGGTGGTTGAACTAGAGGACAAGGAGATGAGGCAACTTGGTTAACTTCAGCTTGATCTGAGGCCATTTTGCCCTTCACCATGGATTGTATGCGGGCATAGGTTTCTGGGTCGGTATAGAGAGACAACTCCCTAAAGAGTTGTTCAACATCACGAGGAGTAGATGGTTGAGGGACCTCTTGTGCTTCTAACTCAAACAATGGATTAACACGACCATCTGACGGATTTGGTTGATGACCCATCTCGTGCTCTCGATGTTCAGCTTGTTCTGCCATTCCAACGTGCCTTCCAGACCTTAATTGCATTGAACTTAAAGGAGAAAGTAAAACAAACAAGTTGACAAAGCAAACAAAGAACTTTTTTTTGTTTTTTTAGTATTTTGCAAAAAGTTAGAGGTTTGAATTTTTGTTTGACAAGCAAGTGATGCAAAGACTTGAAAGAAAAATTACGCAATGATTTTGATTAAACCTTAGGTTTATGAATTTTGTTAAGAATTGTTCTCTCAACAAATGGGTTAGGATCCTAACTCCAATCTCCAATGACATTGGTTTCACACAATCTCACCACGTGTAGGTAACGTAGGATGCTTCGGGTTTTGGGGAGTGGTACAACCAACCCGATCGTGAAGAGGAATACTCCACGTATGAGGAATTACGGAGGCCTTGATGAAAGCCAACCAAGTCAACTAGGAAGGAATATCCTAGAAGAGAGGTCAGAATCCACCAAGAGGGTGTTTTGGATGGGAGGGATAAATGGGAGAGTGAGCTCCCGCCTCAAAAAAGTGTAAAAGAAGGAGGTAGAGAGAAGGAGTAGAGAATGCAATCAAGTAATAAAGCAAGTAATAAGCAAAACATGAACTTAAATAAACAAGCAATGACACAAGATAAGTAATTAGAAACTAGACAAGCAACTAGAAATTAGAATCCAGACCTTGTTTCATATGTGAGCCAAATGGAGATAGTGAAAAGGTGATGGAAAGAAGAGGTTTCAGATCTGATAGCCAAGCAAAAGGGTGATCCACATGGGGACCGATGTAAGAATAAGCTGGTTCATGTGGGAACCGGGGTAAAAGGTAAAGGTGGTTCACGTGGGAACCGGTTTTGGGTAAAAAGGGTGGTTCACGTGGGAACCGGTTTGAATGATCAAAAGAGGGCCACGTGGGGCCAATTAAAGGTAATTAAGGATCTGATCCAAGTTGGGATATATCTGAAAAAAAGTGGTTTGGTTCACGTGGGAACTGAAGTAAAGAAAGAGATTGGTTCACGTGGGAACCGGTTTAAAAGGAAAAGGGTGGTTCACATGGGAACCGGTTTAAATAAAATGATAGAAATTAAATGGCATACTTGGCACTTCAGATCTGATGAAAGATGGTGAAATCAGAAATTTTGAGATGGCATGAAGTTAAGAAAGGTGGAAAGAAGGAAAGGCTCGCGTGGGAACCGGTCTAGAACTAGAACTAGTTGCAAACAAAACACTAAGCACCCACGGTTGAAGACATTGCTTGTCCCACCGTGGTCGCCACAAAGTTGTCAACTCTGAAAATTCGACGGGGTCCTCTCCTTTTCAGGGAAGTCCATGAATCCAGATCTTCACCTCAAGAGGGGATGAGAAAAGAAAGGAAGAAAACTCGGAAAGCAACTCTCACCTCGGTCCCACACTCACATGGATCACCGAACTTTCATCCCTTGGCGTCGCTTGATCACCAAAGAGACGGTTTGGGTCATGTGGGAAGAGGGTGAGAAGAAATAAATTAAGAAATGTGGTCGCCAGGAACCGTGGATTCCTATTTATAGAATTAAAATGACCGTGTGTACCTTAGTGTGAAGAATGTGAGTTAAAGCTTCTCCTTCTTCGGCCGGCCGATGAAGAAGAGTCCTCAATGCGGTGGGTGCTTGATATTCTGTGCAACTAGAGAAACAAATAAGTGAAAGAGACTATTAGAACTAAACAAGGTGGAGTATATGCAAAGAGAATAACATGAAACACACAATTGACTAGAAACTGACCGGACTCGGGTTATCTCTAACCCCTTTTTTTATTTTCGGAATAACAGAATAAAAGTAATGCAAGAAAATGTAAAAAAAATAATAGGATGATGGATAATCACGAAACAAAGATATAGGAAAAATAACTAAAAGATTCTGAGTTGAATAGAGAAAGATATAGCCAAATCTGGGTTGTCGAAAAAGCCGAGCAGCAGTCCAGGATCTGCCAGGCGCGACTTTGCTACTGCGCTCATCACGACCAGCCCCGACCTCGGAATCAAATTCCGTCTATTGAAAACTGAAGAATTCTTGGAGAGGAAGAACTTTTATGAAGAGAGCTCAGGCATAAGACGTCCACACACTTCTTTAGATGCCTAAGAAGAGAGACTTGGAAGATCACCTGCAGAACAGCCTTCCTCTCTCTTGAACCGAATTTTCTCTCTCTAAAAACTCGAAATTCTCTCTCTAAAAATCCCAAAATCAATGCAGGAGGGAGGTTGGATGTCTTTATATTCCTGGGGGGTCGTGCTCATGCCTTTGGAATGACCAGAATCAGAGTTAATTTATAGGAGAACGAACAGTCTCATCCGGGCTAAAAAATAGGGTCCGTGCGCCCCACCCCTGGGCGCATGCACCCTGGTGAAGGGCGCATGCGCCCCATTGAGGGCACATCTGCCCCCCACTGAGGGCGCATGGCACTATTCCTGAAAAAAGAGGTCTTATCCGGTCGATCGGTTTAGTGGTAGAGTCTCGGTGAAAAACTGGGTCCCTTGTGCCTCAAGGGTGGGGCGCATGTGCCCTCAAGTGAGGGCACAAGGTCACGTGCCTAACTGGTAGGGAGCATGGGCACGTGCCCTGGGTCCCGGGCGCATGTGACCAGGAACCCGGGTGCATGGGACTGTTTTTGCGCGTCCTTCTTCCGGAAGCCATTGCGAACACTCCCGAACTTGGAATTCGACACCGTTTGTTGCGTTGGAAAGATAACAGGCTGAAGAAGCTTTATATAGCATCATATCAGCCATCACTCCCTCCAAAACTTCTGAATTTTGTCCGGAAGTTAGGGCAGTGAACAGAAGATCCGATACAGGTCAAAATGACTCCGACGGCAAACCGAAAAGGCACGGTATGCAACAAAACTTGTCCGGGCTGTGAATATGACCATAACCTTCAATGCATGATCATTAGGCATTGGTCATTCAGCCAATTTACATGTTTAAATGATTTACGTGTGGCTTTCGCTCGGAAATTATGGCTTTCTGCGAAAAACTTCAGAAAACATCCGATTTCGTTCGGCGAAGCTCCAAATCAACTTTAAAAGATCCGGCATTATTATAAGTTCAATCACACATGTTACCCTATAAAATATGAGTTTTATGATCTGAATTAGGCGAATTTGGCGTGTCTACAACCATATCTTAATTTTAATGAATGTCTGCAATGTTATTTTGATAAAATTATATCTCAGTTGTAGAAAACCATAATAAATTACCATTAGTATGGCATACTAGATGCCAAATAGGTTAATGGCTCACACTTCTTAGACTGGTTTAGAACTAAGAGAATTGTTCTCATAGTTGACCAATTAACTATTCTACTTGAGAAGTAGGTGTCTCCTAAATTATCTAATGATGTGAAAGAAAGAGAAGATCTTATCTTATAGACAAGATGCATTGTTTGCCTTAAACTAGATGTTAGTCTCTATGAGATATAAATTGTAGAGACAACATGGATAGATGGATATGAGATCCATCATGGCTCATATTGATGAGATAACTAAAGGGCAAGTTAGAACAACAATACATCTTAATTACTTCTTGTTGGTGAGACCAATAGTAAGAAGTAAAATCATTAGATAGAAATAGGAGAGAGTTAATAGTAAAAGAAGGTGGTCAAGATAATAAAACCAGAATAAGACAAAATTCTTACACAATCATGATGATGATTAGTTGAAGAGGAAGTACAATGTTTTTGTATATAATGCAAAGGTGGAGCTTGAGAAGCTTCATGCTTCAAAGTCATTGACACTTACTTGTTTTAAATAAACACTTAATAGTATTAGATACTATATGTGTATATCATAATATTAGATACTATGGATGCATCTAATGGTATAAGATACCAGATATGCATCTTATATCTACAAGGAGTTGTAGAAGATGACAAGTAAATGAAGTCTTAATAAAGAAGATATTGACCTACATATGAAATGGTGCAAAAGTTGCATCATTATTAGTGGGAGGTGCAATTCTTTAATAGCCTTATCAAGATGTCTTAATAATTAAGATTGCTATTATATCCTTCTGCAAGAACCTTATATGTTTTCCTGCTTGAATAAATGTTGATTTATTCTAAGCTATGGAATTGATGGATGTTCTAATAGATTGAATGGCAAAGTGTTTGTCAGTGGGAGCTAAATGAATTATTTAATCATATTTTATATGTTAGTTCTCATGTTATGTGTGAATATTCCTTTTAAGAGGAAATGGGTTGATTTAGATCAATCTACACTTAGCTTTATATAGACATGGAGAATGGGTTAATGTGTTATTAGAACTCGTACATCTAGATGTATGTTAGCCCATATCTAGTAAGGTTAAATAAGAATATTTCTACTTCATTATTTCAAAGATGATGTCTCTAGGTATGGATACATGTACTTTATGAAGTACAAATCTAAGACCTTTGATAAATTATTTGAGATTAAGAATGAAGTAGAGATACTAATGGAACAAGTATTAGAACTCTTTGATGAGATCAAGGAGGAAAATACTTAAGTACATAATTAACATATAATTAAAGGATAGTCGAATCTAATTTTAAAAGACACCTCTTTACACATTTTAGCATAATTAAGTAGCTAAAATGAAAAGCCATATTAGGTAGGCCATAATATGAACAATGACAAGCTTTGCAAATTTCATCTTTGTCTGTTTTTGGTTAAGTGCTCATTATAACCACTTGATTTTAAAAGGTACCTTCTAAATCTGTTCTGACTATTCCATATAGGATATGGAAATGGGGTAAAAACTTGACCTTAAGCAAGTTAAGGTTTCGGAATGTCTGACCTGGTGAAGAAGTATAACTCTAACAAGTTAGAATATATGACTATGAAGTGTTGGCTTGTGAAATATCCTAAGGAAACTTTTGGATATTAAATATACAATTTTTATGTCAGGGGTATGTGTTACTCAGCTCACTATATTTCTAAAGGAAAAGTTCCTTCTTATGAAAGATAGTGGGAGAAAGATATATATGGAAGATGTTCCAGTCCCACAACCCAATAACACTTCTATTAAGGTACTAATTAATAATTACACATTGGCAACTTATAGATCTATTCTTGTGTCCATTCAACCTAAGAGTTATGTGAGACATATCTCTGATAGATGAAATGAGGCATAAGATAATAAGGATATTTATCCTAAGATCTATATAAAACCAATATGAGATATTGATTCATTAATGGGATGAGAAAATAAAATCTAATATAAACTTTATCTATTCTTATCAAGTTTAGAACTTGATAGATCCACCTAAGGATATAGTATCCATAAGGAATAAATGGATCACTAAAGAATAGATTAGATAGATGAAATGAGGCATAAGATAATAAGGATATTTATCCTAAGATCTATATAAAACCAATATGAGATATTGATTCATTAATGGGAAGAGAAAATAAAATCTAATATAAACTTTATCTATTCTTATCAAGTTTAGAACTTGATAGATCCACCTAAGGATATAGTATCCATAAGGAATAAATGGATCACTAAAGAATAGATTAGAGTGGATTAGAAGGTAGATACCTTCAAAGGTGAGAATAGTTGAAAAGGATATCATTGAAGTCAAATGGTTGACTATGATGAGATCTTTTACCTATTCCATGGATTAATCCATTTGAATTTTGATTGTTACACTCTATGATTATGAGATAAGCTAATTGGATGTTAAGATAGTGTTCCTCTAAAGTATTTTGAGGAATAGGTGTATATGATACAACTATAGGGAATCAAGTCCTAATAACATCCAAGAAGAGTGTGTATTAAGTTCATTTATGGACAGAAGTAAAACTTCCCATAGATCATATACAAGGTTTAATGAGATTAAATCTTATGACTTCATTAAGAACGAAGAGGAGTCTTGTGTATTCAACAAGATAAGTGGGAGTGCTGTTACTTTCTTGACATTTTATGTTGATGACATACTACTCATTGAGAATGAAGTAGGTGTGATATCATAAATGAACCTAGCTATCAAATTGATACTCCAAACACAATTTGGGTTTTAAGATCTAGGGAGATAGATCTAAAATCAATGCCCAATAAATGTACGTAGTCACCATAGTCAAAGGGTTTGACATGATAAACTCCAAGATAGGTTTCTTACCTATGAGGTGTGGAGTAGATCTCTCTAAAGTGTTGTCTTTATAGACTTCTTGAGAGATAAAGGGATCGCATGAGTAGAGCCCTTATGCTTTTGTCATAGGGTCTATCACATTTATGATACTACGTACATGAAATGATTAATGTTCTAAGTGTTATGAGCATTCATCAAGAAGATCCAGATGAGAGTCACTGGATAGTTTAGAGATATATCATTTAGTACTTGAGAAGCACTGAGAATGTATCTCTATACACTGGAGGATAAGACTTGAAGTCTTGTAGTTTTACAAACACAAGCTTCTAATCTAATAAGTTTGATATTAAGTCAGAATAATGGTGGTGTAGTGAGCTGAAAGAGTTATATGTGATAGAACACTATAAATTCTACAACATATGTAAACAAGTTTACATAGTGGTTGCATACTACTTCAGAAGTAGTCTAGATGAAGATTCTCATCTAAGGTATGGGATTGTTCCAATTTTCTTTGAAAGTGTACCATTGTTTTTGAGAAAACAATGGGGTAGAGCCGATGTCTCATCAGAAGTTTAGAACTTCTGTGGCGATACCATACAATCAGAGATATTGCAGCTTATAGAGATATAATTATAGATAAAGTATCTACCACTAATAACATTGCAGAACCACTAACTGAAGCAGTTACTCAAAGAGTGTTTGAGCTTCACCTTGAGCTGATACATATCAGTTAGATGGGTGATTGGCTTTAGTGCAAGTGGGAGATTGATAGAAATGTATGCCCTACAAGCCAATCATATATGATATGATTCGACATTTCTAGAAATATCTCATTCAATTAATCAGGAAAATATTCATTATAAGCTCTTATTAGATGCGAATATCATAATGAAGTCCTTGATCAAATACAATGATGATTAAATCATGATGAGATCATGATAATGAGATTGATCATCTAGAGGCATTTGATCCAAATGTTCCTAGTCATAGGATACTTGAGACGGGACATCAAGGATCCGGATAGACTAGTGTATGTGATGTCTTCTCATGTGATGAGGATGACCGATCTCATTTGTCATTAGTGTGGAGACACTGAGATACACATACAGGTGCTCATTAGTTTAATGAGTTCACTGAACTGACCGAATTAGAAACACTGAATGGTATCTTACCGAACTGTCTGTCAGGGTTTTCTATCATCACGGTTGCATGGTTGGACCTTTGACCTGAGTCGCCAAAGATGCCTTTGTTGGGTGGAACTTGTGCTTTGACCATTGACTTATGGATCACTATTTAGATGGTCCAGTATAGCAATGGATCGGGTACAAGTAAAATCCGATGGAGGCAATTGAGCGGACAACAAGGGTTCGTCCACTCTCAGTAAGTGAGAGTGAATGTCCTATAGGATAGTACTCTAAATCACTGTCCAGGGTAGATAGGATAATTGGAAAAGGATTTTTTCAATTGATCCAATTCTGAGTACATGATCCTATAGAGTCGGTACACTAAGGAGTTGACAGTCTATGCCATACTCCTTTCCGACGGGGACATTCGATGGATGAGGGTTTATAACCATGTGGTAACTGATGATGGAAAGGCTCAATGGAGATGAGATTATCCCCATAGCCATTTGGGATAATGGGATGTGGCTTGTACCCTTTACAATCGGTAGGTAGATTAATCTGTTATCGGATAATGGATTTAATTAAATTAAATAGAATTGTTCTATTTTATTTAAGCCTCAACCAAATAGGCTATTGGGCCTAATGGGTCACACACATAAGGACGTATCCACAAGTACAGGGGCAAGGGTGTAATTTATAGAGATTTTGAGTTTTTATGAAAAAATTTATAATTCTCTATAAATACTAATGGTTTCAGCCAAACCCAATCTATCCAAGGGTGAAAACCACATCCCTATCCTCCTCCCTACCTCCTATATATATAAGGTGTCCATGGTTGATGGAGCTCCGTTCGGGAAGAGTTCTTGAGGCCGGCGCGAAGGGAGAACTTGCTGTGGATGAAGTTCGTGTGGATACTGCTGGAGACCAAACACTTGAACGGTTTGAAGAGATTAAGAAGCTCATATCCTTCCTCTCCATGGGATTATATGAATCTCTGTCAGGATATTCGAACCCTATTTGATCGTTTTTCGATTTTCATCGTTCGGTTCTGATTGAGACAGATTCCAAAGGAACTCATAGGAATCGTTGCTTCCACTGCACCAAAATTTTATGGATGATTCCTTACACTATCAACATCGGGTACACATGCCCACACTCCTTCAACTTTGGGCCTGCATGCTGCCATTCCTTCACATTCAGGCCCGTGTGCCCATACTTCTTCAAAATCGGGCCCTCGTGGCCCCACATCTTCAACTTTGGTCTTGCACACCCATACTCTTCAATGGCACCGACGAACACATCACAAATCTTCAAAATCGCAACATTGCTTTCAGTCACCTAAATTAGGACCACATACCCACTCTTTTCGTTGGGTCCCTCAAGCTCAACCCTCAATCGGGCCCTCGAGCCCATCACATTTTGTCAGGCCCTCAAGCCCATCTTAGTCAGGCCCTCATGCCCATCGCAATCAAATGGGCCCTCTACATCACGTTCAACTCTTGGGCCCAGATGCCCCTTGATTCCAACTATTCTCAAGCTTTTGAGCCCCTTCTCAACTCTTGGGCCCAAGAGCCCATTTTAATTCATATTTTTTTTCAAGCATATTTATTTATTTTTCAATTTTTACTTTTAATAAAAATCAAGGGTAGATAAATTTGTTGGGTGATATCACAATGATTTTACTCTACCTCATTAATCTTGACTTTACCATGCTAAATCAAACTTCTCACACCTTCCTCTCTATCATATTACTCAGAATCTTCGATCCAATGTGATATGGAGTAGATCAAAAGTGCAAGCAATAAGGCAAGCAAGGCACGCACAAGCAACGTCATCACCAGCAGTGAACTTCTTCTTCTATCAAGTATTACATAAATTTTCATTCTTCATCATCTTGCCTTTTGCAAGGCAATGTTGTTTTAGAAATATTTTTAAGCCTCACATTTTGCTTCAAACATGCAGGGCATAACTGAGAGAAAATTTGTGATTGATGATATTTGTAACAATGTTGGTTTTATCAAATTTTTTTACATTGTAAGGCATGCTTACAAATGATTCACCCAATAAAATATAATCTACCTCAAAAAAAGTGGTAAGAACTAACAGTATGACTTGAGACCACATTCCCTAGGTTGTTCTCTAAGATTTGAGGGTAGATACCATTCTACACACACAACACATCCTAATCCTAGAAACTGGATGACCTGACACCTAAGAGAAGCTAGGCAAGGCTTAGAGATGGAAGGGAAACCCTCACCATATTTCCAAGATAAGAGGAGGGGAATAGAGGGGGAGAGTATCAAAAGTATTTGTCGCCTTAGTAGGAGGCCATCTTAAAAGGTCCAACTACTCAAAAGTGGAAAAGGGTGCCAAATGATCAGCAATGAACCCCATATGTTTAAATAAAAATGGGTCTATCTGAATGAGTAGCCAAAAAATATATAAAATTAAAAAAGGACACTAAAAGATGGGCAATGACCCTACGGTCAAAGCACCTGTCCAAATGTATGCCACAAAAATAGGTTTGCCAATAAAAAAGAAAAGACATGAAAAGGCCAAACCCTAATATGCAAATGGCTATAAATAGAGAAATCCCTCTCAACATCTCTAAAGCTTATTAAGGTCTTCCTTATCAATTCTTCATTTTTAACCCTCAGGGTATGGGTGGACCAACCAAATCAAAGCTAAACTCTGGCCGATCAGAGGTTGAAGGTCAGAAAGATTCTAGGTACGGAAGCCCTCTTTCACATGGTGTCTACCTTCGAACCTAGAATAACAACCAAAGTGATGAGGACCTTTGTCAATACTAATTTTTCTCTTCAAAAGAAATGGTTGAATATTTTCAAAAATTCAAAAAGTTACTTTTAAAATCTAAAAAAACTAATTTTAAAAATATTGAATATTTTCAAAAACTCCAAAAACATTGAATGTCTTCAAAAATCCAAAAAAAAATTTTCAAAACATAAAAGAATTGAATATTTTATAAAATCTAAACAAAATTAAATATTTTCAAAACTCCAAAAAATGAAAATTTTCTAAAAATATCAAAAAAAGTGAATATTTTCACAAAAGCTTTTTTTTTGAAATTCCAACAAAAAATTTCATCACTATGCATGATTTGAATTTTTTGTCTTTACATTCATATTTACTTTTAGTATCTCATGTTTCAAATTTTGCATTGCATATTTGTGGCCTTATTTTTAGACCCTTAAGAAGGCTATCACCCCTTGACAAAGGTCAAGGCAGACTACAACTTGCAAGGGGGATAGGCCATATTGTCATTCTAATCTTCTTTTCTGAGTGTTTCAAGCACGAAGAACAAACAATGAGAACTTTACACAGCAAGGAAATGCTCACCACTTCCCTACCCTGAGGATTCTTAGGAGGAGGTGTCACCATAACCTTGGCCTCAACTTTGCCGAGGAACTTTTTGCAAGACTTTAACAAGGTGATGCTTGCCACTTCCCTCCTCTAAGGATTCTTAGGAGGAGGTGTCATCATAACCTCAGCCTCTATTTTGCCGAGGAACTTTTGCTCTATGTCTTCATCAAGACACATTAACTCTTTTGTAAGAATGCATGTCATCACATCGCAAACTCACCATTTTCATTTCTTCTCTTAACATATATTATGTGCATTATTATTTATTTATGCGTTGATGTTGAAGACCGTGAGTGTGAAGAAGACCAGACCCAAGATCTCCTTCATCAAAATCCACGTCGGTCAGGTCATTCTTCATGCTCAAGGATAAGCCAAAATTAAACATCAAGGAACAATGGTTCCCGATTAGGTATCCTGACATCTAATGTTCAATCTATATCTTCAACTATAGTTTAGATAATTTTTGACTTTTTTAAGCTCATCATGCATCATCTAGTTTTGCATTAGTTCCATTGCATTCTTGCTTATCATCTTTGCATCCCTCTGTGGTCATCACATCCCACCTGGTCTCTTCATCCCATCATTTATCCCAATTCTGATCTTTTCAATATCCCACCGTGTTCGTTAATCCCACCATGTCTGTCACCTATCGTAATCACCTTTTGCCCCACTACATCTTTAATTTCTATCCCACCATCGCCATTGCAATACTTTCTTTCTATTCATCCCACCATGGCAGTTACCTTATCCCACCAAGGGTACCTATTTAATCATCATTTATGCACCTAAACATTTGTGTTTTGAAATCTAATATCATTCTATTCTGAATCAAATCATGTCTTTTAGAAAACTTAAATGAATCTGATAGCCTTAATATGCTCAATTGGTATTCTTCTATTTTGCAAAAAATAAATCTCTTTTCAAACTTTAGCCCATCACAGTATAGGAACACCACAAAGATCGGGTTACCGGCTGATGATGAACCTATGAACCTATGATTTAGGGACTCTTCACAGTGTTGGGGGTTGGTTGCTCTTTTCTCGTGCTCATGGCACATCTTTTACCAATCAGATGTAAGAAGGTATCACAAAACATGGCAATAATCCAAGAAACTTGAGGAGATTCCCTTTGCCAAATTTAGTCAATGAGTGTGTCTATATCTACACCTTGATGCCACCTTTTTAGTCCATCACTATTTCACTCCACTACATTTTATTACAATTCATTTCGCTTTGCTACATTCCTCTATATTTCACTTCGCTTCGCTACATACCATTCCCTTGCAAAACTGACATCAAGGTGAGGCAAGCTATATACATGCCAATTTGGCCTTATTTGGGGCTTAAACCCCTATTCCATTGGTAACATTTCTTTTAAACCAATAAAATCAAGTTGAATTATTCTTTTGTATGAGTTGAGGAGCTTAATAGAAATTTGAAGATGAGTTGTGGATCCCTGGTCGAATCCGGGTGTGCCAAGCGAGGACCATTGTGTCATATCCTTTCGTCAAGTCATCGTATGTTTTTTGCTTACCATTAGGGTTTCTCGGTTTCCGTCAGGTCAATCTAATCAATAACAAGGTGGCATAAAGCATACTAAATTTGTTCCATTGTTTCCGGTTGTCAACCCAAGTTGTACGGGTTGTCACATGATTTTATAGTCATTCCGAGTTTTCTGGGTTGTCCTCGGCTATTTTGGGTATCTCTATTAGTTTTTCGGGTTCTCCTCATCATTTTTCGTCGTCAACCAGAATTGTATGTGTTGCCACCTGTCGACTCCAGAAACGGGTTCCATATTAGCACCTTAAGAAAAGGTGATGATAGATAGAATAGGGGAAAGGGAGTGAATCAGAAAACACTCAAAAAGCGGTAAAATCCTCACCTTGGTCCCACACTCACATTGATCCCCGAACTTTCATCTCACGACGTCGCTCGAGCACTGGATATGGTTCAGGTCATGTGGGAGGAGAGTGAGGAATGAGTTGACTTAAAGTATGAATAAAAGAGGTGGTCGTAAGGAGCCGCGGACTCTGCTTTATGGAATTGAACAAGAGATTAAGATAGAGGATCGTATGTACCTTAGCGCGGGAGATTGAGATATCAGTTCAACCTTCCTTCTCTTTGGCTGGCTAATGAGGGGGAATCCAACCGATGCTAGCTTGATCAATCTGTGCAACCATTAAACAAAGAAACAAGTGAAGGGATGGATTATACTTGTGGGAAATGTAGTAACTGTAAAGAAAAAATGAGAAAGAAAGCAATTGAAACAGAACTCACCGACTTCGGGGTGAGCCTTAACCCTTTTTTATGTGTTTTTGGTTATGTAAAAATAATGCAAACTAAGCTAAAATATGTTCTAACAAATAAATAGACTAAATGAAATGAGTTAAGAAGAACTTATGAAGTGAATTGGCTTGAGTTGAAGTAGAGTTGGTTGAGGAAGGCCGATTCGGGTAGCCCTGCACCCTTCTGGTGTGACTTTGGTGCAGAGATTCTATGGATGACCCCGATGTTGGAATCAAGTGCCATTTGTTTCTATGGATGGAGAACTTGGAGAGGAAGAGATCTGTTGTTTATGACTTCCCTGAAATCTGTTCGTAAAAGCCTGATGAAAATCAGAAAGTGGACAAATATGGAAGAACAGAACTTGGATGCACGCCCTCAGTGCAGCAATCACCATGGACAGATGGCAAGTCGAAATTGAGTGCTGCCAGTTGAAAATGAAAGAGGACGAGGAGAGGAACAATTATTCTGTTGACTATATTGGCAGCAGGAGCCCCGGATTTTCTACAGAAGCCAATGAAGTTCAGATGTTGTAGAACACACGGATTGGGCTTCTCCTTCACTTCGGGATTGATCTCTCGACATCGGATCGGTTTTGGACGTCAGGACGACCTCGGGAGGGAGCTTGGATGACCTAAAAACGAACTAGGCATGGGGGTTAACCTTGGTTCGGTAGGAATAGCCCTCAATTTATAGAGAATGGAAACTAGTGCAAATAGGGGAAACTAGCCGACCGCACCCCCACTTTTCAAAGGAGGTGAGGGTGTGCAGGGCACGCCCTCCACCTGAGGGCGCGCAGGACGTGCCCTTCTATTTCAAGGTGGGTGGGGGCACATTACGCATTTCATTGCTAAAAATCACTGGAACCTTCCAAAAATTGCTAAAAATTGGACTTGACAAGATGAATGTGCCCCTGACCCGAGGGTGCAGTCAAAATAAACTATAATTAGAGTGAGAAACTTTTCAAAAATCGGTTTAAAAGGTGCTAATCGGGATAATTTCCAGTTTCCAGAAATAGACCGCACCCTTGCCTTTCAAAGGGAGCAAGGATGCGTAGGGTGTGCCCATAGTGTGAGGGCGCGGTGATTGCACCCTCCCATTTCAAGTGAGGAGGGGGCACAGTACACTCTCTCTCCTATGTACACATTCTACGGGTGGTAACTTGCAAACGGGACGTCTGATTTGGCTCCCGTTTGTTGCATTGGAAAGAGGGCATTAAACCACAACTCCTCAAGTCAGTAAACTAGTTGGTATGACTTCTAAGACGTTCAAACAGGGGTTTCTACTGGTTTACCCTCTCACGAAAAGCCGAAAAGCGCAGCAGAGATCCAAAAGGACAAGGTTCTGGTCGAGGAATCTTGGGTCGACTTGGGATGACATAAAATGATGAACGAACAAGTTTGGTATGGTAGGAAATTCTGAAATCATAAAAAAATTTAATATTAACCAGGTAAACGTGAATCGAAGCTCTGAATAGCAGGGAAACCCTAAAATCGACTGAAACGACTGTATGGCCCCGGTTTATGAAATATATGGCTAAGATCAACTTGGATGACCTTAAAAGACCCGGTGATGACCGAAAAGGCCTAACACGTGGTCCGGGATAGCCATGTCAGTATAGATCGAAAAGTTGTAACGATAGGCCGTTATAGACCAATGCCTACGAAAATGACTTCTCAGAAACCCTAAATGTTACGGAACACACGCGAGACTCCCGAGACCTTCAGGTATGGACCATTCGGGGTTGGTCATTGAGTAGGCTTTGTGTTTTCACAGTTCACACGCAGCTCTCGCTTGAAGGTTACGACATTATTCCGGAAATCATCGGTCCATTCCCAACTCACGAGGGGTCTACACCAACATCCTTAACTCATATCCATGAGGTAATCCAGATCAGATAAATGTCAAATAAAAGATATCACCAATGGAATAGGAGACTGGGGCTCTGAATCAGGCCAATTCGGTGTGTCTACATCGCCAACTTTTTTAGTCATTCCGACTATTCTAGGTCATTCTCGACCTTTTCAAACATCTCTCCACGTTTTCCAAGTTTCTCCCATTGTTTCCAATCATCAACCTGAGTTATACGGGATGCCGCCAACTTTTCTAGTTATTCTGAGTATTCCAGGTCGTCCCTAGTTTATCTAAGTACCTTTTTGGGTATTTGGCTATTTGGGTCATTCTGAAGTTTTTCGCATTGTCATCGCTTTTCTGAGTTTCGGATCACCGTCCGGGCCTTCGGTACCACTGGGAGGATAAATCAAAAGTTACAGCCCCTTACGGAAGTCACGGGATGTGTACCAGCTAGTTTACTTAATTGAGGAGCTACGTTTGGGAGCCCTCTTTCTAACCAACAAATGGGAGCTCGGGGGCACGCTCCACTCTTTCTCATGTGCACATTCCATTCGCAAGCCATAACTTGCGAATGGGAAGTGCTCAGACCGAGGGTGTGGTCAGCACGACCCCGGTCTATGGGCATGGTCGATTCCAGAAACTGGAAACCTAACCCGATTTGGACTTTTCAAACAGATTTTTTGGAAGTTTCCCTTCTTTAAAATGTTTATTTTAACCATGCTCTTAAGTCAGGGGTGTGTACATTTTATTAACCCTTTTTTTAACAATTTTTTGAAGAAATGTGCCGAACGCGCCTCTAAAGTAGGGGGGCGCTCATCGCGCCCTCAACCTGAGGGCGCGGCCTGCACGCCCCCAACTCGGGCGCATGATCGGTCAATTTATATGTTTTGCATCAGTTTTGATTCTCTATAAATTCCGGCTATTGGGGTACGATCCGGGACTCTTCTATTCGTATCCAGCTACCATAGGCTCTTCCAAACTATAAACATGCCAATTGGCCTGATTTGGAGCCATAGACTCCTTTTCCATGGGCGATACCCACTATTTGATCGTTATCTAATCCAGATCACCTTCTGGAGATGAGTTAAGGAAGTTGGTGAAGATCCCCGTAAGTTAGGATTGGACTGATGATTTTTGAAGCAATGTCGTAACCTTCAAACAAAAGCCATGCGTTAATCAAGAAAACACAAAGCCTACTCAATAACTAACCTTGAATGTTCCATAATTGAAGGTCTCGGATGTACTGTGTGACTTCTGCAACATTTAGTTTCCGTCAAGTCATTTCGGCAGGTGTTGGTCTATAACTGCATTTCGTTATGGCTTTTCGATTCGTGTGGACACCGCTATCCCGGACCACGTGTTAGGCCTTTCCGGTCATCACCGGGATATTTTGGGTCGTCCGGACCGATCCTAGCCATACATTGTCATCAACTGGGGCCACATGGGTATTTCAGTCGATTTTAGAGTTACCCAGTTATTCTCAATTTTTTCGAGGATCGTCTCACATTTACCGGGTTAATGTCACATTTTTCGATGATTTTAAATTTTTTGATCACACCAAACTTGCTCGGTTATCATTTTAAGTCATCCTGAGTTGACTTGAGATTCCTCGACTGAAATCATGCATTTTCATATTACCGCCTCTATTTTTGGCTTTTCGCAGAAGGGTAAACTGTAGTGAAAGCCTTGTGTGAACATCTTGGGAGTCATGGTGGCTAGTTTACTGACTTGAGAGATGCGGTTGAAGGCCCCCTTGCTAACGCAACAAACAAGAGCCTAATCAAGCGTACAGGTTGCAAGTTACAGCTCGTGTTGCATAGGAGTGCCCTTGGCCCCCTTGAAAGTAGAGGGTACGGTCACCACGCCCTCAATGTGATGGCACGGCTTGTGCGCCCTCAGACCGAGGCATGGTCAGCGTGCCCCCGGACTGAGGGTGAAGGCAGTTTCGAAAAATGGAAATCGCCCAGAGTAGCACCTTCTAAACTAGTTTTTAGGAAGTTTCTCCCATTAAAAACCATTCATTTTGATCGCGCCCCCGAGCCGGGGGCACGTTCATCTTATAGACAAGCCAAATTCGCCTAATTCAGAGTATAAAATCATGTTTTATAGGATAACATGTATGATTGACCTTATAATGATGCTGGGTCTTTTAAAATTGATTTGGAGCTTCGCCGAACGAAATCGGATGCTTTCTGAAGTTTTCCGCAAAAAGCCGTAATTTCTGAGCAAAAGCCACACGTAAATCGTGTAAACACAGAAATTGGCTGAATGACCAATGCCTAATGACCATGCATTGAAATTTATGGCCATATTCACACCCCGGACAAGTTTTGTTGCATACCGTGCCTTTCCGGTTTGTCGTTGGAGTCATTTTGACCTATATCAGATATTATGTTCACTGCCCTTACTTCCGGACAAAATTCTGAAGTTTTTGAGGGTTTAATGGTTGATACAATACTAGATAGAGATTATTCGGCCTATTATCTTTCCAACGCAACAAACGGCATCGAATTTTGAGTTCGGGAGTGTTCGCAATAGATTCCGGAAGAAGGACGCGTAAAAACAGTCCCATGCGCCCGGGTCCCTAGTCACATGCGCCCAGGACCCAGGACACGTGCCCATCTGCCCTACCATTGAGGCACATGACCTCGTACCCTCATTTGAGGGCACATGCGCCCAACCTTTGAGGCACGAGGGAACTAGTTTTTCATCGGGACTCTACTGCTGAACGGATGACCGGATAAGATCAAATTTTTCGAAAAATGTGCCATGCGCCCCCACTGGGAGGCACATGCGCCCCTCAGTGGGGTGCATGCGCCCTGCACCAGGGCGCATGCACCCTGGGGTAGGGCGCAAGGTGGCATATTTTTTAGTCTTGATCGCGCCGTTCGTTCTCCTATAAATTGACTCTGATTTTGGTCATTCCAAAGGTATGAGCACGACCCCCCAGGCATCTAAAGACATCCAAATACCCTCCTACATTTATTTTGTGATTTTTAGAGAGATAATTTGGAGTTTTTAGAGAGAGAGAAGTCGGTTCAAGAGAGAGGAAGGCAGTTCTGCAGGTGATTAGCCAGGTCTCTCTTCTTCATCCTCTACAGCAGCGTGTGGACATATTCTGCCCGAGATATCTTCATCAAAGTTCTTCCTCTCCAAGTTTTATTCTGTTTTCAATCAACGGCACTTGATTTTAAGGTCAGGGCTGGTCGTGACATGTGCAGAAGAAAAGTCGCGCCTGGCAGATCCTGACTACTGCTCGGCTTTTTCAACAGCACAGATTTGGCCATATCTCTCCCTATTCTACTCAGAATCTTTGTGTTCTTTTTTTTCTCTCTTTATTTAGTGATTCTACATCATATTATTATTTTTTTTACATTTTTTTACAATTTTTTTAGTCTGTTAATCCGAAAATAAAAAAGAGGGGTTAGAGATAACCCGGATATGGTCAGTTGTGTGTTCCATGTCATTTATTTACATATACTTTACTTTGTCTAGTTCTAATTATCTATTTCACTTGTTTGTTTTTCTAGTTGCATAGAACATTAAGCACCCACTGCGTTGAGGACTCTTCTTCATCGGTCGGCCGAAGAAGGAGAAGCTTTAACCCACATTCTTCACGCTAAGGTACACACGATCATCTTTCAATTTATTTTCATAAATCGGAACCCACGGTTCCTGGAAACCACATGTTTTAGTTTTATTCTTGTCACCCTCCTCCCACATGACCCGAACCGTCTCTTTGGTGATCGAGCGACGCCAAGGGATGAAAGTTCGGGGATCAATGTGAGTGTGGGACCGACGTGAGAGTTGTTTTCCATGTTTTCTCCTTTCTTTCTCATCCCCTCTTGAGGTGACGATCTGGGTTCATGGACTTCCCTAAAAAGGAGAGGACCCTATCGATTTTAGAGTCAACAGCTTTGTGGCAACCACGGTGGGACAAACAATGTCTTCAACCGTGGGTGCTTAGTGTTTTGTTTGCAACTAGTTCTAGTTCTAGACCGGTTCCCACGTGAGCCTTTCCTTCTTTACCCCTTTCTTAACTTCATGCCATCTCAAAAATTCTGATTTCACCCATCTTTCAACAGATCTGAAGTGCCCATTATGTCATTTAATTTTTGTCATTTTATTTAAACCAGTTCCCGCGTGAACCACCCTTTTCCTTTTAAACCGGTTCCTGCGCGAACCAATCTCTTTCTTTACTTCGGTTCCTACGTGAACCAAACCACTTTATTTCAGATCTATCCCCACTTGGATCATATATTTATTCACCTTTAATTGGCCCCACGTGGCCCTCTTTTGACCATTCAAACCGGCTCCCACGTGAACCACCCTTTTTTACCCAAACTCAGTTCCCGCGTGAACTACCTTAACTTTTTACCCCGGTTCCTAAGTGAACCAGCTTATTCTTACATCGGTCCCCACATGGACCACCCTTTTGCTTGGCTATCAGATCTGAACCCTCTTCTTTCCATCACTTTTCACTATCTCGATTTGGCTTACTTAAGAAACAAGTCTAGATTTTAGTTTCTAGTTGTTTGTTTAGTTTCTAGTTACTTTCCTTGTGTCATTGCTTGTTTATTTAAGTTCATGTTTTGCTTATTAATTGCTTTATTACTTGATTTCATCCTCTGCTCATTCTCTCTACCTCCTTATTTTACACTTGCTCCTCCCATTTACCCTTCCCATCCAAAACACCCTCTTGGTGGATTCTGACCTCTCTTCTGGGATATTCCTTCCTAGTTGACTTGGTTGGCTTTCATCAAGGCCTCCGTAATGCCTCATACGTGGAGTATTCCTCTTCATGATCGGGTTGGTGGTACCACTCCCCAAAACCCGAAGCATCCTATGTTACCTACACGTGGTGAGATTGTGTGAAACCAAGGTCATTGAAGATTGGAGTTAGGATCGTAACCTATTTGTTGAGAGAACAATTCTTAACAAGTCCATAAACCTAAGGTTTAATCAAAATCATTGCATAATCTTGCTTTCAAGTCTTTGCATCACTTGCTTATCAAACAAAAATTCAAACCCCTAACATTTTGCAAGATACTAAAAACCAGAAAAGAGTTCTTTGTTTGCTTTGCCAACTTGTTTGTTTTACCTTCTCCTTGAAGTTGAAAGGTAACAATGCAATTAAGGTCTGGAAGGCACGTTGGAATGATGGAACAAGCTGAACATCGAGAGCACGAGATGGGTCACCAACCAATTCTGTCAGATGGTCATGTTAATCCATTGTTTGAGTCAGAAGCGCAAGAGATCCCTCAACCATCTACTCCTCGTGATGTTGAACAACTCTTTAGGGAGTTGTCTCTCTATACCGATCCAGAAACCTATGCCAACATACAATCCATGGTGAAGGGCAAGATTGCCTCTGATCAGGCTGAAGCCAATCAAATTGCCTCATCTCCTTGTCCTATGGTTCAACCACGACTCATCCAATCACCCTTTGTTCACCCACTTATTATTCAACAATCTATGATTCAACCATCATTAACACAACCATCTATAGTTCAACCATCTGTAGTTCAACCATCTATAGTTCAACCATCATTTGTTCAGCCACCCTATTTTAAACATGTTGCTCCCCTGACCCACCAAGTCATGGGACAATCTTCAGTGAATTTGCCAAGTCATGCTCCTTAATTCCAAAATCATGTCTCTAACCACATACTCCCACCAGTAAACCGAGAACCTGCTCTCACCCAGGCCATCATGGATCAGCTCACCCAGATGAATGAACGTTATGAAGAGATGAGATGTCGCCTGGACTCCAAGTCAGTTCCTGAGATCTCTATTCTTTCTTTGCCAGTTCTCCACCTGCCACCTTCTGAACTACCAGTTTATCACCACTACAATGGTACTGTCAATCCTTTTCTCCACCTTAAAGACTTTCTCTATGAATCCTCATTCTGGAAAGATGATCGTACGGTTCTTGCTTTCTTATTCCGTTGATCACTAGAAGGGTTTGCATTGGAATGGTTCTACTCGCTCGACTCCTTTGAGGCAGGAGACTTTAATGTTGTCAAAACCAAATTCTTGCGAAGATACAGAGACTGGGTGGCACCATCATGCTCTATTACAGACTTGATTGCTGAGAAGATGAAGCCCGAAAAGGACTTCATAAAGTTTGCTGATCGCTGGAGGGGAATGGCAGAGAAATTGACATATGTGATTTCTGAAGGGGAACATGTAAAGATGCTTATCGGCAACACTACACCTGCCTTGAGGAATGTATTGATCATGCACCGTCCTACCACCATGAATGAACTCTTTGACAGTGCTCGATACTTGCAAGCCCACTTTAAAGATGCCGCAATGATAAACCCTTTTGATCCCAAACCTAGAAACTTCAGGAAAACACTCTCTTCACCAGTTGGGCCTACAACCGAGGGAGTGGTCAACAACGAAGCTATAAACATTGTGGGGAACCAGGAAGGGAACCGTCAAAATCAGTTCAGAAACCCACCACAAAACCTTTCCTATTACTACCAACAACTCCCTTACTCCTTGACCAACATCTTCAATATACTCATGGCCGAAAAACAGTTGGAATTGCTCAAGGAAAGAGAGGTTTGGCCAGTAAATGCAGATATGTCCTGATACTATGCTTACCACCGGTGTCCTGGTCACAGTGTTGAAGTGTGTTTTCAATTCAAGGATTACATCCATGATCTGAATGACCAAGGAAGCATTGATTGGGTCCAAATGGGGGAATGCATACAGGCAATGAAGGCTAGGCAGCAGCAGTGGTAGCATCCACCGGCTCAACCTCAACAATAACCAGGCTTGGTGATTGTTCAGAATCCACTCCCATTACATGCTCCCGCTCCAACACCGGCACCAGCACATCCAAACCCAGGAATTGGTCTAGTACACTCCAATGTCCAGGGAGATGCCAGCCGTGCTCAAGGTTGGCAACTAAAAAGCCACAATACAATCATGCCTGTCAACCCGGCTAGGCCTCCTGCTAGGAACCCTCCTAGACAAATAATTCGTGCACCTTCTACTCCACAACTACCACAAAGCTCAATAACCCAACCATTGGCCGCCACTTCTTCTCGCCGACCCATCATTAGGCCAGCCCCCTCCTTAACTACTTCTCCTTCAACCATTGCTACACACCGGCCCTTGCTCATCCGACCACCACAATCACCACCAAACCTGAACCCCCCAGCCTATGAGCTCTGTCACTCCAAAATCCCAACCCGTCATACAACCAACTCCACAACCTACACCCTGGCCTCTTCTTATCAGGCCATTGTAGACACGCCAAATTGGCCTGATTCGGAGCCCTAGACTCTTATTCCATAGGCGATATCTTTTATTTGACCGTTATCTGATCCGGACTACCTCGTGGAGATGAGCTAAGGACATTGGTGGAGCCACCCCTTGTTAGTTGAGAATGGACCAATGATTTCCGAAATATTGCCGTAACCTTCAAGCGAGAGCCACACGTGAACTGTAAAAACACGAAGACCGCTCGATGACCGACCTTGAATGGTTCATAATTAAAGGTCTCGGGAGTCCCGCATGTGTTTCGTAACATTCAGGGTTTCCGAGAAGTCATTTCGGTAGGCATCAGTCAATGACGGCTTTCGTTATGGCTTTTTCGATCTGTGCTGACACGGCTATCCCGGACCACATGTTAGGCCTTTCCGGCCATCACTGGGTCTTTTCAGGTCATCCGGGTCGATTCTAGCCGAATATTTTTATCAATCGGGGCTATACGGCCATTTCGGTCAATTTTAGTGTTTCGCAGCTTTTACGGCTTTCGATTCACGTTTACCGGGTTAATCTCAAATTTTCAATGACTTCGGGTTGTCCGATTATTCCGAACTTGTTCGGTCATCATTTTAAGTCATCCCGAGTTGACCCGAGATTTCTCGATCGGAACCGTGCTCTTTCGGATCTTCGCCCCGGGTTTCGGCTTTCCGCGAGAGGGTAAACCGGTAGAAAGCCCCGTGCGAACATCTCGTGAGTCATACTGGCTGGTTTACCGACTTGAGGAGGTGCGGTTGAAGGCACTCTTTCCAATGCGACAAACGGGAGCCGAATCGGACATCCCATTTGCAAGATATGGCTCGCGGAACACGCGCGCAGGAGAGAGAGTGTACCGCGCACCCGCTCCGCTTGAAAGGGGAGGGCGCGCCCTGCGCGCCCTCAACCCAAGGGCGCGCCCTGCGCGCCCTCAAACTGGGGGCGCGCCCTGCGCGCCCCCGGTTCTTTTGAAAGGCGAGGGCGCGGTCAGTTGCTTTAAATCGCAAATTACCACGATTAGCACCTTCTAAACCGGATTTTTGGAAGGTTTCCGGGGAGGATTTTCGATCATTTGTACCGCGCCCCCGGTTCGGGGGCGCGTTACGTATGTCAAGTCGATTTTTAGCAATTTCCGGAAGTTTCCGTCGATTTTTAGCAGTGAGACGCGTAACGCGCCCCCGCCCTCTTTGAAACAGGGGGGCGTGTAGACCACGCCCCCGAATTGGGGGCGCGCCCTGCGCGCCCTTGGTTTGAGGGCGTGCCCTGCGCGTCCTCGTCTCCTTTGAAACTCGGGGGCGCGGTCTGTCCAGTTTCTAAATTTTGCACCGTCTCCCTTCCCATATAAATTGAGGGCCATTCTCAGCGACCCAAGGTTAATCCCTGGTGCCTAGCTTGTCCAGAGGTCGTCCAAGCTCTTCTCCAAAGCCGTCCCAACGTCCAAAGGCGATCCGAAGTAAAGAAATCGATCCCGAGGTGAAGGAGAAGGCTCGATCCGGGAGTTCTACATCAACCATGTTCATCGACTTCTGCAGAAAATCCGGGGCTCCTTTTTCAAAAGTCATCAACATAGAAGTCTTTTCGCTCTCTGTCCACTTTCATCTCCAACTGACGGCACTTAATTCCGACTTTCCGTTTATTCGTGACGATTGCTGCATTGGGAGCGCGCATCCAGTTTCTGTTTTCGATATCCGCCCACTTTCAGAATTTTTACTGACTTATAAAGGAGGATTTCGGATAAGTCATCAACATTGGAACTCTTATTCTCTGAGTTCTCCGTCTACTCCAACAAACAAAACTCGATTCTGACATCGGGGTCGTCCGTAGCCTCCCCTGCACCGAAGTCACGCCAGAAGGGTGCAAAGCTACCCGAACCGGCCTTTTCTCAACCAACTCGGCTTCAACTCAAGCCGATCCGTTCCATAAGCTTTCTCAACTCACTTAACTCAGTTCATTTACTTTTTTAAAGCATTTTTCAGTTTATTTGCATCATTTTTACATAATAAAAAAATACAAAAAAAGGGGTTAAGGCTCACCCCAATCCGGTGAGTTCGATTCCGATTGCTTCTGTCTCATCTTTTTACTACAGTTACTACACCTCCCATAGTTCTAATTATTTTCTTCACTTGGTTTATTTTTCTAGTTGCACAGGTTGAACAAGCTAGCATTGATTGGAGACTCTTCTTCCTCGGCCGGCCGAAGAAGAAGAAGGTTGAACCCATATCCCGATCTCCCACGCTAAGGTACACGGTCAACTCAACTCAACTTCTTAATTTTTCATCCCATAAATCGGAGCCCGCGGCTCCTGGCGACCACATTTCTCATGCTTTAATTTCATCTCCTCCTCACTCTCCTCCCACATGACCCGAACCATCTCCGGTGCTCGAGCGACGCCGTGAGATGAAAGTTCGGGGATCAATGTGAGTGTGGGATCGAGATAAGGACATTTTACCACTTTCTGAGTGTTTTCAATTCACTCCCCTTTTTTTCCTAATTCCATTCTATCTTTCACCTTTTATTGAGGTGCCGATACGGAACCCGTTTCTGGAGTCGACAGCTTTTTGGCGACCACGGTGGGACAACCAATGTCTTCAACCGTGCTAGCTCGATTGATCCGTGCAACTAGTTGTTTTCCGACTTGGTTCCCGCGTGAACCGGCTTGTCCTTTACCCTTTTCCATGTCAATTTACCTTTAAAAACTTGCTGATTACTCTTCCTTTAATATTGTCCCCCATGTGGACTTGATTTCTTGTCTTTAATTTCAGCCCGGTTCCCGCGTGAACCACTTTTCTTCTTATAAACCGGTTTCCGCGTGAACCACCTTTCTTTTCCAACTCGGTTCCCGCGTGAACCAACTTACTTTCAGATCGGTCCCCGCGTGGACCACCCATTTGCAGCACCTTTATATTGGCCCCACGTGGCTCTCTTTTCATTTTGTCAACTCTTACACCGGTTCCCACGTGAACCACCCTTTTCTTCACAAAAACCGGTTCCCGCGTGAACCACCCCTTTTCCTTCAAAAAATAGGTTCCCGCGTGAACCACCATTCTTTTCCAACTCGGTTCCCGCGTGAACCAACTTACCTGCAGATCGGTCCCCGCGTGGACCACCCCTTTGCACCAATTAGATTGGCCCCACGTAGCCCCCCCTCTTTCCTTTTTCAATCAAACAAACCGGTTCCCGCGTGAACCACCCATTTTCCTTCAAAAACCGGTTCCCATGTGAACCACCTACCTTTTCAAAACTCGGCTCCCGCGTGAGCCACTTTATTTTCAAATCGGTCCCCGCGTGGACCATCCTTTTACCTTTACTTCAGATTTGTCCCCGCTTGAACACTCCAACACAAGCCGGTTCCCGCGTGAACCTCCTTTTAGTTGCTAGTTGCTAGTTATTTGTTTTACTTTATCATTACATGTCTTGCTTGCATTCACTTGTTTGATTTATTTAATAGCTCTCATTCATGTTTGCAAATTTATTGCTTCTTCTCCTTCTACCCTCCATTTTTCATTTTTGCATTAGCTTTGCATCGGGTACCGGACTTGTTCCGATCCGTAGGGCATTCGAGGCGGGAGCTCTCTCTCCCAACACACCCTCACCCTCCAAACACCTTCTTGGTGGATTCTTACCTCTCTTCTGGGATATTCCTTCCTAGTTGATTTGGTGGTTTCCATCAAGACCTCCGTAAGTTCCCATCCATGGAGTATTCCTCTCCGCACGATTGGGCCGGTTGTACCACTTTCCCAAAACCCGAAGAACCCAAGTACCTACTTGTGGTGAATGAGTGATAACCTTAGGTCTTGAAGATTGATGCAATAGGAACCATACCCAATTTGAGTGAACAATTGCTAACAATCTATCTAATCTAAGGTTTCAACCCAATAATTGTCGAGTAGTCATTTTAAAACCTTGTTTGCATAACTTGCTTGCTCACAACAATTGAAAATAAAAAAATTCTCTTTCAAAACACCTAAAAAAAATCCCTTTAATTTTTATGTTCAACTTGCTTGCCAAACAACCAAATTAAAACCAAATCAAATCAAACAAACAACCATAACCAAACAAAAAAAAACTCTCTTTGCATTTACACCCTTCATTTGCTTTCTTTCAACCATTTTGTAAGGAAATTTGACAGGATGCCCACTCTAAGGTCCGGAAGACATGTCGGGATGTCGGACTACTACGGCCAAGAAGAGGAGTACGAGATGGGTCACTACGAGCTTCAGCAACCCGTGGTCCAACCAGAGGGCCATGTCAACGCCGTCAGGGAGCCAGATATTCAAAATCCTACTCATCAACCTGCATCACGTAGCATGGAGCAACTCCTCCAAGGTCTATCTCTTCATCTAGACCCCGAATCTTTTTCGCTTGTGCAATCCTTGACAAAGGGCAAGATGCCCGCCACTCATGATCCGGTCGAGGGAAATCAAGCCCCCTCACCACCTCAATCAGCAGTCAGGCCCCAAATTATCTCCTCTCCTGGGCAACCCTGCCGTGTCTCCACTCACCCTATTATGGGGCATTCACATAATTATGTTCCAATTCCTGTTTCCAACCTACCTCCTCCAACTCAGCCACCTAAACACTTTGCTCCCGTGGCTCAGGAATCCAGCCTCACCCAGGTGTTAATGAACAAAATCAACCAGATGGATGAGTGCTTCGAAGATATGAGGCACCGCCTCGATTCTAAAGCCATCCCTGAAATATCTGTCCCATCCTTCCCAGTTCTACACCTTCCTCCTTCAGAGATACCCGTCTTCCAACGTTACAACGGGACTGGTAATCCTTTCAACCATCTAAAGAGCTTTCTCTATGACTCCTCATTCTGGAAAAATGACCGCAAAGCCCTTGCCTTCCTATTCCGTCGGTCATTGGATGGATCCGCCCTTGACTGGTTCTATTCTCTTGATTCCATTGAGGCGGCAGATTTCGACATTGTCAAGACGAAGTTTCTACAGAGGTACAAGGATCGGGTGGGGCCAGCCTACTCGATAACTGATTTGATTGCTGAAAAGATAAGGCCGGATGAGGACTTTGCTAGATTTGCTGATCGGTGGAGGGGAATGGCTGAGAGGCTAGTAGATACCATCTCAGAGGGGGAGCAGGTGAGGATGCTCATAGGGAACACCATGCCCAACCTTTGCAACCTCCTGATCATGCACCGCCCAACAACCATGAGTGAGTTGTGTGATAGCGCCCGCTACCTCCAAGCCCACTTTAAGGATGCATCCATGATCAACCCGTTCGACACCAAGCCCCGTAATACTAGAAAGCCTACACCTGTAGGACCCACCACCGAAGGGGTAGTGAAAAATGAGAGCATCAATGCCATGGGTAACCAGGGTGGGTACCGTCAAAGCCAATACCATAACCCACCACCCAATCAACAATACCGCCCAGCTCCTCAACCAGCTCCTCAGCCCCAGCAGCAACTTGCATACAACCAAGCACCACCACAGCAACCCACCTACAACCGAGCGCCCCAGCAACCAAATGCCTACAACCGAGCGCCCCAGCCACCAAATGCCTACAACCAAGCGCCTCAACAACAACATGTCTACAACCGACCCCAACCACAACAACAAGCTTACAACCAAGTGCCACCACCAGCCAACCGACTTAGGAAGGGGGGACCCAAGAGAGAATACTATCCTCAACTGCCATTCCCCCTCACCGATATCTTTAATGCATTGATGGCTGAACAGCAGTTGGAACTTCCAAAGGAGAGAGAAGGATGGCTGGCCACTGTTGACATGACAAAATACTGCGCTTACCATCGGTATCCTGGGCACACGGTGGATGTCTGTTTCCAGTTTAAAGATTACATTCATGACCTCAACGATCAGGGGAACATTGACTGGGCACAGATGGGAGAGTCTATTCAAGCAATGAAGGCACGTCAGAATCAACCGCGGCGACAACAAGTACAACAGCAGCTCGGCCAGGGCATAGTCCAAGATCTGCTCCCGGTACATGCACCCATACAAGTGTAGACACGCCAAATTCGCCTAATTTAGAGCATAAAACTCGTTTTTTATAGGGTAACATGTGTGATTGATCTTATAATGATACCGGGTCTTTTTAAGTTAATTTGGAGCTTCGCCGAACAAAATCGGATGCTTTCCGAAGTTTTCCGCAAAAAGCCATAATTTCCAAGCGAAAGCCACACGTAAATCATGTAAACATAGAAATTGGCTGAATGACCAATGCCTAATGATCATGCATTGAAGGTTATGGTCATATTTACACCCCGGACAAGTTTTGTTGCATACCATGCCTTTCCGGTTTGCCGTCGGAGTCATTTTTGACCTGTATCGGATCTTCTGTTCAATGCCCTAACTTCCGGACAAAATTATGAAACTTTTGAGGGTGTGATAGCTGATCCGATGCCATATAAAGCTTCTTCGGCCTGTTATCTTTCTAACACAACAAACGGCGTCGAATTCCGAGTTCGGGAGTGTTCGCAATGGCTTCCGGAAGAAGGACGCGCAAAACCAGTCCCATGCGCCCGGGTTCCTGGTCACATGCGCCCGGGACCCAGGGCACGTGCCCATGCGCCCTATCAATGAGGTACCTGACCTCGTGCCCTCACATGAGGGCACATGTGCCCCACCTTTGAGACACGTGGGAACCAGTTTTTCCCCCGGACTCTACCGCTCAACTGACGGACCGGATAAGATCAAAATTTTATGAGAAGATAAGATGTGCCCTCACTGGGGGGCACATGCGCCCCTCAGTGGGGCGCATGCGCCTGGCACCAGGGCGCATGCGCCTGGCACCATGGCGCATTTATCCCTATTTTTTAGCTTTGATAAGATTGCCTGTTCTCCTATAAATGGACTCTGATTCTGGTCGTTCCAGAGGCATGAGCACGACCCCCCAGGCATCTCAAGACGTCCTAGCACCCTCCTGCATTGATTTTATGATTTTTAGAGAGAGAATTTTGTGTTTTAGAGAGAGAAAAGTCGGTTCAAGAGAGAGGAAGGTTGTTCTGCAGGTGATCAGCCATGTCTTCAACCATGTCTTTCTTCTTTGGCCTCTACAGCAGTGTGTGGACGTCTGCTTCCTGAGCTCTCTTCATAAAAGTTCTTCCTCTCCAAGTCTTCTTGAGTTTACAATCGACGGAACTTGATTCTGAGGTTGGGGCTTGTCGTGACTAGCGCAGAAGCAAAGTCGCGCTTGTCAGATCCTGGACTGCTGCTCTGCTTTTTCGACAACACAGATTTGGCTATATCTTCCTCTATTCAACTCAGAATCTTTCAATTCTTTTTCCTACGTCTTTATTTAGTGATTATCCATCCTCCTATCATTTTTTTACATTTTTTTGAATTAATTTTACTCTGTTAATCCGAAAAATAAAAAAAGGGGGGTTAGAGATAACCCGAATCCGGTCAGTTTCTAGTCAATTGTGTGTTTTATGTCAATCTCTTTACATATACTCCACTTTGTCTAGTTCTAATTGTCTATTTCACTTGTTTATTTGTCTAGTTGCACATAATATCAAGCACCCACACGTTGAGGACTCTTCTTCATCGGCCGGCCGAAGAAGGAGAAGCTTAAACTCACACTCTTCACGCTAAGGTACACACGGTCATCTTTCATTTTAATTCTATAAATCGGAACCCACGGTTCCTGGCGACCACGTTTATTTCTTCTCACCCTACTCCCACATGACCCGAACCGTCTCTTTGGTGATCGAGCGACGCCAAGGGATGAAAGTTCGGGGATCAATGTGAGTGTGGGACCAAGGTGAGATTTGCTTTCCGATGTTTTTATTCCTTTCCTTTCTCATCCCCTCTTGAGGTGACGATCTGGGTTCACGGACTTCCCTGAAAAGGAGAGGACCCCGTCAAATTTTCAGAGTCGACAGCTTTGTGGCGACCACGGTGGGACAAGCAATGTGTTTAACCGTGGGTGCTAAGTGTTTTGTTTGCAACTAGTTCTAGTTCTAGACCGCTTCCCACGTGAGCCTTTCCTTCTTTCCACCTCTCTTAAACTTCATGCCATCTCATAATTTCTTATTTCACCCATCTTTCATCAGATCTGAAGTGCCAAGTATGCCATTTAATTTCTGCATGTTATTTAAACCGGTTCCCACGTGAACCACCCTTTTCCTTTTAAACCGGTTCCCACGTGAACCAATCTCTTTCTTTACTTCGGTTCCCACGTGAACCAAACCACTTTCCTTCAGATCTATCCCCACTTGGATCAGATCTTTATTCACCTTTAATTGGCCCCACGTGGCCCTCTTTTGACCATTCAAACTGGTTCCCACGTGAACCACCCCCTTTTACCCAAAACCGGTTCCCGCGTGAACCACCTTTACCTTTTACCCCAGTTCCCACATCGGTCCCCACGTAGGACCACCCTTTGGCTTGGCGATCAGATCTGAACCCTCTTCTTTCCATAACCTTTTCACTATCTCCATTTGGCTCACATAAGAAACAAGTCTAGATTCTAGTTTCTAGTTGCTTGTCTAGTTTCTAATTGCTTGTCTGGTGTTGATTGCCTGTTTATTTAAGTTCATGTTTTGCTCATTACTTGCTTTATTACTTGATTGCATTCTCTGCTCCATCTCTCTACCTCCTTCTTTTACACTTTTTTTAGGCGGGAGCTCACTCTCCCATTTATCCCTCTAATCCAAAACACCCTCTTGGTGGATTCTGACCTCTCTTCTGGGATATTCCTTCCTTGTTGACTTGGTTGGCTTTCATCAAGGCCTCCGTAATTCCTCATACGTGGAGTATTCCTCTTCGCGATCGGGTTGGTTGTACCACTCCCCAAAACCCGAAGCATCCTATGTTACCTACACGTGGTGAGATTGTGTGAAACCTAGGTCATTGGAGATTGGAGTTAGGATCCTAACCCATTTGTTGAGAGAACAATTCTTAACAAATCCATAAACCTAAGGTTTAATCAAAATCATTGCGTAATTTTGCTTTCAAGTCTTTGCATCACTTGCTTGTCAAACAAAAATTCAAACCTCTAACTTTTTGCAAAATACTAAAAAAAATAAAATTCTTTATTTACTTTGTCAATTTATTTGTTTTCTCCTTGAAGTTCAATGCAATTAAGGTCTGGAAGACACGTTGGAATGGTGGAACAAGCTGAATATCGAGAGCACGAGATGGGTCATCAACCAAATCCGTCAGATGGTCGTGTTAATCCATTGTTTGAGTCAGAAGCGCAAGAGGTCCCTCAACCATCTGCTCCTCATGATGTTGAACAACTCTTTAGAGAGTTGTCTCTCTATACCGACCCAGAAACCTATGCCCATATACAATCCAGGGTGAAGGGAAAAATTGCTTCAGATCAGGCTGAAACCAATCAAGTTGCCTTATCTCCTCGTCCTCTGGTTCGACCACCACTCATTCAATCACCCTTTGTTCAACCACCTGTTGTTCAAAAATCCATGATTCAACCATCATTGGCACTAGCACAACCATCTGTAGTTCAACCCTCTCTAGTTCAACCATCTGTTGTCCAACCCTCATTTGTTCAGCCATCTTATTTCAACCATGTTGCTCCCTTGACCCATCAAGTCATGGGACAATCTTCAGTGAATTTGCCAAGTCATGCTCCTCAATTTCAGAACCATGTCTCTAACCACATACCCCCTCCAGTAAACCAAGAACCTGCTCTCACCCAGGCAATCATGGATCAGCTCACCCAGATGAATAAACGTTATGAAGAGCTGAGATGTCGCCTGGACTCCAAGTCAGTGCCTGAAATCTCCATCCCTTCTCTGCCAGTACTACACTTGCCACCTTCTGAGCTACCAGTTTATCGCCGCTACAATGGTACTGGCAACCCTTTTCTCCACCTTAAGGATTTTCTCTATGAATCCTCATTCTGGAAAGATGATCGTAGGGTTCTTGCTTTCTTGTTCCGTCGATCACTAGAAGGGTCTGCATTGGAATGGTTCTACTCACTCGACTCCTTTGAGGCAGGAGACTTCGACATTGTCAAGACCAAATTCTTGCAAAGATACAGAGACCGGGTGGCACCAGCATGCTCCATCACGGATTTGATTGCGGAGAAGATGAAGCCCGAAGAGGACTTCATAAAGTTTGCCGATCGCCGGAGGGGAATGGCGAGAGAAATTGACGGATGTTATTTACGAAGGGGAACAAGTGAAGATGCTCATTGGCAACACTACACCTGCCTTGAGGAATGTCTTGATCATGCACCGTCCTACCACAATGAATGAACTCTATGACAGTGCCCGATACTTGCAAGCCCACTTCAAGAATGCCACAATGATAAACCCTTTCGATCCTAAAACTAGAAACCTCAGGAAAACCCCCTTTGCACCAGTTGGGCCTACAACTGAGGGAGTGGTCAACAACGAAGCTATAAACATTGTGGGGAACCAGGGAGGGAACCGTCAAAACCAGTACAGAAACCCACCACAGAACCCTTCCTATTACTCACCTCAGCAACAAGTTAGGCCACAACAACCACGACAACCACAACAACCCCCTCAGCCAGTAGCACAACCCCAGCAACCTCGTCAACCTACCTACAATAGGGCACCGCCACCACCCAATCAGGCACTACAAAGGGGAGGTCCTAGGAGAGAGAACTACCAGCAACTCCCTTACTCCTTAATCGACATCTTCAATGTACTCATGGTGGAGAAACAGTTGGAATTGCCCAAGGAAAGAGAGGTTTGGCCAGTAAACGCAGATATGTCCCGATACTGTGCTTACCACCGGTGTCCTGGTCACACTGTAGAAGTGTGCTTTCAATTCAAGGATTACATCCACGATCTGAATGACCAAGGCAGCATTGATTGGGTCCAAATGGGGGAATGCATACAAGCTATGAAGGCTAGGCAGCAGCAGCGGCAACGTCCACCGGCTCAACCTCAACAACAACCTGGCTTGGGGATTGTCCAGAATCCGCTCCCATTACATGCTCCCGCTCCAGCACCGGCACCAGCACATCCAAACCCAGGAATTGGTCTAGTACACTCCATTGCCCAGGGAGATGCCGATCGTGCTCAAGGTTGGCAACTAGAAAGCCACAATACAACCATGCCTGTCAACCCGGCTAGGCCTCCTGCTAGGAACCCTCCTAGACAAATAATCCGTGCACCTGCTACTCTAAAACTACCACAAAGCTCAATAACCCAACCACTGGCCGCCACTTCTTCTCGCCGGCCCATCATTAGGCCAGCCCCCTCTCTAACTATGCCTCCTTCAACCATTGCTACACACCGGCCCTTGCTCATCCGACCACCACAATCATCACCAAACCTGAACCCCCAGCCTACGAGCTCTACCACTCCAAAACCCCAACCTATCATACCACCACAACCTACACCTTCATCAACCACTCCTGCACCCCGGCCTCTTCTTATTAGGCCACCGGTATCACCATCATTACCACCTACAATTCCTACCCCTCTACCAACTAACCCAATCATCCTTGAACCACCGATCCCATTACCTACCATACTTGCACCTACAACACCTGTTCCACCACAACCCACCCCAGTTAACCTGTCACCTCTACCCGACCGCCAAATAGCCCCGGTGCTTCGGAGTGGGAGGATGTTCCAGCGGCTCTTTCCCCAAGCTGGAACTCAACCGCAAGAGCCAGTGGAGGAGGAACAAGTAGAAGAACCATTGCCAGGCACAGCCTATGATCTGTTAAAACATTTGGATAAGACACCAGCCCGTATTTCTATACTTGAGTTGATCAAAAGATCAAAAGTGCACAGGAGATTCTACAACAGTACTTACAAAGGGTCATGGTGAGTGAAGATCTCCCACCTGAAAAGATAACTACAGTGTTAGCCCCTAGAAGTGAGCACCCAACACTCACTTTCTCTCAGGAAGAATTAGCAGATCCAGACTTTAGGAGATATGCTTTGCATGTGGCTGTTATCATCTGCAATGTCGAAGTAAAATCATGTTTGGTTGACACCGGAGCTTCTATCAACGTTATGCCGCCAGAAACTTTGCAGTTGTGCGGTATTTCTGAGCAAGAAATCAAGCCATCTTGTGCCATGGTGACAGCCTATGATAACTCCAAGAAGTCTGCACGTGGGGTGGTCACATTAGAAGTCAAACTTGGACCATGTACAGTTACAACAGATTTTCATGTTCTAGAATTAGATCCAACATTTCGGGCTATACTTGGGAGGCCATACTTGGAGGCAATAGGAGCTGTGGCTTCAACAAACCACCAGTGCATAAAATTTCCCTTTAAAGGACAGGTGGTCAAGGTGACTAGCATGCCTATAAGGGACGAGCTGAACAATGCTTCTTTACCCCTAGGTCTGTCAATACAACCCCAGATCTCAGTGGGAGAATTGCCAGAAGTCAGATGCATGACCGCCTCTCTACCAGACACACTGGGATGGCGGATGATGATGAAACTGGGCTATCAGCCTGGAAGAGGTTTAGGCAAGGATCTTCAAGGGATCACTCAGCCAATTGAAACTGTGAAAAGGCCACGCAGGAAGGGGTTGGGATATGAAGAGGGTTCCATCCCAAGGAGGATCTTCCAGCCAGGATATGCCATGGGGCTCCACACCTTCTTTATCAAAGGGGAGACCATGATGATGGCTGAAGATGGCAAGAGTTCCATGATGACTGTCAAGAGAAGGAAGGCTCCAGATGAAGAAGAATAAGACTTGGAAGACATGTGCTTATCTTTGACTCGTCTATTCTCAAGTGGGGAAGAGTATCAAGAACCACCCAAGGGCAGACCAATCTTGGATCATCTAGTTAAGCATGTTACCCAAGTCAAAACCATTCCACGAGGCCCAAATACAACAAACCCATGTTTAAACCTCGTGCCGTTGTTTCTAGATCTTTTGGATGGGCTTCAGGGCCCACTTACCCACTTTGGGCCCATGTGCCCTCTTCAACCTTCCACTCTTATTGGGCCAGCTTGCCCATTTGCTTCCCTTATCAACTTCAGAACTGAGGGCTTTTCTCAACATGGGCTCACATGCCCATTTATTTCTGAAATTGGGTCCACGTACCCGTTTACTTTTTTCATCAATTTTGGACCCATGTGTCCACTTTCTGTTACTATTGGGCCCACGAGCCCCTTTTTCCCCTTTATTCTTAAATTTTTCTCTCTATTAATTCAGTCATCTTCTAGCAAGCCTCGAGTCACTCAGACTCATTCTATCTTTTTACTTGAAATTTCCAAAACGTCTTCTCTGAAACTCATATTTCCATCGAGGAGACGTCTCTACTCATCCCAGAGGGTACTCCCATTCAGGGTTCCCCCTTTTCTGAATCATTGATCGATTTGCTCGATCCTCCCTCCACTGTAAATACCACCTTTCCAGCTTTATCTTCAGTAGGTCAAGTTAGGTTAGGAAATAGGAAAGTCAGAGGTAAAGGAGTCCAAACAGATATCTGCCACAATTGGCATAGAAATGTGTAGACAGTCTTGACTGATCGGTTAGGGCGATGGCAGAGTTTCCTATCCCAATTTGATATCACTTATGTCCCACAGAAGGCAATTAAAGGCTATGCTATTGCTGAACACCTTGCCCATCATCCCATACCCGTCTTTGACCCAGTCCGGTCGGAGTTCCCGGATGACGAACTAATGTCAGTCCGATCTTCCAATCTTTGGACATTATATTTTGACGGGGCTCTGAACTCTCATGGTAGAGGGATAGGTATTGTCCTTCTGTCACCTGAAGGTGTCACCATTCCACAGGCTTTTCAGCTTAACTTTCCAGCAACCAACAACATAGCTGAGTATGAAGCCTTGCTGGTCGGGCTGGAGGCCGCTCATTTCCATGGTGCCACCGAACTGAGGGTGATAGGTGATAGTCAATTGATCCTACGCCAACTCCTATCCAAGTATCAAACCTCTCATCCAAACCTCAAGCCCTACCAGGAGCTCACCACCTGCTACATCAAGCTATTCTTCAAACTCACCTTTGTTCATGTCCCCCGCTCTCAGAATATCCTCGCCGATGCCTTAGCTTCACTAGCTTCATCTCTATCTGTCCCGCTAGGCAGGCAAGTGCGAACTATCCACATCTGTAAGAGAACAATTCCAGCAATTGAGGATGGACGTTTTTTGAAGGTTAAGGAGAGATTCAACAGAAAAGAATACTTGGAACATAAAGAAGAAATCTCCTTGATTGAGTTTGAAGAATTAGAAGAAGGTGAGAGACCTTGGTATGACGATATTGCGAGGTATTGTCAAGATCAGTCATATCCGCCTGGAACAACCACCAAGGAAAAGAAGGCAATCAGAAGAGTATCCCACAGGTATACAATCCTAGGAGGAGTGCTCTATAAGAGAAGCCTAAGTGGAATCTTACTCAGATGTCTTGATGAATAAGAAGCTGAGTTGGTGCTGAAGGAAGCACATTCTGGAGTGTGTGGTGGTCATGTGAATGCCCAAGCCCTTGCTAAGAAAATCATCCGGCAAGGGTATTATTGGCCAACTCTAGAAGAAGACTGCTCCATCTTTGTCCGGCATTGTCATTCATGTCAACTCCATGCCGACAAGATTCACTCTCCCGCATCTTCCCTTCATCCAATTCATGCCCCATGGCCTTTCGCCATGTGGGCTTTTCATATCATTGGCCCCTTGAGTGACCTCAACCTCGAAATGCGCTCAAAATCATTCATTCTGACGGCAACGGAGTACTTCACAAAGTGGGCTGAAGCGTAAGCATTCGTGGAGATTAAAGCGTCAACAGTTTGCTCCTTCATCAAGCGCAACATTCTGGCAAGGTTCGGGATCCCCAGCGACATTGTCACCGACAACGGGCCACAATTTATTTCTCAAGATCTGCGTGATCTTTGCAACAGGTATTGCATTTCATTGCATCATTCATCACCATACTATCCTCAAGGCAATGGTCAAGCAGAAGCCACCAACAAAACCTTAATCAAAATCATCAAGAAATCTTATAAGTCTAGCAAGTTTGCCGACTGGCCTGATAAGCTTGTAGATGCTCTATGGGCTTATCGTACTTCTGTAAGGACTCCCACTGGACAAACCCCGTATGCTTTGGCATATGGGTTGGAAGCAGTGGTCCCTTACGAAGTATTACTTCAATCTCTCCGAGTTCAGCTCGACAGGGATATTCCTGTTGATGAGAGAAGAGAATCTCTCCTTGCACAGCTTGAACTCTTGGATGAAAGAAGGCTAGCTGCCGCCGAGCATGCCCGGACTTATCAGAATAGACTCAAAAGGTTTTATCAAAAGAGGGTGGTCGAGAGAAAATTCGAGATCGGTGAGATGGTAGTCAAACGCATATTCGTTAAGCCAGGGGGTCCACGCTCCAAGTTGCAACCTAACTGGGAAGGGCCTTTTGTAATCACTGAAAAGTATCTAGGTAATGCATATGAATTGACTAATGCAGATGGAGAAAAATTAAATCATCCTTGGAATGGAGTTTACCTCAAAAAAGTACTTTCCATAAAAATGGAGAAATCACTGGTATATAATCTCAAGTCATCGATCCTAGGTTGTTCGTGAGAAGTCAAGGGTAGGTACCATCCTACACACACAACACTTCCCGATCCTAGAATCTGGACAACCCGACACTTGCAAAAGGCAAGGCAGAAATCTAGAAATGGAAGGAGTACCCTTACCCTATTCTCTTCTACTCGGTCCAAGATAGGGAGAGAAGATTAGAGAGGGGTAGTATCGAAAACACTTGCCACCCTAGTAGGAGGCCGTCTGAGAGGGTACAAAAGGGTGCCAAAAGATGGGCAATGAACCCCTCAGGTTAGAAAAAAAATGATCAACCTGTCTGAATGAGTACCCAGAATGATAGTCATGGCAAATGGCAGTAAAAGATGGGCAATGTCCCCACGGGTCAAAAACCTGTCCAAATATGTGCCACATAGAAAAGAGCAAAAAAAGAAAGAAAAACTCAAAGAGGCCGAACCCCAATGGGTAATTTGAGTGAGAGTAGAGAAATCCCTCTCAACATCTTCAAACCCTATAAAGGACTTCCTCTGTACTCTTCCTCCTTAAACCCCTAGGGAACGGTAAACCGACCAAATCCAGGTGGAATCCAAGCCGATCAAAGGAAGAAGGTTAGAAGGATTCTAGGTAGGGAACTTTATTTTTGCACGTGGCATCTACCACTTGAGTCTTGACAAACTCCAAAGACCGATGAACTATCTCAAATACCAGCATTTTCTCCACAAAAAAATTGCATATTTCAAAATTCAAAAAAAATGCAAATTTCAAAAACCCAAAAAATGCATATTTCAAAAAAACAAAAAAATTGGATATTTCAAAAACCCAAAAAAATTTTGAATATTTCAAAAATTCAAAAAAAAAACACATACTTCAAAAAAATCCAAAAAAAGTTGAATACTTTTGAAAATCCAAATGATTGTTTTCAAGAAAACCCAAAAAAAAATTTTTTTTGCTTAGTCATGATCATTGCCTTAGTTGCATCCATGCTTATTTGATTGTCGTGCATATTTTCATTTCTGCATTGCATATCCATTTTTACTTTAATTACCTTGTTAAGAAGGCTCTTCCCCTTGACCTAAGTCAAAGTTGACCATAATGGGCAAAGGGATGAGTCATGGTGAAGATCTAATCCCCTTTTATCAAGTGTTACAGGCATTTCAATACAGGAGAGGAGAGGATTCACACCATGACAGGTAAGTTCTCTTAACCCTTACCCCTATTTCATTTAGGTCATTTGTTTTATTCCACCTTGTTAAGAAGGCTCCTCCCTTTGACTCAAAATCAAGGCATACGATATACAGGCAAAGGGATGAGTAATGATGAAAATTTAATCATTTTCATTAAGTATTTTCAAGAGCTGAAGAAGCAAAAGGAGAAGGGCAATCAGGTAGAATTTTTTCTGAAAAAATAAAAAAATAAAAATTGGCCTCAGGGCGCATGTGCCCTCATCTGGGGGCACATGGCCAGGTGCCCCCGATCGGGGGCACATGGACAAAAAAATTCGAAAAAATTCAGAAAAATCTCAAAAATTCAGAAATTGTCTATAATGTTAAAAATGACATTTTTGATAAAGGAACCATCATTAAAAACTTTTTTTTGACATCAAATGATGGTTCAAATAGTAAAACCTTCAATTGATCATTTCATGAACTATCTGCTTCATATGACAATTCTGTCTGTTGGGTACGAACCAGAAATGTGCAGGCAACCTTTTTAGTCCTAACAGGTGAATTGGTGAAATCAATGTTCCCCAAGGAACGTCATGCCAACCTTGCCGCGAAAAGGAAGCACCACCCAGCTGAACATTCTTATGGTGTTGTATTCCGTCAGAAGGCAAGACAAGGATGGACCAGAGATGCTGATGAACCAGGCGGTCGATGCAGCTTACCTGAAGATTTCATCCTCAGCTTCTCATCAATCTCACATCACATCACCACCATCACTTCATTTTTGCACTTCACATCACTCCTACTATCTGTCACCTAGTTATGTTAGGTCCATTTGATACGTATTATATGCATTAATGTTGAAGACCTTGAGAGTGAAAATGACTGTGCCCGAGGTCCCCTTCAACAAAATCTACGACGGCTTGGTCATTTCTTCACACTCACGGATAAGCCAAAATTGAACATTGGAGGGACGATGGTTCCTAATCGGGTGTCTTGACCTCCAATAGACAATCTATATCTTCAACTATTTTCTACATGATTTTCTATGTGTTCACATCCATCTCCTTTTCTTTCTTCATCATTACCAATTCTATTTCATTATGTTTTCTCTTTCTTTTATTTCATCATGTTTTATTCTTTCTTTTATCCCTTTATGTTTTATTCCTTTCTTTTTATTCCACCATGTTTTATTCTTTCCTTTCTTTTATCCCACCGTGTCTTTTATTTTATCCCACCATGTCATATTGGTCATGCCATTGTTTCTTCTTTCCCATCATACTATGTTAGTCCCACCATTATCTTTCAATCTCACTATGGCTTAAGTCTGTTTTGTCGTTTTCCGAATACCGGGTTTTCTGCCAGAACATGATTCATAGTTTTCACGATACCCGAGCAATTTTGCTATGCTTAAACGAACCCTTTAAGAACTTGAGGTTCTTCCACTCAGAATTAAACTGAGTACTTTTGGTGAAACTTGAATGAACTTGAGATTCCAAATATGATGGATTGGTATTCTTTTCATTTTAAGATCAACTTCTCTTTTACAAAACTTTAGCCCATCACAGTACAAGAACATCGCAAAGTTCGGGATGCTGGCTGATGATGAACCTACGAATTCGAGGACTCCTCACCACGCTGAGGGTTGGCTACATCCTTTTATCCTTTATCACTTACTTTTTCATCTCTCGTGACAAGGGCATGTCTTTTACCAGTCAATTATATGAGGTTTTGATAGAACATGAAAGCGATCTACAATACTCAGAGAGATTCATTTTGCTGGATCGGGTAGATAAGCGTGTCTATATCTACACCTTGATGCCACCTTTTCAGTCCATCACCATTCCATTTCACTACATTTATTTACGCTCACTTGCATTCCATTACAGTTCACTATGAATCACTCCGCTTCATTACATGCCACTCCCTTACAAAGCCGACATCAAGCCGAGGCAAGCTGTAGACACGCCAAATTCGCCTAATTTAGAGCATAAAACTCGTGTTTTATAGGGTAACATGTGTGATCGATCTTATAATGATACCGGGTCTTTTTAAGTTAATTTGGAGCTTCGCCGAACAAAATCGGATGCTTTCCGAAGTTTTCCGCAAAAAGTCGTAATTTCTGAGCGAAAGCCACACGTAAATCGTGTAAACACGGAAATTGGCTGAATGACCAATGCCTAATGATCATGCATTGAAGGTTATGGTCATATTTACACCCCGGACAAGTTTTGTTGCATACCGTGCCTTTCCGGTTTGCCGTCGGAGTCATTTTTGACCTGTATCGGATCTTCTGTTCAATGCCCTAACTTCCGGACAAAATTATGAAGCTTTGGAGGGTGTGATATCTGATCCTATGCCACATAAAGCTTCTTCGGCCTGTTATCTTTCTAACGCAACAAACGGCATCGAATTCCGAGTTCGGGAGTGTTCGCAATGGCTTCCGGAAGAAGGACGCGCAAAACCAGTCCCATGCGCCCGGGTTCCTGGTCACATGCGCCCGGGACCCAGGGCACGTGCCCATGCGCCCTATCAATGAGGCACCTGACCTCGTGCCCTCACATGAGGGCACATGCGCCCCACCTTTGAGAAACGTGGGAACCAGTTTTTCACCCGGACTCTACCGCTCAACTGACAGACCGGATAAGATCGAAATTTTCGGAGAAGATAAGATGTGCCCTCACTGGGGGGCACATGCGCCCCTCAGTGGGGCGCATGCGCCTGGCACCAGGGCGCATTTATCCCTATTTTTTAGCTTTGATAAGATTGCCTGTTCTCCTATAAAAGGACTCTGATTCTGGTCATTCCAGAGGCATGAGCACGACCCCCCAGGCATCTCAAGACGTCCTAGCACCCTCCTGCATCGATTTTATGATTTTTAGAGAGAGAATTTCGAGTTTTAGAGAGAGAAAAGTCGGTTCAAGAGAGAGGAAGGCTGTTCTGCAGGTGATCAGCCATGTCTTTCTTATTCGGCCTCTACAGCAGTGTGTGGACGTCTTCTGCCTGAGCTCTCTTCATCAAAGTTCTTCCTCTCCAAGTCTTCTTGAGTTTACAATCGACGGAACTTGATTCTGAGGTTGGGGCTGGTCGTGACGAGCGCAGAAGCAAAGTCACGCCTGGCAGATCCTGTACTGCTGCTCGGCTTTTTCGACAACACAGATTTGGCTATATCCTCCTCTATTCAACTCCGAATCTTTCAAATCTTTTTCCTATCTCTTTATTTCGTGATTCTCCATCCTCCTATCATTTTTTTACATTTTTTTGCATTACTTTTACTCTGTTAATCCGAAAAATAAAAAAAGGGGGTTAGAGATAACCCGAATCCGGTCAGTTTCTAGTCAATTGTGTGTTTTATGTCATTCTCTTTACATATACTCCACTTTGTCTATTTCTAATTGTCTATTTCACTTGTTTATTTGTCTAGTTGCACAGAATATCAAGCACCCACACGTTGAGGACTCTTCTTCATCGGCCGGCCGAAGAAGGAGAAGCTTAAACTCACACTCTTCACGCTAAGGTACACACGGTCATCTTTCATTTTAATTCTATAAATTGGAACCCACGGTTCCTGGCGACCACGTTTATTTCTTCTCACCCTCCTCCCACATGACCCGAACCGTCTCTTTGGTGATCGAGCGACGCCAAGGGATGAAAGTTCGGGGATCAATGAGAGTGTGGGACCGAGGTGAGATTTGCTTTCCGATGTTTTTATTCCTTTCTTTTCTCATTCCCTCTTGAGGTGATGATCTGGGTTCACGGACTTCCTTGAAAAGGAGAGGACCCCGTCGAATTTTCAGAGTCGACAACAAGCACCGGCATCAGCACCACCAAACCAATGACTCGGCCTCGTCCACTCCGCCATCGAGGAGTCAACCCACCATTCCCAGGGTTGGCAAGTCGAGGATCAAATCACCTCCATGCCCGCCATACCAACCCCACCTACAAATCGCACCATACTCTCCATACCGAGAGCTGCCCCCAGCCCACACACTATCCAAACACCACTACCCTCACCAACCATTAACCCTCCATGACGCTTAATCATTAGACCGCCACCAGCCTCCCAACCATCACCCCAACCTAACCCACCACCCACCATTAATCCTCCACGGCGTCTAATCATTAGACCGCCACCAACACCCCGTACATCACCTAACCTACCGATCACCGCCACCCCACGGCCCCTCATCATTAGACCATCACCACCAACACCCCAACCATCACCCAACATACCAACCTCCACCAATCCACGACCCCTCATCATCCGATCCTCACCACCCCTACCTACCATGGGCTCCTCAACCTACCAACCAACCCTACCATCACTATCATCACCACTTCCCCCTACCACGCTGGCGCCGGTACTTCGTAGCGGGAGGATGTTCCAAAGGGTCTTCCCCCAGGTCGGGATACAACCACAGGAACAGGCAGAAGAGGAGGTGGTAGAAGAACCATTGCCCGGCACGGCATATGACCAATTGAAGCACTTAAACAAAATGCTGGCACGGATTTCAATTCTGGAGCTAATAAAGAGGTCAAAGAACCATCAAGACATCCTACAACAATATTTGAAGCAGGTCATGGTCAATGAGGACCTCCCACCTGAGAAGATCATTACTGTCCTGACCCCGAGGAGTGAACATCCGGCACTCACATTTACACAGGAGTTGGCACGGCCAGAGATAAGAAAGTACGCCTTGCGCGTTGCAGTAGTCATCCGAGGCGTGGAGATCAAGTCCTGCTTGATTGACACCGGAGCATCCATAAATGTCATGCCGCCAGAAACATTGCAACTTTGCGGCATCTTCGATGAAGAAATCGAGCCTTCTGCCGTCACGGTGACCGCATATGACAACTCCCGGAAGCCGACACGAGGGGTGGTTACATTGAAAGTAGGGCTCGGGCCGTGTGCTGTCACCGCCAAGTTTCACGTTCTAGAATTGGACCCTACATTCAAAGCTATCTTGGGACGCCCGTACCTTGAGGCAATAGGAGCTGTTGCCTCCACTAATCATCAATGTCTGAAGTACCCATACAAGGGCCAGGTGATCAAAGTAACCAACATCCCCATTCTGAATGACGTGGATGACCCCTCTTCTGCACTACCAAAATCAAAATCGTCCAGCCCGTTGGTTTCGACTACGAGCTACCCGAGGTCATGGTATTGACGACGCCTCCAGATTCGGTTGCGTGGCGGATGATGAAAGGGATGGGCTATCAGCCAGGAAAGGGGCCGGGAAAGGAGCCGCAGGGGTTGTCCCCCCCTTTGAACCCGTACAAAGACCAAAGAGACACGGGCTTGGCTATGAGCCCCGTTTCACTCCGCGGATGGTCTACCGGCCAAAAAATGCCATGGGACTCCCAAAATTCTTTATCAAAGGGGAGACCATGATGATGGCCGGGGACAAAGAAGAAGAACCGATCAAGAGGAAGAAGGCACCGAGCAAGAGGAGGAGGTGGACAACCTGAGTTCATCTTTGGCTCGGTTGTTCATAGAGGAGGAAGAACCAGTCAAGGGCAAGTCCATCTCTAAACAACTTGTCCACTCGAACCCACTTCCAAACAACATCCCGCGTGAGCCGTATCCTACGGTCACGTATTTCTAAATCCTCACTCTATCCCTCTTGGATTCGCTTGATGGGCTATCTAGCCCGATTCCCACTTCTGGGCCAAAATGGCCACCTGAACTGATCAATGGGCCTGAGAGCCCATTCAAATCTTCTTACTCCACTGGGCTTCTATGCCCATTCCAATCCAACAAACTTAGGCCCGCGTGCCCACCAGTCGGGCCCACGTGCCCTTTAGATTTATTTTCTTGCTTCGGGCCCGCGTGCCCATCATTTGGGCCCACGTGCCCCTTAGATCTTTTCACCAGCTTTGGGCCTATCTGCCCATTTCTTGTCATCATCGGGCCCGCGAGCCCATTTTTCTTCCATTTACTTAAGCTTTCTATTTCTGCTCGAGCCCCATCGGCTCATTCCCTTTTTGTTATTGAAAATACCAAAAATACCCAAAAAAAAACATCCTCTCGCAAACTCAGTTTTCCATTGAGGAGACGTCTCTACTTGTCTCGGAGGTTGCTCCCAACCAGGGACCCCTCTTCTCCAACTCACTGATCGATCTGCTCGATCCTTCACACATAGTAAATACCACCTTTTCAATTCCGTCTTCTTTAGGAGTAGTTAGGGTAGGAAAGAAGAAAACTCGAGGTAAACGTGTGACAGAGAGATATCTCTAGCAAATAGCTCAAAAATGCAAGGAATGTGCAAGGCTGCCAAGGTTTTTGGAAAATGCTATCCATCTTAATGAAATCCAATATGAGGATGAATTCAATGTAGATCATACACTGGGAGTTTACGAGGTCTTATCAGAAAAAGATCCTGATTTCGAGGATGGAATTGAGGACTTGGCTGATGCGTATGCATCTGGACTTAAAAGATTTGAAGAACCATTAGCCACGGTGGATGAACCAACAAAAGAATTGAATCTCGAAACACCGGAAGATCCCAAGACAATCCTCCTAAGCGCAAACCTCACTCCCACTGAGGAACAGAGTTTGATTAAAATTCTCGAAGAATATAAGGACACGTTCGCATGGACATACGAGGACATGCCGGGGTTAGACAACTCGTTAGTTGAACATCGTCTAACTTTGAAACCTGGAGTGACCCCGGTCAAGCAAAAATTAAGGAGATTCCACTCTGATGTTGCACTTAAGATGAAAGAAGAGGTCGACAAATTACGTCAAGCAAGATTCATTACGGTCGTCCTTTATCCGCAATGGGTGGCAAACATAGTCCCTGTCATGAAGAAGGATGGCCAAGTTCGGATCTGTATAGACTTCAGGGACTTGAACCGAGCGTGTCCTAAAGATGACTTTCCTCTACCTCATATTGACGTACTGGTTGATAACACTGCTGGATTCGATATGTTGTCATTCATGGATGGCTATTCTGGATATAATCAAATCCGGTTGGCCGAAGAGGACCAGGAGAAGACCTCGTTCACCACACCTTGGGGAACCTACTGCTATGTCGTCATGCCCTTTGGACTAAAGAATGCCGGTGCTACCTATCAGAGGGCAATGATGGCTATCTTCCATGACATGATGCATACCCTTGTAGAGGTGTACGTGGACGACCTGGTCGTTAAGTACAAAAGCCGAGAAGATCACCCGGAAGTGTTAAGAAAGGTCTTGCAAAGGGCTAGGGAATATAAATTGAAGATCAACCCAAAGAAATGCACGTTTGGAGTATCCTCAGGAAAACTGTTGGGGTTCATAGTGAGCAAAAGGGGCATAGAGATCGACCCAAACAAGGCCAAGGCAATCATTGGTATGCCTCCTCCGAGAAATATGAAAGAACATCGAGGATTAATCGGGAGGCTACAGTTTGTCCGCCGGTTCATCTCACAACACTCCCAAAGGTGTAAACCTTTCTATGAGTTGACCAAGGCGGGAGCCGAGTTCAAATGGGATTCGAAGTGCCAGGATGCATTCGATGGTTTGAAAAGATACCTGGCTAGTCTCCCTGTGCTTAGACCACCGTCCCCTGGCAAGCCCTTAGTTTTATATATCTCGATTTTGGAGAATTCTCTTGGGGCAGTCCTTGCACAAGTTGATGAAGAAGGGAAAGAGAGGGCAACTTACTATTTGTCAAAGATCTTTGATCCATGCGAGCAGAAGTATACTGTAGTGGAGAAGACCTGTGCTGCACTAGTCTGGGTAGCTCAGAAGCTTAAACACTATTTCTTAGCTCATAAGGTCAACCTTATTGCCCGCATCAATCCCATCAAATTCCTTCTGGAAAAAACTGTTCTAACTGATCGGTTAGGTCGTTGGCAGAGCTTCCTCTCCCAGTTTGATATCACCTATGTCCCCCAGAAGGCGTTTAAGGGCTATGCCATTGCCGAACATCTAGCCCATCACCCTATACCCCTCTTTGACCCGGTCCAATCGGAGCTCCCGGATGACGAACTAATGTTGATCCGATCTTCCCACCTTTGGACGTTATATTTTGACGGGGCTCTGAATTCACACGGTAAGGGAATAGGAATTGTCCTTCTATCACCCGAGGGTGTCACCATTCCACAGGCATTTCAGCTTGACTTCCCAGCAACCAACAATATAGCTGAATATAAAGCCTTGCTGGCCGGGCTAGAGGCTGCTCATTTCTATGGTGCCATGGAATTGAGGGTGATAGGTGATAGCCAACTAATTCTTCGCCAAGTCCTAACCAAATACCAAACTTCTCATCCGAACCTCAATCCTTACCAAGAACTCACCTCTTGCTACATCAAACTCTTTTCCGAACACACTTTTGTCCATGTTCCTCGAGCTCAGAACATCCTTGCTGATGCCCTTGCCTCCTTAGCTTCATCTCTATCAGTCCCGCTAGGTAGACAGGTGCGGACTATTCATGTCCGTAGAAGGTCGATGCCAGCGATTAAGGATGGGCGATTTCTGAAAGTTAAGGAGAGATTTGGCAGGAAGGAGTTTCTAGAGCAGAAAGAGGAAGTTTCTCTAGTCGAGTTGGAAGAGTTAGATGAGGGTGAGAGGCCTTGGTTTGATGAGATCGCAAGGTATTGTCAAGATCAGACATATCCACTTGGATCAAATGCAAAAGAAAAGAAGGCCATCAAGAGAGTATCCCAGAGGTATACCATCCTAAAAGGGGTGCTCTACAAGAGGAGCCTAAGCGGAATTTTATTGAGATGCGTTGATGAAGAAGAGGCATAATTGGTGCTTAAGGAAGCACATTCCGGGGTCTGTGGGGGCCATGTCAATGCTCAAGCTCTTGCCAAGAAAATCATTAGGCAGGGGTATTATTGGCCAACCCTAGAAGATGATTGCTCCATCTTTGTCCGGCACTATCATTCTTGCCAACTTCATGCCGACAAGATCCATTCTCCCGTATCTTCCCATCATCCTATTCATGCCCCATGGCCCTTCGCCATGTGGGCTTTCGATATCATTGGCCCTCTAAGTGATCTTAACTCTGAAATCCGTTCCAAATCGTTCATCCTGACGGCAACAGAGTACTTCACCAAGTGGGCAGAAGCGGAAGCGTTCGTGGAGATCAAGGCATCAACACTGTGCTCCTTCATCAAACGCAACATCATCGCCAGGTTCGGGATACCCAGCGACATTATCACCGACAACGGACCGCAATTTCTCTCTCAAGATCTGCGTGATCTTTGCAACAGGTACCGTATTGCATTGCATCATTCATCTCCTTATTACCCGCAAGGCAATGGTCAAGCAGAAGCCACCAACAAAACTTTGATTAAAATCATCAAGAAAACCTGTAAGTCTAGCAAGTCCGCAGACTGGCCAGATAAGCTTGTAGATGCCCTATGGGCTTATCGTACTTCTGTACGGACCCCCACTGGTCAAACCCCATATGCTCTCGCATATGGGATGGAAGCAGTGGTCCCATACGAAGTACTCCTTCCATCACTCCGGGTTCAACTCGATAGGGACATCCCTGTCGATGAGAGGCGAGAATCTCTCCTTGCACAACTTGAACTCCTAGATGAAAGAAGGTTGGCCGCTTCTGAGCATGCCCGGACTTATCAGAACCGATTGAAAAGGTTTTATCAAATGAGGGTGGTAGAGAGAAAGTTTGAAATCTGTGAGATGGTAGTTAAACGTATATTCGTTAAGCCGGGTGGTCCCCGCTCCAAGTTGCAACCTAACTGGGAAGGGCCTTTTGTTATAACTGAAAAATATCCAGGCAATGCATATGAGCTAACCAACGCCGATGGAGAAAAATTGAATCATCCATGGAACGGCGTTTACCTCAAAAAATAATTTCCTTAGAAAAAACAATTATGGAGAATTTCTGGTATGATATTAAGTCATCGATCCAAGGGTGTTGGCTAGAAGTCAAGGGTAGACATCACCTTGCACACACAACACCTCCCGATCCCAGAATCTGGATAGCCCAACACTCGAGAGAGGCAAGGCAGAACCCTGAAGACAGAAAGGAAACCTTACCCTATTCTCTTCTGTTCGGTCCAAGATAGGTGAAGGGGACTAGAGGAGGATAGTATCGAAAATGCCCGCCGCCTTAGTAGGAGGCCGTCTCATAGGGTGTAAAAGGGTGCCAAAAAGATGGGCAATGAACCCCACAGGTTTAAAAAAATATGGGCCTGTCTGAATGAGTACCCATAAGAATAGAAAAGGAAAAGAAGACACCAAAAGATGGGCAATGACCCCACATGTCAAAGACTTGTCTAAATAAGTGCCATATGTAGAAAAGACCCGAAGAGGCCGAACCCCAACGGGCAATTTAGGCATGAGTAGAGAAACCCTCCTCAACACCCCCAAATCCTATCAAAGACTTCCTCTATTATTCTTCCATCTTAAAACCCCTAGGATAGGGTAAAACTGTCCAAACTCAGGGGGAATCCAAACCGATCAAGAGAAGAGGGCAAGAAAGATTCTGGGTAAGGAACATTATTCACACGTGGTGCTTATTGCTTGAATCTTGATCAACACTCAAAGATCGATGAATGGTCTCAATACTGGCACATTCTCCACAAAAATCCAAAAAAAATGATAAATATTTTAAAAAATCCAAAAAAATCAAATATTTTCAAAAATCCAAAAAAAAAACAAACAAATATTTTCAAAAATTCAAATATTTTCAAAACAAAAAAAAATTCAAAAATAAAAAATTGAATACTTTCCAAAAATCTAAAAAAAAATGCATCATCTAACTTGGCATAACATTGATTTTTGCCTTTGCTAGCATTCATGTTTATCTTTATGTCTTACATGTTTCATTTCCGCATTGCATATTTACCTTCATTATCACCCCATTAAGAGGGCTCCTCCCTTTGACCTAAGTCAAAGTTGGCCATAATAGGCAAAGGGATGAGTCGTTGTGAAGATCTAATCCTCTTTTATCAAGTGTTTTCAGGGACTTTAAAATAAGAGGAGAAGGTTCTCTCAACAACAGGATTCTGAGATCAAGAAGGGAGCGACTCTCGCCATAGCAGGTAAGCACTCTTAACTTTTACCTTGTCTATCATTTTGTGCATTCTACCTGGTTGATAAGGCTACCCCCCTTGACATATAAGCAAGGCAAGACAACAATAGGCAAGGGGGTAAGCCATAGAGCAGATTTAACCCTTCTATTAAGTATTTCAGGAAAGAAACACAAGTCAAGAAAGGGTGAGAATCTCGCCAACAGGTATGTCTCTTAACCCTACATCTATTATTTACTTTTATTATTTGCCATACCTTAGAAGGCTTCACCCCTTGACAAACCTGCAAGGGGCCAAGCCGGAATTTAAAACTGACTATCCTTTTGAGAAATGTCAAGTAGGTCAAACAACACTGAAGCAAGAAGTGCTATATCAAGGAAGAAAAGCAACTAAAACACCAGAAGAAGATTAAGCCTGCTACAGATATCAGTGTCTGATTGCCACTGACTCCAGGAGAATGACCACGTGGAGAAGGCATGGAAACCATACCGCCGCAACCGCCTCGTTCCGGTGATGCTCCAAAGGAGTGGCCAAGAAAATGCTCGCATAAATGGAAGAATGGACATGGGAAACCCCCATAACTTGCCGACTAGCATATATGTCGCTAGTCGTGTGTTATTATCTTATACATTATTTGTTGGAGACCATGAGCACGGAGAAGACTTGACCCGAGATCCCCTTCATCAAAATCTACGACGGTCGGGTCATCTCTAATGCTCACGGATAAGCCAAAGTTGTGCTGTGAGGGACGATAGTTCCCGAGTGGGTATCTTGACCTCATAGACAATCTATATCTTCAACTATTTGTTATACAATTTTTGTTTTGTTTTCCTGAGCCCAACATGCATCATGTAGCATTGATTGCATTACATTTTGTTTTATCATTGCATACATCATTTCCTAAACTTCACCTTCTCACTCTTTCAATCATTCTAAATCCCACCGTGTTTTCTAATCCCACCATGTTTTCTAATCCCACTATATTTTCTGGTCCCACCAACCTTTCTAATATCCCACCTTGTCTATTAATCCCACCGTGTTCACTTTGTGTCCTTAAATCTTTCATTTCTTTTCACCACTATGGCCATTGCAACTTCTTTGCTATTCATCCCACCATGGCAACTGTGGGAACCTCGGGAATCATTTTTGATTCTTGAAAAAGATTTATTGTTTTTGTATGTTTTGAAATATCGACATCCGAATTTTCTAGTAAAGTAGGTGATAGACCATAAAAATACTAGATAGTCCGGGTGATATTAAAAGAGTATAGAACCGAGGTTCGGGTTCTGTGAAAATATTTCTTGACCTCTCTCCATCGGATGGTGCGAATATCCGATGTTCATTTACATCGAGCAAGCACTCGAACACCCTTGATTAACTGCCATAGCGATCTTGTTTGACGAGAGCGTGCACATCCACAACGTGTAAAGAACACAAAGGGCCCCGGCCTTTCAAGCCCGATGAGATGCAAACAAGTTTGATTAGATTTTGTTTGAAGTTGATTTATGTTTGATTTAAGAATGGATTTTTATGTGGTTTGAAATGTTGATTTCAGATTTCAATTTGACTTGGATTTGAATGATACTTGTTTTGAGCTTGTTTGGCTTGTTTGGTTTGTTTTACTTTAATTGGTTGAAGTTTATTTTATTTTTTGTTTGAACTTGATATTTTAGATGTGTTGATCAATTTTGACTTGTTTAAGTTTAGTTGACAATGTGTTGAGTCATTTTCATGTGATTTTCTCATGTTGGTTGGTGTTTTAATACCGATTCGGGTGTCTTCAGTATGTTTTAAATGTTTTGAAGTTTGGTTCAAATTGATTAAACTTGAATTTGACATGTTTTAAGAAGAATTTCATATGCATTAATGTTTTCTTCATATGTTCTTTTCAATTGGTTGTGAATTATTTGATTTGTACTTGTTTAGGAAATTGAATTCCAATGGATTAAGTGTATTGAATCAATTCTTCCAGATTGTATTAAATCTGATTTTTGTTGAATGCTAAAGCTTTAATGATATGTTTTAAGCATGTTTTAAGGTTTATTTGAATGTATTATCAGATTTAATTAAGTTAACTTCAAATTTGGTTAACTCTTGTTCAGTTTGCATCACATCTGATCTGTCGGGCTAGTGTCGATGCCCAGTCACATGTAATCAACTCGGCACTTGAAATGTTCATTGAATATTCATGTTCAACTGGTGTACATCAGATGTGGCAGTTCATATGCCATGAATAATGCCGTCGAAGTGCAAATGTGTGAATGTCCTTCCCTTGGTGTAAAATACCACTTGATTGGAAAAATTTTGGCAGCATGCCGCCTTATTTTCCAATCGGTGTGGAATTTTACCCGTCCTACAAGGCATAGTCATTTGACTTTCCAAGTAGTGGGAAGGGTCCGTCTGCAGTGGGAAGCGTGTCCCATGCCTACGCCCGGGTCAACATACCGGATACGGGTCCGGGCTAGCTGCCCAAGGTGGAGCGCCCACGTGGTGGTGCTAACTCCTTATTTAATTTTGGCATTTCGCCTTCAGATTTAATTAATGTTTATTTTAAGTGTCCAAGGCCCAATGGGCCAGCTTCATCAGCACAATGGGCTGGTCTTCATGCTATGTCGGCCCGGTTGGCCCAATCTTGTGCTTCATGGGTCCTGGCGGCCTGCTTTGAACTTCATGACCCAATGGGCCTGCTTTGCACCTCCATGGCCCGGTTGGCCTGATTTGCCCTCCATTTTTTTTTTCACCATGACATCTTTCTGTGGCAGCGGGCTAGGTGAGCCTCAGAGGGGCTGGAATGGGTTGGCTAAGGTGCTGTTTAGGTGAGCTTTTGTAGGACTGCACAAGAGGTAGGTTTAGGTATGAGCTAGGACTGATTTTAGGAATGCACAAAGGGCATGAGAATTGAAGGCCCGCCCGAGTAGTCTCGGTCCGTCCGGCGGATTCCGAGAGTCTCAAAGCGTTGACCCTCAACCTATACTCAAAGGGGAAGAAAAAAAGGAAGCATGGGGTCTGGTTTCATGGCCAGCAGAGGGGCCTGGTTTCAAGGCCAGCAGAGGGGCCTGATTTGGGCATGTTCTGAAGTATGTCCACTTGGGCAACAAGGATGGTCAAACATGGCCTGATTAAGAGCATGTTCTGAAGCCTAATTGGCTGCTAGAGGGATGGCAACAAGGGGCACGGTGTTAGGTGACAGCATGGGGCTGCTTGAGGATGCCAAATGGGCTGTTTACAGGCCACCTATGGGCTGTGCGCACATGGGCAATGAGGAGCTAGAATTAGGACAGCAAGGGGTCTGAAATGAAGGGCTCAAAGAGGCTGATTTTTGATGGCTTGTGGGACCAGCATAGGGAGGTTGACCATGGGCTCTAGGTGGTACCAACAAGGCTGGGATTTTGGAGCTTCTTGAATGGCCATAGAGAAGGCCGAGGGGAAGAGAAAGAAGAGGGGAGGGAAAGAACTAGAAAGTACTACATCTTCCCTCACCTTTTTGGCACAACCCTTGTTGGAGATTGAAGGAGAATATGGCTGGCTTTATACCCTTCTTCTTCTTCTTACTTTGTTGCTGAAAATGGGGCTGGAATCGGTGCTCCAAGAAGGAACACCTGCTGTAGGAATCGGTGCACCACCGATTGGGCTGCTGCTGGCGCACCTGCTGGAGGGAGGCCTTTCCTCCTTCTTCCTATTCACTTGGCACACCACCAGGGGGCTGGAGAGGTTGCTGACTTGCTGATGAAGACGTCCAAGCAAGAAGGATCTCTCTTGGTGCAGGGTAGAGGGAGGAGAGGCAGGGCTTCCGCAGGGTGATCAGCTTGTCCTGCACATGGCCAGCTGAGGGGCTTTTATAGGGGCTGAGGTGCGCCATCTCCAGGAGGAGATAAGGCTGGAGGTTGTTGAGAGAAGATAAGGATAACCCAAGGGAGGTTGGAGATGATAAGGATAACACATAGTTGGTTGTTGAGGATGATTATGCGCCAACTAGAAAGAGAGGGAGAGAAGGGTGCGCACCATCTCCTCCTTTCAAGGAGGTGTGCGCACATGACAAGTGGAGAGAGGGCTGGTTCGACCAAGGCTTGGATGAGGATAAGCTTGGTTAGTTGTAGGATTAGTTAGGATGAAGATAAACCAAGGGAGAGATAAGGATAAGCCATGGGAGGTTGAGGTGGTTGAGGATGAGATAAAGATAAACCAAAGAGAGATGGAGAGAGTTGGGAAGCCTTGAGCACCCTCCCCTACTTTCTAGGGCTTTTTGCGCACACATCAGGTGAGGGAGGATGGGGTTCAGCCATGATAGGTTGGGTTAGCCCATCTTGGGTTAGGTTTAACCCTGGTTTAATCAAAGTGCTCCCGATCCAACGGCTAGCATTAATTCCGACCAAAACCAATTAAATAAATCTCAAATTGACTTCAAAAAAATTCCAGATCATTCCCTGATGGCCATTGATCTTATACTCCATCCTGATGTGTGGTTGAGATCACTTGAATTGCAACGGATCTCCTGATTTAGCTAGTTTCTCCGATCGGTGCGATCTCGGCCGTCGATAATGCCGAAAACTATAATTGAATGCAATTGCCTTCTCCCATTGGCCAAATTTATTTTTCATGCATCAATATTCATGAAATCAAAGTTTTGGGTCATGAAAATTGAAATTTTCAGCCCATGGGTCGATCCAGAGCTAATTGGACCATTATGCCCCTAGTGCGAGAACATACGGCTTTCCGTCCGGATTTGCTCTTTCTTGCATATCTCTTCACCTGGGGGTCGGATTTTCGATCCGTTTTGAGCATTGCCTAGCTCTATCCAATATTGACAATGTGGTAAAGTTGGAATTCCATGTTAGAGTCCCAATTTGTCCCAAGGGCAAAATGGTCATTTCGGCCTTCCGGTGTCCGTTTTTCATGTTTTGGGCACCGTTGCGAAGCTCTTGACCGGGGCTATGTAATGAGCACATTATCTTGGCCATTTGTAGCATGTAAGGCCATGCCAAGGCATTTACAAAGCTTGTTTACATCATCTATTCACGAATTTTCCGAATCTGTGTCAGATTTTCTGCACCGGCTTCGGCATTGCTAAAACTTGTATCAAGCAAGCTAAGCGAAAAAAAACTTGATGCCAACAGCAACCAATTCATCCCGCCAAGGACCTTCTATTTGATCAGAACTTGCACCGTCATTATCTTCACGGTCTATGCTTAAACATTTGCCTTTCGGAATCTGAGATCATTCCATTCCGAATCGAATCTTGTCTCTTGAAAGACTTAAATGAATCTAAGAGCCTGAATGTGCTCGATTGGTATTCTTTTACTTTTTCAAAAACAAATCTCTCTTTAAACTTTAGCCCATCACAGTACAGGAACACCGCAAAGATCGGGTTACCGGCTGATGATGAACCTACGAACCCATGTTTCGGGGACTCCCCACCGCGTTGGGGGTTGGCTATCCTTCTCTCGTGCCAATGGCACATCTTTTACCAATCAAACATAGGAAGACTTGATGAAACATGGCGGTTAACCATGATACTTGAGGAGATTCGTCTTGCCGAATCTGGTCGTTGAGCGTGTCTATATCTACACCTTGATGCCACCTTTTCAGTCCATCACCATTTCGCTCCACTACATTCCACTACGATCCATCTCGCTTCGCTACGCTTTCTCTACGTTTCACTTCGCTCCGCTACATGCCATTCCCTTGCAAAGCCGACATCAAGGCGAGGCAAGCTGTAGACACGCCAAATTGGCCTGATTCGGAGCCCTAGACTCTTATTCCATAGGCGATATCTTTTATTTGACCGTTATCTGATCCGGACTACCTCGTGGAGATGAGCTAAGGACATTGGTGGAGCCACCCCTTGTTAGTTGAGAATGGACCAATGATTTCCGAAATATTGCCGTAACCTTCAAGCGAGAGCCACACGTGAACTGTAAAAACACGAAGACCGCTCGATGACCGACCTTGAATGGTTCATAATTAAAGGTCTCGGGAGTCCCGCATGTGTTCCGTAACATTCAGGGTTTCCGAGAAGTCATTTCGGTAGGCGTCGGTCAATGACGGCTTTCGTTACGGCTTTTTCGATCTGTGCTGACACGGCTATCCCGGACCACATGTTAGGCCTTTCCGGCCATCACCGGGTCTTTTCAGAAAATCCGGGTCGATTCTAGCCGAATATTTTTATCAATCGGGGCTATACGGTCATTTCGATCAATTTTAGGGTTTCGCGGCTTTTATGGCTTTTGATTCACGTTTACCGGGTTAATCTCAAATTTTCGATGACTTCGGGTTGTCCGATTATTCCGAACTTGTTAGGTCATCATTTTAAGTCATCCCGAGTTGACCTGAGATTTCTCGATCGGAACCGTGCTCTTTCGGATCTTCGCCCCGGGTTTCGGCTTTCCGCGAGAGGGTAAACCGGTAGAAAGCCCCGTGCGAACATCTTGTGAGTTATGCCGGCTGGTTTACCGACTTGAGGAGGTGCGGTTGAAGGCACTCTTTCCAACGCGACAAACGGGAGCCGAATCGGACATCCCATTTGCAAGATACGGTCGCGGAACACGCGCGCAGGAGAGAGAGTGTACCGCGCTCCCGCTCCGCTTGAAAGGGGAGGGCGCGCCCTGCGCGCCCTCAACCCAAGGGCGCGCCCTGCGCGCCCCCGGTTCCTTTGAAAGGCGGGGGCGCGGTCAGTTGCTTTAAATCGCAAATTACCACGATTAGCACCTTCTAAACCGGATTTTTGGAAGGTTTCCGGGGAGGATTTTCGATCATTTGTACCGCGCCCCCGGTTCGGTGGCGCGTTACGTATGTCAAGTCGATTTTTAGCAATTTCCGGAAGTTTCCGTCGATTTTTAGCAGTGAGACGCGTAACGCGCCCCCGCCCTCTTTGAAACAGGGGGGCGCGCAGACCGCGCCCCCGACCTGGGGGCGCGCCCTGCGCGCCCTTGGTTTGAGGGCGCGCCCAGCGCGCCCTCGTCTCCTTTGAAACTCGGGGGCGCGGTCTGTCCAGTTTCTAAATTTTGCACCGTCTCCCTTCCCCTATAAATTGAGGGCCATTCTCAGCGACCCAAGGTTAATCCCCGGTGCCTAGCTCGTCCAGAGGTCGTCCAAGCTCTTCTCCAAAGCCGTCCCAACGTCCAAAGGTGATCCGAAGTCAAGAAATCGATCCCGAGGTGAAGGAGAAGGCTCGATCCGGGCGTTCTACATCAACCATTTTCATCGACTTCTGCAGAAAATCCGGGGCTCCTTCTGCAAAGTCTTCAACATAGAAGTCGTTTCTCTCTTCGTCCACTTTCATCTCCAACTGACGGCACTTAATTCCGACTTTCCGTTTATTCGTGACGATTGCTGCATTGGGGGCGCGCATCCCGTTTCTATTTTTGATATCCGCCCACTTTCAGAATTTTTACTGACTTATACAGGAGGATTTCGGATAAGTCATCAACATTGGAACTCTTCTTCTCTGAGTTATCCGTCTACTCCAACAAACAGAACTTGATTCTGACATTGGGGTCGTCCGTAGCCTCCTCTGCACCGAAGTCACGCCAGAAGGGTGCAAAGCTACCCGAACCGGCCTTTTCTCAACCAACTCGGCTTCAACTCAAGCCGATCCGTTCCATAAGCTTTCTCAACTCACTTAACTCAGTTCATTTACTGTTTTAAAGCATTTTTCAGTTTATTTGCATCATTTTTACATAATAAAAAAATACAAAAAAAGGGGTTAAGGCTCACCCCAATCCGGTGAGTTCGATTCCGATTGCTTCTTTCTCATCTTTTTACTACAGTTACTACACCTCCCATAGTTCTAATTATTTTCTTCACTTGGTTTATTTTTCTAGTTGCACAGGTTGAACAAGCTAGCATTGATTGGAGACTCTTCTTCCTCGGCCGGCCGAAGAAGAAGAAGGTTGAACCCATATCCTGATCTCCCATGCTAAGGTACACGGTCAACTCAACTCAACTTCTTAATTTACATCCCATAAATCGGAGCCCGCGGCTCCTGGCGACCACATTTCTCATGCTTTAATTTCATCTCCTCCTCACTCTCCTCCCACATGACCTAAACCATCTCCGGTGCTCGAGCGACACCGTGAGATGAAAGTTTGGGGATCAATGTGAGTGTGGGATCGAGGTGAGGACATTTTACCGCTTTCTGAGTGTTTTCAATTCACTCCCCTTTTTTCCCAATTCCATTCTATCTTTCACCTTTTATTGAGGTGCCGATCCGGAACCCGTTTCTGGAGTCGACAGCCACCAGTATCACCATCACTACCACCTCCAAATCTTACCCCTCTACCCATAAACCCAATCATCCCAGAACCACCAATCCCATTGTCTACCATACTTGCACCTACACCACCTGTTCCACCACAGTCCACCCCAGTTAACTCATCACCTCTACCCAACTGCCAAATATCCCCGGTGCTTCGGAGTGGAAGGATGTTCCAGCGGCTCTTTCCCCAAGCCGGTACTCAACCGCAGGATCTAGTGGAGGAGGAACAAGTAAAAGAACCCTTGCCAGGCATGGCGTATAATTTGTTGAAACATTTGGATAAGACACCGGCCCGTATTTCCATACTTGAGTTGATCAAATTATCAAAGGTGCACCAAGAGATTCTACAGCAGTATTTGCAGAAGGTCATGGTGAGTGAAGATCTTCCACCTGAGAAGATCATTACAGTGTTAGCCCCTAGAAGTGAGCACCCAACACTTAGTTTCTCTCAGGAAGAATTAGCAGATCCAGAGGTCAGGAGATATGCTTTGCATTTGGCTATTAACATCTGCAATGTCGAAGTGAAATCATGTTTGGTTGACACAAGAGCTTCTCTCAACGTTATGCCACCAGAAACTTTGCAGTTGTGCAGCATCTCTGAACAACAAATCAAGCCATCATGTGCCATGGTGATGGCTTACGAAAACTCCAAGAAGTCTGCACATGGGGTGTCTAGAAGTTAAACTTGGACCATGTACGGTCACAACAGATTTTCATGTTCTAGAATTGGATCCGACTTTTTGGGCTATACTTGTGAGGCCAAACTTGGAGGCAATAGGAGTTGTGGCTTCAACAAACCACCAGTGCATATAATTTCCCTTTAAAGGACAAGTGGTCAAGGTGACTAGCATGCCTATAAGGGATGAGATGAATGCTCTTACTTTTATTTCACCCTTAGGACTATCAATACAGCCCCAGATCTCAATGGGAGATTTACCAGAAGTCAGATGCATGACCTCCTCTCTACCCGACACAGTGGGATGGCGGATGATGATGAAACTGGGCTATCAACCTGGAAAAGGTTTAGGTAAGGATCTTCAAGGAATCACTCAGTCGATTCAAACTGTGAAAAGGCCATGCAAGCAGGGGTTGGGATACGAAGAGGATTCCATCCCAAGGAGGATCTTCCAGCCAGGATATGCCATGGGACTCCACACCTTCTTTATCAAAGGGGAGACCATGATGATGGCTAAAGATGATAAGAGTTTCATTACAGTTGTCAAGATAAGGAAGGCTCCAGATGAAGAAGAAGACTTGGAAGACCTATGCTTATCTTTGACTCGTCTGTTCTCAAGTGGGGAAGAGCATCAGGATCATCTGGTTGAGCATACCACCCAAGTGGAGCATACCAATCTTGGATCATCTGGTTGAGCATACCACCCAAGTTAGAACCATTCCACGAGGCCCAAATACAACAATCCCATGTTTGAACCTCGTACCATTGTTTCTAGATCTTTTGGATGGGCTTCAGAGCCCACTTACCCACTTTGGGCCCATGTGCCCTCTTCAACCTTCCACTCTTACTGGGCCAGCTTGCCCATTTATTTCTCTCATCAACTTCAGAACTGAGGGCTTTTCCCAACATGGGCTCACATGCCCATTTATTTCTAAGATCGGGTCCACGTACCCGTTTACTTTTTTCATCAGTTTTGGACCAATGTGTCCACTTTCTGTTACCATTGGGCCCACGAGCCCCTTTTTCCCCTTTATCTTTAAGTTTTTATTTCTATTAATTCAGTCATCTTCTATCAAATCCTGAGTCATGCTGACTCATTCTATCTTTTTAATTGAAATTCCAAAAAAAAACGTCTTCTCTGAAACTCACATTTCCATGGAGGAGACTTCTCTACTTATCCCAAAGGGTGCTCCCAATCAAGGATCCCTCTTTTCCGAATCATTGATCGATTTACTCGATCCTCCCTCCACTGTAAATACCACCTTTCTAGCTTTGTCTTCAGTAGGTCATGTTAGATTAGAAAATAGGAAAGTCAGAGGTAAACGAGTTCCAAATAGGTATCTGCAACAATTGGCACAGAAATGCATAGAGTGTGCAAGGCTGCCAAACTTTTTAGAGAATACCATCCAGCTAGATGAAATCCGATATGAGGATGAGCATAACATAGATCATACTTTGGGAGCATATGAGGTAGTATCAGAGATGGATCCCGAATTTGAGGATGAAATTGAGGACTTGGCTGATGCATATGCATATGGACTTAGAAGATTTGAAGAACCATCAGCCACAGGGAATGAACCAACCAAAGAACTGAATTTAGGAACCCTAGAAGATCCTAAGACTATTCTCATCAGTGCAAACCTCACTCCCTCACAAGAACAACGTTTGATCAAAGTGTTGGAAGAATATAGGGACACGTTCGCATTGACGTATGAAGACATGCCGGGATTATATAATTCATTGGTTGAACATAGATTAACCTTAAAACCTAGAACTACCTAGGTTAAACCAAAGCTCTGGAGATTCTGCCCTGATATTGCACTCAAAATGAAAGAAGAGGTCCACAAACTACACCAAGAAAAATTCATTATGGTCATCCTATATCCGCAATGGGTGGCTAACATAGTCCCTGTTATGAAGAAGGATGGACGGGTTCGGATTTGCATAGACTTCAAGGACTTGAACCGAGCATATCCTAAGGATGATTTTCCTTTACCTCATATCGATGTTTTGGTCGATAACACAGCTGGATTTGAAATGCTTTCATTTATGGATGGGTATTCTAGATACAATCAAATCCGGTTAGCTAAGGAGGACCAAGAGAAGACCTCGTTCACTACACCTTGGGGAACATATTGTTATGTTGTCATGACTTTTGAGTTAAAGAATGCCGGTGCTACATATCAGAGGGCTATGATGGCTATCTTTTACGACATGATACACACCCTTGTAGAGGTGTATGTGGATGATTTGGTTATCAAGTTCAAGAGTCGGGAAGATCATTCTGAAGTACTAAGGAAAGTTTTGCAACGTGCTAGAAAATACAAGCTAAAAATGTACCCTAAGAAGTGTACATTTGGAGTTTCATCAGGAAAACTACTAGGGTTCATAGTAAGCAAAAGGGGCATAGAGATCGACCCAAACAAGGCTAAAGCAATCATTGGTATGCCTCCTCCGAAGAATATGAAAGAGCTTTGAGGATTGATTGGGAGGCTACAATTTGTCCGCCGGTTTATCTCACAACATTCCCAAAGGTGTAAACCTTTCTATGAGTTAACCAAGGCAGGGGCCGAGTTTAAAAGGGATTCGAAGTGCCAGGAGGCGTTTGATGGGTTGAAAAGATACCTGGCAAGTCCCCCTGTACTTAGACCTCCAATTCCCGACAAGCCCTTGGTCCTCTACATTTCGGTTCTTGAGAACTCTCTTGGGGCAGTCCTTGCACAAGTTGATGAAGAAGGGAAAGAACGAGCTACTTATTACTTGTCTAAGATGTTTGATGTTTGTTAGATGAAGTACACTGTGGTAGAAAAGACCTGTGCTGCTCTTGTTTGGGTGGTTCATAAACTCAAACATTATTTCCTTGCTCACCAAGTCAAGCTCATTGCTCGTATCAATCCCATTAAGTTTTTGTTAGAGAAGACAGTCTTTACTGATCGGTTATGTAGATGGCAGAGTTTCTTATCCCAATTTGATATCACTTATGTCACACAGAAGGCAATCAAGGGCTATGCTATTGTTGAACCCCTTGCCCATCATCTCATACCCGTCTTTGACCCAGTCCGGTCGGAGTTCCCGGATGATGAACTAATGTCAGTCCGATCTTCCAATCTTTGGACATTATATTTTGACGGGGCTCTGAACTCTCATGGTAGAGGGATAGGTATTGTCCTTCTATCACCTGAAGGTGTCACCATTCCACAGGCTTTTCAGCTTAACTTTCCAGCAACCAACAACATAGCCGAGTATGAAGCCTTGCTGGCCGGGCTAGAGGCCGCTCATTTTCCATGGTGCCATCGAACTAAGGTTGAAAAGTGATAGTGAATTGATCCTACGCCAGGTCCTATCCAAGTACCGAACTTCCCATCCAAACCTCAAACCCAACCAGGAGCGCACCACCTGCTACATCAAGCTATTCTTCAAACTCACCTTTGTCCATGTCCCCCGTTCTCAAAATATCCTCGCCGATGCCTTAGCTTCACTAGCTTCATCTCTATCTGTCCCGTTAGGTAGGAAAGTGCGAACTATTTACATCTATAAGAAGACAATTCCAGCAATTGAGGATGGACGTTTTCTAAAGGTTAAGGAGAGGTTCAACAGAAAGGAATACTTGGAACATAAAGAAGAAATCTGCTTGATTGAGTTGGAAGAATTAGAAGAAGGTGAGAGACCTTGGTATGACGAGATTGCAAGGTATTGCCAAGATCAGTCATATCCACCTGGATCAACCACCAAAGAAAATAAAGCAATCAGAAGAGTATCCCAGACGTATACAATCCATGGAGGAGTGCTCTACAAGAGAAGCCTAAGTGGAATCTTACTCAGGTGTCTTGATGAAGAAAAAGCCGAGTTGGTGCTGAAGGAAGCACATTCTGGAGTTTGTGGTGGTCATGTGAATGCCTAAGCCCTTGCTAAGAAAATCATCCGACAAGGGTATTATTGGCCAACTCTAGAAGAAGACTGCTCCATCTTTGTCCGGCATTGTCATTCATGTCAACTCCATGCCGACACGATTCATTATCCCGCATCTTCCCTTCATCCAATTTATGCCCCATGGCCTTTCTCCATGTGGGCTTTCGATATCATTGGCCCTTGAGTGACCTCAACTCCGAAATGTGCTCAAAATCATTCATTATGACGGCAACGGAGTACTTCACAAAGTGGGCTAAAGCAGAAGCATTCGTGGAGATTAAAGCATCAACAGTCTGCTCCTTCATCAAGCGCAACATCCTGGCAAGGTTCGGGATCCCCAGCGACATCGTCACCGATAATGGGCCACAATTTCATTCTCAAGATCTGTGTGATCTTTGCAACAGGTATCGCATTACATTGCATCATTCATCACCATAATATCCTCAAGGCAATGGTCACGCAGAAGCCACCAACAAAACCTTAATCAAAATCATCAAGAAATCTTGTAAGTCTAGCACGTTTGCCGATTGGCCTGATAAGCTTGTAGATGCTCTATGGGCTTATCGTACTTCTGTAATGACTCCCACTGGACAAACCCCGTATGCTTTGGCATATGGGATGGATGCAGTGGTCCCCTATGAAGTATTACTTCCATCTCTCCTAGTTCAGCTCAACAGGGATATTCCTGTTGATGAGAGACAAGAATCTCTCCTTGCACAGCTTGAACTCTTGGATGAAAGAAGGCTAGCTGCCGCCGAGCATGCCCGGACTTATCAAGATATATTTAAAAGGTTTTATCAAAAGAGGGTGGTCGAGAGAAAATTCGAGATCGGTGAGATAGTAGTCAAACGCATATTCGTTAAGCCAGGGGGTCCCCGCTCCAAGTTGCAACCTAACTAGGAAGGGCCTTTTGTAATCACTGAAAAGTATCCAGGTAATGCATATTAATTGACTAATGCAGATGGAGAAAAATTGAATCATCCTTGGAATGGAGTTTACCTCAAAAAGTACTTTCCATAAAAATGGAGAAACCACTGGTATAATCTCAAGTCATCGATCCAAGGTTGTTCGTGAGAAGTCAAGGGTAGGTACCATCCTACACACACAACACCTCCCGTCCTAGAATCCAAATCACTCGACAGTAGAGAAAGGCAAGGCAGAAATCTAAAAATGGATGGAGTACCCTTACCCTATTCTCTTCTACTCGGTCCAAGATAGGGAGAGAAGATTAGAGAGGGGTAGTATTGAAAACACTCGCCACCCTCGTAGGAGGCCGTCTTAGAGGGTACAAAAGGGTGCCAAAAGATGGGCAATGAACCCCTAAGGTTAGAAAAAGAAAAATGATCAACCTGTCTGAATGAGTACCCAGAATGATAGTCAAGGCAAAAGGCATTAAAAGATGGGCAATGTCCCCACGGGTCAAAAAACCTGTCCAAATATGTGCCACATAGAAAAGAGCAAAAATAGGAAAGACGCAAAGAGACCGAACCCCAATGGGTAATTTGAGTGAGAGTAGAGAAATACCTCTCAACATCCTCAAACCCTATCAAGGACTTCCTCTGTATTCTTCCTCCTTAAACCTCTTGGGTAGGGTAAACTAATCAAATTCAGGTGGAATCCAAACCGATCAAAGGAAGAAGGTTAGAAGGATTCTAGGTAGGGAACTTTATTTTTGCACGTAATATCTTCCACTTGAGTCTTGACAAACCCCAAAGACCGATGAACTGTCTCAAAATACCAGCATTTTCTCCACAAAAAGTGAATATTTCCAAAATCCAAAAAAATTTGCATATTTCAAAAATCCAAAAAAGTGAAAATTTTAAAAATCCAAAAAAATGATGAATATTTCAAATAAAAAATTGTATATTTCAAAAATCAAAAAAAATTGAAAATTCTAAAAAAAACTAATGTTTTCGAGAAAATCCAGAAAAAATGCTCAGTCATGATCATTGCCTTAGTTGAATCCATGTTTATTTGACTGTCATGCATATTTCCATTCCTGCATTGTATATCCATTTTTGCTTAAATTACCTTATTAAGAAGGCTCTTTCCTTTGACCTAAGTAAAAGCTGACCATAATAGGCAAAGGGATGAGTCATAATGAAGATCTAATCCTCTTGTATCAAGTGTTTCAGACATTTCAATACAAGAGATGAGAGGATTCACACCACGGCAGGTAAGTTCTCTCAACCCTTACCTCTATTTCATTTTAGTCATTTGTTTTATTCTACCTTGTTATGAAGGCTCCTCCCTTTGACTCAAAATCAAGGCAAATGATGTACATGAAAAGGGATAGGTCATAATGAAAATTTAATCATCTTTGCTAAGTATACAGTTCACTCCGAATCACTTCGCTTCATTACATGCCACTCCCTTACAAAGCCGACATCAAGGCGAGGCAAGCTGTAGACATGCCAAATTCGCCAAATTCAGAGTATAAAACAAATGTTTTATAGGGTAACATGTATTATTGACCTTAGAATGATGCCGGGTCTTTTAAAATTTATTTGGAGCTTCGCCGAACGAAATCGGATGCTTTCTAAAGTTTTTTTGCAAAAAGCCGTAATTTCCGAACGAAAGCCACACGTAAATCATGTAAACACTGAAATTGGCTGAATGACCAATGCCTAATAACCATGCGTAGAAGTTAATGGTCATATTCACACCCCGGACAAGTTTTGTTGCATGCCGTGCCTTTCCGGATTGCCGTCGAAGTCATTTTGACCTGTATCGAATCTTCTATTCACTACCCTAACTTCCGGATAAAATTCTGAAATTTTTGAAGGTGTGATAGCTTATCCAATTCTATAAAGAGATTCTTCGGCCTGTTATCTTTCCAACGCAACAAATGGCATCGAATTCTGAGTTCGGGAGTGTTCGTAATGGCTTCTGGAAGGACGCGTAAAAACAGTCCCATGCGCCCGGGTCCCTGGTCACATGCGCCCAGGACCCAGGGCACGTGCCCATGCACCCTACCATTGAGGCACGTAACCTCGTGCCCTCATTTGAGGGCACATGCGCCCTACCTTTGAGGTACGAGGGAACCAGTTTTTCATCGGGACTCTACCGCATAACGGATGACTGGATAAGATCAAATTTTTCGGAAAATGTGCCATGCGCCCGCACTGGGAAGCACATGCGCCCCTCAGTGGGGCGCATGCACCCTGCACCAGGGTGCAAGGTGGCCTATCTTTTAGTCTTGAACGCGCCGTTCGTTCTCCTATAAATTGACTCTAATTCTGGTCGTTCCAAAGGCATGAGCATGACCCCCCAGGCATCTCAATACATCCAACCACCCTCCTACATTGATTTTGTGATTTTCATAGAGAGAATTTCGAGTTTTTAGAGAGAGAGAAGTCAGTTCAAGAGAGATGAAGGCTGTTCTGCAGGTGATCAGCTAGGTCTCTCTTTTTCATCCTCTATAGTAGCGTGTGGACATCTTCTGCCCGAGCTCTCTTCATCAAATTTCTTCCTCTCCAAGTATTCTTCAGTTTGCAATTGACGGCACTTGATTCTGAGGTCAGGGATGGTCGTGACGAGCGCAGAAGCAAAGTCGCACTTGGCAGATCCTGGACTGCTGTTCGGCTTTTTCGACAACACAGATTTGGCCATATCTCTCTCTATTATACTGAGAATATTTATATTATTTTTCCTATCTCTTTATTTCGTGAGTCTACATCATTCTATTATTTTTTTACATTTTTTTACAGTATTTTTAGTCTGTTAATCCGAAAATAAAAAGAGGGGTTAGAGATATCCTGGATCTGGTCAGTTTCTAGTTAGTTGTGTGTTCCATGTCATTTTCTTTACACATACTTCACTTTGTCTAGTTATAATTATATATTTCAATTGTTTTTTTGTCTAGCTGCATAGAAGATCAAGCACCTGACGACTCTGAAAATGGGTTCCGGATCGGCACCTCAAGAGAAAGTGAAAGATAGAATGGGGAAAAAGGAGAGTGAATCGAAAAACACTCGGAAAGCGGTAAAAATTCCTTACCTCGGTCCCACACTCACATTGATCCCCGAACATTCATCTCACGGCGTCGCTCGAGCACCGGAGATGGTTCGGGTCATGTGGGAGGAGAGTGAGGAATAAATGACTTAATGCATGAGAAGATTGAAGAAGTGGTCGCCAGGGGCCGCGGGCTCCGCTTTATGTATTTAAAATAGAAAGAAGTTGACCGTGTGTACCTTAGTGTGGGAGAAAGGGATGTGAGTTCAACCTTCTTCTTCTTTGGCCGGCCGATGAAGAAGAGGCAAACTAGTGCTAGCTATCGACTCCAGAAACGGGTTCCGGATCGGCACCTCAAGATAAGGTGATGAAAGATGGAATTGGGGAAAAAAGAGTGAATCGGAAAACACTAGGAAAGCGGTAAAGACTCCTCACCTCGGTCCCACACTCACATTGATCCCCAAACTTTCATCTCACGGCGTCGCTCGAGCACCGGAGATGGTTCGGGTCATGTGGGAGGAGAGTGAGGAGGATATGAATTTAGAACATGAATAAAAATAAAGTGTGGTCGCCAGGAGCCACGGGCTCCGCTTTATGTAATGGAAATAGAAAGAAGTTGACCGTGTGTACCTTAGCGTGGGAGAAAGGGATGTGAGTTCAACCTTCTTCTTCTTCGGCCGGCCGATGAAGAAGAGTCTCCAATCCAATGCTAGCTTGATCAACTCCGTGCAACTAGAACAATAAACCAAGTGAAGAGTTTGGTTAGACTTGTGAGAAGTGTAGTAACTGTAGTAAGAAGATAAGAAAGAAGCAATTGGAGTTGGACTCACCGGCTTCGGGGTGAGCCTTAACCCCTTTTTTTGTGTTTTTGATTATGTAAAAATGATATAAATGAACTAAAATATGCTTTAAAACAGTAAATGAACTGAGTTAATGGAGTTGAGAAAGCTTATAGAATGATTTGGCTTGAGTTGAAGCCGAGTTGGTTGAGGACAGCCGGTTCGGGTAGCTTGATACCCTTCTGGCGCGACTTTGGTGCAGAGGATGTTACAGACGACCCCAATGTCAGAATCGAGTGCCGTTTGTTGGAGTAGACAGAAAACTCAGAGAGGAGGAATTTCAATGTTGATGACTTCTCCGAAATCCTCCTGTAGAAGTCAATAAAAATTATAAAAGGGGAAAGATATCAAAATCAGAACCTGGATGCGCGCGCTCAGTGTAGCAACCGTCACGAACAAAAGGCAAGTCGGAATGGAGTGCCGTTAGTTGGAGATGAAAGAGGACGAAGAGAGGAACAATTTGTATGTTGAAGACTTTTGCAGAAGAAGCCTCGGATTTTCTGCAGAAGTCGATGAAGATGGTTGATGAAGAACACCCGGATCGAGCCTTCTCCTTCACCTCGGGATCGATTTCTTGACTTCGGATCGCCTTTGGACGTCGGGACGGCTTTGAAGAAGAGCTTGGACGACCTCTGGACGAGCTAGGCACCGGGGGTTCAACCTTGGTTCGTTGAGAATGGCCCTCAATTTATAGGGGAAGAGAGCCGGTGCAAAATTTAGAAACTGGATGTACCGCGCCCCCGCGTTTCAAAGGAGACGAGGGCGCGCAGGGCGCGCCCTCAAACCAGGGGCGCGCAGGGCGCGCCCCCAGTTCGGGGGCGCAGTCTGCGCGCCCCCCTCTTTCAAAGGGGGCGGGGGCGCGTTCGGCGTCTCACTGCTAAAAATCGACGGACACTTCCGGAAATTACTAAAAATCGACTTGATATACGTAACGCGCCCCCGAACCGGGGGCGCGGTACAAATAAGTGAAAATCCTCCCCCGGCAACCTTCCAAAAACCCGGTTTAGAAGGTGCTAAGCGGGGTAATTTCCGATTTAAAGCAACTGACCGCGCCCCCGTCTTTCAAAGGAACCGGGGGCGCGCAGGGCGCGCCCCCAGTTTGAGGGCGCGCAGGGCGCGCCCCCAGGTTGAGGGCGCGCAGGGCGCGCCCTCCCCTTTCAAGCGGAGCGGGGGCGCGGTACACTCTCTCTCCTGTGCACGTGTTCCGCGAGCCGTATCTTGCAAACCGGATGTCCGATTCGGCTGCCGTTTGTCGCGTTGGAAAGAGGGCCTTCAACCGCACCTCTTCAAGTCGGTAAACCAGCCGCATGATTCCCGAGATGTTCGTACGGGGCTTTCTACCGGTTTACCCTCTCGCGAAAAGCCGAAACCTGGGGCGAAGATCCGAAAGAGCACGGTTCCGGTCGAGAAATCTTGGGTCAACTCGGGATGACTTGAAATGATGACCGAACAAGTCCGGTACGATCGGACAATCCGAAGTCATCGAAAAATCTGAGATTAACCCGGTAAACGTGAATCGGAAGCCGTAAAAGCCGCGAAACCCTAAAATTGACCGAAATGGCCGTATAGCCCCGGTTGATAAAATATACGGCTAGAATCGACCCGGATGACCTGAAAAGACTGGGTGATGACCGGAAAGACCTAACATGTGGTCCGGGATAGCCGTGTCAGCACAGATCGAAAAAGCCGTAACGAAAGCCGTCATTGACCGACGCCAACCGAAATGACTTCTCGGAAACCCTGAATGTTACGAAACACATGCGGGACTCCCGAGACCTTCAATTATGGACCATTCAATGTCGGTCATCGAGCAGGCTTCGTGTTTTTACAGTTCACGCGCGGCTCTCTCTTGAAGGTTACGGCATTATTCCGAAAATCTTCGGTCCATTCTCAACTTACAAGGGGCTCCACCAATATCCTTAGCTCATCTCCACGAGGTAGTCCGGATCAGATAACGGTCAAATAAAGGATATCGCCTATGAAATAAGAGTCTAGGGCTCCGAATCAAGCCAATTTGGCGTGTCTACAGCTTGCCTCGCCTTGATGTCGGCTTTGCAAGGGAATGGCATGTAGCGGAACGGAGTGAAACGTTGAGAAAGCATAGTGAAACGAGATGGATCGTAGTGAAATGTAGTGGAGTGAAATGGCGATGGACTGAAAAGGTGGCATCAAGGTGTAGATATAGACACGCTTAACGACCGGATTCGGCAAGACGAATCTCCTCAAGTCTCTTGGTTAACCGCCATGTTTCATCAAGTCTTCCTATGTTCGATTGGTAATAGATGTGCCATTGGCACGAGAGAAGAATAGCCAACCCCCAACGCGGTGGGGAGTCCCCGAAACATGGGTTCGTAGGTTTATCATCAGCCGATAACCCGATCTTTGCGGTGTTCCTGTACTGTGATGGGCTAAAGTTTAAAAAAGAGATTTGTTTTGAAAAAGTAAAAGAATACCAATCGAGCACATTCAGGCTCTCAGATTCATTTAAGTCTTTCAAGATACAAGATTCAATTCGGAATGGAATGATCTCAGATTCCAAAAGGCAAATGTTTAATCATAGACCGTGAAGATAATGACGGTGCAAGTTCTGATCAAAATTGAAGGCCCTTGGCAGGACGAAATGGCTGCCACGGTGGGATAAGTAGCAAAAGAAGTTGCAATGGCCTCTGTGGTGAAAAGAATTGAAAGATTTGAGAGCAAAAAGTGGTTACCGAACACGGTGGGGTTAATAGACACGGTGGGATATTAGAGAGGTTGGTGGGACTAGAGAACATGGTGAATGACACGGTGGGATTTAGAATGATCGAGAGGGTGAGAAGGTGAAGATTAGGAAATGATGTATGCAATGACAAAACAAAATGTAATGCAATTAATACTACATGATGCATGTTGGGCTCAAAAAAAAATAAAAAAAAATAAAACAAAATAAAACAAAACTTGTATAACAAATAGTTGAAGATATAGATTGTCTATGAGGTCAAGATACCCATTCGGGAACTATCGTCCCTCACAGCACAACTTTGGCTTATCCGTGAGCATTAGAGATGACCCGACCGTCGTAGATTTTGATGAAGGGGATCTCGGGTCAAGTCTTCTCTATGCTCATGGTCTTCAACAAATAATGCATAAGATAATAATAGACGACTAGCAACATATATGCTAGTCGGAAAGTTATGGGGGTTTCCCATGTCTATTCTTCCATTTCTGCGAGCATTTTCTTTGCCACTCCTTTGGAGCATCACCGGAATGAGGCAGTTGCGGCGGTATGGTTTCCATGCCTTCTCCACGTGGTCATTCTCCTGGAGTCAGTGGCAATTAGACACTGATATCTGTAGCAAGCTTAATCTTCTTCTAGTGTTGTAGCTGCTTTTCTTCCTTGTTATAGCACTTCTTGCTTTAGTGTTGTTTGACCTACTTGACATTTCTTGAAAGGATAGTCAGTTTCAAATTCCGGCTTGGCCCCTTGCAAGTTTGTCAAGGGGTGAAGCCTTCTAAGGGATGGCAAATAATAAAAGTAAATAATAGATGTAGGGTTTCGAGACATACCTGTTGGCGAGATTCTCACCCCTCCTTGACTTGTGTTTCTCTCCTGAAATACTTAATAGAAGTGTTAAATCTGCTCTATGGCTTACCCCCTTGCCTATTGTTATCTTGCCTTGCTTGTATGTCAAGGGGTGTAGCCTTATTATCAAGGTAATATGATCAAAATGACTGAAAATGAATAAGATAAGGGTTAAGAAAGCTTACCTGCTATGGTGAGAGTCACATCCTTAGCATCCTGAGACACTTGATAAAAGGGGATTAAATCTTCACAACGACTCATCCCTTTGCCTATTATGGCCAACTTTGACTTAGGTCAAAGGGAGGAGCCCTCTTAATGGGGTGATAATGAAGGTAAATATGCAATGCGGAAATGGAACATGCAAAACATAAAGATAAACATGATTGCTAGCAAAGGCAAAAAGCAAGGTTATGCCAAGTTAGATGATGCATTTTTTTTTTTCGATTTTTGGAAAGTATAAAATTTTTTTATTTTTGAAGAAATTCAATTTTTTTCGGATTTTTTTGTTGAAAATATTCATTCATGTTTTTTAGTTTTTTTTTTTTTTTAAATATTTGTTTCTTTTGGATTTTTGAAAATATTCATTGTTTTGGATTTTTGTGGAGAATGTGCCAGTGTTGAAACAATTCATCGATCTTTGAGTGTTAATCAAGATTTAAGTGATAAACACCACGTGAAAATAAGGTTCCATACCCAGAATCTTTCTTGCCCTCTTCTCTTGATCGGTTTGGATTCCCCCTGAGTTTGGACAGTCTACCCTACCGTAGGGGTTTTAAGATGGAAGAATAATAAAGGAAGTCTTTGATAGGATTTGGGGGTGTTGAGGAGGGTTTCTCTACTCATGCCCAAATTGCCCGTTGGGGTTCGGCCTCTTCGGGTCTTTTCTACATATGGCACTTATTTAGACAAGTCTTTGACCTGTGGGGTCATTGCCCATCTTTTGATGCTCTTTTTCATTTTCTATTCTTTCGGGTACTCATTCAGACAGGCCCATATTTGTTTAAACCTGTGGGGTTCATTGCCCATCTTTTGGCACCCTTTTGCACCCTATGAGACGGCCTCCTACTAAGGCGGGCATTTTCGATACTATCCTCCTCTAGTCCCCTTCACCTATCTTGGACCAAATAGAAGAGAATAGGGTAAGGTTTCCTTTCCGCCTTCAGGGTTCTGCCTTGCCTCTCTTGAGTGTTGGGCTATCTAGATTCTGGGATCGGGAGGTGTTGTGTGTGCAAGGTGATGTCTACCCTTGACTTCTAGCTAACACCCTTGGATCGATGACTTAATATCATACTAGAAATTCTCCATTTTTTTTTTCTTCTAAGGAAAATATTTTTTGAGGTAAACGCCGTTCCATGGATGGTTCAATTTTTCTCCATCAGCGTTGGTTAGCTCATATGCATTGCCTGGATATTTTTCAGTTATAACAAAAGGCCCTTCCCAGTTAGGTTGCATCTTGGAGCGGGGACCACCCGGCTTAACGAATATACGTTTAACTACCATCTCACCGATTTCGAACTTTCTCTCTACCACCCTCTTTTGATAAAACCTTTTCAATCGGTTCTGATAAGTCCGGGCATGCTCGGAAGCGGCCAACCTTCTTTCATCTAGGAGTTCAAGTTGTGCAAGGAGAGATTCTCGTCTCTCATCGACGGGGATGTCCCTATCGAGTTGAACTCGGAGTGATGGAAGGAGTACTTCGTATGGGACCACCGCTTCCATCCCATATGCGAGAGCATACGGGGTTTGACCGGTGGGGGTCCGTACGAAGTACGATAAGCCCATAGGGCATCTACAAGCTTATCCGGCCGGTCCGCGAACTTGCTAGACTTACGGGTTTTCTTGATGATTTTAATCAAAGTTTTGTTGGTGGCTTCGCTGACCATTGCCTTGCGGGTAATAAGGAGATGAATGATGCAATGCAATGCGGTAATCGTTGCAAAGATCATGCGGATCTTGAGAGAGAAATTGCGGTCCGTTGTCGGTGATAATGTCGCCGGGTATCCCGAACCTGGCGATGATGTTGCGTTTGATGAAGGAGCACAGTGTTGATGCCTTGATCTCCACGAACGCTTCCGCTTCTGCCCACTTGGAGAAGTACTCTGTTGCCGTCAGGATGAACGATTTGGAACGGATTTCAGAGTTAAGATCACTGAGAGGGCCAATGATATCGAAAGCCCACATGGCGAAGGGCCATGGGGCATGAATCGGATGAAGGGAGGATGCGGAGAATGGATTTTGTCGGCATGAAGTTGGCAAGAATGACAGTGCCGGACAAAGATGGAGCAATCCTCTTCTAGGGTTGGCCAATAATACCCCTACCTGATGATTTTCTTGGCAAGAGCTTGAGCATTGACATGGCCCCCACGGACCCCGAATGTGCTTCCTTAAGCACCAATTCTGCCTCTTCTTCATCAACGCATCTCAATAAAATTCCGCTTAGGCTCCTCTTGTAGAGCACTCCTCCTAGGATGGTATACCTCTGGGATACTCTCCTGATGGCCTTCTTTTCTTTTGCATTTGATCCAGGTGGATATGTCTGATCTTGACAATACCTTGCGATCTCATCAAACCAAGGCCTCTCACCCTCTTCTAACTCTTCCAACTCGACTAGAGAAACTTCCTCTTTCTGCTCTAGATACTCCTTCCTGCCAAATCTCTCCTTAACTTTCAGAAATCGCCCATCCTTAATCGCTGGCATCGACCTTCTACGGACATAAATAGTCCGCACCTGTCTACCTAGCGGGACTGATAGAGATGAAGCTAAGGAGGCTAGGGCATCAGCAAGGATGTTCTGAGCTCGAGGTACATGGACAAAAGCGAGTTTGGAAAAGAGCTTGATGTAGCAAGAGGTGAGTTGTTGGTAAGGTTTGAGGTTTGGATGAGAAGTTCGGTATTTGGTTAGGACTTGGCGAATGATTAGTTGGCTATCACCTATCACCCTCAATTCTGTGGCACCATAGAAATGAGCGGCCTCCAGCCCGGCCAGCAAGGCTTCATATTCAGCTATATTGTTGGTTGCTGGGAAGTCAAGCTGAAATGCCTGTGGAATGGTGACACCCTCGGGTGATAGAAGGACGATTCCTATTCCCTTACCGTGTGAATTCAGAGCCCCGTCAAAATATAATGTCCAAAGGTGGGAAGATCGGATCAACATTAGTTCGTCATCCGGGAGCTCCGATTGGACCGGGTCAAAGAGGGGTATAGGGTGATGGGCTAGATGTTCGGCAATGGCATAGCCCTTAATCGCCTTCTGGGGGACATAGGTGATATCAAACTGAGAAAGGAAGCTCTGCCAACGACCTAACCGATCAGTTAGAACAGTTTTCTCTAGAAGGAATTTGATGGGATTGATGCGGGCGATGAGATTGACCTCATGAGCTAAGAAATAGTGTTTAAGCTTCTGAACTACCCAGACTAGTGCAGCACAGGTCTTCTCCACTATAGTATACTTCTGCTCACATGGATCAAAGATCTTTGACAAATAATAAGTTGCCCTCTCTTTCCCTTCTTCATCAACTTGTGCAAGGACTGCCCCAAGAGAATTCTCCAAAACCGAGATATATAAAACTAAGGGCTTGCCAGGGGACCGGTGGTCTAAGCACGGGGGACTAGCCAGGTATCTTTTCAAACCATCGAATGCATCCTGGCACTTCGAATCCCATTTGAACTCGGCCCCCGCCTTGGTCAACTCATAGAAAGGTTTACACCTTTGGGAGTGTTGTGAGATGAACCGGCGGACAAACTGTAGCCTCCCGATTAATCCTCGAAGTTCTTTCATATTTCTCGGAGGAGGCATACCAATGTTTGCCTTGGCCTTGTTTGGGTCGATCTCTATGCCCCTTTTTCTCACTATGAACCCCAACAGTTTTCCTGAGGATACTCCAAACGTGCATTTCTTTGGGTTCATTTTCAATTTATATTCCCTAGCCCTTTGCAAGACCTTTCATAACACTTCAGGATGATCTTCTCGGCTTCTGGACTTAACGACCAGGTCGTCCACGTATACCTCTACAAGGGTATGCATCATGTCATGGAAGATAGCCATCATTGCCCTCTGATAGGTAGCACCAGCATTCTTCAGTCCAAAGGGCATGACGACATAGCGATAGGTTCCCCAAGGTGTGGTGAACGAGGTCTTCTCCTGGTCCTCTTCGGCCAACCGGATTTGATTATATCCAGAATAGCCATCCATGAACGACAACATTTCGAATCCAGTAGTGTTATCAACCAGTACGTCAATATGAGGTAGAGGAAAGTCATCTTTAGGACACGCTCGGTTTAAGTCCCTGAAGTCTATACAGATCCGAACTCGGCCATCCTTCTTCATGACAGGGACTATGTTTGCCACCCATTGCGGATAAAGGACGACCTTAATGAATCTTGCTTGATGTAACTTGTCGACCTCTTCTTTCATCTTAAGTGCAACATCATGGGGGAATCTCCTTAATTTTTGTTTCACCGGGTAGCTCCGTATTTCAAAGTTAGACGATGTTCAACTAACGAGTTGTCTAACCCCGGCATGTCCTCGTATGTCCATGCGAACGTGTCCTTATATTCTTCCAGAATTTTAATCAAACTCTGTTCCTCAGTGGGAGTGAGGTTTGCGCTTAGGAGGATTGTCTTGGGATCTTCCGGTGTTCCAAGATTCAATTCTTTTGTCGGTTCATCCACCGAGGCTAATGGTTCTTCAAATCTTTTAAATCCAGATGTATACGCATCAGCCAAGTCCTCAATTCCATCCTCGAAATCAGGATCTTTTTCTGATAAGACCTCGTAAACTCCTAGTGTATGATCTACATTGAATTCATCCTCATATTGGATTTCATTAAGCTGGATAGCATTTTCCAAAAACCTTGGCAGCCTTGCACATTCCTTGCATTTTTGAGCTATTTGTTGGAGATATCTTTCTGGCACACGTTTACCTCGAATTTTCTTTTTTTCTACCCTAACTACTCCTAAAGAAGACGGAATTGAAAATGCGGTATTTACAATGGGTGAAGGATCGAGTAGATCGATCAGTGAGTTGGAGAAGAGAGGTCCCTGGTTGGGAGCACCCTCCGAGACAAGTAGCGACGTTTCCTCAATGGAAAACTGAGTTTGTGAGAGGACGTTTTTTTTGGGTATTTTGGGTATTTTCAATAACAAAAAGAGAATGAGCCGATGGGGCTCGAGCAAAAATAGAAAGCTTAAGCAAATGGAAGAAAAATGGGCTCGCGGGCCCGATGATGACAAGAAATGGGCATATAGGCCCAAAGCTGGTGAAAAGATCTAAGGGGCACGTGGGCCCAAATGGTGGGCACGCGGGCCCAAAGCAGGAAAATAAATCTAAAGGGCACGTGGGCCCGACTGGTGGGCACGCGGGCCCAAGTTTGTTGGATTGGAATGGGCATAGAAGCCCAGTGGAGTAAGAAGATTTGAATGGGCTCTCAGGCCCATTGATCAGTTCAGGTGGCCATTTTGGCCCAGAAGTGGGAATTGGGCTAGGTAGCCCATCAAGTGAATCTAAGAGGGAGAGAGTGAGGATTTTGAAATACGTGACCGTAGGATACGATTCACGCGGGATGTTGTTTGGAGGTGGGTTCGAGTGGACAAGTAGTTTAGAGATGGACTTGCCCTCGACTGGTTCTTCCTCCTCTATGAACAACCGAGCCAAAGATGAACTCAGGTTGTCCACTTCCTCCTCTTGCTCTGGTTCCTTCTTCCTCTTGACTGATTCTTCTTCTTTGTCCCCGGCCATCATCATGGTCTCCCCTTTGATAAAGAATTTTTGGAGTCCCATGGCATTTTTTGGCCGGTAGACCATCCTCGGAGTGAAACTGGGCTCATAGCCAAGCCCGTGTCTCTTTGGTCTTCGTACGGCTTCAATGGGGTGCACAACCCCCTGCAGCTCCTTTCCTAGCCCCTTTCCTGGCTGATAGCCCATCCCTTTCATCATCCGCCACGCAACTGAATCTGGTGGCGTCGTCAATACCATGACCTCAGGTAGCTCTGTAGTTGAAACCAACGGCTGGACAGATTTTGATATTGGTAGTGCAGAAGAGGGGTCATCCACGTCATTCAGAATGGGGATGTTGGTTACTTTGATCACCTGGCCCTTGTATGGGAACTTCAGACACTGATGATTAGTGGAGGCAACAGCTCCTATTGCCTCAAGGTACGGGCGTCCCAAGATAGCTTTGAATGTAGGGTCTAATTCTAGAACGTGAAACTCGGCGGTGACAACACACGGCCCGAGCCCTACTTTCAATGTAACCACCCCTCGTGCCGGCTTCCGGGAGTTGTCATATGCGGTCACCGTGACGGCAGAAGGCTCGATTTCTTCATCGGAGATGCCGCAAAGTTGCAATGTTTCTGGCGGCATGACATTTATGGACGCTCCGGTGTCGATCAAGCAGGACTTGATCTCCACGCCTCGGATGACTACTGCAACGCGCAAGGCGTACTTTCTGATCTCTGGCCGTGCCAACTCCTCCTGTGTAAAGGTGAGTGCCGGATGTTCACTCCTCGGGGTCAGGACAGCAATGATCTTCTCAGGCGGGAGGTCCTCATTGACCATGACCCACTGCAAATATTGTTGTAGGATGTCCTGATGGTTCTTTGACCTCTTTATTAGCTCCAGAATTGAAATCCGTGCCGGCATTTTGTCCAAGTGCTTCAATAGATCATATGCCGTGCCGGGCAACGGTTCTTCTACCACCTCCTCTTCTGCCTGTTCCTGTGGTTGTATCCCGACATGGGGGAAGACCCTTTGGAACATCCTCCCGCTATGAAGTACCGGCGCCAGCGTGGTAGGGGGAAGTGGTGATGATGGTGATGGTAGGGTTGGTTGGTAGGTTGAGGAGCCCATGGTAGGTAGGAGTGGTGAGGATCGAATGATGAGGGGTCGTGGATTGGTGGAGGCCGGTATGTTGGGTGATGGTTGGGGTGTTGGTGGTGATGGTCTAATGATGAGGGGTCGTGGGGTGGCAGTGACTGGTGGGTTAGGTGATGTCTGGGGTGTTGGTGGCGGTCTAATGATTAGACGCCGTGGAGGATTAATGGTGGTTGGTGGGTTAGGTTGGGGTGATGGTTGGGGTGCTGGTTGGGAGACGGGTGGCGGTCTAATGATTAAGCGTCATGGAGGGTTAATGGTTGGTGAGGGTAGTGGTGTTTGGATAGTTTGTGGGCTGGGGGCAGCTCTCGGTATGGAGAGTATGGTGCGGTTTGTAGGTGGGGTCGGTATGGCGGGCATGGAGGTGATTTGATCCTCGACCTGCCAACCCTGGGAATGGTGGGTTGACTCCTCGATGGCGGAATGGACGAGGCCGAGTCGTTGGTTTGGTGGTACTGGTGCCGGTGCTTGTATGGGTGCATGTACCGGGAGCGGATCTTGGACTATGCCCAGGCCGGGCTGCTGTTGTGCTTGTTGTCGCCGTGGTTGATTCTGACGTGCCTTCATGGCTTGTATAGACTCTCCCATCTGTGCCCAGTCAATGTTCCCCTGATCGTTGAGGTCTTGAATGTAATCTTTAAACTGGAAATAGACATCCACCGTGTGCCCAGGATACCGATGGTAAGCGCAGTATTTTGTCATGTCAACATTTGCTGGCCACCCTTCTCTCTCCTTTGGAAGCTCTAGTTGCTGTTCAGCCATCAATGCGTTGAAGATATCAGTGAGGGGGAATGGCAGTTGAGGGTAGTATTCTCTCTTGGGTCCCCCCCTCCTAGGTCGGTTGGCTAGTGGTGTCACTTGGTTGTAGGCTTATTGTGGTGGTGGTGGTCGGTTGTAAACATGTTGTTGTTGAGGCGCTCGGTTGTAGGCATTTGGTTGCTGGGGCGCTTGGTTGTAGGTGGGTTGCTGTGGTGGTGCTCGGTTGTATGCAAGTTGTTGCTGTGGCTGAGGAGCTGGTTGAGGGGCCGGGCGGTATTGTTGATTGGGTGGTGGGTTACGGTATTGGCTTTGACGGTACCCACCCTGGTTACCCATGGCATTGATGCTCTCATTATTTACTACCCCTTCGGTGGTGGGTCCTACAGGTGTAGGCTTTCTAGTATTACGGGGCTTGGTGTCGAACGGGTTGATCATGGATGCATCCTTAAAGTGGGCTTGGAGGTAGCGGGCGCTATCACACAACTCACTCATGGTTGTTGGACGGTGCATGATCAGAAGGTTGCGAAGGTTGGGCGTGGTGTTCCCAATGAGCATCCTCACCTGCTCCCCCTCTGAGATGGTATCCACAAGCCTCTCAGCCATTCCCCTCCACCGATCAGCAAATCGGGCAAAGTCCTCGTCTGGCCTCATCTTTTCAGCAATTAAGTCAGTTATCGAGCAGGCTGGCCCCACCCTATCCCTGTACCTCTGTAGAAACTTCGTCTTGACAATGTCGAAATCCGCCGCCGCAATGGAATCAAGAGAATAGAACCAGTCAAGGGCGGATCCATCCAATGACCGACGGAATAGGAAGGCAAGGGCTTTGCGGTCATTTTTCCGTAATGAGGAGTCATAGAGAAAGCTCTTTAGATGGTTGAAAGGATTACCAGTCCCGTTGTAACGTTGGAAGACTGGTATCTCTGAAGGAGGAAGGTGTAGAACTGGGAAAGATGGGACGGAGATTTCAGGGATGGCTTTAGAATCGAGGAGGTGCCTCATCTCTTCGAAGCGCTCATCCATCTGGTTGATTTTGTTCATTAACACCTGGGTGAGGCTAGATTCCTGAGCCACGGGAGCAAAGTGTTTAGGTGGCTGAGTTGGAGGAGGTAGGTTGGAAATAGGAATTGGAACAGAATTATGTGAATGCCCCATAATAGGGTGAGTGGAGACACGGCAGGGTTGCCTAGGAGAAGAGATGATTTGGGGCCTGACTACTGATTGAGGTGGTGAGGGGGCTTGATTTCCCTCGACCGGACCTTGAGTGGCGGGCATCTTGCCCTTTGTCAAGGATTGCACAAGCGAAAAAGATTCGGGGTCTAGATGAAGAGATAGACCCTGGAGGAGTTGCTCCACGCTAAGTGAAGCGGGTTGATGAGTAGGATTTTGAGTTTCTGGCTCCCTGACGGCGTTGACATGGCCCTCCCGTTGACCCAGGGGTTGTTGCAGCTCGTAGTGGCCCGTCTCGTACTCCTCTTCTTGGCCGCGTAGTCCAACATCCCGATGTGTCTTCCGGACCTTAGAGTGGGCATCCCGTCAAATTTCCTTACAAAATGGTTGAAAGAAAGCAAATGAAGGGTGTAAATGCAAATAGAGTTTTTGTTTGATTATGGTTGTTTGTTTGATTTGATTTGGTTTCAATTTGGTTGTTTGGCAAGCAAGTTGAACACAAAATTTAAAGGGATTTTTTTTTGTTTTTGTTTTAGGTGTTTTGAAAGGAGAGAATTTTTTGGTTGTTTTCAATTGTTATGAGCAAGCAAGTTATGCAAACAAAGTTTTAAAATGACTACTCAATAATTTTTGGGTTAAAACCTTAGATTAGATAGATTGTTAGCAATTGTTCACTCAAGTAGGTATGATTCCTATTGCTTCAATCTTCAAGACCTAAGGTTATCACTCAATCACCACGAGTAGGTACTGGGGTTCTTCGGGTTTTGGGAAAGTGGTACAACCGGCCCAATCGTGCGGAGAGGAATACTCCACGGATGGGGACTTACGGAGGTCTTGATGGAAACCACCAAATCAACTAGGAAGGAATATCCCAGAAGAGAGGTAAGAATCCACCAAGAAGGTGTTTGGAGGGTGAGGGTGCGTTGGGAGAGAGAGCCCCCGCCTCGAATGCCCTACGGATCGGAACAAGTCCGGTACCCGATGCAAAGCTAATGCAAAAATGAAAAATGGAGGGTAGAAGGAGAAGAAGCAATCAATATGCAAACATGAATGAAAGCTATTAAATAAATCAAACAAGTGAATGCAAGCAAGACAAGCAATGATAGAGTAAAACAAGTAACTAGAAACTAGCAATTAAAAGGTGGTTCGCGCGGGAACCGGCTTGTGTTGGAGTGTCCAAGTGGGGGACAAATCTGAAGTGAAGGTAAAAGGATGGTAAACGCGGGGACCGATTTGAAAATAAAATAGCTCACGCGGGAGCCAAGTTTTGGAAAAGTAAGTGGTTCACGCGGGAACCGGTTTTTGAAGGAAAATGGGTGGTTCACGCGGGAAGCGGTTTGTTTGATTGGAAAAAGGAAAGGAGGGCCACGTGGGGCCAATCTAATTGGTGCAAAGGGGTGGTCCACGCGGGGACCGATCTGAAGGTAAGTTGGTTCACACGGGAACCGAGTTGGAAAAGAAAGGTGGTTCACGCGGGAACCGGGTTATAAGAAGAAAAGTGGTTCACGCGGGAACCGGTTTTTGTGAAGAAAAGGGTGGTTCACGCGGGAACCGGTGTAAGAGTTGACAAAATGAAAAGAGAGCCACGTGGGGCCAATCTAAAGGTGCTGTAAAGAGGTGGTCCACGCGGGGACCGATCTGAAAATAAGTTGGTTCACGCGGGAACCGAGTTGGAAAAGAAAGGTGGTTCACGCGGGAACCGGTTTATAAGAAGAAAAGTGGTTCACGCGGGAACCGGGCTGAAATTAAAGACAAGAAATCAAGTCCACATGGGGGACAATCTTAAAGGAAGAGCAATTATCAAGTTTAAAGGTAGATTGACATGGAAGATAAAAGACAAGCCGGTTCACGCGGGAACCATGTTGGAAAACAACTAGTTGCACGGTTGAATCAAGCTAGCACGGTTGAAGACATTGGTTGTCCCACCGTGGTCGCCAAAAAGCTGTCGACTCCAGAAACGGGTTCCGGATCGGCACCTCAAGATAAGGTGATGAAAGATGGAATTGGGGAAAAAAGAGTGAATCGGAAAACACTAGGAAAGCGGTAAAGACTCCTCACCTCGGTCCCACACTCACATTGATCCCCAAACTTTCATCTCACGGCGTCGCTCGAGCACCGGAGATGGTTCGGGTCATGTGGGAGGAGAGTGAGGAGGATATGAATTTAGAACATGAATAAAAAGAAAGTGTGGCGCGGGCTCCGCTTTATGTAATGGAAATAGAAAGAAGTTGACCGTGTGTACCTTAGCGTGGGAGAAAGGGATGTGAGTTCAACCTTCTTCTTCTTCGGCCGGCCGATGAAGAAGAGTCTCCAATCCAATGCTAGCTTGATCAACCTGTGCAACTAGAACAATAAACCAAGTGAAGAGTTTGGTTAGACTTGTGAGAAGTGTAGTAACTGTAGTAAGAAGATAAGAAAGAAGCAATTGGAGTTGGACTCATCGGCTTCGGGGTGAGCCTTAACCCCTTTTTTTGTGTTTTTGATTATGTAAAAATGATATAAATGAACTAAAATATGCTTTAAAACAGTAAATGAACTGAGTTAATGGAGTTGAGAAAGCTTATAGAATGATTTGGCTTGAGTTGAAGCCGAGCTGGTTGAAGACAGCCGGTTCGGGTAGCTTGATACCCTTCTGGCGCGACTTTGGTGCAGAGGATGTTACGGACGACCCCGATGTCAGAATCAAGTGCCGTTTGTTGGAGTAGACAGAAAACGCAGAGAGGAGGAATTTAAATGTTGATGACTTCTCCGAAATACTCCTGTAGAAGTCAGTAAAAATTATGAAAGGGGGAAGATATCAAAATCAGAACCTGGATGCGCGCCCTCAGTGTAGCAACCGTCACGAACAAAAGGCAAGTCGGAATGGAGTGCCGTCAGTTGGAGATGAAAGAGGACGAAGAGAGGAACAATTTGTATGTTGAAGAAATTTGCAGCAGAAGCCTCGGATTTTCTGCAGAAGTCGATGAAGATGGTTGATGAAGAACACCCGGATCGAGCCTTCTCCTTCACCTCGGGATCGATTTCTTGACTTCGGATCGCCTTTGGACGTCGGGACGGCTTTGGAGAAGAGCTTGGACGACCTCTGGACGAGCTAGGCACCGGGGGTTCAACCTTGGTTCGTTGAGAATGGCCCTCAATTTATAGGGGAAGAGAGCCGGTGCAAAATTTAGAAACTGGATGTACCGCGCCCCCGCGTTTCAAAGGAGACGAGGGCGCGCAGGCGCGCCCTCAAACCACGCGGTCTGCGCGCCCCCCTCTTTCAAAGGGGGCGGGGGCGCGTTCGGCGTCTCACTGCTAAAAATCGATGGAAACTTCCGGAAATTACTAAAAATTGACTTGATATACGTAACGCGCCCCCGAACCGGGGGCGCGGTACAAATAAGTGAAAATCCTCCCCCGGCAACCTTCCAAAAACCCGGTTTAGAAGGTGCTAAGCGGGGTAATTTCCGATTTAAAGCAACTGACCGCGCCCCCGCCTTTCAAAGGAACTGGGGGCGCGCAGGGCGCGCCCCCAGTTTGAGGGCGCGCAGGGCGCGCCCCCGGGTTGAGGGCGCGCAGGGCGCGCCCTCCCCTTTCAAGCGGAGCGGGGGCGCGGTACACTCCCTCTCCTATGCGCGTGTTCCGCGAGCCGTATCTTTCAAACCGTATGTCCGATTCGACTCCCGTTTGTCGCGTTGGAAAGAGGGCCTTCAACCGCACCTCCTCAAGTTGGTAAACCAGCCGCATGACTCCCGAGATGTTCGTACGGGGCTTTCTACCGGTTTACCCTCTCGCGAAAAGCCGAAACCTGGGGCGAAGATCCGAAAGAGCACGGTTCCGGTCGAGAAATCTTGGGTCAACTCGGGATGACTTGAAATGATGACCGAACAAGTCCGGTACGATCGGACAATCTGAAGTCATCGAAAAATCTGAGATTAACCCGGTAAACGTGAATCGGAAGTCGTAAAAGCCGCGAAACCCTAAAATTGACCGAAATGGCCGTATAGCCCCGGTTGATAAAATATACGGCTAGAATCGACCCGGATGACCTGAAAAGACCTGGTGATGACCGGAAAGACCTAACATGTGGTCCGGGATAGCCGTGTCAGCACAGATCGAAAAAAGCCGTAACGAAAGCCGTCATTGACCGACGCCAACCAAAATGACTTCTCGGAAACCCTGAATGTTACGAAACACATGCGGGACTCCCGAGACCTTCAATTATGGACCATTCAATGTCGGTCATCGAGCAGGCTTCGTGTTTTTACAGTTCACGCGCGGCTCTCTCTTGAAGGTTACGGCATTATTCCGGAAATCTTCGGTCCATTCTCAACTTACAAGGGGCTCCACCAATATCCTTAGCTCATCTCCACGAGGTAGTCCGGATCAGATAACGGTCAAATAAAGGATATCGCCTATGAAATAAGAGTCTAGGGCTCCGAATCAAGCCAATTTGGCGTGTCTACACTAGCTTGATGTATTTGTGCAACTAGAAGACAATAAGACAATAAAACAAGTGAAGAAGGATTAGAACTGAGTGAAGTGTAGTAACTTGTAAAAACAATAACATAAACGACAACTGGAATCGAACTCACCGGATTGGGGCGAGTCCTAACCCCTTTTTTTGTATTTTTGATTATGTAAAAATTATGTAAATAAACTAAAAGATGCTTTAAAACAATAAATAAACTGAGTTAAGGGAGTTGAGAAAGACTATGGAATGGATCGGCTTGAGTTGAAGCCGAGTTGGTTGAAGAAGGCCGGTTCGTGTAGCCTTTGCACCCTTCTGGCGCGACTTTGGTGCAGAGGATGCTACGGACAACCACGATGTCAAAATAGAGTGATGTTTGTTTAAAAATAAATATAGCTCAACGAGGGTGGTTTTATATGAAGACAAGTTTGCTTGAATCTTATGATGAGTGATCTTAATTTACCTGATAAGCCGGATCATGGACGATGAAGTTCTGGAAACTCCCAACACAATTTCGATGTAGGACATGATATGGGCACCACATATATCCAAATTAAATGATTCTTGTTAGAGATAAAATATGACTCACCGAAAAACAATTTCTATGAAGGATGTATAGGCTGAATCTACCATTAAATATACTGAAATTGACTGTAAAGATGATAACTTAGAAGAGAACACTTCGGATCTGTCTGTGCAGCGCCGGTGTTGAAGCCGTAAAAAGCCGAGGGAAAATCAGAATTGATCTCCATTTGTTGGAGATGAAATATAACTTGATTATACACACTTATTCTGAATAAAGTAAGTCCAGAAAATTACTATAGAGATCTGTAGAAGCCAATAATCAGCAGTGCAGCACGTCGGAGCATAGACCGGCTTCTTCTTCACTTTGGGATGATCTCTGGGCACCGGGACGAAGATAGGACGATCTGAGGAGATTGGGATGAGCCTAGGGTTGCTGGAGAACGATAAGAGGGGTTCTTTAGGATGGGGATTCTCTTCTTAGGTCGTTCATATGAGTCTCCCTTTATAGGGGATGAAAACCAGGTCAAAAAATAGCAAGTTTGGATACATCCAACCATAGGTTGGATTTCCTCCATTTAATGTTGCTGATTTTTATACTGAGGCATCTAGAAACTTACCTAAATTATTTAGAGAGATTGTAAACCATGGATCACCTTTCCCATGTTCAAAATATGTCTCCACTTGAAGAGGAACCAAATCTAGTCTAAAAATGGCAAGTTATGATGTATAAGACAACAAGTTGGATTGCCATCATTTGATGATGCTAAATTCGACCATGAAGCTTCCAGATGCTATAAAAAGTGATATGGAGGAGGAAAAAGCAAGTTAAGGTCGTGAATTGGTCAGCTAGGTGCCCAATGGGCTGGGCTTGCATGAAATTGGGCTTGATTGGTGCTGCGTGCGGACAGAACTGAGCATATGACTTCTAAAAGGTGCTGCGGACAAATGGCAGATCAGAATTGAATTCCGTTTGTTGCATTGAAAATAGGACTTAGAGAGTAAGATTATTTATGTTGAAGACTTATTCATTGGATGTCCACAAAATCCTGTGAAAAATTTTAAAGTAGAGGATATGCTAGGAAAAGCATAATCTGGCACACCACCAAGAGTCTCTTGTTCGGGAAACACGGATTTGATTAGAAATTAGAAAATCATCCTCATATTTCCAATAAGCACCTATGATCATCCAAAAGGGTGATTCATCATGATTTTTAAGTTCTAAACGAGATGTTGCCAATGGAATAATGGTTTAAGCTCTAAATAAGGCCAAATTGGCGTGTCTACAGCTTGCCTCGCCTTGATGTCGGCTTTGCAAGGGAATGGCATGTAGCGTAGCAGAGTGAAATGTAGAGAAAGCGTAGAGAACCGAGATGGATCGTAGTGGAATGTAGTGGAGCAAAATGGCGATGGACTGAAAAGGTGGCATCAAGGTGTAGATATAGACACGCTCAACGACCAAATTCGGCAAAGAGAATCTCTTCAAGTCTCCTGGATTACTGCCATGTTTCATCAAGTCTTCCTATGTTCGATTGGTAAAAGATGTGCCATTGGCACGAGAGAAGAATAGCCAACCCCCAACGTGGTGGGGAGTCCTCGAAACATGGGTTTGTAGGTTCATCATCAGCCGGTAACCCAATCTTTGTGGTGTTCCTGTACTGTGATGGGCTAATTTTTAAAAAGAGATTTTTTTTGAAAAAGTAAAATAATACCAATCGAGCACATTCAGGCTCTTAGATTCATTTAAGTCTTCTAAGAGACAAGATTCAATTCGGAATGGAATGATCTCAAATTCTGAAAGGCAAATGTTAAAGCACAGACCATGAAGACAACATCAATGCAAGATCTAATCGAATAGAAGGCCCTTGGTGGGGTGAATTGACTGCCGCGGTTGGATGAATAGCAAGAAGGGTGTTGTAGTGGTCATAGTGGGAGTAGAAATGAAGGATTTGGAGGCACAAGGTGATTACCGAACACGGTGGGATTAACAGACATGGTGGGATATTAGAAAGGTTGGTGGGACTAGAAAACACGGTGGGATTAGAAAACATAGTGGGATTAGAAAACGTGATGGGATTTAGGATACAAGAGGGTGAGAAGGTGAAGATTTTGAAAGGATGTATGCAATGATAATGAAAAATGCAATGCAACTAATACTATATGATGCATGCTGGGCTCAAGAAAACAAAAACAAAACTTGTCTAAAAATTAGTTGAAGATATAGATTGTCTATGAGGTCAAGATACCCATTTGGGAACCATCATCCATCGTAGCACAATTTTGGCCTATCCGTGAGCACAAAGAATGATCCAACCGTCGTGGATTTTGATGAAGGGGATCTCAGGCCTGGTCTTCTTTGCATTCACGGTCTTCAACATCAATGCATAAAATAAATACTAATGCACCTAATATATGCTAAGAAAGGAAATGATAATGGTGAGTTTTCAATGTGATGACATGCATTCTCATAAAAGAGTTCATGTGTCCTAATGAAGACAAAGAGTGAAAGTTTCTCAGCAAAGTTGAGGCCGAGGTTATGATGACACCTCCTCCTGAGAATCCTTAGGGGAGGGAAGTGGTGAGCATTGATTCATTGAAATCTTGCAAAGAAAACTCCTCAGTAGAGTTGAAGCTGAGGTTATGGTGACACCTCCTCCTAAGAATCCTTAGGGGAGGAAAGTGGCGAGCATCGCCTTGTTGTGAAGTTCTCCTCATTTGTTCTTCGTGCCTGAAACACTAGAAAAAGGAGATTAGAATGCCAATATGGCTTATCCCCCTTGCAAGTTGCAGTATGCCTTGACCTTTGTCATGGGGTGTAAAGTTTTTTATTGTGCCTGAAACACTTAGAAGGAAGAGATTAGAACAACAATGCGGCTTATCCCCCTTGCAAGTTGTAGTATGCCTTGACCTTTGTCAAGGGGTAATAGCTTTCTTAAGGGTGTAAAAATAAAGTAGCAAATATACAATGAATGTAAAAATAAGAATTCAAACCAAGCATGGTGATGAAATTTTTTTAAAAATTTTGTTGGAATTTAAAATTGAATTTTTTTTGAAAAGATTTATTTTATGGGGATTTTTTAAAATATTCTTTTTTTGAGTTTTTGAAAATATTAATTTTTTTGGGAGTTTTTGAAGATAATCAACCTTTTTTTTGGAGTTTTTGAAAATATTCAACCTTTTTGAAATTTTTTTTTGAAAATTTTTTTTTGGGAGAGAAAAAAATCAATATTGACATAAGTTCTCATCACTTGGTTGTTTTTCTAGGTTTGTTGGTAGACACCATGTGCAAAATGGGGTTCCTTACCCAGAATCTTTTCAACCTTCAACCTTTAATCGGCCAGAGTTTAGCTTCGATTCGGTTGGTCCACCCACACCTTGGGGGGTTAAAAATGAAGAATTTATAGGAAGTCCTTGATAGGCTTTGGAGATGTTGAGAGGGATTTCTCTACTCACACCTAATTGCCCATTGGGGTTCGGCCTCTTCAGGTCTTTCTACATGTGGCACTCACTTAGACAATTCTTTGACCAATGGGGTCATTGCCCATCTTTTGGTGACTGTTTTTTTCATTTTCTACATTTCGGGTACTCATTCAGACAGGCCCATATTTGTTTAAACCTGTGGGGTTCATTGCCCATCTTTTGGCACCCATTTTTTTTCTTTAAGAAGTTGGACCTTTCGAGACGGCCTCCTACTAAGGCGGCAGATGCTTTCGATACTCTCCCCCTCTAGTCCCCTTTGCCTATCTTGGACCGAACTGAAGAGAGTAGGGTCAGGGTTTTCCTTCCACCTCTGAGCCTTGACTAGCTTCTCTCGGGTGTTGGGTCATCCAGATTCTGGGATCAGGACGTGTTGTGTGTGTAGTATGGTATCTACCCTCGAATCCTATAGAACATCCTAGGACATGTGAACTCAAGTCATACTGGTAGTTCTCTCTATTTTTGAGGTAGATTACATTCCAGAGGTGAATTAATTGTTCGCATGCCTTGCAATGTAAAGAATTCATTAGGATAAAACAAAAAGTAATTATCGTCAATCATAAATTTCTCTCAAGTAAGATTGTCATGTAAGATTCAAAATCATTTCAAAAAAAATGTTGCCTTGCGGATGACATAATGATGATGAATGTAATTTCATGTAATACCTGAGAGAAGGAATTCATTGTTGGTGACGATGTTACTTGCGCTTGCCTTGCCTTGCCTGCTATGCCTTGCCTTGCCCAACTGCTTCCACTATTGATATGCACCATATTGCATTGGATTGAAGATCCATAGTCATATGATGAAGTGAAAGATGTGGAGGATATGATTTAGCATGGCGGAGTCAAAATTAATGATGTAAAAGGCAAAGAATGTGGTATCACCCAGGAAATTTCTCTACCCTTAATTTTTTGAAAATAAAATTTGGAAAAGGAAAGAAAATGGTTGAAAAGAAAAGTGAATTAAAGTGGGATCTTGGGCCCATGAGTTGATTGTGGGATTGCACACCCGGGAAGGGTTGGAATCAAGGGGCATGTGAGCCCAAGAGTTGAATGCAAGCCAGAGGGCCCAATTGATGTTGATGGGCTTGAGGGCCTAACTAGAGGTGATGGGCTCGAGGGCCTAACTAAAGGTGATGGGCTCGATGGCCCGATTGAATGTTGAGCTCGAGGGACCCAATGAAAAGAATGGGTATGTGGACCCGATTTAGGTGATTGGAAGTATGATTGTGATTTGGAAGATTTGTGATGGGCTCGTGGGCACCATCGAAGAGTACGGGTGCACAAGCCCATAGTTGAAGTGGGGGCACAAGGGCCCGATTTCGAAGAAGTATGGGCACGCGGGCCCGATGGTGAAGAAATAGGGGCATACAGGCCCGAAGTTGAAGGAGTGTAGGCATGTGTGCCCGAGTTTGTTAGAAGGTGGGCACGTGGGCCCGATTTAGAAGAAATTTGGGCACATGGGCCCGGTTGTAGAAAAACATGGGCATGTGAGCCCGGTTGAGGTGAATTGCGGGCACGTGGGCCCGATTTAAAAAAATTAAGGGCACATGGGCCCGATTGGGGAGAATTAAGAGCACGTGGCCCCGATGGAAGGAAAGGGACACATAGGACCAGTTGGGGAAAAGGGGCACATGGGCCTAGTTGAAGGAAAGGGGCATGTAAGCCCGATTGATTAAAAGGGGCACATGGACCCGGTTGAAGTAAAGGGGCATAAGAGCCCGGTTGATTAAAAGGGGCACATGGGCCCGGTTGGATAAAGGGGGTACGTGGGCCCGGCTGATGGAAAGGGGCACATGGGCCCAGTTGATGAAAAGGGGCGTAAGAGCCTGAGAAAGGGGCTTAAGGGCCCAGTTTAGTGGGATAAAGTGTGGGCCGTGGCCCGAAGATTGACAGATTTTGAGCCCATGGGCCTAATTGATGGTTGTAAAAAGGATAAAGAAAGGGCAGTGGCCCTAAGATTGAGGAATTGTGGGCCCATGGGCCCAATCGTTGATTTGGAAGAGAATAAAGAAAGGGTCGTGGCCTTAAGATTGATTGATCGTGGGCCCATGGGCCGGATTGTTGCTTAGGAGAAGAATGGGGTAAGGGTTGTGGCCCTAAGATTGATGCTAAGAAATTTGCATGCCTATCTGGAGGAGGTCCCAGTATCCCTTTGTCTATGCCCTTTTGGAGGCTTGTCGATTCATTTTCCATTTCACTAACCAATTCTATCCCCTTATTTTTTCGTTCAGGGATCAATTCTATCTCCCCAACTTCAGGGATCAATTCTAATGATGGCAACATTTGATTTATACCTGGAGAATCCTTGCCTAGTTCTTGACAATCAACTAAATTTGTGATCCTCTCACCTAAGCTCCTTACAGTAGGCTTCTCCTCAGGTTGTTCTGGGGAAGAGGGCATGCCTAGTTTAGGGGATTCCAAAAAGGTAGAAGGGTTTGGTTCGACCTCCCCTTCTAGCTGACTTTGTTCTTGAGATATAGCAATGACATGATGAGAAGCTGATTCTTCTGCCATGACAGGAGCACAAATGGTTGGAGTTATTAATTCCTCTGCCAGGGCAAGAACTTGAGGGGTCGGAGTGACAAAATCATATACCATAGCAGGAGTATGAATGATCGGAGTGACCGATTCCTTTGTTGGGGCAAGAGTAATAAAAGAAATGATTAGTTGTTGTGCAACCAACTGAGGAGGATCCCTATGTGGTAGGATTGGTTGAGAAGTCGGAGTTTTCTCGATCGGCTTAGGATGAATGATTGGCCGAGGGACCATTGGTGAAGTGGGTTGAGGGGCCAAGGCTTGTGTGGCTAGCCGAGGGGTTGTTGTTAGAATAGGCTGAGAAGCCAATGGCTAAATGATTGGCCGATGGACCTTAAGAAATGTTGGTGGAGTCGAAGGTTGGGGAGCCAGTTTAGGTAAAGAGGTATTGGCACAATTGACAAGAGGAGCTTGATTGTGCACAATTGATTGTGCCATTGACATGGGTTGCATGACCGGCTGAGATTGGGGCATGGGTGGCCTAATCAACTGACGTCGAGGAGTTGGCCGAAGATGATGATCTAGATGGGGTTGGGGAGGGCTCCTAGGTTGGTTCATAGCATCAATGTTCTTCTCAGCCATGGGGCTCAATTCATCATGATATTGCATTAATTCCACATCTTCTTTTACTTCCCCAATTGTTGAATGGCCCGACCCATATCGTCGCAAGAATTTTTCCTTGACAATTTCAAAATCCCATATTTTTATTTCCCCTAGTGAAAAGAACCATTCTAGGGCTGCACCAACCAATGATTGCTTAAAAAGAATAGCAAGAGCTCTTTGATCATTTAGCCACCGAGATGATTTGCTCAAGAAATCATTGACATGGGTGAAGGGATCACCTGAGCCATTGTAGCGATGGTAGGTTGGTGTTTGTGATGGAGGGATATGTGGGACAAGGAAAGATTGGGTAGATATTTTAGGGTTGGCCTTCGAGTCCAAACGATGCCTCAACTCTTCAAAGTGCTCATCCATTTGGTTGAGTTTGTCCATGAATGCTTGAGTGAGGCTGGGTTCCTGAGCCACCGGTGCAAGGTATTTAGATGAATGGGTTGGAACAGGTGGCTTCAAAGTAGGAACTAGCATAGAATTATATGAATTCCCCACAATGGGGTGAGTAGAGGCATGACAGGGTTGCCCAGGAGAGGAGATGATGAGGGGCCTGACTGTTGATTCGGGTGGTGAGGGGGCTTGATTTCTTTCGACCGGATCTTGATTGGCGGGCATCTTCCCCTTTGTTAAAGATTGCACAAGTGAAAAGAATTCAGGATCTAGATGGAGGGACAGACCCTGGAGGATTTGTTCTACACTAAGTGAAGCAGGTGGATGAGTAGGATTTTGAACTTCAGGCTCCCTGACTGCGTTGACATGGCCCACTGGTTGGACCATGGGTTGTTGTTGAAGCTTGTAGAAACTTAGATCGTACTCTTGTTGCTCGTAGTAGTCCGACCTCCCAATGTGGCTTCTTGACTTTAGCATCATGGGCATCATGTCAATATTTCTAGAAAGATGGTTAGAAAAGAGAGCAAGCAAAGCACACAATTGAAGATTTTTTTATGTTTTGTTTTGTTTGATTTTTTTTGTTTCAATTTGGTTGGTTGGAAAACAAGTTGAACACAAAATTAAAGAGATTTTTTTATTTTGTTTTTTTAGGTGTTTTGCAAGAAGAAATTTTTGGTGAGCAAGCAAGTTATGCAAACAAGGTTTTAAAATGACTACTCAACAATATTTGGGTTGAAACCTTAAATTAGATAGATTGTTAGCAATTGTTCACTCAAATGGGTATGGTTCCTATTGCTTCAATCTTCAAGACCTAAGGTTGTCACTCAATCACCACGAGTAGGTACTTGGGTTCTTCGGGTTTTGGGAAAAGTGGTACACCCGGCCCAATCGTGCGGAGAGGAATACTCCACGGATGGGGACATACGGAGGTCTTGATGGAAACCACCAAATCAACTAGGAAGGAATATCCCAGAAGAGAGGTATGAATCCACCAAGAAGGTGTTTGCAGGGTGAGGGTGTGTTGGGAGAGAGAGCCCCCACCTCGAATGCCCTACAGATCGGAACAAGTCTGGTACCCGATGCAAAAGCTAATGCAAAAATAAAAATGGAGGGTAGGAGGAGAAGAAGCAATCAATATGCAAACATGAAATGAAATGAAGTAAATAGAGCATGCGATATGCAAATGAGACAAGCAATCATGCAACATAACAAATAGTCTAATGACTAGAACTGAATTAGAATGAAACTAGTTGCACAAACAAATCAAGCTAGCACGGTTAAAGACATTGGTTGTCCCACCGTGGTCGCCAAAAAGCTGTCGACTCCAGAAACGGGTTCCGGATCGGCACCTCAAGAGAGGTAAAAGATAGAATTGGGAAAAATGGGGGAGTGAATCGGAAAACACTCGGAAAGTAGTGAAAGGTCCTCATCTCGGTCCCACACTCACATTGATCCCCAAACTTTCATCTCACGGCGTCGCTCGAGCACCGGAGATGGTTCGGGTCATATTGGAGAAGAGTGAGGAGGAGATGAAATTAGAACATAAATAAAAGGTGGTCGCCAGGAGCCGCGGGCTCCACATTATAGAATAAAAACAAGATTGAGTTGATTTGACCGTGTGTACCTTAGCATGGGAGATTGGGATGTGGGTTCAACCTTCTTCTTCTTCGGCCGGCCGATGAAGAAGAGTCTCCAACTGATGCTAGCTTGATGTATTTGTGCAACTAGAAGATAATAAGACAAGAAAACAAGTGAAGAAGGATTAGAACTGAGTGAAGTGTAGTAACTTGTAAAAACAATAACACAAAAAGGGCAAATGGAAACAAACTCACTGGATTTGGGGTTAGCCCTAACCCCTTTTTTTTGGTTTTTTTATGATGTATGAAATGATGTAAAACTGAATAAAAATGATGCTTAAATGTGAACTAAATTATTTAAATGAAGAGTTAGCAAAGAGAATATGAATGGTTAAAGACAACACAACCCAGGCAAAGTGGCAACTGGGTTGGACAGATTCAATGTAAACTGCGCAGCTCTGATGCAGAGATCATAACAAACAACACCAACATCAGAATAAAGTGATGTTTGTTTTAAAATAAAGAGGACTCACGTAGGGTGGTTTTATATGAAGATAGGTTTGCTTGAATCTTATGATAAGTAATCTGAATTTACTTGATAAGCCAGATCTTGGATAGTGAAGTTCTGGAAACTCCCAGCACAATGTTGATGTATGATGTTCTATAGAAACCACAGATATCTAAATTAAATGATTCTTGTTGGAGATAAAATATAAATTACCAGGGAAAAATTTCTATGAAGGATGTATAGTCTGAATCTACCATTAAATGTACTGAAATTGACTGTGAAGATGATGACTTAGAAGAGAAGACTTCGGATCTGTCTATATAGCGCCAGTGTTGAAGCCATAACAAGCCTAGGAAATGTCAGAATTGATCTCTGTTTGTTGGAGATGAAATATATCTTGATGAAGCACACTTATTATAAAGGAATTAAGGCCGTAAAATGACTATAAAGATATTTATAATCCAATGATCAGCAGTGCAGCACATCAAAGCATAGACCGGCTTCTTCTTCACTTTGGGATGATCTCTGGGCACCGGGACGAAGAGAGGACGATTTGGGGAGGTTGGAATGAGCCTAGGGTGTCTGGAGGACAATTAGAGGAGTTCTGGATGATGGGGATTCCCTTCTTAGGTCGTTCATATGAGTCTCCCTTTATAGGGGATGAGAACCAGGTCAAAAAATAGCAAGTTCTGATACATCTGATCATAGGTTGGATTTCCTCCATTTAATGTTGCTGACTTTCATACTGAGGCATCTAGAAACTTACCTAAATGATTGAGAGAGATTGTAAACCGTGGATCACCTTTCCCATGTTCAAAATATGTCTCCACTTGAAGAGGAAACAAATCTAGTCTAAAAATGGCAAGTTTTGATGTATAAGACAACAAGTTGGATTGCCATCATTTGATGATGCTAAATTAGACCATGAAGCTTCCAGATGCTATAACAAGTGATATGGAGGAGGAAAAAGGAAGTTAAGGTCGTGAATTGGTCAGCTATGTGCCCAATGGGCTGGGCTTGCATGCAGTTGGGCATGATTGGTGCTGCGTGCGGACATAACTGCGCATATCACTTCTAAAAGGTGATGCGGACAAATGGTAGATCGGAATTGAATTCAGTTTGTTGCATTGAAAATAGGACTCAGAGAGAAAGATTATTGATGTTGAAGGCTTCTTCATTGGATGTCCACAAAATTTTTTGAAACATTTTAAAGTAAAGGATATACTGGGAAAAGCATAATCTGGCACACCACCAAGAGTCTCTTGTTCGGCAAACACGGATTTGATTTAAGCTCTAAATAAGGCCAAATTGGCGTGTCTACAGCACCAACTACGTTGAGTACTCTTCTTCATCGACCAGCTGAAGAAGGAGAAGCTTTAACCCACATTCTTCACGCTAAGGTACACACGGTCATCTTTCAATTTAATTTCATAAATCGAAACCCACGGTTGTTGGCGACCACATGTTTTAGTTTTCTTCTTCACACCCTCCTCCCACATGACCCGAACCGTATCTTTGGTGATCGAGCGACGCCCAGGGATGAAAGTTTGGGGATCAATGTGAGTGTGGGACCGAGGTGAGAGTTGTTTTCCATGTTTTCTCCTTTCTTTCTCATCCCCTCTTGAGGTGACGATCTGGGTTCTTGGACTTCCCTGTAAAGGAGAGGTCCCCGTCGAATTTTCAGAGTCGACACATCTTATCAACCAAATTTTTTAGCAATTTCTGGAAGTTTCACATTTTAATTTTTTTATTCTCATCCTCCTCCCACATGACCCGGACCGTCTCTTTGGTGATCGAGCGACACTAAGGGATGAAAGTTCGGGGATCAATGTGAGTGTGGGACTGAGGTAAGAGTTGCTTTCCGTGCTTTATTCCTTTCTTTTCTCATCCCCTCTTTAGGTGACGATCTGGATTCACATACTTCCCTGAAAAGGAGAGGACCCCGTCGAACTTTTAGAGTCGACACCTATAGGGATGCCTTAGGTGCATGCTTAGGGTTAAGTCCATTATCACCTATTTTTATGCATATTTGATAAGTAGATGTGTGCTACAGGTTATACCTTAGATATATGATATTCCAAAGGTATTATATATACTTAGCACATATTATTGATTAGACTAAAATAAAATCCCTCCTTATTTTAATTAGGTTGATAAACGTGTGACATTAAGAATGACTCACTTAGCCTTCCGCTGTTATGGTCTTGTTGAGCCAATCTTAGATTGGATGGGTTTGTTGTGTTTCCCACAAGACTCATTCAACAAGGGATTGGTGATCATGGCTAAGGCATTTGCCGAACTTTGGGGTGGACAATTGCATGGCCTTGTTGTGTTTCCAACAAGGGCTATGTTAAGAATCCATTCTTATAACGTAACAAGTGGATTTGACCTAACTAGAGTATATAGCTTGTTGTGTTTCCCACAAGGTTATAACTCTAGAGGCTGAATGACTAAGAATTGCATGAGCTGCAATTGGTAAAAGTTACCTACCTATTAAGTATGGGATAACTTGTTGTGTTTCCCACAAGGTCATCACCATAAAGTTAATACGGTCTTAGTCCCCACTAGGATTTCATCGTGATATTCCATCTTTGCATAATGAGGGTTATGCAAATTCGTTGAAAATTAGTGGGAGTATAAATTAGGATGAAAGACCATATCTTAATTTTAATGAATGTCTGCAATGTTATATTGATAAAATTATATCTCAATTGTAGAATACGATAATAAACTACCATTAGTATGGCATACTAGATGCCAAATAGCTTAATAGCTCACACTTCTTAGACCGGTTTAGAACTAAGAGAATTGTTCTCATAGTTGACCAATTAACTATCCTACTTGAGAAGTAGGTGTCTCTTAGATTATCTAATGACGTAAAAGAAAGATAAGATCTTATCTTATAGACAAGATGCTTTGTTTGCCTTAAACTAGATGTTAGTCTCTATGAGATATAAATTGTAGAGACAACATGGATAGATGGATATGAGATCCATCATGGCTCATATTGATGAGCTAACTAAAGGGAAAGTTAGAACAACAATACATCTTAATTACTTCTTGTTGGTGAAACCAATAGTAGGAAGTAAAATCATTAGATAGAAATAGGAGAGAGTTAATAGTAGAAGAAGGTGGTCAAGATAGTATAGCCAGAATAAGACAAGATTCTTACACAATCATGATGATGATTAGTGGAAGAGAAAGTACAAAGTTTTTGTATATAATGCAAAGGTGAAGCTTGAGAAGCTTCATGCTTCAAAGTCATTAACACTTGTTTTAATTATACACTTAATAGTATTAGATACTATATGTGTATATCATAATATTAGATACTATGGATGCATCTAATGGCATGAGATACCGGATATGCATCTTATATCTACAAGGAGTTGTAGAAGATGACAAGTAAATGAAGGCTTAATAAAGAAGATATTGACCTACATATGAAATCGTGCAAAAGTTGCATCATTATTAGTGGGAGGTGCAATTCTTTAATAGCCTTATCGAGATGTCTTAATAATTAAGATTGCTATTATATTCTTCTACAAGAACCTTATATGATTTCTTGCTTGAATAAATGTTTATTTATTCTAAGCTATGCAATTGATAGATGTTCTAATAGATTGAATGGCAAAGTGTTTGTCAGTGGGAGCTTAATGAATTGTTTAATCATATTTGATATGTAAGCTCTCATGTTATGTGTGAATACTCCTTTTAAAAGGAAATTGGTTGATTTAGATTAATCTACACTTTAGCTTTATGAGGACATGGATAATGGGTTAATGAGTAACTCGTACATCTAGAGGTATGTTAGCCCATATTTAGTAAGGCTAAAGAAGAATATTTCTACTTCATTATTTCAAAGATGATGTCTTTAGGAATGGATACATGTACTTTATGAAGTACAAATGTAAGACCTTTGAGAAATTATCTGAGATTAAGAATGAAGTAGAGATACTAATGTAATGAGTATTAGAACTCTTTGATGAGATCAAGGAGGGGAATACTTAAGTACATAATTCACATATAATTGAAGGATAATAGAATCTAATGGACACATCTTTACACATTTTAGCTTAATTGAGTAGCTAAAATTAGACGGCATATTATGTAAGACATAATATGAACAATGACAAACTTTGCAAAATTCATTTTTGTCTAATTTTGGCTAAGTACTTGTTATAACCACTTGATATTAATAGGTACCTTCTAAGTCTGTTCTGATTATTTCATATAGGATATGGAAAAAGGGTTAAAACTTGACCTTAAGCAAGTTAAGATTTCAGAATGTCCGATCTGGTGAAGAAGTATAACTCTAACACGTTGGATTATAAGACTATGAAGTGTTGGCTTATGAGATATCTTAAAGAAAACTTCTGGATATTAATATACCACTCTTATGTATAAGGGTATGTGTTGCTCAACTCATTATATTTCTAGAGGAAAAGCTCCTCCTTAAGAAAGATAATGAGAGTAAGATATATATGGAAGACGTTCTAGTCCCACAACCCAATGACACTTCTATTGAGGTACTAGTTAATTATTACACAAGGACAATTCATAGGTCTTTTCTTGTGTCCATTCAACCTAAGAGATATGTGCAACATATCTTTGATAGATGAAATAAGGCATAAGATAATAAGGATATTTATCCTAAGATCTATATAGAACCAATATGTGATATTGATTTATAAATGGGAAGAGACAATAAAATTTGATATAAAGTTTATCTATTCTAATCAAGTCTAAAACTTGATAGATCCGCCTGAGGATATATTATTCATAAGAAATAAATGGTTCACTAAAGAAAGATTGGAGTGGATTAGAATGTAGAGACCTTCAAAGGAAAGAATAGTTGAAAATGATATCATCGAAGTCAAATGGTTGACTATGATGAGATCTTTTACCTTTTCCATTGATTAATCCATTTAGATTTTGATTGTTACACACTATGATTTTAAAATAAGCTAATTGGATGTTAACGTAGTGTTCCTCTAAGGTATTTTGAGGAATAGGTGTATATGATACAACTATAGGGAATCAAGTCCCAATAATATCCAAGAAGAGTGTGTATTAAGTTCATTTATGGACTAAAGTAAAACTTTCCATAGATCATATATAAGGCTTAACGAGATTAAACTTATGACTTTGTTAAAAATGAAGAGGAGCCTTTTGTATTCAAGAAGATAAGTGGGAGTGCTATTACTTTCTTGACATTTTATGTTGATGACATACTTGTAAGCACCCGAAGCGGGACATCCGTGGATCTCCCCCTTCCGGCCCCTACGCTTGCTTTGGGGACTTGATGGATGGGATGGTGGTGGGTGTGGTCGCCAGGAGCCAAAGGCTCCAAAATATAGTAGAATGAAAAGAAATGAAATGGAGAAGTGACTGTCGTACCTTTGGAAGCGGGGAGATTGTTGACTTCCGACTTCTCCTCTCTCGGCCGGCCGAAAGAAAAGAGCTTAGTGTGTCCTTCGTCTTCGATCCGGTTGAAGCTCCGCCTCAATCGGATTTACCTAAGAATGTCCATAAGAAAACATAGAAACAAGTGAAAGGTTCATTAGTTCTAATGAGAGCATAGTATCGTGCTCAAGTTTGAATTCAAACATGCAAACGGAAAGAGACTAAAAGGATTGGGACAGAATCCCAACCCCTATTTTTGATAGGTTTTTAAACATATATGAGATGAAAAATAATCTAAGACATGCCGAATAACATGATGAACAGTGCTAGGATGAAAGAGGAAGACGAAAACTCGATTAAATAGGCGATCGGAATATGAAAATGATAAAAACGAGCTTCTGCCCTTCCTGGTGCCCTATATATAGGGCGCCAGGAGCAGGTGCCCCCTTTATGGGGCGCGTTGACCAAGTCAAAGCACCCTGTATACGGGGCACTAAGTCTGGCCCGAACAGATTTTCTTCCCCTCTTCGCAACGCCGCTCCGGAGTGCTGGGCGGCTTCCGGAATAAAGTAGGGGCTTCTCCTTGTAGACAATATGCAAATGAAGCCAATGAAAGGTAATTTGGATGCTGGATGTAAGAAGAGAGACGGATAGAGGCTCTCAAAGTTGAAGAAAAACCATGTTTCTGGGTGACAGAAACAGAAGGTTTTTAGGGTTTTTGGTGGACGATTTTAGATCGGTTTGGAGGCTTGTGGGGGGTGAAAATGGCTTAGAAACGTGGTGTTGGATGAGCTCTAGGGTGGCACGAAGTTGAAACCTCCCCCAAGCTCCAAATGGAGCTCTATTTATAGCCCAAAAGAGGGTACTTTGGCCATTTTCAAAAAACATTGCCACGCGGCATGGCGCCCTATATATGGGGCGCCAGCATCATAAGGTTTGTCAGGTCGACAAGATGAGTCACTGTGGGGGGTCAAATAAGTCTGTCAAATTGATTTGATATGGTGCCAGGTGCCCTGTATATAGGGCGCCTGGCGCCCTATATACAGGGCACCTGGTGCCCTATATACAGGGCGCCAGGTGCCCTATTTATAGGGCGCCTGGTGCCCTATATATAGGGCGCCTTGTGCCCTATAAACAGGGCGCCAGGTACCCTTTACATGAGGTGTTTGGCTCGGCTGATTGCTCTATTGACATCCCTTTGGAATGTGCCAGAAACTTGATCTGTCCGGAAAAAACAATCTGCTTTAAATATTCTCCATGAAAACAAGAATTTAAACTCTCCAACTGGGCCAAAATTGCGTGTCTACAATACTACTCATTGAAAATGAAGTAGGTGTGTTATCATAAGTGAACCAAGCAATCAAATTAATCCTCCAAACACAATTTGAGTTTTGAGATCTATAGAGATAGATCTAAAAGCAATGCTCAGTTAATGTATGTAGTCACCATAGTCAAAGCGTTTGACATGATAAACTCCAATATAGGTTTCTTACCTATGTGGTGTGGATTTGATCTCTTTAAAGTGATATCCTTGAAGACTTCTTGAGAGATAAAGATATCACATTAATAGAGCCCATATGCCTTTGTCATGGGGTCTATCATTAATTGATGCTACGTACATGATGTGATAAATGCTCTAAGTGTTATGAGCATTCATCAGGAAGATCCAGGTGAGAGTCACTGGATAGTTTAGAGATATATCATTTGGTGCTTGAGTACTGAGAATGTATCTCTATACATTAGAGGATAAGACTTGAAGTCTTATAGTTTTACAAACACAAGCTTCTATTCAAATAAGTTTGATATTAAGTCAGAATGATAGTGGTGCAGCATGCTGGAAGAGTTCTATGCGATATAACATTGTGAATTCTACAATATATGTAAACAAGTTTACATAGTGGTTGCACACTACTTAAGAAGTAGTCTAGATGAAGATTCTCATCTAAGATATGGGATTGTCACAATTTTCTTTGAAAGTGTATCATTATTTTTGAGAAAATAATGGGGTAGAGCCGATGTCTCATCAGAAGTTTAGAACTTCCGTGGCGATACCATACAACCAAAGAGATTGCAACTTATAGAGATATAATTAAAGATAAAGTATCTACCGCTAATAACATCGCAGATCAACCAACTAAAGTAGTTACTCAAAGAGTGTTTGAGCTTCACCTTGAGCTGATATATATCAACCAGATAGGTGATTGGCTTTAGTGCAAGTGGGAGATTGATAGAAATATATGCCCTACAAGCCAATCATATATGATATGATCCGACATTTCTAGATATATCTTATTCAATTAATTAAGCAAATCTTCATTATAAGCTCTTATTAGATGAGAATATAATAATAAAGTCCTTGATCAAATATGATGATGATTAAATCATAATGAGATCATGATAATGAGATTGATCATTTAGAGGTATTTGATTTAAATATTCCTAGTCATAGAATACTTGAGATGGGACATCAAGGATTTGGATAGACTAGTGTATGTTATATTTTCTCATTTGATGAAAATGGCAAATCTCATTAGTCATTAGTGTGGAGACAATGATATACACATACAGGTGCTCATTAGTTGAATGAGTTCACTGAACTGATCAAATTAGAAACCCTGAATGGTATATTACTGAACTGTTAATCAGGGTTTTTCTATCATCACGGTTGCATGGTTAGACCTTTGATCTGAGTAGCCAAAGATATCCTGTTGGGTGGAACTTGTGCTTTGACTATTGACTTATGCATCACCGTTTAGATGGTCTAGTATAGCGATGGATCGAGTACAAGAAAAACCCAATGGAGATAATAAGCAGACAACAAGGGATCGTCCACTCTCGGTAAGTGAGAGTGAATGTCCTATGGGATAGTACTCTAAATCCCTGGCTAGGATAGATTGAATAATTAGAAAAGGATATTTTCAGTTGATCCAATTCTAAGTACAAGATCTTATAAAGTCCGTACACTAAGGAGTTGACCGTCGATGACGTACTCCTTTCTAACCGAGACATTGGATGGATGAAGGTATATATTCATGTGGTAACTGATGATGGAAAGGCTAAATGAAGATGAGATTATCCCCATAGCCATTTGGGATCATGGGATGTGGCTTGTACCCTTCATAATTAGTAGGCCGATTAATCTATTATTTGATAACATATTTAATTAAATTAAATTAAAATTTTCTATTTTATTTAGGACTCAACCAAATAGGCTATTGGTCCTAGTGGGTCACACACAAAAATATTTATCCACAGGTACAGGGGTAAGGGCATAATTTATGAAAATTTTGAGTTTTTATAAAAAATTTCATAATTTTCTATAAATACTAATGGTTTCTACCAAACCCTATCAAACCAAGGGCGTTAACCACATCCTCAGCCTCCTCCCTACCTTCTCCTCTTTTTATAAGGTGTCCATTGTCGATGGAGCTCCATTCGAGAATAGTTCTCGAGGCCGACGCGAAGGGAGAACCTACTATGAATGAAGTTGGTTTAAATACTGTTGAAGACCGGACACTTGAATGGTTTGAAGAGCTTGAAAAGCTCATCTCCTTCATCTCCATAGGATTATATGAATCCCTATCAAGTATATTCGAACCCAATTTGACCGGTTTCTGGTTTTCGTCATTCAGTTCCAATTGAGACAGATTCTAAAAGAACTCATAGAAATCATTTCTTCCGCTGCACCAAACTTTTATGGACGATTCCTCACAGATCATACACTGGGAGTCTAAGAGATTTTATTAGAAAAGGATCCTGATTTCAAGGAAGGAATTGAGGACTTGGCTAATACATATGCATTAGGACTTAAAAGGTTCAAAGAACCATCAGCCACGGTGGATGAGCCGAGAAAAGAAATAAATCTAGGAACACTGAAAGATCCCAAGACCATCCTCCTTAGTGCCAACGTCACTCCCATTAAGGAACAGAGCTTAACTAAAATCTTGGAAGAATACAAGGACATGTTCGCATGGACATATGAAGATATGCTGGGTTAGACAACTCATTGGTTGAGCATCATTTAACTTTGAAACCTAGAGCTACCGCAGTCAAAAAAAATTAAAGAGATTCCACCCTGGTGTTGAACTTAGAATGAAAGAAGGGGTCGACAAGTTGCATCCGGTAAAATTCACTATGGTCGTCCTTTATCCGCAATTGGTGACAAACATAGTCCTTGTCATAAAGAAGGATGGACGAGTTAGGATCTATATAGACTTCAGGTACTTGAACTGAGCATGTCCTAAAGATGACTTTTCTCTACCTCATATTGATGTGTTAGTTAACAACACTGCTGGGTTTGAAATGCTTTCTTTCATGGATGGCTATTCTTGATACAATCAAATCCTGTTGGCCGAAGAGGACCTGGAGAAGACCTCGTTCACTACACCTTGGGGAACCTACTACTATTCGTAATGCCCTTTGGACTGAAGAATGCTGGTGCTACGTATCAGAGAGCCATGATGGCTATCTTTCATGACATAATGCATACCTTTGTAGAGATGTCTGTGGACGACCTGGTCGTTAAGTCCAAAAGCTGAGAAGATCATCTTGAAGTGCTAAGAAGTATATTGCAAAGGGCTAGGGAATATAAACTGAAGATGAACCCAAAGAAATGCACATTTGGAGTATCCTCAGGAAAGTTGTTAAGGTTCATAGTTGTCGATTCCGAAAATGGGTTCCGGATCGGAACCTCAAAAAGATAAGAAGGTAAAAGATAGAAGAGGGGAAAAAAAGGGGGGAGTGAATTGAAAAACACTCGGAAAGTGGTAAAATGTCCTCACCTCGATCCTACACTCACATTGATCCCCGAACTTTCATCTCACGGCGTCGCTCGAGCACCGGAGATGATTCGGGTCATGTGGGAGGAGAGTGAGGAGGAGATGAAATTAAAACATGAAAAATGTGGTCACCAGGAGCCGCGGGCTCTGCTTTATAGAATAAAAACAAGAGATGAGTTGATTTGACCATGTACCTTAGTGTGGGAGATCAGGATATGGGTTCAACCTTCTTCTTCTTCGACCGGCCGATGAAGAAGTGTCTCCAACCGATGCTAGCTTGATAGACCTGTGCAACTAGAACAATAAACCAAGTGAAATAAAATGATTAGAACTATGGGAAGTGTAGTAACTGTAGAGAGAATATGAGAAAGAAGCAATTGGAATCGAACTCACCGGATTGGGGCGAGTCCTAGCCCCTTTTTTTGTATTTTTGATTAGGTAAAAATGATGTAAATAAACTAAAATATTCTTTAAAACAATAAATAAACTGAGTTAAGGGAGTTGAGAGAGCTTATGGAATGGATCAGCTTGAGTTGAAGCCGAGTTGGTTGAAGAATGCCGGTTCGGGTAGCCTTTGCACCCTTCTGGCGCGAGTTTGGTGTAGAGGATGCTACGGACGACCCCAATGTCATAATCGAGTACCGTTTGTTAGAGTAGACAGAGGACACAAAGAGAAAGAGTTACTATGTTTATGAATTCTCCTAAATCCTACTGTAAAAGTCAGTAAAAATTATTAAAGTGGGAGGATATATAAAACAGAACCTGGATGCGCGCCCTCAGTGTAGAAATTGCCACGAACAAACGGAAAGTCGGAATTGAGTGCCGTCAGTTGGAGATGAAAGAGAATGAAAAGATGAACATCTTATATGTTTAAAACTTTTGCATAAAGAGTCTCTGATTTTCTGCAGAAGTTGATGAATTTGGCTGATGCAGAACACCTGGATCGAGCCTTTTCCTTCACCTCGGGATCGATCTCTTGACTTCGGATGGCCTTTAGACGTCGGGATGGCTTTGGAGAAGAGCTTGGACGACCTATGGACGAGCTAGGCACCGGGGATTAACCTTAGGTCATTGAGAATGGCCCTCAATTTATAGGGGAAGGAAGCCGGTGAAAAATTTAGAAATTGGACCGACCGCGCCCCCGCTTTTCAAATGGGATGAGGGCGTGCAGGGCGCGCCCTCAAACCAAGGGCGTGCAGGGCGCGCCCCCAGTTCGGAGGCGTGGTCTGCGCACCCCCCTGTTTCAAAGGGAGCGGGGGCGCGTTACGCGTCTCACTGCTAAAAATCGACGGAATCTTCCAGAAATTGCTAAAAATCGACTTTACATACGTAACGCACCCCCGAACCGGGGGCGTGGGCGCAGTACAAATAATCAAAAATCCTCCGCAGAAACCTTCCAAAAATCCGGTTTAGAAGGTGCTAATCGGGGTAATTTGCGATTTAAAGAAACTGACCGCGCCCCCGCCTTTCACTCTCTCTCCTGCACGGGTTTGAGGGCCCGGGTTGAGGGCGCGCAGGGCGCGCCCTCCTCTTTCAAAGGGAGCGGGGACGCAATACACTCTCTCTCCTGCGCGCGTGTTCCGCGAGCCGTATCTTGCAAACGGGATGCCCGATTCGGCTCCCGTTTGTCACGTTGGAAAGAGGGCCTTCAACCGCACATCCTAAAGTTGGTAAACCAGCTGGCATGACTTCCGATATGTTCGCACGGGGATTTCTACCGGTTTACCCTCTCGCGGAAAGCCGAAACCCGGGGCGAAGATCCGAAAGAGCATGGTTCCGATCGAGAAATCTCGGGTCTACTCGGGATGACGTAAAATGATGACCGAACAAGTCCGGTATGACCGGAAAACCCGAAGTCATTGAAAAATTTGATATTAACCCGGTAAATGTGAACCAAAACTCAGAAAAGCCGGGAAACCCTAAAATTGACCGGAATGGCCATATGGCCCCGGTTGATGAAAATATTTGGCTAGAATCAACCCGGATGACTTGAAAAGACCCGGTGATGACCGGAAAGGCCTAACATGTGGTCCGGGATAGCCGTGTCAGCACAGATCGAAAAAGCCGTAACGAAAGCCATCATTGACCGACGCCTACCGAAATGACTTCTCGGAAACCCTGAATGTTACGGAACACATGCGGGATTCCCGAGACCTTCAATTATGGACCATTCAAGGTCGGTCATCGAGCAGGCTTCATGTTTTTACAGTTTACGTGCGGCTCTCGCTTGAAGGTTACGGCAATATTCTGAAAATCATTGGTCCATTCTCAACTTGCGAGGGGCTCCACCTATGTCCTTAGCTCATGTCCACGAGATAATCCGGATCAGATAACGGTCAAATAAAGGATATCGCCTATGGAATAAGAGTCTGGGGCTCTGAATCAAGCCAATTTGGCATGTCTATAGCTTGCCTCGCCTTGATGTCGGCTTTGCAGGGGAATGGCATGTAGCGGAATGAAGTGAAGCGTAGAGAAAGAGTAGCGAAGCGAGATGGATCGTAGTAGAATGTAGTGAAGCAAAATGGTGATGGATTGAAAAGGTGGCATCAACGTGTAGATATAGACACGCTTAACGACCAGATTTGGCAAGACGAATCTTCTCAAGTCTCCTGGTTAACCGCCATGTTTCATCAAGTCTTTCTATGTTCGATTGGTAGGAGATGTGCCATTGGCACAAGAGAAGAATAGCCAACCCCCAACGCGGTGGGGAGTCCCCGAAACATGGGTTTGTAGGTTCATCATCAGCCGGTAACCCGATCTTTGCAGTGTTCCTATACTGTGATGGGCTAAAGTTTAAAGAGATTTGTTTTGAAAAAGTAAAAGAATATCAATCGAGCACATTCAGGCTCTTAGATTCATTTAAGTCTTCCATGAGACAAGATTCGATTCGGAGTGGAATGATCTCAGATTCCGAAAGGCAAATGTTTAAGCATAGACCGTGAAGATAATGACGGTGCAAGTTTTGATCAAATAGAAGGCCCTTGGCAGGACTAATTGGCTTCCATGGTGGGACGAATAGCAAAGAAGTTGAAATGGCCATAGTGGTGAAAATAATTGAAAGATTTGAGGGCACAAAGTGATTACCGAACACGGTGGGATTAATAGACACGGTGGGATATTAGAGAGGTTGGTGGGACTAGAGATCATGATGTGTGATTAGAGAACACGATGGGATTAGTTCTCATCACTTGGTTGTTTTTTCTAGGTTCGTTGGTAGACACCATGTGCAAAATGGGGTTCTTTGCCTAGAATCTTTCCGACCTTCAACCTTTGATTGGCTAGAGTTTAGCTTTGATTTGGTTGGTTCACCCACACCTTGCGGGTAAGAATGAAGAATTGAGGAAAAGTCTTTGATAGGCTTTGGAGATGTCGAGAGGGATTTCTCTACTCACACCCAATTGCCTGTTAGGGTTTGGCCTCTTCGGGTCTTTACTTCTTTATTGACAAACCTATTTTTGTGGCACACATTCGGACATGTGCTTTGACCTGTGGGGTCATTGCCCATATTTTGGTGCCTTTTTTTATTTTCTACATTTTTGGGTACTCATTCATACAGGGCCATATTTGTTTAAACCTGTGGGGTTCATTGCCCATCTTTTGGCACCCTTTTTTCTTTGGAGAAGTTGGACCTTCTGAGACAGCCTCCTACTAGGGCGGCGGATGCTTTCTATACTTTCCCTCTTTAATCTCCTTCACCTATCTTGGACCGAATAGAAGAGAGTAGGGTAAGGGTTTTCCTTCCATCTCTAAGCTTTGCCTAGCTTCTATTAGTTGTTGGGTCATCCGGATTCTGAGATAGGGACGTGTTGTGTGTGTAGTATGGTATCTACCCTCGAATCCTAGAGAACATCCTAGGACATGTGAACTCAAGTCATACTGGTAGTTCTCTCCATTTTTGAGGTAGATTACATTCCATGGGTAAATCAATTGAAAACAAAACTTGAAATGTAAAGAATTTGTTTAATAAAAACAAGGTAGCTACAAATATCGTCAATCATGAATTTCTCTCTATTAAAATTGTGAAGTTCAAAATCATTTCAAAAATATTGCCTTGCGGAAGACATAACGATGATGAATGCAATTTCATGTAATACCTGAGAGAAGAAGAATTTCATTGTTGATGACGGCTTTGCTTGTGCTTGCCTTGCCTTGCCTGCCATGCCTTGCCTTGCCCAACTGCTTCCACTTTGATATGCACCATATTGCATTGGATTGAAGATTCATAGTCATAAGATGAAGTGAAAGATGTGGAGGATCTGATTTAGCATGGCGGAGTCAAAATTAATGATGTAAAAGGCAAAGATTGTGGTATCACCCAGGCAACCTTTATTTTTTTGTTGAAAGTAAAATTTAGAGAATGAAAGAGAATTTAAAACGAAATAAACATGCTTGGAAACAAAAGTGAGTTAAAATGGACGCTTGGGCCCGTGAGTTGAAAGTGGGCATGAAGGCCTGGGAGTAGTTGGAATCAAGAGGCATGTGAGCCCAAGATTTGAATGTGGGATAGAGGGCCCGGTTGATGTTGATGGGCATGAGGGCCCGATTGGAGGTGATGGGCTCAAAGACCCGATTGGAGGTTGAGCTCGAGAGACCCAATGAAAATAGTGGGCATACGGGCCCAATTTAGATGGTTGGGAGCAAGATTGTGATTTGTGATGGGCTCGCTGGTGCCATTGAAAAGTATGGGTGCGCAAACCCGAAGCTGAAGAAGTAGGGGCACGGGGGCCCGATTTTGAAGAAGTATGGGCACGCGGGCTCGATGGTGAAGAAATGGGGGCATACAGGCCCGAAGTTGAAGGAGTGTGGGCATGTGTGCCCGAGGTTGATGGAAGGTGGGCACGTGGGCCTGTTTTAGAAGAAATTTGGGCATATGGGCCCGATTGCAGAAAAACATGGGCATGTGAGCCCGTTTGAAGTGAATTATGGGCACGTGGGCCCGATTGAGGTGAATTGTGGGCACGTGGGCCCGATTTATAAAAATTAAGGGCACATGGGCCCAATTGGGAAGAACTATGGGCACGTGGGCCCGGTTGAAGAAAAGGGGCATAAGAGCCCGGTTGATTAAAAGGGGCACATGGGCCCGGTTGGATAAAGGGGGCACGTGGGCCCAGCTGATGGAAAGGGGCACATGGGCCCAGTTGATGAAAAGGGGCATAAGAGCCCGATTGATGAGAAGGGGCATAAGTGCCAGAAAATGGGGCATAAGGGCCCGATTGCAGAAGTGGGGCATAAGGGCCCGATTGCAGAAGAGGGGCATAAGAGCACAATCGAATAGGATGAAGTATGGGTGGTTGCTCCAAGATTGAAGAATTGGGGACTTATAGGTCCATTTTAGGGTTGTGGGCATGATAAGGAAACGGTGGTGGCCCTAAGATTGAGGAACTGTGGGCCCATGGGCCTGATCTTTGATTGAGAGGAGGGTAAAGAAAGGGTCGTGGCCCTAAGATTGATTGATTGTGGGCCCATGGGCCCGATTGTTCTTTATAAGGAGAATGAGGCAAGGGTCATGGCCCCAAGACTGATTTCGAGGATTTTGCCTGCCTAGCTGGAGGAGGTCCTAGTATCCCTTTGCTAAGGTCTACATCCTTCAGGAGGCTTGTTGATTCATTCCCTATTTCACTGACCAATTCTATTCCTTTATTTTTCAGATCAAGGGTCAATTCTATCTCCCCAGCTTCAGGGATCAACTCCCATGATGGCAACATTTGATCTATACCTAGAGAATCTTTGCCTAGTCCTTGACAATCAACTAAATTTGTGATCCCCTCTAAGCTCCCTATAGTAGGCTTCTCCTCAGGTTGTTCTGGGGAAGAGGGCTTGCCTAGTTTAGAGGATTCTAGAATGACAGAAGAGTTTGGTTTGACCTCCCCTACTGGCTGACTTTGATCTTGAGAGAGAGCAAGGATATGTTGAGGAGTTGATTCCTCTGCCATGGTAGGAGCATGAAGGCTCAAAGTGACTGAATCATCTGCCATGGCAGGAGCATGGATGATCGGAGTAACTAGTTCCTCTGCCAAGGTAGGAGCAATAGAAGAAGCAAGAGCCTTAACAGACTTAGGGTGAACCCTATTTTGAGGGGTTGATTGAAGTGGTGCATGCATAGAAGTCGGTTCAGGCTGGGGAGCTATTGGTGTAATTAGTTGAGGAGTCATGGCTTGGATGGTTGGCTGAGGAGTTGTTGGTGGAATAGGCTGAGAAGCCAAGGGCCGGATGATTGGCCGAGGGGTTGTTGGTAGAATAGGTTGAGAGACCAAGAGCCGGATGATTGGCCGAGGGATTGTTGGTGAAATAGGCTGAGAATTCGATTTTGATAATGAGGTGTTGGCACAATTGACATGAGGAGCTTGATTGTGCACAATTGGTTTTGCCATTAGCACGGGTTGCATGACCGGCTGAGGTTGGGGCATGGGTGGCCTAATGAACTGGTGTCGAGGAGTCAGTCGATGATGATGATCTGGATGAGGTTGGAGAGGGCTCCTAGATTGGTGCATAGCATCAATGCTCCTCTCAAGCCTGGGCCTCATTTCATCAGAATGTTGCATTAATTCCATATCTTCTTGTACTTCCCCAATTATTGAATAGCCTGGCCCATATCGTTTCAAGAATTTGGCCTTGACAATTTCAAAATCCCATATCTCTACTTAGTTTAATGAAAAAAACCAATCTAGGGCCGCACCCTCTAAAGATCTCCTAAAAAGAAAGGCAAGGGTCTTTCTATCATTCTGCCATCGAGATGATTTGCTCAGGAAATCATTGACATGGGTGAAGGGATCTCCTGAGCCATTGTAGCGATGGTAGGTGTAGACACGCCAAATTCGCCTAATTCAGAGCATAAAACTCATGTTTTATAGGGTAACATGTGTGATTGACCTTATAATGATGCCGGGTCTTTTAAAGTTTATTTGGAGCTTCGCCGAACAAAATCGGATACCTTCCGAAGTTTTACACAAAAAGCCGTAATTTCCAAGCGAAAGCCACACGTAAATCATGTAAACACGGAAATTGGCTGAATGACCAATGCCTAATGATTATGCATTGAATGTTATGGTCATATTCACACCCCGGACAAGTTTTGTTGCATACCGTGCCTTTCCGGTTTGCCGTCGGAGTCATTTTGACCTATATCGGATCTTCTGTTCACTGCCCTAACTTCCGGAAAAAATTCTGAAGTTTTGGAGGGTGTTGTCGACTCCGAAAACGGGTTCCGGATCGGCACCTCAAGAGAAGAAGGTGAAAGATGGAATGAGGGAAAAGGAGTGAATCGGAAAAAACACTCGGAAAGCTGTAAAAGATCCTCACCTCGGTCCCACACTCACATTGATCCCCGAACTTTCATCTCACGGCGTCGCTCGAGCACCGGAGATGGTTCGGGTCATGTGGGAGGAGAGTGAGGAGGATATGAATTTAGAACATGAATAAAAAGAAAGTGTGGTCGCCAGGAGCCGCGGGCTCCGCTTTATGTAATAGAAATAGAAAGAAATTGACCGTGTGTACCTTAGCGTGGGAGAAAGGGATGTGAGTTCAACCTTCTTCTTCTTCGGCCGGCCGATGAAGAAGAGTCTCCAATCCAATGCTAGCTTGATCAACCTGTGCAACTAGAACAAGAAACCAAGTGAAGAGTTTGGTTAGACTTGTGAGAAGTGTAGTAACTGTGGTAAGGAGATAAGAAAGAAGCAATTGGAGTTGGACTCACCGGCTTCGGGGTGAGCCTTAACCCCTTTTTTTTGTATTTTTGATTATGTAAAAATGATATAAATGAACTAAAATATGCTTTAAAACAGTAAATGGACTGAGTTAATGGAGTTGAGAAAGCTTATAGAATGATTTGGCTTGAGTTGAAGCCGAGTTAGTTGAAGACAGCCGGTTCGGGTAGCTTGGTACCCTTCTGGCGCGACTTTGGTGCAGAGGATGTTACGGACGACCCCGATGTCAGAATCGAGTGCAGTTTGTTGGAGTAGACATAAAACTTAGAGGGGAAGAATTACTATGTTGATGACTTCTCCGAAATCCTCCTGTAGAAATCAGTAAAAATTATGGAAGGGGTGGATGTGGAAAACAGAACCTGGATGCGCGCCCGGGGTGTAGCAATTGCCACGAACAAACGGAAAGTCTGAATTGAGTGCCGTCAGTTGGAGATGAAAGAGGACGAAAAGATGAACAACTTCTATGTTGAAGACTTTTGCAGCAGAAGCCTCGAATTTTCTCCAGAATTCGATGAAGATGGTTGATGAAGAACACTCGGATCGAGCCTTCTCCTTCACCTCGGGATCGATTTCTTGACTTCGGATCGCCTTCGGACGTCGGGACGGCTTTGGAGAAGAGCTTGGACGACCTTGGGACGAGCTAGGCACCGGAGGTTCAACCTTGGGTCGTTGAGAATGGCCCTCAATTTATAGGGGAAGGGAGACGGTGCAAAATTTAGAAACTGGATGCACCGCGCCCCCGCGTTTCAAAGGAGACGAGGGCGCGCAGGGCGCGCCCTCAAACCAAGGGCGCGCAGGGCGCGCCCCTAGTTCGGGGGCGCGGTCTGCGCGCCCCCCTGTTTCAAAGGGGGCGGGGGCGCGTTCGGCGTCTCACTGCTAAAAATCGACGGAAACTTCCGGAAATTACTAAAAATTGACTTGACATACGTAACGCGCCCCCGAACCGGGGGCGCGGTACAAATAAGTGAAATCCTCTCCCGGCAACCTTCCAAAAACCCGGTTTAGAAGGTGCTAATCGAGGTAATTTCCGATTTAAAGTAACTGACCGCGCCCCCGCTTTTCAAAGGAACCGGGGGCGCTCAGGGCGCGCCCCCAGTTTGAGGGCGCGCAGGGCGTGCCCCCGGGTTGAGGGCGCGCAGGGCGCGCCCTCCCCTTTCTTGCGGAGCGGGGGCGCGGTACACTCTCTCTCCTACGCGCGTGTTCCGCGAGCCGTATCTTGCAAACCGGATGTCCGATTCGGCTCCCGTTTGTCGCGTTGGAAAGAGGGCCTTCAACCGCACCTCCTCAAGTCGGTAAACCAGCCGCATGACTCCCGAGATGTTCGTACGGGGCTTTCTACCGGTTTACCTTCTCGCGGAAAGCCGAAAACTGGGCGAAGATCCGAAAGAGCACGGTTCCGGTCGAGAAATCTCGGGTCAACTCGGGATGACTTGAAATGATGACCGAACAAGTCCGGTATGATCGGACAATCCGAAGTCATCGAAAAATCTGAGATTAACCCGATAAACGTGAATCGAAAGCCGTAAAAGCCGCGAAACCCTAAAATTGACCGAACCGGCCTTATAGCCCCGGTTGATAAAATATACGGCTAGAATCGACCCGGATGACCTGAAAAGACCCGGTGATGACCGGAAAGGCCTAACATGTGGCCCGGGATAGCCGTGTCAGCACAGATCGACAAAGCCGTAACGAAAGCCGTCATTGATCGACGCCTACCGAAGTGACTTCTCGGAAATCCTGAATGTTACGGAACACATGCGGGACCCTCGAGGCCTTCAATTATGGACCATTCAAGGTCGGTCATCGAGCAGGCTTCGTGTTTTTACAGTTCACGTGCAGCTCTCGCTTGAAGGTTACGGCAATATTCCAGAAATCATTGGTCCATTCTCAACTTATAAGGGGCTCCACCAATGTCCTTAGCTCATGTCCATGAGATAATCCGGATCATATAACGGTCAGATAAAAGATATCGCCTATGGAATAAGAGTCTAGGGCTCCGAATCAAGCCAATTTGGCGTGTCTACAGCTTGCCTCGCGTTGATGTCGGCTTTGCAAGGGAATGGCATGTAGCGGAACGGAGTGAAACGTAGGGAAAGCGTAGTGAAACGAGATGGATCGTAGTGGAATGTAGTGGAGCGAAATGGCGATGGACTGAAAAGGTGGCATCAAGGTGTAGATATAGACACGCTTAACGACCAGATTCGGCAAGACGAATCTCCTCAAGTCTCCTAGTTAACCGCCATGTTTCATCAAGTCTTCCTATGCTCGATTGGTAAGAGATGTGCCATTGGCACGAGAGAAGAATAGCCAACCCCCAACGCGGTGGGGAGTCCCCGAAACATGGGTTCGTAGGTTCATCATCAGCCGGTAACCCGATCTTTGCGGTGTTCCTGTACTGTGATGGGCTAAAATTTAAAAAGAGATTTGTTTGAAAAAGTAAAAGAATACCAATCGAGCACATTCAGGCTCTTAGATTCATTTAAGTCTTCCAAGAGACAAGATTTGAATCGGAATGGAATGATCTCAGATTCCGAAAGGCAAATGTTTAAGCATAGACCGTGAAGATATTGACGGTGCAAGTTCTGACAAAATAGAAGGCCCTTGGCGGGATGAAATGGCTGCCACGGTGGGATAAATAGCAAAGAAGTTGCAATGGCCACAGTGGTGAAAAGAATTGAAAGATTTGATAGACACGGTGGGATATTAGAGAGGTTAGTGGGACTAGAGAGCATGGTGAATGACACGGTGGGATTTAGAATGATCGAGAGGGTGAGAAGGTGAAGATTAGGAAATGATGTGTGCAATGACAAAACAAAATGTAATCCAATTAATACTACATGATGCATGTTGGGCTCAAAAAAATAAAATAAAAAATAAAAAATAAAAATAAAACAAAACTTGTATAACAAATAGTTGGAGATATAGATTGTCTATGAGGTCAAGATACCCATTCGGGAACTATCGTCCCTCACAGCACAACTTTGGCTTATCCGTGAGCATTAGAGATGACCCGACCGTCGTAGATTTTGATGAAGGGGATCTCGGGTCAAGTCTTCTCTATGTTCATGGTCTTCAACAAATAATGCATAAGATAATAATACACGACTAGCGACATATATGCTAGTCGGCAAGTTATGGGGGTTTCCCATGTCCATTCCTCCGTTTCCGCGAGCAACTCCTGTCTTTCATCAAAATGTTAGTTCCGAATGAACAATAATGTTCACCCGTCCTTAATAAAGATCAAACATAAATGTATTTGATTTTAAAAAAATTTCTGAAATTTTTCTGTATTTTTTTTTGAATTTTTCTGATTTTTTTGAGAAATTTTCAAAAATTTTACCGAACGTGCCCCCGAACCGAGGGTGCGGCCTGCGCGCCCTCAGTTTGGGGGCGCGGCCAGCGCGCCCTATGTTGGGGGGCGCGGCCTGCGCGCCCCCACCTTGGGGGCCCGTTCGATCCCAGTTTCCTGTTTTGATCGGATCCGAATCCGATTCAAATCGGGACCGATTTTCTCTATATAAACTCCTCTTAGGACGACCAAATCGTCCTAACAACACCCAGGATGGCTCCTCCTTTGAAAAAGCAGCGTGTTGGCTCGGTTCGAGGTATTTCAAGCATCCCGGGTCATCTGAAGGCCAGAATCGGCGCCGACTTGGTAAGTTTGCTGCCAATTTTAGCTTTCAACCATTTTCTTCTTCTTTTCCTTAAAAAAAGATTTTCTCTTACCTCCTGTTTGGGTGTAGGATTACCCAAACTTCCCTGGGCCTCGCCGGTATTGCTCTCCTCCCTGGCTTTCCGGCTTGCTTGACGTCCTCGGCTTGTCGGTCAGAGCAATTCTTCGAGATTGGGGCTTAACCGGGCTCTTGATCCATGCCAAGCAATATTCGTGCTACTCCCTTGACTTCGGTTTGATGGGAGCTCTTGTTGAGTTGTGGCATCCCGATACTCACACGTTCGTGTTTGGCAGCTTTGAGTGTACGGTTCTTCTTGAAGAAGCAGAGCTCCTTCTTGGCCTCCCTCGGACTAAGAAGGGAGAAAATGAAGGTATGTTCATCCCTTCAGGACCCCTCTTTTGCTTGGAATTCTTGTAGGATTTTGTCGAGGCTCGGCAGATCAGCACCTTGTTGGCCGGCAAGCGAATCAGTGTTCCCAAGTTGGTGGCTTGGACAATCTCTCTTCTGACGGCTCCTGGTCTAGACGAGGACCGGATTCTGCGCGGTGCAAAGGGTTTCGCGGCTTGCCTTGCCGCGATGTTCTTGTTTCCTCGCGGAGGATGGTTTTCCGGAGGTTGATCAACTCTCGTGCATCCGCGGCATCCGGACCGGTGCGCGGTTGGGGCCTTCGCTTTGGGCTACTTGTACCGCGGATCGTCCGCGGCTTGCGTGGGTCGTCCTCCCTTCGGCGGTGCGCTTTTACTTGCTTGCCGGGCCGAACTTCACTTTAAGTTCGATCCGGCCGGTGAGGTGGCCACCAGGTCGCAGCCTCTTCCGCCGTAGCCCCTTGTTTCCATATGCCGATGCGCTTGGCTTCGGCGAGAGAGTCGCCAATAGGTGTGCATCGGTGAAGAAAAGGCCGGACCGGCGTGCTCACTTTGCCTCCATGAACCGTTCTAGCTTCTTGCACTCTTCTGCTTCCTTGATGCAGAAGGACTTCCAGGTGTGCTTTGTGCCCGGCGTTGATCTCCGCCTGGTTACAGGTTCGGCCTTTGTATTGTACAACGCTCACCATTGCCACTCCCAGATCGGCTTGCCTCGGTATGAGTTGCCCAAGCTGTCCCACCTGCCACCTATCAAGGGCAGGCAGCTTGGCTCTGCGGATGACGAGGAGGAGGCGATCTCAGCCGTTGCTTTGTGGGAGACGAGTCGGGTGTGCCGCCCAGGCCTCCTGATTGAGGAGGACCCTGACCGGAAGCGCCGCTACATCTCCGCGTTGAAACTTCTACTTACCTGAGAGTCTTATTTTCCTACTTTAACTTGTCAGCCATGTTGTTTTTTTTATTTTGAATAAACAATGAATTATTTATAGCAAGTTTGAGCAAAAATTCAAAATAAATTTACCTTGTTTCGGAAAAATGCAAGACAAATGTTGACAATTATGATGAATATGCCTTGTTATTTTTCAACACCTTGAATATTTTTTAACATGAAATAAGATATTTTTGAAAGGTTTTAACATGCCTTTTTTCTTTAGGTAATTTTTCAGAGCAAACCGTGAGTCTGATGAATTTTCTTTCGGTGACTCCTTGATCGGCTTGATTTTCTGAACAACTTGGCGCTTTCTGAAATTTTCGCCATTTTTATCAATTTTGCTACTGAAAAATACATTTTCAGCCATTTCTGACTAGTAAATGTATAGAATTTTCTCCTGACTCCTGAAAAATGTTAGCTAGTGATGATAAAAAACATAAATATGTCCAACTAATTTAGGAATTGAGACATTCAAAGTTATGTGAAAAGAGAGATTTTTGATGAGAATTTTAAAAGGATTTTTCTTCACAAAATTATTTAGAGCAAACCGTGCATCAGATCAGAATTCTTTCGGTGGCGTTGCGATCAGCTCGATTTTGTGAATCTTGGGTGATATTTTCAAATTTCTCCCATTTTCACATTTTTACTCTCTATAAATACCCCGTGGAGGTAAGAATATCTCATTTCCACCTGCACACTATCTCTTCTCGCGCCAGAAGCTCCAGAGTTCCAACTCAGATCCGGAGTCCGAGACGCCGTCAAAGGTTAGTGCCCCTGTTACAAAAAATGTAGATCAGGTTATGCTCTTTGATTTGGTTCAAGTTTCACGCGATTCGGAGTTAATTTGACGAAGTTATCGCAAAAACAGAGATCGAGCAGATAAGAGGGTGCGGTCAACGCAAAACGTTGACCGCGCCCTCGGACCGGGGGCGCGCTGAGAGCGCCCCCGGTTCAGGGACGCGCAGACCACGCCCCCAAGAGGAGGGCGCGGTCTGCGCGCCCTCCCTTTCCTCTCTGGGAAGGGGCGCGCAGAGCGCGCCCCTATAATGAGGGCGCGCTCAGCGCGCCCTCAAATGGAGGGCGCTCTGAGCGCGCCCTCCCTCTCCAAAGGAGAGGAGGGCGCGTTCGGCTGAGGAATCTTTTTTTTTTTTTTTTTTTGAAAAATAAATAAATAAAAAAAAGGTATGTAACAATGTTTAATGTCAACTTCCCCTTTGGCACAGATGCCGAGACACGTTCGCCGCCACGACTCCGATTCCGAGGAGCCCGAGCTTCCGGCAGTCCGAGAGGTACATTTTCTTTTCCTGCACTTAATGATTAGCTCCTTTGCATTTTGACAATAATAATTGAGTGAACTAATGAAATGATTTTATTGCAGGCCCGGATAAAATCTCGGATCTCGTGGGACCCGGTGCATGCTGCCTACCTAGGCCTACCGGACTTCCAGCAGGTTCGGTTAGAGGAGATGGGGTTCGGGCCCATCCTCCGGGTGACTCCTTTTGGGAGGACCTACCACCGGTGCAGTCCTCCGTGAGTCCCGGGACCCGCACTCCTTTGTGTTTCTCGTTCCCATGGGGGCACATGGTGCCCTCATTAGAGGATGTTGCACACATCACCGGTCTTCGTGTTTACGGTAGGCCGGTGGTGTGTGCTACCTCTTCCGACTATTCGCGGGAGTTCCGGGCCCTCTTCGCATATGAGCCCGACTTCGACCCGGAGGATGGCCTACGCACCATCGCCAGACTAGAGGCTGGTGAGATGGTAGGCTTGGTTGATGCCGAGCGTGTTCGTGGCGAGAGCCAGGACAGCTTTTTCTGCCGCATGGTCGGTCGTGCCGCAGCGGCATTTACCGGATTACCCGGCTCCTTGGAGGCGTACGTAGACTTGCGCCGTTTCCTCCTCTTCTTCTTCGGGCGCCTTCGTTGGGCTCGAAGACGGACCGCATTCATCTGCGGTTCCTCCCTTTGCTTGCCGACTTGGAGCAAAGGTTGGCACGTACGCGTGGGGGCAGCGATGCTCGCCCATTTGTTCCGTGGCCTCCAGCCCGAGGCGGGTTCTCGTTTCGGTTGCCGGCTTCTCTCCTTTTCTTCGGGTTGCTTTTAGCGGTTCTCCTTTGTTGTACACTTGTATTGCTGTGCTTTGCTCTGACGAGTTGTGCCTTTTACAGGTCTGGAGCTACCTCTACTTCCCCCTCGGTCGGGCACAGCAGTCCTACCCCGACCTCTTCCCCCTGATGGCTCGTTGGGAGCCCCTCCGCCCTACTGGGGGCCATCGTAGCCAGCTGGCTTCGATTCGTTCACAGATTCTCCGTTTCCCACACACTGAGGTATGTCTTTAATTTGTGTATCAATATCCCCTGTCGAAATAATAATCATGATTTTTCTTCTCACAGGTGTGTTGGAGGTCATATCTCGTGACCGATGACCATCTCCAGCCTTGGATTGCCCACGCTGGTCGTGTCTTCGGCCGCGATCTTCATCTTCTGTGCGTTAATGAGCTGGCGCCACTGTGGCTTCGGTTCTCGGCACGCGCCCTCGGTCTGGAGCAGGACTGGTTGGAGCCTCCTCCTCCTCTTCCCTTAGTTGGTGCTCGTCCTAGACGCCTTCTCCTCCCCGTGGACTGGGTGGAGAGGTACCACGCCTCGATCACTTTGTGGCATGAAGGCGGCGAGGTAATTTTTGGCCGCGCAGGATAGTCGAGACTACCTTCGCCGATACGCGGAGGCGTACAGCCACTTGTTTGTTCCAGAGGGTCAGGTAAATGCTTCTTTCTTTCTTTTGATCCTGTGTTATTGTTCTCTTCTGACCTTCATGTCATTTCAGGAGGCTCGGGCTCTATTGTTACGCCAACAGCTGGAGATTGTTGACCTTCGGCAGGAGGTGGCCACTCTTCGTGGCATGCTGGAGACTGAGGTAGATACTGCTTTTGACCTTCATTTATGTTCTCAACATATGATTGCTTTGATGTGTTTTCATTCTGTTCACAGCGGAAGGCTCGTGCTGAGGGTTCACCTCCTTCTCTGTCGAGGGAAGAGGTGGCTGAGCTCCGCCAGCGTCTTAGTGAGGCGAGAGAGGCCCTGACGACCAAGGAGGCAGGGGTATCTTTCATTGTTGTCTATTCTGGTTGTTGATTTTTCTTGGTTCATATACTTCCTCTTCTTCCAGGTTGTCGAGCTTCAGAGTAGCTTGTCCTCCCGTATCCAGTCCTTGGAGTCTGAGGTGGAGACATTGCGGTCTGCCCCAGCCGATTTTCGTTCCAAGATGATCGTCTCTGATCTCCGCCTTCAGCACGAGAGAGCCATGCGGGAGGTGGAGCGCCAGCATAGCCAGGCCATGCGATCTCTGGAGCAGATGCACCTGCAGGCACAGGTTCGTTTGTCGGCAGCAGAGGCGACATTGCGGGTTATCGCCAGGCATCCCTCCACAGCCGAGCCAGAGTTTCACTCATCAGAGCAGCTCCCATCGGAGTGGCACGCATCGGAGTGGTGGCGCCGCTCGTAGTCGGGGTCACTACGGGCGGAGCCAGCAGGGGCAGAGTGGCCAGAGCCAGAGCCACGAGCACGGTGCCTCTGCGTTCTTGGCCACTTCTTCAGAGCGTCGCCGCAATGAGGCGGCTGCAGCAGCTTTGGCGGACACGGCTACCATGCCTCCTCCGCATGGTCATTCTCCTGGAGGGGGGAGCAGCAGGCACTGATTTCTGTAGTAGGCTTAGCTTTTCTGATGTTGTAGCTGCTTTTCTTCCTTGTTGTAGTACTTTAATGGCATAATCAGATCTTCACTTGTTTGCTTCAGTGTTTATTTGATCTGTTGGCGAGATTCTCACCCCTCCTTGACTTGTGTTTCTTTTCTGAAATACTCAATAGAAGGGTTAAATCTGTTCTATGGCTTACCCCCTTGCCTATTGTTGTCTTGCCTTGCTTTATATGTCAAGGGGGGTAGCCTTATTAACAAGGTAATATGAACAAAATGACTGAAAATGAATAAGATAAGGGTTAAGAAAGCTTACCTGCTATGGTGAGAGTCACACCCTTCTTGATCTCAGAATCCTGTCGTTGAGAGAACTTTCTCCTCTTATTTTTAAAGTCCCTGAAAACACTTGATAAAAGAGGATTAGATCTTCACAACGACTCATCCCTTTGCCTATTATGGCCAACTTTGACTTAGGTCAAAGGGAGGAGCCCTCTTAATGGGGTGATAATGAAGGTAAATATGCAATGCGGAAATGAAACATGCAAGACATAAATATAAACATGAATGCTAGCAAAGGCAAAAATCAAGGTTATGCCAAGTTAGATGATGCATTTTTGGAAAGTATTCAATTTTTTTTTTGAAGATATTGGATTTTTTTGAAAATATTCAATTTTTTTTTTTGAATTTTTGAAAATATTTGATTTTTTGGTTTTTTTTTTGAAAATATTTGATTTTTTTTATTTTTGAAAATATTCATTGTTTTGGATTTTTGTGGAGAATGTGCCAGTGTTGAAACAATTCATCGATCTTTGAGTGTTAATCAAGATTTAAGTGATAAACACCACGTGAAAATAAGGTTCCATACCCAGAATCTTTCTTGCCCTCTTCTCTTGATCGGTTTGGATTCCCCTGAGTTTGGACAGTCTACCCTACCCTAGGGGTTTTAAGATGGAAGAATAATAAAGGAAGTCTTTGATAGGATTTGGGGGTGTTGAGGAGGGTTTCTCTACTCATGCCCAAATTGCCCGTTGGGGTTCGGCCTCTTCGTGTCTTTTCTACATGTGGCACTTACTTAGACAAGTCTTTGACCTGTGGGGTCATTGCCCATCTTTTGGTGCCTTTTTCTTCACTTTCTATTCTTTCAGGTACTCATTCAGACAGCCCATATTTGTTTAAACTCGTGGGGTTCATTGCCCATCTTTTGGCACCCTTTTGCACCCTATGAGACGGCCTCCTACTAAGGCGGCGGGCATTTTCGATACTATCCTCCTCTAGTCCGCTTCACCTATCTTGGACCGAATAGAAGAGAATAGGGTAAGGTTTCCTTTCCGCCTTCAGGGTTCTGCCTTGCCTCTCTTGAGTGTTGGGCTATCTAGATTCTGGGATCGGGAGGTGTTGTGTGTGCAAGGTGATGTCTACCCTTGACTTCTAGCTAACACCCTTGGATCGATGACTTAATATCATACTAGAAATTCTCCATTTTCTTTTCTTCTAAGGAAAATATTTTTTGAGGTAAACGCCGTTCCATGGATGGTTCAATTTTTCTCCATCAGCGTTGGTTAGCTCATATGCATTGCCTGGATATTTTTCAGTTATAACAAAAGGCCCTTCCCAGTTAGGTTGCAACTTGGAGCGGGGACCACCCGGCTTAACGAATATACGTTTAACTACCATCTCACCGATTTCGAACTTTCTCTCTACCACCCTCTTTTGATAAAACCTTTTCAATCGGTTCTGATAAGTCCGGGCATGCTCAGAGGCGGCCAATCTTCTTTCATCTAGGAGTTCAAGTTGTGCAAGGAGAGATTCTCGCCTCTCATCGACAGGGATGTCCCTATCGAGTTGAACTCGGAGTGATGGAAGGAGTACTTCGTACGGGACCACCGCTTCCATCCCATATGCAAGAGCATACGGGGTTTGACCGGTGGGGGTCCGTACGTATACGATAAGCCCATAGGGCATCTACAAGCTTATCCGGCCGGTCCGCGAACTTGCTAGACTTACGAGTTTTCTTGATGATTTTAATCAAAGTTTTGTTGGTGGCTTCTGCTTGACCATTGCCTTGCGGGTAATAAGGAGATGAATGATGCAATACAATGCGGTACCTGTTGCAAAGATCACGCAGATCTTGAGAGAGAAATTGTGGTCCGTTGTCGGTGACGATGTCGCTGGGTATCCCGAACCTGGCGATGATGTTGCGTTTGATGAAGGAGCACAGTGTTGATGCCTTGATCTCCACGAACGCTTCCGCTTCTGCCCACTTGGTGAAGTACTCGTAGCCGTCGGGATGAACGATTTGGAACGGATTTCAGAGTTAAGATCACTTAGAGGGCCAATGATATCGAAAGCCCACATGGCGAAGGGCCATGGGGCATGAATCATATGAAGGGAAGATGCGGGAGAATGGATCTTGTCGGCATGAAGTTGGCAAGAATGACAGTGCCAGACAAAGATGGAGCAATCCTCTTCTAGGGTTGGCCAATAATACCCCTGCCTGATGATTTTCTTGGCAAGAGCTTGAGCATTGACATGGCCCCCACAGACCCCGGAGTGTGCTTCCTTAAGCACCAATTCTGCCTCTTCTTCATCAACGCATCTCAATAAAATTCCGCTTAGGCTCCTCTTGTAGAGCACCCCTCCTAGGATGGTATACCTCTGGGATACTCTCCTGATGGCCTTCTTTTCTTTTGCATTTGATCCAGGTGGATATGTTTGATCTTGACAATACCTCACGATCTCATCAAACCAAGGCCTCTCACCCTCATCTAACTCTTCCAACTCGATTAGAGAAATCTCCTCTTTCTGCTCTAGATATTCCTTCCTGCCAAATCTCTCCTTGATCTTCAGAAATCGACCATCCTTAATCGCTGGCATCGACCTTCTACGGACATGAATAGTCCGCACCTGTCTACCTAGCGGGACTGATAGGGATGAAGCTAAGGAGGCTAGGGCATCAACAAGGATGTTCTGAGCTCGAGGAACGTGGACAAAAGTGAGTTTGGAAAAGAGTTTGATGTAGCAAGAGGTGAGTTCTTGGTAAGGTTTGAGGTTTGGATGAGAAGTTCGGTATTTGGTTAGGACTTGGCGAAGAATTAGTTGGCTATCACCTATCACCCTTAATTCCGTGGCACCATAGAAATGAGCGGCCTCCAGCCCGGCCAGCAAGGCTTCATATTTAGCTATATTGTTGGTTGCTGGGAAGTCAAGCTGAAATGCCTGTGGAATGGTGACACCCTCGGGTGATAGAAGGACGATTCCTATTCCCTTACCGTGTGAATTCAGAGCCCCGTCAAAATATAATGTCCAAAGGTGGGAAGATCGGATCAACATTAGTTCGTCATCCGGGAGCTCCGATTGGACCGGGTCAAAGAGGGGTATAGGGTGATGGGCTAGATGTTCGGCAATGGCATAGCCCTTAATCGCCTTCTCGGGGGACATAGGTGATATCAAACCGGGAGAGGAAGCTCGCCAACGACCTAACCGATCGCTAGAACAGTTTTCTCCGGAAGGAATTTAATGGGATTGATGCGGGCAATAAGGTTGACCTCATGAGCTAAGAAATAGTGTTTAAGCTTCTGAACTACCCAGACTAGTGCAGCACAGGTCTTCTCCACTACAGTATACTTCTGCTCACATGGATCAAAGATCTTTGACAAATAGTAAGTTGCCCTCTCTTTCCCTTCTTCATCAACTTGTGCAAGGACTGCTCCAAGAGAATTCTCCAAAACCGAGATATATAAAACTAAGGGCTTGCCAGGGACTGGTGGTCTAAGCACAGGGGGACTAGCCAGGTACCTTTTCAAACCATCGAATGCATCCTGGCACTTCGAATCCCATTTGAACTCGGCCCCCGCCTTGGTCAACTCATAGAAAGGTTTACACCTTTGGGAGTGTTGTGAGATGAACCGGCGGACAAATTGTAGCCTCCCGATTAATCCTCGAAGTTCTTTCATATTTCTCGGAGGAGGCATACCAATGATTTCCTTGGCCTTGTTTGGGTCGATCTCTATGCCCCTTTTACTCACTATGAACCCCAACAGTTTTCCCGAGGATACTCCAAACGTGCATTTCTTTGGGTTCATTTTCAATTTGTATTCCCTAGCCCTTTGCAAGACCTTTCTTAACACTTCAGGATGATCTTTTCGGCTTTTGGACTTAACGACCAGGTCATCCACGTACACCTCTACAAGGGTATGCATCATGTCATGGAAGATAGCCATCATTGCCCTCTGATAGGTAGCACCAGCATTCTTCACCCAAAGGGCATGACGACATAGCAAGAGGTTCCCCAAGGTGTGGTGAACGAGGTCTTCTCCTGGTCCTCTTCGGCCAACCGGATTTGATTATATCCGAATAGCCATCCATGAATGACAACATCTCGAATCCGGCGGTGTTATCAACCAAGACGTCAATATGAGGTAGAGGAAAGTCATCTTTAGGACACGCTCGGTTCAAGTCCCCGAAGTCTATACGGATCCGAACTCGGCCATCCTTCTTCATGACGGGGACTATGTTTGCCACCCATTGCGGATAAAGGACGACCTTAATGAATCTTGCTTGATGTAACTTGTCGACCTCTTCTTTCATCTTAAGTGCAGCATCAGGGTGGAATCTCCTTAATTTTTGCTTGACCGGGGTAACTCCAGGTTTCAAAGTTAGACGATGTTCAACTAACGAGTTGTCTAACCCCGGCATGTCTTCGTATGTCCATGCGAACGTGTCCTTATATTCTTCCAAAATTTTAATTAAACTCTGTTCCTCAGTGGGAGTGAGGTTTGCGCTTAGGAGGATTGTCTTGGGATCTTCCGGTGTTCCAAGATTCAGTTCTTTTGTCGGTTCATCCACCGTGGCTAATGGTTCTTCAAATCTTTTAAGTCCAGATGCATACGCATCAGCCAAGTCCTCAATTCCATCCTCGAAATCAGGATCTTTTTCTGATAAGACCTCGTAAACTCCCAGTGTATGATCTACATTGAATTCATCCTCATATTGGATTTCATCAAGCTGGATAGCATTTTCCAAAAACCTTGGCAGCCTTGCACATTCCTTGCATTTTTGAGCTATTTGTTGGAGATATCTCTCTGGCACACGTTTACCTCGAATTTTCTTCTTTCCTACCCTAACTACTCCTAAAGAAGACGGAATTGAAAAGGTGGTATTAACAATGGGTGAAGGATCGAACAGATCGATCAGTGAGTTGGAGAAGAGGGGTCCCTGGTTGGGAGCACCCTCCGAGACGAGTAGCGACGTCTCCTCGATGGAAAACTGAGTTTGCGAGAGGACGTTTTTTTTGTGGGTATTTTGGGTATTTTCAATAACAAAAAGAGAATGAGCCGATGGGGCTCGAGCAGAAATAGAAAGCTTAAGTAAATGGAAGAAAAATGGGCTCGCGGGCCCGATGATGACAAGAAATGGGCAGATAGGCCCAAAGCTGGTGAAAATATCTAAGGGGCACGTGGGCCCAAATGGTGGGCACGCGGGCCCAAAGCAGGAAAATAAATCTAAAGGTCACGTGGGCCCGACTGGTGGGCACGCGGGCCCAAGTTTGTTGGATTGTAATGGGCATAGAAGCCCAGTGGAGTGAGAAGATTTGAATGGGCTCTCATGCCCATTGATCGCTCAGTGGCCATTTTGGCCCGTAAGTGAGAATTGGGCTAGGTAGCCCATCAAGTGAATCCAAGAGGGAGAGTGTGAGGATTTTGAAATACGTGACCGTAGGATACGGTTCACGCGGGATGTTGTTTGGAGGTGGGTTCGAGTGGACAAGTTGTTTAGAGATGGACTTGCCCTTGACTGGTTCTACCTTCTCTATGAACAACCGAGCCAAAGATGAACTCAGGTTGTCCACCTCCTCCTCTTGCTCTGGTGCCTTCTTCCTCTTGACCGGTTCTTCTTCTTTGTCCCCGGCCATCATCATGGTCTCCCCTTTAATAAAGAATTTTTGGAGTCCCATGGCATTTTTTGGCCGGTAGACCATCCGCGGAGTGAAACTGGGCTCATAGCCAAGCCCGTGTCTCTTTGGTCTTCGTACGGCTTCAATGGGGTGCACAACCCCCTGCAGCTCCTTTCCCAGCCCCTTTCCTGGCTGATAGCCCATCCCTTTCATCATCCGCAACGCAACTGAATCTGGGGACAATCTAAAGGTGCTGTAAAGAGGTGGTCCACGCGGGGACCGATCTGAAAATAAGTTGGTTCACGCGGGAACCGAGTTGGAAAAGAAAGGTGGTTCACGCGGGAACCGGTTTATAAGAAGGAAAGTGGTTCACGCGGGAACCGGGCTGAAATTAAAGACAAGAAATCAAGTCCACATGGGGGGACAATCTTAAAGGAAGAGTAATTAGTAGGTTTAAAGGTAGATTGACATGGAAGATAAAAGACAAGCCGGTTCACGCAGGAACCATGTTGGAAAACAACTAGTTGCACGGTTGAATCAAGCTAGCACGGTTGAAGACATTGGTAGTCCCACCGTGGTCGCCAAAAAGCTGTCGACTCCGAAAACGGGTTCCGGATCGGCACCTCAAGAGAAGAAGGTGAAAGATGGAATGAGGGAAAAGGAGTGAATCGGAAAAAACACTCGGAAAGCTGTAAAAGATCCTCACCTCGGTCCCACACTCACATTGATCCCCGAACTTTCATCTCACGGCGTCGCTCGAGCACCGGAGATGGTTCGGGTCATGTGGGAGGAGAGTGAGGAGGATATGAATTTAGAACATGAATAAAAAGAAAGTGTGGTCGCCAGGAGCCGCGGGCTCCGCTTTATGTAATAGAAATAGAAAGAAATTGACCGTGTGTACCTTAGCGTGGGAGAAAGGGATGTGAGTTCAACCTTCTTCTTCTTCGGCCGGCCGATGAAGAAGAGTCTCCAATCCAATGCTAGCTTGATCAACCTGTGCAACTAGAACAACAAACCAAGTGAAGAGTTTGGTTAGACTTGTGAGAAGTGTAGTAACTGTGGTAAGGAGATAAGAAAGAAGCAATTGGAGTTGGACTCACCGGCTTCGGGGTGAGCCTTAACCCCTTTTTTTGTATTTTTGATTATGTAAAAATGATATAAATGAACTAAAATATGCTTTAAAACAGTAAATGAACTGAGTTAATGGAGTTGAGAAAGCTTATAGAATGATTTGGCTTGAGTTGAAGCCGAGTTAGTTGAAGACAGCCGGTTCGGGTAGCTTGGTACCCTTCTGGCGCGACTTTGGTGCAGAGGATGTTACGGACGACCCCGATATCAGAATTGAGTGCCGTTTGTTGGAGTAGACAGAAAGCTTAGAGGAGAAGAATTCCTATGTTGATGACTTCTCCGAAATCCTCCTGTAGAAATCAGTAAAAATTATGGAAGGGGTGGATGTGGAAAACAGAACCTGGATGCGCGCCCGGGGTGTAGCAATTGCCACGAACAAACAGAAAGTCAGAATTGAGTGCCGTCAGTTGGAGATGAAAGAGAACGAAGAGATGAACAACTTCTATGTTGAAGACTTTTGCAGCAGAAACTTCGAATTTTTTCCAGAAGTCGATGAAGATGGTTGATGAAGAACACTCGGATCGAGCCTTCTCCTTCACCTCGGGATCGATTTCTTGACTTCGGATCGCCTTCGGACGTCGGGACGGCTTTGGAGAAGAGCTTGGACGACCTTGGGACGAGCTAGGCACCGGAGGTTCAACCTTGGGTCGTTGAGAATGGCCCTCAATTTATAGGGGAAGGGAGACGGTGCAAAATTTAGAACTGGATGCACCGCGCCCCCGCGTTTCAAAGGAGACGAGGGCGCGCAGGGCGCGCCCTCAAACCAAGGGCGCGCAGGGCGCGCCCCCAGTTCGGGGGCGCGGTCTGCGCGCCCCCCTGTTTCAAAGGGGGCGGGGGCGCGTTCGGCGTCTCACTGCTAAAAATTGATGGAAACTTCCGGAAATTGCTAAAAATTGACTTGACATACGTAACGCGCCCCCGAACCGGGGGCGCGGTACAAATAAGTGAAATCCTCTCCCGGCAACCTTCCAAAAACCCGGTTTAGAAGGTGCTAATCGAGGTAATTTCCGATTTAAAGCAACTGACCGCGCCCCCGCTTTTCAAAGGAACCGGGGGCGCTCAGGGCGCGCCCCCAGTTTGAGGGCGCGCAGGGCGCGCAGGGCGCACCCTCCCCTTTCAAGCGGAGCGGGGGCGCGGTACACTCTCTCTCCTGCATGCGTGTTCCGCGAGCCGTATCTTGCAAACCGGATGTCCGATTCGGCTCCCGTTTGTCGCGTTGGAAAGAGGGCCTTCAACCGCACCTCCTCAAGTCGGTAAACCAGCCGCATGACTCCCGAGATGTTCGTACGGGGCTTTCTACCGGTTTACCTTCTCGCGGAAAGCCGAAACCCGGGGCGAAGATCCGAAAGAGCACGGTTCCGGTCGAGAAATCTCGGGTCAACTCGGGATGACTTGAAATGATGACCGAACAAGTCCAGTATGATCGGACAATCCGAAGTCATCGAAAAATCTGAGATTAACCCGGTAAACGTGAATCGAAAGCCGTAAAAGCCGTGAAACCCTAAAATTGACCGAACCGGCCTTATAGCCCCGGTTGATAAAATATACGGCTAGAATCGACCCGGATGACCTGAAAAGACCCGGTGATGACCGGAAAGGCCTAACATGTGGCCCGGGATAGCCGTGTCAGCACAGATCGACAAAGCCGTAACGAAAGCCGTCATTGACTGACGCCTACCGAAGTGACTTCTCGGAAACCCTGAATGGTACGGAACACATGCGGGACTCTCGAGGCCTTCAATTATGGACCATTCAAGGTCGGTCATCGAGCAGGCTTCGTGTTTTTACAGTTCACGTGCAGCTCTCGCTTGAAGGTTACGGCAATATTCCGGAAATCATTGGTCCATTCTCAACTTACAAGGGGCTCCACCAATGTCCTTAGCTCATGTCCATGAGATAATCCAGATCAGATAACGGTCAGATAAAAGATATCGCCTATGGAATAAGAGTCTAGGGCTCCGAATCAAGCCAATTTGGCGTGTCTACAGGTGTGATGGCTTATCCGATGCTATATAAATATTCTTCGGCCTGTTATCTTTCCAATGCAACAAACGGCGTCGAATTCCGAGTTCGGGAGTGTTCGCAATGGCTTCCGGAAGAAGAACGCGCGAAACTAGTCCCATGCGCCCGGGTTCCTGGTCACATGCGCCCGGGACCCAGGGCACGTGGCCATGCGTCCTACCAGTGAGGCACGTGACCTTGTGCCCTCACTTGAGGGCACATGCGCCCCACCTTTGAGGCACGAGGGACCCAGTTTTTCACCCGGACTCTGCCACTGAACCGCCGATCGGATAAGACCTATTTTCTCAGGATTTGTGCCCATGCGCCCTCATTGGGGGGCACATGCGCCCCTCAGTGGGGGGCATGCGCCCAGGGGTGGGGCGCAAGGCTCCTATTTTTCAGTCCAAATGATGCCATTCGTTCTCCTATAAATTAACTCTGATTCCGGTCGTTCCGAAGGCATAAGCACGACTCCCAAGGCATCTCAAGACGTCCAACCTCCCTCCTTCATCGATTTTGTGATTTTTAGAGAGAGAATTTCGAGTTTTTAGAGAAAGAAAAGTCGGTTCAAGAGAGAGGAAGGCTGTTCTGCATGTGATCTGCCAAGTCTCTCTTCTTCGGCCTCTACAGCAGTGTGTGGACGTCTGCTGCCAGTGCTCTCTCATCAAAGTTCTTCCTCTCCAAGTCTTCTTGAGTTTTCAAGCGACGTAACTTGATTATGAGGTCGGGGCTTGTCGTGAAGAGCGCAGAAGCAAAGTCGCGCCTGGCAGATCCTGGACTGCTGCTCGGCTTTTTCGACAACACAGATTTGGCTATATCTTTCTCTATTCAACTCAGAATCTTTCAGTTATTTTTCCAATCTCTTTATTTAGTGATTCTCCACCATCCTATCATTTTTTTACATTTTTTTGCATTACTTTTACTCTTTTAATCCGAAAATAAAAAAAGGGGGTTAGAGATAACCCGAATCCGATCAGTTTCTAGTCAATTGTGTGTTTTATGTTATTCTCTTTACATATACTCCACTTTTTCTAGTTCTAATTGTATATTTCACTTGTTTGTTTGTCTAGTTGCACAGAATATCAAGCACCCACACGTTGAGGACTCTTCTTCATCGGCCGGCCGAAGAAGGAGAAGCTTTAACTCACATTCTTCACACTAAGGTACACACGGTCAATTTTAATTCTATAAATCGGAACCCACGGTTCCTGGAGACCACGTTTATTTCTTCTCACCCTCCTCCCACATGACCCGAACCGTCTCTTTCGTGATCCAGTGACGCCAAGGGATGAAAGTTCGGGGATCAATGTGAGTGTGGGACAGAGGTGAGAGTTTCTTTCCGAGTTTTCTTCCTTTCTTTTATCATCCCCTCTTGAGGTGACGATCTGGATTCACGGACTTCCCTGAAAAAGAGAGGACCCCGTCGAATTTTCAGAGTCGACAGCTTTGTGGCGACCACGGTGGGACATAAGCAATGTCTTCAACCGTGGGTGCTAAGTGTTTTGTTTGCAACTAGTTCTAGTTCTAGACCGGTTCGCACGTGAGCCTTTCCTTCCTTCAACCTCTCTTAACTTCATGCCATCTCAAAATTTATGATTTCGCCCATCTATCAACAGATCTGAAGTGCCAAGTATGCCATTTAATTTCTGCATTTTATTTAAACCGGTTCCCACGTGAACCACCCTTTTTCCTTTTAAACCGGTTCCCACGTGAACCAATCTCTTTCTTTACTTCGGTTCCCACGTGAACCAAACCCCTTTTTTTCAGATCTATCCCAACTTGGATCAGGTCTTTATTCACCTTTAATTGGCCCCACGTGGCCCTCTTTTGATCATTCAAACCGGTTCCCACGTGAACCACCCCTTTTTACCCAAAACCGGTTCCCACGTGAACCACCTTTACTTTTTACCCCAGTTCCCACATCGGTCCCCACGTGGATCACCCTTTTGCTTGGCTATCAGATCTGAACCCTCTTATTTCCATCACTTTTCACTATCTCCATTTGGCTCACATAAGAAACAAGTCTAGATTCTAGTTTCTAGTTGCTTGTCTAGTTTCTAGTTGCTTGTCTGGTGTTGATTGCTTGTTTATTTAAGTTCATGTTTTGCTCATTACTTGTTTTATTACTTGATTGCATTCTCTGCTCCTTCTCTCTACCTCCTTATTTTACACTTTTTTGAGGCGGGAGCTCACTCTCCCAATTACCCCTCCCATTCAAAACACCCTCTTGGTGGATTCTGACCTCTTTTCATGGATATTCCTTCCTAGTTGACTTGGTTTGCTTTCATCAAGGCCTCCGTAATTCCTCATACGTGGAGTATTCCTCATCATGATCGGGTTGGTTGTACCACTCCCCAAAACCCGAAGCATCCTATGTTACCTACACGTGGTGAGATTGTGTGAAACCTAGGTCATTGGAGATTGGAGTTAGGATCCTAACCCATTTGTTGAGAGAACAATTCTTAACAAAATTCATAAACCTAAGGTTTAATCAAAATCATTGTGTAATTTTGATTTCAAGTCTTTGCATCACTTGCTTGTCAAACAAAAATTCAAACCTCTAACTTTTTGCAAAATACTAAAAAAACCAAAAAAGTTCTTTGTTTACTTTGTCAACTTGTTTGTTCCTTGAAGTTCAATGCAACTAAGTTCTGGAAGGCACGTTGGAATGGAGGAACAAGCTGAACATCGAGAGCACGGGATGGGTCATCAACCAAATCCGTCAGATAGTCGTGTTAATCCATTGTTTGAGTCAGAAGCACAAGAGGTCCCTCAACCATCTGCTCCTCGTGATGTTGAACAACTCTTTAGCGAGTTGTCTCTCTATACCGACCCAGAAACCTATGCCCGTATACAATCCATGGTGAAGGGAAAAATTGCTTCGCATCGAGGCCGAAACCAATCAAGTTGCCTTATCTCCTCGTCCTCTGGTTCGACCACCACTTATTCAATCACCCTTTGTTCAACCTCCTGTTGTTCAACAATCTGTGATTCAACCATCATTTGCATTAGCACAACCATCTGTAGTTCAACCATCTATAGTTCAACCATCTGTGGTCCAACCCTCATTTGTTCAGCCATCTTATTTCAACCATGTTGCTCCCTTGGCCCATCAAGTCATGGGACAATCTTCAAGTCATGCTCCTCAATTTCAGAACCACGTCTCTAACCACATACCCCCACCAAGAAACCAAGAACCTGCTCTCACCAGGGCAATCATGGATCAGCTCACCCAGATGAATGAACGTTATGAAGAGCTGAGATGTCGCCTGGACTCCAAGTCAGTGCTTGAGATTTCCATTCCTTCTCTGCCAGTCCTACACCTGCCACCTTCTGAGCTACCAGTTTATCGCCGCTACAATGGTACTGTCAATCCTTTTCTTCATCTAAAAGATTTTCTCTATGAATCCTCATTCTTGAAAGATGATCGTAGGGTTCTTGCCTTCTTGTTCCGTCGATCACTAGAAGGGTCTGCATTGGAATGGTTCTACTCACTCGACTCCTTTGAGGCTGGAGACTTCGACATTGTCAAGACAAAATTCTTGCATAGATACAGAGACCGGGTGGCACCAGCATGCTCTATTACAGATTTGATTGCTGAGAAGATGAAGCCCGAAGAGGACTTCATAAAGTTTGCTGATCGCTGGAGGGGAATGGCAGAGAAACTGACAGATGTGATTTCTGAAGGGGAACAAGTGAAGATGCTTATTGGCAACACTACACCTGCCTTGAGGAATGTCTTGATCATGCACCGTCCTACCACCATGAATGAACTCTATGACAGTGCCCGATACTTGCAAGCCCACTTCAAGGATGCCACAATGATAAATCCATTTGATCCCAAACATAGAAGACCCCCTCTGTACCAGTTGGGCCTACAACCGAGGGAGTGATTAACAACGAAGCAATAAACATTGTGGGGAACCAGGGAGGGAACCGTCAAAACCAGTTCAGAAACCCACCATAGAACCCTTCCTATTACCCCCCTCAGCAACAAGTTAGGCCACCACAACCACAACAACCACAACAACCCCCGCAACCAGTAGTACAACCCCAGCAACCTCGTCAACCTATTTACAATAGGGCACCGCCACCACCCAATCAAGCACCACGAAGAGGAGGTCCTAGGAGAGAGAACTATCAGCAACTCCCTTACTCCTTGACCGACATCTTCAATGTACTCATGGCGGAGAAACAGTTGGAATTGCCCAAGGAAAGAGAGGTTTGGCCAACAAATGTAGATATGTCCTAATACTGTGCTTACCACCGGTGTCCTGGTCACACTGTAGAAGTGTGCTTTCAATTCAAGGAGTGCATCCACGATTTGAATGACCAAGGCAGCATTGATTGGGTCTAAATGGGGGAATGCATACAGGTAACGAAGGCTAGGCAGCAGCAGCGGCAGCGTCCACCAGCTCAACCTCAACAACAACCTGGCTTGGGGATTGTTCAGAATCTGCTCCCATTACATGCTCCCGCTCCAGCACCGGCACCAGCACATCCAAACCCAGGAATTGGTCTAGTACACTCCATTGTCCAGGGAGATGCCAGTCGTGCTCAAGGTTGGCAACTAGAAAACCAAAATGCAACCATGCCTGTCAACCCAGCTAGGCCTCCTGCTATGAACCCTGCTAGATAGATAATCTGTGCACCTGCTACTCCACAACTACCACAAAGCTCAATAACCCAACCACTGTCCGCCACTTCTTCTCGTCGGCCCATCATTAGGCCAGCCCCCTCTTTAACTACACCTCCTTCAACCATTGCTACACACCGGCCCTTGCTCATCCGACCACCACAATCACCACCAAACCTGAACCCCCAGCCTACGAGCTCTACCACTCCAAAATGCCAATCTATCATACCACCAACACCACAACCAATCCCACAACCTACACCTTCATCAACCACTCCTGCACCCCGGCCTCTTCTTATTAGGCCACCGGTATCACCATCACTACCACCTACAATTCCTACCCCTCTACCAACTAACCCAATCATCCTGGAACCACCAATCCCATTGCCTACCATACCTGCACCTACACCACCTATTCCCACCCCAGTTAACCCGTCACCTCTACTCAACCGCCAAATAGCCCCGGTGCTTCGGAGTGGGAGGATGTTCCAGCGGCTCTTTCCCCAAGCTAGTACTCAAACCACAGGATCCAGTGGAGGAGGAACAAGTAGAAGAACCATTGCCGGGCACGGCGTATGATTTGTTAAAGCATTTGGATAAAACACCGCCCCGTATTTCCATACTTGAGTTGATCAAAAGATCAAAGGTGCACCAGGAGATTCTACAGCAGTACTTGCAAAGGGTCATGGTGAATGAAGATCTCCCACCTGAGAAGATCACTACAGTGTTGTCGACTCTGAAAATTCGACGGGGTCCTCTCCTTTTCAGGGAAGTCCGTGAATCCAGATCGTCACCTCAAGAGGGGATAATAAAAGAAAGGAAGAAAACTCGGAAAGCAACTCTCACCTCGGTCCTACACTCACATTGATCCCCGAACTTTCATTCCTTGGCGTCGCTTGATCACCAAAGAGACGGTTCGGGTCATGTGGGAGGAGGGTGATAAGAAATAAACGTGGTCGCCAGGAACCGTGGGTTCCGATTTATAGAATTAAAATTGACCGTGTGTACCATAGCGTGAAGAATGTGAGTTAAAGCATCTCCTTCTTCGGCCGGCCGATGAAGAAGAGTCCTCAACGTGTGGGTGCTTGATATTCTGTGCAACTAGACAAACAAACAAGTGAAATAGACAATTAGAACTAGACAAAGTGGAGTATATGTAAAGAGAATAACATAAAACACACAATTGACTAGAAACTGACCGGATTCGGGTTATCTCTAACCCCCCCTTTTTTTATTTTCGGATTAAGAAAGTAAAAGTAATGCAAAAAAATGTAAAAAAAATGATAGGATGATGGAGAATCACTAAATAATGATATAGGAAAAATAACTGAAAGATTCTGAGTTGAATAGAGAAAGATATAGCCAAATCTGTGTTGTCGAAAAAGCAGAGCAGCAGTCCAGGATCTGCCAGGTGCGACTTTGCTTCTACGCTCGTCACGACCAGCCTCGACCTCAGAATCAAGTGACGTCAATTGCAAACTCAAGAAGACTTGGAGAGGAAGAACTTTGATGAGAGAGCACTGGCAGCAGACGTCCACACACTTCTGTAGAGGCCGAAGAAGAGAGACTTGGCAGATCACCTGCAGAACAGCCTTCCTCTCTCTTGAACCGACTTTTCTCTCTCTAAAAACTCGAAATTCTCTCTCTAAAAATCACAAAATCGATGAAGGAGGGAGGTTGGACGTCTTGATATGCCTGGGGAGTCGTGCTCATGCCTTTGGAACGACCAGAATCAGAGTTAATTTATAGGAGAACGAACGGTGTCATCTGGACTAAAAAATAGGAGCCTTGCGCCCCACCCCTGGGCGCATGCGCCCCACTGAGGGGCGCATGTGCCCCCCAATGAGGGCGCATGGGCACAAATCCCGAGAAAACAGGTCTTATCCGATCGGCGGTTCAGTGGCAGAGTCCGGGTGAAAAACTGGGTCCCTCGTGCCTCAAAGGTGGGGCGCATGTGCCCTCAAGTGAGGGCACAAGGTCACGTTCCTCACTGGTAGGGCGCATGGCCACGTGCCCTGGGTCCCGAGCGCATGTGACCAGGAACCCGGGCGCATGGGACTGGTTTCGCGCGTTCTTCTTCCGGAAGCCATTGCGAACACTCCCGAACTCGGAATTCGACGCCGTTTGTTGCGTTGGAAAGATAACAGGCCGAAGAATATTTCTACAGCATCGGATCAGACATCACACCCTCCAAAACTTCATAATTTTGTCCGGAAGTTTGGGCAGTGAACAGAAGATCCGATACAGCTCAAAATGACTCCGACAGCAAACCGGAAAGGCACGGTATGCAACAAAACTTGTCTGGGGTGTGAATATGACCATAAACTTCAATGCATAATCATTAGGCATTGGTCATTCAGCCAAATTCCGTATTTACACGATTTACGTGTGGCTTTCGCTCGGAAATTACGGCTTTTTACGGAAAACTTCGGAAGGTATCCGATTTTGTTCGGCGAAGCTCCAAATCAACTTTAAAAGACCCGGCATCATTATAAGGTCAATGACACATGTTACCCTATAAAACATGAGTTTTATGCTCTGAATTAGGCGAATTTGGCGTGTCCAAAGCTTGCCTCGCCTTGATGTCGGCTTTGTAAGGGAGTGGCATGTAATGAAGCGAAGTGATTCGTAGTGAACTGTAATGGAATGTAAGTGAACGTAGATGAATGTAGCGGAATGGAATGGTGATGGACTGAAAAGGTGTAGATATAGACACGCTTATCTACCTGATCCAGCAATATGAATATCGCTGAGTATTTGTGGGAACCTCGGGAATCGTTTTGTTTCTTGAAATGTGTTTAAAAGATTTGTTTTTGAATGTTGAAAATATCGTACCTGAATTTTCTAGTAAAATAGGTGATAGACCATAAAAACTACTAGATAGTCCAGGTGATATCAGAAGAGTATAGAACCGAGGTTCGGGTTCTATGAAAATATTTTTTTGACCTCTCTCCATCGGATGGTGCGAATATCCGATGTTCATTTACATCGAGCAAGCACTCGAACACCCTTGATTAACTACCATAGCGATCTTGTTTGACGAGAGCGTGCACATCCACAACGTGTAAAGAACACAAAGGGCCCCGGCCTTTCAGGCCCGATGAGATGCAAACAAGTTTGATTAGATTTTGTTTGAAGTTGTTTTATGTTTGATTTATGAATTGATTTTGATGTGGTTTGAAATGTCGATTTCAGATTTCCATTTAACTTGGATTTGAATATTAAGTGTTTTGAGCTTGTTTGAATTGTTTGATTTGTTTTATTTCAATTGGTTGAAGTTTATTTTATTTTTTGCTTGAACTTGACATTTTAAATGTGTTGATCAAATTGACTTGTTTAAGTTTAGTTGACATGTGTTGAGTCATTTCCATGTGAATTTCTCATGTCGGTTGGTGTTTTCATACCAATTCGGGTGTGTTCGGTATGTTTTAAATGTTTTGAAGTTTGATTCAAATTGATTAAACTTGAATTTCAGATTGTTAATGATATGAATTTAACATGTTTTAAGATGAATTTCATATACCTTAATGTTTTCTTTATGTGTTCTTTTCAGTTGGTTTGATTATTTGATTTACACTTGTTTAGGAAATTGAATTTCAATGGATTAAGTGTATTGAATCAATTATTCCAGATTGTATTAAATCTGATTTTTGTTGAATGTTAAAACTTTAATGATCTGTTTTAAGCAAGTTTTAAGGTTGGTTTGAATGTATTTTTAGATTTAATTAAGTTAACTTCAGATTTGGTTAACTCTTGTTCGGTTTGCATCACATCCGGTTTGTCGGGCTAGTGTCGATGCCCAGTCACATGCAATCAACTCGGCACTTGAAATGTTCATTGAATATTCATGTTAATGCTGGTGTACATCAGATGAGGCAGTTCATATGCCATGAATCATGCCGTCAATGGTGCAAATGCGTGAATGTCCTTCCCTTGGTGTAAAATACCACTTGATTGGGAAAATTTTGGCAGCATGCCGCCTTATTTTCCAATCGTTGTGGAATTTTACCCGTCTTACAAGGCATAGTCATTTGACTTTCCAAGTAGTGGGAAGGGTCCGTCTGCAGTGGGAAGCGTGTCCCATGCCTACGCCCGGGTCAACATACTGGAAACGTGTCTGGACTAGCCGCCCAATGGAGCGTCTAGTTGTGAACTAACTTCTTATTTAGTTTTGACATTTTGCCTTCAGATTTAATTAACTTTTATTTTAAGTGTCCAAGGCCCAATGGGCCAGCTTCATTAGCACAATGGGCTGGTCTTCATGCTATGCCGGCCCGGTTGGCCCAATCTTGTGCTTCATGGGTCCTGGCGGCCTGCTTTGAACTTCATGACCCAATGGGCCTGCTTTGCACATCCATGGCCCGGTTGGCCTGATTTGCCCTCCATTTTTGCACCTTGACATCTTGCTGTAGCAGCGGGCTAGGTGAGCCTCAGAGGGGCTGGAATGGGTTGGCTAAGGTGCTGTTTAGGTGAGCTTTGGTAGGACTGCACAAGGGGTAGGTTTAGGTGTGACCTAGGACTGGTTTTAGGAATGCACAAAGGGCATGAGAATTGAAGGCCCGCCAGAGTAGTCTCGGTCCATCCGGCGGATTCCGAGAGTCTCAAAGCGTCGACCCTCCTTACACACATCAAAGAGGATGTTTGGTTTGTTTGGGGGTGCTGTAGAAGCTGTATTGGGTGTGTTGCACATAGGGCAAACTAGGTGACCATCAAAGGGGCCTGACATGGGTGCTCACAAGGGGGCAGAACTTGGGCCAGCAAGGGGGCCTGTTTTGCATGCCATTCGGGGCCTGATTGGGAAAGGCAGGAGGTGCATGTCCAAGTGACCATCAGTGGGGTCAAACCAAGCATGATAGTAGAAGGTTTAGAAGCCAACATGGAGGGCCAAAAGGGCGCACAAAGGGGTTGGTTCAGAGGCCTGTTTTAAGGGGCAGCAAGGGGCTATTTTTTTTGTGATGGCCAAATAGAGGGTACACTTGGGGCTTTATGTAGACAAACGTGAAGGGAATTCAAAGGGGGCTGAATGGGCATTACTCAGAGGGTATGCCACCATGGAGAGGGGTAGATAAGAGAAGGAGAAGAGTTGAATTAAAAGGCTACATTGGAACACACTTTTTCAACTCACCAGTTTTTTCTTCTCTCTTGCACTGCAGGTGGTGTTGAAGATGATGGGCTGAAGGTGACACCAAACCCTTATTCTGTTTCTGTTGGATGATAAAAGGCGGTCTTCTCCTTGCTGATGTTGATGGATGGAGCAAAGGAATGAAGAGAGCTTGCTGCACTTGCTGAAGTTGGCACACCAATCAGGTGGGCTGGTTGCACCTGCTGCTGGCGCGCCTGCTGGAGGGAGGCCTTTTATCCTTCTTTTTCTTCACTTGGAACACCACAAGGGGGCTGGAGAGGTTGCTGACTTGCTGATGAAGACGTCCAAGCAAGGATAAGCTGTCTTGGAGTAGGGTAGAGGGAGGAGAGGCAGGGCTTCCGCAGGGTGATCAGCTTGTCCTGCACAAGGCCAGCTGAGGGGGCTTTTATAGGGGCTGAGGGGCGCCATCTCCAGGAGGAGATAAGGCTGGAGGTTGTTGAGAGAAGATAAGGATAACTCAAGGGAGGTTGGAGATGATAAGGATAACCCAAAGTCGGTTGTTGAGGATGATTATGCGCCAACTAGAAAGAGAGGGAGAGAAGGGTGCGCACCATCTCCTCCTTTCAAGGAGGTGTGCGCACATGACAGGTGGAGAGAGGGCTGGTTCGACCAAGGCTTGAATGAGGATAAGCTTGGTTAGTTGTATGATTAGTTAGGATGAAGATAAACCAAGGGAGAGATAGGGATAAGCCTTGGGAGGTGGTTGAGGGAAGTGGTTGAGTGGGACCCACTAGCCAAGGGAGGAGGAGGTGGGTGCACCTCTCTCCCCTATTTTATAGGGCTTTTTGCGCACATATCAGATGAGGGAGGATGGAATTCGACCATGACAGGTTGGGTTAGCCCATTTGGGTTAGTTTTAACCCTGGTTTAATCAAAGTGCTCCCGATCCAACGGCTAGCATTAACTCCGACCAAAACCAATTAAATAAATATCAAATTGACTTTAAAAAATTCCAGATCATGCCCTGATTGCCATTGATCTTATGCTCCATCCTGATGTGTGGTTGAGATCACTTGAATTGCAACGGATCTCCTTATTTAGCTAGTTTCTCTGATCGGTGCGATCTCGGCCGTCGGTAATGCCAGAAACTGTAATTGAATGCAATTGCCTTCTCCCATTGGCCAAATTTATTTTTCATGCATAAATATTCATGAGATCAATGTTTTGGGTCATGAAAATTGAAATTTTCAGCCCATGGGTCGATCCAGAGCTAATCGGACCATTATGCCCCTGGTGCGAGAACATACGTCTTTCCGTCCGAATTTGCTCTTTCTTGCATATCTCTTCATCCGGGGTCGGATTTTTGATCCGTTTCGAGCATTGCCTAGCTCTATCCAATCTTGACAATGTGGTAAAGTTGGAATGCCATGTTAGAGTCCCAATTTGTCCCAAAGTGTCGTGGGCAAAATGGTCATTTCGGCCTTCCGGTGTCCGTTTTTCATGTTTTGGGCACCGTTGCGAAGCTCTTGACCGGGGCTATGAAATGAGCACATTATCTTGGCCATCTTTAGCATGTAAGGCCATGCCAAGGCATTTCCAAAGCCTGTTTACATCATCTATTCACGAATTTTTTGAATCTGTGTCAGATTTTTTGCACCGGCTTCGGCAATGCTGAAACCTGTATCAAGCAAGCTAAGCGGAAAAATTTGATGCCAACAAATGCCCCCCATGGGCAGTTTCTTGGAGATGGGAGTCGAGAAGGGACTTCCCATGTAAGTTGGCCTCCAGTATTTGTTCAACTCTATCTTTGACAATCTATCCACTGCTCCTGCCATATGAGCTTCTTCAGGACTGAGAAGGGCTTGGGCCCTTGTACATGACCAGCTATGGCTTCTTTTTTTTGTTTGGTTGCCCATCCTCCATTCGATAGACACATTTGATGGTGTCAATTCTTGCATGCTCCCCAACAAGCAAGCTCTCTGAATGAGCTAGTCTTTCATTTTCTTTGTTTTTTTTTTGTTTTTTTTTACTGATCTGACTGTCTTTTGCAAGATTTTCACCCAGACCAGCCCCCATGATGTTTTTCCTACACGCCTCCAGAGAGGTTTTCATGTAGCAGGGTTACCTGATTTTACCTAGAGTGCCCTTTCAGGTTTTCACTCTAGCCAGGTCTTCTCTCTTCTTTTCTGCTTTTTTTTTCTTTTATCTTTTTTTTCTTTTCTTATTCTCTTTTTTTTCTCTCTTTTTTTTCTTTTCTCTCTCTCTCTCTGTTGCATAGGGAATTAAGGCTTCCCTCAAGCCATATGTAAATCGAATGAACCAGGTTGAGATTTGTGATAACTCAACACGGGGGTCCAACCAAAGTTGTGAAACCAATCAAGGGGCTTCAAACAAGTGAGTGGAGAAACCAACACAGAGGGGGTTCCTGACAAGGATAAGATCAATCCAAGTGCAGAAGGCTACTTGGCACGAGGGACTAATCAAATAGGTGTGAAACCAACGCAAAGGGGGTTCTGAAGAGCATAAGATCAATCCAAGTGCAGAAGGCTACTTGGCATGGAGGACCAATACTGAAACCATCTCAAAGGGGGTTTCAAACAAGATATGACCAATCAAAGTGCCTAAGGCAACTCAGCATGAGGGTCAAATTTTGAAACTGAGACAGAGAGAGTTTCAATCAAGGCAAGACCAATCCAAGTAGGGGAAATCAACTTGGCATGAGGGTCGAGTGAATGTGATACCAATCCAAGTGCTAAGGGCAACTTGGCCTGGGGGCCTAATAAGGTTGTAAAACCAACACAAAGGGATTTCGGGCTTGCCTACAAGGCAAAGTTTGTGGACTACAAAGGGTCCGATAGGAAATCTCAAAGGGTTGGTTTCCTAGGGGTCCACACAAAGGGTAGGACTAATAGTGCCACAAAGGGGTGAATGGGAGCCTCAAAGGGGCTGGTGTCCCATGAGTCTACACAAGGTGTAGGAATAGAGTGCCACAAAGGGGCGAATGGGAGCCTAAAAGGGGCTGATTTCCCAAGGGTCCACACAAAGGGTAGGACTAAAGTGCCACAAACGGGCGAATGGGAGTCTCAAAGGGGCTGGTGTCCCATGGGTCTACACAAGGTGTAGGAATAGAGTGCCACAATGGGGCGAATGGGAGCCTCAAAGGGGCTGGTGTCCCATGAGTCTACACAAGGTGTAGGAATAGAGTGCCACAAAGGGGCGAATGGGAGCCTCAAAGGGGCTGGTGTCGCATAGGTCTACACATGGTGTAGGACAAGAGTGCCCCAAAGGGGCGAATGGGAGCCTCAAAGGGGCTATGTGAAATATTTTTGGATTCCAAGAACATTGTGGTCCTTTGTTGGGGATTCTAGGGAGAATTTGTAGTCCCAAGAAGAGTTTTGGTTCCATAGGTGTTGTTGTGGTCCCAAGGAAGAGCTTTATGCCCAAAGGAGCTGTTGTGGTCCTAAGGATGTATCCAAAGAAACTGTAGTGGTTGTAAGGATAGGTTTGAAGACTGAAGGAGCTATTGTGGCCCTGGGGATGAATCCAAAGAAACTGTAGCGGTTGTAAGGATAGGTTTGATGACTGAAGGAGCTGTTGTGGCCCTGGGGATGAATCCAAAGGAGCGGTAGTGGCCCTAAGGATAGTTTGATGTTCCAAGGAGCTGTTGTGGCCCTAGGGATAAATCCAAAAGGAGCTATAGTGGCCCTAAGGATATTTTTCATTTTCGAACATGATCTAAAATGATAGTCTGAAGGATGAGAAGCTTTTTCTTTGGACCACCAAAGTTGGAGTAGCCAAGGTGGTGTGGGTTTTGAAATCGCCCAGAATAAGGTTCCAGACAACTTTGAGAATGTTTTTTTTCTTCTTGTAGATCATCAAGACCGGAGTGGTCGGGATGACATAGAGGTTTTGTGAACCAAAATGACTTGAGTGGTCAAGATGGTACAAGTTTGGATGACCTTTCAAACCGTGCATACCGGGAGGATCATGATGGACTGGAATTTTTAATGAGCCATGGAGACTAGCTAACCATGGCCAAGAATGTTTTTTTTTTTTAAATCAACCTGACTGCTCCTTTGTGGAGTTTTCACCCAGGCTGACCCCTTTTCAATTTTGCCTGTGTGTCCCATTGTGAGATTTTCACACAGCAGGGTTGTCCAATTTTGCTCAAGGCTCTTTTGCAGGCCTCCACCTTGACTGAATTAATTTGACATTTTTACCCTTAGCCGATCACTTTGTTTGATTGACTAAGTCCATCAGGCATCTCCATTTTTAGCCCCATTCTCTTTCTTTGTTTCCCATCTCTTTTTCTTCTTTTTTTTGTAGGGAATCAAGGCTTCCCTCAAGCCATATTCCAGAAGAATGAACCAAGTCAAAATTAGAGGTAATTCAACATGGGGGTTCGAGAAGAGTTGAGATACCTAACACAAGGGGGCTTTAGCTAGGTGAATGGAGAAACTGACACAAAGGGGATTTCTCAAGAGGATGAGGCCAATCCAAGTGCGGAGGGCAACTTGGCAAGTGGGTCTAATCTTCAAACTGACACAAAAGGGAGGTTTTAAATGGATAAGTGGAGAAACTATCATAAAGGTGTTTCCTCAGTAGGATAAGGCCAATCCAAGTGAGAAAGGTAACTTAGCCTGAGGGTCACAATTTGAAACCTACTCAAAGGGAATTTCAAGTAAGATAAGACCAATCCAAGTATGAAAGGAAACTTGGCATGAGGGTCAGAATTTGAAACCTACTCAAAGGGGCAGAAAAAAAGATAAGACCAATCGAAGTATGAAAGGCAACTTGGCATGAAGGTCTAATGAAGGCTCATGAAGCTAACACAAAGGAGCTTCAATCTTGCCTAAAAAGCAAAGTTTAAGAGCCACAATGGGGCTAGTAAGGAACCACAAAGGAGCTATCCTCTTGTAAACATTTGCACTAAAGGCGTTAAACAAAGTCTCAAAGGGGTGAGCATGGAGTCTCAAAGGGACTAGATTTTTAAGAAAAGCTAGCACAAATGGTAGCAATAAGAGGTCATAGAGGGACCAATAAAGAGCCTCATAATGGCTAAGTAGGGAGTCTCAAAGGGGCTAGATTTCCAAGGATCTACACAAAGGGTAGGACAAAAATGCCACAAAAGGGCAAAGGGGAGCCTCAAAGGGGCTGGATTCCCAAGAGTCTACACAAAGGGTAGAAGTAAAATGCCACAAAGGGGCAAAAGGGAACCTCAAAGGGGCTGAATTCCCAAAGGTCTACACAAATGGTAGAACTAAAATGCTGCAAAGGAGCAAATGGGAACCTCAAGGGGCTGATTCCCAAGTGTCTACACAAAGGGTAAGACTGAAATGCCACAAAGGGTGAAAGGGAGCCTCAAAGGGGCTGGATTTCCAAGGGTCTACACAAAGGGTAGAATTAAAATGCAGCAAAGGGGCGAAGAGGAGCCTTAATGTGATGAACTTTATGAAAGGCTTGCATAGAGGGAAGCAATAGATGGCCATAGAGGGACCAATGAGAGAGAGAGAGAGCCTCAAAGGGGCTAATTTAAAGGTTTGCACAAAAGGTAAGAATAAGAGAGGCTATTGATGCCAAAGAGGCATTTACAATAGCCTAGCTGCATGAACGAGTGATCAAGGCAACAAGTTGAGTAGGCTACCAAGATCAAGGTGATCAGGGTAGTAGAGGTTTTAGGGCCATAAGGGCCAGAATGGCCAAGATGGTAAAAGTGTTGGGAGTCATCTGAAATGGGAGGAAAGTGGTGTGTGTGTGTGTGTTTGTTTGTTTTTGTTGGGCCATGTGGGCTGAAAAGCTAAGGCTGGGGAATATTTTTTTAAACCACTAAAATTAGATTGATCAAGGTGGTGGGAGTTCAAAGCATCACTAAGTCTGAACAGGCGTGAGTGATAGAGGCTTGTAGCACCATAATCAGAATGGTTAAAGTGGCGATGATTTTCTGAAAAATGTTATGGAAAGGAGGACATAGGGAAACAATATAAGAATGGCCCTCAGTGTGGTCAAGGCCAGGGTTTCAACCTGGAAGGGCTTGCATCTGAGTGTTGTAAATGACCAAGCTTAAAAGGTAGAAGCTTTACTGGGGAAACATTGGTATTTGGTAGTCACATTTGTTTGAGGACTGGGGCAGAGGGTTTGGATCCTTGCCTCCGGTCGGTACGAGAGTCCGCTGTCCGGGGCTCTTGGTGGGGTGTAGCTTGTGCGGGAAACTTGCCACCAATCAGCAATGGTAAGTTAGTAGGATGACCTAAGGACTAGACCGCTGGTCAGTCAGCTTGTTGGAGAGTGGCTTGGACAAGAAGGCTGCCCTTAGTTGCTTGAGCCGAGCATGGACAATGTTGATCAGCTGGCCCCTCAATTGCTCAAATTTTTCGAATGGTAGGTGTTGCTGTCTGCTAGCTATCTTCAAGTCAGACCACTGATCGGTCCAATTTATATAAGGACCTGGGCAGAGGGTCTGGAACCTTGCCCTCGGTCGGCATGAGTGTCCACTGTCTGGGACCCTAGGCATGGAGTAGCTTGAACGGGGAACAGCTCTCTCTGGGTAAGATGGCTGATCAATCTAGTTGAGGAATACAGGCTAAGAGTTGATCCCTCACCTGGACTGCCACCTTTATAGCCATAGTAGGTTGGCTCGTGTTTTCAAATTTTAGAGGAGAGGGCTGCCCCCACTCCTTGTCCTGCTTGGCCATTGGTCGGCCGATCTTCTTAAGTTGGATAGAAGACTTGAGCTTCTATTGTGTAGCTAGTGCAGCAACAATGGTGCACATGGCATGGGCCCTATCTTTGACATCCAACCACTCGAAAGTAAGAAACTGGTTGTCAAGTAGTAGATCAATGAGTTGAGTTCGTCGCGTTTGGATAAAGGCAGCCAGGAGAGTGAGATTCCAGGGGAAATGCACATTGCTAACCATCAGGTGATGGCAAGACTAATGACTGACTCGAATCTTGAAGAGACTCTACTATTGTTGTTTTACAGGCGAGCTCGGTGCCGCCGATGTTTAATTTCACGGCAGGCATTTGCTGTTGAATCCTCGTGGGCCGGACTGCTAGCTAGTCGACGTGAAGAAGGAAAGGACCAACAAGGAGCTTCCCCTAATCAGCTAAGCTGGGGTAGCCTAAACTGCAGTGGGGCATCATGCATGGTACTCAGCAGTGGCAGCTATTAGGATTTCTGCCCGTAAGCCCCTCATCTGGGAATGGTGAACCACAAACCTTGATAGTGGTTGGTTCCATTGAGGAGAAGCCAAATTTAGTTAGGGACCATGGTATAGGGTCTAGCACCTTGCCCCCGGTCAGCAAGGGGATCCATTGGATGGACTTCCCCGTGAGGAATAACTTGTGTGGGGAACATGCCCCCAATCAGCGGAGCTGGGTGCCGAAGTAGTAAGCCAGCAGCTGGGCTAATTGATGTTTTCATCATGGTAAGTGGCTGCTGCCAGGTATTCATGGGCCAGACCACTGATCGGTCAGCCAGGTGAAGGGAATGACCTACGGGGAGTCTACCCATAGTCGGTTAAGTAGTGAACTTGAAAGGGTGGTCAATGAACCAAACATTCACAAAGAATTTTTTCCATGGTAGGTGGTGGCACCTACAAGTTCTGTTCAGCTTGGACTGCTGGTCAGTCCAATGCAGGAAGGCTGGTCGAGGGCTGGTCCCTCACCCGAGTTGTCATCTTTAGAGCTGCTGATCAGCATATGACTTCATAATTTAGAGGAGAGGGCTGCCCCCTCTTCCTGGCATCCCCAACTGCTGATTGGCCAACCCAATGATGAGAGGATCTGACAAGAACGTTGCCCTTGATCAGCTAAGTAGAGAGCTGAAAAAAAAATTGGCCAATGGGCTGACCAACTATAGGTGATTCCTGGCTGGTAGGTGGTGGCACCTGCCAGTTCTCCTCATCTTGGACCACTGATTGGTCAAATGAGGGAAGGTGGGCTGAGGGCTGGTTCTTTCCCTGCGTTGCCATTTTTGGACCTACTGTCCGGCCCCTGCTTTCAGAACTCACAGGAGAGGATTGTTCCCCCGCTCTCCGTAGCATTAGCTCATATGGGGATTTGCCCCTAGGCCGGCGTAATTGAGTGCCAAGGTGATTCAGTGTCATGGCTGACTACTGATGTCTCTCTCTTTTTTATGGCAGGTGGTTGCTGTCAAGCCCTTGTACATTGAACCACTGATCGGTTAGCTAGATGAAGGGCAAATCCGATGGAGAGGCTGTCCCAGTTGGATAAGTTGTGGGGTCTTGTCATCTCAGACCACTGCTCAGTCTAACAAAGTATGGCAGGCTGAGGGCTGATCCCTTGCCTGTATTGTCCTTTTTGAGTCTTCTAAGCTCAGAAGGGAGGGCTGCCCCCTCTCCATGGCCTTTCTAGCTGCTGGTTTGTTGGATTTCTTGGAGCAGGCAGAAGGTCTACACTTCCCCCCTGCATCTGGTGCATTAACATTGGGCACAACAAGGGTCCCATTGTTGTAATCTAGCCACCCGTAGTGAAGAACTGTCGACAAGTGGCAAGATAACAGGTTGTAGTCATCTACGCTTCTCCTCCATAAGCTTAGAAGGAGTCTTTATAGGCATCGCTTGGTGGGTGTGATCCCACGAGCAACACACATTGTTGATGTTGAGGTGTCGAAAGGATCCTCACTCACTCATGTTCTTCCTCAGGTTGAGGGGTGTTGTAGCAGGTGTCAGCATGGCAGCAGGTGCAGGCACAAATGTTGTGGCAGACATAGTAGGTGCCAGGGAAGCAAGTTGAGTGGGTACTAAGACTGTGGGTGTGGGTGCGGGCCCAAATTCAAGGGTGATCTGATTCACCATGAAAGTCTCACGTCGGGGAGACAACAGAACATTTTCTGGTAGCAACTTGGTGGTGTCCAGGCCAAGCTTTTGGAGATGCATTATGGAGTAGAAAGCGAGGGGTAGCATTGCTATGTCCTCAGCAGCAGGTGGTGACTCCAAGATGGTGTCGAGCCAGTCCAGGAGTAACACGATCTTTGCAAACTTGCTGAAATTGATCACCAACGTGATTGAGCCGACACTGCATTGTCAACATAAGTTTTTAGGTAAATGACACCTTCACAAGCCGCCGCTGAACCTGTAAAAAGGTTGACTTGATTAGAGTGCTTTTAAGAGGTAGTGGATGTGCACTTTCTCAGATCACTATGGCAAAGAGATGAAGGGAAAGAGAGGTCCCACCGGGAGTGCCAATTTGTGGGAACCTCGGGAATCGTTTTGTTTCTTGAAATGTGTTTAAAATATTTGTTTTTGAATGTTGAAAATATCGTACCAGAATTTTCTAGTAAAATAGTTGATAGACCATAAAAACTACTAGATAGTCCATGTGATATCAGAAGAGTATAGAACCGAGGTTCGGGTTCTGTGAAAATATTTTTTTGACCTCTCTCCATCGGATGGTGCGAATATCCGATGTTCATTTACATCGAGCAAGCACTCGAACACCCTTGATTAACTACCATAGCGATCTTGTTTGACGAGAGCGTGCACATCCACAACGTGTAAAGAACACAAAGGGCCCCGGCCTTTCAGGCCCGATGAGATGCAAACAAGTTTGATTATATTTTGTTTGAAGTTGTTTTATGTTTGATTTATGAATTGATTTTGATGTGGTTTGAAATGTCGATTTCAGATTTCCATTTAACTTGGATTTGAATATTAAGTGTTTTGAGCTTGTTTGAATTGTTTGATTTGTTTTACTTCAATTGGTTGAAGTTTATTTTATTTTTTGCTTGAACTTGACATTTTAAATGTGTTGATAAAATTGACTTGTTTAAGTTTAGTTGACATGTGTTGAGTCATTTCCATGTGAATTTCTCATGTCGGTTGGTGTTTTCATACCAATTCGGGTGTGTTCGGTATGTTTTAAATGTTTTGAAGTTTGATTCAAATTGATTAAACTTGAATTTCAGATTGTTAATGATATGAATTTAACATGTTTTAAGATGAATTTTATATACCTTAATGTTTTCTTTATGTGTTCTTTTCAGTTGGTTTGATTATTTGATTTACACTTGTTTAGGAAATTGAATTTCAATGGATTAAGTGTATTGAATCAATTATTCCAGATTGTATTAAATCTGATTTTTGTTGAATGTTAAAACTTTAATGATCTGTTTTAAGCAAGTTTTAAGGTTGGTTTGAATGTATTTTTAGATTTAATTAAGTTAACTTCAGATTTGGTTAACTCTTGTTCGGTTTGCATCACATCCGGTTTGTCGGGCTAGTGTCGATGCCCAGTCACATGCAATCAACTTGGCACTTGAAATGTTCATTGAATATTCATGTTCATGCTGGTGTACATCAGATGTGGCAGTTCATATGCCATGAATAATGCCGTCAATGGTGCAAATGCGTGAATGTCCTTCTCTTGGTGTAAAATACCACTTGATTGGGAAAATTTTGGCAGCATGCCGCCTTATTTTCCAATCGGTGTGAAATTTTACCCGTCTTACATGGCATAGTCATTTGACTTTCCAAGTAGTGGGAAGGGTCCATCTGCAGTGGGAAGCGTGTCCCATGCCTACGCCCGGGTCAACATACCGGATACGGGTCCGGGCTAGCTGCCCAAGGTGGAGCACCCACGTGGTGGTGCTAACTCCTTATTTAATTTTGGCATTTCGCCTTCAGATTTAATTAATGTTTATTTTAAGTGTCCAAGGCCCAATGGGCCAGCTTCATCAGCACAATGGGCTGGTCTTCACGCTATGCCGGCCCGGTTGGCCCAATCTTGTGCTTCATGGGTCCTGGCGGCCTTCTTTGAACTTCATGACCCAATGGGCCTGCTTTGCACATCCATGGCCCGGTTGGCCTGATTTGCCCTCCATTTTTGCACCTTGACATCTTGCTGTAGCAGCGGGCTAGGTGAGCCTCAGAGGGGCTGGAATGGGTTGGCTATGGTGCTGTTTAGGTGAGCTTTGGTAGGACAGCACAAGGGGTAGGTTTAGGTGTGAACTAGGACTGGTTTTAGGAATGCACAAAGGGCATGAGAATTGAAGGCCCGTCAGAGTAGTCTCGGTCCGTCCGGCGGATTCCGAGAGTCTCAAAGCGTCGACCCTCCTTACACACATCAAAGAGGATGTTTGGTTTGTTTGGGGGTGCTGTAGAAGCTGTATTGGGTGTGTTGCACATAGGGCAAACTAGGTGACCATCAAAGGGGCCTGACATGGGTGCTCACAAGGGGGCAGAACTTGGGCCAGCAAGGGGGCCTGTTTTGCATGCCAATCGGGGGCTGATTGGGAAAGGTAGGAGGTGCATGTCCAAGTGACCATCAGTGGGGTCAAACCAAGCATGATAGTAGAAGATTTAGAGGCCAACATGGAGGGCCAAAAGGGTGCACAAAGGGGTTGGTTCAGAGGTCTATTTTAAGGGGCAGCAAGGGGCTATTTTTTTGTGATGGCCAAATAGAGGGTACACTTGGGGCTTTATGTAGACAAACGTGAAGGGCATTCAAAGGGGGCTGAATGGGAATTACTCAGAGGGTATGACACCATGGAGAGGGGTAGATAAGAGAAGGGGAAGAGTTGAATTAAAAGGCTACATTGGAACACACTTTTTCAACTCACCGGTTTTTTCTTCTCTCTTGCACTGCAGGTGGTGTTGAAGATGATGGGCTGAAGGTGCCACCAAACCCTTATTCTCTTGCTGTTGGATGAGAAAAGGGGGTCTTCTCCTTGCTGATGTTGATGGATGGATCAAAGGAATGAAGAGAGCTTGCTGCACTTGCTGAAGTTGGCACACCAATCAGGTGGGCTGGTTGCACCTGCTGCTGGCGCGCCTGCTGGAGGGAGGCCTTTTATCCTTCTTTTTCTTCACTTGGAACACCACAAGGGGGCTGGAGAGGTTGCTGACTTGCTGATGAAGACGTCCAAGCAAGGATAAGCTGTCTTGGAGTAGGGTAGAGGGAGGAGAGGCAGGGCTTCCGCAGGGTGATCAGCTTGTCCTGCACATGGCCAGCTGAGGGGGCTTTTATAGGGGCTGAGGGGCGCCATCTCCAGGAGGAGATAAGGCTGGAGGTTGTTGAGAGAAGATAAGGATAACTCAAGGGAGGTTGGAGATGATAAGGATAACCCATAGTCGGTTGTTGAGGATGATTATGCGCCAACTAGAAAGAGAGGGAGAGAAGGGTGCGCACCATCTCCTCCTTTCAAGGAGGTGTGCGCACATGACAAGTGGAGAGAGGGCTGGTTAGACCAAGGCTTGTATGAGGATAAGCTTGGTTAGTTGTAGGATTAGTTAGGATGAAGATAAACCATGGGAGAGATTGGGATAAGCCATGGGAGGTGGTTGAGGGAAGTGGTTGAGTGGGACCCACTAGCCAAGGGAGGAGGAGGTGGGTGCACCTCCCTCCCCTATTTTATAGGGCTTTTTGCACACATATAAGATGAGGGAGGATGGAATTCGACCATGACTGGTTGGGTTAGCCCATTTGGGTTAGTTTTAACCCTGGTTTAATCAAAGTGCTCCCGATCCAACGGCTAGCATTAACCCCGACCAAAACCAATTAAATAAATATCAAATTGACTTTAAAAAATTCCAGATCATGCCCTGATGGCCATTGATCTTATGCTCCATCCTGATGTGTGGTTGAGATCACTTGAATTGCAACGGATCTCCTTATTTAGCTAGTTTCTCTGATCGGTGCGATCTCGGCCGTCGGTAATGCCAGAAACTGTAATTGAATGCAATTGCCTTCTCCCATTGGCCAAATTTATTTTTCATGCATCAATATTCATGAGATAAAAGTTTTGGGTCATGAAAATTGAAATTTTCAGCCCATGGGTCGATCCAGAGCTAATCGGACTATTATGCCCCTGGTGCGAGAACATACGTCTTTCCGTCCGAATTTGCTCTTTCTTGCATATCTCTACATCCGGGGGTCGGATTTTTGATCCGTTTCGAGCATTGCCTAGCTCTATCCAATCTTGACAATGTGGTAAAGTTGGAATGCCATGTTAGAGTCCCAATTTGTCCCAAAGTGTCACGGGCAAAATGGTCATTTCGGCCTTCCGGTGTCCGTTTTTCATGTTTTGGGCACCGTTGCGAAGCTCTTGACCGGGGCTATGAAATGAGCACATTATCTTGGCCATCTGTAGCATGTAAGGCCATGCCAAGGCATTTCCAAATCCTGTTTACATCATTCATATTTTCTGCACCGGCTTTGGCATTGCTGAAACTTGTATCAAGCAAGCTAAGCGGAAAAATTTGATGCCAACAGTATTCTAGATCGCTTTCATGTTCTATCAAAACCTCATATAATTGACTGGTAAAAGACATGCCCTTGGCACGAGAGATGAAAAAGTAAATGATAAAGGATAAAAGGATGTAGCCAACCCTCAGCGTGGTGAGGAGTCCTCGAATTCGTAGGTTCATCATCAGCCAGCAACCCGAACTTTGCGGTGTTCTTGTATTGTGATGGGCTATAGTTTTTAAAAGAGATTGATCTTAAAATGAAAAGAATACCAATCCATCATATTTGGAATCTCAAGTTCATTCAAGTTTCACCAAAATACTCAGTTTAATTCTGAGTGGAAGAACCTCAAGTTCTTAAGGGGTTCGTTTTAAGCATAACAAAATTGCTTGGGTATCGTGAAAACCATGAATCACGCTCTGGCATAAAACCGATATTCGAAAAACGACAAAACAGACTTAAGCCATAGCGGGATTGAAAGATAATGGTGGGACTAACATAGAATGATGGGAAAGAAGAAATAATGGCATGACAATTGCCATGACACGGTGGGATAAAAGACACGGTGGGATAAAAGAAAGGACAGAATAAAACATGGTGGAACAAAAAAGAAAGGAATAAAACATGAAGGGATAAAATTAGTAATGATGAAAATGAAAAGGAGATGGATGTGAACACATAGAAAATTATGTAGAAAATAGTTGAAGATATAGATTGTCTATTGTAGGTCAAGACACCTGATTAGGAACCATCGTCCCTCCAATGTTCAATTTTGGCTTATCTGTGAGTGTGAAGAAATGACTAAGCCATCGTGGATTTTGTTGAAGGGGATCTCGGGCCCAGTCATCTTCACTCTCAAGGTCTTCAACATTAATGCATATAATATGTATCAAATGGACCTAACATAATTAGGTGACAGATAGTAAGAGTGATGTGAAGTGCAAAAAAAGTAGTGATGGTGATGATGTGATGTGAGATTGTGGAGAAACTGAGGATGAAATCTTCAGGTAAGCTGCATCGACCAGCATCTCTAGTCCATCATTGTCTTGTCTTCTGACGGAATACAACACCATGAGAATGTTCAACTGGGTGGTGCTTTCTTTCTTTTCGCCGCAAGGTTGGCATGATGTTCCTTGGAGAACACTGATCTCGCCAATTCACCTGTTAGGACTAAAAATGTTGCCTGCACATTTTTGGTTAGTACCCAACAGACAGAATTTTCATATGAAGCATATTGTTCATGAAATGATCAACTGAAGATTTCACTATTAGAACCATCATTTAGAGGTCAAAACAAAGTTTTTGATGATGTTTCCTTTAGCAAAAATGTCATTTTCTGAACAATTTCTGAATTTTTAAGATTTTTCTGAATTTTTTGAAATTTTTGATCCATGTGCCCCCGATCGGGGGCACCTGGCCATGCGCCCAAGGGTGGGGCACCTGGCCATGTGCCCCCAGATGAGGGCACATGCGCCCTGAGGCAAAATTTTTATTTTTTTTGAACAATTGTACCTGATTGCCCTTCTCTTTTTGCTTCTTCAACTCCTGAAAATACTTAACAAAGATGATTAAATTTTCATCATTACTCATCCCTTTGCCACGTGCAAAATACTCAGTTTAATTCTGAGTGGAAGAACCTCAAGTTCTTAAGGGGTTCGTTTTAAGCATAACAAAATTGCTTGGGTATCGTGAAAACCATGAATCACGCTCTGGCATAAAACCGATATTCGAAAAACGACAAAACAGACTTAAGCCATAGCAGGATTGAAAGATAATGGTGGGACTAACATAGAATGATGGGAAAGAAGAAATAATGGCATGACAATTGCCATGACACGGTGGGATAAAAGACACGGTGGGATAAAAGAAAGGACAGAATAAAACATGGTGGAACAAAAAAGAAAGGAATAAAACATGAAGGGATAAAATTAGTAATGATGAAAATGAAAAGGAGATGGATGTGAACACATAGAAAATTATGTAGAAAATAGTTGAAGATATAGATTGTCTATTGTAGGTCAAGACACCTGATTAGGAACCATCGTCCCTCCAATGTTCAATTTTGGCTTATCTGTGAGTGTGAAGAAATGACTAAGCCATCGTGGATTTTGTTGAAGGGGATCTCGGGCCCAGTCATCTTCACTCTCAAGGTCTTCAACATTAATGCATATAATATGTATCAAATGGACCTAACATAATTAGGTGACAGATAGTAAGAGTGATGTGAAGTGCAAAAAGTAGTGATGGTGATGATGTGATGTGAGATTGTGGAGAAACTGAGGATGAAATCTTCAGGTAAGCTGCATCGACCAGCATCTCTAGTCCATCATTGTCTTGTCTTCTGACGGAATACAACACCATGAGAATGTTCAACTGGGTGGTGCTTTCTTTCTTTTCGCCGCAAGGTTGGCATGATGTTCCTTGGAGAACACTGATCTCGCCAATTCACCTGTTAGGACTAAAAATGTTGCCTGCACATTTTTGGTTAGTACCCAATGCATTTAATTTTCATATGAAGCATATTGTTCATGAAATGATCAATCGAAGATTTCACTATTAGAACCATCATTTAGAGGTCAAAACAAAGTTTTTGATGATGTTTCCTTTAGCAAAAATGTCATTTTCTCGAACAATTTCTGAATTTTTAAGATTTTTCTGAATTTTTTGAAATTTTTGATCCATGTGCCCCCGATCGGGGGCACCTGGCCATGCGCCCAAGGGTGGGGCACCTGGCCATGTGCCCCCAGATGAGGGCACATGCGCCCTGAGGCAAAATTTTTATTTTTTTTGAACAATTGTACCTGATTGCCCTTCTCTTTTTGCTTCTTCAACTCCTGAAAATACTTAACAAAGATGATTAAATTTTCATCATTACTCATCCCTTTGCCTATATATCATTTGCCTTTATTTTGAGTCAAAGGGAGGAGCCCTCTTAACAAGGTTGAATAAAATAAATGACTTAAAATGAAATGGGGGGTTGAGAGAACTTACCTGTCATGGTGTGAATCCTCTCCTCTCCTGTATTGAAATGCCTGAAACACTTGACAGAAGGAGATTAGATCTTCACCGCGACTCATCCATTTGCCTATTATGGTCAACTTTGACTTAGTTCAAAGGGGAGAGCCTTCTTAACAAGGTAATTAGAGCAAAATGGATATTCAATGCAGAAATGAAAATATGCATGACAGTCAAATAAACATGGATGCAACTAAGGCAATGATCATGACTAAGCAAATTTTTTTTTTTGGGTTTTCTTGAAAACAATCATTTGGATTTTCAAAAGTATTCAAAAATTTTTGGATTTTTGAAATATGCAATTTTCTTTGAAGTTTTAAAATCTGCATCTTTTTTGGATTTTTGAAATATGTATTTTTTTGGGGTTTTTGAAATATGTATTTTTTTGGATTTTTTAAAAGATATTTTTTTAGATTTTTTTGAAATATTCAAATTTTTTGTGGAGAAAATGCTAGTATTTGAGACAAGTCATCGGTTTTTGGGGTTTGTCAAGACTCAAGTGGTAGATGCCACGTGCAAAAATAAAGTTCCCTACCTAGAATACTTCTAACCTTCTTCCTTTGATCGGTTTGGATTCCACCTGGATTTGGTCGGCTTACCCTTCCCTAGGGATTTAAGGAGGAATATTATAGAGGAAGTCCTTGATAGGGTTTGAAGATGTTGAGAGGGATTTCTCTACTCTCACTCAAATTACCCATTGGGGTTCGGCCTCTTTGGGTTTTTCTTCTTTTTTTGCTCTTGTGGCACATATTTGGACAGGTTTTTGACCCATGGAGACATTGCCCATCTTTTAGTGCCTTTTGCCATGACTATCATTCTGGGTACTCATTCAGACAGATTGATCATTTTTTTTTCTAACCTGAGGGGTTCATTGCCCATCTTTTGGCACCCTTTTGTACCCTCTGAGATGGCCTCCTACTAGGGTGGGAGTGTTTTCGATACTATCCCTTTCTAATCTTCTCTCCCTATCTTGAACCGAGTAGAAGAGAATAGGGTACAGGTACTCCTTCCATTTCTAGATTTTTGCCTTTCCTTTCGCAAGTGTCGGGTTGTTTGGATTCTAGGACCGGGAAGTGTTGTGTGTGTAGGATGGTACCTACCCTTGACTTCTCACGAACAACCTAGGATCGATGACTTGAGATTATACCAGTGGTTTCTCCATTTTTATGGAAAGTACCTTTTGAGGTAAACTCCATTCCAAGGATGATTCAATATTTCTCCATCTGCATTAGTCAATTCATATGCATTACCTGGATACTTTTCAGTGATTACAAAAGGCCCTTCCCAGTTAGGTTGCAACTTGGAGCGGGGACCCCCTGGCTTAACGAATATGCGTTTGACTACCATCTCACCGATTTCAAACTTTCTCTCGACCACCCTCTTTTGATAAAACCTTTTGAGTCTATTTTGATAAGTCCGGGCATGCTAGACGGTGGCTAGCCTTCTTTCATCCAAGAGTTCAAGCTGTGCAAGGAGAGATTCTCGTCTCTCATCAACAGGAATATCCCTGTCGAGCTGAACTCGGAGAGATGGAAGTAATACTTCGTAAGGAACCACTGCTTCCATCCCATATGCCAAAGCATACGGGGTTTGTCCAGTGGGAGTCCTTACAGAAGTACGATAAGCCCATAGAGCATCTACAAGCTTATCAGGCCCGTCGGCAAATTTGCTAGACTTACAAGATTTCTTAATGATTTTGATTAAGGTTTCTTTAGTGGCTTCTGCTTGACCATTGCCTTGAGGATAGTATGGTGATGAATGATGCAATGAAATGTAATACCTGTTACAAAGATCACGCAGATCTTGAGAAAGAAATTGTTGCCCATTATCGGTGACGATGTCGCTGGGGATCCCGAACCTTGCCAGGATGTTGCGCTCGATGAAGGAGCAGACTGTTGACGCTTTAATCTCCACGAATGCTTCCGCTTCAGCCCACTTTGTGAAGTACTCCGTTGCCGTCATAATGAATGATTTTGAGCGCATTTCGGAGTTGTGGTCACTAAAGGGGCCAATGATATCAAAAGCCCACATAGCGAAAGGCCATGGGGCATGAATTGGATGAAGGGAAGACGCGGGAGAGTGAATCTTATCAGCATGGAGTTGACATGAATGATAATGCCGAACAAAGATAGAGCAGTCTTCTTCAAGAGTTGGCCAATAATACCCTTGTCGGATGATTTTCTTAGCAAGGGCTTGGGCATTCACATGACCACCACAAACTCCAGAATGTGCTTCCTTTAGCACCAACTCAGCTTCTTCTTCATCAAGACATCTGAGTATGATTCCACTTAGGCTTCTCTTGTAGAGCACTCCTCCTAGGATTGTATACCTCTGGGATACTCTTCTGATTGCCTTCTTTTCTATGGTGGTTGATCCAGGCAGGTATGACTGATCTTGACAATACCTCGCAATCTCGTCATACCAAGGTCTCTCACCTTCTTCTATTTTTTCGAACTCAATCAAGGAGATTTCTTCTTTATGTTGCAAGTATTCTTTTTTGTTGAATCTTTCCTGAACCTTCAGAAAACGTCCATCCTCAATTGCCGGAATTGTCCTCTTACAAATGTGGATAGTCCGCACTTGCCTGCCTAGCGGGACAGATAGAGATGAAGCTGGTGAAGCTAAGGCATTGACAAGGATATTCTGAGAACGGGGGACATGGACAAAGGTGAGTTTGAAGAATAGCTTGATGTAGCAGGTAGTGAGCTCCTGGTAGGGCTTGAGGTATTGATGAGAAGTTCGGTACTTGGATAGGACCTGGCGTAGGATCAATTGACTAGCACCTATCACCCTCAGTTCGGTGGCACCATGGAAATGAGCGGCCTCCAGCCCGGCCGGCAAGGCTTCATACTCAGCTATATTGTTGGTTGCTGGAAAGTTAAGCTGAAAAGCCTGTGGAATGGTGACACCTTCAGGTGACAGAACGACAATACCTATCCCTCTACCATGAGAGTTCAGAGCCCCGTCAAAATATAATGTCCAAAGATTAGAAGATTGGACTGACATTAGTTCGTCATCCGGGAACTCCGACCGGACTTGGTCAAAGACGGGTATGGGATGATGGGCAAGGTGTTCAGCAATAGCATAACCCTTGATTGCCTTATGTGGGACATAAGTGATATCAAACTGGGATAGGAAACTCTGCCATCGCCCTAACCGATCAGTCAAGACTGTCTTCTCTAACAGAAACTTAATGGGATTGATATGAGCAATGAGCTTGACTTGTTGAGCAAGGAAATAATGTTTGAGTTTCTAAACCACCCAAACAAGAGCAGCACATGTCTTTTCTACCACAGTGTACTTCAACTCACAAGCATCAAACATCTTAGACAAGTAGTAAGTAGCTCGTTCTTTCCCTTCTTCATCAACTTGTGCAAGGACTGCCTCGAGAGAGTTCTCAATAACCGAAATGTAGAGGATCAAATGTTTGTCGGGAATTGGTGGTCTAAGTACAGGGGGACTTGCCAGGTATGTTTTCAACCCATCAAACGCCTCCTGGCACTTCGAATCCCATTTAAACTCGCCCCCCGCCTTGGTTAACTCATAGAAAGGTTTACACCTTTGGGAATGTTGTAAGATAAACCGGCGGACAAATTGTAGCCTCCCAATCAATCCTCAAAGCTCTTTCATATTCTTCGGAGGAGGCATACCAATAATCTCCTTGGCCTTGTTTGGGTCGATCTCTATGCCCCTTTTGCTTACTATGAACCCAAGTAGCTTTCTTGATGAAACTCCAAAGATACACTTCTTAGGGTTCATTTTCAGCTTGTATTCTCTAGCTCGTTGCAAAACTTTCCTTAACACTTCAGAATGATCTTACCGATTCTTGGACTTGATAACCAAATCATCCACATACACCTCTACAAAGGTGTGCATAATGTCATGAAAGATAGCCATCATAGCCATCTGATATGTAGCACCAGCATTCTTTAACCCAAAGGGCATGACAACATAGCAATATGTTCCCCAAGGTGTAGTGAATGAGGTCTTCTCTTGGTCCTCCTCAGCTAACCGGATCTGATTGTATCCAGAATAGCCATCCATGAATGAAAGCATTTCAAATCCAGTTGTGTTATCAACCAAAACATCTATATGAGGCAAAGGAAAATCATCCTTAGGACACGCTCGTTTCAAGTCCCTGAAGTCTATACAAATCCGAATTCGTCCATCCTTCTTCATAACTGGGACTATGTTAGCCACCCATTGCAGATATAGGACAACCTTAATAAATTTTGCTTGATGTAGTTTGTCAACCTCTTCTTTCATTTTGAGTGCAATATCAGGGTGGAACCTCCTAAGTTTTTGTTTAACCGGGGTAGTTTCAGGTTTCAAGGTTAATCTATGTTCAACCAATGAATTATATAATCCCGGCATATCTTTATATGTCCATGCGAACGTGTCCTTATATTCTTCCAAAACTTTGATCAAACATTGTTCTTCTGAGGGAGTGAGGTTTGCACTAATGAGGATAGTCTTAGGATCTTCCAGGGTTCCTAAATTCAGTTCCTTGGTCGGTTCATTCCCTATGGCTGATGGTTCTTCAAATCTTCTAAGTCCTGATGCAAATGCATCAGCCAAGTCCTCAATTTCATCCTCGGATTCGAGATCCTTCTCAGATACCACCTCATATACTCCCAAAGTATGATCTATGTTATGCTCATCCTCATATCCGATTTCATCTAGCTGGATGGTATTATCTAAAAAGTTTGGCAGCCTTGCACACTCTACGCATTTATGTGCCAATTGTTGCAGATACCTATTTGGAACTAGTTTACCTCTGACTTTTCTATTTCCTAACCTAACTTGACCTACTGAAGATAAAGCTGGAAAGGTGGTATTTACAGTGGAGGGGGGATCGAGCAAATCGATCAATGATTCAGAAAAGAGGGATCCCTGATTGGGAGCACCCTCTGGGATGAGTAGAGACGTCTCCTCGATGGAAATGTGAGTTTCAGAGAAGACGTTTTTATTTTGGAAATTTCAAGTAAAAAGATAGAATGAGCCTGAGTGACTCGAGGCTTGCTAGAGGATGACTGAATTAATAGAGAGAAAAACTTAAGAATAAAAGGGAAAAAGGGGCTCATGGGCCCAATGGTAATAGAAAGTGGACACATGGTTCCAAAACTGATTAAAAAAGTAAACGGGTACGTGGACCCGATCTTAAAAATAAATGGGCATGTAAGCCCATGTTGGGAAAAGCCCTCAGTTTTGAAGTTGATGAGGGAAGCAAATGGGCAAGCAGGCCCAGTAAGAGTGGAAGGTTGAAGAGGGATCATGGGCCCAAAGTGGGTAAGTGGGCCCTGAAGCCCATCAAAAAGATCTAGAAACAACGGCACGAGGTTAAAATATGGCATTGTTGTATTTGGGCCTCGTGGAATGGTTTTGACTTGGGTGGTTGCTAGAGTGTTGGGAAATTAGCAGCCCATAGAAGTGAGCACCCAACACTCACTTTCTCTCAGGAGGAATTAGCAGATCCAGAGGTAAGGAGATATGCTTTGCATGTGGCTGTTATCATCTGTAATGTCGAAGTAAAATCATGTTTGGTTGACACTGGAGCTTCCATCAACGTTATGCCGCCAGAAACATTGCAGTTGTGCTGTATTTCTGAGCAAGAAATCAAGCCATCTTGTGCCATGGTGACGGCCTATGATAACTCCAAGAAGTCTGCACGTGGGGTGGTCACACTAGAAGTCAAACTTGGACCATGTACGGTCACAACAGATTTTCATATTCTAGAATTAGATCCAACATTTCGGGCTATACTTGGGAGGCCATACTTGGAGGCAATAGGAGTTGTGGCTTCAACAAACCACCAGTGCATAAAGTTTCCCTTTAAAGGACAGGTGGTCAAGGTGACTAGCATGCCTATAAGGGACGATCTAAACGATGCTTCTTTACCCCTAGGTCTGTCAATACAACCCCAGATCTCAGTGGGAGAATTGCCAGAAGTTAGATGCATGACCGCCTCTTTACCAGACACACTGGGATGGCGGATGATGATGAAATTGGGCTATTAGTCTGGAAGAGGTTTAGGCAAGGATCTTCAAGGGATCACTCAGCCAATTGAAACTGTGAAAAGGCCACGCAGGCAGGGGTTGGGATATGAAAAGGGTTCCATCCCAAGGAGGATCTTCCAGCCAGGATATGCCATGGGACTCCACACCTTCTTTATCAAAGGGGAGACCATGATGATGGCTGAAGACGACAAAATTTCCATGATGACTGTCAAGAGAAGGAAAGCTCCAGATGAAGAAGAAGAAGACTTGGAAGACCTGTGCTTATCTTTAACTCGTCTGTTCTCAAGTGGGGAAGAGTACCAGGAACCACTCAAGGGCAGACCAATATTGGATCATCTGGTTGAGCATACCACCCAAGTCAAAACCATTCCACGAGGCCCAAATACAACAATGCTATATTTAAACCTCGTGCCGTTGTTTCTAGATCTTTTGGATGGGCTTCAGGGCCCACTTACCCACTTTGGGCCCATGAGCCCTCTTCAACCTTCCACTCTTACTGGGCCTGCTTGCCCATTTGCTTCCCTCATCAACTTCGGGCGAGGGCTTTTCCCAACATGGGCTTACATGCCCATTTATTTTTAAGATCGGGTCCACGTACCCGTTTACTTTTTTAATCAGTTTTGGACTCATGTGTCCACTTTCTATTACCATTGGGCCCACGAGCCCCTTTTCCCCTTTTATTCTTAAGTTTTTCTCTCTATTAATTCAGTCATCCTCTAGCAAGCATCGAGTCACTCAGGCTCATTCTATCTTTTTACTTGAAATTTAAAAAAAAAAATGTCTTCTCTGAAACTCACATTTCCATCGAGGAGACGTCTCTACTCATCCCAGAGGGTGCTCCCAATTAGGGATCCCTCTTTTCTGAATCATTGATCGATTTTCTCGATCCCCCCTCCACTGTAAATACCACCTTTCCAGCTTTATCTTCAGTAGGTCAAGTTAGGTTAGGAAATACGAAAGTCAGAGGTAAACTAGTTCCAAATAGGTATCTGCAACAATTGGCACAGAAATGCGTAGAGTGTGCAAGGTTGACAATCTTTTTAGATAATACCATCCAGCTAGATGAAATCCGATATGAGGATGAGCATAACATAGATCATACTTTGGGAGTATATGAGGTGGTATCAGAGAAGGATCTCGAATCCGAGGATGAAATTGAGGACTTGGCTGATGCATATGCATCTGGACTTAGAAGATTTGAAGAACCATCAGCCACAGGGAATGAACCGACCAAGGAACTGAATTTAGGAACCCTGGAAGATCATAAGACTATCCTCATTAGTGCAAACCTCACTCCCTCAGAAGAACAATGTTTGATCAAAGTTTTGGAAGAATATAAGGACACGTTCGCATGGACATATGAAGATATGCCGGGATTAGATAATTCATTGGCTGAACATAGATTAACCTTGAAACCTGGAACTACCCCGGTTAAACAAAAGCTCAGGAGGTTCCACCCTGATATTGCACTCAAAATAAAAGAAGAGGTCGACAAAATACATCAAACAAAATTTATTAAAGTTGTCCTATATCCGCAATGGGTGGCTAACATAGTCCCTGTTATGAAGAAGGATCGACAAATTCGGATTTGTATAGATTTTAGGGACTTGAATCGAGCGTGTCCTAAAGATGATTTCCCTTTGCCTCATATCGATGTTTTGGTTGATAACACAGCTGGATTTGAGATGCTTTCATTCATGGATGGCTATTCTGGATACAATTTGATCCGGTTAGCTGAGGAGGACCAAGAGAAGACCTCATTCACTACACCTTGGGGAACATATTGCTATGTTGTCATGCCCTTTGGGTTAAAGAATGCCGGTGCTACATATCAGAGGGCTATGATGGCTATCTTTCACGACATGATGCACACCCTTGTAGAGGTGTATGTGGATGATTTGGTTATCAAGTCCAAGAGTCGGGAAGATCATTCTGAAGTGCTAAGGAGGTCTTGCAAAGAGCTAGAGAATACAAGCTAAAAATGAACCCTAAGAAGTGTAAATTTGGAGTTTCATCAGGAAAGCTACTTGGGTTCATAGTAAGCAAAAGGGGCATACAGATCGACCCAAACAAGGCCAAAGCAATCATTGGTATGCCTCCTCTGAAGAATATGAAAGAACTTCGAGGATTGATTGGGAGGCTACAATTTGTCCGCCGGTTTATCTCACAACATTCCCAAAGGTGTAAACCTTTCTATGAGTTAACCAAGGCGGGGGCCGAGTTTAAATGGGATTCGAAGTGCCAAGAGGCGTTTGATGGGTTGAAAACGTACCTGGCAAGTCCCCCTGTACTTAGACCACCAATTCCCAACAAACCTTTGGTCCTCTACATTTCGGTTCTTGAGAACTCTCTCGGGGCAGTCCTTGCACAAGTTGATGAAGAAGGGAAAGAACGAGCTACTTACTACTTGTCTAAGATGTTTGATGCTTGTGAGCTGAAGTACACTATGGTAGAAAAAGACCTGTGCTGCTCTTGTTTGGGTGGTTCAGAAACTCAAACATTGTTTCCTTGCTCACCAAGTCAAGCTCATTGCTCGTATCAATCCTATTAAGTTTATGTCAGAGAAGACAGTGTTTACTGATCAGTTAGGGCGATGGCAGAGTTTCTTATCCCAATTTGATATCACTTATGTCCCACAGAAGGCAATCAAGGGTTATGCTATTGCTGAACACCTTGCCCATCATTTCATACCCGTCTTTGACCAAGTCCGGTCGGAGTTCCCGGATGACGAACTAATGTCAGTCCGATCTTCCAATCTTTGGACATTATATTTTGACGGGGCTCTGAACTCTCATGGTAGAGAGATAGGTATTGTCCTTCTGTCACCTGAAGGTGTCACCATTCCACAGGCTTTTCAGCTTAACTTTCCAGCAACCAACAACATAGCTGAGTATGAAGCTTTGCTGGCCGGGCTGGAGGCCGCTCATTTCCATGGTGCCACCGAACTGAGGGTGATAGGTGATAGTCAATTGATCCTACGCCAAGTCCTATCCAAGTACCGAACTTCTTATCCAAACCTCAAACCCTACCAGGAGCTCACCACCTGCTACATCAAACTATTCTTCAAACTCACCTTTGTCCATGTCCCCCGCTCTCAGAATATCCTCGCCGATGCCTTAGCTTTACTAGCTTCATCTCTATCTGTCCCACTAGGCAGGCAAGTGCGAACTATCCACATTTTTAAGAGGACAATTCCAGCAATTGAGGATGGACATTTTCTAAAGGTTAAGGAAAGATTTAACACAGAAGAATATTTGGAACATAAAGAAGAAATCTCCTTGATTGAGTTTGAAGAATTAGAAGAAGGTGAGAGACCTTGGTATGACGAGATTGTGAGGTATTGCCAAGATCAGTCATACCCACCTGGATCAACCACCAAGGAAAAGAAGGCAATCAGAAGTGTATCCCAGAGGTATACAATCCTAGGAGGAGTGCTATATAAGAGAAGCGTAAGTGGAATCTTACTCAGATGTCTTGATGAAGAAGAAGCTGAGTTGGTGCTAAAGGAAGCACATTCTGGAGTTTGTGGTGGTCATGTGAATGCCCAAGCCCTTGCTAAGAAAATCATCCGACAAGGGTATTATTGGCCAACTCTAGAAGAAGACTGCTTTATCTTTGTCCGGCATTGTCATTCATGTCAACTCCATGCCGACAAGATTCACTCTCCCGCATCTTCCCTTCATCCAATTCATGCCCCATGGCCTTTCGCCATGTGGGCCTTTGATATCATTGGCCCCTTGAGTGACCTCAACTCCGAAATGCGCTTAAAATCATTCATTCTAACGGCAATGGAGTACTTCACAAAGTGGGCTGAAGCAGAAGCATTCGTGGAGATTAAAGCGTCAACAGTGTGCTCCTTCATCAAGCGCAACATCTTGGCAAGGTTCGGGATCCCCAGCGACATCGTCACCGATAATGGGCCACAATTTCTTTCTCAAGATCTGCGTGATCTTTGCAACAGTTATTACATTTCATTGCATCATTCATCACCATACTATCCTCAAGGCAATGGTCAAGCAGAAGCCACCAACAAAACCTTAATCAAAATCATCAATAAATCTTGTAAGTCTAGCAAATTTGCCGACTGGCCTGATAAGCTTGTAGATGCTCTATGGGCTTATCGTACTTCTGTAAGGACTCCCACTGGACAAACCCCGTATGCTTTGGCATATGGGATGGAAGCAGTGGTCCCTTACGAAGTATTACTTCCATATCTCCGAGTTCAGCTCGACATGGATATTCCTGTTGATGAGAGAAGAGAATCTCTCCTTGCATAGCTTGAACTCTTGGATGAAAGAAGGCTAGCCGCCGCCGAGCATGCCCGGACTTATCAGAATAGACTCAAAAGGTTTTATCAAAAGAGGGTGGTCGAGAGAAAATTCCATATCGGTGAGATGGTAGTCAAACGCATATTCGTTAAGCCAGGGGGTCCCCGCTCCAAGTTGCAACCTAACTGGGAAGGGCCTTTTGTAATCTCTGAAAAGTATCCAGGTAATGCATATGAATTGACTAATGCAGATGGAGAAAAATTGAATCATCCTTGGAATGGAGTTTACCTCAAAAAGTATTTTCCATAAAAATGGAGAAACCACTGGTATAACCTCAAGTCATCGATCCTAGGTTGTATCCAGACACTTCCCAATCCTACACACACCACACTTCCCAATCCTAGAATCCAGACAACCCGACACTTGCGAAAGGCAAGGCAGAAATCTAGAAATGGAAGGAGTACCCTTACCCTATTCTCTTCTACTCGGTCCAAGATAGGGAGAGAAGATTAGAGAGGGGTAGTATCGAAAACACTTGCCACCCTAGTAGGAGGCCGTCTGAGAGGGTACAAAAGGGTGCCAAAAGATGGGCAATGAACCCCTCAGGTTAGAAAAAAAAATGATCAACCTGTCTGAATGAGTACCCAGAATGATAGTCAAGGCAAAAGGCACTAAAAGATGGGCAATGTCCCCACGGGTCAAAAAAAACCTATCCAAATATGTGCCACATAGAAAAGAGCAAAAAAAAAGAAGAAAGAAAAACCCAAAGAGGCCGAACCCCAATGGGTAATTTGAGTGAGAGTAGAGAAATCCCACTCAACATCTCCAAACCCTATCAAGGACTTCCTCTATACTCTTCCTCCTTAAACCCCATGGGTAGGGTAAACTGAACAAATCCAGGTGGAATCCAAGCCGATCAAAGGAAGAAGGTTAGAAGGATTCTAGGTAGGGAACTTTATTTTTGCACGTGGCATCTACCACTTGAGTCTTGACAAACTCCAAAGATCGATGAACTGTCTCAAATATCAGCATTTTCTCCACGAAAAAAGAGGCATATTTCAAAAATCCACAAAAAATGCATATTTCAAAAATCCACAAAAAATGAATATTTCAAAACCCAAAAAAAATGCACATTTCAAAAACCCAAAAAAATGCATATTTCAAAAAAACAAAAAAAAATGCATATTTCAAAATTCCCAAAAAAATGCATATTTCAAAAATCCACAAAAAATGCATATTTCAAAAACCCAAAAAAATGCATATTTCAAAAACCCAAAAAATTGAATATTTCAAAAACCCAAAGAAATTGAATATTTCAAAAATTCAAAAAAAAACACACATATTTCAAAAAATCCAAAAAAATTGAATAGTTTTGAAAATCCAAATGATTGTTTTCAAAAAAATCCAAAAAAAAAATTGCTTAGTCATGATCATTGCCTTAGTTGCATCCATGCTTATTTGACTGTCATGCATATTTCCATTTCTGCATTGCATATCCTTCTACTTTAATTACCTTGTTAAGAAGGCTCTCCCCCTTTGACCTAAGTCAAAATTGACCATAATGGGCAAAGGGATGAGTCACGGTAAAGATCTAATCCCCTTTCTATCATGTGTTTCAGGCATTTCAATGTAGAAGAGGAGAAGACTCACACCACAGTAGGTAAGTTCTTTTAACCCTTAGCCCTTTTTCATTTAGGTCATTTGTTTTATTCTACCTTCTTAAGAAGGCTCTTCCCTTTGGCTCAAAGTCAAGCCAAATAAAAAATAGGCAAAGGGATGAGACATGGATAGAATTGATCCTTTTGTAAGTGTTTTAGGCACTACATAACTAGGAGGATGGATTCTCGCCATACAGGTAAGTTTTCTTAACTCTTTCCACATTTGTTTTCCTTCACTCTTTATTTTTCGCCATGTTAAGAAGGCTATGCCCTTTGACAAAAGCAAAGGGCTAAGCCACCATGTGATACTAATCAAAATTGTCAAAGTGATGTTGCAGGCACAACAAGCCAAGTAGACACAAACACTGATCCATTCATAAAGAAAGATACAAGACAAAAGCCTGATACAATGATGCTGGACATACAAATCAAAACCTACTCATCCCTACGCTCAGGAGAAGAAACTAAATAGTCAGCCACACTCGGAGTCTGGCTTCTCTCTGGATCAACTCTGCCCCGTACTGTACGACCTCGGCTATGGTACGAGCCACTCTGGTGGGTCCGTGTGCCACTCTGATGACTGCCACTCTGATGGGTGCCACTCTGATGGGTCCGGCTCCGAGTAGACTGGCGGGCCATCTCACGATGAAAACGTAGTTCTGCCTGGGCGGAAACAAGATCCATCTGCATCTGATACTACCTTTGCTCCATAGCACGGATCGCGGCATCTCGCTCATGAAGGGTAGCTGTATGCTGGGTCTCCACCTCACGAAGAGCCTCAAAATGGCGCCGGTCATGCACCAATAACTCTGTATCAAAATCCAATCGGAGCTGAGCCATCTCAAGAGTAGGCACCCGGGCCTGCAACTCAGCTTCCAAGGCCTGGATCCTGGAAGAAGACTCCGAAGAAGAAGTAGCAACTGATCGCACTAGTGCAGCCACCTACAAGCAATGTATAAGTCTTAGACAGTGAAAGAACAAGTTTGGTAGCAACTATCAAGATGTTACCGTGATATCCTTCTCCGCCAGAGACTGTTTCACGGCAGCCAGCTCATCTCGTAGGGCTCTCACCTCTTCAGAAGAAGAAACACCCTCTGAGTGGCCCATGCGCTGTCAGTACATAAAGAAAGTCAAATATCCGGCATCTTAATTAAGGAACACCAGACACACACATACCTCTGCCTGTAGAGCTGCCTTCATGGAGGCCACCTCCTCCTCCAGCTCGCGAATCTGTGCTCGATACTGGGTAAGCATGCACCGGGAATCCTGAAAAGAAGAAATTTTTTTTGAGACAGGGCAAAGCATTGATAACAAAGAAACAGAGATAAAAGGTTAACCTGGCCAACATAGTCAAAAAGATGACCGTAAGCCGCACCATATTGGCGAGTGAACTCCGTGTCCTCCACGACAGTCGAGAAAACCACGGTGCCCTCAGCCTCCCAGTCCTCCAAGGCAGATTGGTACCGGGCTGCCCAGTTTACTGAGTGTGTCAACCCCTTTGTGCTATGGCTGTGTCTGGATGAAGGAGGTGGGCACCACTCCTGATAACCGCCAAATGTCCTCATCACGAGGCGAACCCACAGTGGCTCCACCTCGTTCAGACAATGGAGGTAAATGTCGCGGCCGAAAATATGAGCACCCTTCACCACCCACTCGGCACTCTCATCATCAGTAGTCAGATATGGACGCCAGCATACCTACGAGAAAGAAAAGGATCAGTAGTTAGCAAAAACAAAAGTAAGGAAGAATAGGGAGACGTACCCGTGCAGGAGAAAGACCCAACAGCTTGCCTCGAAGACGAAGGAGCTGGTAAGCATGGGACTTAGTGTCACGGATGGCATGCCAACGCGCCATCAAAGGCAGGCGAAATGGGTGATCTATTCTGCCTCGGCCCAGTGGAATGTAAAGGTAACTCCACACCTGAAATTAACACTTCGTTGGTACAAGTATAACATGCAACAGGAAAGTAAGCCACAGAAAGAGAAATACCTGAAGAAAAGGTGTAAAGCCGCCCACTGAGACAGTACCACTGTCAGGAGAGAGACTGGCAAACAGATGTGCGAGGACCGCTGCACCCCAGGCATAGTCGCCGATGGACTCCACGTCTGCCAGGAACGGAAGGAACCGTAGGTGAACCATCTCGGTCTTGTTGCCTAGCAACAAGCGACCGAAAAAGAAGAGCAGAAATCAGCGGAGATCCCGATCTGCCTCCGCTGATCTAGGAAGACCGCATAGTGTCGCAGATACCTGACGAATCAGGCGATCCTCGTAGTCTGTGGTCACCTCGCCCTGCTGCATCTGAGCCTCTGTCAGGCCCACTAGCTCGAGACACTCCTTCCGAGTAATCGAAAGGACTGCCTCATCATGTGACCGAGGTGGGGAGTAAGAAAGAAGCGTCGCTGCCATCTCAGTGTAGTTACTATACGTGGAACCGGTGACGGCGTGCCCATAGACCCGCAGCCCCGTGATATGGGCCACGTCCTCCAGAGTAGGGACCATATGCCCCCAGGGAAGAAGAAAAGAACAAGTCGCGGCATCCCAACGATCTCTCAGAACCTGGATCAGAGCCAAGTCCTCCCAAAGCACTGACAAATGTAAGACGGGACCAAATCCCATGTCATCCAGGCGGCGGCGTTGGAACGGTTGAAGACCCCGATACGCCAATCGTACCAATTGCCATGATATATGCGATTTGATCCGTACCTACAAGTGGAAAAGTTGTTCAGGTCAAGAACTAGATCACAAAGATGGTAGAGAGTTTCTAGTTAGTTCAAAGGACACTTACATCGCGCCGGGCTGTCGGCTCAGAAGGACCAGCCTCGTCGTCATGCGCACGCGCGCGTCGAACCCTCTTCGGCATCTGTACATTTCAAAATTGGTCAGTTTTTTCCAATTGTTTAAAACAAGAATGCTGAAGTTGACATGTGCCCAGACCAGGGGCCCAAGCGCCCTGGTCTGTGGGCACATGCGCCCTGGGTCCAGGGCACATGCGCCCTGACTTGAGGGCACATGCCCTTGCGCCCTGGGTCCAGGGCACATGCGCCCTGACTTGAGGGCACATGACCTTGCGCCCTGGGTTGAGGGCACATGCGCCCTGACCCCAGGGCACGTGCCCTTGTGCCCTTGTTTGAGGGCACATGCGCCCTGGTTCCAGGGCACATGGACCCTAGATGTGCACCATTCTTCTCTTGACCCAAAAACAGCTCAAACGAACTCGGAATTGCATGAAATCACAGTCAAAACGAAGAGAATGCAGAGATCTACGTTTTATTTAACTGGAGCACTGACCTTTGAACGCGATTCGGGCTCCGAAAGTGTAGAAGAAGTCGGAGTAGCCCGGGTGAAGAAAGAGGCTGTGAGTGGTGAAATGAACTGGTAAGGGCGGTTAATCTATTTATAGAGGTAAAAATGTGTAAAAATCATGAAAAATTTTAAATTTTACCTTGCCACTCTTGAAATTGAGCTGATCACAACACCACTGAGAGAATTCCAAACAGATTTTTGGATTGCTTAGAAAAATTCACCGAAAAAAAATGCATGCTTTAACTTCATAAAAAATTCATTTCTTACTATTAAATCTTGCAAATCATGTTGTAAAATAGCTATTTTTTTCATGCATTGTTTCGGTCATGCATTGACAATTTTCAGGCATAAGGTAAAAGTTTTTGAATTTATATTTCGAAATTGACATGACAAAATTCATTTCATATTCATAAATGACCGAAATTTGTTTGACAAGCTAGAAAAGAAAATGGCAACAAAAGGATGATCAGGTACAAAGGAGCTGCAACTGAGAAAGATAGCGACGTTGGTCATCTGGACACTCCACAATAAGTGTGCCTGGTCGCTGTAGGCGGCTCGTACTCCACAAGGCAATAGATGTCTGAGCTTCCACCATGTCTTCATCTGTGTCAAGCTTCCTATCTTTGATAAGAGTGAAGTGTGAAAGCACTGGCAGTTCATGGCGAGGCAAACCAATCTGGGAATGACACCTGTGCGGATTGTACAGAACAAGAGCCGAGCCAGTAACTAGTCGAAGATCCACGCCAGGAGCAAAACAGATCTGAACATCTCTCTGTTGCATAATGACTGGACTATGCACAAAGCCTGAATGACTCATGGAAGCAAGATGAATACGCCAATCTGTCCATTTCTTCAATGTCGCACACTTGTTGGAAACCGTGTTAGGAAAACCGAGAGCTGCAGCATATGGGAACAAAGGACTGCGCCGGAAAAGCCGTGAAGTGGTAGTAGCATTGCCTGATGGATCAAACTTGAAATGAAGATCTGCCCAGCAAGCAAACAGAAGAGCACTGCCAAACATAGGACGTCCCATGCAAGCAGAGGACAAGCCACAGTAGAGAAAGCCAAGCACTGAAGGACCAAGCCGCTTGCCCCACCAGATTCCGCGAATACACGAGAGTTGTCCCTACTCCAGAAAGCCATCTTCTGTGGGAAATAAGAACACAGCAGCAAGGCAAGTAGCAAAACCCTTGGATCCATGAAGAAGTTGTGTCTCATCAAGGCCGCGAGAAGACAAAGTAGAGATGGTCCAAGCTGCCAATTTTTGGAGATAGATCCGTTTTCCGGTGATGAAGGAGTTGATTTGCTCAGTCTCCACAAAATCCTGCAAGAACTCAAGGCAAGACACTGGCTCAGAAGGAATAAACATGTTTGTAATCTCATCTTTTCTAGTACGCGGCAGTCCAAGAAACAACTCTGCTTCTTCTAGTAAGATGGTGCATTCAAAAGAGCTAAAGACAAAGGTGTGAGTGTCAGGATGCCATAACTCTGCCAAAGCACCCATCAATCCAAAGTCCAAGTGATATTCTGCAAAGTGTTTCGCATGAACCAAAAGACCGGTCAAGCCCCAGCCACTTAGGATTGATTTCACTAACAAATGAAGCACTCTAAGTAGATCTTTTAACCAAACAGGTGAACAGAATCTTCGAGGACCTGGAAAGAGTGGGTAATTCTGCATAAAACCATCAAAACATGTTGTCAGGTATTTGCACTTTTTATAACAAAATTTTGAAAAAAAAAATCCTAGGGGTAGGGCACATGTGCCCTCACATGGGGGCACACGGCCAGGTGCCTCACCCCAGGGCGCATGGCCAGGTGCCCCCGATCGGGGGCACATGGACCCAAAATTTTCGAAAATTTGAAAAAAATTCAAAAAAATCACAATCAATAAAAAATGACTTTCTCTTACCAGATCTGCTGAAATCCTCCCCTTCACATGCCCTGGAATGCTTGAAATCGCTCTTCCCAAGTTAGAACACATCTTCTTAGAAGGAGGAGCCATTTTTAAGATCAATTTTCGAGTTTAAGAGAGTATTTATAGTGGAGGATTAATCCCTTTTTGAGTAAAATTCGGATTTCAATTTTTTTTCTTTTCCTTAGGGCGCATGTGCCTTCATCTGGGGGCACATGGCCAGGTGCCCCACCCTAGGGCGCATGGCCAGGTGCCCCCGATCGGGGGCACATGGATAAAAAATTCGAAAAATTCAGAAAAATCTCAAAAATTCAGAAATTGTCTATATTGTTAAAAGTGACATTTTTGCTAAAGGAACCATCATCAAAAACATTGTTTTGACATCTGAATGATAGTTCTAATAGTAAAATCTTCAGTTGATCATTTCAAGAACAATCTACTTCATATGACAGTTCTGTTTGTTGGGTACTAACTAGAAATGTGCAGGAAACCTTTTAAGTCCTAACAGGTGAATGTTCCCCAAGAAAACGTCATGCCAACCTTGCGGCGAAAATAAAGGAAGCACCACCCAGCTGAACATTCTCGTGGTGCTGTATTCCGTCAGAAGATAAGACAAGGATGGACCAGAGATGCTGGTCGACGCACTACGCCTGAAGACTTCACTCAAATGGATTCTCATCAATCTCACATCACATCACCACCATCACTTCATTTTTGCACTTCACATCACTCCTACTATCTGTCACCTAGTTATGTTAGGTCCATTTGATACGTATTATATGCATTAATGTTGAAGACCTTGAGAGTGAAGATGACTAGGCCCGAGATCCCCTTCAGCAAAATCTACGACGGCTTGGTCATTTCTTCACACTCACGGATAAGCCAAAATTGAACATTGGAGGGACGATGGTTCCTAATCAGGTGTCTTGACCTCCAATAGACAATCTATATCTTCAACTATTTTTTACATAATTTTCTATGTGTTCACATCCATCTCCTTTTCATTTTCATCATTACTAATTTTATCCCTTCATGTTTTATTCCTTTCTTTTTTGTTCCACCATGTTTTATTCTGTCCTTTCTTTTATCCCACCGTGTCTTTTATCCCACCGTGTCATGCCATTGTTTCTTCTTTCCCATCATTCTATGTTAGTCCCACCATTATCTTTCAATCCCGCTATGGCTTAAGTCTGTTTTGTCGTTTTTCGAATATCGGTTTTATGCCAGAGCGTGATTCATGGTTTTCACGATACCCGAACAATTTTGTTATGCTTAAAACGAACCCCTTAAGAACTTGAGGTTCTTCCACTCAGAATTAAACTGAGTATTTTGGTGAAACTTGAATGAACTTGAGATTCCAAATATGATGGATTGGTATTCTTTTCATTTTAAGATCAATCTCTTTTAAAAACTTTAGCCCATCACAGTACAAGAACACCGCAAAGTTCGGGTTGCTGGCTGATGATGAACCTACGAATTCGAGGACTCCTCACCACGCTGAGGGTTAGCTACATCCTTTTATCCTTTATCATTTACTTTTTCATCTCTCGGGCCAAGGGCATGGCTTTTACCAGTCAATTATATGAGGTTTTGATAGAACATGAAAGCGATCTAGAATACTCAGCGAGATTCATATTGCTGGATCAGGTAGATAAGCGTGTCTATATCTACACCTTGATGCCACCTTTTCAGTCCATCACCATTCCATTCCGCTACATTTATCTATGTTCACTTACATTCCATTACAGTTCACTACGAATCACTTCGCTTCATTACATGCCACTCCCTTACAAAGCCGACATCAAGGCGAGGCAAGCTGTAGACACGCCAAATTCGCCTAATTCAGAGCATACAACTCATGTTTTATAGGGTAACATGTGTGATTGACCTTATAAATATGCCGGGTCTTTTAAAGTTGATTTGGAGCTTCGCCGAACGAAATCGGATACCTTCTGAAGTTTTCCGTAAAAAGTCGTAATTTCCAAGCGAAAGCCACACGTAAATCGTGTAAACACGAAAATTGGCTGAATGACTAATTCCTAATGATTATGCATTGATGGTTATGGTCATATTCACACCCCGGACAAGTTTTGTTGCATACCGTGCCTTTCCGGTTTTCCGTCGGAGTCATTTTGAGCTGTATCGGATCTTCTGTTCACTGCCCTAACTTCCGGAAAAAATTCTGAAGTTTTTGAGGGTGTGATGGCTGATCCGATGCTATAGAAAGATTCTTCGGCCTGTTATCTTTCCAACGCAACAAACGGCGTCGAATTTCGAGTTCGGGAGTGTTCGCAATGGCTTCCGGAAGAAGAACGCACGAAACCAGTCCATTGCGCCCGGGTTCCTGGTCACATGCGCCCGGGACCCAGGGCACGTGGCCATGCGCCCTACCAGTGAGGCACGTGACCTTGTGCCCTCACTTGAGGGCACATGCGCCCCACCTTTGAGGCACGAGGGACCCAGTTTTTCACCCGGACTCTACCACTGAACCGCCGATCGGATAAGACCTATTTTCTCGGGATTTGTGCCCATGCGCCCTCATTGGAGGGCACATGCACCCCTCAGTGGGGCGCATGCGCCCAGCACCAGGGCGCATGCACCCAGGGGTGGGGCTCAAGGCTCCTATTTTATAGTCCAGATGACGCCGTTCGTTCTCCTATAAATTAACTCTGATTTTGGTCATTCCAAAGGCATGAGCACGACTCCCCAGGCATCTCAAGACGTCCAACCTCCCTCCTTAATCTATTTTTTGATTTTTAGAGAGAGAATTTCGAGTTTTTAGAGAGAGAAAAGTCGGTTCAAGAGAGAGGAAGGCTGTTCTGCAGGTGATCTGACAAGTCTCTCTTCTTTGGCTTCTACAGCAGTGTGTGGACGTCTTCTGCCAGTTCTCTCTTCATCAAAGTTCTTCCTCTCCAAGTCTTCTTGAGTTTTAAATCGACGTCACTTGATTCTGAGGTCAGGGCTGGTCGTGACGAGCGCAGAAGCAATGTCGCGCCTGGCAGATCCTGGACTGCTGCTCGGCTTTTTCGACAACACAGATTTGGCTATATCTTTCTCTATTCAACTCAGAATCTTTCAGTTATTTTTCCTATATCTTTATTTGGTGATTCTCCATCATCCTATCATTTTTTTAAATTTTTTTGCATTACTTTTACTCTGTTAATCCGAAAATAAAAAAAGGGGGTTAGAGATAACCCGAATCCGGTCAGTTTCTAGTCAATTGTGTGTTTTATGTTATTCTCTTTACATATACTCCACTTTGTCTAGTTTTAATTGTCTATTTCACTTGTTTGTTTGTCTAGTTGCACAGAATATCAAGCACCCACACGTTGAGGACTCTTCTTCATCGGCCGTCCGAAGAAGGAGAAACTTTAACTCACATTCTTCACGCTAAGGTACACATGGTCAATTTTAATTCTATAAATCGGAACCCACGGTTCCTGGCGACCACGTTTATTTCTTATCACCCTCCCCCCACATGACCCGAACCGTCTCTTTGGTGATCAAGCGACGCCAAGGGATGAAAGTTCGGGGATCAATGTGAGTGTGGGACCGAGGTGAGAGTTGCTTTCTGAGTTTTCTTCCTTTCTTTTATCATCCCCTCTTAAGGTGACGATCTGGATTCACGGACTTCCCTGAAAAGGAGAGGACCCCGTCTAATTTTCAGAGTCGACAGTAGGTTGGCATTTGTGATTGGGGGATTTAGATAGTATAGAGGGGAAATTCAAGGGTTTGCTGATCCTTGGCAATAGGTGGGGAGGAATTCACCAGTGGGTGTGCATGTGGCACTCGGATGGGAGCGGGGTGGGTTGGTGTGCAAGCTAAGGAATGACCTACAATGGGGCGAGTAGATGAAGTAACATGGTAGGACTGCTCAGGTGGGGTTATGGTAAGAGGTCGAACTGCCAATTGGGGAAGCGAGGCAGCTCGGTTGATGTTGGCTGGACCTTGATTAGTAGGCATCTTGCCCTTCACTAAAGATTGTATGAATGACAAGGTATTGGGATCAAGATGAAAAGATAGATCCTTAATCGCTTGTTCTATACTAAATGAAGCAGACTGATGGGCATCCCCTTGCACTTTAGGTTCCATAGCAACATTGACATGGCTCTCGGGTTGTTGTTGGAGCTTGTAGAGACCTTCCCCATACTCCTGTTGCTTATAGTAGTCCGACCTCCCAACATGGCTTCCGGACTTTAGCATCAGGGGAATCATGTCGATATTTCTAGAAAGAGCAAGCAAAGCACACAATTGAAGATTTTTTTATGTTTTGTTTTGTTTGATTTTTTTTATTTCAATTTGGTTGGTTGGAAAACAAGTTGAACACAAAATTAAAAATGTTTTTTTGTTTGTTTTTTTTAGGTGTTTTGAAAGAAGAAATTTTTTTTGGTTGTTTTCAATTGTTGTGAGCAAGCAAGTTATGCAAACAAGGTTTTAAAATGACTACTCGACAATTTTTGGGTTAAAACCTTAAATTAGATAGATTGTTAGAAATTGTTCACTCAAGTAGGTATGATTCCTATTGCTTCAATCTTCAAGACCTAAGGTTAACACTCAATCACCACGAGTAGGTACTTGGGTTCTTCGGGTTTTGGGAAGTGGTTCAACCGGCCCAATCGTGCGGAGAGGAATACTCCACGGATGGGGACCTACGGAGGTCTTGATGGAAATAACCAAATCAACTAGGAAGGAATATCCCAGAAGAGAGATTAGAATCCACCAAGAAGGTGTTTGGAGGGTGAGGGTGTGTTGGGAGAGAGAGCCCCTACCTCGAATGCCCTACGGATCGGAGCAAGTCCGGTACCCGATGCAAAAGCTAATGCAAAAATGAAAAATAGAGGGTAGGATAAAAAGATCAATCAATATGCAAACATGAATGAAAGCTATTAAATAAACCAAGCAAGTGAATGCAAACAAGACAAGCAATGATAAAGTAAACAAGTAACTAGTAACTAGCAACTAAAAGGTGGTTCGCGCGGTAACCGGCTTGTGTTGGAGTGTCCAATTGGGGACAAATCTGAAGTAAAGGTAAAAGGATCGTCCACACGGGGACCGATTTGACATTAAAGTGGCTCACATGGGAGGCGAGTTTTGGAAAGGTAGGTGGTTCACGCGGGAACCTGTTTTTTTTAAGGAAAGGGGTGGTTCACGCGGAAACCGGTTTGTTTGATTGGAGAAAGGAAGGGAGGGCCACGTTGGGCCAATCTAATTGATGCAAAGGGGTGGTCCATGCGGGGACCGATCTGAAGGTGAGTTGGTTCACGCGGAAACCGGTTTAGAAAAGGGTTTGGTTCACGCGGGAACCGGTTTTAATAAAGAAAGGGGTGGTTCACGCGGGAACCGATGTAAGAGTTGACAAAATAGATGGAGGGCCACGTTGGGCCAATCTAAAGGTGCTGTAAAGAGGTGGTCCACGCGGGGACCGATCTGAAAATAAGTTGGTTCACGCGGGAACCAAGTTGGAAAAGAAAGGTGGTTCACGCGGGAACCGGTTTATAAGAAGAAAAGTGGTTCAGGCGGGAACCGGGTTGAAATGAAAGACAAGAAAATTAAGTCCACATGGGGGACAATCTTAAAGAAAGAGTAAATAGCAAGTTTAAAGTTAAATTGACATGGAAGATAAAAAACAAGCCGGTTCACGCGGGAACCAAGTTGGAAAACAACTAGTTGCACGGTTGAATCAAGCTAGCACGGTTGAAGACATTGGTTGTCCCACCGTGGTCGCCAAAAAGCTGTCGACTCCGAAAACGGGTTCCGAAGAAGAGGAGGAACCGATGCAAGTCTACATCTACCTCCAAGGTTCCAGGCAAACCAGTAAAAGCTGCCACGGCCTGGCCAACCATGCGGTAGAAGAAGCTATCCTAGCTCTCACTTCGGACCCGCTCAGCATCTACCAGGCCCACCATCTCACCAGCCTCTAGTCTGTCAATGGTGCGTAGACCCTCCTCTGGGTCAAACTTTGGCTCGTAGGTTGAGAGGGCTTGGAACTCTCAAGAATAGTCTGAAGAGGTGGCACACACCACTGGCCTACCATCAATGTAGAGAATAGTGATGTGTACAACGTCCTCTAGGGAGGGCACCATGTGCCCCCAAAGAAAAAGAAAAACAAAGGAGTCCGGGTCCCATGACTCGTGGAGTACCTGCACTATGGGTAGGTCCTCCCAAAATGAGGTCACCCAGAAGAATGGTCCAAACCCCATCTCCTCCAACCGAACATGCTGGAAGTTCGGAAGGCTGAGGTAGACAGCATGCACCAAGTCCCAGGAGACTCGAGATTTCACCTGGGCCTACAAGTTCATTCGATTAGTTCATTCAATTTTATTGTAGAAATGCAAAATAACTAATCATTAAGTGTAGGGAAAAACAAAATGTACCTCGCAGACAGTCGTGAGCTCGAGCTCCTCGAAACCAGGGTCATGACGGCGAACGCATCTCAACATCTGCATCAAAAGGGGAGTTAAACATCACATCATTGAATTTTGACTATTAATTATTTGCTTAGATAAATTTTATTCCTTTAAATAAAAAAATAAATTTTGTTAAACGCACCCTCCCCCCCCTTTGGAGTGAGGGGGCGCGCCCAGCGCGACCGCGCCCTCAAGTCAAGGGCGCGGTCACCGCACCCCTACCCCCATGAAAAGGGAAGGCATAGTGACTATGCCCTCTTGTTGGGGGCACAATCACCACATCCCCTAACCGGGGTCGCTATCAGAAATGGCTAAAAATTTACTTTTCAAGGCCTAAATTGATAAAAATGACAAAAAAAATTCAAAAGGCGCCATGTTGTTCAGAAAATTGAGCCGATCAAGGAGCCAACGAATGAAAATTTATCAGACTCATGGTTTGCTCTGAAAAATTACTTTAAAAAAGGCATTTTAAAACCTGTCAAAAATACTTCATTTCATATTAAGAAACATCTATGGAGTTGAAAAATAACAAGGCATATTCATCATAATTTTTAACATCTGTCTTGTAATGTTCATAAACAAAGTAAATTTCTATTGAATTTTCACTCAAACCTACTATATAAAAATTCATTTTTATTCAAAATAACCACAACATGTATGACAAGCTAAAGAAAGAAAAGAAGACTCTCAGGGAAAGGTTCAACTCAGAGATGTATCAGTGCTTCCAATTGGGGTCCTCCTCAATCAGGAGTTCTGGGTGTCGACTCCAGAAACGGGTTCCGGATTGGCACCTCAAGAGAAAGTGAAAGATAGAATAGAATAGTTGGAAGGGAGTGAAATGAAAGACACTCAGAAAGCAGTAAAAGTTCTCACCTCGGTCCCACACTCACATTGATCCCCGAACTTTCATCTCACGGCGTCGCTGTAGCACTTGAGATAGTTTGGGTCATGTGGGAGGAGAGTGAGGAGGAAATGAACTTAGAACATGAATAAAAAGGGTGGTCGCCAGGACCCACGGGCTCCGCTTTATAGAATAAAAGACAAGATTAAGTTGAATTGACCGTGTGTACCTTAGCATGGAAGATTGGGATGTGAGTTCAACCTTCTTCTTCTTCGGCCGGCCGATGAAGAAGAGTCCAACCGATGCTAACTTGATGTACCTGTGCAACTGATAAGAAGAATCTTGAACAATGAAGTTATGGAAACTCCCAGCATAATGTCGATGTAGGACATGCTATGGGCACCACATATATCATTAAATGTACTGAAATTGACTGAGAAGATGATGACTTAGAAGAGAAGACTTCGGATCTATTTGTCCAGCACCGGTGTTGAAGCCGTAACAAGCTGAGGGAATGCCAGAATTGATCTCTATTTATTGTAGGTGAAAGATATCTTGATGAAGCACACTTCTTATGAAGGAAGTCAGGCCAAAAAGTAACTAGAAAGATCTTTAGAAGCTGATGATCAGCAGTGCAGCACGTCAGAGCATAGACTGGCTTCTTCTTTACTTTGGCATGATCTCCAAGCACCGGGATGAAGAGAGAATGATTTGGGGAGGCTGGGATGAGCCTAGGGTGGCTGGAAGACCAGGATAAGAGTTCTGGAGGATGGGGATGCCCTTCTTAGGTCTTTCATATGAGTCTCCCTTTATAGGGGATGAAAAATAGGTCAAAAAATAGCAAGGTTTGATACATCTGACCATAGGTTGGATTTCCTCCATTTAATACTGCTAATTTTAATATTGAGGCATCTAGAAACATAACCAAATGATTGAGAGGGATTGGAAACTGTGTATCACCTTTCCCATGTTTAAAATATGTCTCCACTTGAAGAGGAAACAAATCTGGTCCAAAAATAGCAAGTTTTGATATACAAGACAACAAGTTGGATTGCCATCATTTGATGATGCTAATTTCAACCATGAAGCTTTCAGATACTTTACCAAGTGATATGTAGATTGAAAAAGGAAGGTAAGGTCGTGAATTGATCAGAGATGTGCCCAATGGGCTGGGCTTGCATGCAATTGGGCTTGATTGGTGCTGCATGCGGACAAAACTGTGCGTCTGACTTCTAAAAGGCGCTGCAGACAAATGGTAGATCAGAATTGAATGCCGTTTGTTGCATTGAAAAGAGAACTCATAGAGTAAGATTATTTATGTTAATACTTATTCATTGGACGTACAAAAAATCTTGTGAAAAATTTTAAAGTAGAGACTATGCTCAGAAAAGCATAATTTGTCACACAACCAAGAGGCGTGACCTTGGTGCAAAGACCACCAAGAGAAACATTGAAGTTAGAATGGACTCTCATTTGAAAAAAATATATTTGATTAGAGATCAACAACTCTTCCTCAGATTTATAGTGAACTCCTCGGCCTGTCTAAAAGAATGAATCAATTTGATTTTGATGGTCTAAAAGAGATGTTGCCAATGGAATAAGAGTTTAAGCCCCGAATAAGGCCAAATTGGCGTGTCTACAGCTTGCCTCACCTTGATGTCGGCTTTGCAAGTGAATGTTATGTAGTGAAGTGAAGTGAAAAGTAGAGGAATGTAGCGAAGCGAAATGAGTTGTAATGGAATGCAGTGGAGCGAAATAGCGATGGACTGAAAAGGTGGCATCATGGTGTAGATATAGACACGCTCAATGACCAAATACGGAAAAGAGAATCTCTTCATGTTCCTTGGATTACTACCACATCTCAACAAGACTTCTTACATCCAATTGGTATAAGATGTGCCACGGGCATGAGAGAAGAATAGCCAACCTCCAACGCGGTGGGGAGTCCTCGAATCATGGGTTTGTAGGTTCATCATTAGCCAGCAACCCGATCTTTGCGGTGTTCCTATACTGTGATGGGCTAAAGTTTAAAAAGGAAATTGTTTTGTAAAATAAAAGAATACCAATCGAGCATATTTATGCTCTCAGATTCGTTTATGTTTTTCAAGAAATATGATTTGATTTAGAATGGAATGATCTAATATTCCAATAGGCAAATGAGAAAGCTCAATCAATAGACCATGAGGATAATGGTGGTGCAAGAATGATGATCAAAATGGGTGCCCATAGTGGAATGAGGTGACTGCCATGGTGGGATGAATAGCATGAAGGGTGTTTTAGTGGCCATAATAGGAATAGAAATGAAAGATTTGGAGGCACAAGGTGATTACCGAACATGGTGTGATTAACAAACATGATGGGATTATCAAACATGGTGGGATTAGAAAACACGGTGGAATATTAGAAAGATCAGAATCGGGGTAAATGATGAGAGAGTGCACCCGGTGGGGATTTAGAGGAAGTGATGACCACAGAGAAATGCAGATATGATAAGCAACGATGCAATGAAACTAATGCAAAACTACATGATGCATGATGGGCTTAAAAAATAAAAACTTTACATAACAAACTAGTTGAAGATATAGATTGAACATCAGAGGTCAGTATACCCAAGCGGGAACCATCATCCCATGATATTTAATTTTATCTTATCAGTGAGCACAAAGAATGACTCGGCTGTCATGGATTATGATGAAGGAGATATCGGGCCTGGTCTTTTTTTGCACTCACGGTCTTCAACATCAATGCATAAATAAGTAGTAATGCACCTAATATATTCTAACAAGTAAAATGATAACAATGAGTTTGCGATGTGATGACATGCATTCTTACAAAAGGGTTCATGTGCCTTGATGAAGACACAAAGCAAAAATTCCTCGGCAAAGTAGAGGCCAAGGTAATGATGGCACCTCCTCCTGAGAATCCTCAGGGGAGGGAAGTGGCGAGTGCCACCTGTAAAAAGTTTCTCTGCAAAGTTAAAGTCGATGTTATGGTGACACCTCCTCCTAAGAATCCCCAAGGGAGGGAAGTGGCGAGCATTGCCTTGTTGTGTAGTTCTCCTTGTTTGTTCTTCATGCTTGAAACACTTAGAAAAATGAGATTAGAATACCAATATGGCTTATCCCCCTTGCAAGTTGCAGTTAAGGGGTATAGCCTTCTTAGGAGTGTAAAAATAAAGTAACAAATATGTAATGAAGAATTTGAAACATGAGAGATTGAAAGTAAATATGAATGTAAAGACGAAAATTCAAACCAAGCATGGTAATAATATTTTTTAAAAATTTTTGAAAATTTTTGTTTAATTTGAAAATAAGTTTTCTTTTTTTGAAAATATTCAATTTTTTTGTTTTTTTGAAAATATTCTCTTTTTGAGTTTTTTAAAATATATAAAAAATTTTTGGAGTTTCTTTTGAAAATATTCAACCTTTCATTTTGGAGTTTTTAAAAATATTCAACCTTTTTTAAGATTTTTTTTGAAAATATTTTTTGGGGATAAAAAAATCATTATTGACACAAGTTTTCATCACTTGGTTGTTTTTCTAGGTTTGTTGGTAGACATCATGTGCAAAATGGGGTTCCTTACCCAGAATCTTTCTAACCTTCAACCTTTGATCGGCTAGAGTTTAGCTTTGATTTGGTTGGTCCACCCACACCTTGGGGGGTTAAGAATGAAGAATTGATAAGGAAGTCCTTGATAAGCTTTGGAGATGTTGAGAGGAATTTCTCTACACACACCCAATTGCCCAATGGGGTTCGGCCTCTTCGGGTCTTTTCTTCTTTATTGACAAACCTATTTTTGTGGCACACATTCGAACAGGTGTTTTGACCTGTGGGGTCACATCTTTTGGTGTCTTTTTTCATTTTCTACGTTTTTGGGTACTCATTCAGACAGGCCCATATTTGTTTAAACCTGTGGGGTTCATTGCCCATCTTTTGGCACCCTTTTTCTATTTAAGAAGTTGGACCTTATGAGATGCCCTCCTTCTAGGGTGGCAAATTCTTTCGATACTATCCCCCTCTAGTCCTCTTTGCCTATCTTGGACCGAATAGAAGAGAATAGGGTGAGGGTTTTCCTTCCATCTCTAAGCCTTACCTAGCTTCTCTCAGGTGTCAAGTCATCTAGATTCTAGGATCGGGACGTGTTGTGTGTGGGGTGGTATCCACCCTCGACTCCTAGAGAACAACCACATGTGGACTCAAGTCATATTGGTAGTTCTCTCCATTTTTGAGGTAGATTACATTCCATAGGTGAATCAATTGAAAACATGCCTTGCAATGTAAAGAATTTGTTTAACAAAAACAAGGTAGCTACAAATATTGTCAATCATGAATTTCTCTCTATTAAAATTGTGAAGTTCAAAATCATTTCAAAAAATATTGCCTTGAGGATTACATAATGATGATGAATGCAACATAATACCTGAGAGAAGAAGAAGTTCATTGATGATGACGGCTTTGTTTGTGCTTACCTTGCCTTGCCTGCCATGCCATGCCTTCCCTTGCCCAACTACTTCCACTGTTGGTATGTTCCACATCGAATCAAAGAGTAAGAGTCATACAGTGAGGTGCAAGATGTAGTATATTTGATTTGGCATGGTAGAACTAGGATTGAGGACGTAGATGGCAAAGATTGTGGTATCACCCAGGAAATTTCTCTACCTTGGATTTTTTTTGTTAAAAGTAAAACTTGGAAAAAGAAAGAGAATTCAAAAAGGAAAGAAACATGTTTGAAAACAAAAGTGAGCTAAAGTGGACTCTTGGGCCGAAGAGTTGATAGTGGGCTTGAAAACCCGAGAAGGGTTGGAATCAAGGGGCACGTGGGCCCAAGAGTTGAATGCGGGACAAAGGGCCCAGTTGATGTTGATGGGCATGAGGGCCCAATTGGATGTGATGGGCTCGAAGGCACGATTGAAGGTTGAGCCTGAGGGACCCAACGAAAAGAGTGGGCACATGGACCCGATTGTGATTTCTGATAGGCTCGCTGGCACCATTGAAGAGTATAGGTGTGCAATCCCAAAGATGGAGAAGTGGGGGCACAGGGGCCCGATTTCGAAGAAGTATGGGCACGCGGGACCAATGGTGAAGAAATGGGGGCATACAGGCCCGAAGTTGAAGAAGTGTGGGCATGTGTACCCGAGGTTGATGGAAGGTGGGTACATGGGCCCGATTTAGAAGAAATTTGGGCACATGGGCCCGGATGCAGAAAAACATGGGCATGTGAGCCCAGTTGAGGTGAATTACGGGCACATGGGCCTGATTGAGGTGAATTGTGGGCATGTGGGCCCGATTTGGGCCCAATTTTAGAAAAATTAAGGGCACATGGGCCCGATTGAGGAGAATTATGGGCACGTGGGCCTGATGGAATGAAAGGGGCATGTAGGCCCAGTTGGGGAAAACAAGCACATGGGCCCAGTTGAAGGAAAGGGGCATGCAAGCCAGATTGATTAAAAGGGGCACGTGGGTCCGGTTGAAGAAAAGGGGCATAAGAGCCCGGTTGATGAAGAGGGGCACATGAACTTGGTTGGATAAAGGGGCACGCAGGCCCGGTTGATGGAAAGGGGCACGTGGGCCCAGTTGATGAAAAGGGGCACAAGAGCCTGATTGACGAAAAGGGCATAAGTGCCTGAAAATGGGGCATAAGTGCCCGAAAATGGGGCATAAGGACTCAATTGACTGGGATGGTGTCTTGGCCATGGCCATAAGATTGACAGATTTTGGACCTATGGGCCTGATTGATGGTTGTAAGAAGGATAAAGAAAGGGCAGTGGCCCTAAGATTGAGCAATTGTGGACCCATGGGCCCGATCGTTGATTTGGAGGAGAATAAAGAAAGGGTCGTGGCCCTATGATTGATTGATTGTGGGCCCATGGGCCAGATTATTGCTTAGAAGAAGAATGGGGTAAGGGTCATGGCCCTAAGATTGATGCTAAGGGATTTACTTGCCTAGCTGGAGGAGGTCCTAGTATCCCCTTGCTAAGGTCTGCATCTTCCTTCTGTAGGTTTATAGATTCCTTTTCCATTTCACTGACCAATTCGGTCTCCTTACTTCCTAGCTCAGGGGTCAATTCAATCTGACAAACTTCAGGGATCAATTCCAATGATGACGATAGTTGATCTATACCTGAAGAATCCTTGCTTAGTCCTTGACAATCAACAAAATTTATGATCTCCTCACCTAAGCTCCTTACAGTAGGCTCCTCCTCAGGTTGTTCTAGGGAAGAGGGCATGCCTAGTTTAGAGGATTCTAGAATGATAGAAGAGTTTGGTTCAACCTCCCCTACTGCATAACTTTGATCTTGAGAGAGAGAAAGGATATGTTGAGGAGTTGATTCCTCTGCCAGGGCAGGAGCACAAATGGTTGGAGTGATTGATTCTTCTGCCAAGGTCAAAGTGTCTGAATCTTCTACTATAGCAGGAGCAAGAATAGTAGGAGTGATGGATTCCTTTGTTGGGGCAAGAATAAAAGAAGAAATGATTGGTTGTTGTGCAACCAACTGAGGAGGATCCCTATGTGATGGGATTTGTTGAGAAGCCGGGGTTTGCTCCATCGGCTCAGGATGAATGATTGGCCGAGGGACCGTTGGTGAAGTGGGTTGAGGGGCCAAGGCTTGCATGGCTAGCCGAGGGGTTGTTGTTGGAATAGGCTGAGAAGCCAATGGTCGAATGATTGGCTGAGGGGACTTTGGAAATGTTGGTGGAGCCAATTTAGGTAATGACGTATTTGCACAAGTGACAAGAGGAACTTGATTGTGCACACTTAGTTGTGCCATTGGCAAGGGTTGCATGACCGGCTGAGGTTGTGGCATGGGTGGCCTAATCAACTGGCGTTGAGGAATCGGCCGATGAAGATGATTAGGATGGGATTGGGGAGGACTCCTAGGTTTATGCATAGCATCAATGCTCCTCTCAAGCCTGGCCTCAATTCATTAGAATATTGCATTAATTCCACATCTTCTTTTGCTTCCCCAATTATTGAATAACTTGGCCCATATCGTTGCAAGAATTTGGCCTTGACAATTTCGAAATCCCATATCCCTACTTCATTCAATGAAAAAAACCAATCAAGGGCAGCACCCTCTAAAGATCTCCTAAAAAGAAAGACAAGGGTCTTTCTATCATTCTGCCACCGAGAGATTTGCTCAGGAAATCATTGACATGGGTGAAGGGATCACCTGAGCCATTGTAGCGAAGGTAGGTTGGCATTTGTGATTGCACTACAAGAAATAGAGTTATTAGGGACGGTTTAATGGCGACGGCTTTACTAAGCCGTCTCTATAAGAGTTAATTGCGACGGCTTAAGCCGTCCCTATTAAAGCCGTCGACAAATACAAAGATATAAGCGACGGCTCTATGAGACCGTCGCAATATCGCTTATTAGGGACGGCCTAAGCCGTCGCTAAACCAGAAAATGCACCCGGAACACCCATCGGTCCGGGTTAATGGCGACGGCTACAAATAGCCGTCGCCAACTTAGTTATTAGCGACGGCTAGAAGCCGTCGCAATAAAATTTTTCGCCCGTTCAACGGTCGACAAATTTTTGCGACGGCCTGAGCCGTCGCCGTTGTACTTAAACGTACCAAATGCGACGGCTTCAGCCGTCCCCAATACATTAAGGGTTTACAAAACCCCGTCGGCACCTTCCCTCTTCCCCCCCACTTGCTCTCGACGCACCGCCGCCGCCCCGCTTGCTGTCGACGCACCGCCGCCGCCGCTGCGCCGCCGCTGCCGCCGCCGCTGCCGCCGCCGCTGCCGCCGCCGCCGCTGCGCGCGCCGCTGCCGCCGCCGCTGCGCCGCCGCTGCCGCTGCCGCCGCCGCCGCGCCGCCGCCGCCGCTGCCGCCGCCGCCGCGCGCCGCCGCCGCTGCGCTGCCGCCGCCGCGCCGCCGCGCGCTCCTTTCCTTGCGCCGCCGCCGCCGCCGCCCGCGTGCTGCCTCCTTGCGCCGCCGCCGCCGCCTTGTTGCGCCGCCGCCAGCGTGCCGGCGCCCTCCTCTCGCTACATCCGTCCGGCCATTATCCTCCAAGGTATATTTTAAGTGAAATTAGTTTATTCATTAGTTTCTATTTGAATTTTTTAAGTAGTCTTATGAAAAGTGGATGTTTATTGATAAATCTTTCATTTCATATCGGCTAGGGTTAGTTGTGTGGTCAATCATATCGAATGAAACCGGACCGAACTGTTTGAATCGAATTGTTTAAAACATTACATTATTATTAAGAAAAATAATATGTATATAGTTTGATTCGGTTTGATAAGTTATCTATTTGGTTTTTTGAACCAAATCGAACCGATAACTTTTTATCGATTTAGTTCGGTTCGGCACCTCCCCAAACCGAACCGAACCGGTAAACTAGTTGACCCAATTTGTCAAAATTTGACCCACTTTATTTACATATTATGTTACATTTAAATATATATATACATATATTACATCAATTGTAAATATATATTATTATAAATACATATTATGTTACATATTATTACGTAGTTGGATTTTTCTTTAACAAGAGTAGAAGATAAAAAATTTATAAGAATTTTTTAATGAAACTCAATGTCATTAATATGTTTATCTTATGACGGCTTTAATTCTTATTTCAGTAGTTTCAAACGACATTCTCGTTCGAGACTTTCTTCTCTTGGAGGTGGTTTGGTTTGTGTTTATTTTGTTTCGAGACTTTCTTATCTCATTGTTTATTTTTGTGCATATATATCTTTATTTATATTAACACATGACGATGAGCTTAGATAAGTCTTGGATAGATATTCCTAACATATTAAGTCCTAGGTATCTTCAAGGAGTAGAAGAATTTTTAGATTATGCTTACGATGAATGTAGGACTCGATTTAGACATGGATTAGACAAAACTTTGATTCAATGTCCATGTAGACGGTGTTGTAACACATTTACTTTAAAAAGAGATGTAGTTAAAGAACATCTAATATGTGATGGCATATGGTCCAATTATCGAACGTGGATAAGTCACGGAGAAATTGAACCTAGTTTAAGTATCGATAATGAAGTTCGATTAGATGAAGCACAACATGAGAATTTAAATGACGATGTAATAGAAATGCTTGAAGACATTCAAAATATTCAAGGACCATCTATTCATCATGAAGGTGAACCAAGTATAGAAACACACAAGCATTTCTTGCTATTAAGAGATGCAGAAACACCACTATATGAAGGATGCACGTAAATATCTAAGTTAAAATTTATTTTAATGTTGATTCGATTGAAGTCGGTAAATGGTTTGAGAGGAAAATGCATGAGTAGTATATTGTCTTTATTTAAGGATGTATTACCGAAGGATGCAAGTGTTCCTAACACTTGGTATGAACTTAAGAAGATTGTTAAGGACTTAGGACTTAGTTATGAAAAGATAGATGCATGTAAGAACGATTGTGTTCTCTTTTGGAAAGAGAATGCACATAGAATTAGTTGTCCACATTGTGAGTCTCCGAGATACAAAAATGATCAACAACATAAGAGTAAGAAGGTGGCATGGAAGATATTACACTACTTCCCTTTAAAAGATAGGTTGCAGCGTTTGTTTATATCAACAAACACTGCTAGGTGGATGTCATGGCATAGTGAGCAACGTTCGTATATATCGAGAGGTGAAATGCGTCATCCAGTAGATTACCCCGTTTGGAAAAGAGTGAATGAACTTTATCCGGATTTTGCATCAGAAAAACGCAACATTCGGCTTGGATTGGCCGCCGATGGTTTTAACCCATTTGGCAACATGTCTTCAAAGTATAGTGTGTGGCCTATAGTTACATTGGTTTATAACTTACCACCATGGATGTGTATGAAAGCGGCTAACACGATGATTTCATGTCTAATACCGGGTCCAAGAGCCCCGGGAAATGATATCGATGTATACTTACAGCCGTTGGTGGAAGAGTTAAGAAATTTGTGGGAGATCGGATTGGAGACATATGATGTTTTAGCGAAAAAGACTTTTCTATTGAGAGCTATATTGTTGGGTACCATAAACGATTTTCCTGGTTATGCCAACCTTTCCGGCTGGAGTACTAAGGGAAAATTAGCATGTCCGATATGTAATGAAGAAACAAATTCGGTTCGACTAGTTCATAGTCGAAAACAATGTTATTTAGGACATCGGCGATTCTTACCCATATCACATCGGTGGAGAAAGAATCATTACAGACATCTATTTGATGGTCGCCGGTGTGAGAGGGGTACACCAAAGATACTAACCGGACATGAGATGTGGAGACAACAACGGAGATTGACCCTGTAAGATTCGGAAAAACATTTAAGAAAGATTTGGAGAGCTTGAGAAAGAATTTGACAAAAAATAAGAACCGGAAGAAAAGAAGTATCTTCTTTGAAAGACTGCCATATTGGGCATCGCTGATTGTCCGACATCATTTAGACGTGATGCACATCGAGAAGAATGTGTGTGACAATATTTTAGATATGTTCAACCTATCCGGATCGGATAAAGACAACCTGAACTCTAGAAAAGACTTGGTAGAGTTAGGAATTCGTCAGTTACATCCACATGAGAGTTCATCTAGGTTTCCGGATGCTATCTATAAGCCGAGTAACGCACAAAGACTCGCATACTCGAATTTGTAAAGAGCATTCGAGTGCCGGATGGGTATTCATCAAATTTGAGTAGGTGCGTAGATCTAAGTAGTAGGATCATTAGTGGATTAAAAAGTCCTGATTGTCATGTAATGATGCAAGTGATTATTCCTCTTGCTTTTCAAGGGATCGTACCAAAGGACGTACTTAAGCCCATTGTAGAGTTATGTCAGTATTTTAAAGTAATTTGTGCTAAGGTTTTAGATACTAGTATTTTAAGGGATTGGGAATCAAAGATTGCAATCACAATGTGTAAGTTAGAGCAAATCTTTCCACCGTCATTTTTTGATATTATGGTTCACCTTGTTGTGCATTTGGCTTACGAAGCTAGGATATCCGGACCAGTTCAATACCGGTGGATGTATCCGATTGAAAGATATTTAAAGAGATTGAAAGATTATGTTGGCAACAAGGCGAGAGTTGAAGGTTCCATTGCCCAGGGCTATTTGGTAGAGGAGTGCACGCAGTTTATTTCTTTGTACATGCGACATGAAAATGAAGATGAGCGAGATCGGAACTACGATGGTGGTCCCTATGACGATGATCGTGAGCAGGGTTCAATGTTTAAGGCGGTTGGACGTCCGTTGAGATGCACTCGTCTACCTAGAATGTTGACGGAAAGAGAACAAGCTTTAATCCACTCATATGTGTTAAATCAAATTGAAGATATCGAGGATTTTCGTCAAAAATATAATGATGCTCTTATTAACGGAGGTAGGAATGAGTGTAGTTTTTCGGTTTGGTTTAGAGCACACGTTACGTAATTAAGGAACACAGGGTCTTCTAGATACAGTAGGGATCTAGAGATTTTATCACTTGGTCCATCCCGTTTTGCTTCTTCATTATCCGGGTATATTTGCAATGGGTTTAGATTTCGGACAATGAATTCGGATTCAACCAAGGCCACTCAACTATGTGGGGTCATTGTAACTTCGAACTTCCATCCGGTTGTGATGGATATTATGGACGAATTGTAGATATAGTAGAGGTATCGTTTGATAGGAATAGTCGTTTTGTATAGTATGAAAGTCAATGGTGGGATGTCTACAGTAAGGACGGAGGATTTAAGCTTAATGAGTATGGATGTATTTCATTGAATACACAAAGGCAATTGGGGACGGATGAACCGTTTGCACTTGCAAATCAAGTCGAACAAGTTTTTTATGTGGAAGACAATATGAGTAAGGGATGGATGATACCGGTGAAGTCACTTCCACGTAACTACTACAACTTATCGGAAGGAAGCGATGATGAAGTAGAACCATATCAAGATGAACTTGTGAGCGTACCCGTCGCATTTGGTGTAGCCGATGAAGATGTACAACTACAAACAACCTATCAGATAGAAGTGGAAATGTGATTGTCCGAAAAATAGCCGGTTAGCTTGGAAAATAGCATAACACCCCACCCCGAGGCCGGTTTGCCCAATCGAAGCCGGAATCCGGCTTGGATCGGGCAAACCGGCCGGTTAGCTTGGAAAAATGCATAACACCCCACCCCGAGGCCGGTTTGCCCGATCGAAGCCGGAATCCGGCTTCGATCGGGCAAACCGGCCGGTTAGCTTGGAAAAATGCATAACACCCCACCCCGAGGCCGGTTTGCCCGATCGAAGCCGGAATCCGGCTTGGATCGGGCAAACCGGCCGGTTAGCTTGGAAAAATAGCATAACACCCCACCCCGAGGCCGGTTTGCCCGATCGAAGCCGGAATCCGGCTTGGATCGGGCAAACCGGCCGGTTAGCTTGGAAAAATGCATAACACCCCACCCCGAGGCCGGTTTGCCCGATCGAAGCCGGAATCCGGCTTGGATCGGGCAAACCGGCCGGTTAGCTTGGAAAAATGCATAACACCCCACCCCGAGGCCGGTTTGCCCGATCGAACCCGGAATCCGGCTTGGATCGGGCAAACCGGCCGGTTAGCTTGGAAAAATGCATAACACCCCACCCCGAGGCCGGTTTGCCCGATCGAAGCCGGAATCCGGCTTGGATCGGGCAAACCGGCCGGTTAGCTTGGAAAAATGCATAACACCCCACCCCGAGGCCGGTTTGCCCGATCGAAGCCGGAATCCGGCTTGGATCGGGCAAACCGGCCGGTTAGCTTGGAAAAATGCATAACACCCCACCCCCCGGGCGGTTTGCCCGATCGAAGCCGGAATCCGGCTTGGATCGGGCAAACCGGCCGGTTAGCTTGGAAAAATGCATAACACCCCACCCCGAGGCCGGTTTGCCCGATCGAAGCCGGAATCCGGCTTGGATCGGGCAAACCGGCCGGTTAGCTTGGAAAAATGCATAACACCCCACCCCGAGGCCGGTTTGCCCGATCGAAGCCGGAATCCGGCTTGGATCGGGCAAACCGGCCGGTTAGCTTGGAAAAATGCATAACACCCCACCCCGAGGCCGGTTTGCCCGATCCAAGCCGGATTCCGGCTTGGATCGGGCAAACCGGCCGGTTAGCTTGGAAAAATGCATAACACCCCACCCCGAGGCCGGTTTGCCCGATCGAAGCCGGAATCCGGCTTGGATCGGGCAAACCGGCCGGTTAGCTTGGAAAAATGTATAACACACCACACCGAGGCCGGATTGCAATTTTAAAGATTATATTGCAGATGAAGAAATTTAGCAAGAGTCGACGTACATCGAGGAGTGGGACAGCCGGTGGATCCACCGATCAGGCCGGTGGTTCTCAGGGCCCATCTCAACCTACCCAGGATGCGATGCCATCAGGTGGACCATCCCGGGCGGTTGACACTCGCCCTACTACGGCGACGCCCCCTACGATCGTCCATCTTCTTCCGCCTCCGGTAAATATCAATTTTTTATATTTTGTAGATTTATAAATATCAATTTTTAAATGTGTTAAAATTTTTGGCATGCGGCTACGGTTGCTAGACGTGGGAGAGGTCCCGCAAAGGCGTATAATGTGCGGACATTAGCGCACGGGGAGACATTGAACGTCCGCGTCATTGGAGGATCGGGTGTAGGCCCGAATGGCCGAGAGTTCACCTCATATCTTGGAGTTTGCAACAGGTACATTGCAACTTATGGCAACGAGGATTACATGACCCTTCCGGATGACAAGAAGGAGGCGATATTTAGAGACCTCGAGGTAAATAAAAGTACTTGAGCTTATTTGTTTTTTTTCACTTTAAAATTACTAATCTATGTATTTTTCCCGTAGCAACATTTTACATTTGAGCGGTCACCATCCATAGATGCGGAAATTTTAAGGCATATGGGAGAGATGCAAAGAAAACAAAGGGGTCATCTTAAGAAGAAGGTAAAAATTTCATATTTATTTTTTTAGTAAACGATTATGTACTGTAACTAATACAATTTTGGCGTACAGTATTTTACAGGACGCTCACAGGAGGAGGCACTTGTCGTTGTGCCTCCACAATGCGATCCGGACCGGTGGCGTCATATGTGTGAGATATGGCGAGAGGGACGACAATAAGGTAAATAATTTATTTAATTTAAAAGTAATCCACATTTGATAACTCATTTTATTAGCTTGTCTTAACAAAATTAATGTGTTATGAACTTGTTTGTAGGCACTTAGCCAAAGAAATAAAACAAACGGGGCTAATTTGAGCATGCCTTATAGGCGAGGTAGAACCAACATTCATCACCGTAGATTGATTTTGTAAGTTTATAATTTTTTTTATTATTTACTATTGTATATCTCGATAATAGTACTAATGTGTTCATAATGTTTTCTCTTAACAGACAAACAAAGAAGGGCGTCGTCCTACCCGTCCAGAGGTCTTCGAGATGACCCAAACGAAAGAGGCAGAGGATGGATCCCTCGTATGGTGCAACGAGGAAAGTCATCAAGTTATGGTACGCAATATGTTTGTTTGTATCAACATTTGACAATTTTTATTTCATATAACAACTGACTTTATATTTACATTATATAGGATGAGATGCGCCAGTTGATGAATGCCCCCGGTCGAGAGGAATCGGATGCTCGGAATTCCGAGTAGCCATTCTCTCGCCGAGGATGCATTTATCACCGTGTTCGGCAGAGACGGGCCGGGACGGATCCGATGTGGGGGAGAGGACGGACCCGCAACACCTGGTATGGTGTATGCGGTGGAGGTGCGAGTACCTCTGCGGGTCCGGGCTACCGGCGGTTGGTGGACAAAGTCGATGCTCAAGCTACACAAATCGAGAAACAAAACTCGATGATCGACTCGCTCCAACAACAATCGGACGCCCAACGTCAACAGTTTCAAGAGTCGATGACACGGCTAACACAAGAAATGTTAGCCCAATTAAACAGTAGGCTCCCACCTGCAGATCCGTCTAGTTCGAGGCCAACCCAACGCTATAGAGGCGCACGGGGGGACGAGGAGGAGGAGGATGATGACGAGGACGCAGAAGACGATGAGCGTTCTTTTGGGGAGGATGAGTGAGAGAGTTTACTCTCTATTTTATTATTTCTTTGTATTTGAGATAGTCGTTGTGTAATGATACGTTTTATAAATATGAATTTTTCTTATTAAAGAATGTCAGTGTTTATTATGTATGAATGAATGTTAATGGCTTTGATCGGGCAAACCGACAAATTATTTGTGTATACAGGTCTTGCTACGAGAATACAATTGATTGCAATGAAAATTTTTTTTTAAAAACTGTAAGTTATTTGCGACGGCTCCTAACAGCCGTCCCTAAACTTATTTTAAGTGACGGCTATTAATGTAATAGCGACGGCTCTTAGCCGTCGCAAAACCAGAAAATGCACCCCCGCGGGTGTCGCCGGGGCTGTAAATTGGGTATTAGCGACGGCTCTCAGCCGTCGCAAAACCAGAAAATGCACCCCGCGGGGGTATTGGCGACGGCCCTAAGCCGTCGCAAAACCAGAAAATGCACCCCCGCGGGTGTCGCCGGGGCTGTAAATTGAGTATTAGCGACGGCTCTCAGCCGTCGCAAAACCAGAAAATGCACCCCGCGGGGATATTAGCGACGGCCCTAAGCCGTCGCAAAACCAGAAAATGCACCCCGGCGAGTGTCGCCGGGGCTGTAAATTGGGTATTAGCGACGGCGATAAGCCGTCGCTAATGTCTATTACGGGTTTAAATTTATTTGCGACGGCTTAGTGCCGTCGCGAAAAACTTTATGAGGGACGGTTTCAGCCGTCGCTAATAACTTAATTGCGACGGCTTTGGTGGTCGCAAATAATACTAAAAGCGACGGCTTATATTGAGCCGTCGCCATTAAAATTGGCGACGGGCTTATTTGCGACAGTATTGCGACGGCGGAAGAGCCGTCGCTATTGCCTTATGGCGACGGCTTTTGTATTTTTAGCGACGGCGGTAAGCCGTCGCTAATGACTTTAATTCCTGTAGTGTTGGGAGATGTAGATAGTATAGAGGGGAAATTTAAGGGTTTCCTGATCCTTGGCAACAGGTGGGGAGGAAGTCACCAGGGGGTGTGCATGTGGCACTCGGATGGGAGGGGCTGGGTTGGTGTGTGAGCTAAAGAATGACCCACAATGGGGTGAGTAGATGAAGTAGCATGGCAGGACTGCCCAGGTGGGGTTATGGTAAGAGGTTGAACTGCCAATTGGGGACGTGAGGCAGCTCGGTTGACTTTGGCTGGACCATGATTGACAAGTGTCTTTCCCTTTGCTAGGGATTGGACAATTGAGAAGGATTTAGGATCAAGGTGGAGAGATAGACCCTAAAGGAGTTGCTCCATGCTGAGCGGAGTAAGCTGATGAGTGGGATCTTGAATTTCGGGTTCCCTGATGGAATTAACATGGCCCCCTAGTTGGACCATGGGTTGCTGTAGCATGTAGTGACCCGTCTTGTATTAGTCCAGCATCCCGACGTGTCTTTCAGACCTTATCATCATGGGCATCCTGTCGATCTTTCTTCAAAGATGGTTAAAAAAAGAAGGGCAAGTCAAGTACACAATTAAATATTTTTTGTTATGTTTTGTTTTGTTTGATTTTTTTCGTTTCAATTTTTTTGTTTGGAAAACAAGTTGAAAAAAAATTAAAGAGGTTTTTGTTTTGTTTTTTTAGGTGTTTTGCAAGAAGAAATTTTTTGTTGTTTTTAATTTTTGGTGAGCGAGCAAGTTATGCAAACAAGATTTTAAAATGACTACTTGACAATATTTGGGTTCAATCCTTAGATTAGATAGATTGTTAGCAATTTTTCACTCAAATTGGTATGGATCCTATTGATTCAATCTTCAAGAACTAAGGTTGTCACTCAATCACCACGAGTAGGTACTTGGGTTCTTCGGGTTTTGGGAAAGTGGTACAACCGGCCCAATCGTGTGAAGAGGAATACTCCATGTATGGGACTTACGGAGGTCTTGATGGAAACCACCAAATCAACTAGGAAGGAATATCCTAGAAGAGAGGTAAGAATCCACCAAGAAGGTGTTTGGAGGGTGAGGGTGTGTTGGGAGAGAGAGCCCCCGCCTCGAATGCCCTACGGATCGGAGCAAGTCCGGTACCCGATGCAAAAGCTAATGCAAAAATAAAAATAGAGGGTAGGAGGAGAAGAAGCAATCAATATGCAAACATGAAATGAATGAAAGCTAATAAATCAAGCAAGTGAATGCAATCAAGACAAGCAACGATAAAATAAAACAAGTAACAAGCAACTAGCAACTAAAAGGTGGTTCACGAGGGAACCGGCTTATAATGGAGTGTCCAAGTGGGGACAAATTTGAAATGAAGGTAAAAGAATGGTCCACGTGGATACCGATTTGAAAATAAAGTGGCTCATGCGGGAGCCGGGTTTTGGCAAGGTAGGTGGTTCATGCGGGAACCGGTTTTTGAAGGAAAAGGGGTGGCTCACGCTGGAACCAGTTTGTTTGATTGGAAACGAGAAAAGAGGGCAACGTGGGGCCAATTTAAAATGGTGCAAAAGGGTGGTCCACGTGGGGACCGAACTGAAAGTAGGTTGGTTCATGCGGGAACCGGTTTAGAAAAGGGGTTGGTTCACGCAGGAACCGGTTTTAGTGAAGAAAGGGGTGGTTCACACGGGAACCGATGTAGAAGGTGACAAAATGAAAAGAGTGCACATGGGGCCAATCTGAAGATATTATAAAGAGGTTGTCCATGCAGGGACCGATTTGAAAATAAGTTGGTTCACGCGGGAACCAAGTTGGAAAAGAAAGGTGGTTCACGCGGGAACCAGTTTATAAGACGAAAAGAGTGGTTCACATGGGAACCAGGTTGAAATTAAAGACAAGTAAGTCAAGTTCACATGGGGGACAATCTTAAAAAAAGAGTAAACAGCAAGTTTAAAAGTAAATTGACATGGAAAAGGTAAAGGACAAGCCGGTTCGCACGGGAACCAAATTGGAAAACAACTAGTTGCACAGATCAATTAAGCTAGCATGGTTGAAGACATTGGTTGTCTCACCGTGGTCACCAAAAAGCTGTCAACTCCAAAAACGGGTTATGGATTGGTACCTCAAGAGACGATGAAACGTGGAATACGGGAAAAGGGGGAGTGAATCATAAAATACTCGGAAAGTGGTAAAAAGTCCTCACCTCAGTCCCACACTCACATTGATCCCCGAACTTTCATCTCACGGCGTCGCTCGAGCACCGGATATGGTTCGGGTCATGTGGGAGGAGACTGAGGAATAGAATGACTTAGAAAATAAAAGAGGTGGTCGCCAGGAGCCGCGGGCTCCGCTTTATGGAATGTAAATCAAGAGATGAGTTGAATTGTGTGTACCTTAGCGCGGGAGATGATATGTTGGTTAAACCTTCTTCCTCGTGGGCCAGCTGATGAGGGAGAGTCCAACCGATGCTAGCTTGATCAATCTGTGCAACTGGATGCACGCCCTTGGTGCAGAAATATTCATGGACAAACGGCAAGTCAGAATCGAATGCCGTTAGTTGCAAATGAAAGAGGACGCAGAGAGGAACAACTCCTATGTTGAAGACTTTTGCAGCAGGAGCCCTAGATTTCTACAGAAGCTGATGAATTCAGTTGATGCAAAACTCATAGATCGGGCTTCTCCTTTGCCTCAGGATCGATCTCTCAACGTCAGATCACCTTTGGACGTTGGGACGGCTTTGGGAGAGAGTTTGGATGACCTCAGGATGAGCTAGGCACGGGGGATTAGCCTTGTTTCATTGAGAATGGCCCTCAATTTACAGAGTAGAAAAACTGGTGCAAAACATGGAAACTGGACTGACCGCGCCCCTGAATTTCAAAGGAGATGAGGGCACGCAGGGTGCGCCCTCGACCTGATGGTGCGTAGGGCGCGCCCTCACCTTGGGGGCGCGGTCTATGCACCCCCCAGTTTCAAAGAAACTGGGGGTGCGTTACACGTCTTATTGTTAAAATTCATCGGAATCTTCCAAAAATTGCTAAAAATCCGACTTGACAAATGTAACACGCCCCTGACCTGGGGGCATGGTACAAATAATCGAAAATTAACGGTGGTAACCTTCTAAAAATATGGTTTAGAAGGTGTAAATCGGGGCAATTTTTGATTTTCGGAAACTGACCGTGCCCCCGCATTTCAAAGGAAGCGGGGGCGTGTAGGGTGTGCCCCCAACTTAAGGGTGCTCAAAGCGCGCCCTCCCCTTTCAAGGGGAGAGGGGGCGCGGTACACTCTCTCTCCTTTGCGTGTGTTCCGTGAGCTATAACTTGCAAACGAGATGTCTGATTCCGCTTCTGTTTGTTGCGTTTGAAAGAGGGCCTTAAGCTGCACCTCCTCATATTAGTAAACCAGCTAGCATTACTCCCGAGACGTTCACACAGGGCTTTGACTACCAGTTTACCGTTTCGTGAAAAGCAAAAAACCACAGTGGAGATCTGGAAGGGCACGGTTCCGATCGAGAAATCTCTGGTCAACTCGGGATGACTTAAAATGATGACCGAACAAGTCTGGAACGGTCAGAAAACCCGAAATCATCAAAAAATCTGAGATTAACCTGATATACGTAAACTGAAACTAAGTAAAACTGTAAAACCATGAAATCGACCGAAAGGCCTAACGCGTGGTCCAGGATAGCCGTGTTAGTAAAGATTGAAAAAGCAGTAACGAAAGCCGTCATTGACCGATGACTATTTAAATGACTTCTCGGAAATCGTAAATATTACAGAACACATGTAGGACTCCCAAGACCTTTAATTAAGGACTATTCAAGGTCGGTCATCAAGCAAGCTTCGTGTTTTCAAGGTTCACATGCGGCTCTCACCTGAAGGTTACGACATTATTCCGAAAATCATCGGTCCATTCCCAACTCACAAGGGGCTCCACCAACGTCTTTAGCTCATCTCCATGAGGTAATCCGTATCAAATAATGGTGAAATAAAAGATATCGCCTATGGAATAAGAGTCTGGGGCTCTGAATCAGGTCAATTTGGCGTGTCTACACTGGGCGGCATACCCGACTAGTCTTCCACAAGGCAACTGCTGAAATCGCCTCCTCCTCATCATCCACAGAGCCAAGTTGCCTATCCTTAATGGGTGGCAGGTAGGATAGCTTGGGAAACTCATACCGAGGCAAGGTGATCTGAGAGTGGTAGTGGTGGACGTTGTACAGCACGAAGGCCTAGTGGCCAAGCGGATATCCACGCCAGGCACAAAGCACACCTGAAAGTCCTTCTACATTAAAGTAGTAGAAGAGTGCAGGAAGCCAGAACGGATCATAGAGGTAAAGTGAGCATGCCACTCCGACCTCATCTTCACCAATGCACACCTGTTAGCAACTCTCTCGCCAGAGCTGAATGCAGCAGAATATAGGAACAAGGGGCTACGGCGGAAGTGCTGTGACTTGTTAGTCACTTCATCAGTTGGATAAAATTTGAAGTGGAGATTAGCCCAACAAGCCAGTAGAAGAGAACTATCAAAAGAAGGATGGCTTACGCAAGCTGCAGGCAATCCATAGTATAAAAAGCCTAGAACCGAAGGCCCCAGCCGTGCGCCGCTCCAAATGTTGCTGATGCACGAGAGTTGATCATGCTCTAGGAAGCCATCCTCTGCAGGGAACAAGAACACCACGGCAAGACATGCCACAAAACCCTTTGCGCCACGCAAAATCCGGTCCTCGTCCAGACTAGGAGCCATAAGAAGAGAAACCGTCCAGGCCACCAACTTGGGAATGTCGATTTGCTTGCCGGCCAACAAGGAGCTGATTTGTTGAGCCTCGATGAAATCCTGCAGGAACTCCAGGCAAGAGAGTGGTATAGAAGGGATAAACATACCCTCAATTTCCCCATTTTGAGTCTAGGAAAGGCCAAGAAGGAGCTCCGCCTCTTCAAGAAGAACCATGCACTCAAAGTTGTTGAACATGAACATGAGAGTGTTGGGGTGCCACAACTCAACGAGAGCTCCGATCAAGCCAAAAAGTCAAGGGAGTAGCCTGAATATTGCTTGGCATAGATCAAGAGCCCAATCAAGCCCCAATCCCGAAGAGTCGCTCTAATCGACAAACTGAGGACATCAAGCAAGCTGGTAAGCCAAGGAGGAGAGCAATACTAGCAAGGTCCCAAGAAATTTGGGTAATCCTACACCCAAATAGGTGGTAAGAGAGAATTCCTTAAGAAAAAGAAAAGAAAAAGTGGTGGAAAGCTAAAATTGGTAGCAAACTTACCAAATTTGCTCTGTTTGTGGCCTTCAAATGACCTGGGATGCTTGAGATACCCCAAACCAAGCCAACATGCTATTTCTTCAAAGGAAGAGCCATACAAGGTCTTGGTAGGACATTTTGGTTGTCCTGTGGAGGTTTATACAGGGCAAATTGGTCTCAGTTTGAACCAAATCTGGATACAGTCAAATTATGAAACTGGGGCCGAACGTGCCCCTAAGTTGGGGGCACGGTGGCCGCACCCCCAACCCTAGGGCGCGTAGGACGCGCCCTCGGTTCGGGGGCACATTCAGTCAAATTCTTAGAAAAATCACCAAAAATTACAAAAAATAGAAGAAATCATAAAAATTTGGAAAAAATTGTTAAATGAAATCTTTTCATGTTTTATTTTAGTGAGGTCGAATGGACATCTTTGTTCATTAGGGACTAACATTTTGATGAATGATAGGAATTGCTCACGGAAATGGAAGAATGAACATGGGAAACCCCCATAGCTTATCGGCTAACATATAAGTCGTTAGTCATGTATTATTATTTTATGCATTATTTTTGAAGACCATGAATGTGGAGAAGACTTGACCTGAGATCCCCATCATCAAAATCTATGATGGTCAGGTCATCTTTCGTGATCAAGGATAAGCCAAAAGTTGTGCTGTGAGGGACGATGGTTCCCGAATGGGTATCTTGATCTCATAGACAATCTATATCTTCAATGAATTGTTAAACAGGTCTTGTTTTTGTTTTCTTAAGCCCAGTATGCATCATGTAGCATTAGTTACATTGCATTTTTCTTTATGATTACATACATCCATTCATGATCTTCAACTTCCGTCAAGATATCTCTGAACCCTACCAGGGATATTCTCCCATCGTAAACCCCGATTACGATTTTCTAATATCCCACTGTGTTTTATAATCCCACCGTGTTTGATAATTCCACTGTGTTTGTTAATCCCTCCGGGTTCGGTAATCACCTTCTGCCTCCAAATCTTTCATTTCCATCCCCATTATGGCCACTACAACACCCTTCTTGCTATTCATCCCACTGTGGTAGTCCATTCGTCCTGCCAAGGGCCAACTATTTGATCAGAACCTACATTGCCATTATCTTCACGGTCTAAGCTTCAACATTTGCTTTTTGGAATTCGAGATCATTCCATTCTAAATTGAATCTTGTCTTTTGAAAAGCCAAAATGAATCTGAGAGAATGAATGTGCTCAATTGGTATTTTTTTACTTTCTAAAACAAATCTCTTTTTAAATTTTAACCCATCACAGTACAGGAACACCACAAGGATCAGGTTACAGGCTGATGATGAATCTATGAACCCATGTCTCGGGGACTCCCCACAGCGTTGGGGGTTGGCTATTCTTCTCTCGTGCCTGTGGCACATCTCTTACCAATCGACCCTAGAATAACTTGATGAAACATGGCATTTATCTAAGACACTTAAGGAGATTCGCTTTGTCGAATCTAGTTGTTCAGCGTGTCTATATCTACACCTTGATGCCACCTTTTCAGTCCATTGCCATTTCGCTTCACTATATTTCACTATGATCCATCTCTCTTCACTACGTTTCCTCTATGTTTCAATCTGCTCCACTACATGCCATTCCATTGCAAAGCCGAGATCAAGACGAGGCAAGTTGTAGACATGCCAATTTGGCATAATTCGAAGCCCCAAACTCCTATTCCATGTGAGATACCCATTATTTGACCATTATATGATCTGGATCACCTTGTGGAGATAAGCTAAGGACGTTGATGAAGACCCCCATAAGTTGGGAATGAACCGATGATTTCCAAAGTAATGCCATAACTTTCAAATGAGAGCCGCACGTTAATCGTGAAAACATGAAACCTACTCAATGATTGACCATGAATGTTCCATAATTGATGGTCTCGGATGTACTGTGTGAGTTCCGCAACATTCAGGGTTTTCGACAAGTCATTTCGGTAGGCGTTGGTCTATAATGGCTTTTTGTTATGACTTTTTGATCCGTGTTGACATGACTGTCTCGAACCACATGTTAGGCCTTTTCGGTCATCACCAGGACTTTTCGGGTCATCCAAGTTGATCGTAGCTATACATTGTCATCAACTAGGCCACATGGCCGTTTTGGTCAATTTTAGGGTTTCCCGGGTATTCCCAATTTTTCTGACGATCGTCTTACGTTTACGGGGTTAATCTTGTATTTTTTGATATTTTAAGTTTTTTGATCACACCGGACTTGATCGGTTATCATTTTAAGCCATAACGAGTTGACCCAAGAATCCTTGACCGAAACCATGCCTTTTCAAATTACTGCCCCAGATTTTGGCTTTCTATGGAAGGGTAAACTGGTAGTCAAAGCCCGTGTGAACATCTTAGAAGTCATGCCAGATGGTTTACTGACTTGAGAAGATGTGGTTGAAGGCCCTCTTTCCATTGTATCAAACAGGAGCCGAATCGAACATCCCGTTTGCAAGTTACAGCTCGCGAAACACGTGCATAGTAGAGAGAGTGTACCACACTGTTGCCCTCTTGAAAAGAGAGAGTGTACTGACTGAGGGCGCGGTCGATTTTGGAAACTGTATATCACTCCTATTAGCACCTTCTAAATTGGTTTTTAAGAAGTTTTCCATGTTAAAAATTGTTTATTTTGACTACACCTTCGAGTCGGGGTGCGTTCATCTTATCAACCAAATTTTTTAGCAATTTTTGGAAGTTTTTACATTTTTTTTGAAATAAAATGTCAAACATGCCCCTGAGGTGGGGGCATCCTGACCATGCCCTCAGGGTGAGGGCACAGTCTCCGTGCCCTCAGGTTGAGGCTGCGGCCTGCGTGCCCTCAACCCGAGGGCGCGGTCGGCCAGTTTTTCTAATTTGCACCGGTTTCCATCCTCTATAATTATCGGGCTATTCCTAATGACCCAGGGTTACCACCCATGCTCTAGCTCATCCCAAGGACATCCAAGCTCCCTCCCAAGGCCATCCTGACATTTAAATCTGATCCGACGTCGAGGGATCAATCTCAAATTGAAGAAGAAGGCCCGATCCATGCACTCTACATCACCGAGCTTCATCGGCTTCTACATAAAATTTTTGGCTTCTGCTGTGAAAGTTGTCAACATAAGAATTGTTTCTCTCCTAGTTCTCTTTCATTTTCAATCAGCATAACTCAATTCATATTTTCCGTATGTCCTTGGTGATTGCAGTGCCGAGGGCATACATCCAGGTTCTATTTCCTATATCTGTTCACTTCTAGATTTTCTACAGGCATGTATGGATGGATTCCAGAGAAGTCATAAATAAGATATACCTTCCTCTCTGAGTTATCCACCCATAGAAACAAATGTAACTCAATTCTGACATCGGGGTCATCCATATAATTTTTTGCACCAAAGTCTTAGCAGAAGGGTGCAAGGCTACCTGAACCAGCTAGTTTCATTCATCTAGGCTTCAACTCAAGCTGTTTCATCCCATAAGTTTTTATAAAATCAATTAATTTACTTGTTATAATGTATTTTGGTTAGTTTTTATCAATATATGTAACCAAAAATAAAAAAAGGTGTTAAGACTTACCCCGAATCCAGTGAGTCAGAACCTGATTGCTTCTTTCTCATCTCCTTTCCTACAGTTTCTACACATCTCCCAAGTCTAATCAAACCCTTTACTGTTTTTATTGTTCTATGTTGCATAAATTGATCAAGCTAGCACCAGTTGGACTCTCCCTCATCGGTCGACCGACGAGGAAAAAGGTTGAACTCACACATCATTTCCAACTCTAAGGTACACACGATCAACTCAATCTTGTTTTTTATTCCATAAAGCAGAGCTTACGCCTCCTGGCAACCACAATCTCTTTATTCATATTCTAAGTCATTCTACTCCTCCCCCTCCTCCCACATGATCCGAACCATCTCTGGTGCTCAAGCGACGCCGTGAGATGAAAGTTCGAGGATCAATGTGAGTGTGGGACCGAGGTGAGGATTTTACTGCTTTCTGAGTATTTTTCAATTCGCTCCCTTTCCCCTATTCTATCATCACCTTTTCTTGAGGTGCCAATCTAAAACCTATTTTTGAAGTTGACATCAAACTCCTCAAATCATCTTATCTTTATCCAGGTGTCCGGAGATCATCTCGAAGTGAAGAGAAGCCGATCTATGCTCTGATGTGCGGCTTCGCTGATCATAGGCTTACACAGATCTCCTTGATCATTTTATGGCCAGGCTTTCTTTAGAATAAGTGTGCTTCATAAAGATATCTTTAAACTTCAACAAACAGAGATTGATTCTGACATCGTCTCAACTCGTGGTGGCTTCTACACTGGTGTTGCATAGACAGATCCAAAGTCTTATATTTTAAGTCATTGTTTATCAGTCAATTTCAGTAGATTTCATGGTAGATTCAGACTATACATACTTCATAAAAAAATTTCCTTGGTGAATCCTCTTTTATTTACAAAAAGAATCATTCAATTTTAATATTTTTGGTGCCCATAGCACGTCCTACATCGACCTTGCGCCGGTTGTTTCCAGAACTTCACTATCTGAGATCTCCAAATTATTAGGTAAATTCAGATCATTTATTATAAAATTCAATCCAAAGTGTCTTCATCGTAAATAATTCATTTCAATTTTTATCTATTTTACAATAGACAGGATTCCATTTTGATTTATAGATTGTCCATGGTGATTGTTTCAACAAAGTCGCGCAAGCTATAACTGTTTCCACTTTCTGTCCAATTACATAATTTCTACAGGGCTGTAGAAACTAATGGAAAAGAAGTTATCAACACATAAACTCTTCCTATCCAAGTCCTCTGTCCATTACAACAAACGTCACATGCTTCTCACATTGGTGCTTTCCACTGCGATCTCTACATCAAAGCCGCACAATTTACATTAAATCTATCCAACTCGGTTGCCACTTTGCCTGGGTTGTGTTATCTTTAATCACTCTTATTCTCTTTTATAACTCTTCATTCATATCATTTAGTTCATATTTAAGCATCATTTTTATTTAGTTTTACATTATTTCATACATCATAAAAAACCAAAAAAAAGGGTTAAGGCTAACCCCGAATCTGGTGAGTTTGTTTCCAATTGCCTTTTATGTTATTATTTTTACGTTACTACACTTCACTCAATTCTAATCCTTCTTTCACTTGTCTTCTTGTCTTCTTTGTTTACTAGTTGCATAGGTACATCAAGCTAGCATTGGTTGGAGACTCTTCTTCATCAGCTGGCTGAAGAAGAAGAAGGTTGAACCCACACACACTCTTTCCTGTGCTAAGGTACACACGGTCAAATATCTCTCTTATTTCATTTAAATTAGAACCCATGGTTCCTAGAGACCACATCCTCCAACTTCTTTATGCATTAAGTTTTTTATTCCATCCTCACTTTCCTCCCACTTGACCCGAACAGTCTCTCTAGTGCTCAAGCGATGTCGGGAGATGAAAGCTCACTGATAGTGTGTGGGAATGAGGTGAGAGTAGTTTTCCATGTTTTTATTTCATCTTTCTCATCCTCTTTCTTGAGGTGGCAATCCAAATAACGACAAACCCATTTTCAGAGTCGACAATGGGCTTCAACAAATTTTTATGAGTATTTTTTGGCCAGGAACCTTTCATAAGAAGTGCTCCTCAGTTACCTTTCATCTCCAACAAACCAAGATCAATTTCAACATCTCATCGGCTTGTGGCACCTCCTACACCGGCGCTGTACATATGGATCCATAGTGTACCTTTTTTTGCCATCTCATTGTCAATCAATTTCCATACACCTTTTAGTGGATTAAGCTTATACCATTTTTATAAAAAATGTACCCCAGTGAGGTATATTTCATTACCAATAAGAATAATTTATTTTTAACATTTATGGTGCCTGTAGCACATCCTGCATCGACATCATGCCAAGGGTACCCAGATCTTCACCTTCCAACATCAAACTTATCAGATAAATTTAGACCTCTTCTCAAACAATTCAATCAAATTTCTCTTGATATTAAATCGCTCTCGATGAGGTTTATTTATTTTTAAATAAATGGTAGCTCATTCAAACTTTTGGGTTGTCTATGGTGATCATTTCAACAAGGTAGCACAATCTAGTTATGCTTCCAGTTCAGACATATTTGGAGATGTAGTCAATAAAAAAACTCTTGCACACTATGCTTTCTATCCTTAGCAACAAACTACACTTCATTCTAACATCAAAGCTGTCTATTGTGGTCTCTGCATAAGAGTCACACTAGCATAAAAAGAATATGTCTAACCCAGTTGCCACTTTGCCCGAGTTGCATTATCATTAATCACCCATATTGTTTTTGTTACTTTTAATTCGCATCATTTATATTCATATTTTAGCATCATATTGCATCATCTCATATATCATAAAAGAATCAAAATAGGGGTTAGGGCTAATCTCAAAATCAGTGAGTTTGTTTCCAATTACCATTTTTTATGCCACTTTCTTTATAGTTTCTATACTTCACTCAGTTCTAATCCTTCTTTCACTTATTTTTCTTGTCTTCTCATCTTCTAGTTGCATATGTACATTAAGCAAGCAATGGTTAAGGACTCTTCTTCTTCAGCCAGCCAAAGAAGGAGAAGGTTGAACCCAAGCACCCATTTTTCACACTAAGGTACACACAGTCATCCTTTACTTAATCTGCATTCTATTTAATTTAAAGCAGAGCCCGTGGCTCGTGGAGACCACTCTTCTTCATATCTACCTCTACTTGATGTCCTTTTATATTTCTAATTCCTTTTAGTTTTTATTTTCTTCATTCTCTTCTCACACAACCTAAATTGTCTTTCTGGTGCTCAAGCGATGCCGAGGGATGAAAGTTGGGGATCAATGTGAGTGTGAGACCAAGGTGAGAGTTTTCCCTTTCCCTCACCCTTCTAAGGTGCCGACTAGGACCCACTTTTCGAGTTAATAATTTATTGGTGATTGTCCACATCGAAAGACACAATGGGGCTCTCCTTTCTAGAGAAGTTCATGAATCCGGATCGCCACCTCAAGAGGGGATGAGAAAGAAAGGAAGAAAACACAGAAATCAACTCATCCTAGGTCCCACACTCACATTGATCCCTGAACCTTTATCCCTTGGCGTCGCTCGATCACCAAAGAGACGGTTCAAGTCATGTTAGAGGAGGATGAGAAGAAGAAAATTAAGACATATGTGGTCCTATGAACCGTGGGTTCTGATTTATGAAGTAAAAATGACCGTGTACCATAGCAGGAAGAGTGCGGATCAAAGCTTCTCCTTCTTTGGCCGGCCGATGAAGAAGAGTTCTCAATGCATTAGTGCTTGATTTCTTGTGCAACTTGACAAACAAATATAATAAAATATAATTAGAACAAAACAAAGTGGAGTATGTGTTAAGAAAATAACATGAAACACACAACTGAAAGGAAACTGACCGAATTCCTGTTATCTCTAACCCCTTTTATTAATTTTTTATTAATAGACTAAAACTAATGCAAAAAAATGTGAAAAAAGTATAGGAGGATGGAGAATCACGAAGCAAAGATATAGGAAAAAGAATAGAAAGATTCTGACAGGAATAGAGATAGATATGGCCAAATCTGCATTGTCACTAAACCTGAGCAGTAGCCCATGATCTGCCAGGTGCAACTTTGCTTTTGTTCTCACCACGACCAACCCTAACCTCAGAATCATGTGTTGTTGATCGCAAACTGAAGAAGACTTGAAGAGAAAGAACATTGATGTAGAGAGATCAAGCAGCAAATGTCCACACACTGCTGTAGAAGCTGAAGAAGAGAGACCTGGCAGATCACTTGTAGACCAGTCTTCCTCTCTATAGAACCGACTTCTCTCTCTATAAAAACTTGAAATTATCTCTCTAAAAATCACAAAATTGATGCACGAGGGAAATTGGACATCTTGAGATGCCCGGGGGGGTCATGAACCAGCCTCTGGAATGACCAGATTTGGTCCCAATTTATAGGATAACAACCATCGTGATCTTGGCTAAAAATCAAGCACCTTGTGCCCTGGTCCTGGGTGCATCCAATACCCCCTAGGAAGTTGGTCTGATCCAACCAACAAATTCGATCCGATCCAGTGAGAGATAGAGTCCTCATCATAAACCGGTTACCTCATGCCCCTGATCGGGGGCACATGGCCAAGTGCCTCAGGGTGAGGGTGCATGGCCCCGTGCCCTGGATCCCGGGCCCAGGGACAGGGGGCATGAAACTGATTCTACATGTCTTTCTTCCGGAAGCCATTGTGGACACTCCCGCACTTGAAATTCGACGTTATTTGTTGCATTGAAAAGATAATAGGCCGAAGAAGCTTTCTACAGCAACGAATCAGATATAACACTTTTCAAAACTTCAGAATTTTATTTGGAACTTAGGACAATGAACAGAAGATTCGATACTGATCGAAATGATTTCGACAGCCAACCGGAAATACATCATATGAAACAAAACATGTCCAGAGTGTGAATCTGATAATAACCTTCCATGCATGATTATTAGGCATTGGTCATTCAGCCAATTTTCGTGTTTACATGATTTATGTGTGGCTTTCCCTCGAAAATTCTGGCTTTGTGCGAAAAACTCTTGAAAACAATTGATTTCATTCAGCAAAGATCCAAATCAACATTAAAAGGACCCGACGTCATTCTGAGATCAATCACATGTGTTACTTTATAAAACATGAGTTTTATGCTTTGAATTAGGCACATTTGGCGTGTCTATAGCTTGCCTCACCTTGATGTCGGCTTTGTAAAGGAATGGCATGTAATGAAGCGAAGTGATTCGGAGTGAACTGTAATGGAATGCAAGTGAGAGTAGATGAATGTAGAGGAATGGAATGGTGATGGACTGAAAAGGTGGTATCAAGGTGTAGATATAGACACACTTATCTTCCCAATCCAGTAAAATGAATCCCGCTAAGTATTCTATATCACTTTCATGTTCCATCAAATCCTCATATAATTGATTGGTAAAAGATAGGCCATTGGCACAAAATATGAAAAATAAAAAGATAAAGAAGGTAACCAACCCTCAGTGCGGTGAGGAGCCCTCAAATTAGTAGGTTCATCATCAGCCAGCAACCCAAACTTTGTGATGTTCTTGTATTGTGATGGGCTAAAGTTTGAAAGAAAATTTTGATTTAAAAATGAAAAGAATACCAATCCATCATATTTGGAATCTAAAGTTTATTTAAGTTTCACCAAAATACTCTGTTTAAAAAAAATTATGAGTTGAATAACCTTAAGTTCTAAAAGGGTTCATTTGAGCTTAACAAAATTGCTTGGGTATCGTGAAAACCGTGAATCATGCTCTGGTAGAAAACCAAGTATTTGAAAAACGATAACACAAGCTTAAGCCATAGTGGGATTGAAAGATAATGGTGGGACTAACATAGATTGATGGGAAAAAAGAAATAATGGCATGGCAAACATGACACGGTGGGATAAAATAAAAGACACAGTGAGATAAAATAAAAGACACGGTGGGATAACATAAAGGACACGGTGGGATAACATAAAAGACATGGTGGGATAAAAATAAAGGACATGGTGGGATAAAAGAGTAAAACATGATGGGACAACATTGGTAATGATGAAGAATAAAAAGGAGATGGATATGAAAACATAGAAAGTTATGTAGAAAATAGTTGAAGATATAGATTGCCTATTGGAGGTCAAGACACCTGATTAGGAACCATCGTCCCTCCAATGTTCAATTTTGGCTTATCCGTGAGTGTGAAGAAATGACCATGCTATCATAGATTTTGTTGAAGGGGATCTTCGGGCCTAGTCATCTTCACTCTCAAGGTCTTCAACATCAATGCATATAATACATATTAAATAAACGTAACATAACTAGGTGACAGATGGCAGGAATGATGTGAAGTAAGAATATGATAGATGCAAGTGATGATGTTAGGATGAGAATGTAAATCTAAGTGAAGTCTTTAGGCATGGTCTATCAACTTGCATCGACTACCTGGTTAATCAGCATCTCTGGTCCATCCATGTCTTTCCTTTTAACAGAATACAACACCATGATAATATTCAGCTGGGTGGCACTTCCTCTCTTTTCGCCACAGGGTTGGCATGACGTTCCTTTGTGAATATTGTTCTCACAAATTCACCTATTGGGACTTAAAAGGTTGCCTACACATTTCTGATTAGTACCCAACAAACGAAATTGTTATATGAAGCATATTTTTCTTAAAATGATCAACTAAAGTTTTCACTATTAGAACCATCATTTGGAGGTCAAAACAATATTTTTATGGGGGTCCTTTAGCATCATTTTCAACATTATGAACAAATTTTTATTTTTTTGAGATTTTTTTGAATTTTTTGTCTATGTGCCCCCGATCAGGGGCATGTGCCCATGTGCCCTAAGGATAGGGCACCTGGCCATGTGCCTCCAGATGAGGGCACATGTGGCCCAGGCCATTTTTTTCTTTTGCAAAATAAAAAATGTATGTGATGGCCTTTCTCTTTTGCTTCTTTCTGTCCTACAAATACCTAATAAAGATGATTAAATTTTCATCATTACTCATCCCTTTGCCTGTTTATTGTTTGCCTTAATTTTGAGTCAAATGGAGGAGCCTTCTTAACAAAGTGAAATAAAATAAATGACTGAAATGAAATGGGGGTAAGAGTTGAGAGAACATACCTGCTGTGGTGAGAATATTTCCCGCTTACATTGAAATGCCTAAAACACTTGATAATAAGGGATTAGATCTTCACCACAACTCATCCCCTTTGCCTACTATGGTCAACTTTTGACTTAGGTCAAAGGGAAGAGCCTTCTTAACAAGGTAATTAAAGCAAAAAATGGACTTGCAATGTAGGAATGGAAATATGTATGACAGAAAAATAAATATGGATGCAACTAAGGCATTGATTATGACTAAGGTAAAAAAATGCATTTTTTTAGTTTTCTTGGAAATATTCAAATTTTTAAAATTTTAAAAGAGACAAATCTTTTTGGACTTTTAAAATATTCATTTTTTTGGATTTTTGAAATATGCAAAATATTTTAGATTTTTGGAATATTCAATTTTTTATTTTTGAAATATGCACTTTTTATATTTTTGAAATATTCAAAATATTTTTGATTTTTAAAATATGCAAATTCTTTTAGATTTTTGAAATATTCATTTTTTTATTTTTAAAATATGCATTTATTTATATTTTTGAAATATTCAAAATATTTTTAGATTTTTGAAATATGCATTTTTTTAAAAATATTCAATTTTTTTAGATTTTTAAAATACGTATTTTTTATATATTTTTTAAATATTCAAATTTTTTATGGAGAAAATGCTAGTACTTGAGACAGCTCATCGGTCTTTGATGTTTGTCAAGACTCAAGTGGTAGATACCATGTGCAAAATAAAGTTCCCAACTTAGAATCCTTCTAACCTTCTTCCTCTGATCGGCTTGGGTTCCACCTAGATTTTGTCAGTTTACCCTACCGTAGGGGTTTAACGAGGATGTGTATAGAGGAAGTCATTGATATGGTTTGGGGATGTTGAGAGGGATTTCTCTACTCACACTCAAATTGCCTATTGGGGTTCGACCTCTTTGGGTATTTCCTTTTTTTTTTTGCTCTTTTCTATGTGGCAATATTTGGACAGGTTTTTGACCCGTGGGGACATTGCCCATCTTTTAGTGTCATTTGCCTAGACTATCATTCTGGGTACTCATTCAAACAGGTTGACAATTTTTTTTCTAACCTGAGGGGTTCATTGCCCATCTTTTGGCACCCTTTTGCATCCTCCAAGATGGCCTCCTACTAGGGTGGCAAGTTTTTTTGATACTACCCCTCTCTAATCTCCTCTCCCTATCTTGGACCGAGTAGAAGGGAACATGGTAAGGGTACTCCTTCCGTTTCTAGATTTCTGCCTTGCCTTTCGCAAGTGTCGTATTGTCTGAATTCTAGGATCGGGAGGTGTTGTGTGTAGTATGGTACCTACCCTTAACTTCTCACGAACAACCTAAGATCAATGACTTGAGATTATACCAGTGGTTTCTCCATTTTTATGAAAAATACTTTGTAAGGTACACTCCATTCCAAGGATGACTTAATTTTTCTCCATTTGCATTAGTTAACTCATATGCATTGCCTGGATACTTTTTAGTGATTACAAAAGGCCCTTCCCAGTTAGGTTGCAATTTGGAGCGGGGACCCCCGACTTAACAAAAATTCTTTTAATGATCATCTCACCGATATCGAATTTTCTTTCAACCACCCTCTTTTGATAAAATCTTTTAAGTCTATTTTGATAAGTTTGGGCATGCTTGGCGGCGGCTAGCCTGCTTTCATCTAAGAGTTCAAGCTATGCAAGGAGAGATTATGGTCTCTCATCAACATGAATATCCATGTCGAGTTGAACTCGGAGAGAAGGAAGTAATATTTTGTGGGGGACCATTGCTTTCATCCCATATGCCAAAGCATACGGGGTTTGTCCAGTGGGAGTCCTTATAAAAGTACGATAAGCCCATAGAGCATCTATAAGCTTATCAGGCCAATCAGCAAGCTTGCTAGACGTACAAGATTTCTTGTTGATTTTAATTAAGGTTTTGTTGGTGGCTTCTGCTTGACCATTGCCTTGAGGATAGGATGGTGATGAATGATGTAATGAAATGAGATACCTGTTGCAAAGATCACATAGATCTTGAGAGAGAAATTACGACCCATTATCGGTAACGATGTCGCTGGGGATCCCAAACCTTGCAATGACGTTGTGCTTGATGAAGGAGCAAACTATTGATTCTTTAATCACCACGAACGCTTCCGCTTCAGCCCACTTTGTGAAGTACTCCATCACCGTCAGAATGAATGATTTTGAGTGCATTTTGGAGTTGAGGTCACTAATGGGCCAATGATATCGAAAGCCCATATGGAAAAAGGCCATGGGGCATGGATTGGATGAAGGGAAGATGCAAGAGAATGAATCTTGTCGGCATGGAGTTGGCATGAATGACAGTGCCAGACGATATGGAGCAGTCTTCTTCTAGAGTTGAACAATAATACCTTTGTCAAATAATTTTCTTAATAAGGACTTGGGCATTCACATGACCGCCACAAACTCCAGAATGTGCTTCCTTTAGCACCAACTCGGCTTCTTGTTCATCAAGACATCTGAGTAAGATTCCACTTAGATTCCTCTTGGAGAGCACTTCTCCTAAGATTGTATACCTCTGGGATACTCTTCTGATTGCCTTCTTTTGCTTGGTGGTTGATCCAGGTGGATATGATTGATCTTGGCGATACCTCACAATCTCATTATACCAAGGTCTCTCATCTTCGTCTAATTCCTCTAACTCAATTAAGGAGATTTCTTCTTTGTGTTTTAAGCATTATTTTCTGTTGAACCTCTTCTTAACCTTTAGAAAGCATCAATCCTCAATTACTGAAATTGACCTCTTACAGATGTGGATAGTCCACACTTTCTTGCCTAGCGAGACAGATAGAGATGAAGCTAGTGAAGCTAAGGCATCGGCAAAGACATTATGAGAATGGGGGACATGGACAAAGGTGAGTTTGAAGAATAGCTTGATGTAGCAGGTGGTTAGCTCCTGGTTGGGTTTGAGGTTTGGATGGAAAGTTCTCTATTTGCATAGGACTTGGCGTAGGATCAATTGACTATCACCTATCACCCTCAGTTACGTGGCACCATGGAAGTAAGTAGCCTCCAACCTGGCCAGCAAGGCTTCATACTCAGCTATGTTGTTTGTTGCTTGACAGTCGAGCTGAAAAGCCTGTGGAATGGTGACACCTTCAGGTGATATAAGGACAATACCATCCCTCTACCATGAGAGTTTAGAGCCCCGTCAAAATATAATGTCCAAAGATTGAAAGATCGGACTGACATTAGGTCGTCATCCAGGAACTCTAACCTGACTAGGTCAAAGATGGGTATGGGATGATGGGCAAGGTATTCAGCAATAGCATAGCCCTTGATTACCTTCTGCAGAACATAGGTGATATCAAATTGGGACAAGAAACTCTAACATCGCCCAAACCGATCAACCAAAACTTTCTTCTCTAACAGAAACTTAATGGGATTGATACGAGTAATGAGCTTGACTTGGTGAGCAAAAAAATAGTGCTTGAATTTATGAACTACCCAAACAAGAGCAGCACAAGTCTTTTCTACCACAGTGTACTTCATTTTACAAAGATCAAACATCTTGGACAAGTAGTAAGTAGCTCGTTCTTTCCCTTCTTCGTCAACTTGTGCAAGGACTGCCCCAAGAGAGTTCTCAAGAACTGAAATGTAGAGGACCAAGGGCTTGTTAGAAATTGGTGTTCTAAGTACAGGGGGACTTGTCAGGTATGTTTTCAACCCATCAAATGACTCCTGGCACTTTGAATACCATTTAAACTCGGCCCCCGGCTTAGTTAACTCATAGAAAGGTTTACACCTTTGGGAATGTTGTGAGATAAACCAGCGGACAAATTGTAGCCTCCCAATCAATCCTCGAGGCTCCTTCATATTCTTTAAGGGAGGCATACAATGATTGCTTTGGCCTTGTTTAGGTCGATCTCTATGCCCCTTTTGCTTACTATGAACCCTAGTAGCTTTCATGATGAAACTCCAAACGTACACTTCTTAGGGTTCATTTTTAGCTTGTATTCTCTAGCTTGTTGCAAAACTTTCCTTAGCACTTCAGAATGATCTTCCCGACTCTTGGACTTGATAACCAAATCGTTCACATACACCTCTACAAGGGTGTGCATTATGTCATAAAAGATTGCCATCATAGCCCTCTAATACGTAGCACCAGCATTCTTTAACCCAAAGGGCATGACAACATAGTAATATGTTCCCCAAGGTGTAGTGAATGAGGTCTTCTCTTGGTCCTCCTCGGCTAACCGATCTGATTATATCCAAAATAACCATCCATGTATGAAAGCATTTCAAATCTAGCTGTGTTATCAACCAAAACATCGATATGTGGGAAAGGAAAATCATCCTTAGGGCATGCTCGGTTTAAGTCCCTGATGTCTATGCAAATCCAAACCCGCCCATCCTTCTTCATTACAGGGACTATGTTAGCTATCCATTGCAGATATAGGACAACTTTAATAAATTTTGCTTGGTGTAGTTTGTCATCCTCTTCTTTCATTTTGAGTGCAATATCAAGGTGGAATCTCCTGAGCTTTTGTTTAACTGGGGTAGTTCCTGGTTTCAAGGTTAATCTATGTTCAACCAATGAATTATCTAGTCCTGGCATATCATTATATGTCCATGCAAACGTGTCCTTGTATTCTTCCAAAACATTGATCAAACATTGTTCTTCTAAGGGAGTGAGGTTTGCACTGATGAGAATAGTCTTAGGATCTTCCAGGGTTCCTAAATTCAATTCCATGGTTGGTTCATTCCCTGTGGCTGATGGTTCTTCAAATCTTCTAAGTCCATATTCATACGCATCAGCCAGGTCCTCGATTTCCTCCTCAGATTCAGGATCCTTCTCTGATACTACCTCATATACTCCCAAAGTAAGATCTATGTTATGCTCATCCTCATATCTGATTTCATCCAGCTGGATGGTATTCTCTAAAAAGTTTGGCAGCCATGCACACTCTATGCATTTTTGTGCCAATTGTTGCATATTTCTACTTGGAACTCGTTTACCTCTGACTTTCCTATTTCCTATCCTAACTTGTCCTACTAAAGACAAAGCTAGAAAGGTGGAATTTATAGTGAAGGGAGGATCGAGTAAATCGATCAATGATTCAAAAGAGAGGGATCCCTGATTGGGAGCACCCTCTAGGATAAGTAGAGACGTCTCCTCGATGGAAATGTGAGTTTCAGAGAAGACGTATTTTTTCTAGATTTTCAAGTAAGAAGATAGACTGAGCATGAGTGACTCGAGGCTTGCTAGAAGCTGATGGAATTAATAGAGAGAAAAATTTAAGAATAAAGAGGAAAAAGGGGCTCGTGGGCTCAATGGTAACAGAAAATGGGCACATGGGCCCAAAACAGATGAAAAAAGTGAACGGGTACGTTGACCTAATTTTGGGAATGGATGGGCATATGAGCCCATGCTGAGAAGAGCCCCTAGTTTTGAAGTTGATGAGGGAAGTAAATAGGCAAGCAGGCCCAATGAGAATAGAAGGTTGAAGAGGGCACAAGGGCCCATAGTGAGTTGTCAGTTTGGTGGAAGAGAGTGGACTTGGAAGCCCAACCAATAGATCTAGAAATAATGGCATGAGGTTTAAACATAGGATTGTTGTATTTGGGCCTCATGGAATAGTTTTGACTTGATTGGTAGCTTGCCCAATAGGATGATCCAAGATTGGTCTTCCCTTGAGTGGTTCTTAGTGCTCTTCCCCACTTGAGAACAAACAAGTCAAAGATAAACATAGATCTTCCAAGTCTTCTTCTTCCTCTAGAGCCTTCCTTCTCTTGACAACTATAGTGGAACTCTTGTCATCTTCAGCCATCATCATGGTCTCCCCTTTGATAAAGATTGTGTGGAGTACCATGGCATATCCTAGCTGGAAGACCCTCCTTGGGATGGAATCCTCTTCGTATCCTAACCCCGACCTATGTTGCCTTTTTATAGATTCAATCGGCTGAGTGATCCCTTGAAGATCCTTGCCCAAACCTTTTCCAGGATGATAGCCTAATTTCATAATCATCTGCCATCCCACTGTGTCTAGTAAAGAGGTGGCCATGCATCTAACTTCTGGCAACTCTCCCACTGAGATCTGGGGTTGCATTGACAGTCCTAGGGGGAAAAAAGTATTGTTTAGCTCATCCCTTACGGGCATGCTGGTTACCTTGACAACTTGTCCATTAGGAAAATTTTATGCATTGATGATTTGTTGAAGCCACAACTCCTATTGCTTCCAAGTATGGCCTCCCACGTATAGACTGAAAAGTTGGATCCAGTTCCGAGATATGAAAATTGGTTGTGACCGTACATGGTCCAAGTTTAACCTATAGAGTGACCACCCCATGTGTAGACTTCTTAGAGTTGTCATAGGCTATCACCAAGGCACAAGATGGCTTGATTTCTTGTTCAGAAATGCTACACAACTGCTAAGTTTTTGGTGGCATAATGTTGATGGAAGCTCGAGTGTCAACCAAACATGATTTCACTTCAATATTACAGATGATAATAGCCACATGTAAGGCATATCTCCTGACCTCTGGATCTGCTAATTCCTCCGGAGAGAAAATGAGTGTTGGATGCTCACTTATAGGGTCTAACACTATAGTGATCTTAGGTGGGAGATTTTCATTCACCATAACTATTTGCAAATACTGTTATAAAATTTTATGGTAATCAACTCGAGTATGGAGATGCGGGCTGGTGTCTTATCCAAATGTTTCAACAAATCATAGGCTGTGCCCGATAAGGGTTCTTCCACTTGTTCTTCATCCACTGGACCCTGTAGTTGAGTCCCGGCTTGATTAAAGTGCCGCTGGAACATCCTCCTACTCCGAAACACCGGGGCTATTCGGTGGTTGGGTAGAGGTGATGGGTTAACTAGGGTAGGATGTGGTGGAACAGACGGTGTAGGTGCAGGTATGTAGGTAATCGGATTGGTGGATCCAGGATGATTGGTTTTGTGGGTAGAGGGGTAGCATTTGGTGGTGGTAGTGATGGTGATGGTGGTGGCCTTATAAGAAGAGGCCAGGGTGTAGGAGTGGTGGTAGGTTGTTGGGTTGGTGGTGTGATAGGTTGGGGTTTTAGGGTGACAGAGTTTTTAGGTTGGGGGCTCAGGTTTGGTGGTGATTGTGGTGGCCGTATTAGCAAGGGCCGGTGTGTAGCAATGGTTGAGGGAGGTGTAGTCAAGGCAGGGGCTGGCCTAGTGACGAGTCAGCGAGAAGAAGTGGTGGCCAGTGGATGGGTTATTGAGCTTGGTGCTAGTTGTGGAGTAGATGGTGCACGTATTATCTATCTAGTGGGGTTCCTTGCAGGAGGCCTAGCTATGTTGACTGGCATCGTTGCATTGTGGTTTTCTAGTTACCAACCTTGAGCACGACTGGAATCTTCCTAGATAAAGGAGTGTACTAGACCAATTCCTGGGTTTGAATGTGCTGGTCTCAGTGTCGGAGCGGGACCATGTAATGGGAGCAAATTCTGAAAATCCCCAAGCCAGGTTGTTGTTGAGTTTGAGCCGGTGGACGCTATCACTGCTACTATCTAGCGTTCATTGCTTGTATGCATTCCCTCATTTGAGCCCAATCAATGCTGCCTTGGTCATTCAAATCGTAGATGTAATCTTTGAATTGAAAACAGACTTCTACAATGTGACCAGGGTACTAGTGGTAAGCACAGTATTGGGACATATCTGCATTTGCTAGCCAAACATCTCTTTATTTGGGCAATTCCAATTGTTTCTTCGCCATAAGTACATTGAAGATGTCGGTCAAGGAGTAAGGGAGTTGTTAGTAATTCTCTCTCCTAGGACCTCCCCTTCGTGGTGCCTGATTGGATGGTGGCGGTGCCCTATTGTAGGTAGGTTGACGAGGTTGCTGGGGTTGTGCACTTGGTTGAGGTAGTTGTTGTAGTTGTCGTGGTTGTTGTGGCCTAACCTATTGTTGAGGGAGGTGGTAGGAAAGGTTCTGCGGTGGGTTCTTAAACTGGTTTTGACAGTTCCCTCCCTGGTTCCACACAATGTTTATAGCTTCATTGTTGACTACTCCCTTTGTTGTAGGCCCAGCTGGTGCAGAGGGGGTCTTCCTGATGTTCCTAGGTTTGGGATCAAATGGATTTATCATTGTGGCATCTTTGATGTCGGCTTACAAGTATCAGTCACTGTTATAAAGTTCATTCATGGTGGTAGGATGGTGCATAATCATGACATTCCTCAGGGTAGGTGTAGTGTTTCTAGTGAGCATCTTTACTTGTTCCCCTTCTGAAATAACATCTATTAGTTTCTCTGCTATTCCCCTCCAACGATCAACAAACTTTATGAAGTCCTCTCTGAGCTTCTTCTTCTCAACAATTAAATCTGTAATTGAACATGATGGTGCCACCCGGTCTCTATATCTTTGCAAAAATTTGGTCTTGAAAATATCAAAATCTCCGGCCTCAAAGGAATCGAGCGAGTAGAACCATTCCAGTGTAGAACCCTCCAGTGATCGACGAAATAAGAAAGCAAGAACTCTTCGATCATTTTTCCAAAATGAGGACTCGTTGAGAAAATCTTTTATATGGATAAAAGGATTGCCAGTACCATTGTAATAGCGATAAACTGGTAGTTAAGAAGGTGGCAGATGAAGAACTAGCAAAGAAGAAATAGAGACTTCGAGAGTTGACTTGGAGTCCAAGTGACATCTCAGCGCTTCATAACGTTTATTAATTTGGGTGAGCTGGTCCATGATTCCCTAGGTGAGAGCAGGTTCATGGTTTACTAGTGGGGGTATGTGGTTATTATATGCGTGATTTTGGAATTGAGGAGCATGATTTGGCAAATTCTCTGAAGATTGTCCCATGACTTGGTGGCCCAAGGAAGCAACATGGTTGAAATAAGGTGGCTGGTCAAATGATGGTTGAACCACAGATGGTTGAGCTAATGATGGTTGAATCACAGATTGTTGAACAAGAGGTGGTTGAACAAAGGATGATTGAATGACTGGTGGTCGAACTATAGGACAAGGAGATGAGGCAACTTGATTGGCTTCAACCTGATCAAAGGCAATTTTGCCCTTCACCATGGATTGTATACAAGAATAGGTTTCTGGGTCAGTATAAAGAGATAACTCCTTAAAGAGTTATTCAACATCATGGGGAGCAGATGGTTGAGAGACCTCTTGTGCTTTTGACTCAAATAAGGGATTAACATGACCGTCCGGCAGAATTGGTTGGTGACCCATCTCGTGCTATTAACGTTCATCGTGTTCCACCATTTCAACGTGCCTTCCAGACCTTAATTGCATTGTCGCCTTTCAACTTCAAGGAGAGGGTAAAACAAACGAGTTGGCAAAACAAACAAAGAACTTTTTTCTAGTTTTTAGTATCTTGCCAAAATGTTGTCATTTTGAATTTTTGTTTGACAAACAAGTGATACAAAGTCTTCAAAACAAGATTACACAATGATTTTGATTAAACCTTAGGTTTATGGATTTGTTAAGAATTTCTCTCTCAACAAATGGGTTAGGATCCTAACTCCAATCTACAATGACCTAGGTTTCACACAATCTCACCACGTGTAGGTAACATAGGATGCTTCGGTTTTTGGGGAGTGGTACAATAAACTCGATCATGAAGATAAATACTCCACATATGAGGAATTATGGAGGCCTTGATGAAAGCCAACCAAGTCAACTAGGAAGGAATATCCTAGAAAAGAGGTCAAAATCCACCAAGAGGGTGTTTTGGATGGGAGGGGTAAATGGGAGAGTGAGCTCCCGCCTCAAAAGAAAAAAAAATTAAAAGGAGGTAGAGAGAAAAATCATAGAATGCAATCAAGTAATAAAGCAAGTAATAAGCAAAACATAAACTTAAATAAACAAGCAATCACAAAAGACAAGTAACTAGAAACTAGAATCTAGACTTTGTTTCACATGGGAGCTAAATGGAGGTAGTAAAAAGTGATGAAAGAAGCGGGTTCAGATCTGATAGCCAAGAAAAAGGGGTGGTCCACGTGGGGACCGATGTAAGAATAAGCTGGTTCACGTGGGAACCGGGATAAAAGTGAAGGTGGTTCACACAGAAACCGGTTTTGGGCAGCAAAGGGGTGGTTCACGCGGGAACCGGTTTAAATGATTAAAGAGGGCCACGTGGGGAAAATTAAAGGTTAATAAGGATTTTATCCAAGTGGGGATAGATATGAAGAAAAGTGGTTTGGTTCATGTGGGAACCGAATTAAAGAAAGAGATTGGTTCACAAGGGAACCGGTTTAAAAGAAAAAAGGGGTGGTTCACGTAGGAACCGGTTTAAATGGCAACAAGAAATAATAGAGGGTCACATGGTGACCAATTTGAGGGTGATAACCTGCAGAAAATATGGAAAAAAAACCTTATTTGAATGGCTTAAAATAAATGTTGGTTCACATGGGAACCGATTTGTAGAAGAGAGTTAGTTCGCGCGGGTACCGATTTTAAAAGCAAAGGTGGGTTCACATAGGAACCGGATGAAATAAAATGACATAAATTAAATGAGGTAATTGAAACTTCATATCTGATGAAATATGGGTGAAATCAGAAATTTTGAGGTGGCATGAAATTAATAAAGGTGGAAAGAAGGAAAGGCTCACGTGGGAACCGGTCTAGAACTAGAACTAGTTGCAAGAAAACACTAAGCTCCAAAGGTTAAAGGCATTGCTTGTCCCACCGTGGTCACCACAAAGTTGTCAACTCTGAAAGACACAATGGGGCTCTCTTTTTTAGAGAAGTCCATGAATCTGGATTGCCACCTCAAGAGGGGATGAGAAAGAAAGAAAGAAAACATGGAAAGCAACTCATCCTAGGTCCCACACTCACATTGATCCCCGAACTTTCATCCCTTGGCGTTGCTCAATCACCAAAGAGATGGTTCTGGTCACGTAGGAGGAGGATGAAAAGAATAAAATTAAGACATATGTGGTTGACAAGAATCGCTGGTTTTGATTTTTGAAGTAAAAATGACCGTTTGTACCTTAGCAGGAAGAGTGCTAGTCAAAGCTTCGCCTTCTTCGGCCGACCGATGAAGAAGAGTCCTCAACGCATGGGTGCTTAATTTTCTGTGCAACTAGACAAACAAATAGATGAAAAGATAATTAAAACTAAAAAAGTAGAGTATGTGTGAAGAAAATAACATGAAACACACGACTGAAAGGAAACTGACCGAGGCACATGTTCCCCCGGGATGGGCACATCCAATCCACCCTACAAAGTTGGTCTGATCCAGCCGAAAAATTCTATCTGATCCGGTCAAAGGTAGAGTCCTGGTCAAAAATTGGTTACCTCATGCCCCCGATCGGGGGCACATGGCCATGTGCCTCAGGGTGAGGGTGCTTGGCCACGTGCCCTAGATCCAGGGCACATGTGCCCAGGGACTAGGGCACATGGGACTGATTACGTGCATCTTTCTTCTAGAAGCCGTTGTGGACACTCCCGCACTCAGAATTCGATGTCGTTTATTGCGTTGAAAAGATAACAAGATGAAGAAGCTTTCTACCAATGGATCAGCTATAAATCTCTCCAAAATGTTAGAATTTTATTTAGAATTTAGGATAGTGAATGAAAGATTTAATACTGATTGAAATGATTCCAACGGCCAACCGGAAAGACATGGTATAAAACAAAACTTGTCTAGAGTGTGAATCTAACCATAACCTTAAATGCATGATCATTAGGCATTGGTCATTCAGCCAATTTGCATGTTTACACAATTTACGTGTGGCTTTCACTTGGAAATTATGGCTTTGTTTGAAAAATACCAGAAAACGTCCAATTTCATTTGGTAAAGTTCCAAATCAACATTAAAAGGACATGACATAATTCTAAGATCAATTACATGTGTTACCCTATAAAACATGAGTTTTATGCTCTGAATTAGGCACATTTGGCGTGTCTACAGTGACCATGATGGGACAACCATTGTCTTTAACCATTCTTGCTTGATGTTCTAGTGCAGCTACTCTCTTTTTCAAATTGGTTCCTGTGCGAACAACCCTTTGGTTGCTAGTTACTAGTCATTTGCTTTCTTGCATGATTGCTTGTCCTACTTGCATATCTCATTCACATACTAGATTTGCTTGATTGGCCGCTATCATTTCATGCTTTCATAAATTTATTGCTCCTCCTCTGCCTCATTCCCTTCATTTTTATTTTTGCATTAGATTTGCATTGGGTACCAGACTTGTTCTAATCCATAGGGCATTCGAGGCAGGGGCTCTCTCTCCCAACACACCTTCACCTTTCAAACACCTTCTTGGTGGATTCTGACCTCTCTTCTGAGATATTTCTTTCTAGTGACTTGGTTTGTATCCATCAAGGCCTCTGTAAGTCCCCATCTATGAAGTATTCCTCTTTATATGATTGGGTTGTTTGTCTCATTCATCCCAAAACCCAAAGAATCCAAGTACCTATTTGTGGTGAGATTGTGAGAACCTTAGGTCTTTAGAGATTAGAGCAATAGGAATCAAGCTCATTGGAGTTGAGTGAACAATTGCTAACAATCACCTAATCTATGTTTTGAAAAAAATTATTTCATAATCATTCAGTAGTCTTTGCATAACTTATTTGTCAAACCAAAATTCAAAACAACAAAAAAATAGAAAACACCAAAATAACAAAAGGGACTTCTTTGCTTTAATTTGTGTCCAACTTGTTTGTCTACAAAAAGTAAAATAAGAATCTCTCATAGAGAGAAAAAGCTTAACAAAAGAAGAAACCTTTGCTTTCTGGTTATTAGTTACTTGTACACCACAACCAAAATTAAAAAGGTCCATACTAACATATCATCAAAAAGCAAATGAAATAAAAACCATTTGAACTCAAAAACTAGCCATGACAAAACTAGGTCTATTTTTCTATATCTATGATGGTAAGGTCAGTTAAGATGTTTGGCAGAGTGAATTGCTACACCACAGAAGCTGAAGAACAAAAAGGATGATGCAAGGATGGGCCTATGATCAAAGTTTTACTTTAAGGCCATTGACATCACTTGATACTCCTCCTCAAGATCGTAATATTCAAGCTCATCCCTCCTTCGATCATCAATCCTTTCTGAAGGAGTTACATCAAGTTGATTCTAATCTAGTCTTCCATGTCATTCAAACTATAATGGATGACAAATGGTTTGCCATGCATGGCCATCAACCTAGCGTACCCCAAGGTAGCCACTCCTACACTGGTCATGATATTTCTCATTCTTCTAGGATGAGTTCACCTAGCCCAACTTCAGGTCACCCCAATCTTCTTGAACCTTCAACTTGCATACAAACCCACCTCCCTCCCATCTAGGTGCCACATGCACACCTCCCGGTGTATTCCTCTCCACCCGCTGCCTGGGATCAGGAAACCCTTAAATTTCCCATCTATAGTATCTACTTCCCTTCATCACAAACACCAACTTACAATTGCTACAATGGCTCAGGTGACCCCTTTCCTCATGTTAGTGATTTCTTGAGAAGATCGTCTCAATGGCAAGATGATCAAAAGGCCCTTACTATTCTTTTTAGATGGTCAGTAGATGGTGTAGCTTGAGATTGGTTTCTTTCACTGGGCCCAGTAGAAGCATGGGACTTTGATATTATCAAGGCAAACATTTTGCAATGATATGGGTTGGGCTATTCAATAATTAAAGAAGAAAAAGGAGACGTGAAATTAATGCAATATTTTGATAAATTGAGACCTGTGACTAAGAAGAGCATTGATGTTATGCACCAACCTAGGAGCTCTCCTCAACTCCATTTAGATCATCATCATCGGCCGACTCCTTGACATCAATTGATTAGGCTGCCCACACCACAACCTCAGCCAGTCAGACAACCCATGTCAATGGCATAACCAACTAATCATAATCAAGATCCCCTTGTTGATTGTGTAATTACATCATCACCTAAACTATCTCCCTAGCCTCCGACTCCATCAACATTTTCAATGACTTCTCAGTCAATCATCCAACCCTTGGCTTCTCAACCTATTCTACCAAAAACCCCTAGACCAACCAATCAAGCCTTGGCTCCTAAACCAATGTTACCAGCAGTCCCTCAGCCAACCATTCAATTCTCTCTTCCTAAATCGACTCCTATACCAACACCAATTGAACAGCTCTTGGCCATTCAATCAATCCCTCAAGATATGGTTCACCCTCAGTCGATTAGGTCACTTGTTTCTTCTATTACTCCTACCTTGGTAGAGGAACAAGTCAATCAAGTCATTCATGCTCCTACCCCAGTAGATGATATAGTCACTCCAATCATTCATACTCCTACCTTGATAAATGATACAATCACTCTAATGATCCATGCTTCTGCCATGGTAGCTGATTTGGTCATTCCAATCATTCATGATCCTAACGCAACAGATGATTTAGTCACTCTAATAATTTATGCTTCTACCATAGTAGATGATATAATCACTCTGATTATCCTTGCTCTTTCCATAGTAGACAATTTAGTCACTCTGACTCATCATGCTCCTACACTGATAGATGATTTAATCACTCCAACCATTTGTGTTCCTACCCTGATAGAGGAATCAACTTCTCAACATATCATTGCTATATCTCAAGATCAAATTCAGCTAGTAGGAGAGGTTGAACTAAACCCTTCTATATTTCTAGAATTCCCAAGACTAGGCATGTCCTCTTTCCTAGAACAACTTGAGGAAAAGCCTACTGTAGAGAGCTTAAATGATGGAATCATAGATTTATTTGATTGTCAATCTAATGAAGGACTAGGAAATGATTCGCTAGGCATTGATCAACTATTTCCATCATTGGAATTGATCCCTGAAGTTGGGCAGATGGAATTGACCCTTGAACTAAAAACTAAGAAGACCAAATTGGTCAATGGATTGGGAAATGAATCTACAAGTTTATAGAAAGAATAGACCTTGACAGAGGGATATTGGAACTTTCTCTAACTAGGTAGGAAAATTCTTCAAAATCAATCTTAGGGCCATGACCCTTACCTTCTCATAAGCTTCAATCAGGCCCAAGGTTCAATGATCCACCCATCTTAGGGCCACGACCCTTTCTTTATTCTTCTCCTAATCAATGATTGGGCCCATGGTCCCACAATATTTCAATCTTAGGGCCACAAACCTTACTCCATTCTTCCCATAAGCATCAATATGGCTCATGGGCCCACAATCAATCATTTTTAGGGCTATGACCCTTATTGCATCTTCTATGTAGTCAACAAATCAAGCCCATGGGCCCACAATCTATCAATCCTAGGGCTACCACCCTTGCTTTATCCTTCTCACAATTATCAATTTGCCAGGGGCCCAAAATCTTAAAATCTTTCAATCTTTAGGCCATAACCTATCATCTTCTTCAACTAGACCCTTACGCCCGTTTTCTTCAATCAGGCCCTTACCCCCCTTTTGTTTAGTTGGGCCTTCATGCCCCTTTTCTTCTTAGGTATTTATCCCCCTTTCCTTCAATTGGGCCAATGTGCCCCTTTTCATCAATCGAGCCCATGTTCCCCTTTTATTCAATTGGGACCACGTGCCACCAATTTTCTAAATCGGGTCCATGTGCCTACATTTCTCCACAATTGAGCCCGGGTGCCCACAATTCCCCCCATTCGGGCCCACATGCCCCCAATTTTTCTAAATCGAGCCTGTTTGCTCACAATTTACCTTAATTGGGCCCATGTGCCAATGTTTCTCCACAATCGGGCTCAGGTGCCTATGTTCTTTCATAACTGGTCCCATGTGCCCAAATTCGTTCACAACTGGCCCCACATGCCCATCTTCCTACAATTTCTAGTCCTCGTGCCCACCTTCTATCAATCCTAGGACCACATGCCCACACCCCTTCAACTTTGGGTTCGCACACCCATACCCTTCAATGGTGCCTGTGAGCCCATCACAAATCTCCTAGATCACCTAAATCAGGTTCACATGACCATTTCTTTCATTGGATCCCTTGGGCTCAACCTTCAATTGAGCCTTTAAGCCCATCATCATTAATAGAGCTCTGAAGCCCATCACCTTCAATCAGGCCCTCGATCCCATCACCTTCAATTGGGCCCTCATGACCATTGACATCAACTTGGTCCTCCAGACCACATTCAACTCTTGGGCCACGTGCCCCTTGACTCCAACTATTCTTTGGCCTTCAAACCCATTCTAAACTCTTGGGCCCAAGAGCCCATTTTAACTCAATTTATTTTCAAGCATGTTTCTTTCCTTTTTCGATTCTCTCTCCTTTTCCAAATTTTATTTTCAACAAAAGTCAAAGGTAGATAAATTTCCTACGTGATACCATAATCTTTACTTTTTTGCATCATCAATCCTTTCTTTGCCATGCCAAATCAAATCTTCCACATCTTTCACTTCGTCATGTGACTTTGAATCTTTGATCCAATGCAATATGAAGCATATTAAATTTGAAAAGAACTAGGCAAGATAAGCACAAGCAACGTCGTCACTAACAATGAACTTATTTTTATCTTAGGTATTATATGAAATTTCATTCAAACATTCAAGGCATAACTAGGAAAAAATTCATGATTGATGGTATTTTTAACTACCTCGATTTTATCAAAATAAATTTTTTACATTGCAAGGCATGTTAAAAAACTGATTCACCCATGGAATGTAATCTACCTCAAAAAATGAAGAGAACTATGGGTATGACTTAAGTCCATATGTCATCAATTATTTTTTAAGGGTCGAGGGTAGATATCATCCTACACACAATATGTCTCGATCCCAGAACCTGGATTGACCCAACACCTTAGAGAAGGTTGGCAAGGCTCAGAGGTGGAAGAAAAACCCTCACCCTATTCTCTTTTATTCAGTCTAAGATAGGTGGAGGGGACTAGGAAGGAGAGTATCAAAAGCATCTGCACCCTAGTAGGAGGTCATCTCAGAAGGTCCAATTTCAAAATGAAGAAATAAAGGGTGCCAAAAGATGGGCAATGACCCCTTAAGACAAAAAAAATAGACTTGTCAGAATGAGTACCTCTAAATGTATAGTCCTGGAAAATGCAAAAGGCACCGAAAGATGGGCAATGACCCCACAGGTCAAAGCACCTATCCGAATGTGTGCCATAAAAATAGGTATGTCAATAAAGAAGAAAAGACCCGTAGAGGCCAAACCCCAAGGGCCAATTGGGTGTGAGTAGAGAAATTCTTCTTGACATCTCTATATCAAGGACTTCCTTATCAATTCTTCATTTTTAACCCCTATGGTATGGGTGGACCAACCAAAACAAACTTAAACTCTGGTTCATCAAATGTTGAAGGTCAGAAAGATTCTAGTTAAGGAACCCTTTTTTGCATGTGGTGTTTACCATTGAACTTAGAATAACAACTAAGTGATGAGGACTTTTGTCAATCCTAATTTTTCTCTCTCCAAAAATTTGAATACTTTTAAAATTCCAAAATAGTTTAAATATATTCAAAATTTTAAAAAATAAAAAACTTTAAATCATTTTAAATTTTTTAAAAAACTCTAAAATTTTGTATATTTTTGAAAAAGACATCTTTTTCAAACTCCAAAAAAAAATTTCAAAACTTAAAATTTTTTTATCATCATGTTGGGTTTAAATTTTCGGCCTTACATTCATATTTATGTTTAGTTTCTCATGCCACATTTCCATCATTGCATATTCATGCTTTGTTTTTACACCCTTAAGAAGGCTAGAACCCTTGACAAAGGTCAAGGAAAATCATACCTAGTTGTAGACACGCCAATTTGGCTTTATTTGGAGCTTAAACTCTTATTTCATTGGCAACAATCCTTTTGGACTAGTAAAATCAAGTTGAACCACCATTTTGGACGAGCCGAGAAGCTTACTATAAATCTGAGGATTAGTTGCTAATTTATAATCAAATCCATGTTTGTCAAATGAGATCCCATTATAACTTCCATGTTGCTATGGTGGTCCTTGCACCAAGGTCGCACTGCTTGTTTGTGTGCCATATTATGCTTTTCCTGGCATCTTCTCTATTTGAAAATTTTCACAAGATTCTATGGATGTCTACTAAATAAGACTTCAACATGAATAATATTTCTCTATGAGTCCTATTTTCATTAAAATAAATGTCATTCAATTATGAACTCCCAATTGTCTACAGCGCCCTTTAGAAATCAGACGCACAATTCTGTCTGCACGCTCCCCTGATCAAGCCCAATTGTATGCAAGCCCAACCCATTGGGCGCATCTCTGACTAATTCATGACCTTACCTTCCTTTTTCCTCCTCCATATCACTTGTTAGAGTATCTGGAAGCTTCATGGTCAAAATGATTGCAATCCAACTTGTTGTCTTAAACATCAAAACTTGCTATTTTTAAACTAGATTTGTTTCCTCTTCAAGTGGAGACATATTTTGAACATGGGGAAGATGATCCATGGTTTTAAATCACTATAAATCAAATGGATAAGTTTTTAGAAGCCACATGATAAAAATTAGCAGCATTAAATGGATGAAATCCAACCTATGGTTGGATGTATCAAAACCTGCTATTTTTTGACTTGTTTCTCATCCCCTATAAAGGGAGACCCATTTGAATGACCTAAGAGAGCATCCCCATCCTCCAGGCTTGTTCTCCCCATATTCCAGCCACCCTAGGATCGTCCCAACCTCCTCAAATCATCCTCTCTTTGTCTCGGTGCCCGGAGATCGTCCCGAAGTGAGAAAGAAGCTGGTTTATGCTCCAACGTCTTGTGCTGCTGATCATCGGCTTCTACAGATTACTTTGATTCTATTAAGGCCAGTATTTATTCATAAGAAGTGTGTTTCATAAAGCTATATTTCATCCCCAACAAGATTGATTCTGACCTCGCCTTGGCTTGTGACAACTTCTACTCCGGTGCTGCGCAGACAGATCCGAAGTCTTCTCTTCTTGGTCATCGTCTTCTCAGTCAATTTCACTACACTTACTTGCAGATTCAGCCCATACATATTTCACATAAATTGTTCCTTGGTGAGTTCTCTTTTATTTCTAATAAGAATTATTAAATTTCTATCTCTATGGTGCCCATAGCATGTCCTACATCGATGTTGTGCTGGGTGTTTCCAGAATGTAACTGTCCATGATCCGGATTATTAGGTAAATTAAGATTATTTCTCATAAGATACAATCAAAAGTGTCTTCATATTAAACCATACATGGCTAGTCTTATTTATTTTGAAACAAATAGAACTTGATTCTGACATCAGTGCTTTGTATTGTGGTCTTTGTATCAGAGCCACGCCAGTTTACATTGAATCTGTCCAACCCGGTTGCCACTTTGCCTGGGTTGTGTTATCTTTAATCATCCATATTATCTTTGCTAACTCTTCATTCATATCATTTAGTTCATATTTAAGCATGATTTTTATTCAATTTTACATCATTTCATATATCATAGAAAAATAAAAAAAAGGGGTTAGGACTAACCCCGAATCTGGTGAGTTTGTTTCCAATTGCCATTTTATGTTCCTATTTTTATAGTTACTACACTTCACTTAGTTCTAATCCTTCTTTCACTTGTTTTATTGTATTCTTTGTCTATAGTTGCACAGGTTTATCAAGCTAGCATCGGTTGGAGACTCTTCTTCATCAGGCGGCCGAAGAAGAAGAAGGTTGAAACTGCACACACTCTCTCTCCCATGCTTTGGTACACACGGTCAATTCTTTCTTTAATTTATACTACATAAAGAAGAACCCATGGTTCCTGGTGACCACATTCTTCATTCCTTTCATGCATTAAGTTTATTCAATTCTCACTCTCCTCCCACATGACCCAAACCGTCTCTCCGGTGCTCGATCGACGCCGGGAGATGAAAGTTCGGGGATCAATGTAAGTGTGGGACTGAGTTGTGAGAGTGTTTTCCATGTTTTCCATCCTTCTCTCTCTTCCCCTTTCTTGAGGTGCCGACCCGGAACCCATTTCTTGAGTCGACACTTGTAAGGGGGATAAAGCCACATTGCAATTCTAATATCCTTTTTCTAAGAATTTTAGGCACAAGAAGAATTTTGCACAACAAGGCGATGCTTGCCACTTACCTCCCCTAAGGTTTCTTAGGAGGAGGTGTCACCACTGCCTTGGCCTCAACGTTGCCAAGGAACTTACCTCAACAAAATACTTTGTGTTCTCATCAAGGCACATGAAGTCTTTTGTGAGAAAACGTGTCATCACATCGTAGACTCACCATTATCATTTCCTTTTTTAGTATATATTTCATGCATTACTATTTATTTTATGCATGTTGTTGAAGACTGTGAATGCGAAGAAGACTATACTCGAGGTCCCCTTCATTAAAATCCATGATGGTTTGGTCGTTCTTCATGCTCACAGATAAGCAAAAATTAAATATCGAGGGACAACAGTTCCTGATTGGGTATCTTGACCTTTGATGTTCAACATTTATCTTCAACTGTTAAGTAAATTTTGATTTCTTTAAGCCTAGCATGCATCATAAAAGTTTTCATTAATTCTATTGCATTTTTGTTTATCATCTTTGCATCTCTCTGTACTAATCACTTCCTCTGAAGGGATGAGATGAATGATACTTTTACATCACCCTTAGGACTGTCAATACAGCCCCAAATCTCAATGAGAGAATTGCCAAAAATCAGATGCATGACCGCCTCTCTACCTGACACAGTGGGATGGCGGATGATGATGAAACTGGGCTATCAGCCAGGAAAAGGTTTAGGCAAGGATCTTCAAGGAATCACTCAGCCGATTCAAACTAAGAAAAGGCCACGCAGGCAGGGGTTGGGATATGAAGAGGATTCCATCCCAAGAAGGATCTTCCAGCCAAGATATGCCATGGGACTCCATGCATTCTTTATCAAAGGGGAGACCATGATGATGGCTAAAGATGACAAGAGTTTCATTATAGTTGTCAAAAGAAGGAAGGCTCCAGATGAAGAAGACGACTTGGAAAATATATGCTTATCTTTGACTTGTCTGTTCTCAAGTGGGGAAGAGCACCAAGAACCGCTCGAGGGCAGACCAATCTTGGATCATCTGGTTAAGCATGTTACCAAAGTCAAAACCATTCCACGAGGCCCAAATACAACAATCCCATGTTTGAACCTCGTACCATTGTTTCTAGATCTTTTGGATGGGCTTCAGAGCCCACTTACCCACTTTGGGCCCATGTGCCCTCTTCAACCTTCCACTCTTACTAGGCCAGCTTGCCCATTTGCTTCCCTCATCAGCTTCAGAACTGAGGGCTTTTCCCAACATGGGCTCACAAGCCCATTTATTTCTAAGATTGGGTCCACATACCCATTTACTTTTTTTCATCAGTTTTGGACCCATGTGTCCATTTTCTGTTACCATTGGGCCCACGAGCCACTTTTTTCCCCTTTATCCTTAAGTTTTTCTTTCTATTAATTCAGTCATATTCTATCAAATCCCGAGTCATGCTGACTCATTCTATCTTTTTACTTGAAATTCCCAAAAAAAATGTCTTCTCTGAAAATCACATTTCCATTGAGGAGACATCTCTACTCATCCCAGAGGGAGCTCCCAATCAGGGATCCCACTTTTATGAATCATTGGTCGATTTAGTCGATCCTTCCTCCATTGTAAATACCGCCTTTCCAGCTTTATCTTCAGTAGGTCAGTTTAAGTTAGTAAATAGGAAAGTCAGAGGTAAACGAGTTCCAAATAGGTATCTGCAACAATTGGCAGAAAAATGTGTAGAGTGTGCAAGGTTGCCAAACTTTTTAGAGAATACCATCCAGCTAGATGAAAATCCGATATGAGGATGAGCATAACATAGATCATACTTTGGGAGCATATGAGGTAGTATCAGAGAAGGATCCCGAATTTGAGGATGAAATTGAGGACTTGGCCGATGCGTATGCATCTGGACTTAGAAGATTTGAGGAACCATCAGCCACAGGGAATGAACCAACCAAAGAACTGAATTTAGGAACCCTAGAAGATCCTAAGACTATCCTCGTCAGTGCAAACCTCACTCTCTCACAAGAACAACGTTTGATCAAAGTCCTAGACGAATATAAGGACACGTTCGCATGGACGTATGAAGATATGCCGTGATTAGATAATTCATTGTTTGAACATGGATTAACCTTGAAACCTGGAAATACCCCGGTCAAACAAAAGCTCAGGAGGTTCCACCCTAATATTGCACTCAAAATGAAAGAAGAGGTCGACAAATTACACCAAGCAAAATTCATTAAGGTCGTCCTATATCCGCAATGGGTGGCTAACATAGTCCCTGTTATAAAGAAGGATGGACGGGTTCGGATTTGCATAGACTTCAGGGACTTGAACCGAGCGTGTCCTAAGGATGATTTTCCTTTACCTCATATTGATGTTTTGGTTGATAACACAGCTGGATTTGAAATACTTTCATTCATGGATGGCTATTCTGGATTCAATCAGATCCGGTTAGCTGAGGAGGACCAAGAGAAGACCACGTTCACTACACCTTGGGGAACATATTGCTATGTTGTCATGCCCTTTGGGTTAAAGAATGCTGGTGCTACATATCAGAGGGCTATGATGGCTATATTTCACGACATGATGCACACCCTTGTAGAGGTGTATGTGGATGATTTGGTTATCAAGTCCAAGAGTCGGGAAGATCATTCTTAAGTAGTAAGGAATGTTTTCCAACGAGCTAGAGAATACAAGCAAAAAATGAACCCTAAGAAATATACATTTGGAGTTTCATCAAGAAAACTACTTGGGTTCATAGTAAGCAAAAGGGGCATAGAGATCGACCCAAACAAGGCCAAAGCAATCATTGGTATGCCTCCCCCGAGGAATATGAAAGAGCTTCGAGGATTGATTGGGAGGCTACAATTTGTCCATCGGTTTATCTCGCAACATTCCCAAAGGTGTAAAACCTTTCTTTGAGTTAACCAATGCGGGGGCCGAGTTTAAATGGGATTCGAAGTGTCAGGAGGCGTTTGATGGGTTGAAAACATACCTGGCAACTCCCCCTATACTTAGATCACCAATTCCCGAAAAACCTACATTTCGGTTCTTGAGAACTCTCTTGGGGCAGTCCTTGCACAAGTTGATGAAGAAGGGAAAGAACGAGCTACTTATTACTTGTCTAAGATGTTTGATGCTTGTGAGCTGAAGTACACTGTGGTAGAAAAGACCTGTGCTGCTCTTGTTTTTGTGGTTCAGAAACTCAAACATTATTTTCTTGCTCACCAAGTCAAGCTCATTGCTCGTATCAATCCCATTAAGTTTCTGTTAGAGAAGAAAGTCTTGACTAATCGGTTAGGGCGATGATAGAGTTTCTTATCCCAATTTGATATCACTTATGTCCCACAGAAGGCAATCAAGGGCTATGCTATCGCTGAACACCTTGCCCATCATCCCATACCCATCTTAGACCCAGTCCGGTCGGAGTTCCCGGATGACGAACTAATGTCAGTCCGATCTTCCAATCTTTGGACATTATATTTTGACGGGGCTCTGAACTCTCATGGTAGAAGGATAGGTATTGTCCTTCTGTCACCTGAAGGTGTCACCATTCCACAGGCTTTTCAGCTTAACTTTCCAGCAACCAACAACATAGCTGAGTATGAAGCCTTGTTGGCCGGGCTGGAGGCCGCTCATTTCCATGGTACCACCGAACTGAGAGTGATAGGTGATAGTCAATTGATCCAACGCCAGGTCCTATCCAAATATCGAACTTCTCATCCAAACCTCAAACCCTACCAGGAGTTCACCACTTGTTACATAAAGCTATTCTTCAAACTCACCTTTGTCCATGTCCCCCTTTCTCAGAATATCCTCGCCGATACCTTAGCTTCACTAGCTTCATCTCTATTTGTCCCGCTAGGCAGGCAAGTGCGGACTATCCACATCTGTAAGAAAACAATTCCAGCAATTGAGGATGGACGTTTTCTAAAGGTTAAGGAGAGGTTCAATAGAAAGCAATACTTGGAACACAAAGAAGAAATCTCTTTAATTGAGTTGGAATAATTAGACGAAGGTGAGAGACCTTGGTATGACGAGATTGCGAGGTATTGCCAAGATCAGTCATACCTGCCTGGATCAACCACCAAAGAAAAGAAGGCAATTAGAAGAGTATCTTAGAGGTATACAATCCTAGGAGGACTGCTCTTCAAGAGAAGCCTAAGTGGAATCTTACTCAGGTGTCTTGATGAAGAAGAAGCTGAGTTGGTGCTGAAGGAAGCACATTCTGGATTGTGTGGTGGTCATGTGAATGCCCAAGCCCTTGCTAAGAAAATCATCCGACAAGGGTATTATTGGCCAACTCTAGAAGAAGACTGCTCCATCTTTATCCGGCATTGTCATTCATGTCAACTCCATGCCGACAAGATTCACTCTCCCGCATCTTCCCTTCATCCAATTCATGCCCCATTGCCTTTCGCCATGTGGGCTTTTGATATCATTGGCCCCTTGAGTGACCTCAACTCCGAAATGCGCTCAAAATCATTCATTCTGATAGCAACGGAGTACTTCACAAAGTGGGCTGAAGCAGAAGCATTCGTGGAGATTAAAGCATGAACAGTCTGCTCCTTCATCAAGCGCAACATCATTGCAAGGTTCGGGATCCCCAGCGACATCGTCACCGATAATGGGCCACAATTTCTTTCTCAAGATCTGCGTGATCTTTGCAACATGTATCGCATTTCATTGCATCATTCATCACCATACTATCCTCAACGCAATGGTCAAGCAGAAACCACCAACAAAACCTTAATTAAAATCATCAAGAAATCTCATATGTCTCTCAAGTTTGCTGATTGGCATGATAAGCTTGTAGATGCTCTATGGGCTTATCGTGCTTCTATAAGGACTCCCACTAGACAAACCCCATATGCTTCTGCATATGGGATGGAAGCAGTGGTCCCCTACGAAGTATTACTTCCATCTCTCCGAGTTCAGCTCAACAGGGATATTCCTGTTGATGAGATACGAGAATCTCTCCTTGCATAGCTTGAACTCTTGGATGAAAGAAGGCTAGCCACCGCCAAGCATGCCCGGACTTATCAAGATAGATTTAAAAGGTTTTATCAAAAGAGGGTGGTCGAGAGAAAATTCGAGATCGGTGAGATGGTAGTCAAACACATATTCGTTAAGCCAGGGGGTCCCCTCTCCAAGTTGCAACCTAACTGGGAAGGGCCTTTTGTAATCACTGAAAAGTATACAGGTAATGCATATCAATTGACTAATGCAGATGGAGAAAAATTGAATCATCCTTGGAATGGAGTTTACCTCAAAAAGTACTTTCTATAAAAATGAAGAAACCACTAGTATAATCTCAAGTCATCGATCCTAGGTTGTTCGTGAGAAGTCAAGGGTAGGTACCATCCTACACACACAACACCTCCCGTTCCTAGAATCCAGACAACCTGACACTTGCGAAAGGCTAAGGCAGAAATCTAGAAATGGAAGGAGTACCCTTAGCCTATTCTCCTCCACTCGGTCCAAGATATGAAGAGAAGATTAGAGAGGGGTAGTATCGAAAACACTCCCACCCTAGTAGGAGGCCATCTCAAGGGTGCAAAAGGGTGTTAAAAGGTGAGCAACGAACCCCTCAGGTTAGAAAAAGAAAAATGATCAACCTGTCTGAATGAGTACCCAGAATGATAGTCAAGGCAAAAGGCACTAAAAGATGGGCAATGTCCCCACGGGTCAAAAAAAAACTGTCTAAATATGTGCCACATAGAAAAGAGCAAAAAAATAGAAAAAACCCAAAGAGGCCGAACCCCAATGGGTAATTTGAGTGAGAGTAGAGAAATCCCTCTCAACATCTTCAAACCCTATCAAGGACTTCCTCTATACTCTTCCTCCTTAAACCCCTTGGGTAGGGTAAACCGACCAAATCCAGGTGGAATCCAAGCCGATCAAAGAAAGAAGGTTAGAAGAATTCTAGGTAGGGAACTTTATTTTTGCACGTGGCATCTACCACTTGAGTCTTGACAAACCCCAAAGACCGATGAATTGTCTTAAATACCAGCATTTTCTCCACAAAAAAGTGAATATTTCCAAAATCCAAAGAAAAGTGAATATTTCCAAAATCCAAAAAATGTGAATATTTTAAAAATCCAAGAAAAATGATGAGTATTTCAAATAAAAAATGCATATTTCAAAAATCCAAAAAAAAATGGAATATTTCAAAAAAATTAAAAAAATGAATGTTTTCGAAAAAATCCAATTAAAAAATGCTCAATCATGATCATTGCCTTAGTTGCATCCATGTTTATTTAATTGTCATGCATATTTCCATTTCTGCATTGCATATCCATTTTTTTACTTTAATTACCTTGTTAAGAAGGCTCTCCCCTTTGACCTAAGTCAAAGTTGACCATAATGGGCAAAGGGATGAGTCGTGGTGAAGATCTAATTCTCTTTTATCAAGTGTTTCAGGCATTTCAATGTAAGAGTGAAGGATTCACACCATGGCAGGTAAGTTCTCTTAACCCTTACCCCCAATTTCATTTTGGTCATTTATTTTATTCCACCTTGTTAAGAAGGCTCCTCCCTTTGACTCAAAATCAAGGCAAACGGTATACAGGCAAAGGGATGAGTCATGATGAAAATTTAATCACCTTTGTTAAGTGTTTTCAGGAGCTAAAGAAGCGAAAAGGGAAGGGCCATCAGGCAATCTTTTAAGTCCTAACAGGTGAATTGGTAAAGATCAGTGTTCCCCAAGGAATGACATACCAACCCTATTGCGAAAAGAGAAGAAGCGCCACCCAGCTAAACATTATTGTGGAGCTGTATTCCGTTAGAAAGCAAGACAAGGATGGACCAGAGATACTGATGAATCAGGCAGTCGATGCAAGATGATAGACTATGCCTGAAAATTCACTCATTCTCATCAATCTCACATCATCACCTGCATTCTATCCTTCACTTCACATCATCTTGTCATTTAGTTATATTAGGAAGGACCAGAGATACTGATGAATCTCAAGCCACCAACTTGGGAACACTGATTCGCCGAGCCTCGACAATATCCTGCAAGAATTCCAAGCAAGAGAGGGGTCCTGAAGAAATGAACATACCTTCAGTCTCTCCCTTCTTAGTCCGAGGAAGCCCAAGAAGGAGTTCTGCCGCTTCAAGGAGAACTGTACACTCAAAGCTGCCGAACACGAACGTGTGAGTGTTGGGGTGCCACAGCTCAACAAGAGCTCCCATCAAACCGAAGTCAAGGGAGTAGCCTGAATATTGCTTGGCATGGATCAAGAGCCCGGTTAAGCCCCAATCTCGAAGAATTGCTCTGACCGACAAGCCGAGGACGTCAAGCAAGCCGGAAAGCCAGGGAGGAGAGCAATACCGGCGAGGCCCAAGGAAGTTTGGGTAATCCTACACCCAAACAGGAGGTAAGAGAAAAAATTTTTAAGAAAAAGAAGAAGATAGTGGTTGAAAGCTAAAACTGGCAGCGAACTTACCAAGTCGGCGCCGATTCTGGCCTTCAGATGACCCGGGACGCTTGAAATACCTCGAACCGAGCCAGCATGCTTCTTTTTCAAAGGAGGAGCCATCCTGGGTGTTGGTAGGACGATTTGGTCGTCCTAAGAGGTGTTTATATAGGAGAAACTGGTCCCGATTTGAACCGGATTCGGATCCGGTCAAAACAGGAAACTGGGATCGAACGCGCCCCCAAAGTGGGGGCGCGCAGGCCGTGCCCCCCAACCCAGGGCACCCAGGCCGCACTCCCAAAGTGGGGGCGCGCAGGCCGCGCCCCTGGTTAGGGGGCACGTTCGGTCAAATTCTTCCAAAATTTCTCAAAAATTCAGAAAAAATCAGAAAAAATCAGAAAAAAATTCATAAAAATTTGTAAAATCAAATAAATTTATGCTTGAATTTTATTAAGGTCGAGTGAACATCATTGTTCATTCGAAATGAACATTTTGATGAAAGAAAGGAATTGCTTGCGGAAACAGAAGAATCAACAAGGGAAACCCCCATAAGTTGCCAACTAGCATATATGTCGCTAGTCGTGTATTATTATCTTATGCATTATTTGTTGAAGACCTTGAGTATGGAGAAGACTTGACCCGAGATCCCCTTCATCAAAATCTATGACGGTCGGGTCATCTCTAATGCTCACGGATAAGCCAAATTTGTGCTGTGAGGGACGATAGTTCCCGAATGGGTATCTTGACCTCATAGACAATCTATATCTTCAACTATTTGTTATACAAGTTTTGTTTTGTTTTCTTGAGCCCAACATGCATCATGTAGCATTAATTGCATTACATTCTGTTTTATCATTAAATACAGCATTTCCCAAACTTCACCTTCTCACTCTCTCGATCATTCTAAATCCCACCGTGTTTTCTAATCCCATCGTGTTCTCTAATCCCATCATGATCTCTATTCCCACCAACCTCTCTAATATCCCACCGTGTCTATTAATCCCACCGTGTTCGGTAACCACTTTGTGCCCTGAAATCTTTTCACCACTATGGCCATTGCAACTTCTTTGCTATTCATCCCACCATGGCAGCCAATTCATCCCACCAAGGGCCTCCTATTTGGTCAGAACTTGCACCGTTAATATCTTCACGGTCTATGCTTAAACATTTGCCTTTCGGAATCTAAGATCATTCCATTCCGAATTGAATCTTGTCTCTTGAAAGACTTAAATGAATCAGAGAGCCCGAATGTGCTCGATTGGTATTCTTTTACTTTTTCAAAACAAATCTCTTTAAATTTTAGCCCGTCGCAGTACAGGAACACCGCAAAGATCGGGTTACCGGCTGATGATGAACCTACGAACCCATGTTTCGGGGACTCCCCACCGCGTTGGGGGTTGGCTATTCTTCTCTCGTGCCAATGGCACATCTCTTACCAATCGAACATAGGAAGACTTGATGAAACATGGCGGTTAACCAGAAGACTTGAAGAGATTCGTCTTGCCGAATCTGGTCGTTAAGCGTGTCTATATCTACACCTTGATGCCACCTTTTCAGTCCATCACCATTTCACTCCACTACATTCCACTACGATCCATCTCGCTTCACTACGCTTTCTCTATGTTTCACTCCGCTCCGCTACATGCCATTCCCTTGCAAAGCCGACATCAAGGCGAGGCAAGCTGTAGACACGCCAAATTGGATTGATTCGGAGCCCTAGACTCTTATTCCATAGGCGATATCCTTTATTTGACTGTTATCTGATCCGGACTTCCTCATGGAGATGAGCTAAGGACATTGGTGTAGCCCCCCTTGTTAGGTGAGAATGAACCAATGATTTACGGAATATTGCCGTAACCTTCAAGCGAGAGCCGCACGTGAACTGTAAAAACACGAAGCCTGCTCGATGACCGATCTGGAATAGTCCATAATTGAAGGTCTCGGGAGTCCCGCATGTGTTCCGTAACATTCAGGGTTTTCGAGAAGTCATTTCGGTAGGCGTTGGTCAATGACGGCATTCGTTATGGCTTTTTCGATCTGTGCTGACACGGCTATCCCGGACCGTGTATTAGGCTTTTCCGGTCATCACCGGGTCTTTTTGGGTCATCCGGGTCGATTCTAGCCGAAAATTTTCATCAACCCTGCGCGCTCCCGGTTCCTTTGAAAGTCGGGGGCATGGTCAGTTTGTTTAAATTGAAAATTACCCTGATTAGCACCTTCTAAACCGGATTTTTGGAAGGGTTCCGCGGAGGATTTTTCTATCATTTGTACCGCGCCCCCGGTTCGGGGGCGCGTTACGTATGTCAAGACAATTTTTAGCAATTTCCGGAAGCTTCCGTCTATTTTTAGCAATGAGACGCGTAACGCGCTCCCACTTCCTTTGAAACAGGGGGGCGCGCAGACTGCACCCCCGAACTGGGGGCGCGCCCTGCGTGCCCCTAGTTTGAGGGCGCGCCCTGCGCGCCCTCCTCCCCTTTGAAACACGCGGGCGTGGTAGGTCCAGTTTCTAAATTTTGCACCGGCTTCCTTCCCCTATAAATTGAGGGTCATTCTCAGAGACCCAAGGTTAATCCCTGGTGCCTAGCTCGTCCAGAGGTCGACCAAGCTCTTCTCCAAAGCCGTCCCGACGTCCAAAGGCGATCCGAAGTCAAGAAATCGATCTCAAGGTGAAGGAGAAGGCTCGATCCGGGTGTTCTTCATCAACCATCTTCATCGACTTATGCAGAAACTCCGGGGCTTCTGCTGCGAAAGTCTTCAACATACAAATTGTTCCTATCTTAGTCCTCTTTCATCTCCAACTGACGGTACTCAATTCCTACTTGCCGTTTGTTCGTGGCGATTGCCACACTGAGGGTGCGCATCTAGGTTCTGTTTTCTATATCCGCATAGTTTCAGAATTTTTACTGACTTATACAGGGAGATTTCGGAGAAGTCATAAACATAGGAACTCTTACTCTCTGAGTCCTCCGTCTACTCCAACAAACGGAACTCGATTCTGACATCGGGGTCGTCCGTAGCATCCTATGAATCGAAGTCGCACTAGAAGGGTGCAAAGCTACCCGAACCGGCCTTTTCTCAACCAACTCGGCTTCAACTCAAGCCGATCCATTCCATAAGCTTTCTCAACTCATTTAACTCAGTTCATTCACTGTTTTAAAGCATATTTCAGTTTATTTGAATCATTTTTACATAATCAAAAAAAATTACAAAAAAAAGGGGTTAAGGCTCACCCCAATCCGGTGAGTTCGATTCCGATTGCTTCTTTCTCATCTTCTTACTACAGTTACTACACCTCCCATAGTTCTAATTATTTTCTTCACTTGGTTTATTTTTTTAGTTGCACAGGTTGAACAAGCTAGCATTGATTGGTGACTCTTCTTCATCGGCCGGCCGAAGAAGAAGAAGGTTGAACCCATATCCCGATCTCCCACACTAAGGTACACGGTCAAATCAACTTCTTTCTATTTTCATTACATAAAGCGGAGCCCGCGGCTCCTGGCGACCACATTTCATTTATGCTTTAAGTTCATATCCTCCTCACTCTCCTCCCACATGACCCGAACCATCTCCGGTGCTCGAGCGACGCCGTGAGATGAAAGTTCGGGGATCAATGTGAGTGTGGGACCAAGGTGAGGAGTCTTTACTGCTTTCCGAGTGTTTTCAATTCACTCCCCTTTTTCTCTATTCCATATTTCACCTTATCTTGAGGTGCCGATCCGGAACCCGTTTCTGGAGTCGACACCAGGTAATGCATATGAATTGACTAATGCAGATGGAGAAAAATTGAATCATCCTTGGAATGGAGTTTACCTTAAAAAGTACTTTCCATAAAAAAATGGAGAAACCACTGGTATAATCTCAAGTCATCGATCCTAGGTTGTTCGTGAGAAGTCAAGGGTAGGTACCATCCTACACACACCACACTTCCCGATCCTAGAATCCAGACACCCCGACACTTGCGAAAGGCAAGGCAGAAATCTAGAAATGGAAGGAGTACCCTTACCCTATTCTCTTCTACTCGGTCCAAGATAAGGGAGAGAAGATTAGAGAGGGATAGTATCGAAAACACTCCCACCCTAGTAGGAGGCCATCTCAGAGGGTACAAAAGGGTGCCAAAAGTTGGGCAATGAACCCCTCAGGTTAGAAAAAAGAAAAATGATCAACCTGTCTGAATGAGTACCCAGAATGATAGTCAAGGCAAAAGGCACTAAAAGATGGGCAATGTACCCACGGGTCAAAAACCTCTCCAAATATGTGCCACATAGAAAAGAGCAAAAAAGAAAGAAAAACCCAAAGAGGCCGAACTCCAATGGGTAATTTGAGTGAGAGTAGAGAAATCCCTCTCAACATCTTCAAACCCTATCAAGGACTTCCTCTATACTCTTACTCCTTAAATCCCTAGGGAAGGGTAAACCGACCAAATCCAGGTGGAACCCAAGCCAATAAAAGGAAGAAGGTTAGAAGGATTCTAGGTAGGGAACTTTATTTTGCATGTGGCATCTACCACTTGAGTCTTGACAAACCCCAAAGACCGATGACTTGTCTCAAATACTAGCATTTTCTCCAAAAAAATAAAAATATTTCAAAAACCCCCAAAAAATTGCACATTTCAAAAACCCACAAAAAACATATTTAAACAAAACCCAAAAAATACATATTTCAAAAAAAAACCAAAAAAATACATATTTCAAAAATCTAAAAAAATGCATATTTTTAAAACTTCAAAAAAAATTGTATATTTCAAAAATACAAAAAATTTGAATACTTTTTCCAAATGATTGTTTTCAAGAAAATTCAAAAAAATGCTCAGTCATGATCATTGCTTTAGTTGCATCCATGCTTATGATTGGCATGCATATTTTCATTTCTGCATTGCATATCCTTTTACTTTAATTACCTTGTTAAGAAGGCTCTCCCCTTTGACCTAAGTCAAAGTTGACCATAATAGGCAAAGGGATGAGTCATGGTGAAGATCTAATCCCCTTTTATCAAGTGTTACAGGCATTTCAACACAGGAGAGGAGAGGATTCACCATGACAGGTAAGTTCTCTTAACACTTACCCTTATTTCATTTAGGTCATTTGTTTTATTCCACCTTGTTAAGAAGGCTCCTCCCTTTGACTCAAAATCAAGGCAAATGATATATAGGCAAAGGGATGAGTAATGATGAAAATTTAATCATCTTTGTTAAGTGTTTTCAGGAGTTAAAGAAGAAAAAGAGAAGGGCAATCAGGTACAATTTTTCTAAAAAAAATAAAAAATTTCCTCAGGGCGCATGTGCCCTCATCTGGGGGCACATGGCCAGGTGCCCCACCCCAGGGCGCATGGCCAGGTGCCCCCGATCGGAAAAATTTTCAAAAATTTTGAAAAATTCAGAAAAATCTCAAAAATTCAGAAATTGTTCAGAATGTTAAAAATGACATTTTTGCTAAAAGAACCATCATCAAATACTTTGTTTTGACATCTAAATAATGGTTCTAATAGTGAAAACTTTAGTTGTTCATTTCAAGATAATATGCTTTATATGACAATTTCGTCTGTTGCGTACTAACCAAAAATGTACAGGCAACATTTTTAGTCCTAACAGGTGAATTGGCAAGATCAGTGTTCCCCAAGGAACGTCATGCCAACCTTGTGGCGAAAAGAAAGAAAGCACCACCTAGCTGAACATTCTCATGGTGTTGTATTCCGTCAGAAGGCAAGACAAGGATGGACCAGAGATGATGGTCGATGCACCACGCCTGAAGATTTCACTCAAATCCACATTCTCATCAATCTCACATCACTTCATCACCATCACTTCTTTTTTGCACTTCACATCACTCCTACTATCTTTCACCTAGTTATGTTAGGTCCATTTGATACATATTATATGCATTAATGTTGAAGACCTTGAGAGTGAAAATGACTGGGCCCGAGATCCCCTTCAACAAAATCTACGATGGCATGGTCATTTCTTCACACTCACGGATAAGCCAAAATTGAACATTGGAGGGACGATGGTTCCTAATCGGGTGTCTTGACCTCCAATAGACAATCTATATCTTCAACTATTTTCTACATAATTTTCTATGTTTGCATATCCATCTCCTTTTCTTTCTACATCATTACCAATTCTATTTCATTATGTTTTCTCTTTATTTTATTTCATCATGTTTTATTCTTTCTTTTATCCCTTCATGTTTTATTCCTTTCTTTTTATTACACCATGTTTTATTATGTCCTTTATTTTATCCCACCGTGTCTTTTATCCCACCCCACCGTGGCAATTGTCATCCCATTGCTATTCTTCTTTACCATCATACTATGTTAGTCCCACCATTATCTTTCAATCCCACTATGGCTTAAGTCTGTTTTGTCGTTTTCCGAATACCGGGTTTCTGCCAGAGCGTGATTCATGGTTTTCACGATACCCGAGCAATTTTGTTATGCTTAAACCGAACCCCTTAAGAACTTGAGGTTCTTCCACTCAGAATTAAACTGAGTATTTTTGTGAAACTTGAATGAACTTGAGATTCCAAATATGATGGATTGGTATTCTTTTTATTTTAGGATCAGACTTCTCTTTTACAAACTTTAGCCCATCACAGTACAAGAACACCGCAAAGTTTGGGTTGCTGGCTGATGATGAACCTACAAATTTGAGGACTCCTCACCACGCTGAGGGTTGGATACATCCTTTTATCCTTTATCATTTACTTTTTCATCTCTCGTGACAAGGGCATGTCTTTTACCATTCAATTATATGAGTTTTTGATTGAACATGAAAGTGATCTAGAATACTCAGAGAGATTCATTTTGCTGGATCGGGCAGATAAGCGTGTCTATATCTACACCTTGATGCCACCTTTTCAGTCCATCACCATTCCATCCCGCTACATTCATCTACGTTAACTTGCATTCCATTACATTTCACTACGAATCACTCCGATTCATTACATGCCACTCCCTTACAAAGCCAACATCAAGGCGAGGCAAGATGTAGACACGCCAAATTCGCCTAATTCAGAGCTTAAAACTCATGTTTTATATGGTAAACATGTGTGATTGACCTTATAATGATGCCGGGTCTTTAAAAGTTGATTTGGAGCTTCGCCGAACGAAATCGGATGTTTTCCGAAGTTTTCCGCGAAAAGCCGTAACTTCCGAGCAAAAGCCACACGTAAATAGTGTAAACACGGAAATTGGCTGAATGACCAATGCCTAATGATCATGCATTGAAGGTTATGGTCATATTCACACTCCGGACAAGTTTTGTTGCATACCGTGCCTTTCCGGTTTGCCGTCGAAGTCATTTCGACCTATATCGGATCTTCTGTTCACTGCCCTAACTTACGGATAAAATTCTGAAGTTTTGGAGGGTGTGATGGCTCATCCGATGCTATAGAAAGCTTCTTCGGCCTGTTATCTTTCCAACGCAACAAACGCGTCGAATTCCGAGTTCGGGAGTGTTCGCAATGGCTTCCGGAAGAAGGACGCGCGAAGCCAGTCCCATGCGCCCGGGTTCCTGGTCACATGCGCCCGGGACCCAGGGCACATGCCCATGCGTCCTACCAGTGAGGCACGTGACCTTGTGCCCTCACTTGAGGGCACATGCGCCCTACCCTGGAGGCACGAGGGACCCAGTTTTTCACCGGGACTCTACCACTGAACCGCCGATCAGATAAGACCTTTTTTCTCGGGATTTGTGCCTATGCACCCTCATTGGGGAGCACATGCGCCCCTCAGTGGGGCGCATGCGCCCACGGGTGGGGCGCAAGGCCCCTATTTTTTAGCCTTGATAACGCTATCCGTTCTCCTATAAATTAACTCTGATTCCGGTCGTTCCAAGGGCATGGGCACGACCCCCCAGGCATCTCAATATGTCCAACCTCGCTCCTGCATTGATTTTGTGATTTTTAGAGAGATAATTTAGAGTTTTTAGAGAGTGAAAAGTCGGTTAAAGAGAGAGAAAGGCTGTTCTGCAGGTGATCTGCCAAGTCTCTCTTCTTCAGCCTCTACAGCAGTGTGTGGACGTCTTCTGCCTGATCTATCTTCATAAAAGTTATTCATCTCCAAGTCTTCTTGAGTTTGAAATTGACAGCACTTGATTCCGAGGTCGGGGCTGGTCGTGACGAGGGCAGAAGAAAAGTGGCGCCTGGCAGATCCTGGACTGCTGCTCGGCTTTTTCAACAACCCAGATTTGGCTATATCATTCTCTATTCAACTCAGAATCTTTCTGTTCTTTTTTCTATCTCTTTGTTTAGTGATTCTACATCCTCCTATCATTTTTTATATTTTTTTGCATTACTTTTATTCTGTTATTACGAAAATAAAAAAGGGGGTTAGAGATAACCCGAATTCGGTCAGTTTCTAGACAATTGTGTGTTTTATGTTATTCTCTTTGCATATACTCCACTTTGTCTAGTTCTAATAGTCTCTTTCACTTGTTTGTTTGTCTAGTTGCACAGAATATCAAGCACCCACCATGTTGAGGACTCTTCTTCATCGGCCGGCCGAAGAAGGAGAAGCTTTAACCCACACTCTTCACGCTAAGGTACACACGGTCAATTTTAATTCTCTAAATTGGAACCCATGGTTCTTGGAGACCACATTTATTTCTTCTCACCCTCCTCCCACATGACCTGAACAGTCTCTTTGGTGATCGAGTGACGCCAAGGGATGAAAGTTTGGGGATCAATGTGAGTGTGGGACCGAGGTGCGAGTTGCTTTTCGTGCTTTATTCCTTTATTTTCTCATCCCCTCTTGAGGTGACGATCTGGATTCACGGACTTCCTTGAAAAGGAGAGGACCCCGTCGAATTTTCAGAGTCGACACCCATTAAAGTACAAGAACACCGCAAAATTCGGGTTGCTAGCTGATGATGAACCTACGAATTCGAGGACTCCTCACCGCGTTGAGGGTTGGCTACATCCTTTATTATTTATTTTTCATCTCTCGTGCCAATGGCATGTCTTTTACCACTCAATTATATGAGGTTTTGATAGAACATGAAAGCGATCTAGAATACTCAGAGAGATTCATTTTGCTGGATCGGGTAGATAAGCGTGTCTATATCTACACCTTGATGCCACCTTTTTAATCCCTCACCATTCCATTCTTCTACATTCATCTACGCTCACTTGCATTCCGTTAAAATTCACTCTGAATCACTCTGCTTCATTACATGCCATTCCCTTACAAAGCCGACACCAAGGCGAGGCAAGCTGTAGACACGCCAAATTTGCCTAATTCAGAGCACAAAACTCATGTTTTATAGGGTAACATGTGTTATTGATCTTATAATGATGCCGGGTCTTTTAAAGTTGATTTGGAGCTTTGCCGAATGAAATCGGATGTTTTCCGAAGTTTTCCGTAAAAAGCCATAATTTTCGAGTGAAAGCCACACGTAAATCATGTAAACATGGAAATTGGCTTAATTACCAATTCCTAATGATCATGCATTGAAGGTTATGGTTATATTCACACTCCGGACAAGTTTTGCTTAATGCCGTGTCTTTCCGGTTGGCCGTCGGAGTCATTCCGACCAGTATCGGATCTTTTGTTCACTGTATTCACTTCCAGATAAAATTATACGGTTTTGGAGGGCATTATGGCTGATACAATGCTACAGAGAGCTTCTTCGGCCTATTATATTTCTAACGCAACAAAGGGCATCGAATTCTGAGTTCTGGAGTGTTCGCAATGGCTTCCAGAAGAAGGACATGCAAAACAGTCCCATGTGCCCAGGTCCCTGGTCACATGCGCCCAAGAACCAGGGCACGTGCCCATGCGCCCTACCCCTGAGGCACGTGGCCTTGTGCCCCCAATCAAGGGCACGAGGGAACCAATTTTTCACCAGGACTCTACCTCTGAACAGATCGGATCGAATTTTTCGACCGGATAAGACCGAAAAATTCGAATGGATTGGATGTGTCCCCCACTGGGAGGCACATGCGCCCCTCAGCAGGGTGCATGTGCTCTGCACCAGGGCGCATGCGCCCAGGGGTAGGGCGCAAGGCACCCTATTTTCTAGTGTAGCTAAGACCGGTCGTTCTCCTATAAGTAAACTCCAATTCTGGTCAGTCCAAAGGCATGTGCACTACCCCCCAGGCATCTCAAGATGTCCAATCTCCCTCATGCATAAATTTTGTGATTTTTAGAGATAGAATTATGAGTTTTTAGAGAGAGAAAAGTCAGTTTAGAAGAGAAGAAGGTTGATCTGTAGGTGATCTGCCAGGTCTCTCTTCTTCAGTTTCTACATAAGTGTGTGGACGTTTGCTGCCAGAGCTCTCAACATCAAAGTTCTTCCTATCTAAGTTTTCTTCATTTTTTAATCAACAGCACACGATTCTGAGGTCAGGACTATTCATGGTGAGCACAGAAGCAAAGTCGTGCCTGGTAGATCCTGGGCTACTGCTCGGCTTTTTCGACAACCCAGATATGGCCATATCTCTCTCTATTCTATTCAGAAGCTTTCATTTATTTTTCCTATCTCTTTGTTTCGTTATTATCCATCCTTCTAACATTTTTTACAGTTTTTGCATTATTTTTAGTCTGTGAATATGAAAATATAATAGAGGGAACCCGAATCCGGTCAGTTTCTAGTCAATTGTGTGTTTCATGTCATTTTATTTACATATACTTCAGTTTGTTTATTAATTGTCTTTTTCACTTGTTTATTTGTCTACTTGCACAGGAAATCAAGCACCCACGTGTTGAGGACTCTTCTTCATCGGCCGACCGAAGAAGGAGAAGCTTTGACCCACACTCTTCACGCTAAGGTACACACGGTCATTTTAATTTCATAAATTGGAACCCGCGGTTCCTGGTGACCACATGTATTAATTTACTTCTTCTTACCCACCTCCCACATGACCTTAACCATCTCTTTGGTGATCAAGCGACGCCAAGTGATGAAAGTTTGGGGATCAATGTGAGTGTGGGACCGAGATGAAAATTGCTTTCCATTTTTTCTTCTTTCTTTCTCATCCCCTCTTGTGGTGACAATCTGAATTCATGGACTTCCCTGAAAAGGAGAGGCCTCGTCGAATTTTTGGCGTCGACAGGTATGAAATGGCATATTTCAGAGAAGTCATTACAGAAATATCTCTTACTCACGATGTTCTATGTCCGTATAAACAAACGGAAATTGATTACAACATCAGGGTTGACCATAACAGCCTCTACACCGAAGTCGCACCGGCAGAATATTGTACTCATCCGAGTGTAGGCCATCCGAACCGGTGTTCTTTGCTCATTCTGTCTCTGATCCGAGCCATCCCACTCTCTAGGTTTCTCCTCCTTCATTTAAATCATTTTTAGGTCATTTTAATTTAGTTTTGCATTATTTTTATCATAAAAAATGAAAAAAGGGTTAGGGCTCACCCCCAATCCGATGAGTTCAAATCTAGTAATAAGCAAAACATATACCTAAATAAACAAGAAAACACATAAGACAAGTAACTAGAAACTAGAATCTAGACCTTGTTTCTCACGGGTGCCAAATTGAAGTGGTGAAAAAATGATAGAAGAAGTTCTGATAGCCAAGAAAAAAGGGTGGTCCACGCAGGGCCGATGTAAAACTAAGGTGGTTCACGTGGGAACTGGGGTAAAAAGAGAAGGTGGTTCATGCGGGAACTGGTTTGAATAATTAAAATAGGGCCATGTGGGGCCAATTTGAAGGTGAATAAGGATCTGATCTATGTGGGGATGGATCTGAAGAAAGAGGTTTGCTTCACATTGGAACCAGAGTAAAGAAAGAAATTGGTTCACGTGGGAACCAGTTTGAAGTGGAAAAGGGTGGTTCAAGCAGGAACCAATTTAAATGGCAATTGAAAATAAAAGAGGGGTCATATGGTGACTGATTTGATAGTGGGATAACCTGAAATAAAAGATAAGAATTTGATTTGAATGGCTGAAAATAAATTTTGGTTCAAGTGGGAACCGGATTGTAGAAAAGAGTTGGTTCGCTCGAGAACCAGTTTTAAAAGCAAAGGTGGGTTCACGCTGGAACCGGCTGACATAAAATTGTAGAAATTACATAAAATACTTGACACTTCATATATGATAAAATAAATCATGAAATCAGAAAATTTGAGATGGAATCAAATTAGGAAGGGTGGAAAGAAAGGAAAGCTCACGCAGGAACCAGTCTAAGACTATAACTAGTTGCAAAGAAACACTAAGCACCCACGAGTAAACACATTGCTTATCCCACTGTGGTTGCCAAAAAGAAGTGTTGTCAACTCAGAAGAATGGATCTTATCCGTAGGTCATAACCTCGGAAAAGAGAAGATAAAAAAAGGTGGAGAAGTAGAGAGGTGATGAAGAAATCACCTCTGTCCCACACTCACATTGATCTTCCGAACTTTTATCTCTCGGCATCGCTCGATCACCGAAGAGACAGTTCAGGTCGTGTGATAAGAGGATGAGAAAAATAAGAACTCAAAACATGATGTGGTCACCAAGAACCGTGGGATCCCCTTTATGCATTGGAAATAAATAGAAAAGTGACCGTGTGTGTACCTTAGTGGGAAGAGTGTGGGTTAATGCTTCTCCTTCTTCGACTAGCCAATGAAGAAGAGTCCTCAACTTATGAGTGCTTGGTCTCCTGTGCAACTAGACAATAAAAAATGAAAATATAATTAGAACTGAACATGTGAAGTATATGTAAAGATAATAACATGTAAAAGACAATTGAAAGGAAACTGGCAGATTTGGGTTACCTTTGACCTCTCTTTTGATTTTCGAATTAATAGACTGAAACTAATGCAAAAAATGTAAAAAAAATTGATATATATATGGAGAAAGATGAAATTAAAATATATAAATAAGAATATATCAATTCTGATCCCAATTGAGGAAGATATTGCCAAATATGGGTCGTCAAAAAAGCCAAACAGCCACCCAGATCTGCCCGGTGCGACATTGCTTCAGAGATCGCCACGACCAGCACTAACCTCTGAATTGCGTTCTGTTAGTTGCAAACAAATGAAGACTAAGAAAGGAAGAACTTTATTTATATGTATTAGGCATAAGATGTCCAAATGCTTTGGTAGAAGCCGATAAAAAGAGATCTGGCTGAACACATGCAGACTGACCTACCTCTTTCCAAAATTGACTTTTCTCTCTCTAAAAACTCTTCTCTCTATAAAAATCACCAAAACAATGCATGAGGGAGCTGGGACATCTTGGGCAGTCTGGGCGACATGAAAAACTCTCTGGAATGACCAGAATTAGAGTTAATTTATAAGGGAAAAATTGGCACAATCCATCCTAAAAAATAGGTACAATGTGCCGTAGTTCAGGGCTCATGCACCCCCCTCTGGGGGTGAATCCTATCCAGCTGAAATTTTCGATTTGATCGAATCATAAAATTTGATCTAATCCAATCGGAGGTAGAATCCTGATTGAAAATTGGTACCCATGTGTCCTCGATTAGGGGCGCATGGGAATGTGCCCCTGATTTGGGGCACATGGGAATGTGTCCACAAATAGGGGTGTGTTGCACTATTTTTGTGCACCTATGTTCCAGAAGCCATTGTTGACACTCCTAAACTTGGAATTCGATGTCGTTTGTTGTGTTGGAATGATAAGAGGCCAAGTATGCTTTCTACAGTGATGTATAAGCCACTCCACTCTCCAAAACTTCAAAATTTCTTCCGAAACTTAGGATAGTGAATAAGAAACCCAACATTGGTCGAAATGATTTCGACGGCCAACTAGAAAGAAACAGCATGAAACAAAATATGTCCGGAATAAGAATTTGACCTTAACCTTCAATGTATGATCATTAGGCTTTGGTCAACTAGCCAATTTCCATGTTTATGCGATTTATGCATGACTTCACTCAAAAATTATAGCTTTGTTTGGAAAACATCCAATTTTGATTGGCAAAGCTCGATATCAATAATAAAGGACCTATCCTCATTTTTTAGATCAATTACGTATGTTACCCTATAAACCATGAGTTTTAAGCTCAGAATTAGGCAAATTTGGCATGTCTACACACTTCTATTAAGGTACTAGTTAATAAATACGCATCGTCAATTCATAGGTCTTGGGTCCATTCAACCTAAGAGATATGTGCAGCAAATCATTGATGAATAAATTGAGACATAAGATTAAAAGAGTTAATCCTAATATCTATATAGAGGTAATAAGAGATATTGATTCAAAATTGAGAAGAGACAACAAAATCCTATATAAATTATATTTATTGTTATCAAGTTTAGAACATGATAGATCCACCTAAGGATATAGTATCCATAAGATACAAATGGATCACTAACTAATAGGTTGGAGTGGATTAGAAGGTAAAGACCTTCAAGTCAAGGATAGTTGAAGAGGATATCATCTAAGTCAAATAGTTGACTATGATGAGACTATTTTACCTATGCCTTAGTTTAATTCATTCATATTTTGATTGATACATACTATGACAATAAGATATTTCAATTGGATGTTAAGATAGTGTTTATCTATGATATTTTTAAAAATAGGTGTATATGATACAACCTAAGGGAATCCTATCCTATTAACATCCAAATAGAGTATGTATACAGTCTATTTATGGATTAAAATAAAACTTTTTAAAGATGGTTTACAAGGTTTAATGAGATTAAATCCTATCACCTCGTTAAGAAAGAAGAAGTGCCTTGTGTGTTCAGAAAGATAAGTGGGAGTGATATTACTTTCTTGACATTTTATGTTGATGACATACTACTCATTAAGAATGAAGTAGGTATATTATCATAAGTGAGCCTGGCTATCAAATTAATCATCCAAACATAATATGGGTTTTAAGATCTATGGGGATAGATGTAAAAGGTTGCTTACCTTTACCTAGTTAATATACGTAGTCACTACAGTCAAAGTGTTTGACATGGTAAACTCTTTGATAGGTTTCTTATCTATGTTGTATGGAGTTGATCTCTCTAAAGAGATAGTTTTATAGACTTCTTCATATATAAAGAGTGCACCTAAGTAGATCCTTTATGCTTTCACTATAGGGTCTATCAAGTATGTGGTGTTATGTACATGATGTGATTAATGCTTTAAGTGTTTTGAGCATTCATCAGGCAGATCCAGGTGAGAGTCACATGATATTTAAGAGATGTATCCTTTAGTACTTGAGAAGCACTAAGGATGTATCTCAAAAGTAAAAAGGATAAGACGTAAAGCCTTATAGTTTTATTAACATAAGCTTCTAGTTATAAAAATTTGTTAGCAAACTAAAATATTGGTGGTGTAGTGAGCTAGAAGAGTTCCATGAAAGAGAACATTGCTTTAGAAGTAGTCTAGATTAAATTGTTCATCTAAGATATAGGATTGTCCCAATTTTCTATGAACATGTACCATTGTTTTTAGAAAATAATGCGGTATAGCCAACACCTCATCAGAATTTCAAAACTTCTGTGGCAATACCATAAATTAAAGAGACTGCAACTCAAATAGATATAATTAAAGATAGAATTTCATCTGCTAATAACATTGTAGTTTCATAAAATCAACCGACTACTCAAACAATGCTTGAGCATCACCTTGAGTTGATAGAGATCAGCTAAATGGGTGCTTGGGTTTAGTGCAAGTGGGAAATTGAATGAAATATATGCCATACAAACTAATCATATATGACATGATTCAGCATTTCCAGAAATATATCATTCAATTAAAGATGCAAAATTTTATTACTACCTCTTATTAGATGTGAACATCGTATTAAAATTCTTGATCACAAGCAATGATGATTAAATCATGATGAGATCATGATAATGAGATCGATCATTTAGAGTCATGTGATCAAAATATTCCTAGTCATAGCATACCTAAAATGGGACATCAAGGATCCAGATAGACTAGTGTGTGTGTAATGTCTACTCATGTGGTGAGGTTGACCAATCTCATTACTTATTAGTATGGTGACACTGAGATACACATACTAGTACTCATTAATAGAATGGGTTCACTAAATTGACCGAATTATAAACCCTAAATGCTATCTTACCAATTTGTCAATCAAGATTTTCTATCATCACGGATACATGGTTAGACCTTGTGGGCACCTCAATAAAATTTTAAAAGAAAGTTTAAGTTTTAAAAGATATTGCTTTGATGTATGAAATATCAATATTCGAGTCTTCTAGCAAGATAGGTGATAGCCTATAAAAATACTAGATAATCGACTGATATGATAAAAGTATAGAATTGAGGGTTGGGTTCTATGAAAATGTCTTTGACCCCTCTCCATCAGATGGTGCAAATATTCAATATTCATTTACATTGAGCAATTGCTTGAAAACCCATGATTAACTACCATAGCAATTCTTTTGTTTAGAGATTGTTCACATGCACAACATGTAAAGAACGCAAAGGGTGCTGGCCCTTCGGGTCCGATGAGATACAAACAATTTTGGTTAAGTTTTCTTTTAAATCTATTAAAAGTTTGGTTTGTTCAACATTGATTTTAGTTTAGGTTTGCAATGTTGATTACCAGCTTGAATGATAAGTGTTGGTTTTCTATGTTCAAGTTGAATCGCATGATTTTGACAAAATTAAATTTTGAATTGGTTTCAATTGAAGTTGTTGATAAAATTGTTTAAGTGTTGAATAATTTAAGATGTTTTAAGCAATCTTATTGGTTTGAGTCTGGTTAACATGTGTTAAGTTTATTTTCTATGTTGGTTGGTGTTTTAATACTGATTTGAGTGTGTTTGTTATATTTTAAGTGTTTTGAACTTAAACTCAACTTGGTCAAGTTTAAGTTCAGAGTGTTGAGTGATTTAATCTTTCATATTTTGAAATAAATTATAAGTGTTTTAAAGTGTTTTTGACATGTTTAATTATCTTCTTTAAGAAGTTAACTTTAAGTTAGGTTATGTGTTTTGATTCAAAAGTTCAAATTTTTCTAAGTGCTTTTATATTTGGTTAAGTGTTTTTAGACTTAAATCATATGTTAATATTTGATTACGTATGCCTTCATATTTAGTTAAGTGTTCTTTAGATATGTTTAAGTGTATTCAGATTTGATTAAGTGTGTTCATAGTTAGTTAATGTTTAGTCTGCATCCCATCCGGTCTTTCGGGCTAGCATTGATGCCCAATTACAATCAAGTCATCACTTGAAGTTCACAGGTTTTGTTCATGTATGAGTGCATAGTGCATAGGCAGTTCATATACCCAGTTCAACAATATTAGAAGTTCATATGCGATGTTCAACAATATAGGCAATTCATATACCATGTCAAGAAATGTTCAAGTGTAGAAGTCTTCAACCTGTCAAGAAATTTCTTTCCTATGATGTAAACTCCCACGGGATCTAAAAATTTTCAGTAGCATGCCATCTTGTTTTCTGATTCATGTGGAAATTTTCCCATTTTATGCAGTTAACTCATTTTGACTTTTCCACATAGTGGGAAGGGTCCGTCCGCATAGGAAGCATGTCCCATGCATGTGCTTGGGTCAACATATCAGAAGCATGTCTGGACTAGCCATCCAACGGAGCATCTAGTTGTAGACTAACTTCTTAATTTAGTTTTCTTGTCTAGAATTGTGGCAACATCCAGTGGTAAACTAACTCCCCATATAGTCTTTTAGGTGTGAAGCCTGAGGCAATGCCTAGTGGTGAGTTAACTCCCCAAACTTAGTTTTTTTAAGACTGAAGCCGAAGGTAGCACCCTGTTGTGGGCTAAGTTCCTAAACTTGGTCATTTTTTAGTTTGAAGCCTAAGGCAGTGCCTAATAGTAGGCTAACTCCTCAAACTTAATCAACTTTTAAGTTAAAGTTTGAAGTGTCTTGGGCTGTCAAATTGTGGACCAACTCTCCAAACTTAGCTTTTTTAAGTGTAATGCCTAAGGCAGCACCTAGTGGTGGGCTAACTCTCCAGACTTAGTTTTCTTTTTAACATCAAAGCCTAAGGTAGCACCCTGTTGTGGGCTAACTCTCTAGACATAGTCATCTTTTAGTTTGAAGCTTATGGCAGTGCCCAGTAGTGGGCTAACTCTTCAGACTTAGTCAACTTTTAAGTTAAATTTTGAAGCGTCCAAGGTAGTTTTCAGTTTTGTACTAACTCCCTAGACTTAATCATTTTTGTCTAAGATCCAATAGGCTAGGTCAAGTCTCATCAGCACAATGGGACAGTCTTCAAGTCCTTGGGCCAAAGAAGCTTGTTTTGATCTTCATGGGTTAGTAAGGCCTGTTCTTTGCACTTCAAGGCTAGCAAGGCCTGCTTTGCAACATGTATACCATAGTAATTTTTTTTTTGCTTTCTTGAAGCAACAGAAGATGGTATAAATGAGCCTCAAAAGGGTTGAAGTTGAAGTTATTTTGGTGCTGTTTAGGGAGCTACCAATGGGCTGCACAAAGGGTAGAACATTTTGACCATTCAGGTGTTGTATTGAAGGACCAGCAAGGGGGCACACATGGACCTATTTGGGAGTTATTCTTATGGGTCAAACATGGGCTGAAAAAGGCCTGTAAGTTGGTTGCTGTACAGGTTGGCAGAATTGGGGCTAATTAGATGGCCAAATGGAGGAGCCAAGGGGCTGTTCAGGGAAGCCTAGCTAAAGAATCAAACATTGGCTGATTAAGGGCTGAATTGAGGGCACTCAAAGGGGCCTGGTTAAAGAATAGAAAGTGGGGTATTTTAGGGTCTGTTTAAGTAACCATCAAAGGGGTTAAACAAGTGCTGATTTTAGGCCAGTATAAGGGCCTGATTTGAGCATGCTTTTGGGGTTTGTCCAATTGACCAGCAAGAAGGATCAAACATGGCCTGATTGAGGACATGTTTAGGAGCCTAATTATTTGCTAAAAGGGTGGAAACAAGGGCCTGGTGTGAGTGACAGTAAGGCTGGGTTTGGAAGGCAGCAAGGAAAGCTTTCAGCTGGCCTGATTGGGCACACAAAGTGGCACAAAATGAAGGCCAAATAGAGTGCTTATCAGACTAGTCTCAGGAGGCATCAAGGAAAGGGTTTGGCTAGACTAGATAGGAGTCAGATCAGGTGGTCTTCAGGGCTATGGCTGAAGACATTGTTAATGGCCAAGGAAGAGGCCGAGGGGAAGAGAAAGAAAAGGGGAGAAATAAAATTAAAAGCTACATCTTTACCTCACCATTTTGCTACAAGGATTTTTTTTTGGAATTTCAAAGGGAGGCCTCACAAGCCTTGTTGCATCTCCTATTCTTAGATATGGAAGGCATCACAGGCCTTGATTACTTGGCATTAGAAGAAGAAAAGTGGCTTTTCTTCTTCTTTTCACCTTGGTATGTAGGGGTTGCAACAGATGTTGTTGCTATTAAAGAAGGAGGGTGTCTTCTTCTTCTCCACCTTATTATTCTTATTCTTCTTCTTCTTCTTCTACAAATGGTGTAGAAGAAGGAGGAAGCCGATGTGGTTGATGGCACACAGATCAGCTGAGGGAAGGACGGGATAGAGTTGACATACAAGTGAGTGTCTGTAAGGTACGACTATGGCCAAATGCTGTAAGAAATCTTTCTTAAAAATTTGGTGCTGCAAAAGTGTCGATTCCTATGGGTTCCTTTATAATCTGTTTCAATCGGAACTAAACAAAAAAAATAAAAAACCGATCAATATGGGTTAGAATATACTTGATTGGGATTCATGTAATCACATAGAGGAAAAGGAGATAAGCTTCTAAAACCTTTCAAACTATTCAAGTGTCTGGTCTCCAGCAATACCCACACAAACTTCATTCAGAATAGGTTCTCTCTTCACACCAGCCTCGAGAACCATTCCCAAACGGAGCTCCATTGCCCATGGATGCCTTATAGAGAGATAAAAAGATAATAAAGAGGCTAAGGATGTGGATTTTACTCTTGACTTGATAGGGTTTGGCTTAAACCATTGCTATTTATATAGAATTTTAATTTTTTTTTATAAAAACCCAAAATCTCTATAAATTATGCCTTTTACCCTATACTCATCGATAAGTCCTTATATGTGTCATCCACTAGGCCCAAGAAATTATTTGGTTAAGGCCTAAATAAAATAGAATAATTCTATTTAATTTAATTGAATCTGTTATCTAATAATAGATTAATCCGCCAACTGATCATGAAGGGTACAAGCCATGTCCCATGATCCTAAATGGTTATGAGGATAATATTATCTCTATTGAGCCTTTCCAACATCGGTTACCACATGGATATAAGCCCTCGTCCATCCAATGTCCTAGTCGAAAAGAATTACGACATCGACTGTCAACTCCTTAAGATACTGACTCTATAGGATCTGGTAGTCAAAATTAGATCAATTGGAAAACTTCTTTTTTCAATTATCCTTTCTGCCCTGGCCAGAGATTTGAAGTACTATCTCATAGGACATTCACTCTCACTTACTGAGAGTGGACGATCCTTCATTCTCCGCTCAATTACCTCTATCAGGTTTTTCTTGTACTAGATTCATCGCTATACTGGACCATCTAAAAGGTGATCCATAAGTCAATGATCAAAGCACAAGTTCCACCGAACAAGGCATTTTTGTAACTCAGGTCAAAGGTACAACCATGCAACCGTGATAAAATAAAATCCTAATTAACAGTTCGGTAAGATACCATTCAGCGTTTATAATTCAGTCAGTTCAGTGAACTCATTCAACTAATGTGCACCTGTATGTGTATCTCAGTGTATCCACACTAATGACCAATGAGATTGGTCATTTTCATCACATAAGAAGACATCATATACACTAGTCTATCCAGATTCTTGATGCGCCATCTCAACTATCATATGTCTAGGAACATTTAGATCAAATACCTCTAGATGATCAATCTCATTACCATGATCTCATCATGATCTAATCATCATTGCATTTGATTAAGGACTTCATTATGATATTCACATCCAATAAGAGCTTTTAATGAAGATTTTTTTAATTATTTGAAATAGATATTTTTAGAAATGTCGAATCATATCATATATGATTGGCTTGTTGGGCATATATTTCTATCAAATGCAAGGCCTTTATTAGAAGAAGTGGCTGCCATTTGCAACTGAGGATATGGTTAGGAGGATAAGAGTCCTAATGGAAAAATAATTCTACTTTAGTAAGACTCCTAATTAGGAAAGACATCTAGCCAATGTTGAGGTGCTGCCAAACCAAGCAAGGTTGTGCACATGGCAGTGGGATGGACTGACGTTAAGCCAAAGTTTAAGAAGCAAGATCAACTATGCACCATCTGATAGAGAAGATAAGGCTGATGGAGATATGGTGGTTGGGAGATAAGATTTATCCCAAGAAAAATGGTGATAAAGTGAGATAATCTTTAACATAAGAAGAGGATATGTTGAGGTGTTGGCACACCCTTTCATAGATTGTATGTAATCTTATGCACAAACCAGCTGATAAGAAGCTTATTTTCAGCTTGGTGATGGCCATATGATAGGTAATAATAAAGTTTGAAAGATAATGTTCATTTAAGATGAAGATAATCTTCCAAGGAGATAATGATAAGCTAAATATAGGATGAGAAGGTAAGAGTCCTATCTTATAAAGAAGTATATACCAAGAGAAATTCCAATCATGAATGGAGTGAGAGAAAGACTAAATTTTGCCAAAATCAGGTGAGGATGAGGATGGTTCAGCCAGATATCAGGTGCTGGACGCACAGGAGATAAAGATCAATCTAGTCCGTCGATCCGAATGCTCTCAATCTGACGGCTATTAGCTATCATTAATTCTAGTTGAAACTTAATTAAACACAGAATAAATCTATAAAATTATGGAATAAGCTCTGATGAGCATTGATCTTGTGCACAATCAAGATGTGTGGCCATGATGCCTTGATTTGCATCAGATCTTCTGAATTTGCTGATTTCCCCGATCGATGCACACTCGGCTGTCAATAATGCCAGAAACTATAATTAAGTGCAATTAAATTCTCCGGTTGGCCAAATTTCAATTCCAATTCACTAATGTTCCCAAGACTAAAGTCATGGAATTTTTAGCTTGTACGTTGATCTTAATATTACTTGGACAATCATGTCCCTAATGTGATTCAATACCTACTTTTGTCTAATTTGATATTCCTTGAATGACTTTCCAACTAGTTGTTAGATTTTCAATCCATTTTGAGTATTTTCTAGCTCTATTTGGCGTTGACAATATGGTGAAGTTGAATTTTCTTCAGAGTCCCAACTTTTCACAAGTTGTTAGGGGCAAAATGGTCATTTTGGCCTTCTAGTATCTGTTTTCTATGGTTTGGGCACCGCTACAAAGCTCTCGACTGGGGTTATGCAATGAGCCTTCTATCTTGGCCATTTTAAGCTTATCAAGCCATGCTGAGATATTTCTAGAGCATGTTTGCATCATATGGTTCTTATTTTACTTAATCTAGTTAGATTTTTGATCAACTTTGACATTGCTCAAATCTTTATTTAAGGGAGCTGAATGGAAAATTTTGGCACCAACAAATTTTCCCCATGAGTAGTGTCTTGGAAGTAGGAGTCGAGGAGGGACCGCCCATGTAAGTTGGTGTTCGACTTTTGTTTCTTTGTCCCTGGCAATTCATTGACTACTTCTGATGTATAAGCTTCTTCAGGATTGAGAAGGGCTTAGGCCCTTGTACATGAGCAGCCTTGGCTTCTTTTTGTTTAGTTTTTTGTCTTTCATTTAATAGACTTAGATCTTTCTGATCGATGCATAGGATGACGTCAACTCTTTGAATGAGTCACTTTTTAGTTTTGTTGTTTTTCTTACCGATTTGACTATCTCTTAAGATACTTTTGTTGGGAATCGGTCCAATCAGATTGGCACAGTAGAAAATATTCGATTCTTCATATATCATTGTCTTGGTCTCAATCGAAACTGAACAACGTTGCCAAAACCAATATTTGAAACAGTTTTGAACATATAACATTGCAGGATTCAAATAATCCCTAAAGACCAGAGAAGATCGAGCATTCTCATGCTCGTTCAGCCACTCAAGTGTGCGGCCTCTAGTCGTATCCATAGGAGCCGCCTATAGTCGGGTTCCCCTTCGCGTAGAACCTTCTGACTCGCCCCGGATGAAATCCCATCGACTCTCAATGGCCCCAACATGGGAAAACATGAAGGAGAGAGGTAGGGATGAATTTTTCAGCCTTGGCTTGGGGGCTCATGCTCAATTCGCTATTATATAAAGAATTTGGAGTTTTTTTTACAAAAACTCCTTCTTTCTCTATATTTACACCCTTGCCCCCAAACATATGGATTAGCCTTTATGTGTGTGACCTACTAGGCCTAAATAGCACATTTGGTTGAGGCGTAATTAAAAGAACAACTTCTTTTAAATTAAATTTATTATCTCATAATAGATTTAACGACCTACCGATCATGAAGGGTACAAGCCACATCCTATGATCCCAAATGGCTTCGGGGATAAACTCCTCTCCAAAGAACCTTTCCATCATCGGTTACCACATGGATATAAATCTTCGTCCATCCAATGTCCCGGTTGGATAGGAGTATGGCATTGACTGTCAACTCCTAAATATACCAACACTATGGAAGCTTGTACTCATAATTGGATCAATTGGAAAACTCTTTTCCAATTATCCTATCTACCTTGGCCAAGGATTTAGAGTACTATTCATAGGACATTCTCTCTCTCCTACCGAGAGTGAGCCATTCCCTATTGTCTGCTACCACAATATTAAGTGATCCATAAGTCAATAATCGAAGTACATGGTATGCCCGGTAGAGTGGTGCCGAAGTACTTAAGCAAGTACGATTTGCAATGTGCCAACTCACCCATGTAAGTGTAATATAAAACCAAATGCTCCCTGGGGGACCCATGCCCATCGAACTTGGAGCACTTGGGCACCTTAGAGACATTAGGAGGAAGTTTCAACTATTGATGATGTGATGGGTATGGGACTTGGTAGAGGCCCGCCACACCTTGTCCATCATCATGTTGTGCCAAATGCACAGAAATCATTTGTTCTATCATAGCCCGCTGAGAGGGCTCAAGAAAATCTTGCTGTGGTGGAGGCAGAGGGGCTTGGTACTATGGTTGAATGAAGATCTCATCATCCATGGGTGGTCTAGGAGCTGGATGCATGGGAGTAGTAGGACGAGGCTGTGTTACAGGTGGCAGTTCTCCTTGGGTGATACAGGGCCCATCTGAAGCCTAGGTGGCACTTGATGCTTGTGCCGGTTTAGAATGGAGCAAGCCGGAACTGGCAAGGAGAGCCCAGAGCTGTTGATTCTCCCTCCAAAGATCTTATAACTTCAATGCCGGTGGCATGACCACTACTTCATCACTTGGCACAATATCCTTGTCCTTACGACGGCGTGCGCCCTCTGCGACGATGGCAGATTGACGTTCGGCCATACTATGTGTGATGGGCCCAACATGGACTATAGTCTGAGAGTCCTCTAGGACGTCATCAGGGTGACCAGCACCTGCAATGTAACAAGTGTATACTCACATCTGGCCTCCTTGCCCCCGTGTTACTTGGCGTCTGGGGGCAGTGTCAGACAACATAACTCGGTCAAGGACTGACCCTCTTCTGCGTGGAAACTCCTGCGGAGTAGTGGTCACATGACCATCATCCAAATGATAAAACTGCCGCCGGTGGGGTGGTGCAAACTGAGCCTTTGGTCGAATAGAGGTGGCCTTTGGTTGCTGCGGAGGGTTGAATACGGCCCTCGGTTGCGGCCATGGTTGGGACTTTAGCCTAGAAGGCCCCTCGTCTGGGTGAGGTGGACGGCAGGCTTTGGAGACAAGTGGTTCTACAAGAGGAATGCTGGCCTTAGAGCACCAAACCTTCGAGATTGAGACAGAGGGTCTGAATCCCTGCCCCCGGTTGGCATGAGTGTCCGCTGTCCGGGGCTCTCGACAAGAAGAAGTTTGAATGGGGGACATGCCCCCAATCGGTGGAACTGGTTGCCGAAATGAAAAGGCAATAGTTGGGCTGACTGATGGAGTCTTTAGTATGGCAGGCGGCTGCTGCCGGGTCTTCTTGGGCTGGACCGTTGAGTGGTCAGCCGGGTGTCGACTCCAGAAACGGGTTCCAGATCGGCACCTCAAGAGAAGGTGAAAGATGGATGGAATTGGGGAAAAAAGGGAAGTGAATTGAAAACACTCGGAAAGCGGTAAAATGTCCTCACCTCGGTCCCACACTCACATTGATCCCCGAACTTTCATCTCACGGCGTCGCTCGAGCACCGGAGATGGTTCGGGTCATGTGGGAGGAGAGTGAGGAGTGAATTAGCTTAGAACATGAATAAAAAGAAAGGTGGTCGCCAGGAGCCGCGGGCTCCGCTTTATAGAATAACAACAAGATTGATTTGTTTTGACCGTGTACCTTAGCGTGGGAGAGAGTGTGTGAGTTCAACCTTCTTCCTCTTCGGCTGGCCGATGAGGGAGAGTCCAACCAATGATAGCTTGATGTATTTGTGCAACTAGAAGACAATAAGACAAGAAAACAAGTGAAGAAGGATTAGAACTGAGTGAAGTGTAGTAACTTGTAAAAGTAATAACATAAAACGACAATTGGAAACAAACTCACCGGATTCGGGGTTAGCCCTAACCCCTTTTTTTGGTTTTTTGATGATGTATGAAATGATGAAAATAGAATAAAAATGATGCTTAAATATGAACTAAATGATTTGAATGAAGATAAAAGAATATAAATAGTTAAAGACAACACAACCCAGGCAAAGTGGCAACCGGGTTAGACAGATTTAATGTAAACTGCGCGGCTCTGATGCAGAGCCCGTAGAGGACAGCACCGATGTAAGAATCAAGTGAAATTTATTTAAAAATAAAGATAACTCACCGAGGGTGGTTTGATATGAAGACAAGTTTGCCTGAATATTATGATAAATAATCTGAATTTACCTGATAAGCCGGATCTTGGGCAGTGAAGTTCTGGAAACTCCCAGCACAATGTCAATGTAGGACATGCTATGGGCACCACAGATATCCAAATTGAATGATTCTTGTTGGAGATAAAAGATAACTCACCGAGTAACAATTTCTATGAAGGATGCATAGGTTTAATCTACCATTAAATGTACTGAAATTGACTGAGTAAATGATGACTTAGAAGAGAAGACTTAGGATCTGTCTTTGCAGCGCCGGTGTTGAAGCCATAACAAGCAGAGGAAATGTCATAATTGATCTCTGTTTGTTGGAGATGAAAGATATCTTGATTAAACACACTTAGTATGAAGGAAGTCAGGCCATAAAATGACTATAAATATCTGTAGAAGCCGATGATCAGAAGTGTAGCACGTTGGAGCATAGACCAGCTTCTTCTTCACTTTGGGATGATCTCCGGGCACCGGGACGAAGATAGAACTATTTTTAGAGATTGGGAAGAGCCTAGGGTGGCTGGAGGACGAAGAGAGAAGTGCTGGAGGATGGGTATGCCCTTCTTAGGTCGTTCATATGAGTCTCCCTTTATAGGGGATGAGAACCAGGTCAAAAAATAGCAAGTTTTGATACATCCGACCATAGGTTGGATTTCCTTCAATTAATGTTGCTAATTTTCATCCTGAGGCATATAGAAACTTACCCAAATGATTGAGAGGAGAGAGATTTTAAACCGTGGATCACCTTCCCCATGCTCAAAATATGTCTCCACTTGAAGAGGAAACAAATCTGGTCAAAAAATGGCAAGTCTTGATATACAAGACAACAAGTTGGATTGCCATCATTAGATGATGCTAATTTCGACCATGAAGCTTCCAGATACTATAAAAAGTGATATGGAGGAGGAAAAAGGAAGGTAAGGTCGTGAATTGGTCATATATGTGCCCAATGGGATGGGCTTGCATGCAATTGGGCTTGATAGGTGCTGCGTGCGGACAGAACTGCGCATCTTACTTCCAAAGGGCGCTGCAGACAAATGGAAGATCAGAATTGAATGCCGTTTGTTGTAATGGAAAGATAACTCAGAGAAGAAGATTATTCATGTTGAATACTTATTCATTGTATGTCAACATAATCCTGTGAAAAATTTTCAAGTAGATGATATGCTGGGAAAAGCATAATCTGGCACACCACCAAGTGTCTCTTGTTCGGCAAACACGGATTTGATTAGAAATTAGAAAATCATCCTCATATTTACAATAAGCACCTCAGATCATCCAAAAGTGTGGTTTATCATGATTTTGATGGTCTAAAAGAGATGTTGCCAATGGAATAATGGTTTAAGCTCTAAATAAGGCCAAATTGGCGTGTCTACATCTTGCCTCGCCTTGATGTCGGCTTTGCAAGGGAATGGCATGTAGCATAGCGGAGTAAAATTTAGAGGAATGTAGAGAAGCGAAATGAGTTGTAATGGAATGCAGCGGAGCGAAATAGAGATGGACTGAAAAGGTGGCATCATGGTGTAGATATAGACACGCTCAACGACCAAATTCGGCAAAGAGAATCTCTTCATGTCTCCTGGTTAACTGCCATGTTTCATCAAGTCTTCCTATGTTTGATTGGTAAGAGATGTGCCATTGGCACGAGAGAAGAATAGCCAACCCCCAACGCGGTGTGGAGTCCCCGAAACATGGGTTCGTAGGTTCATCATCAGCCGGTAACCCGATCTTTGCGGTGTTCCTGTACTGTGATGGGCTAAAGTTTAAAAAGAGATTTGTTTTGAAAAAGTAAAAGAATACCAATCGAGCACTTTCAGGCTCTCTGATTCATTTAAGTCTTCCGAGAGACAAGATTTGATTCGGAATGGAATGATCTCGAATTCCAAAAGGCAAATGTTTAAGTATAGACCATGACGGTGCAAGTTTAGATCGAATAGGAGGCCCTTGGCGGGAGGAAGTGACTGCCATGGTGAGATGAATAGCAAAAGAGTTGCAGTGGCCACAGTGGGAATAGAAATAAAATATTTGAAGGCACGAGGTGATTACCGAACATGGTGGGATTAATAGACACGGTGGGATATTAGAGAGGTTGGTGGGACTAGAGATCATGGTGGGATTAGAGAACACGATGGGATTAGAAAACACGGTGGGATTTAGAATGATCGAGAAAGTGAGAAGGTGAAGTTTAGGAAATGATCTATGCAATGATAAAACAAAATTGAATGCAATTAATGCTACATGATGCATGTTGGGCTCAAGAAAACAAAACAAAACTTGTATAACAAATAGTTGAAGATATAGATTGTCTATGAGGTCAAGATACCCATTCGGGAACTATCGTCCCTCACTGCACAATTTTGCCTTATCCGTGAGCACAAAGAATGACCTGACCGTCGTGGATTTTGATGAAGGGGATCTCGGGCCTGGTCTTCTTTGCATTCACGGTCTTCAACATCAATGCATAAAATAAATAGTAATGCACCTAATATATGCTAAGAAAGGAAATGATAACGGTGAGTTTGCGGTGTGATGACATGCATTCTCACAAAAGAGTTCATGTGTCCTAATGAGGACACAGAGTGACAATTCCTCGGCAAAGTTGAGGCCGAGGTAATGATGACACCTCCTCCTGAGAATCCTCAAGGGAGGGAAGTGGTGAGCATCGCCTGCAATAGGTTTCTCGGCAAAATTATGGCCGAGGTTATGGTGACACCTCCTCCTAAGAATCCTCAGGGGAGGGAAGTGGCGAGCATCGCCTTATTGAAATCTTGAAAATGCTCCTCGACGAAGTTGAGGTCGAGGTCATGGTGGCACATCCTCCTAAGAATCCTTGGGGAGGGAAGTGGTGAGCTTCGCCTTGTTGTGAAGTTATCCTCATTTGTTCTTCATGCCTAAAACACTAGAAAAAGGAGATTAGAATGCCAATATGGCTTATCCCCCTTGCAAGTTGGAGTATGACTTGACCTTTGTCAATGGGTGTAAAGTTTTTTCTTGTGCCTGAAACACTTAGAAGGAAGAGATTAGAACAACAATGTGGCTTATCCCCCTTGCAAGTGTAGACACGCCAAATTCGCCTAATTCAGAGCATAAAACTCATGTTTTATAGGGTAACACGCATGATTGACCTTATAATGATGCCGGGTCTTTTAAAGTTGATTTGGAGCTTCGCCAAATGAAATCGGATGTTTTCCGATGTTTTCCGCAAAAAGCCGTAATTTCCGAGCGAAAGCCACACGTAAATCGTGTAAATACGGAAATTGGCTGAATGACCAATGCCTAATGATCATGCATTGAAGGTTATGGTCATATTCACACTCCGGACATGTTTTGTTGCTTTCCGTGCTTTCCGGTTTTGCCGTCGAAGTCATTTTGACCTATATCGGACCTTCTGTTCACTGCCCTAACTTCCGGATAAAATTCTGAAGTTTTGGAGGGTGTGATGGTTGATCCGATGCTATATAAAGCTTCTTCGGCCTGTTATCTTTCCAACGCAACAAACGGCGTCGAATTCCAAGTTCGGGAGTGTTCGCAATGGCTTCCGGAAGAAGGACGCGCGAAACCAGTCCCATGCGCCCGGGTTCCTGGTCACATGCACCCGGGACCCAAGGCACGTGGCCATGCGCCCTACTAGTGAGGCATGTGGCCTTGTGCCCTCACTTGAGGGCACATGCGCCCCACCTTTGAGGCACGTGGGAACCAGTTTTTCACCCGGACTCTACCGCTCAACCGACGGACCGGATAAGATCGAAATTTTCGGAGAAGATTAGATGTGCCCTCACTGGGGGGCACATGCGCCCCTCAGTGGGGCGCATGCGCCTGGCACCAGGGCGCATAGACCCTATTTTTTAGCTCCGATAACGCCTTCTGTTCTCCTATAAATTAAATCCGATTCCGGTCGTTCCAGAGGGAGGAGCATGACTCCCCAGGCATCTCAAGACGTCCAACCTCACTCCTGCATCTATTTTGTGATTTTTAGAGAGAGAATTTCGAGTTTTTAGAGAGAGAAAAGTCGGTTCAAGAGAGAGGAAGGCTGTTCTGCAGGTGATCTGCCAAGTCTCTCTTCTTCGGCCTCTACATAAGTGTGTGGACGTCTTCTGCCAGTGCTCTCTTCATCAAAGTTCTTCCTCTCCAAGACTTCTTGAGTTTTCAATCGACGTCACTTGATTCCGAGGTCGGGGCTGGTCGTGACGAGCGCAGAAGCAAAGTCGCGCCTGGCAGATCCTGGACTGTTGCTCGGCTTTTTCGACAACACAGATTTGGCTATATCTTCCTCTATTCAACTCAGAATCTTTCAGTTTTTTTTCCTATATCTTTGTTTAGTGATTATAAATCCTCCTATCAATTTTTGCATTACTTTTACTCTGTTAATCCGAAAAAATAAAAAAAGGGGTTAGAGATAACCCGAATCCGGTCAGTTTCTAGTTAATTGTGTGTTTTTATGTTATTCTCTTTACATATACTCCACTTTGTCTAGTGCTAATTGTATATTTCACTTGTTTATTTGTCTAGTTGCACAGAATATCAAGCACCCACACGTTGAGGACTCTTCTTCATCGGCCGGCCGAAGAAGGAGAAGCTTTAACTCACATTCTTCACGCTAAGGTGCACACGGTCAATTTTAATTCTATAAATCGGAACCCTCGGTTCCTGGCAACCACATGTCTTAATTTCTTTCTTCTCACCCTCTTCCCACATGACCCAAACCGTCTCTTTGGTGATCAAGCGACGCCAAGGGATGAAAGTTCGGGGATCAATGTGAGTGTGGGATCGAGGTGAGATTTGCTTTCCGAGCTTTATTCCTTTCTTTTCTCATCCCCTCTTGAGATGACGATCTGGGTTCACGGACTTCCCTGAAAAGGAGAGGACCCCGTCGAATTTTCAGAGTCGACAACTTTTGTGGTGACCACGGTGGGACAAGCAATGTCTTCAACCGTGGGTGCTTAGTGTTTTGTTTGCAACTAGTTCTAGTTCTAGACCGGTTCCCACGTGAGCCTTTCCTTCCTTCCACCTTTCTTAACTTCATGCCATCTCATAATTTCTGATTTCACCCATCTTTCATCAGATCTGAAGTGCCAAGTATGCCATTTAATTTCTGCATTTTATTTAAACCGGTTCCCACGTGAACCACCCTTTTCCTTTTAAACCGGTTCCCACGTGAACCAATCTCTTTCTTTACTTCAGTTCCCACGTGAACCAAACCACTTTCCTTCAGATCTATCCCCACTTGGATCAGATCTTTATTCACCTTTAATTGGCCCCATGTGGCCCTCTTTTGAACATTCAAACCGGTTCCCTCGTGAACCACCCCTTTTTACCCAAAACCGGTTCCCACGTGAACCACCTTTACCTTTTACCCCAGTTCCCACATCGGTCCCCACGTGGACCACCCTTTGGCTTGGCTATCAGATCTGAACCCTCTTCTTTCCATCACCTTTTCACTATCTCCATTTGGCTCACATAAGAAACAAGTCTAGATTCTAGTTTCTAGTTGCTTGTCTAGTTTCTAATTGCTTGTCTGGTGTTGATTGCCTGTTTATTTAAGTTCATGTTTTGCTCATTACTTGCTTTATTACTTGATTGCATTCTCTGCTCCTTCTCTCTACCTCCTTCTTTTACACTTTTTTTGAGGCGGGAGCTCACTCTCCCATTTATCCCTCCCATCCAAAACACCCCCTTGGTGGATTCTGACCTCTCTTCTGGGATATTCTTTCCTAGTTGACTTGGTTGGCTTTCATCAAGGCCTCCGTAATTCCTCATACGTGGAGTATTCCTCTTCACGATCGGGTTGGTTGTACCACTCCCCAAAACCCGAAGCATCCTATGTTACCTACACGTGGTGAGATTGTGTGAAACCTAGGTCATTGGAGATTGGAGTTAGGATCCTAACCCATTTGTTGAGAGAACAATTCTTAACAAAATTCATAAACCTAAGGTTTAATCAAGATCATTACGTAATTTTGCTTTCAAGTCTTTGCATCACTTGCCTGTCAAACAAAAATTCAAACCTCTAACTTTTTGCAAAATACTAAAAAAAACCAAAAAAAAGTTCTTTGTTTACTTTGTCAACTTGTTTGTTCCTTGAAGTTCAATGCAACTAAGGTCTGGAAGGAACGTTGGAATGGCGGAACAAGCTGAATATCGAGAGCACGATTTGGGTCACCAACCGATTCAGTCAGAAGTGCAAGAGGTCCCTCAACCATCTGCTCCTCGTGATGTTGAACAACTCTTTAGGGAGTTGTCTCTCTATACTGACCCAGAAACCTATGCCCGTATACAATCCATGGTGAAGGGCAAAATTGCTTCGCATCAGGCCGAAACCAATCAAGTTGCCTTATCTCCTCGTCCTCTAGTTCAACCACCACTCATTCAGTCACCCTTTGTTCAACCACCTGTTGTTCAACAATCTATGATTCAACCACTTGTTGTTCAACAATCTATGATTCAACCTCCTGTTATTCAACAATCCATGATTCAACCATCTGCAGTTCAACCATCTGTGGTCCAATCCTCATTTGTCCAACCATCTTATTTCAACCATGTTGTTCCCCCAATCCACCAAGCCATGGGACAATCTTCAAATCATGTTCCTCAATTCCAGAACCACGTCTCTAACCACATACCCCAACCAAGAAACCAAGAACCTCGCTCTCACCCGTGCAATCATGGATCAGCTCACTCGGATGAATGAACGTTATGAAGAGCCGAGATGTCGCCCGGACTCCAAGTCGGTGCTTGAGATTTCCATCCCTTCTCTCGCCGCCTTACACCTGCCACCTTCTGAGCTACCAGTTTATCGCCGCTACAATGGTACTGGCAACCCCTTTCTTCATCTTAAAGATTTTCTTTATGAATCCTTATTCTGGAAAGATGATCGTAGGGTTCTTGCCTTCTTGTTTCGTCGATCACTAGAAGGGTCTGCATTGGAATGGTTCTACTCACTCGACTCCTTTGAGGCAGGAGATTCGACATTGTCAAGACCAAATTCTTGCAGAGATACAGAGACCGGGTGGCACCAGCATGCTCCATTACAGACTTGATTGCTGAGAAGATGAAGCCCGAAGAGGACTTCATAAAGTTTGCTGATCGCTGGAGGGGAATGGCAGAAAAACTGACAGATGTGATTTCTGAAGGGGAACAAGTAAAAATGCTTATTGGCAACACTACACCTGCTCTGAGAAATGTATTGATCATGCACCGTCCTACCACAATGAATGAACTCTATGACAGTGCCCGATACTTACAAGCCCACTTCAAGGATGCCACCATGATAAACCCTTTTGATCCTAAACCTAGAAACTTTAGAAAAACCCCCTCTGCACCAGCTGGGCCTACAACCGAAGGAGCGGTCAACAATGAAGCTGTGAATATTGTGGGGAACCAGGGAGGGAACCGTCAAAATCAGTACAGAAACCCACCACAGAACCCTTCCTATTACCCCCCTCAACAACAGGTTAGGCCACGACAACCACAACAACCACTTCAGCCAGTAGCACAACCCCAGCAACCTCGACAACCTACCTACAATAGGGCACCGCCACCACCCAATCAGGCACCACGAAGGGGAGGTCCTAGAAGAGATAACTACCAGCAACTCCCTTACTCCTTGATCGACATCTTCAATGTACTCATGGCGGAGAAACAGTTGGAATTGCCCAAGGAAAGAGAGGTTTGGCCAACAAATGTAGATATGTCCCGATACTGTTCTTACCACCGATGTCCTGGTCACACTATAGAAGTGTGCTTTCAATTCAAGGATTACATCCACGATCTGAATGACCAAGGCAGCATTGATTGGGTCCAAATGGGGGAATGCATACAAGCTATGAAGGCTAGGCAGAAGTAGCGGCAGCGTCCACCGGCTCAACCTCAACAACAACCTGGCTTGGGGATTGTCCAAAATCCGCTCCCATTACATGCTCCCGCTCCAGCACCGGCACCAGCACATCCAAACCCAGGAATTGGTCTAGTACACTCCATTGTCTAGGGAGATGCCAGCCGTGCTCAAGGTTGGCAACTAGAAAACCAAAATGCAACCATGCCTGTCAACCCAGCTAGGTCTCCTGCTAGGAACCCTCCTAGACAGATAATCCGTGCACTTGCTACTCCACAACTACCACAAAACTCAATAACCCAACCACTGGCCGCCACTTCTTCTCTCCGGCCCATCATTAGGCCAGCCCCCTCTCTAACTACGCCTCCTTCAACCATTGCTACACACCGGCCCTTGCTCATCCGACCACCACAATCATCACCATACCTGAACCCCCACCTACAAGCTCTACCACTCCAAAACCCCAACCTATCATACCACCAAGACCACAACCAATCCCACAACCTACATCTTTATTAAACTCATCAACCACTCCTGCACCCCGGCCTCTTCTTATTAGGCCACCAGTATCACCATCACTACCACCTCCAAATCCTACCCCTCTACCAACTAACCCAATCATCCTAGAACCATCGATCCCATTACCTATCATACCTGCACCTACACCACCTGTTCCACCACAACCCACCCCAGTTAACCCGTCACCTCTACCCAACCGCCAAATAGCCCCGGTGCTTCAGAGTGGGAGGATGTTCCAGCGGCTCTTTCCCCAAGCCGGAACTCAACCGCAGGAGCCAGTGGAGGAGGAACAAGTGGAAGAACCGTTGCTAGGCACGGCGTATGATCTGTTAAAACATTTGGATAAGACACTGGCCTATATTTCCATACTTGAGTTGATCAAAAGATCAAAGGCACACCAGGAGATTCTACAGCAGTACTTGCAAAGGGTCATGGTGAATGAAGATCTCCCACCTGAGAAGATAACTACAGTGTTAGCCCCTAGAAGTGAGCACCCAACACTCACTTTCTCTCAGGAAGAATTAGCAGATCCAGACTTTAGGAGATATGCTTTGCATGTGGCTGTTATCATCTGCAATGTCGAAGTAAAATCATATTTGGTTGACACTAGAGCTTCTATTAACGTTATGCCGCCAGAAACTTTGCAGTTGTGCAGTATTTCTGAGCAAGAAATCAAGCCATCTTGTGCCATGGTGACAGCCTATGATAACTCCAAGAAGTCTGCACGTGGTGTGGTCACTCTAGAAGTCAAACTTGGACCATGTACGGTTACAACAGATTTTCATATTCTAGAATTGGATCCAACTTTTCGGGCTATACTTGGGAGGCCATACTTGGAGGCAATAGGAGCTGTGGCTTCAACAAACCACCAGTGCATAAAGTTTCCCTTTAAAAGACAGGTGGTCAAGGTGACTAGCATGCCTATAAAGGACGAGCTGAACGATGCTTCTTTACCCCTAGTTTTGTCAATACAACCCCGGATCTCAGTGGGAGAATTGCCAGAAGTCAGATGCATGACCGCCTCACTACCAGACACACTGGGATGGCGGATGATGATGAAATTGGGCTATCAGCCTGGAAGAGGTTTAGGCAAGGACCTTCAAGGAATCACTCAGCCAATTGAAAATGCAAAAAGCCCACGCAGGCAGGGGTTGGGATATGAAGAGGGTTCCATCCCAAGAAGGATCTTCCAGCCAGGATATGCCATGGGACTCCATACATTCTTTATCAAAGGGGAGACAATGATGATGGCTGAAGATGGCAAAAGTTCCGTGGTAGTTGTCAAGAGAAGAAAGGCTCCAGATGAAGAAGAAGAAGACTTGGAAGACCTGTGCTTATCTTTAAGTCGTCTGTTTTCAAGTGGGGAAGAGTATCAAGAACCACCCGAGGGCAGACCAATCTTGGATCATTTGGTTGAGCATATCACCCAAGTCAAAACCATTCCACGAGGCCCAAATACAACAATACCATGTTTGAACCTCGTACCATTATTTCTAGATCTTTTGGATGGGCTTCAGGGCCCACTTACCCACATTGGGCCCATGAGCCCTCTTCAGCCTTCCACTCTTACTGGGCCTGCTTGCCCATTTGCTTCCCTCATCAACTTCAGAGCTGAGGGCTTTTCCCAACATGGGCTTACATGCCCATTTATTTTTAAGATCGGGTCCACGTACCCATTTACTTTTTTCATCAGTTTTGGACCCATGTGTTCACTTTCTATTACCATTGGGCCCACGAGCCCCTTTTCCCCTTTATTCTTAAATTTTTCTCTCTATTAATTAAGTCATCTTCTAGCAAGCTTCGAGTCACTCAGACTCATTCTATCTTTTTACTTGAAATTTCCAAAACGTCTTCTCTGAAATTCACATTTCCATCGAGGAGACGTCTCTACTCATCCCAGAGGGTAATCCCAATCAAGGATCCCCCTTTTCTGAATCATTGATCGATTTGCTCAATCCTCCCTCCACTATAAATACCACCTTTCCAGCTTTATCCTCAGTAGGTCAAGGTAGGTTAGGAAATAGGAAAGTCAGAGGTAAGCGAGTTCCAAATAGGTATCTGCCACAATTGGCATAGAAATGAGAAGACAGTCTTGACTGATCGGTTAGGGCGATGGCAGAGTTTCCTATCCCAATTTGATATCACTTATGTCCCGCAGAAGGCAATCAAGGGTTATGCTATTGCTGAACACCTTGCCCATCATCCCATACCCGTCTTTGACCCAGTCCGGTCGGAGTTCCCGGATGACGAACTAATGTCAGTCCGATCTTCCAATCTTTGGACATTATATTTTGACGGGGCTCTAAACTCTCATGGTAGAGGGATAGGTATTGTCCTTCTGTCACCTGAAGGTGTCACCATTCCACAGGCTTTTCAGCTTAACTTTCCAGCAACCAACAACATAGCTGAGTATGAAGCCTTGCTGGCCGGGCTGGAGGCCGCTCATTTCCATGGTGCCACCGAACTGAGGGTGATAGGTGATAGTCAATTGATCCTATGCCAAGTCCTTTCCAAATATCGAACTTCTCATCCAAACCTCAAGCCCTACCAGGAGCTCACCACCTGCTACATCAAGCTATTCTTCAAACTCACCTTTGTCCATGTCCCCCGCTCTCAGAATATCCTCGCCGATGCCTTAGCTTCACTAGCTTCATCTCTATCTGTCCCGCTAGGCAGGCAAGTGCGAAGTATCCACATCTGTAAGAGGACAATTCCAGCAATTGAGGATGGACGTTTTCTAAAGGTTAAGGAAAGATTCAACAGAAAAGAATACTTGGAACATAAAGAAGAAATCTCCTTGATTGAGTTCGAAGAATTAGAGGAAGGTGAGAGACCTTGGTATGACGAGATTGCGAGGTATTGCCAAGATCAGTCATATCCACCTGGATCAACCACCAAGGAAAAGAAGGCAATCAGAAGAGTATCCCAGAGGTATACAATCCTAGGAGTAGTGCTCTATAAGAGAAGCCTAAGTGGAATCTTACTCAGGTGTCTTGATGAAGAAGAAGCTGAGTTGGTGCTGAAGGAAGCACATTCTGGAGTTTGTGGTGGTCATGTGAATGCCCAAGCCCTTGCTAAGAAAATCATCCGGTAAGGGTATTATTGGCCAACTCTAGAAGAAAACTGCTCCATCTTTGTCTGGCATTGTCATTCATGTCAACTCCATGCTGACAAGATTCACTCTCCTGCATCTTCCCTTCATCCAATTCATGCCCCATGGCCTTTCGCCATGTGGGCTTTTGATATCATTGGCCCCTTGAGTGACCTCAACTCCGAAATGCGCTCAAAATCATTCATTCTGACGGCAATGGTGTACTTCACAAAGTGGGCTGAAGCGGAAGCATTCGTGGAGATTAAAGCGTCAACAGTCTGCTCCTTCATCAAGCGCAACATCATTGCAAGGTTCGGGATCCCCAGCGACATCGTCACCGATAATGTGCCACAATTTCTTTCTCAAGATCTGCGTGATCTTTGCAACAGGTATTACATTTCATTGCACCATTCATCACCATACTATCCTCAAGGCAATGGTCAAGCAGAAGCCACTAACAAAACCTTAATCAAAATCATCAAGAAATCTTGTAAGTCTAGCAGATTTGCCGACTGGCCTGATAAGCTTGTAGATGCTCTATGGGCTTATCGTACTTCTGTAAGGACTCCCACTGGACAAACCCCGTATGCTTTGGCATATGGGATGGAAGCAGTGGTCCCTTATGAAGTATTACTTCCATCTCTCCGAGTTCAGCTCGACAGGGATATTCCTGTTGATGAGAGACGAGAATCTCTCCTTGCACAGCTTGAACTCTTGGATGAAAGAAGGCTAGCCGCCGTCGAGCATGCCCGGACTTATCAGAATAGACTCAAAAGGTTTTATCAAAAGAGGGTGATCGAGAGAAAATTCGAAATTGGTGAGATGGTAGTCAAACGCATATTCGTTAAGCCGGGGGGGTCCCCGCTCCAAGTTGCAACCTAACTGGGAAGGGCCTTTTGTAATCACTGAAAAGTATCCAGGTAATGCATATGAATTGACTAATGCAGTTGGAGAAAAATTGAATCATCCTTGGAATGGAGTTTACCTCAAAAAGTACTTTCCATAAAAATGGAGAAACCACTGGTATAATCTCAAGTCATCGATCCTAGGTTGTTCGTGAGAAGTCAAGGGTAGGTACCATCCTACACACACAACACTTCCCGATCCTAGAATCTAGACAACTTGACACTTGCGAAAGGCAAGGCGTAAATCTATAAATGGAAGGAGTACCCTTACCCTATTCTCTTCTGCTCGGTCCAAGATAGGGAGAGAAGATTAGAGAGGGGTAGTATAGAAAACACTCGCCACCCTAGTAGGAGGCCGTCTCGCAGGGTAAAAAGGGTGCCAAAAGATGGGCAATGAACCCCTCAGGTTAGAAAAAAAAAATGATGATCAACCTGTCTGAATGAGTACCCAGAATGATAGTCAAGGCAAAAGGCACTAAAAGATGGGCAATGTCCCCACGGGTCAAAAACCTGTCCAAATATGTGCCGTATAGAAAAGAGCAAAAAAAGAAATAAAAACCCAAAGAGGCCGAACCCCAATGGGTAATTTGAGTGAGAGTAGAGAAATCCCTCTCAACATCTTCAAACTCTATCAAGGACTTCCTCTATACTCTTCCTCCTTAAACCCCTTGGGTAGGGTAAACCGACCAAATCTAGGTGGAACCCGAGCCGATCAAAGGAAGAAGGTTAGAAGGATTCTAGGTAGGGAACTTTATTTCTTGCACGTGGCATCTACCACTTGAGTCTTGACAAACCCCAAAGACCGATGAATTATCTCAAATACCAGCATTTTCTCCACAAAAAATTGCATATTTCAAAATCCAAAAAAAAAAAATTACATCTTTTAAAAACCCAAAAAAAATGCATATTTCAAAAACCCAAAAAATACATATTTAAAAAAAACAAAAAAAAAAAAAAAAAATACATATTTCAAAAACCCAAAAAAATTGAATACTTTTGAAAATCCAAATGATTGTTTTCAACAAAATCCAAAAAAAATTGAATACTTTTGAAAATCAAAATGATTGTTTTCAAGAAAACCAAAAAAAAAAAAAATTTGCTTAGTCATGATCATTGCCTTAGTCGCATCCATGTTTATTTGATTGTGGTGCATATTTTCACTTCTGCATTGCATATCCATTTTTACTTTAATTACCTTGTTAATAAGGCTCTTCCCTTTAACCTAAGTCAAAGTTGACCATAATGGGTAAAGGGATGAGTCACGGTGAAGATCTAATCTCTTTCTGCCAAGTGTTTCAGGCATGTTAATACAGGAGAGGAGAGGATTCACACCACAACAGGTAAGTTCTCTTAACCCTTACCCCCCACTTCATTTTAAGTCATTTGTTTTATTCCACCTTGTTAAGAAGACTCCTCCCTTTGACTCAAAATCAAGGCATACGATATACAGGCAAAGGGATGAGTAATGAAAAAATTTAATCATTTTCATTGAGTATTTGCAGGAGCTGAAGAAGCAAAAGGAGAAGGGCGATCAGGTACAATTTTTTTCTAAAAAAAAAAAAAAATGGCCTCAGGGCGCATGTGCCCTCATCTGAGGGCACATGGCCAGGTGCCCCACCCCCTGGGCGCATGGCCAGGTGCCCCCGATCGGGGGCACATGGACAAAAAATTCAAAAAAATCAGAAAAATCTCAAAAATTCAGAAATTATCTATAATGTTAAAAGTGACGTTTTTGCTAAAGGAACTATCATTAAAAACTTTGTTTTGACATCCAAATGATGGTTCTAATAGTAAAATCTTCTGTTGATCATTTCATGAACAATCTGCTTCATATGACAATTCTGTCTGTTGGGTATTAACCAGAAATGTGCAGGCAACCTTTTTAGTCCAACAGGTGAATTGGTGAGATCGGTGTTCCAGAAGGAACGTCATGCCAGCTCTGCGACGAAAAGAAAGGGAGCGCCATCTGGTCAAATATTATCATGGCGCTGATGAATCAGGTGGTCGATGCAAGTTGATAGACCACGCCTGAAGACTTCACTCAGCTTCGCATCAATCTCGCATCATCACCAACACTCCATTTTGCACTTCACATCACTCCTACTATCTGTCACTTAGCTATGCTAGGTCCACTTTATACATATTATATGCATTAATGTTGAAGACCTTGAGAGTGAAGATGACTGGGCCCGAGATCCCCTTCAACAAATTCTACGACGGCTTGGTCATTTCTTCACACTCACGGATAAGCCAAAATTGAACATTGGAGGGACGATGGTTCCTAATCGGGTGTCTTGACCTCCAATAGACAATCTATATCTTCAACTATTTTCTACATGATTTTTTATGTGTTCACATCCATCTCCTTTTCTTTCTTCATCATTACCAATTCTATTTCATTATGTTTTCTCTTTCTTTTATTTCATCATGTTTTATTCTTTCTTTTATCCCTTCATATTTTATTCCTTTCTTTTTGTTCCACAATGTTTTATTCTATCATTTCTTTTATCCCACCGTGTCTTTTATTTTACCCACCGTGCCAATTGTCATCCCATTGCTATTCTTCTTTCCCTTCATTCTATGTTAGTCCCACCATTATCTTTCAATCCCACTATGGCTTAAATCTGTTTTGTCATTTTCCGAATACTTGATTTTTTTGCCTGAGCGTGATTCATGGTTTTCACGATACCCGAGCAATTGTTGTTGTGCATAAATGAACCCTTTTAGAATTTGAGATTATTCCACTCAGAATTAAACTGAGTATTTTGGTGAAACTTGAATGAACTTGAGATTCCAAATATGATGGATTGGTATTCTTTTCATTTTAAGATCAACTTCTCTTTTACAAAACTTTAGCCCATCACAGTACAAGAACACCGCAAAGTTCGGGTTGCTGGCTGATGATGAACCTACGAATTCGAGGACTCCTCACTACGCTGAGGGTTGGCTACATCCTTTTATCCTTTATCACTTACTTTTTCATCTCTCGTGCCAAGGGCATGTCTTTTACCGGTCAATTATATGAGGTTTTGATAGAACATGAAAGCGATCTAGAATACTCAGAGAGATTCATATTGCTGGATCGGGTAGATAAGCGTGTCTATATATACACCTTGATGCCACCTTTTCAGTCCATCACCATTCCATTCCGCTACATTCATCTGCATTCACTTGCATTCCACTACAGTTCACTACGAATCACTCCGCTTCATTATATGCCACTCCCTTACAAAGCCGACATCAAGGCGAGGCAAGCTGTAGACACGCCAAATTTGCCTAATTCAGAGCATAAAACTCATGTTTTATAGGGTAACACGCATGATTGACCTTATAATGATGCCGGGTCTTTTAAAGTTGATTTGGAGCTTCGCCGAACGAAATCAGATGTTTTCCGCAAAAAGCCGTAATTTCCGAGCGAAAGCCACACGTAAATCGTGTAAATACGGAAATTGGCTGAATGATTAATGCCTAATGATCATGCATTGAAGGTTATGGTCATATTCACATTCCGGACAAGTTTTGTTGCATTCCGTGCTTTCCGGTTTTGCCGTCGAAGTCATTTTGACCTATATCGGACCTTCTGTTCACTGCCCTAACTTCCGGATAAAATTCTGAAGTTTTGGAGGGTGTGATGGTTGATCCGATGCTATAGAAAGCTTCTTCGGCCTGTTATCTTTCCAACGCAACAAACGGCGTCGAATTTCAAGTTCGGGAGTGTTCGCAATGGCTTCCGGAAGAAGGACGCGCGAAACCAGTCCCATGCGCCCGGGTTCCTGGTCACATGCGCCCGGGACCCAAGGCACGTGGCCATGCGCCCTACCAGTGAGGCACGTGGCCTTGTGCCCTCACTTGAGGGCACATGCGCCCCACCTTTGAGGCACGTGGGAACCAGTTTTTCACCCGGACTCTACCGCTCAACCGACGGACCGGATAAGATCGAAATTTTTGGAGAAGATTAGATGTGCCCTCACTGGGGGGCACATGCGCCCCTCAGTGGGGCGCATGCGCCTGGCACCAGGGCGCATGCGCCTGGCACCAGGGTGCATAGACCCTATTTTTTAGCTGCGATAACGCCTTCTGTTCTCCTATAAATTAAATCCTATTCCGGTCATTCCAGAGGGAGGATCACGACTCCCCAGGCATCTCAAGACGTCCAACCTCACTCCTGCATCTATTTTGTGATTTTTAGAGAGAGAATTTCGAGTTTTTAGAGAGAGAAAAGTCGGTTCAAGATAGAGGAAGGTTGTTCTGCAGGTGATCTGCCAAGTCTCTCTTCTTCGGCCTCTACAGAAGTGTGTGGACGTCTTCTGCCAGTGCTCTCTTCATCAAAGTTCTTCCTCTCCAAGACTTCTTGAGTTTTCAATCGACGTCACTTGATTCCGAGGTCGGGGCTGGTCGTGACGAGCGCAGAAGCAAAGTCGCGCCTGGCAGATCCTGGACTGTTGCTCGGCTTTTTCGACAACACAGATTTGGCTATATCTTCCTCTATTCAACTCAGAATCTTTCAGTTTTTTTTCCTATCTATTTGTTTAGTGATTATCCATCCTCCTATCATTTTTTTACATTTTTTTGCATTTCTTTTACTCTGTTAATCCGAAAAAATAAAAAAAGGGGTTAGAGATAACCCGAATCCGGTCAGTTTCTAGTCAATTGTGTGTTTTTATGTTATTCTCTTTACATATACTCCACTTTGTCTAGTGCTAATTGTATATTTCACTTGTTTATTTGTCTAGTTGCACAGAATATCAAGCACCCACACGTTGAGGACTCTTCTTCATCGGCCGGCCGAAGAAGGAGAAGCTTTAACTCACATTCTTCACGCTAATGTACACACGGTCAATTTTAATTCTATAAATCGGAACCCTCGGTTCCTGGCAACCACATGTCTTAATTTCTTTCTTCTCACCCTCTTCCCACATGACCCGAACCGTCTCTTTGGTGATCGAGCGACGCCAAGGGATGAAAGTTCGGGGATCAATGTGAGTGTGGGATCGAGGTGAGATTTGCTTTCCGAGCTTTAATCCTTTCTTTTCTCATCCCCTCTTGAGGTGACGATCTGGGTTCACGGACTTCCCTGAAAAGGAGAGGACCCCGTCGAATTTTCAGAGTCGACAGCAAGTTGCAGTATGCCTTGACCTTTGTCAAGGGGTAATAGCCTTCTTAAGGGTGTAAAAAAAATAAAGCAGCAAATATACAATGAATGTAAAGACAAGAATTCAAACCGAGCATGGTGGTTTTTTTTGAACATTTTGTTGGAATTTGAAAACGAGGTTTTCTTTGTTTTTTTTTAAGATTCAATTTTTATGGAATTTTTGAAAATATTCTTTTTTGGAGTTTTTGAAAATATTTAATGTTTTTGGAGTTTTTGAAAATATTCAACTTTTTTTGAGAGTTTTTTTTTGAAAATATTTTTTTGGGGAGAGAAAAATCAGTATTGACACAAGTTCTCATCACTTGGTTGTTTTTCTAGGTTCGTTGGTAGACACCATGTGCAAAATGGGGTTCCTTACCCAGAATCTTTTGACCTTCAACCTTTGATCGGCCAAAGTTTAGCTTTGATTTGGTTGGTTCACCCACACCTTGGGGGTAAGAATGAAGAATTGAGGGAAAGTCCTTGATAGGCTTTGGAGATGTCGAGAGGGATTTCTCTACTCACACCCAATTGCCTGTTGGGGCTCGGCCTCTTCGGGTCTTTTCTTCTTTATCGACAAACCTATTTTTGTGGCACACATTCGGACAGGTGCTTTGACCTGTGGGGTCATTGCCCATCTTTTGGTGCCTTTTTTATTTTCTACATTTTTGGGTACTCATTCAGACAGGCCCATATTTGTTTAAACCTGTGGGGTTCATTGCCCATCTTTTGGCACCCTTTTTTTATTTGAGAAGTTGGACCTTCTGAGACGGCCTCCTACTAGGGCGGCGGATGCTTTCGATACTCTCCCCCTCTGATCCCCTTCACCTATCTTGGACCGAATAGAAGAGAGTAGGGTAAGGGTTTTCCTTCCATCTCTAAGCTTTGCCTAGCTTCTCTCGGGTGTCAAGTCATCCAGATTCTGGGATCAGGACATATTGTGTGTGTAGAATGGTAGCTACCCTCGACTCCTAGACAACAACCTAGGACATGTGGACTCAAGTCATACTAGTAGTTCTCTCCATTTTTTGAGGTAGATAACATTCCATAGGTGAATCAATTAAAAATATGCCTTGCAATGTAAAGAATTTGTTTAATAAGAACAAGGTAGATACAAATGTCGTCAGTCATGAATTTCTCTCAATTAAAATTGTCATATGAAATTCAAAATCATTTTTTTTAAAAAAATATTGCTTTGCAGATGACATAATGATGATGAATGCAATTTCATGTAATACCTGAGAGAAGAAGAAGTTCATTGCTGATGACGGCTTTGCTTGTGCTTGCCTTGCCTTGTCTGCCATGCCTTGCCTTGCCTTGCCCAACTACTTCCACTGTTGATATGCACCATATTGCATTGGATTGAAGATTCATAGTCATAGGATGAAGTGAAAATGTGGAGGATCTAATTTAGCATGGCAGAGTCAAAATTAATGATGTAAAAGGCAAAGATTGTGGTATCACCCAGGAAATTTCTCTACCCTTGATTTTTTTGTTGAAAGTAAAACTTGGGAAAAGAAAGAGAATTCAAAAGGAAATAAACATGCTTGGAAACAAAAGTGAGTTAAAATGGGCTCTTGGGCCCATGAGTTGAAAGTGGGCTTGAAGGCCTGGGAGTAGTTGAAATCAAGAGGCACGTGAGCCCAAGATTTGAAGGCGGGCTAGAGGGCCCAGTTGATGTTGATGGGCATGAGGGCTCGATTGGAGGTGATGGGCTCAAAGACCCGATTGGAGGTTGAGCCCGAGGGACCCAACGAAAAGAGCGAGCACACGGGCCCGATTTAGATGGTTGGGAGCAAGATTGTGATTTGTGATGGGCTCGCTGGTGCCATTGAAGAGTATGAGTGCGTAATCCCAAAGTTGAAGAAGTGGGGGCACGGGGGCCCGATTTTGAAGAAGTATGGGCACGCTGGCCCGATGGTGAAGAAATGGGGGCATACAGGCCTGAAGTTGAAGGAGTGTGGGCATGTGTGCCCGAGTTTGTTGGAAGGTGGGCACGTGGGCCCGATTTAGAAGAAATTTAGGCACATGGGCCCGGTTGTAGAAAAGCATGGGCATGTGAGCCCGGTTGAGGTGAATTGCGGGCACGTGGGCCCGATTTAGAAAAAGTAAGGGCATATGGGCCCAATTGGAGAGAATTATGGGCACATGGGCTCGATTTAGAAAAATTAAGGGCACATGGGCCCGATTGGGAAGAATTATGGGCACGTGGACACGATGGAAGGAAAGGGGCACGTAGGCCCAGTTGGGGAAAAGGGGCACATAGGCCCAGTTGAAGGAAAGGGGCATGTAAGCCCGATTGATTAAAAAAGGCACATGGGCCCGGTTGAAGAAAAGGGGGATAAGATCCCAGTTGATTAAAAGGGGCACATGGGCCCAGTTGGATAAAGGGGGCACGTGGGCCCGGATGATGGAAAGGGGCACATGGGCCCAGTTGATGAAAAGGGGCATAAGATCCCGATTGACGAAAAGGGGCATAATGCCTGAAAATGGAGCATAAGGGCCCAATTGAGTGGGATGGGGTGTGGGCCATGGCCCTAAGATTGACAGATTTTGGTCCCATGGGCCTGATTGATGGTTGTAAGAAGGATTAAGAAAGGGCAGTGGCCCTAAGATTGAGGAATTGTGGGCCTATGGGCCCAATCGTTGATTTGGAGGAGAATAAAGAAAGGGTCGTGGCCCTAAGATTGATTGATCATGAGCCCATGGGCCGGATTGTTGCTTAGGAGAAGAATGGGGTAAGGGTCATGGCCCTAACATCGATGCTAAGGGATTTGCCCGCCTATCTGGAGGAGGTCCCAGTATCCCTTTGCTAAGGTCTACATCCTTTAGGAGGCTTGTCGATTCATTCCCCATTTCACTAACCAATTTGGTCTCCTTACTTCCCAGTTCAGGGGTCAATTCAATCTGACCATCTTCATTGATCAATTCCAATGATGGTAACAGTTGATCAATGCCTGACAAATCCTTGCCTAGTCCATTATTGGATTGACAATCAACTAAGTTTATGATTCCTTCATCTAAGCTCTCTATAGCAGGCTTCTCCTCAGGATGTTCTATGGAAGAGGGCATGCCTAGTCTAGGGGATTCTGAAAAGGTAGAAGGGTTTGGTTCGACCTTCCCTACTAGATGACTTTGATCTTGAGATATAGCAATGACATGGTGAGAAGCTGATTCTTCTGCCATGGTAGGAGCAAAAATGGTTGGAGTTATTAATTCCTCTGCCAGGGCAAGAACTTGAGGGGTCGGAGTGACTAAATCATATACCATAGAAGGAGCATGAATGATCGGAGCGACCGGTTCTTCTACCACGGCAGGAGCAACAGATGAAACAAGTGGTTTGACTGACTGAGGGGTAACCCTATGTTGAGGGATTGATTGAAGTGGTGATGGCATAGAAGTCGGTTCAGGCTGAAGAGCTATTGGTGTAATTAATTGAGGAATCATGGCTTGGATGGTTGACTGAGGAGTTGTTGGTGGAATAGGCTGAGAAGCCAAGGGCCGGATGATTGGCCGAGGGGTTTTTGGTGGAATAGGTTGAGAAGCCAAGGGCCGAATGATTTGCCGAGGGGTTGTTGGTGAAATAGGCTGAGAATTTGATTTTGATAGTGAGGTGTTGGCACAATTGACATGAGGAGCTTGATTGTGCACAATTGATTGTGCCGTTGACATGGGTTGCATGTCCGGCCGAGATTGTGGCATGGGTGGCCTAATCAACTGGCGTCGAGGAGTTGGCTGAAGATGATGATCTGGGTGAGGTTGTAGAGGGCTCCTAGGTTGGTTCATAGCATCAATGCTCTTCTCAAGCCTAGGCCTCAATTCATCAGAATATTGCATTAATTCCACATCTTCTTTTGCTTCCCCAATTATTGAATAGCTTGGCCCATATCGTTTCAAGAATTTGACCTTGACAATTTCGAAATCCCATATCTCTACTTCGTTCAATGAAAAAAACCAATCTAGGGCTACACCCTCTAAAGATCTCCTAAAAAGAAAGGCAAGGGTCTTTCTATCATTATGCCATCGAGATGATTTGCTCAGAAAATCATTGACATGGGTGAAGGTATCACCTGAGCCATTGTAGCGATGGTAGGTTGGCATTTGTGATTGGGGGATGTAGATAGTATAGAGGGGGAATTCGATGGTTTCTTTATTCTTGGCAACAGGTGGGGAGGAATTCACCAGGGGGTGTGCATGTGGCACCTGGATGGGAGGGAGGTGAGTTGGTGTGCGAGATGAAGAATGACCCACAATGGGGTGAGTAGGTGAAGTAACATGGCAGGGCTGCCCAGGAGGGGTTATGGTAAGAGGTTGAACTGCCGATTGGAGAGGTGAGGCAGCTCGGTTGACTTTGGCTGCACCATGATTAATAGGCATCTTGCCCTTCACTATAGATTGTATGAATGACAAGGTATTGGGATCAAGATGAAAAGATAGATCCTTAAGAGCCTGTTCTATACTAAATGAAGTGGACTGATGGGCATCCCCTTGCACTTCAGGTTCCATAGAAGCATTGACATGGCTCTCAGGTTGTTGTTGGAGCTTGTAGAGACCTTCCCCGTACTCTTGTTGCTTGTAGTAGTCCGACCTCCCAACGTGGCTTCCGGACTTTAGCATCATGGGCATCATGTCAATCTTTCTAGAAAGATGGTTAGAAAAGAGAGCAATCAAAGCACACAATTGAAGATATTTTTTATGTTTTGTTTTGTTTGATTTTGTTTTGTTTCAATTTGGTTGTTTGGAAAACAAGTTGAACACAAAATTAAAAAGGTTTTTGTTTTGTTTTGTTTAGGTGTTTTGTAATAAAAAATTTTTGGTTGTTTTCAATTATTGTGAGCAAGCAAGTTGTGCAAACAAGTTTTTAAAATGACTACTCGACAATTTTTGGGTTGAAACCTTAGATTAGATAGATTGTTAACAATTGTTCACTCAAGTAGGTATGGTTCCTACTGCTTCAATCTTCAAGACCTAAGGTTGTCACTCAATCACCACGAGTAGGTACTTGGGTTCTTCGGGTTTTGGGAAAGTGGTACAACCGGCCCAATCGTGCAGAGAGGAATACTCCACGGATGGGGACTTACGGAGGTCTTGATGGAAACCACCAAATCAACTAGGAAGTAATATCCCATAAGAGAGGTAAGAATCCACCAAGAAGGTGTTTGGAGGGTGAGGGTGTGCTGGGAGAGAGAGCCTCCACCTCGAATGCCCTACGGATCGGAGCAAGTCCGGTACCCGATGCAAAAAGCTAATGCAAAAGTAAAAATGGAGGGTAAGAGGAGAAGAAGCAATCAATGTGCAAAAACATGAAATGAAATGAAGTAAATAGAGCATGCAATATGCAAACAAGACAAGCAATCATGCAACAAAACAAACAATCTAGTGACTAGAATTGAATTAGAATGAAACTAGTTGCACAAACAAATCAAGCTAGCATGGTTAAAGACATTGGTTGTCCCACCGTGGTCGCCAAAAAGCTATTGACTCCAGAAACGGGTTCCGGATCGGCACCTCAAGAGAAGGTGAAAGATGGATGGAATTGGGGAAAAAAGGGAAGTGAATTGAAAACACTCGGAAAGCGGTAAAATGTCCTCACCTCGGTCCCACACTCACATTGATCCCCGAACTTTAATCTCACGGCGTCGCTCGAGCACCGGAGATGGTTCGGGTCATGTGGGAGGAGAGTGAGGAGTGAATTAGCTTAGAACATGAATAAAAAGAAAGGTGGTCGCCAGGAGCCGCGGGCTCCGCTTTATAGAATAACAACAAGATTGAGTTGTTTTGACAGTGTACCTTAGCGTGGGAGAGAGTGTGTGAGTTCAACCTTCTTCCTCTTCGGCCGGCCGATGAGGGAGAGTCCAACTAATGCTAGCTTGATGTATTTGTGCAACTAGAAGACAATAAGACAAGAAAACAAGTGAAGAAGGATTAGAACTGAGTGAAGTGTAGTAACTTGTAAAAGTAATAACATAAAACGACAATTGGAAACAAACTCACTGGATTCGGGGTTAGCCCTAACCCCTTTTTTTGGTTTTTTGATGATGTATGAAATGATTAAAATAAAATAAAAATGATGCTTAAATATGAACTAAATGATTTGAATGAAGAAAAAAGAATATAAATAGTTAAAGACAACACAACCCAGGCAAAGTGGCAACCGGGTTAGACAGATTTAATGTAAACTGCGCGGCTCTGATGCAGAGACCGTAGATGACAGCACCAATGTAAGAATCAAGTGAAATTTATTTAAAAATAAATATAACTCACCGAGGGTGGTTTGATATGAAGACAAGTTTGCCTGAATATTATGATAAATAATCTGAATTTACCTGATAAGCCGGATCTTGGGCAGTGAAGTTCTGGAAACTCCCAGCACAATGTCGATGTAGGACATGCTATGGGCACCACAGATATCCAAATTGAATGATTCTTGTTGGAGATAAAATATAGCTCACCAGGTAACAATTTCTATGAAGGATGCATAGGTTTAATCTACCATTAAATGTACTGAAATTGACTGAGTAAATGATGACTTAGAAGAGAAGACTTAGGATCTGTCTTTGCAGCGCCGGTGTTGAAGCCATAACAAGCAGAGGAAATGTCATAATTGATCTCTGTTTGTTGGAGATGAAATATATCTTGATTAAACACACTTAGTATGAAGTAAGTCAGGCCAGAAAATGACTATAAATATCTGTAGAAGCCGATGATCAAAAGTACAGCACGTTGGAGCATAGACCGGCTTCTTCTTCACTTTGGGATGATCTCCGGGCACCGGGACGAAGATAGAACTATTTGGAGAGATTGGGAAGAGCCTAGGGTGGCTGGAGGACGAAGAGATAAGTGCTGGAGGATGGGTATGCCCTTCTTAGGTCGTTCATATGAGTCTCCCTTTATAGGGGATGAGAACTAGGTCAAAAAATAGCAAGTTTTGATACATCCGACCATAGGTTAGATTTCCTTCAATTAATGTTGCTAATTTTCATCCTGAGGCATATAGAAACTTACCCAAATGATTGAGAGGAGAGATATTTTAAACCGTGGATCACCTTCCCCATGCTCAAAATATGTCTCCACTTGAAGAGGAAACAAATCTGGTCAAAAAATGGCAAGTCTTGATATACAAGACAACAAGTTGGATTGCCATCATTAGATGATGCTAATTTCGACCATGAAGCTTACAGATACTATAAAAAGTGATATGGAGGAGGAAAAAGGAAGGTAAGGTCGTGAATTGGTCAGATATGTGCCCAATGGGCTGGGCTTTCATGCAATTGGGCTTGATAGGTGCTGCGTGCGGACAGAACTGCGCATCTTACTTCCAAAGGGCGCTGCAGACAAATGGGAAATCAGAATTGAATGCCGTTTGTTGTAATGGAAATATAACTCAGAGAAGAAGATTATTCATGTTGAGTACTTATTCATTGTAAGTCAACATAATCCTATGAAAAATTTTCAAGTAGATGATATGCTGGGAAAAGCATAATCTGGCACACCACCAAGAGTCTCTTGTTCGGCAAACACGGATTTGATTAGAAATTAGAAAATCATCCTCATATTTACAATAAGCACCTCAGATCATCCAAAAGTGTGGTTCATCATGATTTTTATGGTCTAAAAGAGATGTTGCCAATGGAATAATGGTTTAAGCTCTAAATAAGGCCAAATTGGCGTGTCTACACCGGGTAAGCCAAAAACTTCATGGGGAGTTTGCCCCCGGTTGGTTGGGTAGAGAACCGGAATGGTTGCTCGGCAAATCGACTATTTACATAACTTTTGAGGGGCAGGTGGTAGCACCGGTGGGTTCTCTTTAACATAGACCGCTGATCGGTCCAAGGAGGAAAGACAAGCTGAGAGATGGCCCCTCACCCATGCTGGTATCTTGAGAGCCGCTGATCGGCTCAAGTCTTCGAGTTTTTTAGGAGAGGGCTACCCCCTTTCAACAGCATCCCCGGCCACTGGTTGGCCGGTCTTCTTGGAATGGGAAGAAGGTTGACTCTTCCCCAATACAGTTGGCATAATCTTAATAACGGGCATAGCAGGGGCCTGTAAGTCATCATCCAACTAGCTCAGAGCAACGAACCGGTTGACAAGGGGTAGAACGATAAGCCGCGGTTGGTGGCACTTCTCTTCCCTAAACTCAGAGGGAGTCTTGATCAAAGTGGCCGGGTAGGTATGGTTCCAAGGGCACCGTACGTTACCAACCTCCAAGTTACGGCAGGAGCCATGTTCAAGCCGAAGCTTGCGCAGACTCGACTGAGGAGATGCGGGTGCGGACCCGGAGTTAACGGTGATAACATTAACCGAAAATGACTCCTAAAGAGGTGCTGGCTGAGGTGACTTCGGGAGGGAAGCCTCAAAGAGTAGGGCGGCATCTGCAAAAGCTATTTGAAGTTGTTGGAGGGGATGGACCTCCTCTTCAGTAGCGAATGGCTCCTCCAATGTGGCACCAAGGCAGTCAGGGTGCAGCACAACCTTGTGGAAACAACCAAAAGTGATGCCAGTTGTGACGGCACCAATGCAATGGCTGTTAATGTAGGCCTCAAAATAACGAACACCATTATCAAACTCCATTGAGTTCTACAAAAACATACAAGGACAACCTGATCAGATGAAGAAAGTCTTTAAAGAGATAGTGGATGTGCACTTTCTCAGATCACTATGGCACAGAGATGAAGGAAAGAGAGGTCCCACCGGATGTGCCAATTTGTGGGAACCTTGGGAATCTTTTTGATTCTTTGAAAAGAATTTTTTGTTTTTGTATGTTTTAAAATATCGACATCCGAATTTTCTAGCAAAATAGGTGATAGACCATAAAAATACTAGATAGTCTGAGTGATATTAGAAGAGCCGAGGTTCGGGTTCTATGAAAATATTTTTGACCTCTCTCCATCGGATGGTGCGAATATCCGATGTTCATTTACATCAAGCAAATACTCGAACACCCTTGATTAACTGCCATAGCGATCTTGTTTGTTGAGAGCGTGCACATCCACAACGTATAATGAACGCAAAGGGGCCCTGGCCTTTCAGGCCCGATGAGATGCAAACAAGTTTGATTAGATTTGGTTTGAAGTTGACTTATGTTGATTTATGAATGGATTTTGATGTGATTCAAAATGTTGATTTCATATTTTTATTTGACTAGGATTTGAATGATATTTGTTTCCAGTTTGTTTGAGTTGTTTGATTTGTTTTACTTCAATTGGTTGAAGTTTATTTTATTTATTGTTTAAACTTGATATTTTAGATGTGTTGATTAATTTGACTTGTTTAAGTTTAGTTGACATGTGTTGAGTCATTTCCATGTGGTTTTCTTATATTGGCTGGTGTTTTAGTACCAATTCGGGTGTGTTTGGTATGTTTTAGATGTTTTGAAGTTTGGTTCAAATTGATTAAACTTGAACTTTGGATTATTAATGAATCTGATTTACATGTTTTAAGATGTGTTTTATATGCTTTAATGTGTTTTAAATGTGTTCATTTCAATTGGTTGTAATTATTTGATGTGCACTTGTTTAAGCATTTCAATTCCAATAGATTAAGTGTATTGAATCAATTTTTCCAGATTATAATAAATCTGATTTTTGTTGAATGTTAAAGCTTTAATGATCTATTTTAAGTATGTTTTAAGGTTGGTTTGAATTTAGTTTTAGATTTAATTAAGTTAACTTCAGATTTGGTTAACTCTTGTTCGGTTTGCATCACATCCAGTCTGTCGAGCTAGTGTCGATGCCTAGTCACATGCAATCAACTCGGCACTTGAAATGTTCATTGAATATTCATGTTGATACTGGTGTATATCAGATGTGGCAGTTCATATGCCATGAATAATGCTTGTCTAAGTGTCAAAGTCCTTCCCTTTAGTGTAAAATCCCACTAGACCGGGAAAATTTTGGCAGCATGCTGCCTTAATTTTTGATCGGTGTGGAATTTTTACCCATCCTACATGGCATAGTCTTTTGACTTTCCAAGTAGTGGGAAGGATCATCTGCAACAGGAGCCGGCCTGCGCCTACATCCGAGTCAACATACTGGATACGTGTCCGGGTTGTCTGCCCAAGGTGGAGTGCCCACGTGGTGGTGCTAACTCCTTATTTAATTTTGGCATCTCGCCCTCAGATTTAATTAAGGTTTATTTTAAGTGTCCAAGGCCCAATGGGCCAGCTTCATCATAACAATGGGCTGGTCTTCATGCCTCATGACTTGAGAAGGCTGGCTCCGTATCATGTCGGCCCAGTTGGCCCAAACTTGAGCTTCATGAACCCTGGTGACCTGTTTTGATCTTCATGACCCAATGGGCCGGATTTGCATCTCTATGGCCCGGTTGGCCTGATTTGCACTCCATTTTTGCACCTTGACATCTTTCTTTTGCAGCGGGGTAGGTGAGCCTCAGATGGGCTGGAATGGGTTGGCTAAGGTGTTGTTTAGGTGGGCTTTTGGTAGGACTGCACAAGGGGTAGGTTTAGGTGTGAACTAGGACTGGTTTAGGAATGCACGAGGGCATGAGAATTGGAGGCCCGCCCGAGTAGTCTCAGTCCGTCCGGCAGATTCCGAGAGTCTCAAAGCGTCGACCTCCAACCTATAATCTAAAGAAAGGAGAACAAGACGCATGCCGTCTGATTTCAAGGTCAGCAGAGGGGCCTAATTTCAAGGTCAGCAGAGGGGCCTGATTTGGGTGTTTTTCTGAAGATTGTCCACTTGGGCAGCAAGGATGGTCGAACATGGTCTGATTAGGAGCATGTTTAGAAGCCTAATTGGCTTCTAGAGGGATGGAAACAAAGGCCATAGTGTTAGGTGATGGAATGGGGTTGCCTGGGAGTGCCAAATGGGCTGCTTATAGGCCACCTATGGGCTGTGCACACATGGACGACAAAGGGGTCTAAAATGAGGGGCCTAAAGGGGCTGATCATAGAATGTTTATGAAGCCAACATTGGAAGGTCTAACATGGCTTTAATGGTACCAATAAGGCTGGGTTTTTTTGGGACATTTGAATGGCCAAGGAGGAGGCCGAGGAGAAGAGAAAAAAGAGGGGAGGAAGAGAACTAGAAAGTACTACATCTTCCCTCACCTTTTTGGCACAATCCTTGTTGGAGATTGAAGAGTAAAATGGTTGTCTCTCTTTTCTTATTCTCTTTCTTTTTCTCTTGCTATGTATGGGGCTTGAATTGGCACACCAAGATGGAGTACTTTCTGTTGAAGTTGATGTATCCTAGATGAGCTGCTGCTGGCGCACCTGCAAGAGGGAGAGGATTTCTCCTTCTTTTTATTCACTTGTAGCACAACAAATGAAATGGAGAGGTTGCTGACTTGCTGCTGAAGACGTCCAACAAAGAGAATATGTCTTGGAGCAGGGTAGAGGGCACACCAAAGAGAGGAATGGGCTGGAGTAGAGCTGGTGCACAGGTGGGCTATTGCACCTACTGCTGGCGCACTTGCTGGAGCTAGCCTGATTCCCTCTTCTTCTCCTTCACTTGGCACATCAAAAGGAGAAATAAAAGCTTGCTAACTTTCTGTTTAATACATACAAGAAAGAGAAGGTGAGGTCTGGTTCGGCCAAAGTTGGTGAGGGGCAGGAGAGGCAGAGCTTCCGCAGGGTGATCAACTTGTTCCCCACATGGCCAGCTGAGGGGGGCTTTTATAGGGGCTGAGGGTGCCATCTGCAGAAGGGGATATGGCTAGGGCTGTTGAGGTTGTTGAGTGGATTAAGGCAAGATGGTTGATATTGTTGAGTGGAGTAAGGCAAGATGGTTGAGGTTGTTGAGGTTGTGCACCAACTAGAAAGAGAGGGAGAGAAGAGTGTTCGGCCATCCCCTATCTTCTAGAAGATTGAATGCACATGGGAGTGGGAACGCTTGTTCGGCCAGCCCCTATATTCTAGGGGATTGAATGCACAAGGGAGTGGCAAGGCTGATTCGGACAGCCATCATATGGGGATAGGCCATTGGTTGTTGAGAGGGATAAGGATAAACCATGGGGGTTGTTGAGCATGTTGCGGTGGTTGAGGGACATAAGCCAAAGTTGCTAGCCATGCCATCAGATGGGGAGTTCAGCCAGCTCCCTAACTTGTAGGGGATTGTGCACATAGCAGGGGAGGAGTTCGTACAGCCAAGTGGAGGGAAGAGAGAGAGAGAGTGATCTAATCTAGACCGTTCATCTAAAAGACTCCCAATCCGATGGCTATCATTAATTTCGGCCGAAAATTGATTAAACATAGCCAAAATTAAATAATAAAAATATGAGACAATCATTGATGACCATTGATCTTAAAATCCATCAAAATGTGTGTCTGAAATCTCCCAAATTGCCTAGTATCTCTGATTTTACCAATTTCTCTTATCGGTGAGATCTCAGCCGTCGATAATGCAAAAAATTGTAATTGATTGCAATTACCTTCTTACATTAGACAAAATTATTTTTCATGCATCAATATTCATGATATAAAAGTTTTGGGTCATGAAAATTTAAATTTTCAGTCCATGGGTTGATCCGGAGCTAATCGGACCATTATGCCCCTGGTGCGACGACGTACGGCTTTCCGTCCAGAATTGTTCTTTCTTGCATATCTCTTCATCTGGGGGTCAAATTTTCGATCCCTTTTGAGCGTTGCCTAGCACTATCCAACCTTGACAATGTGGTAAAGTTGTAATTCCATGTTAGAGTCCCAATTTGTCCCAAAGTGTCGGGGTCAAAATGGTCATTTCGGCCTTCTGGTGTCCATTTTCTATGTTTTGGGCACCGTTGCGAAGCTATGGACCGAGGCTATGCAATGAGCACATTATATTGGCCATTTGTGGCATGTAAAGCCATGCCAAGGCACTTCCAGAGCTTGTTTGCATCATCTATTCTTTAATTTTCCGAATCTAGGTCAGATTTTCTACATCGGCTTCAGCATTGCTGAAATTTGTATCAAGCAAGCTAAGTGAAAAAATTTGATGCCAACAATCTCCTTAAGTTTCAGCCACTTTGATCAAGTAGTATTGCCACAGAAGTGTTTAAACTTCTGATGAGACAAAGGCTCCACTACGAAAGTAATGATCCTTCATTTTCATAAAATAATGGTACATTATCAGAGATATTAGAGACAAGTCACTAATATAAGATGAAATCCTTCATCTAGACTACTTCATGAGCAGTTGGCAGCAATTGTAATTTGTAAAAACTACAGTATCTATAGCATGGAACTTTTCCAGCTCACTACACCACCATCTAGGTACACATGTACCCTAGCTACCAGGCATATGTATCTAGAAGTTTAACTCTAACTCAAAATTCCAGTCCTATCCTCTATACTCAAAATGCATCCTTGGTGCTTCTCAAGTATTTAATGTTATACTTCTCAACTATCCAGTGACTCTCACTTAGATTTGCCTGATGATTACTCATAACACTTAGAGTATTCATCACATTAGGCTATGTACATACTATACATGATAGTCCTTATGACCAGGGCATAAGAGACTATATTCATGTATTATATCTCTCTTTAAAAGAGATAAACTCCATATCTTATAGGCAAGACACCTATATAGGAGTTTTCATGTCAAACCCTTGGACAATGGTGTCTATGTACAACAAATAGGTCAAGCCAAGCATCCCTTTTAGATTTATCTCCATAGACCTAAATTCTTAAGAAGCTTCTCCTAGAATAATAATGGAGGATTCATTTTATAGTTAGGCTTCACAGATGATAACATACCTACATCATTCATAAAGAGTAGTACGCCATCAATATAAAATGTATAGAATACAATAGCACTCCCACTAACATTTTTATGCACGCATGGTTCTTCTTCATTCCAAATGAAGTCATAAGATTCAATCTTATCAAATCTTATATTCTAATGTTAAGAATGTTATTTTTGTCCATGAATAGACATTAACAACATGTACACTTTCTTCGGATATTTTGGAACTCTCATCCCTCAATTTGTATCATATACAACAGAGGTTGTATCATATACACCTCCCCTTAAATTTCACCATTGGAGAAATATTATTTTAACATCCTTATTGGCATATCTCATAGTCAAAGTGTACACCAATAAAATCTAAATGGATTAAATTATGGTAATGGTTAAAAGATATCATCATAGTCAACTCGTTAACTTAGATGATGCCTTTTCAATCATCCATGCCTTAAAAGGTCTTATCTCCAAATTCACTCCTATCCATCTTATCATTTTCTTTTACACCTAATGGGTACTTTACCCTCAGGTGGATCTACCAAGTTCCGAACTTGGCTAAAATAAATAGACATTATTATAGATTTTATTGTATCCTCCTATTTTAGAATCAATATCTCATATTACCTTTCATAGGTCTTTGGATCAGTATTCTCAGTTTTTTGTGCCTATATTATTCCACCAAAGATATGTCTCACATGTCTACAAGATTGAATGTGCACAATTGAAGACCTATATTGTGTGCTATTATTAATCAATACCTTAATAGAAGTGTCTTTGGGTTGTGGTCCGGAACACCTTCCTCTAGGAATTCCTTGCTCCCACTATTTTCCTCAAAGAGAAAATATTCCTCTAGGAATATAGTAAATTGAGAAACACATACCCTTTGTTTGATAAAGTGGAATATTTAAATATTCTGAAGTTTCCTTAGGATATCTTACAAGTCTACACTTCCTATCTTATATTCTAATTATTACGGCATGTACATCTTCATCATGATCAGACATTATGAAATCTTAACTAGCTTAAGATCAAGTGTTAACCCCTTTTTCTATATCATATAGGGAATAATCAGAATAAATTTAGAAGATACCAATATTGAGTGCATAGTCCTAAATAGTTAAGGAAGATTTTACAAAGGTTGTCATTATTTGTGTCATATCACACATAACACAATCACCCTTGTTTCTACTACTCAAGTAATTTAAGGGTTATAGGGAGATGTCCATTAAGACGAAGTTGAATTATCCATCAAATGATTTGTGAATCTAGTATTTGGGTATTTCACTCCTTGATCTAATCAAAATGCTCTAATACTCTTTCCATTTATTCTTTACTTCATTTATAACCTTAGAAAATTTCTCAAAGCCTCATATTCGCACTTCACAAGCACACATATCTATGCCTAGAGAAATTATCTATTAAAGATGAAGTAAGAATGTCCATCTTTAGCCTTAATAGACACAGACCAACACATATCCAAATGTACGAGTTCTAATAACACCTTGGTCCACCCTCCATTTTCAACAAATGGAGAGTTAGTTATTTTTCAATGAGATAAGACTCATATTTGGTTAATGATTCAAAATCATTTGCCTTCATGTTTCCATCTATATGGAACTCCTTAAGTCTTTTCTCATTGATATGATCATGTCTATATTAAGTTAAAAAAATAGATTGATATATATCAATCCATTTTCTCCTAAGAGGAGCATTCACACATACTAAGAGAGCTTCCATATCTCATATGAGTAAATTATTTACTAAGCTCCCACTAGCAAACATTTTGACATTCATAATCTTAGAACAATTATCATTTCTGTAACTCAAAATAAATCAATATTTATTCAAGTCGAAAATATAGATAATGCTCATATAGAAGGATAAAACCAACAATCTTCATCATAAGGACACCCTAAAAGGCTATTAAATATTTGTACCTCCCACTATTAATAATACAACCCTTTCACTATTTATATATGTAGGTTAATCTTTATACGTCAAGTCTTCATTTACTTGTCATTATCTACAACCTTTGTAAATATAAGATGAATATTTAGTATCTCATACCAATAAATACATATATAACATCTTATAAAAGATATGTATATCTAATATCTCATACAAGATACACACATCAGATATCTAATACCATAAGGCATATGTTTAGTATCTTATACTATAATATACACAAATAGTATCTTATACTTGATGTGTATATGTGTATGACAAGTAAGTCAATGACTGAGATGCCAGAAGCTTCTCAAGCTCCTCCTTTGCATTATATATATTCAATATACTTTTCACCAATCATCATCATGATAGTAGAAGAACAATCCTATGTCTTATTTGGGCTTAATATCCTCAACCAACTTCTTGACTTTTATCTATGCCTTCATTTTCTCATCTAATGATTTCAATTCTTTTCATTGGTCTTACCAACAAGAAGTATTGAAGATGCATTATTATTTTCATCTTGCCTTAAATTTGCTCATCATCAAGAGCCATGATAGATCTCATATCTATCTATCCATGTTGCCTCTAAACTTCATATAGAGACTAACATTTAGTGTAAGGAAAATAATAAATCTTTTTAATAAGATGAAGATCTCATCTTCTCTTACTACATTAGATGATTAGTAGGCACCCACTTCCCAAGTAGGTTAGTTACATGGTCAATCATGAGAACACTTATCATGATTCAAAACCAGTCAAGAAAGTTAATATAAATGAGCCTAATGACTTCAAGTATGCAAGATAACAGGTGGTTAAAAATCTAATTATATAATTGAGATATGATTCTATTTATAAAATATTGCAAACATTCAATGTAAATTAACATATGTTTTTTTATCCTAATTTATGCTCCCACTAATTTCGACGAATTTGCATAACCTTCTTTATGCAAAGACGGGATAACACAATGATATCCTAGTAGGGACTAAGACCCTATTAACCTTTTGGTGACGACCTTGTGAAAAACACAAGTCATCCCATACTTAATAGGTAGGAAACTTTTGCTAGTTGAAACTCTTACAACTCTTAGTCATTTAGCCTCTAGAGTCATGACCCTGTGGGAAACACAACAAGTCATATACTCTAGTTTTGTCGAATTCACTTGTTACGTTATGGGTATGAATTCTCAACATAGCCCTTATGGAAAACACAACAAGGCCATGCCAATGGTCCACCCCAAAGTTTCGCTTTAAGCCTTGGACACGATCACTAATCCCTTGTTGAGTGAGCCTTGTGGGAAACACAACAAACTCACCCAATCTAAGATTGGCTCATCAAGACCATAACAATGGAAGGCTACGTGCGTCATTCTTATTGTCCCATTCTTCTCAACCTAATTTAAACAAGGAGGGATTTTTGTTTGAGTCTCATCATAGTATGTGCTATATATATATGAATACCTTTGATTACCATATATCTATGGTATCTAGCACACACACATACATATCAAATATGCAAAATTTAAATAGATGATCATGGACTTTCATCACATTAATGCATGACCAGAGCTAGATCGGTATGCATTAAAGGATTCAACATCCTACGCCGGTATTGACAAGCCATTATGCCTTGAATAACTCTTCTCCTTGCATCTCGCTCTCTCCTCCATCTCGATCGGTCTTCTTGTCATTACAAGAGCACTAAGAGTATTTACACCCATAAATGTACATAAATCAAATAAGAAACCTTGATCTTAATCAAGGGGAGTATATTTTAGAGGGAGGTAGAATATACAATCAGAATTGATAAGATAGAAGATTAGGCACGCTGGCCCTTAGTTACAAGCCAACATCAAATAAGCATTATCACATGACATACATTTAGTCCATGATCATCCAAGCATTCACACATACATACCATCACATGAACATAGTGTGAATACGTGGTAATTAAATGATATAACTATTATATCATAAAAATCTACATCTTAAGTTTTAAAATTCTCAATTTCATGCTTGTCGAATTATTCATGAAGTAAATAACATGAAATAACATATAAAAAATTTATATGACATAAACAAGCAACTCTAAACAATTTGGAAAATATATGTATTCCCAAAATATACAAAGTGCCAAATAAATTTCCTAATCATCATTCTGAAAAAATCATATTTTACAGAATTAATTTAGACATTAATTTCTCGAGTTAAGGCATTAGAACAATTTTAAAAACTTAATAATGAATGAATCTATGACAATTGGGCTCAAAACCACAAAAAAGATCATCAAAAACTTTGATAATCTATTATATGATATTTCAAAAAAATTTACAAATTTTATGGATTTTTTTAGCATTTTTATAAGATTTCTTTGGATTTAAAACAATTTTAAATCAAATAAAATAGGCGTTGGCGTATTGTACCACCCTACCCGTGCCCTTCGGTGCACCAGACATGCGCCGTGGGCGTCGGCACACGGCACCTTTTAGTGTGAAGCAGGTGCGGGCGCCTGCGAGCTGCGCGCGCGTGCACAGTGCGCGCATTACCACTATTGGGAATCAGTCCAATCAAATTAGCGCAGCAAAAAATATTTGATTCTTCGTATTTCATTGTCTAGGTCTCGATCAAAACCTAACAACATAGCCAAAACCAGTATTCGAAACTTTCGAACACATACCTTTGTGGGATTCAAATAATTCCTAAAGATCGGAGAAAAACGAGCATTATCACGCTCGTTCTGCCACTCAAGTGTGCAGCCTCTAGTCGTATCCACACGAGCCACCTCCATAGTCGGGTTCCCCTTCATGTCAAACCTTCCGACTCAACCCGGATGAAGTCCCATCGACTCTCGACGGCCTCCAGCATGGAAAAAAGCGAAGGAGAGAGGTAGGGATGAATTTTACAGTCTTGGTTTGTGGGGGCTCATGCTCAAGTTTTTCACAAAAACTCCTCATTTCTCTTTATTTACACCCTTACCCCCAAACATAAGGATTAGCCCTTATGTGTGTGACCTACTAGGCCCAAATAGCTCATTTGGTTGAGGCCTAATTAAAATAAAAACTTCTTTTAAATTAAATCTACTATCTGATAATAGATCTAACGGCCTACCGATCATGAAGAGTACAAGCCACATCCTATGATCCCAAACGGCTTCAGGGATAAACTTCTCTCCAAAGAGCCTTACAAGTTTTTGCTCTAGCCAGGTTTTCTTTTTTCTTCTTTCTCTCTTTTCATCTCTTTTTTTATCTCTATCTTTTCTTTTTTTGTGTAGGGATTGAGGCTTCCCTCAGGCTATGTGCAAGAAGTATGAACCAGGTCAATATTAGTTGTAACTCGACAACAGGGTCCAACCAAAGTCGTGAAACTAAAAAAGGGACTTCCACTAGGTTGTAGACACGCCAATTTGGCCTTATTTAGAGCTTAAACCATTATTCCATTGGCAACATCTCTTTTAGACCATCAAAATCATGATGAACCACCCTTTTGGATGAGCTGAGGTGCTTATTGGAAATATGATGATGATTTTCTAATTTCTAATCAAATCCGTGTTTGCCGAACAAGAGACTCTTGGTGGTGTGCCATATTATGCTTTTCCCAGCATATCATCTACTTGAAAATTTTTCACAGGATTATGTGTACATCTAATGAAGAAATATTCAACACAAATAATCTTCCTCTCTGAGTTATCTTTTCAATGCAACAAACGGCATTCAATTCTGATCTCCCATTTGTTTGCAGCGCCCTTTGGAAGTCAGATGCGCAGTTCTGTCCGCACGCAAGACCGATCAAGCCCAATTGCATGCAAGCCCAGCCCATTAGGCACATATCTGATCAATTCACGACCTTACCTTAATTTTTCCTCCTACATATCACTTGTTATAGTATCTGGAAGCTTCATGGTCGAAATTAGCATCATCTAATGATGGCAATCCAACTTGTTGTCTTGTATATCAAGACTTGCCATTTTTAGACTAGATTTGTTTCCTCTTCAAGTGGAGGCATATTTTGAGCATGGAGAAGGTGATCCACGGTTTCCAATCTCTCTCAATCATTTAGGTAAGTTTCTAGATACCTCAGTATGAAAATAAGCAACATTAAATGGAGGAAATCCAACCTATGGTCGGATGTATCAAAACTTGCTATTTTTTGACCTGGTTCTCATCCCCTATAAAGGGAGACTCATATGAACGACCAAAGGAGGGCATCCCCATCCTCCAGCACTTCTCTCTTCGTACTCCAGCCACCCTAGGCTCTTCCCAATCTCCCCAAATAGTTCTATCTTCGTCCCGGTGCCCGGAGATCATCCCAAAGTGAAGAAGAAGCCGGTCTATGCTCCAACGTGCTGCACTGCTGATCATCGGCTTCTACAGATATTTATAGTCATTTTATGGCCTGAATTCCTTCATACGAAGTGTGGTTCATCAAGATATCTTTCATATCCAACAAACAGAGATCGATTCTGACATTTTCTCTGCTTGTTATGGCTTCAACACCGGCGCTGCACAGACTGATCCGAAGTCTTCTCTTCTAAGTCATCATTTTCTCAGTCAATTTAAGTACATTTAATGGTGGATTCAACCTATTCATCCTTCATATAAATTGTTACCCGGTGAGTTATCTTTTATCTCCAACAAGAATCATTCAATTTGGATATCTGTGGTTCCCATAGCATGTCCTATATCGACATTGTGCTGGGAGTTTCCAGAACTTCACTGCCCAAGATCCGGATTATCAGGTAAATTCAGATAACTTATCATAATATTCAGGCAAACTTGTCTTCATATAAAACAACCCTCGGTGAGTTATCTTTATTTTTAAATAAATTTCACTTGATTCGACATCCGTGTTGTCTATTACAATCTCTCGCATCAGAGCTGCGCAGTTTACATTAAATCTGTCCAACCCGGTTGCCACTTTGCTCGGGTTGTGTTGTCTTTAACCATTTATATTCTCTTTGCTAACTCTTCATTCAAATAATTTAGTTCACATTTAAGAATCATTTTTATTCAATCTTTCATCATTTCATACATCACAAAAAACCAAAAAAAGGGGTTAGGGCTGACCCCGAATCCGGTGAGTTTGTTTCCCCAATTGTCGTTTTATGTTATTACTTTTACAAGTTACTACACTTCACTCGCCCTAATCCTTCTTCACTTGTTTTCTTGTCTTATTGTCTTCTAGTTGCACAAATACATCAAGCTAGCATTGATTGGAGACTCTTCTTCATCGGCCGGCCGAAGAAGAAGAAGGTTGAACCCATATCCCGATCTCCCACGCTAAGGTACACACGGTCAAATTCAACTTTATTTCTATTTTCATTCCATAAACCGGGGCCCGCGGCTCCTGGCGACCACATTTTTCAAGCTTTAATTTCATCTCCTCCTCACTCTCCTCCCACATGACCCGAACCATCTCCGGTGCTCGAGCGACGCCGTGAGATGAAAGTTCGGGGATCAATGTGAGTGTGGGATCGAGGTGAGGAGTCTTTACCGCTTTCCGAGTGTTTTCCGATTCACTCCCTTTTTCCCATTTTCCATATTTCACCTTATCTTGAGGTGCCGATCCGGAACCCATTTTCGGAGTCGACAGCTTTTTGGCGACCACGGTGGGACAACCAATGTCTTTAACCGTGCTAGCTTGATTTGTTTGTGCAACTAGTTTCATTCTAATTCAATTCTAGTCACTAGATTGTTTGTTTTGTTGCATGATTGCTTGTCTTGTTTGCATATCGCATGCTCTATTTACTTCATTTCATTTCAATTTTTTGCACATTGATTGCTTCTTCTCCTCTTACCCTCCATTTTACTTTTTCTTTAGCTTTTGCATCGGGTACCGGACTTGCTCCGATCCGTAGGGCATTCGAGGCGGGGGCTCTCTCTCCCAACACACCCTCACCCTCCAAACACCTTCTTGGTGGATTCTTACCTCTCTTCTCCGGGATATTCCTTCCTAGTTGATTTGGTGGTTTCCATCAAGACCTCCGTAAGTCCCCATCCGTGGAGTATTCCTCTCCGCACGATTGGGCCGGTTGTACCACTTCCCAAAACCCGAAGAACCCAAGTACCTACTCGTGGTGATTGAGTGACAACCTTAGGTCTTGAAGATTGAAGCAATAGGAACCATACCCATTTGAGTGAACAATTGCTAACAATCTATCTAATCTAAGGTTTCAACCCAAAAATTGTCGAATAGTCATTTTAAAAACTTGTTTGCATAACTTGCTTGCTCACCAAAAATTGAAAACAACAAAAAAAAATTTTCTTCTTTCAAAACACCTAAAACAACAAAAAAACATTTTTAATTTTGTGTTCAACTTGTTTTCCAAACAACCAAATTGAAACAAAAAAAATTCTAACAAAACAAAACAAAAAAAAATCTTCAATTGTGTGCTTTGCTTGCTCTCTTTTTTTAACCATCTTTGTAGAAAGATCGACATGATGCCCATGATGCTAAGGTCCGGAAGCCACGTTGGGAGGTCGGACTACTACAAGCTGCAACAACCCCAGGTCCAAACCCGGAGGGCCATGTTAATGCCATCGAGGGAACCCGAAGTTCAAAATCCTACTCATCCACCCGCATCACTCAGAACAAATCCTCCAGGGTCTATCCCTCCATCTAGATCCCGAATCCTTTTCACTTGTGCAATCTTTAACAAAGGGAAAGGTGCCCACCAATGAAGATCCGGTCGAGGGAAATCAAGCCCCTCACCACCCCAATCGACGCCGGGACCCTCATCCTCTCCTCTCCTAGGCAACCCTGTAGTGCCTCTACTCACCCCGTTGTGGGGCATTCATATAATTCTATGCCAGTTCCTACTTTGAAGCCACCTCTTCCAACCCATTCATCTAAATACCTTGCACCGGTGGCTCAGGAACCCAGCCTCACTCAAGCATTCATGGACAAACTCAACCAAATGGATGAGCACTTTGAAGAACTAAAGCATCGTTTGGACTCGAAGGCCATTCCTAAAATATCTGCTCCATCTTTCCCAGTCCCACATATCCCTCCATCACAAATGCCAACCTACCATCACTACAATGGCTCAGGTGATCCCTTCACCCATGTCAATGATTTCCTGAGCAAATCATCTCGATGGCAAAATGATAGAAAGACCCTTGCCTTTCTTTTTAGGAGATCTTTAGAGGGTGCAGCCCTAGATTGGTTTTTTTCATTGAACGAAGTAGAGATATGGGATTTCGAAATTGTCAAGGCCAAATTCTTGAAACGATATGGGCCAGGCTATTCAATAATTGGGGAAGTAAAAGAAGATGTGGAATTAATGCAATATTTTGATGAATTGAGGCCCAGGCTTGAGAGGAGCATTGATACTATGAACCAACCTAGGAGCCCTCTCCAACCTCACCTAGATCATCATCTTCAGCCAACTCCTCGACGCCAGTTGATTAGGCCACCCATGCCACAATCTCGGCCGGACATGCAACCAGTGTCAATGGCACAATCAATTGTGCACAAGCAAGCTCCTCATGTCAATTGTGCCAACACCTCGTTATCAAAATTGAATTCTCAGCCTATTTCACCAACAACCCCTCGGCCAATCATCCAGCCCTTGGCTTCTCAACCTATTCCACCAACAACCCCTCGGCCAATCATTCGGCCCTTGGCTTCTCAACCTATTCCACCAACAACCCCTCAGCCAATCATCCGTCCCTTGGCTTCTCAACCAATCCCACCACATAGGGATCCTCCTCAGTTGGTTGCACAACAACCAATCATTTCTTCTATTACTCTTGCCCCAACAAAGGAACCAATCACTCCTACTATTCTTGCTCCTGCTGTAGTAGAAGATTCAGACACTTCGACCCTTCAAGCTCCTGCCCTTGCAGAGGAATTAATAACTCCAACCATTTGTGCTCCTCGCCATGGTGAAGAATCCGCCTCTCATCAAGATCAAAGTCATCTAGAAGGGGAGGTCGAACCAAACCCTTCTACCTTTTTGGAATCCCCTAGACTAGGCATGCCCTCTTCTATAGAACATCCTGAGGAGAAGCCTACTATAGGGAGCTTAGACGAACGAATCATAAACTTAGTTGATTGTCACTCCAATGATGGACTAGGCAAGGATTTGTCGAGCATTGACTCCGTTACCATCATTGGAATTGATCAATGAAGATGGTCGTATTGAATTGACCCCCGAATGGAAGTAAGGAGACCGAATTGGTCCATAAAATGGGGAATGAATCGACAAGCCTCCTAAAGGATGTAGACCTTAGCAAGGAGATACTAGGACCTCCTCCAGCTAGGCAGGCAAATCCCTTAGCATCGATCTTAGGGCCACGACCCCTACCCCATTCTTCTCCTAAGCAACAATTCGGCCCATGGGCCCATGATCAATCAATCTTAGGGCCACGACCCTTTCTTTATTCTCCTCCAAATCAACAATCGGGCCCATGGGCCCACAGGTCCTCAATCTTAGGACCAACGCCCTCTATTTATCCTTCTTACAACCATCAATCAGCCCATGGGCCCATGATCAATCAATCTTGTGGCCACGACCCTTTCTTTATTCTCCTCCAAATCAACGATTGGGCCCATGGGCCCACATTCTCAATCTTAGGGCCACCGCTCTTTCTTTATCCTTCTTACAACCATCAATCGGGCCCATGGGCCCACAATTCCTCAATATTAGGGCCATGGCCCACACCCCGTTCCACTTAATTGGGCCCTTATGCCCCATTTTTGGGCCCTTATGCCCCATTTTCGGGCACTTATGCCCATTTTCATCAATCGGGCTCTTATACCCTTTTCATCAGCCAGGCCCATGTGCCCCTTTCCATCAGCCAGGCCCACGCGCCCCCTTTATCCAACCGGGCCCATGTGCCCCTTTTAATCAACCGGGCTCTTATGCCCCTTTTCTTCAACCGGGCCCACGTGCCACTTTTAATCAACCGGGCTCTTATGCCCCTTTTCTTCAACCAGGCTCACGTGCCCCTTTTAATCAATCGGGCTTGCATGCCCCTTTCCTTCATCTGGGCCCATATGTCCCTTTTCCCCAACTGGGCCTTCGTGCCCCTTTCCTTCCATCAGGCCCGCGTGCCCATTATTCTTCCCAACCAGGCCCATGTGCCTCTCTTCATCCACCGGGCTATTATGCCCTTTTTCTTCAACCGGGCCCATGTGCCCCTTTTAATCAATCGGGCTTGCATGCCCCTTTCCTTCAACTGGGCCCATATGCCCCTTTTCCCCAACTGGGCCTACATGACCCTTTCCTTACATCGGGCCCACGTGCCCATAATTCTCCCCAATTGGGCCCATGTGCCCTTAATTTTTCTAAATCGGGCCCACGTGCCTGCAAGTCACCTCAACCGGGCTCACATGCCCATGTTTTTCTACAACTGAGCCCTTGTGCCCTTAATTTTTCTAAATCGGGCCCACGTGCCCGCAATTCACCTCAACCGGGCTCACATACCCATGTTTTTCTACAACCGGGCCCATGTGCCCAAATTTCTTCTAAATCGGGCCCACGTGCCCACCTTCCAACAAACTCGGGCACACATGCCCACACTCCTTCAACTTCGGGCATGTATGTCCCCATTTCTTCACAATCGGGCCTGCGTGCCCATACTTCTTCGAAATCGGGCCCCGTGCCCCCACTTCTTCAACTTTGGGATCACGCACCCATACTCTTCAATGGCGCCAGAGAGCCCATCACAAATCACAATCATACTTCCAATCACCTAAATCGGGTCCACATGCCCATTCTTTTCGTTGGATCCCTCGAGCTCAACCTCCAATCGGGCCTTCGCACCCATCACCTCTCATCGGGCCCTCATGCCCATCAACATCAATCGGGCCCTCGGCCCGCATTCAACTCTTGGGCCCACATGCCCCTTCGATTCCAACCCTTCCCGGGCTTGCAATCCCACTATCAACTCTTGGGCCCAAGATCCCACTTTAATTCACTTTTCTTTTCAAGCATTCGCTTTCCTTTTCCAAATTTTATTTTCAAAAAAAAAATCAAGGTAGAGAAATTTCCGGGGTGATACCACAATCTTTGCCTTTTACATCATTAATTTTGACTCCGCCATGCTAAATCAGATCCTCCACATCTTTCACTTCATCATATGACTATGAATCTTCAATCCAATGCAATATGGTGCATATCAACAGTGGAAGCAATTGGGCAAGGCAAGGCAAGGCATGGCAGACAAGGCAAGGCAAGCACAAGCAAAGTCGTCATCAGCAATGAACTTCGTCTTCTCTCGGGTATTACATTACATTCATCTTCATTATGTCATCCACAAGGCAATATTTTTTTGAAATGATTTTGAATTTCACATGACAATTTTAATTGAGAGAAATTCATGATTGACGATATTTGTAGCTACCTTGTTTTTATTAAACAAATTCTTTACATTGCAAGTTATGTTTTCAATTGATTCACCTCTGGAACGTAATCTACCTCAAAAATGGAGAGAACTGCCAGTATGACTTAAGTCCACATGTTCTAGGTTGTTGTCTATGAGTCGAGGGTAGATACCATTCTACACACACAACACGTCCCGATCCCAGAATCCGGATAACCTGACACCCAAGAGAAGCTAGTCAAGGCTTAGAGATGGAAGGAAAACCCTCACCATATTCTCTTCTGTTCGGTCCAAGATAGGCAAAGGGGACTAGAGGGGGAGAGTATCGAAAGCATCCGCCGCCCTAGTAGGAGGCCGTCTCAGAAGGTTCAACTTCTCCAAAAAAAAAGGGTGCCAAAAGATGGGCAATGAACCCCACAGGTTTAAACAAATATGGGCACAATGTTCGAATGAGTACCCAAAAATGCAGAAAATGAAAGAGGCACCAAAAGATGGGCAATGACCCCACAGGTCAAAGCACCTGTCCGAATGTGTGCCAAAAAAATAGGTTTGTCGATAAAGAAGAAAAGACCCGAAGAGGCCGAACCCCAACGGGCAATTGGGTGTGAGTAGAGAAATCCCTCTCGACATCTCCAAAGCCTATCAAGGACTTTCCCTCAATTCTTCATTCTTACCCCCAAGGTGTGGGTGAACCAACCAAATCAAAGCTAAACTCTAGCTGATCAAAGGTTGAAGGTCGGAAAGATTTTGGGTAAAGAACCCCATTTTGCACATGGTATCTACCAGTGAACCTAGAAAAACAACCAAGTGATAAGAACTTGTGTCAATACTGAATTTTCTCTCAAAAAAAAATCAAAAAAACTCCAAAAAAAGTTGAATATCTTCAAAAACTCCAAAAAAAATAAATATTTTCAAAAACTCAAAAAAAAAGAAAATAACATTTTCAAAAATCCCAAAAAATTGAATATTTTCAACAAAAAAGAAAATTTCTTTTTCAAATTCAACAAAAATTTTCAAACTTTTTAAAATATTTTATCACCATGCTTGGTTTGAATTTTCGTCTTTACATTCATATTTAGTTTCAATCTCTCATGTTTCAAATTCTTCATTGCATATTTGCTACTTGATTTTTACACTCCTAAGATGGCTATACCCCTTGACAAAGGTCGAGGCATACTGCAACTTGCAAGGGGGATAAGCCGCATTGTTGTTCTAATCTTTTCCTTCTAAGTGTTTCAGGCACAAGAAAAACTTTACACCCCTTGACAAAGGTCAACGCAGATTGCAACTTGCAAGGGGGATAAGCCATATTGGCATTCTAATCTCCTTTTTCTAGTGTTTCAGGCACGAAGAACAAATGAGGAGAACTTCACAAAAAGGCGAAGCTCGCCACTTCCCTCCCCAAGGATTCTTAGAGTGAGGTGCCACCATGACCTCGACCTCAACTTCGTCGAGGAGCATTTTCAATATTTCAATAAGGCGATGCTCGCCACTTCCCTCCCCCTGAGGATTCTTAGGAGGAGGTGTCACCATAACCTCGGCTTTAATTTTGCCGAGAAACCTTTTGCAGGCGATGCTCGCCACTTCCCTCCCCTGAGGATTCTCAGGAGGTGTCATCATAACCTCGGCCTCAACTTTGCCGAGAAGCTTTTGTTATGTGTCCTCATTAGGACACGTGAAATCTTTTGTGAGAATGCATGTCATCACACAGCAAACTCACCGTTATCATTTCTTTTCTTAGCATATATTAGGTGCATTACTATTTATTTTATGCATTGATGTTGAAGACCATGAGCATGGAGAAGACTTGACCTGAGATCCCCTTCATCAAAATCTACGACGGTCGGGTCATCTCTAATGCTCACGGATAAGCCAAGTTGTGCTGTGAGGGACGATAGTTCCCGAATGGGTATCTTGACCTCATAGACAATCTATATCTTCAACTATTTGTTATACAAGTTTTGTTTTATTTTTTTTGAGCCCAACATGCATCATGTAGTATTAATTGCATTACATTTTGTTTTGTCATTGCATACATCACTTCCTAATCTTCACCTTCTCACCCTCTCGATCATTCTAAATCCCACCGTGTCATTCACCATATTCTCTAGTCCCACCAACCTCTCGAATATCCCACCGTGTCTATTAATCCCACCGTGTTCGGTAACCACTTTTTGCCCTCAAATCTTTCAATTCTTTTCACCACAGAGGCCATTGCAACTTCTTTTGCTATTTATCCCACTGTGGCAGCCATTTCGTCCCGCCAAGGGCTTTCAATTTTGATCAGAACTTGCACCGTCAATATCTTCACGGTCTATGCTTAAACATTTGCCTTTCGGAATCTGAGATCATTTCATTCCGAATCAAATCTTGTCTCTTGGAAGACTTAAATGAATCTAAGAGCCTGAATGTGCTCGATTGGTATTCTTTTGCTTTTTCAAACAAATCTTTTTTAAACTTTAGCCCATCACAGTACAGGAACACCGCAAAGATCGGGTTACCGGCTGATGATGAACCTACGAACCCATGTTTCGGGGACTCCCCACCGCGTTGGGGGTTGGCTATTCTTCTCTTGTGCCAATGGCACATCTCTTACCAATCGAACATAGGAAGACTTGATGAAACATGGCAAGTTAATCGGGGAGACATGAAGAGATTCTCTTTGCCGAATTTGGTCGTTGAGCGTGTCTATATCTACACCTTGATGCCACCTTTTCAGTCCATCTCTATTTCGCTCCGCTGCATTCCATTACAACTCATTTTGCTTCTCTACATTCCTCTACATTTCACTCCGCTACGCTACATGCCATTCCCTTGCAAAGCCGACATCAAGGTGAGGCAAGCTGTAGACACGCCAATTTGGCCTTATTTAGAGCTTAAACCATTATTCCATTGGCAACATCTCTTTTAGACCATCAAAATCATGATGAACCACCCTTTTGGATGAGCTGAGGTGCTTATTGGAAATATGATGATGATTTTCTAATTTCTAATCAAATCCGTGTTTGCCGAACAAGAGACTCTTGGTGGTGTGCCATATTATGCTTTTCCCAGCATATCATCTACTTGAAAATTTTTCACAGGATTATGTGTACATCTAATGAAGAAATATTCAACACAAATAATCTTCCTCTCTGAGTTATCTTTTCAATGCAACAAACGGCATTCAATTCTGATCTCCCATTTGTTTGCAGCGCCCTTTGGAAGTCAGATGCGCAGTTCTGTCCGCACGCAGCACCGATCAAGCCCAATTGCATGCAAGCCCAGCCCATTAGGCACATATCTGATCAATTCACGACCTTACCTTAATTTTTCCTCCTACATATCACTTGTTATAGTATCTGGAAGCTTCATGGTCGAAATTAGCATCATCTAATGATGGCAATCCAACTTGTTGTCTTGTATATCAAGACTTGCCATTTTTAGACTAGATTTGTTTCCTCTTCAAGTGGAGGCATATTTTGAGCATGGAGAAGGTGATCCACGGTTTCCAATCTCTCTCAATCATTTAGGTAAGTTTCTAGATACCTCAGTATGAAAATAAGCAACATTAAATGGAGGAAATCCAACCTATGGTCGGATGTATCAAAACTTGCTATTTTTTGACCTGGTTCTCATCCCCTATAAAGGGAGACTCATATGAACGACCAAAGGAGGGCATCCCCATCCTCCAGCACTTCTATATTCGTACTCCAGCCACCCTAGGCTCTTCCCAATCTCCCCAAATAGTTCTATCTTCGTCCCGGTGCCCGGAGATCATCCCAAAGTGAAGAAGAAGCCGGTCTATGCTCCAACGTGCTGCACTGCTGATCATCGGCTTCTACAGATATTTATAGTCATTTTATGGCCTGAATTCCTTCATACGAAGTGTGGTTCATCAAGATATCTTTCATATCCAACAAACAGAGATCGATTCTGACATTTTCTCTGCTTGTTATGGCTTCAACACCGGCGCTGCACAGACTGATCCGAAGTCTTCTTCTAAGTCATCATTTTCTCAGTCAATTTAAGTACATTTAATGGTGGATTCAACCTATTCATCCTTCATATAAATTGTTACCCGGTGAGTTATCTTTTATCTCCAACAAGAATCATTCAATTTGGATATCTGTGGTTCCCATAGCATGTCCTATATCGACATTGTGCTGGGAGTTTCCAGAACTTCACTGCCCAAGATCCGGATTATCAGGTAAATTCAGATAACTTATCATAATATTCAGGCAAACTTGTCTTCATATAAAACAACCCTCGGTGAGTTATCTTTATTTTTAAATAAATTTCACTTGATTCTGACATCTGTGTTGTCTATTACAATCTCTGCATCAGAGCTGCGCAGTTTACATTAAATCTGTCCAACCCGGTTGCCACTTTGCCTGGGTTGTGTTGTCTTTAACCATTTATATTCTCTTTGCTAACTCTTCATTCAAATAATTTAGTTCACATTTAAGAATCATTTTTATTCAATCTTTCATCATTTCATACATCACAAAAAACCAAAAAAAGGGGTTAGGGCTGACCCCGAATCCGGTGAGTTTGTTTCCAATTGTCGTTTTATGTTATTACTTTTACAAGTTACTACACTTCACTCAGTTCTAATCCTTCTTCACTTGTTTTCTTGTCTTATTGTCTTCTAGTTGCACAAATACATCAAGCTAGCATTGATTGGAGACTCTTCTTCATCGGCCGGCCGAAGAAGAAGAAGGTTGAACCCATATCCCGATCTCCCACGCTAAGGTACACACGGTCAAATTCAACTTTATTTCTATTTTCATTCCATAAACCGGAGCCCGCGGCTCCTGGCGACCACATTTTTCAAGCTTTAATTTCATCTCCTCCTCACTCTCCTCCCACATGACCCGAACCATCTCCGGTGCTCGAGCGACGCCGTGAGATGAAAGTTCGGGGATCAATGTGAGTGTGGGATCGAGGTGAGGAGTCTTTACCGCTTTCCGAGTGTTTTCCGATTCACTCCCTTTTTCCCATTTTCCATATTTCACCTTATCTTGAGGTGCCGATCCGGAACCCGTTTTCGGAGTCGACATAGGTGAGTGTGGAAACGAACACAGAGCGGGTTTCCTAAAAGAATAAGACCAATCCAAGTGTAGAGGGTAGCTTGGTATGAAGAACTAATACAAAAGGGTGCAAACGCACTACAAAAGGTTCTGGAAATGAAAAACCAGCACAAAAGGGTTTGGAATGGAGAAACTGTAGACAAGCCAAATTCGTCTAATTCAGAGCATAAAACTCATATTTTATAGGGTAACATGTACGATTGACCTTATAATGATTCCGGGTCTTTTAAAGTTGATTTGGAGCTTCGCCGAACAAAATCGGATGCTTTCCGAAGTTTTTCGCAAAAAGCCATAATTTCTAAGCGAAAGCCACACGTAAATCATGTAAACATGGAAATTGGATTAATGACCAATGCCTAATTATCATGCATTGAAGTTTATGGTCATATTCACACCCTGGTCAAGTTTTGTTGCATATCGTGCCTTTCCGGTTTGCCGTCGGAGTCATTTTGACCTGTATCGGATCTTCTGTTCACTTCCCTAACTTCCGGACAAAATTATGAATTTTTTGAGGGTGTGATGGCTGATCCTATGCTATAGAAAGCTTCTTCGGCCTGCTATCTTTCTAACGCAACAAACGACGTCGAATTCTGAGTTCGGGAGTGTTCGCAATGGCTTCCGGAAGAAGGACGCACAAAAACAGTCCCATGCGCCCGGGTTCCTAGTCACATGCGTCCAGGACCCAGGGCATGTGCCCATGCATCCTACCAGTGAGGCACGTGACCTCGTGCCCTCACTTGAGGGCACATGCGCCGTACCCTTGAGGCACGAGGGAGCAAGTTTTTCACCTGGACTCTACCACTGAACCGATCGACCGGATAAGGTCAAATTTTTTGGGAACAGTGCCATGCTCCCCCACTGGGAGGCACATGCGCCCCTCAGTGGGGTGCATGCGCCCTGCACTAGGGCGCATGCTCCTTGGGGTAGGGCGCAAGGTACCCTATTTTTTAGTCTTACTCGCGCCGTTCGTTCTCCTATAAATTGACTTTTATTCTTCTCATTCCAGAGGCATGAGCACAACCCCCCAGGCATCTAAAGACATCCAAACTCCCTCCTACATAGATTTTGTGATTTTTAAAGAGATAATTTCGAGTTTTTAGAGAGAGAAAAGTTGGTTCAAGAGAGAGGAAGGATGTTCTGCAGGTGATCAGCCAGGTCTCTATTCCTCAGCCTCTAAAGAAACGTGTGGACATCTTATGCCCAATATCTCTTCATAAAAGTTCTTCCTCTCCAAGTCTTCTTGAGTTTTCAATAAGCGGCACTTGATTCCAAGGTCGGGGCTGGTCGTGACGACTGCAAAAGCAAAGTCGCGCCTGGAAGATCCTGGACTGTTGCTTGGCTTTTTCGACAACACAGATTTGGCCATATCTTTCTCTATTAAACTCAAAATCTTTTTGTTATTTTTTATATCTCTTTGTTTTATTATTATCTATCCTAATATTATTTTTTATATTTTTTTTCATTAATTTTATCTATTAATCTAAAAATAGAAAGAGAGGGGTTAGAGATAACCCAAATCCGGTCAGTTTCTAGTCAGTTGTGTGTTTCATGTTATTCTCTTTACATATACTCCACTTTGTTTAGTTCTAATAGTATATTTCACTTGTTTATTTATCTAGTTGCATAGAATATCAAGCACCCACGCGTTGAGGACTCTTCTTCATCGGCCGGCCGAAGAAGGATAAGCTTTAACCCACACTCTTCATGCTAAGGTACACACGGTCAATTTTAATTCTATAAATCAGAACCCGCGGTTCCTGGCGACCACATGTATTAATTTTATTCTTCTCACCCTCCTCCCACATTACCCGAATCATCTCTTTGGTGATCGAGCGACGCCAAGGGATGAAAGTTCGGGGATCAATGTGAGTGTGGGACCGAGGTGAGAGTTGCTTTCCATGTTTTCTTTCTTTATTTATCATCCCCTCTTGAGGTGACGATCTGGGTTCACGGACTTCCCTGAAAAGGAGAGGACCCTGTCGAATTTTCAGAGTCGACAGCTTTGTGGCGACCATAGTGGGACCAGCAATGTCTTCAACTATGGGTGCTTAGTGTTTTGTTTGCAACTAGTTCTAGTCCAAGACCGGTTCCCACATGAGCCTTTCCTTCCTTCCACCTTTCTTAAACTTCATGCCATCTAAAAATTTCTGATTTCACCCATATTTCATAATATCTGAAGTGCCAAATATGCCATTTAATTTCTGCATTTTATTTAAACCGATTCCCACGTGAACCACCCTTTTCCTTTTAAACCGGTTCCCACGTGAACCAATCTCTTTCTTTACTTCGGTTCCCACGTGAACCAAACCCCTTTTTTTCCAGATCTATCCAAACTTGGATCAGATATTTATTCACCTTTAATTGGCCCCACATGGCCTTTTTTTGACCATTCAAACCGGTTCCCACGTGAACCACCCTTTTTTACCCAAAACCGGTTCCCACGTGAACCACCTTTACTTTTTACCCCGGTTCCCACATGAACCAGCTTATTCTTACATCGGTCCCCACGTGGACCACCCTTTTTCCTGGCTATTAGATCTGAACCCTCTTCTTTCCATCACCTTTTCACTATCTCCATTTGGCTCACATAAGAAACAAGGTCTAGATTCTAGTTTCTAGTTGCTTGTCTAGTTTCTAATTGCTTGTCTTGTGTCATTGCTTATTTATTTAAGTTTATGTTTTGCTCATTACTTGTTTTACTACTTGATTGCATTCTCTGCTCCTTCTCTCTACTTCCTTATTTTACACTTTTTTGACGCGGGAGCTCACTCTACCATTTATCCCTCCCATCCAAAACACCCTCTTGGTGGATTCTGACCTCTCTTCTGGGATATTCCTTCCTAGTTGACTTGGTTGGCTTTCATCAAGGCCTCCGTAATTCCTCATAAGTGGAGTATTCCTCTTCACGATCGGGTTGGTTGTACCACTCCCCAAAACTCTAAGCATCCTACGTTATCTACACGTGGTGAGATTGTGTGAAACCTAGGTCATTGGAGATTGGAGTTAGGATCCTAACCCATTTGTTGAGAGAACAATTCTTAACAAATCCATAAACCTAAGGTTTAATCAAAATCATTGCGTAATCCTTCTTTCAAGTCTTTGCATCACTTGCTTGCCAAACAAAAATTCAAACCTCTAACTTTTTGCAAAATACTAAAAAACCAAAAAAGTTCTTTACTTTGTCAACTTGTTTGTTTTCTTCTTGAGGCTCAATGCAACTAAGGTCTAGAAGGCACGTTGGAATGGAGGAACAAGCTGAACATCGAGAACACGAGATGGGTCACCAACCAATTCAGTCAGATGGTCATCCATTGTTTGAGTCAGAAGCGCAAGAGGTCCCTCAACCATCCGCTCTTCGTGATGTTGAACAACTCTTTAGGGAGTTGTCTCTCTATACTGACCCAGAAACCTATGCCCGCATACAATCCATGGTGATGGGCAAAATGGCCTCAGATCAGGCTGAAGTTAACCAAGTTGCCTCATCTCCTTGTCCTCTGGTTCGACCACCACTCATTCAATCACCTTTTGTTCAACCACCTATTGTTCAACGATCTATGATTCAACCATCATTGGCACTAGCACAACTGTCTGTAGTTCAACCATCTATAGTTCAACCATCTGTGGTCCAACCCTCATTTGTTCAGCCATCTTATTTCAACCATGTTGCTCCCTTGGCCCACCAAGTCATGGGACAATCTTCAGTAAATTTGCCAAGTCATGCTCCTCAATTACAAAACCATGCCTCTAACCACATACCCCACCAGTAAACCAAGAACCTACTCTCACCCAGGCAATCATGGATCAGCTCACCCAGATGAATGAACGTTATGAAGAGCTGAGATGTTGCCTGGACTCCAAGTCAATTCCTGAGATTTCTATTCCTTCTTTATCAGTTCTCCACTTGCCACCTTCTGAGCTACCAATTTATCGCCGCTACAATGGTACTGGCAATCCTTTTCTCTACTTAAAAGAGTCCTCGTTATGAAAAAATGATCGTAGGGTTCTTGTCTTCTTGTTCCGTCGATCACTAGAAGGGTCTGCATTGGAATTGTTCTACTCGCTCGACTCCTTTGAGGCAGGAGACTTCGATATTGTGAAGACCAAATTTTTGCAGAGATACAGAGACCGGGTGGCACCAGCATGATCGAAGAGGACTTCATAAAGTTTGCTGATCGTTGGAGGGGAATGGCAGAGAAATTGACGGATGTGATTTCTGAAGGGGAACAAGTAAAGATGCTTATCGGCAACACTACACCTGCCTTGAGGAATGTATTGATCAAGCACCGTCCTACCACCATGAATGAACTTTATGACAGTGCCCGATACTTGCAAGCCCACTTCAAAGATGCCACCATTATAAACCCTTTTGATTCTAAACCTAGAAACTTCAGGAAAACCCCCTCTGCACCAGTTGGGCCTACAACCGAAGGAGTAGTCAACAATGAAGCTATAAACACTGTGGGGAACCAGGGAGGGAACCGTCAAAACTAGTTCAGAAACCCACCACAAAACCTTTCCTATTACCCCCCTCAACAAAAAGTCAGGCCACCACAACCACGACAACCACAACAACCCCCTCAACCAGTAGCACAACCCCAGCAACCTCATCAACCTACCTACAATAGGGCACCGCCACCACCCAATCAGGCAATATGAAGGGGAGGTCCTAGGAGAGAGAATTACCAACAACACCCTTACTCCTTAACCAACATCTTCAATGTACTCATGGTGGAGAAACAGTTGGAATTGCCCAAGAAAAGAGAGGTTTGGCCAGTAGATATGTCCCGATACTATGCTTACCACTGGTGCCCTGGTCACACTGTTGAAGTGTGTTTTCAATTCAAGGATTACATCCACGATCTGAATGACCAAGGCAGCATTGATTGGGCTCAAATGGGAGAATGCATACAAGCTATGAAGACTAGGCAGCAGCAGCGGCAGCATCCACCGGCTCAACCTCAACAACAACTTGGCTTGGGGATTGTTCAGAATCCGCTCCCATTACATGCTCCCACCCCAGCACCAGCACCAGCACATCCAAACCCAGGAATTGGTCTAGTACACTCCATTGTCCAGGGAGATGCCAGTCGTGCTCAAGGTTGGCAACTAGAAAACCAAAATGCAACCATGCCAGTCAACCTAGCTAGGTCTCCTGCTAGGAATCCTCCTAGACAAATAATCCGTGCACCTGCTACTCCACAACCACCACCTAGTTCAATATCCCAACCATTGGCCGCCACTTATTCTCCCCGACTTATCATTAGGCCAGCCCCCGCCTTGACTACACCTCCCTCAACCATTGCTACACACCAACCCTTGCTCATCCGACCACCACAATCACCATCAAACCTGAACCCCCAGCCTACGAGCTCTGTCACTCCAAAATCCCAACCTATCATACCACCAACCCCACAACCTACCACATTGCCAACACCTTCATTAAACCCATCAACCACTCCTGCACCCCGGCTTCTTCTTATTAGGCCGCCAGTATCACCATCACTACCACCTCCAAATCCTACCCCACTACCCACTAACCCAATCATCCTAGAACCACCAATCCCATTGCCTACCATACATGCACTTACACCACCTTTTCCATCACAATCCACCCCATCTAACCTATCACCTCTACCCAACCGCCAAATAGCCCCGGTGCTTCGGAGTGGGAGGATGTTCCAGTGGCTCTTTCCCCAAACCGGTACTCAACTGCAGGATCCAGTGGATAAAGTTTCCTTTTAAAGAACAAGTGGTCAAGGTTACTAGCATGCCTATAAGGGATGAGATGAATGTTGCTTTTACATCACCCCTAGGTCTGTCAATACAACCCCAGATCTCAATGGGAGATTTACCAGAAGTTAGATGTATGACCGCCTCTCTACCTGACACAGTGGGATGGCGGATTATGATGAAACTGGGCTATCAGCATGGAAGAGGTTTAGGCAAGGATCTTCAAGGGATCAATCAGCCGCTTCAAACTATGAAAAGGCCATGCAGGCAGGGGTTGGGATACAAAGAGGATTCCATCCCAAGAAGGATCTTCCAGCCAGGATATGCCATGGGACTCCATACATTCTTTATCAAAGGGGAGACCATGATGATGGCTGAAGACAACAAGAGTTCCATGATGACTATCAAGAGAAGGAAAGCTCCAGATGAAGAAGAAGAAGACTTGGAAGACTTATGCTTATCTTTGACTCATCTATTCTCAAGTGGGGAAGAGCACCAGGAACCACTCAAGGGCAGACCAATCTTGGATTATCTAGTTAAGCATGTTACCCAAGTCAAAACCATTCCACGAGGCCCAAATACAACAATCCCATGTTTGAACCTTGTACCATTGTTTCTAGATCTTTTGGATGGGCTTCAGAGCCCACTTACCCACTTTGGGCCCATGTGCCCTCTTCAACCTTCCACTCTTACTGGGCCAGCTTGCCAATTTGCTTCTCTCATCAACTGCAGAACCGAGGGCTTTTCCCAGCATGGGCTCACATACCCATTTATTTTTAAGATTGGGTCCACATACCCATTTACTTTTTTCATCAGTTTTGGACCCATGTGTCCACTTTCTGTTACCATTGGGCCCACAAGTCCCTTTTTCCCTTTAATTCTTATGTTTTTCTCTCTGGTAATTCAGTAGTTTCCAGAAAACCTCAAGTCATGTTGACTCATTCTATCTTTTTACTTGAAATTTCAAAAAAAAACCGTCTTCTCTGAAACTCACATTTCCATCGAGGAGACGTCTCTACTCATCCCAGAGGGTGCTCCCAATCAGGGATCCCTCTCTTCTGAATCATTGATTGATTTACTCGATCCTCCCTCCACTGTAAATACCACCTTCCCAGCTTTATCTTCAGTAGGTCAAGTTAGGTTAGGAAATAGGAAAGTTAGGGGTAAATGAGTTCCAAATAGGTATCTGCAACAATTAGCACAGAAACGCATAGAGTGTGCAAGGCTGCCAAACTTTTTAGAGAATACCATCTAGCTAGATGAAATCCGATATGAGGATGAGCATAACATAGATCATACTTTGGGAGTATATGAGGTGGTATCAGAGAAGGATCCCGAATTTAAGGATAAAATTGAGGACTTGGCTGATGCATATGCATCTGGACTTAGAAGATTTGAAGAACCATCAGCCACAGGGAATAAACCAACCAAAGAACTGAATTTAGGAACCCTAGAAGATCCTAAGACTATCCTCATTAGTGCAAACCTCACTCCCTCAGAAGAACAAAGTTTGATCAAAGTTTTGGAAGAATATAAGGACACGTTCGCATGGACATATGAAGACATGACGGGATTAGATAATTCATTGGTTGAACATAGATTAACCTTGAAACCTGGAACTACCCCGGTTAAACAAAAGCTCAGGAGATTCCACCCTGATATTGCACTCAAAATGAAAGAGGAGGTCGACAAACTACACCAAGCAAAATTCATTAAAGTTGTCTTATATCCGTAATGGGTGGCTAACATAGTCCCTGTTATGAAGAAGGATGGATGGGTTCGGATTTGTATAGATTTCAGGGACTTGAACCGTGCGTGTCCTAAGGATGATTTTCTTTTACCTCGTATCGATGTTTTGGTGGATAACATAGCTGGATTTGAAATGCTTTCATTCATGGATGGCTATTCTGGTTACAATCAGATCCGGTTAGCTGAGGAGGACCAAGAGAAGACCGCGTCCACTACACCTTGGGGAACATATTGCTATGTTGTCATGTCCTTTGGGTTAAAGAATGCTGGTGATACATATCAGAGGGCTATGATGGCTATCTTTCATGACATGATGCACACCCTTGTTGAGGTGTATGTGAATGAATTTCTTATCAAGTCCAAGAGTCGGGAAGATCATTCTTAAGTAGTAAGGAATGTTTTCCAACGAGCTAGAGAATACAAGCAAAAAATGAACCCTAAGAAATAACCATTTGGAGTTTCATCAGGAAAACTACTTGGGTTCATAGTAAGAAAAAGGGGCATAGAGATCGACCCAAACAAGGCCAAAGCAATTATTGGTATGCCTCCTCCGAAGAATATGAAAGAGCTTTGAGGATTGATTGGGAGGCTACAATTTGTCCGCCGGTTTATCTCACAACATTCCCAAAGGTGTAAACCTTTCTATTAGTTAACCAAGGCGGGGGCTGAGTTTAAATGGGATTAGAAGTGCTAGGAGGCATTTGATGGGTTGAAAGCATACCTGGCAAGTTCCCCTGTACTTAGACCACCAATTCCCGACAAGTCCTTGGTCCTTTACATTTCGGTTCTTGAGAACTCTCTTGGGGCAGTCCTTACACAAGTTGATGAAGAAGGGAAAGAACAAGCTACTTATTATTTGTCTAAGATGTTTGATGTTTGTAAGCTGAAGTACACTGTGGTAGAAAAGACCTGTGCTTCTCTTGTTTGGGTGGTTCAGAAACTCAAACACTATTTTCTTGCTCACCAAGTCAAGCTCATTGCTCGTATCAATCCTATCAAGTTTCCGTTAGAGAAGATAGTTCTGACTGATCGGTTAGGGCGATGGCAGAGTTTCTTATCCCAATTTGATATCACTTATGTCCCATAGAAGGCAATTAATGACTATGCTATTGCTGAACACCTTTCCCATCATCCCATACCCGTCTTTGACCCAGTTCGGTCCGAGTTCCCGGATGATGAACTAATGTCAGTCTGATCTTCCAATCTTTGGACATTATATTTTGACGGGGCTCTGAACTCCCATGGTAGAGGGATATGTATTGTCCTTCTGTCACCTGTAGGTGTCACCATTCCACAGGCTTTTCAGCTTAACTTTCCAGCAACCAACAACATAGCTGAGTATGAAGCCTTGCTGGCTGGGCTGGAGGCTGCTCATTTCCATGGTGCTACCGAACTGAGGGTGATAAATGATAGTCAATTGATCCTACGTCAAGTCCTATCCAAGTACCAAACTTCCCATCCAAACCTCAAACCCTACCAGGAGCTCACCACCTGCTACATCAAGCTATTCTTCAAACTCAGCTTTGTCCATGTCCCCCATTCTCATAATATCCTCGCCGATGCCTTAGCTTCACTAGCTTCATCTCTATCTGTCCCACTAGGCAGGCAAGTGCGTACTATCCACATCTATAAAAGGACAATTCCAGCAATTGAGGATGGACATTTTCTGAAGGTTAAGGAGAGGTTCAACTGAAAGGAATACTTGAAACATAAAGAAGAAATCTCCTTGATTGAGTTAGAAGAATTATAAGAAGGTGAGAGACCTTGGTATGACGAGATTGCGAGGTATTGCCAAGATCAGTCATACCCACCTAGATCAACCACCAAAGAAAAGAAGGCAATCAGAAGAGTATCCCAGAGGTATACAATCCTAGGAGGAGTGCTCTACAAGAGAAGCCTAAGTGGAATCTTACTCAAGTGTCTTGATGAAGAAGAAGCCGAGTTGGTGCTGAAGGAAGCACATTCTGGAGTTTGTGGTGGTCATGTGAATGCCCAAGCCCTTGCTAAGAAAATCATCCGACAAGGGTATTATTGGCCAACTTTAGAAGAAGATTGCTCCATCTTTGTCCGACACTGTCATTTATGTCAACTCCATGCCGAAAAGATTCACTCTCCCGCATCTTCCCTTCATCCAATTCATGCCCCCATGGCCTTTCGCCATGTGGGCTTTTGATATCATTAGCCCCTTGAGTGACCTCAACTACGAAATGCGCTCAAAATCATTCATTCTGACGGCAATGGAGTACTTCACTAAGTGAGATGAAGCGGAAGCATTCGTGGAGATTAAAGCTCCAACAGTCTGCTCCTTCATCAAGCGCAACATCCTGGCAAGGTTCGGGATCCCCAGCGACATCGTCACCGATAATGGACCACAATTTCTTTCTCAAGATCTGCGTGATCTTTGCAACAGGTATCGCATTTCATAGCATCATTCATCACCATACTCTCCTCAAGGCAATGGTCAAGCATAAGCCACCAATAAAACCTTAATCAAAATCATCAAGAAATCTTGTAAGTCTAGCAAGTTTGCTGACCGGCCTGATAAGCTTGTAGATGCTCTATGGGCTTATCGTACTTCTGTAAGGACTCCCACTAGACAAACCCCGTATGCTTTGGCATATGGAATGGAAGCAGTGGTCCCTTACGAAGTATTACTTCCTTCTCTCCGAGTTCAACTCAACAGGGATATTCCTGTTGATGAGAGACGAGAATCTCTCCTTGCACAGCTTGAACTCTTGGATTAAAGAAGGCTAGCTGCCGCCGAGCATGCCCAGACTTATCAGAATAGACTCAAAAGGTTTTATCAAAAGAGGGTGGTCGAGAGAAAATTCGAGATCGGTGAGATGGTAGCCAAACGCATATTCGTTAAGCCAGGGGGTCCCCGCTCCAAGTTGCAACCTAACTGGGAAGGGCCTTTTGTAATCACTGAAAAGTCTCCAGGTAATGCATATGAATTGACTTATACAGACGGAGAAAAATTAAATCATCCTTGGAATGGAGTTTACCTCAAAAAGTACTTTCCATAAAAATGGAGAAACCACTGGTATAACACCAAGTCATCGATCCTAGGTTGTTCGTGAGAAGTCAAGGGTAGGTACCATCCTACACACACAATGCCTCCCGATCCTCTAATCCAGACAACTTGACACTTGCGAAAGGCAAGGCAGAAATCTAGAAATGGAAGGAGTACCCTTACCCTATTCTCTTCTACTCGGTCCAAGATAGGGAGAGAAGATTAGAGAGGGGTAGTATCGAAAACACTCGCCACCCTAGTAGGAGGCCATCTCAGCCGGTACAAAAGGGTGCCAAAAGATGGTCAATGAACCCCTCAGGTTAGAAAAAGAAGAATAATCAACCTGTCTAAATGAGTACCCATAATGATAGTCAAGGCAAAAGGCACTAAAAGATGGGCAATGTCCCCACGGGTCAAAAACCTGTCCAAATATGTGCCACATAGAAAAGAGCAAAAAAAATAGGAAAGACCCAAAGAGGCCGAACCCCAATGGGTAATTTGAATGAGAGTAGAGAAATCCCTCTCAACATCTTTAAACCCTATCAAGGACTTCCTCTATACTCTTCCTCCTTAAATCCCTAGGGTAGGGTAAACCGACCAAATCCAGGTGGAATCCAAGCTGATCAAAGGAAGAAGGTTAGAAGGATTCTAGGTAGGGAACTTTATTTTTGCACGTGGCATCTACCACTTGAGTCTTGACAAACCCCAAAGATCGATGAATTGTCTCAAATACCAGCATTTTCTCCACTAAAAAGTGAATATTTCCAAAATCCAAAAAAAGTGAATTTTCCAAAATCCAAAAAAATGATAAGTATTTCAAATAAAAAAATGAATATTTCAAAAATCTAAAAAAATACATATTTCAAAAATCCAAAAAAAAGTAGAATATTTCAAAAATACAAAAAAATGCATAATTGGAAAATCCAAAAAAATTGAATACTTTTCAAAAATCCGAAAGAATGAATATTTCTAAGAAAACCCAAAAAATCCTCATTAGCTCAGCCATGATCATTGCCTTAGTTGCATCCATGTTTATTTGAATGTGATGCATAGTTCCATTCCTACATTGCATATCCATTTTTGCTTTAATTACCTTGTTAAGAAGGCTCTTCTCTTTGACCTAAGTCAAAGTTGACCATAATGTGCAAAGGGATGAGTCGTGGTGAAGATCTAATTCTCTTTTATCAAGTGTTCAGGCATTTCATTGTAAAAGGGAAGGATTCACACCATGGCAGGTAAGTTCTCTCAACCTCTTACCTTCATTTCATTTAAGTTGTTTATTTTATTCCACCTTATTAAGAAGGCTCCTCCCTTTGACTCAAAATCAAGGCAAATGGTATACAGGCAAAGGGATGAGTCATAATGAAAATTTAATCATCTTTGTTAAGTGTTTTCAGAAGCTGAAGAAGCAAAAGAGAATGGCCATCAGGCAACCTTTGAAATACAAATAGGTGAATTGGTGAGATCAGTATTACCCAACGAACGTCATGCCAACCTTGTGGCGAAAAGAGAGGAAGTGCCACCCAACTGAACATTATCATGGTGCTATATTCCGTCAAAAGACAAGGATGGATCAGAGATGCTGATGAATCAGGCGGTCGATGCACTACGCCTGAAGACTTCATTCAAATCCACATTCTCATAAATCTCTCATCATCACCATCACTTCATTTTTGCACTTCACATCACTCTTATCATTTGTCATTTAGTTATGTTAGGTCCATTTGATACATATTATATGCATTAATGTTGAAGACCTTGAGAGTGAAAATGACTGGGCCCGAGGTCCCATTCAACAAAATCTACGACGGCTTGGTCATTTCTTCACAATCATGGATAAGCCAAAATTGAACATTGGAGGGACGATGGTTCCTAATCAGGTGTCTTGATCTCCAATAGACAATCTATATCTTCAACTATTTTCTACATAATTTTCTATGTTTTCACATCCATCTCCTTTTCATTCTTCATCATTACCAATGCTATCCCTCACTACAAGAAATAGAGTTATTGGGGACGGTTTAATGGCGACGGCTTTACTAAGCCGTCTCTATAAGAGTTAATTGCGACGGCTTAAGCCGTCCCTATTAAAGCCATCGACAAATACAAAGATATAAGCGACGGCTCTATGAGACCGTCGCAATATCGCTTATTAGGGACGGCCTAAGCCGTCGCTAAACCAGAAAATGCACCCGGAACACCCATCGGTCCGGGTTAATTGCGACGGCTACCGATAGCCGTCGCCAACTTACTTATTCGCGACGGCACGAGTCCGTCGCAATAAAATTTTTCGCCCGTTCAACGGTCGACAACTTTTTGCGACGCGCTGAGCCTCCGACGTTGTACTTAAACGTACCAAATGCGACGGCTTCAGCCGTCCCCAATACATTAAGGGTTTACAAAAACCCCGTCGGCCCCTTCCCTCTTCCCCCCCCCCCGCTTTTGCTCTCGACGCAACGCCGCCGCCCCCTTGCTCTCGACGCACCGCCGCCGCCGCCGCTGCGCCGCCGCTGCCGCCGCCGCTGCGCCGCCGCCGCCGCCGCTGCGCCGCTGCCGCCGCCGCTGCGCGCGCCGCCGCCGCCGCTGCGCCGCCGCCGCCGCCGCTGCGCTGCCGCCGCCGCGCGCCGCCGCGCTGCCTCCTTGCGCCGCCGCCGCCGCGTTGTTGCGCCGCCGCCAGCGTGCCGGCGCCCTCCCCTCGCTACATCCGTCCGGCCATTATCCTCCAAGGTATATTTTAAGTGAAATTAGTTTATTCATTAGTTTCTATTTGAATTTTTTAAGTAGTCTTATGAAAAGTGGATGTTTATTGATAAATGCTTCATTTCATATCGGCTAGGGTTAGTTGTGTGGTCAATCATATCGAATGAAACCGGACCGAACTGTTTGAATCGAATTGTTTAAAACATTACATTATTATTAAGAAAAATAATATGTATATAGTTTGATTCGGTTTGATAAGTTATCTATTTGGTTTTTTGAACCAAATCGAACCGATAACTTTTTATCGATTTAGTTCGGTTCGGCACCTCCCCAAACCGAACCGAACCGGTAAACTAGTTGACCCAATTTGTCAAAATTTGACCCACTTTATTTACATATTATGTTACATTTAAATATATATATACATATATTACATCAATTGTAAATATATATTATTATAAATACATATTATGTTACATATTATTACGTAGTTGGATTTTTCTTTAACAAGAGTAGAAGATAAAAAATTTATAAGAATTTTTTAATGAAACTCAATGTCATTAATATGTTTATCTTATGACGGCTTTAATTCTTATTTCAGGTAGTTTCAAATGACATTCTCGTTCGAGACTTTCTTCTCTTGGAGGTGGTTTGGTTTGTGTTTATTTTGTTTCGAGACTTTCTTATCTCATTGTTTATTTTTGCGTGCATATATATCTTTATTTATATTAACACATGACGATGAGCTTAGATAAGTCTTGGATAGATATTCCCTAACGTATTAAGTCCTAGGTATCTTCAAGGAGTAGAAGAATTTTTAGATTATGCTTACGATGAATGTAGGACTCGATTTAGACATGGATTAGACAAAACTTTGATTCAATGTCCATGTAGACTCGGTGTTGTAACACATTTACTTTAAAAGAGATGTAGTTAAAGAACATCTAATATGTGATAGCATATGGTCCAATTATCGAACGTGGATAAGTCACGGAGAAATTGAACCTAGTTTAAGTATCGATAATGAAGTTCGATTAGATGAAGCACAACATGAGAATTTAAATGACGATGTAATAGAAATGCTTGAAGACATTCAAAATATTCAAGGACCATCTATTCATCATGAAGGTGAACCAAGTATAGAAACACACAAGCATTTCTTGCTATTAAGAGATGCAGTAAAACACCACTATATGAAGGATGCATAGAAATATCTAAGTTAAAATTTATTTTAAAGTTGATTCGATGAAGTCGAAGAAATGGTTTGACCGGAAAATGCATGAGTAGTATATTGTCTTTATTTAAGGATGTATTACCGAAGGATGCAAGTGTTCCTAACACTTGGTATGAACTTAAGAAGATTGTTAAGGACTTAGGACTTAGTTATGAAAAGATAGATGCATGTAAGAACGATTGTGTTCTCTTTTGGAAAGAGAATGCACATAGAATTAGTTGTCCACATTGTGAGTCTCCGAGATACAAAAATGATCAACAACATAAGAGTAAGAAGGTGGCATGGAAGATATTACACTACTTCCCTTTAAAAGATAGGTTGCGCGTTTGTTTATATCAACAAACACCGCTAGGTGGATGTCATGGCATAGTGAGCAACGTTCGTATATATCGAGAGGTGAAATGCGTCATCCAAATAGATTCCACCGCTTGGAAAAAGAGTGAATGAACTTTATCCGGATTTTGCATCGTAAAACGCAACATTCGGCTTGGATTGGCCGCCGATGGTTTTAACCCATTTGGGAACATGTCTTCAAAGTATAGTGTGTGGCCTATAGTTACATTGGTTTATAACTTACCACCATGGATGTGTATGAAAGCGGCTAACACGATGATTTCATGTCTAATACCGGGTCCAAGAGCCCCCGAAAGTGATATCGATGTATACTTTCACAGCCGTTGGTGGAAGAGTTAAGAAATTTGTGGGAGATCGGATTGGAGACATATGATGTTTTAGCGAAAGAGACTTTTCTATCGAGAGCTATATTGTTGGGTACCATAAACGATTTTCCCTCGGGTTATGCCAACCTTTCCGGCTGGAGTACTAAGGGAAAATTAGCATGTCCGATATGTAATGAAGAAACAAATTCGGTTCGACTAGTTCATAGTCGAAAACAATGTTATTTAGGACATCGGCGATTCTTACCCATATCACATCGGTGGAGAAAGAATCATTACGTACATCTATTTCGATGGTCGCCTGTGAGAGGGGTACACCAAAGATACTAACCGGACATGAGATGTGGAGACAACAACAGGAGATTGACCCCGTAAGATTCGGAAAAACATTTAAGAAAGATTTGGAGAGCTTGAGAAAGAATTTGACAAAAATAAGAACCGGAAGAAAAGAAGTATCTTCTTTGAAAGATCGCCATATTGGGCATCGCCGATTGTCCGACATCATTTAGACGTGATGCACATCGAGAAGAATGTGTGTGACAATATTTTAGATATGTTCAACCTATCCGGATCGGATAAAGACAACTGAACTCTAGAAAAGACTTGGTAGAGTTAGGAATTCGTCCGCAGTTACATCCACATGAGAGTTCATCTAGGTTTCCGTATGCTATCTATAAGCCGAGTAACGCACAAAAAGACTCGCGCATACTCGAATTTGTAAAGAGCATTCGAGGGCCGGATGGGTATTCATCAAAGTTGAGTAGGTGCGTAGATCTAAGTAGTAGGATCATTAGTGGATTAAAAAGGCACGATTGTCATGTAATGATGCAAGTGATTATTCCTCTTGCTTTTCAAGGGATCGTACCAAAGGACGTACTCAAGCCCATTGTAGAGTTATGTCAGTATTTTAAAGTAATTTGTGCTAAGGTTTTAGATACTAGTATTTTAAGGGATTGGGAATCAAAGATTGCAATCACAATGTGTAAGTTAGAGCAAATCTTTCCACCGTCATTTTTTGATATTATGGTTCACCTTGTTGTGCATTTGGCTTACGAAGCTAGGATATCCGGACCTTGGCTTCAATACCGGTGGATGTATCCGATTGAAAGATATTTAAAGAGATTGAAAGATTATGTTGGCAACAAGGCGAGAGTTGAAGGTTCCATTGCCCAGGGCTATTTGGTAGAGGAGTGCACGCGCTTATTTCTTTGTACATGCGACATGAAAATGAAGATGAGCGAGATCGGAACTACGATGGTGGTCCCTATGACGATGATCGTGAGCAGTGGTTCAATGTTTAAGGTGCTTGGGACGTCCGTTGAGATGCACTCGTGTACCTAGAATGTTGACTTTAAAGAGAACAAGCTTTAATCCACTCATATGTGTTAAATCAAATTGAAGATATCGAGGATTTTCGTCAAAAATATAATGATGCTCTTATTAACGGAGGTAGGAATGAGTGTAGTTTTTCGGTTTGGTTTAGAGCACACGTTACGTAATTAAGGAACACAGGGTCTTCTAGATACAGTAGGGATCTAGAGATTTTATCACTTGGTCCATCCCGTTTCGCTTCTTCATTATCCGGGTATATTTGCAATGGGTTTAGATTTCGGACAATGAATTCGGATTCAACCAAGGCCACTCAACTATGTGGGGTCATTGTAACTTCGTAACTTCCATCCGGGTTGTGATGGATATTATGGACGAATTTTAGATATAGTAGAGGTATCGTTTGATAGGAATAGTCGTTTAGTATTGTTTGAATGTCAATGGTGGGATGTGTACAATAAGGACGAGGATTTAAGATTAATGAGTATGGATTTATTTCATTGAATACACAAAGGCAAATTGGGGACGTATGAACCGTTTGCACTTGCAAATCAAGTCGAACAAGTTTTTTATGTGGAAGACAATATGAGTAAGGGATGGATGATACCGGTGAAGTCACTTCCACGTAACTACTACAACTTATCGGAAGGAAGCGATGATGAAGTAGAACCATATCAAGATGAACTTGTGAGCGTACTCCGTCGCATTTGGTGTAGCCGATGAAGATGTACAACTACAAACAACCTATCGATAGAAGTGGAAATGTGATTGTCCGAAAATGTACCGGTTAGCTTGGAAAATAGCATAACACCCCACCCCGAGGCCGTTTGCTCGATCGGCCGGACCTCGCTTGGATCGGGCAAACCGGGCCGGGCTTGGAAAAATGCATAACACCCCATTCCCCGAGGCCGGTTTGCCCGATCGAAGCCGGATTCCGGCTTGGATCAGGCAAACCGGCCGGTTAGCTTGGAAAAATGCATAACACCCCACCCCGAGGCCGGTTTGCCCGATCGAAGCCGGATTCCGGCTTGGATCGGGCAAACCGGCCGGTTAGCTTGGAAAAATGCATAACACCCCACCCCGAGGCCGGTTTGCCCGATCGAAGCCGGATTCCGGCTTGGATCGGGCAAACCGGCCGGTTAGCTTGGAAAAAATGCATAACACCCCACCCCGAGGCCGGTTTGCCCGATCGAAGCCGGATTCCGGCTTGGATCGGGCAAAGCGGCCGGTTAGCTTGGAAAAATGCATAACACCCCACCCCGAGGCCGGTTTGCCCGATCGAAGCCGGATTCCGGCTTGGATCGGCAAACCGGCCGGTTAGCTTGGAAAAATGCATAACACCTCACCCCGAGGCCGGTTTGCCCGATCGGCCGAATCCGGCTTGATCGGCAAACCGGCCTTGTCTGGAAAATAGCATAACACCCCACCCCGAGGCCGGCTTGCCCGATCGAAGGAATCCGGCTTGGATCGGCAAACCGGCCGGTTAGCTTGGAAAATGCATAACACCTCATTTCGAGGCCGGTTTGCCGATCGAAGCGGATTCCGCTTGGATCGGGCAAACCGGCCGGTTAGCTTGGAAAATGCATAACACCTCACTTCCGAGTCGGTTTGCCCGATCGAAGCCGGATTCCGGCTTGGATCGGGCAAACCGGTCGGTTAGCTTGGAAAAATGCATAACACCCCACCCCGAGGTCGGTTTGCCCGATCGAAGCCGGAATCCGGCTTGGATCGGGCAAACTGGCCGGTTAGCTTGGAAAAATGCATAACACACCACCCCGAGGCCGGTTTGCCCGATCGAAGCCGGATTCCGGCTTGGATCGGGCAAACCGGCCGGTTAGCTTGGAAAATAGCATAACACCCCACCCGAGGCGGTTTGCCCGATCGAAGCGGAATCAGCCGATCGGGCAAACCGGCGTTAGCTTGGAAAATGCATAACACCCCATTCGAGGCCGGTTTGCCCGATCGAAGCCGGATTCCGGCGGATCGGGCAAACCCGCCGATAGCTTGGAAAAATGCATAACACCTCAGTGTCGGTTTGCCCGATCGAAGCCGGGAATCGCTTGATCGGCAAACCGGCCGGTTAGCTGAAAAATGCATAACACCCCACTTCGAGGCCGGGTTTGCCCGATCGAAGCCGGATTCCGGCTTGGATCGGGCAAACCGCCGGTTAGCTTGGAAAATAGCATAACACCCCACCCGAGGCGGTTGCCCGATCGAAGCCGGATTCCGGCTTGGATCGGGCAATCCGTCCGGTTAGCTTGGGAAAATGCATAACACCCCACCCCGAGGCCGGTTTGCCCGATCGGCCGGATTCCGGCTTGATCGGGCAAACCGGCCGTTAGCTTGGAAAATGCATAACACCTCACTTAGAGGCCTTGCTCGACCAAGCCGGAATCCGGCAGATCGGGCAAACCGGCCGGTTAGCTTGGAAAATAGCATAACACCCCACCCCGAGGCCGGTTTGCCCGATCGAAGCCGGAATCCGGCTTGGATCGGGCAAACCGGCCGGTTAGCTTGGAAAAATGCATAACACCCCACTCCGAGGCCGGTTTGCCCGATCGAAGCCGGAGTCCGGCTTGGATCGGCAAACCGGCCGGTTAGCTTGGAAAATAGCATAACACCCCACCCCGAGGCCGGTTTGCTCGAAGCCGAACTGCTTGGATCGGGCAAACCGGCCGTTAGCTTGGAAAATGCATAACACCCCATTTCGAGGCCGGCTTGCCCGATCGAAGCCGGATTCCGGCTTGGATCGGGCAAACCGGCCGGTTAGCTTGGAAAAATGCATAACACCCCACCCCGAGGCCGGATTGCCCGATCGAAGCCGGATTCCGGCTTGGATCGGGCAAACCGGCCGGTTAGCTTGGAAAATGCATAACCCCACCCGAGGCCGGTTTGCTCGATCGAAGCCGGATTCGGCTTGGATCGGGCAAACCGGCCGGTTAGCTTGGAAAAAATGCATAACACACCACACCGAGGCCGGATTGCAATTTTAAAGATTATATTCACAGATGAAGAAATTTGAGCAAGAGTCGACGTACATCGAGGAGTGGGACAGCCGGTGGATCCACCCATCAGGCCGGTGGTTCTCGTGGCCCATCTCAACCTACCTGTGGATGCGATGCCATCGTGTGGACCATCCCGGGCGGTTGTCACTCGCCCTACTACGGCGACGCCCCTACAGATCGTCCATCTTCTTCCGCCTCCCGGTAAATATCAATTTTTTATATACCGTAGATTTATAAATATCAATTTTTAAATGTGTTAAAATTTTTGGCATGCAAATTACGCTTGCCAGACGTGGGAGAGGTCCCGCAAAGGCGTATAATGTGCGGACATTAGCGCCCGGGGAGACATTGAACGTCCGGGTCATTGGAGGATCGGTGTAGGCCCGAATGGCCGGAGTTCACCTCATATCTTGGAGTTTGCAACAGGGGTACATTGCAACTTATGGCAACAGATTACATGACCCTTCCGGTATGACAAGAAGGAGGCGATATTTAGAGACCTCGAGGTAAATAAAAGTACTTGAGCTTATTTGTTTTTTTTCACTTTAAAATTACTAATCTATGTATTTTTTCCGTAGCAACATTTTACATTTGAGCGGTCACCATCCATAGATGCGGAAATTTTAAGGCATATGGGAGAGATGCAAAGAAAACAAAGGGGTCATCTTAAGAAGAAGGTAAAAATTTCATATTTATTTTTTTAGTAAACGATTTTGTACTGTAACTAATACAATTTTGGCGTACAGTATTTTACAGACGCTCACCGGGAGGAGGCACTTGTCGTTGTGCCTCCAACAATGCGATCCGGACCACAGTGGCCATATGTGTGAGATATGGCGTAGGGACGACAATAAGGTAAATAATTTATTTAATTTAAAAGTAATCCACATTTGATAACTCATTTTATTAGCTTGTCTTAACAAAATTAATGTGTTATGAACTTGTTTGTAGGCACTTAGCCAAAGGAATAAAACAAAATGGGGCTAATTTGAGCATGCCTTATAGGCGAGGTAGAACTAACATTCATCACCGCAGATTGATTTTGTAAGTTTATAATTTTTTATTATTATTCACTATTGTATATCTCGATAATAGTACTAATGTGTTCATAATGTTTTCTCTTAATGTACAAACAAAGAAGGGCGTCGTCCTACCCGTCCCGCAGGTCTTCGAGATGACCCAAACGAAAGAGGCAGAGGATGGATCCCTCGTATGGTGCAACGAGGAAAGTCATCAAGTTATGGTACGCAATATGTTTGTTTGTATCAACATTAGACAATTTTTATTTCATATAACAACTGACTTTATATTTACATTATATAGGATGAGATGCGCCGCTGATGAATGCCCCCGCCGTCGGAGGAATCGATGCTCGGAATTCCGAGCAGCCATTCTCTGCTGAGGATGCATTCATCACCGTGTTCGGCAGAGACAGGCCGGGACGGATCCGATGTGGGGGGAGAGGACAGACCCGCAACACCTGGTATGGTGTATGCAGTGGAGGTGCGAGTACCTCTGCGGTCCCAAGCTACCAAAGAAGTTGGTGGACAAAGTCGATGCTCAAGCTACACAAATCGAGAAACAAAACTCGATGATCGACTCGCTCCAACAACAACTGGACGCCCAACGTCAACAACTTCAAGAGTCGATGACACGGCTAACTCAAGAAATGTTAGCCCAATGAAACAGAAGGCTCCCACCCGTCGCATCCGTCTAGTTCGAGGCCAACCCAAGGCTATAGAGGCGCACGGGGGGACGAGGAGGAGGAGGACGATGACGAGGACGCGAGAAGACGATGAGCGTTCTTTTGGGGAGGATGAGTGAGAGAGTTTATTACTCTCTATTTTATTATTTCTTTGTATTTTGAGATAGTTGTTGTGTAATGATACGTTTTATAAATATGAATTTTTCTTATTAAAGAATGTCGTTGTTTATTATGTATGAATGAATGTTAATGGCTTTGATCGGGCAAACCGACAAATTATTCGTGTATACAGTGTCTTGCTACGAGAATACAATTGATTGCAATGAAAATTTTTTTTTAAAAACCGTAAGTTATTTACAAGGACGGCTTTTCTAACAGCCGTCCCCAAACTTATTTTAAGCGACGCTATGAATGTAATAGCGACGGCTCTTAGCCGTCGCAAAACCGAAAATGCACCCCGCGGGTGTCGCCGGGTCGTAAATTGGTATTAGCGACGGGCTCTCACCGTCGCAAAACCGTAAAATGCACCCCGGGAAAGCGACCCCTAAGCCGTCGCAAAACCGAAATGCACCCCCGCGGGTGTCGCCGGGGTCAGAAATGGGTGCATTAGCGACGGCTCTCACCGTCGCAAAACCGTAAAATGCACCCGCGTGGTATTAGCGACGGCCCTGGCCGTCGCAAAACCAAAATGCACCCCGCGGCACCGCCGGGTCGTAATTGAGATTAGCGACGGCTTTCGTCGTCGCAAAACCGTAAAAATGCACCCCGCGGGATAACACGCGGCCCCTAAGCCGTCGCAAAACCGTAAAATGCACCCCCGGCGAGCGTCGCCGGGTCAGAATTACCATTAGCGACGGCGATAAGCCGTCGCTAATGTCTATTAAGGGTTTAAATTTATTTGCGACGGCTTAGTGCCGTCGCGAAAAACTTTATGAGGGACGGTTTCAGCCGTCGCTAATAACTTAATTGCGACGGCTTTGGTGGTCGCAAATAATACTAAAAGCGACGGCTTATATTGAGCCGTCGCTATTAAAATTGGCGACGGGCTTATTTACATGCGTATGCGACACGAAGAGCCGTCGCTACTGCCTTATGGCGACGGCTTTTGTATTTTTAGCGACGGCGGTAAGCCGTCGCTAATGACTTTAATTCCTGTAGTGCCTTCATGTTTTATTCATCCCTTCATATTTTATTCTTTCCTTTCTTTTATACCATCGTGACTTTTATTTTATCCCACCATAGCAATTGTGTCATGCCATTGTTTCTTCTATCCCATTATTTTATGTTAGTCCCCCCATTATCTTTCAATCTCACTATGGCTTAAGTCTGTTTTGTCGTTTTCCGAATACCGGGTTTTCTGCTAGAGTGTGATTCATTGTTTGCACGATACCCAAGAAATTTTGTTATGCTTAAACGAACCCTTTAAGAACTTGAGGTTCTTCCACTTAGAAATAAACTGAGTTTTTTGGTTAAACTTGAATGAACTTGAGATTCCAAATATGATGGATTGGTATTCTTTTTCATTTTGAAATCAATTGCTCTTTTAAAACTTTAGCCCATCACTGTACAAGAACACCGCAAAGTTTGGGTTGCTGGCTGATGATGAACCTACGAATTCGAGGACTCCTCACCACGCTGAGGGTTGGCTACATCCTTTATCCTTATCCTTCATTTTTCATCTCTCGTGCCAAGGGCATGCCTTTTACTAGTCAATTATATGAGGTTTTGATAGAACATGAAAGTGATTTAGAATACTCAGAGAGATTCATTTTGCTAGATCGGGTAGATAAGCGTGTCTATATCTACACCTAGATGCCACCTTTTCAGTTCATCACCATTCCATTCTGCTACATTCATCTACACTCACTTGCATTCCATTACAGTTCACTACGAATCACTTCGCTTCATTACATGTCATTCTCTTACAGAGACGACATCAAGGCGAGGCAAGCTGTAGACACGCCAAATTCGCGTAATTCAGAGCATAAAACTCATATTTTATAGGGTAACATGTATGATTGACCTTATAATGATTCCGGGTCTTTTAAAGTTGATTTGGAGCTTCGCCAAACGAAATCGGATGCTTTCTAAAGTTTTCCGCAAAAAGCCATAATTTCTGAGCGAAAGCCACACGTAAATCGTGCAAACACAGAAATTGTCTGAATGACCAATGCCTAATGATCATGTATTGAAGGTTATGGTCATATTCACACCCTGGAGAAGTTTTCTTGCATACCGTGCCTTTCCGGTTTGCCGTCGGAGTCATTTTGACCTGTATCAGATCTTCTATTCACTGCCCTAACTTCCAGACAAAATTCTGAAGTTTTGTAGGGTGCTATGGATTATCCTATTCTATAGAAAGCTTCTTCGTCCTGTTATCTTTCCAACGCAACAAACGACGTCGAATTCCGAGTTCGGGAGTGTTCGCAATGGCTTCCAGAAGAAGGATGCACAAAAACAGTCTCATGCGCCCGGGTTCCTGGTCACATGCACCCAAGACCCAGGGCACGTGCCCATGCACCCTACCAGTGAGGCACGTGACCTCGTGCCCTCACTTGAGGGAACATGCGCCCTACCCTTGAGGCATGAGGGAACCTGTTTTGCACCAGGACTCTACCACTGAACCGATCGACTGGATAAGGTCGAATTTTTCTGGAACAATGCCATGCGCCCCCACTGGGAGGCACATGCACCCCTCAGTGGGGGGCATGCGCCCTGGGGTAGGGCGCAAGGTACCCTATTTTTTAGTCTTGATTGCGCCGTTCGTTCTCCTATAAATTGACTCTGATTCTGGTTGTTCCAGATGCGTGAGCACGACCCCCCAGGCATCTCAAGACGTCCAACCTCCCTCCTAAATAGATTTTGTGATTTTTAGAGAGATAATTTCGAATTTTTAGAGAGAGAAAAGTCAGTTCAAGAGAGAGGAAGGTTGTTCTCCAGGTGATCAGCCAGGTCTCTCTTCTTCAGCCTCTACAGCAGTGTGTGGACATCTTCTTACCAAGCTCTCTTTATCAACGTTCTTCCTCTCCAAGTCATCTTGAGTTTTCAATAGACATAACTTGATTCTGAGGTCGGGGCTGGTCGTGACGAGCGCAGAAGCAAAGTCGCACCTAGCAGATCCTGGACTGCTGCTTGGCTTTTTCGACAACACAGATTTGGCCATATATTTCTCTATTCAACTCAGAATCTCTATGTTATTTTTCCTATCTCTTTGTTTCGTGATTATCCATCCTCCCATTATTTTTTATTATTTTTTTGCATTACTTTTACTCTGTTAATCCGAAAATAGAAAAACAGGGGTTAGAGATAACCCGAATCCGTTCAGTTTCTAGTCAGTTGTGTGTTTCATGTTATTCTCTTTACATATACTCCACTTTGTTTAGTTCTAATAGTCTATTTCACTTGTTTATTTGTCTAGTTGCACAGAATATCAAGCACCCACGCGTTGAGGACTCTTCTTCATCGGCCGGCCGAAGAAGGAGAAGCTTTAACCCACACTCTTCACGCTATGGTACACATGGTCAATTTTAATTCTATAAATCGGAACCTGCGGTTCCTAGCGACCACATGTATTAATTTTATTCTTCTCACCCTCTTCCCACATGACCCGAATCATCTCTTTGGTGCTCGAGCGACGCCAAGGGATGAAAGTTCGGGGATCAATGTGAGTGTGGGACCGAGGAGAGAGTTCCTTTCCATGTTTTCTTTCTTTCTTTATCATCCCCTCTTGAGGTGACAATTTGGGTTCACTGACTTCCCTTAAAAGGAGAGGACCCCGTCGAATTTTCAGAGTCAACAGAAACCATCACAAAGGGGGGGTTTCTCAAAAGGATAAGACCAATTCAAGTGCAAAAGGAAGATTGGCTTAAAGAACTAATCTTGAAACTATCTCAAAGCGGAATTCAAATACGATAATACCAACCCAAGTGCAATAGACAACTTGGTGTGAGGCTCAAATTTTGAAACTAACATAAAGGGAGTTTCAATTGAGATAAGATCAATCCAAGTGCAGGAGCAGCTTGGCATGGGAGTCTGATTTTGAAACTAACACAAAGAAAGTTTCAATAAAGCTATGACCAATCCAAGTGAAAAATGCAACATGGCATAAGGGTTTGATAAGGTTTATGAAGCTAACACAAAGAAGCTTCAACAAAGATGAGACCAATCCAAGTGTAAAAGGCAACTGGACATGAAGATTGAAAATTGAAACTAGCACAATGGGAGTTTCAATAATGGTAAGACCAATCTAAGTGTGGGAAGCAACTTGTCATGGGGGTCTAATAAAGGTTATGAACCTAACACCATGGGGGCTTCAATAAAGATGAGACCAATCCAAGTGTGAAAGGCAACTCGGCACGAGGGTAGGAAATTGAAACTAGCACAAAGAGAGTTTCAATAAAGGTAAGATCAATCCAAGTGTGGGCAGCAACTTGGCATGATGGCCTAATAAAGGCTTATGAAACCAACACATAGGGGTTTCAATAAAGATGAGTTCAATACAATTGCAGGAGCCAACATGGCATGGGGCTCTGATAAAGGCTAATGAAGCTAACAAGAAGAGGTTCAATCTTGCATAATGGGAAAAGTTTGAAAGCCACAATAGGGCCAATAGATAGACACAAAGGAGTTGTCCTTCTGAAAAGTCTACCCAAAGGGTAGAAACAAAGGCATCAAAGGAATGAGTAGTATGTAAAGCCAAAGAAGCATTCATAATAGCCTTCTTTAGAGTTATAGGAGCAAATGGTCAAGGGAATGAGTTGTGTATATTACCAATATCAGAGTGATCAGGGTAGTGATGGTTTCAAGTCATCTTGAACTAGCATGGTCAGGATAGTGATAGTGTTGAAGAAGATGTGTGTGTGTGTGTGTTTTTTTTTTTTGTAGGTCATCTGGACCATAGTGGTCGGGACAACATGGTGGCTAGCGGCCAACTAGACTAAAATGGTAATGATGGTATGGATTTGAAGATTGATTTGAATTTTGAAACCATTTAAATTAGGAGGGTTGTGACGGTATGAGCTTTTAGGGGCCATGTGGGCTGAATATCCAAGGCTGGAGAAGGATTTGTTCACCATGTAAACTAAATAGCCAAGACCAGAGAAAGTTTTTTGTAGGACATCAGGATCAGAATGTTCAAGATAATGGGATTGCCATAGTCAATAAATATATTGAAATGGCAAGAACGTGTGAGAGTAAAACATAGTATTACCCTTTGTGCCTTCCAAGGTCATCAGCAACTCGGACCTCCTCCCAAATAAATCTAAGGGGATGAACCCAATCACATTGTTAGGTTGAGGGCTCATCCTAGTTGATTGATTTCTTTGGTTTTATTTGTTTGTTTATCAACCTGACTACTCCTTTATAAAGCTTTTTTCACCCAAACTAACCGCTTTTCAATCTTTCCTGTGTGTCCCATTGTGAGATTTTCACATAGCATGGTTATCAAATTTTGCCCAAGGCTCCTTTGGAGGTTTTCACCTGGACTAGATGCTTTGACATTTTTACCCTTGGTTACCCATGGTGTTCGATCAACCAAGTTAGTGAAGCATCTCTATTTTAGCCCATATTTTATATTTTTTAGAGAAAGCTAGAAAAGACTGGGAAGGAGCCTTCCCATTGCTGGAGTGTAGTATCTTTTGAGGTGCTTGCCATTGAGTGGCTGGAAAGGAGCCTCCCCTTTGCTGTCCACTACCGCAAGTGATGGTTGAACCACAGATGGTTGGACAATAGATGGTCGAACCCTAGATCAAGGAGGTGACGCAACCTAATTGGCTTCAACAAAAGTATGATCAAAGGAAGTTTTTCCCTTTACAAGTCTTGTGTGTGTGAGAAGGTTTCAAAGTCAATAAAGAGATAACTCCCTAAAGAGTTGTTTAACATCTCGAGGAGCAGATAGTTGAGAGGCCTCTTACGCTTTTGACCCAAATAGGGATTGACATGACCATCAGACGGAATCAAGAGTTGTTGTTGATGGCCCATCTCATTCTTGTGATGTTCAGCGTGTTCCACCACTACAACATGTCTTCCAAACCTTAATTGCATTGCCATCCTATCAACTTTAAAATGTGGGTAAAACAAATGAGTTGGAAAGGATAGAGAATAAAAATTTTGTTTAGTGTTTTTCAATTTATTTGGAGTTTTTAATTTTGTTTCACAAGCAAGTGATGCAATGACTTGAAAACAACATTACGCAATGAGTTTTAATTAAACTTTAGGTTTATGGATTTTTTAAGAATTATTCTCTTAACAAATGGGTTAGCATTCTAACTCCAATCTCCAATGTCCTAGGAAGCACACAGCCTTACAACGCGTGGGTAACTTGGGATACTTTGGGTTTTGGGGTAGTGGTACTGTCGACTCCAAAAGACACAATAGGGCTCTCCTTTTTAGGGAAGTCTGTGAATCCGGATTGCCACCTCAAGAGGGGATGAGAAAGAAAGGGAGAAAACATGAAAAGCAACTCAACCTAGGTCCCACACTCACATTGATCCCCGAACTTTCATCCCTCGGTGTCCCTTGATCACCGAAGAGATGGTTTGGGTCGCTAGGATTCGCTGGTTCTTCTTTATGCAATAAAATTGACCGTGTGTACCTTAGTAGCAAGAGTGTGGGTTAAAGCTTCTCCTTCTTCGCCCGGCCAATGAAGAAGAGTCCTCAATGCATAAATGCTTGATTTCCATTCAAAATAGATAAACAAACAAATAAAAAGACAATTAGAACTAAATAAAGTAGAGTATATGTAATGAAAATAATATAAAACACAACTGAACAAAAACTGACCGGATTTGGGTTATCTCTAACCCATTTTATTTATTTTTCAGATTAACTGATTAAAACTAATGCAAAAAATGTGAAAAAAATTTAGGAGTATTAAGAATCACAAAACAAAGAGATAGGAAGAAGAACAGAAAATTTATGATAAGAATAGAGAGTGATATAGCCAAATATGGGTTGTCGAAAAAGCCAAGCAGCAGTCCAGAATCTGCCAGGCCCGACTTTGCTTCTGCGCTTGCCACAACCAGCCCCGAACTCAGAATCATGAGCTGTAGATTACAAATGGAAGAAGACTAGAAGAAGAAGAACTTTAATGTTGAGAGCTCAAGCAGCAGACGTCAACACGCTGCTGTAAAAGCCGAAGAACAGAGACCTGGTAGATCACCTACAAACCAGCCTTCCTCTTACCTAAACCAACTTATCTCTATCTAAAAACTAAAAATTCTCTCTTTAAAAATCACAAAATTTATGCAGGAGAGAGCTTGGACATCTCGAGATGCCTGGGGAGTTGTGAACCAGCCTTTGGAATGACCAGAATCGGACTCTAAATATAGGAGAAAACTAGCGCGATCCATAGCTAAAAATCAGGCACCTTGCGCCCTGGTCTAAAATCAATCACACATGTTATCCTATAAAACATGAGTTTTATGCTCTGAATTAGGAAATTTTGGCTTTTCTACAGGTACAACCAACCCGATCATGAAGAAAAATACTTCATGTATGAGGAATTATGGAGGCCTTGAGAAAAGACAACCAAGTCAACTAGGAAGAAATATTCTAGAAGAGAGATCAGAATCCACCAAGAGGGTGTTTTGGATGGGAGGGGTATATGAGAGAGTGAGCTCCCACCTTAAAAAAAATGTAAATTAAAGAGGTAGAGAGAAGAAATACAAAGTGCAATCAAGTGATAATGCAAGTAATAATCAAGTGATAATGCAGCTCTCAACAGCGGGTGGACATCTGCTATTGCTGGACCAGGGCGCATCCAATCCACCCTACAAAGTCCGTCTAGTCCAGCTGAAAAATTCAATCCGATCCGGTCAGAGGTAGAGTCCTGGTCAAAAACTGGTTACCTCATGCCCCCGATTGGGGGCACATGGCCACATTCCTCAGGGTGAGGGCACATGTGCCCAGAGACCAGGGCGTATGAGACTAATTTTGCATGTCTTTCTTTTGGATGCCATTGTGGTCACTCCCGAACTCGGACACTGTTTGTTGCATTGGAAAGATAACAGGCCGAAGAAGCTTTTTACTACAATGGATCATCCATAACGCCCTCTAAAACTTCGAAATTTTATTCGGAAGTTAGGATAGTGAATAGAAGATCCAATACTAGTCAGAATGACTCTGACGACCAACCGAAAAGACACATCATGAAACAAAACTTGTCTGAAGCATGAATCTGACCATAACCTTCAATGCATGATCATTAGGCATTGGTCACCTAGTCAATTTCTGTGTTTGCATGATTTACGTGTAGCTTTCGTTCAAAAATTATGGCTTTATGTGGAAAACTTTAAAAAATGTCTGATTTCATTCAGCAAAGCTCCGAATCAACACTAAAAGGACCCGATATCATTCTAAGATCGATCACACATGTTACCCTATAAAACATGAGTTTTATGCTATGAATTTGGCAAATTTGGCATGTCTACAGGTACAACCGACCCGATCATGAAGAAAAATACTCCATGTATGAGGAATTATGGAGGCCTTGATGAAATACAACCAAGTCAACTAGAAAGGAATATATTAGAAGAGGACAGAATCCACCAAGAGGGCATTTTGGATGGGAGGGGTATATGAAAGAGTGAGCTCATGCCTCAAAAAAAAGTTTAAATTAAAGAGGTAGAGAGAAGAAACACATAGTGCAATCAAGTTATAATGCAAGTAATAAGCAAAACATAAACTTATATAAACAAGCAAGCACACAAGACAAGTAACTTGAAACTAGACAATCAACTAGAAACTAGAATCTAGACCTTCTTTCCCATGGGAGCCAAATGCAGGTAATGAAAAAGTGATAAAAAAGAAAGGGTTCATATTTAGCCATGCAAAAGATGTGGTCCACGTGGGGACCAATGTAAACATAATCTGGTTCACGTGGGAACCAGGGTAAAAAGGTAAAAGGTGGTTCACGTGGGAACCGGTTTTGGGTAGAAAAGGTTGGTTCACATAGGAAATAGTTTGAATGATTAAAGAGGGCCACACGGGGCCAATATAAGGGTGAATAAGTATCTGATACACAATGGGATATATCTTAAAAAAGATATTAGGTTCACATGGGAACCGAGTAAAGAAAAAAATTGGTTCACGTGGAAACCAGTTTGATTTAGAAAAGGGTTGTCGGTGCGAGAACCGATTTAAATGGCAACTAGAAATAAAAGATAGGGTCACAGGATGACCAATTTGAGAGTGGGATAACCTTCAATAAAAGAAGAAAAACCATATTTTTAAGGCTAAAAAAAATGTTTGGTTCACATTGGAACCGGTGTGAAGAAGAGATTTGGTTCGCGTGGGGACTAGTTTTAAAAGCAAAGGTGGGTTCACATGGGAATTGGCTGAAATAAATGACAGGAATTAAATAAAAGACATGGCACTTAACATCTGATGAAAGAAGGTGAAATCAGAAAACTAAAGGTAGAATAGAGTTGAGAAAGTTGGAAAGAAAGGCTCATGTAGGAACCAGTTTGCACTAGAACTAGTTGCACATACACACTAAGCATCCACAGTTAAAGACATTGATTGTCCCTCCACGGCCTCGAAGAAAGCTGTCGACTCTAAAAATGGGTCCAGGGTTGTCACCTCAGAAAAGTAGTGTGAGGGAAAAGGGAAAAGCTCTCACCTCTGTCCCACACTCACATTGATCCCATAAGTTTCATTTCTCGGTGTCGCTTGATCACCAAAGAGATGGTTTGGGTGGTGTGGGAGGAGAGTGAAGAAAAAAATAGAAGAACTTAAAGCATGTAGAAAAAAATTTATGTGGTCTCCAGGAAACTACACAATGAAACAAGTAAAAATTAAATTATAATTGAGTAATATCAAGCATATTTAGAAAGAATGACATTAAACAGATAATTAAAAAGAAACTGACCGGATTCGGGTTAGTTCTAACCCCCCCCTTTTTTATATTTTTTAAAATTAATAGACTACAACTAATGATAAATTTTTTTAAAAAATGATATATAGATGAAGAAAGATGAAATAAAGAGATAGAAAAAATAATAGATCAATTCCCAGTCTAATTGAAGAAGATATGGCCAAATCTGTGTTTGTCGAAAAAGCCAAACAGTAACCGAGATCTACCAGGTGCGACTTTGCTTTAGAGCCCACCACGACCAGCACAGATTTTAGAATTGCATTCTACTAGTTGCAAATGAGAGAGATTTGGGGAGGAAGAATTTTTCTTCAGTCCAGTCGGGTAGAAAATGTCCACATGCTTCTATAAAAGTCTGAGAAGAGAAACCTAGCTAAACACGTGTGGACCAACCTCCCTCTCTCTAAAATTTACTTTTATCTCTCTAAAAACACAAAATTCTCTTTCTAAAAATCATGAGAATGAAGTAGGAGGGAGATTGGACATCACGGGAAGCCCTGGGGGTCATGAGTCTCTCTTTAGAACAACTAGAATTCGGCTTAATTTATAGGATAAACTGGTCTTATCTAGAATTGGATAAGATATGTGAATGCGCCCTAGCCCAGGGCGCATCCAATCCAGTTGACAAATTTGGTACGATCTTATCGACATGCCAAAATTGCCAAATTTGGAGCATAAAACTTATGTTTTTATATGATAAAATGCATGATTAACCTGAAGATGATGTTGGGTCTTTTATTGTTGATTTGGAGCTTTGTCACGTGGAATCGGACGTTTTTTGGAGTTTTTCAAACAAAGCCATAACTTCCAAGCGAAAGCCATGCTTAAATAGAATAAACACAAAAATTGGCTTGAAGATAAAAGCCTAATGATTAAACATTGAAGGTTATGGTCAGATTCTCAGTTCTAGACATATTTTGCTTCATGACGTATCTTTCTGGTTGCCGTCGGGATCATTTCGACCAGTGTTGAATCTTCCATTCACTGTCCTAACATCCAGATGAAATTCTGAAATTTTTAAAGTGCATCAGTCTGTTATCTTTTCAACATAACAAACAACATCGAATTCCTAATTTGGGAGTGTGCGCAATGACTTCTGGAACACAGGCACATAGATGTAGTACCATGCACCCCACCTGCAAGGGCACATTCCTACGTGCCATATCAGGTGGGGCACATTCCTAGGTGCCCCACTGGGTGGGGCATGTCCCAATGCACCCCACCAAGGGGAGTGTAGACATACTAATTTGGCCTTATTTGGGGCTTAAACTCTTATTCCATTGGCAACATCTCTTTTAGACCATCAAAATCAAGTTGAACGATCCTTTTGGATGAGCCAAGGAGTCACTAAAAATCTAAGAAAGAGTTTTTTATCTCTAATAGAATTCATTTTTCTTAAATGAGAGCTCATTCTAACTTCTATGTCGCTCTTGGTGGTCTTTGCACTAAAGTCGCGCCGCTCGGTTGTGTGCCAAATTATGCTTTTTCGAGCATATCCTCTACTTAAAAATTTTTCATAAGATTATGTAAATGTCCAATAAAAAGGTCTTCAACATCAATAATCTTAAATTATGAGTCCTCTTTTCAATGAAACAAACGGTATTCAATTCCAATCTACCATTTCTCTACAGCGCCTTTTAGAAGTTAGGAGTGCAGTTCTGTCTGCACGCAGCACCAATCAAGCCCAATTGCATGCAAGCCCAGCCTATTGGGCACATAAATGACCAATTCACGACCTTAACATACTTTTTACTCCTCCATATTACTTAGTATAGTATCTTGAAGCTTCATGGTCGAAATTAGCATCATCAAATGATGGTAATCCAACTTGTTGTCTTATACATTAAAACGTGCTATTTTTACAACAGATTTGTTTCCTCTTTAAGTGGAGACATATTTTGAACATGGGGAAGGTTATCCACTGTTTAAAATCTCTCTCAACCATTTTGGTAAGTTTCTAGATGCCTCTGGATGAAAATTAGCAACATTAAATGAAGAAAATCCAACCAATGGTCGGTTGTATCAAAACTTGCTATTTTTTAACATGTTTTTCATCCCCTATAAAGGGAGACTCATATGAAGGACCTAAGAGGGGAATACCTATCCTTCAGAACTTTTATCCTTATCCTCAAGCCACCCTTGTCTCGTCCCAACCTCCCCAAATCGTCCTCTCTTCATCCTGGTGCCCGGAGATCATCTCAAAGTGAAGAAGAAGCTGGTCTATGCTCAGATGTGCTGCACTACTGATCATCGGCTTCTAAAGATCATTATAGTCATTTTCCAGCCTAAATTTATTCAAAATAAGTGTGCTTCGTCAAGATATATTTCATCTCCAACAAAAAGAGATCAAATCTGACATTCCGTCGTCTTGTGACGGCTTCAACACTGGTGCTACACAGACAGATCCGAAGTCTTCTCTTTTTAGTCATCATTTTCTTAGTAAATTTCAGTACATTTAATGGTATATTCAGCCTATATATCCTTCATATAAGTTGTTCTACGGTGAGTCATATTTTATTTACAATAAGAATCATTCAATTCAGATATCAGTGGTGCCCATAGCACATCCTACATCGACATTGTGCTGGGAGTTTCCAAAAATTCATTGTCCAAGATCTGGCTTATCAGATAAATTTAGATTACTTATCATAAGATTCAAGTAAACTTGTCTTCATATAAAACCACTCTAAATGAGTACTCTTTATTTTGAAACAAATATCACTTTATTATGACATTAGTGCGATTTTTTACGGTCTCTGCATCAGAGCCACACAGTTTACATTGAATCTGTCCAACCCGGTTGCCACTTTGCCTAGGTTGTGTTGTCTTTAACCATTCATATTCTCTTTGCTAAATCTTCATTCAAATCATTTAGTTCATATTTAAGCATCATTATATTCTATTTTTCATCATTTCATATATCACAAAAAATTAAAAAAAAGGGTTAGGGCTAACCCCGAATCCGGTGAGTTTCTTTCCAATTGCCGTTTTATGTTATTATTTTTACAAGTTACTACACTTCACTCAGTTCTAATCCTTCTTCACTTTTTTTCTTGTCTTATTGTCTTCTAGTTGCACAAATACATCAAGCTAGCACTGGTTGGACTCTTCTTCATCGGCCAGCCGAAGAAGAAGAAGGTTGAACCCACATCCCAATCTCCCACGCTAAGATACACACGGTCAAATCAACTTAATCTTGTCTTTTATTCCATAAAGCAAAGCCCGTGGCTCCTGGCGACCACTTATGCTCTTATTGATGTTCTAAGTCATTCTATTCTTCACTCTCCTCCCACATGACCCGAACCATCTCCGGTGCTTGAGCGACGCAATGAGATGATAGTTCGGGGATCATTGTAAGTGTTTGACCGAGGTGAGGATTTTACCACTTTCCGAGTGTTTTTCAATTCACTCCCTTTCTCCTATTCCATCATCACCTTATCTTGAGGTGCTGATCAAGAACCCATTTTTGGAGTCGACAGGGAGCACATTGCCATGCGCCCCCGATTGAGGGCACATGGGTAGTAGTTTTCGGCTGCAACTTTGCTTCCGATCGGATCAAACCGAAATTTTCGATTGGTTGGAACCAAATTTTTTGACCAAATTAGATACAGCCCCAGGGGGGGCATGCCCCCCGGGGTGTGGTGCGCTTTTTTCTTTTGAGGCGGGAACTCATTCTTTATATACCTTTCCAATCCAAACACCCTCTTGGTGGATTTTGACCTCTCTTCTGGGATATTCCTTTTTAGTTGAGTTGGTTGACTTTCATTAAGGCCACCATAATTCCTCATATATGGAGTATTTCTCTTCATGATCAGGTTGATTGTACCACTACCCCAAAACCTGAAGTATCCCAAGTTACCCATACGTGGTGAGGATGTGTGGACCCTAGGTCATTGGAAATTGGAGTTAGGATCCTAACCCATTTGCTTAGAGAACAATTCTTAACAAATCAATAAACATATGGTTTAATCAAAAATTATTGCGTAATCTTGTTTTTATGTCTTTACAACACTTGTTTGTCAAACAAAATTGAAAACTTCAAAAAATTAGCAAAATACTAAAATCCAAAAAAATAGTTCTTTGTTTATTTTTTTTAAACTTTTTTGTTTTTACCCTTTTTTGAAGTTGAGAAGTTAGCAATGCAATTAAGGTCTGGAAGACACGTTGGAATGGCAGAACATGCTCAACAACAAGAGAATGAGATGGGTTATCAACAACAACTCTCAATTCCATCATATGGTCATGTCAATTCCCTATTTGAGTCCGAAGCGCAAGAGGTCCCTCAACCATCTGCTGAACGAGATGTTGAACAACTCCTTAGAGAGTTATCTCTTTATGCTAACCCAGAAACCTTCTCACACATACAAGCCTTGATGAAGGGAAAAACATCCTCTAATCATACTTTTGTTGAAGCCAATCGGGTTGCCTCACCCCCTCATTCTGTGGTTCGACCATCTATTATTCAACCATCTATTGTCCAGCCATCTGTGATTCAACCATTACTTGCTCAACCATCTGTGGTTCAACCATCATTTGTCCAGCCATCTTACTCCAACCCCATTGCTCTATTTGCTCATCATGTTATAGGACAATCATCAGATAAATTTCTAGCTCATGTTTGTCATCCTTAATTACATAATCAAACATCTAACCACGTACTTGCACCAGTAAACCAGGAACCTGCTCTCACTTAAGAAATCATGAATTAGCTCACCCAAATGAATGAATGTTATGAAGAGCTAAGATGTCGATTGAATTCCAAGCCAACTCCTAAGGTTTTTATTTCTTCTTTGCCCGTTCTTCACCTATTGCCTTCAGAATTGCTTGTTTATTGCCGTTACAATGTTTCCATTAATCCTTTTCTACACCTCAAGGATTTTCTCTATGATTTTTCATTTTGGAAGAATGATCATAAGGTCCTTGCTTTCTTGTTTTATCGATCACTAGAAGGGTCTACATTGGAGTAGTTCTACTCACTCGACCCCTTTGAGGCAGTAGACTTCAACATTGTTAAGACCATGTTTTACAAAGATATAGAGACCAAGTAGCGACATGATGTTCAATCATAGATCTGATTGCTAGAAGAATGAAGCTCAAGGAGGATTTCATAAAGTTTACTGACTGGTGGAGGGGAATGACAAAAAAGTTAACATATGTCATTTCAGAAGGGGAATAGGTAAAGATGCTTATTGGAAACACTACACCAACTCTTAGGAATGTCTTGATTATGCACTGTCCTACCACCAAGAACGAACTTTATGATAGTGCCCGATACTTGCATACTCATTTTAGGGATGCCACAATGATAAATCCTTTTGATCCCAAACCTAGAAACATAAGGAAAATTGCATCTGCACTAGCTGGACCTACAATCGAAGGAGTAGTCAACAATGAAGCTATGAACATTGTGAGAAACCAAGGAGGGAACCACCAAAACTAGTATAGGAACCCATCACAAAACCTGCCTTACTACCCCCCTCAACAGCAAGTTCATGTTAGGCCACAACAACCACAACAACTCCCTCAGGCAGTAGTGCAACCCCAGCAACCTCGGCAACCTACCTACAATTGGGCACCACCACCACCCAATCAAGCACCACGGAGGGGAGGTCCTAGGAGAGGGAACTACTGGCAAATTCCTTACTTTTTAATTGACATCTTCAATGTACTCATGGTGGAGAAACAGTTGGAATTGTCGAAGGAAAAGGATGTTGGCCAGTTAATGTAGATATATATGTTATACTGTGCTTACCATTGGTACCCTAGTCACACTGTTGAAGTGTGTTTTCAATTCAAAGATTACATCTATGATCTTAATGACCAAGCCAGCATCGATTGGGTGCATATGGAGGAATGCATACATGCAATGAAGGGTAGACAGTAACTGCAATAGTGTCCACCAGCTTAGCCTCAATAGTATCCTAGCTTGGGGATTGTACAGAACCTGCTTCCAATGCATGCTCCAGCTCTGGCACCAACACCAGCACCACCGAATCCAAGGATTAGCTTAGTACACTCTGTCGGCTAGGAGGTTGCCAGCCATGCCCAAGGTTGGTATCTATAAAACCATAATGCAACCATGCCTCCTACTAGGATCACTACCTAACAGATAATCTATGCACCACTTACTCCAAACACACACCCATCACCATCTAACTCAATGCCCCAACCAATGGCCACTACTTCTTCGCATCGACTTATCATTAGGCCAGCCCCCACATCAGCTACACCACCATCAAACCCTTCAACCATTGCTACACCCTAGCCCCTTCTCATTCGGCCACTATTATTACCATCATCCTCAAACCTGAACTCCCAGCCTATGAGCTCCATTATCCCGAAACCCCAACCTATCACACCACCAATTCCACAACCACCCATACCAGTACCACCATTGAACCCACTAACTATTCCGACACCCTGGCACCTTCTCATCCGACCACCACTATTCCCACCATCCCCAATCCCAATCCTCTACCTACAAACCCAATCACCACAGAACTTCCAATCGTCACCTCAATCCCAAAAATCCCATCATCTACCATACCTACTCTACCACATTCCACCCAAGTTAACCCACCACACCTACCCAACCGCTAAATAGCTCTGGTGCTTCAGAGTGGGAGGATGTTCCAGTGGCTCTTTCCCCAAGCCGGGACACAACCGCAAGAACCAGTGGAGGAGGAACAAGTAGAAGAATCATTACCAGGTATGACTTATGACATGTTGAAGCATTTAGATAAGATGCCGTCTCATATTTCTATACATGAATTTAACAAGAGATGAAAGATGCACAAAGAGATTCTACAGCAGTATCTACAAAGGGGTATGGTGAATGAAGATATCTCACCTTAGAAGGTCACCACTGTGTTAGCCCCCAAAAGTTAGCACCCAATGCTCACTTTCTCTTAGGAGGAATTGATAGATCCAAAGGTCAGGAGATATGCTTTACATTTGGTTGTTATCATCTCTAATGTTGAAGTAAAATCTTGTTTGGCTGATACCGGAGTGTCGACTCCAAAATACATAACGGACCTCTCCTTTACAAGGAAGTCCGTGAATATGGATCACCACCTCAAGAAGGGATGATAAAGGAAGGAAGAAAACACAAAAAACACCTCATCTTGGGTCCCACACTCACATTGATCCCCAAACTTTCTGTAGACATGCCAAATTGGCCTAATTCGGAGCCCCAGACTCTTATTCCATAGGCGATATCCATTATTTGACTGATTATCTGATCTATATTACCTCGTGGAGATGAGCTACGGACATTGGTAGAGCCCCTTGTGAGTTGAGAATGGACCATTGATTTCCGGAATGATGCCGAAACCTTCAAGCAAGAGTCGCGCTCGAACTGTAAAAACACGAAGCCTGCTCGATGACCAACCTTGAATGGTCCACAATTGAAGGTCTCAGGAGTCCCGCATGTGTCCCGTAACATTCAGGGTTTCCGAGAAGTCATTTCGGTAGGCGTCGGTCAATGACGGCTTTCGTTATGGCTTTTTCGATCTGTACTGACACGGCTATCCTGGACCATGCGTTAGGCCTTTCCGGTCATCACCGAGTCTTTTCGGGTCATCCGGGTCAATTCTAGCCGTATATTTCATCAATTGGGGCCATACGGCCATTTCGGTCAATTTTAGGGTTTCCCGACTTTTCTGATATTCGGTTCACGTTTACCGGGTTAATCTCAGATTTTTCGATGATTTCGGGTTTTCTGACCATACCAGACTTGTTAAGTCACATTTTAAGTCATCCCGAGTTGACCTGAGATTCCTCGACCGTAACCATGCTCTTTCGGATCTTCGCCACGGGTTTTGGCTTTCCGCGAGAGGGTAAACCGATAGAAAGCCCTGTACGAAGTCTCGGGAGTCATGATGACTGGTTTATCGACTTGAGGAGGTGCGGCTTAATGCCCTCTTTCCAACGCGACAAATGGGAGACGAATCGGACATCCCGTTTGCAAGATACGGCTCACGAAACACGCGCGCAGGAGAGAGAGTCTACCGAGCCACCGCTCTCTTTGAAAAGGGAGGGCGCGCCCTGCGTGCCCTCAACCTGGGGGCACGCCCTGCCCGCCACCGGTTCCTTTGAAAAGCGGGGGCGCGGTCAGTATCCGAAAATTATAAATTGCCCCGATTAGCACCTTCTAAATCAGATTTTTGGAAGGTTTCCGCGGATGATTTTTTATTATTTTGTACCGCGCCCCCGGTTCGGGAGAGCGTTACGTATGTGAAGTTGAATTTTTGCATTTTCTGAAAGTTTCTGACAAATTTTAGCAATGAGACGCGTACCGCGCCCCCGGTTTCTATAAAACTGGGGAGGCGCGCAGACCGCGCCGCCGAAGTGAGGGCGCGCCCTGCGCGCCCTCGTCTCCTTTGAAGAGCGGGGGCGCGGTCGGTCCAATTTCCATTTTTTGCACCGGCTTCCTTCCCCTATAAATTGAGGGCCATTATCAACCACCCAAGGTTAATACCCTATGCCTAGCTCATCCAGAGGTCATCCAAGCTCTTCTCCAAAGCCATCCCGACATCCAAAGGCGATCCGACATCGAGAGATCGATCCCGAAGTGAAGGAGAAGGCTCGATCCGGGCATTCTTCATCAACTTCTGAAGAAAATCTGGGACTCCTTATGCAAAAGTCTTCAACATAGAAGTTATTCCTCTCTTCGTCCTCTTTAATCTCCAACTGACGTCACTCGATTCTGACTTGCCATTGCCATTCATTTGTGGCAATTGCTGTACTGAGGGCGCGCATCCAGGTTCTGTTTCTTACATCCGCCCACTTTCATAATTTTTAAAGACTTCTACAGGAGAATTTTGGAGAAATCATCAACATAAGAACTCTTTCTATCTGAGTCTTATTTCTACTCCAATAAACGGCACTTGATTCTGACATCAGGGTCGTTTGTAGAATTCTCTGCACTAAAGTCGCGCCAGAAGGGTGCAAAGCTACCCGAACCGGCTTGTTTTACTCATCTCAGCTTCAACTCAAGCCGTTTCATTCTATAAGTTTATCTTAACTCAGTTTATTTAATTGTTATAGCATATTTTAGTTCATTTGCATCATTTTACATAACCAAAAACACAAAAAGAGGTTAGGGCTCGCCCCAATCCGGTGAGTTCGATTCGAATTGCTTCTTTGTTTCATCTCTTCTTCTATAGTTTCTACACTTCCCATAGTTCTAATTGGTTTCTTTCACTTGGTTTATTGTTCTAGTTGCACATGTCTATCAAGCTAGCATCGGTTGGAGACTATTCTTCATCGGCCGGCTGAAGAAGAAGAAGGTTGAACCCATATCCCGATCTTCCGCGCTAAGGTACACGATCAAATCAACTCAATCTTGCTTTTATTTCATAAAGCAGAGCCCACGGCTCCTGGCGACCACCTTTTATTTATGTTCTAATTTCATCTCATCATCACTCTCCTCCCACATGACCTGATGCATCTCCGGTGCTCGAGCGACACCATGAGATGAAAGTTCGGGGATCAGTGTGAGTGTGGGATCGAGATGAGGAGTCATTACCGCTTTCCGAGTGTTTTCAATTCACTCCATTTTCCCTCATTCTATCTTTCACCTTATCTTGAGGTGCTGATCCGGAACCCATTTCTGGAGTCTCCAGCTTTTTGGCGACCACGGTGGGATAACCAATGTCTTCAACCGTGCTAGCTTGATTGATCCATGCAACTAGTTGTTTTCCAACTTGGTTCCCGCACAAACCGGCTTGGCCATTACCTTTTCCATGTCAATTTACCTTTAAACTTTCTTTTAACTCTTTCTTTAAGATTGTCCCCCCTGTGGACTTGATTTGCTTGTCTTTAATTTCAACCGTTTCCCGCGTGAACCTTCTTTCTTTTCCAACTCGGTTCCTGCATGAACCAACTTATTTTTAGATCGGTGCCCGCATGGACCACCTCTTTAAAGCACCTTTAGATTGGCCTCACGTGGCCCTCTTACTATTTTGTCAACTTTTACATCGGTTCCCGCGTGAACCACCCCTTTCTTTATTAAAATCGGTTCCCGCGTGAACCCAAACCCTTTTCTAAACCGGTTCTCGCGTGAACCAACCCACTTTCACATCGGTCCCCGTGTGGACCACCTTTTTGCACCACTTTAAATTGGCCCCAAGTGTCCCTCCTTTCATTTTTTTCAAATCAAACAAACCTGTTCCCGCGTGAACCACCTCTTTTCCTTCAAAAATCGGTTCCCGCGCGAACCACCTACCCTTTTCAAAACTCGACTCCCGCGTGAGTCACTTTATTTTCAAATCAGTCCCCGCGTGGACCATCCTTTTACCTTTACTTCAGATTTGTCCCCACTTGGACACTCCAACACAAGCCGGTTCCCGCGCGAACCACCTTTTAGTTGCTAGTTACTTGTTTACTTTATCATTGCTTGTCTTGATTGCATTCACTTGCTTGATTTATTTAATAGCTTTCATTCATGTTTGCATATTGATTGCCTTTTCTCCTCCTACCCTCCATTTTTCATTTTTAATTAGCTTTTGCATCGGGTACCAGACTTGCTCCGATCCATAGGACATTTGAGGTGGGGGCTCTCTCTCCCATCACACCTTCACCCTCCAAACACCTTCTTGGTGGATTCTAACCTCTCTTCTGGGATATTCCTTCCTAGTTGATTTGGTTGTTTCCATCAAGACCTCTGTAAGTCCCCATCCATGGAGTATTCCTCTCCGCACGATTGGGCCGGTTGTACCATTTTCCCAAAACCCGAAGAACCCAAGTACCTACTCATGGTGATTGAGTGATAACCTTAGGTCTTGAAGATTGAAGCAATAGGACCTATACCTACTTGAGTGAACAATTTCTAATAATCTATCTAATCTAAGGTTTCAGCTCAAAAATTGTCGAGTAGTCATTTTAGAAACCCTGTTTGCATAACTTGCTTGCTCACAACAATTGAAAACAACCAAAAAATTTTCTTCTTTCAAAACACCTAAAAACAAAAAAAAATCCCTTTTAATTTTTGTGTTCAACTTGCTTACCAAACAACCAAAGTGAAACCAAATCAAATCAAATAAACAATCATTACCAAACAAAAAAAAGTCTCTTTGCTTTTACACCTTTCATTTGCTTTCTTTCAACCATTTTTTTAAGAAAATTTGGCAGGATGCCATGGCACTAAGGTACAGAAGACACATCGGGATGTCAGACTACTACAGCCAAGAAGAGGAGTATGAGACGGGCCACTACAAGCTGCAACAACCCATGGTCCAACCAGAGGGCCATGTCAACGCCATCAGGGAGCCTGAAATTCAAAATCCTACTCATCAACCTGCTTTACTTAGCGTGGAGCAACTCCTCCAGGGTCTATCTCTTCACCTAGACCCTGAATATTTTTCGCTTGTGCAATCCTTGACGAAGGGAAAGATGCCCGCCAATCAAGATCCGGTCGATGGAAATCAAGCCCCCTCACCACCTCAATTAGCAGTCAGGCCCCAAATCATCTCTTCTCCTGGGCAACCTTGCCGTGTCTCCACTCACCCCTTTATAGGGCATTCACATAATACTATTCCAGTTCCTGTTTCTAACCTACCTCTTCCAACCCAATCACCTAAACACTTTACTCCCGTGGCTCAGGAATCCAGCCTCACCTAGGCATTAATGAAAAAACTTAACCAGATGGATGAGTGCTTTGAAGAGATGAGGCACCGCCTCGATTCTAAAGCCATCCCTGAAATCTTTGTACCATCCTTCCCAGTTCTACACCTTCTTCCTTTAGAGATACCAGTCTTCTAACGTTACAACAGGACTGGTAATCCTTTCAACCATCTAAAAAGCTTTCTTTACGACTCCGCATTTTGGAAAAATGACCGCAAAGCCTTTGCCTTCCTATTTCGTCGGTCATTGGAGAGATCCGCCCTTGACTGGTTCCATTCTCTAGATTCCATTGAGGCGGAAGATTTCGACATTGTCAAGGTGAAGTTTCTACAGAGGTACAAGGATCGGGTGGGGCCAGCCTGCTCGATAACTGATTTAATTGCCGAAAAGATGAGGCCGGATGAGGACTTTGCCAGATTTGCTGATCGGTGGAGGGGAATGGATGAGAGGCTAGTGGATACCATCTAAGAGGGGGAGCTGTCGACTCTGAAAATTCGACGGGGTCCTCTCCTTTTCAGATAAGTCCGTGAATCCAGATCGTCACCTCAAGAGGGGATGAGAAAGAAAGGAAGAAAACTCGGAAAGCAACTCTCACCTCGGTCCCACACACACATTGATCCCCAAACTTTCATCCTATGGCGTCGCTCGATCACTAAAGAGACAGTTCGGGTCATGTGGGAGGAGGGTGAGTAGAAATAAATTAAGACATGTGGTCGTCAGGAACCGTGGGTTCCAATTTATAGAATTAAAATGACCGTGTGTACCTTAGTATGAAGAATGTGAGTTAAAGCTTCTCCTTCTTCGGCCGGCCGATGAAGAAGAGTCCTCAACGCGGTGGGTGCTGGATATTCTGTGAAAATAGACAAACAAACAAGTGAAATAGACAATTAGAACTAGACAAAGTGGAGTATATGTAAAGAGAATGACATGAAACACACAACTGACTAGAAACTGACCGGATTCGGGTTATCTCTAACCCCTTTTTTTATTTTCGTAATAACAGACTAAAAGTAACAAAAAATGTAAAAAATTGATAGGAGGATGGAAAATCACGAAACAAAGAGGTAGGAAAAAGAACAGAAATATTTTGAGTTGAATAGAGAAAGATATAGCCAAATCTGGGTTGTCGAAAGAGCCGAGCAGCAGTCCAGGATCTGCCAGGTGCGACTTTTCTTCTGCACTCGTCACGACCAGCCCCGACCTCAGAATGATGTTCCGTCGATTGAAAACTCAATAAGACTTGGACATGAAGAACTTTGATGAAGAAAGATCTTGAGTTAGACGTCCACACACTGCTGTAGATGCCGAAGAAGAGAGACCTGGCAGATCACTTGCAGAACAGCCTTCCTCTCTCTTGAACCGACTATTCTCTCTCTAAAAACTCGAAATTCTCTCTCTAAAAATCACAAAATCAATGCAAGAGGGTGGTTGGATGTCTTGAGATGCCTTTGGGGTCGTGCTCATGCCTCTGGAACGACCGGAATCATAGTTTATTTATAGGAGAACAAACAGTCTTATCCAGACTAAAAAATAGGCCCATTGCGCCCTACCCCAGGGAACATGCGCCCTGGTGCAGGGAGCATGCACCCCACTGAGGGGCGCATGTGCCCAGGGGGTGCATCCCATCTTGTCTGAAAAAATCGATCTTTTCCGGTCGATCGGTTCAGTGGTAGAGTCTCGGTGAAAAACTGTGTCCCTCGTGCCTCAAGGGTAGGGCGCATGTGCCCTCAAGTGAGGGCACGAGGTCACGTGCCTCACTGGTAGGGCGCATGGGCACGTTCCCTAGGTCCCGGGCGCATGTGACAAGGAACCCGGTCGCATGGGACTGTTTTTGCGCGTCCTTCTTCCGGAAGCCATTGCGAACACTCCCGAACTCAGAATTCGACGCCGTTTGTTGCGTTGGAAAGATAACAGGCTGAAGAATCTTTCTATAGCATCGGATCAGCCATCACACCCTACAAAACTTCATAATTTTGTCCGGAAGTTAGGGAAGTGAACAGAAGATCCGATACAGGTCAAAATGACTACGACGGCAAACCGGAAAGGCACGGTATGCAACAAAACTTGTCCGGGGTGTGAATATGACCATAACCTTCAATGCATAATCATTAGGCATTGGTCATTCAGCCAACTTCCATGTTTACACGATTTACGTGTGGCTTTCGCTCGAAAATTACGGCTTTCTGCGGAAAACGTCGGAAAACATCCGTTTTCGTTCGGCAAAGCTCCAAATCAACTTTTAAAAGAACCGGCATCATTATAAGGTCAATCATACATGTTACCCTATAAAAAATAAGTTACCCAATAAAACATGAGAGGAATGATGTATGGTCAATCATCATTATAAGGTCAATCATACAGTGGCTTCCGCTTGACCATTGCCTTGAGGATAGTATGGTGATGAATGATGCAATGAAATGTAATACCTGTTGCAAAGATCACGCAGATATTGAGAAAGAAATTGTGGCTCATTATCGGTGACGATGTCGCTGGGGATCCCGAACCTTGCCAGGATGTTGCGCTTGATGAAGGAGCAGACTGTTGACGCTTTAATCTCCACGAATGCTTCCGCTTCAGCCCACTTTGTGAAGTACTCCGTTGCCGTCAGAATGAATGATTTTGAGCGCATTTTGGAGTTGAGGTCACTCAAGGGGCCAATGATATCAAAAGCCCACATGGCGAAAGGCCATGGGGCATGAATTCGATGAAGGGAAGATGCGGGAGAGTGAATCTTGTCGGCATGGAGTTGACATGAATGACAATGCCGGACAAAGAAGGAGCAGTCTTCTTCTAGAGTTGGCTAATAATACCCTTGTCGGATGATTTTCTTAGCAAGGGCTTGGGCATTCACATGACCACCACAAACTCCAGAATGTGCTTCTTTCAGCACCAACTCAGCTTCTTCTTCATCAAGACACCTGAGTAAGATTCCATTTAGGCTTCTCTTATAGAGCACTCCTCCTAGGATTATATACCTCTGGGATACTCTTCTGATTGCCTTCTTTTCTTTGGTGGTTGATTCAGGTGGATATGACTAATCTTGGCAATACCTCGCAATCTCGTCATACCAAGGTCTCTCACCTTCTTCTAATTCTTTCAACTCAATCAAGGAGATTTCTTCTTTATGTTCTAAGTATTCCTTTCTGTTGAACCTCTCCTTAACCTTCAGAAAACGTCCATCCTCAATTGCTGGAATTGTTCTCTTACAAATGTGGATAGTTCGCACTTTCCTACCTAGCGGGACAGATAGAGATGAAGCTAGTGAAGCTAAGGCATCGGCGAGGATATTCTGAGAACGGGGGACGTGGACAAAGGTGAGTTTGAAGAATAGCTTGATGTAGCAGGTGGTGAGCTCCTGGTAGGGCTTGAGGTTTGGATGAGAAGTTTGATACTTGGATAGGACCTAGCGTAGGATCAATTGACCATCACCTATCACCCTTAGTTCGGTGGCACCATGGAAATGAGCGGCCTCCAGCCCGGCCAGCAAGGCTTCATACTCAGCTATGTTGTTGGTTGCTGAAAAGCCTGTGGAATGGTGACACCTTCAGGTGACAGAAGGACAATACCTATCCCTCTACCATGAGAGTTAAGAGCCCCGTCAAAATATAATGTCCAAAGATTGAAAGATCGGACTGACATTAGTTCATCATCCGGGAACGCCGACCGGACTGGGTCAAAGATGGGTATGGGATGATGGGCAAGGTGTTCAGCAATAGCATAGCCCTTAATTGCCTTCTGTGGGACATAAGTGATATCAAATTGGGATAAGAAACTCTGCCATCGCCCTAACCGATCAGTCAAAACTGTCTTCTCTAACAGAAACTTAATGGGATTGATACGAGCAATGAGCTTGACTTGGTGAGCAAGAAAGTAGTGTTTGAGTTTCTGAACCACCCAAACAAGAGAAGCATAGGTCTTTTCTACCACAGTGTACTTCAGCTCACAAGCATCAAACATCTTAGACAAGTAGTAAGTAGCTCGTTCTTTCCCTTCTTCATCAACTTGTGAAAGGACTGCCCCAAGAGAGTTCTCAAGAACTGAAATGTAGAGGACCAAGGGCTTGTCGGGAATTGGTGGTCTAAGTATAGGGGGACTTGCGAGGTATGTTTTCAACCCATCAAACGCCTCCTGGCACTTCGAATCCCATTTAAACTCGGCCCCCACCTTGTTTAACTCATAGAAAGGTTTACACCTTTGGGAATGTTGTGAGATAAACCGGCGAACAAATTGTAGCCTCCCAATCAATCCTCGAAGCTCTTTCATATTCTTCGGAGGAGGAATACCAATAATTGCTTTGGCCTTGTTTGGGTCGATCTCTATAACCCTTTTGCTTACTATGAACCCAAGTAGCTTTCCTGATGAAACTCCAAATGTACACTTCTTAGGTTTCATTTTCAGCTTGTATTTTCTAGCTAGTTGCAAAACTTTCCTTAACACTTCAGAATGATCGTCCTGATTCTTGGACTTGATAACCAAATCATCCACATACACCTCTACAAGGGTGTGCATCATGTCATGAAAGATAGCCATCATAGCCCTCTGATATGTAGCACCAGCATTCTTTAACCCAAAGGGCATGACAACATAGCAATATGTTCCCCAAGGTGTAGTGAATGAGGTCTTCTCTTGGTCCTCCTTAGCTAACCGGATCTGATTGTATCCAAAATAGCCATCCATGAATGAAAGCATCTCAAATCCAGCTGTGTTATCAACCAAAACATCGATATGAGGCAAAGGAAAATCATCCTTAGGACACGCTCGGTTCAAGTCCCTGAAATCTATACAAATCCGAATTCGTCCATCCTTCTTCATAATAAAGACTATGTTAGCCACCCATTGCGGATATAGGACAACCTTAATAAATTTTGCTTGATGTAGTTTTTCGACCTCTTCTTTCATTTTGTGTGCAATATCAGGGTGGAACCTCCTGAGGTTTTGTTTAACCGGGGTAGTTCCAGGTTTCAAGGTTAATCTATGTTCAACCAGTGAATTATCTAATCCCGGCATATCTTCATATGTCCATGCGAACGTGTCCTTATATTCTTCCAAAACTTTGATCAAACGTTGTTCTTCTAAGGGAGTGAGGTTTGCGCTGATGAGGATAGTCCTAGGATCTTCCAGGGTTCCTAAAATCAGTTCCTTGGTCGGTTCATTCCCTGTGGCTGATGGTTCTTCAAACTTCTAAGTCCAGATGCATATGCATCAGCCAAGTCCTCGATTTCATCCTTGTATTCTGGATCCTTCTCTGATACCACCTCATATACTCCCAAAGTATGATCTATGTTATGCTCATCCTCATATCGGATTTCATCTAGCTAGATAGTATCATCTAAAAAGTTTGGCAGCCTTGCACACTCTATGCATTTCTATGCCAATTGTTGCAGATACCTATTTGGAACTCGCTTACCTCTGACTTTCCTATTTCCTAACCTAACTTGACCTACTGAAGATAAAGCTGGAAAGGTGGTATTTACAGTGGAGGGAGGATCGAGTAAATCGATCAATGATTCAGAAAGGAGGGATCCCTGATTGGGAGCACCCTCTGGGATGAGTAGAGACGTCTCCTCGATGGAAATGTGAGTTTAAAAGAAGACGTTTTTTTTTAAAAAAAATTCAAGTAAAAAGATAGAATGAGCCTGAGTGACTCGAGGCTTGCTGGAAACTGACTGAATTACCAGAGAGAAAAACTTAAGAATAAAGGGGAAAAAGGGGCTCGTGGGACCAATGGTAACAGAAAGTGGACTCATGGGTCCAAAACTGATGAAAAAAGTAAACTGGTACGTGGGCCCGATCATAGAAATAAATGGGCATGTGAGCCCATGTTGGGAAAAGCCCTCAGTTCTAAAGTTGATAAGGGAAGCAAATGGGCAAGCTGGCCCAGTAAGAGTATAAGGTTGAAGAGGGTACATGGGCCCAAAGTGGGTAAGTGGGCCCTGAAGCCCATCCAAAAGATCTAGAAATAAAGGTACGAGGTTCAAACATGACATTGTTGTATTTGGGCCTCGTGGAATGGTTTTGACTTCGGTGGTATCCTTAACTAGATGATCCAAGATTGGTCTGCCCTTGGGTGGTTCCTGGTACTCTTCCCCACTTGAGAACAGACGAGTCAAAGATAAGCATAAGTCTTCCAAGTCTTCTTTTTCTTCATCTAGAGCTTTCCTTCTCTTGACAGATATCATGGAACTCTTGCCATCTTCAGCCATCATCATGGTCTCCCCTTTGATAAAGAATGTATGGAGCCCCATGGCATATCCTGGCTAGAAGATCCTCCTTGGGATGGAACCCTCTTCATATCCCAACCCCTGCCTGCGTGGCCTTTTCACAGTTTCAATTGGCTGAGTGATCCCTTGAAGATCCTTGCCTAAACCTCTTCCAGGCTGATAGCCCAATTTCATCATCATCCACCATCCCAGTGTGTCTGGTAGAGAGGCGGTCATGCATATGACTTCTGGTAAATCTCCCACTAAGATCTGGGGTTGTATTGACAGACCTAGGGGTAAAGAATTATCGTTCAGCTCGTCCCTTATAGGCATGCTAGTCACCTTGACCACCTGTCCTTTAAAGGGAAACTTTATGCACTGGTGGTTTGTTGAAGCCACAGCTCCTATTGCCTCCAAGTATGGCCTCCCAAGTATAACCCGAAAAGTTGGATCCAATTCTAGAATATAAAAATCTGTTGTGACCGTATATGGTCCAAGTTTGACTTCTAGTGTGACCACCCCACGTGCAGACTTCTTGGAGTTGTCGTAGGCCGTCACCATGGCACATGATGGCTTGATTTCTTGCTCAGAAATGCCACACAACTGCAAAGTTTCTGGCGGCATAACGTTGATAGAAGCTCCAGTGTCAACCAAACATGATTTCACTTTGACATTGCATATGATAACAGCCACATGCAAAGCATATCTCCTAAAGTCTGGATCTGCTAATTCTTCCTGAGAGAAAGTGAGTGTTGGGTGCTCACTTCTAGGGGCTAACACTGTAGTGATCTTCTCAGGTGGGAGATCTTCATTCACCATGACCCTTTGCAAGTACTGCTGTAGAATCTCCTGATGCACCTTTGATCTTTTGATCAACTCAAGTATGGAAATACGGGCCGGTATTTTATCTAAATGCTTTAACAGATCATAGGCTGTGCCTGGCAAGGGTTCTTCCACTTGTTCCTCCTCCACTGTATCCTGCAGTTGAGTACCGGCTTGGGGAAAGAGCCACTGGAACATCCTCATACTCTAAAGCACCGGGGCTATTTGGCGGTTGGGTAGAGGTGATGGGTTAACTAGGGTGGGAACAGGTGGTGTAGGTGCAGGTATGGTAGGAAATGGGATTGGTGGTTCTAGGATGATTGGGTTAGTTGGTAGAGGGGTAGGATTTGAAGGTGGTAGTGATGGTGATACCGGTGGCCTAATAAGAAGAGGCCGGGGTGCAGAAGTGGTTGATGAGTTTAATGAAGGGGTAGGTTGTGAGATTGGTTGTAGTGGTATGATAGGTTGGGGTTTTGGAGTGGTAGAGCTTGTAGGTGGGGGTTTAGGTTTGGTGGTGATTGTGGGGGTCGGATGAGCAACGGTCGGTGTGTGGCAATGGTTGAAGGAGGTGTAGTTAGAGAGGGGGCTGGCCTAATGATGGGCCGGCGAGGAGAAGTGGCGGCCAATGGTTGGGTTATTGAGCTTTGTGGTAGTTGTGGGGTAGCAGTTGCACGAATTATCTGTCTAGGAGGGTTCCTAGCAGGAGGCCTAACTGGGTTGACAGGCATGGTTGTATTGTGGCTTTCTAGTTGCCAACCTTGAGCACGACTGGCATCTCCCTGGACAATGGAGTGTACTAGACCAGATCCTAGGTTTGGATGTGTTGGTGCCGGTGCTGGAGCGGGAGCATGTAATGGGAGCGGATTCTGAACAATCCCCAAGCCAGGTTGTTGTTGAGGTTGAGCTGGTGGATGCTGCCGCTGCTGCTGCCTAGCCTTCATAGCTTGTATGCATTCCCCCATTTGGGCCCAATCAATGCTGCCTTGGTCATTCAGATCGTGGATGTAATCCTTGAATTGAAAACACACTTCAACAGTGTGACCAGGACACCGGTGGTAAGCACAGTATCGGGACATATCTATGTTTGCTGGCCAAACCCTCTTTCCTTGGGCAATTCCAATTGTTTTTCTGCCACGAGTACATTGAAGATGTCGGTCAAGGAGTAAGGGAGTTGCTGGTAGTTCTCTCTCCTAGGACCTCCCCTTCGTGGTGCCTGATTAGGTGGTGGCGGTGCCCTATTGTAGGTAGGTTGACGAGGTTGCTAGGGTTCTGCTACTGGTTGAGGTGGTTGTTGTGGTTGTCGTGGTTGTGGTGGCCTAACCTGTTGTTGAGGGGGGTAATAGGAATGGTTTTGTGGTGGGTTTCTGAACTGGTTTTGACGGTTCCCTCCCTGGTTCCCTACAATATTTACAGCTTCATTGTTGACTACTCCCTCGGTTGTAGGACCAACTGGTGCAAAGGGGGTTTTCCTGAGGTTTCTAGGTTTAGGATCAAGTGGATTTATCATGGTGGCATCCTTGAAGTGGGCTTGCAAGTATCGGGCACTGTCATAGAGTTCATTCATTGTGGTAGGACGGTGCATGATCAAGACATTCCTCAAGGTAGGTGTGGTGTTGCCAATGAGCATCTTCACTTGTTCCCCTTCAGAAATCACATTTGTCAGTTTCTCTGCCATTCCCCTCCAGCGATCAGCAAACTTTATGAAGTCCTCTTCGGGCTTCATCTTCTAAGCAATCAAGTCTGTAATGGAGCATGCTGGTGCCACCCGGTCTCTATATCTTTGCAAGAATTTGGTTTTAACAATATCGAAGTCTCCTGCCTCAAAGGAGTCGAGTGAGTAGAACCATTCCAATGCAGACCCTTCTAGTGATCGGCGGAATAAGAAAGCAAGAACCCTACGATCATCTTTCCAGAATGAGGATTCGTAAAGAAAATCTTTAAGGTGGAGAAAGGGGTTGCCAGTACCATTGTAGCGGCAATAAACTGGTAGCTCAGAAGGTGGCAGGTGTAGGACTGGCAAAGAAGGAATAGAAATCTCAGGAACTGACTAGGAGTCCAGGCGACATCTCAGCTCTTCATAACGTTCATTCATCTGGGTGAGCTGATCCATGATTGCCTGGGTGAGAGCAGGTTCTTGGTTTACTGGTTGGGGTATGTGGTTAGAGACATGATTTTGGAATTGAGGAGCATGACTTGAAGATTGTCCCATGACTTGATGGGCCAAGGGAGCAACATGGTGGAAATAAGATGGCTGAACAAATGAAGGTTGAACCACAGATGGTTGAACTATAGAGGGTTGAACTGCAGATGGTTGTGCTAGCGATGGTTGATTCATAGATTGTTGAACAACAGGTGGTTGAACAAAGGGTGGTCGAATGAGTGGTGGTTGAACTAGAGGACGAGGAGATAAGGCAACTTGGTTAACTTTAGCTTGATCTGAAGCCATTTTGCCCTTCACCATGGATTGTATGCGGGCATAGGTTTCTGGGTCGGTATAGAGAGACAACTCCCTAAAGAGTTGTTCAACATCACGAGGAGCATATGGTTGAGGGACCTCTTGCGCTTGTGACTCAAATAATGGATTAACACGACCATCTGACGGATTTGGTTGATGACCCATCTCGTGCTCTCGATGTTCAGCTTGTTCCGCCATTCCAACGTGCCTTCCAGACCTTAGTTGCATTGAACTTCAAGGAGAAAGTAAAACAAACAAGTTGACAAAGTAAACAAAGAACTTTTTTTTTTTTGGTTTTTAGTATTTTGCAAAATGTTAGAGGTTTGAATTTTTGTTTGACAAGCAAGTGATTCAAAGACTTGAAAGCAAAATTACGCAATGATTTTGATTAAACCTTAGGTTTATGAATTTTGTTAAGAATTTTTCTCTCAACAAATGGGTTAGGATCCTAACTCCAATCTCCAATGACCTTGGTTTCACACAATCTCACCACGTGTAGGTAACGTAGGATGCTTCAGGTTGTGGGGAGTGGTACAACCAACCCGATCGTGAAGAGGAATACTCTACGTATGAGGAATTACGGAGGCCTTGTTGAAAGCCAACCAAGTCAACTAGGAAGGAATATCCCAGAAGAGAGGTCAGAATCCACCAAGAGGGTGTTTTGGATGGGAGGGGTAAATGGGAAAGTGAGCTCCCGCCTCAAAAAAGTGTAAAAGAAGGAGGTAGAGAGAAGGAGTAGAGAATGCAATCAAGTAATAAAACAAGTAATGAGCAAAACATAAACTTAAATAAACAAGCAATCAACACCAGACAATCAATTAGAAACTAGACAAGCAACTAGAAACTAGAACCTAGACTTGTTTCTTATGTGATCCAAATGGAGATAGTGAAAAGGTGATGGAAAGAAGAGGGTTCATATCTAATAGCCAAGCAAAAGGGTGGTCCACGTGGGGACTGATGTGGGAACTGGGGTAAAAAGTAAAGGTGGTTCACGTGGGAACCGGTTTTGGGTAAAAAGGGTTGGTTCACGTGGGAACCGGTTTGAATGGTCAAAAGAGGGCCACGTGGGGCCAATTAAAGGTGAATAAAGATATGATCCAAGTGGGGATAGATCTGGAAATAAAGGGGTTTGGTTCACGTGGGAACCGAAGTAAAGAAAGGGATTGGTTCACGTGGGAACCGGTTTAAAAGGAAAAGGGTGGTTCACGTGGGAACCGGTTTAAATAAAATGACAAAAATTAAATGGCATACTTGGCACTTCAGATCTGATGAAAGATGGGTGAAATCAGAAATTTTGAGATGGCATGAAGTTTAAGAGAGGTGGAAAGAAGGAAAGGCTCACGTGGGAACCGGTCTAGAACTAGAACTAGTTGCAAACAAAACACTTAGCACCCACGGTTGAAGACATTGCTTGTCCCACCGTGGTCGCCACAAAGCTATCGACTCTGAAAATTTGACGGGGTCCTCTCCTTTTCAGGGAAGTCTGTGAACCCAGATCGTCACCTCAAGAGGGGATGAGAAAAGAAAGGAATAAAACTCGGAAAGTAACTCTCACCTCGGTCCCACACTCACATTGATCCCCGAACTTTAATCCCTTGGCGTCGCTCGATCACCAAAGAGACGGTTCGGGTCATGTGGGAGGAGGGTGAGAAGAAAGAAATGTGGTCACCAGGAACCGTGAGTTCCTATTTATAGAATTAAAATTGACCATGTGTACCTTAGCGTGAAGAATGTGAGTTAAAGCTTCTCCTTCTTCGGCCGGCCGATGAAGAAGAGTCCTCAACGTGTGGGTGCTTGATATTCTGTGCAACTATACAAATAAACAAATGAAATAGACAATTAGAACTGGACAAAGTGGAGTATATGTAAAGAGAATAACATAAAAACACACAATTGACTAGAAACTGACCGGATTCGGGTTATCTCTAACCCCTTTTTTATTTTTTCGGAATAACAGAATAAAAGTAATGAAAAAAATGTAAAAAATGATAGGAGTATGGAGAATCACTAAACAAAGAGATAGGAAAATTAACTGAAAGATTCTGAGTTGAATAGAGAAAGATATAGCCAAATCTGTGTTGTCGAAAAAGTCGAGCAGCAGTCCAGGATCTCCCAGGCGCGACTTTGCTTCTGCGCTTGACACGACCAGCCTTGACCTCGGAATCAAGTGCTGTTGATTTCAAACTCAAGAAGACTTGGAGAGGAAGAACTTTTATGAAGAGAGATCGGGCATAAGACGTCCACACACTGCTGTAGAGGCCGAGGAAGAGAGAGTGGGCAGATCCGCTGCAAAACAGCCTTCCTCTCTCTTGAACCGAATTTTCTCTCTCTAAAAACTTGAAATTATCTCTCTAAAAATCACAAAATCGATGCAGGAGAGAGGTTGGATATCTTGAGATGCCTGGGGAGTCGTGATCATGCCTTTGGAATGACCGGAATCGGAGTTAATTTATAGGAGAACGAGCAGTGTTATCATGGCTAAAAAAAGGGACCTTGCACCCCACCCCTGGGCGCATGCGCCCTGGTGCAGGGCACATGTGCCCCACTGAGGGCGCATGGGCACAAATCCCGAGAAAAGATGCCTTATCCGATCGGCGGTTCAGTGGTAGAGTCCCGGTGAAAAACTGGGTCCCTCGTGCCTCCAGGGTAGGGCGCATGTGCCCTCAAGTGAGGGCACAAGGTCACGTGCCTCACTGGTAGGGCGCATGGGCACGTGCCCTGGGTCCCGGGCGCATGTGACCAGGAACCCGGGCGCATGGGACTGGTTTCGCGCATCCTTCTTCCGGAAGCCATTGCGAACACTCCCGAACTCGGAATTCGACGCCGTTTGTTGCGTTGGAAAGATAACAGGCCGAAGAAGCTTTCTATAGCATCGGATCAGCCATCACACCCTCCAAAACTTCATAATTTTATCCGGAAGTTAGGGTAGTGAACAGAAGATCCGATACAGGTCAAAATGACTTCGACGGCAAACCGGAAAGGCACGGTATGCAACAAAACTTGTCCGGAGTGTGAATATGACCATAACCTTCAATGCATGATCATTAGGCATTGGTCATTCAGCCAATTTCTATGTTTACACGACTTACATGTGGCTTTTGCTCGGAAATTATGGCTTTTTGCGGAAAACATCGGAAAACATCCGATTTCGTTCGGCGAAGCTCCAAATAAACTTTAAAAGACCCGGCATCATTATAAGGTCAATCATACATGTTACCCTATAAAACATGAGTTTTATGCTCTGAATTAGGCGAATTTGGCGTGTCTATAGGCACAAGAGATGAAAATTAAAGGATAAAGGATAAAAGATGTAGCCAACCCTCAGCGTGGTGAGGAGTCCTCGAATTTGTAGGTTCATCATCAGCCAGCAACTCGAACTTTGCAGTGTTCTTGTACTGTGATGGGCTAAAGTTTTAAAAGAGCAATTGATTTTAAAATGAAAAGAATACCAATCCATCATATTTGGAATCTCAAGTTCATTCAAGTTTCACCAAAATACTCAATTTAATTCGAGTGGAAGAACTTCAAGTTCTAAAAGGGTTCATTTTAAGCATAACAAAATTGCTCGGGTATCGTGAAAACCATGAATCACGCTCGGCGAGAAAACTCGATATTTGGAAAACAACAAAACGGACTTAAGCCATAATGAGATTGAAAGATAATGGTGGGACTAACATAGAAATGATGGGAAAGAAGAACAATGGCATGACAATTGCAATGACACGGTGGGATAAAATAAAAGACACGGTAGGATAAAAGAAAGGATAGAATAAAACATGGTAAGATAACATGAAAGAGTAAAACATGGAGGGAAAAAATTGGTAATGATGAAGAATGAAAGGGAGATGGATATGAAAACATAGAAAATTATGTAAAAAAATAGTTGATGATATAGATTGTCTATTGGAGGTCAAGACACCCGATTAGGAACCATCGTCCCTCCAATGTTCAATTTTGGCTTATCCATGATTGTGAAGAAATGACCAAGCCGTCGTAGATTTTGTTGAAAGGGACCTCGGGCCCAGTCATCTTCACGCTCAAGGTCTTCAACATTAATGCATATAATATGTATCAAATGGACCTAACATAACTAAATGACGGATAGTAGGAGTGATGTGAAGTGCAAAAAAATGAAGTGATGATGTGAGATTGATGAGAATGTGAGGATGAAATCTTCAAGCAAGGTCTATCAACTTGCATCGACTGCTTGATTCATCACCATCTCTAGTCCAGTCTTGCCTTTTGACGGAATACAGCACCATGATAATGTTCAGTTGGATGGCGCTTCCTCTCTTTTTGCCACAAGGTTGGCATGACGTTTCTTGGGGAACACCAATCTCACAAATTCACCTGTTAGGACTTAAAAGGTTGCCTGATGGCCCATCTCTATTGCTTCTTCAGCTCCTGAAAACACATAACAAAGACGATTAAATCTTCATTATGACTCATCCCTTTGCCTGCAAATCATTTTCCTTGATTTTGAGTCAAAGGGAGGAGCCTTCTTAACAAGGTAGAATAAAATAAATGACTTGAATGAAATGGGGGTAAGGGTTAAGAGAACTTACCTACTATGGTGTGAATCCTCTCCTCTTCTACATTGAAATGCCTGAAACACTTGATAAAAGGGGATTATATCTTCACTATGACTCATCCCTTTGCATATTACGGTCAACTTTGACTTAGGTCAGAGGGAAGAGCCTTCTTAATAAGGTAATTAAAGTAAAAATGGATATGTAATGCAGCAATGGAAATATGCTTGACAGTCAAATAAACATGGATGCAACTAAGGCAATGATCATGACTAAGCATTTTTTTTTGATTTTCTTGAAAACGATAATTTTCTTTAGATTTTCAATAGTATTCAATTTTTTTTTATTTTTGAAATATGTATTTTTTGGATTTTTGAAATATGCAAATTTTTTTGGAATTTTGAAATATGCATTTTTATGGATTTTTAAAATATTCACTTTTTTACGTTTTTTTAGAAATATTCACTTTGTTGGGTTTTTGAAATATTCATTTTTTGTGAAGAAAAAATGCTAGTATTTAAGACAATTCATCAGTTTTTGGGGTTTGTCAAGATACAAGTGCTAGATGTCACGTGCAAAAATAAAGTTCCCTACCTATAATCCTTTTAACCTTCTTCCTTTGATTGGCTTGGATTCCACCTGGATTTGGTCGATTTACCCTACCCATGGGGTTTAAGGAGGAAGAGTATAGAGAAAGTCCTTGATAGGGTTTGAAGATGTTGAGAGGGATTTCTCTACTCTCACTCAAATTACCCATTGGGGTTCGGCCTCTTTGGGTTTTTCCTTCTTTTTTTTTGCTCTTTCCTATGTGGCACATATTTGGACAGGTTTTTGACCCATGGGGACATTGCCCATCTTTTAGTGCCTTTTGCTTTGACTATCATTCTGGGTACTCATTCAGACAGGTTGATCATTCTTCCTTTACTAACCTGAGGCGTTCATTGCCCATCTTTTGGCACCCTTTTGTACCCTCTGAGACGACCTCCTACTAGGGTGGGAGTGTTTTCGATACTACCCCTCTATAATCTTCTCTCCCTATCTTGGACCGAGTAGAAGAGAATAGGGAAAGGGTACTCCTTCCATTTCTAGATTTCTGCCTTGCCTTTCGCAAGTGTCGGGTTGTCTAGATTCTAGGATCGGGAAGTGTTATGTGTGTAGAATGGTACCTACCCTTGACTTCTCACGAACAACCTAGGATCGATGACTTGAGATTATACCAGTGGCTTCTCAATTTTTTATGTAAAGTACTTTTTGAGGTAAACTCCATTCCAACGATGATTCAATTTTTCTCTATTTGCATTAGTCAATTCATATGCATTACATGGATACTTTTCAGTGATTACAAAAGGCCCTTCCCAGTTAGGTTGCAACTTGGAGCGGGGACCCCCTGGCTTAACGAATATGCGTTTGACTACCATCTCACCGATTTTGAATTTTCTCTCGACCACTCTCTTTTGATAAAACCTTTGAGTCTATTCTGATAAGTCCGGGCATGCTCGGCGGCGGCTAGCCTTCTTTCATCTAAGAGTTCAAGCCGTGCAAGGAGAGATTCTCGTCTCTCATCAACTGGAATATCCCTGTTGAGCTGAACTCGGAGAGATGGAAGTAATAATTTGTAAGGAACCACTACTTACATTCCATATGCCAAAGCATACGGGGTTTGTCCAGTGGGAGTCATTACAGAAGTACGATAAGCCCATAGAGCATCTACAAGCTTATCAGGCCAGTCATCAAACTTGCTAGACTTACAAGATTTCTTGATTATTTTGATTAAGGTTTTATTGGTGGCTTTTGCTTGACCATTGCCTTGAGGATAGTATGGTGATGAATGATGCAATGAAATGGAATACCTGTTGCATAGATCACGCAGATCTTGAGAAAGAAATTGTGGTCCATTATTGGTGACGATGTCGCTGGGGATCCCGAACCTTGCCAGGATGTTGCACTTGATGAAAGAGCAGACTGTTGATGCTTTAATCTCCACGAATGCTTCTGCTTCAGCCCACTTTGTGAAGTACTTCGTTGCCGTCAGAATGAATGATTTTGAGCGCATTTCGGAGTTGAGGTCACTCAAGGGGCCAATGATATCAAAAGCCCACATGGCGAAAGGCCATGGGGCATGAATTGGATGAAGGGAAGATGCGGGAGAGCGAATCTTGTCGGCATGGAGTTAACATGAATGACAATGCCGGACAAAGATGGAGCAGTCTTCTTCTAGAGTTGGCCAATAATACCCTTGTCAAATAATTTTCTTAGCAAGGGCTTGGGCATTCACATGACCACCACACACTCCAGAATGTGCTTCCTTCAGCACTAACTTGGCTTCTTCTTCATCAAAACACCTGAGTAAGATTCCACTTAGGCTTCTCTTATAGAGCACTCCTCCTAGGATTGTATACCTGTGGGATACACTTCTGATTGCCTTCTTTTCCTTGGTGGTTGATCCAGGCGGATATGACTGGTCTTGGCAATACCTCGCAATCTCGTCATACCAAGGTCTCTCACCTTTTTCTAATTCTTCTAACTCAATCAAGGATATTTCTTCTTTATGTTCCAAGTATTCCTTTCTGTTGAACCTCTCCTTAACCTTCAGAAAATGTCCATCCTCAATTGCTGGAATTGTCCTTTTACAGATGTGAATAGTCCGCACTTTCCTGCCTAGCGGGACAGATAGAGATGAAGCTAGTGAAGCTAAGGCATCAGCGAGGATATTCTAAGAACGGGGGACATGGACAAAAGTGAGTTTGAAGAATAGCTTGATGTAGCAAGTGGTGAGCTCCTGGTAGGGTTTGAGGTTTGGATGGGAAGTTCGGTACTTGGATAGGACTTGGCGTAGGATCAATTGACTATCACCTATCACCCTCAGTTCGGTAGCACCATGGAAATTACATGGCCTTCATACTCAGCTATGTTGTTGGTTGCTGGAAAGTTAAGGTGAAAAGCCTGTGGAATGGTGACACCTTCAGGTGAAAAAAGGACAATACCTATCCTTTTACCATGAGAGTTCAAAGCCCCGTCAAAAAATAATGTCCAAAAATTGGAAGATCGGACTGACATTAGTTCATCATCCGGGAACTCCAACCGAACTGGGTCAAAGATGGGTATGGGATGATGGGCATGGTGTTAAACAATAGGATAGCCCTTGATTGCCTTCTGTGGGACATAAGTGATATCAAATTGGGATAAGAAACTCTGCCATCGCCCTAACCGATCAGTCAAGATTGTCTTCTCTAACAGAAACTTAATGGCATTGATACGAGCAATGAGCTTGACTTGGTGAGCAAGAAAATAGTGTTTGAGTTTCTGAACCACCCAAACAAGAGCATCACAAGTTTTTTCTACCACAGTGTACTTCAGCTCACAAACATCAAACATCTTAGACAAGTAATAAGTAGCTCGTTCTTTCCCTTCTCCATCAACTTGTGCAAGGACTGCCCCAAGAGAGTTCTCAAGAACTGAAATGTAAAGGACCAAGGGCTTGTCGGGAATTGGTGGTCTAAGTACGGCGGTCTTGCGAGGTATGTTTTCAACCCATCAAATGCCTCCTGGCACTTCGAATTCCATTTAAACTCGTCCCCCGCCTTGGTTAACTCATAGAAAGGTTTACACCTTTGGGAATGTTGTGAGATAAACCGGCGGACAAATTGTAGCCTCTCAATCAATCCTCGAAGCTCTTTCATATTCTTCAGGGGAGGCATACCAATAATTGCTTTGGCCTTGTTTGGGTCGATCTCTATGCCCCTTTTGCTTACTATGAACCCAAGTAGCTTTCCTGATGAAAATCCAAATGTACATTTCTTAGGGTTCATTTTTAGCATGTATTCTCTAGCTCGTTGCAAAACTTTTTTTAGCGTTTCAGAATGATCTTCCCGACTCTTGGACTTGATAACCAAATCATCCACATACACCTTTACAAGGGTGTGCATTATGTCGTAAAAGATAGCCATCATAGCCCTCTGATATGTAGCACCAGCATTATTTAACTCAAAGGGCATGACAACATAGCAATACGTTCCCCAAGGTGTAGTGAATGAGGTCTTCTCTTGGTCCTCCTCAGCTAACCGGTTCTGATTGTATCCAGAATAGCCATCCATGAATGAAAGCATTTCAAATCCAGCTATGTTATCAAACAAACCATCGATATGAGGTAAGGGAAAATCATCCTTAGGACACGCTCAGTTCAAGTCCCTGAAGTCTATACAAATCCGAACCCGTCCATCCTTCTTCATAACAGGGACTATGTTAGCCACCCATTGCAGATATAGGACGTCTTTAATAAATTTTGCTTGTTGTAGTTTGTCGACCTCTTCTTTCATTTTGAGTGCAATATCAGGATGGAATCTCCTGAGCTTTTGTTTAACTGGGGTAGTTCCGGGTTTCAAGGTTAATCTATGTTCAACCAACGCATTATCTAATCCCGGCATGTCTTCATATGTCCATGTGAACGTGTCCTTATATTCTTCCAAAACTTTGATCAAACGTTGTTCTTGTGAGAGAGTGAGGTTTGCACTAATGAGGATAGTCTTAGGATATTCCAGGGTTCCTAAATTTAGTTCCTTGGTCGGTTCATTCCCTGTGGCTGATGATTCTTCAAATCTTCTAAGTCCAGATGCATATGCATCAGCCAAGTCCTCAATTTCATCCTCAAATTCAGGATCCTTTTCTGATACTACCTCATATGCTCTCAAAGTATGATCTATGTTATGCTCATCCTCATATCGGATTTCATCTAGCTGGATGGTATTCTCTAAAAAGTTTGGCAGCCTTACACACTCTATGCATTTCTGTGCCAATTGTTGCAGATACCTATTTGGAACTCGTTTACCCCTAACTTTCCTATTTCCTAACCTAACCTAACCTACTAAAGATAAAGCTGGAAAGGCGGTATTTACAATGGAGGGAGGATCGAGTAAATCGATCAATGATTCAGAAAAGAGGGATCCCTGATTGGGAGCACCCTCTGGGATGAGTAGAGACATCTCCTCAATGGAAATGTGAGTTTCAGAGAAGTCATTTTTTTGGGAATTTCAAGTAAAAATATAGAATGAGTCAACATGACTCGGGATTTGATAGAAACCGACCGAATTACTAGAGAGAAAAAATTAAGAATAAATGGGAAAAAGGGGCTCGTGGGCCCAATGGTAACAGCAAGTGGACATATGGGTCCAAAACTGATGAAAAAAGTAAACAGGTACGTGGACCTGATCTTATAAATAAATGGGTATGTGAGCCCATATTGGGAAAAGCCCTCAGTTCTGAAGTTGATGAGGGAAGCAAATGGGCAAGCTGGTCCAGTAAGAGTGGAAGGTTGAAGAGGGCACATGGGTGTAGACACGCCAAATTTGTCCAAATCAGAGCATAAAACTCATGTTTGATAGGGTAACATGTGTGATTGACCTTAGAATGATGCCGGGTCCTTTTAAAGTTGATTTTGAGCTTCGCCGAACGAAATCGGATGTTTTTCGATGTTTTCCACAAATTGCCATAATTTTCGAGCAAAATCCACACGTAAACACGGAAGTTGGCTGAATTACCAATGCCTAATGATCATGCATTGAAGGTTATGGTCATATTCACACCCCGGACAAGTTTTGTTGCATACCGTGCCTTTCCGGTTTGCCGTCGGAGTCATTTTGACCTGTATCGTATCTTCTGTTCATTTTGATCTGTGATGGCTGATCTGATGCTATATAAAGCTTCTTCGGCCTATTATCTTTCCAACGCAACAAACGGCATCGAATTCCGAGTTCGGAAGTGTTCGCAATGGCTTCCGGAAGAAGGATGCGCAAAAAATGGTCCCACGCTCCCGGGTTCCTGGTCACACGCGCCCGGGACCCAGGGCACGTGCCCATGCGCCCTACCAATGAGACACGTGACCTCATTCCCTCACTTAAGGGCACATGTGCCCCACCCTGGAGGCATGAGGGAACCAGTTTTTCACCGGGACTCTACCGCTGAACAGATCGTGCGGATAAGATCGATTTTTTCGGACAAGATGGGATGTGCCCCTCAGTGGGGCGCATACGCCCTTGGGTAGGGCGCAATGGGCCTATTTTTTAGTCCGGATAGGTCTGTTCGTTCTCTTATAAATAAACTTCGATTCTTGTCATTCCAGAGGCATGAGCACGACCCCCCAGGCATCTCAAGATGTACAACCTCCCTCCTGCATTGATTTTGTGATTTTTAGAGAGAGATTTTCGAGTTTTTAGAGAGAGAAAAGTCAGTTCAATTGAGAGGAAGGTTGTTCTGCAGGTGATCAGCTAGGTCTCTCTTCTTCATCCTCTACAGAAGTGTGTAGACGTCTTATGCCTAAGATCTCTCATCAAAGTTCTTCCTCTCCAAGTTTTCTTCAGTTTTCAATCAACGGAACTTGATTCCGAGGTTGGGGCTGGTCGTGACGAGCGCAGAAGCAAAGTCGCGCCTGGCAGATCTTGGATTGCTACTCGGCTTTTTCGACAACCCAGATTTGGCTATATATTTCGCTATTCAACTCAAAATATTTCAGTTATTTTTTCTCTCTTTTTTTCGTGATTCTCCATCCTTCTATCATTTTTTTACATTTTTTTTTGCATTATTTTAGTTTTTTTATCCGAAAATAAAAAAAGGGTTAGAGATAACCCAAATCTGGTCAGTTTCTAGTCAGGTGTGTGTTTCATGTCATTCTCTTTACATATACTCAACTTTGTCTAGTTATAATTGTCTATTTCACTTGTTTATTTGTCTAGTTGCACAGAAGATTAAGCACCCACCATGTTGAGGACTCTTCTTCATCGGCCGGCCGAAGAAGGAGAAGCTTTAACCCACACTCTTCACGCTAAGCTACACACGGTCAACTTTAATTCTATAAATCGGAACCCACGGTTCCTGGTGACCACATTTATTTCTTCTCACCCTCCTCTCACATGAACCGAACCGTCTCTTTGGTGATAGAGCGACGCCAAGGGATGAAAGTTCAGGGATCAATGTGAGTGTGGGACCGAGGTGAGAGTTTACCCTAAATAGAACTTTCCATAGAAATGGAGAAACCACTGGTATAATCTCAAGTCATCGATCCTAGGTTGTTCGTGAGAAGTCAAGGGTAGGTACCATCCTACACACACAACACTTCCCAATCCTAGAATCCAGAAAACCAACCTGACACTTGCGAAAGGAAAGGCATAAATCTAGAAATGGAAGGAGTACCCTTACCTTATTCTCTTCTACTCGGTCCAAGATAGGGAGAGAAGATTAGAGAGGGGTAGTATCGAAAACACTCCCACCCTAGTAGGATGCCTTCTCAGAGGGTGCAAAAGGGTGCCAAAAGATGGGCAATGAACCCCTCAGGTTAGAAAAAGAAAAATGATCAACCTGTCTGAATGAGTACCCAGAATGATAGTCAAGGCAAAAGGCATTAAAAGATGGGCAATGTCCCCACGGGTCAAAAACCTGTCCAAATATGTGCCACATAGAAAAGAGCAAAAAAATAGAAACAAACCCCAATGGGTAATTTGAGTGAGAGTAGAGAAATCCCTCTCAACATCTTCAAACCCTATCAAGGACTTCCTTTATACTCTTCCTCCTTAAATCCCTAGGGAAGGGTAAACCGACCAAATCCAGGTGGAATCCAAGCTGATCAAAGGAAGAAGGTTAGAAGGATTCTAGGTAGGAAACTTTATTTTTGCACGTGGCGTCTACCACTTGAGTCTTGACAAACTCCAAAGACTGATAAACTGTCTCAAATACCAGCATTTTCTCCACAAAAAGTTGCATATTTAAAAATTCAAAAAAAGACATGTATATTTCAAAAACCCAAAAAAAATTGCATATTTGAAAATACAAAAAAAATGAATATTTCAAAAATCCAAAAAATTGCATATTTCAAAAACCCAAAAAAATACATATTTCAAAAATTTCCATAAAAATTGCATATTTCAAAATCCAAAAAACATTTGAATATTTCAAAAATACAAAAAAATTGAATATTTCTAAGAAAATCCAAAAAAATGCTCAGTCATGATCATTGCCTTAGTTGCATCCATATTTATTTTTTCTGTTATGCATATTTCCATTCCTGCATTGCATATCCTTCTACTTTAATTACCTTGTTAAGAAGGCTCTTCCCTTTGACCTAAGTCAAAGTTGACCATAATAGGCAAAGGGATGGGTCATGGTGAAGATCTAATCCCCTTTTATCAAGTGTTACAGGCATTTCAATACGGAGAAGAGAAGATTCACACCATGACCGGTAAGTGTTCTCTCAACCCTTACATTTCATTTTAGTCATTTGTTTTATTCTACCTTGTTAAGAAGGCTCCTCCCTTTGACTCAAAATCAAGGCAAAATGATATATAGGCAAAGGGATGGGTAATGATAAAAATGTAATCATTTTCATTAAGTATTTTCAAGAGCTGAAGAAGCAAAAAGAGAAGGGCGATCAGGTACAATTTTTTCTAAAAAAAATGCCTCAGGGTGCATGTGCCCTCATTTGGGGGCACATGGCCAGGTGCCCCACCCCAGGGCGCATGGCCAGGTGCCCCCGATCGGGGGCACATGGACAAAAAAAATCGAAAAATTCAGAAAAATCTCAAAAATTCATAAATTATCTATAATGTTAAAAATGACATTTTTGCTAAAGAAACCATCTTCAAAAACTTTGTTTTTACATCTAAATGTAGTTCTAATGGTGAAATCTTCAGTTGATCATTTCAAGAACAATTTGCTTCATATGACAATTTCGTTTGTTGGGTACTAACCAAAAATGTGCAGGCAACCTTTTTAGTCCTAACAGGTGAATTGCCGAGATCAGTGTTCCCCAAGGAACGTCATGCCAACCTTGCAGCGAAAAGAAAGGAAGCACCACCCAGCTGAACATTCTCATGGTGTTGTATTCCGTCAGAAGGCAAGACAAGGATGGACCAGAGATGCTGGTCGATGCACTACGCCTGAAGACTTCACTCAAATCCACATTCTCATCAATCTTACCATTTGCATTTTGCACTTCACATCACCTTTTACCATTTGTCACCTAGTTATGTTAGGTTCATTTGATATATGTTAAATACATTAATGTTGAAGACCTTGAAGGTGAAGATGACTGGGCCCGAGATCCCCTTCAACAAAATCCATGACGGCTTGGTCATTTCTTCACACTCACGGTAAGCCAAAATTGAACATTGGAGGGACGATGGTGCCTAATCAGGTGTCTTGATGTCCAATAGACAATCTATATATTCAACTATTTTCTACATAATTTTCTATGTTTGCATATACATCTCTTTTTCATTCTTCCTCATTACCAATGTTATCCCATCATGTTTTATTCTTTTCTTTATTTTATCCCATCATGTTTTATTCTTTCCTTTCTTTTATCGCACCGTGTCTTTTATTTTATCCCACCGTGGCAATTGTCACACCATTGTTTCTTCTTTCCCATCATTCTATGTTAGTCCCACCATTATCTTTCAATTCCACTATGGCTTAAGTCTGTTTTGTCATTTTCCGAATATTTGATTTTCTGCTATAGCGTGATTCATGGTTTTCATGATACCCGAGCAATTTTGTTATGCTTAAAATGAACCCTTTTAGAATTTGAGATTAGTCCACTCAGAATTAAACTAAGAATTTTGGTGAAACTTGAATGAACTTGAGATTCCAAATATGATGGATTTGTATTCTTTTCATTTTAAGATCAATTTCTCTTTTAAAAACTTTAGCCCATCACAGTACAAGAACACCGCAAAGTTCGGGTTGCTGGCTGATGATGAACCTACGAATTCGAGGACTCCTCACCACGCTGAGGGTTGGCTACATCCTTTTATCCTTTATCATTTACTTTTTCATCTCTCATGCCAAGGGCATGTCTTTTACCAGTCAATTATATGAGGTTTTGATAGAACATGAAAGCGATCTAGAATACTCAGAGAGATTCATTTTGCTGGATCAGGTAGATAAGCGTGTCTATATCTACACCTTGATGCCACCTTTTCAGTCCATCACCATTCCATTTCGCTAAATTCATCTACGCTCATTTGCACTTCATTACAGTTCACTCTGAATCACTCCGCTTCATTACATGCCATTCCCTTACAAAGCCAACATCAAGGCGAGGCAAGCTGTAGACACGCAAAACCTGCTTAATTCAGAGCATAAAAATCATGTTTTATAGGGTAACATGTGTTATTGACCTTAGAATGATGTCGGGTCCTTTTCAAGTTGATTTTGAGCTTCGCCGAACGAAATCGGATGTTTTCCGATGTTTTCCGCAAAAATCCGTAATTTCCGAGCGAAAGACACACGTAAACACGGAAGTTGGATGAATGACCAATGCCTAATGAGCATGCATTGAAGGTTATGGTCATATTCACACCCCGGACAAGTTTTGTTGCATACCGTGCCTTTCCGGTTTGCCGTCGGAGTCATTTTGACCTGTATCGGATCTTCTGTTCATTTTGATCTGTGATGGCTGATATGATGCTATATAAAGCTTCTTCGGCCTATTATATTTCCAATGCAACAAACGGCGTCGAATTCCGAGTTCAGGAGTGTTCGCAATGGCTTCCGGAAGAAGGACGCGCAAAAAACGGTCCCACGCTCCCGGGTTCCTGGTCACACGCGCCCGGGACCCAGGGCACGTGCCCATGCGCCCTACCGGTGAGACATGTGACCTCATTCCCTCAATTAAGGGCACATGCGCCCCACCCCGGAGGCACGAGGGAACCAGCTTTTCACCGGGACTCTACCGCCGAACGGATCATGCGGATAAGATCGATTTTTTCGGACAAGATGGGATGCGCCCTTCCAGCCCATGCGCCCGCACCAGGCGCATACGCCCTTGGGTAGGGTGCAATGGGCCTATTTTTTAGTCCGGATAGGTCTCGTTCGTTCTCTTATAAATAAACTTCGATTCTTGTCATTCCAGAGGCTTGAGCACGACCCCCAGGCATCTCAAGATGTACAACCTCCCTCCTGCATTGATTTTTTGATTTTTAGAGAGAGATTTTCGAGTTTTTAGAGAGAGAAAGGTCGGTTCAATTGAGAGGAATGTTGTTCTGCAGGTGATCAGCTAGGTCTCTCTTCTTCAGCCTCTACAGAAGTGTGTAGACATCTTATGCCTAAAATCTCTCATCAAAGTTCTTCCTCTCCAAGTTTTCTTCAGTTTTCAATCAACGGAACTTGATTCCGAGGTTGGGGCTGGTCGTGACGAGCGCAGAAGCAAAGTCGTGCCTGGCAGATCTTGGACTGCTACTCGGCTTTTTTGACAACCCAGATTTGGCTATATCTTTCTCTATTCAACTCAGAATATTTCAGTTATTTTTTCTATCTCTTTTTTTCGTGATTCTCCATCCTTCTATCATTTTTTTTACATTTTTTACATTATTTTAGTCTGTTTATTCGAAAATAAAAAAGGGGTTAGAGATAACCCGAATCCGGTCGATTTCTAGTTAGTTGTGTGTTTCATGTCATTCTCTTTACATATACTCCACTTTGTCTAGTTATACTTGTCTATTTCACTTGTTTTTTTGTCTAGTTGCACAAAAGATTAAGCACCCACCATGTTGAGGACTCTTCTTCATCGGCCGGCTGAAGAAGGAGAAGCTTTAACTCACATTCTTCACTCTAAGATACACACGGTCATTTTAATTCTATAAATCGGAACCCACGGTTCCTGGCGACCACATGTCTTAATTTATTTCTTCTCACCCTCCTCCCACATGACCCGAACCGTCTCTTTGGTGATTGAGCGACTCCAAGGGATGAAAGTTCGGGGATCAATGTGAGTGTGGGACCGAGGTGAGAGTTGCTTTCTGTGCTTTATTCCTTTCTTTTCTCATCCCCTCTTGAGGTGATGATCTAGATTCACGGACTTCCCTGAAAAGGAGAGGACCCCGTAGAATTTTCGTAGTCGACAATGGGCCCAAAGTGGGTAAGTGGGCCCGGAAGACCATCTAAAAGATCTAGAAACAATGGTACGAGGTTCATACATGGCATTGTTGTATTTTGGCCTCGTGGAATGGTTTTGACTTGGGTAACATGCTTAACTAGATGATCTATGATTGGTATGCCTTGAGTGATTCCTGGTGCTCTTCCCCACTTGAGAACAGACGAGTCAAAGATAAGCATAAGTCTTCCAAGTCTTCTTCTTCTTCATCTGGAGCTTTCCTTCTCTTGACAGTCATCATGGAACTCTTGTCGTCTTCAGCCATCATTATGGTCTCCCCTTTGATAAAGAATGTATGGAGTCCCATGATATATCCTGGCTAGAAGATCCTTCTTGTGATGGAATCCTCTTCGTATCCCAACCCCTGCCTGCGTGGCCTTTTCATAGTTTGAAGCGGCTGAGTGATCCCTTGAAGATCCTTACCTAAACCTTTTCTAGGCTGATAGCCCAGTTTCATCATGATCCGCCATCCCACTATGTCGGGTAGAGAGGCGGTCATGCATCTGACTTCTGGTAAATCTCTCATTGATATATGGGGCTGTATTGATAGTCCTAAGGGCAAAAAAGCATCATTCAGCATGTCCCTTACAGGCATGCTAGTCACCTTGACCACTTGTCCTTTAAAGGTAAACTTTATGCACTGGTGGTTTGTTGAAGCCACAGCTCCTATTGCCTCCAAGTATGGCCTCCCAAGTATAGCCCGAAAAGTTGGATCCAATTCTAGAACATAAAAATCTGTTGTGACCGTACGTGGTCCAAGTTTAACTTCTAAAGTGACCACCCCATGTGCAGACTTCTTGGAGTTGTCATATGCCGTCACCATGGAACAGGACAACTTGATTTCTTGTTCAGAAATGCCACACAACTGCAAAGTTTCTGGCGACATAACTTTGATAGAAGCTCCAGTGTCAACCAAACATGATTTTATTTTGTAATTGCAGATGACAACAGCCACATGCAAAGCATATCTCCTAACCTCTAGATCTGCTAATTCCTCCTGAGAGAAAGTGAGTGTTGGGTGCTCACTTCTGGGGGCTAACACTGTAGTGATCTTCTCAGGTGGGAGATCTTCACTCACCATGACCCTTTGCAAGTACTGCTGTAGATTCTCCTGGTGCACTTTTGATCTTTTGATCAACTCAAGTATGGAAATACGGGCCGGTGTCTTATCTAAATGTTTTAATAAATCATACGCCGTGCCCGGCAAGGGTTCTTCCACTTGTTCCTCCTCCACTGGATCCTGTGGTTGAGTATCGGCTTGGGGAAAGAGACGCTGGAACATTCTCCCACTCTGAAGCACCGGGGCTATTTGGCGGTTGGGTAGAGGTGATGGGTTAACTAGGGTGGACTGTGGTGGAACAGGTGGTGTTGGTGCGGTATGGTAGGTAATTGGATTGCTTGGTTCTAGGATGATTGGGTTAGTTGGTAGAGGGGTAGGAGTTGGAGGTGGTAGTGATGGTGATGTTGGTGGCCTGATAAGAAGAGGCCGGGGTGCAGGTTGTGGGGTTGGTTGTATGATGGGTTGGGGTTTTTGAGTGACAGCGCTCATAGGCTGGGGGTTCAGGTTTGGTGGTGATTGTGGTGTGTTGGCATCAAATTTTTCCGCTTAGCTTTCTTGATACAAGTTTCAGCAATGCCGAAGCCGGTGCAGAAAATCCGACCCAGATTCGGAAAATTCATGAATAGATGATGTAAACAAGCTTTGGAAATGCCTTGGCATGGCCTTACATGCTACAAATGGCCAATATAATGTGCTCATTACATAGCCTTGGTCAAGAGCTTAGCAACGGTGCCCAAAACATGAAAAACGGACACCGGAAGGCCAAAATGACCAATTTGCCCCTGACACTTTGGGACAAATTGGGACTCTAACATGGAATTCCAACTTTACCACATTTTCAAGGTTATATATAGCTAGGCAACGCTCGAAACAGATCTAAAATCCAACCCCGAATGAAAAGATATGCAAGAAAGAGCAAATCCGGACGGAAAGCCGTATGTTCTCGCACCAGGGGCATAATGGTCCGATTAGCTCTGGATCGACCCATGGGCTGAAAATTTCAATTTTCATGACCCAAAAATTTTATCTCATGAATATTGATGCATGAAAAATAAATTTGGCCAATGGGAGAAGGTAATTGCACTCAGATACAGTTTTCGGCATTATCGACGGCCGAGATCACACCTATCGGAGAAACTAGCTAAATCAAGAGATCCGTTGCAATTCAAGTGATCTCAACCACTCATCAGTATGGAGCATAATATCAATGTCCATCAGGGCATGATCTAGAAATTGTTTGAAGTCAATTTGGGATTTATTTAATTGGTTTTGGTCGGAATTAATGCTAGCCGTTGGATCGGGAGCACTCTGATTAAACCAGGGTTAAACCTAACCCAAGATGGGCTAACCCAACCTGTCATGGCCAAACCCCATCCTCTCTCATCTTATGTGTGTGCAAGAAGCCCTAGAAAATAGGGGAGGGAGGCGCACCCACCTCCTCCATCCTTGGCTGGTGGGTCCCAATCAACTACTTCCCTCAACCACCTACCATGGCTTATCCCTATCTCTCCCTTAGTTTATCTTCATCCTAACTAATCCTACAACTAACCAAGCTTATCCTCATCTAAGCCTTGGTCGAACCAGCCTTCTTGCCACATGTCATGTGCGCACACCTCCTTGAAAGGAGGAGATGGTGCGCACCCTTCTCTCCCTCTCTTTCTAGTTGGCGCATAATCATCCTCAACAACCAACTATGGGTTATCCTTATCATCCCCAACCCCCTTGAGTTATCTTTATCTCCTCTCAACAACCTCCAGATTTATCTCCTATTGGAGATGGCGCCCCTCAGCCCCTATAAAAGTCCTCTCAGCTGGCCATATGCTGGACAAGCTGATCACCCTGCGGAAGCCCTGCCTCTCCTCCCTCTACCCTGCTCCAAGACAGCTTCTCCTTGCTTGGACGTATTCATCAGAAAGTCAGAAACCTCTCCAGCCCCCTTGTGGTGTTCCAAGTGAAGAATAAGAAGGAGAAAAGGCCTCCCTCCAGCCGGCGCGCCAGCAGCAGGTTCAACCAGCCCACCTGATTGGTGTGACAACTTCAACAAGTGCAGCAAGCTCTCTTCATTCCTTTGCTCCATCCATCAACATAAGCAAGGAGAATACCCCCTTTTCTCATCCAACAGCAAGAGAATAAGGTTTTGGGGGCACCTTCATCCACCTGCAGTGCAAGAGAGAAGGAAAAAAACCGGTGAGTTGAAAAAGTGTGTTCCGAAGTATCCTTTTAATTCAACTCTTCTCCTTCTCTTCTCTACCCCTCTCCATGGTGGCATACCCTCTGAGTAATGCCCATTCAGCTCTCTTTGAGTGCCTTTCACGTTTGTCTACAGAAAGCCCCAAGTGTACCCTCTATTTGGCCGTCACAAAAATGTGACCCTTGCTGCCCCTTAAAACAGGCCTCTGAACTAGCCCCTTTGTGCACACTTTTGGCCCTCCATGTTGGCCTCTAAACCTTCTACTATCATGCTTGGTTTGACCCCACTTATGGTCACTTGGACATGCACCTCCTGCCTTTCCCAATCAGGCCCTGAATGGCATGCAAAACAGGCACCCTTGCTGGCCCAAGTTCTGCCCTCCTTGTGAGCACCCATGTCGAGGCCCCTTTGATGGTCACTTAGTTTGCCCTATGTGCAACACACCCAATAAAGCATCTACAGCACCCCCAAACAAACCAAACATCCTCTTTGATGTGTGGAAAGAGGTTCGACGCTTTGAGACTCTCGGAATCCTCCGGACGGACCGAGACTACTCTGGCGGGCCTTCAATTCTCATGCCCTTTGTGCATTCCTAAAACCAGTCCTAGTTCACACCTAAACCTACCTCTTGTGCAGTACTACCAAAGCTCACCTAAACAGCACCTTAGCCAACCCATTCCAGCCCCTCTGAGGCTCACCTAGCCCGCTGCCACAGCAAGATGTCATGGTGCAAAAATGGAGGGCAAATCAGGCCAACCGGGCCATGGAGGTGCAAAGCGAGGCCCATTGGGTCATGAAGTTCAAAGGAGGCCACCAGGACCCATGAAGCACAAGATTGGGCCAACCGGGCCGACATAGCATGAAAACCAGCCCATTGTGCTGATGAAGCTGGCCCATTGGGCCTTGGACACTAAAAATAAACCTTAATTAAATCTGAAAACGAAATGCCAAAATTAAATAAGGAGTTAGCACCACCACGTGGGCGCTCCACCTTGGGCAGCTAGCCCGGACACGTATCCGGTATGTTGACCCGGACGTAGGCGCGGGCCGGCTCCCATTGCGGACGATCCTTCCCACTAATTAGAAAGTCAAAAGACTATGCCATGTAGGACAGGTAAAATTTCCACACCGATCGGAAAGTAAGGCGGCATGCTGCCAAAATTTTCCTGGTCAAGTGGGATTTTACAACAAGGGGAGGACATTCACACATTTGCACTTCGACAAGCATTATTCTTGGCATATGAACTGCCACATCTGATGTACACTAGCATTAGCATGAATATTCAATGAACATTTCAACTGCCGAGTTGATTGCTTGTGACTGGGCATCGACACTAGCCCTTTGACAGAATCGGATGTGATGCAAACCGAACAAGAGTTAACCAAATCTTAAGTTAACTTAATTAAATTTGAAAATACATTCAAACCAACCTTAAAACATGCTTAAAACAGATCATTAAAGCTTTAACATTCAACAAAAATCAGATTTAATACAATCTAGAAAAATTGATTCAATACACTTAATTTATTTGAATTCAAATGCTTAAACAAGTGCAAATCAAATAATTCACAACCAACTGAAAAGAACACATAAAGAAAATATTAATGCATCTGAAATTCATCTTAAAACATGTCAAATTCAGATCATTAACAATTTGAAGTTCAAGTTTAATTAATTTAAACCAAACTTCAAAACATTTAAAACATACCGAACACACCCGAATTGGTATGAAAACACCAACCGACATGAGAAAACCACATTAAAATGACTCAGCACATGTCAACTAAACTTAAACAAGTCAAATTGATCAACACATATAAAATATCAAGTTTAAACAAAAAAATAAAATAAACTTCAACCAATTAAAGTAAAACAAACCAAACAAATCAAACAAGCTCAAAAAACACTTAACATTCAAATCCAAGTCAAATGGAAATCTGAAATCAACATTTCAAACCACATCCAAATCAATTCATAAATCAACATAAAACAATTTCAAACAAAATCTAATCAAACTTTTTGCATCTCATCGGGCCTAAAAGGCCGGGGCCCTTTGTGTTCTTTATATGTTGTGGATGTGCACGCTCTTGTCAAACAAGATCGCTATGGCGGTTAATCAAAGGGTGTTCGAGTGTTTGCTCGATGTAAATGAACATTGGATATTCGCACCATCCAATGGAGAGAGGTCAAAAAATATTTTCACAGAACCCGAACCTCGGTTCTATACTCTTCTTTTTATCACCCGGATTATCTAGTATTTTTATGGTCTATTACCTACTTTACTAGAAAATTCGGATGTCGATATTTCAAAACATACAAAAAAAAAAACTTTTCTAAGAATCAAAATGATTCCCTAGGTTTCCACATGGTGGTCGGATGAGCAAGGACCGGTGTGTAGCAATGGTTGAAGGAGGTCTTGTTAAGGAGGGGGCTGGCTAATGATGGGTCGGCGAGAAGAAGTGGCGGCCAGTGGTTGGGTTATTGAACTAGGTGGTGGTTGTGGAGTAGAAGGTGAACGGATTGTTTGTCTAGGAGGGTTCCTAGAAGGAGGCCTAGCTGGGTTGACAGGCATGGTTGCGTTTTGGTTTTCTAGTTGCCAACCTTAAGCACGGCTGGCATCTCCCTAGACAATGGAGTGTACTAGACCAATTCACTTGGGTTTAGATGTGCTAGTGCCGGTCTTTGGAGCTGGAGCATGTAATGGGAGCGGATTACGAACAATCCCCAAGTTAGGTTGTTGTTGAGGTTGAGTCGGTGGACGCCTGCGCCGCTGTGGGGCTGCCTAAGTATCGAGACCGGGACACCGGTGGTAAGCACCGGTATCGAGACATATTTACATTCGTTGGCCATACCTCTCTTTCCTTGGGTAATTCCAACTTTTTCTCCACCATGAGTACATTGAAAATGTCGGTCAAGGAGTAAGGGAGTTGTTGGTAGTTCTCTCTCCTAGGACCTCCCCTTCGTGGTGCCACGATTGAGTGGTGACGGTGCCACTATTGTAGGTAGGTTGACGGGGTTTCGGGGTTGTGCTGCCGGGCGCAGGTGGTTGTTGTGGTTGTCGTGGTTGTGGTGGCCTAACCTGTTGTTGAGGGGGGTAATAGGAATGGTTTTGTGGTGGGTTTCTGAACTAGTTTTGATGGTTCCCTCCCTGGTTCCCCCACAATGTTTATAGCTTCGTTGTTGACCACTCCTTCGGTTGTAGGACAAACTGGTGTAGAGGTGGTTTTTCCTGAAGTTTCTAGGTTTGGGATCAAAAGGGTTTATCATTGTGGCATCTTTGAAGTGGGCTTGCAAGTATCTGGAGCCTTTGTCATAGAGTTCATTCATGGTGGTAGGATGGTGCATTATCAATACATTCCTCAAGTGCGGGTGTACTGTTGTCGATAAGCATCTTTACTTGTTCTCCTTCAGAAATCACATCTGTTAGTTTCTCTGCCATTCCCCTCCAGTGATCAGCAAACTTTATGAAGTCCTCTTCAGGCTTCATCTTTTCAGCAATCAAGTCTGTAATGGAGCATGCTGGTTCCACCCGGTCTCTGTATCTCTGCAAGAATTTGGTTTTGACAATATCGAAGTCTCCAGCCTCAAAGGAGGCGAGCGAGTAGAACTCCCATTCAATGCAGACCCTTCTAGTGATCGATGGAACAAGAAGGCAAGAACCCTACGATCATTTTTCTAGAACGAGGACTCATAGAGAAAATCTTTTAAGTGGAGAAAAGGATTGCCAGTACCATTGTAGCGGCGATAAACTGGTAGCTCAGAAGGTGGAAAGTGGAGAACTGGTAAAGAAGGAATAGAAATCTCACGAACTGATTTCCAGTCCAGGCGACATCTCAGCTCTTCATAACGTTCATTCATTTGTGTGACCTGATCCATGATTCCCTGGGTGAGAGCAGGTTATTGGTTTACTGGTGGGGGTATATGGTTAGAGACATGATTCTTGAATTGAGGAGCATGACTTGGCAAATTCACTGAAGATTGTCCCATGACTTGATGGGTCAGGGGAGCAACATGGTTAAAATAAGATGGCTAAACAAATGATGGTTGAACCATAGATGGTTGAACTATAGATGGTTGTGCTATAGATGGTTGAATCACAGATTGCTGAACAATAGGTGGTTGAACAAAAGGTGATTGAATGAGTGGTGGTCGAACCAGAGGACAAGGAGAGATGAGGCAACTTGGTTAACTTCAGCCTGATCTGAGGCCATTTTTCCCTTCACCATGGATTGTATGCGGGCATAGATTTCTAGGTCGGTATAGAGAGACAACTCCCTAAAGAGTTGTTCAACATCGCGAGGAGTAGATGGTTAAGGGACCTCTTGTGCTTCTGACTCAAACAATAGATTAACAAGACCATGTATCAGACGGAATTGGTTGATGACCCATCTCGTGCTCTCGATGTTCAGCTTGTTCCGCCATTCCAACGTGCCTTCCAGACCTTAATTGCATTGAACTTCAAGGAGAAAACAAACAAGTTGACAAAGTAAACAAAGAACTTTTTTTTTTGGTTTTTTTAGTATTTTGCAAAAAGTTAGAGGTTTGAACTTTTGTTTGACAAGCATGTTATGCAAAGACATGAAAGCAAAATTACGCAATGATTTTGATTAAACCTTAGGTTTATGAATTTTGTTAAGAATTGTTCTCTCAACAAATGGGTTAGGATTCTAACTCCAATCTCCAATGACCTAGGTTTTACACAATCTCACCACGTGTAGGTAACGTAGGATGCTTCAGGTTTTGGGGAGTGGTACAACCAACCCGATCGTGAAGAGGAATACTCCACGTATGAGGAATTACGGAGGCCTTGATGAAAGCCAACCAAGTCAACTAGGAAGGAATATCCCAGAAGAGAGGACAGAATCCACCAAGAGGGTGTTTTGGATGGGAGGGGTAAATGGGAGAGTGAGCGCCCACCTCGAAAAGTGTAAAAGAAGGAGGTAGAGAGAAGGAGCGAGAGAATGCAATCAAGTAATAAAACTAGTAATGAGCAAAACATAAACTTAAATAAACAAGCAATGACACAAGACAAGCAATTAGAAACTAGACAAGCAACTGTGCAAACTAGAATCCGGACCTTTGTTTCTTATCGAGCCAAATGGAGATAGTGAAAAGGTGATGGAAAGAAGAGGGTTCGGATCTGATAGCCAAGCAAAAGGGTGGTCCACGTGAGGACCGATGTAAGAATAAGCTGGTTCACGTGGGAACCGGGGTAAAAAGTAAAGGTGGTTCACGTGGGAACCGGTTTTGGGTAAAAGGGTGATTCACGTGGGAACCAGTTTGAATGGTCAAAAGAGGGCCACGTGGGGCCAATTAAAGGTGAACAAAGATATGATCCAAGTTGGGATAGATCTGAAGAAAAGTGGTTTGGTTCACGTCGGGAACCGAAGTAAAGAAAGGGCCATTGGTTCCACGCGGGAACCGGTTTAAAAAGGAAAAGGGTGGTTCACGTGGGAACCGGTTTAAATAAAATGACAGAAAATTAAATGGCATACTTGGCACTTCAGATATGATAAAATATGGGTGAAATCAGAAATTTTGAGATGGCATGAAGTTTAAGAGAGGTGGAAAGAAAGAAAGGCTCACATGGGAAGCTGGTCTAGAACTAGAACTAGTTGCAATCAAGACACTAAGCACCCATGGTTGAAGACATTGCTTGTCCCACCGTGGTCGCCACAAAGCCGTCGACTCTAAAAATTTGATGGGGCCTTCTCTTTTCGGGGAAGTCCGTGAATCCAGGAGATCGTCACCTTAAGAGGGGATGATAAAGAAAGGAAGAAAACTTGGAAAACAACTCTCACCTCTGGTCCCCACTCCACATTGATCCCCGAACTTTCATCCCTTGTCATCGCTCGATCACCAAAGAGACGGTTCGGGTCATGTGGGAGGAGGGTGAGAAGAAATAAATTGAGACACGTGGTCGCCGGGAACATCGGAGTTCCGATTTATGAAATTAAAATGACCGTGTGTACCTTAGTGTGAAGAATGTGGGTTAAAGCTTCTCCTTCTTCGGCCGCCGATGAAGAAGGAGTCCTCAACGTGTGGGTGCTTGATCTTCACATGTGCAACTAGACAAATAAACAAGTGAAAGAGAGACTATTAAGAACTAAACAAAGTGGAGTATATGTAAGTAAAACAACATAAAACACACAACTAACTAGAAAGCCCGACCGGATTCGGGTTATCTCTAACCCCTTACTTTTTCTATTTTTTGTATTAACAAGAGTAAAAGTAATGCAAAAAATATAAAAAAATAATGGGAGTGATGGAGATATCACAAAAAGAGATAGAAAAAAGAACGAGAAATATTCTCGAGTTGAATAGAGAGATATGGCCAAATCAGTGTTAAGTCAAAAAAGCCGAGCGGCAGTCCGGGATTCTGCCGGGCGCGACTTTGCTTACGAAGCTTGCTCGACGACCAGCCCCAACCTCGGAATCAAGTGCCACTTAGATTGAAAACTGAAGAAGACTCGGGAGGAGGAAGAAACTTTTATGGAGAGAGCTTGGAGCAGAAGATGTCCACATGCTTCCGTATAGGCTGAATAAGAGAGACCTGTTCGATCTACTCGCGTGCAACTTGACCTTTCTCTCTCTAAAAACTCAGGAAATTCTCTCTCCTAAAAAATCTACATGAAATTAATGCAGGAGGGTGGTTGGACATCATGAGATGCTCCGGGGGGGTCGTGCTCGGCGTTCCAATGACCAGAATCAGGTCAATTTATAGGAGAACGAACGGCGCGATCAAAGACTAAAAAATGGCGGGGCACCTTGCGCCCTACCCCTGGGCGTACGTGCCTCCCGGTTGGGGTGCATGGCACTCGTTCCCTCAAAATTCCGACCTTATCCGGTCGATCGATTCAAGGGTAGAGTCCCGGTGAAACTCTGGTTCCCTCGTGCCTCAAGGGTAGGGCGCATGTGCGCTCAAGTGAGGGCACGAGGTCACGTGCACACCTCACCGGACAGGGCACATGGGCACGTGCTCCGGGTCCTCGGGCGCATGTGACCAAAAATCGGGCGCATGGGACCGTTTTTGCGCATCCTTCTTCCTCTAAGCCATTGCGAACACTCCCAAACTCAAAATTTGACGTAGTTTGTTGCGTTGGAAAGATAATAGGCCGAAGAAGCTTTCTATAGCATCGGATCAGCCATCACACCCTCCAAAACTTCAGAATTTTAACCGAAATTTGTGGTAGTGAATAGAAGATCTCGATACAAATCAAAAATGACTCCGATGGCAAACCTAGAAGGCACTCGTATGCAAAAAAACTTGTATGGAGTGTGAATATGACCATAAACTTCAATGTACGATCATTAGGCATTGTTCATTTAGCTAATTTCCATGTTTACATGATTTATGTGTGGCTTTCGTTCGAAAATTATAACTTTTTTTTGCGGAAAACTTCGAAAAATATCCGATTTGGTTCGACGAAGCTCCAAATCAACTTTAAAAGACTTGGCATCATTATAGGGTCAATCATACATGTTACCCTATAAAACATTAGTTTTATGATCTGAATTTCGCGACCTGGGCGTGTCTACAACATGGTTTTTGGAAAATGCTATCCAAATTGATGAAATCCAATATGTGGATGAATTCAATGTAGATCATACACTAGGAGTTTACAAGGTTTTATCGTAAAAGATCCCGATACCGAGAATGAAATTGAGGACTTGGCTGATGTGTATGCATCCTGGACTTAAAAGATCTGAAGGACCATTAATACCACGGTGGATGAACCGACAAAAGAACTGAATCTTGGAACACCTAGAGATCCCAAGACAGTCCTCCTAAGTACAAATTTCACTCCCACCGAGGAAATCGCAGTTTAATTTAAATTTTGGAAGAATATAAAGACACGTTCGCATGGACATATGAGGACATGCTCAAGCTAGAAATCCCGTTAGTTGAACATCGTCTAACCTTTGAAAACCCGGAGCTACCCCCGCCAAAAAACAAAAATTAAGGAGATTCCACCCGAGTGTTGCACTTAAGATGAAAGAAGAGGCCGGCAAGTTACATCAAGCAAAATTCATTAAGGTCGTCCTTTATCCACAATGGGTAGCAAACATAGTCCCCGTCATGAAGAATGATGGACGAGTTCGGATCCGTATAGACTTCGTGGACTTAAATTGAGCGTGTCCTAAAAATGACTTTCCTCTACCTCATATTGATGTACTAGTTGATAACAACTGCGGGAATCGAGATGTTGTCATTCAGCGGATGGCTATTCCGGTAAGAGTAATCAAATTCGGTTGGCCGAAGAAGACCAGGAGAAGACCTCGTTCACCACACCTTGGGAAACCTACTGCTATGTCATCATGCCCTTTGGACTAAAGAATGGCTGGGCACGAACATGTAGAGGGCAATGATGGCACATCTTTCAATACATGATGCATACCCTTGTAGAGGTGTACGTGGACAACTCGGTCGTTACGTCCAAAAGCCGAGAAGATCAAAATTCGAAGTGCTAAGAAAGGTCTTACAAAGGGTTGTGGAGAAGATGAACCCAAAGAAATGCATGTCGTGGAGTATCCTCAAGGAAAATTGTTGGGGTTCATAGTGAGCAAAAGGGGCATAGAGATCGACCCAAACAAGGCCAAGGCAATCATTGGTACGCCTTCTCCGAGAAATACTTAAAGAACTTTGAGGATTAATCGGGAGGCTACAATATCCGCCGGTTCATCTCACAACACTCCCAAAGGTGTAAACCTTTCTATGAGTTGACCAAGGTAGGGGCCGAGTCTTTAAAATGGGATTCGAAGTGACAGGATGCATTCCGAATGGTTTGAAAAAGATAATTCGGCTAGTCCCCCGTGCTTAGACCACCGGTCCCTAGCAAGCCCTTAGTTTTGTACATCTCGGTTGGGCGAGAATTCTCTTGGGGCACACTTGCACAAGTGGATGAAGAAGGGAAAGAGAGAGGGCAACTTATTACTTGTCAAAGATCTTTGATCCATGTGAGCAAAAGTATACCGTAGTGGAGAAGACCCGTGCTGCACTAGTTTGGGTAGTTCGAAGCTTAAACACTATTTCTTAGCTCAACAGGTCAATCTTATTTCCGCATCAATCCCATCAAATTCTTCTCTAGGAGAAAAAATGTTCGAACCGATCGATTAGGTCGTTGGCAGAGCTTCCTTTTCCGCCTTGATATCACCTAT